>OW964166.2:11430993-16230993 GCA_943136025.2 Agrotis puta
CGTAAAATGAGCCAGGATACGTAATAACTGATGATGTAGGCGGAGACATTATTAATTATCCAGTGTGCGTAAAATGTATCGGCATATCCCCTACCCTGCTCGTACATTATGAGTACGTAACCGGGACCATTACCTAGTGAGACGGATTCAGTACAATGATTTGGCAAGCAGTTACTGTTTTAAAGAGCCTGGATACTGAAATAAGGCGGCTGTATAACGTCGTACGTATAGCGCATACATATTTTATGTTACGGGTTAAGTAAATTACGTATGCTGCTCTGTGCGGAATCAATGAACTGCATACGTAAATGTTAAGAGTGCGCCACAGTAATTTCATGATGCGGCTGACGTCATAAAGATTATACACACCGAACACAGTCAGTAAGTAAACGGAGTTCGTAAAATGAGCCAGGATACGTAAATGATTATGTAGGCGGAGACATTATTAATTATCTAGTGTGCGTAAAATGTATCGGCATATCCCCTACCCTGCTCGTACATTATGAGTACGTAACCGGGACCATTACTTAATGAGTCGGAGTCAGTACAATGATTTGGCAACCAGTTACTGTTGTAAAGAGCCTAGATACTGAAATAATGCGGCTGTATAACTTCGTTCGTATAGCGCATACATTTTTCCTGGTTCCGGGTAAGTAAAATACGTATGCTGCTCTGTTAACACATATGCGGCATCATTAATCCGCATATGTAAACGTTAATAATGCGGGCACAGTAATTTCATGATGCGGCCTCATTACAAGTAACTTGTTTACATTGTCTTTACAGAGCATTATGCCGCATACTTACTTAACATGGTGTCGTTTCATTATAAGTATGGCTCTTATAATTTTCATGTGAAAAGCACATTATACGTATCTGGCTGCCGGTACATTACAAATTTGCCAATTTTAAGTAACCCGTTTTTCTCAGTGCAGTTGTTTAGTACCCATAACACAGGCTCTGTTTAACTTGGGACTAGATGACGTTGTGTGATAGTTGTGGAATATTTATTTATTTATCTATTTCAATCACATATTTACAACAGAAATAAAAGGTGTGGTGACCCTGCAAAAAGTCAATGCTACCAATATTGTTGTAGTATTTAAACTGGCCAATACTGCTAACAACTTCATGGCGAACTCTGCGGTTTTGGCCAAATATAATTTAAAGGCATTTATACCAGCGGTTTAAATTGAAAAACAGGAGTCATAAGATTTGTTCCCACAAACATTTCAACAAAGGAACTGTACTAAAAACATTCATCTCACTCCGAAATCATCGCTGTTCGTCGTTTTTCGTAAAAAGTGGGGGACACAACGAGTTCCTGTACAGACTGTTGGCTTTACTTTTCTCTCCAATAATCTACCGGAAAATGTACAGTATGATCTCTTCTCATATAGGGTTTTTGATTATATTCCCCCTCTGCAACAATGCTACCTGTGTTTTAAGTTTAATCATTCAGCAAAAGTATGTAACGGTAGGCAACGTTGTAGTTGCTGCGTCGGAGACCACCTTTATACAAGATATTTATTTTGTAATATATAATACGAAATGCGATAAGAGTAATGAGCTTTGCTGCGCCAATTGCAGGGACCACATTAGCCGTTTCGAAGAATCTCTCTACAAATGCAACAAGATTTAAGTAAGCCAGAATTTCCAAGCATGCCGATAAAATTTAATACAATGGTATCAAACCTAGAAGATTCCGGACTTGGTTCCGTTGGTTTGTAAAATACCACACACTGTAATTATGACTGGATGGGCTTATATTACTCGCAGAAGTGATGATGATCTTGAGGTACTAAAATTTATACAATATATGGAAAGACTTTGTGATGATTTTATACATATATGGTGGGTTTGTGCAGAAAACACCGCACTACAAACAGTCTTGAAGCATGGCACTTCAAACTCAACCGGTCTGTTAATAAAAGATCACCAAAATGCACATTTTGAATAGAGGATGCTTCGTTTTACACTGTTCTCTGTCTGAAAAACGAACATCCGGCAAAACGTTTTAGAAAATCAGTTCTTAACAACGAATTAATTCAAGGTTCACTTAGTCGCAGCTTGCAATGGATGAAATACCAGTAAGACATTGTTTGGAGATGTAACTCAATGTGTTCACAATTCCTTCTTTTGAAAAAAAAATGTTAAGGCGAAAAATTATGCGATTCAACCAATAATTGTAAATTACTACAAAAAACCCCAGACTACTTTTTTACTAGATCGATAGCCGCGTTTTTGTTTTCTTCAAATACATAAACGTTAAGTTTATTTTAATTTATTTTTATAAATAAGTTAATTTTATAAAAATACGTTACGATGTTAAATCAAAGCGACAATGACAGTGAATTGTCGGATTCCATAAGTACAAATGCTGCCGCAATTATAATTTGCTTCCAACAAAATCCAAGGAAAATTATATAAAAACTTATGAAGAATTTTCAACGTGGAGAAGTGCAAAAGGCCTATCAATTTCAGAATCAGTACTTCTTGTCTATTTTGATTATTTATAAAAGACAAAGAATCCGAATACACTTTGGTGCATATACTCAAAGCTGAAAGCTACAATAAGCATCAAACACAGCATTGAAAACCATTCCAATGAGTATGAATGCTGCTGATTAATGTAAAGGAAACCAACACAAAGAAAAATCGGTCATTTATTGTGCAAGGACAATATATTAAAATCATACATAAATAATCAAATCAAATCATTTATTTAAACCTCATGGGCCACAAATCTCTTTCGGGCATGCGGGCAGCGAGTAATGGGCGACTCGCTGCCCGACCATGGACCATGCCCGGGTCGACGGCGCGTTGTGTTCCACGCGCGCCTCAAGGAGTGTCAGCAAACTGACGGGGCCTGTAGAGGGCCAGAGCCTGCCGGTGTCGCGGGTCTTACCCATCACCGTAACCCCGGTGCGTGAGGGGCTCGTGAGGGACACCGTGGATTTTGGTCAGTGCAAGTCTGACAGTCCCTCCCGCCCTGCCCTGGGTGGGAGGACTCATTTGATGATTTTACCACGCAAAAAAAAAAAAAAAAAGGCCAATTACAGGCACTTTTGAATTGTCAAAACACATAAAGCTAGAACAAAAATAGTTATGGTGCTACAGTCCCAGTCACAAGACATAAAAACTGTGAAAGTACCGTAGGTGCTTTCCAAAGCGTAGATCTCTATGGAGAAGAATGAGAAAGAAACTCCAAAGACACTGTTTTTCAATTGCCAAATTTTTTACAGAACTTTTGTTACATTATTCATCATGACGATGGTACATTATGTGAGAACGATGTGGCAAGTTAATAGTGTCCATAGTAAGTAAAAAAGACAATTCATATCATCAAACAATACCAAGCATTACGTCCCACCAACGTGGAAAACAGTAGATTTATTATAAACTATCGGAATGGGGCATGTATTCGACAAGCCATCGGCAAAAATAAAATTAGCAATATGCCAAAGGAAATTGCTAAATATTTAAAACTTAAAGAAAAAAGAAGAACACTGGCGACTTTCTTGGCGGATTCAGGGGCGGATATAACGTCAATAAAAAGACACGGTGGTTGGAGCTCTGATGGAGTAGCTGAGGGTTATATCGAAAGCTCAATGGCGAATAAAACCATATTAAGCAGTCAAATTACAAAAAAATAAAACTTAATTGTATTAGAGCTATGTGTGGCCTAAAAAGCACAGACAGTTGCACACCGGCTTTTATAGCACTAAAGATTCTTACCTTACCATCGCTATACATATACGAATCAACTATATTCGTCAAGTCCAATATTTCATCATACAAAATAGGTAATAAAAGTTCCTACAGAAAATTACGCGATAAAAATAAGTCAGAACTCGAAGTAAGTTATGGCAAAACTACACTAATGAATAAAAGCACATTCTGTATGGCTAAAAAAATATATAATACACTACCCGAAAACATTAAAATGTTAAATCTGGACAAATTCAAAACAGAACTATTTAGAATTTTGACTAATAAATACTATTACTCATTAAAGGACTACTTCGACGACAATTCTATAATTACTGCCTACCAATAACTTACCTGATCTGTTTTAATGACCTTGAATAATTCTGTTCGACATTATCGCTATTAACTATTATGGCATGTAACTTAACCATTTGACATTTATTTAGAAATTGATTGTATATTTTTTTGTTTTGATTATGCTATGCCATTTATACTGAATTTGACATAAATTTATTATTTTAAAGTTAAAACAATTATATTTGTACGCTTTTGGCCAAAACATAGAGGATCTACCTTTCTATAACACCTCACACTATGTGTAACTTGACCTATGTTCACAAATAAAGCTTTCTGATTTGAGCCACAACCATCAACTTCCGGCATCTTATCTTCGTCCATAACTCTCGATGCACCACCACCATTATCTCCGACGTATACTATCTACAATGAAATGCAAGTTCCTCAAACGCAAGAATAGAGAAATACTCAAATCAACTCATCAACAATAAATGTACCAAACAAAAATGTATCTCTCTATCAATAATTGGACCAATGTTTCGAAACTTTTACTTTTAATTGTCATTATTTTTAATAAATGCTTATCTCATATTATTATTGTGTTCATTTTTTCGCAAATGGTACAAAAAGTAGAGTATTTTCCTCAGTGATAAAGCTGTTTTAGTCTTGGGTGAACTTAGATCCCTCGCCACTTTTACCACGATAAAAAAAAGGTCTTCCGGTCGCATGACATAAAGCTCTCTACGAAAATTGCTGTGTGCATGGCAATAGTTCTGCCAAATCTCCTGTATGCCTCCGAAACATGATGTCTATACCGCAAACACATTCGCATCTTGGACAGATTCCATATGAAATGCTTACGTGACATTATGAACATCCATTGGTCGGACCGTGTTCGTGACACGGAAGTACTACGGTGAGCTAATGTCGGTTGTATAGAGGCCTATATAATGCGGCGCCAGTTTGGATGGGCTGGCCATGTCTGCCGAAGGTCTGACGGCAGAGTGGCGAAGCGCATCTTCTACTCAGAACTGCAGGATAGCAAGCGGAAACTAGGCGGCCAACTCCTTCGGTATAAAGATGTGCTTTAGCGCCACATGAAATGATGTGACCTAGACAAGTTACAATGGGAGGCAATGGCAGCGGACCGGTCACTGTGGAGGCATTCCGTGAGTACTAAGATGTTTGGGTTTGAAAGGCGGCGTAAAGAAGAGCTAGCTTGATGCTAAACGAGACGAGCTTAAGGCCTGACCACCCGCGGCCATCCAATACAACTACGTCGGAGGGGTGCTCACTTGCACCCCTCCAGACGCACTTTCAGTCCAAAAATTGGCTATGTCAGTAACCAGAAGGCACACCAGCGATGCTCTCAATAGGCAGATCCGAGTCGCTGTGGCCGAAATCGGTCAGGATCATATATATATAATTAGTTATAATTTAGTTAGTACTTTATTTGTACGTTTCGTGTCATAGTATTTTTTTAAGAAGATAACATCTTTTGAAGCGTGGAATGAAAATATTGGTTTGACATTTTTCTTAACAGCTCATAATGGTAATTATTTTGCAGAATTAAGTACTTATCATATTACTATTTTGAATGGTATCCACTGAATGAGTAGTTTTATTTTCACATTCGCTATACGCATCAATTACTTCACAAACATATAAACAATAATTAATGTTAATTCTATTTTATTGTTATTTTACATAAAAATGTCCAATTCAATTAGGTATATATTAATTTTTTCGTACTCATAAGTTATTTTTGGTTAAATTGAGAATAACAAGTTCTTTGTTGGTTGTAAAACTTGTAAAATTGTAACATTAAGTACTGGAAGAAGTCACTGGCTCTTGAGACACAGGTATCCTAACTATCCTAACTATATGGTCAGGGTTCCATCGTTTTCTGTTAAGGTTTTTGTCAATAAACTATCTTTAAATCTTTAATTGTCTAAATTCGGCCGAATATCCGAAAACCCTTAAAATTTAAATATCACGAAAACTATTAAATTACATACGAGGGAAATTAATTGTTGAATTAAAAGTAACCATGTGTATATGTTACAGTCAAAGTAGCAAATAACACAGAATTAATCATGTTAAATAGTTATTATGTATAATAACTGGAAGAACTTAGTCAAAGTGATAACTGACATAGATTTATCACATCAACTAGTTTTTTGATATAAATTTATATCTTGGATAAAGTAATATTAAAAGTAATATGGGTGTAGATTCAAACTATGTGTAGTAATATCATGTTGTTTTTTATTCATTTTGGATAGGATCGCGGTTGAACACCATCTCGCCTGATAGTAAGCAATGACATGATCGATAGCGTAGTACTGGTGATTATAAAATTTTAGATTTATTTTAATTTTTTTTTATTCTTCATTCGGAGCAGAATTTTTTACTTAAGAAGGGTCGACGAAGCTCCTATTCACGGGATTCTATTTATGTTTGCAACCTAACCAAACCGAATTTCACTGACCATGTCGTCAGTTGCCTTCTTCTGGTTCAAAAGTACGAAAATATATGTATAAGATTCGTTAAAACCAAAACTATCCACGTAGGGTTCCCCAAAACTCTTTCGGTTTCATGGTTGGGTAAACCTTGAATTCAAATATATTTGAGTTATCAGGCTATATGTACCCAAGTGGCGTCAGCTAGTTGAACCGTATTTATTACTTTAACTAACATCGACCAGATATTATAAATAATTAACTAGTCAAAGTGAATAATTTATCAGTTTGACTGTAACATATATAATGAAACAACAATACAGATCATATATTATAATTTATTGGATCACAGAACTAAATTTCGTACAATGTAACTACTTGTTTTAAAGTTATTCAGTTTGAGCAACATCATTAACCACACCAATACCATATAATTTAGTTTTGCATCAAGAAAGATTCTTTAGTTACAAATTCAACTGAGATATTAGACATTTCAATAAATCAAACGACATTACACAACATATTTTCACATTGACACAACACTTTTTTTTTAGACGATCAACATTTTCGAGTGTTTAACTTTCAGCCTCAAACAATAACAAACTATATAATTACATTTAGAATCTGTTACGCCAGTTTTATTATATAGGCTTTCTTTTGTGGAAGCAAAGCACTGCAAACAGCACAGTGGTAAATCAATGTATTCACTGAAAGAAATACTTTAACCTATGGTTATTCCAATGTGTCATAATTTGTTAAGTAGCTACCTATCATATAACCTGCCTATCAGTAGAAGTGAGTTCATGCCTTGTTACTTATACTAGCTCGCTATGCGAGATTGTCAGAATGGCTTTTCGAATACATATTTAAAAAAAATAGGTTAGGTTCTTCCAGCAATCGTCAAGGAAAAATTTATAGAAAATGTTTTAAAATAAACATATTTTTGAACTAAGAATAATCACAACTTCTACTGATGAGCATGTTTTAATGACAATTAGGTAATGTATGTTTAAAATCTAAGAACATTGGTAAGTTTCATTAACGAGCAAAAAGATACATCTATAAGGTATTAACTAGTTAAAGCTGTAAGGTACATAATAATTTCCACTGAAATACTAATAGTAGAGGTATGATATTTCAAGAAACGGACGGTGTAATGTAAAGCTGCACAGTAGCTCAGATGTTCACAAAACATATTTACAGCCACTTCCGTGAAATCAGCATTCGTTGGTTGACTTATTTGCGAATGCTTTTAGGAATGAAAATAAAAGAAAATGAAGCATGTGGTTCCTAACTAAGAAAAATAATGAAACATAAAAGAAGTAGCCTATAGTTTGTGCCATCTAGCAAGTCAAAAGCGGTCATTGCTCCGAAGTTCATCCCGATATTTCAATGTTAGCACTGTCCCTTTTTCCTTACAAATCTATCAAAAACTGATGTCGTTTGAGTCTCATAATATATAAACAAATGATAAACAATGACAAATACATAAACAAAAGACAAACCCACATACACAACCCTCGGCATAACAAAAAAAAGAGAACTCGAGCAAACCCCTTACGAAATTTATTGTTTTAAATGTAGTAAGACTGTTATTTTTTACACTAGTCTAACTTACAGTGACAAAAGTAAATATACTCGTATTATAATGCACCACATAATTATGCATTATTCCATAATCAAATACTGAATAAACATAAAGTCAGTGCATACTGTATGGATATTGAATATAAGTATAATATAAGTAATGGTAAAAAAACATTTTTTCCTAAATACATTTTTTTCTCATCACAGAAAAATGCTAATTCTGATCTTATGTAATTTTCGCTTTGCGAGGACTTGGTACGTAGGAGTCAATGTCCGCTATTGACATCTTAACTTGCACCAACTATAGACAAGTCTCTTGATGCAAAACAAGGAACTCGGTGAGATTTATTTATCGACGGTTCTCTTCATAAGAATTTCACATTTACTTGCCGGATTACATTACCTTTGCTTCTCCTCCAACTAGGTGAAAGCAAAGCGCGCAATAATAAAACCATAGTCTGCTAATTATTTTGACAAAAATATTTCACGTTATACTATTTTATTTTCGTGAAAGTGTATTGAAAAACGTCGTTCGATTCACATGGGCATTTTGTTATTGCCGTTTACGAGTCCTAATTAGTCTCACCAAGGGCTCGGCTGATTATTCCACCTCGAATGCAATAACAAACTTTCCCCGCTTTCAATCAATTCAAAAAGAGTTAGTTTGTTCCTTGTTAACAGAGAGGAAACCGCTCTTTGTTCCCTCTTTTTTAAACACGGAAGCAAATACATTTGAATTTGGGATGTGGATATTGGTAGTAAATATTCCAATCAGCAATAAGTTTTGGACCGCACGGGAACATTGTACTGAACAAGCGACTGGCTGGGATAACGCATGTGAGCCAAAGGGTCGTTCTAAAAAATCCACGATTCTTTTGTTCTGTTTCCCACCAGCTCCATGACAAATCATAATATTGTTTTGAATTTGCATACATACTTGTGCTGGTTAGTAACATTATTTCAGTTTCTAAGCTTGTAGCTGGAGTTCTGTGAGGACAACGAGCTACCCACTACTTCTGATGGCCCAGTTGCCTATTATCAAATAAGAAATTATGGAACTGGTTTCGAAGTGGACGAGTTGATCCTAAATAACAAAAAATTAAGTGGAAATGGTCCCCATGAAGTTTCAAAGTGGACGTGTAGACCCCTAATAGAAAAGATAAGGTCCAACTAGTCCTTGGGCCCAGTTTAGAAGTGTACAAATTTCCTCCCTAACCCATCTTCACAAACTAACGTTATAATATTAGTTAGTTACAAATACTCATGGACCCGTTGGGAACAAAGATATTTAATTTTGTTAAAATCGTGGACCTGTTGGGAACGAATGTATGAACTTTCAGTTTTAGAGAACAATAGACTCATGGACCTTTGGGAACGACCCGAGGCAAAGTATAATAAAAATCCTGCGTAATGCATTATGCCTTCGTTCATTCTCAAATTCAGATTTTACGCGTACCACTAAAAAATGAGTGGTTTTCCTCGAATGATAAAGAATATTATTACCCCAGAGAATATTATAACGGACGATAAAATGTGATGGAAAATCTTTCACCTACAAAATCCCGTGAAAATAAAATAATTACGATGCACTTTAACAATTGATGAAATATAACATTAGCATCTAATTATTTTTATATAATGTTCTAGTTGTATTTAAATAGATCACCGCCAATGTTCTTGTTCATAATTTGCACTTATTTATTTTCTCATAAAGGGTGATAAAAGTAGAATGTCCACCTCGTGTGCAACAATATTTCAAGCGCACGTTCATCGAATCCTTCGCTGTGCTCCGGATTCAAAAAACACTCTCGCCTTAAAAACAGTTGTTTGTTCCCTTGGTAAACAATCTATTGTAATTCGATGTTAATATTCATTGTTGTAAGTAACGTTTACACTCTTATTAATAAATGTGAACTAAAGTTACAACCAGGATAATCTTCAGACTAACTATACATTTTTTAAGTAATAAATTTGGCGTAACTTTAGCTCGCGTTTATTAATAAGAGTGTAGAGTTTAATAATTTATTGTCATAAATATTTGGTCGCATTAATTTTTGAACCTATAAAGTAGGAGTAGAGTTAGCGATAATTCTATAAGCAACAGAAAAGCTTGTTATTAGTTTTTTTTTCTATATGTGATTTGATGGTCAAACATAAATAAACTGAATAGGTTAAAAATTTACTAGTAAATCAAACGTAAATGACTCAGAGAAATAAAAATCGACTGAATCATTATAATTCATCATACTTATTACTTACTTAACGTATATAAATTCACTCTCCTAAAACATGAAAAAAATCCGTAGTAAAATAGAAAACAAAACAAAATTAATAAACCTCTTACTTACGATATGCGTCAAAAATACCAACTCTAATAAAATACGTATAAAAATAAGCATAATGATATTATTATCAAAATATCTGCATTACATTACACTGTCTGTAAATGAAGTCCTATTCCATGCAGGATGGCAGGATAGATCCGCCCAATTTAATTTACAATGGTGGTATACATGACATACTCGTGCACAACAACAGACCATTGCTCCAAGTTTAAGGGGTTTATAATAACTGTATATTTTATAATTATATACATCACATTTTTGATATCTATTATCTAAGTATATCTGGATTTAAACATAGGTATGAATTTTTTAATGAGACTGACAGCTATATTTAATTTAACAGATATGGTAGAAATACATTTCATAATAAAAGCGAATAAAAATTTAAAGCCTCGCATTTGGCACTATTCAAGTCCGTATTTTCTATTATTATTTATTAATTCAATCTCTTAAACGTACAACTTCACTTATCTCTGTTGCAGTAAAACAATCCAGACTTTGTAATTAAAATAGCGAGCACTGTTATATCTACAGAATGTGACAAAAATAATACGTAGCTAATCGTATCGAATCGAATCGTATTAATAGTTTGAAACGTGTACTTTATGCAGGCCTGGACGTGCAAAATAAAATAATAAAATGAGTGCCAACTCAAACTCCTAAAGCTGAATGCACAAGTATGACGGTATGTGATGGTTGTTGCTTACAATATTTTAAAAATCTGTAGATATTAGTTTAGAATATTTGCTTCCGACAGCCTTTATTGTGTATGTATGATTTAAATACTTCATTCACTACTATTAATATTAATTCGTCTGTACACGAACAGTCACTTGCCAGAACCTGACATCTCCACAAAGAGGTCTCTGACAATAACAGTATTTAATTCCTGCTAAATGCGACGAAAACATTTTTCATCGTGGTTCTGTTATACAAAAATGGGTAGATACTAATCTGGAAAACGTGATAATATATATTTATATTATTGAATATTTTATTTGATACCCATATCATAATAAATTATCATCATCATCATCTTAGATATCTAGATTGATTTTACTCACACAGTATAATTTCTTTAATTATGCTAGACTTTATTTAAATGTGATTTAGAATTTGGTTTCGCGAACGAGGTTTGCGGGCAATGTGAGCCTGAGTACACATTTGTCACTTGATGCACTTATTGTATGAAAGCCAGTGACTGGCGTTTTCGCTTAGCAAGAGTCCACCAAAAAGTTTCCCCGTCCCCACCAATCTGCGAAATCCTAATAAGTAATCTGTGAGCTTGTGGCTCGCCTCGCCCGCTCCCCCGTACGCTAAGCTACGCTACTTACTTACTAACTAGGTGCAATATAATGCGAATTTCACATCTTACTTTTTTTTTCATAATCATGTACATTTAATCCATAGTTCATTTTCAAGGTCGACTAATAGTTAATCGTTAAAGATACATTTTATCATTTTTGGCATTTTTACTACTGATTACAACGTAACATTCTTATTCATAAATATATATATAGAACAGAATATTTTGTCACTATCGTGATAATAATTCTATCGTCTTTTACTATTATTTTTTGTTGATGCATTATTTAGAAACAGAAGAATACAGATACATAATCAAGGGAACTTGATGGCTGTCATGTTCAATTTAGCTGGTCCTAAATATGAGGAACAAAAAGAATATTGACTCAGTCTTTATACAATTGTTAGGATTAATTGTATTACTAAATAAATTTAAATATTTTTAGAACACAAATAGACCTTCTAAATTATATAATTTATATACGCTAGTCTTAATGCACAGTCTGAGAATATGGGTATAAAATAGGAGGCAAATTATATATACTTTCAATATTACTACCTAACCTATTTATTACAATTCCTAGTCAAATCAACTATTTGCACTCCCTTATATATGTATAAATAGTGTCTTTGAAAACGTTGAGCAAATTCAGAAATAAATTATATAATTAGGGATCATTCTAACAAGTCATGACTTGTAGCTCAAATCTTAAAATAGTCCAAAATGATATTGTAAACATCTAAAAATTTGGAGTTACAAGGAAGTATCATTTAGGTAGGTAATGAAACGTCACAAAATGTATTTTTAATTAAATATGAACACATAAGTTTGAAGAATCAAATAAATAATCTACATGCTTTTATGATAATGTATACAACGAATAATTGTTTCCTTTTAATAGTATTAAATACGTATAGGGCCTGTTTCACCATGTCTGATTAGCTATTGCCCACCGACTATAATAGATTAGAATTCGTAATACATATTACGCTCAAGTTATCAGTGATTTATACGGGAATTTACACGGAGGTGGTGAAGCAGGCTTTTAATCTAACTATATTGTACAATTTCAATTAATTGTGAAATTGAAAACTTAGAATAGTCACAGCGCTAATAACGGTAGGTACTCTATAAACTCTCTTCATTACCTTTTTTCTCATTCATTCTTATCGATGACTGTACCTACTTACTAAATATCATTTAAGACGTACGTAAGGTATAATGGTAATTATGACCCGCGTATTCTCTTTATATATGTATACCGAGAAGAATGTAATTCAACATCAAAACAAAAAATCTTAATATTTAAAACATTTCATGACATGTCACGTCGTCAGATCTAATACATTAGGTACATTTATTGATACATGTATTTTTTTTAAACTACGTAGAAAAAGTGTTCTGTGCACTAGATTTAATTTGAAGTGTATTACCGGTGTATACATGTTAAGTTAAAACAAATATATTTTTTAAACTAGTCAATTGTGTATCCTAATCGTATAAATATAATTTTTTATATATAATTATTTACATCTTGTCCTTTAAAGGACTCATGATCGTATTTCATTGGTATCAAGTCCTGGTCGCACTCCATTGTTTTTTTTTTAAGATTGCCAGTAGAGGATCAGATCAAGGGATCAGACCGGAATAAATCAGAATATGTGTGTGGCAGTTACTTTAAAAAAATTATGCTAAGATGTGATATTGAACCTTAAACTACTTATACGTACTGATTGGTTTATGTTTTAATCTATTTACTTATAATTGTTAAGTTTTTGTTCAAATCTATTTATTGATTGTTAACTATTACTTTCAACGTCAGGCGATCAACCTTTTGATTACTGAAATACAAGGGGCATTGTTGAATAGAATACAATTTTATAGACACCTGTTCTTTAATGAATATGCAGTTTATTGTTATACGTTCTCTAATAAATTCCTACTAATCACTTATGGAAATAAGACAGCCATCGGTTGAAGGTAAAAAGGGCATAGAACTCGAATAAGTATTTTATATAGAGACTTAGATTCTTTATTCTTTTCAAAAATAATTCAATCCAATAAAGCCGAAATCACTATATAACTGCGTAGTTTTTTTTTTTTCAAGACTGACTACTATTGAAGATAAAACATTTTGTCTCTTAGACAGATTGACTTATATTTTGAACTTTATATCATCTCTATTTCTAAAGAATTCATTATTACCAGTGCCCAATATACAGGACACATAATTATCGATTATAATCATAGTGATCTTTACTGTTACATTTTAAAGAACGCTAATAGTAAACCAAGCGTTTCTAGGATTCAAAGCACTTTACCGAAACTTGATGGATGGTTGACCATGAGCACCCTAAGTATGAACAAGTCCGGTAGTTACATTTTACTAAAGAGGAATTAGTTTTCTTCGCCTAGTAGTACCAAGTCGTCGGCCACGACGTCGGAAACGTGAAGGTAAATGATCCAGTACATTAGGTTAAAGCAAACGAAGCAGACGGGGAACACGATGCGCGAGTACTTGTCGATGTCCGAAGGCGTTGTGCCGAGCAGTTTGTTGATACCCTGTAACCAACATTCACCTTCATTTTGATGATTAATGTTTTTAAAATAATTTCCACCACTTCGCTGCAGTTAATGCGCCACAATCGCAATGCATGCATCAGTAATAATTATGCGTGTGTAAATTGCATTTGCAGGTCAATATCTTACAACAATCGCTTTCATAAGAATATTTTTAAGACTTAGAGTTAAATATCTGAAAGTACCTTGGAAGCATGAATAAGATGCGGAGGCGGTCCAGCTTCTTCATCAGGTTGTGGGGCTGGTCCAGGAGCTGTACCCCGGGCGCCATTGATTGTGTTTTCTAAGGTGCCGCCTTTTGAATACGCTTTAGGATCGTGAACTTTGAATCGGACCTCCTGTACAAAATGCATGATTATATTTGAGAGCCGCTGGGTTTAAATAAAAGCTTTTTGGAATATATTTTTGCTCTTACCGATGATCTGCTTGGTGGAGGGGGCCTCGTCAAAGTACTTGTTCTTGGCGGAGGCAAAGGCTCAGATGTCCCCGGTGGACCGTCTATTTGCATTTTCTTTTCAGCAGCCATTTTTTGAACAGCAGTGAATCTTTGCTTTCTCATCTGAATCCTTTTAGCCATATAGCCAACAGTAGCATATTCTGAAATAAAAGATATTATTAATTCGAATATTAACTCAAATAAAAACATCGCCGAGCAATTTCACGTATACGGCGCAGCAAATAATTCATATGAACTCCCAGACATTTTTAATCATTATTTCATTGAAATCTCTGAAGCATTTAACCACTAAATGTAACAATAAACTTAAAGTGTATCCGTCTTACTATAAAAAGTTAAACATTTGTTCAAAACTTGTCTAAAAAAGTAAAACTTTAAAATGACCCAACAATGACAAACTGTCAACTGCAAAACGGCATTATATAGTTACACGGGTTCCCAAGATAAAACCTAGGTGAGACCTAGTTTATGAACCTTTGCAAATAAAGCAACAGTTACATAGTTAGTTAAGATTTTCTTTGTAACATAAATTTTATTCTTAATCATAGAAAAAATTGTTCCCAGTCATATTGTTTAGCATTCTTCCTCATACTGTTACCTAAAAGACTGGCGAAGACCATGACGAAACAGGTTCCCAGGTAGACATCAATAGACTTGACGTATGATATCTTGGGTAGAGCAGCATTAGTGGATGACATGAGCGTCGTCATCGTCAATACAGTGGTGACACCTAGTGACACTCTGGCAGGCGTCGCGTTTCGGTTCAACCAAAATGACACCCAAGATATTATGACAATTAGGCCAGATGGTATGTATATCTGAATTAAATAGTATCCCATCGAACGCACGAATTGAATTTCACATGCCAGTCGCGAGTAATTTCCTGCAATGAAAGAAAAATTGTCACAACCATTTAACGTTTAGCTGCAATGGTGATAGCCGATATTTACAAAAAGATTAAATCTTAGTCATACATCGATTTTCCCTTACCAGGTCATCAAAGGCAAGTTGCTGATGGTTATGTTCTTGCCAAAGCGAATGCATGCAAGTGTCTATTTCTGATAGATGAATTAAACAAAAAGCGCCAACGATCGGTATTCGATAAATTGTTGTATGTTTCATCGGTGCTGTATACCTGTCGTTAGAGAAATCTCCATGGCTCGCTGCCGATGGCCCAGCACCTTGAATTGCGGCAGGGACACTTCGCTCGAAACGCCGACCGAGTTGGGCCCCTCGTTCCACTTGTATCGGATGTCCCGCATGGTGTAGCCGACTGTACCATGCAGAGATATGGAACGATAAAATAAGCACCCATTGCACTGGGGGTTTCGTAATATTTGTATAAGGTGGATGAATTTATGGCTACCGGTCTACCGAGAGTGAGAAATGTTACGATAACTGCTTCGCCAGACAACGGCGATCATAGTGCAAGTTATTAAGCATTTTATATACTTTAGTTAGATTTTATCTACCGAACATGAAAGCATCTGCAGCTCAATTACTTAATAAAAATATTTATTATATTATGAAGGTAGATACGTCATTTGTTTCATAAAGCAAAAGACGAAAACTTTATTCAAAGTTGGGATCTGGCTCCGGGTTGTTATAAAGAATTTAAATCCAAATATAATTATGTACTATTTAGGTGTATCCAACTCACAACTCTCAATTTCAATATTGCATAATTGACGGTCCATCGGAAAATACTGCAAATCCATCGGACAAGAAGCGGTGATAGTCAGTCTGTGAACAAGTGCAACCTGTTTAAAACATAATTTAAGTTTCTGTTGAGGTGTACGATGAAAATATTTAAACAAAAAATTTTCTCATGCTATGCAGTAATTTATTTTTAAAAGGCTGTGAACTAACTCTATAGTTTACAGCCTTTTAAAAATAAATTACTATATAACCTAGATAACACACCGAAACACGTTTCATTTGTATGATCTGCCGGTTGAAAGGCAGATCATTTGTTTGAATTACTACTTATTTACAGCATTTTCCCCATGAAGTTAAGACTTCGTCATGTTTTTTTACTTAACGAGGTACCTAAGTAAAGTTTAACTCTACTGGTAACCCGCACCACCTGAGTATATTTTTTTGGTGGCTGGCAACTAATATATTGGGAATTAACTAAGATGCCACGCACAGATAGGGATTGCAGAGGAAATAAATTTTAGTTTTGAAAAGATCGCATCACAGTATGGCAGGATAATAATCGTTCAAAACAACTTTTAAGATTATATTTCTTTTTTTTTTATTGATGAGTGACAAATATTTTCAATATTCTCTTTAGTCTGTCTTTTTCGTCATATGTATTTGTCTATCCGCAATAAATGAACTGCGGTATAATAAAATAGTTAAACTAGCAAAAAGTTTCAGCGATAGAGATTAAACCAAAATGGCATACAGACAACTCAACATCAACTATTGTCGTATTTTGATCGAGAATCAAAAACTTATTTATAAAGGTACTTGCCTTATACTCCTAGTAATAGATCCAGAATGATGAATGCGAATAAATTCGTTGCTTGTGGTAGCTATGTGAAAATAAGACTGTTTTTCGTTAACAAAGAAGGTGTCGGGTACCCATATGTTTCTAATAAATTCTGAGCCGACGGAAAGTGTCTCCACCCCCGTCCTTTTTTTGTAAGCAAGTCTGGGGTCTGTCCAAAACTGCCTGAAGTAGAAATCCAGGGTGAAATCCTGAAACATTTTCTATTGTTGTAGGAAATAATAGCGGTACTTGATTGACTTACAGTGGCACAACAAAGGATGTAATCCGGCGATCGGGTTCGTTTGTAGGCCAGTCTGCCGCCTACTTAAAATGTTAATTTGATTTAATGAATGCAATGAAACAACGTTATCAACGAGTTACATTCATTGTCTGTGCGAGTTAAACGTCAGCGAAATATCAGCAAACAAACTTGGATTTAATACTCGTACTTTACTTTCACAATTTAATTTGAAAATTTAATTGTTTCGGTAAAAATTCATGGCAGTAAAGTAAAAATATTGTGAATCCCATGCATAGTAAACGGATAAAGGACATCAGAGCGCGTTTCAACCAAGTGTGCTTCTGACAGAAATGATTTATAAATATTGTAATACTAGTTTAAGAATGTTAATGTTTACGTTGATCAATTAATACATTCAACGGCAATAGACATATTCTATGTTTTTTTTTAAATATTGTATGACTAGATGCACATGCAAATGTGTACTTGTACATTATACGACCTTCAATAATGGTACTTATTGTTAAATAAGTTTAAAAAGATTTTTGAGATTCCGAGCTTTAAAGCAAAAAGTTGTCCGTTTTTTTGCAAGTTTAGCTTTGGTTCAAAAGTACAACACGGTTTAAAAATAAAATAAAAATGTTACTTTCAGATTTTGTTCCGAGTTTAACATTGTGTTTATTCTATATTACCAGTTTCAGAATATTTTATATAGATGCAAAAATAAAAATATGGGACATTATTTCTTTTGTATCAATATCCGTAATCAATCTTGACTCAAGCACCTGTCTTTCAGCCTGTTGACAGCGATTTCCTTTACCTCTCCGTTGGTACTAAGTATTTCAAGCGCCCCTCGGGTGATCCTGCCCGTCCCGATATTACGTCATTATGGAACTTATGATGCACCAGGTAAACCTTACCTGGAACCCGGATATTGATGAATGAATAATAGGTAAGTTTTATTTTCTGTAAAACTCTCTATTATTTGTTTTGTATCATTATCCGGAATTCATCTTAAGTAATGTGTTTGTTATCGCCTGGTGCGCTAGACCCAAAAACGCTATAATATGATCAATAGGAAAATTCTCTTCGAAATTGAGAGAAAATGCGGATCTCAGTGATCCTGGAGTTGCATCAATACCAGAAATTTTTAAAAAAATCTCGCCCATCCACCAGTAGCACTTCTAGACACAGGTTCAATATCTCCTCTAACAAAATTCTTGCAACCGGTACCTGGAAAAAGGATTTAAACCCTCCAGAATCATTATAATAGAGATCTTTTAAATCACAATCATTCCGAATAATTCTACAACTTTGTCTTATTATTTTGATCCTTTTCATTTTTTCATTCAAAGTAATTTTATGAAATCTGAAATCTATATTTTCGTTTTGTGACTAATAGTAGTGTATGATACCAGATTTTTTGTAATACATTTACATAATTTTGTATTTTATTAATCCAATATCTTAAACCCTAAAACACATTATAGCGTCTTTGGGTATAGCGCACCAGGTGATAACAAACACATCACTCAAGATGGATTCCGGATATTGATACAAAAAAAAAGAGTTTTACATAAAACAAAATATACCTATTATTTTTTCATCAATATCCGAAATCTTGGTAAGGTCTACCTGGTGCATCAAAACTTCCATAATGTCGAAAAAATCGGGTGACCACCCGAGGCGCGCTTGGAATAGTACCAACGGTAAGTATATAGGACGCCACCAGCGGAGAGGCAAAGGAAATCGTTGTCAACAGGCTGAAAGACAGGTGCTTGACTCAAGATGAATTCCAGATATAGATACAAAAATAATAGGTAATCTTTTATTTGATGTAAAACTATCTATTAATATTCGGGCACGCCGCAATCGCGACGGTAAGACCCCTCCTTGAGGAGTGGCTGGATAGGCGTCACGGCGTCCTCACCTACCGCATGACGCAGGTCCTCACCGGACACGGATGTTTCGGGAGGTTCCTGTGTCTGACAAGGAGGGAGGAAACGCCTGGGTGTCACCACTGCGAAGATCGTCCGGAGGACACGGTGGAGCATACGGTGCAGGACTGCCCCGCTTGGGCAGAGCACCGCCGTGTCCTCACGACGGCGATTGGCGGAGACCTCTCGCGCCCGGCATTGGTCGAGGCCATGCTGCGGGGCGAGACGGAGTGGGAAGCGGTCGCCTCCTTCTGCGAAGCAGTCATGCTCGCGAAGGAGGAGGCGAGCCGCGTGAGGGGGAGGACAGCGACCTCCCTCCACCCCAGCCGCAGTGGTGGACGCCCACGGCGTCGGACGTCGCAAGACGATCTCCGGCCACCGTAGGCGCGGGCATGCGGGCGGCGAGTAATGGGCGACTCGCTGTCCGACCATGGACCATGCCCGGGTCAACGGCGCGTTGTGTTCCACGCGCGCCTCAAGGAGTGTCAACACAATGACGGGGCCTGTAGAGGGCCATAGCCTGCCGGGGTCGCGGGACTTTCCTATTACCGTAACCCCGGTACGTAAAGGGCTAGTGAAGGACACCGTGGATTTTAGTCAGTACAAGTCTGACAGTCCCTCCCGTCCTGCCCTGGGTGGGAGGACTCATTTGATGATTTTACCACCCTAAAAAATTAAAAAAAAAATCTATTAATATTAAAGGTAACGCGTGGCAGACAATACTGAATATCTATATACAGGGCGTCTCACGGCTATGCCACATGGAAGGAAAGTACCTTTGTATATTGTAGATGGAACATTTTACTAAAAAAAATACATTATTTTAATTTTAAAAACAATTTAAACTGCATTCATAGATTTTTAAATAATTACATGGTTGAACCGGGAGTCGAACCCGCTACACGTGAAAAACAGCAGTTGCAGTTTACCATGTAGGGGGGCCAATAAGACGAGACTTTGGGAAAGCCCTCCTCTAAGGGGTTAAAAAGGGGTGAAAACTTTTGTATGAAAAATCTTATTTCTTGGGTTTATACATTTGAAACTTGCCATGAATAAGAACACAAGTAAATAAAAAAGATTAAGACTATTTTTTTAAAACTACCTGCATTGGTAATCTAGACGAGTTTAATGTTTGCATGGTAAAATCATAACGCGTGAGCTGATTAATTTGAAAATCAGTATTTATATACTAGATTAGAAATAATCAAACACCCTTTTTTTGGATTTTTCGGGAATCATCCACCAACTTAGTGAAACGGGGTATTCAAGTTTAAAGGGAACCGCTATACGTATAACCTGAATTTTGGACTGTAATTTTTTTGAGCCGGGGATTTTGCGAAAATCTGCCTATAAGGGGGTGAAAATGGTTGAAAACCTTTGTATGTAAAATCTTATCCCTTACGTTCATAAACTTGAAAGTTGGTACGAATATAAGAAGAAGTGAACAAAAAAGATGGGCATTATTCGTTTTTTAAAACTACCCTCCAATGGTAATCTAGACAATGTTAAAGTTTGTATGGGAAATCATAAAGCGTTAAATAATGAATTGGAAACTCATAATACAGATTAGATAAAAAATAATTAAACATGCGCCTTTAGGTTTTTTGAAAATCACCCCCTAAAATGGTGAAAACGGGTGATTAAGTTTTAAGAGAAGGATTTTACTGATTGCTTCGATAAACTTGGCATAATAATCACTCAATCGAATAAAGAATGCGTTTATCTTTATTACAAAAATCAACCCCTTGCGGGGTGGAAATCGAAAAATCTATTTGTACGGAATATTTTATTCGTTCTGTTTAGTTAGAATCTTGAAGCAAAAAGAAAACTGTTTTAAAGGTCATTATAATTAATTTTCCTTGAAAGTTTTGTTGATGGGTTATTGGGTTTAATTTTGAAAACCTACACAATGGTACAGATTTTGCGAAATTCAATCTTAGAGGGTTTCTTCAATGTGAAAGTATTTCTAGTAGTATCCTATAACGAGGGGTGCCCGGGTATTTAAATTCGTTGAGTTCGAAGTTAGAAACACACGCAGAAGAAATCGCGGGCGGAATGCTAGTTTTTTTATAAATGATGACTACTGATACTATTGAGTTCGTGTCGTGTAAAGTCTTAGTTAAGTACATATTAATCGTGTGCTTTAATAATGCTGTAAAACTGTTGTTATAATAAGATACCAATACAGCACTAACTTTGTGATAGGCAAGAGTATACTTTTTTATTATCAAATAAAGGACTTCAGCTGAGGATACAATGAAAATGCTTTTATTTTTATTTATGATTTCATATAGAAATGTCATGTTAAATACTAATGCAATATGAAAATAAACCAAATAATATAAATCACTCTCAATACATATTTTACATGTTAAAAGTACACGTAAGAGTACGTTATTGATAAATAGTAAAGTTTTGAACATTACACGAAAAAAGGTGAAATATAAACAAATAGAATACGGTTGTTTCCGTTCTTCCGAACAAAAATTGAACATGTTGTCTCAGATTTACTGAATGTTACAAAATAACGTTCACCACTATGCAATGTTTACTGCTACGTATACTTTTCATGAACTATCACTAAGTACCTATATCTATAGCTCTTTTCCGGGTAGGGTCACGTCCTGAAGTGACTTTAAAGAGTCCCTTGATTTGGTTTCCACTAGGGGTCATACACCCTGGTCTTAGTCTGTCATCTGCCCTTCGGAACCGTGATCAAGGGTATTTCAACGGCTTGGTATAAAAAAGAGTCTTTATATTCTTCGATGGATTCTCATTGTGAAGAATAAGAATAAGAACCATCACAATTCGACCTCAAAACGTATTATTGTTTTTGTAGATAATCATATTACCACAGAAGATTTATATTTGCCTATTTATAAATCATACATGGTAACCTCCTAACTTTGAGATTTCATTCCTTGTAAAATTAAAAAAATAAATATGGGAGTCAGCTTTTCATTTTCTGGGTATTCTTGAACTAACCAGAACCACGGCACAAAAATTAAACACATCCATATAAATACTACTTAATGAAGAAAAGGTAATATAGGCACCTCAGTCGCTTATCTGAGGTGTGAGACACATTTCGTATTAGTCACAGAGAATACCTACTCAAGAACACAAAAAGCTAAAATACAACAATTGAACACGACAGTGTCTAGCTTGGGGGATGCTTATGGCAAGGTACATTTTAGTATGCCTTTTTGAGGACGCACCCAGAGGGGCACACCACTACTAAAAACGAAAGCGCCTTTAGAAAGCGCTGTTCGCACAAGTTCTTGTATTTGATCTATTTAAAGAACTACAGCGAGTGGTGCGTCGCCGTCCGGGTGGTCGGCTCCATAACGCCGGCATGCTCGCAGCCTCGTGTCTGGGGCTGCTCGGTCGCAGCGGCGCAGCGCGCGGCCGGAGCGACCGAGACAAGCGTGAGCTGACAGTGGCGAGTACCATGAGCACTTCGGAGACGGAGCTGATAGAGAGCACATACATGGTGACGCCCACCTCCACTGGCGGACCTGCAATCAAGCCCAATCGTGAGTCGCGCGTGCGCCTGGCGCTGTGAAAACCAAACCAGAGGACGGTAACGTAACGCCCCGGGTCCCTCGATCGAACGAGGACCGCACCGTTTAATCATCTATTGTTACAAAAATGTCCTTAGCTCGACCGAGGTCTGCTAACATAAACAATGTTATGTCATTTCAAGTTCCTAAATTGACAAGCTACTTAAAAGTAGTTTTGTAGCATTAAATACCATTTTCACTTCAGATAAGGAGCTGATGGAGAGCACGTACATGGTGACTCCCACATCCACTGGTGGTCCTGAAATAGTACATCAGTTACATTACCTGGGGCGACCCTGTTAAAATGTATCCATACTGCCTGTTTAAATTCTTTATCACAAGATTGAAACAGTATACCATTCAGGATTAGGCTGTCATCACATGATCATTGACACATATTACGTCTCATTTAATTAGCTATCATACGGAGGTGTAGTAGGGTAGGTATGAAGGTAGTCCTTCATTACATCAACTCCTCAAAGCGTTTGACATTGCATCTAACTGCTTTTTATTAAATATCAGTTTGATTGTCCACCTTTGTTTTAGAAATATGTAGTTCAGAAATGTCAACGATTGATGGTATAGATTTCTGCCTTAAAATACGACGTGACATAATGCCATTTGTCACAAACGTAACGTAACAAGAAAGAAGCAACCAAGTCCAGTTCCAGAAAGGTTTATGCTCCTTAGTATTTTTTAAACAATTACTTTTTTTTCATTACCATTACTCCCTTTGAAGGCTTTTCTTTTTAAAATAAGTAACACAAGTTGGCTTAATCCTTTTATTTGGTGGCGTAGTCTCTATTTTTTATGATTATTCGAACTTATGTGGTTATCCCTGATGAAAAAAAAATTTGTGTAACACAGTTATTAATTAATACCTGAGAGCAATGTTAGGCAGCTAGGTAAAATAAAAACATTTATAGGAGATTTAGGATTTCACATTAGTAGTTCACAATCTGCAAAGCTATAACGATAAAATAGGTGGTAAAAAATCATCATACAAACCTCCATAATTCGGCCTCACTCTTTTATCGTAGCTTACACTTAACGAATCCAAAATGGCTGAGATATTGACGTCGCCAAACATCCCCCCTCCGCCCGCGCCCCTGGAACACAAATTATATATTATATACTATAAAGGAATGATTACTATCAGCCTTCAAGATAATACCTAATTAACATTTATTTAATCGCTATTAAAGTAATACAAGCATTCCAGAAACAAATGAGTTCTTAAAAACAACTTTTTCAAAGAAAACCAATCGTCTTTAAAAATCACCACAAAAGTTTAAAATAAGTTATCTTTCGGAAGTCGGTGGTTTTGTTTTTTCACTTCCGAAAGACAATTTATTTTTCATTTTACTCATACTCTGCAAGTAGGTCATTAGATGCCTGATGAGCGGGTTGAACGTAATGCATTGCAGCCCTAGGGAGAATCGGTTACAACTGAAAGCTACCAAATTTAAAAAATAAGCATGAGCCATGATTTCAACTACATATTTATTTTTTGCTAATCAAAATTTTTTAATAATGAAAATGATAAATAAGGCCAGTCAGCCTTAAAATTGGACAAGAACAAGACAAAAAAAAAACAAAATAGTGGGATGGCGACAATCCGATCAACTCAGATTATTTCTTTAGCATTAATTTGTGTTCTTATTTTTACTTTTTGGAGTTCCATCTCGGGACTAAATAAGTAACTTTCACCCCTTAGAAAACAATGAACTATTTCATTACTCATACTCTGAAAGCAGGTCATAATATGCCTGAGGAACGGGTTGAAAGTTATACATTGCAGTCGTAGGGAGAATCGCTTTCAACGGACAGCTGCAAAATAAAAAAAAAAACATCTACCTCTGTTTTGACATTTACATTGAACCATGTTCTAACTTTTTCTACAGCCACTAAATAACAGCGCGATTTATTTGATTAAATAATATAAAGTTAAGTATTTAAGAAAATACAGGTCTTTCTTTTAAATTTGCCAACAGGGGAAAATACGCATCCATAAGAGATACGGAAAAACTTCCTTAGGAGCCTTTAGCTCTTTATTGATTTTAGTAATTTTGACGTTTTTAGTTTTTTGGTCAAGCGTGAGTTGTCCACAAAAATGAGTGAAATGGGCAATTATTATTTTAATGTCGTTCGACTCTGTTTCATGTAAGGATAATTTTACTAAATTATCGGAAGTTAAAATCGGGACGGCGGAAATTGGTCAAAAGTTAAATACTTTTTCATATAATTTGTATGAACAAAAATTAACCAATTTTGTTATGGTTCTGTTAGACATACTTTTATGCTAGGATAATTTCATTGTATGGGAAGGAAACTATCTGGCCAGTTATTATTTTTACTTTGCTTTCTTTTTATCGTGGTAAAATCATCAAATGAGTCCTCCCACCCAGGGCAGGGCGGGAGGGACTGTCAGACTTGTACTGACTAAAATCCACGGTGTCCTTTAGTAGCCCTTTACGTACCGGTGTCACGGTACTTTGCTTGGATTTGTTATGAAAAGCACAGTGTTCATCTCGGGTGAAAAACTTATACGGTCCCTCGAACTATATTAGTGCCCTCACTACGTTACGGGCGCCAAACCCCGTCGTGGGACTAAATAAGTCACTTTCACCCCTTTGATAACAATGTACTATTATACATTTTTGTGGTGGTTTTTAAAGGCGGTTAGCTGTTTTGTTAAATTATTATTTTAAACTTTTTTTTGTTCAAATACTGTCAAATACGTAATCTGTAGTACCAGTAATAACATAATTAAAATAAAAATACAATAAAAATAAACAAATTGAAAGTTTTGTAGGACCAAATCACAGATCTGCTACATCTAACGATCAAAATCAGTTCAACAAGTAGTAATTAATGAGGTAAAAAAACAAAAAAAAAACAGTTGAATTGAGAACCTCCTTCTTTTTTAAAGTCGGTTAAAAAAGGCACTTGCACGAGTAAGTACGTAAAGTAAACGTTACACAAATACGTCCATTTTATGATTTTGTTCGACAATATGAGTATTCTTAAGCATTTTGGTCAAAGTTTCAATAATTCGACAATGTTTATCCCTCACACACACATAACTACTAAACATCCCGTAAATATTACAAGGGAAACGAGTATTTTCAAATCAAAGAATTTTCTTAACCTCTAGATTTTCTTTTTTACGTGTCATGTTTTAACTGCTATTCAATTAACAGTTTCAATTAACAGTTTGAAAAAATGTACAAAACTTTTTCTGCGGTCTCCATTCGTTATTTAAGTTTTTCAAATGAAATCTTTTCTTTCTCATTTTTTATGTATGTTCTCCGATTTCTCGATGATGCCGAGACCGATTTGAAAACTTCTTCTTTTCTTTTTTTTTAAAAAAAACGTTGCCATTTGAGAGGGATTTACCTCACAAATGGTCCCATAGTAATCAGGTCAGGATCTGATGACGGGATCTTAAGAAATCGAGGAAACTTTACCAAAAACAACAAAAAAAAAAAGTGTATAATAGCTTTAAAATGAAAAGTTATTATTGGAAGTTATTATCGGTGGTAAAACGACAAGAAAATAAGAACTTTAGTAGTAGGTAGTAATGAAAAGCTATTTTACACTTTTTGGTGTAGACTTAGATTCATTTTTTCATATAGTTTTTTTTAAATATTTAGTTTCAACAGTTATAATAAATAAATAATAAATATTCCACAACTATCACACAATGCCATCTAGTCCCAAGCTAAGCAGAGCTTGTGTTATGGGTACTAGACAACTGATAAACATACTTATATATTTCTAAACACATACATATTATAGATAAATTACACCCAGACTCAGAACAAAATAATGATCGTGCTCATCACACAAACATTTGTCCTGGGTGGGAATCGAACCCACGACCTCCGGCATAGCTGTCAGGGTCACTAACCACTAGACCAACAGGCTTGTCAAAATGTTGCAATTATTCATTCACAAATCTGCGCCGGTCCTATAATGAATTGGGTTAAGGATTGACAAAGGCTGAAGAAAGAATTGAAACCACGACCCCACGATGTGCTTTTCACGAGAACAACGCCAAACTCATACTCAACGGTATAAAGTTACTACTGAAATACGCCTTGTCGCCAGCTACGCCAGCTGTGAAGAACATTCTTTGGATGTTTCATTTTTAAGTACGTCGATGCGACCCCCCGTTTTTCATCATATTATTGTAAGTAAAAATGAATGGCTAAAGCCCGAAGTGTACGAAGACACAACGCGACGCATGTCTCCGATACCTTACGGCTTTGGTATCCATTGACGCGTGCCTGTGTACGAACCTCTATGGATTTGCATTGCGGTAGTAGCTTGGACATCAAAGTTGTAAGGTATAGGAGACTTGCGTCGCCTTGAAAATAAAAATAAGACTAAAAATACATTAATTCGCATAAAGCTCAATTTTGGTTTGTTTATTTCATCAATACATAAGAAATGTCAAAAGACCCTGTCGTTGCAAAGTGCAAGAGATATTGCGTCAAAGTTAACAAAAACATATTTGCAAATTTCATTGAAATGGGAACTTTCACCAGAAAAATGTATCGAGAGTAAAATTATAGACCATCCAATTATCAACAAAAACAACTGTAAATTATTTCCTAACAATCACCTGTTTTGGGATATAGCAGTTGAAAAGTTCAAAAAGTTGCAACTTATTACACATGACATGCTCACTCATTGAAATTGGTGATACGAGTATTAGCCAAGCCAGTAAATTCCAACAATTTTTACCCCTAAAACTTGGGATCCAACTGAATTGTTTTGAAGGAATCGAAAACTATTCCACCTCTTCCCATAAACTGGTTATACAAACACTTAGAAATGATACTTTTCTGATAGCATAAATGAACGACTGAATCCATTCAAATCAGTTTATTTCTAACTACTTTTTTTTTAGAGTTGTAAAATCATAAAATGAGTTCTCACACCCCGGGCAGAGCGCGACGGATTGTGAGAGTCGTACTGACTAAAATCCACGGTCCTTTAATAGCCCTTTACGTTCCAGGGTCACGGTAATTCGTGAGTCCCGCGACCCCGGCAGGCTTTTGCACCTTTAGAGGGGGCCCCGTCATTTTGCTGACACTCTTTGAGGCGCGCGTAGAACACAACACGCCATCGACCCGGGCAACTCGCTGTTTAACCATGGACCATTCCATGGTCAAACAGCGAGTTGCCCATTACTCGCTGCCGCATGCCCGCACCTACGGTGGCCGGAGATCGTCTACCGACGTCTGTCGCCGTGGGCGTCTACCACTGCGGCTGGGGTGGAGGGAGGACGCTGTCCTATCCTTCACGCGGCTCGCCTCCTCCTTCGCGAGCATGACTGCTTCGCAGAAGGAGGCGACCGCTTCCCACTCCGTCTCGCTCCGCAGCATGGCTTCGACCAAACCGGGCGCGAGAGGTCTCCGCCTATCGCCGTCGTGAGGACACGGCAGTGCTCTGACCAAGCGGGGCAGTCCCGCACCGAATGCTCCACCGTGTCCTCCGGACGATCCTCGCAGTGGTGACACCCAGGCGCCTCTTCCCTCCTCATCAAACACAGGTAGGTCAGGACGCCTTGACGCCTATCCAGCCACTCCTCAAAGAGGGGTCTTACCGCCGCGATTGCGCGCTGCCCGATTTATTAACTACTTGGGTGAAAACTCGTACCACTACCTACTGCGTTAAAAGATGCCAACAAAATCAACTACCACCCAATTTAACCCCCATGACATAAAATAATTCTTAAATTTTGGGGGATTCCCTACCATCTGTCATCAGTAACAGTCATCGAGAAACAAAATGTTTCCAATGAGCGCAACTGGGTAGCAGTATGAGACAAAATTGATGTGCGCAAAAAGTCTCCAATGAGCGGGATTTAAAGGTGCTTGCACCTGCCCGCCTCGGCTTCCACCAAATAGATATTTATAAAAATTAGACAAAAAAAACTACCTACTAGTAGTTTCTAGTTCCTTCCCGTAACGAACTTATTAAAATCTAACAGATTTGCATGGCCATCTATTTGCGCTGTTAACCGCAGCTGAGTTGCAATGAAACAAATCAATGTATCAGCTCAAAGTCCGTTGCTATCTGTAAGCATCTATAAATAGCGTCACTACGCAGCTAGTACTTTATTTAGTTCATGTTGGTGTAGTGACTGTATTTTTATACCTACATGAGTCTGTGTTCATGTGTGAAGCTTCCTGCCGCTTTGCAGTTTTTATCGAGTCGTTTTATTGAACGGCGCAGATAACGGACACATGACACTTGTCGCCATATAATGGATGTAGTGTATTTATAAATATGTAGACAACATTATCGTGAGAATTTAATTGTATCATTACAGTTCTTATGTAATAATACCTGCGGGAATGCATCATTAATGTAGGTACCAATTGTAGATTCCGATTCGTTTGTGGGCAGCTTAGTTAACCTTCATTTAGGCACTTCAGTCGTGAGGTCTTTAATCAAAACAAATAATTTTATAAGTAGATAGTTTGAAATACTCTGAGGTGTCCTGCTGTCTTGAATCAGTTTAATACATGAAAATATCGTTTCAATTTTGAATTGTATAATGTATCTATTTCATAGATATGGAATATCTCACTCATAGGAGTAATCTGTTATTTAACTGTTTGGTAAAGAAGACTCCTAGTCGTTTGGCTGGAAAATCTGGCGCAGGAGTCTCGCTGGCACCGGCAGTTGTCGGTGCGCACATCCGTCATCGTCATCAGTCGTACTCATCGCCTCGCTCGCTCACCCCAGTGTGGCGAACATCCGCTAGTGTTGCCCCTTTATTTATTTAGTAGTGTAATTTTATTCCTAGTTGCGCGCGTACCTCTTCCCGGGCCACGAAAGTCTAGCTTTCAAACTTGTACTCGTTTATTTGCGCCAAAATTTTGAGCAATATCCTTTACACTTACTGAATCTATTATCTATAGGATACATTTTGTTGACAGTTCTTCGTAGCGTACCTTTTTATGTTAGAACGTCGGCGACCCTGGTTATCGGATGATTCCATTCTTCCCTGAGTACAAATGAGTGACGCGACCCTAATTCCACTGCATACGGGGGAAGATTATCGTCTTTAAGAACTACCAAATCGCCAACACAATTTTTTACACAATTGCATAGACAATGCAATGTGAGAAACGTGTTTCACTTAGTTCTTTCTTGAAATGTTGCCTCAGTTTTTCCAGTTGTTGGATGTATTTGGGTGTTTGCATGTGATTGGCAGTAATGCTACTCAGGTGAGAAATAGCCCTAAAAGAAAATTCCCTGGGCTTAGAGGAGAAGGATCGGTTGGATCAGTTGAGACAGGATTGAGAGGACGACAATTTAAGACGACGATTAGTACGAATAGTGTCGCAAGCTCCTCAAATGTCAGGGAAGTATTGACGGCTACACGCTTTTAATGGTGTTTTGCAATTTTGACGCCGGCTTCCCATGTGCCTCCAAAATGAGGCGAGTATGCGGGGCAAAAGAAAACTTAATGCCATCGTTATTGGCGTAATTAACAGCTGAATCACGACTGGACCTGCGTATTCTACTGTCTCTTTGTTTTGTGCCCCTGAAATTAGTACGTTATCACAATAATTATATAACTTTAGGTATGCCTCCTCAAAATGACTGCGTCAGTGCTCATATTCCTGACTATCTGTAAATGAATCGCCTTGGTCGAGAGGCATATAAACAAGGATAAATAACATATTAAATGCGATTCCCCTTACGGCTTGAGATCATGAAGAGACCAGCAAAATCGACACCATACGAATAGAAGAGGAAGTTGCTAGCAGATGCTGTTGATTGCCCCTTTATTTATTTAGTTTAGTATTTTAGTTTTGTTCTACGGTTGCGCGCGTACATAAAACTTTAACTAGGTACAGATTTGTTTGCTCTAGTGATCTACAAGTATGTCAATAAAGAAAGAAAAAAAAGACGGGTTGCACTCCGGGAGTGCCGGCAGAAGTGAAAACTTGATTATTAACGTTGAGCATGTTTGATATTTTGGAATGGTTAGGGAATAATTTTGCACCAATTGCTTTATCAGTATAAAAGTACTATCATTTATGTGGTAGAATACAATATTCATTTTTTGCGCTATCGTACACGGTCGAGGTCGAGGTCGACCTCGACCTCGACCTCAATTCGTGGCACGCTGTAACATAGACGAACATTCGCGCAAGCGCCCTGCGCCGCCTAAACGAAACAGTAGGCCCAGGCATACATTTTCGCCGCGCCGTAGAGAGGGGATAGCTGTCTACTCTCCATCCGTCCTACGCTTTTTCGATCAGGTCACGTGTCCTGACGCGAGTTTAAGATTTTATACCCATTACAGAAAAAGTGCTCAACGCCGCTAAAGAAGTTTTCACTTCAAAATGAATAAAAAAGCTTGAAATTTCCAGATTTGGTTTACAGATTATTACGATACCAACTGATTATGTACTGTCCGCGGTTCGGATGAATGCACGTGTGGCGGTCACCTTGCCCAAGACAAGTTAGTTATTTCAGATTTTTTTTTAATTAATAATTTATTTTAAGTCAAAAGTGAGACTTTTTTATTACATAACAATACATTATCTATTTCAAGAACTGCGTTATAGAAGTGTTTATACGAATGTAAAAATATAAGAAATTGTTTATCGATAACATGTTACGGCATTGGGCGGCGCGGCACCACAACTAGTATGTGTAGATAACTACTGGCAGCGGTAGGAAGCGAGCCCACAGCGACCGACTTCCTACTGCTATGAACTATTGGCCTCCCGCATCGGGCATGTCAATTTTGATGTACAGGCATGAGCACTCATGTGTTCTCTTAGCAGCTTCTTACAATGATTTTCTCCTACTTGTTGTGAGTAAAATTGTAAGTACTAACTAGACTTTAACATATGCTATCATAAAATAGGTTAGTACATCTCAAATTTGTATTTTAATATGAAATCGCCTTTCAGGTTTGCTAATACACATATCAAGCACCACGCACACATTTAAATGTTTTCCTTGGCGATGTTCACTTGTTTTACGTAGGACTCAAACGGCGGGGGTAATTCTTCTTCTAGGAATTCATTCTATAATCTAAGATATCAATGTTCTGGACTGTACTCGTTTAAACACTTTGTTTTTAATTGAATTCTTGTGCCATCGATAAACTAAAATGATTATGATAATAATGTTTGTGAATTGACATGATTGAAATACGAGTAGGTATAAATGACACCTTTGAATTGATACCTAATTTGAATGAATACGTGTTGATTTATTTGTGGTCTCCGTGCAAATGACTAGTAATGAACTGTTATTTGGTATCATTTATATGTCTTACTTAATAAAAGTGTTCATTCTGTTTGTATTACTTGGAGGTAAGGACTCGTACGAACGAGCGCCAAAGCGTGTACGTTGAAGGCCGCCGTCAACGACGGCGTTTTGACACTCTGCCACCAGCCGCCGGCTCGTTCATACTGTCTAAATGTGCAATTACAGTGGCGCGGGGCGGGCAGCGGGAAGCGGGTCACGAAACAGACTAGATTTCCGCTCATCCACCGCCACCAAAACTATGTGTTTGCGTTACCCTCCAGCGGATTCCTCTGCCCGCCCCGCTGCCACTGTAATTGCACACTAAGCGTCAGTCGTCCGCGTCTGTGGCAGTCGTCAAATCGAATTCGACGGTCAGTCGTAGGTTGGTGGCGACAGCTACCACCGACGACAGGTGGAACGTTGACGGTTGACGTCGAAACTATGCTGCTCGTCTATACATAGACTAAATGGACAAGTAGCGACATTTGTTTTGCTCAAGGGTTAATGACAAGGCTTATGATAGTCTCTTGTACATTTTTCTGTTATGGGTAACATTAATTGCACTTTATTTCACCAGTTATCATACGAGGAATACAAGAATTCTTTAGTGACAGTCCTAGTTGTCTCACTACACAAAGCAGGTAAAAAAAAATAGCCAAGTGCGTGATTATCTCGTCATTGCAATGTTATTTGAAGATCATGCAGTATTTATTCATTTTCCTGTAATATATAGGCAAAGGACTATTATACATATATATTTTTCAAAATTTTAGACTCAGTTTTTTTTTCCACAACTATCACACAACGCCATCTAGTCCCAAGCTAAGCAGAGCTTGTGTTATGGGTACTAGACAACTGATAAACATACTTATAGATTTTCTGAATATATATTATAGATAAATTACACCCAGACACAGAACAAATGATCGTGCTCATCACACAAACATTTGTCCTGGGTGGGAATCGAACCCACGACCTCCGGCATAGCAGTCAGGGTCACTAACCACTAGACCAACAGGCCTGTCAAAAAAGGCCTGTTTTGGAGATAAAGTGCGCAGAATTGTCATTTTTCAAAAAATCACCACCGATCTTGGGACATACAAATTGATATGTTTACCATAACTTATCGGTCAAGTCGATTAATAAAAATACTGTGATAGGTGTACAGTCAGACACAAGAGAGATCTTAATTATAAGGGTTCCGTTTTTTCATTCGGGCGTACAGAGCCCTAAAAAGAAAAGTGATCGTATAGATTCTCATTTTTTAAAACTACTAAACAAGCGTGAAATTCCCTTAACCGACTTCTCTTAAAAAGTACTAAATCACTTTGTTGTAAATTATCGAGAGTTAATATTTTACGCCATTAGAAAAGCTTTGCTCAAACCAAGTGTGTGATTAACACTTGATTTGAGCAAAGCGCAAAGGGCAAAAGAAAGAGGCTCTCGATGTACAGGCATCCTCAGTCAATGGGCCATTCTGAATGCTCGGTGCCCGCCGCCTCTCTTAGGTGCCTCTTCAAATATCCGTCTCAATTTCCTTAAAAAAACGAATACGAGTCGTGAGATGAGAGAGTTATTTTAATGGTTCGAATCCATTATTATTGTAGCTAGCAAAAATTATATTTAGTCAACAGTAATCAATCGTATTCAAACAGAAAATTCTCATCCTCTTCGTGTTTTTTTTTTTTAAACCACCCAGAAGTACTCGACCTGATTCTTGACTATTATACCTAGTAATTGTCGACTAAAAAGTAATACTCTGAACCAGCTCCATTGGGCAAAAGTACTTTTAACTATTATTTTAGTCAAAAGTATTATTGACTAAAGCACACGGTCAAAAGTACTTTTGACTGATTTTGCTAGTCTTTTGACTGGTTAAGAGTTTTGACTGCCATATCGACTATGCAAGTAAGTCATTAAAATTAGAAAGCATCCAATTACTATTTAAAGCTACTTGCATATTTTCACTTTCGTTACAATTTCACTAATTTCATGCCAGTTCCCCAAATACCGAGTGTAAATCCTCCTATTTTAGCTAGGTTGATCTTCGCTGATTGTTTCTTTGGTGCCCGTCGCCTCAAAATTATTTTTTTGACTTTCAGTTCGATGTTTCGTCAGTTTAATTTTTTGTTAAAATTTTGTTATTGTCGGTTTAATGTTTGTATCAATACACAAACATACATAGAACAATGATTTTATTTTTTTAACGAAAATATGCTTCGGATATTTACAGTGTAAAGATAACATTGTTATTAATCTATATGTCGCAGGGAAATTAGGATCTCGGGGATTTCACGAAATCCCTAGGGATATACATAGATACATGGAATATTCTTGCTTAATTACGTCTTTTTACTAAAAGTATCTAGTGATGTCATAAAATACTAATATAAAATCAGAGATATGTCGTTTCACTAAACTAAATGTAGTAAAATAAAGGATACTGTTTAAATGAACCTAACTTTCTTACTTCTTCTCATTCAAATGCACAAAGTTGTTCAGCTGGTATTTAAGTAGGAGTGTACGAAACGAGGCACTGAGTAATAAAAAATGTCGTAAAAACGACTGGGGTTACCCCGACTCGGACAGGTTAGTTTTTTTAAACCACCCAGAAGTAGGAACACCGCTAAGAGGTGCTCCGTCGACGTTTCCTGACATTTTACTAGATTTAGTTTAATAAAATTGGTGTTTTGTCATATCACTAAATAATTTAAGTAAGAAGACGTAATAAATAAGAATATTCCACATATGCCGAAATTCGTGAATATTAATAATAAAATAATATGGACAGACAGGACTATTGTCGCCAATAAGCCTGACATAGTAGTGATAGACAGATCAGCGCGCCACATAATGATAATCGATGTTACCATTCCACACGACGAGAACCTCGTGAAGGCTGAGAAAGATAAACAAATCAAATATCTCGACGTCTCGCGCGAGGTTGTCGATATGTGGAATGTGAGCTTGGCTATCATTGTGCCGATAGTCGTTACGGCCAATGGCCTGATAGCCAAGAGCCTTGACGAACACTTGTCGAGGGTCTCCCTAGGTGGTTGGATCAAGGGCCTGATTCAGAAGGCAGTGCTCCTCGATACGGCTCGCATTGTGAGGAGGTTCCTGTCTCTGGAACCCTAACCGCCGGTAGCTTGGACCCTGCTCCCATACCGACGGATCTCTATTTTTATATTTTTAAATGTTTTATATTGTTTTCTTTTTTTTATTTAAAATATTTAAAAATGAAATTATATGAATGTAAAATGAATAAACGAAATAATATGAAATGATATAATGAAATGGTAGGAAAGTCAAAACTGTACATTGACTATTATTTAAAAGAATACTTGGGATGTGATCTACAATCGATACGGAAGCCAAAAATTAAGTTTTTAGAATTTTTGTCTGTTTGTCTGTATGTATGTCAGGGATAAACTCAAAAAGTTCTGCATGAATTTACTTCAAATTTGGCCAAAATAAATGGGTCACCATAAATAGGCTACATATTATCACGCTATCACCTACGGGGAACGAGCAGTGAACCTTATTTCTTCAACGTATGCAGACGACGTCGCGGGCAGCAACTAGTAATAAATAAAATGTGCAGATGCATTTGAGTACTTATATGCTTGGCCCGCAAGCTAACAGAAAGAGCTAGGATTGCTTTGACGTTTTACCTGTTAAAAGCTTAACACAAACCTTTTCAGTGCCTTTGCTTATCTTTACCCGGTTAAAGCCGGATAGAGCTGACCTGAGCGAGGCTGACCTAAGTTTGTTCAACCGGAAGTGCACGGTAGACTGTCAACTAGAGCCTGAGAGTTTCAAATAATTAACATAAATTTATGCATACTTTTATTTCATATTATATGCAATTTTATTTTTGACTAATAATTTTCAATATTACGGGGATATAGCTACGCTGATTTAAATTTTAGGTAGGTAAGTTGGATAATTATTTTTTAAACTGTAATTGTTTCAATAATGATTCAATTATTCAATAATGATTAAATGATTCAATTCAAACAATTAATAACGATTCAAAAACAATCAAATCTTTCTGTTATTTTGTGTTTATGTATGTCTTAAATTGGTGCTGAAACCAGTGCATAGATTCTGTTTTACACATCGATTCAAGTAATAAGCATTTTTTTAGGTATCGCGCGGTATGCAAAAGGTTTAAAAGCAATGCTATCGTATGTACGTTCGATTTCGTTAAGCATCGCTAAAACAAAGACGTCTTATGCAAACTATGTATAATATTATTAATCTAAACTAATATTATAAATGCTAAGTAGTATGTTTTTTACCTTTTCACGCTCAAACTGCCTACTGAACCGATCGTCTTGAAATTTTGTATATAAGTGGTCACGGACGATAAAAGATACCCTATTATCTTTAATCTCGAAATACAGAAGAGAGCTGTTGCCGAAAAAAACAACAGTAACTTTCATATTCCAGATGTCGCCACTTACACGATCCGAATTGTTTCTCAAATTCTAAATTAACGCAAGCGAAGACGCGGGCAAAGCTAGTTGTAAAATAAATTGAGAACATAGCAATAACATGGACATAGATAGGAAATACAGATTTTTGTACGCCAAATGTATGGTTCGAAACGTTAAAAATTAAATAATGCGCGTTATTTAAAGTTCCTTGCTACATATAACACAAGCAATCCTAGTGTTCATGAAGAAAGTTATGTTATGATTCATCAAATCTGCCACCGAGCCAACATGAACTGCTGCAACGATAATTAAGAACTGCATATATTAAAAAAATATGGCGAGTCATTTAAAAGAACCAACAATTCTTACCCTTGAAAATAACGGTTAATTGATGATCATGATTTCAATTGGTTTGTGGGGAATACGGTTCCTTCTTCTATATATAATTTACTTTTACAAGAGCCTTCTGATACTTCTAAAGCACAATCAACTGAAACTGAGGAATACATTTCAGGTAACATACAACTATTTTATTCAGTAAGGCTTAATATACAGTCCTATGTAATTGAGCTTGATATTCAACATTAAGAACTGAAGTTCTTATTGACCTTATTGATTTATTAAAATATTATTTATTTTATTTTCAGAATAAGAAAACATTATCGAAGAGTGAAATGATAAAAACAGTAGTAGTGAAGTGTCGGATCAAGATGATAAGGAAAATTTGTGTTAAATGAAGATTACATTAAAACTAATAAAATGTATTGCATTGACTATATGCGTTCACGTAACAGCCCTTACTTGCACGCCCTTAGCAGCTTTCACCTCGCCTGTCAAGGTCTTATGTCATTTAAAACCGCCTGTCTTTGTACATACTCATTCCAAAACGTTGACTTTTAAAAACATATCTAAATTTTAACTATATAGGAGAAAATTTATTTTACCTCATCAACTGTGCTCTTTTCAATTCATCAGTCACAATGTGATCAATGTAATCGCCTGTCTTTTTTTTTGTAACTTTACATTAAATAAACCACTACATCCTATTAAATTTTTAAGCTTACAGAGACAAGTTTTTTTTTCTCTATTTATTTTACAATTCAAAAAATAAAGGGGCTGATGACGTGCAGGGCTGACGGTTGATAGGTCATGGCTATTGCCCTTATCATGCTATAAATCATAAGTGTACAAGTTGTGCATATTTTTTTTTTTAATATGAAATCTTAACTATCTCTTATCCTTTTAAACAACTTTTACTACGAAACCAATCTTGAAGGATAAAAAAACAGGTGTTTTATTTATTTCAACATAGTAGTGAAAAGAAAAATATCCCATTATGTACCAATTTTTTTTGTTCTTTCTGGGTTTGCTTTATTATTGATGACTTTATAATGTTTCTTCGCTTAAATTCTGGGATTGAAATAGTCAATAATCTTAATCGAAAATAAGAATTACGTACTTTTTCTATGAAATGTATACAATGACGGATTACAAACGTTTCTGTTAACATATCCATTAATAAATGGGACGCAGTTTGTAGGTAATAATAGCAATCATACAGTAATTCCGATAAGTTGGTCAATAAAAGGAAATCTGAATTCATATGAGAGACTGGAAAAAGTTATTAAGAAACTAGTTCTTTAACTTTGCTATGTAACTTTGGCTTTTATGTACATATGTTTACAATTTTGGCACTTTTTTTTTTTTTTGTTTATCGTGGTAAAATCATCAAATGAGGCAAGTGTCCGTTTACCATAAAAATAATAGATAATATTTAAGCACCATAAAAGGATAAAATTATGTATTTAAGAGTACGTACCACAGCCTTATTTCCTTAAAATATGCATAATGCAGAGTAAAAATTAGCCGAGCTAACGCCTCCGTGACATTTGCAAGATTAAAGGGAGGTGGAGAGACCGTCCCCATCTGAAAGCGTAATCATGAAAGTGCATCGTAGCGCATAACCCGAGAACGAGTTTAGGGTATAGATGTACAGTTTGGGATATACATAACAGTACATCTTTGTATCATGTATCTTTGTTATCTTTGTTTCATCATGTATTGAGCAAATCTTTTTTGACACATTGCACAATCACATTGACTGTAATAACGTGGATCCGAGGGCCTAGGTGGCCTCTTTTCTTTATTATGTGGCCTAGAAGGCAGCGCAGAATTAAGACCGTATTGAAAAGTGTCATAATTATTATATTAACTACGGATATTTCTATGCTAAAAGTCGCGTCGGCTCTTCCTGACTGCAGGCCAGATAATCCGACATTGTATTATACATTTGTGTTTTTACTAGCTACTGTCTGGCTTTTTGTAAGCAACAATCTCGTCTGCCCTTCTCGCCGCTGGTTTCATGAAAATGATATTAAAACGCCTGGCTTCAATACTATAATATCATTGAATGGAATCGCTAACTTTGACTTCCCTTCAGATCTAGACACGCGGCAGAATGCAAATCACGTTCAAGCTAGCAGAACAGGCGAGCACCACCGGGGTATAATACACGAACCATTTGGATCCACTTTTGACCCCCTCATAACTCAAAAACTATTTCATACAAACATGTAAAAGGATTAAAACTTGCGAGATTAACATGTTCTCTAAAAAAAACACACCTCAAACGGATTTTAGATATTTCCAAAAAAACTGACCAAGTGCGTGTTGGACCACGCACAAAAGATGTGTTCTGTGGCTGAAAATTTATGTACGTAACATACGTAACGTTAGCATCTCATTTGAACTAACTGTTGCCAACGGCTTCGCAAACTACAACTCGATAATGCGACTCAACACGGAAGCATAAAATCGGGATGAAAACTATCCTAGTGTTAATCCTATAGGTTATAAACTATCTGTGTAGGCACCAAAGGGGTTTAAAGATTGTAGCCCTAAAGATCGCTTGCCATTTTATTTCTTTTAAGTATCTCGGTGCACAACTAAAGTTATATAGGATAATTGCTAATTGGGTCCATTTCTTGAAATGGGTGATAATAGACCTCATTTTTTACAATAGTATAGTGTAATAAAATAATAACCGGGTATGATCGTGATCCTAACTGGCAAACATATAAAAATTGCCAGTTTTGTTATTCAGTCGTCCATGTAAAAGTAGTTTGAAATAATAGTATCTTCCCCATTTCTCAAAGACGCCTGCGGCCGTATTATCACGTCTTAAAACCAGGCTTGTTCCAATGAGTGAAAGAGACAGAGCTATACAAGTCAGGACAACAAGCCTGGTTTTAAGACTTCATAATACGGCCCCTAGACATATTTGGAAAATCCTTATTTTGTAGAAGTGTATATATGGAATTATTATTTGTATAATTTTGAAAGTATTCCCAACCCTATTAAGCATTTAAATTACAACACCGACTTCTTCACAAAATGTTTTTAAAATAATTAACTCCAAAATTGCTAGTTTTCTGTTCGATAGCCATAAAAAGACTTCCTATCGTTGGCGAAAAATCAGAACAAGATGGAGAACTTTTGTTACTGCTGCAAATGAAGTGAACGATGGTAGTGCCATCCCCCTCTGTTCATTCTATTAGAGCCACTTAATGATTTCATTATTCCCACCAAAATTATAAATTTCCCGCGGACGCGCCTTTCCCATTTTCTCAAGGATAAAGCATCGTGGGGTGCTAAGACAGGAAACCTCCACGTGCGCCCGTGGACTGGAGTTCCCTCTCGGATACGTCCGGGGGGAAGACCAGTTTTTCAGGCCGGTGCACCCTGGGATGCGGGCAAAACTCTTCCTTAGGCACTGTGTGCCTGAGGGGTCTCTTTGCCCGTATGCGAATAGCCTGTCGGGTGGATGCTCCAACGCGTGTCCCTCTGAATAGCAGAGGGCACAGCGGCGGAGCGGGCTTGCGGACGGCGAGTAATGGGTAAGCTCGCCGTCCGATCAAGGACCAAGCCCAGGTCGGTGGCGCGTCGTGTTTCACGGGTCACCGACGGGGCCCCTTACGGGGCCAAAGGCATGCTGGGGTCGCGGATTTTTTCTTAATCCAGGTTACCGCGGCCCCGGAACGTAAAGGGCATCCGAAGAAACACGGGTAGATTTTAGTCAGTAAGAGTCTGACAGTCCCTCCCGCCCCACCCAGGGCGGGAGGACTCATTTGATGATTTTGCCACCCTTAAAAAAAAAAAAAGGATAAAGCATCGCACTAAATGTAAAAATAAAATTATATAAAAAAAACTATTGCTGTTACAATTAAAATGAATAATTTTCTATCAAACTATTGTTGTTTCGTTTAAGCGATGGTAATTCCTAGTAAAACAGATTGTGGACACGCCACCAAACTTAGAATTACGATTAACAACTATTTTATTAATTTACTATTTATACGTTATTAACTAAAAAAATGACGGTCGGACCAAGATAAGTACGTCTACTTTCTTTAAAAAAAACAGTATTGTACATTTAGTTTAAGATGTGATTTTTAACCACGCCGCGTAAATTTTACTTTTGAGAAATTCACTCAAATAGAGCGACAAGCAACTTGTACTGAACACATGGTGAAACTGAGCAACGACCACTGATTTTTCATCACAGTCGCAGAATTGTACTTTATGCGATATTTAACAGCGTGGGTGCTACGTCTTATTTGTACGTGACATGTAATTTTGAAGTATTCAAAGTATTGACAACAGCAGTTTTCAGGGGGCACGGTTGTGCCCCCCGCCAAGACAAGCTTAATTTATTTTAATCCTATTTCTTCGAAATTGTTATATGGTAAATCTGTGACTAAATCAAATAAATTATAATAAAAGTCTAGTACTTCTTATACTATATTGCAATTCGATACGATTAGTGGTTGTTTCAAATTGTTGACTGCAATTCAGTTCACTACTTATTATTATTCGTTCACGTGAAACGGTATATAGATACAAAAGGAGGAGAATGCAAAATATAGCGGACCGATCCTACAAGAACTGTACGATATCACGATAATATTGATATATTACTGTGAGTAATTAATTATTTTGTTAGAAACAAATCGTAATGAATAGTACATACGTATTCTAATATTTCCCCTATTTGCTCTGTAGGGCTCGTCAGGAATTTCCTGCGGTGAAATTCAGTCCTTTTTTTTCTTGATTTATTAATGAAAATAATGTGTTATTGAAAATAGTAAGTTTATGTGTCTTTTTTATAGTCATGTCCATCCTACGAATATTATGAATGACGTTCGTATAAATACAGATGCGAAGTTAGACTAGACAAACGTCTTGTTGACCGTGATCTATTCCAGGCTCTAGCCTGATCCAAGGTAAGTGTCGGTAGCGCCCTTGCTCTACAGACTTACTAACCTTTTACTTAAATGACTCACACAAATAACTACTGTGTATTAATATTACTTTTGCATACTGATGGGTTCCTAACCTATATTTTTAAATGGTTATGACATATGGTTAGATACGATCAGAGGTCGGAATTAAGTAGCGTTATTCATGTACTTACCCTGATTTCAAACAGCAAAAGAATATGCCCAAAGCCCGGGTATACTTTTAAAGAGCAGAAAAATCCCGTGATTTACTAAATAAAAAAGTTATTTACTTTTACTCAATTTAAACCACTGCACGCGCGACGTTGCCAAATTTATTTCAACGACATCGAAGGTCCGAATAAAATTTGTATTAAGTACTAACAAAAAATGCATGTTAATTATCTTTGTTTTATTGTCTAATCTTTCTTTGAAGGTTTTATTATTATTTATTTGTAATACTGTTGGCCACACCGGATTGTCTATTAGAAATCTCGGGAAGATCCATATTAATATCAACATTTCGATGCAAGTACTAAAATAACTCTACCTAAATACGACCTCTGGATATGATACAAATTTACAAACGATGTATGTCAAGCAGTCAGTTTGTGTCCGGATTTACATTTTACCCATTGCCTTAAAACGCGTTAATTCGAATTTAAACAAACTAGGTACTCCACATTCCTATTACAAGATAATACAAAATGTAATAATGCCGAAATTAACTGCCTGCCAACCATTCTCATCAAGCAAAACTTCTCACACGCTATTCATTTGGCGGTGCAATTCAATTCACACCTAACTGCACTTAATTGGTTCCGTAATACGTTAACTTCACAATGCAGGAACTTATTTTTCACTAGTTTATTTCTACCGAGGCGAAGCGAGAAAAGTTCAGACGCCAACATTGAAAAAGTTGTCGGTGTGGCGACCGAGCGACCGCAGACATGCCTTGTAATCGAATAGCCACAGTAACTTTAGTAAAGTGATCTTTCTTTGTCTACAGATCTTACGCTTGGCTGTTCTGACTTTTTGTTATGATTTTGAATTTTGAAGCTACTTACACCTAGTCTTATTTATTAATATTAATGTTAAAGAGACCTTTTAATAATCTTGAGTAGAATTGACATTTATGTAAGGGTTGAGGAACCACATCACATTTTTAAAAACTCTTCTCACCATTATTTAGCTGCTGCCTGCTAAATGATCATTACGTCAAATATATTATTTGATCGCTCACATCCAATAGAAATTCACCTATTGAGTGTAGATTGAAGAAAAGTATTGTATTTTCTTTCATTTTAGCGTTACAGAAGCTAAAGTTTTAGACGGTAACATGCACAATTGCTGCTAAATTTAGCAAAATTATCAAACCTATTCATAATATTACTCAATGAGTCCCAGGTGGCACCTCAATTCAGACGTTTAGATTGAGGATCCACTTTTGCATTAAATATAACAAGTGATATATTTTGCTGCTAAATCTAGAATTCGTGCTGCAAAATCAGCTAAGTTCAAAAAAATATACAAAATAAAAACAAATGGACCAAATGAAAACTTCCTCCTATTTTGAAGTCGTTTAAAAATAATAATCACGTTTAGATAAGTAAACCAAACAGTATTATGGACTCGTTAACTCCGCTAACAGTACCGATAGGTATTATATAAGGCCTTAGGTGGTTCAGAGTAGAAAAATGCATTAAATATTTATACGAATGTCGCGATGTCAATGTCAGCTATTCTGAGCCCATACCTCAGTATTCTCGTATACCACGTATATGTGCCAATAGGTACAAAGTGAATGTTTATGACAAATCGGACCAACTCGAACACTAGCTGCACCGTTATTAATTACCCTAGAACTGATAATAAAAATACTAACACTATTAATGATAATTAATGTTTGTATGTTATTCAGTTATTATACTTTTTTTTTTTTTTTTTTATCGTGGTAAAATCATCAAATGAGTCCTCCCACCCAGGGCAGGGCGGGAGGGACTGTCAGACTTGTACTGACTAAAATCCACGGTGTCCTTCAGTAGCCCTTTACGTACCGGGGTCACGGTAATCTGTGAGTCCCGCGACCCCGGCAGGCTTTGGCCCTCTACAGGCCCCGTCACTATGCTGACACTCCTTGAGGCGCGCGTGGAACACAACGCGCCGTCGACCCGGGCATGGTCCATGGTCGGACAGCGAGTCGCCCATTACTCGCTGCCCGCATGCCCGCGCCTACGGTGGCCGGAGATCGTCTTGCGACGTCCGTCGCCGTGGGCGTCTACCACTGCGGCTGGGGTGGAGGGAGGACGCTGTCCTCTCCCTCACGCGGCCCGCCTCCTCCTTCGCGAGCATGACTGCTTCGCAGAAGGAGGCGACCGCCTCCCACTCCATCTCGCCCCGCAGCATGGCCTCGACCAATGCCGGGCGCGAGAGGTCTCCGCCTATCGCCGTCGTGAGGACACGGCGGTGCTCTGCCCAAGCGGGGCAGTCCTGCACCGTATGCTCCACCGTGTCCTCCGGACGATCCTCGCAGTGGTGACACCCAGGCGTTTCTTCCCTCCTTATCAGACACAGGAACCTCCCGAAACTTCCGTGTCCGGTGAGGACCTGCGTCATGCGGTAGGTCAGGACGCCGTGACGCCTATCCAGCCACTCCTCAAAGAGGGGTCTTACCGCCGCGATTGCGGCGTGCCCGGACCTCGGTTGCGACAGTCGCTCCCTCCATACTGCCCTGAGATCGCGCCGGAGCTCTTCCCGCCGCGCCTCGACTTGTCGAGGCAGCGGGGATTCGCCCCGGCGCCGCGCCTCCACGCGCCACTCATAGACGCGCTGGAGGGCAGTCGCCTCCAGATCCCAGGGCAGCAATCCGGCAAGGAGGTTGGCCGATTCGCCGGCGATCGTGCGGTATCCTCGGACCATACGGATAGCCATGACCCTCTGGCATGCGACCAGCTTTAGTGGTCGCGTCCGAATGCTCAGGGCCCACACGGGGGCCCCGTAGAGGGCCATGGACCGCACGACACCGGCGTATAGCCTCCGGCAGGAGGCGTTTGGCCCGCTGAGATTGGGCAGGAGTCGCCTGAGAGCGGCTGCTGCCCGGTTCAGCTTTGGGGCCAAACGTAGGAAATGCTCCCTAAAGTTCCACCGGCTGTCGAGGACGAGTCCCAGGTACTTCATCGTCTTCCCGACGCCGATGCGAACCCCCTCCACCGTTATGTGGGTCTCTGACCGTGGCGCATTCAGACGGCCATGAAAACACATGGCCTCTGTCTTGTGCAGCGCCACGTCGAGTCCCAACTGCCGGATCCTACAAGCGACTGTCGCTACCGCCTGCGTCGCCAGGTCGGCCGCCGCCTGGTGCGACTCTCCCTCCGCCAGGACGAGCGTGTCGTCGGCGTAACATATTACGCCGACGCCGTCAGGGAGGTCGCCGCGCAGCACCCAGTCGTAACCGATGTTCCACAGGAGCGGCCCCAGGACCGATCCCTGTGGAACACCGCACGACATCTCTCGCCGGTTCCATTCTCCCCGGTGACCGGGGTAGATGACGGCAGTTATTATACTTAGAAAACAATTGCTAATCCCGCTTCTGATTCACAAGATTTAACAAAACTTAATCAGCCTTATTACAAAAACTAAATAAACCTTGGTTTAAACCCGGACTATCAAGTCCAAGCTTATCTGCAGAACCATGGTTTAAATTTCTCCGTATTACAAAACTTAGATAAAACGTGGACCTTAGTACCGTCATACCATTGTATAAACAATTAAATCCACCATGTGTAATAATAATTATATCTACCATTTTTACACCCATTTTTGGTAAAAATAACACAAAAACAACAACACACTGAAAAAATAGCTATGAGAAACTTCGACACACTTGAGCTACGACTGTTAGGCCATGGTTTATCGCAAAACCACGATTTGTAATAACGTTTGTATAAACCGAAGTTTTTAATGATTTGAACCTGGGTTTTTAGTTAAACCCCATTTTGTAATAAGACGGTATAAGTTTGTAAACATCAAATAAATGTATTTTTCATTGAAGCTGACGCAAACCTTTCGGAATAAATTCACTCAATGCTAACGAATCAAATCCATTGATAGTGTAGATTTTTTTTATGTACGATGGGTGTGCTCTTGACCTTAGTCTAGGCCAGGAGTGACAAAGACAGGGTCGACGATGGAGCGAGCTTACCAAGAAGAAGCCTTTTCACTCTAACTTTGAAGAGATTAGGGTTGTATGCGTTCGGAAACACAGACGCTAGCAGAGAGTTCCACTCCTTCGCTGTTCGCATTATAAAAGTCTTTTGGAAACGGCTAGAATACGGCCGGCTAGAATACGCAAAGCAACTATTTCATACGTATGACAATTCGGTAAATACTTTAGCTAAATATTTCATTCGATTTTACCGTATACAGCGCGAATTTTCGTGAAAAATCTAAATGTGCATTATTGGATTATTGAAAATATATATATATATATCTGGTCAGCAATCGAACCTCATGATTCCGGAAGAAAACACATGCTGTTTTTTCCACAATTCGATACTGTCACTAATAAGGACAAAATTCTGTAAAGTAATGATATATGGCAAACCACAGGAAAGTTCAAAGTTTTGGTAAAATACGAAACAGATCGCAAACAATAAGTAGTAAACAACGAACCTCCGAACAAAATCATAATTGCCGCTCATCATTTGGTTCTAATTTCCATCTAACCATATCGTGATTGTAAAAATTTGAAATGAAAACACAACAAAGATGTAGACCGCTGCCAGTGTCATCAATCAAGGCCAAAAAAAAATTCGTCATCAATTAATTAAAAATATAATTTTCCTTAATTTTGCCGTATATCATTACTTCCCAGAATTTGATACTTATTACGACACTATCGAATGGCGTTATAAATATTGGCTGTGAGTTTTCCCAAAATAAGCGGGTTCCATTCTTGGCCAAGATTATTGATTTTTCTAAAACCCTATGATACAGTTTTAGTTTTTCTCAAAATCGGCATCGAGACTGTTTTCAGCATTTTTCGAAGTTAAAAGAACATGTTGGCATTGATAGTGATACCTTTAGTAGAACAATAAGAGAGAGAAGATACGTTTTTTTTTTATCGGGATAGGCATGTGGGGCAGGCGACAACTTTTAAACGATTTTCCTTATGCACGCTATACGCTGTATGTATGCACTTTTTTGCTGTATGCTACATGCAGTCAAATAACTAGTTGCATATATTCCCATGTTTGGATAAACTTGGATAAAAAATTAAAAAATATAACTACGACAAAAATAAGCATACATTTCTTCAACATCGCATCGCTTTGTATGGTCTAAAATTACACTCAGCTAGTACCCAAATCTCGAATCAACACGCGAACCCGACGTGGTTTGGTGGGTGTCATAATTGTCAATTCGCACTCTGAGTTGTGCGACAAGCCAGTTTGCTCACTATGATTTCAGAACACTAGAGCACTGCTCTGGTGATTTGATAGTGATGAAATAATTGGCACAATATAAACTGTGTCTGGATTTGAACGTACGAACAACAACTCGTATATCGGGCCATACACTTTGTACAACCATATTTTATAATTCCCAATAGCGTTGTCCGATAAAAGGCATGTCATAGGAGCTCCCAGCAAATACAATAACATATTTAACGAAAAGTTCATGAAATATTATGAAAGAATAGGATTTGGGCGTTTTCATTCATAATCTTATATGATCTTATCAAGTTCCATGTGGTTAAATAAGTATAGAAGTTAAAAATATACAGACAATCTTTTACAGTGCCTTCCGTTCTATTTTAAGTGCGAGTCGGACTCGCCCATAAAAGGTTCCGTAGCAGCAAGTAACATTATTTATAAAAGTTCTTGTAGTTGGTTGTAACTTGGAAAGGTAAATTGCGGTTTACCATTTATGACGGATTAAAAAAAACTAATTACTTGATCGCGTTCAAACCGATTTCCGCTGGTAGTTTGCATGGTAATGTACTTCATATATTTTTTTAGTTTTATCATTCTCTTATTTTAGAAGTCACATGTCCCCCCCCCCACATTTTACCACTTTGGAAGTCTGTCGCGCAAACTGTTAAGTTTAGAAAAAAAAATATTAGTTACTTCAATATCATTTTTAAATACTTATCCATAGATACCCCACACATATGGGGTATGGAATCTTTTTTAATTGAATTTCAATTCTAAGTACCTATAGGGAACCCCCAATTTTGTTTTATTTTTGTGTGAGTATCTTAATGCGGTTCACATAATACATCTACTAACCAAGTTTCAACATTATAGCTCTTATACTTAAGAAAAGTTGCTATGACATACGGACGGACAGACAGATAGACAGACATGACAAATCTATAAGGCTTACGATTTTTGCCATTTGACTACGGAACCCTAAAAAGTATATATTATATTATTGATGCTCCGGTTTCGTTCATTATAAACGTAGAATGGCTCGGGTAACGCTTGAGTCTGTAATGAACTTTCTCCAAACCGTAACCTTCAGTAATATAGCACAGTAGTACCACGTTCACTTTTAACTAACGAGAGCGAAAGTGAATAGTGTATGTGAAGGTACGAGTACTATATTTATTTATTTTTAATGCCAGTATCAAATCGTTTTGACCCAAGGACAATCCAGAGGCTTGGGCTAGATAAATGGATTATATATTTTTATGTGGATATTATAATTTATTATATCAAGCCCGTTGTGTCCCATAGCTGGGCAAAAGCCTTCCATCACTTCTCGCGGCTGCCTGTACCACGTTCACTTTTAACTAACGAGAACGAAAGTGAATAGTGTATCTGAAGGTACTATATTTACATTTAATACCAGTATCAAATCGTTTTGACTCAAGGTCAATCCAGATGCTTGACTAAGCATAAGAATTCTCGCTGCTGCCTGTGGCTGTGGTCCAGTCTTTCATGTGGTCCAACTTATCTCGTCATCTTTTCTTGGGTCTGCTACGACATCGAGTTATCCCTCTTGACACCAATTCTGATATTTGTATTACCCAGCTACTGTGTGACATTAGAGATACGTGGACGATGCCCAGTCCCATTTCAGCTTGGCAGCTTATTCTTCCATATCAGCAATTTGCGTCAAGTAGCCCAATATTGTATTTCTTATGCCGATAATAACTCATAATACTGCTTTCCATGCATCGGTGGCAACCGCAAACGTGGAATTATGGATATTTATCAAAGATGTGGACAGCATGTTTGTGCACGGTACGAGAGGTTATCCCGAAGATGCGTAAATTAATATAGCAACATGTATTTCTCCGAATTATGCATTCTGATTTAAATTTTTTAGGTGTATTTTATTCTTTGTAAGTATTTTGCCCTATACATTTTAGATTGGTTACATATTTTACAGTTGCAACTCAAACTCATGGTACGATTCTACGTAGGTATTATCATTAAGAAAAAAGTGCGAAAAAAGCTGTAATAACGCCATAATATGGAACAATTTATCTGAACATGTTTAATGATAATGATGTGACCATACAAACACAATTAATAAATAAATAACTACCTTATACAATAACTAACAGAATGAAAATTTATCCCAGAAAAAAATCATCTTGATTTCTTAAAATACATTTATGTTTTATTCTTAGACAATAGAAAAACAACGATATTGCCATTTTAGCAAAAAAATAAACGAATGTCCTGCTAGGCACAATTTATGTAAACCTGTTTATTTTTCATTATATTAATGGGTGGATAAAATCATATCTTATACAGCAATGGACGAGATCCGTTTGATTCACTGTCTCCGATTTCGCTCTCCGTCTTTTTCTTAATCAGTTTTTCACTTATTGAACACTATAAAACATATATATTCACGAGTCGATGGCACTTCTCACCCACGATACATATTTTGAGGAACACACAAGATAAGGTAAATCAGAGTAACAACGAAAAATCGTTCCCTGTGGGCCTAATGGCGGTCCCAAATTCTTCGATATTGTTCTCATGAGTTCAAATCAATGATGGACATGTAAATCACGTGAACACTCGAGTTATATCGTTCAAAATTAAAAATGAAACAAGATTTACTGTAATTAACTGTTATAGATCAAGGTGAGCTTAGAAAGGTGTTCCTTTTTCTCGCTAGATTTTTTTAATAAGCGAGTGACTAAGCTCGGAAAGCCTTGAGCCCCAACCCTTTTCCTTATTAACTTATTTGCGAGGGATTAGCATCGAGGTCGTGTTATAAACAAATCAGACGCGCGTCGAGCAATGTGAACTCTAGGCTTTGAGAGATTTACACGCACGCTATGGCTTCTCAAGTGCGTGCGGGGTGCGCGCGGGTCTGAGCGTCGTCACGCAATGAGATCGATGGTCACGGCTGAAACCTGGTGACAGAACAGGTGATACTCACGCGGCGTGGTCTGCATGAGGCAACCAGGCGATCGCGAGAGCCACCACAAGCGCGATGCTGTGCACGCCGCGCGGACGGCTCGTATGCATGTTTTGCGCGTCCGCGTGCGCCCTTGCGGACGCTGGCTGCCGGCAGCCGCGTATCAGCTTGCCGGCGAACTGGCGTGTTCTTGTAGCCCCTCCGGCGGCAAGATCCCGCGCCTGCGCCCCGGTGTCTATCGACCGCGACCCGGCCGCCTCCTTCCGCTCGCTCCGACTACGCTCAGATCCTCACTGGGCCTTATTGAGCGACAAACGCTCTAAACGCTCTATCTTGACGTCGGCACGATATGACTACGCCACCGCTCATGTTTTATTAACGCCTTGATATTTTCAATTTCACTTCTTTATATACTATTCATTATATTCCATTGATTTTGAGATACTTTTATGTATTTTATGAGAATAAAATCGCTAATCATTATTTGTGTTATGCACTGTATTTATGTAAAGTAGCATTGTGTAAAGTATGTATACTACTCAAAACAAAATAAGAGCCACCTGAATTTTATCAATTTATTAAATAAGATTTAAATATATCATTAATACATATTATCGATTTTATATGGAAAACCACAAAAATTAAGTTTATTTTCCAATAAATCGTTAAAATGAAAAATATAGATTCAGAAACATAGAAAACAGATTCCATGTTCCAAAGAGTTTTCAATACTTCTCTTATAACTTTGTGTTTTTTTATTGGAGATGGAATGCTCTGGTTTAAAAACCGAACATTTTCTTCTGGAATCCTCTACCAAAAAGTTTTCAGATAATTTATGAAACCCAGCTGTGTTTTGATGGGAATTTCACTTTCTTTGTCACTAGATTTTTACTCGCCTCATAAAAGCAGGGTAAAAAATCCTTAGTGACCATTTTAACATCGTAATTCTAGCGTCAGAGAATCTATGCATTGATAGTCGAGACGTTTTGGGTCACGTATTGTACTGCTTTAAGATGAACCCAGATACGCTTTGCTGTGCGAATGGAACAATGTGGAGTTGCACCACATTCTCTTCATTATATTAAGCTGTTACAGTACTATGGTTAAGAAGTACATGCTCAGTTTTGCGTGACAGAGATAACCGCCCCAGACCATAACTCAGAGCCCACCGAAACAGTCTATTTCAAGTGTGCAAGGATCTGAAACCTGTTGTTTAAATTTTCTCTACACTGTAATGAATCAGTTTGATTACACAAATTTAACCCAGCAGTGATCCATAAGAATCACTGCAGCCCAGTCAAAACAATTCAGTAAGTTTTCTTTCTTGCAAATGTTAAACGATTTGCACCATTCGCTGCAGTTATCTGGAAGCTAACTAAGCATATTTTTGAGTAGCATCTTCATGAAGTAAATTCGGAATAGTCTAGTCAATTTTGACATACTTTACGTAAATATAGTGCATAATACAAATATTGATTCACGATTTTATTTTTCCAATTTGATTGTGCGCACTATCTACAATAATTCGTTAAAAAAAAGTAACTCTATTGAAAAAACGAAGTTTTCTTGACTGCGACGCTGGTAAAATATTGCCAGCATAAAAATCATGCCTGCCGGGGTCGCGGGACCAAGGGATTACCGTGACCCCGGTACGTAAAGGGCTATTAAAGGACACCGTGGATTTTAGTCAGTACAAGTCTGACCGTCCCTCCCGCCCTGCCCTGGGTGGGAGGACTCATTTGATGATATTACCACGATAAAAAAAAAGCATAAAAATCATATAAGTATTTATTTTACTAATCAATCGATTTATAAACAAATACAATATCATCACAGGCATAGCCATAGGGGCTTTACGTTTATTGTAATAAAAAATTACAACAACAGACACAGATTGAAAAAGTGTCATTGCCAAGACCTCCGGCATAGCAGTCAGGGTCACTAACCACTAGACCAACAGGCCTGTCAAAAGGCCTGTCAAAAGGCCGGTAAAAAAAAATGAGAAAAAAAAATGAGAAAATTTGGGAAAAATCGACGAAAAATTCCAACATGGGGGGGGGGGAATCATGTCCTGAACCCATGGTATCCGTTTGTGCGTCGATGTCTCTTACACCCTGTATGTTTTTTTATGTTAGTTCGCGCCTAACTTCGTCGTTTATGAACCGATTTTGATGTTTCTCTTTTGTTGGAAAGAAGATATTTTAAAGAGGGTCCCATGATAAGGAAGTCAGGGTTTGATGATGGCAGACCAGAGAAATCGAGGGTAACTTTCAAAAATCGTAGGGGTGACTAGTGCGTTTGTAAGTTTTTTCATTAAGTATTATAAAGGACTACAATTTAATAAAGGTCTGGAGTATATCTGATGCTGAAACCGAGAGACAGTCGAGGGAACTCCTCAACGATTCACAGCAGCTACCTTGTGTTTGAGCTTGATTAATTTGTATTGATAAGAACTTTACACCTACATGGATTGTAACTGTCATTAGGAGTCTGATGATGAAGACGAAGAATAGTTCAGAGAACTCCTCAACGGTTTATAGCAGCTATCTTGTATTTGGACTTAATTCATTTATATTGATGAGAACTTTGCACCCATATGGGTCATTGTTCGATGCAGTATACCTGCCATTTGTTCCCATAAAAAAATCACTTAGTTTGGTTCAGTAATTTTTATGAGCATGTTTAACTTATTGTTATTATGTAATAACATCGCCCATTTAAAAGGGCGATGTTATTACTGATGCTAATATTACAAAATTCTAGTCCACATGTAACAAAATTATGTATTTACAAGCCTTTAGGTTCAATATTTAACCGACTTCAAAAACAACCACGAAAAAGGGTAAAATAACCTACCAAATAACTATTCTTTCGGAAGTCGTCGGTGGCAAAAAAGTCAATGAAATTTAAAAACAAAGCCACCGACTTCCGAAAGAATAGTTATTTGGTAGGTTATTTTTTGTTTTCGTTAAAATTCACTACCATAAAAACCTTGCACTAAATAAATCAATGATGCCACATGCCAATTAGGCCATGCACCCGGGTTTACACGGTTCCGAAATACCCGAGTATACCCGGGTATTAGAGTACGACTATGGAACCGGTTTTGCGAGAGATAGAACCGGGTCCACCCGGCTCTGATAAGATTATTATAATTTTGCACTAATTGCATCGAATTGCTACGAAAGCTGCGATGTGATGAAGGAATAGGCCCATTGTAAGCTTTCGTTAGCTATCATTACACGCTCACAGTACTTTTTTTTATTTTTATCGTGGTAAAATCATCAAATGATTCCTCCCACCCAGGGCAGGGCGGGAGGGACTTTCAGACTTGTACTGACTAAAATTCACGGTGTCCTTCAATAGCCCTTTACGTACCGGGGTCACGGTAATTCTTTAGTCACGCGACCCCGGCAGGCTGTGGCCCTCTACAGGCCCCGTCACTATGCTGACACACCTTGAGGCGCGCGTGGAACACAACGCGCCGTCGACCCGAGCATGGTCCATGGTCGGACAGCGAGTCGCCCATTACTCGCCGCCCGCATGCCCGCGCCTACGGTGGCCGGAGATCGTCTTGCGACGTTCGACGCCGTGGGCGTCTACCACTACGGCTGGGGTGGAGGGAGGTCGCTGTCCTCTCCCTCACGCGGCTCGCCCCGCAGCATGGCCTCGACCAATGCCGGGCGCGAGAGGTCTCCGCCTATCGCCGTCGTGAGGACACGGCGGTGCTCTGCCCAAGCGGGACAGTCCTGCACCGTATGCTCCACCGTGTCCTCCGAACGATCCTCGCAGTGGTGACGTCCAGGCGTTTCTTCCCTCCTTATCAGACACAGGTACCTCCCGAAACTTCCGTGTCCGGTGAGGACCTGCGTCATGCGGTAGGTAAGGACGCCGTGTCGCCTATCCAGCCACTCCTCGAAGAGGGGTCTTACCGCCGCGATTGCGGCGTGCCCGACACGCTCACAGTACTTTGGAGTACTCTAAGAATACATTTCTGCGTTCATTTTCGACTTAGCTGCCAAAAAACGGGAACGCCGCAATCGCGGCGGTGAGACCCCTTTTTCAAGGCGTGGATGGAGAGGCACCATGGCGTCCTCACCTTCCGCCTGACGCAGGCCCTCACCGGACACGGATGTTTCTCATGAGGTTCCTTTGTCTGTTTGGCCGGGAAGAAAAACCTGGGTGTCACCATTGAGAGGATCGTCCGGAGGGCACGGTGGAGCATACGTTGCAGGTGTGCCCCGATTGGGCAAAGCACTTTTCAGAGCTTTTTAAGTTGGTGCCATTATTCTCAAAACTGAATATGTTCTGACAATAATGGAAATTTAAAATTAATGCTATCTGGGTCAAAGTAACGGAAGCATGGGAACTTATAAAAAAATGAGGTGGCTAATTACATATAAATTAATTAATAGAATCAGTACTTGGATTGTTCCCTGGCCCTATTCACGTTTTGGAGACGAATATTAAACAAGAAAAAAAAGATTTGGGCGCTTGGAACCCGGTTCCGGCCACACCCAGATCCGGGTATACAAATTCTAGAACCGGACTCGGTTCTGCCCCTACATGCCAATTCCTGGACACAATAGCGTATCAAGTGAATAAGTGGACAATAAAATGGACACGCTAGAATAAAGGAAATGACAGAGTCCTTTCACGTGACATTCAAAATGCTTAAAACAATATGTAGGTAGAATATTACTCACCACTGATACTCATAACATATAACGCCTAGCAAGATATCGCCTCTGCAGCTCATCTTTGGCCAGCCAACCATAGCCAGTTAACCACGGCCAGCTAGCCAAAAGCCTTTTAGACCTGCTAGCCATGCCGTCACATCCTTACACGAGATCTGGGCTGATCTAGTGAAAGGATGTGACCAAAGTCTTATTTACAGGTGAAGTTGTGAGTTGTTGGCCACAAATATTTTACTTGACAGTTTCCAAAAAAAGTGATACAGAAGACAGCTGTCTTCTTGAGATTTAAAAAAAATAATGTGGTAACGTAATATATTTTAGCTGTAAGATAAAACAAGGAATACATTTGATTTAATTAGTACTTTATGTGTGTAATTATTTCCCGTATCAGTCTAGTGTTGCAAATAACTGTTACTGTGGGCAGATGGTTTATTTTTCTCTTTTTAACGTGGTAAAATCATCAAATGAGTCCTCCCGCCCATACGGTCTGATTAGTACTGACTAAAATCCACGGTGTCCTTCAATAGCCCTTTACTTTCCGGGGTCACGGTAGCTCGTAAGTCCCGCGACTATGAGTTCAAGCTATGGGATTTTCAATGTTTCATTAGTAAGTCAATAAGGGGCCACTTCTTTGTAACCAATAAGTTTATTCGAGCATTTTTTTAAAACTTATTATTTCATACGAACTAGTGATCAAATACTGTTTAACCTTTGGCCGCGGCGGGTTTGTTTCACAGAACAGTCTTACGAACTTAAATAAATCTCAAGACATTCCATTTCTTTCTTTTTGCTCAGTAGGTCAAAAACATCAAAAAAAATAAAACAACCATGTTCTGATGATATTGCTCTTGACCTTGAACAGAATAACGGTCCTTAATTACTTTTCCTCATCCAATTAGTACTACATACTTATGCTAGGATGCGGGCGTCATTGTGATTAGAATGGCGTGGCACAGAGTCTTGAACGACTTACGCATTGAAGTTTTAGAGTAAAACACGTGGACATGCCATGCTTCTTATCTGATGACGTTAAGTTTCATTGTTAAAATTCGATTATTTGATTTTTGTCTTAGTGTTTGTCGATAACAATGAATTCTATCTACCTTTTATTTTGAAGGGTATTAATGATTAATAAATACTCGTAAAATATATTCGTATATACATAAAACAAACTTTGCCTTAATAAAACTATTAAATACAACAGACAGAGATAACAATACTGATCTCATCATGATGGTTGAGCCAGCAGTATTCATTTAACTTCGTTCTTAGTCTCTGAACTGTATATATTCATTGACGTGCTGTCCGTATTGTCTAATGACGTAATTATTTCTGTGCTTTTGTAAATTAACTTTTGATGATTACACTCAAACCATTCCTGAAAACCAAAACATCTTTTAACAGACAGTATTACCAAGTCATCTAACTTATAACACCTCCCTATGAACGTTAAGAGGAAATAAATCACGAACGGAACATTTAGGCATAAAAATTCTCAATTATATCGTCAGTAGTAGACTCAGTCAATAAACTACAGAATCAGAACTCCGATAGAAGTGGAAAAAGATTATTCATTATTTCATGTGTTCGTTATTGTTCCTACTCATTTCAACAATGGAAGTCCTGTAACGGAGAAAAATCTTCTGTTCCCTAGTTATCTGCAGTACATAAATAGGGAGATTCTTTTGAATTTTTTAGAGACGGATCCACACCGACCGTTTATATTCAGGACTAGATTCCTCCGAATTAAAATAATTGGTATATTAGCAGAAACTTACATCTATATCCAAACACTTGTGTTTGCATTTTCTTAGCCTTGTAAATTTATTATAATACAATCTTCGTTTTCGATCTTCAATATCTGGAGGACCATATCTTTTATGTGATGTAAACACACCGGCCAAGTTCTAAAAAGATAACATTAATTAACCCTTAAATAATTGTTATGAAATAAACCTGACATCAAAACATGTTACTACGATTTTACACATTTTTAACCAACTTGAAAGAATTAAAACAATTCTAAAAAAGCACAAAAATCGAATGAACGTTATTATTGGAAACCGGTGGCAAAAAGTTAAGGAAATAAGAAACAAAGTCACCGATTAACCGACCGACGCGACGAATCGGTTTTCTTTTTACCCGACTACGGCAAAGCCAAAAGGAGGGTTATGATTTTGACCGGTATGTATGTTTGTATGTATGTATGTATGTATGTTTGTTTGTATGTATGTATGTTTGTTTGTTCCCTCATAACTTCTAAACTACTTATCATTACATGACAAATGAGGTCTCGTTAGACGCGTCTCAGTTGTCCGCTGGTTATAGGGTAGGTGACGTGTCACCAAATCCAATATGGCGTCCTCTAGGGGATGAGAAGTCGTTACCGAAAAAAAAATTTTTTTCGTACATTATCGACATGGGTATCAAATTAAAGGGCTTGATGAGCACATTTGAAATATATATACATTATATAGCTTTTACTAGCTAATATTCTGTTTTTAACAGTGTCAACATGGGAATCAAATGATAAATCTTAAATTCACAACTCAGAAACTATACATATAACATAAATTACTATGAATAATATAACCCCAAAATAGTGTAAATAAAAAATAAGTTAAAAAGAACTAAAACCCGACTACGAAAAAATCGCGCACTGAAAAGTATAAAACAAGAACAAGCCGTGGTCGTATGCCACCTAGCCAATAAAGATTGTGTGAAACAACCGCAGGTGGCATACGACCACGGCTTGTTCTTGCTTTATACTTTTCAGTGCGCGATTTTTTCGTAGTCGGGTTTTAGTTATTTTTAACTTATTTTTTATATACTATGCATTATTTCATAACAAGACACATTTCAGAGGTCCTATAATGACTTTTCCTGTTTTTGTGACGAGAGGTAAACTGAAAATTTGACGTAAATTTGAAGGAAAAAATTAGTTCCTTGTTCGTAAACTAGAGGCGTATTTTGATTTTTCCATACAAAAAACACAGTAAATACTTCATGTACGCTGTAAATAAGATACAGAAATCTTGTGATAAGGCCTTTGAATGTAACATCATAACTAATATTGTGATAGTAGATCAGTTGTAGAAAAAAAATGAATAGACCGCAACCAGAAATGATTGACAAGGTGAGTTTTTCGTTTATGTATAAGAATGATTAAGGTAGCAGAAAATCTGTTCCAGTAGTATACAACCTACCGATTTCTCTATATTTCTACCGATATAGAACAACCTCTACCAAAATAAAGCAATTCAAAAGTTGTTTTTCTTTACATTTTCTTAATTATTGTATTTTAGTATTTGTTTTTTTTTTCTTTGTCTTATTGCCAACCACCAAATGACATAGGTACTAACATTCATAAATTCGAAAATTGTCCGTTTAACACCGCGTCCGTTTTGTTGCGCATCGTATATTCCAAAGAAAAGCTTGAAAACATTCCGCTTACCTACGTTGTTTATTGCTTATAGATACATTGGTATTAAATATCCACACGATAAACTATTAACCTAAAATTAAATTTACTTACATTGCTCATTAGAAAACCAGCTATTGAATGTATATTAATTCCAGCAACAGTCACAATTACAAACGATGCCCAACTTACAGCTGACACTTTCATCAACGAATGGTCCCATTGGGCTAATAAATATGCTTCACGTACAGCCAAAGTCTGTTAACAATAGAATACGGTTGCTTAAAATCATAATATTTTGGCCTATTTGAGATACAAGTGGCTGGCGCCGCAGCACACAGTGGTATCAAAATTCGTGATGCTGAAAAGAGCACTGAGAGAACTTATATCACTAAACACCACGCCACTCATGTCGCAGACGAGACTAATTAGTTTTAATCCCAAACAGTTGTAGTTACTGCAATTAGTTTCATTTGCACAAAAATAATTTAACCTAAGGTTGTTAAAAATTATATTAGCTATACTTACAAACAGCACGACAGGAAGAAATGCCCAACATATCTTCCAGAAACGCGTTGGCCTGAAACCCAGCCAAAATTGTATATCGGTACAAAATTTCTTCAATCCGTACATCCACATGACTACAGCCACATAAACGCCACCAAGATATAATGCGGCAACGGTAACGCCGGCGGTTAGGGCTCTCGATCTCTGAATTTGTGTCATTAACTACAAAAAGAAAAATAAATGTTTTGATCATATGTGATATTTCTTTGTTTTGGGTAGATATACAGTGGGTAACTCTAATGGGCTTGCGCAGGCAAAGCTGAGGTGGCTTGTGCGTGTAGAAGGCCCATTAAGCAATTATAAACATTATTCCGTTACTCGAATCCCAACCCTAAGCAGCGTGGTACTCGTACATGCCTAGAGGAGACAAGTCAAAAACTCAGGCGCCTCAGCTTTTACCAGAAGGGTCGCGAAAGTTATGACACTGAAGGAGCCTACCTACACAAAAGAAAGTACAGGCATGGATCACAGTTTTTTAGTGGGTACGAAGCCAGTTTAAGCACAGCAATTTCTTAGGCAGTACCAGTGAACGATATGCTCATAGGCATTTGTAATATCCATACCCCTACAAAATCACGATGTTGTATCATGAAGACGAGCCAAAAGGATTGCATAGTAGGTAACCATCGAACCCGCCGTGTACGTTACTTATACCTCGGCTCGCAAGCGGCGGCGCAATGAATTTTTCGTACTTTCAATGAATGTTTTATGCCAGTTGAGTTGTTTAGAGGAAATGACTTTGCGGAATTTTTTCGTCCGCAGCAAGTTGTCTTTTTTGTTACCTTATGCGGGATAATTGATAATTGGGTACATTCCCTGAAATGGGTGATAAGTCCCTGAAATGACGATATCGACTTTTCAGAGTTTTTTAGATAAATTTCCAATCCCTTCCCTTTAAACTACTTATTGTGAGAAATAAACGACGGTCAGCATTTTGAATTGATATTCTTCTAATAGCTTAACAACGACTGAATCCAGCGAAAAGTTTGTTGAAAAACTTATAAAACCGTAGGAAATTAGGCACTGTAAAGTTACTGGATGGAATTTTCTTAAAAATTCGCTTGACTTTCAAGGCATATTTCTCAAAATAAGTGTAAAACACTTGTTTGGCAAATTATAAAAAAAACTTTCTTGTCCATTATCTTTCTAAAATGGTGCCAATGCCAACTTTCAGTCAGTGCCTGACCAGAAGATTAGGGTCGTTTTTGAGAAGGTAGTTTCAACGGAAATTTGATATATCATATTTCGATCAAGGATTTCCTTGTTGCGGATTTTTGTTTTCTTTTTTGGTTTGCACAACTGCTTCGTATTTGGGCCTGGAGTTTGAGTTGCATCTTACATTAAATAGAGTGGTGTTTGTAGTGAGATCATACTGGTGTGTATTGTGAAATCGACTATAAAGCACGTGCTTATGAGTGTACTAAGGTAATAAGCTTTCAAAAGCGGTCGAGGTGTGACGGAAGATTTGCCTCGGCCTGGTGGGCCGTCAACGTCATTAACTAATATTAACATCCCAAAAGTGAAAGAAATAGTGACTGAAAATCCTTCCTCGTGCAGGTATGAGAGAAATAGCTGCTGAACTTTCTGTGTCTCACGAGTCAATCCATTATAATCAAAAGCATTTAGGTATCAAACATGTTACCTAATTCTTGGATTTCGGACCACGATAATGCGCCTTTGCACAAGACGTAATGTTAAACACATTTTTGTCCAAAACAAAATTATCTATTGTTGTTTTAGCCCTAAATTCATATATTTCCTTCGTGCTGCCCATTTATGGAACCTCAATCATCTTTTTAACAAAATTGACCTCATTATCAGACATATACTGTCACCCATTTTAAATGTGGCTTTGGACGACCGAGCTTGAATTCAAGCTACTCTTCCCATTCGCATGGGTGGTCTCGGCGTCCGCAAAATTGCTAGATCACTTTACATTCATTTCGGTCCACGGCACTGAAAAATTAATCAGGAATATCCTGGCTTCCACACTATTTTGGTGTGCCGTGCTTCACTGAGGCTTTGGACGCTTGGAAAAACGTCAGTGGGATGAGCCGCTCTGCAGTGTAGTTCAGAATAACCTAATAAACACATCTGCCACTACTGCCGAGCGTGCGCGCCTGCTGGCCGTGGGTAGATGGGAGTCGGGTCTTTGGCTTCAAGCACTGCCGTCGTCGAGCATCGGTACCTTACTCGATGACACTACCTTCCGCCTCGCTGTTTCTCTCCGGTTAGGAGCCCCACTCTGCTATCCTCATTGCTGTCACTGTGGTGAAGTTGTCAACAGCCTCGGACACCGTGGCCTGTCTTGTAGCCATAGTGCGGGCCGTTTTACGCGGCACGCGAACCTAAACGTCATTATTCGACAAGCTCTTGATACCGTCGGCGTTCCAGCTGTTTTATAACCCAAGGGATTGGCACGCGGCGATGGCAAAAGATCTGACGGTATGTCGTAGTTTCCTTAGAAGATGGGTAGGCCTCTAGTGTGGGACGCAACCTGTGTCGATACTCTTGCGCCATCTCATCTTCCAAGTTCATCGTGCTCTGCTGGCGCTGCTGCTGCGGTTGCTGAGAAACTCAAGTGGCGTGAATATAGCAACCTTAGTGGTTACTATATTTTTTAGCCGTTTGGGGTTGAAACTATAGGGTCATGGGTCCGAGTGCTCACAGCCTCTACAGACATTTCTAAAAGACTTGCTGACGCTTCCCGTGACCCAAGAGCTGGCTTTTACCTTGGCCAGAGGCTAAGTATTACCATTACCAGCTGACAGCGTTGAGGATGATTTTTTCTATGCTCTTTGCATCGAAAAATTCATCACTTGATTTTATAATACTCGTAGTTTAGTTTCATTTTAATTCAGTATTTTTTTATATTTCTATAGTTTAATTAATATTTATGTATTTGTACAATAAAATTACTTCCTATAATAACCACTTCAAGGCGCCCGTTTTCATTCGACAGAAGACATAAAGGAGAACCCGCGCAAAGAACTCAAGACCGGAAACAACGTTAAAAAAAATATATTAGATTATTCGTTCGCGTAAGTGAATCGTTTCTGAAGGAGTATATGTTGAAGGCGATAAAATAAATTTGGACGAATAAATAACATTTTTGGAATTATTGATCGTTTCCCAAAACTTAAAGAGAATAAAGGTAAAAGAATGATGCAAGATTATCTTTGTAAATACGTATGCTTGCCTATTTCAATATTTAATAGGCTTGAAAGAAAAAGGTACAAGAATTTGATACGCACTTAAATAAATATAAATAAATATTCCACAACTATCACACAACGCCATCTAGTCCCAAGCTAAGCAGAGCTTGTGTTATGGGTACTAGACAACTGATAAACATACTTATATATTTCTAAATACATACATATTATAGATTATCTTACCGCAAGCAATTAACAATTAACTTACCGCAAGCACAGGTACAGATAACGCAAAACCTAGACAACTCAGAAACCCAACAACATAAATCTGTTGTACTGAACGAAATTCATAGCTCAAGAATTTCGTGAGTGTGAACATAAGATTAGTCTGCAACAAAAAAATAAAAATTAATAAGAATAATAACGTGATTTTGAAAGTCCCATTAAATTCTCAACGAATGCTATAACTGATAAATTCAACATAATATATCAGTAGGTATCTTTGTTTTATTAGCTTTGGGGGTCTTCTTATAAACGGACAGCGCTTACACCTAACGAAAATAAATATTGATTATTTTGTTACCATAAAAACTAAGGTGCCGAGTAGCAGGTTTCCATAAAAATATAGCACATATAGTTTATGAGCATGCGTAAACTCCGTAGTCAATGGAAACAAGGCGAAGAATAAAAGATGTATACCATATCGACTATCAACACTAATACAATTCTTCATCATTAAGTATAACATTTTCATAATCCATGACCTCATGAAAGCCAAGGTTGTAAAAGTTGTCATGTAAACAACAGTTGCAGTATCTACCATAGTGAAAGCAGACATAGCTCCAAAATCATGGATACCTAAAAACCCAATACCATATCCATAACACACATGTTTTATGGCCAACATCTGCAACAATAACATTAATCAGTTTACTGTGAGAGACAATTTTTTACAAGACTTCTTTTTATAATAATGGCTTATGCTGAACGAAATGCATTAAATAAATAATTAAATCATTCAATAATTATGCAGTAAGTACATGCTTAAATGAAGTTTATTTAGTAAATATATAATGAATATCTTGCCGTATCAAAACTTCATAGAAGCAAATGCACCATTACGTTTTTTCTCAAACGAACACGACTGATTACTAGTATGTCTCTGTCGCACGATGGGAAATTATACTAAGGCCTCATTTAGACGATGCAAGAAATTGCATGCGAGTAGCGTTACACTCCGGACTATGGAGGGGCAAAAAATTCAGTTGGTTAAACAAATACCGCAATGTAGTCAAAATTGCATGCAAGTTCTCGCCTTGTCTATATGAGGCCTAAGGCCTACATAAATAGTCGTTGCTAAGCATTTATTGAAAGTATTACCTGAGAAAGTACTACGGCTTAGCTTTTTTTTTTTTTTTTTTTGCGTGGTAAAATCATCAAATGAGTCCTCCCACCCAGGGCAGGGCGGGAGGGACTGTCAGACTTGTACTGACTAAAATCCACGGTGTCCTTCACTAGCCCTTTACGTACCGGGGTCACGGTAATCCCTTGGTCCCGCGACCCCGGCAGGCTTTGGCCCTCTACAGGCCCCGTCAATATGCTGACACTCTTTGAGGCGCGCGTGGAACACAACGCGCCGTCGACCCGGGCATGGTCCATGGTCGGACAGCAAGTCGCCCATTACTCGCTGCCCGCATGCCCGCGCCTACGGTGGCCGCTACGGCTTAGCTAAGCCACGTATCTAATTCGGGATAAATACGAGTAAACGTTTCTATGGGCATTAATCGGGGACTCGATATGATCTCCGAAATACATGAAACTTCCGAAAAGATTAGTTTTTTTTCTGTGTGTGGCATCTCGCAGGCCAACCTAGAGAAAGAACCTTTTTTTTTAAACGTTGTAAAATCATCAAATGAGTCCTCCCACCCAGGGCAGAGCAGGAGGGACTGTCAGACTCGTACTGATTAAAATCCACGGTGTCCTTCAATAGCCCTTTTATTCCGGGGTCACGGTAATTCGTAAGTCCCGCAACCCCGGCACTCTTTAAACACGCGTGGAACACAACGCGCCGTCGACCCGGGCATGGTCGGACAGCGAGTTGCCCATTACTCGCTGCTCGCATGCCCGCGCCTACGGTGGCCGAGGATCCGACGTCCGTCGCCGTGGGCGTCTACCACTGCGGCTGACGATCCTCGTAGTGGTGACATCCAGGCGTTTCTTAGGGAAGAAACGCCTGGATGTTTCGGGAAACGGAAGTTTCGGGAGTTACCTGTGTCTGATAGGGAGGGCCCTATCAGACACAGGTATCTCCCGAAACTTCCGTGTCCGGTGAGGACCTGCGTCATGCGGTAGGTCAAGACGCCGTGACGCATATCCAACCACTCCTCAGAGGGGTCTTACCGCCGCGGTTGCGGCGTGCCCGAGAGAAAGAACCTAGAGAAGTTGTGGGCTGCTTAACCGGACCTTTCTGTGGATGCCCTAAATGACTCTAAGGCCTCCAGCCAGGAGCTTACAACTTAAAAAACTACAAACTAAGTGACCACGCGCTAAGAACACCCCCTGTGGGCTACGAACTTCGGCTTAGGGCGTCGCTGGGCTTTAAGGGCTAATTTAAAACTACAGGCTCAGCATGGCTCTTGCAAGGGCCGTGGAGGGCATTGACTTAGGCGTCGCGGCAGGCGTCCTCTGCGGCGAGGACGGAATCGGTTTCTGTCTGTGTTTTTTAACTGTGCTGGTTTCCCGACTGTTCTCCTGGATGAGGGTGATGGGGTCATCGGAAGTGATAAGGGTATGCCTTGGGCAGCGCATCGTGCTAATACGCGATGGGTTGTATTGTGTGGCCGATGCAATGAGGGGGTTCAGGTGCCTAACAGCAGAGTCAAAGAAACGCTTGGAAACGCGTTTCATGAACTGAAGAATGGTGGGGATTTAAGGATCTAAGTGGAGATTATCGTTACGGACATAATACGCACTAGTACTAATTTGCACTTGAGTGACAATTTGCTTTTTGCTGTAAGCAAGAAATAAATAAATAAATAAAATAAATAAATATTCGACAACTATCACACAACGCCATCTAGTCCCAAACTAAGCAGAGCTTGTGTTATGGGTACTAGAAAACTGATAAACATACTTATATATTTTTAAATACATACATATTATAGATAAATTACACCCAGACACAGAACAAATGATCGTGCTCATCACACAATCATTTGTCCTGGGTGGGAATCGAACCCACGACCTCCGGCATAGCAGTCAGGGTCACTAACCACTAGACCAACAGGCCTGTCGAAAAAAATTAAGCTTACCTACGGCAAAGGCAGCCCGATCGCGAGCTGCCTTTATATGGGCACAGAAGGTAAGGTGACCGTCAAGGGTCACACCTAAGTATTTGGCTTGCTTCTCCCAGGCGATAGGCTTGCCGTAACATAGTGATCGGGCTAAGTGGAGGGAGAAGTCTTTTGCGCGGTTTGGTGAAAAAAAAACCACCGCCTGACTTTTGTCAGGATTAACTTCGTTTCTCCACTTCCGAAACCAGGCGCCTAGGACGTTGGCTGCGGGAGTGTCCGTTACTCCAGCAAGAAAATGTCTTCTACAAGAAATTGAGTTTTTCCACTAATTCGTGCGTAATAAGCTGTAAATGTGCGCCACATAATAAAATTGTGCGTGCTGAGTTTTAGGAATAAAATCGATAAAAAGATTCCTGCTGGGGTATTGTTCTTCTAGCAAGAAAATTCTGAACCAGTGACCGGAGCCAAAAATAAAGTTTATGGTTATAATAGTCTGTGTTTGGAAGTTGTCATGGTAACCACGTTATGCCGTAACTCCTGGGACTATTCTTCGAGTCGTGATGAGTGAGAGAAGAGAAAATGTAGCTGTATATACGCGCACATTAATGTGCACAATAATGATTATCTCCAGAATTGCTGCCAAGGCCAAAATTAAAACTAATCAATCAAATCATTTATTTCAACTAGGCCAATTACAGGCACTTTTGAATTGTCAAAAGACATAAAATAATACAAGTACAAAAATAGTTACGGTGCTACAGTCCCAGTCACAAGACGTAAAAACTGTGAAAGTAGGTACCGTAGGTGCTCATTCCAAAGCGTAGATCTATCTATGGAGAAGAATGAGCAAGAAACTCCATAGACACTCTTTTTCAATCGCCAAAATTATTACAGAACTTTTGTTACATCATTCATCATCAGTCGGTACATTATGTGAGAACGATGTGGTAAGTTAATAATGTATGAACATTATTATCATAATTAGAGGGTAGTCTTAATTACCAAGTTCATATTTTCTCTTAAAATAAATATGTAATCGTTTTTTTAAATCCAGTTATTATAAAAATAACTACTCAATTCAAGTTATCCACGACTCATGACCTTTTGTCGCGGCGCTAGTGTCTATGCCATTACATCAAATTGCATTAAAAACATCTAGTACCAATTTTGCGCAGGATTTACTAAGAAGTAAATATAAAAAACACAATTAAAATAGACCGTGGCAGCTAAGAGATGACCAGTCCCAACTGACAGCGCCCGTTCACGAACATGACACATATATCAGCACCATTCAGCTTAACCATTTTGAAGGGAACTAAATGATCCGACTCACGCCACCATCAGCGCGAGACTTTTGAGTGAGCATGACATACTCTCAACCGCCAGAGTCATTCAAGACAATGAAAGACGTAGAATGACTCTGACTAATGAAAGCACGTCTATTTTACTTTACAAATAGGACACTTAGCCGAATTGTCATTTTGCTATCAGGATCATTTGCTTTTAGGATTTTTGATACGGACATATCTGTTGTCTTCGTTGTCACTAAACAAGTTTAGTCAACGCAAAATAAGTAAAAGCTCCGAGTTTTTTTTTAGAAAATAAGGTATCTTTTAGCATTTATGTCTAATCTTTGGCGAAAAGCACAATAAAATAATCCATAAAATCATGATCAAACGTATGAGAACTTGTTTCGTGTTAATGGGGATTATTTTGAAAATAATATAAAAAAAAGGATAACAAACAATACATTGGTTGGCAACTTAGGTATCCCATTTTTTTTTAATTTTACTTACAATCTCACTAAGATTTGGCGACGAAATGTTGACTATCTGGAAGAATGCTTCTGTTGCAACATCGTTCGTAGAAACTACTATAAATAACAAAACAATCAGCGTAGATAGAGAATTATATATAAACCATAGCTTAAAAATCTGAAATAAAAATACAATTTGATATCAGAACAGAAAAACTCCACAAAAACATTCGTTTCCACACGCAACACGTTCATCGATTTATTTTACGAGAGAAATATCAAAAACTGCTTAAAGGGTCAATAATTGGGTGTTTGACCCTTTACTTTTATTACATTTATCCCTAACAAGGAATTTCTCCTGTGCCGTGCATGTTACAAACATAGAAACTCACATACACAGACCAGAAGAATTACGTGTAGGTCATACAAATATTAGTTCAGCGTGAGAATCGAACCCACAACACGATGAAGAGCAGTCGATCGCTCAGCCAACCGTGCCGTCATATTTTTCTTGTAAATAATAGGACTAACAAAGTAGCTAACTAGTATTTTCGCACCAAAACAAAATATTTCCTGGACTATTATTTGCTTCTTCTATAAAATAAATCTTACCTTTACAATTGTTTCTTGGCTTACAGATGAAAAAAAGAAAACTAACACCCACACTAGACCAAGAACAAAAACCCTCAAGGTCAAGGTATTTCTGTCTAAAGCACCAAACGTTTCCCTGAAAAGGTTTTTATTTTTAAAGTAGGCTCGACTTTTTTGAAAACGTATTCTCTATAGAAGAAGAAGAAGAATGGCGCAGAAAAGGTCAATTTTAAATCCTTTTTTTCATTTATTGTATTAATTACCAAATTCATATTTTCTCTTAAAATAAATATGTAATCATGTTACAAATACGTAGAAGTTTAAATACGTTACAGGCAAAGTAATAAATCCGGTTATTATGCAAAATAACTACTCAATTCAAGTTATCCACCACTCATGACCTTTTGTCGCGGCGCTAGTGTCTATGTCATTACATCAAATTGCATTAAAAACATCTAAGTAGTACCAATTTTCCGCAGGACTTACTAGTCTAACCCGAAATGATTTTTTATCACAATTCACTGTAAATGCCAAAGCTACCAAAAAAATAAATGGCAACCGTTCAGTAGGGATTAGTTTCCGATCCCACATGTAGAAAAATGTTATTGATAGAGTTGAGCTACCTTTCCTTTAAGTTTGTATCGAAACCGAAACCGTACACATGATGTATAGACAAGACTATCAAAACGTCAACTCACACGTAGTTATGGTAGGCAGCTGTTCTGGTGAAATGTGTAGTAAGGTTCCGATTGCACTGCATCATTATATCCTTGCTCGCCACACAATTCGTATTGGTATGTCTGCGACATTTTGACCATGGAGGCTCTTCTCTAAAACTTACCATCAAAAATTCTATGCTGTCAGCTAAATAACAAGAGTGCTAAAACAAAATGTTTAATTGTGGTTGTGATGTAAAATTTTAAGATTGTCTAGCAAAAACTAGTGTTACAGAGAAAATACCATAAAATCAAGCATCCCATATCAACTGAAGTGTTCTCTTTCTGAAGGGCTCTATATTTATAGCCACATGCAAAAATACAACAAGCTGGTTCAATCAAAAGAAAAGTTATTCAGTTTTTGTCCCCTTAAAAGAAACCTATGGTTTGAGACCCGCGATTTGTACATATTATCAGAGATTTTGTTTGAGCTCTGTGAAGTTCCTGAAGAAGGTATAATTCATTATGACACCAGATGATGGCCATATCCTCACACGAAAAAGGAAAAACCACGATGAGATTGCAACGTGAAAAGATCCGAATGCAATATGCTATAATATCACATCACACTTCAACCAATAGGAATCGAGCAGCGGGGGAAGAACCACGGGGGCCAACTAGTACTTTGCACTAAGAGTAAGAGTACTTACGAGAAGTATGAACAAAGAGGTCTGTAACAGTCTGCCGTAAGATATCCCTCTGAGAAGTGGATTCATGAATTTATTGCAGTCATGTCTCCTGGTATACTGTTTAATAAAACTATCCATGCACATATACGTTATACCCACTGTCGCCTCACATAAGATAAAATCAAGAAACCTTACTGAAAATGAAAGAAATTATGATAGGCTTGAATTCCTGTTACGCTGATATTGTTCGCGTAATTTATTGAGAAAACGAAGCGTAGTACGCGCTGCTGCCGTCAGGGTCGACCACACAACTATTTATTCCTTGCGAGAATCGAACCCGGGACACGCAACAGCTTTACTTAATAGATAATATAAGAAACCCAAGAGAAAATGTTAATGTTTCTAGACACAGAAACTTATACTGTCATAAATTAAAGATTTTAGTCAAATATCAATGAATAATTTAAAACATTTCGTTTAAACTGGCAAATCGGAGTCACGTATTAAATAATACGAGTAGTTCCAATCACAAACTTTTTCGATTCAGTACTTCTGTACTTGTACTCCAGGGCTTAAGAATTATGATTTATAAAAATCAACCGAAAATTTATAAGGTAGTAAATTGTGCGATTTATTTATTAAGCGCATCTAGGTAGGTACCGTTTTCGCACACCTTTGAAAATATGTCATAATTATACGCCGAGGAAGAGAATGTGCATGCAAAATATACGAATTTCTTAATACTTTGCCATTGAATGTTCCCATCAACAAGTGTTTCCTGGAAATAAACAATTAACTTTCAAATTTACGGTGTGCCATGATAGTGAATACAATAAAAAAAATCTTAGAAGCGTATGTATACATTACAATGATATTGGTCGCCTTCACCAATGTACTGATATTCTCTAAACGATTAGTTTTATCAGTTGATTTGTAATTTAACAAACATAGGGTTATCTTCTCTATCTTTTCCAGGTAAAATTAGAACACATAAATTCAATTAAGACTTACTGTAGCTTCTTTAATAGAGAACATCAAAAAATAACTATAGATTTACTAAGTTTTTGCCTACGACTAAAAGTGCACATAATAAGTATATGAATTAAAACTTGACTATTTTCATTCATATATATCGATGATAATTACTGCTACATTTATTGAGAAAAAACAGTTTTTTAAGATGTAGGTTTCTGACATAAACATGTCAAAGCACAATGACGCAGGACAACTTGTCAATCATCCAAAATTATATTTTACTCTATGATACTTACTTAACTCTTTAATACGAAAGAGGTTTGATAAACTTAGTTGACAATGGCCAAACTGTGCCAGAGCATTAATAGTTATGTAATTTACGCAGTATTTTTTTTTTTCAATGGACTCTGGATTAGATCATTTTTTTTTTTTGGAGAGGTTGACTATATCAGAAAATATCGACCAGCAAATTATGTCCAATATTCCAAGGCTTACCAAATGTTACATAAGAAATTAAATTAATCCCTTCAACTTTTATAAAGACCAGGAATTTAAACAAAGGTACTGATTTCAAAAGAATAATAAATGAAGAAATATTACCACAGTTATTGGATTTACGTACAATTTATAATGAAGGTTTACCAGTGACTGTTGATATGCAACTACTCTCTTGAGGTTTTATGCGCCTGGTTCTTTTCAAGAAAGTGAATTATAAAAAATTTATATTAGTATTTACATAATATCTAAATTAGTCGCTCTATTATATCTACACATCACCCCTTACTATCAGTTGTACAATATAACTAGCTTCTGCCCGTGGTTTCACCCGCGTTAGGCGAGACTGCGAGGAAGAGCATGTTTTTGCCCCTGATGTGTTGACTGATCCACATTCCTGAGGTACCTCCCGAAACAACCATGTCCGCGTAAAGACTTGCGTCAGGCGGATGGTGAGGACGCCGTAAAGACTTCATTTTTAAATACGTTTCCTTTTTTTACAAAAAAGTTTATCTTTTAGCCCACTGTTTTAGCTTTTAACACGCGTTTGACCACTATCTCGCCTGATGGTAAGAGAAGATGTGGTCGGTCGTGAAGCACGCTTGCCTAGGAGTAACCTGTTCACTCTCGACTTAAAAACCCTAAGGTTTTAGCTACAGACAGCTATGACCTTAGGGTCTTCAAGTCAAGAGTACTCAAAAAATAAAAAGTTTAAATCAGCGTCTTTGAAAATGCTCCATCCAAGTAATACTTTTTTGTAAACCGAACCAAAATCATCAAAATCGGTTAAGGCATTCGAGAGATAATCGTGGACAAACATACAAAGATACGGGTTGAAGTCGGTTAAAATTTGTTTTTTTTTTAATAAATACCACCAAAAAAAAGTTTAAAATAACCTACAAAAAAACTCAAAAAAAAATGTAGGTGGCAAAAAAGTCAATGAAATAAAAAACAAAGACCGATTTTCGAAAGAAAAGTTATTTTGTAGGTTATTTAGTCGGTAACATGTTGTTTATGGGATCTATTGACCTATTGCATCGAACAAAAAAATATCAAAATCGGACCAGAAACCGGAGTCGGTGTAGACAATGTTGATAAATTTAGTTTTTTTTTTTTGTTTTTCTAAAACCGATAGTTCGATTATGATAAAATTCTATGATTAAATTCATTTTTAATTAATTTTAAATTTCATGGGACCATTTGGGAAGTATACACTTTCCAACGAAAAAAGAATTTTTCAAATCGTTGGGTAAGCGACGAAGTTATGCGTGAACAAACATAAAAAATCCAAATGATAAGGTAATCATTTGGACAAAAGTAAGAAAAAAGAAAAGAAGTCGACAAAAAATATGCTGTCGCACTTATGATCATTCACTTTTATTTATATCCAGAAGGTATGTGTTGATTTGACATATTTATCGCAACCATACGCCATATAGTGAAGTGGGTTTCTTGTACTCTTGCTGGAACATTAAATAAATAATTATGTTAAATTCCGAAGAACAAGCGATGGAATGAATCAATTAAAACATCAATTCAAAATGGGCACTAGACGAAATTTCTGCCAAATATTATTGGTGCCATAGACTGCACCGATATAAAAATGAATTGTCCACGTGGTTTGGAACATTCTGAAGCATATCATAATCGACATGGCTTGAATATTCAAGTGTGTTATACATAAACATCAGTTGAAACGCATATATCAAATAAAAAGAATTCATGGTTACTGAATAACAAACTTCCTTATTATTGCAGGCTTTTGTCGCTCCTGACATGAAAATGTTAGATTTAGTAGCTTTAGTGGCCAGAGAACGCTCATAACAGCAGAATATTCTGCAATTCAAGAGTTCACTCGAGGCTACCGACTGGAGAATTGAATTGAATTCTTATTGGTGGCTACGCCTGTACGGTTAATATGCTTACTCCTTTTCGATCAACTGTATTCCCAGCAGAAAAGAAATTTAACAAGGTGCAAATCAGGACAAGTGGTGGTTCGCTCCATTTTTGTGAGGAGTGTTTGTGAGCTTAAATGTTTGTATTTTATAAACGCACCTACGATACACGATATTTCTAAAAAGGCCCGCCAAGATTTACGGCTGGTTGGACATGCCGAGATTTCTAACTATCAAAACTAACATGCACAAGGAATGTTATATCCAAAAATAAAAGCAACATGGCAAAGAACACCGTCTCCAATCAAAGCTATCCTATAGTAACGAAGCTGAGTAACGAAACTGAGTGACGAAACTGAGTAACTAAACAGAGTAACAAAACTGAGTAACGAAACTGAGCAACTAAACTGAGTTATGAAACTGTGAAATCGTAATGAAACTTTTTTTTTACGTGGTAAAATCATCAAATGAGTCCTCCACAACGAGTTGCCTATTACTCGCTGCCCGCATGCCCGCGTCTACGGTGGCCGGAGATCATCTGCCGACGTCTGTCGCCGTGGGCTTCTACCACTGCGGCTGGGGTGGAGGGAGGACGCTGTCCTCTCCCTCACACGGCCCGCCTCCTCCTTATCGTAAGCTATAAAAAACTATTATATTAGTTCATCCTACTATATCCTTCCTACTTATCCTATCCTACTTCCTACTAATATTATAAATGCGAAAGTTTGTGAGGATGGATGTATGTTTGGTACTCTTTCACCAAAAAACTACTGGACGGATTTGGATAAAACTTTACAGTAATATAGGTTATTCATCAGAATAACACATAGGCTACAATTTATAATGATTTTATGTAATTTTGGTCATAATATAACAATACGTGTCAATTAAGTCGGAAAAAATCTTCCATCTGAGTGCTACCGTGGCGTGCGCTGCCTAAACCAATGGATTTACATAAAGGTGATGTACCGCAGGATTGTTTGTCTTAAGCAGATCTAAATAAAAGTCCGCGACAGCATATTTCTACCTTTTATGTGCAAGCCAGTACGACCAAAATTATGAACCATAAAATTAATTAAATTTGGTACTATTTTACAATGCACATATTAGTATATAACTAATTATCAAACTCTTATCAAAATGAATACATTTCTCGCATTAAGTATTTAATGTAGATAAACTTTGTCTTTCACACTAAGTAATTTGGCCAAATAGTTTCAAAGTTATCATGATAATATGATGGCGAGGCATCGCCGAGTGCACGACCCGAACGCGGGTAGACGCATGAGAGCAGACGTCATTGATGGTTGTGTTCTGTATGCATTTTTATTCCATGTCATTTATTCTTCGCGTTCTTATCTTAACGAAAATAACACTGCGACACAAAATACGAAAAAAATTAAAGAACCTCTTTGAAATGTCATGTTTTCTTTTTCATTCTTATCGTTTAGTAAGAATACATAAATATTTTCTTTTAGTCACGTCTCTTTTTTCTTCTATGAGCATATGCCAAATTATACAAAAAAATTAAAGGATTTTTTTTCTAATCTATAGAAACTTAATAGAATTGATAAGATTTTTTATAAGTTAATCAAGTTCATTTGTATCGTTAAAGTATAGAACATGTAATAAAATTATACAATTTAAACCCAGAATATCTCAATATTCTACTTAGCTTCATCTTTTGTGCTTTGAGGAATCTCCTCCTTCTAAACGTCAACGGAAATCGCACATTAAATTAGGGTCCCAATAGTCTTGAAATTATTCCACTAGCTTTTTTACATCCTGGTAGAACCTATAATCCCGCTTATCATAGACAGCACTAAGTTTGAATGTAAAAATAGAAGAAAAGGAATAAAGAAAATATTTTTAACATCGTTCTGCAATTCAACATTACGTATGCTTTTAACGTGTCTAGCTGTTTTGCATAATAGCACGTCCAAAATAGAGTAAATATGTACTTTCCACTTTTTTCAAAACATATTTCCATTGGATTTTAGAAAATACTGTCTACGAACGAAACAAAACTTTGTTGGTGAATTTTTGCAGTTGCGTCAGTCACTACGTCCAATTTGAAATAAATATGTATAAAGATATTGAAAATTTTGAATTGAAATCATTTGTAAGTATAGTAAAACAAAAAAAAAAACTTGCATCGAAATCGTCAACATTTTAGTATTACTTTGTTCCAAATGTATTAAGCTGAAGTTTGCTGATTTGTTGCGTCCATAACAACTGTACCTACATGATAGCCACATTGTCAAGGAAGATTATAGGCTATTCAAAATCACGCTACCAGTCTATATATATATAGGGCGTATTAGAATCAGTAACTGTTCCCCGCGGTATACACACTGCTCAACTCCCAAGAGTTGTAGCGTGATGTTAAATAGATTTTAAGCTTTCTCATACATGTAGCTATCATATACAATAAGATTTTGTCAAATCCAACAGGTAGTTCTAGAGATTTGCGCAATCAAACAAACCAACTCTTCAGCATAAAGGGAAAAAACTAGACGTGATAGATACCAGATAATTTTGGGGCTTTTTTTGTATGACTAATTAGCTATTCATTCCAGCTATCAGTTAAGCGGGTACCAAAACCGTGTGTAACACAGTTTTATTAAACTATGCTTTCAACATTCCTAAAATGATGATCGTTGAAGACAAGGTGACGTGGTGTGGTGTTACCTACTTAACAGAACCTAACTCTTATTTCACGTCAAGATTCCATTTATACCATTAACGACCAACATTCTGAGAAATAAATAATAAATAAACGATGACACTCCCGTTTTGTCTCTATGTGTGAAAAAACAATGTGATCAAAACTTTTCACATATGTTATATGAATATGCAAATTTTTGAACCATCATAATTCTTATCACAATCCACCACATGCATCCATCAGTTCCTGCGGCTGAAACAATGTTGTGGGTCCCCCTTGTAGAAGTTTTCAGTCACATCCGTTGTGAGTTCTACGTGTGCTTTGCCACTTCAACTTGCAAATTTTAAGAGCTTTAATAAAGCAGCATCAAAAATAAAAACAAAAAAACTTGTACACTGCTTGAATATCAACCTTTTGACATTGTGTGTTGGGTTTATTTTGTATTCAACATAAAGTTAATGTAAGATAGAGCATTTACAAGAACATTAGTTGTACTTGTAACAAAAAACGACGGGTTGCACTCTAGGAGTGCCGGCAGAAGTGAAAACTTCAATGCGCCCTGCGCCGTCTTACGATTTTTCGATCAGGTCACGTGTCCTGACGCGAGTTTAACATTTTTTACCCATTGCAAAATAAGTGCACAACAACGCTAAAGAAGTTTTCACTTCAAAAAAAAATTTGTAACCTAAAATTAATCTGGATGTCATAAACCGACAATATTTTGACTGTACAATACTAATACACTTTACAGCGTACGTATGTCGCCAAATTTTCATCTAGTTACACCTGTATCCTGTATTTTCTGCTGATAAATCTTGTTTTTTTGTTGTCTTGTTTAACGTAATTGATGCTTTAAACTTGAAACCATTATATCAAATGGGACAGGAATAAGTGATAATTAAACCAATTCTTCAACCTTTAATCAAATATAGTTACATCATTTAAGTGTGGTGTAAATATTATCAGGAATTAAATTCATTACTTTCTTGACGTAAACTCAGCTGTGTAAGGTTTTGGTGTAGACAATATACCTATATTTGGCACGTCCGATGGTACTGTACCATTGCTGACGTGGATCCTATACTTCTGGAGTATACCCACGAAGGTTATGAATATGAACGACTTCGCTAAAGAGTCACCCGGGCAGCGTCTGCGACCTGAAAGACATTTTAAGATTATATATACAAGGATAGTGCCAATCTTGCTGGTGCTATTAGTATCACCGGACACACCAGTTGAAGAACCAAACAATGTAGCCGACCTGATTGCGTCTTTTATTTTTGGACGGTAAATAATTCGTCAAATGAGTTGCAGCGGAAGGGACTTTCAGAGTCTTATTGACTAAAAACTGTTCCTTCAGTTGCCCGTTGCGTTCCAGGGTCACGGCGTCCCGCGAGTCCAGCAGGCATTTGGCCTTACGGGGGCCACGTCAGTAACGGGCAGCTCACTGATGAACTACTGGACGCCGTCGACCCTAGCCTGGTCCTTGATCGCATAGCGAGCTAACAATTACTCGCTGCCCAAAAGTCCAGCCGACTTCGTTGCTCAAAGACGGCTCGATTGTTTATTACCACGAAAGCAAAAAGAATTACAGTAATTGTTAAATAATAATTACGCTTTGCAGTAAAGTTTTACATTTCATTCGCACTAGAAAGGTACCATGTTAATATTGTATCGCTCCCAATGACCCAATCTAAATAATATACCTAAGTCATTTTTCACACATCACAACAGAACTAGCAACAACAAAATTTTGCAAATAACATGTTGCATCAAACATCGCTTTGCGTGGAGAGAATGGATGATTTATTTGTAGGAAGATTTAGGGGGTCCACTAAACTTGTAGCGTGCCTCGACTTAAAGAATACTAAATATTGGGATCCCAACAAGATTTCATAAAATTACCATACAGGATTTAAAACGAATGACCTACCTAATCCAAAATGGTACAGGTGCTCTGAATTCTTTAACATTCCACTTTCATCGATGAATCTTTCAGGTTTAAATTCTTGTGGGTCCTCCCACAATTCGGGATCGAAGTATATATCGCCTACCGACATGAGTATAGTGGCACCTTTAGGTATTAAATACCCATCTATGAAAGTATCACTTTGTAGCAGCCTCGGTCCAGCCATGGGAACTATAGGATAATATCTGTGCACCTCTTTAATGAACGCTGACGTGTAAACGAGCCTGAAAAAGATAAATGTTTGTTTAATACTAGCCTAAAATAGCTTATGGATTAAATTTTTAAAGAAATTCGTCAAGACGTTAAGGCATGTAAAGACAATAAACAAAGCAATTTATATGAATGTTGAAAATAAAGTGTCACCGCAATTATGTCATAATTGTACTTTTATTTCCCGACTACGGTAAAGACAAAAGGAGGGTTATAATTTTGACCTGTAAGTATGTTTGTTTGTTCCCTCATAACTTGTAAACTACTTATCATTACATGACAAATGAGGAGTCGTTAGAAGCGACTACATAAAATATGGCGCCACCTAGGGCCCTGTAGTCGTAACCTAAAAAAAATATTTTCGCACATATTGGCATGGGTATCAAATTAAAGGGCTTGATGATCACATGTGAAATATATATAGATACACATTTTACAGCGTTTACTAGCTATTTTCTATTTTCTGAGCTATTTTTATTCTGAGATACCGTAAATCAAGATTTGTTTAAATAAAAGTTATTAATTATGACAATAACTTTGCCTCACCAAATTAAATCTCAAATTCACAACTCAACTTTAAATATAACAAATTAACGCCATTCATATTATAAACAGTTTGAAAGAAAATAAATAAATAATGTGATTCGCGCGCTGGGCTCTGGAGTTACTAGCAACGTTTGCAAATCTAAGGTTTGTACAGATAGGATTCAGAGTCTGAGCTAACTGTCAGGTGTAATACTGAAGTCATGAAATAAAACACTAGAGTTAGGTAATTAGTTTTTGACTATCCTCCGATTTCCTTTAATTTAGACCTTGCTATGGAACAATGAGGCTGAAATAAATAGTCGTTACTTAGGCCGAGATAAATAGTCGTTGCTAAGCATCTGTCAAAAGTATTACTTCGTATTACAAAGTATCTGATTCGGGATAAATAAACGTTTCTTTGGGCATTTCTTGGCATAGTACCGGCTAAGCCATAGTTCAAGTGATAAGTTCAAGGAATACTTTACTGTCATGTTTTATTTTATTATTGATTCAATGTTATACTGAACTGAGTTTGTAAATTAGTAAAACAAGATTAATAATTATGTATAAAGATTACAATATATTATAAAAAGTATTTTAGTCTAGAAAAAAATAAATGTTATGAATCCATTGAACGCATTTTAAAACCTTGAAAATTACTGACATTTGACAATAACAAACACTAATATCAAATCCATACTTACAGCGTTCTAAGTTCTCGAAAATCGATACTATGGCTAAGCTAAATATTGGGTCAGCATTAGGTTGGCTTTCATCAAAAGTAAACACTAAAGAACTGTCTATTTATACGAAATGGATGCTGAGAATGTCGCTAAGCATTGACTTTGGCTTGGCTTTGACTATTTATCTCGACCGAAGGTTCGATTTCAGCTAACTTCGACCACAGAATCGTTTTTCGGCCACTGTTTCGATTTCGACCAAATATTGGTCGAACCTTTCAACCCGACCGAAACTCAGTATTATGAAGTGTCGTGGGAAATTCGGCTAACTTCAGGCGAGTTCGTTGTACGAGGCGGTGATATATTCTGTAGATTTTTGATAAAACTATGAGTTGATTGGTTTTCTATTATGCCTACGATTACCTTTTGATTTGATACCGGATATCGTTTAATACAAATGTCATATTCATGGCTAATAGAACTGTTGACTCCTAGATTGGATTGGAACTTCATAATTATGTCGGAAATGTGACGATTAAGAATATTTTGCTTGCTGGTATTGACGTCGACATCGTATGATAAGACATATACAGGGTTCCCCGGGAAGTGTGAATCAAATTGAACAGGGGCATGAAAAGATTGGAAATGACCTCCCAATCCTATATATCCTATATATTTCCAATCTTTTTACCTCTGAGCCATTCGGTTCTATTTTTACGGTTCAAAAGTTATGACCACTAAGATAGGCAAAAAATGCCTAGAGATGACAATTAAATTAAATTCTGTCACTGTAAAACTTGTAGGTATATCCGAATGATTAATACCTCTAATAAATCTCTATTCCTTGGAGAAGTTTTTATAACACTTTGTCAACTTTCGCTAGTGTAACTTTTTCCTAGGAAAATTAGTTGAAGTAGAGTACCTTTTTTGCAGAAAACTTTTTTTGATTGCACACAACCGTTGGATATTCCTGTCGCAACACTTAAAGCAGCTAGAAAACAATTGTTAAAAACGTATTATCTACTTAGTTTACTCTATTTATTAACGATTTTCTGGGGAAAAAGTTTCAGTAGCCAAAGTTGACCAGGTACTAGCAAAACTTCCCCAAGACATAGAGATTCTTTAGAGGTGTTAATCATTCGGATATAATTATTATCAACTAAGAAACCATCCACTGTGCGTAGTACGACACGTTACGTTTTCGTAGGCGAACGTTTTTATCCGAGAATGTATAACGGTTTACAATCGCGTTACGCTGCGCGTTGCATTGTGACGTTTGTTGCGTATATAAATCGCGAACTTGACGTTCAAGGACTGTCATAACACTTACTTGTCACTATCATTCCAACAAGGCATTCTATCCCCAATAACTGCCTCTATTTCCTGATATATTTTCTGTTGTATTTCTTGAGATTTTAATGCCTTGAGAAAAGCGAAGCCGAGTAAGCTGCTACTTGTTTGAGAACCCGCAATTAAGAAGTCTAAACATACCATTTTCAACTGCTCCTCTGAAAATAATATGACATAATTTATTAGAGTTTCATCAAATACGAGTACAATGAGAAACACGATGAAGATAGAATCTGGCGTTGGAATTTGGAATCCAGGACATATCTAATACGAATTTGGGCTCTTACGTCTGGGCAAAAACTACTCGCATTCCTTCACTATAACATACCGTATATTCACTTACCAGTAAAAGTTGGGTTTCTATTGGCATAAATCTCTTCCAAGAATAAATAAATAAAATCATTTCCTTCCACTTCCTTATTTTTGTGCTTTTCGATAGCTTCCTGAAACGAATTATTACATGTCAGTACTCGATAAAAAAAACCGCTAAAACAGTTTGTTCTTCAATTTGTGCGATGTTTACTTTAAAGGCGAGTCTGATAAGTTCCATATATATCATAAAAATATATTAGTTCTGGATTATTATAAAACCATTTGTCAAGAAAAATAAACACAATTCAACTGGTTGGCCAGTAAGGCACAGCCCATATCACCTGATCTAAAATTCCTATGTTTCACAGCTCTAACTTTCACAGACCGATATCAGACCCATTTTATAAACCCTTATTTACCTTAAGAAACTTAAAAGAGTAGTATGTGTGCTTTGTTAAGCACATTAACTGTGCATCCTATATAAGAATTACATTCTTAGTACTTTACACGCACAGAAATGGTCATGAATTTCTATCTCTAGTTTTATTTTCTCACATTGTGCGTAAAAGCAGAGCGGGGCGAGTTGAGCATAGGGGCAAGTTGGGCAATCGAAATATCTCTGAAACTACTTCCACGCAGACATCGTAAAGCGGAAATAAGGAGTAGTGGGAAGGGAATTTATAGGGCGACCGCGAGTGGCCGAGCGACTGAAGCACACTTGGGCATTGTTTGTTTTGAGACTAAAAATTAAAAAAATCTTTTACCGCAAGTTTTCGTCTGTACTACTCAAATGTTATTTGTTTTCAATCAAACAAGTGTTACCCTTCCATAAATTGATTGTACTTTTGATATGTTTAGAAGTTCTGGGTATAATTCTTAACGTGTTTTAATAACGACACTTTTATTTTTAAATTTCTGGCTGGGGTTAGTTGAGCAACTCTAGCTTTAATTTTATTTGTGACAACGACGATTAAATGTCTAAGATCTTGATTGAGATCTTAGACATTTAGGCGATATTGATGATTACATTAATATTTAAGTCGAAAAAACAACGGAAAAGCTGTATTGAATGTTAAAGTTATTCGTAAGATACGATGATGTTTTGAAGACTCAATTTTTTTTCCAAACATTTTATTGTTTCTCTCGTTAACATTGAACCCACAGCTTGGCTAAAAATTCTAAGTGTTCAATTGCCCCTTGTCCGGCTTGCCCCATACCCTTGCTCTACTTACTTCATCTTTGGGGTACGTCGAGCATGATTGTCTTTCTGCATTACCATTGATTGTGTTTCTACATTCACTACCTCAAAAACTGGCACTTATCGCACTATGATTTGATTCGATATGCGGCGTATTTCACTCCGGGCATGCTACAGTCGCGGCGGTAAGACCTCTGAGGAGTGGCTGGAGAGGCGCCACGGCGTCCTCACCTTCCGCTTAACGCAGGTCCTCACCGTTTTAGCCAGCACAAGTCTGACAGTCCTTCCCGTCCCGCCCTGAATGCTACAGCCGGTGGACATAGAGGCTAAACGCGATACCAGCAGAGTACGTGCACTGCTGAAATGCGCGAACTAATGTGCCACACATTATTTTGGTGGAATCGTACCACTACAACACTCCCTTTAGCCTTTTATTATTATTGGCATTAAAACTGAAGAGATAACGACGGTAAGACACAGAAATGTTTTAAAACCTAGGTCTACAGCTTGCTATTTTGTCTATTCTTCTGTAAAATAACTGTTGACGTCTGCTTGGCTACATGTACAGACGCCAGCACATCAACCTACCTCAATCTGTCAAATTTCTTAATAGATTTTCAACATTATAACAATAGTGGAAGGTTAATTTTCGATTTGATAAAATTTGACAGATTCGGGTAGGTTGACCTGCTGGCGTCTGGACTTCAATAATGCAAAAGATGTTATTTGAGAAAATAAAGATATAAATTACCTACCTCAATAACTTTGGAGATATCTCGATTCAGCTTGGTTATTAGTGTGTACCCACTCAAATTAGGTATAATGAATCTACACCAGGGTATTTGATTTAACATGCCTCCAGCAACCGAGAACGCCTTTCCTCGCTGCCGAAAAAGATCCAATAATTGTTTCAATTTATCTTCTCTTATCCGTTCCCCTGTAAACGAATAATATAAAAAATTGGCAAATAGTTACTCAATAGGTACTTATTATTGAAAAATAATTCCAAATGCTCTCTTTTCCAAACTCGCCAGGTGCCTCTGCACGTCCGACTGACGGCCAAACCAAGGCCTCTAAGCGGACTCGCCTCGGTGACTTTCCGTCACCCCGGGACGGAGGCAAACGCGTGAAGCTTGCTGCCACACTCGGATGTATCTCGCCAGCAAGACACTACCATTAACAAGCGCACAGTTATGTGGACGGAACGCGATAGGATCGAGCGGCCTGACCGTGGCCGTTACGCCGTTCCATGACCTAACAGTTCGAACATAGAATCTAACAGTCACTTCACCAACATAAAGAACATCCTGATCAGTTATTTAAAAAACCGGATGGCACATACACCAGGTAGGATGCGGAGACATGCGAACTACTGCTCCAAAGTCACTTCCCAGGCTCCGTCATTAGCTTGACAAGAACCTGGGAAGCAGCGATGAGCAATTCAGGAACCAGTACCGACTGGACACAAGCAGATAAACCAGAATTGGAAATGTTTTTCGTAATTGATACGCAACTCTACTCAAATAGTAGCTGTTGTATATTTACAACTTTTCACTTACCAGCCACGTACTTCCATAGAACATTCATTACAGATTCGCTTAGAAAATTAACTAAATTAATAGGCTTGCCATTACTTTCTTTAATACAGTTCAGTAATCGAGATAATTCTTTTTGTACTTCTGTTTCCATTGCAGTTTTCCCATAGCCGACATGTTTTAAATTCTTCACTGCAAACTGTCTATGGATCTTCCATATTTCACCATTGGCAAAAGTTATGCCTGGAACAATAAATAAAAATTCTAAATATTCAGTTACCTTTACATTTTTGAAAAACATTATTTTTCTTTGTGTCTCTTACCCGTGTTTTTATTTCCGAGACACCTTAATTGTGAAAAGAAGTTATGTGGTCTAGCATCAAAGTCTTTGTCATTAAATACTCGACGAACATTCTTCTCACCAAAGACGACTACTAACAGTTCTTTGCTCAATTTCATGCCTAACACATTTGTAGAATACTGTCTAGATAATTCTAAGCATGCTCTCCATTCAGATCCATATTTTTTTGACGTCTTTTGTAAAATACCGCTACTTCCGATGAATGGATACCAAACTGGACCTGAAATCAAAATTAGAGAAAAGTAAATATCATACTAATCGTATCTACTTCTTATTTTATCCATGAATCCTATCCTACTAAAATTGTAAAGAAAGTTTGTTTGGTTGTATGGATGTTTGTTACTCATTTCCCGATACACTACTGAACAATTTGGATGAAATTTGGTACACAGATAGTTTATAACACAAGGGACAATTTTTATCCCAATTTTGTCATCCCGTGATACTCTTCGAATCTCTTCGCTGCTGGCAACAGCTAGTATTTTAATATTAAAACTACTTTAAATTTGATATTGGTCTGCTCATGACTCTAGGTCAGTGGTGATGGACACAAAGGCTACGATGGAGAGAGCTTAACCGAAAGAAGCCTTTACACTCTACCCAGAGATACAGGTTGTTTGCGTTCGGAACTTCTGTCCAAAAAAATATTTTTTCCTTCTCTTACTATTTTTATAACATCAAAACCGATCGATTATGTAGAAGGGTCAAAATATGCTTTTTTGACATAAAAACTTGGCCTGTCCAAAATATAGTTAGAATTTAAAAATAACGTTAGGATTTTATAATGTCGATAAATTGTGTTAAAAGTGAGATGTTGATGTGTGATTTAAGCATTTTTGTGTAAAAGGTCTTATGGCCTCTTATATACTATCTTATATTCACTATTCTAAATAGGACGTGCTTATTTTACAGAAAAGTGTTGAATTGGAACGGTTGGTTATATTCTTTAACTGTTTCTATTTATTTTTCACATTACCAACGATGTAAATCATTTTACCTTGGTATTATTGAAGAACAAACCCATACCAACTCACTTTAATACTGAATAACAAACAGTTATAAAACAAAATAATAAAACGACTCTTTCAACGAAACCAATTGAATTCGATTGAAAACAAAGGCATTATGTCTAGTAATAGACACAGCAAAATCATGGCGACCAAGGGCAAATTCTCGGATCAAAACTTGTTGAATTCTGTTGTTAATAAGTTGATCAGCGACATCAAATCAAATATGGCAGATATCAAATCCTCACAAGTTTGACAATTCTAGCGACACCTATCTAAATGCATTGATATTATCGAGTATCGGCCTCGAACTTCCCTCTCAGGAAGTTGTCAAACACGATCAAGTGAAAACCAATATCAGAATGAAAACAATGGCAACCACTTTGAATTCATACTTTTCTATGATAGAACATGAACGACTGAATCTAGGGAATTATAATAAACCCACAGGGCAGCTTGTAGCAAGCTGTTGGGCAGTTGCGACCCTACGGACCTGATCTATCGGAAGATATCTTGTTCCTCATCTTTGGCTTGCCGTTATTGGCCGGTCAGAATAAACACTGACGAGGAATAGATCTCCCACCTCTTTCTTGCCTTTATTGGCTGGTTAGAGTGGAGATTTAGATTTTAGTGGTGAACCGAATACCTCTCCTCTCCTCAAGCACCTCAGGATATGTTACTCCCTTGTCACTACGTCACGTGTTTGGGGGCCCATTTGTTGAGTGTGCAAGTCCCCCCTTGCCATTGTATATATGTATATAAAAGGTTGATTAGCCACGGGCCATAGTTTTTCCATAGTTATATATAACCAATCCACAAAACCCACCAAACGCCATTACCCTGTCTTTTGTTTCCATTTTCCGCAATAGTCCAACTCCAACCGGGATTTGTCCTTGGATATACTGGCATATTGCATGCAGGGATGACCGCCGGTTAGGATCTCATTTCATTTAAAATGCGTAATGGGCCTCTGCAAGATGGCTTCGGCTCCTGGCAAACCCTCCAAAATTCCGGGATCGCATGATCCTCAGATCTTAAGATATAGAAAAAATAAATAATAAGATACGATACGGCTCGCCTTGTGAGGAGGTTCCTGTCCCTGGAGCCCTAACCACCGGTAGCTTGGACCCTGCTGCCACACCGGCGGATCATTATTTTTATATTTTTAATTTTTTTTAATTAGTTAATTAATTAAGAAATATTTAAAAATGTAATAATATGTTTAAAAATGAATAAACAGATATAATAATTATTTTATTGTACATCAAAAAGAAACAAATACATAAAAACATAAGAAACTAAGGCGGTTGTACAATGATGTCCAATATTAGAGTCAGATTTCCGACCCCTAAAATTGGTACGCCGCACTATGTGGAGGTGCCTAAGAGAGCCTGGCCAAAAATACATTTTGTAAAAATCGGCGCAGGTACTCGAATTATACCTCAAACTGTAGCTAAGAAGTTAATCTACTATATTATATATACATTATGTATGTGGTCGGTACTGGTTTACAAAAAAGATCATCTAAATCCGATCATTCCTAAACTATCACAAAACAATCTGAATTTTTATTTTTTTCAATATTATTTTCTAGCCATTAAGCAATGAAAACTATGCAAGTATTATACCATCACAGAAAGCTCATACTATGTACTTTTGATTGGTTTGCATAAAAATGCCATATATTTGTTAATATATTTACTAGAATATAATCTCTAGTATCTCGTGACATATAATTTTTGCGTAACTGAAACTTTCAATTAGAGTTTTGACAGTTGCCGAAATTTGCCGAAGGTCTGTAATTTATGTTATTTAATAGAAAATTTAATATTCTAATACAAGAAGAAGAAAAAAGTTGCAATTTCGTTGCACAACATATGTTAATCTATCATAGTATAAAACAGAAAAAAATCCTACAAATACGTAGGTGATGCTATTTGACTTCTTGCTTGTTATAGGTCTTATTTGTGATATTTTATTAATTGCGGTTTATGTTAAGATAATGTATCGAGTGTTTCCCACCATGTTTTAGTTCACATACATGATAAATTATCAATTAAACATATCGTAAACCGTTAATTTCTGACACTAATTTATTTACAGCTTTATTAGTGCCTCTGAAACTTGTAAATGTTAATAAAAAGGAAACTATGTGGGAAAACCCTGTTCCATCATTAGTTACATTTTGTAGGCCCATTTTAATAGAGTTTTCAAAAGAGACACCTGAGAAGACTAGAAGTGTAGTTAATGAAATTGAAGCTGGAAAAGGACGCTTATACTAACTTTATCAATATAAATGAAGAAGGTATCAAAATTAAACATACATTATTTTTAACCATGGTTGACCAGAAAGTGTCTTAAGTTTTGTCAGAAACTTCATCAGGTGCTGTATGCACTATAGAGATGAATAAGTTAGAAAAGGTGCAAAATAAACCAGTTGATGAAAATGCTTATTGAATAAAGGCTATCGACATTGCATTGCCGGATTCGAATAATTTTACCTACTATCCCATAACCTAGGCTTTGAAAAATGCAAAAGAAAACAAAGATTTAAAAAAAACAAAAGAAGGGATATGTACAAAGAAGGATCAGAGAAGAACTCGGTTTCAATATAGATAACCTAAACAAGGTACTGGTAATAGCAATGACGGTAATACAGCTGGAAGATTTTTCAAAATTATCATTGCAGTGCAGAAATTACTGCTGTGGACGAGGAATTTATTATTAAACGATTTTATGTTTTACTTTAAGTTATGTCAAGTGGACAAGTTATTAATGCTATAAAATTCGGTCAGTTTGCTCTGGATACAGCACAAAGATATGTATGTTAATAATAATATGTGGTATTATATGCCATCAATTGTCCACAAAGTCAATTCACGGGAAAAACGTCATTCGGCATTATTCAGTGTTAAAGGCTAACTTTCCGAAGATGCCCAGGAATCTTGAAACAAAGACTACAAACGATTCAGACTTCATCATGCTAGGAAATGCTCTAAATAGCCACAAATGAAGATGTTCTACAAACACTTTTGTATACTTCGGACCATAAGAAAAGCATCTAGTAAAAAGTCTTTTGACCTTTTAGATGACGATTTAGAACTAGTTGAATAATTCAGTGTTTTTTTTTTAACTTTTTTTTTAATTAAAATAGAAGTCATTAATAATAGCAAAAGTAATTTTAAGAGAAGAAGATTTTTAATTTGTGTTTATTACAACATTTTAGGACAAATTGCTTAAAGATAGTCGTACTTTTCTGAACATTTTTCAACATTTCAAGTTTTTTTATTTTTTTTAGACAATAAAAATATGTTTATATCCATAAACTGTATATTATTTAAAAGAAAATTTATTCAAGAATACACAAAAAAAAATCAGCATCAAATCTATAAAAACATAGAAGTTATGGATTTATGACCCGAAACCGACTCAATCTCCACATAGTGCGCCGACCTGTATCTTAGGAGTCTTAGGAGATTTTTTCAGCAGTTTAGAAAATTAATCGTGACATTACAGTTACTTTCTGTAGTCGACAGCACAAGTATGGGTCTACAAGTCTATTTGTGTTTGGTACGTGACAATGTGTGTCAAAAGTACGTACGGCGAGTGTGATGAAGTGTGTGTGGGTGTGTACGAGCGAATACAAGTTTGCTACAAAATTAATCACATCTTGGGAAATGAAGTGTCATAAAGTTTCTATACTGAAGTTTTCTTAAAACTTTTCTTGTCTTTCAATGCAAATTCCTTAAAATATTTGTATGACGACACTTAGTTGCCAGATTACAAAAAAAAACTTTCTTGTCACATTACCTTTCTAAAATGGTGCCACAGTACCCACTTTTAGTTAGTGTCTGAACAGAAAATTAGGGTTGTGACTGACATGGTAGATTTTCAACGAAAATCGGTAATTTTTTTTTCGACACAACATTATTTTTTTGTTGTTATTGTCAAATCGCCTATCTGATATTAGCTTTTTGGGTCAATGCACTAAATCCTAGTTGCTCATTTATTAACTCGAACTCACATTCAGTAAACAGTCTAAATGTCGGCGCCAACATTGAGCATAAAACCCAAACTGTAGTCAAACGGCGAAGAGAGAAAAGAGCCTGACAGCCTGCTATCCCACATAACCTGTGGTGCCGTTTCCCAGGGCGGACCGGTAGGTGGTGCGTCCCACATTAAAGGCCTTCTATAGATGTACTGTGAGCTCAATAAGTCTAAAAGACTACAACCTCATCACACGAGCACCTTTCTATCATCGGATATCTAGATGCACTGCAATTCCACTTGTTCACACTAGGCGATTCCAAACATCTTTCATAATGTGCATGGCCGAAGAGTGGAACTCTTCCCAAAAGTGTACAAACCAAGGCTTCAAAGTAAGAGAGAACATGATTTTTCTGGGTAAGCTCAGTTTATTAATAGACTTTATTTCTGTCACCTCTAAACTAGTCAAATGGCAAGAGCAAAAACATATTAAGTAAAAACAATAGTACTCGATACTTTATTGGGCCAACGATTTAAATTGGTTGTGTGATTGTTATTAGGATTTAATACTGTGCCATAAAGTTATCTTATTCTTTTGATCATAAATTGATCAAAAGAATATGATTCCACATATATCGTGAGACGACAAAAACAAAAAAAAGATATATCCCGCATCTTACTTGCACTTGCGGGATATATCTTTTTTTCTTTTTTTTTTGACAAAAACCGCGGGATTTCATTGTTTCCTGAAGGTACATGAGATGTACAGTCCCGAAAATCACGCGACATTCAGCAAGAACCGGTTTTCGATTCCCTACTACCAACGTCATTGAAAATCACAATGGTACATTAAGGTAGTGTTACGAACACATCACCGAGCTCTAAAAAGATACGTACAAGACGTATCAAAACGGCCTTCCATGAACAACGGAGTCATGATAATAATATGTATAGCATTATTGCAGAGCACATTTTCATCCAGTAATGAACAAGTTAATGTCGACTTTTAGAAATTTTGTGGTTTTAAGTTGTTCTAACAAGTTGAAGAAATTTTAGTAAGCATTTTTTTAATGACACATTTTTATTATAAGATTTTTAAAAAGCTCTCTTTATAAACTCCTCTTATAGGTTCTTGCATGTGAACAACCACAAAATATTTCAATAGTTTTCATGAACATAAATGTACGCAGAAGCAGATATTGTTTTGTTATTTCTGTATTGGTCGTTAGAAAAGGTTTTAAAAAAAAGGTTTATACTAAGTGCAATGAACTAATCAAACGAAGGTAGTAAAAAAAGTATATTTGGTACTTAATATAACAAATGACTGACAATTTACATCGACGACAGTCTTAATAATAATACTATAAAAATGAATAAAGGGAAATAAAGGTTTCAGAATTATCAATGTCGTTGGCAGACATTGATTAATCAGAGGACTTTATCATCATTAATCAACTTATTTTCTGTTTATTTTCTTAATTTGTAATCTATTGGGTAATAATATCAAGTTAGTTGTTACAATAGACCAGTCAATTAGTATTGGGACAAGAAAGAGGCTTTGGCTTGCAATAGGTGGTGTAGTTTTATTTTTATTGTTTAAGTATATGCTCCTCATGGTGATGTAAGTTACTTAAAACTTTCTAATGTACAGTTATCAACAAAATCAATAAAATAAGTGTTAAGAGGATTTTTGATAATTCTAAACCCGAAATACGTATCCTCGCGGACGAAATCGTGGGTAGAATGCTCGTTAACTGTGTAGACGATTTTTTACAAATGTTACACGTTCTTCCTTTTGTAAAGTTGTATCTATAAGACGTACAGGTTAAGTATAAATACCATTTGTTGTGGAATTTTATTGTACCTAAACTTCTCACTACTAGACATTTTTGTCATAAAGTCAACTGTTGAAGCATTATGTGAAAAAGAACTAATTTAGGACCCTTCAATCCAAGATGGCGGCTAACGCAAACACTCCTCGAGGTCGGAAACTTACATTTTCCATGAATAACATATACTTAAGCAATACAAATAAAAAAAAACTACACCACCTTTTGTAGGGCAAAACTCCCCGTTGACTGGACTACAAGCCCATTGTGGTAAATAACTTTTATAGAAGTTGAAACATTCCAGAACAGACCAGTGACCTTCCAATCAAATCGTTAAAACAATCAACGCTTGGTGCGTTGCGTTCCAAATTACCAAATCCCGCACGGGACTCATCGCGTCGTTGCTGCGTTTATACGCAATACATCGGCATCCTTTTTTTTAGGAAGATAATGAATGATCCCGCTCTGTGCAGATCGGAAGGGACTGTCAGACTTGACTGACTAAAAACCATCCTGTTTCATCAGATGCCGTTTGCGTGCCAAGGTCGCGGTACCCCGGTTACTGAAAATGGACACTTAAGCATCAAGCTCACAAAATGAAAGAGAGGAACACATGATTAGACCAGTCTTTAATAGAATACACCAAGTACGTTTGGCGCAAACGAAAAGGTCTGGTCAAATTAGACAAACAATTGTGATTTAATAATAAGAACTATGACACGGTTGAATTTTGGTAGAGAATTTAATGATCTTTTTTATGGAAAATCTTGTAATAAAATTTAGTGCTTTTGAGAAAAATCCAAATAATTGATTGATATGGGACTGATGGGGATTGGGGCCTTTGAGCAATTCATTTCTACTGGCGAGGTCTCTACTAAAGTGCAGATCCGCGAGTACCGACCAGTTTACCGCCTAATACGACCCACCATTTTTTTTGTAACCGTACGTTTTAATAGAAAAAATGTGTTTTTACAAGGTTCCTTAAGTTTAGACACATTTTTTTTACGTGGTATAATCATCAAATGAGTCCCTCCAGGGCAGAGCGGGAGGGACTGTCAGACTCGTACTGACTAAAATCCACGGTGTCCTTCAATAGCCCTTTACGTTCCGGGGTCACGGTAACTCGTGAGTCCCACGACCAAGTTTAGACACATAAAATAAATTATTATTATCAAATCCTTACTGTAGTGTGATGATTAAATTAATTCCCTTCCGTGGAATTTGGGTACAACCATTTGAATTATTGACCATTAGATACTCCAATGTGAACGGTAAAACGGTACCGGTTTAAATTAATTTTCGGTTATTGACACAGACCTTATTGGTGTCAAGATATTCGTATTAGTCTCGATTTTAAGTATGTCTATCATTGTGATCTTTAATCCGAAGTTGCTTTTTCTGGGTCATTTCATGGCCGATTTTAATATGGGAACCCTTATCTCAATCCTTACCGTTTTTGAGTAATTACACTTTTGACTTTTGTGATAAACTGGTTATTATAAGAATTTTACGATGTTTAGGACGCTAAAGTGATGCTTTTCTGATAGCTTATGAACGACTCATTGAATTGTAACCGGTATATAAATTACTCATACCTTGTATCCTAAACATCGTAAAAAACTTACAATAACCAGTTTATAATCAAAAGTCGAATATATCAAAAATGCTAAGGATAGAGATTGGGGTTCCTCACTAAAATAAGACAACAATGATGTCTAATATAACCCCTCACCTCAACAAAGGATCTACGTCGACTGAACCAGTAACCCAGTATTTTTTTAAGCTAAATGGTTGTATAATTTTAACAAAATAAAAGAATAATTATTCAATCACTAGTGCACCTTCGATTGTTTGTATTGATCGCAAAAAATGTGGGAATACACAAATATTTTAATATTTTGGGTATTACAGATATTCTAGTGGTTAGTGACCCTGACTGCTATGCCGGAGGTCGTGGGTTCGATTCCCACCCAGGACAAATGTTTGTGTGATGAGCACGATCATTTGTTCTGTGTCTGGGTGTAATTTATCTATAATATGTATGTATTTAGAAATATATAAGTATGTTTATCAGCTGTCTAGTACCCATAACACAAGCTCTGCTTAGCTTGGGACTAGATGGCGTTGTGTGATAGTTGTGGAATAAAAAAAAAATAAAAAAAAAAATGTATTGAAATCTATTTATATAAAAGAACAATGTATGGTCGTAAGACTCGAAATCGCTAAACGCAGAAACTTGAATTGTGGTCAGTGTGCAGTTGCAGTCTACCATGTAGGGGGGGCAATAAGACAGGATTTTACGAATATACTCCTCTAAGGGACCGAAAAGGGGTGAAAGCGTTTGCATGAAAAATCTTATTCCTTGGGTTTATACATTTGAAAGGCGTGAGCTGATGAATTTGAAAATCAGTATTTATAGACTAGATCAGAAATAATCAAACACTTTTTTTTGGATTCTACAAAAATTACCCACGAAGTTAGTGAAAAGGGGTATTCAAGTTGAAAGTGAAAGATCTAAAACCGCTAAACGTATAACTTGAATTTAAGAAGGTAATTGCAATTTATTATGTAGGTGAGCACTAATAAGGGCTTTCGCAAAAATCCACTTATAAGGGAGTGAAAAGGGCTGAAAACCTCTGTATGTAAAATCTTATCCCTTAGGTTTATAAACTTGAAACTTGGTAGGAATAGAAGTAAATAAAAAAGATGGTGATTATTCGTTTTTTAAAACTACCCTACTATTTTATTAATCATTTATTTCGGACCGTCATCCATAGGTAAAATTGTTAGTAATATACTTATATCTATATTAGTAACATTACATAAAATTATTAAAAATAATAATCTATTGGTAATCTAGACCAGCCTTTCTAAAAGTGGGTGATAATGCCCTGTTGTGGGCGCTGTAGACCTAAAGGGGGGTGGTAGAGACGTAGAAAACAATGGGGGCGTTTATCTAGCTAGGAGGACTCTTAGACACCGACTGAACTGTCAACTCTCGGCTAGTTCAAAAATGGCTACAAAAACCGGACCCGCAACTGAACAATTGCGGGATCGGTTAAAATTAGAAAAAAAAACCGACGAAAAATTCCAACACGGGGCCCGGTCCAGAATCATGTCCTGAACCCAAGGTATCCGTTTGTGCGTCGATGTCTCTTACACCCTGTATAGTTCTTCGTGATATGTTATGACTTTTTATGGTGAATCGTGTAGTACATCTTGCTACTGTTGGTAAACAAAGACGCGTCAGAGTAGCAGTTCTAGAGTGATATGAGCCGGAAGTGTTTAAACTGATTAAAGGTTTATCAGGAACCCAAATAAAAGAGCCTTTGTATAGCTTATACGGGGAGTCCGCAGCTTCCTATAGTACTGTAAAAAAACTTGGTAAGGAAGTTTAGATTAGACCGAGGATCTATCGAAAATATGGCGCATGAAGGTCAACCCATGGATGTGGCTACTCCAGTAACAATTGTTCTTTCAAGGAATAGGTTCTAAATTACCGGCTTTCTGAGTTTGGGAAAATAGCAAAAAGAGGATTGTTTAATAAGCATGCATTCTGTGATTTCTTTAGTTCTACTGGAGCAGGGAGCCGCATACAAAATTGCTTGTGGTATTTCCAATACATTCACCCTAAACTGAGCCGGCCTAACATGAGATATTATTCTAAAATGTCATGCGCTAATCAATCTGGTCTTCTATCTGGCGTGTACAACCAAGTAGTCACCATACCGTGCTTTAGTAGGCATAGAGTCTAGAGGTTTGATGACTCGTTCTTCGAACATATTGAAAAATACGACAAACAGGTAAAACACTGCCGCAGATCATTAACTCTTCTAATGTGCTGGTTAAACCAGCACTTAAGAAGAGCTCCATGAAACAGTGGAAAAGGCAAATTGAAGAAGTCTGTTAAAAGTAGACATGGGGACAACATGGAGACACATGAAGACTCTTTCGTTAGGAGTTCCGGGCGAACCGGTTCAACTAAGAATTGAAGGGCCAAACAAAATGTTCCTTGGGAAGAATTGATTGACATTTTTTGTATTGATATGTTTCTGACTATGTTATAAGTTAAGTATACTATATTTGTAATTGTAATCTATTGTACTCTTAGTGTGATTAGGTATACTTTAATGTTGTAAACTATAAAATCTTTTAGAAAAAAATACGTCGACTAGTACGGTCTTTGACAGTTGGCTGTTGATTACGCGTTTTCGAACGTTGCTTGGGCCGTTGTATGTGAAAGAGATTCAGATCAAAAAATCTATTCAAGTTTTAATTTGTGTGTTTTTTTAAAACGTTGCCCCACTCCAGGAATTTCTCCTATATTGTGGGTGCGTTTACAAACATAGAGACTCACATATACAAACACCCAGACCCGGAACAACTACTTGCAGATACAAATATTTGTTCCGTACAGTGATTGAACCCGCGACACGCTTTGCAACAGTCGATCGCTCAAACACTGCGCCAACCGTGCTGTTTTCATTTATTAATTTTCCAATTACTTGGTGACACCCCGGCTCCGACAGGTTAGGTTGGTACAGATTAAAAAAAAAAGATTTAATTTATTTAAAGTTATTTTAAATTTATCACCAAAGGACCAGTTATAGAATTAGAATTCGCTACTCATTTTGTCGGTGTCATATATTTATATCACTGTGTTTGAACACCTTCGAAAGGTCTCAGCAATATTAATTTTTTGACATTTATGAGAAAAAGACGAAATTCATACGCATAAGAAACAAATTAAAAAGGAAAATCCCTTTTTAATTAGTGTTTTTTTTTTTGTTTATTTTAATTTATGATAATAGTTTGAGAATGTTTTCATTAAACTGTTTTCATTTAACATACGCAGCCTTCAAATACAGTGAGGTTAACTTCCCACATTCGCGTTTACAGACATATCCATTGTAAAGACTTTCATATTTGTTATTTGACGGATTCCAACGATTAAGTCCCAAAATCACGATTCAATTGTACGTGAAAAACTCTTTTGAGATTATAATTATATTGAAGTAAAGTGACGTTTTACTACTAAGCTAATATTTTCAACCAGACTTTTACCCAACTACGGCAAAGCCAAAAAGAGGGTTATGATTTTGACCGGTATGTATGTTTGTATGTATGTATGTTTGTTTGTTCCTTCTTAACTTCTAAACTACTTATCATTACATGGCAAATCAGGTGGTGTTAGAATCGTCTCAATTGTCCACTGGTCACTCGCTGCTTTGCTTTTATTATTATATCAAAGAATTAAATAGAGTTAGAAATAGAACTTTGCCTCACCAAATTAAATCTTAAATTCACAACTGAAAAGCTATACATATAACATAAATTACTAAAAGATATTTTGAGGAACGAAAAGTCCAGCTGCGAGCAGGGTTCGAACCCGCGCCTGCGTCTTCTAGATAGGTACTCAGGCGCCTTACCAAAGGTAAGGCTTAATTTTTCTTTCTTAAAAATATATTTGCGAAGACGCGACACAGGCGTTAGACCGTGTACGTAACCTAGCCGATAAAGATTGTGTGAAACAACCGGTGGCATGCACGGCTTTTTCTTGTTTTATACTTTTCAGTGCGCGATTCTTTCGTAGTCGGGTTTTAGTTCTTTTTCACTTATTTTTTATTCAATGATGAATACAACTTTGATGAATGAAAGGCCATAAAAACATAATGTATTATTTGATTTGATATGATTTTATAACTAAGCCATGAAATATCTACTTACACGTAATCAAAGATTGCTGATCTTATTAAAAACACATAATAATACATGAAGCAAAAACATTGTAACGATTTTAAGAAATATACGCAGACGATGGAGTATGTGCTAAGTTTGTATGAAAAAGGAGCAGGTAGCCAATATTTCTACAAAATACTGCGTTAGAATTACATCAAATTAATAAAAAATCATTACAAACACTAAGTAACCAGCTTTTGATACACGATAAATGTTAAATGTCTTATAGAAGTGAGACATCGATTTATAGAGTGAAATCTATATATATAAAAATGTTATGTTGGTTTGTGTATGCTTTAAAAACTCAAAAAGTTCTGCACTGATTGAGCTGAAATTTTAGCATGATATATAATCCGCATCAAGGATTGTTTTAATCTACTTTTTTTTTTTTTGAAGAAACCGTTTTTGTGCCACAGCGAAGCGGGGCAGGGTACAGCTAGTTTGACAATAAAACCTTTTAACTTTCCACTTTAAGTTTAAATTAATTACGGTTGAATTTTGACTCCTGGACGATTTCTTGTTTAGAAAAAAAAATGATGAACATATACTTGAGTGATGGTTAGGTATCATGTATGTAATGCTTGTGAGCGGCATAAATGTCGAATTATTTTCAATTGTAAGGATTAAATTGTATAATTACTTTTCTTTAATACAACACTATCATTAGATTTGATAATTATGAGTATATTGCAAATGTTTAATTGAACAAAAATATATTTATGTAATGTGTTACATATTATGTCTACACATTACATAAATAATGGACAAAAAGTAACACAGTATGAGAAACCTTTTTTTTTATTCCTTTAAATTCTGTAGTCTACATAATTATTTTTAAGTGAACTTAAATACAATAACTTACCCGGCGGAAACTTCCTTGGCTTGATTGTGGTGATAAACGCATACAAAATCAATGCAACCATTAACAATAGTAGAAACGTAGGGATCATTTTTAAAGATCGTTATTTTTACAGTGAGCAGTGTATAATACGCGTGTGGTATAAATATCCACTGGCCTACTCGGCAACCGAAACGCAACTGTACAACGCGGACAGAGAGCGTCAATTTATGTATGAAGGATTTACGTCTGGTGGTCCTTCTTGCAGCGTGATCACATAACCGTTCAATGAATGTACGTAATTCCATATATTAAACGTGACACCCTCTCGGTTGTTGCTTCTTGACAAAATCTTTAACTTATTCATTCATTCAATCAGTCAGTCATTGACAGACAAAGCACAGACTAAACAACGGATACGAGCATGAACATTAGAGTGTAGTTTTTTTTTTTCTAGATTTTCAAAACGCAAGACGTCTCAAAAGTTGCGTAATTTATCGTAGATTACTGAAAAAAATATTTAAAAAATTATCAAACTTCATCTTTAGGACTCTACCGGTCTGCATAGTTAGCGATATTTAGTTATCCCTAATTTTAGCTATCGAACTAAGTAGTCATTTAAAAACACTTTTTTTGTATTAATTAGTTGTCATACATACACGAAAATTCTATTTGCACACATAAACATGTTAAGTTTTATAGGTTTTGACTTGCAAAACGCCCTTCAGTTTCTTTCTACATAGCGCGATGATTTCTGCACTTGACTTGCGAATGTTTTCTTCGTATCTAATTGAGGTTGTTATTGTGTTAAATAGTTATTAAATAATGAATTCGAAACGTAGTAAAAGTGCTTGTGATTCATTAAGGCCTACAAAGAACTTGACGATCGGCAGCTACGAACTATAAGGCACGTCATTACATATGGTTTATTTTTAAGAACGACCTAAAGTTAAAATAAATTGGAAAGGATCCATCCAACTCCGATGTGATTGCGATTAATTCTGAAAAGATCAATTCTATTTGGATTAAAGCGTCGATTCTGATAGCAACCTACGGCTTTATTTAAATACTCTTAAGACCCACAAACATTTACAACTGCTTGTCAAATACATTTTGTTCGGTTTAGTTCCTTTTCAAACAAAAGACGTCTTTTAAGGGCGGAACCAAAAATATTCTTCAAATGACGGTGTATCCTCGAATTTTACCTGCAAATCTGAGGTCTGTTGTGGATTCTACAAGAAATGCTTATCAGAAAGCATTCTTGCCAGAATACTTTGTGATGACACATTCAGGAGCTGGTTTTTCGAGGAATAATAAAAGCTAGAGAAGCTAAAAGTAGCTCTAAATACAGGATATTTAAACCATTAAACAAAATTCTTACCAGCTAAAGACTACACCGAAACGAGTGTGTAGCACAACTGTTAGGTGTCAGCAACACTTGTTTTTCAGCGTATTTATAACGAGGACCATCAAATCATTGTAAAAGTAAGAGCTTGTAAATAATTGACTTTCTCTTTCACACACAAGCTGTGGAAAGATGTGTTAAACCATAACAGAGGTCTCATAAAACTGACGGAACTTTTAGAGATAGTTATTTAGAACGAAGTTGAACAGAAGTGCTTCATTTTTAATAAGATAAGAAGCTCTTATTTATTTTGTTTCCTGTGCTTTGTTTTAATGATTTAAATAACAAAATACCCTTTTTATTGATAGTTGTAACATTTAAATCATATGGTATATATGTCTGTAAAAATTTTAATTTACAAAGCTTTAAACTCTGGTAAAGCCCTAAAAACAAAGCACAATTGTAGTTTTTTTACCATATTCGTAATGTACATAAAATAAATTAATTTACGCAAATTTTGATACCTGCTCTGATTGCGTAACTTGAAAAAAAAACAGCATAAATGTAAGTTTGATCTAGTTATGACATATTTATTTACCCACCCGACCACGGAATCCTTCACTTTTTGTGCGTTACTAATTTTTAGCTAAACCGTGAAAACAGCAACCCCTCCCTCCCAAGTCATAAATCCCAATCATAATATCGTAACGAGCACCTCCGAACGAAACCCTACTGCAACGCGCGACCAAACAAGCACTAGACCACTTTTATATTATTAATAAGTGTTACCAGCGGCTTCACCGACGTGTATCGCGAACATTATAACGCAGGCACAATATAACGGGACAAAAAGTATCATAATTACTATGTGTCAAATTTTATCCAAATCCGTTCAGTAGTTTCGGTGTGTAAAAGTAACAAACACATAATATATACACAAAAACTTTCACATTTATAATATTAAGTATACTCTGTGTATTACTTCAATGTCGATACAGCTACTGGATCAATGTAAATCAGCGTTTATTGTAACCGGTTTAATCTATGGAACATAATTACTGTCATTTTGTGTTTTATACCCGTTATATAGTTTTGCGCAATATTTAAATATTATGACGAAATAGGTGAGCAGAGTTCCCGCTTAGTTACACAGTATTATTTCCGGAACGATATGGCAACATTGGTCAGAGTTGAGAGTAAAAGTGATACCAGGTATGTAATATTATAAATCATTACTGTTAAAATAGATGCTACACCCTAGGCCCTAGACCACATCATTGCTAACTAAATTGTTATCTGACATATTTTTTTTTACGTGGTAAAATCATCTTATGAGTCCTCCCACCCAGGGCAGAGCGGGAGGGACTGTCAGACTCGTACTGTTTAAAATCCACGGTGTCCTTCAATAGGCCTTTACGTACCGGGGTTACGGTAATTAATTATCTGACACTAGAATAATTTTATGTAACGGACAGCCTCAAATTCGAATCGTCTGTATAAATAACTCAAGAACGTTTGTGCGAAAAATCATGCTTCGAATTTCTCTACAGCGATTGCTCATTTGTTTAGTAATATAATAGTTCGATGGTATGTTACTTCGAAACCGCCTACATTTAATCAATAACCTTTTCTTCATTATAGATGTTGAGGATATACCTACATCAATACCATAATATCTTCACGTACCTACATTTTTCTAAAATGAGGAAGACAATTCGAGTCTGATCGTGTGTAGCCGTGACTCTGTATCTGACCCTGAGTCTAATTTTTAGTTAGACTCTTAATCTGACTCTAGACTTTGAGACCAATGTACAAACCGTTCTGAATTCAGTAATTGAGCCAACGCGGTTACACTTATAAAAACAATCCTCTTTTGTCATTCCTCGTTTCTTTTTAAAGAAGTCTTATAAAGTTACAAATAATGGGTAAAACATTTTTCACCTCACACGCTCGGAAAGATTCTATTTGTCTTTCGAAATCCGAGCGCAAAACTTCAGTTATTAACTTTTTGTTTACATATTTAAAAATGCGCTAACAAAGAAATACAAAATGAAATTAAATACTTAGTTAATGAAATGAAATATTGTGGCACATTTCTTTTGAGTGTAATTTCGAACGATTTCACGGTACAAACTTTCATGATTAAATATCAGAACACGCACTCGTGACGTAATTTACGCGGAGAACGTTCCTAGTGGACTGACGTATGGATCGAACGACGCGGGATATTTTCCCCCGTCTTGGCTTCAATTCTCAGAGGCTTACTATCAAAAATTGTTTAATTTTTTAATTTAAGGATGACTCATTTTCGGCGAGAAGAAAACTATGCGTCATCACTAAGGAACTGGAACGGGGAGCCTTTCTGGACAACGTTACTAGAGAAGCAACGTTAGTAATTCTTTGAATAATCGGCGTCTTTGAAAATCTACAATTCAGCAAAAATGGATCAATGCGGGTAACGTCACAGGATATCCAATTACCACTACATAGTATAAAACCACGTTTTTATGGTTATTAAATAGTGGTAACATAATAACTCGACTTTTTATGTTATTACTATTTATGAGCAAAAATTTTTAAGTATTTATGTACAATATAAGCACATCAATAATAAAGGTCAGATATGTGACCATTATTGAAATATTTCGTTTATATTGAAGATTTACGGTTATTAATCGTAGGCAAATATCACCCTAATTCTCAGTATTCTGTTCCGTTTTTTCTATCCCCAGATAAATGCGACCTATAGCAAAATATAATTTCTTCAAACTTTGGATAGGACTTATTCTCGACGTATAAGTCCTTGTATCCTATCGAATAATCGATGATTGCAATTTCACAAAACTAAGTAAATGTTTGCTGTTCATTTTTGTGTATTTAAGAATTAGAAATAGAGCACTTTTGCTTAACCCATCTGCCGGGTTAAGCAAAAGCCGATATGTAACTTACGAGGTTACTTCTAATAACCTCTAGGAACTCCACTAAAATGCGTTTATTAAATATTTGAGAGAATTTCTTTTTTTTTTACAAAAAAACGCTGCCCCACACTAAGAATTTCTCCTGTGTTGTGGGTGCGTTTACAAACATATAAACTCACATACACAAACGCCTCTTGCTGACTTGTCAATGATGTTGACAATTCAGCAACAAAAAAAAAAACAAAAAACCGTTCTTTTTCAGTTTTAGCGATTATAACCCGAATGAACTACTTATTACGAGGGCGGCACTGAAAACAGGAATCAAGGAAGTGACACAACATTACTATTTAAAAATGCAGTCGTTGCTTTTCGAAGTATTCTCCGCGAAATTTGACACATTTTTCCATACGATGGAACCAATCATGCAACCATTCCATTCAGAAGTTGGGGTCTCCAAAATGGCCGTTTTGTACGAGGGCTGCACTTAAAAAACGGGAATGGAATATTTCCACTGTTCCTGTCATATTAAAATATTTTAATTGAAAACTCCTTGGTTTTAATAATCGAATACCATTTATTTATTTAAAAAAAGATTCTCGGTCTTGTCACAAGGTTTTGTCAAACTTGTTTAGTCGTTGAGAAAATGGAATTGACTCGAGAAAATTCAAGAGTGTTGATTTATTATGACTTTCGAAGTGGTTTAACACAAAAACAGTGTGTTGTCCCGATGATTTCTGCATTTGGTGATGAAGCCCCATCCAAAACTACAATTTATCGCTGGTTTGCTGAATTTTAACGTGTACGTGTCAAGCTCAGTGATGATCCCCGTCAAGGTCGTCCAAAAACTGCAGTCACCCAATAAAACGTTGATGCTGTACGTAAGCTGATTGAGAAAGATCAACATGTGACATACCGCAAAATTCAGGCAACTTTAGACATTGGCATGAGTTAAATACAAATAATCTTGCATGAACAATTAGGTGTAAAAAAGTTGTTTTCCCGATGAATACCGCATTCGCTCTATGAAGAGCAAAAAGCGGCTCGCGTTACTTAGTGCGTCAGAACTCTTGAGAGATACCACGCAGGATCCTCAATGCTGTATACAACATCGTATCAGGTGACGAATCCTGGATATACGCGAACGAACCCGAAACAAAAAACCAGTCAGTCAGTCAGTTTGGGTGTTCGAAAATGAGTTAAAGCCAACAAAATTTGTTCGTTCATGGAGTGTTGCAAAAAAAATGGTGGCCACGCTTGTCTCCAAAACCGGCCATGTTACGACTACTCCTCTTTGAGGGACAAAGAACGGTTAATGCAGAATGGTATGGTAGCGTTTGTTTGCCACAGGTCACAACAATCAAATCAAATCAAATCATCATCAAATCACAACAATGCGAGTTCTCACACTGCGCACAGAACAAAAGGGTTTTTAGAGCAAGAAAACATAGAATTATTAGACCATCCGCCATACAGCCACGACCTAAGCCCTAATGATTTCTATACTTTCCCTAAAATAAAGAATAAATTGCGTGGACAGAGATTTTCATCACCTGAAGAAGATGTGGACGCCTGCTCATATGGCCTACGAGCACGACGGCCAATTCGTGGAAAAACAAGTTCAAAGGAATCGCGCTCGTCGAAATGAATGGTGTAAGGAAAACTTTAAATGGATCCGGGAACAATGGGATAAAATGTTATTTTGCGATAAGTGTCGATTTTTGAGTTCAAGCCCTGATACTAGAACGGTAAGAGTGTAACGTCATCGTCGAAGTGCATCCATAGAACGGCTCAACAGTTATGGTATGGGCGGGTATTATGAAGAACAGACGAACTGAGCTCGTTTTTGTAAATGGTAACATGAACGCTGTAAATTACGTTGAGGATGTTCTAAGGCCTTATGTCCGTCCATTCGCACAAACGCTTGGCTCCGATTTCACTTTGATGCATGAGCATGCAAGCTGTATGCGAACGCGCATGTTCGCATACAGCTTTGTACACACGGGATTACTTGGCAAGGGAAAACATCCTGGTATTGCCTTGGCCTGCAAATTGCCAGACCTCAACCCCATCGAGCATGCATGGGACATGCTCCAGAGACGTGTTTAAAAGGACACTTGGATGCAGTAACAACCACGCAACAACTGATGGACTTACTAAAATTTCATTGGGAGCAATTGCCGCAGGGTAACATTAAGTCTCATCGATTCTATGAATAATCGGTACCAGCAAGTAACAGAGGAGGCCACACTTTGAATTAATTTATGCAATTTTTGTACAACCATTTTTTATATGTTCAATGGGTTTGCTCTTGACATTAGGTCAGGAGTGACTAAGACAAGGTCGACGATGGAGCGAGCTTGCCTAGAAAAAGCCTGTCCACTCTAACTTTGAAGAGATTAGGGTTGTTCGGAAACACAGTCGCAGGCAGAGAGTTCGACTCCTTCGCTGTCTGCATTGTAAAAGACGTTTGGAAACGTTTAGCGCGAATTGGTGGAATAGCAATAAGGTAAGGATGGTAATTTTCCGTGCGTCTAGATGTGCGATGATAGAAGGGGGCTGGTGGGATGAGGTCGTGAAGTTCTTGCGTTCACGTTCCGAAGTACAATCTGTAGAAGATGAGTCAAGCTATGGAGCTTGGCATACACCATTTTTACGCATTTTAGTTTAAGTTTAGTTGATTAGGCACCTTACTTTCTACTACGTACTTAAAGTACTTACTCGTAATTATTGTTAATTAAGATTATGAAAAGAAAACAATTATCTTTTAATTAAAAAAAAGCATTAAAAAATTATATGTATAAATAAGAAATACTAAGGATTTCATTCGAAAACACTTTGTAAAATTGAAATTTGTATGTGTTGCTTAGACTTTTTTGATTTGTGTATTATAGCTGGTTTTCCAGTGATTGCATGTTTTACCTAAAGTCAGCTGATTGCGCATTATTTAGGCATGTTTTCTTTAATTTTAACTCTACCTAAGAAAAATGCTAAAATGTGCTAGTTATGATACTTGCAAGTCGGTGTTCAACAAAAGTTTTCTGTTTCACTACTCCGACTAGAAGTTTAAAAAAAATAATTGCATATATCAAATTGTAATAACAGAATAATAAGAAATACCTTAGTACTTATTTTTTTTATAATGATTCTAAAACATTTTCTGATTTTCATTTAAATAAACGAAAGAAGATAAAGATAAATACAAAAGTCAAAATAACTGTCGCCAAAATATGTAATATAAAATGGTACAGTACTTATGACAATTTTACGAGTATATTGCATATTTTAATGAATCTGTTGCATATTTCAGGCATTTATGTTGCACATTTGCATGCATATTACCTACGCCAATTTTAAGTTGCATATAATCTGGTCTCTACTTATTATCGTTTTGTTGAACTTAAAGTATATACATAATAGTTCAATGGTACCTACACAAAATGTAGCTGCAACTTTTTACATGAAGTACCTACATATTATTGCTCGTTTCTTCTGGCGCAGAAAATTACAGAAGTAAAGAATACTTTTGTAAAGAAACTACTAACATCTGTGACACCCACTTATGACATAGGTACATGACATGTATAATTTATTTTAGATATTTTTAATGGCATACGATGTTTACGCCATGCTTTACGTAGTGGGTAGTCCATACTTCACTATCACTACATAGTATAAAACAAAGCAAGAAATTATAAAAGTAACCCAGCTTTATATAGCTTTCTGTTTTATGTAGATTCTTCCTTACTCCATATTTGTGAATGTGAGAACATTGTAGGTCGTGCGTATAATTCTGTAGCACTAATTTTCATAAGGACTTCCCCCTTGTTACCAGGCCTACGTTTTTCTCACAGATCTAAGTATTCCAATATTTTAACAATAGAACAACAATAATTGTAGACTTTGTAGAACCATACCATATTTTAAAAGAGTAACCATGGAGTTTCTTGCCGGTTCTTCTCCATGGAATCGACCAACCCGAACCGAGCACCTACTGTCGACGTTTTATGAGTCCTATATGAAATAAAAACATTTGATTTTGATTTTAGAAAATCGCTTTCCGCTGTCTTTCTGCCCTATGTATGCTTAGATCTTTAAAACTAGGCAACGGATTTTGATGCGGTTTTTTAATAGATACAGTGATTCAAGAGGAAGGTTTATATATATATAACTCTAGCTGTATCCTGCCACGCTTCGCTGTGGAACAAAAAACTGTTTTTTAAAAAGAAAAAGATAAAAACCCATGATGCGGATTATATATCATACTAAAACTTCAGCTCAATCGGTGCAGAACTTTTTGAGTTTTTGAAGCGTACACAAACCAACATAACTTTTATATATATATAGATGCATAAAATAGAAAGAAATTGCACCCGTGCCGAGCCGGGGCGGGTCGCTAATTGCATGTAATCAGCGCAGACGGGAGTCACCACTTTTTTTTTTTTTTTTTTATCGTGGTAAAATCATCAAATGAGTCCTCCCACCCAGGGCAGGGCGGGAGGGACTGTCAGACTTGTACTGACTAAAATCCACGGTGTCCTTCAACAGCCCTTTACGTACTAGGGTCACGGTAATCCCTTGGTCCCGCGACCCCTAGAAGTACAAGATCAGCCACCTCAACAAGTATACCAAGACGATGATAAATGATACCGAATTTATACGACGTTGAGATAGAAGTTTTGAAGTAGGCATTCGAATTCTTAGAACGATTATTACAATATGACAGCATCAATAAATTGATAATTTAATCTGTCCGTCAGCTAAAGTTTCGAAAAATAATGGACACTTATATTTCTTTCACTAAACCAATGCATATTTACAAAGATAGAACACATCAAATTCGAGAGTGGGAGGGCTCAAGACGTCCGAAGCAAATTAAAACTGTACTATACGAGCTGCTGTTAACTATTGAAGACTTTTTTTACAGCCTTCCGTCTCCATCATCACACCCTCGATGACAGTGACACCCCAGCTAGGTCTAAAGTTCTCATCATGATGAGTAAAATGAGCCCAAACACGATATAGCTGCTGTTAATTGTTGACGACCTCTTGGATGGCTTCACAACATAACAGGGATCTGGAGTTGATCTGATGATTGGGACGCAATCATTACATTATCACCAAATCTCTGCTACATGGTAATATATAATAATATTTTCTTCATTTCAACAGAATCGTTTCACAACTGAAACGTTCCAATAAAAAGAATTTTTGAAATCGGACCACTCTAGGAAAAGGCCCATGCAACTTTTAGTATGGACCTTGGCATCAATTTTTTTTTCTTTTCGCCAGTGATTAAATTTTGGCCACAATTAGACTACTACCTAAAAACTCCATAGAAAATATATATAGAAAAAAATTAAGTTTCTAAACCGTAACCAACCAGAGATATGGCGGTTTTAATTTTGTTCTAATCAGGACTGATTTAATCCCGATTAGAACAAAATGAAATCCGTTATATCTCTGGTTGGTTACGGTTTAGTTTTTTTTTTATATTTTTTCTGAAGTGCTTAGGTTGCGGTCTACTAATGACCAACATTACTGGCGAAAGAAAAAAAAAATTTGATGCCAATAATTTGCATACCGATGCGTGGACATGCCTACATAAAAAATCACATAAAAAAAATTGCGATCTCTTTAAAAAATCGAAATCTTTTTTGTTACAGTAGATTATACTATGATTTATTTTTCTTTTTAGATTATTATTACAGGGTATTTCTATCTATAGAAAACACACAACAAAGATTTTTCATGATTAACTTACGTAACGTTAACGTTTTAAAAAAACAGCATATATGCTAGTGATTTCACAAACTTTTTTTTATTTGTGTACATGCCGAAGTGCCACTAGAAAATAGAACTTTGCAGGATATGGGGGAGGCATTTTACTTAGCAATGGGCAAGAAATAACAACGACAACAGAAACAGTTGAGAACTTCCCTTATTTTTACCCGACTACGGCAAAGCCAAAAGGAGGGTTATTAGTCTGTTAAAAAGTGTGAGATCATTTTTCTTTCGGAAGTGGATTTGTATTTCATTAAATTGGCTTTTTTTACCCGACTACGGCAAAGCCAAAAGGAGAGTTATGATTTTGACCGGTATGTATGTTTGTATGTATGTATGTATGTATGTTTGTTTGTTCCCTCATAACTTCTAAACTACTTATCATTACATGACAAATGAGGTCTCGTTAGAAGCGTCTCAGTTGTCCGCTAGTTATAGGGTAGGTGACTTGTCACCAAATCCAATATGGCGCACTCTAGGGGATGAGAAGTCGTTACCGAAAAAAAAAATCGCAGTCTCGACATGGGTACCAAATAAAGGGCTTGATGAGCACATTTGAAATATATATAGCTTTTACTAGCTAATTTTCTGTTTCTAATAGTGTCAACATGGGTATTAAATGATAAATCTTATATTCACAACTCTGAAACTATACATATAACATAAATTACTTACTTCAAATAATATAACCCCAAAATAGTGTAAATAAAAAATAAGTTAAAAATAACTAAAACCCGAGTACGAAAAAATCGCGCACTGAAAAGTATAAAACAAGAACAATATTCATTTGACCGAGTAATAGCCGTGGTCTTGTGCTACCTAGCTAATAAAGATTGTCTGTAACTACTGCAGGTGGCACACGACCACGGTTCTCAATTGTTTGTTTTTTTTTATTCGTTGCTATTTCTTGCCCATTGCTAGTAGTAGAATGGTCATAATTAAAAACTACGAAAGCGAAAGTAATTGTTTTTATGGGACCAAATAGCAAGTATACTGCATCGAACAAAAACAGAATTACACAGATCGGACTAGAAACCTCGGAATAATTGGCGTAACTCATTATTTTTCAAGTCGGTCAAAAAGACATTTTAAACCTCATAGCTTAATGATTCTGCATGACACATTAACAGTTTGCATTGCAGCTTGTTTTTTAAAATTAAGGCATTAGTCTAGATGTTCATGGCCAATTGTACTTAGTGTTGCCGTGTTGAAAAACTAAATTGATAGTTTTTCAACACGGCAACATTTTACGTTTTGTTTACGCTCCATGTAGCCAAACAAAAATATAGTGTAGTAAATAAATATTATATGTTTTAAACAGAGTTTTTGTAGAAAATGGATAGGGTTTTTGTTTTGTTAAAAATTATATACTTTATTCAAAACAAAAAACCTATTCAGTGTGATCACTTTGCATAATATTGACTATTAATAAATTACCAAACCTTTATGTAGTCAGATTTATTCTATGAGACTTGTAGATCTTAAAAATCAAATGATCTATCACTGTAGGAAAATATTAAAATGAATTTTCAATACAGAAATTGCGTTAGTTATCATAGCTATTTCCAAAGAAGAATCCAGATTTAATAAAACAAGTACCTACGAGTACTTGTTTTACCCTTAGACAACATCACCCTTTTTGACTACCTTTAGAATATGTACCAACATATTAATGTCGTCATTATGTCATAATATTATTATTTTAAGATTATATCTCTTCTCAACTTTTAAATCTTTTTTTTCTAAGGAATAACGGCATTTGCTAGCGAGAGTATATGCTAATGTCCATTTTACAGATATTTTTATTACTCATTTTATATCGGAAACACAAAACAAATAATAAACTTAGTAAATATCCCATTTTATGTTCTAATGATAGAGAAGAAAACCAACAACATTACTTTTTTTAAAGAAATACTTTTTCATGAAAAAAAATTGTTTTATAGTCTATTGTATCAATCTGTATGCATTTTTAAATATATTTAGAAGAGACTAACAAAACATACCAACACCGATAACTATTTCTATTCGAACAAAATCATTCAAGCATCAAAATACCATGCTTTGTCAAGAATTTTAACTGTGTACAGAAAGAATAACAAGAAAAACTGCAAGACTTTCATGAGTAACCAAAAATTTACCAGAAATAGTATTTGAAACAAACCTACCGATGATGACTTTAAAAAATAACCAAATGCAAAAACAGACATATTTTCATGAAAACTGTATGACATAATTTGATAATTCTATTGTGGAATGAGAACACTAATAAATGATAAATATGACCAAACAACCACTACAGCCATAAAATACTAAAATTACGCACTTAGTGATTCATTTCAATCTCATATGGCACTAAACAAAAATCACAAAGCCAAATTCTAATTAGATCTGATGATCAAAATGACAAGATATCAAACTCTAAAAAATATTACAAAAATACATACTTCAATATATAATTAAAGTCTGTTCTTATAGGACACTGATTAGGAAATGGGGAAAAACAGTTTTTTTTTAAGTGGCTTGATGCTCTTCCTAAGCTGGACTGGATTGCTATATTCATTCTTGCATGATGTTCTATGTGTTCAGTCATTTGTAGGTAACAGACTGGCAATCTGAAAGTTATAAATAAAATATTAATCATTTCAAGTAAGATAATAAACAAATTTATTTTTATGATTATAAATTTTGATACACTTCTTCCAATAATGATAGAATAATATAACACCCATCAATTATATGCCTGTTGCACACATACACAATAAAAATAATACATTGGTTTCCCTTAATCACGTAACAATTTGCTTACCTACAATATCACAGCTTTCAGAAAACCATTTGTATTGTGTAACCTACATAGGTACTTTTTATTTCAAATCTGTACTTGTGGGTTAGTGGCATTAATTACCATAATAGTCAGAGATAAAGTTCATACATTTTCAAGAAGTTATCACTTTCAAAATTTTTTGGAAGAATGTTTGATAGACACCCAATGCAAAGTTCCTATTAACAATAGAAACTAACAAAACACATTTTAATGTTGTTATGTCTAGAAAAAAATAGGTATATCTTAAATAGTAGGTTTCAGATGATTGCATTTAATTAATAAATAGCTTTATAGCTTTATTGGGCAAAAACTGTACTAATAAAAATTATAAATAAGCAGAATGATATAAAACAAATCAGGTATTTAAATTATCATTTGAATTTAATATGTGATACTTGCCATAATGAATATGGTAAGTATTTGATTTGAAACCTATACAAACAGAGGTGAAGTTTGTTTGTAGTGAGTAATCTCTGGAATAAGTGAACTAATTATTGAAAATTCTTTTACCAGTGGAAAGCTAGGTCGCGGGACCAAGGGATTACCGTGACCCTAGTACGTAAAGGGCTAGTGAAGGACACCGTGGATTTTAGTCAGTACAAGTCTGACAGTCCCTGCCGCCCTGCCCTGGGTGGGAGGACTCATTTGAATATTTAACCACGTTAGAAAAAAAAAAACTGGAAAGATACATTACTCTTGAGTGGACCCTCAAAGAGTAATGTAAATTTTTGTAGTAATGTAAAATTATTCTACTAGGACTAATAGAGTAAGATCCCAGTGATCAGAAAAAAGGCATTTAAGTTCAGTTATTTTTTATCGAGCTTAAAATCATCATCTGACAAATGATTTGGGCCATGGGAAGTGTGTAATAATGATTTAAGAAAATTATTCTACAAAACATATATAAAAATCAGACATATAAATAAATATAAGTGAAATAGGTACCAATTATTTTTAGTTCCCTTTCTTATCTGGTACCTGTCCAGGTGCCCCAAGGCAAGCTCTCAATCATGCAGGTATTCTAAGAACATGAGACACTACTGAGAATCGGAGGCTTCATCAATGTGAAAATAAGTCTGATCGTTCTGAGATCTCGGTCTAGCAAGCATCATGATTGATCATGAGATTAGAACAATCCATCAGATTATAAACTTACATTCAATAACTTCATCTGTTCACAATCCTTGTTTTTGCATATACATTAAAATTCCACATCTCAATCTTTTTTGAGCTGAATTTGTGTACTTGTGTAATGTCTTCAACCCGCTGTTTTTCTACACCTTTCCGAGCTGCAATGGCAGTCATGGCTGAATATTCACTAAAAGTAAAAGGATATATTTGAGATGATTGGGTATCAGGTTAGTGGGCGTCTTAGTGGCGGAGTCCAAGAGTGGAACGGACTATACGCATAAACTATGGCACTGAGAGCAGCACTCCAATTGAAAAAAATGCAACAGAAAATATTATTTTAGAAGTTGCAATGGTAGATCATAACATAAATATATCTTTGTTAAATATAATATTATTGTGATTACTTAGCACGTAGCATGTTAATTAAATTTTTTCAAATAATTGTCACTAAAAAGGCAAGCGCACGCCATTTACTCACGGCAACCCAATCCACCATATTGATCACCATTGATCAACATTTCAAATATTTTATCCAACTTATTATTTTATATTACAGCCGTTATTACAGCCAGCTTCAGCAAACAAATAAAAATGAAAATAAAAAATATACCAAAATAGCCGATGCCGCCAAAATACAATAGGTGATAGAGGTGACAATGGGGATGAGAATGACCCCAGACGCCACAAAGCCACAGATTAACTTTGACAGTTGACGCCTGAATCTATCTAGTCTGTGGTTGACAATGACAACAGAGGATCCATGGACAGAGCACTCATGCATGCCGAAAAATGTGCCGACAGATAAAGCTCTAATGAAGACTATCGTCTCTGTCGAATAGAGTGAAAAAACATTAAATTTTATGAACAGTCTGAAAACACTTGACCGTCCGGCAACAGGACAATAGGCCCGAATTTTAACTGCAATGAAGTGTCCCGCGGTCAGGCAGTAACCAGTAACTTATAGTCACACAGCACTGTTAGTAACCAAAACCGAAAATATGTTTTACTTTTGAAATGATAAGTCACAACTGCATGGATACGATTTGCTATGATTATCACAATAAAAATGAAGAAGCACCGAAGTTTAAAACTTTCAATTTCTTACCTTTTGTTCTAATAGCTTGCCGTGTTAACCAATATTACAAAAGTTAGTGTTATCTGAGTGATTACAGAATTACTACACAAATATCATAGTCATATTTTTCAGTATTTTAAATTAAATAATATTTGAACAATTGAAATATTTGCAAGCAAAAAAAATATACTTATCAACTAAATTTAAATTTGGATTCTGTGCCACAAAAAATAACGAAGCCCTGATTGCCTTGTTGTCCTTTTGTCCTGTTGTCATGTCCTTTTTAAGCAGAAACACATAGAGGTATCAAGCTGCAATTAACATTAAATACTCATGTCTTCAATCCCTTACAATACAGCAAAGCAGACTAAGTCAACGGAAGCGCAAAAGATACGGTCGTTCATGCTTTGTTATACCGCAAATGATCTAGATTCATAAAATTTGGCAGGAAGTAAAAACTTACAGTACACATAAAGACATTAACTCCAAAATAATTCATTTCGTACAGAATAAGTGCACACAAATATTTAACTTTCAATAAATAATTTTCAACTACGGAACCCTTCATTTGCGTACTCCGACAAGCAACTGGCCAGATTTGCAGTCTGGCAATTTAGGAAAAGGAACAAACACCTCCTCTTAGGTAATCTCTTTCTCCTTGGTAAGGATGGCTAAATAAGAGTACACTTAATTGTGATGTTTGCGGTTAATTTTTGTGTGTTAAAACTAGGAGTGCTTGGTCCAGATTGTATTTATTCATATAAGTCTATGACTAATCCATGAGAGGGACAGAAAAAAACATTGCGAAAACCAACGACCGTATGGTCGTTGGCGAAAACTATAGACCGACAGCTAGGAAGCTATTTATACTAATAAAGAGACTAATCTATGACAGATTATCAAAAATCATTTTCCCACAGGATTTTCCTTTACACCGTCTACAGTATCTAGACTTTAAAATATTTAGAATTTCGTACCCATAAGTATTATCCAATAAAAAATACTGGGTTGTGGAGGTCAGATAGAGAATCGCTCCATGTTACTGATATTCAGCTGCTTTCTACTGCAACCCGATCCTTAAACAGTTGGGAAAAGGCTGGACAGATGATGATGATAAAAAGTAAAGACTGAATAGAATCTCTTGTAAATTTTTATTCCAATGTCTCAATTTGTCAATAGATGGCGCGATCTACTATCTACAAAAGCCGACAGATGGCGTTAGTTGTCTTTAGAGAACGTACCCACAGGCACATTTCTGACTGAATACCGAAATAACGAACTAGGACAAGGCGGGGTAAACATGAGACGAGAAAAAAACTTTAATTTTTAAAGAATATTTAGTGAGTTTTCAGAACTTATATAATAATTGATCTGGATGAAGTATTTGATATTTACTTATTCAAAACTTACAAAAGCTCAACTCAGAAAATCTTGTCTCATTGAAGTTTTATATTTTTGATGAGGCTTAGGGTCAATTCACACCGAGAAGTGACGCTGCGCACACATTTGGCAAAGTCAACGCAAATCTAACTTTATTCACTACATGAAAAGATACCTGGCAGCCCGGACCCTGTTCCCGATGCTGGTGGACTGCTATTTTTTATATTTTTAAATCTCACCTTTAGAATAGAAGTGGCGTAATCCAAAATTCCAGTTTTCGGGAAAATGTTATTTATTAATTCAATACCGAGGGACGCGGGGAAAGAGCGTGATTTGAAAGAGACGAAACAGTGCGTTTTTCCTTTTATGGGCTAGAAGAGCCGGTTTATTTTTAATAAACTAATAGAATACATGTTTATAAGTCGTTCGATGCATAAGTCATTTTCTTAAAATTTTTAGTTAGGCCACTTTAATTCTAAAGGTGCGAAATGTTTTCTATTTTTTTTTTTTGTAAAAATATTTATAAATGTAAGAAACAAGTGAAAAATAAGTAAGTGAAACTCACTACGTTACGGGCGCCAAACCCCATCTCGAGACTTAAATAAGTAACTTTTACCCGTTGCATAACAATGTACTATTTAATGTCTGTGTTGAACCCATTTGTTGCTGATTCCTCAACAAATTGGAAACAATCTTATCTATTTATATAAAAATGTTATGTTGGTTTGTGTACGCTTCAAAAACTCAAAAAGTTCTGCACCGATTGAGCTGAAATTTTAGCATGATATATAATCCGCATCAAGGATGGTTTTTATCTATTTTTTTCATCAGTCATATATCCGCGACCGCGAAATAACAGTTTTTTTTTTGTACCACAGCGAAGCGTGACAGGGTACAGCTAGTTTTTTATAATTGTCAGATTAAAAGTTAAGAACGAATTACTCGTGCTTTAAGTGAATACCAACCAAGTATCTTTTTCGACCCTGGATAAAGTCCGAACGCGGACCATTATCCATGATATTGGGACGCCAAATGGCAAATGATTATTTTTATGCAGCCCAGTTCAACAATATACTACGACAACATTTTCATACACTACTCCAGGAACCTAGGTTTTTAATTGACTACCCAGGATTGGTTATATTAGAAAAAGTCGATTTTCCGCGTCAGTGATTACTCTGTTGTGTAATTCAAGTTAGTTACCACTTACACGTACATACTCTACTCATTATCGTCGTTACACGTCGCGTCGATGTCTACGGACCCTTAGACAATAAAGAAATACGATGAACATAATGTCTGTCTGAACCTTGGAGGAGTGGCTGACTAAGCCTGTACGAGGTCCGGGCGGTAAATCTGAATGGGGCCAACTTCCCGTTGGCCCGATCTTAAAAGTTGATAGTTTTACAAGAATTTTATTATTTTACTTTTTTTTAGATTTGTTAAAGTGCAATTTCCCAGTAATTCTCACCCAAAGACCTTTTATGTGTAACTAGCTTCTGCCCGCGGTTTCACCCGCGTCATGTTAGACGTTTGGCCCTATGGTCCCGTCCCCATCAGTTCACTTGAGGAGCGCGTGGAACATGACGCGCCGTGGCTCGGGCCTTGTCCTTGGTTGGACGATGAGTTACTCATTACTCCCCGTCCGCAGGTGGCTGGAATATGCCCTATGGTTTCCGACGACTTGGGCGTGTTCAGCAGTGGCTGGGGCGAGAGGTAGAGAATGTCCTTTCTGTCACGCGTTCCGACCGCTCCCCATTCTTCTGGCCTGCCGCCGAATCCCTGAGGTACCTCCCGAAAAAACCGTGTCTGGGAGAACTTGCGTCAGGTTGAAAGTGAGGACGTCGTAGCGCCTCTCCAACCACTCCTCAAAGAGGGATCTTACTGCCGCAATTATGCTCAGGCAGTCATTATTATGTTTTGGTATTATTTTGAAACTATGATACTCGTATCTCCTAAGATATTCATTGAAATCAAGCGATGTCAAGGACAAGTTTATTCAAAATTAAATGCTTGTGATGATTAATGTATTTATTTAGATAAGGATTTTAATGAAAATACCTTTGCAAATAAGTTCTTGTTACTTTAAAACAAATTAAATTCTCATAAAAAAGGTTATAGTGACTTAACCTTAAAAGATATACTTATGCTCTCGCAGACTTCATTTTAGAACATTTCATGAGGAATAATTCCGTAAAACATAATTTTTGCGTATTCCTAACCGTTTACGCAGCGCACGCAACGCACGGAAGCACTGAAAAAGAAGTACATTTTCCCGATTTTGAAACATTTCTCATTACTGCTCCGCTCCTATTACCTACTGATAGCGTGATATTATATAACCTATAGCCTTTCACGATAAATGCACTATCAACAAAAAAATTTTTTTTCAATTCCAACCGGTAGTTCAACCAAACAAACAAACAAACTCTTCTCCTTCAAAATATGAAGTAAATAAGTAAACCTACATAAAAGAGAGATTATGATGACGACAAAGTAAGTAAGTAAGTAAGTAAGTAAGTATTCTTTATTTGCATAAAATGTGGTATACATAAGGTGTTACATTATATTTAAGTGCAGGACACATTCTGCCATAACAATAGCATGCAAAATTTAAACAATGATTAGGAACTAAGTGGTTTAAAACGAATATTAATATGAAATGAACAAACCAAAATTACAAAAAAAGAGTAAAATAAACTAAAACACATAGAAACAAAGGCACATACTCGTAAATTTAAACAACGAACAAACAAAACAATGGTATGAAATGCATACACACCATAGAGACATCAAAACATTTAACGAAATAAAATAAAATAGTAAAATTATATAATAATAGAAACAACACTAGTCTTTAAGGACACCATTATACATAAAATCTTAAAACAAAATAAAATTGAAAACGACCAAACAATTCAAAATAAACTATACTTTTATACACCAAGGAATAACATAAAATTTACAAACAATCATAAAATTTTACATTAAATTCGAAATCTCACAATGCATTTTTAAAATGATAGGAATGCGATGAGTATTTTTTTAGGAACTCGTTAATGGTGTAAAAACTTTCTTTAATTAACCATTCCTGTAAAGAAAAACAAAATTTGCGGTAGGGTAAGTCAACAATTTTTTTAGGTAGCGAGTTATAAATTAGTGGAGCCATATAGACGCAACTATGCCTAAACATTTCTATTCTGGGCACCGGTAATTCTAAATTTGAGTGAGTGATTTTACGCTTGTTTAAATTATTTTTGTTTTCAAAAAGATTCGTGTTGGATTTTACAAATTTTGCTGTTTCATAAATGTATATACTAGGGGCAGTCATTAACTTTTGTGACTTAAAAATTGGTCGACAGGATTCAGACCATTGCATATTAAAAATTGCACGCAAGCATTTCTTTTGAGCTATTAAAATTCGAGAAAGCTCAGTTGTGTATCCCCATACAACTATACCATAACGAATTATTGAACAAACATACGCATGATACACCAATAGTGCGGTTTCTTTTGTAGTCGTTTCTCTAACCTTCTTCAGGGCAAATACAAATTTATTTATTTTTTTGCAAATGCTATCTGTGTGTTCTTTCCACGTTAGGTGTTGTTCTATTATAATGCCTAAAAATTTGGTACTATGGATCTGTTCTATTGGTTGATTATTGAAACTGATGTCTAAATTTTGGTATGTACTCTTTTGTGTTTTAAAATTAATAACTTTTGTTTTTTCTAAATTAATCTTTAATGAATTTTTATTTAACCATGCCATAATGGCATTTAAAGTGTTGTTTATTTCAATATTTTGAAGACTCTTATCTTTACATTCAATAATAATTGTGGTGTCATCTGCAAACAAAACACAAATATGTTTGCGTACTGCTTCTGGGAGATCATTTATATAAATGAGGAATAGGAGGGGTCCTAAAATACTTCCCTGTGGAACACCAAGATCATTGTTTCTCGGTTCAGAATCAAAGTCCTGTATTTTTTTTGTATTATCATGATACTTTGTAATTCTAGTGATTTGTTTTCTATTGCTTAAATATGATTCAAACCATTTTAGGGCCGTTCCTCGAATGCCGCTTTTTTCTAATTTATGAATGAGTATAGAATGGTCAACATAGTCAAAAGCTTTACTTAAATCTAGAAAAAGAGCAGTAGAAGGAATTTTTTTGTTCACGTTATTTATAATTGATTTAACTAATTTGAAAGTCGCCAATGTAGTTGATCGAAATTTCCTGAATCCATGTTGTTCTTCTGCCAATACATTATATTTGTTAAAGAAAATTAACAACCGTTTTTTAATAACTCTTTCAAACACTTTTGATAAAATTGGTGTTAATGCTATAGGTCGATAGTTATTTTTGTCTGTCTTTGAACCTTTTTTATATAGTGGTTTTATCAGAGATAATTTTAGCTTTTCTGGAAAACAACCTTGTTCTATGGATAAATTAATAATGTAAGCTAAAGGTTCTGCTATAAATTGCGATATATGCTTTAAGAGATCAGTGGTAATATTGTCGTAGCCAGATGATTTGGTGTTATTAAGAGAATTTATTACGTTATAAATTTCAGCTGTATTTGTAGGCTCTAGGAAAATACTATGACTGTTACTATTAATATCCAAGTTTTTTATATTATTATCCCTATCAGAGGTTATATTATTTTTGACAACATCTATGAAAAATTTATTAAATATGCTCGCAATGTCAGTTCCAGATGTGACTGTCACTTCATCATCAATAATTTTGTTAAAATATTCCTTTGCCGTTTGGTTACCCATATTCAAAGGCATTCATAATACGAGTATATTTAGGTAAAATCATCAAATGAGTCCTCTCACCCAGGGCAGAGCGGGAGGGACTGTCAGACTCGTACTGACTAAAATCCACGGTGTCCTTCAATAGCCCTTTCACGGGCTCACGGTATATCATAAGTCACGCGACCAAAATTATTGATACTTAGATGTTTTTTAACGCGCACGGCCTGCTCTGCCGCCAGACTCAGACTCTTGTTTTGTCATATTAGTAATACATGTGAAATTCAGAATTTATATTATTATAATGTAAATATATATATTATGGAATATATATATTTATATTATATGGTATAAAAAAAACGAATACCTACCTACATAGTTAATTACATAATAAACAACAAAAATGTTTATTGGTACTCAACCTGCCGATATGAATAGGTACCTTATGTGAAATAAAAAAAAAAAGATAATTACACTAATTATCATTTTTTTATTTTAATATACCCTGAACTAAATGTAAATAAAAATGTGTTAACCTACCTCTGACAAACCTAGAACTGTAAACAAAAATATTCTATGACGTCACAATTTTGCTTTGGCGCGATCTCAGGGCAGTATGGAGTATACTCTTTGAGGAGTGGCTGGACAGGCGTCACGGCGTCCTGACCTTCCGCATGACGCAGGTCCTCACCGGACACGGAGGTTTCGGAGGTGGCGCGCCACGTGAGGAAGAGGTCCTCCCTCCAACCCAGCCTCAGTGGTAGGCGCCCACGGCGACAGACGTCGGTAGACGATCTCCGGCCACCGTAGGCGCGGGCATTCGGGCGGCGAGTAATGGGCGACTCGCTGTCCGACCATGAACCATGCCGGGGTCGACGGCGCGTTGTGTTCCGCGCACGCCTCAAAGAGTGTCCGCATAGTGACGGGGCCCCCCGGGACCAAAGCCTGCCGGGGTCGCGGGACTCAAGAATTACCGTGACCCCAGAACGTCACAATTTTATAATAACATAATCTTTTTATAACAGTATAATATAAATTTACTAAAAAGGTTACAAACTGCAATCATTGTATCAAATTGATTAAAATGTAACGCATGTAGCCGTATTAGCTAAGTTTGTTATTCATTATATTATACAAAAATGAGAAGATCCTTTTTTTATATAAGTAGGTAGGTACTACGTACTTAACGTTTTAGGAAATACATATTTTTTAACACATCACACGTCTTTTTTTTCTGAGTATCTCTTACTTTAATAAACAATAATTAATAACTATCTGCTAGGCTATATAAACCATCTAAATAAGTTTTATTTATAAAACGATATTTTTTTTATTTTTAACATTAGTTTCTACTAAATTATTTGTAAGGTTCATAAATTAACTTTAACATTTGTCACAGAGATATAACTTACTTCGTCTTTATATCACGTTGCTTATTAAATTAAATAAAAATGTTAAAGTAAGAAGTATGAAGAAAAAACCGCAAAGCTTAAATCACAAAACATAATACTAAGGTACCTTACGGTATTGCAAAACAATAAACCCTTCAAAACGTATCTGAAAACTTTTGATATGAAACCTATTCTTATTTTCATCAGGTAACTTAACTGAATAAGTGATTAAAATATAAGAACTTTAAACTTAAAACATCAGAATCAGGTAAAAAGGGTGACTGGAGAGAACTTTCCTATTAGGTTTTTTTAAATTTAGTGGACCGGTCAAACAACGCAAGAAGTAAATGATAAAATCGTTGACTGATAGACAATGGGTCAGGATATAGGGCTAGAGTGAGGAGTGTCACTCTAGGGGCAGTACGGTATTAGTGAGGCAAACGCCGCCCATACCGCGTACATCTGTCCACGTCAGCGGCGCGAGAGAGACGCGCATGGGCCTGGTCGGCAGCGAGAGTAGGACGCGTGCCCGAGGGCGGGGCACCAGCGAACCACACGCCGGTGCCCACACCACCGCTCATTCGTCTCTCGCTTAGCCTCCGCTATGTAAACCGGCCTTGTTGTGAATCTAAACAAAATCGGTCAGTCGTCGTTTTGTTGCCGTAAGAGCAACGCGTCGGAGGTTCCGCGCTTTCGGGTTGAGCATGTTGCGACAGTGAACGTAGCCGGCAAAATGCACGCGTTGTTTGGTGAACAGAGCCCGTATGCGTACCGTGGAGGAGCTGCTGGTGGCTATTCAGCCGGCGTTACACCTTATGCCTACGAACAATACCGCTATGGATATGGAGCACCCTACCTTCATCCACATCAACAGCACGTTGGTGCTCCTAAAGACATGGTCAAACCACCCTACTCATACATTGCATTGATAGCAATGGCCATACAGAACGCTCCCGAACGACGGATTACACTAAACGGCATTTACCAATTTATAATGGAAAGGTTTCCTTACTATAGAGAAAATAAACAAGGCTGGCAAAATTCCATTAGACACAATCTAAGCCTCAATGAGTGCTTTGTGAAAGTGGCGAGAGATGATAAGAAACCTGGTAAGGGAAGTTACTGGACACTGGATCCCGATTCGTATAATATGTTTGATAACGGTTCTTATTTACGCCGCCGGCGTCGCTTTAAGAAGAAAGATGCGCTAAGAGAAAAGGAGGAGGCATTGAAAAGACAACAGCAACTGCATCAAGCACAAGAGGCGCTTTCAGCTCAGGAGACGTTAAGTGCAGCGGACACGTTAGGGCAACAAAGGGACGTTAAGCCTGATGTGAAGCCGCGTATCTTTGAATGCCGGCCAAAGCGAGAACCGGGCGCAGATTGTGCAAGATATGACAAGCCTATCGATTCACTTGATGACTTTAGTGAACCGCGACTTCCAGCTTCCGCGGTATACTGTTCGCCCCAACCATACTCGCTGGTAGCTGAAGAATTTCGTGCTGCCACGTCCGGATGGTATTCAGCGCCTGAACCTCCAGCAGAGCAACTCCCACCGGCTTTTCGTGACTTGTTCGAACCACCCAGTTGCCAGCTGGCTGGATTCCGCAGCGGTTCACCCGTGCCGGACGCGTACCGCGCGTCGCCACCGCCACATCACCACTACCGCACGCCTGCACCTTCCTACTACCATCACCAAGCCTGCGTTGCCGCCGGTCCTGCGCCAGCACACAAGTCCTACTGAGACTCTGCCCTCAGGTGAGCTTCATATTATGTTTCCTTAATAAAAAGCTAAGCCTGCCCTGCGATTTATCTTTCGTTGAAGCATAGCGTTCGCGAATTCCGCTGTGCGTGTCGGTCGAATGCTCCGTCGGTCCGTCGAGGGAGCGCCGGTGTGCACCGAGACACTTCGTGACGTGGTTGTGGTTGCAGGAGGCCGGCATCGTTCGGCGCCGAACGGATTTAGCCGCACGCGTCAGTTCCAGAGCGGATAAATATAGCGCAGTTGCCAGAGATGCCGTGGAGGCAAGTGGCGGCGCGTCGATAACCACTGTTTACAGATCGGCGGCCGACCCTGCCGCCTCCCGCTCCGTTCACACCTATAGGTATGTCGAAAGTCCACATGTGTTAGAATACTAGAAGTAACAATAAGTGGTGACGCTGGCGGGGTGTGCGTGCGCAGGCCCGTGTGAGTACGGGCGCAGCCCGCCGGAGCCGCCGCCGCGCACCTCTATATGTGATGCTTTACGGAAGTTTCACAGTTATGGTTATTTTGATTTGTTTTGGGCATACATTATCCAAAGGATGTGGGGCATTACCAGGGATGGTGCGTATACTACAACAGATATTATGTGTTTCTAGATGTGTTCAACTGCAATTTTAGCTACACATTTGCCGTAGGTCGTCTGCCTCAGAGTTTTCAAATTATTTTCCTACAATTATAGTTTAACCACGTTTTACCCATAAAAAACTCGTCAGTACAATGATGACAATGTTCGTGTTTGCTTGGTACACCCTGGAGGTGTTCGAAACAAAAAAAATTCGGTTGTTTTATATTGTATTATGTCAAACAACTGACCATCTGGTGACCAAGTGCTCAACCACAAGAAAAAAAAACAAAAGCGTGTGCTTGGGAACATGAAGCAATATATATTCTTGGAGGGCTGATCTAAACACTAAACAAAGTAAATAACCTCACAACATTATTATTAATTATTGCAACCGTATCGTGCACAAGACTGGTATAGTGTTTAAGTACATACAAACAATACATTTTAGCTTAGTTTAATATTCTCACAAAAATTAGCATCAATCCTCATTTGCAGAAAACTAAAAAAGTCATCGAAAAATAAGTATTGGGTAAAGGTGCGAAATAACCTTAATTTCGGAAGGATTTGACTTACAAAATGTTAGTAAGGGTAATGTTGTGTATTTTTCAGAACAACCATCGTAAATGAGAAAAAAGAACTAGCTCATCCAGTCTTTCCCTGCGTTTTCTACTAAATCATTAGCCTACCGTTTATTAGGTCTTCCAACTTTTCTTTTACCTGACTTTGGACCCCCATTGTGTAGATAATTTTATCAACCGATTATATGGGCAGCGTGAGATCTTTCCAGTCCATATCAAAATTCAATCTTCAAACTTGTGTTACGCCTCTAATTTTGATTCTCTGTCTTACTCGTATAATGTCGTTTTCGATATACTGTTTCTCTTTTTTTTTAAATGCTTTTTCTCTATGTCTCTGTGTTGTGTTTATTTCTTGTTTTGTATTGTGTATGTGTAGGTCCATGTTTGGCAATCATACCGTAGATTAAGCAAAATACTGTTATCCAGGATATTTAGGGTTTTCTTTAAATTCCATACTACTTATATTTTCCCTTTTTTATCAGAACTTTTTCCATGTTTTTCCTTATTTCTTCTTCATCGACATTACTAGTCGTTCTATATGATATTTCTTTACCGAGATAAACATGGAAAATTACATAAATTCTATGTCGTGTTCTATTACATTGATGGGTGTGTTGTCGCGGTTGGTTATTATTTTAGTGTTTCTATGTGCATTTCTAGACCAACTTGTGTGTTTTCTAGTAGTCTAGTAATCTGTAGTCACGCGACTAAAACAATATTTAACACTACACACTAGTCACGACGCCGGTGCCCATTGATATTGATCTCATAATCATAATTGTCCAAAATTTTTGAATGTATTGTCCAATACAACAATAAAAATCATTGGCCACAGAGGATCTCCCGGCTTACGCTACAGAATGAGACAATCTTCTTAAAATATGAGTGCCTAATATAACAACGTCTAAACAAAGGAAATAGATTAATTATGCATAATTTAAGTTAACTCAAAGACCACTCAATAACGTAATTTTTTTTTATCGTTGTATAATCATCAAATGAGTCCTCCCACCCAGAGCAGAGCGGAAGGCACTGTCAGACTCGTACTGACTAAAAGCCACGGTGTCCTTTAATAGCCCTTTGCGTTCCGGGGTCACGGTAATTCGGTAGTCCCGCGACTCCCGCAGGCTTTGGCCCTCTAAAGTGCCCCGTCATTATGCTGCCTTGAGGCGTACGTGGAACACAACGCGCCGTCGACCTGGGCATGGTCCATGGTCGGGCAAGATGTCGCCCATTACTCGCCACCCGAACGCCTACGGTGGCCCTGAGCGTCTACCACTTCGGCTGGGGTATAAGGTGGACGCTGTCCTCTCCCTTTCACGTCCCGCCTCCTCCTTCGCTAGCAAGACTGCTTCGCAGAAGGAGCCGACCGCTTCCCAATCCGTCACGCCCCGCAGCATGGCCTCGATCAATGCCGGGCGCGAGAGGTCCGCATCGCATTTTGAGGACACGGTGGTGCTCTGCCCAAGCGGAGCAGTTTGCACCGTGTCCTCAAGGCGATCCTCGCAGTGGTGACACCCTGGCGTTTCTTCCTTCCTTATCCGACATAGGTACCTTCCGAAACTTCCGTGTCCGGTGAGGACCTGCGTCAGGTGGTAGGTCAGGACGCCGTGACGCCTATCCAGCCGCTCCTCAAAAAGCGTCGCGATTGCGGCGCGCCTGGACGTAGGTTGCGACAGTGGCTCATTCCATACTGCCATGAGAACTCATCAACCCTTGACCGAATTAACATAGGGCCAACCCTGGAGACATTAGTTTTTTCAGATTGATGACTTTCCAGTTTTATCAATGAGCATATCTATGTTAATTATGCATAATTGAAGTTAACTCAAAGACCACTTAATAACGTAAATATTTTTATTATCGTTGTTAAATCATCAAATCAGTCCTCCCACCCAGGGCAAGGACGGGAGGAACAGTAAATGTAAGAGCAAAAATATTTTGTTCCCTGTGTAATAAAATTCTGACATCAAATATTGTAAAATTGTTACGTTGAAGTAAATACAAAATTCTGGGCGGAGCATCTGAACCTCAGTAGGAGGAACTGAGTATCTCATAAAACATCAATGTCGTAAAACCTTACGATTGAAAGCTATAAATATTTTAACGCCCAACTAAATTCCATAAAACATAGATATGTAGATAAAGTATTATTTATTACGTGTCGGTCAATACTTATCGACCGAACACAGTTTATTTTGTAAGCAACTCATATTTTATTGTTTTTAGAATATCCAAAAACAAATTATCGTCTTGGTCTTCGAAGCGTGGAGATGCAGATATTTTATTTGCTTTTGACTGATGAGTGTAAAAGACATTGCCCATTTATGTATGGTCATTGGATAATGACCATACATAAATGGGCAAACTAAGAAAGACATTTATTTAAATAAGTATCTTGTGCTTACATTTGTCTTTCAACGAAAGCTCATCAAAATTTACCCTAGGAAAGTTGAGTAAAAAACATTATTTAAAAAAAAAAAAAATGGCATGAAACGTTTTACTCATAAATGTCAGTTTATTACTTTTAAACTATGAAATTATTGTTTACGAATTGTGACATAAACAACAATAATGACATTGTTTGTTTTAATGAATTACTAATACTAATTTTATTCAAAAGAACAGCAATAATTAATTCGTGCCTAAAGAAACTAAAAAACCGGCCAAGTGCGAAAGCGTTCCGTAGCAGCAAGTAAGATGATATAAAAGTTCTTGTAGTTGGTTGTAACTTTGAAAAGTAAATTGCGATTTACGATTTATGACGTATTAAAAAAAACTTATTACTTGATCTCGTTCAAACCAATTTTCGTTGGTAGTTTGCATGGTAATGTACATCATATATTTTTTTAGTTGTATCATTCTCTTATTCTAGAAATTACAGGGGGGACACATTTTACCACTTTGGAAGTGTCTCTCGCGTAAATTGATCAGTTTAGAAAAAAAAATTGTAACCTCAATATCATTTTTAAAGACCTATCCATACATACCCCAGACGTATGTGTTTGGTGAGTTTTTTTTTTATTTTTATTTTCAATTCTAAGTATGGGGAACCACAAAATGTATTTTTTTGTGTGAGTCCTAATGCGGTTCACATAGTACATCTACTTACCGGAAAAAAACCTTAAGGAAATCGTGTAAATTTGAAGTTTATTTAGTCAAAAGACTTAAATACAAAATCATACACCATCAACTTCAAGAAAATATGCAATTTAGATAAAATTATGGTCAAAAATAATTGATTTATTACTAGTTTCTGCCCGTGTCTTCTCTTGTTTTGATCACGACCCACCGCAACGAATCTCATCGCCCGCCCACGTTATTACTTTTTCCGACTTAGACAATTTGTTTTGTCTTAGCTTCCCCTTCATGATATGAATATAATTTATAGTCTCAGCACTCAAGAATAATGTAGCTTCCTACTAGATTTTTATTTAGAATTTAATCATTTGGTCCGCAGATTTTAGTATGTTATGCGAAACCTGAATATAGTTTGTTTGATTCGATTCCAATAATTTTTACACCATTTTATATTTTATCCCTGATGACTGGGCGACACAGGAGGTGGGTTGCAGAGTGTACATACCAAAAACCGCCGCGAATTGAGCATGTTTTTGAACGGACAACCAGGTAACATAACAAGCTTATAACTTTGTGATTTTTCATGACACAATTTTGAAATTTTGTACATAGAATCTTAATATAAAAATACTAGATAGAAGTATCGGGTTTCGCATATACTAAAATACTGTTGTGGGTAGACATAGATTAATACAAAAATTACAGAATTATGCGTTTTAAACAGCAACCTAAAACTATTAAGGACTAGATTATATCTTTAGCGTGGTAGAATCAACAAATGACTCTTCCCACCCAGAGCAGGGCAGGGGGACTATCAGACTTGTACTGACTAAAATCCACGGTATCCTTCAATAACGCTTTACGTTCCAGGATCATTGTTAGCTAAAGCCATGTCATTGTTACGACAGGGATATTGTTACCTGATGGGACTAGACTTGTGCTATCATGAGTCTATTTAAATTTTAATATACTTTACATATATAATTATACATAAAAATTGCAAAATGCAAATACATATCGTTCTAGTATTGCCTTTGCAAGAGAGATAAATATTTAAACTAATGTCAATAATAATTATATTAAATCTTATTACACTTAGAATTTAATTATTTAAATAGTATGACAAACATCTCTGCATATTACTTAAGTAATATTATTTTAGTTTATATTTGATCTTATTATGTGTTTATTTGTATTCATATTTTTACATACATATTTATTTCTATCTTATATCTACGCATTGTTAACGAAATCACACAACATAATATTAGATACGCCGGTGCTCACTAAACCGGTTTTTTTTTTTTTATCGTGGTAAAATCATCAAATGAGTCCTCCCACCCAGGGCAAGGCGGGAGGGACTGTCAGACTTGTACTGACTAAAATCCACGGTGTCCTTCACAAGCCCTTTACGTACCGGGGTCACGGTAATGGGTAAGTCCCGCGACCCCGGCAGGCTTTGGCCCTCTACAGGCCCCGTCAATATGCTGACACTCTTTGAGGCGCGCGTGGAACACAACGCGCCGTCGACCCGGGCATGGTCCATGGTCGGACAGCAAGTCGCCCATTACTCGCTGCCCGCATGCCCGCGCCTACGGTGGCCGGAGATCGTCCTGTGACGTCCGACGCCGTGGGCGTCTACCACTGCGGCTGGGATGGAGGGAGAACGCTGTCCTCTCCCTCAGGCGGCCCGCCTCCTCCTTAAAATAATCAATTAAAAAAAAAAAAAAAAATTGCTGCCGACTTCTTAAAAAAAAAAAAAAAAAAACAATTAAAAAGAATAAAATAACTTTTCTTTCGGAAGTTGGTAGCATTCAAGGAAATAAGGAACAAAGTCACCAACTTCCAAAAGAAAAGTTATTTGAAACTATTTGTGTTCTTTAAAAGCGATTTTCAAAGTTTTTTTCCAACTCTACACAATTTTGCATGGGGATTCGTCTTTCATTTAGAAGGAATTGGTTTTTGGGTTGATAGTTTGTATGAACCTTCGCCTCACAGAAGAAGTCGCGGGCAACAGCTAGTTATTAATAAAGTACCTATAAGTAATTACAGGTAAATTCTTTAGGAGTTTATATAGAAGTGGTCTTCATTACATTCAAATATTAGACAAAACTCAAGTCATTGAATCTTTGGCTTCAACCTATGAAAAACATCAACAATATTTCTCAAATTCAAAACATATGTAAGTAGGTATTTACTATAAAATTAACCAAAACGTTAAAAGTTATAATTCGTAGCATTCTGCTACGGAGCTACGATTTAGTCGTAGAGCCTGAATTACTCAGAAATCTGGCGGGAGTTTAATAAAGGGTCAATGAATCCGTGAAAGTAGAATTTGTATAGATCTATACCATGCAATTACTCGTAAATTCAAAGATATGAAAATTTTGCATAGCACGAAAAAATTAACAAAATCGCTAAACATCTCAGAGTGTGCTACGGCGTAGCATCGACGTTGTGATCATTCATACATGTATTATAGTAATAATCTCAAATAGGGTTTTTATTAAATACACATATTGATTATATTTCGTAGCAGATATACCTTACAAAATAATTTCCTACATTCGGATAAAGTACAGAAAACATTCAGCTGACTCGAAGCTAAAAAACTTGAGTGTTAGGTTAGTAAAACTACTGCTGCTGAATTAGTAGTAGCTGAAAGAAATATAGGGGTCAATCTCGAAATGAGAGATAATAATCTGGAGATTATTATCTCTCATTTCGAGATTGACCCTTAAAGAACGCTAAAATTAAGCTGTATATCAGTTTCCGAACGTATATACAGCTTAATTTTAGCGTTCTTAAAGTTGTCTCGAAAGTCTCATAAAATCTCGTGTCTACGTCTTACGTTATTGAAGCTCAAAAGTCGGTTAGTTGAATGTACTTTTAGAACATCAAAATGAAGGCGTATACAGACGAGTACCGTATCAAAGACAAAGTATTTATTAGTGCGCTTTCTGTTGATACAGTAATTAATCAGTTCTATTTATAATGTTGTTAAATTAATTAATTACATTTCGCGTCTAATTTCGAAAAAATGGAGATGATACGAGTGTGCAATTCAAATATCTAATAGGTAATTCTTACGTCTCCTTAATCTATCCTACTTTCATCTGAGATGAATGATTGCGATTCTCATTGAACACAATATATGTGCTTTCTCATTGCGTAGACGTCTTGTGAACGCGAAAGACGAAATCTTATTCTGAAAAAATCTCGTTTATAGAGTAGAACCATAACTATGCTTTTTAGAAATGTTTAAAATGATTATAACCCTTCTCCGTCGCTATCTTACACGGTGAGAATACATGGCACAGTAGTAGATTTTGACTAGCCACAAATGACGAGACTCAAATATATACGTTACAAAAATTGGAAAAACTACCTATTTTGGCATAAAATAATTCTTTAAAATATCACAATAAAAAAAATCCCGTTCCTTACAGACACGCGGCAATCTTTTAGTAAGATAGTCCTGCGAAATCCGCACACATTTGGCCCTATCAGACTCCGTCAGTTTTTTGGTATCTCCTTGAAATGACATGGAAAAACTATTGCAGTTAAACTTTAACTTGTGTCAAGTGGTAACATGGTTGCCGGGGTCGCGGGACTTACCCATCCCCGTAACCCCGGTACGTAAAGGGCTAGTGAAGGACACCGTGGATTTTAGTCAGTACAAGTCTGACAGTCCCTCCCGCCCTGCCCTGGGTGGGAGGACTCATTTGATGATTTTACGCAAAAAAGTAGTAACATGGTGTCTTTGAGATCAAGAACGCGCGGGTTCTAAGGATTCAGGTGCTCACTCCGCTTCGCCGCGTGTCAGTGTCGCGGGACGGGTGCGGGACTAACGAATACCGTGACCGTGGAACGTAAAGGGCTATTGAAAGACACCGTGGATTTTAGTCAGTACAAGTCTGAGTCCCTCCTGCCCTCCTGCCTGGAACTTGGTGTTCAGCCAAAAAAAAATGGAAGTCCTCCCGAACATCTCTCAGCAGAGATAAGCAGTTACAGAAGATATTAGTGCGAAAATGTGCACAGATGTATCCTCTGGTAGTTGCCAACGACGCGACTGTAGAGAGAGCAGACGCGGGACCAACTACTTGACGTGCCGTCATAGCACCAACTTTCAAACACCGGGTAGCTGGGTCCGACTCCCCAGTACACGTTCAGAAGCACTTGTGACCACGAGACCTACGTCACAAAATTGCGTCGGGACTATTATTAAAAAAAGTATTAGACAGACGCGATTTTTTTGTTAATTCGCCTTTATATTTTAAAAACGAAAAGCCAAAGTACATATAATCCCTTAAATACATCCGGGATTTCTCTGTTATAAATCTGTTATCGCGCAAATGGTATTATTTAAGAATTTGAAATAATAATTGGGAAAATAGGACATTCTATTATTTGTTATACTACAAAGGCAATTCAATGCATCTGCTCTTGTTCACGGCTGTTTTAGCGGTTTCTGGGTTTCCACACGATGTTAACCAAATCCGAATGGTTCATTCTGTCAAAAAATTTTAGAGCCTTGTCTATTATATGTCTTGTATATTTTCTATGTCGTGACTACTTCAACTTGGTTTTATCAACATTGAGTCTTGAGAAATAATTTGCAAGGAATTTTAACGTCCGGTATTAAAATTCCCGGGACCGTTACAATTTACTGGTAAAGATATAAGCATCTGTATATTAAACTTTCTTATAACAAAAATACAGTAAAAGCTCGTTACAATTTCCGAGCGTTTATCATCTACTTAGCATTTTCCCGAATATGTTTGTTGGTTGTCTTCCAGTCTTACCTTTCGTCTTAAATACCTGTATTTTACACGTAACTTGAACCACACAACCACAACCCAGTTAGTACTCGGTGTAGTGTTGTATTCCCCAGTTCTTTCTGGATCCGATGGTTGAAGAGTGATCGTCGGATTTGTAGACTACTCACTACTTATAACGCCTGTCCAAGATCTATAAACGACAGCCGCGACTCGTTGGTCCTGGCTATCGAACTTAACTTGCTTCCCGAAATGCTGAGGAAATTCTATATGAGATTAATGGTCATCCATCCAAAGAGCGACGTTAGTAAGGCCGCCTATACCTTCAATGATTGAGTTATTAATTACCTCCGAAATTTCTGAGCTTTGCAGTGGATAAATTAGGATAGGAAAAAGAAGAAAAACCCGTTAAACGATTCTATAAAGTCCTATATGCACCATCCAAAAACATTAACGACAAAGATGTCATCAATTTGTTGCTGCAATTGTTCCTAGGATCATACATAATAATGTATGTTTTACGGCATTTTTACATCGCCCTACCAGCATTAATGAAAAATGTTTGTTTGTCTCAGGTATGGCGGAACCAGAAAACGGGAGGCGGAGTGCAGGGGTCACGCGAATATGTAAAGTGTCTGCGAGCGGCCGCATAGTGTTGAGAACTCTATTCCGCGTGGTGCACATGTTGTAATAAACATCTCTTATTTATAAACGTTCACGCTATCATCATGTCTCACCAAGAGATATTGTCGAATGATAGTGCCCGAAGACTTATTTTAGTATGTATATTCGTTTACCTATGAGCTTAATAATAATATTATAAATAGATAAAACGACATCCGATAATTCCGATATAAACTATCATTCAATTAATGTTGTAGGTGCGTAGGCCAAGACATACCTAAATTTCAGTATTATCCACTCAAGCAGTATTATGTAAGTACATGGAGCGTGCACGTATCACATGATATGTAAACAATATTTTTAGATAATTAATGTAAATACGTAGTTATATACCTATACCTAGTTACTCTATGGAACGTAGATTTCCCCGCGTGGAGAAAAGAAAAGTTTTTATAAAAATATAAATAAATACCCTTGTGCTGTTATTCTAGTCTGCTACTTTAAGCAAAATATTTGTGTAATATAGACCGAATCTAAAGAAAACATGAAACTCGTCTAGTTTCTTCGGACGCAGCAAGCGACCTACTTTAGCACAAATAATTATGTATTGAAATGAACACTTATTCATTAACCGTAATTTTTAGGTCACTATAATATCAGCAATTCTGTGGCATTAAGTCAATATTACCTAGTAATTTATTTTCTTCAAAGTAATATAAGTATACAGCCGTGTCACAGTTATTTTACTTCTGAATTTGCGTCACTTTCAAAATCATAGTGGTTTAAAACTCGTTACAATTAGGTTACTCTCAATGAGTCTGCGAACATTACAATGATTTTTCAGCTTGATTATACATTATAGATTGTTGGGTTGCCGCTGTCAAAAGTAAAATAACTTTAAAGAACTGCACTTCAATTTTATGCATCCTGAGTCAAGTTGTTTATGATCTGTAATTTATTACCTTACTATTCTTACTGCACTTGTGCGTATACAAAACATATTATGAAGGCACAATAGACAGATGTGAAAGTAAAAATGTTCTTGTTAGTGTATTGAGTAAATTATGTATGAACTTTAATCAATATAATTAAGCTTAGCCGATAGAAAAGGTATATTATAAGGCACGAATAAAAACTAAAACTAGTGTTTCTACAAGTAAGATACAGATCCTTTTACATCCTTGGCATCTAAATCATGTATGGACACACTTCCTGAAACTGTTCGGTTTTCTAAAACCAAAACAATTTTAGTGGTTAAATTGTGCATTTTTCATAGAGTAGATTAGTAAAATTGTGTAAATAAAAGTGTACTCTTACTGTATTTTCGTCATAAATCGTACTACGGACACGGAAGAGTAAGAAGAATGCAAAGCTCATAAGTCAGTCTTACCTTTTAACAACGATTGAATAGAATCCAAACCTTTTTCAAGTAGTCGGTTAGTAGCCCAGCATCGTAATTGTACAATAAATGTAAGGCATTCATTAACATTAGACAACTGTGTGGTTTCACTATCCAGTAGAATCACTGCGGTTTAGACAGTACCTATACAGTAATCTATCAAAATGAAAAAAATAACAGTAATTCGGTCTAACAAGTTAAATTGCACAAAGACCCATGCAACTTTTAGTACTTATGGACCTTGGCATCAATTTTTTTTTCTTTGATCAGTGATTAAATTTTGGCCACAATTAGACTACTACCTAAGAAGTTCATAGAAAAAAAATAAGTTTCTAAACCGTAACCAACCAGAGATATGGCAGTTTTAATTTTGCTCTAATCAAGAGTGATTTACTCCCGATTAGAACAAAATAAGTCCGTTATATCTCTGGTTGGTTACGGTTTAGATTTTTATTATTATTTTTTAAGAAGTTCTTACGTTGCGGTCTACTAATGACCAACATTTCATTACTGGCGAAAGAAAAAAAAAATTGATGGCAAAAAGTTGCATACCCCTTTATCTGCAGATGAGTAGTAAAATTAAAATTAAATCAGACCTTTTATACAATCTGCTAGTTGGTTTACTTCCTTGCAAAATATGTTACGAATACGACTGCAAGTAAACCTTCTAACGGGACCAACACTCATATGCAAAGACCTCGTTAGTCATTACTGTGTTTAATTGTTCGTTTCTAAGAAGTATTAAGTCGCATACAAGCTGCACCTTTATTCTTTACCAACTTTATTGTTTGGTATAGTAATAATGTAAGTGGTTATCTCGAACAAGTACGTATCGTAACAACTTATACTCGTATTAAAATCTGTTTCTTTCTAAACTGTTTTCTAGGATTCTTTATATTGAACACGCAGATATTTGCAAAAACAAATACCGGTTCCAATTTCGTGCATGTTTAAAATTCAAGACATAAGCTAATTTTATGGCTACCAGTGATTTTTTCATAGTTCACATTGCAACATCCTATTGTTTTGCATAGAAAAATATTAGATGACTATTAGTTGATAAATTTGTGATAATTATCGTAATCGTGTGTACATAAATGTATTTAATAATAAATGTTTATTTGTATTTAGCATATCGAATATATTTGTGTTTTTTTATTTCATTACCGTTCTTCCCTATTTTTGGAATCTTGGTCTAGCTTCCCGATGAAAAACCAAAGATTTCAAACCCAGAAATAATAGGTTCAACTCAAAATACCATTCAGGACTCAAGTGTTTTAAAGATTTTATTAAACGATCGGTTCTCGGAAAAAAGTAAAATACGTGTGTCAGCTTCGGGCCGTTCGTTAGTGAGTAATAATTTTAGCTTGTTTGTAGTGTGAATGAAACGAAACGCACAAGTGGCCACTCGGCCGATTGGATACGAGACTGATTTTATCGAATCATCACTCAATCAAACATTGGTACACACATTTTTTAGAAGTTGAAGCAGAGCCATTGAAAAAACATGTCAATAAAATTAGGCAGGCAAGTAGGTTGTTTGAGTAGGCGTTAAATGAATGCAGCAGGTTAAGCAGGATCGAAGTGACTTGTAAAATTGAGCATTGATGCCTTTTATAAGACTTAGTTAACTGAGTAAGCCATCCAGTGTCCTTTTAATGGTTTCTTACTTAAAGCAAGTTACTGTAACCTTATTAGATGCCAAACTTACGACTTCTGAAGAAATAAAATAAATTATCCGCAAAAGAGCTACTACTTTTTCACCGTAGTTCATAGTTAGCCGGTTTATTCTTCATGTATTTATAAGCAAATCTTTGTTAGTTAGTTTCACAGCAGATATGCGACATAAAACAAATAGTCCTTTAATTCTTACCCTTCGTGGCGCAGAACTTTATAGAGTAACAAACATTGAGGGAAGCTACCTGAATGGTAAATGAGTCTGGTCGCATGAGCATGAGGATGAGTTTGTAAATTTTCAAAGACTTTGTACTAAATAACAGAAATATTTTTACTTATACCTTGTTGTTTTCATGGTATAACATTGAGTTACAGTTGTTTTACTTACAACCATACCCGTTTATTTATTTTTGAATTTGGTCTCGACACCAAGTTGAACACTACCAGATTGAATCAGGTGCATCTGTTAAGTATGTCTAAAAGAGAGTCAAATCATGACATTATCTATTTCCTTGTGATGGATTTTATTTATAGAAAGAATTAAATCCAGGATCCACGCAAATTCAATCCGGAAACTGTTAGCATCTCACCGAGTCCCTCTGTACTCTCTACGACACGCGGCGCACATTTTCTGAAACTCTATCATAAGCAAATATTATCGTCCCAAATGATTCGGCTAATTAACAATTTTATTTGATTAGGGAGGTTGAGGTTTCGGTCGGTCTTATTCTATTTTGTCAATTATTCCACATTTGAGGTCGGAACCCAAACACCCCTGAATGGTAGTCATTTTGTTTTTTTTTGTGCTCGCTTTCTATGAAGCTTGTAAACTAAAAGTACTATAACTTTGAGATTTAAAGCCCAACGGTCGTAAAAATGTGACTACGTTCCAATAGCCCTTCCCTGTTGCTAACTGAATAATCATTTTGCTGCATCCAACCCCAAAGATTAATTGTGCAAACCTATGTTCCAACAATAATACCCCTTAAACTGAAAGTCATTAAATAAAGTTTATGCTTTCATCATTTAGGTCAACTGTCAAGCTAAAATAAAGCTCCCAGGAGTGAATTTTGTAATAACTGTTTTTTTTTTCTTTTTGCGTCTCAGGTTTTTAATTTTAGTTCCAAGATCTATTAAGAAACTAAAATGGCTACCATTCAGTGGGGGTTGTTTTCCGAGCAAACATGGAAAGTCAATTCTTTCAATAAACCATTCTACATGTCTAAACTTAAAGGGGAGGTAAGTTGCTCAATAGCAAGCTACCTTCCCTTTAAGTTTCTACAGATCGAAACTGGACACATTGCATAGTCCCAAAAACCGGCCAAGTGCGAGTCGCACTCGCGCACGAAGAGTTCCATACCGTTATCTATAAAAACGGCAAAAGTGTTATGAATTTTGCATGAATTTTTTATTTTATTCCGTTTGTTTTTGTATTTCTGGAACAATTTCAACTGTCTTATTATTACGGTTCATGAGATACAGCCTGGTGTCAGACAGACAGACGGACAGTGGAGTCTAAGTAATAGGGTGCCGTTTTAACTTTTGAGTACGAAACCCTGATAATCAAAAACAGTGCATTATGTTGCGAACCCCTGTTATTTTCCTGTAAAATATGGATGTTTTTAAATAATAACTGCATTAATTTTCTTAAGCTTCTTCAAAACCATTTTTCTTAGCGTTTACTGTCCCACTGCTGGGCAAAAGCCTCCCCAATTTCTTCCACAAACTCTTTTCCCGCTTCAAACCAGACCTCGTGGGCCACATTCAGAAGATCTCACCACCTCTCTCTGAACTAGGTCAGCAGTATAGCACCGTCTTGATGGACGGTGAACTGGGATTACCCAGCACCCATTGTATGGAGACTTTTGCCCAGTTGGAGTTCCCTAAAGGGCAATGAAAGTCAGCATTTTGCATGTGAGTAAAAAGACAGTTCCAAAACGGTCATGATCAATGTTTGCAAGGTGAAGATGAAATGTGATTGGGTGGAGCACATTGGCAGCGTATTCGCCTTTCTTTATTTAATAAGGCCATATATGATGGTTAATTCGTAATCTTTCTGCTGCATCTGAGATAATGAAGCAGCCTATATGAAACTCACAGGAATCTGACATAGCTTTGGGGTAAGTTTTGACTTTCTGTTTTGTTTTCACAATCTGTTATATCAGCATTGAAAAAGACAAGGACAAAACTACTTAACATTTCTTGATGGTGCCTCCAATTTTAAGTCAATATTATACCTAGTATAAACTTCAGGAGTTCATCTCCTTTCTGATCACTACTGTAAAAATTAAGTAATGGCAATTACAATATTTAATTCTAGGAAATTCTTTCCCTAAAAATATGTGTTCCCAAATAATCGGTCTAGCTAGAGCTTTTCTGTAGAACAAAGCCACTAACCACGTTTCGAATATTATTCATAAAATATCGACACAAGTACAGCACTCAACTGACGATATAGGTACACCTCACATTCCAATGATAAATAAAAAATATCAAGTGTCGATACTAGAAGCTGAGGTTGGTCACAACAATGACGGTACATACACCAGTTATTATGACACGCTGATACGCCTTACGGTTCCCGTGAAAGAGTGTCTTGTGGAACTGGTCAGCAGTAACGTGTGCTGAGTCGAGAGGCTGCGTCATTTAGTGGCGGATTCTTCAATTTGACACGCCACCGCCCGCGAAGATGTCATCTTGATTTTTATTGAAGGCAAATGATTGTCATTATAGGAAATTTACATTTTGTTACACAAAAAGACGTTTTTTTTGGTTCTGTAAAACGGGGCCCTTTTACTTAGACTCCGCTGTCTGTCCGTCTATCTGTCTGTCTGTCCGTCGGTCACTAGGCAGTATCTCATGAACCACGGTAGTTTGACAGTTGAAATTTTCACAGATACCTATTGCTGTAGTCGCTATTTTTTTTAACGTGGGTTTATCACTAAATGAGTCCTCCCACCCAGGGCAGTATGGGCTGTCAGACTTGTACTGACTAAAATCCACGGTGTCCTTCAATGGCCCTTTACGTTTCGGGGTCACAGCAACAAATACTGAAACAACACACATGAATTTTTTTTCCGTTTTAAAGATTCGGACGAAGGGTTCCGTACTATTACCAAAACCCTTCGTGCGCGAGTCCGACTCGTACTTGTCTGGTGTTTTTTTTTTGTATTGATAATACACTAACAAACATTTTATAAAGCCTTCATAAAGTCAATCAAAAATCAATCAATTCAAAAATAATCAGGAAACACCGGCCACATTATAATTTCTCGATATCGTTTTTTATGAAACCACTTCTAATATCATAATATTTTACTGTAATGGAACTGTTAGTATTAAATTAAAATTTGTTTACAAATCTTTTCGCAAATTAACATTCTCATGTCTGTAGACATTGTGGAAGGTAAGGGGTGCTTGTTTTGGCAGAACATCCACTGAAACGGTCAATGAACCGATGTTTATTGTTTTTCTACAACACCAGTGTTGATATTGGCACAAATTCTATTTGTTTAAAATGGTAAGTCTCGTGCAAACAGGTAGATTTACGTAACCATGACCTTATAATAACACAATACAAACTCGAGGCGCGATGCGTCAATAAGTACACATTCTAAATAGGTTCAATGTGTAGGATCAGTATTGTAGCTTTTTATTCATCGCATTTGTTTTTGCAAACAGCTGATCCGTGAAAATAATAATTATAAATACGTGGAGCCACATTAATCTGTCCACTCCACCATGCACTTAATTGAACTAGCAAAATTTAGAACCCAAAGAAAGAATAGAAAAATAAAATAACATAGTACCTAATAAAATAGTATTTAATTTTTATGATAGTTAAGCTTTTTTTTATCTCGAATAGGTATTATTAGGTATTATTTTATTGTCCAAATATTGAGCACGATGAACTTGGAAGACGAGATGGCACAAGAGTATCGACACAGGTTGCGTCCCTCACTAGAGGCCTACCCATCTTCCAATGAAACAAAGACACACAGTAAGGTCTTTTGCCATAGTCGCGTGGCAAGCCGTTGGGTTCTAAAACAGCTGGAACGCCGATGGTAACAAGAGCTCGTCGAATAATGTCGTTTAGATTCGCGTGCCGAGCACTACGGCTGCAAGATAAGCCATGGTGTCCGAGGCTGTTGACAACTTCACTACAGTGACAGCGATGAGGAGAGCAGAGTGGGGCTCCTAACCGGAGAGAAACAGCGAGGCGGAAAATAGTGTCATCGAGTAAGGTACCGATGCTCGACGACGCCAGTGCGTGAAGTCAAAGAACCGACTCCCATCTACCCACAGCCAGCAGGCGCGAACGCAGTAGTAGCAGATGTGTTTAGCAGGTTATTCTGAACAGAGCGGCTCATCCCACTGATGCTGGGAAGATGGTTTGCCGGGTTGATCGGTATTCGGAGAAACGATTTTCCAAGCGTCCAAAGCCTAAGAGAAGCTCAAACACAGTCAGTGTGGAAACCAATATATTCCTGACTAATTTTTCAGTGCCTAACTTAATTGGGGTTAAACTTACGTATATTTACTACAGTGTTTTGTTGTTTTTTAGAGTGGTAAAATCATCAAATGAGTCCTCCAACACAGGTCTGGGCAAGAGGGACTATCAGACTTGACTAAAATCCACGGTACCTTGACCGTATCTAGGAAGGGGCAAGACAGATCTGCGAGGCCCTTTTCATTCTGGACGAAAAATAAGACTTGCCTCCGTTGCTCACGCGAGGTCATCTATATCAAATGTGATTGTCAGCCATATCAGCTTTGCGTGGCCCCCATAACTCTTTCAGTTCCCAGTAACAGATAAAACGTAACCAAGTCACCTTGCAACATGAGGCCTCGCGCGAGCAGTGTAGGCGCTAGATGAATCACTATCCAAAAAACATTCGTATCGTCAACTACAGCATTTCGTATGGGAACTTGAACAGCGCCTCTGGTGAGCGTAAATTAAACTAATTTTCAGAGCACGAACAAATACATGTAAGTTTCGTATCGTCATCGTATCGAATTCGAAACGTTACTTGAGCCGTTAGTATAAAGATAGCTAGCACGAAGGCAAAACATGACGGATAGTAGCGTAATAGTCGAAGGCTGCCTTACGAGTTTCACGAATATTTAAACACGTTTTTGGCAGTGAGAAAACTTTCGTCGTGTTTATATTAAGCATCAAATTATATTTTAAGTGATCCTGTTGATATATTTTGTTAGAAAATGAATGTGTGCTCCAATATTTATTAAGTATAATAAATATGTTACCTTTCTTTTACAAATTTTACATGGCTGGCGTAAAACTTTATTTGACTTGAGTATACACATAAACAATATCATAATGGTGTACTTATTGTAGAACAATAAAATAGTTCCAAACTTTTCAATTTCACAAATTAAATCACAACACAACACAAGTTCACTTATAAACAAAGTTGGCGTTAAATGAGCTACGAGCGTACGTCGTTCGTTTAGGAGCACAGTCAAACAAAACACGTTTCATTAATTGGTTTAATTATGATGCCATTTATCTAACTGAATATTAACCGTTTCTGCAGTTTCTTCGTATTGCGTCATAAATTGAACAGTATTCAAGTTTTTTTTATTTAATGATATGTTCGCGTTTGACTACTATCTCGCCTACTGGTTAGATGCGGTGAAGATGTGGTCGACGGTGAAGCACGCTTGCCTAGAAGTAACCTGTTCACTCTTGACTTGAAGATCCCAAGGTTATAGCTGTCGGGAAATACAGATTAGCAGAGGACGCTAAGGAGTGGAATTCCCTAATTCCACTCCTTAGCGTCCTCTGTACGTACCGGAAATTATATTTACCCTAAAATCACTAATATTCCAACAAAAATCCAGTTTCTGAACGAAACATTCATTCAAATTTAAGATCATTCGTTCTATTTTTCCCATCTTTACTGACGTTAGTACGACGTCACCTACGTTATCGTATCGAGCCCACGATACTAATTCGAAAGTGCTTCGTGCTTCCGACTTTCGTTGCATTCCGTTATCGTATCGACAGCTCGATACGTTTGCTATACGAATCCTGCAAATATTCGTGCTAGAGTTACAGCATTGCGAGGCCTTTTAGGTTCTTTCAGTTCCCACTCCTCGGTCAGCACCAGCATACTTTTAAGTGTAAGTCATGTTAATTTCTTAGTAGAGATTAAATTGTACGGCTTTACTGACTGGTTACAAAAATAGGCTTTAGCGCGTTCATATAGTAACCAAGTCTAGTGCCAACATTTTTAGTTCTTCTCCTTTTTTTAATAAGTTGTTTATATCTCAAATTCTGCACGAATTATAAAAAGAAATTCTTACATGTAAGGTGTACCTTACGTAACAAATTCTTTGCCTTGGGGCGGTGTGCTAAAATTTTCTAACTTGCTTCGTTTGTTCTTGTACGAGTATCCCAAAGTTGTTCATCTATGAAACTTCTTGTACATGAGTCATCTAACTTTATCATCCATCACCGTTCTCCTGCTCTTATTCTAAAGTTATTGGAGGCCTTTGCAGCATGTTTTCCTCATCCGTACTTTTCTATGAGTTCCAACTCCAATTTAAAAATAAAATACGATATCTCCCAAGCGTGTTTCCAACATTTTCTAGCTCGCTACGTTCGTTTTCGCAGCACATTTCAATCATTGAGATCAAATCTATCCAAATTATAAAACTGTAGAGTTTTATGTTCAATGATTAGTTTTTACCAGCAAACCATGTTTACGGAATAATAAAAAAACAAAAAAGGATATGTGAAATGAGAGCCAAGTTCAATATTATGATATATGCCTTGTGTTGACTTCAACAACAAAAGAAGTGAAATCTAAATCGGTGCCAAGTTCAATGGTCAATCCTGAAATTATTTATAACAACATATAATATCATTTCTTTTTATAACTTATGATAATATATTGTAGCCTAGGGTCTGACTTGGCTAGTTCTCATATACGAATTATTATGTTCGATGATTAGTTTCTACCAGCAAGCCAAATTTGGGGTGCTAAGACAGGAAACCTCCACGTGCGCCCGTGGACTGGAGTTCCCTCTCGGATACGTCCGGGGGGAAGACTAGTTTTTCGGGCCGGTGCACCCTGGGAAAAACTCTTGCGGGGTCTCTTTGCCCGTATGCGAATAGCCTGTCGGGTGGACGCTCCAACGCGTGTCCCTCTAAATAGCAGAGGGCACAGCGGTGGAGCGGGCTTGCGGACGGTGAGTAATGGGTAAGCTCGCCGTCAGATCAAGGACCAAGCCCGGGTCGGTGGCGCGTCGTGTTTCACGCGTCACCGACGGGCAAATGCCTGCTGCGGTCGCGGATTTTTTCTTAATCCAGGATACCGCGGCCCCGGAACGTAAAGGGCATCCGAAGAAACACGGGTGGATTTTAGTCAGTAAGAGTCTGACAGTCCCTTCCGCCCCACCCAGGGCGGGAGGACTCATTTGATGATTTTGCCACACTAAAAAAAATAAACCAAGCCAAATTTACAGAATAATATAATAAGAACCGACAAGTAACAGGTTTAGAACTTGCGAAGGCTATAATATAATTCGTATATTAAAACTAGCCAAGTCAGACCTTCCCAGGCATTCATAAGTTTTGATTGCAGGCACTAAGTATAAATTAAGTGTTCCTAAGTAAATAACAATAAAATTATAAAAAGTTACCAGTTTCTGATTTATTCCTTTATTGTATGTACCTAATTACCTATCTGCATGCCAAATTTGAACTAGACAAACAGTTCCAGATGACCTAGGAGGTCATCTGGAACTGACCACCAACCCAGTTGGGTTAGAGTTTTGATCAGTGATAAAAATGACGATTTTTGAACGTTAATATCTAAATAACCGTTGGAGATGTGTTCATAAAATTTGGGGCACATATGTATCTCGCAAGTCTCAATATTTGTGCCAAATTTGACAAGTTTATGTGAAATCGTTTTTGAGTTATGAGGAGGTCAAAAGTGGCTCCAAATGGTTCACACACGGTGCGGTACATGCGGTGCTCGCCAGTTCTTGAGAACTTGGCTTAAAACGGTACCGCGAGTTTAGACCTAAATAAGGAAGTTAGGATAACATAATATTAATTATGAAAAATACATTACATCTTTATGTTTATGAAATTGTTTTAATATTCCAAATTGAAATATTTTTGTTTGGCAAACATCAGCTTGAGTTGAAGATAGGTAGATGGGGAACTAAAACATGTGTAACACACTAAACATTTGCCACAAAATTTTCAAAATTCCAGTCTTTAAAATAATTCGAAATGAGTCAGAGCATTACTTTCCCGGAGATCGGAGGTCAACAACCAACTCATCTGTATGGATTATCTCTGTCTTAACGCGATAATTTAATCCTTTGTTTATCCAATGCCTCTAATAGTCCCGATGCACCGGAACGGTAAGCATCTGAGCACAGTCATGTATCATACTCCAACAAATAAGAAAATAATCCGCCCGCTTGAATTATGACCGGGGGTTGATAAAACAACGAGCTTCGACGTTTCAAGAAAGTCTCAATTAGAGAATAAGTTATAGCTTCTAAAACTCTCTTGTTCGTGAAGCATAAAATTCTAAATTTAGATGCTTTTATAGCTAAACTTGCGTATGGTTTTATGGTGAGTTCAGCTAAAAGGCTTTAATCCTTGAAATTGAGCTCTGAAACCCTTTAATGTTGACATTCAATAAACTGTGAAATGTAACCTAACTGTACCTCAAGAAAATACATCACTATCAAAATGGCGACCCCTTCTTTTGGTTTGATTCCCCTCTCGAGTACGCCCCACTGTCACATGTCAGTTTGTCCGTTGAAGACATGGTACTTTTATAATGTCGTCCGTTGGAAATTAAATTACATCTCACAATCATAAACTAAATATTAGGAAAACATTTCATAATATTATGTATATTAGAATATTTCCTAAAACCAGCGTCAAGTATAGAAAAGAGGGTAATGAATACAAATGTAGAGAAACGAATTTTAACGTGATCTCTCTTTCCGGCAGATCACCAGAAACGTTTAACTCCTCAACTGTGCTTACTTTTGACAGCACCCGAGGAAAACAAGAATAGATCGATATGAAATCGATCCAGTAAAAAATGCATAACTGAAAACTAAAACAAAACCCTAGAACAGAAGACCTTTGAAGTTAAAGTTTTAATTAAATCTTATTCCCTGGCAGTTCCCCGATAGATTTCCTATTTCTAATCGCATTAAAATCTCAACATTGGAAATCCGAGAAACGCGGGCCACAACCACCCGCAGTCTAGTCGAAAAGCAATTTGATTTGACGGCTATCTCACCTCCTACTACGTTTATATCGAAAGCTAGATAAATATTTATTTTATCGAATCTAATTTGGCACGAAACTGGCCCCATCTCGCCGCCCTTTCGGACAAGATATTTCTGATGGAAATTTAATGTGGTTTTAAAAAAGAAACACTTAGCATGCAGGTATTATGAATTTAGGTAGTAATATTTGTAGTCTTTAAAAAAGAAAACTTGAATCGAAATGTACGCATTAGTAAAAATTGTTCAGAATTGTGATGGACTGCTGGGATTTTTGTACAAATGATATTTAGAATGTTAAAAAGTATAACACATGTCGGAAATGACAGGGCACAGCCGTTGCCGACGCCGCGCCGGCGTGCGGCGGGTGGCGGCGGGCGCGCCTGCATGCCACCGGGTTCGGCTCTCGGGTCGGGTATCGTGCTGTATACACGTTTTAGTTTACGTTTACATTACTAAGCACTTGTTGAGTAAATAAATAAAGACGTTTTAAAATAAACTTTACTATTAATCCTTGACTTAGTAACGTTTACATAACCGTGAGATCGGTGATGGGTATGGACAGACAGACACAACACTGTACTATAGACCGATCATCGGCCGTAAATTATGTCACTAATAGTTTGCACTTGATAAGTCATCTACTTACAATGATAATAGTAATTTTCTTTGTGAAATATACAAAATATGACACCATTACAGTATCAGTAGTACCGAAGTAAGTACTAACGTAAAAATATAATATTGTTATTACTTCCAATCGCAAAACAAGCACATTTGCTAGTATTTAAGTTTTTTTTTCAGTTTTTCAAATTGAATTTTATTTCCCTAATCATGTCTTTCACAAACGTTGGTAAAGCATCCAACTAAACACTGCTATGTTTACAATGAGATATATCACACGCTCAATTACTACACCTTCGACATTTGCTATCTAAAATAAAACAAAGTGTAAGTATCTGCTCATTCATCACGAGTGTGGCGGCTACAACACAATTAGGTGTTTCCCTGAAGCTATCACGGCGTCCGTCGGCGTTGTGCGGCGTCATGCGCCGTCGTGCGACCGCCTGCGAACTGTCATTACAAAAATAGTGGCCCCAGAAAGGGTAGTCCGAGACATGTCCCATATGGACCCGAGTGCAATGCCGCAAGTTATTTTAACTTCTTTCATTGCCGTACAACAGCTCTCCATTTAATTTTGTATCGGTATATGAAACACTTTGTGAGGTTGTTTATGATAAATACAATTTAGGAGGTCACTTTATACATATACATTAAATGTAAAACTCAAGGAAAATCCTTACCTGCTGACCGCGCAGGTTTCCGACGATATACATCATTTTCAACGATCAATCGTTTCATATCCGTCACCTAGATCTTCATTTCATTTGGAAAAATACGCCTTAACTATACATTTTCAAGGAAATATATTCAAAGTAGAGTCTTTTGCATTCCTTAAACTTGCATAAAACAAGGAAATCTGTCAAAAGCTATTTAATTTAGAGACATACGCAACATGTCGTTCTACCAACTGTCGAATAATGTTTAACAAAATGTGTGTTACCGGCGAACGGCGATCCCCAGCAAGTTTACGTTATGATTCCGATCACTTTGATCACTTCTCACGTTCTTTTGTTAACAATTGGGCTGTTCTCAACATTCTCGTGATATTTAACGTTTGTGTCGTTGAACAAGAAAATTGAATTCTCTTACATTTTTTTTATCGAAGGAAAAAAATATGTAATAAGTATGCACATTTGAAAACTAACTTTTGACATTAACTTCCTGCTGAAAAACCACACAGACAGTGCCTCTTAGGGTCAATTATTTATAGAAGGCAGAGTTGAAGTGCATCAATCTGAAATAGCTAATTCACACATCCTCCACAACGTAATGCATAATTATATTTTTTAGATTAAAAACAAACGCGTATTTGATAAAATTCGTATTCAATTCAAAAGCTCTAAAGTCTGACAACCAGTCTTCCCATGGGGTATCGTATTACCCAGTTACTGGGTTGTGGAGGTCCGATAGGCAGTCGCTCCATGTAAAACATTGATATCCAGCTGCATCTGATTAATTGAAATCAAAAGTTGAATATATATATATATGCCAGAAGGTTAAGACACACACAGAAACACTTTTAAACGGAGGAGTATAGTTAGATCTTCAAGCAACTCATCCACTTCGAAACTGGGCCTAAAGACAGACCCCTAAAATAAAACATTAGGTGCAACTAGCACCATCGTTCGTCCACTTCGTTGCATGAGATGGACCAATACCTTTAACTTTTCTTTTAAAGGCAGTGATTTCCGGTTAAAACCTTAGAAAAGGAAAGAATGTTCCTAGCCAGCAAAAGTACTAGGCTAGCATGAGTTCAAGGTGGTCTTTTAATAATAATATGGTAATTATTTTAACCATTTTAAATAGTCTAGCAAAAGTACAAGACCGGTCAGGTGTAGGTGTTTAAAATAATACCACCTTGAACTTATGTAATCCTGGTACTTTTTGTGGTTAGCATGTTACAAACTCTCTTTCAGTTGCTAAGCTTGTACCTGAAATTCTGTTAGCTACCCTTTACACCCATGGCCCAGTTGCCCCCTAATAAAAACATAAGGTGCAACTGGTTCCCATGAACCTTCTTGAGTGAGGCATAAATATGAGTCGAGTATACCAAGAGTTAAAATTATCTGCCATGGTCGACTCAGGTGAACCACAAGAAAAACTAGTTTGACGTGGTTCACCTAGGTGAACCACGGGCAATAAACGAGTAAAACTTAACGCAAGCTACGCCATATACTATCTATGTAAGTACTAACTATTGTGTATGTAGTTATGTACGATATATAATATACGATACGTATTACGTATGATATTTGTTTATTTTATATAATATATGATATTGTTTATACATTCAATATACATGCAAATTGTAACTGTAAGTTCGGTGTCCACGTTTTCCTGATGTTTCAACATGATTAACACAAAATAATAATTTTCGTACCACTTGCTCAAAAAAGTGATTGTATGCTTCAAAAAGCGAACATAACAATAGTCATTATTAATCTGTTAAAAACAGGGAAAGAATATTGTACTGAATTTCATTCATCCTCTAGGGAGAGAATGTGATTTTTTGGAATACTTACCGAAAATACTGAACTACATCTGTGTTTACACCATTGAGTTTGTATATAAAGCATTACACATCTTTTTGAAAAAGGAATACGCATTTATTATGCAGTTATGATTATTAAATAAAATTACGAAAACCGAAGAGGCCGTATGAGCTTGATGCCTTTGCTTTTCCGACAAACATTTTAGTCTAGGAATTTGCCGCGTTTTTGTTTTCTTCAAATAAAACCTTAAGTTTATTTTAATTTATTTTTATAAATAAGTTATAGTTCTAAAAATACGTTACGATGTTAAATCAAATGAAACGCAAGTTCCTCAGACAGAGAAATACTCAAATTAACTCATCGACAATAGATGTACCAAACAAAAATGTCTCTCTATCAATAATTGGACCAATGTTTCGAATGTTAACTTTTACTTTTAATTGTCATTATTTTTAATAAATGCTTATCTCATGTTATTATTGAGTTCATTTTTTCGCAAATGGTACGAAAAGTAGAGTATTTTCCTCGGTGATAAAGCTGTCTTAGTCTTGGGTGAACTTAAATCCCTCGCTACACTCAGGACTCGAAATTGAAATGACATAAAGTTAACTATTAAGAATACATATTATGACTTTATAATAATTTTTCATTACTCATACTCTGAACGTATCTAATTAGCGATTTGAAAGTTATCCATTGCAGGCCTACGGATAATCGCTTTCAACTGACAGCTGCCAAATATATGAAAAAAAAACTAGTTCTATTTTGACTTTTCTTAATAATAATAACATACAATTAAGTATTAAGAAATATATATTTTATGACTTTAATATAATTCAGTTTCAACTATTCCTTTCAAATAACATAGATTTCGGCAAAATCTTTGCCGTTTTTTTTAATGATGAACATGAAAAATACTGGCTGTATAGCTAGATGACCACCGGACAAAAAAAAAGAGGAAAGCGACAATCCTAACAACACTTATTTTTTCAATATATTCGTAATGAAAAGCACAGTGTTTACCTCGGGTAAATTACTTATTTAGTCCCTCGAACTATTAACGCCCTCACTACGTTACGGTCGCCAAACCCCGTCTCGGAACTAAAGTAACTAAGTAACTAACCTATGTAACTTTCATCCCTTGGCTAACAATGTACTATTGCTGCCATCCGAGAGACCGGAATACACTCAAAATGATACCAAAGGTAAAATGAGAGTGTGTATCAAAAATTGAGTTAACTTCGAAGACAACCTTCAGCGTTCAACCTGAAACCTTAGGTCCAGTTGTTTGATAAATAGCTAAATGGTGAAAACATGTATACGATTTAACAAATAGTTAATTAAAGTGATGATCAAACACCTCATAACTTTGCTGTATCTTGGCAGTTTACCTAACAACATATCGACTTTGTTACGTCTTTAAATTTCAGGATCAGGCTTCTCTACCCTAATAGTTGTTCAGGCAATAAAAGTGATGTAACTAACTTTAAAATGCACGAGCTACTTATAGCTCAATCTAATCGCGATTTAATCTAAATTTGTCCAAGCACAGGCAATTTTAAATGCAGAAAAGGCGAAAAGTACCAGCTGGTCAAGCAAAACGGGCCCGCGAAGGATGCCTTCTCTATCAAAACTCAGTCTTACTTGATTACTTATGATTCTACTGTTGATCTATAAAGTCGGCAGTGTATTCAACTATGGAAGCTAATATTCGATGGGGTAATATGTAGTGGGATAAACACTTCATGAGAAGAAAAGTGCGATTATAGAGAAAAGACTTCGCATGGTTTGAAACGTGTGTGACCGGCTATGATTCACCTAAATTCATAATGTTAAGAAGGTAACGAAATGTATTATTTGAATGAAATTCAAAGCAAAACTCTTATCTGTGTGTAACTCAGATAAGAAACCATGGATTCTGTAACAAAAGAGACCCGGTATCGATTCAGTTAAAGCATGCGGTAGGTTTTAATAATGCCCAACCTTTTATTTACAAAATCTGGAGACTCTGGGGTTACATAGGTGCAAAAACAGTTTTCTACATTTGCAAAATAAAGAAAACTGTATTTTTTAACTTAAGGGGTGACCACTTTCTTCGTAAATGTCTATATAATATAGACATATTATATTCGTATACAGGCATATTATAATCGTGCACTTTTATGAAGAAAAGTGACAAGTCGCAGCTTTCCTCAAGGAGAAACGTATGTACCTAGGTATGCACAAAGCCTTTAATGAATAGCAGACATTGACAATATTGATGTAATTCTCTGCGATACATTTGTATCTCGACAATAAATCTTTACCTCAACATTAACACAAATTAGACAACGTGACAAATAGATGTGATGGAAATAGAAACGCTGACAGTAGAACACACGTCGATCTGTTCGCGTGCTAATGCCGGCTTCACATTCCATTTTTCATGTTAAATTTAAAATAGTGGGAACTATGTTTTTGTCCGTGTGTAATAATAGGTGCATTATGTTGAAATGTTACAGGAAGAGAAAGTTGAGCATCATTGCGTCATAAATCTTACCATTAGGTACTACATCAAATACTACTTACAGTCGACTAGTCAGGCAGGTACACGTTAGACGTCTTCAAGATGGGCCATGGCCGCCATGGGTATCGTTTTATCAGTTGAATTTCAAATGACCAAATATTTATAGAGTTCCGAAAATGTTTGCCTGGTAACCTATCCAATGCACCACGAACAAATATGCAGAGATGTTCTTCTAGAAAAAATAAAAAAGCAGGGAGTCGGCACCAATAAATCGATTTGGAAATTGTTTGCTGAAGGGTGGGCCTGAGGTATTTAAAGAACAATTAGTCGGCTGCTTCCCAGCCCTCAGGGCAAATATTTGCCTATTCCCGCCAACCCTCGTTTGGGCCAATGCCGCCCTGGGCGTTGTTGGAAACGGTTTATAGCTAAATGTTTGCCCGCTCTTCCCCTATATACTTAGCTATAGGCAAACTTCCCCTCCTAACAGCCCCGGTGATTATAATTTACATTCCGCTCCACCTTGTAGAATTTCCGATCAATACATATTGGATGCTTTTAAATACTGCTTGAATATAGCTACACTTTGGTGAAACTTTTTTGTTTATGTTAAAAAGTTACGGTAGATTTTGACGTAAAATGAGATTCTGTAGGTACTAACTTCTTAGGTTCCAACCAACAATAGATATGATTATCGTATATTTACGAATAAGTCATTTTGTTCATCATTCAATAGGTATATTTACTAGTTAATTATTCTTTTTAAAAAGTCATTAAGGTCCTCTTTTTAAGTACTTTGTAAACGGTATCAAATACCTATTTCAAACCAAAAAACTATACCGTACCGTGAACATTAAAAACAATTAGAACAATTCTAAATCGTAATTTACCTACTTACACGATATTGTGACATAAAGATTAGTCGGGATTCGAGTTGGCCCGTTGTATTTTAATGTTGTTTTACAAGAGATTAAATGCCGACAATGTTTTGATTTCTTTCAAAATAACATCTCGTTAATTTTGACCGCGAAACTTCTACTGTAATTTATCGAGTTAAATGTCGCTGAAATTATAACACAATCATGATTCAGTAACTGTTTTCATACAGCGCATTCGTACCGTGTCACACGGAGGAATTTTTTTGTAAATGGTTGTTACCTAAATCGTACTTATAAAACGTAGGTAATGCAATTTTATTACAAAACGTAATACGTCAAAATATGTAGATACTAGTAATGAAGCTATTTAATTAATTAAAAATGTGTGTTATGTAGACAGTGGAGTAAGGTGACCACCATGGCGTGAGTCGCCGCCGGCGGTCCTGGCGTACTTACAAAAATACCAGAATGTAATTAAATGTGGATAACTTGCGCTTTATAGACGGCTGCGCGCGCCTGTGTTTATTTAGTTTGTTATAGATGTGTTTTTACGCAATCTGGAAGTCGTAAATCGTGAACACCAAATTATGTCGTTCACTAGAGTGAGGTTACCTTTTCTTGGTTTTCAGGTTTTACATTTAGAGGCAGGCAATATACCTTCATTTAAATGACACATCTGTTCCATCTCTTGATCATAAATAAAAAACGAATAATAAATAACTTTCATTGAATCTCAATTGTATGGGATTATTGGAATTATTTTAAACAAAAAAGATATGGATAATGAGAGGAATAGGATAAGAATATCTACTTTATGCTTACTTCGTAGCTGTTTCTATCAATTTAAATCAATGGATTGATTAATAAACAACGTCTCTATTTTGTTATTTAGTAATAAAATAAAATGTGTTTATATTATTGTATGTATTGGTTAATTTTAAGTTAAAAAAGAGGGCTACAAGCAAATAATGGTGACACAATACAATTTTCATTGTACGCTCACACAAAACTAATATCTAAATGCGCAACAATTTCAAGATCGTGCCCGCATCAAGAATAGAATCCGCACCCGCGGGTAATGTGGCGAATAATCCACCTCGCGCGCCACCGTGCCCCGGGCTCATACAAAACCGGGATAGCTATAATCCGCAAAAACTAACAGTATACGATAACCAAATAAACTTTACTATTTTGCAAAGTAAAATAACGTTAACTTTCAACCTTCTGACGGTACTAAAACGTACCAGTTTCCCATGAGTGTCAGCACAAAATTTTTGCTTGAATCGTTTTTTTAACAAAACGTTTTATTTACAACATCGACACGCTACATTTTTCACAGCCGATTTAATTCAATTTGTTAACAATAATATGACCATTTTTACTCCATTATACTTAGGTGGTCTTCGCTATTATAAAGGTTAGAGCTTTCGGCTTCTTGTATTTTTATTAATTTTTTAACAAATTCGTTTTGTGTTGATATTTGTAAGAGTCTCTAAGATTTTTCCTACTACTTTGATACTTTTTAGTCTATTTTAATGACATCTACTCAGCTATTTAATTTACATAACCAGAGAGGAAGAAGTCGGACTACTCTACATGTGTGATAATTTAAAATAGTGGCGAAAGTCTATCTTCTTCATGACTTTTATTTAGTGAAACGGGAAAATGATAAACCTGAATGTAGCTGTAGTAGCCGCAGTGTCTTCCAATTGTGGTTGTGAATAAATTATGAAAAGTTTCCTAAATCTAAGAGACCTAGGTCTATTTTGAAGTATCTGCAGCTTTGTCAATTTGACTAGTGGATACATCTAAGTGCTACGTATCCAAATATATGTAGACCAGACGATCAGCGAACATAGCACTTATATTTGGTCATAATTTGACATTTTGTCAATTTTTATTTATATTTCCCACGACAATCTAGTAATTTTAAACGTTTAGACAAGTTGATGGGCAAATCACTGACAAGCGGATAAACGTTTAGCCACCGGGTCTATCATAAACTCAGCAAAAAATTCTAAAATGGCTTGTCATTTTGACACCATTCATCCAGCCCGTCCGGACCCTGTTTTTTGTAAACTAAAACATTAACACCATCTCCTGATCTTTGTTACAAACGAGTAAGTTTCAAATTCCTGTAATCATCAGCATTGGTCGCCTCACAACATAAGCTTGTTTTTTCATAGCAATATGTCTTAATGAATTCCTTGAGCGTCCATTCATGTCATTTGCTGAGTAAACACAGACCTTTATCAAAAGTAATTTAATTTTCAGCGATAGTTTAGAAAGGAAATAAAGATTTCGCTCGTCAATATCTTCCGGACAATTTCGTTGAGGTCTTGGACAAATGTTATTTTAATTTTTAATTCCAGAGTGACAGAGTCAATTAACAAATTAATCAATTTGATCGTGAATGAAAACGATTGAATAGTCTTCTGATAAAGGTTAGGGATAAGAAACAGCAAACTATTAAGGCAGTAAGATTTAGAAATGATAGATTAGAAAAAAACTAAAATGTATTGTGTAGGTTTTACTGCAGGTAGCAATTAAACAGTGTAAAAAAATAGTGATGTGAGCAAGTGGTAGCGGTAGGTGGGTGATGACGTGTCGTGGGCGGGCTGCGGGCCCGAGCAGCCGAACAATGGCGGGATTAGTGCGCGTCGTTCATTTTTGTTCGCATTGTTCCGTGGCCACGGTTTATACAGCGCATGCAACTGCGGATCAGCGCTCACGCATCGCTGGCGCCGCGTTATCACGCCGCTACACGTCCACAACCCCTTTCAACTCTATTTTAGATGCGGTTTCAATTTGAAACTGTTTGCGGATCAGCATATTTTACTCGCGGCGTTTTTGTAATGAAGTTCCATTCAATCTGCTATCAATTAATGAGACGGGGATGGGGTTTTGTTAAGTTACAGAAATAATAAACATTTATCTATTCAACCGCATCGACTATTGTTCACTGTAATAAATATCAGCTAGTTTTTTATTGACTGGGTACCGTTTAAGAAATTCCTGAATGTCATGAATGCGATACCAGGGAGAAGTCATTATGGTTTTTATTTTCAGCCGATCCGGATGCTATATCGGCATTTGGCGTCTGCCAAACTTAACGCATAAATAATCTCGGACGGAAACGGAGGATCGATTTCTGGACCAGGCGGCCATCAATCTATCATCTCGACGGTCTGATCAAACGTTTGTCGCGAATCAACACCGGTCACAGGGCGTGATGACATCTGACACAATATCATGGAGAGACTTCAAAGAGGTTTTTAATGCGAATTATCAGCGCCTGAACGGATATTCCGAAATATTTCGGTTTTCAGTGACTATTTACTATTTATTTCATATCATCTTTATTGGTAAATTAGAATCGTATTCATAAGAGTTACGTTACGTTGAAATACGAAGTTGTCACTGGATTTATAATATACATCAAAGGCGACGCGATTAATTGAGCAATCATCGAGGGGGAAAAACGCGTCAAAGCGCCCTCTTCATGCGTCATGACGTCACCACGGTCAATTTGTAACGACACGTGCGTTTTGCTTTTGTTTCCACCGCTGTAAAGTATATTTGCTTCAAACTTGTAGTATCTGACATCTGTGAGGGAATGTTACTTTGTGTAAGAACGGATCACGACACAATTATCGTTTATTTTTAAATAACAATGAGTTATTAAGATTGAAGAGTGTTTTCCTTGGTGAAATTAATAGCAATGTTAAACTTATTCTTTTTCGAAAACTAACAAACATGCATAGAAATATAGGTACAACTTCAGTTAAAATTAAAAACATTGTTATTTCATTAGGTACCTACTTATCTCAGTTTTCTTTTTCAGTGGGCAATTAAGGTGGGTAATCGTGTTATCTTTTTACGATCGACAGATATTACAGGTGCATTAGTTAATTTTTTGACTTATTATAGAAACCATAGTTAAAGTTCGGCTAAATTTTATCGATAGAGTAAGTAACAACCGCAAACGACTCAAAAAGCAAACAGCTGCAATTTGGATTTAGCCTCCACGCCTAATTTCGGTTGGTAGACTTATTTTAACATTAAATACACACACAAATATCCCTTGTATAAACACATCGCCCCTAATATTGGCATCCTGGGAAGACAACAGCGTAACATCAATTAACGTTGTTTCGCTATTTTGGTCTTTATTGCAACTACATAAGGCAGGTACTTTTGCCACGGTTAAAGTATTTGTATTATTTAGCTTACACACAAATTGTTTTAGAATTTCTTATTGTATTTATGCTAAGAAAGTATTTATTCATTTTAGTATATAGCAGTAAGGATATATTTATGTGCTTTCAACATTTATCTATTTGGTGAGTCACAATCAGTGGATTCTCTCAATGAATAAAGCTTAGAATTCATAGAAATAAGAGAAAAATATCGAAATACTTCATTTCTTTTTAAAGTTAATAAAAAAAAGAAATAAGTGTGCCTGAAATTCAGAAGGTAAAAAAACGTTTAATCATATTTTTTTTATCGTGGTAAAATCATCAAATGAGTCCTCCCACCCAGGGCAGGGCGGGAGGGACTGTCTGACTTGTACTGACTAAAATCCACGGTGTCCTTCAATAGCCCTTTACGTACCGGGGTCACGGTAATCCGTTTGTCCCGCGACCCCGGCAGGCTTTGGCCCTATACAGGCCCGTCACTATGCTATAGGTAAGTATTTAAGTATTCTAGAAAATCGACATGATAAAACGCATCGTTGACGCCGTTGACGGTTCTTTAAACGAATTACTTATACGTATTTACTTAGTATTTACATAATATAATAATCGTACCTAGTAGAACGTATGTAAGTACCCATAACTTCATTTCTGTCTATGCTAAAGATGTTGATTTGATAAATAAAACGACCTTACGTCTTGGCCTCGGCGACATAAGTAAAAGATAAAGCTTTTTTTATGGAGAGTAATAATGTAGTAAAATGCTCGCATCGAATTTTTCTTTCCACAAAAATAGCTTGAAAAGCGTTAATATACTATAATTAAAATAAACATAAGTAGTTATCTAATAAAAACATACAAAGAGAAGTCTAGAAATCACGTATGTATTTAATTATTTAAGAGTTTTCAAGTACAAAACCATTTGTTCATTCGCGAATATGATTTTGGTTCAACTGTTTATCTATAATTGCCCTTCATAACGAACAAAATACATCTTAATTTACAAAAATAAAACGTAAGTAAAAGACCATACAACACTATCTGATAGAGCTAAGCTTTGCGCTGTTGATCAGCCAGCTTGATCAAGTTATCCCCTACTTTGTGCCCAATCCTTTCCCGTGAGGCCAATCTTAATAAACAAATGACGGACAGTATTTAGTTTTACCTTTCAATACGTTGCCCATCAACGGGCGGCGTGCAATGTGGCGAACACATGGGCCAACTCCGCGGTCGCCATGATGCCTCACTACGCCCGGGATACTGACAGACTTACTGGGCAGAATAACGTAAAAGAAAAATTTCTAAAAAGGAATCTGTAAGGCTTAACTAAATGTTAACTGATACTCACTTCTTTTAAAAATATTCAAACGGTCTCACTACACCATTTATGATATTTCGGAAAAAATAATCTCATGCATTTTGCAACCAAGAACTTCAATTTCTGAAAAATCGAATTGACATTTAAATAAAATAAAATAAAAATCGTTTATTTTCTGGCGTTGACGGCCCATAGCGTGTTAGTAATCAGTACAAACTTAAAAACTATGTTAGTAGTAACACACATGAGTACAATAATAAAATATATTTAGATGTCACATCGATTTTTAACAATTTTCATGTAAAACAAAGGTAGGCTGTTATTGACTTATGGAGATTAGGACTTATCCTAGCGCAGCCGGTGTGTGGTAGCCCGAGCACTTCAGCGATCATGCCACGCCGCGCAGCCGCCGGAGCCTCGGCCGGCTCACGGCTGCATCGCGGTGCGCCCGCGCCGTCATAACTCTTCACCAGATTATTAACGAGCTTATTAACTTTACCCCTAATGTCTTTGTTGTGGAATAAACAATTTTTTAACAAAAAGTAAGCCGCTGTAAGACTAACAAATGATTTTTTGTGTTTATCTGGTTAATTCTACTGTATAGATATATATCATTCAAAAGAGTCATTTATTTTCGAAATTTAACACCAAATTAGCAAAATCAGCAACCTCTATATACTACAAAATAATTCAAAAGTTTCTTAAAGCGTAGCTCTCGCACCTACAAAGCAATGCATCGTCGAGAAACGATGATGTTCTTTTAATGTAAAAGCTTACGAATCTTACAATCGACTTAAAATAATAATGTCAGCTAATAATATTTTTTAATGTCTAGTAAATGTAGTAATAAAAGTTGGGTTGTTGTGGCGGCGGTGTGGTTAAAATACAAGATAAACAGAACGGTGTCAGTACACTCTCGGGACTCGAATCTTATTTATTTGTCTAACTTTTTTAGATAAATAACATTTTGTTTATTTAATATCTTCTGCCTGTTGCCGATATCGATTTCAGTAGGTATCTGTTACTGAAGAATTAGGAAGTTGGATCACTGAAAATTAAATATTTCATTCATGTGTAATTGTGTATACACATTCCAGTTTTGTGTACGCAATTGTATGGCGATTATTGATTCGTAGTATATTGTTAACTTCATTCACTGTTTAGGTTTCGCCGTTTGTTGTTCAAATTATAGTCTAAACACCTTGTTCAGCAAAGTGCCTTGAACAAAGTATGTTGCCAAGACACGACGTTGTAAATTTTTTTACAAAAGCAGAAAATTGCTAAGAGTAGTCAACTAAACATAAAATTCTATTATTATATTAATGTGTAGGGATTAGTGAAAATTCTAATTAAATTAAACAAGAAAAACGATGAAGCTACAGGAAGGAATATACTTAACAGCTTGGACAACAGTTAATGAATAAAATTGCATAAAAGTGTCGCGTAGATAAAAAGGTAGTAAGTATAAAGGGCTATTTATAAAAGCGAGATTTAATAAAAGTTACTAGAAAGTTAAAGTGGCGGTGGGACTAAGCCGCGGTTAAACTTAGTGCCGTTTGTTTAGATAAGCCGAACGCGTGTGACGCTAACGGCCGGCCCGCCGCCGCCGGGTCGTCCGCTTCGGGCTACGGATACAGTGTGGGCTGAGCCTAACAACAGAATTAATTAATAATTTCTATTTTTACTCAAAAATAAAGTCCTATTTTAAGTCATCAAGCTTTAGAGACATCAATTGTTCAATATACAGATTAACCCAAAACAGATTACAAAGTAAATGTGGAATTTTATGATTTTTTACTATTGTTCAAATACACATAATAATCTTTTGAGATCAGGCACTCATTTGCTAACGCGTTTAGTAGTTTTTAGTTTTAGTAGTTACTTACTTATAAAAAACGATGCATATCATGCCACGCATGAAATATAAATGTAGCCAATATAAGTTTTTCTATGAAATTCAACTGAAGATACTGTAAAGGTGAGTATAGGTAATTAAGCAATTTCTATCGCTAGTACAACAACTGTAGATAAAAGAAAGAAATATAAAAAAAAATATGTCCACAGCAACATACATTTTACAGTGTCACGTGTGCCGCCGCACTGTGCACTCACCCTTATCTACACCATGCGCAATTAATTCTGTCGCTCAGTGGAAACGGTTACTAATTTTACTTTTTAATCAAATTGAATTCAACACCCTATAATAAAACACCCTGTTGCCATTATCTGAAGTATGCTTTTCAGCCAATAAAGTAAAGATAGTATAAGATAGTATATAGTATTAAAAATATACTACATTACCGACCTGCTTATGTTTATAAGCTTATGGTATTAAATCGCTCGTAGCAACAAAATAATGAAAAAGGAAAACAACGCTCATATTTCGTAGCAACTCGTAGCGGTAAGTTGCCGTAGCATGTGATAAGTACCATCACAATAAAGCAATTGACTATCTCTAAATGTGATAGCTACATTGGCACTAAGTATAGCATAGAAAAATATGCCTAGTTGAAACTACATAATAAACAGTCTGCACAAAAAAAATAAACGACTTCAAAAACCACCACAAAAAAGACGCAAATAACGTTTCTTTCAAAAGTCGGTGGTAAAAAAGTTCATGAATTAAAATACAAATCCACAGACTTCCAAAAGAAAAGTTTTTGGTTTTTGAAGTCGGTTGTAGTTAATTTTGAAAAAGTTTTTAATTTTTCCCTTTTTAGTTGTAATACTCAACCCTAATTCTTGTCAAATACATATTTTAGGGCATGCAGGACTGGGTCCGGTTCTGGATGTTGCATACACGACACGGTTCTACAGAGAGTTGTAACCGGGTTACCCGGTTTTACCCGGTTCCAAGCGGCCAAATCTTTTTTTTTTTTGTATTTTCGACTTCATACTGTGAATAGAGCTAGAGGACAATCCAAGTACCAGTTCAATTAATTTTATAAATATACTAGCACTCCGCCCGCGACTTCGTCAGCGCGTGTTTCTAACTTCGAACTCGAAATATTATTGTAGACAAACTGATTTTCCAATGTTCGCCCGCTAGGGGTTGATTTTTGAAATTTAGATAATTACGCATCCTTTATTCGATTGGGAAACTATTCATGCCAAGTTCTGAGTTTAACGAAGCAAGCTGTAAAATCCTTCCCATAAAACTTAATCACCCCTTTTCGCCAATTTAGGGGGTGGCTTTCCAATAACCCAAAAACACGTGTTTGATTATTTTTGATCTAATTTCTATATACTGAGTTTCAAGTTCCAAATTTATAAACCTAAGGCATAAGATTTTACAAACAAAGTTTTTCACCCCTTTTCACCCCCTTTGAGGTGGATTTTCGCAAAATCCCTTCTTAATTCTCACCTACATAATTAACGGCAACTACCATCCAAAAGTCAGCTTTCTACGTTTAGCGTTTAATATCCTTACCTTAAAACTTGAATACCCCTTTTCATCAACATGGGGGGTGATTTTCGAAAAATCCAAAGACACGTGTTTAATTATTTTTGATCTAGTATTTAAATACTGATTTTCAGATTCATCAGTTCGCGCGTTATGATTTTCCCATACAAACTTTAACATCGTCTAGATTACCAATGGAGGGTACTTTAAAAAAAATAATAGTGCCAATCCTTTTTATTTACTTATCCTCATATTCGTACTAAGTTTCAAGTTTATAAACCCAAGGAATAAGATTTTTCATACAACAGTTTTCACCCCTTTTCACCCCCTTAGAGGAGGACTTTCGCAAAATCCCGTCTTATTGCCCCCCTACATGGTAGACTGCAGCTGCTGTCCAAAATTCAAGTATCTGCGTTTAGCGGTTTCGGCTGTAGTCGAGTTTTAATAAAAAACCCTGTTCTTTTATATATATAGACTAGCACTCCGCCCGCGACTTCGTCAGCGCGTGTTTCTAACTTCGAACTCGAAATATTAGTGTACACAAACTGATTTTCCGATGTACGCCCACTAGGTTGATCCTTTATTCGATTGGGAAACTATTTATTCCAAGTTCTGAGTTTTATGAAGCAAGCTGTAAAATCCTTCCCTTAAAACTTAATCACCCCTTTTCAACAATTTAATGTGGTGGTTTTCCAATAACCCAAAAACACGTGTTTGATTATTTTTGATCTAACTTCTATATACTGAGTTTCAAGTTCATCAGTTAGCGCGTTATGATTTTCCCATACAAACTTTAACATCATCCAAATCACCAGAGGAGGGTAGTTTTAAAAAACTAATACTGCCAATCTTTTTTATTTACTTACGTTCGTATTCCTGCCAAGTTCCAAATTTTTAACCCAAGGCATAAGATTTTACAAACAAAGGTTTTCACCCCTTTTCACCCCCTTAGAGGTGGATTTTCGCAAAATCCCTTCTTAATCCTCACCTACATAATTAACGGCAACTACCATCCAAAAGTCAGCTTTCTACATTTAGCGTTTAATATCCTTACCATAAAACTTGAATACCCCTTTTCATCAACTTGGGGGGTGATTTTCGAAAAATCCAAAGAGACGTGTTTAATTAGTTTTGATCTAGTATTTAAATACTGATTTTCAAATTAATCGGTTTACGCGTTATGATTTTCCCATACAAACTTTCACATCGTCTAGATTAACAATGGAGGGTAGTTTTAAAAAACTATTCATGTCCATCTTATTTATTTACCTATACTCATATTCATACTAAGTTTCAAGATTATAAACCCAAGGAATAAGATTTTTCATACAACAGTTTTCACCCCTTTTCACCCCCTTAGAGGAGGACTTTCGCAAAATCCCATCTTATTGCCCCCCTACATGGTAGACTGCAACTACTGTCCAAAATTCAAGTATCTGCGTTTAGCGGTTTCGGCTGTAGTCGAGTCTTAATAAAAAACCCTGTTCTTTTATATATATAGATTAAACAGTTATTGTTTTAATTAAAAAATAAATAACCACTACACATTTTTCTAAGTTCCAATTGTCCCTCAGCATTAATTTTTAAATTACTTAATAAGTGTTGACAATAATGGTACCAATATAAAAAAAATCTCAAACGCTCTCAATTTAAAAAAAAAAAAACTTCATTCTTTGGCAGCTAAGTTGAACCCAAACGCAACTTTTGTGTTTTGGCGCATTTTATTCATAATATTATTGTGATCACCACTTTTATAAAATTTATATTTGAACTGCAACTAGAGCAATGCCATATGACAACTTATGATGTGCCCAACGCTTTTTTGGCAGCTAAGTTTTTTTAATCATTATTTTACAAAACTATCTTAACCACGACTATCTTGCCTATTGGTAAACTAAGATGTGGTCGACGGTGAAAGCACGCTTGCCTTGAAGTAACATGTATTTCAGTCTTAACTTGAAGACCCGAAGCCTATAGCTGTCACGAAATACAGACTCTGGCAAGGAATTCCACACCTTAAATGTACGCACAATAAAAGTAGTGGTAACGCTTTGCCGTACGTCTTGTGGTCTGATGATGGAAAGAGCCCGGCGGAATCAAGTTGTGCAATTCCATCGCACACTCACCGAAATGTAACCGATTAAAAACCGACAGGCTGGCAACTCTGCATCAATCTTCAAGCCTCATCAAATCGACTAGAGCACCGTTGCCGATAAGCATCTTGGTTTGTCAATTGACTCGAGTGCATCGAGTTAGTATTTGGCAGACTCGTTCAGAGGTAAGAGCAGAACTGAACACATGCACTACCAAACTTGCGCTTTATACAAGTTAAGCAGCTGTTCAGGCGTGAAGTACCGTCTCACCTTGGCGAGGATCCCCGCCTTTTTAGCAGCCAACTGAGCCTTTGCCTCAATGAATGGACCAAATTTTTATTATTTTTAATTTGAATTCAGCAAATAAAGTTATTGCAGCAGCAGCTTCTACGTCCATTTCGCGGCAGGTTTCACGAACGATTGAGAGCATCCTGTGAATGTGGAGGGCACATCTTGTGCCGTGAATTCCCGCCGTAACCTTTTTTTACCTTTAACAATATGAAGTAACAAGAAAATGGCGCGCCCAAAGCAAATTAAAAAAAGTACATTACTAAATTTCCTAGTCTGAGTTTTTAACAAATTAAAAAAGGTTGTATAATAAATTCTGCACCATGGAGAGGTAGAAGTAAACAGGTTTAATGACATTTTGATTTCACAAACTTATTGCACATGATGTTCTAAATTTAATTTAGTTTGTCTTCTAGCGGACAAATACTATTTTGATGTGGAGATGGGGGAAAGGTGCATATTTTGTCATTCATGGAGGTGCACAAACTTACATGGTTCGTTTACTTCACAGTATTCGCTAGTTCACGAGAACAATTAAATTCTTAAGCAAAACGTTGTGTGCACTTTGCTTCGTTTATAATTGAAAACGTGACTTGACAGATAATTACTCATCCATCAAATTCTATGTTCATGAATTTATAATTTTTATGAATGGAGGGCGTGCTTAATTTTGAGACTGGACGATTATCCAGGGGAACAATCCGATGTGTAAACACTGTCAGTGACGTTCCCGACATGTTCACGACACCACGTAGGTGTTACTATGGCCCACACAAATTTCAATGGAGACGTAACAATGCGCGTCACTTGTCGCCTACCAAATCTGGTCAGTTTTGACATGTTGTCATGTTTTTATATACGCCCGCTGTCAATGCTTCCACGATGATTTTACGGTCGAAGGGCTGCCCAATTTGCCACAATGGTCTACACTTCTAATTCCTATTGTGAAGATTACGAATTTACGTCTCCGTGTTATTGCGACGCGCCTCACAATGCGGATTAAGGTTTATTTGTTCAAATGACTTTAGTTTTTGGTCCTAGTTGTGACGGGAAGAGATTATATTTGCTCATCCTGTTTCGTGTGACTTTTCAATATTGTATAATTGGCTTATGCCCTTAAATAATACAATTAGGTGCTAATTATATCTTCTATTAAGTTGAAATTCTTTTTTAATGGAGCTAATTTGCACCTTTTATGGACTATGACCCGAAAAGCAGTTCCGACAGCCATTTAAAGATCGTTTGGTAGTCCATGGGTCGAAGGTTCAACAATCAGTCATACGGTCATACTAAGTATACCTACTAATTGATTTGTGAACGTCAGATAGGCTGTCGCTCTAATACTGGCATTCAGATGATTCCAGTTAGACTAGAAGCCGAATCCAACACGATGGAAAGGGTAAGTGATGGGACATTCAAGTAGGGGAACAGTGTATAAGACTGGGACTTGATGTATAATGGGGACATACAACACACTTAAGGCAAACTTAACACAACACTAATGTAGCGCAAGCGCCAGCAGGCCGTCATTTGCAAGCGGCCATATTAACAAATGGTGTCCTATTGGTGCTTGCGCTATGTTAGTATTGTGTTAAGTTATCCTTAAGTGTGTGTTTTCCCATAACACCCCGCGTCCCCGTCTTTTACAGGCAGAAGATTTGCATTAAAATAATTCTGCTTTAAGAGTTGCTAGTACAGACCCAATTTTTCTTTTTACTTTTATATAATATAAGTTTGCATTATGTAGTTGCTTACACAGCACATAACATTTACCGACGGCATGCTTCAACTCGAATTTTTAATTTGTAATGTTTTCACAGCCGACAGGGCGATGACTAAACGCTTTGTGACAGTTACTGATCTACAAAGAGGCCAATAAAACCCTCTATTGTTGTTCCTTATAAAAATAAAAAATAATATGTTGAAGTACCTCTATTCTGAATTTCTTTAGAAACTTTGTACTGTAATTCATATTGCACCGGAATAAGATTTAAATTGGTTCGAGCCCGATCCCCAATTGAATGTAAGGGACGTCATCCCTTTGTACGAATTGATTTTGTGTGAAAATGGGGTGTTACTATAACATCTATATCTGTGGTCAGACCCCCCAGTCAGTCGGCGAGATATTAATAAAATTGTTTGAGCCTAGAGCAAATATTAATTATTGGCTGTAGATATCAATTACAATAACTTTGAGACGGCCTATTCTTATTCTCAATATGACAATTTCATGTTTATTTAGAATAGCTTTTTTTGCTTTTTCAAGGGGTCCTTATTTTATACAGATACTAACAGACATGACAGATATTGTTTTTAGTCAGTCCAGCTTTAGCAGTAAACATTCGCTTACCCTTACAAAAAAAAAACTTTAAAACTAGTCAACACGTTACAGTAAAACAATTATGAACATACGCTCATCTTTGATACCACCATAGTTTACTTACCAAAAACCAAGTTATTACGGGCAGCTATAAAACAAATGTATTATTTCATATTAGGCTATCATTGCCAACGAAGCGTTTTACAATAGCGTAACAACTGTGTATGTAGTACAATACATAAGTAGAAAACCACGTGTCCCACAAAAATAGATTTGAATAAAAATAAATCGAAATAAGTATTTCAATTATGTTGCGTGTGCGTAACACCTAATCTTAAAAAAAAACTGCAATAATTATACCCAACATATAATTTACATAATTATGGTCTTATCCATTCATGTACATATTCTATCGGGTTATTATTGGGACAAAACAGAAGCGTAAAGGCAACACTGAAAATATTTATAAGTCTGAATCCAGACTCCTTTCTACGTTATTGCGTCAACCCTTTATTTCCGCCCTGAATACGTTTATTTGGGGATCAAAGGAGCAAGACAGTTAAAGGTCATGTATGAATATACGTAGCTAAAATACTTCATTTCTGCACAATAGGGAGAGTAACAAATGTATGTAGTACCTAAGGGAGTAGAGAATCGGAGTATAGCGACCGGTTTCAGGTCGCCGACCAGGACTCCACGCATGCGTGCTTAGCTTTACATTATCGAGCGGCTCGTCCCCACCTTATATCTTGGCTGCCATTTAATGTCTATATAAAAGCATATCTTATATTCAGGTATTTGCGGCCGGTTTATTTTAATAAAGAGCTAGGTACGTAAATAATAGCAACTTTCAGAGACAAAACCATTCCTAAGTAGTCTACCATTTAATACATTGAATTGCCTCAAGTTTAATTAGATAATTACGTAATCCTAATCCAAACTAAATATTAAAACTGTATGCAGTATTATAGGAACTGGTTACTGGTAATTAGATGATGATGATTTCGTTTTTCAACACCGCCAGTGGTGAGTATAATCGGCAGGTACAGCTTTATACATTTTAACTGTATAAGTAGATATATGTCCAACAACACGAGCATCTGTGTGAATTAAAATATTTTCTATCTACTCAATCTAGTTGCAGTAATTATATTCCCTTCGTAGCAATAAGCAAAACAGAAGTAATCAATGGAGGTAGTAGTCATGGTAGAACTAGAACTAGTAGGTTGGTACCGTCGATATGTGAAGTTGTGACTGTGCACTATAACTGCCATATTATATGGCAACGCTGGCACATGACACCTCCGCCGGTTAGTTTTATAAAATAACACTGCCTACTGACGAACGTGCATTGTCATCGACAGAATTCGAGCGAACACTCGGCCCGTCATTATGGACGTACAATTAAAGAGTAAATGTAAAGTAAATACTTAACATTTATTGTCGATTTGATCCGTGACATTTGTGGTGGAGTGGCTTTAGGATTCGACTTCTCACTGTCATTCTAATATCGACCGTGCCCGTTTACTATAACGTCGGTTTTCCTACGCCCACAATGTAGCTTTGTCACTGGAGTACAGCCCACACTGCCTTTACATTTTTGTAGTGTCTGAATATATTTAATGGAATTTATTTTCACTTTAAGGTTTAAGCTGAATATACAGAAGGCTACGAGCGAAACAAACTAGTTTTATTTTAATTTAATTGGGTGAAGTTCCTTAGTTGCTGAGGTACAGACGCCAGCAGGTCAACCTACCCGAATCTGTCAAATTTTACCAATCGAACATTAACCTTCCACTATTGTGATAATTTTGAAAATCTATAAAAAAATAATGACAGATTGAGATAGGTGGATGTGCTGGCGTCTGTACCTATACCGTACTCAACATACTTTTAGTGACCATGAAACAGATCCATTCTTTATTACCTTCAAAATCTAGCATGCCATCACAAATCCATAAAGTAAAAGAGTTGTGTCCAATAAACCTGAGTAACTTACCCATGGCGACCCTGTGCTGTCGAAACGAGATAGCAACACAAAAGAGTGAGAGCATAAACGGATACTTAAGTTCTCGAAATAATTAGTTATCGATTGATAAGTAGGTAAGTGGATTGGAAGAGTTGCAGTTAAGATGACCCCGGGGTTTCACGCTAAGTCGCCTCTCAATATTCATAATTCGATATTCATCGGCGTCCGCATAACTTGATGGTATTACACAGCTCGGTTAGGATTATACCTACTTTGCCTTCACTGAAAGAAGATTATGAACTGGATATTCCATAAATATAGTAAAACCCAGTGGATTTAAACACAGCATTGCTCTAATGGAGTCATGTTTCCGAATAGGTATAATTTGGATAGTATGTTCACTCGTAGAGTTGTTCTATTGTGTCTACATGGCATAGGTAAATTGGGTGGTACAATTTTTTGCAAGCGCGATGTTTGGCATAGGTAGTCCGTTTATGTAGTGAGTACAGCCGCAAGCGACCACACACCGGTGAGATTTAGTAATCTCAGCACACTAAGTACAGATAACCTGAGGTTCCGTAATTTAGTTATGCATAATTATTGGCAATTTAGCTCAACTCAATTGATTAGCGATGTGAGCTTTGTCCACGCTTGACAAAGGCTAGTTACAACACGGTCGTCACAGATGTACGCACGTATAAGCAAGCATGTGTCCTATTGTTTAACGATGGCCTCAGATTCGTCGTAACAGAAAAAACCCTGCCGCCGCCCTGCGCCCATATGGCTTACAATAACAAATTCTTAACCAAAAGTAAACCGATGTATCCTCGCGTTCCGTTTTTAGTAAGTCCGCTGCATGCAGGCGAAAATGGCATAAAGTCGTCGGACTGTTTTTGTTTCCTTCAGCCTTGAAGTGCTCGGATCAAGCTCTGTATACACTCCGCATCCTTTTTGTAAACCAACTGACATAATCGATAGAGAGTTTACTAAAAGGGTACCGCCACTACATATCATGCAATTTAATTATTTAATCTGGAACACATAACTAAATAAACCTACTGCAGGATTTAGTGTGTTCTTATTTGTCTATCAGTCTGATTTTAATTGAATTCGTAACTCCAAACTAGTAGTTAACCTACACCGATGTCAAAATGGAAAACAACTCAATTTGTAACCATGCTTTCAATGGTTTATTCAATGGGCACAAAATTCTTTTCCGTAATGGCCCCGACTTACAAGCCAGGGATGTTACTTAATGTTAATAAAATTTTATTTATTTTATCGCCACTGCTATCAAAACGACGATGAAAAAAAGATGTTTTTCATCGTCGTTTTGACTCACTGACATGTCCTAGAACTATAATTTCAAATACTTCTACAAACGACAACCCGCATTGGGCTTACGTGTTAGATTACCTAGCTACAACAGAACGCCATCTTCACTCCGAAGAAGGCTTATGCCTCAACTGCGGTTATATTAATAAGCTGATTATGATATATGTAGGAAAGCAATATCGAGTGTGGGCCAAAATTAAATGCATATAATTTGATCTACTTTCGTGTCGATGATATTAAATATAAAGTTTCTTCCCAGTACGTATGTGGGCACGTAAATCGTGGAGTCTGTCGCATTTTGCACTGCAAGTGGATGACTATTTACCGAATCGTTTTGACAGCGCACTACTTGAGTGGGCTTTCGATGGAGTGCTCTCTATACCAGGCCACCGCAAATAATGTCCGGGCGACAAAGAAGTCAGGATGGTGGGTTTTTTTTTGTCGTGAATGGCATCTCGCAGGTCAACCTCTAGTAGGTTGACCTGCAACCTAAGAATTTAAGGCCTCGAGTCAGGGCAACAAACTTAGTTAAAAACTAATCGACCACACGCTAAGGGCACCCCCTTTGGGGTACGGACCTAGGCTTAAGACGCCGCGGTAGGAGGGGGCAGCAAGGGACAGGCTGGATCTCAATGTTCTGTTCCTTCCACACTTTAGTAATGAATGGCCACGTGGATACGACAGAGGTCAGAGGTCCTTACTACATTCTTGTCAACCCGAGGTGGTTGTCTAAAGTCTATCCTAAAGAGGATGTCGGGGATCGGTTCGTCTTTTCCACTTGCGTGTGCTTTTTCTCTACTAATACTGGTGGTACTTATCTAAAGAAAGGCCGGTGTTGAACTAAAATACCGACTGGTAGAGATAATCGAAAAACAAAATAGGATGAGGAATGTAGAGGGATGCTGAAATTGTTTAAAATATGACACGTTTACTTTTAGTCACAAAAAAAAAGTAGGTTAGTACTTAGTTAATCTTGCATTTCACTAATCTGCGTTGTAAAAATTATTTTCAATTGATTTGTACAGCCTGATGCCATTCGCCGTTTATCCTTTTACTTGTGTGAGTCTGGTTATAATTTTTAGGAACCCGAACCTCCTGTTCAGGGGAATAGTTATTGTCCATGTTTACACTGTCTAGCAACTCCAGCCATTCTGGTGCCAAATTTGATCGTCGGAAATGTAAATCCCATCCCAATTTACTCTTGTCTGCATACTTATTTGCATCATGCAATTTTATCATTGCTGCGAAGTTGTAAATTTCATGAGCCAAATCATCGACTTCAACAAAAGCACTCACAATATACTGGAACAAAAATAGTAAATCTAAATTGTTGTTCATAATCCGACGAGTTTAAGAACACCATTATGGTGTACGAAGAGCCTAGCAATTATACACTTAATTTTAAGTTTGCAAAGTGTTACCACAGTGCTTGCGTAAGTATTCAAAAAACGTAAAGAACAAACTGTATTAATCTATCTAGCCAAGATGAGCGGTCAATATACTGATTACCTTAAAGTATAAAAGTAATAATATTAATTTACTACATACAGGGTTGTCCTTATTAACTTCGTCGTCTCCGTCCAATATCGGAGATGACTCCATCATGTCTGCAACTTTTGCATATAACTTGTACATTTTGTTGTGTCTGTATTTCATTTTATACATCAACGAGCCGTATTGGTATGGTGTGTACTTTTTGAGATCATTCCTAAAATGCTGTACACCGGCGACCTTCCTCATAGCATCTGATACTAACTCTTTAGCCAATTGCTTAATTTTACCTTTCATTCTATCTTGAGTTCCTCCATAGTATATAGAAGTAACAGAAGCACATGGTTCCCAAATAACTACAATCATTTCAATATTTAATTAGGTATATTATAATATACTATATTAATATGAAATATAAACTATAAATAAAAACTTATTATTAATATGTAAAAAAAAATTACGTCCACGTCGCTGTCAACGGGAACAGTACCCAGAACGCTGGCCACATTACCACGTTGTATGGCAATGCTGATTTGTTGGCCTAGAAGTAGGCTGGTCAAAATCAAAATCAAAGCATTTATTTCAATTAGGCCATTACAGGCACGTTTGAATTGTCAAAAGACTAAAATTAAAACTATAATTTAAAATTTAAATAATTATGGTGCTACAGTCCAAGACATAATAATTGTGAAAGTACCGTAGATGCCTATTCCAAGGTGTAGATCTCTATGGAGAAGAACAGGCAAGGAACTCCATGGACACTCTTATTCAATCGCCAAAACTGTTACAGAACGTTTTACCGTTACATCATTCATCCTGAGATGGTACATTTTGTGAGAACGATGTAGCAAGCAAAAAAAAGTGTCCCAGGAATTATAAAAAAGGCAATTCAATAAAACGATCTATAAACAATGGCAGCTAAAAGATGATCAGTCCCTACTGACAGCGCCCGTCCACGAACATGGCACATGCATCAGCGCCATTCAGCTCAACCATTTTTAAGGGAACTAAATGATCGCCACCATCAGCGAGACATTTGAGTGAGCACGACATACTCTCAACCGCCAGGGTCATTCAATAAGAGACGTAGGTACTCAGTGAATTGTAGCGCCGAGGTACATGGTACTCACACAATGCTGGCTATGAAACTGTATAATACTGGGCAGATTGAATCTATACAATGCAAATACAGTTGTACAATGTTTAGCAGTTCAACAAGAATATTAAATAAACGCTATCATTTTATCACCGTCACGTGGAGCAGGACCAGCAAATAAACGCCCAATTTATAAAATTCCAGCTTACATAGTGTGCGTTTAATACATGATTTAAATTTAGTCTCATTCAATTCAAGAACATTTTGTGGTATTTTATTATAGCACTTTAAACAGTACCCCATGAAAGAATAGTCCACTTTGGCGAGTCTGAAATCCGGCTGAACTAACTGATCCCTATTTCTTGTATGATAATTGTGTCTGTCACCTCTCTTACTAAAAAGATGCAGATTCTTTCTAACGTACATTATGTTTTCATAGATGTATTGATAAGGTACTGTCATGATGTTAATATACTTAAATAGTTCTCTTAGAGAATCGCATCTGCGGAGATTGTATATGGCCCTGATGGCTCTCTATTGAATCTCTACGGAATGAAAATAGATTCGATGTCAGCAGCCCGTCCCCACAATAAAATGTCATAAGACATGATACTGTGAAAGTAACTAAAATAGACAAATCTAGCAGTATCTACATCGGTAAATTGACGGATTTTTCGCAGAGCATACGCTGCTGAACTTAGCCGCCCCGCAAGAGTTGTTAAATGGAGAGTTCATTGCAGCCGTGCATCAAGCGTAATCCCCAGGAAACAGGTCACCTGAAGAGTCGACTAATCGCTTAGCGAATCTAAATCGGTATTATGTACATACATAAAATTTTGATTTATGATTATTTACAGAGAACACACTAATGGAAACAAAATGTGGCCAATGATGGCCCATACATTTTTATGTAATCCGTCTTTGTACACAATACTTAGGAAATATATGTCATCTACCTAGCCTTTTCCGAACTATATTGGGCTCGGCTTCCAGTCAAACCAGATGCAGCTGGATATCAGTATTTTACATGGAGCGACTGCCTGTCGGACCTCCACAACCCAGTAACTGGGTAATACGATACCCCATGGTAAGACTGGTTTTCAGACTTTAGAGCTTCCGACCAACAGTAACGACTGTCAAAGATCTATAAATGACAGCCGAGACCAACGGCTTTACGTGCTTTCCGAGGCACGGAGGAAACTCGCTATGACAGATGGTCACCTATCCCTGTGGATGGGTGACCATCTGTCATAGAATAGTTTGCCGAGGCCGCGCTTGCCGAGGTTGGTGTACCAACCTGGGCAAGCGCGGCTTAACCCGGAAGCGTTGCATTTTCACGTAATTTTCATTTTATAAATCCTTAGAAGCTTATATTAATATACTACTTCTACTTCCTAAGTATTGCATTGTGTGCGTCCCAATGCCGAGAAAATTTAATAATTTACTTTCTTCTAACTGAATGTGAAAATATTCAAGACACTTTTGTTTTGTTTTCTAAAAATAAATCAATGACAAATTCTTCTAAACATACCCTTTCATTACTCGGCTATTCTGAGAGTAATTACTTCATATTGAAAGTACACAGATGTAACACAATAAATAACTTACTTAATTGGTAAATAAGAAATAAGTGCAACAGAAACATTTAAAATGATGTCGTTCACTAATTCGATATCAAAACACAACCTAGCCTATTTTTACACTTTCAATCTTGTAATTTAGTGATGGGCCAGGTCCCGGCCTTTTGGCTTCGGCTATCGTCATTTCAACTTAGTCGGCTCTTGCGGAAAATCTACACTGCGTATAAATTTTGTGTTAATACATACTTTATGGTATTTGAAATTAAATATTTGCATACATTCTACATTTTTCAAAGTCGATCAGTGTCAGGTAGTACTTAACTAATTTACATCCGTAAATGTTTTTTAGGAAATATATCAAAAACGTTAAATCTGATCACACTTGTTGCTTTTCAGTTCATCATTTAAAATATCAAGATCAGTTTTTACTTATTAGTTGAGCCAGGCTTCCCGGAAATTAGTAGCCGCAAAACTTAGTATTCGTGTATGAAAAGTACGGACTCCACTGACTTACTTATTTATAGTCATAGAACACTGGAAAAACAATAAGCGAAATCTAGATAAAGGAACAACTCAAGGAGGCAACTCATTTTAAGTTAGTTGGTCTTCGTTTAACCTATTTTGGATCATCATACTAATTCCAAGAAGTAGCCGTTGTCAGCCGAAGCTTATTTTTTAATTTCATAGCTTTTGATTAACAGATTGGAAATTATCCTAAAACAATTTAAATATAATCTATGTTAATTGGTGATAATATACCTTCCTACTAATTTCTTGACTAAATACATAATTCAACGAATTTTACGAATCTGATCGGATAGGATTTCCAAAGATTACACATGGTAGTATATTTAGTTAGTATAGAAAGCCATCACTGCATCCTCATAGTTCCTATTTTAATCCTACGATTTTACTTAGCCCCTTTTGCGAAGTTTGGATAAAAAATGTTGCATTCGGTTTCAGACTCAGAATTTTAGCCACACTATCGGCACTTAACTAATTAATTACACAGTTATCAAATAATTACATGCTAAGTTTAATTAGTATTGTATTACTTTGTAATTGCACGTTCATATTGCTTTTTTTTTTGCGTGGTAAAATCATCAAATGAGTCCTCCCACCCAGGGCAGGGCGGGAGGGACTGTCAGACTTGTACTGACTAAAATCCACGGTGTCCTTCACGAGACCTTTACGTACCGGGGTTACGGTGATGGGTAAGTCCCGCGACCCCGGCAGGCTCTGGCCCTCTACAGGCCCCGTCAATTTGCTGACACTCCTTGAGGCGCGCGTGGAACACAACGCGCCGTCGACCCGGGACGTTCATATTGCTTACATAAATTCAATTATTTTCCTCCTTTATGAACCAGAAGGTCTTCAATGAATGTCTCGTGTCTGAAAGCTCTGTGTGCCCTGTCTTTTGGAAAAGATACAGGCTTATTATTGTAACTTATTTAGACGTCAAGGTTCATTTTGATCTGTTAGCTTACCTGTGCTTACAATAATATAATGTCTCGTGTTTTTTCCTATATTACAATAAAAAATAATTGGTTTACTTCTTCTGGCCCAAGCATGTATTCAGGGTGATATGTAATTGGGTGCATTCCTTGAAATGCGTGATACGAGTACTAGACTTTATTTGCAACTATTTTAAGCCCGACAACATGGGGTCCAAAGGGTCTGGTTTTGGAGTAAGAGAAGTTTTAAAATTTTCGAAAAACTTTCACCTCTCCCTCATTAAGCGGTTATCTAGACACGCGGTAGCGTGTCGAGCTAAGTACTTAAGAACTGGTGAGCAACACCGTGTGTAATACAATAACCATTTGGAGCTACTTTTGACCCGCTCATAACCCAAACTCACATAAACTTGTCAAATTTGGCACATATACACAAGTTACAGGTTTAGAACTCGCGAAAGCCATAATGTAATTCGTATATGAAAACTACCCAAGTCAGACCTTAGGTTACAATATATTAAGACCATTGAACTTGGCACCCATTTAGATTTCACTTCTTTTGTCGTTGAAATCAACAACCAAGGCATATATCATAATATTGAACTTAGCTCTCATTTCACATGAATGTTTTGATACGATTGTTAGAAATTATTTGAAATTAACGACTGTCACCACTTTCAATTCATACTTTTCTGATATAATATGAACGACTGAATACAAAACTAAATGTAACTAGTACGAGTACCTGCCTATCTAACTGGTTCATAGGATTCTGAAGGCATTCGTTCTTAATAGGAATCCTTGCAGACTTCATTGCATCATTTTATTTTGTACCTAGAACTGTTTAAATGTATAGGTGCCTAACTACAGGCTCATTTCAGATGGCAGGCAATTACATTCCGGGGTCGCGGGACTGTCTCATCAGGTAATCCGTAACCCTGGAACGTTAAGGGCTATTGAAAGATCACCGTAGATTTAAGTCATCATACGAGTCTGAAAGTCCCTCTCGTCCTGCCCTGGGCTGGAGGACTCATTAGATGATTTTACCACTATAAAAAAAGGCAAGTAGGTACATTGAGGAGCTCCTGGCTGAATAATAACCGCTGCATCGGTCGATCTACAAGGTTAATAAAATGCTGATATTGGATAATGATGAATTACTGGCAAATATGCATACATGGTCCTGTAAATAAGTTTTTATTAACAAATCTAGAAAAAAAACTCGAATGTAGTACTGAAACAGAGTCAGAGAGCTCAAGCACCACAAATCAATCAATATTCTTTAGAAAATGTGAATCTCAACGTTTGACCTATTGAACTCTTAGCCAGAGTGCCTAAACAACGTGGCATTCTTTTGAGTAGTCACAAGTGCATACGCTGAATTAACTTGTAACTATGCGTGTTTGGGTACCTAAATATTTTGTCAAGCTTGATGAAACTCGTTGCAAAAATACGCAACGGTTTTGAAACACCGGCCATTATCTAGAGATCCTCTAATCTCACCTTCTTGGTTTTGAAAATAATACTTTTCAGTCCACCAAGTACCTGATGCTTACTCAGATACATCTATCTCTACTATAAACATTGTTAATATTTTAAGGTTCACGGTACTTAAATATGCAGACATCTACTTATATTAATGTTTTAATTTCAGTTTTTGAGAACAATAAATTGTGGTTCGGGGCTATAGTATAGGGGTTGATACAAATACTTACGGGGACGAGGAGGCGGGGCGACCGCGCCCCTTCCAACTCCATCATACACGCTATCCCACTCTAGCAAACATTATCGATTTGAGCCTGACTTCCGGTATTCTATACAGTTTATGGCCAAAGTAATGTCATAATATGGAACATAGGTAGGTGTAAAGCCACTGATTTCGCCACATAAGCCATAAAATACTGGAGTAATTACGATTATTTTATCTTAATTATTTAGCAAATGCTCTCTCTCGGTCCTTGATTTCTGAAATATGCATTCTTTGGATCTGAAATATGCACCTATGATTATTTAGTAGGAACCTAGCTACATACTGGTATATGGGTTGATAATAATCAGCGCTCATATATTTAATCAATTTATTGGTCTACTACGTTACTCTAGTGACTTCCGTACATTGTACAACTAAAATGTTTTTTTTTTTAATTTCCAGCTGGATAAAAACTGCTGCAACCGCTGGTTGTAAATGAAAAGTCAATTGTGAAAGACATTGGTCAATACAGCTTTGAATTGAGACGCATCTATGTAACGCATCCGTAGTCATAGTCGTACTAACGTGAATGCTAAACAGCCTCTGGGCTGCTAGCTGAGAACTTAGAACTACATTAATTCCTGTAATGTGAAAAACTTTATTTCTTTAATATATGAAAAGCAGACAGAGAAAATAATAAATAAACGTAAAAATTGTAGTTGCAATAGGATGATAGGTATAAGCTTGGAACAGCTATTCACAAGCGACAGTGTGGCGGCCTGGTGTGTTACGATAAGGCGCGCGTTCCCAGCCCACAGCCCGCCCCGGCGACACCCATTTACATTTTAATTGAACCTCGAGGGTAACTGTACCGGATAAATTCCAAATGGATTAATTGTGTTACTCAGTGGTTCCACGTTCCACATCCACCCTGTGACGATACTTGTAAAACTTGTAATACCGCAAAGCATTACGAAAAATTTTGAATTCAATGACTGCTATTTCTAAAGTGACAAGTTACGTTAAATGAATGTTGTAACTATTATTATATAGTAGTAGGCACGTAGTCTAAAAAAGCTTATAATATAAAAAGAGAAATGTGTTCTTCCATTATCGGTTAATTCTATAAGTGTGTTAATAATTATAATTTTAGATACGGAAAGTTTACGGCCAGAGGCTCTACAAGGAAAAGCGTTTTTTCTAGGATCAAAATGACTGTTCACCTTTAAAATGTTTAAAACTAAAGGTCTGCAAACATCCGGTGTAGGCGACAGGCAGTCTGCCGATTTCTGTTGAAAAAAGTCATCGTGCTACTAACGTCGTCCAATAACTAATCATTCACAAACTAATAGACGGATGCTGCAAAAGATACTTTAAGCATTAGCCCTAAGGATATTTTGAACGCAAGAAAAAATTGTTTTATGTCTGTATAATTTATGGAGAAATGTGTTAGAAAGACAGACGGTAGCGTTTCATATGTCACACGTAATTAATTACTACGCCCTTCAACGGACTTTTTTTAGTATGTTCCGCTCTCTATATTGATATTTTGTTTATTTTTTTCCCTGTAAGTTCCATGCACCATTTCGGATGCGTGAAAAAAGAGCATGCTAAATGTAAGTTTTAATGATCGTCTGTTTAGCAAAAACTTGTGGATGCTGAAAAAGATAAGACACTAGTTGAGTAACTATGTCAAAATCAACATCTCGTTTGTTGAGTAGTGTTAAATATTACTGTTATAATTTATTGTAATGTACTCAACAAAGTCTAGATCTAGACGAATGAATCTTGGGTCTATTAGATACTATTTGAAATTTTTCACTAGCAAAAGTTCACCGCTATATCAAGCTCCAAAGTAACAGTAAAAAACAGTTTAGAAGTTATGCTGGATTAAGAAAACCACAGATAACTTAAATAAACCGTAAAAATTAAAATTCCTTTTTTCTAGGGAAATCGAGTAATGTTCTTTCGACCGGTTGAAATTATTTTAACTTAAACTAACATTTATCAAACTTATTAGAATAAATTAGAGATAAAATTAAGGAAATAGACACCTAGTTCTATGAAGTAAGTATATTGAATCGGATCTATTCTCGGTTCACTCACCACCCATTTTAAATACAGATTATCATCCGTCTGATTCCGTTCCACCAATAAGCGAACTTGAACTGCGTAGAGCGCTTACCACCAGGCCTGAAATTACCACCGAAGTACTCAAAATCGGCTCCACAACTATATTACCTTACAAATCTGCTCAACACCATATTACTCCCAAAGGCAAAGTGCCAATGACCATTAATAATCTTCATGCACATAAAAGGGACAAAAGTAATATCGGAAATTAACGCCCAATTAGTCTGACTTTATACATAAGTACATTCGCAAAATTAAATATTTTCTATGGAAAGAAAAATTCGAACTGTGAGCAGGATTTGAACCTGCGACCTCCAGATTCAGTACATCCGACGCTCTTTCCAATCGAGCCACCAAAGTTCCAAACATTTCTTATGTCTTACGGTGACTAGTATTCCAACTAACACATGTTGAAATCCTGCTCGCGGTTCGAGTTTTTCTTTCCATATAAAATATTTGCAATTTTGCGACACATTCATTAATGCGTATAATATTTAAAAGACTATTAATTAAAGTCATCCAAAATCGGATAGACCAAGAATAGAACGACTATCAACCACTAGAACAAACCGGATTTCGACCAAGCTGTTCTACAACCGAGTACCTCCCAAATAAACTTTTTTTTTCTAAGTCCTTATTTTTAGTGGGCCAAAGCCTGCCGGGGTCGCGGGACCAAGGGATTACCGTGACCCCGGTACGTAAAGGGCTAGTGAAGGACACCGTGGATTTTTTGATGATTTTACCACGATAAAAAAAAAAAAAGTCCTTATTTTTCAGACCACTATACAGGGTTATTCTAGGAAATGTGGATCTAATTGAACAGGGGGATGGAAGGAATCATTTCCAATTTTTCTTTAACTCTGAGACATCCGGTGCTATTTTTTACCCGACTACGGCAAAGCCAACTAGGGTTATGATTTTGACCAGTATGTATGTATGTTTGCACCTCATAACTTCTAAACTACTAATCATTACATTGTACTTGTCTTTAGAAGCGTCTCAGTAATCCGCTGGTTATAGGGTAGGTGACATGTCATCAAATCCAATATGGCGCCTTCTAGGCTAGGTGATGTAGTCGTAGCAGAAAAAAAAAATCTTCGCGCAGTATCGACATGGGTATCAAATTAAAGGGCTTGATGAGCACATTTGAAATATATACTTATATATATTACTAGCAACTCGGTACTGTTGCTTGTTCTGTCAACACTGAAAAGAGTTTCAATTTTACAGCACAATCCCAATCTGAAAAAAGTTTCAATTTGACAGCATAATTCCCATTAATAAACTGATCCGCCATTTATTGAATCCTTTTGTAACAAAAATGTGATAAATGAAGATCCGTTCGACTGATTTTGTCACATAAGCCATCTACTAAATAGTTCGAATAAAGCCTAAACATTTGGTTTGAATAGGTGTGAGTCCGTTCTTGAGTTATAAAATTCCAACGACAAGTGGCATTGGTTTATATAGTTATATATTGATTGATGATTGATATAGCTTTTACTAGCTAGTTTGCCTGTTTCTAACAATGTCAACATGGCCATGTTGATACCCATGCATGGGTATCAAATGAAAAATAGTAATGCTTACTTATTATATTTGAAATTCACTAGCTACTTTGCTTTTATTATTATATCAAATAATTAATAATATACCTAATCAAAATAGTGTAAATAAAAAATAAGTTAATTAACTAAAACCCGACTACGAAAAAATCGCGCACTGAAAAGTATAAAGCGCGCCACACACGGCTAAGATACTACAATATTTTATCTTAAGCTACCATATCGCTTACTGACCACTTATCTTGTTTAGATAGACAACAAATGCCTCTCCTATTAAAATAAATTCTATAACTTTAAAATAATTTGAATATCTGAATGATTTTAGAATCCTCGGATACGTGGTCAACTAATGCAGGCCCAACCTTCACCGTATACTCCACCACGATACATGTATGATGATGTAAAACAGACATCAACACAATTATTTTGAGTTTGTTTCTAAAAATAGTCATAAAACAAAATACTGACCTCAAAAATTGATCCACTTATTGCAATTTTTTGAACAGCCAGTACTCAAACAAACTCCGATCCCAAATTCTCAACCGCGGTTCCGTGTAACCATGTTCTGTCCTTACAGCGCCATCTAGTGGTTTGATTAGTTACTGTTGTCCAGTAAAAGTACTCTACTGATTTCTAGATGTCGCGACGTATGCACCTAACATAGTGGCATCTATATTAATAAGTCACAACTAATACTTTGCGCTATTCGTACTATTAAAATATTGTGCTATTCTCACAGGATACGATTTTCTTTGCTTTCTCTGATACTATTAATTATTGACATAATGACAGCATCAATAGCAGATAAAAATAATAAACTGTCATTGTATTTTTAGAGAATTAGGGCCTCCGACGTCATCAGACCTGTGAAAAATGATACCTAGAAGTGACGTATTGTGAATTTTAAAAGCGTCGTTTCTTCATCAATTTTGGCTAACGTGACAAAAGAAAAAATAAGGGTCAAATTATTTATGGTAATCAACTGATGCGACTACTTCATTACATTTACACACCACACCTTTTTATGCCAATAGATATTACACGTCTTTTAATTTTTTGTTCACGTTCGAAATATCGCTTTCCCCACTTTCACGTAAATGGTTGGATATTTTAGAATGAAACACAAATTAATCAGTTGTTTAATTTTTTATATCTTATTAAATGAGAAAATAAATTAAATTCAAAATAATGATAAAATTCTGCACTGTACATTTACATTTATTCATATTATTATATGAAAATCCTAGGTAGCACGTATCGTTGTGGATACTAATCTGCAAACATATACAATACAATTTTGTATTTAAAGTAAGTATAAAAGACAATACAACCACATTTGTATTTACAATTTACGTATTACAAAAAAAAAATACATATTATTTCCGTATAAATAACTATTTATTACATTAGTCGTTGGATTTTATAATTCTCAATCCCATTTCTTGAAATGTTCCGTTAGTTATTAGTTATTATCAATTTAATGAAATGCAAACAATACTATTATAAATATCAGTCCTGATTGTCATGCTAAAATGAACAACCTTTTGATCACTCTTGACTTATATTTTCGACTTTTGTACATTAAAATTATTTTGGAAGAAGATAGCCATTTCAATTCAGGTACAGTCTTGCTAAAAATTCATTTAGGAGTTGAAATAACATATTTATTTTCTACCTATTCAAAATACTTATTTATAATACGGTGCGTGGTCTTAATCTTTGGAAATGAAAAAAAAACAATTAAAGCAAGTGTGACGTATCACATGCTGTTCCCTGTAGTTCCACCCCCGCTGCTCGGCTCCTTTTGGTCGTAATGTGACGTTATATAGCTTAGAGGCGTCCTTAATAAATGGACTATCCAACCAGAATTGAGTTCGAACCAGCAGTTCCTGAGATTCACCCATTCAACCAAACAAACACTCTTCAACTTTATATAATATTAGTATGGAAAAAAAAACTATGAAATTCAAAATCTTTACCCTTGCTTCCATTCCAAACTTTTCGATTTTCCTGCTGTCAAAATTTTCTAACATCACTGCTTTATTTCCAAGCACTTATTCAAGCAATTGTATTTTATTGTGACCTAAATTTTATAATTCTGCAGTAATCTTGTCACTAAAGGACCATTTTGGTTCATTAGATGACTAGATTACTGCAATGTGCAGGTCACAGGTGATTAAGATGCAGTATTCTAGGCTATGTATTGATACATAATGTCATACAATCAACTCTTGTAATGTAATTTCCAACGTCATGTCATCTTTGGTCTACACAAGCTATAACATTGATTAAAACTTAATACACATTTCTTGCTCGACCTGTCGCTACATTGTTGGTCCTACAGTTTATACTTCCACTATGTTTATTTTATATTTAAATTAACATACATACTACTAAAACATGCTACTAAAAGCACTCAAAAAAAGAAATTACTATCTTCTATTACAGATAGTTATTTCTTGGGACATAAAACTTTAAAAAAAAAATGTGTAGGCCAAGCCAGCTGTTTAGCTATGGTCAATCTACATCGGTTCTGTGGGTTTCTTACGACTTACGAGCATAGCCCACTCATGATTATAAAGCTCATCCAATTATTTTTTTCTTCTGTAACAAGTGACCTACAATAATGAGCTTGTATTACTTTGCCATGCAGTTAACTGCATGGAAACACAAGCATGGAATGCCACAAATCTACATTGAATAACTCAACCAATAGGATTGCAAGGAATGTCTATTGAGTTATCAATGTTTCTCTCGTAATAGTTAATATTTATACACTCTGTGTGTGTAAGTAGGTAGTGTGTAACTAAAACCCGTAATAGTTACCTGAGTGAAATTAACGAATTTGAACCTATCTGGTTTCTGGCTAAAATATTGTGCAGTGTGCATTTAAATTGACCACAGCAGTTGCTCAGCTTATCCGTCTTATCTATTATACTATTATATTTACATCAATACTAACTTAAAGACGTATAAACAATTCTCTATACACATATATACTTTTCTTAAATAAATCACTTGAATATTTGATATCCATTGTATATAATTAATTTTGTTACCCCGCTAGCTTCTTTTTCTCTAATTCCTTGATTGCATTGTTGTACTCTTCTCTAACTTTCTTGCATTCAATTTGCAGATCTTCAAATTGACTCTGAAATATCATTAAGAAAAATTGAAATTAATTTACATTTATTTGTGTTACCTACTGCTAAATACTAAGTATTAAAAAAATGGATGCTACTAATGTTTAAAAATATAGTGTTCCTAGCATGGTGTTCTGGTCGCGGGACTGTACGAATTACCGTGACCCCGGAACGTAAATTGAAGGACACCGTGGATTTTAGTCAATATGAGTCTGTCCCTCCCGCTCTGCCCTGGGTGGGAGGACTCATTTGATGATTTTACCACGTAAATCATGGTGTTCTCATAATCACAAAATATTGCGACTAGGGACATTGAACCAGTGTGTGAGTGACATTATAGTAAAACAGAGTATCAGTATCATCAGATTTATTTTATGTGAAATGGCATTACAAGTTTGTCAATTGTTAAAACGCCTGAACTAAATTGAGAGTGAATCTTTCAATCTTCACCATATTGAGTTAGTTGTGGGTTTGAACATATTGTTGTGAAGACAATGAAATTATAGTAAAATAAATGAGATTATTCAGATAGGTATCTAGTTTATCTATATATATAAAAGGAGAACTGACTGACTGACATATCAACGTACAGCCGAAACTACTGGGGCTAGGAATGTGAAATTTTGCACACGGCTTCCTATTATAATGTAGGGGAGCACTAAGAAGGGGTTTTTGGAAATTTAACCTTAAAGGGGGTGAAAAGGGGGAAGTGCTAGTGATCAATAGAATTGACCCTTATACTATGAAAGCTATGAAAATGAATTTAAAATAAACTACAGTCAGTTAAAATGGGGACTGGACTGGGACTATTCTGGGACTTGGACTGGGACTGGGACGGATACTGGGCCTGGGACTCGGACGATTCGCCCGAATGCATTTACAAACATCTAAATTCAAATAAAGATGCACCCAGACCGAAACCAATAATTATAGAACATATAAACATTTGCGGGAATCAAAACTCACAGCATTTGAATCGCTCAAAAACTGCGTCAACAAATGGACATTAAAATTGGAACAATGACTAAAATTAAGGGTGAAAAATCAAAACTAAATCATTGTTTTGGTGTTTGATTTAGAACACATCAATATATTCAACCTCTGCCTCAATGCTATACTATCTCCTTGCTAAAAGTAATTAGGTATAAGAAAATTACTCTTAATTTTAGTTTAGGCTGCGTTTCCACTGTGGCGGAGCAGAGCAGAGCGGAGAGCAATTCACCAATCACACGGCTATAGTGGGGAAGAGATGAGGATATCAAGCCATGTGTTCGGTGAATTGCTCACGGCTCTGCCGCAGTGTAACCGCAGCCTAAAAGAGCTTATTACTCACCGTTTTCAGTGAGTAAAAGTAGCTTTTTAGAGGGGGAATGGTACAATAAATATTTATAGTTGCCACTATCAATAATTGGTAGTTTAGATAAAAATGGTCAACTCATTAATTAACTCTTCATTAAAATGAAAAACTTATCTGAAATTTATGGAATGTGATAATTATGATAAGAATCCTATAATATTTGGATATTGCCAAGCTATAGCTGTATCAACCAAAGAGATGTAATTATATTAGTATATAATTACATCTCTTTGGTTGATACAGCTATAGCTTGGCAATACTGTAGTCAGTGGATCATGGATATAGCGACGATTAAGACATCATCCTAACTTACTAAACACAGTTGCTACTCAGATTATCATTTTGTAAGCAGACCGTTTTTTACTCTGAAAGTCAAAAAAACCTACTGGTGAACCTACCAAACAAAAGGTTAAGTTCTCCACAGCTGCTGTCCATCCATGAAGATGAAAAAAAAAACACTCTGCAGTCGCAATACCCACATGCATTTTGTACTAAAGTATGCATGAAATTCAAGGAACTTAATTTTAATTAAATTAAATCCACTGTTTACTTAAATCTAAGCATGAATCTAAGTATCTACATAAAAAATATTGGCCATCAGTGAAGTCTTTGATTGCAATTATTTGATTACTAAATCTTTCATTCATTCCTTATTTGAACACTGACAACATACAATAAAGAACTGTTTGTAGACTGTTATCTCATTGACAGAATATCTAAAATCTTAATGTTACATTACCTGACATATGGTAGTCTGTTGTTTCATTGCGACACAGCTGTCCATTACATCTTTATACTTTTCCTTTTCAATATCAAGTGCTTTCTGAGTTTCAGTCAATAGCTTGTCGATGCGGTTTTTATACTCCGTTACAACTATAATTATTAAAAAAAAGACCAATGTATGAAGTTGATGCAGTTGTGCAGAGTACAAACTATTGGCAAACATGTAATTACCTGTTAATTGATATTTAACAGATGTCAGTTCTGATAGACAGCGTTCTCCTGACCACTGAACATTGTTATAGCTTTGTTGCAAGTGATTTAAATAAATATATACGCTTCCTAACAGAATTAATATTACTATAAACACAGTTACTTTCTCTTTGACTTTAAATTTTGGAATGGATAACATTATAAAAAAAAAACCGGCATTTACTCTTTACTCAAATTTATATACACTTGCTACCATTATGATAACTTTGGTATGAATATATGGAATGTTATCGGAACAGTTCGAAAAAACTTGAAGGGAAAAACCTAATCTGGCTAGTCTGCAACTAGCTGTCAAATAAAATGTTGCCAGTCAGTTCGGGCAAAAGTACTTGTTTATGGTTCACTGTTCATTAATTAGTTCTCCTCACCAATTTAGGCCACGGCGTGGCGTGCCAATCTTAACGGAGTTTAGTCATCTAAGCGGGACTTAATATAATGCAAAAGTCGCAGACACAGGTTCACTGTCTGTTCCTTTCTTTTACTCTCATAGTCCGATTATGACGGCAATCCGACACGACCTACTTGTGTTAATAATTTTACCACGATAAGAAAAAGTTATGGGACCTATACGAAATCATTCCATAAGACTGTCTTTCAAATTCATAAAAATTTTGACTAACTATCAGTTCTCCAATTTTAGAAATCATAGAATTCGTTCTTCTTTTTTTCAGAGCGCTTGTGGTGCCGTTTCCTGAGGTGAAATCAAGGGAAAACAAATAACATTGTTCCTATTTACACGCAAAGAAAAGAACCTTTTTAAGGTTTGAATGAGTCGTCCGCGAAAACTATCGGAAAAGTCGAATTTGACAGACTTCAAACAAAACTGTGCCTTATTTTTCGTTTGCTTTCTAACCGCAGTAACTTAAGAAAGTTCTGCAACCCAGAAAATAACTTTGCAATGGATTGTAAAGTTTTTACATTAATAGAAGTTACCCGTTATCAAGGCTGATGACAAGGTGCGGGCAACACAAAAATTGACAGATAAGTTTTTATTACCATTGTAAAAAACTGCAACTTAGTAAAATAATTATTATTTTATGGCAGTTGAAATCTCCAATTTTCGAGACATTAGAGAGACAATTATTACGTACCCGTACTTTATACCTACCGATATGTACTCCTTGTAATAAATTATTGTCGTAAAAATAAAATAAAAATCTTCAAGTGATTTTGTGTTCAGGTAACATTATGAATTGCCATAGTGTTGTGCAATAACAACACCTGTCTGAATCGATATCGATTGTTAATTTAACCTGCATTAAAATAAATTTAATTTTGAAATGATAAAAACACATTTTAGCCCCTTACCGCATGAAGTTTTCGTTTTCTCCGAAACAAATATGTATGATGATAGTTAATGATAAATAATACAAAGTTTGTTCAGACACATTTCCAAAATCCTGTCGCTTTTCGAGATATTTCAACAAACTAAAAATCCCGTTTATAGCATAATATGCAGTAAAGGCGACTAACACCAATTTGCCATCTAAAGCTTATTACATAATGAAGTACAGACTACTTAAAATAATTGCCATATATGGCATCGCATGCACTAAGCGAAATTTTAAATCAATCGCCTAAAGAACTTTGGAACTGGATTATTTTTGCATATACCTCCGTGAACTTTATGGTCCCGTGGCTAAGGGATCAGCAGAGTCCTGATCTTTATATGAAGAAAATGCATCATCAGATTCCGAAAGATGAGTAACCTTTTACGTCTCATACAAATACTGGGTTCGTAATCTTGATCATCCGGATCATCTCCTGTTAACTCATCAACATCATCTACGCTATCATTCGGTATTTTAAGCAAGCCCATAAAAAATGGGATCCATTTTATGTTGGAAAAACAAATATTGTTAAACTGCATTTACTGCCTTTGGAGATAGTTCAAAAACGCAATGAATGCATGCAATTACAGATATGGAAAACTGATTTACGTGTTATTATAATATTCCAGATCTGTGACGTTAAAGTTTGGCATGATTGTCGCTAAACTATATCTTTGTAGTTACATTTTTTTTTGTTTTGGGGGCTTTCAATACTCTTCTTTGAAGCACAATAAAATTCTTTGAAAAAAGCGATACACAGTCAGAAAATCAATTTTTAAAACAGAGTGTATCAGTTTGCTTAATCTCAACAGTCGTCGACTGATTTTGTCATATTCTAGTTTCGTAACGTGTAAAACTGGATGGCAGAATTTTTATCTAAATTGAAGTTTAGATGTTGCCGAATGTGCCACAATATGCAGTAGGGCAAAAAGTAATATATTTTTTTACTTCTGAACGTTTGAAAATAAGTACGCATCTGGGTCCAATGCGTCACAGTAATTAGAAAAGCTTGGTTTCCCCAAGACGACCCACTGACCTTTTCTTTTTATCGCTTCCATTTAAAACTTATGATTTAACAAATTGACTGTTTGATTTTAATGTAGATTCTTCGCTAGTTGAACTAGCGAAGAACTGACGGGTGTCAGTTAGTAGATAGGAAGTGAAAGATTTATCACGATATTTTAAACCCAAAGACTTTTTAAAGGTTTACTTTTTCCTGTAACAAACCTAAACTGGACAACTTCTTACATGGGGCCAACTTCATCGCCCTAAACCCGACCGCATACTGTAAGAAATTTTTGTCAAAAACGTCTGATGAAGATATTTTTTAAAAGCTAACAGTATGCGGTCGCGCTTAATCGATCGCACTTAACTGATTCAATACGCTGTAAAAAAAATTATTATTCGCTTTATGTGTACTGTAAAAAGCTCTGATCTAATTGCAGTTGATACAATAATAAATTATATTTCATTAACGTACTTCTATTTTGGTTTACGTAAACTGTTGTAAGTGAAATAAGACTGTTTACCTTTAAAAATAAAGTTCATATCAAGGTGATTAGATTATTAACCACTGTTGTTGCTCGTTACTTTGTCAGCCGAACTTCATCCTACGGCGAACTAACACGAACATGTACGAGTGTCGAGAGAGCCAAACAAAGACTGAATTAAGTGAAGAAGAGACACATTTATATGGCCACTGATTGAGTAATAAGTTTATTTAGGGCTTTATTGATCTAAGATTTAGGGAAACAAAATATTTCCTTCAATCGTTTGCGAACTACCCATATCTAGCGTGCTGGCGTATGAACAGATGACAACATATCAAGTTACCAAAATCTGTCAAATTTATTTAATAGGTTTTGAACTTTATCACAATAGTCGAAGGTTCATGTTCAATTGCGAAATTTTGACAGATTGAGGTAGGTTATGTAGGTATGCTGAGGTCTGTACAAATTGGTCCGTCATTTAATGTAATTATAACATTTCATTTTTTTATTTAAATATACATCGATACTTCAGTATTTTAAACACCACGTCACTTAAACCCATCTTTAGGTACGTGTCGCACTTACTTGCTTTTGTATGTGCCTTCTCTTCGGTCTTGCTAGCAGTTCTATGCTTAGTCTTTGGACACAGGGCACGTATTGTCTGGAAGTGAAGTTTCTGTTATTTATTTCGGATGTAAATACATTTATTTAATTAATTTTAAGGATATTTTATAAATTTACAGTACGAAATTATTTTTGTACACATATAAAAGCAGCAAAATGCGAAAAGGTGGTGTGTAAATAAAGCAACTAGCAAGGTACGGTTATTTTACTGTACCAGTACCTGCCTGCGTACTACATATTGGTGCTCGTAAAATTGTTCCTACATTGAAGGTAAGAGGAATATAGCAAATATTTTTATTACGAAATAAAATATAACTTGGCATGTATCAATCCTATCAATTCATGTTTAATTTCATTAAAGAATTTAGGATAAATTAAACGTTTGCGTCGTCGCAGATAAATTCGATGTTCTTAGCTTATACGTGGTTAGCATGTGACTTGACCTTAGAGCTCGATCAATTTAATCATTAGTTATGAGTGAATTTAATAGAACATCGTTGTGATCGTAAGGGCTCAATAATAAAAACAGATGACGGTTTAGTCATGTTGCGATTGTTGCGAATTTACGTAAAACTGTTGCGTTCTTCACATTAGACTTTGACACCTGCTAAGCGTGTGTGCGTGTAGCGAAGCAAACGCGTATTTATATCCTATGTGCTGCGAATGTGTGTGAAGATTTCTCTTATTGAACGTGTATTCAATCTGTTTATTATTTACAGACATTAAACCTCTAAGAATTATTTATGAGTAATACCAATTTGACAAAATATATAAAAGCCATGTAAATACTTGTTATGTGTAAAAAACAATAGCACTATAGTAGATATATAGAATATCATTGTAAAAAATTACAAAATCATTACTTAAATACTTATGTTCTACTTTCAAAATGCTTGAGTCATTCAAACATGCATAGGTAATTATGAATTTTTTAAAGTAATATTTGTGGGTACAATTAAAACATTTAACTAAGTGTATCTGCCTTAAATGTACATTTATGAAATAGTTACAATTATATATGCTAAGTATATACTTAGGTTTTTATATACACAGAGACAAATAGTATGCCAAAGCTAAGTAGTATAATTTTCACCACTACTGCTGACCAGCAGTTGGGCTATTAGTGGGTATTTTTAAACACTTAAGTAAGACTACAGTAGAAATTTTCACTAACAATGAGTTACCTTCTTATTTTCAAATATTTAAATGGAATAAAGGTGCTAATTATCAGAACATTTCTATGTTTTCAATCAGTAATGGAAGATGCTTTGGTGAATCTTGGAACTGGTAATAAATCTATAATTATCTGTGGTGGCATTAATCTGTACCCAGCAGTAGGTTCTCACATCTCTTTCAATAATTTAATTTGTTGAGTGTGAGAGCCATACTGAATTACTACAAATATGCCGCTGTAAATTATCCTCCTTCAGATCATAGCCATCAGATCATTGCATTTTATGAATAATGCCCACCAATTTTGAGCAATGTTTATATTTATCGTAATTTAATTACCTTGGATTGTAAAATGTCCAGATTCCTATAAGGCCACTGAAAAATAAAGCCAAAAATACAGAAGAAAAATTAACCCCGACATTTGATTGCTATGTAAAACAAGTGAACATCTCCAAGGAAATAATTTAAATGTATGCGTAGCGCTTGCTTATATCAATATCATAACCTTATGTTTTGTTTCGAACTCAGAATGGACATTTTATAATCTAAGTTAATTAGTAAATTAATATTCAGGGGCATTTTACTTTAACAAACAATGTAAACAAATACAATAGTATGAAGATATTTTCACTAGTGTGTACCATAGATAATACTCTAGAAATGAAAACAAATGACTGAATTCAAAGTTTATATTCAGTGTTTGGGCGACACAGAGAATTCGGAAAAGTGGGGAGTAATAGTTTAAACTGTGCGACCATAACCCTTTAGGTATATTAAATCAGTAAGTTTTAATAAATATCTTGCTATTACTCAGAAAACTTCATTCAAAAGATTCTGTAATGGTAAAATTGAAATAAGTGCTTTAAATCATGATAATAGAGATCAAACTACACTTTCCTTTCTGTTTAAAGATTTATAATTATATTCATTATATTATTTTATTATACCAACAGCCGCACAGGTCCTTCCCCAAAGTTAAACCACGCTGCTGTTAGTCTGTGGATAGGTGAATACCTATGATGGCCAGTTTCCTCCCTGCTTCAAAAAGCACATAAAGCTTCATTGGTCTTGACAACCGTTTATAGATCTTTGACAATCTCTACTGTTAGTGAGTACCTCAAAGGTCTGACAACCTGGCTTACCAGGGGTATAAATATTACCCAGTTACTGGATTATTTACGTCAGTAACTGTTGCCCGCGGCTTCAGCCGCTGGTCGGGTCCTATTGGTCGTAGAATGATGTTTAAGCGAATGACGATTTAAGCGAATTCATTAATCCTGGTCAGGAATTGGACCTGCTGATTTTGGAAAAAAAAAATACATCCTGTATTATTCACCATTCAATAGTTGCTAATAAGGATCAAATTCTGGGAAGTAGAAGAACTTAATTTGCCATATATCATTATATGGCAAATTAAGCATAAATTGGCTGCTAATTATTTAATAAACTTAGCAACATCATTTCAAATGGAATGAGATTTATTTATTAATATTTATCAATTATTTTAATTTCTATGTACAGACGCCAGCACATCAGCCTACTTTAAATTTCCAAATGTTCCCAATCGATTATGAACCTTTTTGTGTTGAAATAAATCTGGAAATCTATTAAAGAACTTTAAAGATTGGGGTAGGTTGATGTGCTTTGGTTTTTTAAGAAATGTTTAGAAACAGACGGACAAACTAAGTAATTTTTGCAAGAATATGTTTGCTTATTACAGCCTGTGCTCCACTGCTAAACTTAATCCCGCAATTCATATATTTGTTAGGTTGCTGTGCCATATTATTTTGCGTAGAAAAAAGCACATCTCAGTTCTTTTTTTAAATGTTACCAATATAAAACTTATAGTTTACATGAAGTAAAAGAAATTATTATTTGAGACCTTTTTTTAACTTATACAATTATTGTTAGTTAGTAGTGTCACAACCACGACTGGGACTGGGTTCGATTCCTAGTTTGGTCAAAGCTATTTCATAGTAGTAGCCACAGAGTTTGCAATAAGCTCACTCCCTATGAATACCCATACATGGGAATGTTACTAAAATATAAATGGCGAATGTAAATGTTACCATTAAGTCTCTGCCTTACTTTTTGGTTTTTGGTGGTAAAATGCTGGGACGCGGGACTGTCTCATCAGGAAACCGTGACCCTGAAACGTAAAGGGCCATTGAAGGGTCATCGCTTTTATTTTAACAGAATTTTAATTCTCTTCAAGTTAGACGAAGTATTGACCAAATCACAACAGCGTGTAAAATTTTACATGGTCAAACCGATGCATCGGATTTACATGCGGAGCTGTGTCAATTGTATGTTTCAAATAGTTACAATGGATCTAGGAAGCACAAGCTATTTAATGTCCCATTTTGTCGCACTGTAGCCCGATCCACCTCCCCTATACCGCGAATACTAAAGATGCTCAACGCGCTCGTGGAGACCAACCCTGGATTGGACTTGTTTGCTGATGAATGGAAGACGATAATGTTAGAATGTCTGCGATTCTGTGAGGAGACAGAATGAAAGGATCATTTAATGTAGTGTTAATGGCTTCTTAAGCTGTACTAATGTATTAAATAAATAAATAATTGCGGATTTTAGTCAGTACAAATCTGACAGTCCCGCCCGCCCTGGGTAGGAAGACTCATTTTATGATTTTACCACGATAAAAAAAAAGGTAGTAAAATGCTCAAATGATCAAAGAGTCCTCCTTGACTGTTAGACTATCTTCAATTGCCCTGTACGTTCCAGGGTCACGGTTACCTATTTTAAGTCTCTGCCTAATGTTTCAACGGGCGCGTTGTTATTAACTTATTATGGTAAATAGGGAAGTTCCTATCGGATGCTTGCAATATGCGTGCTGACGAATATACATTAAACATTTTGAAATGTTTCTTTTTCTATTTTTTATTAATTAAGTTACTTATTTTTGTGTTGTTTGTATTAGGCAGGTAAAGCAAGATGGCGGAAGCGCACTCGGCCGTTGCGTTTTCGTTCGCGATCACCCACGACGGATGGGATGTGAACTTTGACCGTGAGGTGCTCTATCTAGTGTGGGAGTCTGGAATACGATCGTGGAAAAAACGTCTGGCGCGTTTCAGAGTAAGTATAGAGCCACTAGGAGTAAGTACGATGATTCCCGATGTCCACCCCCAATTTGTCCCCCACTGGTGGACAGCTAAACGTTTTATATAAATCATTCCCTTATATAAAATCTTCCTTTTGTCCACCCCGGGGGGGGACATCGGGAATCATCGAGTAAGTATAGAGACAATTATGCACCGACATATATTGTACATAGGTCCAGTTAAAGGAAAGTTAACTTATAGACGATGAAGGAAATATTATGAATGATAGACTTGATTCAATTAAAGTTTGATTTCAATTTCTTGATGTATTTACCTACCTAAATTACCTCGATATCATTAAGTTGTGTGTACCTATTTGCTTCACCAATTGCGACAATTCTACCGTATAAAAATAATATGTTATACTATGTAAATTTGCTTTGTAATTGCGTCCGCATTGTCGTTTTCTTCCTTACTAAACGTTGGCAACTAAATCTAATCATTACATAATGTACTTATTCAGGGCCCTATGAAACATTACTACTTCAAAAGGGCATTGTTTAAGTTAATTTTCAGTGATTAATGATAACAAATAGACGGGCATTGGATTTAAACAACCTGAAATTAACTGGTATTACTCACTGGTGAGATTATTAGACTTGCAAATAAAATATCGTACATTGTTTATTTTCTAAAACTGACAAAACCGAAGTTTGTATATAATTTAAAATATAATTGCCATTTTGCGTCATTTTGGTAGTCGTAAATTGTCAAATGAACCAAAAGAGTGTATACTAGCTTAATCTGTCACTAGGAAGTGGAACGAAATGAATTATTTTTGTAGTTTTTTTCTGATATTATAATCTAAGGAAGCTTAAGGCGTTGACTTCCTCCGCTCGTGAAACATGGAATGGCATGTGAGACTTGGTAGGCTAAATCCATTTTGGTGTTCCCTCACGCACTTGTTCATCACTTCGGCCTTACCCCAGACTTGTAACGCCTTCGGCTTCGTTCAGGTTAGGCGTGAGGTAAATGACTTGCCTGTTCCGTCTGTAATAGGTGCACTATGCAACGTCGTTTCACGTCTAATTTGAAATAAAAACCAACAATGTTTATCATTTCGAAAAATATTCAAATATATTTAACTCAAGTCATTCGAACGGTAAAATGGGACGAATATTCGAACTATTCGAATTGGAAGCCCTAGTTTATACAGATTTTTAACTAACCAACTTTCGCATCCGTCTACGCATCTCCTACAGGCTTGCCACTAATTGTGGTTTATTTTTACTGGCGACCTAATGTCACTCAGTTCATGTATATTTGGAAGATATTTGGTTGCAAAGTAAAAAAAGAAAATTTCCGGAAATCCCTTATCATTTTATCAAACATAGTTTTGATTAGTCAATAACAATGCTAAAGTGCATAGTTCAAACAATCGTCTGAAGTGAATAATTTCCACTTACTTTAGTTCGAGGCCATTGTAGGTTCTAGGAGTAGTCTAGTCTCAATTACAGTAGTAACAGCTAGGCTGGCAGGGCGCTACGGTTATAAAGTTAAACTGAAATCAAACAACTATTCGACTGAGTTTCGCTGGCATAAATTCGGCTGTGTTTAACGGCACTAAGTGTTCCGAGTTCGACTCCGTCAGAAAATCAAAATGATTGTTAGTGCTCCAGCAGAGAAAACTATTTTTTTTTAATGTTTGATATGATGTCATTCTAATGAAAGTTATATGGTCCACAGAACAGCGTCCATAATGGCGTTTACCCAGGGCATATGCAGTCTCTCTACGTGCTGTGGACACTGCTCGTGGCCGCGCATTTTGCTGGATTTAACATACCATTTGGATTAGTACAAAAAGCATTATCTGTTTTACCTAGGTAAGTGTTACTTGAACCCGATAAATATAACATTACTTACTGCTATTTGGGATTTAGCTGTTTATATTTTATTGGCTTTTCCTCATCCAGCATTTTTTTTAAGATACTGGAGTATTTGGACTCGAAAACAGATCAAAATAATTTATACAATATAGTTTTTAAATTATGCATTTATAAGTATCAATTAATGTTTTTGCTTTTTATGCATCTAGGTGCACTATGCGGTACATTTGATATTTTAAAAGTTAAAAGGGTGTCTTGGGTACTGTTAATAGTATAGAGAGATGTGTGTAATGCGGGCTTTTGTTTGGCTGGACTAATATTGGCTTTTCCTGTAGTTCATTATGTATGTCATAAGAATACATACTTGCTCGACTTCTCCCACAACTTAATCTCCTAACAAATAAAATCTACAGTTTACAAATTAAGGTTATGTTCGCGTTTGTCCCATATCTCGTCTGGATTCGTCGTGTTATGCCTACTTCACTCTATGACTACTTTCTGAAGTTTACAAGTAATCGATAGCACAATGCCAACATTTTGAAATCACCATACATTAGATCATATCAGGCATACAAACGCGACGAAACCGCTCGCCTGGTGGTAAGCGAAGGTGTATTCGACGGTGAAGCACCCTTACCTAGAAACAAAAGAAAATCATCTATACATACTCGTAAAATAAAATGGTAGGAAAGTCAAAACTGTACATTGAATATTTTTTTAAAAATACTTGGGGTGTGATCTACAATCGATACCGAAGCCAAAAATATAGTTTTAGAATTTTTGTCTGTTTGACTGTATGTAAGTCCGGGATAAACTCAAAAAGTACTGCATGCATTTACTTCAAATTTGGCACGAATATTATTAAGAAGTCGGGTCAACATATAGGCTACATATAGGGGAACGAGCAGTGAATCTTTATTTCTTCAACGCATTCACGCAGACGACGTCGCGGGCAGCAGCTAGTATAAAATACAATGCTAAGATAAGTAAATACTTTGTAGTTTATCGTCCATAGGTCGAAAGTCAAACATAGCAATAATATATCTGTGAGTAATAAATAACGTTGAGAAGATTCTGAGTTTCTGACTGGCATCACTCCGTCTGGTGAAATTGGGTGTCTAATGTAATATCATCACATCATCTAGGTTTATGCTATTTGAATGTTTTGTTGTGACTTTTTTAGAGACAAATGCTTCTAATGATGTCCACCGCAGCATTCGCCTAAATTTCTAGTTTGAGCATTATATTACAAACTAGCTTCCGCCCGCGACTCCGTCCGCGCGGATATCGGTCTTCGCGTGAGTGGTTTATTTCTCCATTTTGAGTAACTCTGACAATGACATCTTATAAATATCTATTGGACCCAAATACGGCTAAGCCTATAATAATTAAGGAGATTTACGGTTCTACAGAACAACGTCTATGAATAAAACTGAAAAATAAGATTTTATTTCTACGTATTTTTCCAGGATAAAAGGTATCCTATTTTATGCCCAGGATAATAAGGTATAATTATACCAAGTTTCATCGCAATCGAACCGTTAGTTTTCACGTGATGCCTGCATATACAGACAGACAGACAAAAATTTTTAAATCACATATTTAGGTTTGGTATCGATCCAGCAACACCCCCCGCTATTTATTTTTTAAATATTTTCAGTGTACAGAATTGACCCTTCTACAGATTTATTATATGTATAGATAGCGTTGAGGGAGCATTGGCTTGTAATTTAACAACACAAGATTCCTTTTTGTACAAAAATGTGATTGTTACATTTTTTACACTATAGGTAAGAAGAACTGAGTATTAACTCCGTTCTCCTAATCATTGATGTTCAAGTTTAAAGTTATACATTATAGGCGAATCTTAGGATTCATGATAATTTACCGCAAAAACTAATAATTTCTAAGTTTAATTAAGTCGAAGTAGTCGCAAAGTTATCATTATCGAGTTTAGACATTGATTCAGCGCTTACTTATCAATGTAATACAATTTAATCCACAATATTTGTAGCGGCCGTCTAGCGATTATCTTGCCAATAATCGTATCCGTTTTCATCAATCTCATGTAAAATACTTATATATAGACAAGAGACTACTATGACTGATAAAACTTATTTTTATCTTGAAGATATAGGGTAGTACGAAACACATCCACAGAAAGGCGGTGAGGCGGTAACAGGACGATATTTAGTAGACAGACTGACATACATATTACTTGAGACTTAAAATTCGTGTCAACTTTATCAAACCTATGTAGCCTATGTATATAAAAGAGCAGCCCTGTAAAATTATCGATAACGGTCGGTTCAGTACAGGTGTGCAAAGATTTTTTTTTATAAATAATAAAATAATTAAATATTCCACAACTATCACACAACGCCATCTAGTCCCAAGCTAAGCAGAGCTTGTGTTATGGGTACTAGACAACTGATAAACATACTTATATATTTCTAAATACATACATATTATAGATAAATAACACCCAGACACAGAAATGATCTTGCTCATCACACAAACATTTGTCCTGGGTGGGAATCGAACCCACGACCTCCGGCATAGCAGTCAGGGTCACTAACCAATAGACCAACAGGCCCAACGACAGTCTCAGGTTTGACCACTGTCTCGCCTGGTGGTAGCAATGACATGGTCGTTGATGAAGCACACTTGCCTAGAAGTAACCTATTTTTCCTTGACTTGAAGACCCCAAGGTTGTGGCTATCAGAAAACAAGGAGTCCGGCAGAGAATTTCTGTCCATAGCTGTGTGCACAATGAAATTATTAGACTGCACGATCCTCAGATTAAAGATACAGATTAATGTGAGGCGCAATCAAACGTTTTTTAAACGTGCCGTAGCCACAAATATACCAGCTCGAAAAAGCTTAATTAATTTAAGCTTTTTCGAGCTTTCATTTATTTATTATTTATTCATTTCAACCTAGCTTTCACTTGCGGCTTTGGTTTCGTTGAGGTTGGATATTATCCCACAGAGACGTACTACCAGTATAAAATATTTTAGTTAATTTTACGGTTTACTTTTGTGTTAAATATGTCAGTTGTTAAGTTACAAGTTCATTCTTCATTTACAATGTATGTAAATTAGTCAGAACTATGTTCTTTTATGTGTTATGTTTGTCAGTACAATGTAACGCGGTTGTAGATATCATACGTCAATATATTGTTGCACAGCACTAGATTACATTACATAATGCTAAACATGCGTCTTTTCAAAAGATGATAGCTTTATGTTGTACCATCCAGAAACGCCTAATCGCTAGTCGTTGATCGCATTGTCGCCAAAAGGCGCCTGGAGTCAACTCAGCCGATGTTATTAGACATTGAGCAAAGTCTCTGCATACGCAATGCCATTTTATTTGTAGTAACAATACTATTATGTTTTGTTTAGCAACTCCACGATGTGGCAGGTCATCGCTTGTTTATTGGCAGCTCTTACTATGTGGCTGAGTGTGATATTTCTCATGAGATACCTACTCAAACTGCTATTAATGTACAAGGTAAATGCGTCGCTTTACACATTCATTAATGAAGCATGTTTAGTGATAACGCTCACTTTTTTAACAGATTTTATTTTTAATAGGGATGGATGTATGAATCTCGTGCCCCCGGATCGAAGATATCTGTAAAGACAATGCTGTGGATAAGCATAGTTAAAGTTTTATCCGGGTGGAACAAACCCAGGTTGTATAGCTTTCAAGGATCGTTGCCGAGACTACCGCTACCTGCTGTTAAAGATACTATGAAACGGGTGAGTGAGTCAACTTTGAAACAATCTTGATTAATGAGAACAACTTGTATAAATATCAACTTTAATATGTGACAAAAATAGAACATTATGAGAAAATTTTGAGTACCTAAAAGCGTAATACTTACCTAAATATGTGCTTTTTTCAGTACCTGACTAGTGTTCGCCCCCTTTTGGACGACGACAACTATAAGAGAGTAGAAAGTTTAGCAAAAGAATTTGAAGAAACTATTGCTGTGAAGCTACAGAGATACCTTGTACTGAAGTCATGGTAATTATTGTACTAAATAATTCATAATAATTATAAGGCTGTTATCTTTCGAAAGTTTCAGATTGATAGAATAATTACTTTATAATCAAAATAGTTTTTTCTACCACTGACTTCTCCAGGAGCGGCCATAAACATAAATGAAACTGCTCCACTCTAGGAATTTCTTCTGTGTTGTGGGTGCGCAAACATTTTAACATACCACAAAGAGCCGTAAATATAAATTCATGAATAGAATTATGCGGGAAACAGTAGCACAACTCACAACAGCCAGTATCACAACGTTGTTGCAGCAACATGTTTCTGTGTTACTGCTAATATATTTTTTTTTGGAGTGTTTTTTTTTTGGTATGTCTGCAAAACGAATATGTTCGAAAATACGAAAAGATAAGGCTTAAAAAATTCTAGTCTCCTTTTTTGAATATAATCAAAAATAAGTTAATTATATTTTTGAAACCATATACATACATAATTACGTATAATTCTTACGTTTGGTAGCGGCTCGCTTGATGTGAAGAAATGATGATGATGCGGCCTCGGGTCGAGCACACTTGCCTAAAAGATAAGAGATAATTCAGCAAACGATTGCGATGATAAAAGTCACTAATAAATATTATTTTCTTAGGTGGTCTAGTAACTACGTGTCTGATTGGTGGGAGGAGTACGTGTACCTGCGCGGGCGCTCGCCTCTGATGGTTAACTCGAACTTTTACGGAACTGACGCGATTTTGTTGAGACCGACCAGGATCCAGGCGGCGCGTGCTGGCGTCATCATCCACTTGTGCCTCAAGTTCAGGAGACTCATCGATAGACAAGAACTTGAACCGGTTCGTAACCAATATAATGTAATCATTGAATTGGCATCACTACCAGTCATATTCATATAATACCATATCATAACGAGGTGGTTCCAAGAGGGCTGTGAACGTCCAAGGAGACTTCTGAGCTTCTGGAAGGAGCTGGGTTTGCTCATGTAGCCAACCGTCCCGCCTCACGCATAACGAAGTACTCCTACGCTTCTAAATGCGGAAAGGGAGCCCTCAACAATATAATACATTCTTGTACGTCCACATTTATCTTATAATACTGTTGAGTATAATGGATATCAGTATTTCTATTAGCATTTGGTTTTCGACGTCAACAACGTCTGTCTGATAATGTGTTCATGCTCATTATTTACTCTAGTGCAAGCACTACTGTTTTATCAATAATATTAAAACTAACCAATGAGTGTCTTAGGTCACAAATAATATGTAGTAGTAATCAATTGTCAATAAGCTACGAAACGTCCTTGACTTAATTTCATTATTTTTAATTATGTTTTTCTTTTCCTTTACCCTGTGATGCTTAACTGCTGGGAAAAGACTTTATTTATATCATTATTTTCAAATAATAAAAGTATATACAACATTATTTTTAGTATATGCGAAACCTGAATATAGTTTGTTCAGAATCAGTAACAGATTCGATTTCAATATTTTTTACACCATGTTATATATTTTTTCAAAAAAATTTATATAAATTTTATTACCAGTTAATTACAATAACATCACCATATGGTTAGGTACCTATTGCCAAGCTATTATCACGAGTGTATAACACAGGAGACGCGGTTTACACGGGTGTACCGCGAAATGAGCATGTTTTTAAACGGCTAACAAGGTAATATACAAACTTATAACTTTGTGATTTTTTATGATACGGTTTTAAAATTTTGTACATAGATTCTTTACACAAAAATACTAGACAGGTGTATCGGGTTTCGCATAAACAAAAAATAATGTTGTATATACGCGTACCCCTAGTATGTGTGCCCTACAAAATAAAAATCTTAATTGTCACACTATCAATTTATGTCTTGCGTCCAGTAAGAGACAATACTGACCATGTCCGGGAAAAAAATATTTATGTAGTTACCCTGAAATCACTGCATCCTACACTTCTTAAAATGCGCTTCAAAGAGTACAAAACTTCTTTTTTTTTCCATAGATAATGTTACAAAACATGGTGCCTCTTTGCTCGTGGCAGTACGAGAGACTCTTCAACACGGTGCGTGTCCCCGGCATTGAGCGCGACAAGATTGTGCATTATCAGGACTCGACGCATATAACAGTCTACCATAAAGGAAGGTACTACAAAGTGCTCGTGTACTCAAGGGGACGCCTGTTGAAACCTGCTGAAATTCAAGTGTAAGTTAATGTACATGCAATTATTCTATTTGATAATGGCATTCAAAATATATATTTATAAACCAACTGCATGAATGAGTTCTTCCTCGATCTGTTTTGTAGTAGTACGCCTGTACCCCTCCCCCGCCTCTGCAGCCCTCAGACGAGGACGCAATCTACACAGTACTTACTCGTAAAACGACCCAAGGGACTGTGGGAGGACTCATTCAAGCGGTCGTTCTTACATGTTTTCATCGAATTAATTCTGCCTTGAACCATTTTTGTCTTAGACTCGGGAATATGATTAAAACACGAATCGTAACTGCTGAAGCAATGTGCGCATTATGCAATTATAATCCAGTGCGTCAGTTGAATACGTTTAATGTGAAGTATGAAGCACCCAACTGCCTACCAATCAAGCTAATTGAGGTCGTCGTTCAATGCTGCCGGTTTACTTATTTGAATATATGTAAAACTATTATCGGGCTAACATCGTTACAATGCCAAATAGGACATTCCTTAATCTTGTTTTTTTGTAATTCAATTCTCACTCTATGTATCTTGATTGGGCACGCCGCAATCGCGGCGGTAAGACCCCTCTTTGAGGAGTGGTTGGATAGGCCTTCTTCTGCGAAGAAGTCATGCTCGCGAAGGAGGAGGCGGGCCGCCTGAGGGAGAGGATAGCCTCCACCCCAGCCGCAGTGGTAGACGCCCACGACGACGGACGTCGCAAGACGATCTCCGGCCACTGTAGGCGCGGACATGCGGGCAGCGAGTAATGGGCAATTCGTCCGACCATGAACCATGCTCGGGTCGACGGCGCGTTGTGTTCCACGCGCGTCTCAAAGAGTGTCAGCAAAATGACGGGGCTCCCTTCTAGAAGGCCAAAGCCTGCCGGGGTCGCGGGACATACTTTATTACCTAGCACTTTCTGATTGGTATTAATGTAAGTCACGAAGGCGAGTGGACCATCTCTGTATGTTTATGGTAGATTTGCACAAGTTCGACTTCTCCAAGCCACACATGCAAAGCCGATCACGGCAATAAATACTTGTACATTCACAAAAGAGCCCACAAAATACAATGGCTGACGACCTACTTACATGTCTTTGTGCAATAAACTAGAATAGTAATCGGGAATGTATCCACCGAAGCAAACTTAGTACAAAATGGCGCGGAGCTGCGAGCATTGGTAGCCCAGTGGTAATGACCCCGACTTAAAAGTTGTAGGTCGTGGGTTCAAACCCAGCTAAACCTGTGAAGGATAATATCGTAAGGAAATTGGCATGATCTAAAGCCAAAATTTTGAAGTCGTGACATTTTGTGTTGATTACAGCCCACTCCCCCTCAAAGAGAGGCATGTCGCAGTAACGGGATCATTATAGGTTTATTATTTATTCTAATATACTCTACATTTATTTTAAAAGGTTCCCCACGCTATGATTTTCTCCTGTGTTGTGAGTACGTTTAAAACATAGGAACTCAAATATGCAAACACGCAGATTTGTAACAACTACTTGTAGGTCACACAAGTATTTTTCCGTGCGGGAATCGAACCCGCGATATGCTACGCCGCAGGCGAACGCTCAAATAGGAACTGTTAAGTTCTACAACCCTGTGCAAAAGAAATGCAATAAACTGTTACTGCTCTACTGTGTAAATAACATAATAATTATTTTGTGTAGACAAATCCAACAAATTCTGGATGACAAGTCGGAGCCGATGGTTGGTGAAGAGCGCGTGGGCGCACTGACGGCTGGCGAGCGCTCGCACTGGGCGCACGTCCGGCAGACCATGTTCAACCGCGGACACAACCGCACCTCGCTGCACTGCATAGAGCGCGCCGCCTTCAACGTATGCCTCGGTAAACATACATATATCACAACCCTATACACCCAATATTTATTTTTTTGTGGCTTAAAATCATCACCACTTTGGAGGGCAAGGTACTGCTAGACTTGCCTGACTGAAAACTACCCTACTATCGAATTTTGAACCGTAGAATAATCAAGTTTGTTTATTAAACTACAACTTATATTAGACAGTAAAAATAGTATTTGATTTTTTTATTTTGAATCCTAAATGCGCTGCCAATTTTCGTGGCCTTAATAGTACCTGAGTACCTGCATCAAAGTACCAAATATAGCAAGGTATCATAGCACCGTATAGTGCAAGTAAATTATTGAGATCAGATTTATAATCAGATATATCATATCATTTTTATTTACGCATTTAAAAGAGTAGATGCGGAACTGTAAATCAGTTCCGTCATGAAATACCTACAACGATAACAGAGCGGCCTTCATTGGAGATTGTGGATCTCATTGACCTCTTTTTTATTGTGATTATTTTGTACTCATTGTAGTAAAAATTAGTATTCAGTAAGGTTCACTGGCTTTGTGATTTTATTGTATAGATACATTACAATAAAATCACAAAGCCAGTGAACTTTGTAACAAAGAAAACTCTGTAACAAACGTCCAACATTCTTTATGCGGATGGCGAGATTTCGCTAAGCACGCGGCAAAAAAAAAAAAAAAAGAGTAGCCAAGTCATCTAATTGTACGTAAACGGTACTCAAATACGACGCTACTGGTATGTCTTCACTACGCCTTTTCCGTTATCATCGCTCTCAGATGGAATTCGGACTTTCATATGGAATACTAGATAAGAAAAAAATTCGGACTTACATCTTGCGGTCATACTGAACCTAATTATCATTTTCAATAGGTATTAGCAATACGAACGTTTCTAACAGTTTTCAACACTACGCGTGTGGCTGTCTTTAAAGGATAGTGTTAATATTTTAACACCAGTGCACAATGTCCTTTACCGTCGTAAAGCATAGTTACAGTCAAATATTTCATTATTTTTTCAAAAATTCCTCCTTTCAGTATTATTCGCTATATTTCTCATTTTCGGATTTGGTGATTTCATGCTCGGTTGGAAAATTTACCCTGTATACGTGTCGAATTGAAAAACTTATTTTATTTTTTATGTTGGTTAAATCTTCGGGAGTTCATTGTGAGAACGAACTCATAATCCGCACCTGTTCTCTATGTTTTTCACGCTTTATTATAATTTTCTTTTTATCGTAGTTCTAGTATTACTCTGGCAATTACCCCTTACTCCTCAATCTGCTTGATACGAGTAGTATGTAAACTTCATGGTGAAATCTTCTACTATTGAAACGTCGACACATTGTTAAAAAAGCCATGAGATGAATTTAGAACAATTGAAATTATTTATTTTTTAGAAACACATTTTTGTCTATCTACTCGAGAGAGGTAACTAAGCATGGTGAAATAGAAATGCTGTCATTATATAATAGTGTTGAACATAATATAACACTAGTATTTAGGTACATACTCGAACTCGGATATAAAAAATCATGACGTTTTTCGTTTAGACCCGTATATCTATCTATATATATAAAAGGAGAACTGACTGACTGACATATCAACGTACAGCCGAAACTACTGGGGCTAGGAATGTGAAATTTTGCACACGGCTTCCTATTATAATGTAGGGGAGCACTAAGAAGGGGTTTTTGGAAATTTAACCTTTAAGGGGGTGAAAAGGGGGAATTAGGAAAGTACGTAAGCCACGCGGACGAAGTCGCGGGAAAAGTGCTAGTCCCAGATAAATGGAGTAGCGATGAAATAACATCCATTTTATTATCTTGTTTTGTCTTCGAAGAGTACACATTACGTCAGTCCACAAACATTTTACGAACCGAACTTCACTTCTTCCAGATGACTTCGAGTACGGCTATGATGAGAACGATCCTTCAAAACTGGACGAAATGGGACGCGTACTCTTGCACGGTAAAGGTCACGATCGGTGGTTCGACAAGTCATTCAACCTATGTTTCAGCAAAAACGGTTTTGTAAGTATTTTTATCTTCGATCAATAATAGATTGTTTCCTTGTTATTTCCGAATTTCAAAAAGAAGTGTTGAGATGTCTAGCATTACCAAAGTAGTCTGATCAAATTAGACAGAATATTGATCAATTATATATTGTAAATAACAAATCAATATTGATCAAATAACAAATCTCCGACACAGCTGATTTTGGTGTTTCTTTGTGGAACAAATAACGTGTCAAAAGTCCCCGTCGATAAAGAAAACCCCGTGTGTTAAAATAAAACAGTAATTAACAATCAAGTGCCAACATTTTAATTCATTGGCTTTTCTCGAAAATGTTTTATTAAAAATATAGCCCAGACTAAAATTGTAGATCATGAAATTATCTACGAAATGGATCTCATGGTATCGACGGGGACTTTCAGTACGTTATTTCTACTAGCGTACCCAAGGTCTCTGACAAATATCAGTTGTGTCGGAGTTTTCGTTCATAGAAATGTTTATTTTGGCCCGACTAAACAGAACAAATAAATCTATTGTTTCTGAAGCTGAAACAAAATTTCTCAACAGACCACATTCAATGTTGCAGTAACAACAATGTGTACAGTGAATGAGAAAAAATTTAAAAGAAAAAATAAAGAACATGTAAAGTAAATTTCTGAACTCAATTGCATTTTTTAACATTCAATTTTTAGTACTACTAGTGTACAAAATTGTAGAATAAATATATGTTCCTGTTGGCGTGGTAAATACGGCGCTTGAAACAGAAAAATAATATAAACGGTTATTTTTCGTTAATTGAAGTTTATCAAAGTAAAATAATACTTAAGTAGGTATACTTAAATAACTTGCTTCTTACGAAACTAAATAAAGCAAAAATTTTCTTTCGCAGGTTGGTTTTAACTCGGAACATACGTGGTAAGAATACAAATATTAAAAGAATAAAAATTTATGTATAATAGTCTAATAATGTCCTAATACAAAAATTATTATATATTTTCAGGGCAGACGCACCAGTAATGGGTCACTTATGGGAATATGTTATTTGGTGTGAATTAGAAATCGGGTGAGTTGTTTTCCTAATTCATTAACACTCTGTTATGAAAACAATTACATTACATACTATTGTATTTAAATACTACCAATTTAAAACGCACATAACGATATTTCGACACGTAAACACGTACCTATATTTCGTTACCCAATTGTGTTTAATATATTTTTTTTTTAAATTTTTGTTCAGTTTTTACCGGTTTGTAATAAGCAGAGGTCAGAATTAGGTAGAGTTATTTAAGTACTTGCATCGAAATGTTGATATTAATATGGATTTCCCGGGATTTCTTTTAGACAATCCCGTGTGGCCAACAGTTATTACAAATAAATAATAATAAAAAACTCACAGGTGGATTAGATTAGATTAATGTGCAATTTTTATTAGTTTTTATTTTTTATTATTTATACACATACAGCTATCATAACAGTTTCCCAATTCGATAGTGCAGAAAAACATTTAACAATCATTTAGAAAACATACTTTACACTACAAACACAAAAAACCAAACACAAAGATCACGAAAAACTTATAAGTCTTGTAACATATAATGTCATTCTTACAAACTCGCTCAGTTGAATTCACAATATTAATAATCTTAAGCAAACATTAATAATCTTAAGCAAACATTAATAATCTTAAGCAAACATTAATAATCTTAAGCAAACATTCTCATACTTATACTTCTCCTTTTTTATAAATACGAAAATACATTTGCTTCTAGCCTAGTTGTAACTTTTTTATTAATTATCACGGGATTTTTCTGTTTTTTTTTTAAAGTAATCCCGGGGTTTGAGCCATATCCACTTTATTCTTTCGCTGTATGAAATCAGTGTTAGTACATGAATAACTACCTTATTCCGACCTCTGGTAATAAGAAATACTGATACAATGTGCCCTTACAGATACGATAAAGACGGCAATACACTAGGCACAGTTGACTCGCCGCCCCCGGCGCCAATTCGTTTACAATGGGACCTCGGGCATGAAGACCTTCTGAAGAGCATCGACATATCGTACAACGTCGCACTAAAACTACTCAATGACGTCGACCTCAGGATACTGATGTACACTAAATATGGAAAAGGTACGTCAACTTAAATATAATATAAGCTTCCAGTTCCGGCTCATCTTGTATTTTCAGAACTGGTAAGGGCCCATTCGGGGTTCATGAGGGGTTCATGACATCACAAGATGGTGTCAGCAATTCTTCTTCATAGTTGAACTGCATATAAGTAATGTTCGTTTCACTCTCAGGTTTCATGAAGAGCTGCCGGATATCTCCGGACGCGTTCATCCAGTTGATTCTGCAGCTGTCGTACTACCGCGACGCCGGCCGGTTCTGCCTGACGTATGAGGCCTCTATGACGCGTTTGTTCCGCGAGGGACGTACCGAGACTGTTCGCTCCTGTACCATCGAGAGCTCCGAGTGGGTGAAGGCGATGAACAACCCTAATGCCACGGTACGTCATACTCATCCAGAATACGCGTCCGTATATACCACATTTCGGGTTATGTCATCGAGTGATTTTTAGCTCAGATTTTTTACGATTAAAGTATTGACTCTATGTCTTCCGGGGTCGCGGGCCTGTCTGAATAGGTTACCGCGACCCTGCTGTGCATAAGGAGCAACTGAAGGAGCAGGTAGGTTTTTAGTCATACAAGTCAAAGTCTAACAGTCCCTTCTGGTCCTCCCAGGCTTCTAACTTAAAAGCAAATCGTTGTGAAAACACGACCTATTCCAACTTAGTAATCCAAATTCTCAGGTCGGCCAAACTATAATTGGGGTTTTAGATCAGGAATTTTTAGTAGCATGAGGCCATGAAATGCGGATCAGTGCCCAGATTATAGAAAGAGCAGTTCGAGGCTATTTTAGCGAAATGTGGTGGTATGATTAAGACTTGTGTTCATTTAGGTGCAAGAGCGGATGGATCTATTTGTGAAGGCCAGCCACCGTCATCAGCTGGGCTACCAGGACGCCATGGCCGGCAGAGGCATCGACCGTCACCTCTTCTGTCTGTACGTCGTCTCGAAGTACCTTGAGCTGGAGTCACCGTTCCTTCAGGAGGTGTTCAACGAACCTTGGCGACTGTCTACAAGCCAAACGCCCCACGGTTAGTATCCCACACTCTACTAAACGAATAACTAGTTATATATAAGCTAAGCCAGCTAATATATAAGCGGAATATAAAATAATCAATACTTATTACTGGTTCTTCAACTATAACAAAAACTTCAAATAATATTTTAAAAACAATTTAACTCGTTAACTTAAGAGCGTTTACACCGAATAGCATATCATACAACATTTCTAGTCATTAATTTTTTAAATGACTGAACCGATTTCGAAGAATGTTCGTGCGCACAAGCAGGATACATTGGTCAGAAAATGTTCTAAACTAGCACTTTTCCCGCGACTTCGTCCGCGTGGGTTACGTACTTTCCTAATTCCCCCTTTTCACCCCCTTAAAGGTTAAATTTCCAAAAACCCCTTCTTAGTGCTCCCCTACATTATAATAGGAAGTCGTGTGCAAAATTTCACATTCCTAGCCCCAGTAGTTTCGGCTGTACGTTGATATGTCAGTCAGTCAGTTCTCCTTTTATATATATTCTAAATATACAGCGTTACAGATAAATTAGATCGGTATCAAACTTTCCTTTGAAAAATATATTTTCGTTTTCCTTTTTGAATGATAATCCTTATCTGTTCTTACAGCACTTATTACTTGAGTTTGTGTGTATTGTATTACTTCAGTATGACCTCTTGGCAACAATAGAATAATATTATTTTAATTTATTCCCTATTCTCAGGCCAAACCTCAATGTTGGATCTAAAGAAATACCCTAAATGCGTGAGTGCTGGCGGCGGCTTCGGTCCAGTGGCTGACGACGGCTACGGAGTCTCCTACATCATTGTCGGGGAAAACCTACTGTTCTTCCACGTCTCCAGCAAGAAGAGTTGCCCCATCACGGTGAGACTGAACCCTTTATATTACGTAATTTTTGAAAAAACTAAACTTTGATTGTATTATTACTTACTAGCACTTTGCCCGCGACTTCGTCCGCGTGGGTTACGTACTTTCCTAATTCCCCCTTTTCACCCCCTTAAAGGTTAAATTTCCAAAACCCCTTCTTAGTGCTCCCCTACATTATAATAGGAAGCCGTGTGCAAAATTTCACATTCCGAGCCCCAGTAGTTTCGGCTGTACGTTGATATGTCAGTCAGTCAGTTCTCCTTTTATATATAGAAATTATCTCTCTCATACAGAGAAGGCTTTTGTTCCAGAGGTTGGAACATTAATAGGCTGATGATGATTACATATTAACGTATTACTTGTTAGTATCAGTTACTGTGTGAATAAATTCATGTTTAATTTATTTATTCTATTGTTTAAACTTGTGTTCATTTTACAGAGTTCATCAAACTTCGTGAAACAAATCGAGAGATCTTTGAAAGATGTGCAAGACCTCTTTCATGAATACAAAAAACTCAAAAACGGAATCAAGAATAATAAGTAGATAAATATTAAGACACGCTTTTGTATTGTTTTAGTTTTGTTGTTTTGTGTAGTTTATATTTTTAGACTAAGTATCACTCAAATCTAACTGAAGTATTCTTCATAATAATTCATTGTGTACAATATTACTATTTAAATGACCATAATTTCTAAAAATATTATAATACGTCAAACCAAACTATATAATAGTCTTCAATTCATATGATGTATTGCCAAGGACCATGAAATTGGAGTAAACCCCGCCTGTGGAAGAAACATTCAGTTATTCGAATTAGACTCGTTATTAATCGTTAATGTTAATAGTGGAATTTGTATTGTCAGGTATCTGGTGCTGTACACATATACACTTTATTTGTAAACGTTTTGCTTCTGCTACCGATGTTTGAAGAACAGAGTGAATAATATTTTAAATTAATTAGTTACTTTTGAATTATGTTTGAATATGCTTAGCTAATTTTATTTTAAAGTTTACTTCTTTTCGAATATCATTTCATAGTACGCTGGAAAATGTATTAAAATATAATTGGATTGTAATTATATTCATAGATAGATAATATAATCGCGCTATAGACACACGACTAAGGTCAAGATTTCACGGTGTCCGTACAATCGCATCCCTCGAGGCACCTTCTTCAAATCAATGCCTTCCCGTAAAATCTTGGTCCTATCTGTTATCGCCCTTTTGGTGACATTCATGTATACATAGCTGCACGTCAGAGCGATAGTTTAATTTTTAAAATAAAATAATTAATACATTTCGAATTCGACGTCACGTTTCAATTTTCCTGTTTGTTAAATTATTATTTTGACTTACGCAGAAATTATAGCAGTGCACAACATAGATTTGTCATCATTACAATATCATTGCAATATTTCAATAATTACATTATTATTATTTTATGTTATCTATGACAAGTGTTTAAAAAGGACTATAGAAAAATATTCAACAAAGTTATGCGTTACACGCTCTACGATGTCGCTGCGTGAAATATTATTATTATTGTAATGTATATATTCCATAAATGACGGCGCAGCATGAAGCGCCATTTTTTGTTTTATTTTATAGTAAATCCAACTTTGTAGCCAATATTTTATCCTTAATTAAGTTAAGTTTATTATAAATTTGATATGAATGATTTATTATGTACCAACACAATTGCTTTTAAATGCATTTTGATATAAAGCTAGATTTAATTATGTGAGCGACTGCGTTGATTGATGTTAAACTTGGTTCGAATAATATTCAATCACGCATTCCAAATTTTATCTCAATATCTATACAATTTTACTACATTTTCCTTTTGTTTAAATACTCTGCTTACAAAATACATTCTGTCCAATAATAACATATTTAGTTTTAGGTATTTGAAATGTTTTTAGTAATGACAGTGCTAAGTTATAAGGAATTGTCGAATTGTTAAATACAAAGAGTTTCATGAACAGTAAAATATCCAAAGGCACGTCAGAGATGTACATCTCTGACGTGCCTTTGGATATTTTACAACGAAAATAAGGGGATCGGTATAATATGTATATTTTAGATAGGTACGTCTACAATGCAAAGGTGATCCCCTTGAGTTTTCAACAATCTAACAAATAACCACGTTTTTAAGCAACTTACAAGTTTGTTCAATCTAATGTAAATAAACATATTTAATATTGAGACATTTTATTGATTTGCTTTTGGTATCCTACTATTTTGACTATTTATGTAAATTTTACTGAAAGTCGCGGAATCGAATTCAACAGCGGCGCCGGGGTTATTTTTTAAATGCTGCTTCTTCTTTCTGTACATTGATCCAGTAGTTGGATCCTGTGTCATTGGTTTGTCAGTACGACGAACTCTAGCGGAACATGAATAATTCAGTCAAATTAGAAATGAAAATAGTGATCAAATAACAAAAGTCCGACACAGCTGAATTTTGGTAAAGAGCTTGGGTGCACCAGTAATGAATGCGTGCCGAATGACCCCGTCGATCCAATGTGTGCTAAAAAAGTTATTATGATCTACAATTTCAATCTGAGATATATCTTAAGATTATAAGCTTATATATATTAATTAGCTGTTGGTGGAAAAATCTATACTAATATTATAAAGCTGAAGAGTTTGTTTGGTTGAACACGCTAATCTCAGGAACTACTGTTTCGAATGATAACATTCTTTTTGTGTTGAATAGCCCATTTATCGAGCAAGGCTCTGGGCTATATAACATCACACTACGACCTAAAGGACCCGAGGAGCGTGTGAAACCGCGAGCAACAGCTCCTTATTTTATAAAAGGAGAACATTCACGCTCCATAAATTTTTGGGTACATTCTGAAAGAGTCAAAGAAAAAATGTAGTACCAATGGGTAGTAATAGTCATGTGGATCAATAGTTACTATGGCACAAAAAGTTGTAGGATTGCTCTCGGGCAAGTTATACAAGTTCAAAGATTCGTCATTTTCATACATTTGTTGATTTCTGAAAGTGCTGAGAAACACAAAATAATGATAAGTATTGGTAGAACTAACGACCTCAAACAATTCAACATAACATAACATCACGCCTGTAATCCCCGAAGGGTTGGGTAGAGGTGTACCTTATTAAAATGAATTATAATCTCTTCATTTTTATTGAAAGGAATATTTCAGAAAAGGCCCGGAAAAAATGATGTCCTTTAGCGGACCCTGACGCGATAACGCTTGGAAAATAAAAATATTAGAACTTAGAAAATAATATATGCGAAGATAACAGTTTAAAAATTATTTGTTAGTTTTTGTGTTGGGGTGCGTTTTTTTTAATCGAATGTTTCTACAGGGTGGCCAAAAAGTCGTGGATCAAACGAAACAGGGAGATAAAGGAGGTAATTTCCAACAAAAAATCTTTCCCCAGCATGGCCATAACTTCATTGCACGAAAAGATATGAATTATTTTAGTTTTTTCAATGAAACTACCGAGTTTTTTTACAATTTAATCAGTAAAAAATTAAATTGATTAAAAACAATAAAACAAAAGGTGTTGTATTATGAGTCGATAATGTATCAATACTACAAAAATTGTATTGCAGCTCTTGGTATCAAACTTAACGAGCAATGATTTTTTTCCGTAAATTTTGAAGCGTTACAAAAAATTACTTCTCACTTTAAGAGCACCATTTGAAAAAAAAATGTATTACGGAAAAGTGACCTTGTATTAAAAAAACTTGCTGGTTTAATGCTGATTCAAGTGAGATACAACACTTTACTCTTTGATCTTTAGTTTTGGATTTATGGTCGTTTTTTCGTATCAAGGTGCAAATTTAACAAAATGGTAAATTTAAGGAAAAAAAGATTTTTTCTCATACATACTAGGTAGTAATTTCAGAAGCCATCATGAAATAAAAGAACGATTATGACTTTGTAATTTTTATTAAAATACAATTTTTTACATTAAATTTTCAAAGTTCCTACCTCTGACCATAATGCACAATCTGCATCGCCTAATAAAATTCGCACGTAATCGGCGGAATGCACGTCTGTTATTTAGAATTTGTAACTTAGCAAACTCGAGCTTTTGTCGTAGTTCTTGTTCGGTGTTATTCTCACTTTGATACACTATTTCTTTAAAATAGCCCCAAACATGCTGAGTATTTGAATTTTTTACAAAATAATTTGAACCAAATACTGAACGAAGCTGAGATTCCTGAAGATAGAGTGGCAGAAATGTGGCAGTTCGAGGACATTTGAACGAGCGCTTCCCTAACCGGTGGATTGGTCGAGGCGGACCTATTGCATGGCCACCCCGGTCGCCCGACCTAAATCCCATAGACTTATTTTTTGGGGCTATTTTAAAGAAATAGTGTATCAAAGTGAGAATAACACCGAACAAGAACTACGACAAAAGCTCGAGTTTGCTAAGTTACAAATTCTAAATAACAGACGTGCATTCCGCCGATTACGTGCGAATTTTATTAGGCGATGCAGATTGTGCATTATGGTCAGAGGTAGGAACTTTGAACATTTAATGTAAAAAATTGTATTTTAATAAAAATTACTAAGTCATAATCGTTCTTTTATTTCATGATGGCTTCTGAAATTACTGCCTAGTATGTATGAGAAAAAATCTTTTTTTCCTTAAATTTACCATTTTGTTAAATTTGCACCTTGATACGAAAAAACGCCATAAATCCAAAACTAAAGATCAAAGAGTAAAGTGTTGTATCTCACTTGAATCAGCATTAAACCAGCAAGTTTTTTTAATACAAGGTCACTTTTCCGTAATACATTTTTTTTTCAAATGGTGCTCTTAAAGTGAGAAGTAATTTTTTGTAACGCTTCAAAATTTACGGAAAAAAATCATTGCTCGTTAAGTTTGATACCAAGAGCTGCAATACAATTTTTGTAGTATTGATACATTATCGACTCATAATACAACACCTTTTGTTTTATTGTTTTTAATCAATTTAATTTTTTACTGATTAAATTGTAAAAAAACTCGGTAGTTTCATTGAAAAAACTAAAATAATTCATATCTTTTCGTGCAATGAAGTTATGGCCATGCTGGGGAAAGATTTTTTGTTGGAAATTACCTCCTTTATCTCCCTGTTTCGTTTGATCCACGACTTTTTGGCCACCCTGTATAAGGCGTTAACCTTTTTTTTATATCAGAACACAGCAAAATGTTTTTATCAATTTTTATTTAGCAGGCAACATTGCTCGCTTTGTTGAAAAATAAAATCTGTCAAAAAATTACTAAAATAAATAGGTATCTCAAATTCTCAATCAAAGTAACGGATTGATATTTCTTATCTAATATGTAATACGTTTACAATATTATTTTTACTATCAACCCAATACAGCAATAAATATCTTAGTTAGGTTATGGAAATATTCGGGATGTTATCCTTATTAATTTCTCATGAGTTTTAGGATGTCCATGTAGTTATTTTACAAATTCAATTATGTATCATATACTTCGTATAATCTTATACAGACTTTGGGTTGTATCCACTTTAACCTTATTTTCTGGTGTTGTTGTATTTTGGTTTTATGGATTTATAACAGCATTTCTTGTATTTACTTTGGGAATTTCAGGTAAGAAACGTTTTGGTCTTAATATTATTTATCAGTTTGCATGGCAATTCATAATATAAAAAAAATAGACATTGCTTTGTGTTGATCATGAGTCTTTACTAGTAGTAATAACCTGTTTAAAACTACAGATACATCATTGTTTTATTCCTATGTAGAACCTCTAAATGCTACCTTCCAATCTTAGATTACAGAATGTCCAGAATCGTAGTAGGCCACTGAGAATTGAAGCCAAAAAATAGAACATAAAAACAAGTAAACATCTCCAAAGATAACATTTACATGAGTGCGTGATGCTCACTCACACCTTCACCAAGGTGGTGTCACAACTCCTTCATCTCAACAGCAATGCCCTCACTCAGGTATCCAGTGAGTGATGCTCTTCACTCTCTTTACTGGATGCTTTCATACAAAATAGCCTGGCTACTCCCACAGCAGCCAGGCTGATTTTCACAACACAAGCTACTTGTGTATTTTATCAAAAAATAACATTTCAATAATTTTAATTTTTAACCCCGCTGCTCGGCTTCTATTATAAAAAAATAAAAATTGACTATCCAACATAAAAAGATTTGTTCATACCTGTTGTTTCTGAGATTAGCGTGATCAACTAAACAAACTCTTCAGCTTTATAATATTAGTATAGACAAGACCCAAAATTAACTAGTTTTGCAATTGTATTAATTAGGTAATATTATTTACTGTAATATTGTGTGTATTTACAGATTGCTCACACAACATGCTTAACTTACCATTATAATCTTTGTCTGCAGGGATTCTTTACAGTGCTCAAGATCTATTATTATACTACCCCAATGACCCACCTGACTCTAGGGTGTTTGTACTTCAGCCCAGCAACTACAAACTTCCATATGAAAGTATCAAAATAAATAACAAAGATGGCTTCAAAATTCACTTGTTTCTTATAAAACAACCTGTGAATAGTAATCATAAACCAACTATGTTATTCTTTCATGGTAATGCTGGTAACATGGGCCAGAGGTGAGTAGCACTTTTCTATTTTCGATTTTCCTAGGGTTAAAATACCAAAATGGTTGTTTTATATTACAAGGTGGTTGAAGGGTTTCAATATATTTTATGTATATCACTAAGTTTAGGTAGTAAGTAGCTGCCCAGAGTTTGGAAATTGGAGGTATAATATCCCCGTATCTCGGAAAGCATTTAGTAGTTGGTCCTGCGTCTGATCTCTCTCTGTTTGTGACGGATTGCGGTCCCATCGGAACTATGAGAGTAAAGGAACAGAGAGTGCACATGTGCCTGCGCCCACACTTGTGCAGTATATTATGTCCCGCGCAGTTGGCTAATCTCCGTTTGAGATTGACAGCCGTGGCTGAAATCGGTCAGGAGGACTATAATAACAGTCAGTAAGAAAAGCAAATCATATCTCTGTTATACTTGTCATGAGGGCGAGGAAATTTGTCATGAGGGCTCTCCACTTCTTGATTCTGCTCTTTGAAGTTTAGGTAAATAGATTCAGCCTATTCTGATCATTAAGTATTAGCAAGAAAAATACTCCTATTATATGAGAAGACAATAATACTTAAACAATGATAAACCTAAGAAAAAACTCTAAAGTATGTACAAGTACATCATTTTTATATTTACAGACTGTCAAATGTCTCCGGTTTCTACCACAAGTTGAACATTAATATTCTCATGGTTGAATATAGAGGCTATGGTTTGTCAGAAGGAAGTCCATCTGAAAAAGGATTATATGTTGATGCACAGTCTGCTCTTGATTACATCATGCAGAGAACTGACATAGATGTCAGTAAAATAATGTTGTTTGGAAGATCTTTAGGTAAAGTACTGGTTCAAGTCAAATAATACAATGTAGTCAGTTACAAATGAAAATGATAAAAAATTAATATGACAGAATATTCATTTTTTTTACACCAAAATACACAAAAGTCATCTGCTTGTTCAGTGGCTGAAAGATACAGTGTGTCCAAATCTGAGATTGGATTTTAAAATGTTGATAGTGTCTTTACATTTTAGCATGTTATATATTTTCCAGGTGGAGCTATAGCTATTGACCTGGCATCAAGACTGGAGTATAGGAACAAAATATGGGCGCTGGTTGTAGAGAACACCTTCACTAGCATACCTGACATGGCACATGTTATACTAAAATGGAAATGTTTGAACTGGCTTCCACAATTCTGCCATAAAAATAAGGTTGGTTTTTACTGTTTTATATTGTGACTTTGGCGACTTATGGAAAATGTCTCGACCTTATGCGATTTTAAATTTACAGTGATTGGACTTTTGTTCAGTAGCTGAAGAATTTTGTTTATTAGCATTGTGTTTGTCTAAATAAGAAATTTGTTTCTAGTACATGTCTTTGAAGAAAATGGGGCATGTAATGACGCCTACCCTGGTGATATGCGGCTCAAACGATGCTCTGGTCCCCCCGGCGATGGCGAAAGAGCTGTACATGCGCTGCGGAGCTGTCTGCAAGAAGTTAGTGGTGATGCCTGGCGGAGGACACGATGACACATGGACATGCAGAGACTACTACTCATCTGTGCAACAATTCTTGGTGAACGTCCCGCCATTACCTGACGAAATTGGTCCATTCTTCGATAACGATACAAATTCCACTAGGCATACAATAGTGCATACAGTATAGTATGTACTTATTATTTTTTATAGTAATAATTAGAAAAATATAGTATTCCATTATGATTTTACAAATTTTATATAGAAAAATATTTTAATAGGTTTTTAAATTCTTGTAGATAATATTTTCGAGATATCCGACAAATTTGGTACAAAATGGCGATGCTACTGAGTGATTGTAATGACAATAGTACCTTCATCCTTTACTGCATTATGCTATTCAAAACATATTTTCTAACTTCGCACAAAAAGTGCATATCAATAGAATAAGGGCAAGAAACTGCGACCACAATATCATAAGCGCCACTGAGTTTAAAGATGATCTGCTATTTCAAAAATTGTTTTAAGCTTTTACGGTTTAATGCTTTCTTTAATTTGTTACTTACGGGATATCTTCCGTGATAATTCATTATTTTGAGCTATAAAATAATGAATAAGCATGGAAGATGGTTGGATCTGTGATTTGTCCTTATAAGAGCAACACCAATTATTTGTGACTTATTGTGTTCTAAATGAATGGCCCTAGGTATAGAAAGAACTGAATTTATACCTTACTCTATAAAACTATGTACTAGCCATTTGCACTGCTGGAATGTAAAGCTGGGCAAGAAACGGGGCAGGGCAAGAGTTTGGGTCCGAAACTAAAAAACAGGTTTCCTATTTTAAATTCGAACCAACCGTAAACAATAAATGTGACTGAAATCCGACCACTGTAAACTTTGTGCCTCTTTTTAGGCTAATTACACTCGATCCCATTGAGACGGAAGTGGTACTGCTTCATCATTATTTTATTAGCAACTGACCGACTGCTTATTTTTTATTTCTCTATTTGATTCTCAGTCGCTCGGCGTTCTTTACCCACAGACTGGCCTCGAGTAAGTCATCAGAGGCAGCCAGTCGACTCTTATTATTTCACACTAAGCGCTTTAGCTTTATTTTCTGTAACAAACTTTTTTACAATGATTCAATACTCTGTTTTAATCGTGATAAAAAACCTGGTTTCCTGTCCAAGCTGGTCTGTATTAACGTTTTCTAATACGTCAAGACATAATAATATATAATTATGGAAATGTGTTGTATTACGCGCTGACATAGAAGCACATGAAAAACTGACACATCTTTATTGTTCCGAATCTTTTGCTTTTTCGTCATCAATTTACATAGTTATTAATTATGCACCGGCAAATGTTAATTCGCATAAATCGGTACACTTCTTCGGTACCGACCTGTGTCTACAACATTATTTTTAGTATATGCGAAACCTGAATATAGTTTGTTCAGAATAAGTAACTGATTCGATTCCAATAATTTTTACACCATGTTATATTTTTTTTCAAAAATATTTTAATTAAATTTTATTACCAGTTAATTACAATACAATCACCGTAAGGTTAGGTACCTATTGCCAAGCTATTATCACAAGTGTATAACACAGGAGACGCGGTTTACGCGGGTGTATCGCGAAATGAGCATGTTTTTGAATGGAAAACCAGGTAATATACATACTTATAACTTTGTAATTTTTTATGATACGGTTTTAAAATTTCGTACATAGATTCTTTACACAAAAATACTAGACAGGTGTATCGGGTTTCGCATAAACAAAAAATAATGTTGTATATGTGCGACCGCATAAACAAGATGTTAAAGATGGGTTTATTTTATCTGTACATATCCGTACCGACCTGTTTGCACGGACAGCCTAGCACCCTATGTATGACCGATATTTTCTTCATTTATCGGTGGTAGGGTCAATTCGGGCCACGTCTCAACAAGGAAACTGTCCCCAAAACATACGGGTCGAACTGAAAATTCCCTTTTTTTTCGAAGCCGTTTAAAAAGAATAACAGTAATAAAAGAACAGATAAATAAGAACCATCATCACCAGCCGGTGACGTTCACTGTTGAACAAAAGCCATTAGACCACCATAAAATAGAATAAGGGTTCTTTGTCGACTACAGAGCCCAAAAAGGAGTTGTTAGCAAAGTAATTCCCGCCCGTAACAGTATCACTTCGTCATATCTTTTATCTTAAAATCATCTCTATACTCGCTGGTGCGCTAATGATCTATATTGTTTTGTGTTCATACGCTCATAAACATATTAACATACCCATTGCCATGTTTTCGACTGATTTTGTTATGTCGCCAGTATTTATAAGTAATGTTTTAACTAAGAACTGCCTTACTGTGAAAGGAGCTTTAGTTAAATCAATTCGTTATAGAATTAACATATTTTTATAGTCAAAGCAATTACCTACGTTGATATCAATACGATACAATGCTTTAGTGTAAATTGAGCAGAAGAAGTTTTTATCATTTATTAAGGTAAATTATAGTTTGTGCACACGGCGACAACCGTCGCTAGACATCTAATGTCACCGTAGGCGCGGGCATGCGGGCGGCGAGTAATGGGCAACTCGGTGTCCGACATGGACCATATCCGAGTCGAGTGCGTTGTATTCTACGCGCGCCTCAAAGAGTGTCAGTACAATGACGGGGCCCCTTTAGAGCGCCAAAGCCTGCCGGGATCGCGGGTCTACCGAATTACCGTGACTCCGGAATGTAAAGTACTATTGAAGGACACCGTGGATTTTAATCAATACAAGTTTGACAGTCCCTCCGCTTTGCCCTGGGTGGGAGGACTCATTTAATGATTTTACCACGATAAAAAAAAATGTGTGACACCGTGCGCCGGCGATTACCGAACCAGTAAACGAAATTTTGTAAAGTAAAGCTCAATCTGAATTGAGTTGTATCACTATAAGGTGGTCGCACAGCTGTCAGCACCACCCACCACCGATTTAGAATTCCTTGTATGAAATGACTAGTTTAGCTGTACCAGGCGGTTTTGCCCCCTCTCCTCGCCTCCTATTGATCGTAGCGTGTAGTTATATAGCCTTCATCGATAAAATAATGGACTAACCATAAAATAATGCGTAACAGCAATTAAGCATAAAACATTAGTATAGAATAGCTTCAGCTTTATAATCTATATATATAAAAGGAGAACTGACTGACTGACTGACATATCAACGTACAGCCGAAACTACTGGGGCAAGGAACGTGAAATTTTGCACACGGCTTCCTATTATAATGTAGGGGAGCACTAAGAAGGGGTTTTTGGAAATTTAACTTTTAAGGGGGTGAAAAGGGGGAATTAGGAAAGTACATAACCCACGCGGACGAAGTCGCGGGCAAAGTGCTAGTATTAGTATAGACTAGCTTTTGCCCGAGGTTTCGTTTGCGTTAATTTAGAATTTGAGAAAGAATTCCGATCGTATAAGTGGCGCCATCTGGAATATGAACGTTATTATTGTTTTCTCGGCAACAGCTCTCTTCTGTTTCTAAGGATGAAAGATATAAGAAACATACATAATCGTGGAAATAGCGTAATAATACATACCCTATTAATTGAAGAGCAGTTTTAGGAATATTTGAGGAAAAATTGAATAAATATTATTCTTTTTTTTTTAAATTCCCCAGGGGATATAGCGTAATAATACATAGCCTATTAACAGAGGCATATTTTAAAAATTATTTGAGAAAAAGGAGCACGGGCAACAATGTATGGAACCTCGACCTTTGCTCAACAGCGATGAAACCTGTGCCAAATTAAAGTCTAATAAAACAAAGTTGATTTGGTATCAGAATCGTTCCCTTATCTTAAAAAAATACAAAAGGAAAAAAAAATCTATGTATAGGATTGAGGCTTTATTTCGTGGATAGAAGATAAATGAAACCCGTCACATTTATCCGCATGGTATGCGTCTCACGCGCCTCATTTCGGAAAATACTATCAGTATGCGAATATTAAAGAAAGTTAGCTCTCAGTGATGATGACTTCATGGGCGGTGCTGAAGTGTAAAAAACTGCGACCACCTTTATACAACCTGATTTTGGAGATGATAATTCAGTATTAAATCCAAAAATTAAATTATCTGCAGGTCGAAATAGGTACTTCTTTTTTTTTCAATGTATTTTATTGAAATGTCACCTGTTATGTCATATTATCGATAGATTATCACAGATGATTCTTGCGACCCTGTATATCCTAGCATAGGAGGACTCTAGAAGAAGAAGAATATAGGAAGAATCTATATTCTTCTTCACGACAGCACATTTCTTTGGCGCAAAGCTTCGCCACTTTCATTGCTTTGTTGACGGCAGTTGGCTGCAGTGACTGATTATTGATGTGCTAATGCAAAAATCATTTTTTGTAACTAAATTCTGAAAGTTTTTCATGATATCTTAATACGTGTGAGCAGTATTTAAAATTTCATTAATAAACACTAAGAAAAAACGTGTACACTTTGACCATTGGCTTTCAGATGTATACCACTTGAGGAACTTTTTGTTGTCATGACCATGTTTGAAAAAGTTGTGCGAAAATTCTTAATTGACTTTTTATTGAAAATGTAACGGGCTCAGGACGATGCCACCAATGTTTAATTAATCGCCTCCGATCCGTCCTGCGCCTGCACATAGTTCGCGGATGATGTGAACCCGCCTTTTACAATATGATTATGCTTCTACTAAGCGGTAACATTCAGCCTAAAATTATTTTCTTAGTGCACCGGCCTAAAAGTTTTGTAGCAATTTAGGTGGCATTAAGGCATTCATCCGTCCCTTACATATTCTAAATTTTCTCTCAAGCTCTTAACTTATTGTTTCGTTGTCGGAGCAGAGTCAATTCCAATTTAGGTGGTTACGCTAATGACTGTTAATACTCACTTACAGGTACAGGTTGCTTCTAATGCAGTCAGCTACAACAAAAATATAGGGACAGATGATTCAAAATTATCAGAACAACTGAATTTTGAACTAGGTGCAATGGTTTTACACGCATGGTATTTTCCGCAGTACCTGTGCAGTTTTTGGCATAATGAATACCAGTACTATGGACACTGGGAAGTCGTGCATCATCAAATCTGCATAATATCACTACATAGTATAAAACAAAGTCGCTTCCCGCTGTCTGTCTCTATCTATGTTTATATCTTTAAAACTACGCAACGAATTTTGATGCGCTTTTTTAAATAGATACAGTGATTGAAGAGGAAGGTTTTTATGTATTTAACATGCATAATATAGTAGAGATTTCACCCGTGCGGAGTTATGTATAGAACGGCCTCGCTGTGCATGAGTAAATTCTGACTAGATTCCCAGGGGAATTGCCATAACAGCTTTTAGAGACTAATTGAAAATTTGAAACCGAATGTTCTTTTACACAGCAACGAGAAAGGAACCAAAAATGAGCGCGCCACCTAAAAGTTTCAAATGAACCGAGTCCACATACTCATTTATGTACAAACGCCTGCACTTCAACTTACCCCAATCTGACAATTTTCTTTCATAGTTTTTCATGTTTATCATAAAAGTAGAAGGTTCATGTTCGATTGGGATAATTTGACGGTTTGGGATAGATTAATGAGCTGGCCAAAAAAATTGCAATCGGAAAACGCAATTTAATTTTTATTTATGTTTATCATATTGAGTTTTGGATCTGGGTTTAGTTAAATAAAGCGCCCTTGTCATATACATATATTCTTGTATTATTATGTGTGCGTGTACATATGTGTATGTATGATTGAGGAAAAGCCCAGTAGAAAAAAGTACCTACTGACGAACAATTATTTTAATGCCGTTATGGGTTTATAGCACCACGTGAGCTGATGTATTAAAGCGTTGGAAACGCTTAGCTGCCCTATTTTATAATATCCCACTTGTTTTAAATGTAAATTACAACTATATGAATAAAATACTTGTAATTTAAATTCAATTAAACGCCAATTAAGCAATAAGCAATTAAAACAGGTAAAGAAGCGTGATAGTCTTATGTTACAAGCGTAATGATATTGTCTTAATAGAGGTATCTAAATAATAACGCACGGTGACAAGCTATATCACAAATTAAGTCCAATACCTGTATGGGGATAACAAAATAATAGTTATATCTACTTATTCTAAGTACAGTCACGAGCAATAAGATGTATACACTTAACAAAATTCAAACGTGATTTTCTCGTGAATAACTGGTTTCTACTTTGAAATAAGGCTCGTTTCGTAATAGCATGGCTTCCAAAATAGGAGGTTCATGAAACGAAAAAGTATTATTAATATGGTAGGAGAATGATGATTTTTAATTCCGCTAAGTGTAAGTATGTATATTATTGCTAGTGTCTGTACCTACATGACATGTGGTCGTTACTGTTGAATGTTTAGCTGCTTGAAATATTTGGCTGTTATCGTGCCAAACTCTTATTTGATAAAATACTTATTTAGCATTTTATTTTGATAAATGTTTGTGTAATGCAATGTTTTATTTAGCAGAGTGGCATGGACTTACATGTTTCTTAAAATTTATATTATAATGTAACAAATTAAATCCCCTCTTATTTTATTAAATGTATAATATTATCTTTTCTAATACCTCCTGCTTTTATTTATACTTAATATTAATAAAACCTACCTACTTAATTTCTCTCCTTGAACAGAATCTGATGTTACAAACGATATCGTACAGTCGAGTTCGAAAGTTTTAAATAAGATAAAAACAAGGCACGTAACGAAGATCTGCTAGCTCTTGGACTACCTTTATAATTGCATAATAATAATTGAGTAGTCCACTTGCAAACACCGCTAAGTTAAAAAAAAAGAAAATCAGATAGTGCGATTAAATAGATTAAAGCAAAGACAATAATGGATCTCATCGTTTTTTTTTAAACTTAGCGGTTTTTGCAAGTGGAATACTCAATTGAACTCACTGTATCTCTCGGGCCTGAAACCATAGAGGCGTATCCATGAAACCGCTACTTCTCAGGGGAGACAAAAAAACCTAATAACTTTTCTTTTGATTGAATCAGTTTGTTGTGTTCTGACTTCAGTTAATATGGGATGCTTAACTTTACGTTATTTTATCTATATTACGTTAGTTTTTTGAATCTTACGTCTTTTTGGTAATACGGTAAAACTTCTCGTAATACGGAAATCCCCACCCACATCATATATAGACTAAATCTGTGTTTGAGATACTCATGGGGCCAAGCTGGGGAAACTGACTACAGTTGGGTCACCACTACACCCATAAAACTTAATCAGTGACGGTCAAATTTCGACTAAATTCGGCGAGGCGTGTCGCGGGTTTTCTTCCCACACGGAACAAATATTAGTATGATCTAAAAGTAGTTGTTCTGGTCTTTCTGTATGTGTGTTTAAATAAATTCCGTATAAGGCGCGAGTAGGCAGTGGTGATCAACACCGTCTCACGTCTTAGGCCGCTATCCCACTGGCGTTTTACGAGTATTGTCGTCTCTCCAACATTGACGTCACGTCGTTGCGTGCCAAGCGTTAACATCCGCTGAACGCGACGTTAACGTCGCGCACACGATACTAATGCCAACAAACGCAACGATAACGTTGCGAGGTCGCAAGGCGAACGCTTGCCACTACAGACTCGCGACGACAACGTCGCAACGTTGGAGGAACGCCAACGTTCGTATGACGCCAGTGGAATAGCGGCCTTACACCGCGACTGTCTCCACTTCACTAGTTTATTTCCACATTCGGCAATTTAAAATATTCTATTATATTCCGTGCGTTCAAACGTTTTCGCCATACCTATTATTGGAATCAAATATACTCGTAGCAGCTCACAATTTAGGCCCCATAAATATTAATAGTATTTTTATCCGTGGTGCTAGGCAATTGGGCTTCTGCACTTAAACACCCCTTTGAGTGCATTTGCTTGTTTCTTTTTGTCTCCTGCATTATATAGAGGGCTGTGGAAACTACGCATGTTCATACTCTTGCACTATTATTTTCTGATTAATTTAATTGCTGGATCCAAGACAGTTGAATTCATTCTGCAGGACACGTCGAACTTTATTGTCTCGGCGCTTTTCTGGTGGTCGCCAGTGTCGCTTCTGGCTTTCAGGAGTTGCAGTAGTTTGGGAAAAGAGTTACATATTCCATTACATTACATATTCCACAACTATCACACAACGCCATCTAGTCCCAAGCTAAGCAGAGCTTGTGTTATGGGTACCAGACAACTGATAAACATACTTATATATTTCTAAATACATACATATTATAGATAAATTACTCCCAGACACAGAACAAATGATCGTGCTCATCACACAAACATTTGTTCTGGGTGGGAATCGAACCCACGACCTCCGGCATAGCAGTCAGGGTCACTAACCACTAGACCAACAGGCCTGTCAAACAATGTCAAAGAGTGGTGTGGTATTGAGCTAATCTAAAAAAACGCGAGAGGAACCTCCTGATTTTGCACTTAATTTCTGAAGAAGAAGGTAAGAAACAAGGAAAAAATTATTAAAGAAAAGTTCTGCCGGCCGCTGCCGTTCACGTATGAATTGGTCCAGTCGGCGGGGCAGGATTAGTGTGCATATTGTATGCTAGCGTAAGTACAGCAAATGGCGTTCTGTGATTTCTGTCAACCCCATGGGAGGAAAATGTGTATAGGGAAGGTAAGAAATAAAAACAATAATAAATTCCTAAAATATTTTATTTTAATATACGAAGTTAACATTCCACGTACTGTTATGAATAATATATACCTACCTTGTAACGTCGAGAAGGTAGGTCTGCACAATATGAAATATATATATATATGAAGCTAAAAGTTTATCGAAATAGAACACTCGTACAATTATTCATTAATTAAATAAAGATACAAAAGAAACAACTCATTTTCGAACATGCATAATAATTAAAGTCCTCATTAGCTACATTTGGAAGAATATCAGCTATACATCATTATGTTATCAATACAATAGGTACATGTAAATTGTATAATAGAATTGTAAAGAAGGGAAATGGAAAATCACAACGATAAGAAAGCACAGGTCTAGAATACATTCATAATGTCGTGTAGAATAAATAATGAAATTAACAACGAAATATAATGTCAGTTTTTCAGATATACAAAATTAAAAAAATGTAAATAATCAACAATTCGCTTTCATGACAATTTAAAATTATTTTGTCACATAATAATTATATTGAATGTTAAATGTATAGTTTACAGTTCATGTATGATAATAATTATAATTATGTCGCATAGAACCTGATAGTTATTATTTTAATAATAGTATATTTGTAGATACCAAAGAGGCATATAATGCCACAAGTATCAGTAGTGTTCATTTGATTGTTGTCCGATTCACTCCCACATTGCACCGGCACTCACATGCTTACTACACAATTTTAACCTTTATGTCAATATTTGATTATGCCATATTTCCACGATTTCTAAAATGTATTGAACATTAAAAGGATTTCCTAAGGAAATAAGTACACAAAGAATACGACATTCAGACACTCAGAATTACGTATTAGAAATCGGTTAAATGGTTTACAATCGTTTACAGAAAGGGGTATATGATACTGTAAATGACAGATTGCATGTGTATTGCTGTGCATGTGCCGCAGTGCAGCGCGTGTGTGGGCGACTCGGTGGCGTTGCGCTAGCGACGCGCCCCGAACTCGACCGCGTCATCGTCGGTGATGTCCCCGTGCCGCCACAGGCACAGACGCGAGCTCTTGGCGTGTTCCTGCGCCGCGCGGTACTCCGCCACCAGCGCCGCCAGACGGTGCTCACGCAGGGGCTCCATCAGCACCAAGCCTTCTTTGATCAGGTTCTAAATGCAAACAGTATCGGTAAGCATATTTGTTGTATGCCGATGCAGCAGTCATTAGTAAATACTACTGACTGCTGCAATTTTAAACTTGAGCAATTCAACATTTACAGAAATACTGAACAAGAAAACAAATCTTACTTTTTAATCCATTACCATGACTTCGTGCAAATAAAAGAAATATAACGAATAAAGAAAAAATCTAGGCTATGCAGATGATAAATATCTGACTGTGAAACCTTATTACTAAGTATACTTACAATTCGCCGTTCGTGTGGGAAATTCACAAAATAAATAAAACAGTAATACCTTGCCAACATCGACGTTAGTGTTAGGATCAACGAGGGTAACTGCAGGCGGGGAGCCGCGGGTCTCAATGTTGAGGAGCAGCTTCCTGTTGAGCGTATCAGCGGAAAAGGCGGCCACAGCTTCAGACCGGTCGTCTGGGTCGGAGGGGAACTTGACGCAGCACAACGTGAACTCGCTGGCATACGCTGGCTCCGTCTCCGTGCCGGCCGGCAGCGCCGCCAGTCGTGTTACGCTAACGACCTACATCATATTACACATATTAATTACTAGCTGTTGCCAGCGGCTTCGCCCGCTACAACCCGGATATTATCCCACGGGAACATAGAATCAGGATTAAAAGTATCCTATGTGTTAATCCAGGTTATAAATTATCTGTGTACCAAATTTCATCCAAATCCGTTCAGTGGCATTTGGGGCAAAGAGTAACAAATGTAGGATGGTAGATTATATATGTCCAAATAAACATAAGCCAAGACTTAATGAATAAATGGAATTGTCGCATTATATAAAATGGGCAGAGATTGATGATCTTGTTTCAAATTTTAATATTAATGTATTATGTAATTAATTGTTTGTAATAAAATTAAGATGCGAGTTTCCACCTCACTGTACTCACCTCCCGGTTTCCATAATCAATATAGAAGATGTGAGCCATTTTATCATCTGAAATTTTTTCAACCTTAGCCCTGTACCATTGATCGTCCATTGTAAAACGAGCTGCACAGATTTGGCCTCTTTTGGGTAGATAAGATCCAGGCAGGGGAGTGTGGTTCTTAAATTCCTGATGAATTCTCTCCATCAAATTTTCGAGTTTTCCGCCCAATTCAACATTCTGAGCATAGAAGGTGCCTTCAGATGTCACTTCCGTGATCACAACTTTCTCATACTTTAGAGTACGATCTTGAATTGGGGCGTTCCTTTCTTTCTCAGTTTCTTTTTCAACTTCTACATAATCCTTCCACAATCCAATATGTTTCTTCATAGCGTTTTCTTCAGCAGTTTTAATTTGCCGAGCAAACTCAGAAGTTTCAGCAGTGTGGTGCATTGTGGCTAGTCCATGTTCAACCAAAGCCACCGACAAGTTCTCATTTTCGTTCCACAACCAACCAATGAAGTTGCCAGCCTTATCCATCTCTTCAATGGTGACCACTACGTCACGCTGCAAGCATCTCTCCTTAGTAAATTGCAGTGCTTCTTCGCCGAAGGGCTCCGCATTCTGCATGCCACCGCCGCCTCCAATGGCTGGGCGCGATCCCCTTGGACAGTTGATCCCAGCAAGTAAGAAGGTTACCAACACGGACTCTTTCGGAATATATATTCTCATACGGGATCCACTGGCGACAAACTCTACGGTCGCTTCAGTCTTTTGAGCTCTCTTCAGGAATGGGAAGAATTTCTTGGCTTTAGCAGAGTCGCCACTAGTATCCTGGATGCGATGAGTGGGGATGTCTTTTTTGGCGTGAACGCCGATGCCAGCTTTCTGAGCCTTAAGTTCAGCTTCTAAAAGCTTATCATAATGGGAACTCCTCTGATCATTATCATTTCTGTACCGAACTACTGTGGCATAACCTTTTGAGACTAAAGCTTCCGCCAGGTTTCTGTGTAGTAAATAAACGCATATTAAGACACAGTCAAAGGATAATTCATTTGATAACCATAGACACTAACTTGAATACTTACACTCCTCCTGAGACGACGGTGCAGCAGCTTTTTTCTGGGAAGTTATCTTTTGCAGGCTGAATGTAATCAACAGTGACATTAACTTTCTTGCCAACAACTTTTTTCCGTAAAAATTCACGTGCTTCGAACATCCATGGTATATCATACAAGGGTTTAAATCCCTTTGGTCTTGGCGAGTTTTTGCCTTCCTCATCAGGGCTGTTCCTGCACAGAATAAAATGTATTAGTACAGAGAAATTAGTGTGGAATTTGTTTGCGTAAAGTGCGAAACATACTTTTCACGCGGTGGTCTGATGCTAGCCAAGAATATTTTCTTCTGGATGTTGTTGGGCAACTTGACAACCAGCGCATCTCCGTTGACCACTTCCATGACTGTGGCGGTGAACTCCTTGTCTTTTGCCGCGATAATGGGAGCGTTGCTAACGTAGTTTGTCCAAATGCGGAGCCTGGCATCCTTCGCTGCTCTTTCAGCAGCCCTCAAGGGGGCCGCGCCTTAAAATTAAGAAGAATTAAATTTAGCGACAGTTGTGAATAGTTCAGTTAAAACCACTATTCAGTTAAACATGTTTTCATAATAAAACATCAGTCACCCATAATGTCTATAGATTAATGAAAGTCTTAGAACCGGTTTTTAAAATTATCTGTTCTAAGACTTACAATTAGGTCTTTATTCATGAGCCTTGTTGACAATAATTGATATAGACTCCGCACCACGACTCAAGTCCTGTGGAAAATTTGTGGGTACATTTTTATAATACAGTAACTTTAAACATGTGCTTGTGTTAAATCCGGTAGTTCTGAAATACTGCACACTTATTACAGAATTGTTTGTGATGAATTAATAATCCAAGTTTGAGACTTGTCAATGTTTCGTTTGGCGCCCTTGGCCAAACGAAAAATTTGACAATTAAAAAAAAAAACCGCGATAATGTCGGCGTCTTTTTTAAAAATTCGGCGATTATGACCTTGAAGGGCTAGTTATTGCTAATAACTCCCTAAGACGTTTTTAAAAATGACGAAATTTGATAGAATATGAGACTAGAATTGTCTCTGATACTTGCAGAAAATTCTATCAAAAACTAGTCCAAGTAATATCCAAGCTATAAGAAAAGTTGTTAATTTTTATTTCAATTATTGTGTATATATTTATGCAGAAGTTTTATATTTATAAGAACGTAAATGCCATTAATTGAAATCATTAAGAGAAAACTAACCAGCTTTCATGACTGCCAAGGACCAGTCTACACATCTGGCAAAGCCTTGTCTCAGCAGGGCTTCGGCAATGTTTCCTTGTGGATGCAAGATAGTTCCCACATAATTGTTATTGTTGACTGATTCAAGGATGACTTCCACATCTTTTTGCAGTAGCTTGGATTCGAGGAAGAAGCGAGCTTCTTCGGCGTAAGGCTCGGATTCACCATCTTGTCTCACTGCAGGGCACTAAAAAGCAATTGACGATAATTGAAATATTCGTATTCATTAACTGGATCAAGTTAGCTTAGTTCCACTAAATACTAACATATGGCCTTAAAGTACTTAATACTTACTCGTATACCCGACAGCATGAGCGTGATCTGGTAAAAGTCAGGCAGCAAGCAAAGTCTGACTGTTGATCCGTCACGTACATACTCAATGATGGCTTTAATCGGCTGATATCCGAATTTAGCGACGAAAGCTTTAGGGTTTTCTCCAGGGGTCTTGATGTCTCGAATATGATCCTGTTTGATGCAATGCAAAAATGAGAATTTGTTATTTTTTTTTTGTAATTATTAACAACGTCAAACTGCAAAAGAAACCTATTAGGTAAACGGCAAGAGAAAACTAAAAACAAAATTAGTCTGGAACATTTATTTTCTATGTTACAGGTACTGACGGCAATGGCACGTCAAATGTATAACGGAGAGGCAACCAGGTGGCGATTGGCAATCTTGGCCTTGGAATCGTACAGTACAGATCCCTCTCTTAACGACTAAAATGACCCCAACTGGAGGACACGTCAACCGTGCCATCAAATTACGAGGGCGGAGTGATAAGTCTGGTAAAAATGAAACAAGGAGAAAACTTTATGTAACAATTATCCAGGGTTTCTCTGACTTTTCGATCCCTTCCGTAAAGTACGACTTACCCTTAGAAATAGGCATTGGTTTCGAGCATGATCTCCTCGTTGGAGCTAAATCTTTTTACAACGAGCCATTTTTTAAAATTCGGAAACAGAAAATAGTCACAAGGGGCCAAATCGGGGGAATATGATGGGTTGAGATGCGCAGGTGTGTACTCGTGCGTTGTCTTAGTGGAAGTGGATTAGCCAAATGCGGCCGTTGGATTACAGGTAAAATTTGGTTAAATTGGTCCAATAAATTGGCATAATATTCTTCAGAGCTGGTTCGCCCTTAGCAATCCATTGTTTGGATTGTACCTTGGTTTCTGGTGTATGGTGGTGGATCCACGTTTCGTCTACCGTTATATAACGACGCAAAAAAGGTTTATTCCGTTGTAACAACGCTAGACCTGCCTTCGAAGTGGTAACTCGCATGCGTTTTTGATCAATAGTCAGTAAACACGGCTCCCATTGCGCGGAGAGCTTTTTCATATCTAAATGTTGGTATAAGATATTGCGCGTACGTTCGTCTGAGATGCTTACTATCTCGACTATCTCGCTCACTTTTACTCTTGGGTCGTTCAACACCATGTCATGGTGTTGAACGACGAACAGAATATTGACTGCCTGGGCTTGTCCTAATTGCGGCGGTAAGATCGCTCTTCAAGGAGTGGTTGGAGAGGCGCAACGGCGTCCTCACCTTCAACCTGACGAACTCTGAAGTCCTCCTGTGGGCACGGTTGTTTCGGGAGGTAAATCGGGGATTCGGCAACAGGCTAGAGGAATGGGGAGAAGTTGGAACGCGTGAGGGAAAGGGCATCCTTTACCCCAGCCATAGCAGAAGACGCCCAAGGCATCGGAAATCGCGGGTCATATTTCAGCGGGTTGCGGTCGGGGAGTAATGGGTAGCTCACCATCCGACCAAGGACAAGAATGAAGTCACTGCGCGTCGTGTTCCACGCGCTCCTTAAGGGATGATGATGGGAACGGGACCATAGGGCCAAAGCCTAACATGACGCGGGTGAAACCGCGGCCAGAAGCTAGTCAATTCATAAAATTCCAAGTTATGAGCAATTAAATTTAATTTTAACAACTTACCTGAAGGTCTGTTCCCCAGATTCCTTTGTTTTGCGACTTTGCAACGTCTTCGATCTCTACCAGCCTTTTCAATTGCGGTATGTTTCTGCCACCTTCTCTGACCTTAGCCAAGCCTTCAGCAAGAAGAGCCTCAGTCAAGTTTTCATCCTTAGTTGGGTCCTTTCCGGCCCACACGCTTCCATACTCTCTGGTTGTCGAGTTTGGTGGTTTTTCAGCAGTAAAGATCACTTCTCGTCCTACGAGTTTTCTGAGGAACTCGCGAGCCTCCCAAGCATAAGGCTCATCCTTCGATTCAATATCACTGTCGAGATAAAAATATATTAAATAAAAGATAGCTGTTAACAGGCACTTCAGTATAGTGATTTATAAATAGCATAGCAATTATTTTAGTTGATTGTTGTATTGTAATACAGCTGTATTGTAATACAAAATATAAGGCCACAATAGCCTGAGCTGATTAGTGATTACAATTAATGCTCCAGAGAAATGTTTCGCATTGCTTGTTATTTATAGGTAGGTACAATTATAAAAAATACATCAGCATACAATACAAACAAGCAACAATAGCAAATGCGGATATACCTACTTGAATTTCTTTTTAGCCCTATTATATGCATGAAATATAAAATGATGTAAATTAGAAACAAGCATTTTGATGTGAGTAACATAATATTGAAATATCAAGTACAGTGCTAGCATGGCATGATCAGCAGTTTACATCATGTGTCACCATCCAAACAAATAAATGTTATAACTCTATAGAAGGCACTCTCTATTGAAGTGTTTTCATTTAAACTGTTTGCTGAATTTCCTTTAGTTTTGCAAAGACAAGGACAGTAGAAATGTTAGGTTTAAAAACAACTTTCATTGTATTCATATTTTTTTTTAATACACATTTATTCAATGTATGTAGGATTATTTTATAGCAGAACAAAGATATCGTAAAATTAGGAAAAAAAATATGGTTGCTGTCAAGTCTAAAGCAATATCCATAACTTGTTTGATTGAATGATGACTCTACATGTAAACATTTCTATAAGTAGGTCCTGGATAATGGATTTACACATTTTTATATATGATTTGATTATATTTAAATGTGAGACTAAAACAACAAACTAAGCTATTTTTCAGAAATTACACATGTTATAATAATATTTAACATGATTAATAAATCACCGAATAGGGTTCCGTACCCATAGGGTGAAACAGGACCCTATTACTAAGACTCTGCTGTCTATACATCTGTCTGTATGTCTATCATCAGGCTGTTACTCATGGACCTGTGTTACTCGTGATAGTTATACAGTTGAAATATTCATAGATTATGTATAAAAACAAAATAAAATAAATATTTACAGGGGCTCACATCAACAGATATGATTTGTTTGCTTTTTATATTTACATTTTAATCCAGGCCCTATATATAAAATAAATATAAATAAGGTTATAGTGGTACTGCTGTTATGAGTGATTCAAAGGCATACATATTATTATATGTATGTCTTTGAATCTTTGAATTAATGAGCTTCACATATTTGTGTACTAAAGATACACCTCAAAATCATTCCTTAGTTAATGTCTAGGCTACTGCAATCACATAGGATAGATGCAGAAGAGCTAGATTAGAATAATCCAAGATGTGTATCTTGCGGAACTGTTCTGAAGCATTTTAATATAAGGTGATGCATGCCTTTAAAGTATTGACGTATGATTGATATTTATTTGAAAGGGAACTTTCTCCTTCTTATTAGACTGTGTTTGTACTAATAAGATCACAGTAGAAGAACAAATTATAATTATTTTGTGAACAGTATTCATTCATACAATGTGTCAATGTAATGATCACTACAATCTCTAATTACCCATTTCCATATGATACCAATGCAATGTTAAGGTAGCAACCTTACCATATGGAAGAGATCAAAGAAAGCATGCGAGTTTTAGCATAACTTGAGCTTATATACACAGCAGTAATTTAGCGGAATTGGGAAAATGCTACTGTTTGAGTTAAATAGATATTGTCTCCACTTTACATAACCAAGTACCACTTGCCATGATATTTATTGTTTTACAACAAGTGAATAATAACTAAGCACGCCACACAAAATTGTATCACATCACATATTCGCAATAGCATCGCAGAGTATTTAACAACATCACAGATAGAAAAAGATGTATTTATATTTATTAGTAAATGAATTATGAGGTTTTAACTACTCTACTTACTATGTGTAAAAATAAACCATTACAAAAGCTAGTTCAATTATTGCTTAGCACATGGCTTCTGCTGCATTAGGAAAGATTTTCACTAGGTAAGTTTATCTTTGTTTGACTGTTTTATGAATGGACAATAGTGAACTAAAACAAATTACAATTTTATTGTCATAATGCCCAATCTGATTTAACATGTTGTGATTGTTATGTAGACGTTTATAACAGATTTAATGACTTAAAGCTGCAGTTTTTATGTGTACTGAATCAACAATTGTGTTTACTTGATGTGTAAATACTAACTTGTTGGCGGTTTTCTGGCGCGCTAGCTTGGGCGCGGTGATGCCCGACAGTGCGATCACTTTCTCTGGAGGTGGCCCACCTTGGGGCTGGCGTCTTATCACAATCGTGTCACCGGATAGCACCTATTTAGCAAAGATAAATATGTCTTGTTATATATACGTTTATACATAATTATATCGAAGTATCACTTAAATCTCGTCACTCTTTATCTCGGCCTGCCAGCTGGCACTAAATGGACGAGCAGCTAGTATCGCCACAATAATACAAAATATTGTGTTCCTTCATTAGCTAAAATCAAGCCAAAACGGGCATAAGGAATTGAAATACTCTTCAAATCATGTGCTCGATGTGATGCCAACGGGGCAGATTTAACGAGATCGGCACGAGGCATCTTGGCTTTCTGTTTATGAGAAATAAAAATACATGTTATTGGTGAATTACCTGCTTCACGATTCCGATTTTGTAAGCAGGCGTCGGTGCTGGAGCACTCATTTTTAATGTATTTCCCTTAGGAAATTCCGGCAAATGAATATGATGTTATAAAATGACCCAAGAGCGAACAACTAACAAGATTGGCGAAACGTGGCCGCGCTAGTGTTTCCACATTTGAGAACTGTAAAATATATTGATGATAATGTTGATACTTTCACCGCACAGTACGTAACACTGATATTCTCGGCAACACTGAATAGTGTTTAGTAAGCTCAATGCCAACAAGATGACAAAAAATCGACTAAAGGTAGATGTAATGTTTATTTTTAGAATTATTTAACAATTAAGTACTTATATGAGCGTAATAATTATATTGAGTTTAAACAGATTTTGCCATTTGATATTTTAGTGTCAGCTTGCCATCACTTTCAATTGATAAATATTCTCTGTATTATTTTACTTATACATTTGATATAATTTAAAAAAAATATATTCAAAAATGTAAAAATTAGTGGTCCACCAGCATCGGGAACGGGGTTCAAGCTGCCGGTGGTTAGTGTTCCAGAGAGAAGAACCTCCTCAATGTGCGCACTGTGTTCAAGAGAACTGCTTTCTACATCAAGCCCTTGAGCCAGCCGCAAAATGAAAGTCTAAGCAAGCTTGTTGATGACGCGATGCGACGCAATTCGACTGATTTCAACTACAAGTGAAAATCATCCTTACCTCTACAACATATGACATAAAACGTTCGGTTATCTACGGGTAGATGATGAAACAAAACACGCTCGCCAGGACGACGTGAGTCAGTCGAATTGCATCATTATATCGTAGTAGTAAGAAAGATTTTCATTTTTATTTACTATAATTGCAAATCCCACAAATCCCCTCATGGGGAGTATTGTGGGGGTCCCTTAAGGACTCTTCACAATCTAAAAGAGTTCCGACGTCTCGACCAACTAGTTAGTCTAATTAGTCTTTATTAGACTAATTAGTCTATCGACTGTAACGATTTATCGGTACAATGATTGCCGAGTCCACGTTCCGTTTGTCCATAATCTCTTGTGCTAAATCAAGATACTTGTCTATCGATTTATTGTTAAAAATAATAAAAGATTTAATTATGTAGTTAAACTTTACAAGAATAACAAACGCATCTCAAGCTTATGGAATTAACTTCAAGATTTATAACATAATAAGAAAATCGACTAAACTGTGTTAGGTACCTACTAAGCTAAAATGTCAAATACGCACACGTGATACAACGTGGAACGCGTAATCGCATTTGGGTATACCATAAACTATATAATTATTGCACCTTTTACTAAATAAAAGCATAAAAATGAAACTATAACTAGAGAAGGTTCTAAAATAAAAAATAATAATTTTGGTTGGGAATCAAAATGAATACTTTTTCAAAGTAGATAAATAGGGTGGGAGGACTCATTTGATGACTTTACCACGAAAAAAAAAAAAGTAGATAAATAATTCGATGTATAAAAAATACAAACCTTACTATTACCGACTGTAAAAAGTGAACATTGATGAGTTTATAACTAAAAGAAAACACTAAAGCTAGAAATGTGAAATCCCGAGACCGATTGATAGCCCCCATTCGCGCCGGCTCTTTTTTTTCCGGTGTTAAGTAAGTGCTGAGTAGGAACACAAAGGTAAATTGAACTTAAATGTCACCGCTCAGCTCTTGAAGTCAAATACAGTTGGAAAAAAAGCGCCACGTTTTAAAAGCGCTGACGTGTAAACAGATTGGAAATTCATTTTAGTCCTCTCAACGAAGAGTTTTGTCCTACCAAAAGTGGTGCAGATTTGTATTGCTTAAGTATATACCTACTACTCATGAAAAATGTAAGTTTTCGACATCGAGAAGCGTCTGCGTTAGGGAGAATTGCATCGATTGACGATATCAGTCAGATATCGCCCAAACCTCCGGCCGAAGAAAATGTTTGGACAATCTCTAGTGTTTGCTAAATATGAAGTCGCTCGTATTGACGATGTTAATCACACATCTGCTCGATATCGAATTGCATGTGCTAATGACAATGCACATGATTCTGTTTGATATTTATCTCACTCTATTTACTTAAAACTTTCATCAACATAATTGATAAAATAAATTTAATAAACTCTAAATACGCATCCTCGAGGACGAAATCGTGGGCAAAATACTCGTTAACTGTGTAGACGATTTTGTATAAATGTTGAATGTTGTTCCTCTTGTAATTTTGTATCAATAAGACGTACAGAATACCTACAAATACGCATCCTCGAGGACGAAATCGTGGGCAAAATGCTCGTTAACTGTGTAGACGACTTTGTATAAATGTTAAATGTTCTTCCTTTTGTAACTTTGTATCAATAAGACGTACAGAATACGTACAAATACCATTTCTTGTGGAGTTTTATTGACTTTAAACTTCTTTTAGACATTTTTACCACCTAATGTAAAGCAAAGCTCATAAAGTCAATTGTTGAAGCATTATGTGAAAAACAACAAATTTGGGCCCTTTCAATCTAAGATGGCGGCGGAATCGAAAACTAACATTTTTACTACCTAATGTAAGGCAAAGACTCTTTTTTGTCCCCATTGACTGGACTGGATCGTCCGGAGGACACGGTGGAGCATACGGTGCAGGGCTGCCCCGCTTGGGCAGAGCACCGCCGTGTCCTCACGAAGGCGATAGGCGGAGACCTCTCGCGCCCGGCATTGGTCGAGGCCATGCTGCGGGGCGAGATGGAGTGGGAAGCGGTCGCCTCCTTCTGCGAAGCAGTCATGCTAGCGAAGGAGGAGGCGGGCCGCGTGAGGGAGAGAACAGCGACCTCCCTCCACCCCAGCCACATTGGTAGACGCCCACGGCGACGGACGTCGCAAGACGATCTCCGGCCACCGTAGGTGCGGGACTTATTGGATTCCGAAAATTTTTGTCACTTTTTACGTCGGGTTTTTTTAATAAGCGTAACTGTTGCATCTATGAATTGGAACGCCAGGACCCCCTTCTGCCACTGTTTTGTGTGGTAAAATCATCAAATGAGTCATGGGAGATGACTCATTTGATCACCCCGGGCCGGACGGGCGGCACTGTCAGATTCGTACTGACTAAATTACACGGTGTGCCTTACAGTTACCAAATAAGACAATCCCGCGACCCCGGCAAGCATTTACCCTCAAAGGGGGCCCCCAGTAGTCAACTATTGACGCGACGTCCGTTGCCGTAGGCGTCTCCCGCGGCGGCTGGGTCGTGAGGTGGAGGCTCCTCCTCTCCCTCACACATCCCGCCTCGTCCTTCGCTAGAATGACTGCTTCTCCTTTCGTCTCATCCCGCAGCATAGCCTCAACCAATGCCGGGTGCAAGAGGTTGCCACTGCTTATCGTCTCCTTGAGGTCACGGCGGTGCTCTGCCCAAGCGGGGCAGACCTGCACCGTATTCTTCACCTTATCGGCCATCCGCAGTGGTGACAGTGCCATCCAGGCGTTTGTTCCTTTCTAATTAGACACAGAAATCTCGCGAAATATACGTGTCCAGTGAGTCGTCTATTTCTGTCTGCAAGGTTGCCGTCGCCAAAATTTGACTGTCTTGCAACGAAGCCCCTTCCTCCGCCGCACTACACTCCTATAATTATTTCACTAAACTTAATCTATGATGTGAGAATGGTAACCCTTCGAGGGTACCATTCTGACATACATTAGGGTTTTATCAATACGAGCATAATGAATGTCAGTGTTATTGGCCATGTAAAAATAATAATTACTTAATACGGGCATGTCACTGTCTGGGTGAGTCGATCAGACATATTACCAATATTACCTCTGGTTGTTCTCGTCTTGCTTATGGCGAGTACCTACTTGCACAGGCATAACCTAGTGGTCAGGATTATCCTCCAGCAATTGCTTTGAAATACAATTTTGTTGATTCTGAAGTACCTACCGTATTACAAGTATGTTCCCCCCCCCCAGTTCTCGAGAAAGACCATGTCACGCGACCATTACTGGGATCTGCCTATCATTACTGACAGGACTATTATTGTTAACTAGCCTGATATAGTAGTGTGTAGACAGATCAGATCGATGTTACCATCCAGTGGTGGATTTGCAGTCTTAGCCGCTCTTGGCACCACACCACGTGCCGCCCCTTTCTCAGCAACCATCATATTGAGTTTATTCCGAGTATTAATGAATATACTTTATTGCCCACTTTAAGCTGATTCAGAAAAAATTGGGTGACGTTAACTGTAAGCTGCTAGATTATAATATTTTCCGAGGTATCAGGGATTATGGTCGCGGAACTCACGAATTACCGTGACCCCGGTACGTAAAAGGCTATTGAAGGATACTGTGGATTTTAGTCAGTACGAGTCTGAAAGTCCCTCCCGGTATCAGGGATTATTGGATGTTTTACGATCGGATTCAGGGATCGATAAACGTATGAACTATTTTATAATTTTGTACGAAATTATTTATACTTACTTTAATACCCAATAGTGATTTAGAAATAAAATAACAGTAAAAAAACAATTTTAAAAAGGACAAAATAAACTTTAAATTAAATCAAACATATAACTTAAGTATAATATAAAAGCTTGTCGCGAGATTTACCTGTGTAAAGTATGTTATGATACATACATTTTGTCGTTGAATTATTATTTGTTTGTTTTGTTTGTGACAAGTAAATCTCGCGACAAGCTTTTATATTATACTTAAGTTATATGTTTGATTTAATTTAAAGTTTATTTTGTCCTTTTTAGAGCATTTAAATAAAAGCTTGTTTTTAAAATTGTTTTTTTACTGTTATTTTTTTTTTAAATTTTTAGTTTTCGATGGACATATTTCGCAGTCTTTCCATTTCATGTAGTGCGTCATTGTTGCATGCTCGTTTACCTGTTAATTTCGTACAGTCAAGTTATTCAATAAGGTGACCTTCTAGCGATTTGACTCTACTTAAGGCCACGTATGCTTGGCCAGCAGCGAAGAGCTTTGAGCCTAAATAGACGACAAAATAGTTTTTTTTATTTTTTATCGTGATATAATCAGCAAATGAGTCCTCCCACCCAGGGCAGGGCGGGAGGGACTGTCAGACTTGTACTTACTAAAATCCACGGTGTCCTTAAATAGCCCTTTACGTACCGGGGTCACGGTAATCCGTTAGTCCCGCGACCCCGGCAGGCTATGGCCCTCTACAGGCCCCGTCACTAAGCTGACACTCTTTGAGGCGCGCGTGGAACACAACGCGCCGTCGACCCGGGCATAGTCCATGGTCGGACAGCGAGTCGCCCATTACTCGTTGCCCGCATGCCCGCGCCTACGGTGGCCGGAGATCGTCTTGCGACGTCCGACGCCGTGGGCGTCTACCGCTGCGGCTGGGGTGGAGAGAGGACGCTGTCCTCTGCCTCACGCAGCCCGCCTCCTCCTTCACGAGCATTACTGCTTCGCAGAAGGAGGCGACCGCTTCCCACTCCGTCTCGCCCCGCAGCATGGCTTCGACCAATGCCGGGCGCGAGAGGTCTCCGCCTATCGCCGTCGTGAGGACACGGCGGTGCTCTGCCCAAGCGGGGCAGTCCTGCACCGTATGCTCCACCGTGTCCTCCGGACGATCCTCGCAGTGGTGACACCCAGGCGTTTCTTCCCTCCCTATCAGACACAGGAATCTCCCGAAACTTCCGTGTCCGGCGAGGACCTGCGTCATGCGGTAGGTCAGGACGCCGTGACGCCTATCCAATGCGGCGTTGCCGGACCTCGGTTGTGACAGTCGCTCCCTCCATTACTGCCCTGAGATCACGCCGAAGCTCTTCCCGACGCGCCTCGACTTGTCGAGGCAGCGGGGATTCGCCCCAACGCTGCGCCTCCACGCGCCACTCATAGACGCGCTGGAGGGCAGTCGCCTCCAGATCCCAGGGCACGACAAAATAGATAAATATCATAATTAATTTTATTAATAGCCTAAATAGATTTCATTGTCGTTGTGACCATATTCTATCGGGAGCAGCTGATCCTGGCTGCACGACCAAGACACTGTCACCATATTATTGTATTATTATTTGGGTTGCCATATATTATGTTCAATGTTATAGCTCGGTACTATTAAACATTGAGGAGTTCTCTCGTAAGCAGATGTCCCTGGCTGCACCAACAGGTTGTTATCATCATATTATTGCATTGTTACCGGGTTTCCATATATATTTCAAGTTTTAGTTGCGTACTATTAACCTTTGAGGAGTTCTCTCGTGAGCAGACGATCCTGGCTGCACCACCAGATCGCACTTATCATATTATTGCATTGTTATCGGATTTCCATATATATTTCAAGTTTTAGTTGTGTACTATTAACCATTGAGGAGTTCTCTCGTGAGCAGACGATCCTGGCTGCACCACCAGATCGCACTTATCATATTATTGCATTGTTACCGGGTTTCCATATATATTTCAAGTTTTAGTTGTGTGCTATTAACCATTGAGGAGTTCTCTCGTGAGCAGACGATCCTGGCTGCACCACCAGATCGCACTTATCATATTATTGCATTGTTATCGGATTTCCATATATATTTCAAGTTTTAGTTGTGTACTATTAACCATTGAGGAGTTCTCTCGTGAGCAGACGATCCTGGCTGCACCACCAGGTCGCTGTCACCATATTATTGCATTGTCATCGGGGTTCCATATTAATACCAAGTTTCAGATCAATTGAGTAATTAGAAGTGATTCTAATTTGACTTGCAAGATTTGATCTAAACAAACATACAAACATTGCAAGTTAAATAAAAGCTTGTAAAAAAAGAACTAGAATTTTGTAATGCGTCAACACGTCCATGTACCCAATAAGCAAAAAAATGCTCATAAAATAAAAGCTACTGAAAGCTTTTATTTTATGAGTATTTTTTGAGCAAACCAAATGAAATTTATGGCACCAAACGGTAGATACTGCATCGAACAAAAAATTCAGAATCACATAAATCGGACCAGAAACCTCGGAGTAATTGGTGTAGGTATATACATAAATAGAATACCGACCAACTTGAGAAACTCCTTCTTTTTGAAGTCAGTTAAAAATAAGTTACGAGAGCCTTTAATATTTTAGGATACTTTGCATTTGAGTTATTTCTTGTTAATATTGTTATCATTAGAGACTTTTATTGACACGATTTGCCGCCCTTAATATCTGGCTGCCCTAGACCCGGGCCTACTGGACCTTAGGGCAAATACACCATCATTGTTACCATCCCACATGATGAGAACCTCGTATAATATAAATATCTTGACTTGGCGCACGAGGTTGTCGACATGTGGAATGTGAGCTTGGCTATCATTGTGCCGATTGTTGCAACGGCCAATGGCCTGATAGCCAAGAGCCTCGATGTACATCACTTGAGGCTCTAGTTGGGTAGATGGATCAAGGGCCTGATTCAGAAGGAAGGAGGAAGTACTCCTCGATACGGCTCGCATTGTGAGGAGGTTCTTGTCTCTGGAGCCCTAACCACCTGTAGCTTGGACCCTGCTCACAAGTTTTATATTTTTTAATGTGTTTTTTATAAAGGAGTCCCTATTTTTTTAAATGTAATGAAATCATTTAAAATGAATAAACGAATTATAATAAGTACAATTTGAGTCTGAATATTGGTGGTTGTTATTTCTTAGGTGGGTGAATTTCAACAAGAGATTTTTATGTATCATTTCGGTGGGATTTTTTTATTTCAATGCAATCTATATATTTTTAGTGACAAATAATACTTTAGTCTATTTTATAACATTGTGCGTGAGTGGTCATCAAATATTGTCAAAACTTACATAAATATTTAAGGATAAAGTTTTAAGAGTCCACTGAAATTAAAAGTGTCCACCGAAATGATAAAAATTACCACCGAAATGATAAATCCACCGAAATGATACAGCTAAGAACAACCGTGCCCCCAGCCAGGGTTCCGTACTTTGTTAGGTTTGATTTCCACAAATTTTAGATAAACACTGAGACAGGACAGTACACAGTTTTTTTAATATCATCATTAATATACAGATATTACAGTTAGTATTATTACATATATCATTCTTTGAGGTTACAATAACCTCAAAGAATGATATTAATGTAATGTAATGTTTATTATGATATGAATGAATAGTTTCTTTATTTTTATAACCTTTGATAATTTTTGTGGTTGTTGTTGTGTGAAAATGTTGGAAAACTTTATTGTAAATGCTGGTAACCTTAAATAAATATTTTTGCTTGTTTATGTACTAATACTAATTTACTTGATATATTTTCAAAAGAATCAACGTATCGCGATTAGAAAGCTTAAAGTTTCTGATTAATATGATGGTTGCATTTGTAAGTTATGCCATTAATAGTAATACCTAATGTCTACCTATTGCACTAAGAGAAAAATGCTAGGTATAATTTAGTTAAATTGGTAACGAGAGGAGAATAGTGTTTCTACAGGTATATCAGTAAAACTTCTAAAATTAAATCAACTCTTATATTTTTAAAATACAATAAATGAATAAGAAACATTATAAAAATATCTTAGTAGTAATAGCTTAGTACTTTTAATCCTTTTACATAAACGTATGAAACATAACAGAAACCTGAGATTGAGATCACTTTATTCTTAAATTACTACAACAATAGAGAAACGTACATATCTAAATAGAACAAAAAACAACAAAGTTTTGTTCTACCTATAACTATAATTCGCAATTATGTATAAGTAATTCTTATACCTAATGCGAATTATAGTTATTCCAATAAAACAGTCTTTCTGGGTACGTATTTACGAGTAGGTTCAAGTATGTAGCTTAAAGATTAATTTTTCATCATGTCACTTTAAATCACACAATTATTTCTCAAATTCACTAATCAGCCTCTTTTCATGACTATAAATATAGGTTTTTAATTTAGATATGTACCTAATAAACAAATCTTCTTTAATTATCACACCACAGCACGTCTTTACTATAATTATTATAGTCATCAGTCTTCTTTAATAAGTTTAACTTCCTACCTAAAACAAGTCATGCCATTAAATGACAGCAAATATTTAAAAAACTAAATATACAATAACAAAAATCAAAAAATATTCAAATCAGAACTGGACGAAGACGAAGATAATCTTCTTACTTTTCTCTTCTTGGCTGTAATCATGATTTCTTCTTCGCTGTCAATATTTCTTGTCCGTTCATACTTTTCAATAATTTCAGTATCATTGTTTTCAAAAAATGAACACGATGGAGTGCTAAATTCATTGAAGTTTTCATATTTTTCGAGCAATGATTTGGGTATTATCGATGATTCCTGCTCATTCTCTCCTTTTTGATTATTCATTCCATCAAAGGAATGGGATGTTGAGGGCTTAATAATTGATATTTCAATGTTTGTGATTGAGTGTGTGTGTGGTTCATGTATGAAACTATTCCTTTGTATTTTTTTGGAAAGATTCTTTTCATTGAATGGCTTGGGACGTAGTACTAATTTTTCTGACAGTTGAATTGGACGCAGATGTGCTATATTTGTATTATTTGCAAAATTCGTTGATTGAATCCCAGTGAAGTCATGAAAACCTAAATGCTTGCCGTGAGGGCACCTAATAGTTTTATTTAGGCATTCTCTTTCAATACAGGACAGATGTCGAAGTGCCAAACGGTTTCCTGACTCTTTAGACCAAACAACTTGGTGAACTTTCATAGTTCCCGGAAAAGTCTTTAAGTCTTTGGGCAAGAGCCAATCTTTTTCTGTCACCTGATAATCTTCAACTGTTTCAATTTTCACACCTTTAACATAACACTGTAGGTTTTGTACCAGCGATTCAATATTGGTAATATCATGTTGATATGAGACTTGTTTATCTAGCGTTCTCTTTAATACTCCACCCACTCCATCTGCTGCGCTTTTTCCATGACCACACTCACAATAGTTCCAAATTATGTGGGTCAGCATCGGACAATAGGAGGATAACTGAGTTATTATATATAATATATTTTTATTCCTGTATTGCGCAGATGGTGAGTCAGAAATAACGTAAAGTTTACGAACCAGAGGAGCAGTTATCTCAATTTCTTGCAAAACAGGAATGAGGTGTGCCCATACTGCAGCAGCATCATGCCTTAAAGAGGTACTTACAGTACAAAATGACTGAGTTTTGCAAGTTTCGTTGTCGAGTTTGAAATATATTACGACAGTATGCAAAGTGAACTGTTGTCTGCTACCACCAAAATGAAGGGATTGAATTTCGGATCCATATTTGGCATTATAATTTTCACTGAAATCAATTTGTATAATACAGTCTTCCGTAGTCATATTTTCTTTTAACGTTTTGAAAGCTTGATTTTGATTTTTATTATTGACGCAATGTTTAAGGAACGGTTTCAGGCTATCTTCGAATTTTTTTATTAAATCTAGTGGTTTCACCCAACGCCTTACTTTTTCAACTTTAATAGCAGATTTTTCTACATTATTTTTGACATATATGCTTTTATTCTTCTCCCAACCCCAATACGCTATGTTCACTTCATTATTAAACTCTTGATAATCAATGTGTCTATTTTTACAACTTGAGCATATTCTTTGCAGACAATCGATGTTATCTTTACTACAACATAGGCTACTTAAAACGTCGGATATTGTATTTTCTTTGATAAGGCGGTTTCTTTTCATAGATTCAATCAAAAGTTTCATATTTTCGTGCTTTTCACATAGGCATGTATTTCGTGCATTCACATTTGGTTGAGTGACCCAGAAAGGCTTCATTCTTGAAAATGTTGAATAGCTTATCGGTGGTTCTCCTGATCCCAAATATTTCAAGTGTAAATTTTTAAGTGTGTCTGTCAATAGTCTTTTTTGTTTTTTTAATCCATGTCTAGATATGGTGTCATTTTTTCCAGGACACAGTGTTGAATTTTCATCATCTTCTAAAAATTTTACCACCCTCCTGAGAATTCGATTTTTTTTTTCATCAGGTTTTATGACTTCTACTGCTGGTTTTTCTCCTTTTTGGGTACTTTTCTTCAAAATCATATGATTGCTTTGTAGTCTGTTACACCTTTTTTTGAACATTTCTTTTTCCTTAGTGACCTGTAATAATTTGTTTTGTAATTCTGTTATTAGCTTAGTTTTAGTTTTTTGATATTTTCGAAATTTGTCTTTAAGTCCTCGCTTGAATTCTACAGATGTAATTGAGGAGTCTGAAACAGGGCTGTTGGGGCATAATGTTGACTCGATACTACTTAGATTTGATGGACATGTTATTCGTTGTACGCCACTTGGTTGTACACAATGAGTGCCAGTTACTACATTGTCATCAATATGATGTTGAATATTGGAACCAATTGTACTATCGCTATTCATCGGCAAGCAGCGCCGAGCCGAAGATGGATTCCCTTGACGAGAAGTGCTTGGACCAGGATTGCTATAGTCAAAATTTACAAAATTTTGATGCGTTGATAGCAGGGTTTGTCGTGGACTGCTTGTGTATACCCGATGAAAGCTTCTAGCTTCTGTAGTATTAGAACGTTGGATTTGGATATTCGTACTAATACTATTGCTGTTCAATCGTAAGCTGCGCCGTAAAGTAGGCAAGAAGGAACTGTGACAGGAAGTGCTTAGTCCAGGACCATCACTTTGATCCCCAATTGTCTCATCCAGAGGGTTAGCACGAGCCGCTATAGGAGCTGGAGCTGCTCTATTTTTTTTTCTTTGGTAATAAGCAGCAGCACTTATTTTGTTTTTTCTTCTTAGGATTCTTAATTTTTTAGGGGTCATTAGATGCCTTGAAACAATTAATCCCGCTGCTTTTTTTCTGGCATACCTTTCTCTGTCTTTTCTCAAAAACTCTTCGCGTGAGACTTCATTGCTCTTAATTCTCTCTTTTCTTCTTCTTTCATACAACCTCCTTTTTTCCAACCTTTCTTCTCTAGTCTGTTGCTTAGGCCGCGGCATCCTAAAATCAAAATACACGCTTTTCAATTTTCTTCTTTCTCATATCCACAGACATACATTCATACACACTATACTATGATCCTATAAAATACTATACCTTCAGATACACCACGCGCTCACACACTAGCTCTCTTGCATTGACTCAGACAAACACTCTCACAGGCAATTTCTCATCACATAGGTATATCTCTTTTTTTTTCATATAACGTTTAAATGCTCTTTAACTTATTTGTTATATCTTGTAAAATTAAGAAATTTTGTAATTATATCAAATATTATTTATTATTGTTATTTACTCGTAATAAATGATATAAAAATAAAGGTAAGTGACTTATATTGAAGGTAAACCCTCGAAATAATTATTTTGTTGACAATTAGTAGGTATAATAATCTACACTGTGGTGACCCACACACTCATCACATTTTCGTTGAGCCGAACAAATGTGTATCTAAAGTATAGTAAACATGTACTAACTACATAGATATATGTACCTATATATTATATATCTTAAGCACAAATATTACACAACAAATACACCTAAATAATCTAATCGACACTCTAGGTAAAAGTAGGTACATTACAAAACTATGACTTTGTATTTGACACCAGGATCTCTAAAACTTTATGTTTTTATCATTTCGGAGATACTTTTAATTCCGGTGGACTGTAATTGGTATAACAGTCCACCGAATCCACTGAAATGATAACACTGAGATGATAAAATAGAGGTTAGTTCTACATTTAACTCCGAAAAAAAATTATTTAAAAAATATGAACACTACTCAAACAAAACAGTACTTACTGCGAATTTAATACACAATTTTGAAACAAATTAAACAAATCTAGCACGAGTTATAACAGCCACCGAAATGAAACTATTTTTGTCCCCATATTACTGAAATGATAAACTTACTTTTTTGGCGGGAAACCGCAAGACGTTGGGACCGGTGCGTTCGCGCCGAGAGCTTAAGCCGGACTGATCCGGAGTGAGAAAAGGTGAAAGGGGCGTAACAACGCAATGTTGATGTGGCTATTCTACTAAAACTTACTGTCCTCTGAAATGATAACTTTTTTCCAGACAAAAGTTGACTGCCTGTCAAATCCATGAGAAAGAAGATAAACAAACAAAAATTGTTTTATTTGATCGAATATATTATAATTTAATGATAACAAAATCAATTTAAATCCATATTACGAATGTATTTGCAGGAAAAGGTATGTTATGAGCGGAATTGGGTTCAGGACAGGTCACCGTGATGATAAAATAACACTTTGTAATTTTTTTTTTGGGTATATTAGAGGGTAGATACCAATGATTTTTTTTGCCAAGGTAGAGAAATACTTACGTTGTTGAGAAAAAATATATAAAATTAATAATCAGCACATTGCACTACCGTTCTCAGGTTTGCCGTGTATTTTTTTGCTTGGGCAATTCACCCAGGTATATTCTTTGTTTCCATCAGCTTCATTTTCATACATTATTACAATATTATCTGGGGGCACGGCAGTGCTCCCGCCAAGTCGAGCGCGAAGCAACACTGCCGTACCATTCTTATCTCCAAGGTAATCCAAAGTTAACAACTGCTGAGAAGGTCTTGGGTTCCCAGGTCGGATAAAATGTTAATAGGTTTACCATTACAAATCTCTGAATAGCTGTCACCGAGTCCCTATTACATAAGACTTAAACATAATCTGGTGAAATGTGTGTGTACAAATAAGGGACACTTCTGGGTAACCCTGAGCTTGCACTTACAAACGTGATGATGATGTTATGTTTCCTTTACAAAGTTCTCACTTACAGGTGCCAGGTACTCTTCTGAGATATGGGATATTTTGAGCTAAAACCGCACCGCCTTGTGACATGTTCTTCGAATGGTTCTTCTTCGTTCGAGAATGGGGCGATCATTCGCACGAGCGCTTTTATACTCGGCGTTAAAAAAGCGTCGAAATAGAACAAATGCATTATCATGTATCTGTTCACATGTAGGCGCTTTTAAAACGGTTATTTGGTTTAAAGTGCTGGGCGGTGACATTTAAGTTCAACTTATCTTTTCGTACCAAGTTAGCACTTTTTTAACGCTCACAATAAAAGCGCTCGTGCGAATGGGGGTTAAGTCTAGAGTTGAACACTGCACAAATTAATTTAGACATCTAGATGCCTGAACTCATTTGTGCAGTATTCAAAACAAATAATAAACATAGTAATTTTAAGTTATAATAATAGTGCTAGTGACATTATTAGTGTAGGCTCTGGAGCTTACACAGAGTTGCAGTTATTGGTTATTTAGGTTTTTTTTTAATTAAAACAGGTAGAGAGTATCGATCTGGTATTATTCTAGATTAGACTGACATAAAGTAAAAACAAAAGAAAGAAGATAAAAAAAGTAAATAAAAGTAATTCAGAACAGCCAGTGCTTTGATTAGTAGGTTTCAACAGTTAGTTACAACTTTATTTTTGTCTGTCAATATTTCCCTTTTACAGAACTCGCGGCACGTATTTACTCAATTTTAATTTTGATAGGTAGGCTTTAGACAAACCTTTTTGTTATGTGGCCAGCTACGATTGCAAAATTTGAATCATAGCCGTAGAGAAAATAAAAATAAAATTTTAAACTAGGAAGGAAATAAATGACAAATGACTTCTTCCATTACTTTCCTACCGTGTAGTATGATTTATATTATGTAGCATTTTCCAGTGTCGATAGTCACTGTTGTTCATGTATTTTTTAAAATAGTGTATAAACCTTAACAGTTATAAGTTGAAGAAGTATTAAAATGGCAAACGCAGATTTTAGAAAGGATGTGACTATGCCTGTCCGACCTAGGAGTGTCTATACAGCACACTCTTATAATCAGGTGATGTGACTCCATTATTTATAGCTTATTTACAAAATGTAACGATTTCTAAGTAAATAGGTGTTAATTTACTTATCAATACATATTAATTTAAAATAGAGGTATAGTTTGTAAGTTGGCGACTTTGTAGCTATTTTTTTTTACATTTTGAAAATTCTTTCACCAGTTAAAAGCTAAATTATTATTCAGTGCCATAAGCTCTGTTTTAGGGGTTACTTGTATTTTATAGTCGCCGTCGATGCTCCAACTGTTTGGTAGGTACATATTACAATTTAGTGCACGATTCTACACGAAATTTTATACGATGAGTTCGTCTGGTCTTGTATGAAACATGACATAATGTTTGAGCTCCGATGCGTCCTTACCATCGACGTATTTAATGAAGATTTATATTTAACCATACCTGATTACCTATTACCTATCATAACGTCCCGATCAATAGAAATGTCCAAGGACTTGTAAGCTTGTTGCTCGCACGAGGGCGCGAGTTCGATCCAGATGCATTCAATTCTCATGAGTAAAGCTTTCACAAACGACGTTCATTGTTAATTTCTCGGAAACTTCAATCATCTGATTGAAGTTTCAAAGCATAAAACTCTAGCCAAACCGAAGGGCATCCTGGAACATATCAATTTGTTTGTAACGATTAAGTCAATTGACTTGAATGGAGATGTTCAAACTGGCGTGAATAGTTGCATGTCTTATTCTATCTAATAAAGCAAATAACGGGTATTCGCATAGGGTTTTGCCAGCGACGGTTTTCGATTTTCTTTTCAGTGTGAGCTATGCATGGACGTATTTCCGCCGTATAAATAAAAAATCCCAGTAGTTCCATGGAACTAGAATACTTTTTCACCTAATCCAATTAGTTCCATTAAGTACATTTGAACGGTAATTAATTCAATGTATGTAGTTATAAGTAGTTGATGCTATTATCTCTTCGGATAGATCTATCTTAGCATTGTAGAACCTGCGTGTTTTGGCAGTGGATGATATGTTAGCCTTAGTGCTAAGTTAGCCAAACGGTAATAAATAACTACTTACTGTCGAAAATTTCTGGAACTTGAAATACACCTTCTAGAATTTAGACTTTAATGTATTGATGATTTTATGTCTCATTTAGGAAGAGTCGAACTTGTCTGCCTTCCAAGACTACAGCAAATTTCTCGAGGGTGGTCTAGGCCAAGCTGAGTTGGTGGGTGCAGCAGGATGGCAGCCACCGTGGCGCGCGCCTCTGCAGCGCAAGGCGCCCTTCTACCCAGGAGATGACATCTACCATGCTGATACTTGGCGCGAGCTTGAGGTGAGGTCACAATCATTAATATGATATACTGTTTCATCTATACATATCCATATTGTTACATCTAGTAGCTACATTACAATATGGCATCTTATGGCATCTTCTACCAAGTAGCTAAATTATAACATGGTTTCTTCACATTCTAATGGACCTCACTCGCACTGTTTATTAACGAACAGTGGACTCTGCTAAAATTAGTTTGATTGAAAAATTGAGCAAAGACGCGAGCCGACTTCTCATTGAAAAGTCAACGAAACATATAAATAAATGTTTCAATAATGCTTAGCGACTTATAGTCAAATTCATAAACATACCAACTTCTCAAGATAGCTGTAAAGTCGTACGAGTACTTAGTACTGCCGTACCACATTACTATCCCAAAACATTTTCACTAGTAGCTATAGCCCAGTAAATTAATGTGGTAAAGCAACATCGTTTGTTTTTAACCAACTTCAAAAAGGTGGAGGTTCTCAATTCGGATGTTTATATATGTTACTGTAAAAGCCCGAAGTACGGTAAATCTTAAGATTTCCCAGTAAATCCTAAGTTGGTAAATTTTCAAAAAGGTTTGCGATTCGAACTTTTATCACTTGGTAAATCTTACAGTTAACATTAAAGGCACGGTAAATGTTGAAAAAAAATCATGACGTGGTTCAGGTAGACGGGTTATCAAGGAATCATTTATTTCAATTAACTGGACGTGGTTCAGAGAGACGCAGCCCCACTGACGTCTTCTTTTAAAGGCACCAACAACTATTGGGCACCCCGAGATTCGGTTTAGGTTCCTTTAAACCTGACATGTGGAAATAGGAGACCCGCGCAGAGGGGCTGAGTTTACATTTTATCAACCATCATTGGTAGATCTTGGCATTTCCCAAACTCTGCTGGTAAAAGCCCGAAAAAATGTCTTTTTTTATTTAAAACTAGCTGTACCCCGGCCACGCTTCGCTCTGGCACAAAAAGAAATGTTTTTACAAAAAAAAAATGATAAAAACAATTCTTGATGCGTATGCGTATATCATGCTAAAATTTCAGCTCAATCGGTTACGACGGTACGGTAATCCCTTGGTCCCGCGACCCCGGCAGGGTTTGGCCTTCTACAGGCCCCGTCAATATGCTGACACTCTTTGAGGCGCGCGTGGAACACAACGCGCCGTCGACCCGGGCATGGTCCATGGTCGGACAGCGAGTCGCCCATTACTCGCTGCCCGCATGCCCGCCCCTACGGTGGCCAGAGATCGTCTTGCGACGTCAGACGCCGTGGGCGTCTACCACTGCGGCTGGGGTGGAGGGAGGACGCTGTCCTCTCCCTCAGGCGGCCCGCCTCCTCCTTCACGAGCATGACTGCTTCGCAGAAGGAGGCGACCGCCTCCCACTCCGTCTCGCCCCGCAGCATGGTCTCGACCAATGCCGGGCGCGAGAGGTCTCCGCCTATCGCCGTCGTGGGGACACGGCGGTGCTCTGCCCAAGCGGGGCAGTCCTGCACCGTATGCTCCACCGTGTCCTCCGGACGATCCTCGCAGTGGTGTTACCCAGGCGTTTCTTCCCTCCCTATCAGACACAGGAACCTCCCGAAACTTCCGTGTCCGGTGAGGACCTGCGTCATGCGGTAGGTCAGGACGCCGTGACGCCTATCCAGTCACTCCTCAAAGAGGGGTCTTACCGCCGCGATTGTGGCGTGCCCGCAGCTCAATCGGTGCAGAACTTTTTGAGTTTTTGACGCATACACAAACCAACATAACATTTTTATACAGGGTGTCCCAAAACTCAACGTCAAGCCGAAACGGGGTGACAGGATTGATCATAACCATCACGAGAAAAATCTGGAAAAAAATCTATCCCATGCAGTTTGTAAATTATGGGCATTTTAAGAAAAACCTAGAAATTTGATCAAACTGTACCATTTTTCGGTTATTGTGGTTATTCTTTTTTATTTTTGTTCATTTGAACTTTGGAAACGTAATCCTAAATAACATTTCTAGAATCCCAATAAAAAATAATGACACAATTGCCTCAAGTTTCCGAGAATTGAGACTATTTGTTAAACTACGAATTTAAAATTTTCAAGATTCGTCGACTTTGACAGGCCCTCCTATAAAAAAAATGTACTAGAGTGCCTTGGCAAGTGGCATTAAAAGTTGGCGCATTTAATCAGAATTCTAAAATGGTACAATACTTGTTAGTTCCATACAATAGAAAAGAGTAAAAAAATTAAAACCTCAAGTAACCCGATTTTTGCTATCACATTTTACTCAGTTAAAATGTTTTTAATTCGCACAAGCTCTAGGTAGGTTCTTAATTTTAAGACAAAATGATGAGAGAGATGGATAATGGGTATGGGTACGCATTTCGCAGTGCAAGTAAGAGATTTCCTTGACCAGGAATATCCGGGAAGGTGGATTGGACGTTCAGGCACTATCTTGTGGCCCGCCCGTTCACCAGATTTAAATCCCCTGGATTTTTTCTATTGGGGAGTTCTCAAAGAAAAAGTTTACTCAAAGCCCATTGATCACGTAGCCGACCTGCGTGAACGCATTTCTCAAGCAGCTGAGGCGATCAACTCTCGAAGATATGCCCGACTTATAAGTAGATCTTTTTTAAGAAGATGTAGGGCTTGTATTGAGGCTGATGGTAAACAATTTGAACATTTATTGTAATAAAAATGTTTTTTCTCTATCTGACTTTTAGTCCAACAAACCTAATTATTTTACTAACTTTTTTTCACTTTGGTAAAAGTGGCGTCACTATCTGTCTCGCTCACTCATGACAAACATACCCATTATCCATCTCTCTCATCATTCTGTCTTAAAATTAAGAACCTACCTACAGCTTGTGCGAATTAAAAACATTTTAACTGAGTAAAATGTGATAGCAAAAATCGGGTTACTTGAGGTTTTAATTTTTTTACTCTTTTCTATTGTATGGAACTAACAAGTATTGTACCATTTTAGAATTCTGATTAAATGCGCCAACTTTTAATGCCACTTGCCAAGGCACTCTAGTACATTTTTTTTATAGGAGGGCCTGTCAAAGTCGACGAATCTAGAAAATTTTAAATTCGTAGTTTAACAAATAGTCTCAATTCTCGGAAACTTGAGGCAATTGTGTCATTATTTTTTATTGGGATTCTAGAAATGTTATTTAGGATTACGTTTCCAAAGTTCAAATGAACAAAAATAAAAAAGAATAACCACAATAACCGAAAAATGGTACAGTTTGATCACATTTCTAGGTTTTTCTTAAAATGCCCATAATTTTCAAACTGCACGGGATAGATTTTTTTTCAGATTTTTCTCGTGATGGTTATGATCAATCCTGTCACCCCGTTTCGGCTTGACGTTGAGTTTTGGGACACCCTGTATATATAGATTCGGACATTTACCAACTGATAACCTGTAGTACCATATCACCCGAAGTACTTCTTGAGTAACTCTGACAATGAAATCTTATAAATATTTCGGCGCGGAATCCACTGCGGGTAATGCAACGTGTGTTCGTGGTTCTACAGAACAACGTCTATGAAAAAAACTGAAAATAAGTTTTTTTTTCTACCTATTTTTCCAGCATAACAAAAAAGATTTTCAAAAAAAATGTAGCCGCTTTCAAAAAGAACCACAAAAAAGGGTAAAATAATCAACAAAATAACTTTTATTTCGGAAGTCGATGGCTTTGTTATTTTTTATTTCATTGTTTATTTTTTGCCACCGACTTCCGAAATAAAAGTTATTTTGTAAATGTTTTTTTTGTGGTTTTTTGTGGTTCTTTTTGAAGGCGGTTACATTTTTTTTGAAAAAGTTTTTTATTTTTCTCTTTTTAGTTTAAATATTCAACCCAAATTCTTGCCAAATACATATAATATAATCCGTAGCACTGGTAATAACATCCCTCATGTACACAATAAGCTAATAAAATTCCCTATCTCAAAAACTACTGAACCGATTTTGATGAAACTTTCAGTATTCCCTAAGTGGAACGATACCTAGCACAAAAAAAAAGAATTATTTAAATCGGATGGGTAGTTCCGGAGATATGCTAACAATGAATCAGTCGATGCCTGCTCCTTACTGTTAAGGAGTTGTACCTTCCATCATCAGCTCAGCTACATAAGATGATGATTACCATACGCAAGTACTTGAATTACTTCATAAGATTTACGAAAAACGATGCGTGGGCCTATAAAATTTGAGGGTTGCCCTCGATTTCTCCAAAATCCAATCATCAGATCCTGATTTAGTGACAATGGGACCACACGGGAAGCAGCAGCTTTCAAACAAAAAAAGAATCATGAAAATCGGTTCACGAAGTCGGTCGTTATGCGGTAAAAAACTACTGTTAAGGAGTTGTACCTTCCATCATCAGCTCAGCTACATAAGATCATGAATGCCATACGCAAGTACTTAAAATACATCATAAGATTTACGAAAAACGATGGGTGAGCCTATAAAATTTGAGGTTGCCCTCGATTTCTCCAAGATCCAATCATCAGATCCTGATTTGGTGACAATGGGACCACACGGGAAGCACCAGCTTTCAAACAAAAAAAGAATCATGAAAATCGGTTCACCCAGTCGGTCGTTATGCGGTAACAAAATTAAAAAAAAAATACAGTCGAATTGATAACCTCCTCCTTATTTTGAAGTCGGTTAAAAAGTATCCTATGTTACGCCCAGGATAATAAGGAATAATTATACCAAGGTTCATCGAAATCGAACCGTTAGTTTTCACGTGATGCCTGCACAAACAGACAGACAGACAGACAAAATTTTTTTTAATCATATATTTGGGTTTGGTATCGATCCAGGAACACACCCCGCTATTTATTTTTTCAATATTTTCAATGTACAGAATTGACCCTTCTACAGATTTATTATAGTATAGATTATAGAAGATGTATTCGCAACTAAAAGGTCGATCTTGTCATAGATGACGGATGTTGTGGGAGGTGCTGGATATAACGCCTCGGTGACTCCCCATGGCACCATCTGCCTCCGTCTGAGAGATCGAGTCAAGTAAGTACTATTACGTAGTCAAGATAAGCAACAGTTTTTGACCATGTCTATTTTCCTAACTAACGAATTGGTGGCAAATGGTGATGGTTAGCGGTGATGATTACGAAACGGAACCTACCAGTACGCGGAGCGTGACCAAGCGTGACCGATCTGTATTATTGACTATTGAATTTTGTCTTTCTTTTCGGAGTTCTTTCGCATCTCGGGCAGGATTGGCTTGAGTTTGTACAGAGCGTTTGATTTTTTTTTTATCGTTCTTCATTCACCAAATTAGTCCACCCGCTCACTGTCAGACTCGTAGTGACTAAAATTCCTTTACGTTATAGTGTCACACACACACACACACACCTAATAACACAGTCCCACGGCCCGGAGCTTTATTTAACTTTAGTCAGTTTTTTTTCTTTAACAAACCATTCATGGATGTCGTGCGTCCATGAATGTTTTTTTCCTAAGTAATAATGAAAATTATTAAAGAAAGTTTTTCTTATTCAGGGTGGATATGACGATCGACGGCGCAGTGCGCGTAACCAACGCTAAGAACAATATAATCTTGGCACTGTCGCGTTCGGGTGCTGCCGCCGCGCTCATCCACCCGAATGGGCGCGTCTACCATTACGGATCACGAGTCGAGATCCAGGCCCGCCACCAGCAAGGCAATAACAAGTTAGTCACGAACACTATGGTTTATAAATACAGGTTACAGGCATGGCTCCAGGAGGGAAGGGGTGTCACAGCGGTCATACTGGATCCTCCAATATCGTACACAAAAATGATTAGTTCGCCTAGCTTTTTTTTTAAATCCCTTTTCCTTGTTCCGCTACTGGGCAAAGGGCTCCCCTTTCTCCTTCCAAACCTAGTTCCGGTTTACTCCGCGAAAATATTCAAATCGTCAATCCATTTCCGCTGCGGTTGATCTCGACGGCGTTGTCCATCCACGGGCTTTCAGTGAGTGACGATCTTTGTCTACCTCTGCGCGGGTGCATTCTACATAAGGCCCGCCCACGCCTACTTCAGCCTGGCTGTTTTAACTCCTACATCAGCTATCTCGGTGATGGAGCAAATAGCTGAACAACGAAATCAAAATCGGTACCTATAGAATTCTAATTTCAAAAAACCCAAACCTATCAAGGGTGGTATTCTGAAATTGTCAACACGGCCACGGTCATTTGGATCTTAAAGATAAGATACATTAGCGATGGAAAGTCCTTTCTGTGTGCCGGTAAACTTACTGCAACTAAGGCCGTGTTCACACCGAGACGTGATGCGTGGCGCGACGTGACACTATGATTCTGGAAAATGTGAATCTTTTCGTCTTGTATATAAAGTTCGATTTTGAGTCGGTCTATTGAAATGAGCGCGCAGTGTTGCGTCTCAGTGTGAGTTGACGCTAACGCATTGGAGATACTGAAGTGTGAACCCTTTAGGTACATGCCAAACTCTTTTAAAATAAACTCTTTCATTTGGTTTTTAAACTTGTACTTTTTTTTTACTTATATTAAAAAGGTCACTGTTACACGAACGTTCAAGTCATGTGGAACAATTCAAAGTTAAGACTATGATTGGCACAAAAAATTACTTTCAGATTCTGAGTTCAGATAAGAGTTCAGCTAGTGAGAATTGGTAGCAAATTAGAATTTTTATAACAATATTATTTAATTTATTTCCCAACAACGCAACATATAACGAAATCGGTAGTCTTTACATTAACAAAGTGCATATTCTAGTACTTGTATGTGCCTGACCTGACCTAGTTTCAACCGCAGAGCCTGGATGGCCGGGGGATACTAGCTCAAAGAGCAAAAATCAATAACATACAATTTTATTAAATGCGTTTCTCTCACATGTATGACTGAATACTTTTATTTTTGATAATATCTAAAATCAACATCACATTACGTAAACTTGATACCGGCAGGTAAATTTCTTTTTAAAAAAATGCAAAATATTTACAACGGATCCGGTTCGTATTTTTAGCCAAAAAAAAAAAACTAAATGTAAAGATAAATCTGTCTCTTGAGATGAAACTCTGGTTGATACCGGTACCGTTATTTCCATAAAAGAGCAGACTACTGAACTATTCCTCTAAAGATTGTAGCTAGCCTTTACGGATCTAAACGGTACACAACATAAAAAGTCAAGTCTTGGTCTTGTTTGTCTACTTTTAGGATAATGGTCGTAAGCGCTGAATGCTGAGCGTCCCCGCGTCTCTATATATTATTGGATTCGTATAGAAAACCTTACTTGGAACCTTAATCTTCATTTGTGCCCCCGATAATTCTTTGTTCGTAGAATAAGAGCCTGATGTTGTTATTCAGATATGCGAAGATGTGGTACAAGGGCGTGTCGTTTACGGCGGAGCAGTGCGCGCTGGTGTACCTGGTGGACGCGGCCGGCACGCGCACCACCACCGACACCTTCCTCGACATGAGTCAGGACTTCACCCTCAATGTCTTCTACAAGTAAACACGTTTATCTATTATAGGCTGCGGTTCCACTGAGGCGGAGCGGAGCAGAGCGATTCACCAAATACATGGCTTGAAATCAGCGTTGTCAGATTTATTTTTTGCCAAGTCGTGATTTTGAAACTTTTTGAGTAAAAAAAAGCGGGTTTTTATAATTATTAGAGGTTTTTAAATATTAGTTTTTTTATTTGGGTTTAATTTACGTTTAAGTGACAATAGATAGCAAAAATAACCATTGAAAGGTATTTTAATAAAAATATAACATTTTAAATCAGATTTCCCTATACCCCTATGGTAAGGTAGTTGTGTCTTCTTAGTCTTTTGAAAAATAAAAACAAAAATCTAAGTCATCGCCGAAAGCGGGATTTAGCCTGTCCTGCGCAGAACATTTAATTTTGATTGAAAAATCGGGACGTTTAATCCGCTCCACCTCAGTCGAACCACAGCCTTAATGTGCATAAGTTAACTATCAAGTACTATCGCCTACGTTCTACCACAGATTACTTAGGAGTTTGGTTGTAAAACGTGTATTTGAAAGTGCTAGAACAAAAAAGTATTTATCATGAAATTAATTATACAAGTAAGTACATACATTTTTCTATGGGATCAATTTCATAATCATGAATAAATACTGCCCCTCTAAAGAAATGTGATCTTACTAATATCCTGATCCTGATAATTGAATGCCATGAAGAATTTTGTTCGGACCACGATAATAAGTATCCCATGTGTTGAACCCAGGTTATTAACTGTGTTTAGTCAGCTCCAGAGAAATCTTAACCCCTTTGTTTGTGACATCACTACCAAAAGGGGTGAGTTTTCTCTGAACCAAATTTAATGTGAATCAGCCCAGACGTTTTTGCGTGGTTGAGTTAATTACCTATATTCAAATTATTATGTACCAACTTTTTCATGTATAATATCAGCAGGTAGCCTCTCTTAACTATGTGTTTCACCGCCTGAGTGAAGGTTTGTTTGCGCAGTGAGTCCCGCCATGGACCGTCGTATGTGAACGAAGCACTCTCACTGCTGCAGGCGGCGCAGTACTGGCTGACAGACGACGGTATCGACAATTGGATCATCAACAATGTGCGTGTCAGCCAGACCGCAGACGGTCTCGTCAGGTAATATCAACCATCTGGGCTTTGGCTACTGTTTCTTTACCAGGTTTACGGCGCTGTTCTACTGTGGCGCACGAAGATGCTATAACCTGTTTCTTTATCAATATATATCCTTAGATTAGATCACTAGACGGTGTGCCGCCGGTTTCGTGAAGAAGCTACCATAATGAGAAACTACGGCTCTAAACCTAGTTCTGCATTTTCTAAAAATAGAGAAATGTGGTCACTGCAACCAGATTCGGTGTTTCAGCAATCATCCCATTCCTTTCGATTTGTACTAATTAAAAACGCGCACCTTGATTATAATATATCTTTTACTAATATCGCCATTATCTTACGATCGGAACACACCAAGCACGCAATTAGAGAAGCCGTATAACAGGTAAACGTTACTTTAAGAGACGCATTAGCCAGCTCTTCTATTTAATTAATCCAACTTAATACAGGCTTACATCACTCCTTTACATTGCTCCATAAGTTTAACCAAGTACTAACCTGCGATGTTAATGTTGTTGTTGATTTTAAGAACTGAGCGTTTGGAATAAAATTGGGAAAACATGTAATTAAATAGGTAAAATTGGATATCATGGAATAAAATTAGAAAGATGTGGAATTAAATTGGATAAACTGGAATTAAATAGGGAATTTTCTTAACCATTTAAAAGCTGTGCGTTTTTTCATTTCTGTTTTTGCACAAATATTTTTTCTTGATTTTGAACCTACTTCTAAAAGTGGTTCTTAATACGGTTGATTATGTTTTTATTATTACCTATGATCGTGCATTTCTGCCTCATAATATCTATAAGTAGAAAGAACAGGCAATTTTTTCTAGTTGTAGAGGTTTATTCCGAAATGAAATTACCCTCTATTCGCAAATATCTGACGAGTTTCCAAGTCAGGCAATGGATCTCTTTATAATTGCCAGAAAATAAGCTGTGATTGCTGAAATCGCATACCTACTCGTATTCATTGTACAAATTTAATAACACTAGCACTTTGCCCGCGACTTCGCTCGCGTTTGTTACGTACTTTCCTAATTCCCCCTTTTCACCCCCTTAAAGGTTAAATTTGCAAAAACCCCTTCTTAGTGCTCCCCTACATTATAATAGGAAGCCGTGTGCAAAATTTCACATTCCTAGCCCCAGTAGTTTCGGCTGTACGTTGATATGTCAGTCAGTCAGTTCTCCTTTTATATAAGGTGGGTGGACCATGAAAGGCCATGCTCCTTCGAAGGCCAAGTATTAAAATTTCGTAGTTATTGCCATGTGATGACAAATTCCTTCTATCTACATAAACATCCATCGAACTAGAAATCACAGACGCGGCGGCGAATCGCTCGCGCCACTATTTTGGCAGTACGGTCCCTCGCTTCATTGATATCGGAAATCGGCGACGTTAAAATAAGGTGGTGTACCATAGAAGGCCACTCTAATAAATAAACAGTATTTTAGTCTTTTATTTACTGGATAAATGAAACTAACAAATATTTAAGTAATACTTTGTTTTATTTCGTAATATATAAACCACTTCTTTTTATTGTAGATTTAATCGCTATTTATTAACTTTTAGTGTTAAATGACTGATTTATTATAATGGCCTTCTAAGGAGCCTTGTTCCTAGCAAGGCCATTTGGAAGAGCTTAACAAAACTTAAGTTTAATGAATACTGATTAAAGCTAGGTTAAAAAAAAGTGATTTATATGGTACACAATAAAACAAAGTATTATTTGATAATTTGTTTTTTTCATTTATCCAGTTAATAAACGAATAAAAAGCGTTTACTCGTTAGAGTGGCCTTCCATGGTCCACCCACCTTATATAGATAAAATAGTTACCTATATTTCCTGGAAGTTGTAATTTATTTTTTCAAAAAAAAATTTGTAATATTTGTTCTTACATATCTTTTAATTGGACATAATGTAATTTCAATTTTTTTTAAGTTTTCTCGTTACTGTGCAGAAAATTAACGTATTTTATAACGTGGCAATTTTTTTCTGTCTTCTTATTTGCAAATTCAATTCTGATTCTTGTTTGCAGAGATATCCCAGCTGGTAAAATTACAATTGTTGTCACCGATGCGTTGCGCAATCGTAAACAAAATGGTGCATTATACGCTGCATGTAAATAAACTCCCATTTAACGATGGACAGCCACTAGGCTAAGCGAGAACGGGAAGTTAAGCTTATTTCTGTCTTTTAATGAACCAAAACATTGCCATACACTATAGCTCAGTTTTCTAGGAATTTTGTTGTTTTAGTTAGTAGGTTTCTACTTATTATTACTAACTGCTGCCACGAATTATGCCACGGGAACGTAATTAACGGGATAAGGGGTATCCTAATAACTCACTCAGGTACCTAATTCTAGAAATAAACCTATCTCAAAAAATAAATACGAGTATATTAAACGCATATTGTTATAAATACTGATTAAGTATTTAAAACATGTTGTCTTCGCTTCTACCTCTGTACCTAGGCGTTTCCAGGGTCTCACTGATCTCTTCTATTGTCTAGTTCCATTATGGAACTACTGTGATTTTTTTTACTTTTGATTTGACTCCCAATAGTTCCATGGACGGGCACGTCGCAATCGCGGCAATAAGACCCCTCTTAGAGGAGTGGCTGGATAGGCGTCACGGCGTCCTGACCTACCGCATGACGCAGGTACCGGACACGGAAGTTTCGGGAGGTACCTGAGTCGGATATGGAAGGGAAGAAACGTCTGGGTGTCACCACTGCGAGGATCGCCCAGAGGACACGGTGGAGCATACGGTGCATGCAACTGCCCCGCTTGGGTAGAGCACTGCCGTGTCCTCACGACGGCGATAGGCGGAGACCTTTCGCGCTTGGCATTGGTCGAGGCCATGCTGCGGGGCGAGACGGAGTGGGAAGCGGTCGCCTCTTTCTGCGAAGCAGTCATGCTCGCGAAGGAGGATGTGGGCCGCGTGAGGGAGAGGACAGCGTCCTCCCTCCACCCCAGCCGCAGTGGTAGACGTCCACGGCTACGGACATCGGCAGATGATCTCCGGCCACGGTAGGCGCGGGCATGCGGGTAGCGAGTAATTGGCAACTCCTGTCCTACCATGGATCATGCCCGGGTCGACGGCGCATTGTGAGGGCCAAAGCCTGCCGGGGTCGCGGGACTTATGATTTACCGTGTCCCCGGTACGTAAAGGGCTATTTAAGGACAGCGTGGACTTTAGTCAGTACGAGTCTGACAGTCCCTCCCGCTCTGCCCTGGGTGGGAGAACTCACTTGATGATTTTACAACGATAAAAAAAAATATTTCCATGGAACTAAAATATCTTTTCACCTAATCCCATTAGTTCCATGAAGTAGTTTAGATACATACACTTTTGTTGGTAAGTTTTTCATTCGGAATTATTTAAAAACATACCACATCGAACTTATATGCCAGCCTAATATTTTTGTTGGTTAGTAACATTATTTCATGTTAATGGAATTAATGAGACTAATCTTATATAGCATTAACAGAACGCCAGTTCCATGGAACTACTGGGATACGGCGCTATAGTTCATCAGAATCGGTCCAGCAGTTTAGGCCTCAGTCAACCCCTGTAGGGTTGAGTGCACACAAACAAAGGAATAAACAACTTAACTTATGGGCCCACCACACGCACAAGTTTCACCACAGTTCTGCCTGCGCAAGCTTCTGGCACGAAAAAACAATACACAGTCGGCAACACTGAACGCCCAACAATACACACAGGCAAGTACGCGCAGGCAAAACTGTGGTGAAGCTTGTGCGTATGGTAGGCCCATTACGCATTTAAAATATCAGTTAATGTTATTATCAGCCCACTTCAGAGCCTTCGCTGTTTCCGTTTATCCCTGGATATCCCACCTACCACCACTTACCGCCGCATTGGATATCCCAATCATTGAGAAAAAAGAGATCGTCCCGCCCGCTTCTTAAATTAACAATTTCAAGTTATATTACTATGAACGAATAGTCAAATTTTGCGGACGATCAAACCTCGGGTATGTGCTTCGGGTCCCACATATCGCATACGCGAGCGCTTTTCTGTAGTCTTTTTTTAACTGTAGTGGTACTGTTTGCGGGCTTGTCTCTTTCACTACACAGCTTTTTTTAATTGGTAGCGGATGTATGTACCAGGGCAGGGAACGTATTATGACGTCTTAAAACCAGGCTTGTTCCAGTCAGTGAACGAGGTGGCGCTAGACGACTTGTATAGCTCTGTCTCTTTCACTCACTGGAACAAGCCTGGTTTTAAGACGTCATAATACGGCCGATACTTCAAACATGTGTCGTCGTTTTGGTATTGACTTTTTTTTTTTTTTTTTTGCGTGGTAAAATCATCAAATGAGTCCTCCCACCCAGGGCAGGGCGGGAGGGACTGTCAGACTTGTACTGACTAAAATCCACGGTGTCCTTCACGAGCCCTTTACGTACCGGGGTTACTAAACTAAACAAGCTCCAGGTACTTGTAACTTGCAGTGGAGGTTACTGGTTGTTGAGTGTTAACTAAAGCGGGAAATGTTGCTTAAATGTTCGAACTTCCGTCTGATTTTCTGATTGTTTTAATAGGGAAAATGCATGTATAGAAAAAAAGACAGAAGGTTCACAAAAACGTTTAAAAATAGTACTAGTAGGCTGATATCAGCTTTTTAACGCGATTTTGACTCGTTTGTCATGACGTAAAAGTCTGTATAATCTGGACTGAGAACTCATGTTTATTTCTTCATATTTGAAAAAACCCACGACGAATAAAATGTAATAGAAAAAAATGAAAATAATTCACAGATGAAGGTAACGTGAGTAAGTTATTCGTTAACTTTGTTACAGAATTCACCGTTGCAGTCACAAGTACCAGCTTCGCACCAGCCCTAGCAACGGATCGGCTTCTATCACCAGCCCGTTTCTGCACTGCACTGCCTCGTTGGGCCAGACTCAGCACCTGTTTGTAAGGTGAGACATACACCAGAACTTGGTATTTGACACAGCTGCACCTTGCCGTACGTCACATTATCAGACCTATAGAGCGGACTAAGCAACGATGCGCATACGCATAATTCGTTTCTTCGTCAACTCGATAAAGTCGAGAAAAAAGGTGATTAGTCAGTTTACATAACTAACAGTCAATCGATTTTCCCCAACATTTTTTCGCTACAATCATTTGGACCACCAATTAATTTTTATTGATATTTGGTTCGAAGTTGAATTTGAGACCGTTTCTTACCTGCCGCTCTTTCTTAAAGTTTATTTTAGTTGGTCAAGGAGGTGTTTATATAAAGTTAAATCCATTTTGGAAATGGGGGTGCAAATGGTAGAATTATCTGACAAACTATTGGTCGCACAGAAAAATAGAGACAATGTAACTTTACATAAATGTAACATTTCAATGGACTCTTGTAGCTTTTTTTTATATTATAAAACTGTTTTAGTTTCAACTAAGCAGCTGACTTTATTTGATATCAACAAGCGCCAATTGCGCCTAAACAGGCGTTAAACAACAGCGTGTTACTTATAAAATTGGCGTTGCTAGCTGTTTAGTAAATACTTGTAATTTCCGACAGACGTGGCGAGAGGCGGATGCACTTCGACGGCAACTCATTCATAGTCCGCAACGCTGGCCACTCGGCCGGCTTCGACGACAAGAATCAACTGAAAGTGTACTGAAACTAACCCCAACTTCACTCCGCATCTACTAATACTCTATTTAGTTTACAGTTAACTCTTAAAACTTATTCTCTTCGAAGAAGTGGTACTGATCACCAACAAATGTTGTATAGAACACTTTGGACCATTCCGTAACGCCTTTGTATGTGGTGTCATTTTATAAACACTGCCTAATGTTTCCTCTTTAATCTCTTTTCTCTCTACATTTGTACGAAACATGTGGACAAGTCGTGTTTAAAGTTAAAGGTGTTACTGATTTTCTTTTTTATTGATGCCAGTGTGTAAAGCTTGTGAGAGTTTTTGAGATTTTTAATTTTACTCCCCCTTGTTAATAACTGCCAAGCTACTGTTTTTAATCGTTGAACTTCGACTAGCGCCCGCGGTGTCTCATAGTGATTAAGATTACAGTTTCATGATGTAAGTGTTAGATCATTAAAGTGCCATAATGTTATACTGTAACACATTGAGCATTTTGTAATTCATTTTTATAGTTGTTACAGCCTTACAATAGTTTAAACGAGTCAAAGCAGTGTTAATCTTCAACTGTTTATATTTTCATATACATCTATTATGATGCAATATTTTTTTGTAAACATTATATCGTAATTAAGAGCTTACGCGTTGTATGAGATAACAAAAAGCAATCGGATTTAGAATAAACATGGATATAAATAAATCTGATTGTTTTGCTACACTCGCGAGCAACCACATCGATTAAATCCGTATGAGTGCATAAATATGTGATTTTTTCGTAAAACAGATTACTTATATAAAATATTTATATCATTCAAAAGTTTGAAGCCTCGGCTTTAATTTGATACCATTATTGTCAACATTTATTCAGAACTTTTAAAAATAATGCTCTGGATGCAAGTGCAAGAAAAATAAGAATTTAAGAAAATGAGTTGTAGCCCAATATTGTAAGAATGAATCAAAAACTAAAATAAAACTTATCAGGTTGCACTCTGGGAGTGCCGGCAGAAGTGAAAACTTGAATAGTAATAAACACACACGAACATTCGCGCAAGCGCCCTGCGCTGTCTTACGAATTTTCGATCAGGTCACGTGTTCTGACGCGAGTTTAACATTTTTTACCCATTCCAAAAAAAGTGCACAACGCCGCTAAAGAAGTTTTCACTTCAAAATAACAGTCTGTATGCGAGTTTATGGGTCGAGTTGATTGGTTCCTCGCGAGTGTAAATCACATAATTTTCAACGCAATAGTTTACTACTTATGCAATGTATATCAACAGTTGCGACAACGGTGGATAACATCACAATGAACAGAGTTACCGCGACTACAGTAGATTTTATTATTTATTATCGATTTTTGAAGATATTAATAGTTAAATAAAATGATGTCTAGTCGAGTCTTGAGCTTGGCAGTTTGCAAAAAATAATAATATTTTTTTTGGAAATTACGACTTGTTCCCTCATTTGTTTCTTTGTGTATAAAAGTTGCAAGTAATACTTTATTATGAAGTAATAAAGCGATGAATGCTTCAAATACGTTTTTGATTTTTTATGAATATTATTTATTTGATAATTATGTTTTTCATCTATCTAAAGGTGCATTCACACACGTCAGTCACCGTCACAACACATCACCGGCCCGGTTTACTAAAAAAAAATTATATACTCCTAGTATGACTTTGTTCCCACACTTTAGTCACCGGCACGTTTTTTATCAGTGACGTCAACGGTCAAGCACATCAAATAATATTTCCAAACAAGTTTCATACTTTTATCACACACCTGGGATCGTCACGTCTCAGTTCAGTCAGCGTCGTGCTACCGTCATTAATACATGTGTGATCAACCCGTAACTTGACTGATGTTTTTGTTCAATGATTCAGTCAAACCGGCGACGTGACTGACGAACGACGTGACGTTGACTGTTGTTTGTGGATACGTACTGAAACCGTCACCGATTCGTTGTCGGTGACGTGACGTGGCTGATGTGTGTGAATGCACCTATAATTTGTGATCGTTCAGTGCTCGAAATATATGCGCCATTTGCCCATGAGCACAGATAATATAATACATGGGGCGGGCAGAAACCACAGACCGCCACCTACCTTGAACAATCCTATCGTACTCCTTTCGCCTCATCAATCATTCAATTATTATTATACAAGGTTGAGACATATGACTTTTCTAAAGCACTTCAACAATAACGTCTTGTAGGTCTTCTTAGGCCGTTCCCTCTCGGAGTTAGGTACCACTCACATAAGGCTTTTTATTATTTTAACATTGACACAGGTCCCCGTGGTTTCCACCCCCGCTGCTCGGCTGTTATTGGTTGTAACGTGATGTTATATAGGTTGAGCCTTCCTCAAATGGGCTATCCAACACTAACAATTTTGCAATTCGAACCAGTTAGAATCTGAGAGTAGTGTGTTCAACCAAACAATCTCTTCTTATTATAATATTAGTATAGATTGTGTGTAGCACGATCAATTTTATATAAGTGCTGCTAAGTGCTTGATCCCCATGATATGTTCCCAAAACCAAGCGATTCATATGAAGCGATAATTTTATCGTTGGCAAGAAATCAGACGAATCGGTCAAGTCAATCAATCAAGTCAGACCCAGTTATGTATCGACATTATATCTTTCAAAAAGATAAAAAATAATAAATCTGTGGAAACTTTTCTAACTCTATGCACCTACAAACAAATAAATAAACGTCGTTTACCACCAGACGAGATAGTGGTTAAACGAGAACCTATCATTAAATAAAATAAAAAAAATATCTTCTATTAACTCCTGTCGCTCTGCGTGATTGCTACGCCGTAGGGCGAGGTCTGCGTAGTACTCTACGCCGTAGCGCTACGATGATTCAGGATTTGACACAAGGGCGTAGGTTGTGTAGAGGATGCTACATCGTAGCCCTACGCTAGATCAGCTTAATACTAATAATTTTCACTGAAAGGCAATTTCTTGGCTGTATGCTACAACGAGCTCGTCGGTCATCGACGATCTCCGGCCACCGTAGGCGCGCGGACATGCGGGCGCCGAGTACTGGGCGACTCGCTGTCCGACCATGAACCATGCCCGGGTCGACGGCGCGTTGTGTTCCACTCGCGCCACAAGGAGTGTCAGCATAGTGACATGGGGGCCCGTCACTAGGCTGAGTAGAGGAGCTCTGTAGAGGGCGAAAGCCTGCCGGGGTCGCGCTACTCACGAATTACCGTGACTCCGGAACGTAAAGGGCTATTGAAGGACACCGTGGATTTTAGTCAGTACGAGTCTGACACTCCCTCCCGCCCTGCCCTGGGTGGGAGGACTCATTTAAAGATTATACCACGTTAAAAAAAATTTCGTTTCGACGAGGCGGCTTTGAGATCGTATGATCGCAGCGCGAGCGGTGAGCGCTAGTGTCGCTGTCAGTAGCTAAGTGAATAGCAAACTTTAGTCCCAACTCCCAGCGTTACGTGTGGGCTTTTTTTTATTGTGATAAAATCATCAAATGAGTCCTCCCGCCCCGAGCGGGACGGAAGGTCTCGTACCGACTAAAATCCACGGTGATCCTTCAATAGCCCTTAGGTTCCATGGTCGCGGTTACCTGATGAGACAGTCCCGCGACCCTAGCAACCTTTGACCCTCTATGGGGGCCCCCGTCAGATTGCTGACAGCTCTTTGAGGCGCGCGAAACACACGACGCGCCGTTGCATGATTCATGATCGGACGACGAGTTACCCATTGTTTATCGTTCGCATGCCTGCGTCTACGGTGGTCGGAAATCACTTCGCGACGTCCGTTGTCGTGGGCTGCTCCCGCGGCGGCTGGGCCGTGCGGCGGAGGTTGTCCTGTTCCTCACGGTTCCCGCCTTCCTCCTTTGCTAGCATGACTGCTTCGCAGAAGGAGGCGACCGCTTCCCATTCCGTCTTAACCCGCAGCATGGCCTCGACCAATGCCGGGCGCGGTGTGTGGGCTGCGTCCGCGCTATCACAAGGTTGTGTGTATAGAGAATGGCACTGCTGGAAATCAATGGTATCTTGTAATTAAAGATATGGACTTATTATGTGGACAAAACATTTATAAGCTTTTGCACGGGAGACATGTAGTTGTCATTAACTTTATTTCGTTTATTGGGCTCTAGCTCATCTATTATTGATGGACCATCACGGGCCTTACAATATTCCAAACAAAGGATAAAGTGGGTAAAAATATAATTTGTTAGTAGGTATATAAATGTGTACCTAGATTATTTTTTGGGATTATAAGTAGTTAGATTATTTTTCTTCTATATTAGGACCTGAGCCGGTAAAAGCCTCTTGCAACTGCACCCACTCTGGTTCCGAGCCGTTCTTGTGCACAGGTTTCCTACTTTTCTCATTCTAACAGTTTCGAGGGCCGGACCGTGAGGGAATGGGGCCCTGCCTGGGCTAATACTACGAGTATAATGGTAAACACGTTAGCAAAATAGTCAAATCAAGTGCTTCGTCAATATTTAGTAGCAATGTTACGTAGAAACGAAAATGTATGAAAAAATCATCAGTAAAAACAATACATGTTCGAGTGACCAGTTGATGTGTTTACCACCGTGGTGTAAACCACCTGATTGTTTTTTTTTTCGTATTTTAATTCTGCCGACAAGAACATAGATTTCCTTCTACGTTTTTTGTCAAAGTGCAACGTGCTCTCGGCTATAAAATTGAAATAGTAAAGTTCGTATTTTAATGATTTTTCAGTCTCAAAACGAAGCATCAAGGCATTCATCAACTTCGCCTTGTGGTAAAAGGTCTCAAGTGAAACGTAAAAACATGAAGATTTGACTGTCCGTCAGCAGAATTTTGGAAAAATTTGGAAGTAAAAATATTTATTATCATTGTTGTAGCGTAGCACAAACGTGCTCAATAGGATTTAAATCTGGGCACTGTAGGGGCCACTTCAAGGCCGCCACATTATATCGTTGTAGCCACTGAGTTACCGGTCGAGCCGAATGCGGGCATTATCAAATATAAGCTAAAAAAACTTGACCCATTTGCAATTGGCGTGATCCTAATACAGATATTGCCTTTTTACCAAAAAGTCACTTCTCCCGCTTTATTTCCTCCCTGAAGATATTCGAAGGGATTTCGCAATCAGCTCTCACGATTAGGAGTTCGCCAAACAAGTTATTAATTTTTGAAAGCCACCCTAATCCATTGGCGATCATTCATCATTATTGCCCTTTCAGTATCCGCGATTGTTTCGTTGTAGTACTGGAAACCAAAATGGTAAACAAGCATGAATGTTTACTTTTTACTACTGTTTATTTGCTAAACAGGACAAAACTTACCTAATCAATAAATTGCCTGATTCGTCCAAATCTGTAACGAAAGAGATCGACAAACTTTTGCTTTTATAATATCAGTAATAGGGTGGTAAGGGATAAAAGTAAGATAAGATAAAATTATCTTACTGTTCATCTGAATAATTATAAAAAGTGCTTGACTTATCTGCTGGTGGAACGGTAGGTTTACTGTCTTCCACTTTTGACAGTTTTCGCTTTTCTTCGAGAGAGATGGAATGGTAGAATCTATAGTTTTATTTTACTTTTCATTGATTCGTTGAATAGAGAATGAATTGAATCTATTCTTTACATTATTTTTCTTTGTGTTAAAAATTAAACAAGTAGACAATATTCATGTTCATATTGATCATGATCAGATATCTAGTATTATCGTATTACTATCCAACATTTAGTAAGAAGGGCGCTGACATGAATTTTCCACGCGAATCACTGTGTGACCGAATATTGAACCTTGAGGTAACCCAGACTTAATCCATCTTATGGGCGAGATTTGCTACCAATCTATTAGCAAACTGTGCAAGTGATTTAAAGCTTTATGTTCAAAGGCTTTTTAGTACATCTATTTACCACTGAGGAGCTAAGGGAATTACGGCATGTCACGTTTCAAAAAGAGATCTAACAAATAAATCTTAATCCAAGAGCACTCGAGTTCTATTCCTCATTGGTGTTGGTTATTGTATCAAATCATTAGTTACGTCTGTATTTTGATCTTGAATTCGATTCGATGCTATAACTAAATACTCGTTTGTCCACGCGAATTTAAGTAAACAAGCTGCATTGCATTGATTCATGAATCATTAATAATAATAATCTTCCTCATAAGAATCTCATGATGCTTCAACATTTATGATTCTTTAGTCTCGTGTCGTGTTGATTATTCAATCTGCGCTGTAGTTTTATACTTTTGCAGGTTTTTTGTTCTTAATCTTGTGTTAAATATTTTTTTAGTCTATTCTGCGTGCGCTTGACGATTTGCATTTTAAAACCTATTTTCGCCATACCCCGCAGATTTCAAAATGAATTAGGGTTAATTAACCGACATAAACTACTTATCTTAGTCCTATTATAAGAGAGCCTAAATATTAATCTTATTTCATCTACGAAGAGTAGGTAATATATCATGTAAGAACAAATAATGTTTTAGACAGTAAAATAGGTAGGTATTAAAAATATAGGATGATTTCCAAATGTGCTGCATAATTATCGGAACATTAGAACCGTCATTGTTGCACTGCTCAGTCGAGGACTTATGGTTGAATCATACCTACTGAACAGTTGATAATGTTCTAAACGGCGAGGTTTTCAAAGAAATCTAGGTGGTTTAATTCATACAAAAGTAGTTCGTAGATAGGCAAGTGTTTATCATTATGTAAGTAGTTGTATCTTAGTCCGTTGCATTGTAATTTGCAGCGCATCGAGGGAAGCGTTTTGTGAGCTTTCGGCGGGCATGCGGCGGCATCGGCGGCGGCGGCGTCTTTGTGTGGCCTCGTGTGGTTGCGCGGTAGCGCTTTGCGCAGCGTGGAACGCGGCGCGCACTTTGGTATTGATCTGTAGGCCGCCAGTGGCGCCGCGGCGCGGCTCGCGTTGGCGACGCGCGCCTACCTCGTGCGGTAGCTGTCAAAACCGAGTGACGTAACCGCTAGGGCGGCGCGCACACGGCCGCCGTCAGCCGCCCGTTCAGTACGTTCGAGTGATTGCTCTCGCTGTGTTGCACTCGACGCCTTGCGTCTGCGGTCCAGTGCACTGTGTTATCTACGCCGCTGATTTCGCGAGGCAGGTGAGGTTGGGGCCGGCGTGGCCCCGGCCGTTTTAGTGTGCCCGTCTCAGTATTGATCGCATCTTGTCTGACTATTTCAATGTTTATAAACAGCCGGCCGCATCCATTCGCTCCCTCTTGTTTTTGATACGTCCGCCTGACAGCACACGATCCGGACGGCTGATCCTGAATGCACCGGCCGCACCGGCGGCAACCACGCACCGCTCGGATTCTGTGCACGTATGTACGCTTGCACTTGTTTATCCCGAATTCATTTCCTATCCAAATACTGACTACAACGCGTTTACGTAGGCATGACAGACTATAAATAATGCCTAAGTGTTCTCAATACATGTAAACAGAAACAAATAAGTTTTGTTTTAGTTACACCTGATTATTATAACTACGAAAATTAAATGATGAGCATCCAGGAAATCCAGTGTCTAACGAAGGTAGATAATGCAGGTATCTCAATTACATTACTCCAATGAACACTGTATCCTATCTGTCTGCCGAGGTAATTGATGATTGCACAACTAAGGGAGACTGACAGCAGCAATCTTGGATACAGGTAGTGATTGCAAAAAATAGAGTTAATTATGAAAAACAAATGAAAGAAAAACAAACGTAATAGGTAACTAAGTAGTATGGTTTAGTCATGGCTTCCCAAAATATTCAAATTACTCAAAATATTAGAGTGAAAGATAAAATGGTCGCAAATGAAGAAATGAGGATGAGAGATATGGTTACAATCAAATCAAAATGTATTTACTTAAACCCGTAATCGTATTAATCGTGGTTCCTTAACGCGTTAACCTACTTGGCACTGCTTTTCTTAGACGTCGACCTCAAATTAAAATTACATCGATTTAGGAGTTGCTTAGCGAACGAATAAATGGTTGGTCAACATCACAATATTATGTTAAAACATAGAACCGTGTGGCTCTTATAATTTCAGGGTGCAAATAAACAAAAATTGTACGTGTGTGGGTATAATTCGCTCGTTCATACGGTTTATATCTTTGTTTACTAAACTACCGGATAAAGGTCAGCCGCTGTGTTTTTCATAAAGAGTTCATGGCAGTATTCACGAATAGACTAGATTATTTAAGTCAAAACCTTTACATTTATTGGACCAATAATGTCTCCTTGCGTCCCAATTTTTCACATTACCTAATAAATTAGTACGACCTAGTTTTGGTAGATGATTAAGTGAGGTCACGTCTCAAATTCTATGTCTGTATGATAGCAGGAAATGTACATTTTCTTATGTTCGCGACTTCGCTCTCCTAAACGTAGGACATCCTGTAGTTGTTGAGTTTGCGAGTCATCATGACGGAAACGATGAAAGTGGACCAGGAACACCGTCTATAACTTAAATCTTGGCGGCGTCACTTACTAAAGCATTAGACCGTACGTCTATTATAGCAGTGCAGGTTGGTATTCTTTTTTAAAAAAATACTTCTGGCCTTAAATTGCTTGACTTGAAATAAATGCAAAAATATTTTGGTGGATCTGAGTTTCCGATTCCGTAACGTGCATATTTTAGTCAAAATTGATCACAAGATTTTAAAACTTGTGATGAATTTTCCATAAGCTTAACGGACAATCATACATTCACATAAATTCGTGCCTTAGTCCCGTTGCTCTATGTAGATTCCAGCTGAACAGCCACGCGCGCTTTTTTTTAATACGCTGCATTACAAGTGGCTTGCAGTTTGACAAAAATATCCTCGGTATAGGATTGCAATCCCAGATTCTTCAAAATCTTTTTGCATGTTCCGTTCTTAATTTTAAACCTTTAAATTGCTTGTAATTGCTTGTGCAATTTAAAGAGGCAGAGAGCAATTTAAGGAGATCCTCCATAATGTGAATATGATCGGCTAAAGAATCAGTGAGATGGTTCAATGTTATTTTAAACAATCCTAAAACTGTTATGAATTTAGGAGACCACCGTTGAAATCGTCGAGACGAGCGCGTTTCCTGAGAAGAAATTAGTCACAGCTTTGAGTTATAATAACAGTTTTCTCGACTAAAAGATAAACGCTGTCTGTGGTCCATGGATAGGAAATAAAATGTCACGAATTTAAAATTCTTAAGATTTCCAGTATTTAATCAGTTCTATAAATAAAATAGAAACGTTTACAAATACAATGTATTTGCCAAGGTTATGGTTGCAATTAGTGTATCAATACAAGCGATGACATCGATACTAGACCACTACTAACTGTTAGTCAGGAAGAGGTCATGCATCATGTCTTGTTACCGTTTCATCGTCACTCACTCGCAACATCTAGCCTTTGGGATCCGTTTCTTGTCATTCTACTTATTGCTGTTGTTAGGTATACCAACAACAGTTACATTCTTATTAAACTGTTTAGTGATAGCAATAAGAGCGATCTTCCTATCTACTTCGTATCAAAACAGTTTTGTCAGTATCATTCCCACATTCATATCGTTATCTTATAATCTTCATTTCCTACCCTGCTCATTTCAACCTTGACATTCGCAGAAGCATCGTCAACACTAAGGTCATAAAAACTGGAACCAAAGTCATGCTTGTTACATTTTGGCCAGAGTTGATAAACAGCTTTATTTACAAACTTCGCTTGGTCATCGTTGGTTATTATTAGATGCTACTTAGGTAAATGCATCGTTCCATGTCGCTGTGGTGATGTCATACGAACAAACAAACATTGAATGTGGTACAATAGTGTCCCTCTCCCTACCCACGTCACCTGGGTGCGCCGAATCTATGTCCACTGTCCACCTACAGTACGTTACAGCTATATTGTTAACTTGATGAGACTTCTGCCGCGATTATCAATATCAACGTAGGTACTTACTTATCACTCTTTAAGATGATATCGATCATTCAGCTGGTTTCCAAAACTTGACAGAGTTTAACGATGCTTATTTGTCTCTACTCAGAGTTTGATTTGTTCGTGGCTAAAGCATCCAATGACTTATATTTAGAGACATTCTCGTGCCTACCAAGCAACCCACGTTTTGTTAAACAATGTAAGGTCGGAATTATCTGCCGGAGTCGCGGGACTAACGAATACCGTGACCCCGGAACGTAAAAGGCTATTGAAGGACATCGTGGATTTTAGTCAGTACATGTCTGACAGTCTCTCCCGCTCTGCCTTGCGTGAGAGGACTCACTTGATGATTTTATTTCACGGTAATTCGTTAGTCCCGCGACCTAGTTTTGAACCCTTACGTTATTCAATTAAAAGTATGTAAATAATCTATTGTTGCTATAAGTTAATTGATTAACTATTGATTTGTGTACGACTTGTTGATTTCTTATGGTTTTAATAAGCAACTACTGGAGTTTTTTTTACCAATAGCAGTAAACGTTTCAACGGCTTGCGTCTTTTTAGTAGTTCAACTTTTCCATGTGATACTGATCATAAATAAAATTGTACGAGTATAAGTAGTAATTCATTACAAGCCACAACTGCCAGGATTACAGATTGCGAAAAAATATTTCATCGAATTTATATCGACTGGACTTTATTTGAGTTACGAAATCTCTTGGTCTGCACATTGCGTTACAAACCAGCTTTTGCTTATGTCATTAAAATAGCGAAACAGTCACAAAATGTGCACGTATAGCGCGTGTTAAAGTTAAGAACGTAGCATAATGATTTCATTAAATCAAAGTTAAATTGTTCCATATCGTCTAGATGTTATGCACACATGCAATATGTTTTAGTAATCACGGAAGCTGAACAACAACAAACATTCGATCCCACCGGAAATAAATTGTAATGAATCAGCCGTCCACTTATTTTTTGTAAGACACAAGTTGTGCCCCGTGGCTTTTCTCGTTTTGCTCGACTCCAAAGGGTTGTAGGGTTGTGATAGTAAATATCTGGACTATCAAAAAGAAAAAGGATGATTTAAATATGACTGAACTCTTTAAATTCTTCAGTTTAATATATCAATTAACTAGTGTACCGCCCCGGCTCCGCACGGGTGCAATCATCATTATATTATGCATGTTAAATACACATAAACCTTCCTCTTGAATCACTCTATCTATTATTAAAAACATTAAATCCGTTGCGTATTTTTAAAGATCTAAGCATAAATAGGGACAGACAGACAGACAGCGGGAAGCGACTTTGTTTTATACTATGTAGTGATGAATATTTGTAGATACCAGCTCCTGTACGAAAGCATAGACATATTATTGTTTAATATTAATATTTAAGACTGATATTTTTATATAAAATACCTAGATATGGACGAGAATAACGGCACCAATCGTTTTGTAGATAAGTTTATTGCTTTGGTATGACAAACACCGCTACAATGCTCGAAAACAGGCTTTTAAGAACATAATAATAATATCTAGAATGTGCCATAAAGTAATGAAGTAGTATTAATGATTTATAATTGTGAGATAGGTAATTAATTTAAGAACTGGTATATTTTGTTGCAAACTTTTCGTTTTTACCCGACTACGGCAAAGCCAAAAGGAGGGTTATGATTTTGACCGGTATGTATGTTTGTTTGTATGTATGTATGTATGTATGTATGTATGTATGTATGTTTGTTTGTTTCCTCATAACTTCTAAACTACTTATCATTACATGACAAATGAGGTCTCGTTAGAAGCGTCTCAGCTGTCCGCTGGTTATAGGGTAGGTGACGTGTCACCAAATCCAATATGGCGCCCTCTAGGGGATGAGAAGTCGTTACCGAAAAAAAAAAATTTTTTCGTACAATATCGACATGGGTATCAAATTAAAGGGCTTGATGAGCACATTTGAAATATATATACATTATATAGCTTTTACTAGCAAATTTTCTGTTTTTAACAGTGTCAACATGGAAATCAAATGATAAATCTTAAATTCACAACTCAGAAACTATACATATAACATAATACAATACTATGAATAATATAACCCCAAAATAGTGTAAATAAAAAATAAGTTAAAAATAACTAAAACCCGACTACGAAAAAATCGCGCACTGAAAAGTATAAAACAAGAACAAGCCGTGGTCGTATGCCACCTAGCCAATAAAAATTGTGTGAAACAACCGCAGGTGGCATACGACCACGGCTTGTTCTTGTTTTATACTTTTCAGTGCGCGATTTTTTCGTAGTCGGGTTTTAGTTATTTTTTTGCTCTGTGTATGTATAAATAGCAGATCAGAGCCTACATTATAATCTTCCAGTGAACAAGATTGTAGCATGACAACATTACGCATGGATACTTGTGGACACATACCTCAGCTGGACATGGACTATTTAACAAACGTCTTTCTCCCTATAGGTGTTACTAACACTTCCCTGTACAGTCGCCTTCATAAATAAACAGCGCAAATAAAAGTTATAACCCTGTCTTTGTTGTCGGATGGATACTTACAAACTTTGTTGTTTTAGACTTTCAATTAAATTATTGCACAAATATGGCATTGAAGTTAAAGTAGATTCATACTTACATACATTTTTAAAACCTGATTCGGTTGTTGCAAATATAAGAATAAAATGTTGCTTATGTAAGCTACAACTGTCGCGTCATCTACCGCAATTACGGTAGAGATACACCTACAGTCGAAACTAGATCACACGCAAATTCAATTATTTAAATGTAAGTGAAGTTTTAACTTTATAAAAGTGTTAAAATAAAGAATATACATAATTATGTTTCCCCAAAGGAAGCAAATTCAAGGGGTATCTTAGAAAAGCAGTAGGTCTCTTTAAAACCCATATTGAGTGGAGGACACTGTTTATAGTCACATAGGTAGATGAAGTTAACAAAATTTACGGAATTCTAACTTTTCACTTAATCATCAATATAGATTGTGTCTGAAACATTTTTGTCTCCTTCATGAATATTGATGTTCTGAATTGTGTGGACTGCAGGACGTTCACTTTCAAAAATGTATTCGACCAACACAATGCAATTCAACTCCAAATTGTGAACAAACACCGATGTAGAGCCATTTGAAAATGTTCGGTGACAAAAGCGGTTCGCCAGTTTTGCGATTCTCGGAAACTGTTCCATCTGTACAGTATGGACTCAAAATGTACGTATCTGGCGGTCTAATCTTGCGCAACCTAACACGTTTATAAGCATGCGTGGATAGGTTATCCGAGATTGCTTGTAAAACTATCCATTCTGACTTGGATTTGTTATCATAGAATGTGAGCAGTAAAATTTATCACGCCATAAATATTGCACTGACCGATAAATGCGTTTTACTGCAGCTTTTCATCAAATATTGAATAATATGTTCGTTTGTTAACCTACATTTTTGACGGCAGTCATGAACTCATGAGCTAAAAGGAGATCTTTATATGTACGTCTTCAACTAAAGTAGATAATTATAGATAATCGTGGTACAATTGTATTGTAACTGTAGCAGACTCAGGCAGCAATGAGGAATAGTGAATGAACAGATATGAATTAAGGGGACAATCATTCGTCTTAAATACCTCTCTATTTGAAAAAAAAGGTGTGAAGTAAAAAAACACGGTCTCAGGTGTGGACCCTGTCGTACGTCGTTTACTTTCATTTGGGTATATTTGCAATAATTTCAACGCATGACTGTTAATAGAAGCCACATATTGCAAGTTAATATTGCCAGGATACACATCGCACCTTTAGAATAGAAGTGGCGTAATCCAAAATTCCAGGTTTTTGGGAAAATGTTATTTATTAATTAAATACCGAGGGTGTGTTGAAAGAGACGGAAACAGTGCGTTGTTCCTTTTCTGGGCTAGAAGAGCCGGTTTATTTTTAATAAACTAATAGAATACATGTTTATAAGTCGTTCGATGCATAAAAGTCATTTTCTTAAAATTTTTAGTTAGGCCACTTCAATAAAATTCTAAAGGTGCGATATGATAGTTTAATTAAATTGCATTATAGCGGACCACATACTAGAACTGGGATGTTGAATAAAATCAGCTGCTTCCTTTATGGCACGTGTGAGAAACGTTATGGCTCGTTCTAATTAGCTCAGTAACGATTGCAATCATGTGTACGGAGTGCCACTAGCGCAGCAGCAGTGACGATACTCGTGCTGGGTTCAGTCGAGGGGACTGACCTTTCCCTCACCGTGGAATACTATTTCACTTACATTCCCACACATTTAATCTTGATATCATCAAAAACAGTAAGTGCGCGTTGAATAATGCGCTCGACGCAAGGATTTCAAAATACCTTTTTAAAACATAAACGGAATCTGATTTAATTTGAGCAGTTTAGCAAGAAACTTGCTTAATGTGCTAAAGAATGCAAGTTAATTTATTGAAAAAGTAAAGATCTTATAAAAACTATGTACTTATCTAATGTGGCCTATAACTTAAATGTGGGAAACGCTATTTTCTACATAGAAAAAACCGGCTAAGTGCGAGTCGGACTCGCCCATAAAGGGTTTCATAGTAGCAAGTAACATAATATAAAAGTTCTTGTAGTTGGTTGTAACCTTGAAAGGTAAATTGCAGTTGACGATTACTGACGTTTAAAAAAAAAGACCTATCCATAGATACCCCACACATATAGGTTTAGCGAAAAAAATGTTTTTGAATTTCTTTTTCTTACTTTAGACTGTTTACTAAAACTAAAACCAACAACGTAAATAAAACTATAAATCTGTGCAGCTGTTTTGCAAAAGGTCAAAAGTTCAACGCAGTATAAACGCAACAAACGCCTTTTTATCTTTTGGCGGTACATTATTAAGTAGTGTAAAGTTACTTTGGTTAGGTAGTTTCTTATAGATCCTCGCACGACTCTGTCGTTTGCGGTCGCGTTATTAACAATACATTGCGCGCTCAAACTTGTCAATTTATGTAAGTAACTGATCAATAACGACGTCAATTATTTTCACACTTTAGGTGTAAACTTTTCGAGAAGCTTGCAATATCGTGTTGTTATTTTACCTTGTACAATATACACAACATCTACCTTCCAATGACTGTAGCAAATTCCTAAAAGACTTATTTTGGTTAATCGAAATGGAAATAAACATCCTTTGGAAAATTTTCCCGTTGCCTTGGTAACGACCCTGTGTTTTCCTACGAGCGGTATCCGGACGTATTAATTGTGCCAGAATACACCTTATTTTGTAATGGGAACGAGACATTTACGTGGCGTAATTTTGTATTACCTTGACGAACCGTTTTGGTGGTTATATCATCTTAAGACTTAGGTCACTGAGGGCAGGTAGATGTCTGGTGTATGTATGAGCACGGAGGGCTTTCCTTCAAACTGTATTACGTCATGTCTAGCCCCTTGTGTCGAGTCTTCAACTAGCGCGCTCATTAAAGGAGTACTATTCTCAAACGTGACATGATGACAAGATACCAAACAACATGTTGTGAAGTTTGATTGAAACTGCTAGCTACTGTTTGTTTGTTCGAAGCGAAGTTATTTTTATTGTTAGTCGTAACTTGACGGCTTTAAAAAGAAACTGCGGAATTCACTGAATTGACGATAGCAGTAATAATAATTTTAGTAATTCTATTCCTCACATTTTTACTAAAGTGTACATTGCAAAAATAAACTCACGCCATTTTCACATGGGGTAGGCTGAAACCAAAAATTGAACGCCAACTGTTCATTTCGCCTTTCCATGATCATATATCTGCAGTGCTATTCTTTAAGGCACAGCCTTATCTACAGCGCTGCCCCAGTGTCGAAATTACAGTTTGGTATTCTTTATGCTACTGACTGCCCGTCAGTACGTGCAAACCAACCAAGTTGTTATAGAATTCATTATTTTGCATAGTATTGGTTAGTAAAAGCAAATAATTGAGAATCGATTTATTATAAATACTACAGCTTGTTTGGTTCTCACTAGAATAAAATGGTGATAATAAATCGTAACATTCCAGAATGCATAAATGTTTATACGAGTCACAACCTTTTTATATACAGAAGATTACCTACGTATTGTGAGTCTCTGATAAAGATTCATCAAACATACCTACCTACTTTGTTGAGGAAAACAACTATAAATGAATAACTTACCTAATTTAAATATTTTTTTATTATTTGTTTTATTTAATAACAGATAAACAAATCTTTGTATTATTTTGTTCATTATGATCCTTTGTAAGACCCTTACATATTTTGTAAATAAATACTGATATCGTATACCTAGTAAATGTAAACGGCGTTTAAATTCACGTTTTTTTTCACGCGTTTTAAAAAGCACCTATTTTCGCCTGATTCTTATCCAAAGTGATTAATTTAATTAAGGTATCAGTAGCCAATCAAACCAAACTGAATTCACGATTTTGTTTCAGACGCTGACTTCACTGAGAAGAAATTCGCTAGTTTTGTTCATCTATGAAATTCTAGAGGAGAAAACATATTAGGTAAGCATTTCTCAATTGCTGTGGGTGCTTTATGTATATGTCGTAGGCTAATTTGCTTAACCAAGTTTTCCAAAAAAATCTAGGGATATCGCGAAAACAGATAATTAGACAATAGCTATGACCGAAGCATGGTCGACGAAACCGGGGCTTCTATTGTCAGGGTTTATAAGACCCTAACTATTCCGAACTACAGGGCGTCCCCAAAACCATAATAAAGCGTAACATTGAGAAATATCATAAACATTGTAATTATCCGTGACTAATTCGTTTATTAATAAATTCATGTTTTCGCGATATCCACATACACTTCTGGCTAACACTCCGAAGAAACGCAAACGTGATTATACGTTCTCCTTCACACATCAAAAAGATTTATGCTGTCTTACGTATTAGGTACGAGGTAGATATAGGACCAAACTAACATCTCACCCAGTGGATATTTAAATGGGCATCACGCCAAATTCTGAAGAGAAGAAAGAAACGATTGGACCCAAATAGACATCGATTGACACATGCCTTAAAAACCAGCAACCGTTAGATTGGATCCTATTCGTTAATTGTTTACCATAGAAAAAAACTTTTTGAAAAAAAAAATGAAACCGACTTCGTTCGACGAAATAACTTTGTTTCGGTTGGCGATGAATTTGTTTTATATTTCCTTGACTTTTTGCCATCGACTCTTCCGAAAGAAAAGTGTTTCTTTTTTTCAAAAAGCTTTTCTTAACCTTTTTAGTGCGTACGTAATGTATGTTGTATGTTGGTAATATTATGTTGTGTGATTGCGTAAACATAGATGTGCGATAGCAGCAATGCCGGTGATTTGCTGTAATTTATTGAAGAGCTCCCACGATTTTCCCGTCACGTCATCAGTTCCTGATATTCTTTTAAACAAAAGAAGTATTTTCTTAATCGAGGAAAATAAATAATTTAAAAAAAAATATCCGGCCAAAAGAACCTCCTTATTCTTTTGCAGTCGGTTACAAAGGTTAAAATGGCTAAATGGCTGTTTTAGTTACATGCAAACTTAACTAAAAGTCCATTCACATTGTAAATCTCGCACACTACTAAATTGGATAAAAGGTAAAGTTCTCGTAACCTGCAGAGGACGATTTAATACCAAAGTAGAATTTATTCTTGAGTATCGCGATGATAAATTGTATTTTAATCTTATCTGAAATTATTGTACACTATGCCAATGCAGAGTTATCGATAAATACGAAGATATAGTATCTTAGGGCCTTTTGTGCGACTTGAAAGAAAATAGGTACACATTTTTTGTACTCGAAATCATGTATAGTAAATCATAGAACAGGCGCCAACGAGATGATGTACACACTATATTTAGATAATTATATAAAATCATGCGTGCGTAATTATTGTTTGACCTTGGCAAAGGCAAGATGTGGAACAATAGTGATGTGAGCTCATTGTTGCATGTCCAGTGCATGTCGTAATGTCTAAATTGAAACATTAACTTCTTATTTGTAGTTGACAACTAACGAATTTATAGCCAAAGGCTATTTCACGTTATAACTTTAATAGCCATTTAGGAAATATAAAAATAAAGTGGTTAGTCATCTGTAGCATATTCGCGTTTTAATCAATAAATAAATAGAAAGGATAGTTTACCTGAGATCAAGTCTTTCCAAAAGCAATGCCTCATCAGATTCCTAAAAACGGTTTGAATAAAATTCGATGTATTTATCTGCAGTTATAAAAATAGATTGGAATTAGGCAGAGCTTACGTAGGCATCTACCGACGTAGCTCATGAATCTCCGCTCATTCAAGATCAAGGTTGGAATCTGGGAAACGCACGGAATAGTTTAACGATCAATTAAAGTCACCGAGTTGCGACGCAATTGACAGCCACTGAGTATTTAAAATCAATAGCGAGTACGAGAATGATCTTCTATCGATGTATTATAGAGATAATAGAGCTCATGGGAAGATCCCATGGCTACCGACCAGTGATAACATAGGAAGAAAGTAAATGTTCTAGGCTAGCCGCTAGGTCAAGGCAAATGAATCATTGTATCACACACGATACTTATCGACTGCCACAAGATATGAGTGCAAAAAAATGCCACCAAGGCCAAAGTAATTTAATGTGTAGCAAATGTGGCTATGCACGTCATCATTTTCAACCTAGCCGATGCATAATACATGAAGATGGATAGCTTTGTATCTTCGTGTAAAAATCCACTTCAGCAATCGATACCGACTTTACAGTAAAGCTTCCCCAAAGGAACAGTCGTCGACCCACAGATTGCATTCAATGTTTCTAGTAATTTTACTGGCCCACACCAGCGATGTTCTTATCGAAAAATGCACCTCGTGTGTTTAGTAATAAACATTTTATCAATATAGTTAAATGTCACAAGTTGCCCAAGGTGAAGACGTTTATTACCCGTGGTACTACCAAGCGATCTAGTAGTACTGCGGGAAATTTTTTTTTACCCGTGGTGCTACTCATTTACTGTGCCGGGGCCGCGGGACTGTCTACACAGTTAACCGTGACCCTGGAATGAAAAGGGTAATTGAAGAAACACCGTAGATTTTAGTCAGTACGAATCCGACAGTCCATTCCACTACACACCGGGCGAGAAGCCGCATATAATCATTTAAAAACTAAAAAAAAACTGTTGTTAAATAATAAGGAGATACTAAGTAGGTGGTAGGTATCAGAAAAGATAGCTTGACCTATCGATCTGGCCGAAAACCACTGGGTAAAACCCAAATCCCGGATCTCCAAAATGAAGATGCATAATTTTATTCTGTTGGCGTTTACGGATTGACCGCTATCACAAGTCATGAATTTTGTTATACCAGTTGGAGTGTTTCTTTTAAGCTTGCAAAATAAAACATTGTTTTTGTTTTTCAATTTTGGCCTATAATATTCAAGTAGCTATGTACAAGTGATTGATCGATTGTCAATGCATGTTTTCATTTGTATGTACAATAATTACGATCTCCAAACGACTTGCATATTATTAAAACAATCATCTTTCAGATCTCTACAAAGTGTCGAGCGACACATAACATTGCGAGTCGCATAATAACAAGACTTTGAAATTGATTTTGTGAACATGGGCAGTGTTACCATATAAGTTTGAAACTGAAGCGTGAATAAACAGTTGTGGGATTTCATGTGGTTAAAGAATAGAGAGTAGGCAGCAATGCTGTCGTACATGGTCCCTGTCGAGGAGAAGCCGCCGCCGGTGCCGGGCAAAGGCCGGCTGGCGCTCGAATTGGTGGCCAGCCCGGGCAGCCCCGAGTCTGCCGCGCGTCGCGCTCGCTCCACCATCACAAACATCTCGAAGGAGTCCTCGACCAGCTCCTTCGCCAGCGATCTCACCATATCCTCGTCGACGCCCACTGGCGCGCTCGATAAACCGAAGCATAAACTTCTCGGAAATGGAACCAAACACACCACTTTGAAGAGGTAAGTTCTAGTAATTTAATTGTTATTTTTGTGTTTATTTTACAGATTATACTGTGTCGTGGAAAAACAGTGGACAGAGAGACTATAATGCAATAATAAATAATAATAAATAAATAATAAATATTCACAACTGTCACACAACGCCATCTAATCCCAAGCTAAGCAGAGCTTGTGTTATGGGCACTAGACAACTGATAAAACATACTTATATATTTCTAAATACATACATATTATAGATAAATTACACCCAGACACAGAACAAATGATCGTGCTCATCACACAAACATTTGTCCTGAGTAGGAATCGAACCCACGACCTCCGGCATAGCAGTCAGGGTCACTAACCACTAGACCAACAGGCCTGGCAATGAATGTCATAATTTCGAACGAAATATAGAATTATCAGGGTGCGTCTAGAGATGGCATTTGATCGCAGCAAGTGTTTTATGCGTATAATTTTTGTCCAAACTGCGTTCAAAGCAATTAGTTACGTCATTTGCATCGTAGTGCGAGTAAATGGTAAATCGCTTTATTCATATGGAAATTGTTGATGAACTAGAATCTAGCAGCAGCCGCTGAGGCGTCTCCTTGCCATGTAACTACATCAGGACGACCTACTGTAGTACAGAATTATTGAAATATATCAGAGGCAATTAATGTTTAATCCCAGCAGAGGTCGTCTCTTACAAATAACTCCGATCAACCTGAAACTCCACTCTTACCCTACCTATCTCACACTTTGGGTAAAACGGGACCCTTTCACTAATACTTCGCTGTCCGTCTGTCTATTTCTGTCACCAGGCTATATCTCATAAACCGTCGTGGTTGAACAGTTGAAATATTCACAGATGATGTGTTTTCATTGCCGCGCATACTCGTAAATAGAAAAAATCAGAATAAAGTAAATAGTTAAGGGGGCTTGCATACAAAAAACGTACTTTTTTTTTAGCGTGGTAAAATCATCAAAAGAGTCCTCCCATCCAGGGCAGGGCGGGAGGGACTGTCAGACTTGACTGACCAAAATCCACGGTGTCCTTCAGTAGCCCCTTAACGTACCGGGGTCACGGTAATCTGTGAGTCCCGCGACCCCGGCAGGCTTTGGCCCTCTACAGGCCCCGTCACTATGCTGACACTCCTTGAGGCGCGCGTGGAACACAACGCGCCGTCGACCCGGGCATGGTCCATGGTCGGACAGCGAGTCGCCCATTACGTACTTACGTAATTTTTTGTACGTCGATATTGATATCGGCTATAGATAGATTATTTAGTTATACATCATTTGCTGAGCCTTTTCCCAACTATATTGGGGTCGGCTTCCAAGCAAACCAGATGCAGCTGGATATCAGTATTTAGATTATTTAGTTATACATTGGCTTTAAAAATAAATAATTAAGTTTAAAAGAAAAGAATATATTTAAGATCGTTTTTATAGATAATCGGACGAAACCCTTCGTACACGAGTCCGACTCGCATTTGGTTGGTTTTTTTACATCTACTGAGCTTAAGCAGCTGTGATTATGGGAAGAAAAAAAAATCAGGACAGAAAATGACTACTTTTAAATGCTAGGAGCTGGATTTGATTTGTATCAGATACTATAAGAGCTTATGTAGAGTATTTGGTTACGGATTAAACTGTGAAAAAAATCGATTATGATATAAAAAGAACAGTAATCTGAAATCGTTGCGTAAAATTAGAGCGTGGAGTGAAATTGGTGAATTGTCATGGGAAGATGACTTTCTGGCGTGTAATCAAAACTAAATATCCATTTACGTTTTTAGTATTATTTCTTTTAATTATGAGTATTATTAGTATTATTAGTATTATTTCTTTTAATTATGAGGATTTTAATGTTGCAAATAGCATCATCATTTATAACTACCTTATTATAGGGTTCCGTAGCCAAATGGCAAAAAACGTAACCCTTATAGATTCGTCATGTCTGTCGGTATGTCTGTCCGTCCGTATGTCACAGCCACTTTTTTTTCGAAAGTATAATGGCTATCCTGTTGAAACTTGGTAAGTTGATGTATGTATTATGTGAACCGCATAAGGATTCTCACAAAAAAAAATCACCAAACCCATACGTGTGAGGTATCTTTGGATAGGTCTTTAAAAATGATATTGAGGTTACTACTATAATTTTCTTCTAAACTGAAAAGTTTTTCCAAAGTGGTAAAATGTGTCCCACTACCTGTAACTTCTAAAATAACAGAATGATAAAACTAAAAAAAATATATGATGTACATTACCATGCAAACTTCCAGCGAAAATGGGTTTGATCGAGATCAAGTAATTAGTTTTTTTTTAATACGTTAGTTATCGTAAACCGTAATTTATCTTTCATTCAATCAACTTAAATATAAAACAAACTTACAAAGAAATACAAGATTTTTTATATAATGATGATACTTACTGCTACGGAACCCTTCATGGGCGAGTTCGACTCATACCTGTTTTTAATCGATGTAGCATTATAGTTATAATAGAACTTACGCTGGGCTGTACAGTCACGAGCAATAACATAGAAACGACCTAACGACCAAATTGCAAATATAAGTATGCTGTGTCCAATAATTCTGTAAAAGTTAAATCAAGTCAAAATTAACTACACATTTATATCAGAACTTCGTTAACGATAGATTGCCAAAAAATAATATTATTAAATTTAAGTTACATCATTATTTATCCAAGGAAATTTCAAAAACATGTAAACAGTACAGTTTCAAAGTTATGTAAACAATTTAAAAGCAGTAGTTTCAATCTGCTTGAGATCGGAAATAATTTTCCTAATTGACAAAATCAGTGTGTATTTATGATAGGATTTTTCTAAATTATTTATATTAACATTTTTTATTTTGTATTTGTGTTGTTAATTTATATGTGTTATAAACTCTCTCTATAGAGTGTCCAATTTCCAGTCGATGTAGCTCAGTCCCAGTCCATCCTCTATGTCTATTCTAGTAGCAATCAGCGAGTCAGTGGCATCGACCCGCCCATCGACAGTTTTTATTTCCATAATATACCTACCATCCTAAAACTATTGTGCTATTACATTCCTACCGCAACATCGCAAATCATATAGAAGGGATTTTTTTGTTTTTACCTGGTATAATGATCTAATGAGTGGGAGGACCCAGGGCAAGACGTTAGGACTGTCAGACATGTACTGACTAAAATCCACGGTGTCCTTCAATAGCCCTTTATGTTCCGAGGCTATGCTTACCTGATAAGACAGTCCCGCGTCCCCGGCAGGCCCCGTCAAATTCCTGACAGCTCTTCGAAGCGCGCCGTTGACCAGGGCATGGTCTATGGACCGGAAGTCCTTCGCGACGTCTTGCCGATGCCATGGGCGTCTCCCGCTGTGGCTAGGCTGTGAGGTGGACTCTGGCCTCTCCGTCACGCCGCCCGCCTCTTCCTTCGCTAGCATGACTGCTTCGCAGAAGGAGGCGACTGCTTCCCACTCCGTCTCGCCCCGCAGCATGGCCTCGACCAATGCCGGGCGCTAGAGGTCGAACCCTATCGCACGTATAATTGCATTTGATGAAGATCAATGCACCTTTAAAAGGAATTTATTCTCGGCCTTCATTACAAATGTGATACAGCCACATGCGAATATCACGTGCCTAAGTGATTTAAATATAAATGTACAATCGTATCATCTGAAAATATCAACATTCAAAGTTTTACTGCGGGAACTCGTTTATAAAACAGAAGTTAACGCAAGCCACTGGGGAATACGCTAATCATATAAATGTTGTGATTTTTAATTGCTTCGCCAATTATCCGCCGCAACCAATTACGTGGTGTGAATTGCTACAAAATTGTTTAAACATTCATGGTGTGGCACGAACGCATTTTTTAACAATTGAAATGAGAACGACATCAAGTTATTATTGAAAAATGTAATATCTATTTAGTAAATTTGAATGAGAATTTGCTATTAATCATAATACAAATATTACTTTGTACCCACGTAGTTCGGGTGGTCCCAGGCGTCAGGCAAGCGCAGCGGGGGCTTATATAGCCACGATTGGTAAATTTCTAGGCGGCAATCGGGTCTGTGAAAAAACAATTAGGCACTGAAAAGGAATCATTCATCGTATAAAGTCATTTTCATGATCTGCTCCAGAAATTCTTCTCTCTATGGTAGGAAAACTTTGCTGAGTTCACCAGCCGGTTATTTTTACAGCATCCTTTCACGTAGGTAGATTGCGAGCGCGCTTTCTTCAGTCTCTGAAAGGGGTTTATTTCCGCCTTTTAAACCTACCTTCTTGAAAAAGATCTTAACCGCAATCTGAAATGCACTAGCCAGACTGGACAATTTGGACATCTAGCGGTGTGTAGGTCCAGTCAAATTAACCTCGCAACTCAGTAATTGTATTTGGATGATTTTAGATTCTTATATAACTACAAAGGTTTTGTTATGAATTTTACGTTATTTTTTTCTATTTTATAAACAGAAAGGAAAATAGAGGAAGATGCTACAATTTCATACAAATCGTTTTTCCGATTTTCACTCGACAGAAGTAGGTGTATGAAAAATAGTTTGTCACGCGTTTTTTATAATATTTATAAGGAAGTCAAGCAAGCATCAAGTTTTTGCCAAGTTGAGGAGTGATTTTTCGCAAAATTTTAAAACAGCGGTTCATATTTAGGGTTACGAACGTTTGAAAAAACCAAACCCTTTTGATGACTCGTGTGTCTGTCTGTCCACCCTTTTTAATCATACCTAACTATTGTTTTGTTTTGTCTAGCTCGCCCAGCCACCTTCTACAAGGTTTACCGCGACCCCTTCTGGTTGTGTCAGGTTGACAAGTGGTGGTTATTTCGCTTACAGGGTCAGTGGCCAGCTGAGTTTGGAATTTTCACATAAATTGGAAGTCATGGGGAGAGGCCCTTGCTGATCAGTAGGATGAAACAGGCTAATAGTATCAGTAAAAAATAACAATCTTTATTGGCTAGGTGGCATACGACCACGGCTTTAACTAGGTCAAATTAATATTGTTCTTGTTACCCGACTACGGCAAAGCCAAAAGGAGGGTTATGATTTTGACCGGTATGTATGTATGTTTTTTATGTATGTATGTATGTTTGTTTGTTCCCTCATAACTTCTAAACTAATTATCGCAACATGACAAATGAGGTGTCATGAGAAGCGTCTCAGTTGTCCGCTGGTTATAGGGTAGGAGACGTGTCACCAAATCCAATGTGGTGCTCTCTAGGGGATGTAAATTAGTAAACGAATAAAAATTTCTCGCTCGGTATCGACATGGGTATCAAATTAAAGGGCTTGATGAGCACATTTGAAATATATATACATTATATAGCTTTCACTAGCTACTTTACCTGTTTCTAACAGTGTCAACATGGGTATCAAATGAAAAGGCTTAATGAGTACATTTGAAATTCTACTTAACTAAATAACTTATTTTTTATTTAAAACTACGGAATAACATCAAACGCAATAAAATATGCGACTCAAGCAACAACTCGACTAGCGGTAGGTATCTCAAACCAAGGCTATTACAAGTATTTCAGAATAAATGAGGAAGAGGCAATCAGATGCCTGCACTCCATCAGCATCGCCTCTTCAAAATTTTTACTGAAACCAGTGCTTTTCCACCATCTAGATTTTGGTAAAGACAAAAAAGAAAAAAATGAAGAGAGAATTGTTTATGTAGACCCAATAATTTTGGAGACAAAGCCTTTCTTTCAATTAATTATTCATTTAACACGTCACATATGGCACGCGTGCTGGACTACTCGGATAGTAAATGTGACCTTACCTGCTAGCGAGCCATCCGATTACTCCAGTAGACGTGAGAGGAACAGGCTTCAGGCTTCTCAAATCCTCTGTCGTAGAAATGAGTTGAGACAGACTTATGTCAGCTGATGCTTTGTGACGAATCGCATCAGATTGTTCCGTTAACTTCCTGACGAAAGAACAGGTCGAATTGAGAACCTATTTTTTTAAAGTCGGTTTTAAAGGGTAAAATAAAAAAAAACGTAAAAAAGGAACCGACTTCAAAAACAAATACAAAAAAAAACTTAATACAACTTTTCTTTAGGAATTCGATGGCAAAAGTCGATAAAAAAAGAAAAACATAGCCACCGTCTTCCGAAAAAATAAATAATTATATTTATTTTTTGTTTGTTTTTGAAGTAGTTTCCTTTTTTTACAAATAGTTTTTAGTTTCTATATTCGTATATAGTATAATATGATAAATATCTATGAACCAATTACGCTTTTTAGGTTTAACTATGATGAAGATACTTTTACATGTTACCTTTTTATATCTTTATTTACTCGATAAAATTTACTATTTACTTTAAAATAATCTGGGACATTATGAACCTCGAAGGACCGACCAGATTCTAACACAATGTATATTATGATGTTGCTGTTGTGTTACCATGACAACAAAATTATACCATTGTCAGACTACTAAGGGTCAATTCACACCGAGACGCAACGCTACGCGCACATTTCAGTAGAGCTATTCAAAATCCAACTTGACTTTGCGTTCCGGGTTCACGGTAATTCGTACAGTCCCGCGAACCAACAGGCTTTGGCCCTCTAGAGGGGGGCCCCGTCACTCTGCTGACACTCTTTAGCCATTGTTATTATTAGTTAATATTTAAATTTAATAAATAAGAATATTGTGTCATACTTTGTGGTTGCACTCTTAGGAAATAGTATTATTTATTAACCTATTTTAATTATATTTTCTACATATTTGCTAAGTCTGTGATGCAGAAGGGTGAAAAATACGTTACACTAAAAAAACTGTTTGACGTCCAGTGAAGTGAGCTTGGGTTAGCTATAGTAGGTATGTTTACAAATTATTTTACATAGACAAATGCCCCACAAAACTGTTTTCACGGTTTGTCTGGGAACGGAACAAAATGATTAATTAATTGTTTGTGTGGACAGTTCGTTTATACTCGACTCGACGGAAAGCTACGATGTGTAAGAAATAACCGATTAATAGAATCTAGGAGGCGATCACTGCTTTCTTTCCAAGGTAACAAAAGCGGTCGATAACTAGCTTAGCGGGAACTTCATAATGATTATTATCTACCTGTGTGTACCTATGTCCACCACGACGACCTATAAATAAGTCTACGTATGATATTCGTTACGTAAGCTTCGTCAAATCCACGGCATTGGACCTACTTAGGTAGATATGTCTAGTATAGCATGGCATCCATTCAAACTGTTTTGTAGGTGTTAAATAAAACACCAACGTTGGCCAAGATCTCCCGAGACATGTTAAGATGTAATTAAACTTCACTAGAGCTTCCAAAACAATTCAACAAAAATACTGAAAGGTCAACATTTTCTAAAATATTCAAACAGTTTTTATACCAATTTCGTCTATTGTAGCTAACCGTTCGTGAACTAGGAACGGTCGTGTTGAACATTGGTTTCGCATGAAACTCCAGCGCTCACGATAAATTTGATCTCCGTGGCGAATTCTGTCGCTTTGATGCAGTATGACGTCAAACCCGTGTTACTGTACCAACAGTTGACAGTGTTTATAGTACAGCTTTGCCACTTTATGATGGATAAAAATGTCTGATGCTTGTTTTTTCTTAAAAATTCTACGACATTAAGATTGCCATACGAATATATTGGATAAGAATTTCCTTAAAAAGTCATAGTCATCATTGCCACATGGTTAGTCACAGTTAAAACATAATTATAATTGTATATTATTTGCAGTGGCAATAGAAATCTTTAATGTGGCAAATTCACCTGTCTTGTTTGGATATTTTCAAAGTAAACTGAAGTGGACAGGGATGTCGAAAAATTTAAAATGGCCCTTTTTTATTTAACGTAATTAAAACTTAAAAACTTCGTCGTTAAAACGTTTTTGAATAGTTTTATGCATCTTGCTCTGCTACTAGTTTTGATCGCCCTCCCAAAAAAAAAACCGTTCTGAAATGTTTTATCGATAGGTATTATAGGTTAGGTTAGGAAAAACCTACATTTAGTTATGTTAAAAACTCACTTGTGTGTAATGTGTAAGTTTTTCTCGACAAAAGTAGCAAAAAAAGAAAAAATATTGATGTATCAAATAACAACCCTAGCCTCTGAGGAAACATGGCAAACTGGACATCACTAATCTTGGTACTGGGTTGGTAACTTTACCAACAGCTATTTCTAAGGTTAAATTAATTCTTTAAGTAAAGAAAACTGTTAAAGATGGAAGAACTGTTATGTTGAACCCACTTAAATGTAATGAAGTTTCGGAGCATAAAATAACCGCCACTAATGACATTTATCTAAGAGCTGGGCTTCCATATTAAATTAAATGTTGCCAATCAAATATACAAGTTTGAAAAAACAAAGTGTCGTTGCAAAAAAATACTACTACTACTAGTCGGCACATCACAGTAAAGTATACAACTTTGGGCAAAGTTGCCACGTTTCAGGGTACATTGATAATGACCTAAATAATGATCTTCCATTTTCAAAATGCCATAAGTCATTCATATACAAATACATCCGTAACGATCATAATACTAGTAGCTACCTACTAGCAATTATTTTGTCCTACTTCTAAAAGTAATCTAACCTATTATGTGTGTGAATTTAAATGCGTCAATCCTGTAACGTAACGTGCTTTGCATAATTAGGTAGATACGTAACTTCGGTAACTCACAATAAGTTATGAGGAAAGATGGTACTATTTACAGACAGACCATAGTTTAGCTTGATGTGAACTAGGAGCGTAAGGATCCATAAAAACAAGCTTTTCTTTTTTTTTACTTAGAAAAATGTCTCCGAATATCTAGTTATAGGTACGTCAAAGAATTGCTATTCATGATGTGACTAAGCAGATTGGTAGGCTGGGCAGTTAATTTTAATTTCCCACGTCTCCTCCGCCACGTCTATTAGTTTTTTTTTTTTACATTATTTTCAACTTTTCACTAATTGTTCGAGTGTTTCATAAGAAACGTTGTAAACATTAAAGTCTTGTGTAAATTGGCTGAAATATGATGATAATCATGCCGTCTACGGTACGCTTCTGAGAGATTTTGTGGCTACGTTAACCAATATACCTACTTATATGAAAACAATGTATCAAAGAAATATTTAAGTTTTAAATAAATATAATATAGTATATACAATATAAAATAAAATAAACAGAACTCTTTTGGTAAAGCGCAACCACGGGACGGTTGTTAGTTATTGATAAAATTATTAAATTCAAGAACGCAACGCAGCGCTCTCCATACGCAATATTGTGCAATGTCACGCTGAATAGAGGTCACAACATAACTATTGCATATTAATTCGGTTAAGAGCTTAACGATTTGTCAAATTAAATCGAAATCCCTAGTGAAAAGACCCTGCTTTTATATTCCTATCCAAAGCATATTAATTGATAAGCGCAGTTTACAATTTATTTTACGTCTTGCAGAAGTAGAGATGAGAGAAGACATTATTTGGATGAAGTTTGGTATACAGATAGTTTATAACCCAAATTAACTCATACAATTAGGATATTTTTTATCCCGATATGATATTCCCGTGGGATAATCATCGTCATTATCATCAACGTACTTCGTGGAACAAGCTAGTTCAAAATAAATAGTTCAATATCATTGTAAAGTTGAATTAACGCCGAGATATTAAAAAGTTTAAATTACTTTCATACTTACCAGGTCATTCAAGCAGCTTAGAATGCGAGAAAAAGTTATTTTGTCGAAAGAAAAGTGATCACTTAACTTTGAGGCGAAGCTACAATTACGTAAATTGCGGTCCTAGGTAGGTATCAACTTACGAAGCATATTCTGCATTTAGAGTTTATAGTCGTAAAGATTTATATGAAATCAGCTTGCATTATATCGGCATAAATCCGTTGTTTAAAGATGAAGGTTTCAAAAGAATATTAAGTGTACATTGGAAAGTTAGGGCAAGTATAACTATGGATCCTATGTGAGTGGAACTGAAGGTTTTGATTTAAAATCTTACTTTCTTTCATCAAGTAGCCAACTCCATCTTTCGAACCACATCTTTTTGCAGTTGTCCTGTTTTTTCCATTGCGCTCGCATTTGAAACGCTTCCGTGTTTGCGTCATATTTGACCGCCATTGTTAACCTGTGAAGATAATAATTTTTGAAACGATTAAACGAGGTTCTATCTATAAAAGGAAAAGAACATATGATCTCACTATAAGAGCAAAACAAGGTAATAATCTGGCTGAGTCGGGCACCATGCCAACATCACGTCTTTGTTCAAATGATGTTTGATTTTATTGGGAAACGTAAAATATAGTAAGTATGAGAGCAGAGTGCTGGATCTAGCAGCACTTAAGGAATCTTCTTTATACATTTGATAAGCTCGTATCTAAAGAATAGGATCTTAGGCTCCTTCATCAATGATAATGTATACCTCACTGTAACATAAACGAAATACTAGATACATTGAATTCTTTATGTGCAGTCTGGAATTAACATTCAATTTAGAGAGTGTTGATAAGACAATTAAAGAAACCGTTTAAAATATGATAAGATTAATTGTTTCACAGATTATTTGAACTGTATCTGGTGCTGGTAATAATGGACTTAGCAATTAGTCAAGTTAAGGCAGTATGTAACTGTAATGGATCAAGATATTTCAGATGATATGATATTTCACATGGATGATAGCTCAATAAGATAGGATACGACATAGCAAATCAGCAACCAGGGCTTCCTCATTGTACTCGGCCAGAAACTTCGTCCGCGCGAATTTCAATCTAATACTTATACTATTTGGGAGAAGAAATTAATCTTGGTAAACAGTATTTCGAATAAGGGACTCATAGAAGAATACAGCATGCAGTTGGGTTGGACAGCATTTGAGATCTTCACTCATTGTTTCCCGCTGGGTCTAAATTGATGAGATATGTTGCCAGAATGAAATCCTGACATTCAGAAAACAAGATAGCTTGGGATGTCTTTGACGGAAAAGATCAAGTTAACAACCGATGTCTTGTTAATTGCAGGGTAAAGTATCAGTAGACCGGTCATGGCTGCCGCAGGACAATGCAGGTCCAGATACAGTTGTGTGACGCAGCTTGGGAGGGTCTTATGCCCAGCATTTATTGTGATACCTAGACTGAGTGATTGAAGCTAAAAGGGGTTATGTGAAAGTGGCTACTAGCTAAAGGGGCGTATAAAAAAGGGGCTTCTTTTTCGGTTAAAGTCGCAATCTATCCGTAGTACGCGTCTAGCCTCCGAACTACTGTACCAAATTGGATTGTTCTATTTTTGTTGTGTTCGCTAGTGTTAGGACAAAGTTTGTATGACAGAAAGTTTATGGAAAATCCACCGGGTAGGTTTGAAGCCAGGGCGGCACGCAATTTTATTAATATGCGCAAACTGGACAGAGAAATTCAAAATAAAACTCTAATTACATAATTATGTGCTACCTACTAAGTAAAGGAACGTTAGAGGCTTAAGGCTAGGTGTCAGTTATAGTTAAAGTGGGGCAAACTACACTGAGAATGTTAAGTAGCAGCACTAAGCCGCGTATCCGGAACTGTATTGAACGTAAAAATTACGTGACTATTGTGTCGCCTCCTTGTCTGTAGGATGGAAAGTTTTTTTTTTGGCTAGAATAACTACTTATACATTTAGCTCGTGGCTAAATAATTACAGCCGCACAGTCCGATCTTCCGGGTTAAGCTGCGCTTGCCGAGATTGGTCTGTGGATCTGTGGCCTCGGAAAGTCCGTAAAGCCGTTGGTCCCGGCTGTCAATTGTAGATCTTTGACAGTCGTTACTATTAGTTAGAATCTCTGACAACCAGTCTTACCAGTTACAGGGTTGTGGAGGTCCGATAGGCAGTCGCTCCATGTAATACTGATATTCAGCTGCATCTGGTTCGACTGGAAGCCGACCCCAATATAGTTGGTAAAGAAAAAGGATAGGCAAATGATGAGTGACTTATCAGAGTTTGTTATTAAAATATATTGTTTTTAGTTTGCCGTGCGCTGTGTTGTTATTTTTTGACCCTATATTTATAAACACCGACCTATCAGTCTTTCATAAATTATGTAGGTATGTCTCGACGACATACTCTACGCAAATAAAAGTTTCTGGGTACCTTAGTTATGTGGATATATTATCTTAATCTGTCAACCATTCCTTCTCAAAATAATTACGAGTCGCGTAAAACAGAAATGCCGCTTTTTCTTAAGGGGCCTCTTACAGTCCACTAGCGCCGCCAATCGAAAAAATGCCATAACTCGTAAATAGAATCAAAAATACAAAATGTGGTCTGTAATTACTGTAGAAAAGGCAATAACATAAACATAAACAGCCGTTTTTGTTACAAATAAAAAAAATAGCTAAACAGCTATATTTCAAGTGTTGACAATGTGTTATAAAATTACGTTATTGCCTTATCTACAGTAATTACAGACCACATTTTGTATTTTTGATTCTATTTACGAGTTATGTCATTTTTTCGATTGGCGGCGCTAGTGGACTGTAAGAGGCCTCTTAACAATTATCAAGAAAATGATAACAAATCCCAAGGAACCTACCTTATTTATTCAACAAGTGTTCTGTGAAAATTGTAAAACTGCTTTACTTTCAAAGCTAAAATTAATATAATAAGACGATAGGAACAGTCAACAGCAAATGTAGATGATCAAAATCATAAATTCAATAGTAATGAACGGAGTTCGCTTCAGAACTGTGTAGATGAACTAGTTGTAAATCTTTGGTAAAGTACAATCACATACTTTTTAATCACTTTGACGCCACACAGTTCTGAAGCGAACTCCGTTCATTAGTATTGAATTTCTGATTTTGATCATCTACTTTTGCTGTTGACTGTACTGCAATTTCCTTAAATATTCAAAAATGTGGTAAACTAAATAACTTATAAATCAATTCGTTTCACAAAGTAAGTTCACGAAAAGTAAAATGAAAATATTATTTGACACGCCGTCGTACACCGTACACCTGTCATTGTTTTGTTTCATGCCAGTATCGATGTTCTATCTATAATGTTACATACCCAAAGAGATTTTAATGCGCTTGCCTACTTACTCGTTTCAATTTATTTGATATCGACGGCTAACTTAATACAGCGCTTAACAGTTAACGTGTTACTGCACATTTCAAGTACATAACTGTAGATTAAAATTTTAGAGTTCAACTAGGTACATAACTAGCACCAGCATACAATTTCGCACGGTGTCGTATAAGAGGAACGACCTCCATTAGAATTTTTTTCCCTCGCCAAAACACACAAAACAATGTCACTGTCAAGGAAATGTCTGTTAGTGCCAGTTACATAGGTAACGTGGGCTTTGAGGTTGATGAAACCTCTTAAAAAATACGATTTTATCTCGATGTCTAGCGCAGTAGCGATATCGGCGGCCATGAACACAGCAAGACAATTTCCTGTACCTTCGATACATCTCACTGATAGTGATAAGCGCTTTTGCTGTAGATATATCTATAATTACTTGTAGAGGTAGGAAAGTCATTTGTTTTCTTTGTTTCCATTGATTTCCTTTATGACATTGACTTTAGAATTTTGCTTCGGCAGTAAGTACATATACTAAAATTGGAACGATACTGAGAAGATTAGCATGGCCCCTGCGCAAGGATGACACGCAAAATCGTGAAGCGTTTCACATTTTTGGTCGCGGGACTCACGAATTACCGTGACCCCGCAACGTAAAGGGCTATTGAAGAACACCGTGGATTCTAAAATTACAAAAAAACACATCACTGCTTTGTGTCATAGGAATTGATATTTTACTAAATTTCAACTTAATTGGTGAAGAAGGTTAAGAGAAAATAGACTGTAAATGGCGGACAGACGGCCACACAAGTGATATAGACTGGATTTCACCGATTGTGCAATAAATCTCCTTTTTACTAACCGTGTTTTTAAAGTTTTGTCTGAGCCCCCGATCGCCTGATAAGTCTTTTAAATTAGAATCTAAGTTTTAAAAAAAACCTAGATAGTTAAGTATCTGTACCTAGTACGCAGTCCTCTTGTGACAATCCGGGAAGTTTCAAATAAAAAATACAAAAATACAATTAAAAAATTCTAGTGAGCATGGTATGACGCAACGCGCACTGTGAAAAAAATCAATAATATATAGTACGTGAATTAAAATCAAGGAAAAAATCCCGTGAATAAAATTGCAGTGCGTAAGAGCTACAACAGCGCTTAGTTAAAATAAAATTGGTTATTTTTAACGATGTTTCGTTTTTGTAGGGTGTCGTTCGGCAGTTCAAAGGGGTCGATGGTGGAGACCCTAATCTACGAGAGTCCCCTACAAGAGGAGCCGGAGAGCAGCCCGCCGCCCAAGGTGCAGGAGACGTCGTTCCCCTCCACGCCCATAGAAGACGAGTACGTTTTGTTCATTTGAGTATGTTAATTATTCATTTTTGTTCCGAATTCACGCGAACGCATTTATGCGATTTTATTATTATGTTAAGGTATTTTTTTCTTTTATTTGTGTTGTAGGTATGTCACATATTACCTGCATAAGGTTTCTATGTTTCTATATTGTTATCTCACGAGTCAATTTATTTATCTGTTTATAGGTACATAATAGGATTTACTGAAAGCATGTACCTGCCTGTGCAATATGTATATGTAGGCAAGGAAAGAATCGTGATTCGCATGGTACATAATAAAATACCCTATACCCATTTACATACATAGACATGCCTAGACTTATGCGCATGCTTCTCGAACGCACTGGCTTGACAAATTTAAATGGGCATGTACTAATTAGGGACATCAATTGACCGAAATGCATGAACTTTATAGGAATTTGGCACCTTTTTCCTCCAATTAAAATGCTATTGCACTCGATTACATTGCATTTATTTCGAATCCACTGTCATGTTAACAGAATAAAAACTAGTACTTAGTGGTTAAATAAGACATAAATATACCTACACGAAAAATAAAATGATTAAATTGGGTCTAATTAAACTGCGATACCAATATCTCATATCTAGGTACATGGTGCATAGAATAGCATAGTGGAGCTCCCCCTGCAATCAATAAAGAGCATCAGAATGTCGCCCCTTTTTATTTTCTTTACGTAACTAACAGCTAACAGACAACCTATCTATTTAGGAACGATCTCTCTTCGACATTATCGATGTAGGGGATCTATTTTTTAGTTAACTTGGACAGTTTCAACGACCGTTATTGTTATTTATTTATTTTTGGCGTTTTGTACGCGATCAGTGCTTTTCTAGGGCAACAAAAGACAACAACAACTTAAATAGGTAATGTCTTGTTCATATCTGGGACTGCTATGCACAAAAAAAAAGACAATCAAATACCCTCTTGTAATTAACGCGCTGGCTACTCGATGCCAAATGTACAAAGCCAAAACAAAACAATCAAAGGTGAATCTGTAACATCTACATGTAAAAACTGTAGGTAATTCTATACTGCACATTGCAAGGGGTCCATCGCTTTGTAATAGCAATCAACTGAATCGGTGGATGTAATTCATTGATGTTGAATGTTCTATGATGTTTGTACCTCAGGGTTAGAGGGGAAAATAAAATTTGATTTTATGTTCAATCCGTATCTGTATAAATGTAGCGCCATCTATTGAGCGACTACGTAAAACGGTTCGTATCGTTGTGTAGTACGCAGTTAGTCATAATAAGTACATTATTAGTAATTAATTAGCGACTCTCATATGTTTTGTAGAAAAATATTTTATAAATTCAAAGTATAAAAAAGTGACAGCTATAACGTTGCGTTAAAATGTTATCGCGAACGCTAACATTACGTCATTGGGCGAGCTGGCTGCGTGCTCTGCTCGCTTCGTTCCGTTCCATTCCATTCGCCACGGAGCCGCGCGCGACTTCCGAGATCGATGTAGTTTGAAACATTTTTGTGAAGCGTCGAATGGACCAAACCCTACACAGCGTCAACTGCGCCGATGTTATTATTAATTTCCTAAAGGCAGTTACTTAAATAAATTCAGTGTTTATTAATTAGTAAAACGTGAACAGTGCTAATATAGTGTGTGGATACTCTCAAGGTATGTTATTTACAATAATCACGTCATATTTGTTGTGCTGCAAACTGGGTGTTCACTTGCCGATGGTTTCCTGAATTTAGAATGCGTACAGATTAAAAGTATAAATTTTAATGCATGGTTCCTTTTGGTGAATGTTAACGTCGTGAAAAGCGTGAACTTGATTTGATTTGTCTTTTCATATCTCGAGTTTTGTGCGGATAATTCGGTCACAATGACGTCACGAGTACTGATTTATAAACATAAAACGACTTTCGGTTCCATCCAGCAGTCGGGAACACAAGGTCATTACTCAGCACGTACCTACAAGTAGTAAACATGCATTGGCAATCGTTCTAAAAGCTCTATTTTTAATGACACCATAGAGATTGACTTCATTCATTGAGGGCCCGCCCTGTGCCGCTTCGAGGCCATAACACATAGGAAGCAGTTCGTCTCGTGCACCAACTAAACACATTAATTTCTTAACACCTTGCTTCATAGACAATTTCTCTTGCATTCTATACTTTTATAATACCTAGAATTTCTCTACATGTTTATGAAACTGCAAGTTAAATTGTAAACAGTGATCTAAGTTAAGCCTGAGAAATCATGTTGAAGTTAATTTTCATTAAAGACAACTAGTAATTCAAGATCAGGAAACCATTAAAAACAGGAATTAAAAAAGAGCTTGGATGAACATCACCTATAAAGTTCAGAAAGATTATTGCATGCCTACATGTAAGGCTGCATAGGTTGTGACCCACATTATATGCATCATAGTAAACTAGTGTCCAATTAAGTCACATGGTAGATATTTGACAATGTGATTATATATAGATATTTGGAATCCCTTAGTGCAGGCATATGTGATTTAAAATTCAGTATTAATACATCTGCCTGTAAATCTTTTCTTCATAATAAAACAATCCAAGACAGTGATAACTTAGAAAACACTGTTTCTCGATAATATAATATAAAAGGGTAGAGATTTCTTTTTAAAAACTTGTTTTATGAACAAGTTAAATTAGTAGATATTATTTTTGTAAACAATAACATGTGATAATATTTATGTGCATAGACAAAATAAATGACATCATAATTTAATTTAACAAAATTTATTTATTTTTGTTTATTATGACTAATATGACACTTGTATAAGCCGAGTTAACATTGTGTGTGACCTTGAGACTATGTCAATTAAGCAGAGCGATGATATTTCTCTATTTTTACCATCTGTTGATTCATGTGTTGTTAAGGAATTTGATGATGTCAGATTTTTGTATCATTCTTGAGAAGATCTGCTACAAAAAGTGGGCGAGTGCTCCAGCTAATGTGCATTCATCAACTAGATGATCTTAATGTCTTGACAAATACTGTGTAACAGAGACTGCTCTTAAATAACAGGTTTAAGACCTTTATTTAAACCTTATCAGAATTTTAAAGTAAATGATGTCATATCATTGTGGTGGGAGATAGTTTATTTGGGTGTGACTGTGGTTTTTTATTATGATGTAACCAACCTTGTAATATTTTATTTTTAATAAGTTTGGAGACACAGTCAACAATAAATTTAAAGAATGCCACAATCCCAACTATGCAAATGATAGTTCTATTTAACAAGTCAAAATGTTAAGTATGAGCTCAAGATTGGAGCTAAATACTGTGTGGGCGATGAATATAGTCATCTACTAATAAAAGAGGTTCCATAATTGAGTCACCTTCAATGTTAATAAGCGCGGCGCTAGCGTCCCTGCCATGCGAATATTTTCATGACGACTTGCAAGGCGTGTATTGCTTGGCATTATGTACAAAATTGCAAAAAAACCATTTAGTCTGAACTGTAATTTAACCTTAGATAGTGAGGTATAGTAGGAACTGGTTACGCCAACCCTGCAGTAACTTATCTGGTAAATAGTTTTGTTAAAATTTTTGTCACTGCTGCATTCATTTGGTAAATAGATTATATATAGGCTTAACATCGCGAAACAGGTCCTTACTGTTGCTGAACAAAGATAAATAGTACAGCTGGCTGTGCGGCGAGATATGATAGTAAATTTTGACACTGAATTATATGCAAATGCATATTTGCATATGTAATTTAATATTATGGCTAATTTCTTAAATAACTGCATACATGGATGATTTCGTCTTCACATGTTCTATAATTTTAATGAAATTTACTTAACTAGAAAAAGTCAAAAATGTTCCAATGATTAAATTTACAAGTGGCAGTAGATCAATTGTTTTTAGTATTTATAGTATCAAATTATTGTTATTAATGTTATTTTTTATTCATTTTTTCACTCATTTGCTACATTTTTACATTATTTTTACAAAAAAGAAATAAAACACATTTAAAAATATAAAAAATAGCAGTCCACCAGCACCAGGAACAGGGTCGGGCTACCGGTGGTCAGGGCTCCTGAGAGAGGAACCTCCTAACAATACAAGTACAAGTTACTATTTATTTTATTATTATCCGTTATTAATTCTAGTATTAAGAGTATTTTTAACTGTTCTACCGAGAATTCAAAACAGCAACTATTTCTTAATAAAGTTTTCAAGAACTAAAATTGTAACTTGTCGAAATTTTAGTAAAAGAAAAATAAAACAATATTTTAGTACATATTACAATTTTATGTTGCATATTTTAGTGAGTTTGTTGCATATTTCCAGCAAAAATATGCATATTTGTATGCATATTTTGCTAATTTAAAATTACATGTTTTACCACATCTCTAGTAACTATTTTATTGCCTTAATTATAGAATCAACAATCCCAGGTTAATATTTTATTTTAATTATTTTGCTAGGAATAGTGATTACTATGTGGAAACACAGTTTATACAAGAACCAGAAGAACCAGAAGGTTATACAAGTTCTAGCTTTATGATAATTTTTAGTACAGTAATGATGTTTGAGGCCAATTCAAAGTTATTGAAATACAAAAAAAAAAATAGAGTTGTATTATATTATTGCTTAAAACATGAATCTCTTACAAATAATTAAAGCAGCTTCACAAAATGAAGATTTTGGTCAGAAGACATTTTATTATGCCGATTATTATTATCACACACTTTGCAAATTGATAAGTTTTTGTACTTATGTTATCTGTTATTTTATAAGTTGCAGAAACTTTGTAGAAAATGAAGTTTATTCATAAATTAATAACTGTGTTGCTTGCGATAAATTGTCTATTCACTAGAGTAGTGAAATATATTAAGGCGAGGTTTTCCTGAGCACCGCAGGCATTCAACGCTTACCGCAGCGCCCGCAAGGACTAGCGGATACGTAATGAATTACGATGCGCGATGACACGCGCGCCAAAACTTGCGAAGTCTAGGTAGTAGTTACAGAGTAGAGCAAAGCAGTAAATCAACTTGAATTGATTACTATAGGCACGTTTGTATGTATTTTTTTTTTTGTTGCGGTATTATTTTGAAATCAAATGATGTCAAGGACAATTTTGTTCAAAATGAAATACTTATGACGATTAACGTATTTATTTGGAAATATGGATTAATATAATGTAAAACTACCTTCGCATATATTGCATTATTTTTGAACATACAGAATAATTTAGTTGGAAATATGATGTTTACAATCTAAAAATGTTACAATGTTAAAAAGTAAAAAAAAATCAGGACCTTTGGACCATTAGATAAATGCCGTTTGTATTCGACTATCATTATATTAAGTTGGTGATATGTTCGTATCGCAAATAATTTTGGTATTACGTTTGAATGGAGAAATTACTTGGCGCCGGAACCAATCAAATAGAAGCTAATGAGAGCTAATATTATTTTTTCTCTAAAAAGTAACGGATATCATCAGTAGAATTGTTTTCATTAAGTACATTATAGTTACATACTCCTCAATTTTAGGGTTATTCAAATGAACAAGCTGTAAAGTAATTAACGGAGACACCTTACGCCCTTCCGTATGCTCTATTCACCTATAATACAAATGTTGATTTTGATTAGTTTGTAATAATTACCACTAAATACTTTTTTTAATTAAATAAAAAAGTGGAGTAAATGACTCACTCGTTATCCCCTGAATCATTAGTCGATATATGCGCACTGCGCTTGGCCTGCAGCTGCATTGCTCTAAAATATAAAAATCTAGGTAATTTTAAAGCGTGGAGGTGAATCAGGGGTCACGGCAGTTAATAACTAATATTTTTGTAGGAAATGATCATACTGTGTACACTTCCACACTATGACCACTACCTATTTCACAATTGGAGACAGTAAACCATTATAATAAGTGCGTTCACGGTGGCTTTATGAACTCTGACATAGGGTCTAAATTTAACAGTCTTAAATATTTGATGCGGTTGGTAAATCCGCTAGAAAAATAAACCATTATATTATATTCTGTGGTTATAGTCTAGGAGCCACTGAAACATCCCACCCGTTCTCCACAAAGCTAGATTTTTAAAAATTGTATTATTGAAAAGTAACGTTGTAGAAGGCATCTATGTGGTTGCATTATCATTCCTCAAAACGGAGACAAAGTTATTTTGTTTTTGCTCTCACAGTATGACTATAATTTTAAATTCTAACTTTGTGAAAAACAGGTAAGTCGGATGGTTCAGTAGCTCTCCTACTATTAGTAAAGAGAAATAAATATACAAAGAAGGTTTTAATAATTTTTCCAATGCATCCTTACCTTTTTTGTTTATTTAGCCTTCGAAGAGCCGGCGATGACAACTTCTTACTTTTTCTGCCCATTTGTTTACAAAATTATAACCTTATAAAATTAAGAATATTACAAGTATTTTGAAAATTACTATATATACAGGTATTATTATTTAAAATAAATGTTTGTCTCTGTCAGTAATAGAACTAAGCGTGGTGGTGGGTTTGCAAAAAAATTGACGTACATCCGACCTCCGACACGGTCCAAGACCGACTAAATGCCACGGGTCGAGTGTATGAAAAGATGAAATCACCTAATTCTGGACTTACTGGTATGGTTTCTCATCCTTTTACAATAATACTGCTAAATTCTATCTAATTTTTTATGCTCTTTAAGATGGTATAAGTTTTATTATTCAAAGCCTAGTATAACTCAAATAAAATGGTATCCAAACCATGAGTTGGACCTGTTTTTGCGATTTAATTGAATGCAGTAAAGTGCAAGCAATCGTGTATCGAAGAGCAGAAACCTGTAGACCGAAGACTGAAATACGTACTATGTTTTTTTCAAAATTTAAATCCCTTTTATTAAGGAATAATACACAATACAAAATGACGGTTTTGCGTCTCACATCGCCTTAAATATGTATAGTGAGCTAGCATCATATTAAATTAATATCTATTATTGAAATAAATAAAAAATAACACAAAACTTTCATTCATGCTTGCATGCACATAGGTACCTACTGTTTTACTAGTTACCTAGTGCATTTTCCTTCAATATTTAGCATGTACTAAGACCTAATGAGAATAAGGATAAGGTCGCACTGCTCATCATATTTTGCAACATTGTTCGATATTTGTAATGTTATGTGCTCTCATTCTTTTTTATACAGTATACAAGATTTTTTTAATTACAATTCGTACTCTTTTCGAGTAATTGATAAGAAACAAGAGTCATAATAATTGATTTTTTTACCAAAGGATCAATACACAGTTATAGGGTGCTTATATGTACGTATTATAAAGAAGCAGGTTGGTTTGGATCCATACTGATCGTACATGTAAAACTTGTAAAAAGAAACTTGTAAAAGGTAAATGTGCCAAGTCTCAACCTGTGTATACAAATTGTATACAGTCGTACATAATATGTTTTAACATGAGTCTATTTTGCCTGCACCAACCAGTACTGACCTGTCCGTACTGAAAACCTGCTTCTTTAATAAAGACTCCATACTTATGAAAGGTAGGCTAACATTTCCAACCTGAAAGTCATAAGCAATCGATTTCAATTTATTTTTCATGATTTCAGTTTAAGTTGTTTGCGTTTCCAACCGCCATTGCAGCTATAATGATATAAATTCTAAGCAATATTTAATGTTTGCAGTTCGGAGCGTTCGAAGGTTCGCGTGTCGTTCTACCAAGGAGCGCGACCCCAGTGCTTGTCCCCCCCTCCCCCGGCGTCGACAGACTCCCACGTTTACTACGCAGCCCTACTCTCGGCTACCGCTAACGCCGACATGGTGGACCACACTATGTATAACAGACAGATCAGGTAAATATTTATTTTCCTAGTTCTAAATACCTGGTCGCGGGACTGTACGAATTACCGTGACCCCGGATCGTAAAGGGCTATTGAAGGACACCGTGGATTTTAGTCAGTACGAGTCTGACAGTCCCTCCCGCTCTGCCCTGGCTGGGAGGTCTCATTTGATGATTTTACCACGGTAAAAAAAAAGTTCTGGACGCTTTGCAATTTTACTTTATTTATGTTGTACATTGTGATACATACATAACTTGAAACGCTTTTGCTCGGGTAGCGAAACAGGATGATATGGAATATACAGTTTTGAAACCTTTGCAGGATAAGCGTTTAATTGCAACGGGATACCAGAAACTCACTCTCATATTCAAATAATATCTGACGTGCGTAATTGAAATACTGGAACCTTGTGAATATTCTTCCATTATTATTTATAACCGCGCAATGTAATAGTAATAGCTGTGCAATATTTAAAATACTTAGAAGGAGGTACGGGACAATAGTCAGTACTTCACATGCACATGATCTTGCACACTGATATTCACTTCTATTTTAAGAATATCTTGAAGAATCCGTATCAGGTATTATCAGTCATTAGATGATATTGCGTCGTTAATTTACAAATAAGCACTTGATATAACATAGATACCAGCGGTCTGACCAAGAAGTAATTTATTCACGCTATTATTGTTGTGTATACCTTGTGTATGTACAATAGAGTCAATACACATAGTGATGATGTCACCCTGCATCACACATGTTCATGTGAATCCAACACAATTGTACCGATGTTTAGAACCACAATAATAGCTAGCCCTCTGATATATTTTCCATTCATTACGAATGTAGTTAGGTAGCCCTGCTACCGTACCTGCCTTATATGATAACTAATTGAGACAAATTCTGAATATAAAATTATATCGTTTGGTGATAAAACTAAAGTTACAAAACATCTTTTTTTAATCATCCAGAACTTATTTTTAATTTTCTCGGTTGAGCGATCTGCAACGGCGGATTAGTTGATTGAAGTATTCATGTGCAATTTGTCTAGTTGATCTGAATTAGAATGCATCTGCAAGTCGTATTGTTCGAACGTAATCATGCGGCCATTGTTGAATGTTCATTGTATGGAATAAGGTTGGTGACTAGTATATTTTTGTATTTACAGTACGGAGAGCGGGTGGGACAACCCATTCCGTCCGGACGGTGATCTGAGTCGCGAGGCCGACGAAATAGTGTCGCTGATCAAGGGCGGCAAACCGATCACCCCGACCCCGCCGCCGGTCGCCGTGCCGCAACTAGCGGACTGCGACGAAAAGGAGGAGAAAGTGCAAGCGAATAATGTTAACGTAATGCATTTGCTTTGAATATCATGGTATAGATTAATTCGCGCAATCATCGTATTGAAAAGCTATTGGCTGAGTCCTGTCATATGAATTGGTTTTAGGATAATCTGGCAATTATGGTTGCACATCGTGGTGTAACACTGGTTCTTTTTTTTTATCAACGTATTATATAGCTATAGTTAGGTAATATAATGATTCAGTTTCGGTTCTGAAGTGTAGCGTACAAAACATTTTTTTAGAGATCTACAGTTTATGAATTGAATTACTAGTAGGAAAATGTCGACTAGTTGGTAAAGTCGGCCAGTATACGGCGACTAGTAAACTAACAGTGCCTACTAGTTGGCTGTGATAATTGATATGAAGTTATAATTTTAATTGTTCATATTTTTTAAACCAGCCGTTCTGTTTTTATTACATAAAACTTCAAATTAGCATCTTCCTTCGGTACTCAGTAATTCGATTTAATAATCATTTTAACTACTACTAGTATAATAAACGACTAGTCGACAAATTGACTACATTCACAGTTGGCCCATCTCTAATTGTTGGTGTTTTCAATTGTTCAAATTCCAATACTTTAAAATTAAACTGGCAGAGCAAGTATAAAAAATAGTTCAATATCTGAATTTCAGGCCAATGCTCCGCCATCGCCGCAGACAAAGGTGGCGATCCCAGAGCAGCAGAGCACTCCGAAGGTGATGAATGGTACTAAGAACGGCGCGGCCGTGGCCGAGGTGCGTGCCGGCCAGGTGGAGGTGCAGCGCGCGCCGCCGCAGGAGCCGCAGCAGCCCGAGCACGTCACAATCCGGAAGAAGCCCAAGTGCAAGTGCTGCGCCATCCAGTAACCAGCCTCTCACGGTCCTTACTTCGCTTCACACCGGTAACACGCTATGCTTTACGATGGCGGCAGCCAACCTTGGTGTTTACTCGGTGCTAAGTATTTCATTTTAAACATATTTTATGTTCATCACTGAAATATTTCTACAACTATAGGTACTATTTACAAAAATAAAGGTTCATCGTACCTACTATTTACAACATTTATTGCGAGTATGGCAGCTATTTTTGTGCAACCTATACATGATTGTCGTGTTAGTTTCAGTGCTTGATTGAATACCTATGTAGGTAGCAGTTTATTGTATCTGTTATCTTATTTAATGTTTTTGATATAATTTTATGTCGTAAGTTTTTATCAAACATTTAGGGTATAAACAAGAAAGTATTTATTTCGTTTAGCTAGTCTGAGGTTTTTTTTTTTGAAATGTTGATTATTTTTCAGGCTATTTAAATATTTTTTTCTCATTCAAAGACAATGTGTATACATTCATTTCATGCATGAAACGTAAAAATAATAAATATAAAATAATTTTATTATCTTTCTAAAGAATCTCACAAAATTTTAAAGGAGCTTAAGATATGAGAGATAAGTGTGAAGCTCTATTATATCAAAGTAAAACTTCTGAAACGTAATTTCCACTTTTGCTCATTTGAATCAATTGACCTATAGAAAAATACAAACGTAACTTCGAAAATAATTATTTGTTTAAAAACTGTTATTTTAAGAGTTGACTCTGTGTTGAATAATATTAAAATACATAATTTAAATGTATATTTTTATATCTTTATTTATAAAAGTATTATAAACCATACAAAGTGGGTAACCACGTATCGACTATATCATTGAATATTATAGATATTTCGACAGACGTATTTTGCCATGTTTCTATGCTAACCACGAATACTTTTGGTAATTTCAATCAGATCAGTTCGGAAATCAATAGGCCTCTTTACAACCCAACTAACAGCTAACACGTGGGTGCACTGTTCCTAACTCAAGGAACACAGCGTGATTTTAAGTTCGTAGTGCAGTATAGAACTAGTCCGAGTCATTTGTCAATAGCATTCGTGTGTAGCCGTACCGAAGTACATAGATTATGTGTAGGTAAATGTTATTACTGATATATTATTAAAGTAGCCTCCTTCATAATTCCACGCTTGCATCCAGTAGTGTTGACACTGAACCTTTTTGAATTTTGACGATGTTGTGGTTACTAAGCAGTTGACAAGATAATTTTATGAGCCTACTTAAATAAATTACATAATATTTCTTCGACAGAAACAACAAGACTGTATTTATTTGCTAATTTATACTTGGCAGCGTTTTTGGATAACTGGTTAGTGAAAATGATAACTAGCCAATACTATACAAAATTATAAAGGCTAAAACAAAGCTTGTTCAAATTATTTTATAGTATTTGCTGGCGGAAAAGTGCGACAGTGTCATTTTAGTATACATGACGAATTTGATTACGTAAGGTAGTTTCTGCTGAGAAATACATTTATTATTTAAAATTATGTAAAAAATACGGATGGGTTATTTTCCTTAAATAAAAAAAAAGTAAAACAAATAACGAAATGCAATCGACATGATGTAACATAAAATACGAATAAACAAAACGGCTGGAAAACTATTGCAAAATGGTTATAGTTAGTAATGTGTATAAAATCGATAGGTTCCAAAAGGATAGAGTTTTTAAGGTAGCTAGAAGTAATTAGGAAGGAAATAGCGTTATCAACTTCGTTATTTAAACAGGTAAATTATTTTTGACTTTGTTTAGGTTTCGTATTTTGTAGGTGAAGCTTAGGGGTGCAGTTGTAAAACATCAGTGAATGATTTTAGTATTGACGCCGACATGGCGTCGCAGGGGAACTAGTCGGGCTGAACATGCTGCGTGCGCCAACCTTGCATATTGAACGCGTTCCTGTGCGACGCGATGTTGGCAAACAATGAAAAACAAGATTGTCGATATAATATAAACCATCTACGTGTCCACCTATAGCATGGCTTGGCATTCATCACTTTTAACTTATTGTCGCAATGTAGCTTTGTGGTGTCATTGCAAATACGTATCATATCGGTGTTAATTGTTTACTTCTAGTTAAATGTTTCCATAGTAAATTAACGGACTGTATGTAAATCTATAATTACTCACTAGAATGTTAGATGTTTCACTATTTCCTATATCGCCAAGCTGCAGGTGGCCCATTTCATTCTAGAATTTATCAACGAGATTTCCATAACAGTTGTAATTTAAAATGAGGAGGCTTTCCTAATTAGCCCCAAATTTTTAAATCTCATATATTTCTGTAAGTGCTTGTTAACATATTGTTATTTTTTATTTTTATTACGTCATACTTTTAAGTGCGTTTATTCGGGCACAAAATTATGTTCATAATAATTCCTGTATTTTAACAAGTAAGGGAGTGATAACAATGTAGAAATTGTGAAATGCTTTTGTTTTGTAAAAGTTGGTTTATCAAGTATATTAACATCCCCACGTGTAATCAGTAATAGTTGAGAGGTTAAAAACGAACTGACGCCTACATTTGATTGGGTGTCTTCAAAACTGCATTCTTAATTATTTAAACCACTCGTAAGGGCAGAATTTACATTTACAACTATTTTCTATGAGTGTTATCGTGCTAGCAATTGAGCATTTCTAAGTTGTTGGAGAAAATTACAGTCAGCAACACTTGCTTAAATGAAGAAAACCAAAATGATTTGATAAGTATAGAATGTGGCGTCAGTTTGTGACTGTCTTCGGAAATGTGTGGGTAGTTGGTCAAAAAGCAGTATTATATATTATGTAATATCTATCAATGTTATGACTCTCATACGACTTCGTGTAATTGTGTAATTATATGTATGTATTAGTAATTAAATAATAAAGTACCTATTTCATCACCTTTTAAGATTCCAATTGATGAAAGTATGTTCCTTAATAAAGTTTTTTATTTCTAAGTAAAATACTGGCATTAAGGTTCTATATAATTGATCCGAGTGGCGACCAACAAAATTCATATAAAATATAATGAATATCTCCTTTATGCGATTAATATTACACGATTCTATAATAAATGTCGAGTATGTTCTTATTTTCCAATGTTTTACTATGTAACCTAGCCGTTACTCATAATACAGACCTAAAATGACATTATATTTGTATAAAATCTTTACTTTCTATTATTATTGTCAATGGATATGTACAAATTGATTACATTGTAATTATTTATATTAAATCTTTAAAGGCGAATTGGTGTTATTTTTTGCAAATCCCAGTTTTTGTCAGCAGCACGCAGAAAAATAAAATTCCGTTTAAATCCCTCTATTTTATTGTATCAAACAGATTTACAAATACGTACAGAAGAGTATAGTGAAGTAGTCAGTACAATACATTTAAATGACACACAGAATCCTGGTGATTATGTATATTGGTTATTTAGTATGTCAACAAATTACATTAAATTCGTTGTAAGTATTGTAAGACTTATTATAATCGTTAATTATTCATAATAGTGATATAATCAATTAATATTAAATATCGTTTTAATATAATAAATAAGTGTGCAGTTGTAATATAGTGTGCAGCCATAATTTTTAGAGATAGACATGAAAAATCTGCTAGTTGGAACAAAACCGGTTCTAAAACGGCCACTTAGCAATATTCCAAATGATTCATTTCGTGAATGAGTAATAGAAAAATAGCCAATGACGTTGTGAAATGAATGATTAGGAATATTGCTTATAGTGGCCGATTTGGACCCTCAGTTCATTTACGTCTGTTTAATTGGCGCAAACATGGTGTTGTTTTTTAAAAAAAAACATTGTTTTTCTAAGAATTTTACTAAAGAGGTCACGGAGGCTCAAAAAAAAACCCTATAGTAAGATATTATATTACTCAAGATTTTTATTACTTCAGATGTCGAACCATTCTACATTATAAATATTAAAGTTATGAGACTCATTAATATTACGTACTAGCTTTTGCCCGCGGCTTCGCTCGCGTAGAATTTGGTCTGCCCCATTAAGTTACGTGACATTTTTTTTTAATACTTATATTTTTTTATGTAACTTCACATCGTACATCCCAAATTTCTAACTTCAAAATTAGTTTCCATACAATCTTTGAACACCTATACCTAATATTTAGAGGGAATCTCTTGAGGGTGGAATTATCTGAATTCTTTTCTAAGTGCTCATTATTTTAGAGGGCCAAAGCCTGCCGGGGTCGCGGGACTTACGAACCGTTACCCCGGTACGTAAAGGGCTATTGAAGGACACCGTAGATTTTAGTCAGTCAAGTCTGACAGTCCCTCCCGCCCTGCCCTGGGTGGGAGGACTCATTTCATGATTTTACCACGATAAAAAAATAATAATAACAGAACTCTGCAAATTTCGAAATTCTACCAGTGGTTTCTTCATCAATCTTTACCTGTATCTTTATAAAAAGTAGCCCTATGTCCTTCCCCGGGCTTGAGAATATCCTATCCAGCACAAACGGATTACTAAACACTGACTAATAAACAGGTCGGACCAATGTTACTTGCATTTAATCACTACATAGTAGAAAACAACGTAGCTTTCTTTGTCCCGTGTAACGATCGAACTCGTGTAACGATCGACATCATTGCGCGATCACCGCCATCTATCGAGCATAAGGACCACTCGACATATAGTACTAATAGAATTATCTATACTCCGTTAATCATCTGCCTAGCGTTTTTCCCAATTATATTGAGGTCGGCTTCCAGTCAAGCCAGATGCAGCTGGATATCAGTATTTTACATGGAGCGACTGCCTGTCGGACCTCCACAACCCAGTAACTGGGTAATACGATACCCCATGGTAAGATTGGCTGTCAGACTTTAGAGCTTCTGACAGTAACGACTGTCAAAGATCTTCAAATGACAGCTGGGACCAACGGCTTTACGTGCTTTCCGAGTGCTTTTTACCCATCCACAGACCAACCTCGGCAAGCGCAGCTTAACCCGTAAAAATATATATAATAAAAAAGTTTTTATTTTTCGTTTTTTAGTTAAAATATTCAACCCAAATTCTTGCCAAATACATATAATATAATCCGTAGCACTGGTAATAACATCCCTCATGTACACAATAAGCTAATAAAATTCCCTATCTCAAAAACTACTGAACCGATTTTGATGAAACTTGCAGTATTCCCTAAGTTGAACGATACCTAGCACAAAAAAAATTAAATTGGACGTGAAGTCAGTCAGTCAGTCGATGCCTACTCCTTACTGTTAAGGAGTTGTACCTTCCATCATCAGCTCAGCTACATAAGATAATGATTACCATACGCAAGTACTTAAATTACTTCATAAGATTTACGAAAAACGATGCGGGGGCCTATAAAATTTGAGGGTTGCCCTCGATTTCTCCAAGATCCAATCATCAGATCCTGATTTGGTGACAATGGGACCACACGGGAAGCACCAGCTTTCAAACAAAAAAAGAATCATGAAAATCGGTTCACCCAGTCGGTCGTAATGCGGTAACAAACATTAAAAAAAAATACAGTCCTCCTTTTTTTGAAGTCGGTTAACCTTTTGAGCGCCACAGTCGTGTATAGACGACAAGCCAAAAAGTGTTCAGCACGCCACAGTCGCGCGTCGCGACTACACGAAAGACTTTTAAACGTCAATATACGTAGCTTATTAAAATATCTCTAAATTCACTACTGTTTTGTATGTACTTATGTATTTATTTTTCTTAGCTTGGCGCTGAGAGCACGTTCTTGTTTTATTGACGTGGCGGTCAAAGGGTTAAAAACTATCCTATGTCCTTTCTCAAGTTCCAAACTATGTCTGTACCAAATTTAACACTAATCGGTTCAGTAGTTTAAGCGTGAAGAAAAGACAGACAGACAGACAGACAGAGTTACTTTCGCATTTATAATATTAGTTAGGATGGGTATTGAAACATAGGTTACAGTTATTTGATAGGTTGATGTTTTCAGTAAGAAAAATAACTGGTATAAGTAGGTAGTTAAGTTTCTAGTTTAGAGAGCAAATGCAGTGATACCTATGCCAAGAAACATCTAGGAATTAAATTAATTGATGGAATGTATTGAATACACAACTATAGATAAAACGGCACTATCTATGTAACTGTCCCACAGGAGAACATTCACGCTCCATACATTTTTGGACCTTTTTTGAATGACGGCCTACGAAATAGAACCGGCCATGTGCGAGTCGGACTCGCCCATAAAGGGTTCCGTTGCAGTAAGTAACATAATATTAAAGCTCTTGGTTGTAACTTTGAAAGGTAAATAAATTGTGGTTTAGGATTTATGACGTATTAAAAAAAACTACATGATCTAGTTCAAACCAATTTCCGCTGGTAGTTTGCATGGTAATGTACATCATATAGTTTTTTTAGCTTATCATTCTCTTATTTTAGAAGTTACGGGGGGGGGGGGACACTTTTTACCACTTTGGAAGTGTCTCTCGCGTAAACTGTTCAGTTTTGAAAATAATTACATTAGTAACCTCAATATCATTTTTAGAGACCTAACCATAGATAACCCACACGTGTGAGTTTGGTGATTTTTTTTTGTTAATCCTGATATGATCCTTGATAGAAGAGTTAGCTCCCCACTACTCTCCGGCCGCAAGCTCGCACCCATATTGTGTCGTCGTGACGTAATGTTCTGTTCTGGGCGGTTGGGATGTTAGATTAAGGGTATCTTCTCCTTCACGTGTTCTACCTTCTTCGATGGAGAAGCTGCTTGCCATTTCCACTCGCTCCATAACATAGCCTGAACCAGTGCAGGAAACGCTTGGAAGGCGGGCAGACCCTCGCTGCATACTCCAGCGTCATTTGCAGCGTGTTCGCAGTGCGGCGATGTATGCGGCAGCTTCTTTTCCAGATTACTGCCGTGGGATCTGGAAGCAAAGGCCCTCCAGCAGGTCTATGAGTGGCGAATCACCCGAATATTTATGATCCTCTGGAACGCGGCTAGCTTGTCTGGTCGCTTTCTTCTGGAGATGATGGACAAAGGGTTTTTGTACAGGGCCATAAACCGCACGACTTCCACTAGAACCTTGGAAAGGAGGCATTTGCCCCCAAAACTGGGTAGCAGCTTGAAGGTAGCCGGCCTTTTCCACTTTTAGGACCAAACGACGGAAATGCTCCATTAAGTTCCACGAGCTGTCGAGAAAATATTTTTACTCCTTTTAGCAAAACAATAGTGATTATTATTAATTTTAATTAGGCACACCTCTGCCCTACCATTCGGGGTTTACAGGCGTGATGTTATGTTTAGTTGCTTGACGTCGTTAGTTTTAGCTATACTTATAATGCTTTCGTGTTTCTCGGGACTTTCAGAAATCAACTAATGTATGAAAATTACGAATCTTCGAACTTTTATAACTTGGCCGAGATCAATCCTGTAACTTTTGTGCCATAGTAGTTATTGCTTCAAATGACAACCCAAGGCCATAGGGCATTTTTGACCAGGTTAGTGAATGTTCTTGAAAATAACGCAAAATTGTTTATTTGACAAATTGTATTTGTATGAGAAAATTCGTTCCTGTAAATAAATGCTAGGTTTGCTAAAAACGCTTTTGAGGAATACGATTTATCTCATTGGGTAGTTTTCATGGTTTTTGACATAAGTCCGAACAAAAAGGCCATTTATAAATACCTGATTTATCAGACAGGCTGTCAGCTTTTATTTATAAGTAAGTACCATTAGCAAACAAACATTTACTTGTTTGTTTTACCAACAAATATTATGTAATAACCCGTAAAATACATAATATCGTATTTATTGGTAGGTATAGTATTTTTCTATAAGATACAAGAACAGAGTTCCTAATGCAAACATATGGGGTAACTATTTTATTATGGCATAAAATTAAAATTCCTACTGGTGTAGTATGTGCAACGTGAGATGAGAAGTCATGAATGTGAACGCACTTTCAAAAGCAATCAGATTATCGCAGTTTACACGCGCTGCCCGTAGGAATCGCTTTCTGCGCCCTCTGTACATGAGCTGCCCATGTCTCGTTGCTACGATTGTACATACATTAAAACTATACTAAATAAATTATATTACTTAACCTAATAATTGATTTTTAGTAATTCGGGAGTAAATTGATTTACAACGAACATTAGGCCTTAAAATACAACATATCTACATAATGAATAAAAATATTCGATCCAAAAGGTACATAAAAATGTCTTTTTATAATAACAACGCCACAGGTATAAATGCATAATAAAAGTATATTCTAGTTTATAAAAGATTAAGATATCAAAAGTTTGTAAAAGTAACCAAACTGAGATTTATCGATTATTTGATATTTCAACTGCTTTGTTTAAAATCAGAGATACATCCATCGGTGGAAAGTTTTGAAGCAATTTGACATTCGACGCAAAATCACCGTGCAGAATGTCGTGCCTCACCAACCTGTCGTAACAACCATGTAAATTAGCTAAAACGAGATGAGCGCTCATTTAAATATAAGTATACAGTGGTATGATGAAACTAACGTCACTATTAACATTATAAAATAGGAAGCATACAATACTATTAATTAATTTATGATAAATACTCACAAAATCATGGCACAGCAGATGTATATTAGAAAGTCAAATCGTTGCGCGTCGGCGAACATGGAGTCCCAAATTCTTTCGACATCTGGCAGTGAGAATTCTTGAGAGAGCAGCAGAGTCAACCATCTGCGAATTATTTTGTTATTTTATTTAATTATCGTTTTTAATTTGAAATCCTACTAATATTATAAACGTGAAAGTTTGTTTGGATAGATGTTTGTTACTCTTTCAGACAAAAACTACTGAACGGTTAACACAGGATAGTTTTTATCCCGATTTTCCAGTGGTTTAATTTTCCAGTTGTAGCGGGTGAAACCGCTGGCAACAGCTAGTGTAATAATATTTACCTAAAACTATAATATTGGGGTCTTAGTTCTTGTAATTCGAGCCGATTCCAGACCATAGGATCATTTTTCTTTAGACAATCGCTGAGTCTTCCCATCACGTAGTTGATACCGCTCGTTGACTCGTCCAGGGTACGAATGAAGAAGTCACGTATCTCGGCCATCAGATTGGTGAAGCAGAAGAAACAGTCAGCTTCTGCATGTTCTGGTAGAAAAATAGTCCCATAAGTATAGGATGGTAACTAACATTAAAATTATAAAGATAAACTTTAGGATAAAAATGGAATCATAACGATAAATTAATATTGGAATACCTGGAATAATTATAATATAATAAATATGTGAATACAGCAGTCATTGTGCCGATGGTCGTGTCTGCCAATGGCTTAATTGCCCAGAGGTTCAAACAACATCTGAGGAGCCTTAAGCTTGGCAGCTGGATCAAGCGCCTGATTCAGAAGACAGTACTTCTGGACACAGCGCGTATTGTTAGGAGGTTCCTCTCTTAGGAGCCCTGACTATCGGTAGCTCGGACCCTGTTCCCGATGCTGGTGGACTGCTATTTTTAATACTTTCAAATCTTTTTTTTTTTTTTTGTTAATTCTTTAATCATTTTATATTTTAAAAATATTTAAATATATTGAATCAAGAATTAAATACGTGTGTAATTGCTAAATAGATGCTATGTTTTTGGGGGAAAAAGGTATGTATTTTCCTCACATACTTCGGAATTCCTTATCTGGGTCAATGGCGAACGTATGGTAGATGGGTCCGATGATCTCGTTCATGCCCTGAACGTAGCCCTGGCCGGGGTTGAGCTTGGCATAAAGAAACAGCATGCGTTCCACCACCTCCCAATGTGCTTCACAGCCCTCGTTGAGCGGCGCGTAGTCCCCGCTGTGAATGCTGTCCGAGCGACGCATCTCATTGCTCAACTAATGAACAAAAGAATCTAGGTTACACAATTTGATTAACAATATTAGTTATAAAGTCTGTGCGTTTTGTTTTACTTGTGATAGTAAGGAATACTATTACAGATAAATAGCAACGAGAAATAAGAAAAAAGATCCCTATGATTGGTAATAAAGTACCTGTAAAAGGACTGTAGATTAATCTGATAATAATGGCTTGCATGCTATTGTTATAGGTCAGTGACAATTGTAAAAAAAACACATTAGACAAAACAATAGATCAAATTATGGCCAGGAAAAAAAATACATCTGCCTTACCTTAGCAACACCAAGCCCTCTGCGTTCTAAAGTTGAGTACTTTAGTACAGACTGCTCAACTCTTTTATGCAGCCTTTTAACGCCATTGCTGTTCACTATCTGGAAATTATTAAAAGAAAGAAAACTGTATGTTACATTATATCATGGTGTTGTAATCGAAAGGTTAGGCAGAGTTGTTATAGTTTACAAATATATCGCCTAATTATGTCTCAGGTATCAGGGGGTGAGCCTGTTGTCAACATCGTGTAAAAAAATAGTGACGCCGCTCCGTGGTTGCTACTGACAACCACTTGATGGAAAACCACATTTTTTTAACGACCACAGAATTGCATTCAAGGGATATTGTAAGCAGTCGCGCTTGCAACCACAGAACCTAATCAGGCCGTTGTAACGGCCCGTTGAGCATGATCTTGCCGCTGTGAGCGCTGACTTAGCGCGGGGCGCCAAGAGGTAAGATCAAATGTATAGAAATGTTTGAAACACTGAGTACTTAAAAAGTAATTTGACAGGCCTGTTGGTCTAGTGGTTAGTGACCCTGACTGCTATGCCGGAGGTCGTGGGTTCGATTCCCACCCAGAACAAATGTTTGTGTGATGAGCACGATCATTTGTTCTGTGTCTGGGTGTAATTTATTTATAATATGTATGTATTTAGTAATATATAAGTATGTTTATCAGTTGTCTAGTACCCATAACACAAGCTCTGCTTAGCTTGGGACTAGATGGCGTTGTGTGATCGTTGTGGAATATTTATTTATTTATTAATGTCTTATTGATGCCCGTCGCACCGCTTAGACTAAAGGCCGTTAGATGCAAGTTGGTGTAAAACTAATAATATAGAGTGGCCCACAATCTGTAATGTAGCACGCCCCAGCATAAGTGATATACTTACTTCTTCACATGGAAATTCTGTGGCAGATTGAAAGAATGATATATCAGGACATAGTCTTCGGACATCTTTGTCAATCTGCAGCAGCACTTCATTGTCCTTGAAGTAGGTGCTCCAAGAGCTGTCCGGGCTGATATTCAGCGGATGGTCGGTAGGTCCACCTGGGGATACTATAATCTCATCTGGAAACACACTTACAACATATTATTGAGTCATCTGCCTAGCCTTTTCCCAACTATATTGGGGTCGGCTTCCAGTCAAACCAGATGCAGCTGGATATCAGTATTTTACATGGAGCGACTGGCTATCGGACCTCCACAACCCAGTTACTGGGTAATACGATACCCCATGGTAAGACTGGACAACATATTATTGAGTAAGTACTAAAAAAAAATGTGTCAATATTTTTGTGACTGGACTATGAATTAAACGGGATTATTATCTTGGTTACAATGAACTTGTGTACAGCTGAATCTTGTTAAAGTAGATTTGAGACTCGTTGATGGGTAAGAGGTAAAAATAGAATTTAAGATTTTCAACCCTCATTACAACCATTGCATCTGAACTTTAAACTAGAATTCAATTTTTGCATTTATGCAGGATCCATGGGGAATTGGGGACATTTGTAATTTATTTTACTGTTGAATTAAACAATCAAAACTATATGTAACCTTACCTCTATTTTCTATGTTAACTTGACCAAACAAGTAATTGTCTGATATAGATGACTACACAAACTACCTAGTTGTTTCAGTAGAAAAGGAGGGTAAACAATAAATACAAAACAAGGCAAAAAGTTTTGATGTAATTAATCATTTTTGAATGTATATTATACCTATGTAATGTTTGTAGTGTTGCCTTTTCTCGTTGAGAGTTGCTTTCCATGAATTCTTTTGATGGGGAAGGTAAAGAAGCAATATCTTCCACACAAGGGACCTCAAGCCTTTATCATCAGGTATACCTAAATATAATAAAAGAAAATAATAAAGGGGTTTGAACATTTTTGTATGGGGAGTGTACCGGGTGCCATCCTCCATTTTGTTATTTTTTTTTAAATGGCCTCTACGCACGAAACTTTCATAAATCGATAGATCACATCAATACAAACATAAAAAGTAGACAGGCAAAACCTCGTAAAACGTCACGTTTCCGAGTTATGAGCTGTGAAACATGTACAAGTAGTGACACATTTTTTCTTACTTTTTTAACCGACTTCAAAAAAGGAGGAGGTTCTCAATTCGACGGTATGTTTTTTTGTGTGTGTTTGTTACGCGATAACTCCGCCAATTGTGAACCGATTTTCAAAATTTTTATTTGTTCAAAAGAAGATACTTCTGAAGTGGTCCCATAGTCACTAATTCAGGATCTGAATCTGATGATTGGATCCTCGAGAGAAATCGAGGGCAACCCTCAAATTTTATGGGTCCACACATCATTGTTCGCTAAACTTATGAAGTAATTTAAGTACTTGTATGGTAATCATCATCTCATGTAGTTGAGCTGTTGATGGAAGGTGCAACTCCTTAACAGTAAGGAGTAGGCATCGACTAATTTAGTAAATGATGTATCGTACAACTTAGGGAATACTGCAAGTTTCATCAAAATTGGTTCAGTATATTTTCAGATAGAGAATTGAGGGGTCTAATTTCAAAACCCCCTAAAATGACTCTGCGTCAAGTCATTTTAGAGGGTTTTGAAATTACACCCTTCAATTATAATTGCTTATTGTGTACATGTTTCAGACGTGGCCGCCATTTAGAAAAAAAAAACAAAGTGGCGGATGGAAACTGGTACAAAAGGCACAAAGCCCTTTACAAATTATGTTATAATTTAAAGTTGTGTAGCTTATTATTTATCATAATATAATACAAATATGATAAACAAGATAGTTACCGTTAAATGCCAGTTTTCTTAATTTTTCAATATCAACCACAGCTTCATTTAGAACTTCTTCGAACGCCTTTATTCTATAAAGAAAAAAGTGCAACTTTTATAGTAAATTATCAATCTATTTCTGTACATATAATAAACTGTTGAAAAGCCGTTTTTGTACATAGAAAATATTTCCAAATTAGGGTTGTTTCAAGAACAACAAACAGAAACTATTTCAAGCAGTTTTAGAAGTTTGTTTATGTGGTCGGGCATTGCGTAAAATGGACACAATGTATGTATATTGAAGGACACTGTGGATTTTAATCAGTACAAGTCTGAGTCTGAGTGGGACTGAGGACTAATTTGATAATAAAAGTACTTTAAAAATATTATTTGTTCTAGTAAAATATTATTTACTAGTACACTACATATTCAGTCGCAGCGGTTTGTCACTCCTCTTTGAGTAGCTGGAGAGGCGCCACGGCGTCCCCACCTTCCGTCTGACGCACTCACTGATTGGAAAGGAAGAAACGCCTGGTTGTCATCACTGTGAGGATCGTCCGGAGGACACTGTGGAACATACGGTGCAAGACTGCGCCGCTTGGGCAGAGTAACGCCGTATTCTCACAGAGGCGATAGACGGCGACCTCTCGCGCCCGGCATTGGTCGAGGTCATGCTGCGGTACGAGACGGAATGAGAAGCGGTCCCCTCCTTCCCATCATGCTAGCGAAGCAGGAGGAGAGGACAGCATCCACCTCACAACCCAGCCGCCGCGGGAGATTTTCGGCCACCGTAGGCACGGGAATGCGGACGGTGAGTAATCGGTTATTCGCCATCTGATCATGGACCATGCCCGGGTCGACGTCGCGTGGTGTTCCACGCGCGCCTCAAAGAGCTGTCAGCAATGTGACGGGGCCCCCCTTAGAGGTTCAAAGCCTGTCGGAGTCGCGGGACTGTCTCGTCAGGTAACTGTGACTCTGGAACGTAAAGGACTATTCAAGGATCACTGTGGATTTAAGTCAATATAAGTGGGACAGTCCCTCCCGTCCCGCCGTGGGTTGGAGGAATTATTAGATGTTTTTACCATAACAAAAAAAAAATTATTGAAAAGGGCAAAAAAATGTTACTTCTTTTACACAGCAAAATTATTAGAGACCTTTAAAAAAAATACCTATTTAAAATATTTAAATTCAATACATATTAAATCACTCTCAGGACCAATATAAAACAAAAAAAGGAAATAAACTATTCATTAAATTTCATTTTGGGTGTAAAAATTTTTAGATGAGTCATGACAGTTTGGTGGGAACCAAGGGACAGTCAGACTCTTACTGACTGAAAATCACCCTGTTTCTTCTCATGCCCTTTGCACGCGATTTCCTGGTTCCACTGGTCACAGTCTCACAACCAAACAGATTCCTATGACCCCAAAGAGTCCCACAATCCCTCGAGATAACTTCTGAGATATTTGTTTCAATTAATTTGTTTTTAAATTCAATATTTTCCTGTGTATAAATTCAATTCAATTTTCCTGTATTTACATTCTAAAATAGGTATTAAAAATAATCAATTAAAATCATAAAGGTAAGATAAAAAAGACAAACTTCTAAAAGGATGCATTGCTGTTTTAAACAAAACTTAAAATTTGAAAATGGTTACACTATTCAAAGTCTACTAAAGCTGTTCTTATGAACTGTTAGACCCCAGCACTATTTGTTTCTCTCTTCATTCAAATAATATACTGCACAGGACAATTATAATCTACATAAATCCTTTAGATTTAGAACATTATTTGGTTATATATTTTAAAAAGTGTACAGGACCTGACTGAACCCTGTTATGGGTTGCTCCTATTTCTTTCTAAGTTTTGTAATATATATTTTTTTTTTATCGTGGTAAAATCATCAAATGAGTCCTCCCACCCAGGGCAGGGCGGGAGGGACTGTCAGACTTGTACTGACTAAAATCCACGGTGTCCTTCAATAGCCCTTTACGTACCGGGGTCACGGTAATCCCTTGGACCCGATATGGAGAAATTTTAACTAAGGTTCTTCAGATAACCCTGGACTTTACAGTCTAGGTTTAAGCCAACATTTTTTTTAAATTATTATCTATATTAAAAAAAAAATAACCACGAAGAGGATGGCGGGGTCTTTCAGACCCCGCCATCCTCTTCTAACCTAAATTGTCCGAGTCGGGGTTCCAGCGAGTCCCGAATTTATAGTTGAATTTCAACCACTGGGACCACTCAACTAGTTGAAAGAATTTATTGGACTTAAATTTTGATGTGTAATTAGTCAGAATTGAGGCTGTTATCAAATATAAAATCATAAGTGACCAACGCTGTTATAATACTGAAAGAAAGTGTTACTTGAACATTACTCTATGATTAATTTAAATATATACAACATAATAATTACTTTAAAGTAAATTGATATTTCAAATATTGATACACTATTCAAATAAATGCAACCAATTCAATGGTTACATCAATTTATTTTCAAAATAAAGGATAAATTGAACTTTTCCTGATGAATACGCCTTTTTTAAGTGTCAGCAAGAGCACTATGTTGTAGCAATTTATTCCAAATAATGTTCTTTGGAGTCGGACGTATATCTATTTATACACCAATATTGATTTCTTATTACCTTGCTTTGTGTAGACTCATTTTATGTGCACATATGTAGAGGATTTTTTGAATCGGTAAACTCCAAAACTCCTCCTGGATAGTTCCTCTTGTTTGATATGAAATGTCATTAATGTCATCGTCATCGCCGACGCTGCTTTTTTTTTCTGGCATGGCTTCTAGGCGTTTATGCCAATGCCGACGCCGCGTACTAGAAGAACCCACAGACTACTTAAACACCACAGAGTACAATCATAATCTATACCATAGACTTTAAGTATGGACAGAGCACGGGTTGACCAATAGCTGCCTAAAATTGACCACACTCACAAGAAAGAGATAAACAAATACGTGTGCACCAACCGCCGTCGACTACACGGTTACAAACCACGTGCTCCAACCGGTAGGTCCCATTTGTTCTATGGAACATGACATAATAGAACAAATTGAGAAAATATTGTCCCTTTTGTACTATAGAACTACATATACTAGCTTTTGCTCCTGTTTTTATTTGTCTGTGAATGCACAGAACTAAATGGGAATCGCATTTCCCAAATTCTTCCATGATGAGATTTATATAAGACGTGGATGACATTAATCACTGACTTAATACCAGGTACAGCTCACTATCAAAAAATTGAAACTACTCGCTACATACTTATTAGCTTTATTTTGAAAAATAAACGCAAAATCTGTTAAAATTTCTGCCGGCGTGTAACCATCTAATCATCACTGTCACTAAGACAAGATGTAACAAATAATTCTCGAGTGGCCAGTTTACATATCAACTTCAAGAAGTTTATGTACTTAGTTTGTTCTATGGAACAATTTGAGACAATAAATACAAATTGTTCTATAGTACAAATAGGGACAATATTTTCTCAATTTGTTCTATTACGTCATGTTCCATAGAACAAATGGGACCTACCGGCTCCAACCACTGGTTGGGAATGCGCGCCCGTCTACCAATATGAGTTGAATTTTTTTTTTGATTATTTCTGAAAGGGCTAGTCAACGAAAATAATGGTAATGGCTATTTATAGTAATTAATAGTCATTTGGAGCAATAGTTAGTATGGCACAAAAGTTATAGGATTGCTTTCAGCCAATTTTTGTAATTTTCTTACAATTATTGATATTTGAAAGTGCCGAAAATCACAAAATGATGATAAGTATTGCTGGAATTAGAGACCTAATTATTACTTGGGCGAATTATATTACTTCCCAGAATCAGCGGGTTCGATTCCTGGCCAGTATTATTGATTTTTCTAAAATCCAATGATGCAGTTTTAGTTTTCATCAAAATCGACGTCGAGACTATTTTCAGCATTTTTCGGTAGTCTTCATAGTTTCAGATGTACTTATGTAGCCATCCAAGCTCCGTAAAAAAAAAATTACCTGTAATATACTCTTAAGATCCTGACCGATTTCGGCCACATCTACGTGGATCTGCCTATTGAGAAAATCGTTGGTGTGCCCTGAGGTGACTGATATAGCCAATTTTTGCCGTGAAGGTGCGTCTACATTTACTACAAGGGTTATAAAACCGTGTAGTCGAAATCCAAACCGCGGTTACAAACCAAGCTCCGTGTATTTCTACCTAACAAGAAAACACAAATCTTTAAAATGCGGTATGATTTATCTGCGGGTTTTGAATTAACTCCTGACAATACGTGCAATAAAGAAATCAATAATGGCAATACAACAACCTGCAGAAGACATGAACCCCTTGCTGATACTTTGAGACTCTGCATCCAAGTCAGAAAATTCGTAGAAAGCTAAACAAGCCACAAGTGTGTTCATTAAAAAGCACATTAAAATAAAATATTTCTCTACAAGTAGATCACTGTACACGTTCATTGCTGTTTCTACGATGAGCCCCAAGTTAATGATTATGGTGCTACCGTAAACACCGGTCATTACGAAATGGGATAACGTATTTAGATCCTTACAATCAGTGTTGTATAAGAACCCTAAAGCCATTAAAAAAATAAAAGTTCCACGTATAAACATTTGCAAAACTCTGAGTAGTAACATGGTATTGTTGTTCTAATGAAATATCCAATAACACACAAAATAACTAAACACTTTCGTCTTCAGGTCTTGTTTGGTGGCGTTTGTGGAAGAGTAGGTATCTAAATTTTTGGTATACTTATGAAAGTCAAGTATTGTAGATCGTTTAGCAGGTCTGATGAATGTTCACGTGCAAAGAATTTTGAAATAAGTGCGCTTAGCATTGATGCCAGAGTTTAATATTGAAATTCATTTTATTTATACTCTTCAAACCCATAGTTCACCATAGTTTAAATGACACCTCTGACAGAATAAAGTCGTAACCATGGTCGTAACCACAGAGAACTGATACTGACATACGTAGGTTCATAGGGCTGATAAATACTGCATAACAAAAATATTTTGCCACCAAGTGCCGTGGGTTCCAATGATGCTTATTTGGCACAATTACATGGGATCGAGTTTTCGAGCGATTTGCCTGGCGCCTAGTCATGTGGCTTGCCGTGCGGCGAAAATCGAATGTCAATGACCATTCGATTAGTATTTTATTACTAATTCATGCAAGCGATGCGACTGGTTCGGCACGTCTATTGCTAGCTGCTAGTCACCAGGCAAATCGACCTTATGAAAAATTAAAACGTGTAAGTGTTCCATTACAGCGGATAGAGGACATAACAAAGAGGTAGGACCTACTATTCGTTTGTCAGGCTAAAGTGGATGATAGACGCACGAGCAAGTACGACCTTTTTCGCCTATGTGTTACCGTAAATCGCGTTCTCCAAGTTCGTACTCATTCGTGGTTTACTAACGTCCAAGTTCGTACTCATTCGTGGTTTACTAAACACCGCAAACTTACTCGGCTCGCCGACAGCGTCGGCATCGGTGACACACGTAAAGTTTGCTCATACTGTGTTGTCGTGTCTGTAAAAAACGCCTTCTCATAAAGGAGTGGAACGTGTATAAGGCACCATAAATATTAGTTCCTCCTTTCCCCGTAACCTCTGTGTGTCGCTTCAGTATGCTAATGAACTTTTTAATTTTTTTGATAGATTTTGCATCCCTGGTTTGACTTCTATAAATAGAGTTACTTTTAATAATAAAAACATGAATAATATATTATTTGAAAGTCCGTCCAAAACGGACGATATGTGAAGAGAATTTTAGTCTGTGGAACTCTTATGTCAAGATGAATGTCTGTGATGTAAATCTATGGTTGAAAGCGCGGGAAACCATTGAATTAACCAGGCGGGATTTTTGAAAACTTTAATAATTTAAGTGATTAATCCTTTATTAATTGAGTTTTTGGCAGTGAAAACAAGCGATAATTGATCAATTCCTTTATTAAATAAATAAATAACAATGGGGAAGGTGCGAACAAGAAAAAAACGAAAGAAGGATGAAGAGGGTGAAAAATTAGAATCAGAGTCGACATCATCTGAGTCCGAGATCGAAGATGCAGATATGTATAAACCTTATCTAGTTACAGACTACAAGAGAAGATATCCCGAGGATTCCGGTGCTGCAGAATTTGTGGTATTTGTTGAGTCTTCCAATGCGGATATACCTTTAGGAACACGAGATCTCATGTCCATATCCAGTTGTATCAAAAGGTTCAATAAAGGGGTCAAATACCTTAGATGTATGAATAAGTTTAAAATAGCTATATATTTTGAAAAAGCCAGCCTTGCTAATGCCTTTTTAAACAATGTTACATTTTTAAAGGATTATCAGTTTAAAGCTAACATACCAGCACAAAGCACGGAAATCACTGGTATAATTAAAAATGTGCCTATCAATCTGACAAATAAAAAAATCTTCACAATGCTGTCAAGTTACAAGAAAATAATATCTGTTCGAAGATTCACAAAACGGACTAAAATTGATGATAATTTCATTCAACAGCCGCTGCAAATAGTAGCCATCACCTTCGCGACATCTGTTCTTCCAGACTACGTGGACTTGGATGGTTGGCGGCACAACATCTCGGCGTATGTTCCACCTGTCAAACAATGTTTCCGGTGTCTCAGGTATGGCCATCTAGCAAAGTTTTGCAAGAACTCTGAACGCTGCTCCATTTGTAAAGAAGAACACTCATTTAAAGTATGTACAACACTCATTGAACATGCCAGATGCTTCCATTGTGATGGCAATCATATCAGCATTTCAGCTCAGTGTCCAGTAAAACAGAAAAAAATTCAAGAAAATAGACAAAAAATTAAGCCACCATCATTTGCTGACATTTTTAATCATGGAAATTTCCCATCTCTTGGCCCTAAAAAGCCTCTAGATCTCCTTACTTTATTAAAATCTAACGACAAGGCACTTAACCTTTTAGTGCAAAGTATTATCAAGATGATAACTTTAAATAAGACGCACGATACTCCAATATCTTCCAAAAATGTTTTAGATGTTTTGAGTGATTTTTTTAACCCCAGTGACACAAAGAACAATAGTTCAAATTCACAGACAAATTAAAATTAGTACAGTGGAATGCTCAAAGCTTGTTATGTAATAGACATATTTTTACTCAATTTTTGTACGAAAATAATATTGATATAGCTTTAATTTGCGAAACATGGCTTAAGCCTATACAACACTTAAATATTAAAGGATACTCCATGGAACGCAATGATTGTGGCAATAATTATAATGGTGTTGCCATTGTCATTCGTAATGGCATACAATTTAATAGATTAACGACATATTCTGATGACTCACTACAGAATATTGCAATCAAAATAACATATAATAATAGTTCACTATCAATAGCCAGTCTTTATATTCCGCCAAATTGTAGCCCTACCTTTAGCAAAACAAAGTTTTTAAACCTCATTAATTCATTACCTAAGCCATGTCTAATAGCAGGTGACTTTAATGCTCATCACACCATGTGGGGTTGTCAATCTGTCAGTCCACGCGGAAGAGATGTCCTTGATGCTGTATATGAATGTAATTTGGTGTTATTAAATGACACGCAACCAACAACAGTTGGTACAAATATCTGGAGACCAAATGGTTTAGATTTAACTATAGTTAGTCCATCTATCGCCCTTAACTGTAACTGGAGAGTTCATAATGATCCTCTGGGAAGTTATCATCTACCCACAATAACAGACATATTATTCAAAACTGATACAGATTCAATTACACACGACTTTCCTTCTAACTTTTCTCAAGAAAACTTATCTGAACTCAAAAGACCAAATTTACGACTCGTAAATTGGGAAAATTATACAAAAATAGTTAACAATTTCATTAAAGAATTTACTATTAATTATGATGATCCTTTACAGTCATATCATGAATATTGCCAAATTATGCAAAAAGCTATAGATCAATCAATGTTTAGAAATCAGGCTCAAAATTTAAATACCAATAGTTTGAAGCAGACAGGGACTACGACTACTACGACTAAATCTAAATACCGCTATCCTCCTCTTCCATGGTGGAATGAAAAGTGTGCTAATGCAGTGAAAAAAAGTAAACAAGCATTTATTGCATTTAAACAAGATCCAAGTGAGTCAAATTACATACATTTTAAAAAGAATCAGGCTGAAAAGAAACTTATAATTAAATTAGAGAGATTGGATAGTTGGAAGAAGTATTGCTCAGAAATAAATAGATCCACTCCTATTTCAAAAATATGGCAAACTATGCGTAAATTTAATAAATCCTACAATAGAAATAACAATCCCAATAATAATAGGGAAACATTTTGGATAAATAACTTTTTAAGAAAATATACACCTGACTCTGTCTCACACCCCTTAAAATTAACTAATACCTCTGTAAATCCCACCAATAGTTACATTATTAATCCTTTCACCATAGATGAGTTAAAAGCAGCCATCAAATCACGTAAAGACACCACCTTTGGTTTAGATTGCATTTCATACATAATGTTTAAAAAAATGAACACATTATGTCTTATAAAATTTTTAAACATTTTAAATTTACTTTGGGAACAAACAATAATTCCAAAAGAATGGAAGCAAGATTGCTTAGTTCCAATTCTTAAAGCAGGAAAAGATCCAAATGATGCAGATTCTTATCGTCCAATAGCTCTAACATCCTGTGCAAGTAAACTTTTTGAGCAATTAATAAAACAACGTCTTGAGTTTTATATTGAATGTAATCATATTCTTCCAAGAAATCAATTTGGGTTTCGTCGTGGTTATTCAGCAAGAGAAAGCATAGGACATCTCTTTCATGATATTGATACTGCCATTAACAATAATAAACATCTTGTATGTGTTTTCTTCGATATTGTAGGTGCATTTAACAACATTAATCATTCAGTTTTATGTACAACTCTTTCTTCCTTGGGAATACCTGAAAAATGTGTAAAATGGATTTATGAGTTCATTAGTGATAGAGAAGTATATATAAAAATGAGATCCAATAACATTTTTGGACCCAGATTGTCAAGCAAAGGTGTTTGTCAAGGGGGCATTTTAAGTCCTTTACTGTATATACTTTATATCCATAGGCTAAATGAAATATTAGGATCAGAAGTCAGCAATTTACAGTTTGCTGATGATTTGGCTATTTATTGCAACGGTGATAACATCTCACACACAAATCAAAAATTAAATTTTGCACTGAAACAACTACACAGCTACTTTCAATATTTAAATTTAGAAGTTAGCACTGCTAAAAGTAAGATAGTTGTATTCTCAAAGAAAAAAGTGTCTGCAGTTAAGCTACATTATGACAATAATTTGATATCAATTCAGTCACAAGCAAAATTTTTAGGAGTAATATTTACACATAATTTGTCATGGTATAAGTATGTCGATTGCATAGCAGAACGAGCTCTACGAGCTACAAATACTTTGAGATCTTTGGTTGGCAGTCAGTGGGGTGCCGATCCCAAGATTCTTTTAACTTTATACAAAGCCCTAGTAAGGAGTCATTTTGACTATAGTTTTTTCTGTTACTGCATAAATTCTAAATTAGTAGATAGACTTGAAAAGATTCAAAACATAAATTTAAGATTAATTCTGGGAGCCTTTAAATCATCTCCTATTAATTCAATGCAAATTGAGTGTAACTTGTGTCCCCTTAATATCAGATTTTCCCATTTAAAATACAATTTTATCTTAAGATTGTTGTCCGAAACTGGCAATCCACTTCTTTCAAAACTGGTAAAGATTAATTCCGATAACTTTTTAACACACAACATTCAAGAAATTTTGTCATTTAAGACTGAACACAATATTTTCAATAGTTGTACTTTGCCCTGCTATGAGGGAACATATGAGAGCAAGTTTTGTGGCTTGAACATTGACGTAGACAGGACACTGACTGATAAATATGCCGTTTACAATAAATTGGATGAGCATACAGATTATAGACAAATTTATACAGATGGTTCAAAATATAATGATAATGTCTCCATGGCATACTATGATCCTGTCACTAAATTGGGACATGGGTTCAGACTACCATCGAATGCAAGTATTTATACAGCAGAAGCTCAGGCCATTTATGCAGCTTTAGAATATATAGAAACAACTAACCTCAGTTTCAAGAAATGGATGATAATTTCGGATAGCATGAGTGTTTTAATGGCTTTATCAAATCCTTCATACAGCGCTAGCACAAATTATATCATTCATAATATTAGGCAGAAATATAGCAGGCTTTGGCATAATCAAGATAGAGAAATAAGATTTATTTGGACACCATCTCATATTGACGTTTCGGGTAACGAACTTGCCGATAAACTTGCCAGCTCCATAGTTAAAAATCCCAATATTAGTCAAATACCCATAAAAAATATTAAGTTACCACCTTCTGACTGCAAGACCCTCATCATGAAAAAAATTAAACAGCAATGGATAACCCATTGGGAAGAAACAGTAAAAATAAAAGGAAAATGGTATCGTTACATTAACTCGGACATCAAAAAACCATGGTTTACTAAAGGAAAATTTATACAAAGAAATTTTTATGCAACAATTTGTCGCCTGAGATTGGGCCATGGCAGATTTAATGAACATTTATTTAGACTAAATATTATACCTTCCCCAATATGTACACATTGCAATTCTGAAATTCAAACTCTGAATCATATATTTTTCGATTGCCCTCAATTTAATATACAAAGACTGGTTCTCATTGACAACTTATTGGAAATTTACAAAGAAGCCCTGGATGTCCCGCGCTCTATTCAGGATTTGCTCAAGAACACTAAAACATTTTATCCCATTTATGATTTCATCAAGAATACTATTGAAGATATTTGAAAAAACATTACCCCGGAATAGACCTCTTCCTGATTTGTAACTACAACACGGATAAGACATAAATCCAGATATGAAGAAATGAAAAAACGATATCATCGTACGCAAGACAAGGCCAATAATGGCCTCGAATAATACTTATACTGAAGACTGAACTGAAATAAGACCAGGCTGTATGGGCTTATGCTCTTCGCCTTTTCCGTTGGAAGGAAAGAAAAATACCAAAAAAAAAAAAAAAAAAAAAATCTATGGTTTGTTGAACTGTCATTATAATAAAATTATCCAACGTGTGTACGGAAAGTCTTTTACTAAACAATAAATCCACACGATATTTCAAAAGTGTCATCGATAGCGGAAGCTTTGATACCTACTTATTTTATCTTAATAATATTTAAAAAAAAGAAACAATAAAATAGTGGGTAATTGGTGTACTGGTCTACAAATAGAGAGCGTTTATCATGATTTCCATAAATCATGATTATTTGAGAAGCTGAATCAGAACTTTTACACTCATTACCAATTCTTAGACAAGTAAAGATTTGATTCTAGATTTTATCAGTTGCAACATGTGTTTTTGCCGTTTTTCTCTCCTTCTCGCTCTTCTCGCACCTCTCGGCCTTTTTTTTATAGTGGTAAAATCATCAAATGAGTCCGCCACCCAGGGTAGAGGGGGAGGGACGGTCAGACTCGTACTAACTACAATCCACGGTGTCCTTCAATAGCCATTTACGTTCCGGGGTCACGGTAGTTCGTAAGTCCCGCGATCCCGGCAGGCTTTCACTCTATGAGGAGGGCGAGGAACACAACGCGCTGTTGACCCGAGCATGGTCCATGGTCGGACAGCGAGTCGCTCATTATTCCCCGCTCACATGCCTGTGCCCACGCCTACGGTGGCACCTCACTGCCTTTTTAGAATTTTCTAATAAAAATAAATAAATAAGTATCACAAGCGTTCGCAACCACTCACAGTGGATCGATTCCATACAAGCGAGCGGACATAGGATTGTAAAAATTATAACACTTCATTATTTGTGAAAAACAAATGATGCTAATGTGTTCTCCTCCATAATCTAAATTTAAAGTGCTCGTATGGTTTTTCGATTAAACCCCTACTTTAGGTGAAATTTGAGAAAAACTGATTCCAATGTATGGAAAAATGTAGTAAAAAAATGTTTCTTGGCGATTCCCGCCCATTTTCGGGTTTTGACGCTTATTTAGTTTGGCATAATATTTAGAAGATTTCGTCCAAAAATACTTATGTCAAAAAATTACCAAATTTATATTCTGCGTAGTACCTAGCAGGAATCGCCTTAATGAGTTACGAACAAGATTTCAAACCTGTTAAGGTTTTTTAAGTAGGTACGCGAACTAACGGTGACACATAGACGAAAAAGGTCTTCGAGACATAAGCTGCAGCAGTCGTACTTACTCGTGCGCGTCTATCCCCAGCTTTGAAAATATAATTCTGTGGTCGTTCTGATGTTGGATGTCATATATGATATTTTTTCATCTTTCTGCTCTTTTTTCAGCGTACACATTTTTATTTCGACATGAATGTTATTTATTTATTTTGTAGTAGTTTTATTTTAGGATATATTTTCTGTGAAAACAATAATACAGCATACGATTACTGCACTCATCCTGATTGTTCGTTGGAAAACCAACACACAATGTGCGTAGCCGCTAATAAGCAGAGCTCGAGGCTATTTGCTTCAGGTATGACAAGCTGGATGCGGTATCAGATCCTGTTATTGCACAATAGGCACAGAGACAATATCGCCTTAGGTTTAGAGCCGGGCCAACCATCCGCCACGAACATGCGCAAGATGTACTGGGACTATGAACTTGAGCGTAGTGCAGAAGTTTGGGCACGTCAGTGCCAGAAAAGACATGATGAGTGCAGAAATACTATCAGATTTAATGTTCTACAGAACATGGATGTTCGGGCCGTCTTGCGTAGGGTTACGGAAGCGCAGTTGCTAGCAGATGCAGTCGGCGCGTGGTTCTCTGGCTCCAGAGTGCTTCCACCAGAACATGTATGGTCTTTTAGGCTTAGTAACTGTAGTGCGCCCGGTGGGTGTAATGCTCATTGGTATTCAGCAGCTGCTTGGGCATCCACATGGCGCCTTGGTTGTTCACAAGCTCTTTGTACGGCTAAAAAACCTTCATGTGTTCTTTTTCGCAATCGCAGAAGAGCAAAAACTGCGGAAGGGCCCAATTCTACACAGGTAAATTTGAATACGACAAGACCTACGACAAGTCAAAATATTCTGCGACGCACTAAATATATGACTGCAGCGAAATCAGAGTGGTTTGAAGATTTTGTTGTTACTACCGATAGCGTCAACAAAAGAAAGGAGTCTCCTTTGCACCGTGGAATTATGCGGCAGGAGAACATTAAGGAGAATACAGAAAATGAAGATAGAAGACGAACGGAAGCGAATATTTTGGCATACACATTTTGCAATTATGGTCCTGCGGGAAATATTGATGGCTTCCCAATATATGAAGCAGGACAGACTTGCTCTAACTGCCCTCAGGGTTCGTACTGTGGGGACCGCACGCACCGGGCTCTGTGCTCCGTACTCGGGGACCCTGATTTGAAAACTGATTAGTTTTAGTTTTTTACGATTTCTATTCTTAACTTTTAAAATAATTTAATTCTTTAAATAAATAACATTTTTCATACAAACTCTGTTTCCACTTTTGCTGGTCCTGTCATCCTACAGCACGCCAAGGATTTTACAAAAACTTTACCTATGTTATAAAAGCGAAAGGTCAGTCACTAACTCACTGACTCATCACGAAACCTCAGAAACTACAAATACTAGGAGTTTAAAATTTTGCATAGGGCTTTTTAGAGGGGTGCTAAGACAGGAAACCTCCACATACGCCCGTGGACTGAAGTTCGCTCTCGGATAAGTCCGGGGGGAAGACCAGTTTTTCGGGCCGGTGCTCCCTGGGATGCGGGCAAAAACTCTTCCTTAGGCACTGTGTGCCTAAGGGGTCTCTTTGCCCGTATGCGAATAGCCTGTCGGGTGGACGCTCCAACGCGTGTCCCTCTGAATAGCAGAGGGCACAGCGGCGGAGCGGGCTTGCGGACGGTGAGTAATGGGTAAGCTCGCCGTCCGACCAAGGACTAAGCTCGGGTCGGTGGCGCGTCGTGTTTCACGCGTCACTTACGGGGCACCTTACGGGGCCAAATGCCTGCTGGGGTCGCGGATTTTTTCTTAATCCAGGATACCGCGGCCCCGGAACGTAAAGGGCATCCGAAGAAACACGGGTGGATTTTAGTCAGTAAGAGTCTGACAGTCCCTTCTGCCCCACCCAGGGCGGGAGGCCTCATTTGATGATTTTGCCACCCTAAAAAAATAAAAAAGGGGTTTTTAGAACTTAGGTGCTACTGAAGATTTTGTGTAATTCGACCCTTGAGGGGTTGTTTTTAGTGTCAAAATTTTGTTGAATATTTTTAGTGTTTCCAAAAGTATTCCTTATAGAAGGGGGTGGCCGGGAATAGATATAATAATTTTAATAATGTTTGTCTAAATAATGTTTTATTTAAGAGTTAAAGACTGATGGCAAAAACATTTCTTTTACCAAATAAATTTCTTACATAATATACATTTAATTTTTACACCTCTTAAACTCTCATAACATTTTGCATGTTGTTAAAATACATTTATGGCTTTTATCTAAATTTAATACTGATATAGGTGTAAGCAGTGAACGGTATCGAGGTCACAGATGTCGCAGCGGACGCACCAGAGTTCGACTTAGGCGCTGTTATGTGGCATATCCGCAAATGTTGACATTGGCAACTGAGAACCTTGGCAAGGCCCCGTAATCGGGTCAATTGCCTTCATCTGCATGAACCTACACCGAATTAAACCTGAATACTAAAAGCCCTTTTTAAAATAAATATCTTTTCATGAAGAGTTTTTATTTCATTATCATGCGATAACGACGTAGAGAGGTCATTTTTAGCATACAGTCACAGATAAGTTCCTTTACAAACAAAGATACTCGTATGGTGACAAACGTTGTAAGTGTGCTCTCTAAAATCTAGGAAAATATTTCATTGTATACATATTCTCACAAAAATTACAATCATCATCTACTAAGCCTTTCACCTAAAATTATGTTGAAGTTGGTTCCAATCTAACCGGATGTAGCAGAATTAATTACAATCTGAATTACAATATTTTATAGCAAACCGTAGTACTAGTAGTAGTAAGTATTGTGAACAAACCGTTTTCATGGATACTTACATAATACCCTTTCTTTCCATTATTGGACAACAAGACTTACGGAAATGCGCCATTCGTACATGGTGGACATCCCATCCTTACGTACTTAAAAAGCCAATACTTTTACTGTGAGCACAGCGGACAATAAAAGTATTGGCTTCATAAGGAGTGGAATATCCTATCATCCGGGATAGAATAGATTACTTCTAGGCAAAGGTAGTTCACCTCGCTTACCATCAGGCGGGATAGTGGTCACACGCGAGCTTAAACTAAACCGCTAAACCGAAAAAAATACTGTTAACAAAAAGATTAAACCGACTTCAACAACTACAAAAAGAAGTCCAAAATAACGTTTCATTCGGAAGTCGGTGTCTTTGTTTTTAAATACTTACATAGAATTTGTGACTTCCGAAATAAAAGTAATTTTACACTTTTTTTGTGGTGATTTTTAAAGTGGGTTGTTTTACCCTTTTTAGTTTCAATATTTAACACAAATTCTGGTCAAATATATAATTTTCTTACATGTGCACTAGTATTTTGTAATTCATAGTACCGTTAATAACACCGTCCAAGTACACGATAAACGGAAAACGCATAAAATAAAAAGTACTGAATCAAACTGAATGAAATTTTTATGGTACCAATTGCCAATCTACTCAATATACTCCATCGAACATAAAAGTATCACACAAATCGGGCCACAAACCTTAGAGTGATCGTAAGTGATCCTTTTTGAAGTCGGTTAAAATATGCCGATGGAAGGATTTAATTAGCAATGAACTTCATTTAAGGTACTTTTCTGAGCGTCGCGTCGTGTCAGCAATTTTAAAGTTACCAAGTGCTGGTACGAACTAACTAACTGGCGAATGGCGCTCTACTAATAACTAACTAACTAACGCTAAAACTTGTTATCGCAATTAGTTCGTAAAGTTGGCATCAACGCACTCGCCGAATTTATGTGATTGAATTATTGATTTTTGATTTGAAAACGTGAAGCTAACACATTATATTGAGTATCTGTAATGTTATTAAAATCATGACATTAAACTAATGGCTTTTAATCTATATTCTATCTATACCTATATATTTATATATATAAGAACAGGGTTTAAAGACTCGACTACAGCCGAAACCGCAAAACGTAGAAACTTGAATTTTGGACAGCAGTTGCAGTCTACCATGTAGGGGAGCAATAAGACGGGATTTTGCGAAATCTAAAAGGGGTGAAAAGGGGTGACCTTTGTATGTAAAATCTTATTCCTTGCCTTATAAACTTGAAATTTGATACAAAAATAAGTGTAAATAAATAAAAAAAGATGAACATTATTAGTTTTTGAAACTACCCTAAATTGGTAATCTAGAATATGTTAATGTTTGTATAGAAAAATCATAACGGGCTAACCGATGAATTAGAAACTCGAGTATTTAGAAATTAACACGTGTTTTTGGGTTTTTCGTTTATGGCTCGGTGATGCTGACAAGTCCCACAGTCCAGCACAACACGAGCAATGTCACTGTATAGTGACATTGCTCGTGAACCTTTTTTGAGGAGTGGTTAGAGAGTGTTCTCTAACCACTCCTCAAATGATGGGTCTGATCGCCGCCGTTGCCTGTCCTGCAAAATATGCGCTTTCGACGTGTTGTTGCGGACACCAGCCCACCATACAACTCGTTATAAATCAGAGGCATAGTAATTAAATCTTCAAAGGTTTAATTACTATGCATTGAACCTTCATGTTTAAAACCACCTTATTTTTAACAGGCTTGAAAAAATTTAAGCAATATTTATGGAAAAAATAAAACACTCTGAATTTCCTAATGTCATATTTCTTCCCAAAATATTAAATATTCTAATTGCTAGTAATTTTATTTGTGTAGCAAGTTTATTGCGAATCAAGATGTTGTCGGCAGCTAAAGTGCGCCAGCATGGCATGCAAGATGATAGCTGGGTAATCAAAGACAAGATTAATCAGTATCGAGGACTGATCAAGTTGTATGGTGAGTTTATTTGGTTATTAATAGTCCAAATCCTGAAACTGTGAAAAGCGGACACCCACAAGGTTTAATATAAAGCGCACCATCGTCGCCGAAACCCGCGTGACTAGCTGTCGCGAGATAACGCGCTTTTTGTCTGTCCAGCGGTCTTATTTAGTAGATAATTTTGGGTATTAATAATTATGAATGCTCAAAATTATCTACTGAGTTCAATTGAACTAAAGAAACTGCAGCTGATTACCAGTAACATACATGGAGCGACTGTCTGTCTGAGTTCTACAACCCACTTAGTACCGAGTAATACGATTTCGCTATAGGTATAGACTACGTTGTCTGATTTGGTCACTATAATGTTGATCACTGTGTCGCAAATTACATTGAATAACTGTTTATTCTATTGGTTGTAACTGTACCTAATAAGTAACCTTGTCCTTAGAACGTGACCGTAAGATTCATGAAGGGGATTTGGCGAAACAGAAGAAGCGGTACTCGCGCGACATTCGCCAGCTTCGCAACGAGATCACGGCGAAGCGCGAGGAGCTTGGAGTGGCCGTGTATGGCGACAAACAGTTCCTCAGGAACGCCTTCCAGGACCATCGGAGACTTCAGCTTACTTACATGAACAGTAAAGCTGATGTTAGTACAACTTATTATGGCAGTATGGAGCATCATGCTTTATTTCACTCGACATATTCCTGATGCCAACATCATGCGGTGCTAGCGGGGTCCGTTACGGTTCCTGTTTCTTTGAGCGTTCCGTCCATCGACGACCACTTCAGGTTCTCCGGTGTCTGACAGCATGCTTCCAAGGTGTGTATGTATTTGTGGACACGTTTCAGTGCCTTTGTCCTCATCTGCAATGGACTTTCGCACAACAACAGTAAGCATGTTGCATAAATTGCCGTGTAAGTTCTAAGATGTTTGGGGTAAAACCTAGTAATATTTGATACAAAACTCCGCCTTTCTAGCATTAAAACTTGGCGCTGTCGGCCATATTGTACGAAATCAGCGGACAACCTCGCGTGTGGTTCCGAGCAGTAAGTTTGAGTGCTATTAAGACGGGGCGTTTTGTCAACTATATTATTGTAACTGTATTACCAAGTTTTACCCTACTATAACTATAAATTTTATTACTACGACACTGTGTCGTCTTAAAGCATCTAAAATTGGTTAGCTGAACTAACAGAGTCCATAGGAACTACCTAGGTATTTAAACATTTTAATTTTATTTGCAATCCTCTCATCAGTCCTGATTATTTATCAAAGCATAATTAATGTACAATGCCGAAAATAGCCGTCACCGCAAACCGTAGCAACAATTTAGTTAATTAAAATTAGTATCTGTTACTGTCAGAACATTCAACATGTTTAACGTTTTAGTAAACAGTTGATTTGTTGTTTTAGTTCTGTAACAGTGTGCTTAGTGCATTTTTTTTTTACGTAGATGCGATAGTAACGTTTAACCGCGTGGTACGATTCATTAGCACAGGAATTTTCGCACACGTAGATATACAAAAGAGCCCATGAAACTTTCATCACAATCGGATTACGGGCGCATAGAGGACGTACTATAAAGATTATTTTTGATAAACGAGTTTAATAATTTTAATATACTCATAGATTCTAGCCGTAGTACGAGTACCACAAAACTTAAACATCAGTTGAGCAAAAAAAAAAGTATAAAGCTGCAGAACGACCCCTAAATCAATGTTAAATGCCGTTTTGCAGTTGATAGTTTTTTGGAGTAAGTGTTTAACAGGTGTTTAACATTTTTGAAGTAAGACGGGAAATGTTTATATCAGAATATAACTAAGCACAGAGTAAAAAATTATAAGCGCGTGCTTAAAGGACCCGTCTGTAGCCCCTATAAGGGTATTTGCCAACTCATTAGGGGAGTAACTCGGGAGGGTACTATGCAATTACCTCATAACAAGGTTCTCTCTATATTAGACTTTGTTCTTTGTTTAATGGGAAACATTTTGGACGCTCTTGTCATCATTTTATTCGGACAGGCGGCAATAACCTGAACTGTTATAAACTCTAACCTGATAAAATTACTTGTTGACTTATGTTTGACTTAAGGGTGCTATTATAAAGAAATAGGTAATCGGTATGGACAAATAAGTACGGATATGTACTGATAAGTACGGGTAAAACCGGAAAATGCCTACAGTAACCATCATGGTCGCGGGACTCACGAATTACCGTGACCCCGGTACGTAAAGGGCTATTGAAGGACACCGTGGATTTTAGTCAGTACGAGTCTGACAGTCCACACATTTGATGAATTTACCACATAAAAAAACAAAGTGGATGGAATTTGAATCATCAAACATCCACATATTTATTAAATTAGTATCATTTTGATATTCATGTTACGTGTAAATGTTGTTACAGAGAGTATTGGAGAGTATCCACCAAGAGAACTTCAATAAGAGGAAACAACTCGATAGGATAAGATATAAAAAGAAAAAGAAGATGGAGAGATTTCGATTGGCTCAGGTATTCAATGAAGCAATTATAGATTTAGATGAAACTGGAGTTCTGATAAACATATTCCTAGCGTACCGGGCATTTAGGGAAGTTTTTCAGGCACGCTGAAAACTTGTACAAACTTCTTAATTCTTGAATTATTTCTTAACACAGTAATGTGGATGCGAAGCGAGCAGTGCGCTGGTAAGTGTATATTTTATAGTTAAAGTGATTATACTGCTATTATGCACAATGACTGGTCATTATTGAAAACTAATTTCCACAAATAATTGTTAACTTTAAATGTTATTTTAAGTAGCAATTTATTGACAGATGGCGGTCGTAAAATTTTTCGTTGTCGCATAGTACGAAATCCGTTGTAACGTGGCGTGTGGGAATTGCTTAAGAACTACTGATACTCCGATCACCTTTTACAATGGGGACCTTAGAAATGTACCATAGTCTTTGGGGCTCATACCAGGGAGTTTGGGGATGACACAGAAGAACCCTCCTGTGCAACACCTGTGAAGGCATTTTGCTGGGAAGAGAGTAAAGGGATCTTATTTGAGCCTCGCTGCGCGGCAGGACGTGCCCACTGTGATTGTTCATCTTATCACTTATTGAAAATCTATAGTTAGAGGCGGCCGAGATGCGGGATCGAGTTATATTTGAAGTAGGAGGTAAACTGCCCCCTGAGAAGAAGGAACAAGCTGTGGCTAACTGGGTCCAGCGTGCCAATATCAAGAAAAATGCTGCTCTTGCAATCAAAGTCATGTATAAGAAAATTCTGGATATTCTTAAAAAGGTAATTTTTCAAAACATAAGGAGTAAAGTGTATAATACCTCACTCCTCTGTAACTTTTAAAATAAGAGAGTAACAAAATCTAAGAAAAATATTGCTGGTTGATATTAATAAACACTTTCAACGAAAATAGCTTTGCCTTGCCTTTTTAAAAATACTAAGAGTAGGCAGGTTAAAATAAATGACTACAAATCGCCTAAATTCTATTAAATGACGGTTTTTTACGCATTGCTGGAAATACAATATGTACGAAAAAGTTCACGTCTTCAAAAAATAGTAAAAGAACAAATGAAACAGTGAGTAATAAACAAAGCCCACCTGCCGCCCACGCTTACTACCCTTTTTTATTTATTTCCTTAATTAGGTTCCCCCCTATTTCTCGCTTTTTACTATTTCTTTCACGTTCGTGCTCACTTAGTGCTTTATGATGCATAGTATTTGATTTTATAGAATTTAATAAAAATTCATAGGTATTTGAATATTTTTATTTTTGACTAGCTTCCGCCCGCGACTCCGTCCGCGCGGATGACGGTCTTCGCGTGGATGGTTTATTTCCCCATTTTGAGTAACTCTGACAATGACATCTTATAAATATTACGGCGCTGAATCCACTGCGGGTAATGCAACTTTGTTCGCGGTTCTACAGAACAACGTCTATGAATAAAACCGAAAAATAAGATTTTTTTCTACTTATTTTTCCAGGATAAAAAGTATCCTATGTTATGCCCAGGATAATAAGGAATAATTATACCAAGTTTCATCGAAATCTAACCGTTAGTTTTCACGTGATGCCTGCACAAACAGACAGACAGACAAAAAAATTTTTAATCATATATTTGGGTTTGGTATCGATCCAGCAACACCCCCCGCTATTTATTTTTTCAATATTTTCAATGTAATAAATCTGTAGAATTGACCCTTCTACAGATTTATTATAGTACTAGCTTCCGCCCGCGACTCCGTCCGCGCGGATGTCGGTCTTCGCGTGGATGGTTTATTTCCCCATTTTGAGTAACTCTGACAATGACATCTTATAAATATTACGGCGCTGAATCCACTGCAGGTAATGCAACGTGTGTTCGCGGTTCTACAGAACAACGTCTATGAATAAAACTGAAAAATAAGATTTTTTTTCTAGGATAAAAAGTATCCTATGTTATGCCCAGGATAATAAGGAATAATTATACCAAGTTTCATCGAAATCGAACCGTTAGTTTTCACGTGATGCCTGCACAAACAGACAGACAGACAGACAGACAAAAATTTTTTTAATCATATTTTTGTGTTTGGTATCGATCCAGCAACACCCCCCGCTATTTATTTTTTCAATATTTTCAATGTAATAAATCTGTAGAATTGACCCTTCTACAGATTTATTATAGTACTAGCTTCCGCCCGCGACTCCGTCCGCGCGGATGTCGGTCTTCGCGTGGATGGTTTATTTCCCCATTTTGAGTAACTCTGACAATGACATCTTATAAATATTACGGCGCTGAATCCACTGCAGGTAATGCAACGTGTGTTCGCGGTTCTACAGAACAACGTCTATGAATAAAACTGAAAAATAAGATTTTTTTTTCTAGGATAAAAAGTATCCTATGTTATGCCCAGGATAATAAGGAATAATTATACCAAGTTTCATCGAAATCGAACCGTTATTTTTCACGTGATGCCTGCACAAACAGACAGACAGACAGACAAAATTTTTTTTAATCATATTTTTGGGTTTGGTGTCGATCCAGAAACACCCCCCGCTATTAATTCTTTCAATATTTTCAATGTACAGAATTGACCCTTCTACAGATTTATTATAGTACTAGCTTCCGCCCGCGACTCCGTCCGCGCGGATTGGCGCGGATGTCGGTCTTCGCGTGGATGGTTTATTTTTCCATTTTGAGTAACTCTGACAATGACATCTTATAAATATTACGGCGCTGAATCCACTGCGGGTAATGCAACGTGTGTTCGCGGTTCTACAGAACAACGTCTATGAATAAAACTGAAAAATAAGATTTTTTTTCTACGTATTTTTCCAGGATAAAAAGTATCCTATGTTATGCCCAGGATAATAAGGAATAATTATATCAAGTTTCATCGAAATCGAACCGTTAGTTTTCACGTGATGCCTGCACAAACAGACAGACAGACAGACAGACAAATTTTTTTTTAATCATATATTTGTTTTTGTATTTGTTTGGTATCGATCCAGCAACACCCCCCGCTATTTATTATTTCAATATTTTCAATGTACAGAATTTACCCTTCTACAGATTTATTATAGTAATAGATAGATAGATATCACTTGTCGTTTTAATTATATTTCATGTGTTCCACTGTTAGGCATCGGCCTCCATTTTCTCCCGGCAAACCCCTCTCAATATCTTGTGAAATCCCTGGCCATGTTAGTTCCACAATAAAGTCAAACCGTCGCACAATCTGCGTACCTGTCTTCTTTAAGGGGGTGCCCCACATGAGGTTGCGAGTTATTAAAGTCGTTATAATTTAAAACGAACTTCAATTCTAACCCCTGTATTACAGAACGTCACTAAATATTCAACCATTAATTAAACCTACATTCAAGCCATTTGATTCGTTGAAACAAGTTTTAAGTATTGCTTGAGTCTTGAGTGACATTTTGTAATACTGTTTTATAGGATTCTTCATACTTCACCGTCGTTTTGGAGGCATTGAAACTAGATTGCCGAGCTCAAAGCAAATGCCTCATGGGTGCCACTGAGATGGGGCAGCTCGCCATGGAATACCTCGATGATAGAAAATTCGAATATAACAAATTGGAGAGAGAAATCAAAGCAAATATGAAAGAGAGGGAGAGGACCCTCAAGTTGGCTCGGCGTGAAGTCGCTTATTTGACTGACTCGTTCCCAAATCTTATAAGGAAAGAGGTAAATAGGACAAACGCTATTTATGTAAGTTAAACGGTTCACATATTCCATTTAATTAAGCTCTCCGAGTCCAAAAATTAACAAAAAAGCGTGCAGCTTTTTTGTTAATTTTTTTTTATGAATTTTGCGAATCCTTTTGTTAACCATTCATTGAAGCCCCGGAATATAATAGCTAGATCCCTGTTATGTATGGTGATTACAGTTAGGTGGTTACGGTGATTACTTTGAGATCAAGCGAACTTAAAATAATGTGCTAACAATGTCATTGAATAAGAAAAAATTAACAGGAAGTCACAAATCTCGACGATTTATACGAAGACGCTGATGCTGGAAGTCAACAATCTCTGCACGGAGAGCTCGAAGAAGTCAAGAATATTTGCAAAAGATTGCAAAACATGACACTTGTCTCTTCTTTCGATCAAATAATTTTGAGGTAAGTGGACTGTCCTACAGGCGAAAGTAGCTACACGCGAATAGAGCTAGTGACTAGAGACGAATAGGCGTGTGATAATGTGTTGATGAGATGATGATGATATCTGAACTGTCTAGCTAGTCATCACTTTTATCAACCTGCGTAGTTGGGAACCATTTCTTTTTATCTTTGTAACTTTGTCAAATCCTCAAATGAGTCCGCCCACCCAGGGCGGGACGGGAGGGAGCGTCAGACTCTTACTGACTAAAACCACAGTGTACATGGAACGTAAAGGGCTTCAATAGCCCTTTACGTTCCATGAACACAATTGCCTGTTCACGATTCAACCAGTCACGCGACTACTAGGTTGTAATAACAGTGTGGGCGTCCGCTTTTTTTTTTTTGTTACTTGGTTAAATCATCAAATGAGTCCTCCCACCCAGGGCAGAGCGGGAGGGACTGTCAGACTTGTACTGACTAAAATCCACGGTGTCCTTCAATAGCCCTTTACGTTCCAGGGTCACGGTAATTCGTACAGTCCAAGTGGGCGTCCGCTTAATACATTTTCAGGCCTGTCTGTTCCTATCAACGCCAATAGTTTCTTTCTGTGAAGGTTGAAAGAACAACGCTACCAGGCAGGGCGGCTGATGATGGCATTGGCGCTCAACATGGAAAAGCGCGACGCGCTGCTTGAGGACCGAAAGCATGCGGCCTTGATGCTGGACACTCTGAAGAACGTTGGCCAGGAACGGACTGGGGTGTGAGTACAAATGTTTCTTCATATACAGTGAAATTTAAATAATAAAATTCGTGTAGTACAAAAATATGCAAGTATATTGCATGTATTTATTTTATCTACCGATATTTTCTCTTTTTCCGCAATTATAATGTAACTAGCGACCCGCCCCGGCTTCGCACGGGTACAATCTCTACTATATTATGCATGTTAAATACATATAAACCTTCCCCTTGAATAACGCTATCTATTAAAAAAAACCGGATCAAAATCCCTTGCGTAGTTTTAAAGATCTTAGCATACATAGGGACAGACAGACAGACAGCGGGAAGCGACTTTGCTTGATACTACGTAATGATGATCTGAATAATCTAATAAATTCGTCAAGTCTTCTCGTGGACATACATATGACTTGTGTAACTCTCTTAATGTAAATGAGTCCCATAGTGACATTGCGAAACAAGTGATTTTAACTGGAATTGTGTTGAAGTATATTAAACTGTGGGTAGTATATTGCTAAGTTGTGTGGTGCAATCAAGCTGCTACTGTGCTGCGTCACTAAAGGAGTTACAACGGAGGTACGGACAGAATGTTAACATTTCTAAACCGTTGTCGACACTAAATCCTCGAATACTCGCGAATTCTACGCTTTAGAGTTGTATTTACACTCTCCTATATCATGAGTGCTTTCACAAACATTGAAACTCACATACACAGATACCCAGACCCGGAATTAATACCTGCAGATCATACAAATATTTGATCCGTGCGAGAATCGAAACCTGCGGCACGCTGCGCAGCATTGGCATCAGCATATTGGGAGCTAAAATTAGTAAACACATTGATGAAAATTCTATTATGTCTGCTTCTCAAAATGGATGTAGGAATGGGTCCCGTGGTACTAAGGAGCTGCTCCTCATTGATATGGCCATTAGCCAACAGGTTCGCCGGTCTCGAAGGGATCTGTCGACATGTTGGATAGACTATAATAAGGCCTATGACTCGGTGTATATACTATACATGGCTCATGAGGGTGCTGGAGTTGTATAAAGTTGATACAACTCTGTGCACTTTCTTGATGTCGTGTATGAGGTAATGGGGGACAGTCCTTCGCTATCCAAGATGTCGGCATATCTAGAGACAAGACATAACGATAAGGATAGAGCGAGGTATTTTCCAGGGTGATAGTTTGAGTCCACTTTGGTTCTGCTTGGCCCTGAATCCTCTTAGCACACTGCTGGAGGATTCAGGTCTAGGCTATCGGCTGAGGAGAGGCGGTCAGGTTATATCTCATCTCCTTTACATGGATGACCTCAAACTCTTTGCCCCCAACAATTTGCAACTGATGAAGTTACTGACGGTAACTAAAACCTTCAGTAGCGCCATCAGGACGGAAAGTGGTGTGGACAAAAGTGCGGTCATGCATGTAAAGCGAGGGGGGATTGGGAATGCAATTGGAGATGTAGTAACGGTGGACAAGGGCCTCACCCCGCTCTCCTTGGCTAAAGAGAACTGGCTAACCTGCGGTGCTAGACACTAATCGTATGGAAATCGCATGGAGGTATGGCAGAGCAAGGAGCTTTACGGACGTTTTTTTCGAGCTCTACATGGGCCTGATGGAGATTTATTGTGAAGGATGGCACGGTTGACATATGTCGGGCATGCCACCGTCCTGGCGAATTAATCCGTCACATTATTTCCGGGTGTTCTCGTTTGGCTAACGGAGAATACTTGCATAGACATAACCTTGTAGCCAGGATTATCCTACAGCAACTTGCTCTGAGATACAGCCATGTGAAATCAGAAGTGCCGTACTACAGGTATGAGCCCGACCCAGTTCTTGAAAGTGGCAATATCACACTGCACTGGGATCAATCCATCATCACTGACAGGACTATTGTAGCCAATAGACCTGATATAGTGGTGGTGGATCGATCAGAGCGGCGCACAATGATTGTTGACATAACTGTTCCGCATGACGAAAACCTCGTAATTAAGTAAATTGATTTGGGTCGCGAGGTTGTCGATATGTGGGATGTGGATTCAGCGGTCATTGTACCGATATAGTCGTGTTGCCCCATGGCTTAATTGCCAAGATCCTCGACCAACATCTTAGGACGCTCTCCTTGGGCAGCTGGAACAAGGGCCTGATTCAGAAAGCAGTTCTTCTGGACACGGCGCGCATTGTTAGGAGTTTCCTTTCTTTCCCGATACCGGTGGGTCACTATTATTTATATTTCTATATGTTTTTTTTTATTTGTATTTTAAAAATAAACTTAATAAGTCAAAGAACAAAAATGTTACAACAATCCCGTTGTAAGTTCTAATACCACTATCAAAAATCAAGCGAACGATTTGCTCGCTGATCGGTAGTCGCGTAATAAAATAAACGTAAATAAGAGATCATTTTCATTAAATGAAGATGCTCCTTGAGCAATATTTAGTAGCGATAGCAAAACATCTCTGATCAATTCTAAAAATACTAATAATATTTTTCAAAATAGCTTATGTTACAACGTATGTGTGTAGATACCATTAGTTATTTTAACGTATTTCTTGTTTCATTGTTGTTCTTTTGACACCAGATTGTTGGTTTTATGAAGATGTAGTGGTGCGTTATACAAGTTACTTGTATACAAGTTGCAAATCATATGCAACTTGAACAAACCTACGTACAAGTTGCAAGTAGGTAGTTCAAACTTGTACATTATGTTTTAAGTAAGTTTCAACAAACTCAATTGGGAACTATGCGAGTAAAGTCTGGCAATTGGCACACTCTTGAAAACATGTTTCCAATTCAAGCTTGAGAAAACTTGTATGCAGGACTTACTCGTACCTAATGAAAACGCGCCTTTAAATAAAATAAATAAAAAAAAATTTTTTGGAATTCAAATACAATGCTGTATGTTGTAACCCTGACTTCTGAGCTAGGCCCAGCCTGTGTTACAGGAGTCAGTGTCTTCTCCCATTTAGGTCACTAATGTACAATAAAAAAGGAAAGAGGAAAAAAAAATGAAAACTGAGCTATATATGCTGTATCTGTGTATTTTGTGTGTGTTTGTGTGTGTGGGTGTATGAGAATGGGTGTTTGTTTAATCTAATTCTGTGTCATTATCCTGCCACTAATTACACAACGTGTATTGTACAATCGACAAAGTTGAATCATGACCTATTTTGACAATCAATCGTTTGAATCCGTCAAAGTAACAAAGATCATGCAAGGTCCACGGATATGTTTGTTTACGCGAAAGTGGAACTAATTGTATTCGAATATAATATGTATGAAAATAAGCTTATGGTGGGTCATAATTTAAAGTCGTTTGTGCACGATGTGTACCATACATACATTATACGTTGTGTTATAGTTCATCCAACGAACTTAGGTGACTATTTTGACATTTTTTCTGAGGTTTACTAGCACCCCATAGGCAGTTGGACACCAGGCAAAATGTGTTTCTACCATTATGTAGTAGGTACTCGATAGATATTTCAAAGATTTAATACCCATGGTATTGCGAAGTTGCAGAGAACGTATTCACTAAACAATTTTGATCAGAAATAGCTATTTCATTTTGCAATAACCCAACAATAGTGAGCAGCTCAATCACCGAACGCACTCCTTACTTTTTAAATATGATAAACATTTTTGGATTTCTCGAAAAGTGTATAAATGTAGGACTTACTCGAGTGCTCTTAACAACCTCAATGCGCTGACGTTAGTTCGACGAAGCGAGTGATCGGCTGACTATACAAAGCAGCTGAAGCAGCAAATTGAATTTATTTCGTTCGTACGACTACTGTGGAAACTCAAATCAATCAATGAAACACAAACTGCAATGTCCATCATGAGACCTAGATGCATTATATCGATGGTTTGTAATCTTTTAAGACTGTCACACTACTTGTAGAAAAATTGTCAACAAGTTGAAACGTAAGTTACGATTCTCAGCAATCCGAAAGCGATTGAAAATAGCAGTTAACAAACTGTCTCATAAATCATTTGAAATAATCAATTAAGGTGGGTGGAACATGGAAGGCCATGCTCCTTCGAAGGTCAGTTATTAAAATTTCGTAGTTATTGCCACGTGATGACGAATTCCTTCTATTTACAAAAACACCCATGGAACTGGAAATCACAATCGCGGCGGCGAGTCACTCGCGCAATTATTTTGGCAGTACGATCCCTCGCTTCTGTGATATCGGGAATCGACGACGTTAAAATGAGGTGGCGTACCATGGAAGGCCAAATAAACAGTTATTATTCGTTTATTTACTGCATAAATGAAACTAACAAATATTGAAGTAACACTTTGTTTTATTATGTAACATAAAAACCACTTTTTATGGTAGATTTAAGACGAGTAGCTATTCAGTAACTTTTAGTGTTAAATGACTGATTTATTATAATGGCCTTCTAAGGAGCCCTTGTTCCTAGCGAGGCCATTTGAAAGAGTTCAATGAAACTTCAGTTCAATCAATATTGATTAAATCTGCAATTCAAAAAAGTGGTTTATATGTTACGTAATAAAACAAAGTATTACTTAAATATTTGTTAGTTTTACTTATCTAGTAAATAAACGAATAATAACTGTTTATTTGTTACAGTGGCCTTCCATGATCCAACCACCTTAATTATGTAATGAACCTATTTTTAAGGAAATATCTATCATATTATGATGGTTTTTGTTTTCGGATGTCGAGTATTATAACATTGGAAGCAGGTGTGCCAACTAAGCTGTGCTATAGAAGCGGTACTTACCTACTGTGAAACAGTTGTAATTTAATGTAGTCCCCCGATGCAGCGTGTGCGGCGGCGGGAGGTAACCTCTCCCGGATACTCGGCTTTATCTAAGCAGCCCTACAGCTATACTAAAGCCCCCGTTACATTCTCCAATTTTCAGAGCGCTCAAATTAGTGCTGCAGTAAGAGCTCGCTTATTACCGAATGGCAACATCAAAAGACCGAAAAAGTCGGGTTTTCAAACGTATATTTTGAGCAGATTTTCTGTCTCGGTTAATGTTAAGCACGTTAAGCCTTTTTAAATTTATGTATATCATACAATTTAGAGCGCTGCACGTATAGCATGACACCGTAGTAACGGATTCTTTCGACAGAAGAGTTGACAAATGACAGAATGTAGCACGATTACTGTCGTCCTAAGATGCTAAAGATGTCGATTTTTTCTATTTATCAGTGGTCTATGGGTAGTGCCGTATTCAAGCAAATAAAACGTGGAATTGTATAGAAGTAACTTTTTCTATTCTTGGTAGAATAGAGATAGAATTGGTCATGCTTACGCGTGCGCGCTAGTGCACTAAATGAACAAGCGTGACAGAGTCAATACAATCGCAATAGATGTTACTATGTCCATGTGGTTAACTGACTTTACACAATATCTACAAATTTAGCACGCCAGTTTACGTAGCGCTCTTCAAATAGGATAATGTAATGGGCGCTTAATGCTAAATAAACCATACAGAATATTAAATGTTTGAGGGTAACCATAGGTCTTTGTACTAATAGCAAAGCCCAACGAAATTAATTCTCGTAGAACGGTTAATTTAATGTGTGTTTTAATACGACGTAACATTTAATTATTAAATAACTTGTTGATTTAGAATGTAAATATCAATATTCCAGGACATAATTATCTTCTTATTTATCTTAATCTTATAAATGGAGTTTTAGGCCGACATAAATAGTCGTTGCTAAGCATCTGTCAAAAGTTTTACTTTAGGAAGTACTACTTTGGCTTTACTAAGCCAAGTATCTGATTCGGGATAAATAAACGTTTCTTTGGGCATTGCTTGACATAGTACCAGCTAAGTCATAGTTCGAAGCGCTCACAATATACGTAATAATTATGATTTTATAAACAACCGAATTCTCTTTATTTTATTATTGAATTAATGTTATACTGAACCGAATTTATCAATTAATAAAATTAAGATTAATCATTATGTTTAAACATTACAATATTATAAAAAGTATTTTAGTCTAGAAATAAATGAATATGAATACATAGAACGCATTTTAAAATGCCACTGATGTATGACATTACCATGAAAATTGCTGACATTCGACAAAAATAATCACTAATGTCAAAACCATACACTAACGTGCTAAGTTCTCGAAAATCGATACTATGGCTAAGCGAAGTATTAGCTCAGTATTAGGTTGGCTTTCATCGAAAGTAAACACTAAAGAACTACCTATTTAAACGAAATGGATCCTTAGAATCGCTAAGCATTAACTTTGGCTTGGCTGTTGCTTAAGTACGACTAGTTATCCCGGTCTTAAATTAGAGTTTCTTAATACCTGCTATCCAGTAGGTAGTGACCACTGTCAATGGTTCTCATTCTATCTTTGGACCAGCGCTACAAAATGTAGGTATTGTTATATTATAGAAATGTAAGTATACCTAATAAGTATACCTAATTAGTCTATAATGTTCCCAGTGCTGGGAAAATAGCTTCCACTATGGGAGAGGAAGTGGGCTGTTAGCTACCACGCTAGCTCAGTGCATGGTGGATGTTACTATATGAATTCGAACATTATTGGTTCAAGGACATGCCGGTTTTCTCAGCATGAGTTCTTTCATCTGGCTGGGTTCGAACTCATGACTTACAACTCGTAAGTCGGTCACCACTACCGTATCGAAATGGACTTCTATTTATTGTTATTCTTTTCGGGTCCAAAAATTTCGATGAATGAGAAATGATGCCTTGTGTGCAATGCCCCTTATCCCTGTTACTGTTTCCAATAACGTACATTTGTTATTTATGAACCGGAATCGAGAATTTAGTCGAAGTAGCACTCGTGAAGATGTAAACATATTAATTGGCGTATCCGGGAAGTTCACATAGTATCGTATCGTCGAAACTTGTGAAGTTCATTTGGATGTGCAGATTAGTTCTGCCTCTGCTGACTAATCTGCCAACGGCATAGTCAGTAATAGTTAATCTTATTAACTCATAGAAATCTAGATACGGCTCTCCGTATCTAGGTTTCTATGAGTTAATAAGATAGGGGATAGGCCCCGCGATCGTAAGGGGTTTTGATGTGTTTCTCATCAAATCAATCTCAAAATAAAATTAATAGGAACTTAATCAGATCCAAAATCGAAAACATTTTCCAGAATAGTTTTCCTCAATTATTTCATTCTATTGTGAACTCTACTCTATTCTGGTAGAATATAACGGCGTGTTTTAGAAATCTTTGCATTTACATCATTTATTCGAATGTTGTTAGCAAAAAGAAGGAAAAAGAAACATGGGACTGAGTGCTTTCCAAATGGGGTACGAAGGAACTTAAAACAATATAATACTCCGGTATCTGCACGTTCTATTTACTTATTTTTAATTTAAAGGAACTGACATTATTTACAACTAGCTGACCCGGCAAACTTCGTATCGTCTATTTGATTTCTGAACTACGACGGGACGAACATCAAATATTTGACAGATAAGAATAGTTTCTTAGGGAAAACTAAATTGTTACTTTTACTATATTCCTAATATTTTATCATATTTACTCACGTTTTAAACCTTCCCTGGACTTCCAAAAATAATTTTAAATCAAAATTAGCCAAATTGGTCCAGCCGTTTTCGAGTTTTAGCGAGACTAACGAACAGCAATTGATTTTATTACAAGCTTTTATTTAACTTGCAATGTTTGTATGTTTGTTTAGATCAAATCTTGCAAGTCAAATTAGAATCACTTCTAAGTACTCAATCGATCTGAAACTTGGTATTAATATGGAACCCCGATGACAATGCAATAATATGGTGACAGCGACCTGGTGGTGCAGCCAGGATCGTCTGCTCACGAGAGAACTCCTCAATGGTTAATAGCACACAACTAAAACTTGAAATATATATGGAAACCCGGTAACAATGCAATAATATGATAAGTGCGATCTGGTGGTGCAGCCAGGATCGTCTGCTCACGAGAGAACTCCTCAATGGTTAATAGTACGCAACTAAAACTTGAAATATATATGGAAACCCGGTAACAATGCAATAATATGATGATAACAACCTGTTGGTGCAGCCAGGACATCTGCTTACGAGAGAACTCCTCAATGGTTAATAGTACCGAGCTATAAAATTGAACATAATATATGGCAACCCAAATAATAATACAATAATATGGTGACAGTGTCTTGGTCGTGCAGCCAGGATCAGCTGCTCCCGATAGAATATGGTCACAACGACAATGAAATCTATTTAGGCTATTAATAAAATTAATTATGATATTTATCTATTTTGTCGTGCCCTGGGATCTGGAGGCGACTGCCCTCCAGCGCGTCTATGAGTGGCGCGTGGAGGCGCAGCGTTGGGGCGAATCCCCGCTGCCTCGACAAGTCGAGGCGCGTCGGGAAGAGCTTCGGCGTGATCTCAGGGCAGTATGGAGGGAGCGACTGTCACAACCGAGGTCCGGGCACGCCGCATTGGATAGGCGTCACGGCGTCCTGACCTACCGCATGACGCAGGTCCTCGCCGGACACGGATGTTTCGGGAGATTCCTGTGTCTGATAGGGAGGGAAGAAACGCCTGGGTGTCACCACTGCGAGGATCGTCCGGAAGACACGGTGGAGCATACGGTGCAGGACTGCCCCGCTTGGGCAGAGCACCGCCGTGTCCTCACGACGGCGATAGGCGGAGACCTCTCGCGCCCGGCATTGGTCGAGGCCATGCTGCGGGGCGAGACGGAGTGGGAAGCGGTCGCCTCCTTCTGCGAAGCAGTAATGCTCGTGAAGGAGGAGGCGGGCTGCGTGAGGCAGAGGTCAGCGTCCTCCCTCCACCCCAGAGGCAGTGATAGACGCCCACGGCGTCGGACGTCGCCAGACGATCTCCGGCCACCGACCAACCATGGACCATGCCCGGATCTACGGCGCGTTGTGTTCCACGCGCGTCTCAAAGAGTGTCAACATAGTGACGGGGCCTGTAGAGGGCCATAGCCTGCCGGGGTCGCGGGACTAACGGATTACCGTGACCCCGGTACGTAAAGGGCTATTAAAGGACACCGTGGATTTTAGTAAGTACAAGTCTGACAGTCCCTCCCGCCCTGCCCTGGCTGGGAGGACTCATTTGATGATTATATCACGATAAAAAATAAAAAAAAACTATTTTGTCGTCTATTTAGGCTCAAAGCTCTTCGCTGCTGGCCAAGCATACGTGGCCTTAAGTAGAGTCAAATCGCTAGAAGGTCTCCTTATTGAATAACTTGACTGTACGAAATTAACAGGTAAACGAGCATGCAACAATGACGCACTACATGAAATGGAAAGACTGCGAAATATGTCCAACGAAAACTAAAAATTTAAAAATAAAATAACAGTAAAAAAACAATTTTAAAAACAAGCTTTTATTTAAATGCTCTAAAAAGGACAAAATAAACTTTAAATTAAATCAAACATATAACTTAAGTATAATATAAAAGCTTGTCGCGAGATTTACTTGTCACAAACAAAACAAACAAATAATTCAACGACAAAATGTATGTATCATAACATACTTTACACAGGTAAATCTCGCGACAAGCTTTTATATTATACTTAAGTTATATGTTTGATTTAATTTAAAGTTTATTTTGTCCTTTTTAGAGCATTTAAATAAAAGCTTGTTTTTAAAATTGTTTTTTTACTGTTATTTTTAAATATATAGATGTGTCCGATTTTGATCGGTACAAATTTAAAGGGGAGGTAGCTAGCTCAGTTCTGTCATAAAAATTCAAGCACATGTGGGTGTGTATGTTTAATATCTCATAGACTAAGTGTCATCATCATCATCATCAGCCTGCATTCGTCCACTCGCTAAGTCGCTGTTTCCACTGAAGGACACGTCTACCCCAGCGTCAAGTTAAAAGTCACATAATCGAATTTAAGGCATCAACATTTAGGTGAACTCAACATCTGTTAGACAAGTAGAAAAAAAGAAAGTTCCCCGAGCATTAACTACCATTCAGTAGGGGTTGGTTTCCGATCCCACAAGTGTACAATTTTATTGACAGAATTGAATAAGCTACCTCTCCTTTAAGTTTGTACAAACCGATACAGGACACATTGTATTAGCTTGTAAACATTATGTTCCCTGAACATCTTAAATATCTTCAATTTTAAACGTGTTGGATATTAAAAAAAACAATGAAAGATTGTCATATTCTTGCAAACTGTGAATTTGAAGACAATCTCACAGTTTGCAAAAACAGTGTAATCTAAATGATATACTTCGCTGCTTTGTTTAAAGATCAAGAGACGAAACATGAAAGAATACAGATTGGCTTTCACAATAACAATACAAGCGTAGGGTAGCGGAGGTCAACATTTACAATATTATGTAATTCTACCCTGAAAAAGGTCCTCGGTCAATTTTGAACAAAACATAGGTATGTAGAATAAGAAATACGACAATAGGAAAAAAGTAAAAAAAGATGGTGCCAAATCTCTGTCTTTATTTTTTTTCAAAGAAAAAATTAAACCGGCTAATTGCGATCCGGACTTGCGTGCGAAGGGTTACCATATCTTTAAAAACGACAAAAAACTTTTTCTCTTGTTTGAAAGCCGAAGGCGCGAGAGGTCTCCGCCTATCGCCGTCGTGAGGACACGGCGGTGCTCTGCCCAAGTGGGGCAGTCCTGCACCGTATGTTCCACCGTGTCCTCCGGGCGATCCTCGCATTGGTGACACCCAGGCGTTTCTTCCTTCCTTATCAGACACAGGTACCTCCTGAAACTTCCGTGTCCGGTGAGGACCTGCGTCATGCCTGCGTCATAGGTAAGGACGCCGTGACGCCAATCCAGCCTCCTCAAAGAGGGGTCTTACCGCCGCGATTTCGGCGTGCCCGGTCCCGTTTTACACTTTGGGTACGGAACCCTAAAAATAAGTAACAATATTTCTATATGAAAAAGGAAAGAGATCAGTAGCGATCGCTAGAACCGGCACGCCCTTATTAATTAACCATAATATTTTATTTGCCATTTTAGTGAGTTACTTATTCAAGGAATTCTTTCAATTGAATTTCTTTTATTCTTTGAATTTCATTCATTCAAAGCTTGATTTTTTGACCGACATTGTTATTTCGTACTTGTTTCCCTCGGTCTCCTCCCGTTTGTTCAATATTATGTATTTATAAAGCGTAAACTTTTGAAATACATTCTTTGTAAATGACCTGTAGCTCGATCACAAGATGTCAGTATTTTATTTACAGCGTACTTGAAGTATTTAAGCCTTTGTCAAACAGACTGGCGTGAGGAATGCGAAGCGAGACGTTTTTATTTGTAATGTATGGAATTGTTTGAATCCAGTCACATAGAAATGCGAAAGCGATCCGATAGCGTGACAGAACTATCGTACTGACGGACGTCTCGCTTCGGTTCGGTATCGCTTCGGAAACGCTTCGCTTTCGCCTGTCTGTTTGACAAAGGCATTACTGCGTTTATTGTATGAAAAAATGGAACAGCGCCTTTAGTGTACAAAAAGGAATATTTTTTCCTTGTTTATGTCAAAGTTCCAGTTTACGTCACAAAAATTGGAAATTCATGATAAGGACTCTGACATTCGAAGGTTGCTTAACTTTTAAGTAGATACTGTGAGATTTTCTGATCTAGACAATAGTACATTGTTAGGGGTGAAAGTTACTTATTTCAGTCCCAAGACGAGGTTTGGCGCCCGTAACGTAGTGGCGGCGCTAATAGTTCGATGCACTAAATAAGTAATTTATCAGAGGTAAAAAATACTGTGCTTTTCATTACGAATACGAGGAAAATAAAAATAAAAACATAAATTAATTTAACTCAATAAAAAATGAGTGTTGATCGGATTGTCGCCTTCCCGCTTATTTTGTTTTTTATTTTCGTACTGTGGTCGTGCAGCTATACGGCAAAAATGGCAAAGATTTTGCCGAAAGCAATGTTATTTTAGAGAAATAGTTGAAACAAAATTTTATTAAAGTCATAATAGTACTTTATGTTATTTTAATTTTGAAGCGCGCGTAATTGAGTGGCTGTATAAAAAGTTAGAAAATGTTTCATTATAGAAATGTCAAAATAGAACTACGTACTACTCGTTAGTTACTGAAAAGCAGCTGCGTGCTGGGGAGGTTTTTAATATGTTTGCTAACTAACATGGAAAATGTACTGACTGCACAAAAACATGTACAAAAACAGAAATTGTATAGATTAAGTAACTAATAGTTTCGAATGCAATATAAATTTCGAAGCAAACTAAATAAAAGTAACAAAAATATATCTTGGTGTATAATTACACCAAGATTATAGTTTATGTTCGTAGGAAAATCATGAAACATTACAACCTTGAAAGATTTTAAGAGGGTAAATATTGTACTGTCTCATCGATATATCGAAACTTTTGAGTGAACCCTACTGAGATTATTAGTTTTGAATTTATAAGTTCTGACTAAACATCGGGTGTCAGGATTACTGATTTGAAATGAACAATTTTTCAATCCCTAAGCATTTAGGCACTAAATGTTTAAATAAGGAATGAAAAATCATCCCCTAAATTTTACGGGATGCGGACGGCGCGGCGCGTCGTCTTTCCCGCGATTTCTCTCAGAGGGCAAAGGCCTGTTGTGGTCGCGAGACTGTCTCGTCAGTTAACCGTGACCCTGGAACCTAAATGGCTATTGAAGGAATACCGTGGATTTTAGTCAGTACGAGTCTGACAGTCCACACATTTGATGATTTTACCACATAAAAAAACAAAGTGGATGGAATGTGAATACTTACTTCTTACTGCTCACTTTACATCTGTAGGAGAATATAAAAAAGTAATAAATAAAAAGTACTATATACAAACATAAGGGTCATCATTTCTTGAATATTTGATAGTGTAGCCTTAGTCAATCTCGGTGGCTTAGGTTTTAATTATGTACCTAGTAGTCGATAACAAGAATTTAATAAACAATATATTACAATAGGCTCGGAATCCCAATTACACTGTAGGGTTTGTCTAAGATTTTAATAGGGATACTTGAATAGAATAGAGATATGGATATAGAGATAAGGGTCTGCTAGGAAAATTTCTTAAGAAATAAGCAGTAACCTTGTACTATAGTTTTAAATTTGTATTGTTTTATGTTCTGTTTTGTGTGTACATAACCTGTTAAATAAATAAATAGAATGCGACTTCTATCTACTTCATACAAAAGTAATGAAATCTAACTTTATTGAGTTTGGTACGAGGACTTTGAATTAAAACTGAACTAAACAGCGCCTACAAGTCCTGTTTTAGTAGATACTATTCATAATCAATCCACATCTACTCTTAAAATCAGCTAGATTAATACCATTTAAGTTTTCAAATATAACTTAACTAAACATTTTGAAAATGACATAATTCTGTCTGTATAAGCTGTCGGCCTCATACTTTCACAAGGCGTACCTACCATCATTTGTACTAACTTCAAAGGCGAAAACTAAATAGATTAATAGCAAAACTCATTCAAACTTTTTTGTTCAAGTAGTAGTTGTTTAAAGTTCAAACATAATTTACTCAACGACCCACGGGCCTTAAGGCAGAGGTGGATTTACCAGCAGGGATGATAAGGTTGGAGCCTAAGGCGGCAGAATTAGGGGGCGGCAAATGTTGGGACAAAATGTTTGTTTATAATTTCTATATGTTACGTAATGTATAAATTTAATGGTTTCTATTCATATACCACAATGTTATAAACAATTCCACGTGGAATACGTTTCTTCACATACCTATATTTATTTATTTATACTTACAGTTGGCGTAGACGTGTTTGGCTGCAGCGCATGCCTGCGAAATTCAAATTTTATTGTGATTTTGCAATTTGCATATCAGTGACAAGTTGTAACTTTATCAAAATATGGTTCGCGTTTACAAGTATAATTTTAAATATAAGAATGCTCAAAACATTCGCTCCATTCGCTCTCACATAGATTTGCAAAATTGGTAAAATTTCCGAAATCTAACTTATTTTCACAAACCTAAGTAAGAGCGATTAATTTTATCATATAAGCAAATATTTCTTATAAATAATCATGTTTATCCACAATATTCTATTACTTAAAACAATTTAAACAAAACATAAAGTAAAATATGTTTACACATGTAAAATGTGTAGAGACTGTTGAGAGCAGGCTATGCATTAAACCTAATGTGCAAAGTAAGTGAAATTGATGAGTGAAACCGTTCAGTGGTAAGCGAACTCAGATAATATATGATCGTTTCTTAAGTCTCTTTGACGGGATGTGTCTGAGAAATGCAAGTACCTACCCAAAAAAGTAAAAAAAAAATCTTTGCGTTGTAGAAATAACTAACACAATTTTTAGAGGTTCGAGGGGGCGGCAAAATGTTACAATCCGCCACTGTCAGAAGGGGAGGTGAAGTTATATGCCCAATGCATATTACCTGTCAGTTTGGAATTATAGCCTTTGAGTATTTCAGCTAGTAATGACCAGCCAGCAGTCATCAATAATTTTCTGCTTTGTGCATTTATCGACGGGTTGTGTGGCTATAATTCCTATTAATGACTCTTGAACCTATATTGTGTCGGTAAGGGTTAGTTTTTGGATTAATAGCTATCAACTATTGACAAAATCCCGTACATTTTAAACAATTGGTTATAAAATATATAGGATTTAACAAATGTTAGCTCAAGTACCGATCAGACAAAAACTATCCCTTCTTGATTCTAGTCACGACACCGTTAAAGCCTTTACACACGTTCCCACCGCCAGATAGCCGTGGGCGCGGTTGCAAGCCGGACTAAGCTTAGCATTCATGTTTCGCTGTTAAAATAGTCAGCGTATTTTAAAAGAAAGAAGGAAAATAAATTTTGAGTACTTTCGTACTACGATAAGGTTTAACATGTAGGTTCAATATGTGCGGAAACAAACATTTTCACAAAAAAACTAAGCCCGATTTGGTTGAATGAACCATAAACATAAAATAATAATATAAATCGAGAGAGATGAAAACTTAAATCTAAACAGCAGGAAAATGAATGGAAAGAAATTATGATGTAAGTAGGTGCTGAAGAAAGTAAAGTTAAAATTTTGCCGTGAACTGACAGCCCAGTGACGACAGAGAGAAGGACGGACTGAAAAAGGAATCCCATTATCGATGTCCTCTTGATACCTATGAGATACGAGGTCCAAAAAACATAAACTTAATATCGTACATTTTTAATTTCAAAGCAAATGGAACTGAAAGAAAAATAGGTTCTAATGCAGCTAAATTTCTTTAGAACGTCAATCATTGCGTGACTCGTTGACTATAATTGTCGAAGATTAAGTCCGTCCTTGGTAGGTATACATTTGAAAATCTAGAATTATTACTGATAAACATTACTTCACTGTCGTGCCTTTGTTATAATATGAAACGTCGTGGGAAATGCACACAAGGAGACCTACAACGGGTATAGTACTCACATGAAATATTAAAAAGAATTGATCGGAAAACCGTTTTTTTTATCTGTCTTAAGACTACCCTATTTCTTCATACGACCGGAGTGGGAAGCGGTCGCCTCCTTCTGCGAAGCAGTCATGCTCGTGAAGGAAGAGACGGGCCGCGTGAGGCAGAGAACAGCGTCCTCCCTCCACCACAGCCGCAGTGGTAGACGCCCACGGCGACCGACGTCGCCAGACGATCTCTGGCCACCGTAGGCGCGGGCATGCGGGCACCGAGTAATGGGCAACTCGCTGTCCGACCATGGACCATGCCCGGGTCGACTGCGCGTTGTGTTCCACGTGCGCCTCAAAGAGTGTCAGCAAAATGACGGGGCCCCCCCTCTAGAGGGCCAAAGCTTGCCGGGGTCGCGGGACTGTAGGAATTACCGCGAACCCGGAACGTAAAGGGCTATTGAAGGACACCGTAGATTTTAGTCAGTACAGACAGTCCCTCCCGCTCTGCCCTGGGACTATTTTCCGTTACCCTTCTTCCGTTAAGTGTATCGGTATCTTTGAGAAATCTCCTAAATTATTTACAAGCACCCTTGAGGAGGTTTTCAAGAGTCTGGCAGATCTTTGGTCCGATAAAGGCATAACAGTTGGTTATAAAAAACTAACCAACCTCCGCTTTGCTGATGACATCATCCTATTTGCACCGACTGCTACCGAGATACATCAGATGCTTGAAGATCTAAGCACAGCAAGCCTTGAGGTTGGACCAATGATGAACCGGTCGAAGACTAAAGTTATGACTAATAGCACAAAAAATAGGATTCAGGTAGATGGGCAAGAAATGTCGATGAGTACATTTATTTGGGCCAGCTAGTTTCTTTCGAAAACAGGCAAGACCGCGAAATCGACCGCCGGGTTGACAACGCCTGGAAGAGCTACTGGTTCATGAAGTCTCTAATGAAGGGTGACCTACCTCTATCCCTGAAGCGAAAACTCATCGACATGTGCATTCTTCCCATTCTTACCTACGGTGCTCAAACCTGGTCCCTGACTGAGTCGCAAAAGTACAAACTCAAGGTTTGCCAGAGAGCGATGGAGCGTAACGTTTTGGGTATCAAGCTGAGCGATCGTATTCGAAATACCGCAATACGCTCCAAAACAAGAATCACTGATGTGGGCAACAAGACTGCTAGGTTGAAGTGGTATTGGGCGGACCATGTCTATAGAATGCATCAGGATCGACGGGCTAGGGTTGTTACGCAGTGGGTGCCGGACGGGCGTCGTTGCCGAGTGAGGTCTAGGAAACGCTGGCGTGACGACCTAGACACTTTCATGACAAATTAGCCGGAGAAAGCCGCACACAGGGAAGAGTGGAAAGTTGTGGGGGAGACCTTTGCCCAGCAGTGGGACAACACAGGTTAAAAAAAAAAAACTTTATATACTATTTAAATCTATCTTAATTATAAATCAATATCTTTATCAATGTTACTGGCATTTTATTTTCGAAGCAGCATTATCAGAGTTGTCCTGCTTTAGTACCTATTAAAATCTATAACATTCTTAAGACCTCTGTAATGTTTGCAGTCTTTGTTCTAGGGTGTCCGACGAAGACTCATTAAAGCCGGTCTTTAGATGCAATTATTGTGCACAAACAAACGAAGCTTTCCTGCTGTTTTAAAGTTGGTGACGGAAAGTATTACGTTAACAATATCCCGTTGATTGAATTGCGTAATAGAAGAATAATGTAGGCCTGTTGGTCTAGTGGTTAGTGACCCTGACTGCTATGCCGGAGGTCGTGGGTTCGATTCCCACCCAGGACAAATGTTTGTGTGATGAGCACGATCATTTGTTCTGTGTCTGGGTGTAATCCTAACTAATATTATAAATGCGAAAGTAACTCTGTCTGTCTGTCTGTCTGTCTGTCTGTCTGTCTGTCTTTTCTTCACGCCTAAACTACTGAACCGATTAGTGTTAAATTTGGTACAGACATAGTTTGGAACTTGAGAAAGGACATAGGATAGTTTTTAACCGACTTCAAAAAAAGGAGGACTGTATTTTTTTTTATGTTTGTTACCGCATTACGACCGACTGGGTGAACCGATTTTCATGATTCTTTTTTTGTTTGAAAGCTGGTGCTTTCCGTGTGGTCCCATTGTAACCAAATCAGGATCTGATGATTGGATCTTGGAGAAATCGAGGGCAACCCTCAAATTTTATAGGCCCACGCATCGTTTTTCGTAAATCTTATAAAGTAATTTAAGTACTTGCGTATGGTAATCATCATCTTATGTAGCTGAGCTGATGATGGAAGGTACAACTCCTTAACAGTAAGGAGTAGGCATCGACTGAATCATTGTTCGCATATCTCCGGAACTTCACGTCCGATTTAAATAATTCTTTTTTTTGTGCTACGTATCGTCCAACTTAGGGAATACTGCAAGTTTCATCAAAATCGGTTCAGTAGTTTTTGAGATAGGGAATTTTATTAGCTTATTGTGTACATGAGGGATGTTATTACCAGTGCTACGGATTATATTATATGTATTTGGCAAGAATTTGGGTTGAATATTTAAACTAAAAAACGAAAAATTAAAAACTTTTTCAAAAAAAAAATGTAATGGCCTTTAAAAAGATTACATTTTTTTTAAGTTTTTTATTATATATATTTTTACGGGTTAAGCTGTGCTTGCCGAGGTTGGTCTGCGGATGGGTAAAAAGCACTCGGAAAGCACGTAAAGCCGTTGGTCCCGGCTGTCATTTGAAGATCTTTGACAGTTGTTACTGTCAGAAGCTCTAAAGTCTGACAGCCAGTTTTACCATGGGGTATCGTATTACCCAGTTACTGGGTTGTGGAGGTCCGACAGGCAGTCGCTCCATGTAAAATACTGATATCCAGCTGCATCTGGTTTGACTGGAAGCCGACCTCAATATAGTTGGGAAAAACGCTAGGCAGATGATGAACGGAGTATAGATAATTCTATTAGTACTATATGTTGAGTGGTCCTTATGCTCGATAGATGGCGGTGATCGCGCAATGATGTCGATCGTTACACGAGTTCGATCGTTACACGGGACAAAGAAAGCTACTTTGTTTTATACTATGTATGTGATTAAATGCAAGTAACATTGGTCCGACCTGTTTATTAGTCAGTGTTTAGTAATCCGTTTGTGCTGGATAGGATAATCTCAAGCCCGGGGTAGGACATAGGGCTACTTTTTATAAACACACCATACAAGTAGTAAAGATTGATGAAGAAACCACTGGTAGAATTTTGAAATTTGCAGAGTTCTATTATTATTATTTTATTATCATGGTAAAATCATCAAATGAGTCCTCCCACCCAGGGCAGGGCGGGAGGGACAGTCAGACTTGAGTGACTAAAATCTACGGTGTCCTTCCATAGCCCTTTACGTACCGGGGTCACGGTAATTCGTAAGTCCCGCGACCCCGGCAGGCTTTGGCCCTCTAAAATAATGAGCACTTAGAAAGGAATTCAGATAATTCCACCCTCAAGAGATTCCCTCTAAATATTAGGTATAGGTGTTCAAAGGTTGTATGGAAACTAATTTTGAAGTTACAAATCTGGGATGTACGATGTGTTGTTACGTAAAAAAATATAAGTATTAAAAAAAATGTCACGTAACTTAATGAGGCAGACCAAATTCTACGCGAGCGAAGCCGCGTGCAAAAGCTAGTTTATCTATAATATGTATGTATTTAGAAATATTTAAGTATGTTTATCAGTTGTCTAGTACCCATAACACAAGCTCTGCTTAGCTTGGGACTAGATGGCGTTGTGTGATAGTTGTGGAATATTTATTTATTATTTATTAATGTTATCATCCTCATCATCATATGAGTGTCGTAGGACGGCCACTGCTGAACATGAACATAAGCCTTCCCCATAAATTTCCAATAAGAACGGTTGGAAGTGGCTTGCATCCAGCGCGATTCTGTGGTCCGTAAGATCGTCTTCATTATACGAGTATCCTCTGTCCACCTCGTAGGTGGACAGCGGTGCGTGGCCTCCATTCGTGTGTTACCGCCTCATCGGCCATCAGAAGAATAATAGAATGGTTAATTAATTCGAAAATACACTAGGTATCTTTGAGAAATCTGAACGAGTGAAATATAATTTAGTGCAACAGATGGCCTTCGCCTTGAGTTAAATAGTTTCGAGAACCAAAGGCGGAACGCGCACAACAATTTCCATCTTGGAAAACTTAAGCGCACTTAGTAAAGAATTTAATTTTATAATGAAATGAAAAATTGTTTCTTTCCGTTGTTTACCGGCCTTGTTTGTGGCATTACTATTTGTATTAAACTTGACATTTTTTATTCAAAAATGTCACCTTTAGGAACTTCTATTGTGTAATCCTTTACTAAATTTTGTGCGAATACGAATTTATGTTACGAATGTACGAATTTTCGATTTCACAAAGAAACACTTAATGTCGGTGTGAGAATTTTTCTACAAGGAAACGGATACTTGTATAAATTTTCGTTTCCAAGTGGAAATTTTCTCATATTTTTTTTTTCAATTTGACAGTGTCTCTCTCAGGCACACTCGAACGCTCAACTTTGTACTTAATAGATTGATTGATACAATTGTTCACTGACATAAAAAATAATGTATATCTTAATAACAATAGATAGTGTGTATATTTTTATCACAACGTTACTATTTACCATAAAATCAAATACCACTACATAGTACGGATCCTAAAGAATATGAAAACGATGGGTTGCCAATTCTTTCAGTTCAATACTTTGGTTTGCCAGGCATAAATAGGTACGGACTATTAATTAACTTTCATCCGCTTGCCGAATAAATTAGATATACATTAAAGATCTTTTATTGTAAAACAATGGTAAAAAGCAAAAGATCGGTCATTAATCATGGTTGACAGGCTTTGACCATGGTTGCAATTTTCAATCTTACTAACTCTCATTTAGTCACATTGACCTTGACCTGCCCTTTTATACTCTTCTATGTTGATACAATACTTAAGTGACCTCTGTAATGCATATTTTGATATCAGTTATTAAGCGGCTCGTGCTCCAAAGAATTTTGTTATGTATTTATGGAATGTAACTTTTGCTAATTTAAAGGTAATTAAACAAAATTTCAGCAAATAACAATATTTACTAGCTGAAATGTATGCGTCGATGGACGGGCTTAATAGTACATTGTTTACCGAGAGGAGAAAGTGACCGATTACCGTCGAGGGTGTCGTTTGATTTTTTTGCTATAAAGCACCCGACATCGGGAATCGCACTTTCTCTCGAGTGATACATAGTGCTTTATACTACACCTACGAGGAAAGTACCTTGATACGGGGAGAAAACGCATCTGAGCGGGAGAGAAAAGTGTATGAAAATCCATTTCTAACGTGGTTTTTCTTTTTTAATTTTGGGTAAGACAAAAGCCAAAAAGTTTTTACAGTGAGTTTTTATCTCTAAGTTCGCAAAATGACACTGGCCACTAGCTGTGTGTTGGATGGTGTCGGGCTGGCAGTGCGACCCTGCGGCGGCCGGCTATCCAATTTGAAAAAAGAACATATGAAAATTGCAGACGCCATTGGCGCCATTTTCAATTTGAATTTGTGTGTTGTTTGAGGATTCAGTTTTCGTAAAAAGTAAAATAAAAATGATAAGTAGTGATAGTGATGATGAAAATTTTTTCCTCGTAGGTGTAGTATAAAGCACTATGTATCACTCGAGAGAAAGTGCGATTCTCGATCTCGGGTATTTTAAAGCCCTTCCCTACGGGTCGGGCTTCAAACGACACCCTCGACAGTAATAGGTCACTTTCTCCTCTTGGTGAACAATGTACTATTAAACAACTGTTCAATTTTTGGCGCCAAGCTTGTTAAACAGTTCTTGGAAAATCTGAAACCCAGATCCGTTTAAAGACTTTAAACTTTTTTGATGACACTGAGGAGCGCGTGGAACACAACGTAGATAATAAATAATTTGGAGAGGTCTCCCAACACGACGTATTTTTTTAAATAGTTATTGATACATACTTAGATGCTTTTAGATTGAGTTTTTTCTATTATTTTTTTACTTTTTAAAGGGAAGTTTGGTTTTTGTGTCGAGGCTTTTTTGTGTCAGTTGATCAATTACAATAATACATGGCATTACTTCACACGCTAGTGCCTGTTTAACGTGCGAGCCGACGCCCAGGTCCTCTTCTAGGGTTTATGATCAAGCTGTCTCATTCGAGTCGAGGAAAAATGACTATGACTCGAGAATTCTCGAGTCTGGATTTTAAATTACGCGCTACAAGCCTGCCGCGTTTTCTGACTGTCTTTCCTCGCGTTACATTGTCCTCATTCATGAATTTATTCTCTCATTCACTCAAAAATTTTGTTATTGCTATTAGTACAGTATTTAGTCAAGTCTCATGTGATTTATCGCAGTGTCAAGCAAATTTAACCAAACTTAGTTGCTAAAACTACCTATACCTAGAAACGTTGTAACACCCCAATGTGGGAGCACGTGTAAGAGAATTAGGTTTCACAACTCCCACGTATATTCGCCGAATGCAACAACGTATATTGAAAATATCGTCCATCACTTTGTGAGCCCGACAGATATTTGCGTAGTCTAGTAATTGGCTTTTCGTGTATGCAGCTATCGTGTGATAGATCGGCCCCGCTGTGACAATATTAACGTTATTGAAACTGGCAGTGCACTTTTTTTTCTTTTAATATGATTTTGAATCAGACTGGTTTTTTCCAACCTAATAATGTATTTTTTCAAATTTGACACTGCCGACGAGATCTATTGATCGCAAAAACTAGGAATTATAAAAATATATATACTATCATATAATTTTTTTTTCAGAATCGTTCAAAATTAATCGTACGCGCAGCTGATACCACCCAATTGTTGGAAACATTTTAAAAAATGACACATCTCGGCGATTGTTTTTCTGTAATAACCATGTGTAGAAATTGAGACGGCTTTCATGTCTCCCCAATCTAGTTTCTGCATTAGATAGAATATTCACGAAAACGAGTATTACATCTGTGAATGAGGAGAACCGAGCAGTACAATACGCACCTTAATACGACTTGTAATGTAACATCAATGTAATTTAATGTGTCTGGGGAGTAGGTACTCGCAAAGTTTAATCTGTAATGTTACATTACATGCGAATGCGATGACGTTAATATAATGTAGTTCTGAGGACACCACTATAGAAGAGATCTGGAGAAGATTTAATGATGTCATCCCTATCATCAGATCAACTGACGGCACGGTTAGCGCAGTGGCTGAGTGATCGGATTATGAGTTATGAAGGTCATTCAACTAAATGAAAAATTTGTTAAATATCACTAATTGTTTGCTAAAATACTTCCGTAAAATGAAAATTAAATTAAAATTTACACGTGTTTTCATATTCATTGTTCTCTAATTGGTATTGTTTGATTTCGGTGTTTTGGTGGTTGTCTATCAGGTACTAGGGGTGATATTTGAATAGATGAGATGTTTTATATTTCTCTTATCACGCAGGATAATACCATAATAATTTGGCATAGGGTTAGTAACTTACTATAGCCAAGTACACGAGCGCGACCTTTTAGGTCCATTATCGACATTTAAATTAACTCGACTCGCAAATGTACATTGTCCGTGGCACTCTGGGCAGTCACCCTCATATATTCACCATGATGCGAGCTACTCATTACCCATGTCATGTGTTCATGATTCAATTGCGAAGTCACTTTGAGTATAACACTTTTTTATGTTCAATGGGTTTGCTCTTGACCTTAGTCTACGCCAGGAGTGACTAAGACAAGGTCGACGATGGAGCGAGCTTACCCAGAAGAAGCCTATTCACTCTAACTTCTATTTCGTTGCGCAACAGATATCGAACAGAAAAGAATGCAATTAAGTCACAAATGGAAGCTGAAACCCGAGCGGAGAAGGAACTTTCAAGAGCTTTGCATGATAAGGGCACACTAATTATAGAAATGAGGGCCTCTTTGCAACAAATTAACCAGCTCTTATCTTGCGTTGGTGAGTAAACATATGTTAGACTTAATAATTATGAGCTAGTAGATCTTAGAAGCGCGTACTTTTTTTTTTTTTTTTATCGTGGTAAAATCATCAAATGAGTCCTCCCACCCAGGGCAGGGCGGGAGGGACTGTCAGACTTGTACTGACTAAAATCCACGGTGTCCTTCACTAGCCCTTTATGTACCGGGGTTACGGTAATTTACGAGTCCCGCGACCCCGGCAGGCTTTGGCCCTCTACAGGCCCCGTCACTATGCTGACACTCTTTGAGGCGCGCGTGGAACACAACGCGCCGTCGACCCGGGCATGGTCCATGGTCGGACAGCGAGTCGCCCATTACTCGCCGCCCGCATGCCCGCGCCTACGGTGGCCGGAGATCGTCTTGCGACGTCCGACGCCGTGGGCGTCTACCACTGCGGCTGGGGTGGAGGGAGGTCGCTGTTCTCTCCCTCACGCGGCCCGCCTCCTCCTTCGCGAGCATGACTGCTTCGCGGAAGGAGGCGACCGCTTCCCACTCCGTCTCGCCCCGCAGCATGGCCTCGACCAATGCCGGGCGCGAGAGGTCTCCGCCTATCGCCGTCGTGAGGACACGGCGGTGCTCTGCCCAAGCGGGGCAGTCCTGCACCGTATGCTCCACCGTGTCCTCCGGACGATCCTCGCAGTGGTGACACCCAGGCGTTTCTTCCCTCCTTATCAGACACAGGTACCTCCCGAAACTTCCGTGTCCGGTGAGGACCTGCGTCATGCGGTAGGTAAGGACGCCGTGACGCCTATCCAGCCACTCCTCAAAGAGGGGTCTTACCGCCGCGATTGCGGCGTGCCCGGACCTCGGTTGCGACAGTCGCTCCCTCCATACTGCCCTGAGATCGCGCCGGAGCTCTTCTCGCCGCGCCTCGACTTGTCGAGGCAGCGGGGTTTCGCCCCGGCGCTGCGCCTCCACGCGCCATTCATAGACGCGCTGGAGGGCAGTCGCCTCCAGATCCCAGGGCAGAGAAGCGCGTACTTAGTAGAACTAATGGATTGATTGATTTTGACATACATAAGTAGACTAACTACCCAATCTATGTCATTACATTTGAAGATAACAGTACAAACATACCTATGTATGTCGATATTATTCAGGAACACACATTTGATGCCAAGTAATTAGTATAGGTTAATAATGCAGCACTTAATTATATTAATGCGTACTACAACACATGTATACTTACATGTATACCTATAACATTGTATATGTAGCTCCTTGTGAATAAAGATTCGCCTCGTGGTTAATATAATCTATGAAAAAACTTCAGTTACACTTAGATGAATGATTGATAGTCTTAACTATAAACAACCATTTTTTATCATGGTAAATATCACCCAAGTTGGAGCGGGAGGTTTTGTCATACTTTTACTGACTAAAATCCATGGTGTCCTTCAATGGCCCTTTACGTTCCGGGGCCATTTTTACCATTTAGTCCCGGAGGCTTGGTTAGCTAGTTTCAAAAAGTCACACAGGCGTAAGTTTTTTTAAAACATATTTTTAAAGAACTACACTAGGAATATCTTCTGTGTCGTGGCTGCGATTACAAACATAGAAACTCATGTACACCCGGGAACATACGAGTATGATATGTTGCCATATCTCAATAAGCTAAACTGCTAAAGTATCTAAAATACACATTCTTCTGGATACTGTAGCAGCTATGTCAACGATAAGCATGACATGCATCAGATGAATCTTCGTAAAACGTTCGGTAGTAGTAGCGCTGGCAAATGAAACTGGGACGTCTCTCTGTATGACATTGAACTCGAGAGCACCGCTTTTTCAAGTTCAATGCCGGCCGGGCTGGATTGGGGTCGTTGTCAGTGGGTCACACAGGCGGCAACCCCGTAAAACACGACGCTCCAATGTTCTACTATTCAACAGTGAATACTGTTGTTTGATTTCGGTTTAATAGATAATTTTGTAACACAATTTATATAAACTATTGACGAGTTTTTTTATGAAATAAAAACTGTATAGTTATAAACGCTTCAAGTGTTTAACGCCCTGCCGAGGTCGCGCGACTGTCTCGTCAGGTAACCGTGACCCTGGAACGTTAAGGGCTATTAAAGGATCACCGAGGTTTTAGTCAGTACGAGTCTAACAGTCCCATCCCGCCCTGAGTGGGAAGACTCATTTTATGATTTTACAACGATAAAAAAAAGTTTAGACTAGCAATGTGCACGACATGTCTACTTCTGATAGCCATACATCATCATGTTTACTGCACGCCTTCGCTTCCATCATTGGTAATTTGACAGTAAATTGGGAACGGTAATGGCTGTTAATGCTACATTAGTCAGATGCTGCAATGTTATTAGGTTGTATGGGGCATTTACACGGATCGACTAGCCGTGCGACTAGTCACGTGTCGCAAAAATTTTGTAGCACGGCTAGTCACCAGACAAATCAAACGAAATATCGACATCGTGTAAATGCTAAAAAGTTTGCTTCAAATATGAGCCTCGGTGACCATCGCGGATGTAAGTGCGGCGCACGTAGCATTCACTCGATAAGTTGACCAGTTGACCTTGTGCTTAGTGTAAAAGGGTTGAGTAAATGTTCCCGAAACATGGTGCTGCTTGCGTATACCGAAGGATCCCGGTATCAAACAGGGTTACGTCCTGATTCTGACGCAGTTTATGCACATACTAATGCCATAACAAGTTGTGTAAAGAGGTTTGATAAATATTGACCTGCCAGTGTTCCACTTAACAAGTACAAATTAAATTCATCAATAAAAAGTATCAATACGCAATAAGGAGATCAAGCTATCAAAGTTAGAATCTGCTCACAGATTGCACCATCAGAACTTTGAAAATTTATACTATTACGGAATTGTCAAGTAAGTATTAGAAGTCTTTGTAGGATTTTTGCGTAGCTGCTACTCGTATTTTGAAAGTAAAAAAAAACATGGCAGCAAAATTAGACAGCTCAAGCTTTAGATTTTTTGAAAATCTTCAAAAAAGTCGACATTGCAACGTGCCACAAAATCAATATTCACGGAGTAAACATACTATTAAATTCGATCACTAGATATCCGGCGTTTTACCTAAACGTTATACGGATTATTGAGTTATTTTGTTATACACATGACAACCTCGTGTCCGATAAACACGAGGTCGCGCCGGTGCTGTAAATTCGTTAAGGCGCGTTTATCTTTGAACGCAGTAGGCATTTAGAGTTACCTCCCCCGCGTGACACGTGGAGCCACAGCGCTTTTCAAATGACCTTCGCAGACCCCGTTGTAAAACGTATCACTTTGAGCTTATGCTAGCCGAGTATTTTGGCGGGACATCTAGTTACCTTATCGGGGCGCTTATGTTAAAATTACTATAATGTGACATGCAATAGTAATTTTAACATAATATCATTTGTACGCTTTTTTTTATCGTGGTAAAATCATCAAATGAGTCCTCCCTCCCAGGGCAAGGCGGGAGGGACTGTCATACTTGTACTGACTAAAATCCACGGTGTCCTTCAATAGCCCTTTACGTACCGGGGTCACGGTAATCCCTTGGTCCCGCGACCCCGGCAGGCTTTGGCCCTCTACAGGCCCCGTCACTAATGCTGACACTCTTTGAGGCGCGCGTGGAACACAACGCGCCGTCGACCCGGGCATGGTCCATGGTCGGACAGCGAGTCGCCCATTATCATTTGTACGCTTAAAAAATCTAAACATTATTTTAGATGTTTTTAGATATTTTTTTCAGATTCGAAAAAATAATATTTGATTGTTTACTGTTGAATCAAAAATAGGTCGATTCCGAGTTACCTGGCCTTAATCTGTTATCTCCCAAAAACAATTACCACACGATTAATAAACTAGCTAGTGCGCTATACACGTGGCCAGCATCACTAGCCATGGATATCTTGATAATACTGTATTAGCTATGCAAATTAGAAAATCTGTTTTTAATTAACTAGGAAAGCTCTTGCGCTTACAGCCTTGATCAAAGTCGTTTTTTTTTCTATCTGTCGTGTCTCTCTTTTATGCAGTTTTTTAGGGATTTTACTTGGGAATTCGTTGGAGAAGTGAAAGATACATAATATCTTGTGGTAATATAGTTTTATTTTGGTACCTAATAGTACCATCTCTACAATAGGCTGAAATGAATTTGGGAAAAAACACTGAAATAGTACAAAATCACTCAATTACATATCTTTTTATGAAACTGTTCATATTGCTGAATAGGTACATCTCAGTCGTAAGCTTTGTATTTTTATACTCCCGATCAAGTTAAATAAAAACAATCTAAATAATGCACTGCCAGAACTCACGCCCTTATCCCATGAGGTTAGGTAGAAACTAAAGACCGCCACCTGAAACTATACCTATCTGAGACAAGTTTCATCAACATTCGTTCAGGCGTTCTGACGTGATTGAGTAACAAATATTCATCCATCAAAACTTTCACTTTAATGATGTTACTCAAAAGTTAGTTCCTATTGCGAGGGCAGTATTTTTACATGCAAAATGAAATATTTAGAGCTGCATTACAAGACAAGCATTATCAACGAATGGGTTTACTGTAAAATAGTTGCGGATCTAGCGGGCTAGTTGCTTCGATCAATAATATTATTGATCGAAGCATTTCACCAATACAACAGTACAAAAAGGTTAACTTAAATGTATCATCGCCATGATATGTTAAAGGGTTCGTCTCTATTTCATCAAATGTTGATTATTTGGTACTATTTTCACATTAACTCTATTTGTAGAAAATGCTAAACGAGTTTCGAGTGAAGCTATCTTGGAACTGAAAATCGGTTTATTAACTAGAATATCAACGTAGTTCAATTTATTTTTTAGTTAGGATTTTATGTGGTCGCGGGACTGTACGAATTACCGTGACCCCGGAACGTAAATGGCTATTGAAAGACACCGTGGATTTTAGTCAGTACGAGTCTGACAGTCCCTCCCGCCCTGCCCTGGGTGGGAGGACTCATGACATGATTTTACCACGTAAAAAAAAAGGATTTTTATGTACCAACACCAAGTCGCGCTTGAATTATTATTTTAATATTTTTTACAATCACAGTAACTTGACTGCTAAAACGGTCAAGTGCGAATTGAACTCGCGGGACCGAGGGTTCTGTACCTACCAACTTGAAGGTATGTAAATAGTTCGTTCATCAATGACTATTAAATATTTGGACGTTTGCACTCATTTGTATGAAATGAACTAAGAATATAAGTTTTTAATCACTTTTTTCTATCACAAAAAAAGAAAATCATTCAGTCATTTTAACTGCAATAGTTTGGATAGACGAAACATATTTGATACTGAATCACATCAGAATGACTGAACGGATCTTGATGATACCGGTATCCCTTCTAATGAGTCATGTACCTCCCAGCGATATAATTTTCGCGAAACCGCTGTCAAAATCTGGTAGAACAAAAAGCGGGTAAGTATATGTAGTAGTAATTATTGTGAACATCGCAACTCATTAATACTGTAAAGTTTAAAGGGTTTTTATTATATTGCATCCAGGTGCTGCTAGTGTGCCGAGGAGGTATACTGATGTTCCACCTGCTGTCCAGTACGCTCTGGAAGATATTCTACAGGAAGTACCCCAGCCAGAGGCAGATTGTGAGTCTTAAGTACTCAACCCTACTAAAACAAAATATATGCTGTTTGGAACTAAGCATCAAACCAGTGTGGTGCCCACTACACTCAATGTTACTCTATTGGGCGAACCGGTTAGTCGAGTAAGTGAAGCACGTAACCTGGGGCTGAATATGGACACTGAGTTAAGATACGAAGGGCATGTGGCAGAATCAGTGCGTAACTGTTTTTACCGGCTTAAGATTCTGTACCAAGTAAGACCCTTTCTGTCTGAAGAACTGCGGATCCAGCTGGTCGAGTCACTAGTACTTTCAAATTTAAACTATGCGGATACAGTTTATGGTCCTCGTCTCTTAGCAAGAACTGATCGACTGATTCAGAGAGTTCAAAACGCCTGCACTAGATTCTGTTTCTCGATGCCACCAAGAAGTCACGTAACGCCTTTCCTCAATAAACACTCCATCCTTAGGATGAAATCACGCCGCAAGCTACATTTAGCGTGCCTACTTTTTGGGGTAATAAAGTACAAGCAGCCTTCTTACCTTTTTAATAAGCTAAGCTGGATCGCAAGCAAACGAGAATGCGCAGTCAGGCAGTGCTCACTACAACTCTCCACAGAACCGCACAAGACAGCGGCATTCAGGGGCAGTTTCAGGTACGCTGCATCCAAATGCTGGAACAATATTCCCCCGCCGATTAGAAATATTAAAACTCTGGGCACCTTTAGAAAACAGCTGCGGCAATACCTTATTGACTCGCAAAAAAAACTAGGTGACACTATTTCAAACTCGTCCATACTATAGTAGGAATTGCCGCATGTCACAGTTCACCCTCAGAATAAGAGTGATTAAGTGAGTAAACCTACAACTCGTCAAGTTATTTATATTTACATACATAAATGAATTCACATAAATTTATACATATATATATTTATACGAGTATATTATACACAAACAGAAAAAAAAATACATTATAGCTTTCATTTTTCATTGACTAGTTATTATGTGGTCTGAAAACTCAACTTACCTTAATTTTTCACCATACAATAGTCATGATAAGCACACACCCGCGCTGTCCATGGATACGACAGTTACTTTACAAATAATCTAATTCAAACGTTTTTAACTTTTTTGTTCTTTTTTTTTTTTTTTTTTTTTTGTTTGTCCACCCGCACTTTTTTGGATGACTGTGTGGTCGCGCCTGCTTTGCGTCCGTATGTCACTACAGGGATCCAGCAGAATATCAGCGTCAGGTATCAACCTGACACATGCTGAGCTGGATACCCATTTAGTGCAATCCTGAGACACACACCGCACATTTATTGTGTCACGTCTCAATTATGATAATCTCTGTAGGTATCACCCTTTTTTTTTGTTATCTGTCACTTTTTTTTTCTTTAACTAATGATTTATTTATTTTTCTTGTTACTGGATCCTTTTATGTACCTACTTGTTTTTGTGTCTCTATTGCACTGAATAAATCTTTTATCTATCTATCTATCTTAAGAATTGATGTGACACTAAGCAATACAGGACATTTAATATCTAACCCTTTGCTGCATTAAAAACTAATGCAATTTGAAGATGCTAACTCTATAAAACGATTTTAGAGAGCCTAATCAAACGCTAGGTACTAATAATTTAACTAAATAGATTAGCAATAATTAACAACAGTTTAACCATACATTGTGCGACGTTTAACTGTCTGTTTAACCTAAAGACTATGCAGAGATGTGCCTAATAGTGTCACATTTCGCCAGTTATGTTACTAATTATGAGTGTGGGCATACCTACTGGGGTATCTACCTACTCCGGGTACAAATCCAGACACCGTGGCTGCTCCCTAAGAAATTCCGGGCGGATAAACCCAAAACCACTGCACGATTCGGGAATCGAACTCATAATCTCATGCTGAGCAGTCGCATTTGTGATCACTAGACAAACGGCCAACAAGATCAGTGCATGAGAAAAGTGAAATAAACATTTATTTATTGAGGACGATGTAAGTTCGTATTTTGCTACAGAGGTTAGGTTAATTAGAAAATAAGCTGCTTGCGTCATTGGGCTTAAAATGGAGCGCTCTATTTTATATTAAGCTCGCTCTTATCGCCTGTCGACTGTTCATAGTTAAGGCACGTCGTCGCGACGATCGCATAAAATTTACTGCTGGCAATTTGTCAGAACTCAAATCAATATCGGACATCTTGCTCAGAGTCTATGGCACTTTAACCTGTTTATTTTTTAAATCTAGTAACATCATGCCACGCACTTGATACTCAGAGGTGTATTATGACCAGAGGTCGGAATTAGATAGAGTTATTCATGTACTTACTTACAATGATTTCATACAGCGAAAGAATAAAGTGGATATGCCCCAAATACCGGGATTACTTTCATATAGCAGAAAAATCACGTGATTTTAAATAAAAAAGTTAGTTACTTTTACACAATTTAAAACACTGCAGGCGCGACGCCGACGTTGCCAAATTTAGATCAATGACATCGGATGTCCGAATAAAATTTCTATTGTGAATACTAATAAAAAATGCATGTCAATTATATTTGTTTTATTTGTGTTATCTATCTCTGAGCTTTTTATTATTATTTATTTGTAATTCTGTTGGCCACAAGGAATTGTCTATTAGAAATCCCGGAAAGATCCATATTAATATCTACATTTCGATGCAAGTACTAAAATAACTGTACTTAATTCCGACCTCTAGTTATGACGTACACGTATACTGCATTTAGATATATAAATTGAAATTACAATAAGTGGTTAGCTTATTATTACCATCGGATACCAGACTCCAGATAATATCGGATCGGATCGGATCGGATTGTTGCTGAGAGTTGATCTGTTTTTTTTTTCTTTATTTGACCTGGATTTGCTCTATGAAGGAAGATTGGAAGTGCTTAGTGCAAATTGGTGAAATGGCAACAAATCATGGATGGTACTGAGCACTACGTCTAGATGTCCGATGAAAAAAGGGGGCCGTTGGGATGACATCGTAGATTTCATGCGCACACTCTCCGAAGTGCAGTCTATAGAAGACCGCCAAGCAGGCAACTCTACGGCGATGATTTAAGCTGTAAAGCTTTGCATCCGCCAGTTTTACATTGCTCCTATTGCTGAGAAATTTCTTACAGAAAACCCCAATACAATCGACCAACGAAATCCCAAAGCACACAGGGGGCGAGTGGGCCATAATCCATCACGCAGTGCGGGTTGGAAGATATTTTATAGGAATGAAATTAATCGACGAGGCAATCAAAACAATCTTATTTTTCTGTGTTCATTGTTAATCTTGAAAGTCCATTGGCCGTCCACTGTCCATTGGTGACGCTTATTTTAATCGTCTTTTGGTAAAACTAGGGTCTCGCAAACGGGAAATGCCGTTAATTATAGCGTTAATGGACTTAATACGAACATTTAAAGACTATTATCGCGAAAGTCGACGGCAAATGCGGTTTGTTTGGCCTGGCTATAACGGGTAACCATAGATCGTCCATTGGTGATGCAAACTTTTAACTATTTTGATGTTCACAGTCGACAAGCTGATATCGAACGCCAAGCAGAAACTGAATGTGCTGATCAACGCTGTGTCCAAAATGGAACTAACTCCAGAGATCAGGACTAATGCAAACAAGTTCTATCATCAAGTCTTAGCAAGGGTTATGAGGGAGAGCTATCATGATGACGTAATTCTTGAAGGAGGTATGTTTTTGTAGTTAGAAAAGAAGAAAAATTGTTGTCACATAATTGTAACAATGAACCACCAATCCCTGTGCTCCCAATCACAAAGAACTTAAAATTCTAAATACCTACTTGAAAATAACAATGTAGTAAACTGCTAAAAAATCAATAATCAGGCTAGGAAGCAGGCTAGGAAGATTCCTGGCCAAAAGTATTGATTTTTCAAAAATGCAATGATTCAGTTTTTGTCAAAATCGGCCTCGAGACTTCTTTCAGTATGTTTCAATATTCCTCTATTTTCAGATATAGCCATTCACGCCCAGTTGAAAAATTCAACCTGTATAATTTATTTAAAAACTTCATTCTATAGCATTTTATTGAAAATGTTAAAGTGATAACCACTTTTACAAAACTAATATTTCAAAAGTAATTTAAAGCAATTCCAGATGAAAGCTTACGATGTGCCCTAGGCTTCATTCTTTGGCAGCTTTCGCAGCGATTCGATGCAATTAATGCAAAATTATAATAATTTTATCAAAACCATTTATGCAAAACGAATTAGGCATCCATTATTCCCTTTGTTTGCACTCGATCGTAGCAGCACTATGCATAGGTTTCACTTAATAGATTGGAGCTTTATGAATAAGTACTATCGCGGTTGATTTTATTCGAACCAATTGTATGCTTGAAAACAATAATTTCCATTTGATGAATGGTTAATATCTAACATTGGCGTTTATTTTATCAGTAGCGGAATGAATGTATGTTATTCCATTTACGTTTTATTATGTTTTTTCTTAAGACGTAATAAAATATAATAAGATATTTGTAAACATTTCACAATCACGCTACGGAGATGCAATGATGCGGAGTTCGTTACTTTTCGTACTCCCTACGCTGCGAACTCGCTACGCCATGCTACGAAATCGCTACATTTTGCTTTACATTCGCTACGCCCTGCACCGTGAATAGAGCTACGGAAACCTTGCGGCGGCGTAACGTAGCCAGTATGACTACGAAATATGCATACGCTACGGAATGACTACCATCTGCTACAAAAGCTCTACGCAATCTCGATGTAGATGCTACGACACGCTACGAATAAGCTACGCCGTGATTGATGAGTTTACATTGAATCATTGATCAATATGAAGAAACGCATATATGTTTTCATAATAAGTTTTGATGGCGCAAGGGTGTCACCGAATGTTGCATCCCACAGTAAAAGTCAACCTAATTTCCTTGGCATTATGGTTTTACAACCTGATCTCTTGCCATCGTCGCGTGCGCGTACAATGAGCTTCAGAGAAAACTCGTTAGCGAAATCAGTACCAAAGGGGTTACTTTTCTCTGAAGCTGACTGTATTCTTACTTTTATTATTTTTGTCCTAAGTATAATTAAATGAATTATATGCACTTCTTTGCTTGCCGTCGCGTATCCGCCATGTACATACTATTTAACTGAACTTTAACAGTCTTCTGACAACAATAATCACTAAATTGAAATTGGCTGAAGATGATAAGATAAAGTAGCTTCGTTGCTTAATTCATAATTTTCGCATTTATGTATGCATGTGTGCCAGGGTTTTCATTTAACATTATACAAATAACCTTAAATAAATGGATAATGAAGTAATAACATTAATATTTTTTTATACGTTGCCCCACACTAGGGATTTCTCCTGTGTTGTGGGTGCGTTTACAAACAAACTCACACACAAACACCCAGACCCGAAACAACTACGTGCAAATCAACAGATATTTGTTCCGTGCGGGAATCGAACCCGCGGCGGCCAGAGCAGCAATCCAATTACTCACATCTAGGTCTAGCATACCGTCAAAACAACAAAAATGTCTCAGGACACATTATTACAAACAATACAAGAATATAACAATAACCTGTTACAAAAATATTTGTCCATTTTTGATGCTTTGATTCAGTAATGGATAGTATAATGAACCCTCTCATAGCTGACATAGCAGGCTATATGTATGAACTTACCAGCCAGGGAAGTGAGCCGGCGGAATTGACGTCTACCTAATGAACTCTCTATTGACGTCAATTTTGATTCACGATCCTTTTTTAATGCAAACTTCTAAAGCATTTTCAAAGTAATTTGATTTTAGATTATAACGGCGTGTTTTGATAAAATTTGCTTTACTAGCATGAAATAAAAATCGATAAGAATAAAATAACTGTTGCCGAAATCTGATAGTGCTATAGTATGTGCCAGTTAACATGGCAATAGCGGTCATTGCTCCGACTTTCATCCCGATATCTCAATATTAGCGATACTTCCACTTCACCCGTACAAATCTGTCGCAAACAGTCGCAAAACTGACATCGCTTGTGTCTCCTAATACATCAAAAAATGACCACAAACACAAAACAATGCACAACCCAAAATAATAGAAAATTTAGCAAACCTACCCAACGAAATTATTTTTTTAAATAACGTATTTTCGTTTTAACACAAGTCTAACACACTGAGACAATTGGATATAAGTATATTAATATTCTTTTGATATCAGGATTGTAAAAACACCTTATTTTTCCTAAAATAAATTACAAAAACTATTTCATCACAGAAAATGCTAATTTTGATCTTATGTCGTTTTTGTTTTACGAGGTCATCGCGTCAGGGGTGCAGCACCCGCCATTTTGATTTGACATTCCGTGTAGAAATTCGCTTGCGTTCGGTCTGTTTCGGTGTGCTATAATTTCTTTGCTTTTATAATTTCGTTTATTTATCTTTTGTAGATATTATTAAATATTTTAATATTTCTTAAATAAAAGTAATAAAAAACATTTAAAAATATAAACATAGTGATCCGTCGGTGTGGGAGCAGGGTCCAAGCTACCGGCGGTTAGGGCTCCAGAGACAGGAACCTCCTCACAATGCGAGCCGTATCGAGGAGTACTGCCTTCTGAATCTGGCCCTTGATCCAACTACCCAACGAGAGCCTCGAGAGATGTTCGTCGAGGCTCTTGGCCATCAGGCCATTCGCCGTTACGACAATCGGCACAATGATAGCCGAGCTCACATTCCACACGTCGACAACCTCGCGCGCCAAGTCAAGATATTTTATTTGTTTATCTTTGTCAGCTTTCATGAGGTTCTCGTTATGCGGGATGGTAACATCGATTATCACTACGCGGCGCGCTGATTTGACTACCACTACTAGGTATGTCAGGCTTATTAGCAATAATAGTCCTGTCAGTAATGATACAGACATGGTCTTTTTCGAGAACTGGGTCGGGCACATACTTGTAATACGGCACCTCTGAATCCACAAGTTTGTATAATAAAGCAAGTTGCTGGTGAATAATCCTGGCCAGGGATACTGGCTAGGTTATGCCTGTACAAGTACTCGCCGTTAGCAAGACGAGAACAACCAGAGATAATATGTCTGATCGACTCACCCGGACGGTGGCATGCCTGACACACGTCAACCGTCCCGTCTTTCATAATATGTCTTCGGTAGTTCCTAGTCAAGATAACTTCGTCCATAATCGCACAGACAAAACCTTCAGTTTCTCCGAAGAGGTCACCGAAACGTAGCCAGGATACGAACGCTAGAAAGTCTACATCGGGCCCGTGAAGAGCCCGGTAGAAGCGTCCGTATTATATTTTATTATTAATGTTTGTGTGTATTGTATTTATATCATCGGTAATCTATTATTTGATGTGCATCACTGTCTACCCTATTTTTTTTTTAAAGTTCTTCAAGTCCAACCTAATTGTCTGGAAGATATCGCTATTAGCGATAAGACCGCCGTTGTACCTTTAGTATTAAAAATATTGTAAAACTTGTTTTCATTTTGGTGTACAAGAAAGTATATTCTATTCTATTCTATAATAATTTGAAATACAAAAGTAAAGGTATACCATGAGCTGGACTCAAACCCACACTTTTCAGAAATGTGTACACTGATACCTCAACCACTAAGGGCCCTTTTCCTGTCATACGTATTTTCACCCGCATGCGGATATGGTCCGCGTGCAGGCTACCCGCATCCTTTCATTTCATACATGTTTTTCCTATGATGCGGAAAGCATGCGAGCGGACCAGATCCGCGCGCGGAAGAAAATACATATGACGGGAAAAGGGCCGTTACCTATCACTACATCCATTAAGTCCGTCACATTGAAACATTTTTTACGTCACGCGTAAATTTATAAGCACACAATTTGATTTCTAGAAATAAAAAATAATAATTTTGAATTTGAGCAACACAAGATTCACAACCCCTTTATGTCAAGCCGGCTGGTACCACGATGCTGTAGCGATAGAAGCAACTATCGCTTATTGGTAGTTTTAGGTAACAATAAGTGTCATTATCGCTTAGTGATGAAAAACTTGGTAGGCGGGAGTGAATGACCGCTATTGCCATGTTAAATGGCACATACTATAGAAGTCTTTTTTTTTGTTGGATATTTATTTGGGTTTTCCAAAAGTCTCAATACAATTTTTGAATACGTAACTTTGTTTGGACTAGTTAGGAGGTGAACATATCAAAAGTCCCCGAGCCATGGAACTGTGGGGGATTTTTCACTTATATCTCGGAAACCAAGCGAAATAAAAGCTGACTAAATTTCTCACAAATTTACTCAGTAAGCATTTAAATATCTTGTATAGTTTTCGAGGTATCTGCTCTTGAAAGTCTGTAATTTTGTGAAAAAAACTCTTTTATCTTTTCATAACTGGAAAGTTATATTTTATAACGCCAAAGATCCAGAATGTAGCAGCGGTCTTTTCAGATCCTCTCTTTACCACCTTCGATGAACAGAGCTAGGTGTAACCTGCATCTTGAGGTGATATGGGTCTCCAGCTAAAGGGGTCTCCCTCGATACCCACAGGTATAAGTAATTCTTGAATACGGTGGCCACCATCAAACTTGATATCTCTTGTCTTCCTCCCACGAATAGAGCAGTAAAACTTAGCTCAGAAACTCATTTTAGAATATACTAGGTACATGTACAGGACCCAATAGAGGGAAATCCGCATCCATAAAAGATACGGAAAAATATCTGAGGACACCTTTAGCTCTTTTTCACCGACTTCTAGTATTTTGACATGTTTAGCTTTGGTCCAGCTTGAGTTGTCTTTAAAAATGAGTAACTCATTTTTTTTTTAAATTCCGTTCGACTCGGTTTTAGGTAAAGATCATTTTATTAATTGGGAATAAAAAAATCGGGATGGTGAAAGGTGGTCAAATTTAGCAAAATATTTTTTCAGTTGGTGCCTGCGCGCATGTCGCAGTTTCGTGTGGTACTGTGGAGTTGGAAGGCATTTAGAGAATTTCGGTAGGCTAGCCAGTGCCTGGCACAATATTGCAATAGACACTGAAAACACCGAATAATGTATTTCTTGTGATAAATAGTAAACGGTCACAATAACGACATTCAACAGAATTCTTCACTGAACTTTTTTCTGCTCCGTGAGTTGTTCCCGTGCGCCAGTCACCATTTAGTTCCAAAGAGTTGTTTGAAAACTCCGAACAAAATCATCCACCATCTTCCTAGCCTTTTCTCAACTATATTGGGGTCGGTTTCCAGTCGAACCAGATGCAGCTGGATATCAGTATTTTACATACAGCAACTGCCTATCGGACCTCCACAACTCAGTAACGGGGTAATAAGATACCCCGTGGTAAGACTGATGGTCAGACTTTAGAGCTTCTGACTAACAGTAACGACTGTCAAAGATCTACAAATGATGGCCGGGACCAACGGCTTAACGTGCTTTCCGAGGCACGAAGGAAACTCGCTATGACAGATAGTCACCCATCCACAGACCAACTTCGGCAAGCGCGGCTTAGTTTAGCCACGAACTCCTCAATTAGCCACGAACGAACAAAATCATCCCACAGTAATAATTAAAGAAGAAAACCATCGTGATCGGTAACATAATATTGTGACTGATTCCGGTTCCTTCATATAGCTTTTTTCGGGTGCACATTTTAATTTCGCCGTCGTACAATAAACTGATAAGATGGTTATGGCCCTTCGATTAACATAAGTTTTAAGGTGTTACAAGGGTGGGGACGTTTTGAGCATTGTTCTTTAAATCATGACCCATTTGGACAACAGGTATACGAGTAATCAAAAGTATCATTTGAATCCGTCAAAATCAAAGATGTATGTTTACGCTAATGACTGGAAACTAATTGTATTTGAGTGTCTGTCAGAAAATAAGCTTATGGTGGGTCATAGTTCAAATTTGTCGATTGTACTAAGAATTCTACGTTTTATATTTTTTTTGTAAAACGGAGAAAAATAAACCATGGTTCAGCAGATAAGGTTACACTTGGTTTTTTTTTTATCGTGGTAAAATCATCAAATGAGTCCTCCCACTGACTAAAATCCACGGTGTCCTTCAATAGCCCTTTACGTACCGGGGTCACGGTAATCCGTTAGTCCAGCGACCCCGGCAGGCTTTGGCCCTCTACAGGCCCCGTCACTATGCTGAAACTCTTTGAGGCGCGCGTAGTCCAGTTTTAAACCAATATTTATTTAGTTTATTGTAATAAAAGTGAAAGACAATATATAAGGACCAGCAGCGCTGCGGCTGTACCGAGGCGATTGCCGAGACTCTAGTTTAAGCAATACCCAATAGGTCACTTTGCTGCCTTAAATTATTGCTGAGATTCTGTAAAAGATTTAAATAAGAAGTAAAAAACACTTCTATACACAACGAAAAAAGCACGATTTTCAGGAGTTACTTCGCTGCATAACTTTGGACTTGTCAAGTCCTAACTCAAGCTAAGTTTATAATTTTCGCTTACATAACGCATTTTAAATTTCTTCAACTCTAATACAACTTTAATGTAGTTTGAATGTGTGGGTTTTTTGTAATCCACAACAGTGAGGACTGAGGATCGCATGGTACTCCATGTTTTTTTAAAACCTCTTTTTCAACATTATAAAAGCTGATATACGAGTACTCGTACAAAGCTTGCAGTTTCAATTAGTCTGAATACGTGGATATTTTGTAAAGCAAATAAATTCACATGATACGGGTATATCTTTTTTATTAAATTTGAATAGGGAACTGCGTTTATTGTGAATTCAATTTCACAACTTCAATCCACTGATTGAATGAAGTCTCTGGAGACAAAGAAATGTTTGTCACACAAATTACAAAAAGCTGAAAAATAGAAATGGATGGATTTTACAAAAGCAAACCTTATCCAGTTCACTTTAGTAGGTTCATATCAAATTATTCTATGAGTAAATATTATTGGTTTTACTGCTCGAATAGTAAAATTGAATATTCTATTTTACAAATTGTATCGCAATACACTTTGTGCTATTACACTTTTTTTGCCATTAGACAAATTAGAAGAAAAACGTATTTTATAATAGGCACCTGCTATTATACAAATTAAAACATATTTAAGATTACCTTTTGCCCGCGGCTTCGCTTGCGTTAATTTATAATTTGAGAAACAATTCCAATCGTATAAGTAAGTGGCGCCATGTGGAATATAAACGTAATTGTTGTTTTTTCTCGGCAACAGCTCTCTTCTGTTTTTCGGGATGAAAGAAAAGGAATATTTGATAGACAATTTTTCAGTTGTTTAGTAGCTAACTGTTTTTTTTTTTTTTCATTTCTGGATATGTTTATTTACTCGTCGAAAGGTAACTTATATATACAGACTATAAATAAAAACTTACTAGTAATATGTACACAAAAAATAAATAAAACAAAAAATAAAACATTCAAAGGGCGTCAAAGAATACGTCCACATCGCTGTCAACAGGAACAGTGCCCAGAACGCTGGCAGCATTGCCACGTTGTATGGCAATGCTGATTCGTTGACCTAGGAATAGGCCAGCCCTCTGGTCACCTGAAGAGTCGACTAATCGCCTGGCGATGTCCTTAAAAACGTTGTGAGCACTCGGACCCCATGGCCCCAGAGTTTCTACCCCAAACGGCTCAAATACATTGCTACTAGCTAAGCCAATGTATTTGCTCCGTTTAGAGTTTTCAGCACCTGCAGCAGCAGCACCAGCACAACACACTGAACTAGGAAGATGGGATGGCGCAAGGGTGTCGACACACGTTGCATCCCACACCAAAGGCCTACCCAGCTTCCATGGCATTATGGTCATACCATCTGGTCTCTTCCCATCGTCGCGTGCCAAGCCACTGGGTTCTAAGACGGCTGGCACCCCGGCGGTGACAAGAGCACGACGGATTATGTCATTTAAGCTAGCGTGTCGTGCTAACCGACCTGCACTCCTACTGCAGGAAAGGCCATGGTGCCCGAGGCAGTCGACTGCTTCACCACATTGACAGCGGTGTGGAGCACCACAAGGAGCACCCAAACGTAGGCAAGTAGCTATCCGGAAAGTTGAATCACCCAGCATAGTACCTATGTTGGGTGAAGGTAGCGCCTGAAGCCAAAGGCCCGACTCCCACTCACCCACAGCCAGCAGGCGGGCACGATCCGCAGTATTGGTGGACGTATTAATGAGATTATTCCGTACCAACCTGCAGAGCGGCTCATCCCACTGTCTCTGGGAAAACGGGTTCACGGGCCGATCCGTATCTGGGCAAGCCACTTTCCAGGCGTCCTCGGCATCGGTCAAACACGGCACTTCGGAGTCGACCAGGGAGGAAGATAAAATTCTCCTGGTCAGCTTTTCAGTGCTGTGGACAGAGGACAGGAACGCCGGTAAGCTAACACTGGAAATTTTGCGGATACCGAGCCCACCAAAACGAATTGGAAGGGTTGCTTGAAGCCACGCTCGGTCATCCAGGGCCACATTAAGAATCGATGTCAATGTGTTACGAATAATTTTGTCAATTTTGTCCAAGAGTTGTGGATGTTTGAAGAGGGGGGATGAACGAAGAAAATACATGAAATTTGGACCAAAACAACAATATCTAATTAGGGTGAAAGCCGAATGTAAACTAATTTGGGAGAGTCTTTCCGAAATATCATCAAAATGTTTAATTTTGTTATCAATAAATGATGGGAAACTTTCTGCCAAAATAGGGGAACCAAGGAGGTGCAGGGAACTTTTATTTAAGATGGTGATATTTGGAGCTATTTCATTAAATTTATCTAATGTCGATTGTCTGTCGGTAGCGTCAGTAACAAAAATTTCACATTTGGATGAGTTTAATTGAAGACCTATTAATTTAAATTCATCTTTCAGGAGTTGTAGGTCAGCTAGAACGGTACTTACGTCACCTCCTAAGGTTCCATCGTCTAAGTACCACACGTTAAATTTTGAATTTAATTTTTGGATAATGGGATGAATACATAAACTGAAAATGACTGGCCCAAGAGGGTCACCTTGTTGGCAACCAACTGCAGATTCCAAAACGTTGTTCTTGTAGAGTAATTTTGAGGGATGTCTGTAACATTGCCAAATAAAACCATAAATTTCGGGTATTTCCTTTTTGACTTCTGCCAACAAAGTGTCCCTGTTAACGGAATTGAAGGCGTTCTTCACGTCAACCTTGAGGATGACCTCACCTTTACCTGAATTTAAAAAAGAGGACAAGGAATGTACGGCAGCCTCACAGCCCCCTCTGGAACCAAAACCAAGTTGTAGGGGCTGGAACTTTGTTGCAAGCGTTTCACTGAACAACTTGCAACATATTTTGGCTGCCATACGCCTATAAGTGCAACCGACGGCTATGGGACGAATACCGCCGTCCCTCTTGCGCAGGGCGCAGAGGTTAGCCCCGTACAAGACATCGACGACGGCATCGTTCACGCCGCCGGAAAGCATTAAGTTGATCAAAGCCGCAAGCTCCTTCATGAGCGACACACCAGCTTCCCCGGCGCCTGAAGACAACAGATCCTTTAAATGCTGTGGAGTCAGGCCGTCGAGGCCGCCGGCGGATCCGCTGCGGAAAGAGCTCACGGCTGCGATCAACTGCGGAGCGGTAATTTGGATAAATGAGTCCTGAACAAGGGGGTCGGGGTGGATAGGTGGGTCGGGGAAGGTTAAGCCATCCGCAGGCGCCGGATGTTTACTCTCCAGGGCTGAAAGTGTCTCTGGAGAATAAGGCGCCAAAGTAGCTAACTCAAAATATACAAACAAAACAGAACGAAAAAAAAAATGCTGATTTGGCATCAGAATCGATCCCTTCTTATCACAAAAAAAAGGAAATAATATTCAATGTACAGGAATGACAGTTCTACGATTTTATTATATGTATAGAATGTTATTCACAATAACACTTATGCACACTTTAATTTGATAGGATAAATAATGTAAATATATTAACAAATGGATTTATCTGCCAGTCTATTGAACTAAATTCTAAGTTGTGATACTTAAAAAATATTTACAGTTTCGTGCAGTATTTTAAGTTACTAAACAAGTTTTTTTTTATGTCACAGAAACAATAGACATTCTGACAATATCAATAAATTGCAAATTGGAACTAGTCCGCCATTAACGGTCAATTCACGAGACGACGATACTGCAAATGTGTATCTTTTCGTGTAGTAAATAAAGTTAGATTCTGAGTAGCTCTTTTGAAATGTGCGCGCAGTGTCGCTTCTCGGTGTGACTAGACCCTAAGAGTTTTGAAAAATAATGGCTACGTCATTTTTCTCTTTGTAGAATTAATGCATACTAGCTTCCGCCCGCGACTCCGTCCGCGCGGATGTCGGTCTTCGCGTGGATGGTTTATTTCTCCACTAGCTTTTGCCCGCGGCTTCGCTCGCGTAGAATTTGGTCTGCCTCATTAAGTTACGTGACATTTTTTTAATACTTATATTTTTTATGTAACTTCACATCGTACATCCCAGATTTCTAACTTCAAAATTAGTTTCCATACAATCTTTGAACACCTATACTTAATATTTAGAGGGAATCTCTTGAGGGTGGAATTATCTGAATTCCTTTCTAAGTGCTCATTATTTTAGAGGGCCAAAGCCTGCCGGAGTCGCGGGACTTACGAATTACCGTGACCCCGGTACGTAAAGGGCTATTGAAGGACACCGCAGATTTTATTCAGTCAAGTCTGACAGTCCCTCCCGCCCTGCCCTGGATGGGAGGACTCATTTGATGATTTTACCACGATAAAAAAATAATAATAATAGAACTCTGCAAATTTCAAAATTCTACCAGTGGTTTCTTCATCAATCTGGTGTGTTTATAAAAAGTAGCCCTATGTCCTTCCCCGGGCTTGAGATTATCCTATCCAGCACAAACGGATTACTAAACACTGACTAATAAACAGGTCGGACCAATGTTACTTGCATTTAATCACTACATAGTATAAATCAAAGTAACTTTATTTGTCCCGTGTAACGATCGACATCATTGCGCGATCACCGCCATCTATCGAGCATAAGGACCACTCGACATATAGTACTAATAGAATTATCTATACTCCGTTCATCATCTGCCTAGCGTTTTTCCCAACTATATTGTGGTCGGCTTCCAGACAAACCAGATACAGCTGGATATCAGTATTTTACATGGAGCGACTGCCTGTCGGACGTCCACAACCCAGTAACTGGGTTATACGATACCCTATGGTAAGACTGGCTGTCAGACTTTAGAGCTTCTGGCAGTAACGACTGTCAAAGATCTTCAAATGACAGCCGGGACCAACGGCTTTACGTGCTTTCCGAGTGCTTTTTACCCATCCACAGACCAAACCTCGGCAAGCGCAGCTTAACCCGTAAAAATATATAATATAATCCGTATCTCATATCTCATGTACACAATAAGCTAATAAAATTCCCTATCTCAAAAACTACTGAACCGATTTTGATGAAACTTGCAGTATTCCCTAAGTTGAACGATACCTAGCACAAAAAAAAAAGAATGTGAAGTTCCGGAATCGGATGTGAAGTTCCGGAGATATGCGAACAATGAATCAGTCGATGCCTACTCCTTACTGTTAAGGAGTTGTACCTTCCATCATCAGCTCAGCTACATAAGATGATGATTACCATACGCAAGTACTTAAATTACTTCATAAGATTTACGAAAAACGATGCGTGGGCCTATAAAATTTGAGGGTTGCCCTCGATTTCTCCAAGATCCAATTATCAGATCCTGATTTGGTGACAATGGGACTACACAGGAAGCACCAGCTTTCATACAAAAAAAGAATTATGAAAATCGGTTCACCCAGTCGGTCGTTATGCGGTAACAAACTACTGTTAAGGAGTTGTACCTTCCATCATCAGCTCAGCTACATAAGATGATGATTATCATACGCAAGTACTTAAATTACTTCATAAGATTTACGAAAAACGATGGGTGAGCCTATAAAATTTGAGGGTTGCCCTCGATTTCTCCAAGATCCAATCATCAGATCCTGATTTGGTTACAATAGGACCACACGGGAAGCACCAGCTTTCAAACAAAAAAAGAATCATGAAAATAGGTTCACCCAGTCGGTCGTAATGCGGTAACAAACATTTAAAAAAAATACAGTCCTCCTTTTTTTGAAGTCGGTTAAAAACTATCCTATGTCCTTTCTCAAGTTCCAAACTATGTCTGTACCAAATTTAACACTAATCGGTTCAGTAGTTTAGGCGTGAAGAAAAGACAGACAGACAGACAGACAGACAGACAGAGTTACTTTCACATTTATAATATTAGTTTGGATTTTGAGTAACTCTGACAATGACATCTTATAAATATCTATTGGACCCAAATACGGCTAAGCCTATAATAATTAAGGGGATCGCGGTTCTACAGAACAACGTCTATGAATAAAACTGAAAAATAAGATTATTTTTCTACGTATTTTTCCAGGATAAAAAGTATACTATTTTATGCCCAGGATAATAAGGTATAATTATACTTAGTTTCATCGAAATCGAACCGTTAGTTTTCACGTGATGCCTGCACATACAGACAAAAATTTTTTTAATCACATATTTGGGTTTGGTATCGATCCAGCAACACCCCCCGCTATTTATTTTTTCAATATTTTCAATGTACAGAATTGACCCTTCTACAGATTTATTATAGTATAGATTTACAAAGATATTATTAAGTAACGCAGTAACGCATCAAAATTCGAGACTGGGGACTCGTGACGTCAGAATCAATTTAAAACTGCATTAGCTTGTGCGTATTGGTAATTTTAAAACTGTCGCATCTTCGCCAACTTTGGTTTACGAACTTATAAGATTTTTTTGGCAAATACCCTATTCAAAGTTCTAAGTTTAATAAGTTAGCTATCCTGTAGTGTGCCTTTTTACCTTAAACAATAGCATTTTTACAGTCCGTAATGGACCTGTCCTCCCTTTTTTAACCCTCGTCGATGCATAGGTAAGACGCGACGCGCCGGCTCCTACAAATTGAATATGTTACCCTTTTGTAAATTCGTTCTTAAAAGCACGACCTTCAGACGACCAGTCAATGATTACTTTTTACGTCCACGTCTATATTCCCTTTATGATGACTAATGGCTATTGTTTGTAATTTTAATATTTTATACACTCGCCATGACTTGTTATTGTCTAAGTATTTTGTCATAAGATATGCATTTTGTAATATTACGTTTCTTTTACGTACTTTCTTCTACCTTTGCGGTATTGTTTTAAACCAAAAAAAGTATTATTACATTTCAAATATTTATCTTGAATTCGTTACGGAGGAGCATCAAAGAATATATTTATTTATATTTTAAATAAAATATATTAACTAGTTTCGCAGTTACTTTACTTTTAGCACTTTCAAAGAATTTTTTTTTTGAAACAGCATTTACGAGTATTTAGATGAACATAACTTTAGGCTCTTCCAAAATTATCTAATAAATTTGAATCAAAGTAGAAACAAAATATTTACTGTATGTAAATATAAAAAAAAATATTTTAACGTTATAATCTACTTTAACTCTTCCTTCTTATTCATACGTGGAAGTCACAGAGTACTCTTGTGGAAGTACGTGAAACGGAATATAAATTGAAGTTGGTAACCTTTTGAACTTGAAGAGAAATTGTAGCGGGTCTTGGCGCAGTATAGTGCATAATTATTAAAGAGCTACACAGAACTTATGTTAAACTTGAACTTTCTTAGCTCTTAGAGTGCTTTGACGGACGTTTTAGACTAAGATTTTAATTAAATTAATTACTTACAGGTAGTTCATGCTAGAATTGCAATTTCGCCGGAACTATTATGAACAAAACATCCTTTATACATTCAATTAAAACGAGCTGTTTTAACCTTGAAACTATCACTTACGGGATATTTTCTTTGGTTATTCATTATTTTGAGTTACCGATTATTCGGCGCTGTTGCGGACTAACGAACAGCATTTGATTTTAATATATTTTCTAATATTTTGCTCGTCATGCTACATTAATCTTGTTAATTTAAGGAATATGCTGCATCACGAGCCTGTCATGTGCCGATATAAGACCATGGGCCGAATTGCCCCAGTCTTCCTCGGCCACTTATCGCTAATGGTCTTAATTTATCTCTCCGACATTTTTCTCGTCGCTTTATTACAATCCATCTCAAACATGACTCTTAAATGTTTGACAAATTGAATCGTTCCTTCGGGTTTTATTTGAAATAAGTAGTACTTTGTTTTACCAATGTAATATTTCTACTAAGTTTTCCTATAAGAACATAATTTAACTTTTTGAATTTAATTGGATTTATTATCATAAGTCTTGTACCTTGTTATACTTGCAATTAAACATCAAAATAATCGGCAATGCTCGTGATTTTCGCAGGGATTGTAAAAATAACTGCGACTTGATAACATAGAATCGGTTTCTGATTTGTTTGATGAAATCAAAACATTGCCCTTTACGTTTCTACTCATCATATATTGTCTTCCACAACTACTGAGTCATATTATTTCAGTCTCGATTAAATCTGTTGTGATAATTCCTTCAGTTTTATATCCTCGTAAGGCCCAACCTAAATTTAGGTCGCTGTAAATTATGACCCAATGTACTAAAAATAGGTACAAGTAGTTGCGGCCCAGAACTTTGATCAAGTAAAAAAGTATTTAAATGAACTTTTTTCGTTTTTGGCTTAATTTAAGGGGTATTTCCTATAACTAAAGTTAACTCTTTCATGCAAAAGTATGTATGTATGTAAAACATTTTGTATGACAGATTTAAATTGGCGGGTTTATTTAAACTAAAAAAATATAGTTAATTATAGGATTTGAATGACATGTCATAATTTTAGGTCGCTGGGCCGTAATTTATTGATTTTAAAAACTGTCTTGGGCCGGAACGCCTACTTATTTTTGTCATTAAATTAGGACGTTGGGCCTTACGAGGCTATCTCCTACTTATAGTGCAATGCTAAGATTATACATAAAATGTCCAAATACTTTGTCCGAAACGAAACATAAGGTTTTTAGTGGAGCCACTTTTTAAAAAACTTGTGAGTAAACGCCACACACAAATGTTTTCCTTGTAGATGTTCAGTTGTTTTACGAAGGAATCGAACGATGGGGTTAATATTTCTACCGTGTTTCTGATTTCAATGATGATGAATCAATGGATATAATATAATCTAAGGTGCATTAATAGGTGGCGTAGATGTTGCGAATACGACTTAATTCTTACAACGATTTTTTCTTTACAGGGCTGATCGAGTTCGAAATGGAGGATCCGAATGTGCCAAGTCGTGCCATAGTAAAACTTCGCAGTAAGCAGCTCGTGGATGCTCAAGTTAGCGAGTTTGACGTGGTGGAAACGAAGCGCTAAACAAGTCTTAACCAACAAGAATTTGTGGAAAATATTGTTTACATTTTAAGAATCTCAAAATTTAAAGTATATATTTGTATATTTGAAAAGTGTGTTTTTTATTAATCAAATAATATCGATATTTAGGTAAAGAAGATGTTCCCCATGAATGTACACATGTATTCCCTAAGTATAGCCACGGTTGTACATCGCCTTCTATGGTATGCCGATAGAGTTGAAAAGTTTGTTTGATTTAACGCGCTAATCTCACGAACTACTGGTTCAAATTAAAAAATATTTTGTACCAGATAGCCTATTTATCGAGGAAGGCTATAGGCTAAATTATAGCATCACGCTACGACCAATAGTAGCCAAGCAGCGGGTGAAACATTGGGGAACAGCTAATCCAAACTAAATGAGTTATTACCACCACTGGGGTACAAACTAGACTTCAGGCTGCTTCTGGTAAAATTTTCCTCAAAATGTAAAAACGCTATAACCTCATGGCCTTCTTTCATGAAATAACGCCCAAACAAAAAGTTCACGAAGTTACCACAACACGTGCAAAAGGGACTACAAACATGAAACTATATTGCTCGTTTATATTTACTGTACGTATGTTGTCCAGATAATTTAAATGTGGTTTTAAAACAAGACACGTGCCTCTCCGCATGGGGACGTGCAAAATATTATACGGACCGTACAGTGTACTAACCTACACGTCAGGGAGTGGTTGGTACATTTATTTTAGCTCTGCAGATAAGATTGGGCATGCGGACGGTGAGTAATGGGTGACTTGCCGTCCGATCATAAACCCTGCCCGGATCGATGACGCGTCGTATTCTACGCAGGCCTGTCAGCAATCTGAGGGGGCATAGAGGGCCATAGCCTTTCGGGGTCGCAGGTCTCTCTTAACTGGTAACCGTGGCCCTGAAACGTAAAGGGCTTTTGAAGAATCACCGTGGATTTTATTCATACGAGTCTGACAGTCTTATCCACCAGCCCAAGGACGGAGGACTCCATTTAATGGTTTTATCACCTAAAATATCTATGATAGTTGAATTGCAGTATCCGACAGAAACAAGGATTTTCTGTCAGTCCGTCCTAGCAGGCAAAAATGCTTTTATATGGCAAGAATCGGCACAGAGCAGATATACCATCATATATGCCTGTTGTTGCCACATACGCAGTTTTTTCCGGCACACACAACTGTCAGATAAATCTGTTAATTAGTCTGTACGGATTTTCCTTGCGTGTGTAGCTATTCATGTGCGGATTACAGTAAATGTTACGAGTATGCTTTTGTATAAATAGCTCCCGTAATTATGTTACTGTAAAACATTAAGTTAGAAAACTTATGTTGAAACATAACATCACCATCACTCCTCCTATAGACTATAGATATGGATATCACACAGGCGCTACAAGTTGCTATTAGTATCTTTTTAGGAAATTTAATTTTTTTAAGTATGTTTGTGCTTGGTGAGGTGTAAATTCCGACTAAATGATGTGGCTTCTTATTTTTCCTCTCTTTAAATACTGAATTTTAAAGGTAGTAAATTGAAAAGGTAGCAATTCAAATAAAGTAGTGGTTTCGAGTTGCACTAAGGAACTTTTTTGGAGCCAAAAAAATACCTGGCTCCGTTCCACCAGTGTGAAGGTACTACACAAATACGATGTTTACATGGATCGGGTAAATTACAATTCGATTGCGCGGCAAGTGACTAAAATCGCAAGCCCTAAAGTTGGGTGGCATCATGGTGGCATCTGATATTTCTTAAGCATCGGCACCAAGCCGTATGCGGCAGATGATGAAAATGGACGGTATACACGATCAATTTCTTCAACTAACTGTTAATTAATTAAACTACAAAACATTTTGATGGCGGCAAGCGAAACACCCTCTATGTTCAACATTTACTTCGGAAAGATTTTTGTCGACCAGTTTAAAAGATGAGGTGTTTCGATTTTATAAGCGATGCGACTGGTGGCTAAAATCGAACCGTATAAACCTCCCAAAAGTTACAAGTAAGTTTGGTATACATGCTAAGTGAAATTCAAATAAATTATTCTGACCACCATAGGCTCGTCAAAGTTCTCTGAAAACCATTGGTACAATTGGTTGCCAGACTTTGGTCCACTGACCGATATCAGCGTTACAGGAATTTAAGTTTTAAATAAATATAAATAAATCCAAATCCCACCTTTCCGATGCACGGAGTAAACTGTGTAATAGGTATAACCTGTTACTGCAGTTTACTCTTGAAGATATTTCAGTGCAGCTGTTATTATTTAGCCACGAGCTACCTTACATTGCAGTCGGTGATCAATAAAACCAATAATACATTCGAACATGCCTAATCCCGATGATACCGATGATGTTTTCTATCTGCAATAACAGTTGTAAAATAGGCAGGTAATAAAATTGATTAGATAAATCTAGTACAATAAAATGTTTAAGGTTTTCCTTATTTTGTTGTTTTTTTTTTAGATATGGGGGCAAATCGCTTTAAAATGTTCATCTGAAGTGTGAGCGCAGCATACATAGATAACACAGCAATGATAAACGAAGCCTGGTACGATCTCTAAGTATCGTCAAAAACGAAATGTGCTAATAATACAGGCAATTAAGCACAGAGAATGCAGTTTTATATTTATATCCTTGATAGACTTTTCCTACCTCGGCTTCGTTTCAATAACCTCTTTAATATTGAATAGTAATTGCCGTGGAATCGGCCATCCATCGGTATAATGATCATTTGAATCGTCAATAAACATTAAAATTCTTGCAACATCTCCAATATGCAACGTAAACTATGATAAGATAGCGCAATCATAGGAAATGATCTTATCAATTTCTTATCGTATTTTAACAAATTAATAATAGGTATTGCTTCGACTTATACTTGGCATTCTTATAGTTACACATAAAATAAATATTTGCTAGTTCTACACTGATAAGGTGGTGTGCCGTAGTGGAAAATAAGTAAAATAATAAATTTTTGTTTAGTACGCCATCGACGCTTATAGTGCAGGACAATCGTCACTCAACTCCATTCCGATGTTCAGCACTTTCAGCAGTGACTAGCGATAAAAGAAAAATGGTATAGGTAGATTAAGCGATATATTATCAAAGATTATCACAAGCCACCCGATATCTTTACAGTTGAAGACATGTAACTAATCAGACTAGAGGCCGGACTAAATGTGTTTACTTTTATTAAATTTTAATGACGTAGTTATTTTCGTAGTGACAACGTCCAACACAGTCGTGTACTACGCCGGGTGAAACCATGTAATTACAGTAAGATAATGTAATCGACCTAGTTAATTTTTGTGTTGTGTGTACGACAACTGTGCGAGTGGCGGCCCTGGGACCACATTTATTGGTTTGCGACTCGATGCCGCTCGGTTCGGACGACATATTGTTATCGTTGTCGCCATCACCATGATTAAACGGTTTGTACAGGTGTAACGTTGTGCGCTAGTTACGTGCTGATAAATGTTGGTCTCAAAAAAATGTTGTGACACTGATTTTGTTACCCGTGAAGTGTTTCTATGATTGTTGTGAGTGCTGTGCAGTATTTCGACATGGATAGATTTAGACAAAAGTCCAAAAAGGAGAAGCCGGTGAAGTATGTTGACAAAGATCAATCTCCCTTGTTTATAAGTGACGTGAAGGCGATAAAAGAAAATCTTAAAATAAAGGAAATTTTAAGGACTGTAAAGATGAATAGTAGCATGCGAATTAAAGCTCCAAAGGGCAGTAAAGTGATGCAAAACAAAGATTTTAACGATAACGAAGACATGTTTGGGGTCGATCCAAACAGTGAAGGTCAAAACAGTGAAAACCAAAATAGTGAGGAACAAAATATAGTGGAACCACCAAGTGCAACAAATCCCGACGTCGTTGTCGCCACCAATAGTGGTGAAGAATCAGACGAAAGTAAAACAGACGAACCTGTAGATACAGTAGATACCACTAATGAATCGGAAGGAGAAATTCTCGCCGTTAGTGACGAAAACAACAGTTTAGTTGACACACAAATACATGAATCCATCAGCGTACCAGAGGCATTATCAGATTTCGTGTTAATTAATGAAGAAAACAAACAAAACATTCCAGTTGTTCCTGACGTCAAGATCGATTCACCTCTCTCGACCGAATGTTCGCATGTGAAGGCTCGTGACAGAAAGCTGTCTCTGGACCAGACTATGTTATCTAGGCGAGGAGGCTTGTCACAGTCAGAATTGGATCTGAATTCAATTGGGAAATCTCCGCTGGAGAGGAAATCTTCGTTTTTTAGGAAAAAAATGGATAGTTTTTTGAAAAATACGACAGAAATATTTAAACGTCAGTCAATTAGTAGAAGTCAATCTATTCAGAGGCGGGGTTCTATGTCGGTGTCGATGCAGTCGCTGAACGAGAGCACCGCGTGTAATGGTGGCTATGGGGAGCCCCTGCACAACCACCCGGTGAGTTGAAGTTTTTTAAGTTCTCTTTTATAGTTTCGTACCCGAAAGGGTAAAACTGGAGGTTGCGGGACGAATTACCGTGACCCCGGAAGGGCTATTGAAGGACACCGTGGATTTTAGTACAAGTCTGACAGTCCCTCCCGCTCTACCCAGGGTGGCAGGACTCATTTGGTGATTTTAACACGATAAAAAAAGGATAAAACGGGACCTTATTACTAAGACTCCGCTGTCCGTCTGTCACCATGATAGTTATACAGTTGAAATATTCACAAACCATTTCATAGATACAGATCAACAGATGGTATAAGTAAGGGTATTCCGTCACTTATAGGAGATTACAGCATGCACAATGCAGTAAATAAAAACAACTTAATGAATAATAATATAAGGAAAAAGTTTTTCAAAAAAATAACCGGCTTCGAAAATATTTTTTACTTTACCTTTTAAGTTTAAGTATTCAACCCAAATTCTTGTCAAATATATCATTTTCTTATACGTGTTCTAGAACTTTGTAATCCGTAGTAGGTACCGGTAATAACATCGCCCATGTACACAATAAGATAAAAATGCTCATAAAACAAAAACTACTTAACCTGTCTAAGTGAAATTTTATGTGACCAAATGGCAGGTATACTGCATCGAATAATAACCCATATGGGTGCAAAGTTTTCATCAATATACCTAAATGAATTAAGACCAAACAAGGTAGCCACTGTAAAATTTTAATAATATAATTATTCATTTTTTTACCTATCCGTTTCCATGAATATATATATATAATATACACACATCAAAAGTGTCTAGGGATCAACATATATTTTTGCAATAACTTTTCTCCTGATTGATATTAATTAAAATTTTTTTTAAGGATTCATCAAATAAAGTGTTTTCGTTTGTCACAGTAACGATAAACCAAGTCACCTTTGCATTAATAAAGAAATTTGCCATTTTCCTAATAAAGGGATTTTTGACATTTGAACCACTAACACAAAAGTTCGAAAAAAAGACTGAAATAACAGTTTTCTTTAAAATTTTATTGGGTAACTTAAACAATTAATAATCCGTGTTTCTACCGCGAACACTAACAACACAAGAACATACATACTCAAAATGAGTTCATCCAAATCACGCTGTGGAATGGCCGCCCATGTTCGTTGCAACAACAAAAAAAGGTCTTCTTGCGACTGGATACCCTCCATATTCGGCAGAGCTCTTCTCTGTAGCATATCCCATGCATGCTCAATCGGATTCAAGTCTGGCGACTGAGCAGGCCAGGGCAGGACATTGATGTTAGCTGCGGCGAGAGTCTGTCTTACAACTCTTGCGGTGTGCGGTCGTGCATTATCATGCATTAACTGAAATAAGGGACCGATTTGCACTTGTAGAGGAACGATGACGTCTGATACAATCGTCTCAGCATAAATTTGAGCGTTGAGGTTGCCTCTGATCCAAATCATCTCAGTTCTTCCGCCGATCCAAATACCCGCCCATACCATGATGGTTCCACCACTATAAGGATGGACTTCCTGGCAGGATTTTAATCGCTGTTGGCGTCCAGGGCTTCTCCAGTGTCGTATACGTCTTGTATCCGGTCTCATACCAAAACGAGACTCATCAGAGTCCATCCTTATAGTGGTGGAACCATCATGGTATGGGCGGGTATTTGGATCGGCGGAAGAACTGAGATGATTTGGATCAGAGGCAACCTCAACGCTCAAATTTATGCTGAGACGATTGTATCAGACGTCATCGTTCCTCTACAAGTGCAAATCGGTCCCTTATTTCAGTTAATGCATGATAATGCACGACCGCACACCGCAAGAGTTGTAAGACAGACTCTCGCCGCAGCTAACATCAATGTCCTGCCCTGGCCTGCTCAGTCGCCAGACTTGAATCCGATTGAGCATGCATGGGATATGCTACAGAGAAGAGCTCTGCCGAATATGGAGGGTATCCAGTCGCAAGAAGACCTTTTTTTGTTGTTGCAACGAACATGGGCGGCCATTCCACAGCGTGATTTGGATGAACTCATTTTGAGTATGCCAAACCGATGTTCTTGTGTTGTTAGTGTTCGCGGTAGAAACACGGATTATTAATTGTTTAAGTTACCCAATAAAATTTTAAAGAAAACTGTTATTTTAGTCTTTTTTTCGAACTTTTGTGTTAGTGGTTCAAATGTCAAAAATCCCTTTATTAGGAAAATGGCAAATTTCTTTATTAATGCAAAGGTGACTTGGTTTATCGTTACTGTGACAAACGAAAACACTTTATTTGATGAATCCTTAAAAAAAAATTTGATTAATATCAATCAGGAGAAAAGTTATTGCAAAAATATATGTTGATCCCTAGACACTTTTGATGTGTGTATTTACAAAAAAGAAATAAAAATATCATTTCAAAATATAAAATATAGTAGCCCACTAGCATCGGGAACAATCGAACTGCTTTCTGCAGAATGAGAGCCTCTTAAGATGTTAGTTGATGCTCTTCGCAATTAGTCCATTGACCGAAACGACTATAGGTACAATGACTGCCGAGTCCAAGTCCCACATGTCGACAATCTCGTGAGCTAAATCAAGATATTTTTTTTTATCATTTTCAGCTTTCACGAGATTTTCGTTTGAAGGACGGTGATATCAACAATCATTGCACGGCGCTCTCGGCGATCTACCACCAAAATATCAGGCTTATTGGCTACAATAGACCTGTCAGTGATGATAGATTGATCCCAATACAATATGGCATGACCGTTTTCAAGAACTGTGTCGGGCACATACCTGTAGCATGGTACTTCAGGGAAACTGGTGAACTTAATCGATGACAAGATTATACATACTTCCTATGGAAACACCGTTCACTGGCGCGGACATGAGGCAATCAATTGTACTGGTGTCCGAGCATGCGGCACAATACAGTGACAACCTCAGAAATCTCAAAATACAACATACAGAAATTGTGTCCAACTGATTGATCTCCTAGCTTACCAAACTAGACTGCCTGTGACTTGATAGTGTTGCTCCATTATAAAAGTTGTTTAAAAGTAAAAGTGCACCATAGATTTCAGCATCAATCAAATTCCAATCTAATTAGTCGGTCAGTTAGGGGGCGGCGGACCAGTGCTCTACCTAGTTTCTCATAGAGTTTTGAAAAATAAAGGAAACGTTTTTTTTTTCTTAATTCTGAATATATTCACAAAGATTAAAGGTATCAAAACTCGAGAGTCGGCTTGTGACGTCAAGACGCACTAAACCACGGTATGACGTATTGTGAATTTGAATAGCGTCATACCAATCGTTAGTTTTGGTTTACGTAACAACATAATAAAATACGGATCCAATATTTTTAAATAATCGGACTGACTAATTCGATTTTATTAGTACACAAACCTATTTTCTGTAAGTCCCACGCAACTATTTACAAACCACTGCAATACAAAGCCAGAATCAACAGTAGCGACCACGAACCACAAGTTTGACGAAGTCCAGGAGACTGAAATTTACTGTCTTTGATCCTGCAACGAAATTAATCAGAACAGTGGAGGAGTAGGAAAATACACATAGTTTTCACTTCACTCTGTTTAAAGCAATGCACTCCAATGCAAGCCATTTGCATACTTATTTTGTGGTACTGGCATATATTTTGCGGGTCTTATAATATTGTGTGCTCGTCCTCACAGTTAAGATTTCCGTACAAAATATTATCCTCGTTATACTATACTTATCTTTCTTTGTGCTACTCCAATAATGTTTGTATAATATTTAGGTGATGTCATTGTATGTATATAACATATAGAATAAACAAAACTGCATACTTCAAGAGATAATGGAATATAAATCGGCCGGTATATACTTATATTAGATAAATCAAATTAGTTTTACAAAATAGTTTCACAACACACAAGCTATAGCTTTTTTTTTACGTGGTTAAATCATCACTTCAGTCCTCCCACCCAGGGTAGAGCGGAATGCCCTGGGATCTGGAGGCGACTGCCCTCCAGCGCGTCTATGAATGGCGCGTGGAGGCGCAGCGTCGGGGCGAATCCCCGCTGCCTCGACAAGTCGAGGCGCGGCGGGAAGAGCTCCGGCGCGATCTCAGGGCAGTATGGAGGGAGCGACTGTCGCAGCCGAGGTCCGGGCACGCCGCAATCGCGGCGGTAAGACCCCTCTTTGAGGAGTGGCTGGATAGGCGTCACGGCGTCCTGACCTACCGCATGACGCAGGTCCTCACCGGACACGGTAGTTTCGGGAGGTTCCTGTGTCTGATAGGGAGGGAAGAAACGCCTGGGTGTCACCACTGCGAGGATCGTCCGGAGGACACGGTGGAGCATACGGTGCAGGACTGCCCCGCTTGGGCAGTGCACCGCCGTGTCCTCACGACGGCGATAGGCGGAGACCTCTCGCGCCCGGCATTGGTCGATTCCATGCTGCGGGGCGAGACGGAGTGGGAAGCGGTCGCCTCCTTCTGCGAAGCAGTCATGCTCGTGAAGGAGGAGGCGGGCCGCCTGAGGGAGAGGACAGCGTCCTCCCTCCACCCCAGCCGCAGTGGCAGACGCCCACGGCGTCGGACGTCGCAAGACGATCTCCGGCCACCGTAGGCGCGGGCATGCGGGCAGCGAGTAATGGGCGACTCGCTGTTCGACCATGGACCATGCCCGGGTCGACGGCGCGTTGTGTTCCACGCGCGCCTCAAAGAGTGTCAGCGTGGTGACGGGGCCTGTGGAGGGCCAAAGCCTGCCGGGGTCGCGGGACCAAGGGATTACCGTTACCCCGGTACGTAAAGGGCTATTGAAGGACACCGTGGATTTTAGTCAGTACAAGTCTGACAGTCCCTGCCGCCTTGCCCTGGGTGGGAGGACTCATTTGATGATTTTACCACGATAAAAAAAAAAAAAAAAGGGTAGAGCGGAAGGGACTATCAGACGCGTACTGACTAAAATCCAGGGTGTCCTTCAATAGCCCTTTACGTACCGGGGTCGCGGTAATTCGTGAGTCCCGCGACCCCGGCAGGCTTTGGCCCACTACAGGGGGCCCCGTCGCAACATAAGCTTAGATTAGCTTTCTTTTGAACGATATGACTAGTAAAGTGTAGGTAACTAATTACATCTTTAGACGTATGGTGCATTTTATAATGACGGCAAAGGCGGCAATTAATTTTGTTGTCAATAGGAACTGAAAACAAATAATGACCAAATTAAAGATAAAAACAGTGGTTCAGGTCCATGAACAATTTTTTTGTAAATTTAAACAACCTACAAAAATTCCTAAAATTTTATATGCTGGGATGATAAGAAACAGAATACTTATGAGAAACTTGTGTTATTGTACCCCACAAAGGTCGTTTGATTCGACAGCAGATGGGCGATTCCATCGATATCAGATTTTAATAATACTCTTATGAAAAGAGTACCATCAGGAAAAATGGTACAGAGGTCTGTTTTAAAATGGAACCCCAACCCTATTACTACACTGTCCGTTCGTCTGTGTGTCCATCTGTCACCAGGCTGTATCTCATGAACCGTGATAGTCAGATAGTTGAAATTTTCAAAGATGACGTGTTTCTATTGCCGCTATAACAGGTGCTAAAATACAGAATAAAATTTATTTATATTGACATACCTACAAGAGACGTATTTTTTTTTGTTAGATTTTTATAACGGCAACAGGTAGACGCTTGAAATACTCACAGAATATGTAGCTATATGTTCAATCTAAAAATAGATCATTAAATTAAAATAAAACAATTTTTACGGCGTTTTTAAAGAAAATAGTACGGAACCCTTCGTGCGCGAGTCCGACTCGCACTTGGCCGGTTTTTTGAACATGTTATTCCGAACTCTTCAAGATATTTTAAAAATGTTCATTATTAAATAACACATTTCAGGAAGAGCTGCAAAGAAGTATGTCGAGCTTGCAGTCGTCGCCGACGCCCGCTCGGAGCGTGTCCAGCTTGTCGATGTGCCGCAGTGAGCAGAATCTACCAGACCAGCAGAGCGAAGGTGACAGTCTGGCTGGTAGCCACGGAGGGCTTGCCGGGAGTCAACCCCTCGGCGGCACCTCGCCCAGCATACAGAGTGAGTACAAATACATTCTCGTATTACTGTCATATTGATGCGCTAGAAGTTTACCATCTAAGAACATAAGAGATTTTGCACAGCGAAAAATAGAAGATTCAAATTAAACATTATAAAACTAAGACAAAAACCATTCATAATCATGACCATAACATTACATAACCGTCTGCCGGGTCGCGGGACTGTACAAACAGGTAACCGTCACCCTAGAACGTAAGGGCTATTGAAGAATCACCGTGTATTTTAGTTAGTACGAGTCTGTCAGTCCCACCCAGGGTGGAAGGGCTCAAAGAACAATAAATTGTAGACTAATTCGTAATTTCGGATTCTCGTCTTATCGTGTTATTTCCCGCCATCTTGAATTTACATAGTTCTCACAACACTGTACAACACCCTATGGTATGAGAATCTTTTATAGAGGATTCACATCATGATTGTAGATAAAGTCTTGTATGCAACTGTTATAATTAGGTATTAAAACACTCATGTGATACTATTATCACACTCGGTTACGCCTCGTGTGATAAACCCACATTCGTGTTTTAATACCCCTGATTATACAACAGTTGCATAAATAACTAATATAATATCACAGCAACATAACATAACGTCTAATATCAACATAACTCCATGTTACACAATTATCCAATATCGATTCAGATGCCTTGTTGTCAATCTCCTTTCAATAATGTCAATGCATTTCCACAGCAGCCAATCAAACAGAATTTCTCGCTATAGTTCTACGAATTCTATGAAAGCAGTATCAGTTTTCAATGCCAAGTTTGCTATTCAAGGCATCTCGTTTTCATATCCGACTTCAATACGTTAAAATAACTAAAACCCGACTACGGAAAATTAACAAGGATTGTTCTTGTTTTATACTTTTCAGTGCGCGATTTTTTCGTGGTCGGGTTTAAGTTATTTTTAGCTTATTTTTTATTTGCACTATTTTGAGGTTATTTGATATATAAATAAAAGCTTCGAATATACTTATAAAGCCTTTTCATTTGATATCCATTTTGACACTGTTAGAAACAGGCAAAGTAACTAGCACAAGTTATATAATGTATATATATATTTCAAATGTGCTCATCATTAATTTGATACCCATGTCGATACTGTGCGAAAATGTTTTTGTTTCGACTACGACTTCACATCCCCTAGAGGGCGCTATTTGGTGACACGTCACCTACCCTATAACCAGCGGACAACTGAGACGCTTCTAACGACACCTCATTTGTCATGTAATGATAAGTAGTTTAGAAGTTATGAGGGAAACAAAAAAAATATACATACCGGTCAAAAACATGAGCCTCTTTTTGACTTTGCCGTAGTCGGGTAAAAAGAGGAGATGTTTCTCAATTCGACTGTATTTTTTTAAATGTTTGTTGCCTCATAACTTACGACTGGGTGAACCAATTTTGATGCTTCTTTTGTGTTAGATGCAGTATATCTGTTATTTGGTTTTTTCGGTGTGTTTTTTTATTTTATGAGCATATTTCGCTGTGTATTTGGACTATGTTATTACCAGTACTACGGATTAGGCATTTGACAAGAGTTTGAGTTGAATATTTGAAATAAAAAAAGAACATGCCGTCGAATTGATAACCTCCTCTCTTTTTGAAGTCGGTTAAAAAGGGTAAAATAAAATAATAACTTATCTTTCGGAAATCGGTGGCAAAAATGAATAAAAAAAAAGCCACCGATTTCCGGAAGACAAGTTATTTTCGTTCTTTTTTTGACAAAGTTCTTTGTTATTTAATTTATAAAATCGAAAATGTGGTACTATCGTACCACAAAAAGGAATAAAGAATTATCATTCTTTATTCCTTTTTTAAATAACTTGCCCCACATTAGGAAATTATCCTGTCGTGGGTGCGTATATAAACATATAAACTCAAATACACAAACGCCCAGACCCGGAACAATACTTGTAGATCATACAAATATTTGCTCCGTGCAGGAATCGAACCCGCGACTCGTAGCGTAGCAGTCCAATCGCTTGGCACTGCGCCAACGGTGCCGTCAAATTCAATCCGTTCAATAATATGTGGAATGCATTTATTAAGTTACAAATTGGTTAGATTAACATTGTTTGTATGTAACCGGACCCAAACTCCGCCAGCGGGGTGGGGGAGCTGGGGGGACGGGGTACAACGACTGGCAATCAGTTTGTTTACCTATTTCCAAAGATCGAGTTCATCTTAATTCGTTGGTAGCTGCGCAGAGATTGAGTTTGTTTTAATCTTTGTATTATCTTGTTGACGGCACGGTTAGTGTAGTGACTGAGCGATTGGACTGCTGCGCTGCGTGTCGCGGATTCGATTCCCGTAATTGTTCCGCGTCTGGGCGATTTTGTATGTGAGTTTATGTTGGTAAACGCACCCACAACACAGGACAAATTCCTAGTGTGGGGTAACGTTCTTTTTTTTAAAAAAAAAATCTATTCTTGTTCAAAAATTGATTACTGTACAGCTGCATATTATGCCAAGTAACTTTTTATCACGACAAAACTCGCCTCCTGTTTTTCCCTAGTTAAATTTTATGTAAACAACCCTAAAACCGTTTCCGATACGATTTTAGGCGTAACAAACAGACTTACTCACTTTCGTATTTAAAATATTAATTTTGACTATGATGACAATGTACAGAAGAGAAAAAACTGGTTCAACCAAAGTAAATAGAATGGGAAAAATTGAGGGGAAACTTAAACTAAAACTATAACCGTTTGTCAAAGTAATGAACTTTGTTAGTATATTTACATGACGCGCAGAGCATGCTGTTTTTTATCACGAGTATAAAATCAGTCAATACTTTAGCTCCAAACACATTCTTCTTTCTTACAAGAAGTTGCCAACGCGCGGGTCCACGAAAAAAAAAACGACGGGTTGCACTCTGGGAGTGCCGGCAGAAGTGAAAACTTGAATAGTAATAAACACACACGAACATTCGCGCAAGCGCCCTGCCCCGTCTTATGAATTTTCGATCAGGTCACGTGTCCTGACGCGAGATTAAAATTTTTAACCCATTCCAAAAAAAGTGCACAACGCCGCTAAAGAAGTTTTCACTTCAAAAAAAAATAAGTTAAAAATAACTTGAACCCGACTACGTAAAAATCGCGCACTGAAAAGTATAAAACAAGAACAAGCCGTGGTCGTATGCCACCTGCGGTTCTTTCACACAATCTTTATTGGCTAGGTGGCATACGACCACGGCTTGTTCTTGTTTTATACTTTTCAGTGCGCGATTTTTACGTAGTCGGGTTCAAGTTATTTTTAACTTATTTTTTATTTACACTATTTTGGGGTCATATTATTTGAAGTAAGTAATTTATGTTATATGTATAGTTTCTGAGTTGTGAATTTAAGATTTTTCATTTGATACCCATGTTGACTCTGTTAGAAACAGAAAATTAGCGAGTAAAAGCTATATAATGTATATATATTTCAAATGTGCTCATCAAGCCCTTTAATTTGATACCCATGTCGATATTATGCGAAAATATTTTTTTTTTCGGTAACGACTTTTCATCCTCTAGAGGGCGCCATATTGGATTTGGTGACACGTCACCTACCCTATAACCAGCGGACAACTGAGACGCTTCTAACGAGACCTCATTTGTCATGTAATGATAAGTAGTTTAGAAGTTATGAGGGAACAAACAAACATACATACATACATACAAACATACATACAAACATACATACAAACATACATACAAACATACATACAAACATACATACAAACATACAAACATACATACAAACATACATACCGGTCAAAATCATAACCCTCCTTTTGGCTTTGCCGTAGTCGGGTAAAAACGTCTTTTACCAACGTAAAAGGCGAACAATAGAATCGTCGACCTCTAAGGATAACTCAACAGGCTAGTCCTTGCAGGCACATTATTTGCTGTGAATCAATACTGTAGAACTTATCAGGATTCTATTGCCCTATGATTGTGGAATCATAATTTCAACTTTATTGACATTGATACGAGTATTTTTATTAATTCCAAATCGCAGTTGAAGTCCAATGTTTATAAAACCTTATCTACTGATAATACCATAAATAATGTTAGTCCTCTATTTATTTTTAATTCTCAATATTTCAACATCTTTTTAAATGTGTTTATTTAATAATGAATTATGATTCTTTTAGACTTTTTCGGCTGTTGAAACGTGATGAACGTTCGTGACCTAAGAAAATGAGGATTCATTCTTGATATATCATTCATTGTAATTTAAATATTTTTAATGGCTAGGTATCTTTTACTTATTTTACACACCTTTTAAAATTCCGCACCGACGACGAAGTCGCGGGCTGAGTGCTAGTAAATTAAATAAAATACCATAAGCTACATTACATCTTTAGCTTATTTATTTTTCTTGATAGATCTGACATTTGCTTTCATAAATAAACCCGATTTAAAATAAATATATGAAGGTATGTTTGCGGAAAAGAAGTAAGAGTACTGTTTGCAAAAGCTGAAGGAGTTACAAAGAAACTACATATTAGCTAAAGTGAGTGAAGCCTCCCGCGAGGGGAGAGGGACGGGGAGCTCCCCTGTCGCGAGAGACTTCACTTCTTTTATCTCGAACAGACTTAAGCCAAGGATAAACTTTTTTTTTAGCGTTGTAAAATCATCAAATGAGTCCTCCCCGGCCAGGGCGGGAGGGACTGTCAGACTTGTACTGACTAAAATCCACGGTGTCCTTCAATAGCCCTTTACGTACCGGGGTCACAGTAATTCGTTAGTCCCGCGACCTCGGAAGCCAAGGATACACTAGGGGACAAATGTCGTGCGACACGTGTCGCCAGAGAAGTTGGGTGAAATAGCACGACTTTGGCGGACTTCGGTCGACATGTCTGGCAAAATCGCGCGCCAGTGTCGCCAGCGACATGTCGAGCGAAGTCCGGCAACGTCGCGCTACCTCACCCAACGTCGCTGCGGACGTAAGTCGCGAGTTGTCGCCATATTTGTCAGGCGAAATCGGCCGGCTTCTCTTGACATGTATCCGATACAGATCATGTACATTTGTCCCCTAGTGTATCCTTGGCTTTAACTGAACCAAAGCGCCCCTGGGCGTAGGCGCTTGCGTGCTGCAATCATTCAGGAACTGGCATTGATATTAAAAAAAAATAACTTTAACTAACTTTTTATTTGGGGGTGGAAAATTATTAAATAAATACGCCCGCTCTAGGTGGAGCGGAAGGAATTGTACAGACTAAAAACCACCCTGTTTCTTCAGTTGCCTTTGTCGCTCCATCTCCGCGGTACCCCGTTTAGAAAGGGTACCTGAAGCCTCATATACCAAAAATAAAATTGAAAATTGTTAAGCGACAAATGAAAACTAATATTGCACATAATGTCAGGTTTCCAGATTTATTTGCCGAAATCCTCGTATAAGTCTTTGGTATTTTTCTCCCTTCAGTTATGCATATTGAATTATAACGACATAATTACATAATGATCATTAGGGTAGCCTCTATACAAATATAAAATGAATCGCCGAACGACTACACCAAATTCCTTTCTTTAATTTTGTGTTCGCTATTCTGCCGTCATAACTAAGAATGCAGTAATCGCAAAATGGCGGTTACGAGATAAACGCAAAAAACATATTTCATATCATCTGACGGCGAAAATCATTATATAAAAAAAACATACTTAGAGTGAATTTTTTTATGAAAATATATTTTTTTCATGTACATGAACCTCTTGGGATGCCATTTCTGGAAAAAATTGAAAATCTCAAAAATGTCGATTACTGCATTCTTTGTTATCAGGGCAGTATTGTAGGGACAAGGTTTGTAACAAAGATTCTGGAAAATCCTCCGGGATGGTCGAAACTTTCAACTTGGGGAAAGCCAGAAGCGGGGCGCTAGTAGTAAATACTTGCTGCAGCTAAGATAGTCTATCCTTCAGTATACATTAAAAGCTAAAGTGGATGAAACATAATGCTTTTAAGCTCGGTTACCATGGACGAATGTTGCCACACCCGACCACGGAGACCGAGTGGCAAGTATACCGCTGGACCTCCAAGTTATAGCCTACAGATATAACCTACAGTTCTTCAGAATAGGTGCACGCCATGGCGACTGCGCGTTACGCAGGCGTTCCTTCAGTAGTGCGACAGATGCTTTAGTTTCCATGCTATGTGCAGTCCTTTTATTATCTAATATATTAATACCTTATGCATAATTTGATGCAGAAAATACTTAATATGAAAGCCTAATCACGATACAACAACACATTTTCAATAAAGTTATGAAGGACAAAGACAAAAGTTTGTTATTAAAAGTGAATTGTATTGTATTTGTAAATAATAGCAACTTTTTGTGTATTCTAATAATATAATGAACTTTTTTGAAAAAAACGCTTAAAACTTGCTTAAAACTAAACATTTTAAAACTTGTTATGCGGTTACTGCAGTAATTGATAATATTGTTGTTTTATTGTCGCTGTATTATTATAATACTATAACTTTAAAACTTTGAGAATTGATGTCACTCTATTGAGCCATTTTCCTTTGTGAATATGTCGTTTGTTAGTTCCATACGCCGATAGAATTGAATTTTGCTTTGTGCTCCGGCTAACAGGTGCATCGCTCGCAACCAAAATTGTTGGATATAATTCTGTGTATACGGTGTGCCCACGTGTCAGACAGTTCCCCTTCGACATTCGACTAAATTCAGTCAGAAACATTCCGCACACACACTGCCCACAGCCACCAACACAGATCAGGAATAATATTTATTTTGTTTGTTAAAAAAAACGTTGCCCCACACTAGGAATTTCTTCCTGTGTCGTGGGTGCGTTTCAAACATAGAAACTCACAACTGGGTGTTTGTGAGTTTCTATGTTTGTACCCGGAACAACTAGCAGAGCATACAAATATTTGTTCCGTACGGCGACACCCTGATCTCTGAGCACCGTAGACGCGGGCATGCGGGCAGCGAGTAATGGGCAACTCGCTGTCCGACCATGGACCATACCCGGGTCGACGGCGCGTTGTGTTCCACGCGCGCCTCAAAGAGTGTCAGCAAAATGACAGGGCCCCCCTCTAGAGGGCCAAAACCTGCCGGGGACTTACGGAATTACGACTCATTTGATGATTTTATCACGATAAACAAAAGTACTCATGCTAGTACCTCATTTAGTTTAATTGTCGTATTTCATTTGACCTGAAAATTTTCAAACTAAAGCTTTTACTCATGATAGGTTACCCAACAACTATAAAAGTGAGTAGTGTGTTCCAACATGTACCTTTAGGTACCGCGTTTCACTTCGAGTAATAGAAATTGTTTGATATTTATGGTCTCTCCCGCAATAGGTATTAATAGAAAAGGAATAGTAGTCCGAAGGTAATCGGTTTACAGAAACTGTTGCTTTCGAAATAAACGGCCATATTGGTTGGAATTCGATAAAGATTATTTGCTTTCATTTTAACGAAAATCATGCTTACTTTATTGGAAAATTGCTCAAACGATTTACACGCACTTAACGGTCATCCACTTAATAAAATTAACTAATACTGCCTTAACGGTATTTAAATACATATGTAAACACTAAGCAGCCAGTTTTTTTTTTCAAGTAGAATCTAGTCGATTTTTAAACACGCTTGTTTCCGATAAATAAACATTAACTTGTTGACATTAAAAACAATTTTGTTTGATGTCAAAGATATTAAAGAACGTCGTCAGTTTCTTCAATATTTGCGATTCACGACAAAGTGGACGTCGCATTTTGTGCCGTACATTTAAAACGTTTAACATCCACTAGCACAATGATTTTATTTGACTGCGTTTCTTTGAGCGGTATCAATAACCCTGATTTTTCAAACATAATAAAAATGTCGCTTCCCAGATTTTTTTGGCGTAGGAGGTGCTCGATTTGCGTCTTTGTACATATTACATAAGGTGTCCCGCGAGGTACGGATCAAATCAAATAGGGACATGGTAGGGGTCATTTTCAATTTTTTTTTATCTGAGACTACGGTTCGAAATTTATGGTGTACATCAGAATGGCGGGTGTACTTTTCAAATTTGCTAAAATAGCAGTTATTTGATAGGTACCTTCTGTGTACCTTTACGTACCTCTCTTGTAAATCTGTTTACCTAAACGCATACAGTGTTATTTTAAAAATAAGGTACACCCGCCATCCTGATGTCAGAACCGCGGGTGTACTGCTAACCAATATAATGTAGCTAAGTGCACTATTTATGCTTCTTGTTCAGGTAATCAACCAACGCCTAGAGCTTGTTTTATTAAATTCTGTAACATTACAACTGAGAAGAATATACGAGTGGTTAATACCTATGATGAATCTCTATGCCTTTTTTATCGTGGTAAAATCATCAAATGAGTCCTCCCACCCAGGGCAGAGCGGAAGGGACTGTCAGACTCGTACTGACTAAAATCCACGGTGTCCTTCAATAGCCCTTTACGTACCAGGGTCACGGTAATTTGTGAGTCCCGCAACCCAATCTCTATGCCTTGGGCAAGTTTTACTAATACGTGGTCAATTTTTACTTGTCATCTTTTCCTCTTTTATAAGCACTTTTATATACCTGTTAATTTATCTTGGACAAAAATATGTCCCTTGTTATTTATAACTTATTTTGACATATTTAAGTATTCTTATATTTATTTAACCTATTATTCTGTTTTCTAGGTCTGAACGAAACCTATATCCAAGAAGCTATGCTGAACCGGGCTATATCTATGAGTTCCGGCTTGGACTCGGCAACGGGACAAAACCGGCGAAAATCCAGATCTAACAGGTAATAACTACTATCTTGTCTATTGGATTTAGCCACCCGTTACGACCGTTCTCTAAGTTTAAGACAACTTTATGCCTTATGGGGAGGTTGCAGTACTTTTTAATATTTTAAAATGTTTATAAATCTAATAAAATGTTAGATTTTTATAAATAAAAGTCTCAAGTTAATAGTGAAGATAGAAAAACGATTTGGAATAATTGGCTTGATAAAAAAATGCCGAACTTGGCACTAAAACACAATTATAAAGGCGTACTGTTATGAGATTTCGTCATGGATTTATATGCAAGTTATATCAATAGATAGAGCTTTTTATTTAAAAGTAAATGGTAAAAATATCTATCTATACATATAATAAAATGGTAGGAAAGCCAAAACTGTACATTGAATATTTTTTTAAAGAATACTTCGGGTGTGATTTACAATCGATAGATACTGAAACCAAAAAAATAGGTTTTAGAATTTTTGTCTGTTTGTCTGTATGTATGCCCGGGCTAAAGTCAAAAAGTTCTGCATGGATTTACTTCAAATTTGGGACGAAAATTATTAAGAAGTCGGGTCAACATATAGGCTATATATTATCACGCTATCACCTACGGGGAACGAGTAGTGAACCCTTATTTCTTCATCGCATTCACGCAAACGACGTTGCGGGCAACAGCTAGTATTTTATCATTCCATTTTTGTTTTTTTACAAGAAGCGAAAACCATTTAAAATGCAGATTATTTAGCTCGTATTTTAGCGGGGATGAGGTCGTGCGTCCATACATTTTTACGTTGTACTGCAACCTCGCCTTATAGCATAAAGTTGATAATCTATTTTCGAAGTGTCTGCGGGCAGACACACTCTTATTCGGAAAATCATGTTCGATATTAATAATTGAACAAGCGACAGTACGTACATAAAAAATATTCGTTCTCCGGAATGGGTACTCGACGGATACTAGCGTTTAAACACTTTTAGCAGTTTTAAACCTATGGTATGGTATAGCACTCTTCACACCAAAGAATAATGGCAATTAACTATATGTACGCGAGCAACGACACGATATGTGCAATTTTATGACGCGTTTTTAACTGTTCTTCTAAAACTGCCTTAGTTGTGTATTCTTTTTTTTTAATCTTTATTTAAATAGATTTTTCGCCAATGCGAATATGACAAAATTATCATTACATCACTTAAAATTTTAAAATAAAGTTATTTATTAACTAAATGTAAATGTCTGTATATACTTGGATGTTTATTGCCTTCATGGTAATTTAATAAATACTAATGTGACATCCGAACCATGAAGCTTTTAGATTCATATTTATGTATTTATCACTATACATATATATTTTTTTTTTACGTGGTAAAATCATCACATGAGTCATCCCACTCAGGGCAGAGCGGGAGTGACTGTCAGACTTGTACTCGCTAAAATCCACGGTGTCCTTCAATAGCCCTTTACGTACCGGGGTCACGGTAATTCATGAGTCCCGTGACCCTGGCAGGTGTCACTGTATATAGCATAATTATGTTTTTTTATTGTGGTAAAATCATCAAATGAGTCTTGGGTTCCTTCCTGTCAGATAGGTACTGACTAAAATCTACAGTGTTCTTCAATAGCTCTTTACGTTCCGAGTCACGGTTCCCTGACGAGACAGTCTGACGACCCCGGTCAGCATTATTATGTTGATACAGTGACACATACATATCCATGCCTTACGGCGAAAAGGGGATAAGCGACATTTTTTTTTGGGAAATCAACTTATATTTATATGGTTAGAATCAGCTTTTTTCCGACTGTAACCATATATATAAAATGATTTCGCAAAAAAAAAGTCGCTTATCACCTTTAAGCCGTAAGTCATATTAATAAAATAAATATATTAATAAATAGTTCTTATTTCTATACATTACATTGAAATTAGGTCAAACATTCAAGAACTGAAGTGCCGGCAGGCATTGATCTCACCCTTAACTTTGAAACTGAATGTAGATAAATAAAAGAAAATAAACTTTCAAAGTGTATGGCTGTTTCCCTTACTCGAATGTGACCCTGTACTGTGCAGTGTGCACCCATCAAAATGATCTGTGTCAAAGGGTTAGAAAAGGGTTATCGGTCATTCGACTTCACGGTACTTGATTGACACCCTTTAGGCGAACTAGAAAACAAGAAATTCTCTCTTTTATATTATATCTTGATGAAAGTATACAATTTGCAGGTCTATTGTTGCTGAGATGATTTTCCTCTAATTTTAAATTAATTCAATAAATACAATACAACAACTCGCAATTCATCAGTTTCGATAAATGTTCGTTATATTTACTTCGTAATACCCCTTTAAGGACTCATACAATATTTTTAAGCCTTGATATTCACGGGTAGCGTGGGTGTCTGGTTAAATTCACATTTTATACGATTCATCGAAAAACTTTGCTTGCAAAAGCGTAATTGAGGTTAATGACGATTGATTTAACTTTAGTTTTACGGAGCGTAACAAGCATTTCATTTATAAACGTTTTGTGCTGCCATCCTGAGTATTTCAATGACGGCCACTAATGATGCAGTATGTTGTTATGTCGCTATTAGGACTGAATTCTCGGTGAATTCTCGACGTCGCTGACGGTCGCGTACCGAGCGTCATTCAGCGAGAAATACAGAGCAACATTCAATTCGTGCGCATTCCCACTTCAGCTCGCAGTATGGTGAGTTATAGGATACAATGCAAATTCATACGCGAGCGACTGACGTACGCATCCGACATCAGCGTAAGAGGAATCCGAGCCTTAGGCCTCTGCCTCGAATTTTGCGGGCAGCGGGGCGGCGGCGGCGGCGGCGCTCGCTGTTCGCGCCCGCCCCGCTGCCCGCAAGATTCGAGGCAGAGGCCTTACAGTGAATTGCGATATGAAACTCTGTTCAAAGCTGTCAGTCGTCATCAAAGGCCAAGTTGAAATACGAACACAATATTCGGAGTAAATACTTCCTCAAATTAATAGGTAGTCACAATTGGTCATTTTAACGTTAAATATAGTTCAGGCCGTAAAGAGGATGTAGGTAATACTGATCAAATAATGATGTCTCGGGGCGTTATCGACCCGATTTATTACTCGTATAAACATCAATTTAAAACCGATTTAACTAAAGTTTAAATTATTTGAATAAAAGATTTGTTTTACTTGTTGTTTTAGAAACAAACCCAGGTTTTTACATAACTATCCATTATTGTAATATACTTGTTATGTAACTGAACTTCCGTCCACAATATTAACTTATAATTTAAGTACTTACTTCTCTTTCATTCTAGTTCGTAACAACCGAGATACTCGTATTTTCGACTTTGGAGTGGTTTAATTGGGTAATACAATGGGTAAATATCTTCATATGCATAGCAGTTTGTATTCCTTTACACGCAGTAAACACGTAAAACTTACGTTCTCAAATTGCTGTCAAAAGTAAAATGAACGAGAGATTATACTCGTAAAGTATTTATGTTATTGTCTTGGTCAATGATATTTTTTTTTACATGACCCACTTTGATCCTGCAAGTGAATCTGTTGACGCCAACATATGTAGAGATTGGCACATTCGGAGCAATGTGCTAAAGTCTGACAACCAGTCTTACCATGGGGTATCGTATTACCCAGTTACTGGGTTGCGGAGGTCCGACAGGCAGTCGCTCCATGTAAAATACTGATATCCAGCTGCATCTGGTTTGACTGGAAGCCGACCCCAATATAGTTGGGAAAAGGCTAGGCAGATGATGGCACATTCGGAGCAAATAATCACATTGACTAAGGCCCTCGCCACACGCTATGCTTCTTCATTGAATTTCACAAACGATTGGAAATCGACGAAATTCTGAGAACACTCAAGGTTTCGTTTGAAATCTAGAACCAGTCATAAGAACTAGACAGTTCTTAGAAAATTGTCAATATTTCAAGTAAAATAAAGTTTGAGACAATGTAAAGGTAGTTTTCATGCCGTTGAACTTCCAGAGTGAAGGGTATTAGGCTGAATAACAACAATATAGCATAGTTTCACCCTTAGTTCGTATATACGAGCATATAGGGTGACTAGTAATTAGTGACCGATACTTAAACATGTGATTGTACTCATGAAAACAATTAAAAAAAACCGTTTTATATTTTTTGTCTTTGATTACACTAACAAATCAGAAATCATCTATAAAATGCGTAAACGCCATATTATGTACTGAGCACTAGAGCGGCGCGGGCGGTGGCGGGACGCGAGATGCACACATACCGCCTACTACTTGTAAAAGCGCACGCGTTCCTTTGCAATTTCACTCGACTCATAACTGATTTCTGTTATGTTAGTGTGATAAAAGTAAATGAGTATAAAAAAATGTTTCTTTGGAAAAAAAACTTGTTATCACGAGTACAACGTGTTTAAAAATATCGGTCACTAATACCAGTCACCCTATAGAGGTGTAATGAATAAAACTAAGCCTAATTTCAAGCATATTAGTCTGCGAAATATCCGACGTTTAAGTACTCATTATGAATTAAATTTGAATGAACGTTACACTGTCCTGACGTTTCTCTGAAAATAACTGACGCATAATCCATTTTATTCTTAACTTAGATTGATGGGTCGCGGGACTGTACGAATTACCGTGACCCCGTAACGTAAAGGGCTATTGAAGGTCACCGTGGATTTTAGTCAGTACAAGTCTGACAGTCCCTCCCGCCCTGCCCTGGGTGGGATGATTCATTTGATGATTTTACCACGATAAAAAAAAAAACTTACATTGATATCAACCATGAAGGTAATTCGCATTTAAATGCCACGAGCTATAAAAACATAACAAACGCGCGGTACGTCTTTAGCTGTAATAAAGGCTAGAAATAATAATAAGAACTCGAGATGCTTTGTGAAAACTTCCTCAAAGTCGTTTTTCAAGGAATCAAAGACTCACTTGTGAAGGGTAAATATCATTGAAAGGGAAGCCGGACCAAATAATGCTTACCTTGCTCAACTTGGATGCATAAATTCCAGTTTATATAGCTGTAGCCCTGTAACTTAATATTCGTGTCAGGGCGAGCACGACCTAACTGAATTACATGTTTTTTATATTCGAAACTCAACTTTAAAGAGGATGTTTCGTCAGTCAGAAAATAATCTGTCAGATAGTATTCTACGGTCTTTAATGGCCGCCATGCTGTCGAATTTACTCAATAATAACAAAATAATTACGTAATTAACAACTCTGTAATAAACCTAAAAACTAGTATTGAGCTTAACTTAAAAACTAGTATACAACCGGAATTGAGCTTAATTAATAATATGTTGAACAAACCGGGCGAATGTATTTTTATAGTCAATATTTCAAAGCCATGTCAGAGCCCTTTGGGGATCCCAAAGGCGTCCGTAGTAAACTTATATTTTTAAATAAACCTTGCATAACACTAGGAATGTTCAAATTCTTCTGTGTCGCGGGTGCTTTTATAAAAATATATAATTATATTATTCACACGATGCAGAAACTGAAACATCTTCTTGAAGTATTTTCAAGCGTCTCACTTACTCGTAAATACAATAGAACCGCACAAGACCGCGGGTTGCACAAAGGAAATGTTTTCCTTGTATAATTGTACAAATGTTACAACAAAGCACGAAGTTCGTTCAAAATATAATAATTCCTCAAAATATAATTTAAACCTCCAATTGTTCCACTGTAAAATTTGCTTCTGCACTCGTACAGTCAAAGCTTTCAAGTTCAAGTTTTCAGACTTGATAGTCAAAGAGGTTACGACCAACAAGTTTTCTTTAAAGTTTGAATAATCTCATTTCCTCAACGTCAATACAATTTTCTGTACACTGAATTAAACTCTAGTAAACTACAATTTTAACACAGTGCTCTCATGGAAAAATGTAAATAGGTAGATAATAATAATTGTTACTTTACGATAAGGGACCTCCCTTATCTTTTCGGTTAAGTAGTGTTGAGAGTGACCCTTACCGAACAAGTGGAGCTTTGACTTTGCTTTAATTTTTACTGTTTTCTTTACGAGCAGTGTTTTAAAACTGCAAACTAATCCTGCTCAGACTACTCTGAAGGGGAAAAGTAACTTCAAACATGCAATGAAAGTGGATAAATGGTGAATCTTATCTTCTAAACATATAATAAATCTGTAGAAGGGTCAATTCTGTACATTGAAAATATTGAAAAAATAAATAGCGGGGTGTGTTGCTGGATCGATACCAAACCCCAATTATGTGATTAAAAAAAATTTTGTCTGTCTGTCTGTATATGCAGGCATTACGTGAAAACTAACGGTTCGATTTCGATGAAACTTGGTATAATTATACCTTATTATCCTGGGCATAAAATGGGATACTTTTTATCGTGGAAAAATACGTAGAAAAAAAATCTTATTTTTCAGTTTTATTCATAGACGTTGTTCTGTAGAACCGCGAATCTCCTTAATTATATTATAGGCTTAGCCGTATTTGGGTCCAACAGATATTTATAAGATGTCATTGTCAGAGTTACTCAAAATGGAGAAATAAACCATCCACGCGAAGACCGACATTCGCGCGGACGGAGTCGCGGGCGAAAGCTAGTATATAATAAAAATGAATCGCTAAATGTGTTGGTAAGCGAATAACTCAACAACGCCTGGACCAACTCGGCCAATGCTTTTTTTGTTGTCTTCGTCGCTGTGAGGAGAAGGTTCTTATTCTTATTAAAATAAGTTAAATTTAGGTTAGTGTAGGGTAGAGTAGGTTTATTTTAGTAACAAGCGATAAAAGAACTTCACGCGGGCGATGCCGCGGGGGTACAGCTAGTTAAAAATAAAATCCCAGAAAATATCAGTTTTCTTACTCGTTACATGTAATAAGCAATACACTGCCGTCTTGGACCGAATGTTAATACCTGATGTTTACCCTGAAGGTATTAACTTGCATAATACTTGTGATACTTGTGTCACTTGCATAATTTTCTTTAAGTAGAAGATTAAATCCGCATCAGAAAGCATAGCAAGGTTCATATTTTATTTCTGCAAATATACTTTTTCATATCGAAGCTAAGGCAGTATTGAGGTGCAGTATGTTGGCTTTAGGCCGAGGGTAGCTCCTAACGTTATTAGGTCGAAGCATCCGGCAACCAAACCGATACATTCAATAGTTCTGCCCGGCTCTCCGGAAGAATGGCTTATTGTCTCTGCGCTCACCGGTAACTAGCCCGCTTCCATTAACCTAACTGACTTATGTAAGTAGATAGACATCGATACGACTGGTCAGGAAATGTGTAAATTAAACTAAACCGATTGAAGATTATACAATAAATAAGCCAATACAATAATTACAGACGTTTTAAATCAACGTAGTCTTACAACACAACAACAGGTCCTACGCCAGTGATATTGATGGTGTACCAACGACAATGCGATGGTTTACTGGTAGATTAAGTAATTTAGACGAGGAAAAAAGAAAGTACTTAAACAATAAAACTCTTTTGCACCTTCGATCTCTTCGAGATCAGTTCAGTCAGTCATACTAGGGCTTCTAGCTAGAACATTCGCCCATTTCACTATTCGTATACTGACTGGGTTATATTCGAATTTTATTCTAAATTATAAACATCGTTGGTTTTTGCTTATAAAAGAACCCCGAGCGAATGAAGAGAAGCGTGATGAAGCTGACAGGACGTTGTGACCACATTCTCCCTCAAAAACGATACAGACAGACGCCTTAAGTTGCACGAGATGAAGGAGTGATGGAGCTGTGTCGGGACGTGGTGATGGAATGACGTGAGAGGGTTGAGCTGTATAACTAGCCTCGATACATTCAAGAAGATGCGGCCTGTACTCAATGACTGTCTTGGAAGGAGGCACGGCTTCCTAGCATTTCGAGCGCCATCGGCGGCCACTCTCGGGAGGGACAAACGGGTGTGTCGGATAAACAGGGAGCCAGACGCTCGGTGTATCACTGCTCCAATGCTCGGAGGATACGGTGCGGCATACAATCCGGCATGAGACGGGTCGCTTTTATAATACCAAAAAAAAACCTTAAGCCGTGATATAGAATCGCGGGCATGCGGGCAGCGAGTAATGGGCGACTCGCAGCCCGACCATGGACCATGCCCGGGTCGACGGTGCGTTGTGTTCCACGCGCGCCTCAAGGAGTGTCAGCAAATTGACGGGGCCTGTAGAGGGCCAGAGCCTGCCGGGGTCGCGGGACTTACCCATCACCGTAACCCCGGTACGTAAAGGGCTCGTGAAGGACACCGTGGATTTTAGTCAGTACAAGTCTGACAGTCCCTCTCGCCCTGCCCTGGGTGGGAGGACTCATTTGATGATTTTACCACGCAAAAAAAAAACCGAGATATAGAAAAAAAAGTGTACCTCTTTTGGTAACTTTTCTTTTGTTATTTTTTTCAAAATAAACAATGTATTTTATTTGCAAGTCAATTTCAGGTTTTTTAAATCGTCTTAATTCATTGTATTCATTTATGTATTTCATTTGTAACTAATTCAAGAGAACATTGTTTGATCGGTGGTCTCTAAACTAGGTGTTACCTGTATCTTGAGAACCTGAGTTGCAACAGTCTTGGTATTACTTTCGATATGATGGACATTTATTTCGTTCTGATAAAACATTTCCATTTGTGGGCAATATACAAAAAAAACAAAGGTTAACAATAAAATAATAATTCCAAAGAAACACAAATAAAAGAAAAGTTTACAATAAAAAACAATTCTAAAGAAATACGAGCTACGTCTGGCTAAGGGGCTATTTGCTTCGGGAAGTGGAATGCTGAAAACGCGTTTAGAGGCAATTAGTTCATAATCCGACCTTTCCTGGAGGGTTTTGTGTACATGTAATGTAGCGTTTAAGGCGTAGATATACGTGAATTGGGCTTCATTTAGGATACGTTAGAACCTTTTTTTTTCTGTAAACCTTACAAGTTCTTTTTTTTCAATGTAATAATCTACACAATATAAAGCATGTCCACTTCGTTTAAAAAAAATATCGACAGACAGACATCGACACCTCGGGTCGGTAACCCTCTTCGTTGTTTTACTTTGGCATGATGGCCAAATCCAGCTCAATTTCGCGTCAACTGCTAACTTGATCTGATTTCCAACATTTATTTATTTATTAATAAACACACACTATCTTTACAGGCAGACCTTACACAATAGTGGTTTGCAAATAAATGACACAAGATAATTTAAAAAATAACTTAGGTACGACTAATACTATTAAAACACTAAACTTTTAAAATTACTCGGTCGCTGGACTAACGGATTACCGTGACCCCGGTACGTAAAGGGCTATTGAAGGACACCGTGGATTTTAGTCAGTACAAGTCTGACAGTCCCTCCCGCCCTGCCCTGGGTGGGAGGACTCATTTGATGATTTTACCACGATAAAAAAAAAACTTTAAAAATGACTTGTTCAACAATAACAAACAAACAACATTAAATTTAAGAAACAAAATTCAACAAAAGTCTTGCAAATTCACTCAAGTTGCACGAAAATATGTCTGTCCTCTCATGCACTTCATTTAATACACGTATTGTGCGGGTGAGGGGTGTTTTTGTCAGCAGGTTGGTTTTGGCAATAGGCACGGCCAGCAGTGGCGGTCGCCGCCGTTAGCACATGTATACGACATGAAACAGAAGGTCCCACTTTAAGCATTTATGCTGGTGGATCTCAGTGCTTTATTGCAACACGCGCAGTTGACCATTTTTATTATTCATTATTTTCGAATTTCGTAAACAAATGGTTATTTCTAGGAATTTGTTCTGCGCGCTATTGCGTCGACCGATTCCCAGGACTGAGCTCGGGACACCTGCGTAGTCGATTATTATTAAATCAGATTATGCACTGAACTTTGACACTAGACTGTATTTCAGTAAGGTTCAATATCAAGTGCAATTTTTATTATTTTTGCGAGATTAAGTTTTAAAATGATGCACTGTATTAAAACACTTACCGTCACTTTTATAGGGTTTAATATTGTGTGAGTCTATTTGTTTTTATCGTATTTATTGAGCTATTATTGATCGAAGTATTTATTATCTGAAGGGCAAAATGGACTAAAGATTATTAGTATTAGTATATTTTTAGTAAAAAAAGAAATATATTATTCAGACTAAAATTAATCGGGAGTAAAGGTCAGCCGGCTGTCGAAGGTTATTTCAGTTATTGGATGGAAATAAATATTCTGAAATCCATTCTATTTTCTGCTGAATGCGATCAACTTTCAATCGTTGCCTCACTCTAGATTTTTTTTCCTGTACCGTGGGTGCACTTAGAAACATTAAAACTCACATACATAAAGACCCAGATCCAGAACTACAACTTATACGACATTTTCGTTTTTTTATCGTGATAAAATCATCAAATGAGTCCTCTCACCCGGGGCAGAGCGGGAGGGACTGTCAGACTCGTACTGACTAAAAGTCACGGTGTCCTTCACTAGCCCTTTACGTCCCGGGGTCACGGTAATTCGTGAGTCCCACGACCCCGGCATGCTTTGGCCCTCTAAAGGGGCATTATAACTTTCATTAAGTACTGATCAAATGTAAATTAGATATTTGCTCCCCTTACTTCAGCTACGCTATGATGATTGCTAATAGAAATATACTCCATTATCATAACGGTCTCAACTTTAGGCAGGTTTCGCGAGTCAGCTTTACAAAAGTATCGCTCATTGTGGTTCAGGAAAACGAACAATAAAGTCACCGCGTCGATCACTTTCCGTTTTTAAAAACCAATTTCCTGAAAACAGTGATAAAAAGACGCCGTCGTCGACGTCTTGTTAGATTTTTTTTTTTTATTATGCACTGGTGAGGCAAGAGCACAACTTATTGTACCGCTGATGCACCTACCTTAAAAATTAAAATATAGAAAACAAAAAAAGCTATTGAGCCAATCACCAAAATATTTAAATTAGTTTCTCAAAGTGCTTTACAATTGTACAAAATAAAATAAAAACGAATATTTAAAAAATTAAGACAATCCCCATTGTCGAGCATAACGCGATCATATGCCTCGATTATAAGTTGGTTTAATACATAACACTCTAGCAAAAGTAACTCAAATCTGCATGTTTGGACAAAATAGCCTAGCCTAATCGAGGCAAAGTTTGGGTTAGTTTTTGAATTGTACCTATGTTCTCTTCATTTGTGAGGTGTTCAACATAAATTGAAAAAGTTAAAAACGTCTTTTGTAAATGGAATTTAAACGATCTATTATTGAGTGTTTTACCCTATATGTAAGAATTTGCGATTATGACGGCAAAAATACTGTAGAACAGATAACTGTTTCATGTCTCAGTTGATATAAATCAACTGAGACATGAAACAGTAAAAGTGGAACATAAGAATGATCAAACTTTTCTTTCACTTACAAACAAACAAGTCATATTATTGTGTGAAGAAACATCATTTATGAAAATGAAGTCGTGTCAGTTTAGGCAGGTTCCCTATCTTTTGGTTGGTAGTGGAAAACAAACACATTATCACCTGCCTAGCCTTTTCGCTAACCATGCTGGGGATGTTGCAGTTCGGATAAATATTTTTGCATCTGGCGAGGTGTAAATCCCGGCTAAATGATCTGGCTTATTATGTTCCTACTCTTTAAACATTCAATTTTAAAGCAATAAAGATATCGAAATGCTTTGCTTTTTTGGACCAAGAATCTTTAATTACGTCCGGCTCGGTTCAATCCCGCTTCTTCCAGGTCTGCATTTATGTATATAGGGATAATTTAAGAAGTGTTTGACAACTTTTCAGCGTGTCTCACGCACTTGCGTAAAAATGAACGCAGTTCTCCAGCTATGTAGGTGGTCAGACTTTGTAGGTTCTGATTAATACCAGCCGGTACTGTTGGTCAAAGATCTACCAATGACAGTCGGGACCAACGGCTTAGAAGTTCGTTATGATAGATGCCTCTAACGTGGTTTCTGAAACACGCAATAATCTCGGCACCACCCATCTGCGACCGACCTTGGCAATCGACGTTAAGCTTTGAAGATCGATCCGAGCGGCTTTTATTATTTAGCCACGAACCCCAATTAGTGTAGGAAACTGAATATATATGTTAACGGAAATGTATGCAATCCGTCATTGTATACAATTCCTAGGAAATGTATGTACATTCCTAAAATCACCCAGAAATCCAGAAATCTGTGAAGCCTGACTAACCGAACGTCGGAGTGCCCCTGACGTCTACTTTCAAGGGCACCATCAACACTTGGGCACCCCGAGGTTCGGTTTGGTTTACACGCGGAAATAGGTAATACACTTTATTATGCATTTCCTAAATATATTCGGAATTGTATACATTTCCTAGGAGTTGTATGCGATTCCTAATTTTAAAACAATTCCGGTAACATATCCAATTTACGTATTTATTTACGTATTCATTCAAGCACCACTTCGAAATATGAAATCAAATTGATATACAAAATGTTCGTAAAACACTTCCCGAATCATTTATTTCGAACTGATAGCGAAGCTTACTTAATTGTTATGAGAATAATATTTTACCGATAGCTTATTTTTACCTTGAAATTTTAAACGTTTATTGCGATTTAGAAATGTTGGGAAAATAAACAATCGTATATTGTATATCAGTATCTCAACAGACAGAATGGTCGTCATAGCAACCGCTGAGCGACGAGCGTGGGGTCCCGGGTCTGTTTCCCGGATCGGGCAAATTTTCTATTATAATTTCTCAGTAGCAGTTCGGAGTTTAAATATTGGCAGTACAATAAATAGGTCCTGCGCATGTTCTCTCTCCTGTCGTGTCGGATTGTCGACACACTGGACAATAGAAGTAAGAGAACACTCAGTGCCTGTGCAAACACTTGCATTATAATATGGCTAATCTTCTCTGAGATTGGCCGCCTTGGCCGAAATCGATCAGGAAAACTATTCTTAATATCAAACTGACATTATGAAACGTTAATCATGTTGTATATGCAAAATTTCAGGGTCACGTGGCTGGCTAGTGAGGGTCTAACAAACTACTTGCGTCGCGTCATTCAGGATGAGAAGACTCGTGAACTGAGCAAGGGTCACTCTTACCAGGACTTCTCCTCTATACCTGAGAACATGTCGGATGCACCGAGGAAAGACTCCAAGGGGAGGCGGCTGTCTTACCAGCGAGCGGTATCCGGCGAAGACCCGCGGTACCACGAGCACACCGTCAGGAGGAAGCAACAAATTCCTGAGAACTCAGAGGTAATTTCCTTTATTAAGAGGGGAATTCACTAGACGTATATGCCCGCGGGCAGTTTGTACGGGCATGTCGTCGTCACAATGCACTACTGATTCATCAGTATGTTATATGGCTCAGTTAAAATAAGATGGGACACGAGCATCGGGCAAGTCTGCCAGACTAACTGCGACTTTCCTACACTATTAAACATTTCACAGACCTAAAGTTGCGTGAATTTGTATGCTGCATGTCTGCAGACTTGCCCACAGATGTTGGAGAAGTGAATTCCCCGCTTTAGTCTTGGACCGAATATTAATTTCTGGCTGTGGTCGAAACTTAATTTATTATTAAAAGCTTATGTTGTATAATGAAGTTATTAAAATAAAATGGTAGCTTATTAAAAATAATAAAACGTCGTAACATAGCATTAACCAATAACATTCCCACTACTGGGACACAGGCCACATCTCTGTAAAGGAGAATGGGATGTATCCACAATGCATTAACACTTCAGTTAGGTATAATATTTTTTTAAACGTTGCCTTCCACTAAGAATTTCTCGTGTCATGGGGGCGTTTACGAGTACAAACATGTAAACTCACATACATCTCACTCACATACAACACCCAGACCTAGAACAATTACTTGTAGGTCATACAAATGTCTGTTCCTTGTGGTAATTAGAACCCACAAAGCAGCGGTCAAACTGTGCCAACCGTGCTGTCGTAATCCATACAATATAATGTCTATTTTAGCTGAGCGTGTATGCGACAACCTCTCGGACAGATAATATTGTTATTATTAAGCAACGCGAGACTAGGTATTCCGACATAAAGTTCAATACGACAGAAATGGAATGCTTATTCAGTCATTGTTAACATTCTCATTCTTTTAAAGGGGAATATAAAAATCTGCACGTAATTACATTTACCTTTCAGCAAAGGGTTTCTAAAACTGTTGATTATGGCTGAAAAATCTAACATTTAATATTTTAATGGTTCTACTTGTATCGCTACATAAGCGCTATTGACTTATTACAAATCACTACCAATTTCTTTTATCAGGCTATTTATAAGTATTGCTAAAATAGTTCGGTCCCATCATTTTTTGACGTTAAATCGAAGGTTGTTTATGTTGTAATAGCGTGTAGCACGAACTTACTCTTGACTGGACTCAGTGTTTTATTTCAACTGCTCTATCTTAGCTATAAAGAATACACGAACACTATCAAATAATGGATGTAAAAACACTGCGTAAATTATTCATATATTTCAACATAAGTATATGAACAACAACGTTAAGAAAAAAGGAAAATCATTGTTAGGTTATTCTGTAAACACTTAAAAGTACTAGCTCCACATAACAAACATGACATTCACTTAAAATTCATAGGAAAAAACGTTTGTCGTTGTGTCGACGGCTCACTGCAGCTCGTAGCGGCTCGTAGCCATGTAGCGGATCCACGTGTAGCCGCGGACCGCTGGCCGTAGCTGTAACCGACAGCAAGCTCCTCCATAAATTACATCAGGCAGACATTTCATCATAAATTAACGGCATTTCCATACATCTAGGAGATAAAGAATTTAATTATAACTTTCAAAGTTGCATTAAGTTTTTAATTACTTTCGAAGCCAAAGATTAAGAAAGCAAAAATATAACAGACCGCCGACGGTCTGATTAGGGATGTAACACGATTAAAATTAGCGACTGAAGATTTGGAAAGATTAATCAATATTATTTTAGCATGAAAATGCAGAAATGTATCGTGAAAAAAAAGTTTCAATGCTAATTGCGCGTGGGAAGGTGGGCGAAGGTGAGCAGGCTAGTGCGCAGGTGTGGATCATACCAAAACCGGCGATTAAACGGAGGGTAGCAGAGCCTTGGAGCCCCCAGTGTCCGTGGAAGAGCGCTCGAAGGCACTCGTGCCCCAAACCCCGAGAGCCTCAAGTACAACGCGAACGCTATTTTCAGAGTTCATGAAATTTTTGCAAGTTCCTTTTTCCATCGCCATTTTTTCCGAAATGGACATTACCTATAATATACTCGTATAATCAATCTCAAAAACTTTTTCAAAACTTTTGTTTGTTCAGTGATTTCCGATTTCACTTTTTCACTTTTTGCGGGTACTTTTTTGTTGGTGATAAACTGGTGATGTGCTGTTTTCTCTAAAAAACATGGGTAAGCATCTTATATAAAATGTAAAATAAACTTATTCAAGATAAATTACATGTTTTGTTTAAGCACCGAGTTATAGCAAAGCTTTTGAAAAACTTTGTATAAAGTTGAATAAGTTTACTTAGAAGTTGTGTATACGTAAACATGTATTAATTTCAGGCTCTTATCGTAATGCGCATTTTGTAGCGGCGGGCTCGGCCAAGGGTCATGAAATGAAGTTTTGTGGTGAGCGATAAAATCTGGGTTTATATTGATTCGGGCCAAGGTGTTTCATTAACAAAACCACCAATTTTACGCACGATGATAGACACGCGATAGACATACCTTATTTACATGTCTGCATCTATCGATTTAATTCTAACGTGAATTTAATTGTAAGTTTTCGAAAGTATATTGCTTATGTTCGAAAAAAATAATATATTACTGTTCTCCTGTTTTAGTACGAAGTGACGACTTATAAAATGAATTGGGCTATTTCTTTATGACTACAGTAAAAGCGGAAGTTTGACACAAGTAACAAAATATTCTTGCACGATACATTACAGTACTACATTACACAGTACAGTATTACATTACAAGTTTCTTTTAACGAAATTCTGGAATTGAGTAAGAAATTCTTCAGAGATGTTTTGTAGGCGTTGTAAAGTAAACATCCTGCTTTAACAGAAGTCACTGAGTTCTCAGATGAAAATTATATTATGACAGGGCCGCGGCCGGGCAAACGAGCGCCCATAATAATTCAATAACACCTTTTATTGGCATCAAATAATTTCTTTACCAGCTTTACTAACATATTATTTTCTTAATGAAAATCGCGCCGAGAGAATATTCATTACATTTATAAACCAACCAGATATTTTGTAGTAGTTAGAAGGACTCTTTCAATCAATTAGTATATCTTCTGCGTTATTGAGTTCCGTATTGATAAGTATGGGTGTGCTATTAATACTCATATATTTCCAATCGTGAGGGATATTTAACCTAGACTCAACGATGGTATGGTATAGTACCTACCTGGGACGCATTAAATACAAGTCGATGACGGAAATACAAATCATAGTATTTTTTTGGTGCCCCCTTGTGGGCCCTGAGCATGCGGACACGATCAGCAAAGCTGGTCGCATGTCAGAGGGTCAAGGCCATCCGGATGATCCGAGGCCAACCTCCTTGCCGGATTGCTGCTCTGGGATCTGGCGAATTCGAAGGCGAAGAGCTCCGGCGTGATCTCAGGTCAGAATGGAGAGAGCGACTGTCGCAACCAAAGTCCGTGCACGCCGCAATCGCGACGGTGAGACCCCTCTTTGAGGAACAAACACCCAGACCTGTAAAAAACTACTTGTAGATCAGACAAATATTTCTTCCGTGCGGGGATTGAACTCCCTGCTGTGCAGCAGCAACAGCAGCGACAGCAGCTGTGCAGCAATCAATCGCTCACCCTCCGCACCAACCGTCTAGTTCATTTATAGTTGTGTACTTGCAGTTTTATAACTTATTATATTTGCGGGTTGTAACACAGAGCATTTCATGGAAAATCAAACCACAAGTCAAATATTTGCATTATTGACTCAATGTTTGAGTTCTATAATTGTATGTTATTTGCTTGTAAATGTCTTTATGCCTATATAAACATATTCTATTTTACATGTAGTATGCTAGTGCCCGGAGCGGCAATTACTACTTTAACGAGCTTTTTTCCTTTCACCGTTAATAAAAAATATCGATCTAACCTAAGTTTTAGAGGATGGTTTGAGATTGCCATAGTTATGATAGGAGGATTAGCCTGTCAGAGTGGGGATTCACTGAGTGCTCAGTTTGAGCTGGACGATTAGGGGCTCAGTAGATAAGCTATTTGGGGTGGCTTCTATCACAAGCTAAAAAGAAGACGTGATACTTTCTTTAAGAATTGCTGTTAAATTGAATTGAAACGTTTCAATTTCGCCACTTTTGGTTTATGTGTAAAATAGTTTATTTTTATGTTTTGGTTACATAAAACAATATAAACTTAATAGAAAATGTTAATAAAAAAGCAATAAATAATTAAATCTAAATACTAACGAAACAATTAACTGTACAAAAGAACTAAATCAATAAGCATCAAACTTTGTGAGCACTCGGACCCCATGGCCCTAGAGTTTCTACCCCAAACGGCTCAAACTCATAGTGGATAGCTAAGCCAATGTATTTGCGCCAGCACTACACGCTGAACTAGGAAGATGGGATGGCGCAAGAGTGTCGACACATGTTGCATCACTAGTTTAAAACAAAAAAAACAAATTGGAACAAATCCCAAAATTGGTTCAGCGAAATAACAAAAATAACTTTTCTGTGGTAGTAATATGTCCGGAAACGTCGACGGAGACCCACTTGACGGTGCAAATACTTCTGGGTGGTTTAAAAAAAAAATAACCACGAAGGGGATGGCCATCCCCTTCTGACCTAACCTATCCGAGTCTTCCCCCAGTCGTATTACGACATTTTTTATTTCCCAGTGCCCCGTTTCGTATACCCCTACTTAAATACCAGCTGAAAAACTTTGTGCATTTGAATGAGAAGAAGACAGACGTCATTGGCACCCCGAGGTTCGGCTTGGTTAAGTTCATTTAAACCCTGTAGACAGAAAAATCATCAACAGTATTTATTTTATAATCATTTCACTGAATCAATTTAGGGATGTAAATGATAAAATCGTGTTGTTATTTTAACATCTTCCGCCTGTTTTTATCATATCCCTGCGAAATATATTAGTACTAGATGTTGCCAGCGGTTTCACCTGCTACGTCTCGAAAATTATCCTACGGGAAAATCGGGATAAAAACTATCCTTTGTGTTGTTCCATATTATAAACTATCTGTGTACCAAAGTTCATCCAAATCCGTTCAGCAGTTTTTGCGGGAAAGAATAACAAACATCCATCCAAATAAACTTTAATGTTCATAATATTAGTAGGAAATAGGATATGACATTGTTACGTCCTAATCAATATCAATTATTCATATAACTGTTCTTATTTTTACTTAGCTTACCAATTAGTACTCGTATAATGATATTATGTAAACTTATTAATTGAATTTATTTGAAAGATGCAAGGAATAAGAGATCTGTTTTCAAAATATATATTTGAACTATCAATCTTATAGTAATGAAGGTTAGGACTATAGTTCATTCATTCAGTCTGTCTCAATTAAGTTTCAAGTGCTTTAAAACGTGTGTGATGCAAATTTTATTACGTCGGCTCATATTGGATTTTCACTCGAGCACCTACTAAATATTTTACCATGTAAGTCAGTTACTCGAAGCCGGGGCAGGTAAATTTTACTCGTTTTAATTTGGTTTGTCGTGAACCAGAGGTAGGGTTCAGACTGTCTGAGCTAATCGATAAAGTTGAATTACACTACTTGTCGGTGGAAATCCCCTTTCATAGCTCATTTATTTTAACATTTCCGGCTAATAAATATCGGAAGAGTCTGAATGCAGAAGAGCTACAGTTTGTTGGCCTAATGATATTCTTGAGAAGAATGTAAACTAACAATTTAGCAACTAATAAAAATTTGATGCATTTGTGTCAATTTTTCTGAAAAATAATTAGTGTTATTTCAACTTTTTCTTCAAAAAGATAGACTTTGCCGAAATTAACAATTAGTATACCAAACAAGATAAAAAATGGAATATTAAGTGAGTAATTCTTTTTTTTTAAATATTCGCATTTTTCTCATACCCAAAGTTGAACTTGCCTACATTAGTACGAAACACACAACATTTAGAAAAGACGTGCAATAAAATCTACGTGGAAAAAAGTCAAATAAATTGATTAAACCCTTTCTTTCGTTGAGTCTTGTCATGATTTCTCAAGCCTATGGAAATTTATTCATGAATCACCTGAACGTTCTTAGACCACCGAACTACAAAAATATCGATTTTAGTAGGGCACTGATACATATATAGGCATAATTTTATTTTAACTCTGTATAACCAGGCGATGCGGTGCGCCGGCTGTACAGCAAACATAACGTGACTCGGTAATCAGTGTAAGTTTTCACACCGTTCTCAACAAACATCTGCATGAAACGAATTAAATATTTAAACGTATATGAAAGTAGCTATCCCTATTGTTCCCTTTGTCTGCCGTCAGAGGCTTAAATCCACAATTAGTCAAAGAACTTAGCGTCGAAGTTACGATTAAGGTGCAAATATACTGTGAGCACTGAATATATTCGCGAACATAACGTTTATTTAAAAAACAATCTACAACCTATTCACTTCGTCTTCGGAAAACAGACACTAAAGACTTTTAATGCGGTCTATAACAGGAGTCCATTCCGTGGTCTGCGGCGTCGATTCATTTACGAATATTGACAGCATTTTTTTTTAATTAGAGACAAATTATTATTATACCACTAAAAAGATCTATACTAGAAGTTTAAATAAATTATTAAGCTCTTTTGTTCTCTGGAACCAGTTTTAAAAATTGAAATCGTTGCTTAAGGAAGGCTTTTACTGTAATCCTCTTCTTAATCAATTCTTCTGTTCATTAATTAGGTTACAGCTTTATTATAGCAGGGCCCACAACTACATACTAGCAAAGCTACAACAACGCGATATCAGGGCTATACTTATAAGAGACTGAAGCTATGCGATAGCAAAGCTACAACTACATTTTAGTAAAGCTACAAAACCGCAATAGCAAATATTTACAATCATAGGCTAGTAAAACTACAATAACGCAATTGCAAGGTTTCAATTATATCTTAGTAAGGTTATAATAACGCAATAGCTAGGCTACAATTATATGCTACTAAAGCTACAATAACGCAATAGTAAGGATACCATTATATGCTAGTAAAGCTACAATAACGCAATAGTAATGCTACAAATATATGCTAGTAAAACTAAAATAACGCAACAAGAAGGGTGCAAATATATTCTAGTCAATGTGCTTCAATGATAGCAGGGCTACAAGTATATTTGATGGTGAAGCTAAATTTGCAAGATAGCAAGCCTACAATCCTATGCTAGGAAAGCTACAATAATGCTTAGCAGTACTACAATAAAAAGCCTTTGTCAAACTGACAGGCGATAGCGAACCGTACCGAGTCCGAAGCGATACGAAACGTCAAACTGGGTGCAGCGAACCGAGGCATGACAGTTATATTAGCTGACTTTTAATGAACGACGTCAAAACAGCGTTAAACACACCTTCGCCAAGTCTTCGCATCGGTTCGGTCACGCTTCGGAAACGCTTCGATTTTTCCTGTTTGTTTGACAAAGGCATAAAGGCATAGTTTGGTTACAACTACGCTATAGCTACCATGTGCAGTCAAGGATATTTGTGAACTGATCTAAAAGCGTATAATTGGGTACATAAGCATCCCTCGACATAATTGATTTTTTGATATTTACTCGTATATTTAAAATCTGCATCATTTCAGTTGGTTTTTTATGCAGGGTGATTTTTAGTTTCTATCTATATTCTATAGGTATAAGTATAGATCAAAGTAAACAATAGCCTTGCCGCGGCACGCCTATTATATCAAAGCTTTGGCAGTACAGTCGCTCACAAACGCGGTAGTTACACAATTGCATACATACATGTACGTACTTAGGGGAACAGTGTATAAGACGGAGAGGCGAGGTCCAATACCGTTTTTCCGAGTGTATAAAGTTATAATCTTATAATAATAGTTGACTTCTTCTACTCTCAGTAATAACGTCAATCAATTCCATTCGAGTCAGACTGTGAAACGATGAAGTCAAGATAAAGTAATGTTCCATAATCAGTAGGTAACTACGGTAGACTCAGGCAATTCGCTTGAGTTATACTGCAGTAAAACAACAGATAAGCGCTGCAGTCAGCATGCAGCAAAACAGCGAAGGAAATAAATGAACTGAATAGTAGGTACTGATCGCCAATATTTACTTGCCAATGGATCTAATTAGAGAACCATATTCGCGGGTAGGAGTTTATTGACGGACGATATGGTGATATTTTGTTTGATGAAATGATAGGTCCATCGCACCCGAATTACTAATAAAACGCACGGTTTCATCCACTTCTGTTGACCAATGAGCTCATTCATTGATTGCCAGAATTTTTACCAGCGTGCATCATATTTTGATCACTTTTTGGGTTTCGTTTTAATAACGCTTCGGCGGGGTAGTCTAAAAATAGCACTTTGTAGGGAGTGAAGTTAACGGTCAAAATGTCACTGAATATTCGATCATATCGACATATTTGGTTCAGTTCACGCTTCAAACGTATGTACCTATGTATCTGAAATATTAACAGTTTACTGTATTTCCGTTTACATACCTTCAACATGTTAGGCTTTGGTAGATAGCTTGTGATTATTGATAAAGTCAATACGTTACCGCAGAGGTTTGAACTTATATGTTGTTGTAATTATTCTGTTTCTTGAATATTTACTTATAAGAACTCATTACATAAGATAGCGTTATAATGCGATTATATGAACGTCAAAAGTAACATTTAATTATAATGTTTGATGCTCTGCAGAAATAAAATATTTTTTGAAAATAATAATAGCACATAGTAGAACAGTTTGTCAAAATTAGCCATCATGCCTATTTATTAGTAATAACAAGTAATTAAAGATTGTTACGGAGTGCAGGTACTTTCGTTTGATAACAAATCATATAACTTACACGAGTCCTTAACCTTTTATTAATTTTAATTGTTATTTAGAACTAGCTTCCGCCCGCGACTGTCGTATCGGATCCGTCCGCGCGGATGTCGGTCTTCGCGTGGATGGTTTATTTCCCCATTTTGAGTAACTCTGACAATGACATCTTATAAATATTACGGCGCTGAATCCACTGCGGGTAATGTAACGTGTTTTCGCGGTTCTACAGAACAACGTCTATGAATAAAACTGAAAAATAAGATTTTTTTTCTACGTATTTTTCCAGGATAAAAAGTATTCTATGTTATGCCCAGGATGATAAGGAATAATTATACCAAGTTTCATCGAAATCGAACCGTTAGTTTTCACGTGATGCCTGCACAAACAGACAGACAGACAGACAGACAAAAATTTTTTTAATCATATATTTGGGTTTGGTATCGATCCAGCAACACCCCCGCTATTTATTTTTTCAATATTTTCAATGTACAGAATTGACCCTTCTACAGATTTATTATAGTATATAGATTGCTTTGTTATTGAGAATAAAGAGATGGAAATAACTTTACATAATTATTCCAGCATATTCATATAAATCTTGTGGGCTGCAGGTGACTGCTATAGCGAGATGAATTCCAATGACATTGACAAATGACTCGTCCGGCACCACGCTTTTGTTTGCAAATAGGAGGACAAATTCCAATGATTCTATTTCAGTGGTATTCACGAATTTAATAATGAATTGAATGGAAAATTCCACAGAATATTAATTCAATGTTTAAAACAAATGTCGCAAGTTTACTTAAGAAGTGTAGCAAGTTAGCTATATGTATTGTTCGGGAAGCCAAAATCTGTTTGGTTATGACATGAAACAATAAAAACAAATAAAAGCTTGGGTTTACCTGGAGAAGAAGGAAAAACGATGCAACTTTAGTCCAATACTGCTGGTTCTTGCTAGTTACAATACATGTTAAAAACACGTCATAAACCATCGTCTGGTGTAGCAAATAAAAAGTCGTGCTTCAGAGTGTTCTTATGTTTTTATTGTTTGTAATATATAAAAATATTCATGAATGAAGTCGAGTTTAAAATTTAATATTAATTTTTCTAGTTTCGAATCTAAACGTTGTAACAGAACCTTAAAAGAGGTACAAGTGTTCTTCTATCAACGATCTACAGTCACGATATTCTTAAATAGGAAAAAATATATATTAATAACGAGGGCACTAATACATACATAGGTGGATAACATTGTTAATCAAACTAACCGGCAGTACTAACTCTGCTAAGGTAATCCTACTAATATTATAAACGTGAAAGTTTGTTTGGATGGATGGCTGGATGTTTGTTACTCTTTCACGCAAAAACCTCTGAATGGATTTGGATGAAAGTTGGTACACTGATAGTTTATAACCTGGATTAACACATAGGATAGTTTTTATCCCGATTTTATGTTCCCGTGGGAGAATTTTCGAGTTGTAGCGGGTGAAGCTGTTGGCAACCGCTAGTGTTTGATAAAGTCAAGACTTAACTACCAACTAACTTTAATTAAATCAAGCACTTACAAGCACTTCCTGAAGCATGTTCAATATTTTTTCAATTAGGAAACGATTATTTTTATTAAAGGGCTATAAATAATGATGACTCTTAATGTATAAGTGTAGGGCTCACATGGCCCTAACGTCGATCAAAATAAAAGGCCGCCATATCTGTTTAACACGGACATCAATCCATTAAGAAAATTACTGAAATCCAGTCCTTCAATTGTAGCCAAAGGTTCCAAATTCATTACCACTAAAATGACAAAGGGGTGATGAAATTGACGTCGGTCACGTACTTCCAATTAATGAACCGTAGCTATGAATATGAAGTATGAATAATTACGGAATCATACGGAACGTTTTTTACAGTTATTTCGTTCGTTCTAATATGATTAGATAAGATGATATCTTTATAATCATTTTTAAAGTGTACAATACTTTATAAGTTAAAAAAAAGACCACCGACATCGGGAACGCGGTCCGGGTTACGCCAGGGCGATTGTAGACAGAAGTAAGTTGTAGAATCCTCAAAAAAATAAGTCCAGCTCATTGCACTGATTGCTCATTATAATGAACAATTTATAGGTCCCAACGTAATAGACGGTTAAATCCCAAAGGAGAGGTTCTCTGACTTGATATGAAATCAATATCAGGTTGGTAAACAGTGATAACTGTTTTCAAATACGCGAATATAAAAAGTGACCAATATATATTTTTTTTCACAACTATCACACAACGCCATCTAGTCCCAAGCTAAGCAGAGCTTGTGTTATGGGTACTAGACAACTGATAAACATACTTATATATTTCTAAATACATACATATTATAGATAAATTACCCCCAGACATAGAACAAATGATCGTGCTCATCACACAAACATTTGTCCTGGGTGGGAATCGAACCCACGACCTCCGGCATAGCAGTCAGGGTCCCTAACCACTAGACCAACAGACCTGTCAAAATTGCGAGTTGGACAAGTTACAGTCATATGACAGACTGACAGCGTCAGACTAATATTGAGTCCCTTTTACCCTTCGGGTTCACACGCCTTATAACACGATTTCTGTATTTTATATAGAGCGTACTTGAAGTACTTACTGCGTTTGTTGCGTGGAAAATTGAATAGGCTCTTCTAGTTTACGAATTTACGAATGTGAACCTAATTCCATCAAATTAACGTAGAAGTTCCCGTTTACTTTATATCTAAAAAACGTGAAAAGTGTTACAAGGGTCTCAGAACCCTAAAAAAATATTAAAAGTTTACACTAAAAAGGTACGTTTGTAAGTGAATGAAAATCATCCATCGTTTATTACCGTTATCACGGTCCTTAGCCTGAATTCACCAACTCCGAGGTAAAATCCTCTCTTTTCTTATGTTATTTTCCATATTGATGTGTCAGCCTCATCACATACGGCTCCGTAAAATCATTCACGAGCTATATCTTTTACACGAGACTCCAGGAATCGAGCGTCAGTTCTTATCGTTGTCAATACAACCGGATAGGCCCCCATTACCGTGTTTGGGTAGAACATCAAGGTTGCCGTCTCATTTATTTACTCCCTACCGTAAGAAAACAAGTAAAATAACCTTTACTATATGCTTAACGGTGCCTAACTCTTTGATATATACTTACAACTTTAAAACTAAAACACTGTTAGTACTAATGAAAGTTACAATAAGTGCAAATTAATATTTTTGATAGAAAAGCCATCGCTTTATTACAATCATTCTATAGTAGACAATACTGAAATGCTCATTAACTTTTTGCTCCAAATTACAAAACAAGACATTTACGATCAAATAAAACAAACAGTGCTGGTAATAATGAGTTTTGCCAATACGATGAGCAATTAACCTCGTGGGCTCGTAAATTTTACAAAAGCTATAGATATAGATACCTACAATAGGAATGAGAGATATAGATACCTATAACACTAATTTCATTATTGCGTTCCGCACATGTTAACACTATTACGTACATTCCTAACATTCTGTGATGGGTTGCCTACAATTATACAATCTGTATCACTACGAGTATGAAGTTGTTTTTTTTTTCGATAAGCAATATATTTTCAAAACTGAGTATGTAAATATAGACATAAAAGTTTATACCCCTGATTTTTCAAACTTCTTTTTATTGTGCTCAGGTACAGCCGAAGAGAAAGAACCGTAGAAACCCGTTTCATTAGTATTTATTTAGGAAGAGACAGACAAATCACATCGCCTTTTTTGAGTGCATAACCCCGGCAGCATGTCGGGCGCCTACTCCCCTGTGGTGGGGGCGCGCCCAGGCCCATCAGGCATAGGGGGAGGCGGCCCTGGTGGCGGCCCCCCTCCTGCTATAGGGCTCGGAACCCTAGGCACAACCGTAAGTCCTACTGAATACTATGCATGTAATGTGCTTATAATACCCCTTGTAAGTCAAAGCTACCTAGTCGTAGTGAGCCATGACAAATCAGCATGTTTGATTGGTGTTTCAGCGGGGATATTTGCTAATAGACGCTACTTGACTGCATGATTAATTGTATCAGCACTGCACTTCGGTCTGACGCGCACTTGTGTCGCGTTATTACACTACAGTGTTTACTGATTCGTCAGCCATTCACCTTGAAAATCTTCGTTCGCGTGTGCTTGTATACTGTTTTTCGCACGAAATATTGTCAATACCCAGATTCTATGTTTATTTGAAAATGTTTTAGTATGCATGCTTACTTAGATTTATTATACCAAGTAACTGTTTGTTCTGTGATAAAAGTAAAGGTGCTGATAGACTTGAGCTTTCACTTGTAACAAAAAAAAAGCATTTGCCGTTTCAAATTTTATCGAACTGAAAAACGACCAGAGCCAAACATTACTACGAACATTTTAATGATCTTTCTAGCGAACATGCTATAAAAAAAATTGTCGATTTTTGTCAATTTTTTTTTCTGGCTTGACAGTCGTCTCGGCAAAACGCTCGCCAGAAGGCTGGAGTGCTCGCTAAAACTCTCTCGTTTGTTTCTCTGTATTTTTTTTTTGCCCCACACTACGTATTTCTCCTGTATTGTGGGTGCGTTTACAAACATAGAAACTCACACAAACACCCAAACCCGAAGCAACTACTTGCAAATCATACAAATATTTGTTCCGTGCGCGTCCGTAGGATCGATCCCGCGACAGTCTAATGTAATATACGCAAGACGGTCCATTACAAGTTGCAATGCTCAAATTTATCAGCACCTTAATGTATTCAACAAACGGGTGAGGTAATGGATTCGCGAAAATGAAAACCTCGCAGAACTAATACTTATCATGACAGGTGGGCCGTCTTTAAAAGCGTGTATTAAAGCCTCGGGGGTTGCCAACTTATGGCCGGCTTTCACGTGTCCAATAGCTGGCACCGCGCCACCTCGCAGTCTACTCCACACCTTCAGGGAATACTTGCACCGTTCTATAACCATTGTTTCAGTTCCCTGGCCGACTATGTTTTGTTATGACTTCAAGCCTTATACTTACTCATTTTTCGTTTATTGCCCATGGTACTACCGGTTTTAGTACCAGTAATACAATGGGTAAAAAATAACCTGTGGTACTACCAAGCAATCTACAAAATGTAAAGATTTTTTTTTTAATAATCAAAATGAGTCGTCACACCCTGGATGGAAGGAAGGGATTGTCAAACTCGTACTGACTAAAATCTACCGTATTCCTTCAATTCCAGGGTCACGGATATTGGTTTAAAGAGACCCGCGACCCCAGCAAAGAAAATTAGTAGTAACATGGTTATAAAAAACCCGTGGTACTACCAAGCGATTCAATAGTACCACGGGTTATTTTTTTGTCCATGGTACTATTGTATTAAGATATTAAAAAACCTAAATTCACAAAGACTGAATTTATGTTTTATACAACAACCCAATAAACTTACGGAAAGAGCAATACTTTTCAAGAATAATCTGTAATGATCATCATAACGAGCTCGATCGTTAGACGCCTACTGCTGAACGTAGACTTCCAAAAGGACCGGTTGGCAGCGGCTTGCATCCAGCGCAATCCTGTGGTTGTCATAAGATCTTTTATATTTCACAATTTGTTACTAACAAATGTCGGAATACTTTTACTTTTGAACGAATATATGATAACATACCCCGGTACTTTTCACAGTTACATAAACACATAACAATGATCGAACGCTGAAAAGCGTACTTTAATACGTTTTTCAGCGTTCGATCACAACACGATATTATTAAACTTGACGCTTTACCTTGCAATGCCCTTGAATTTCGCTGTTTGGAAATTAATTAAACGGTAATTAACCGTAATGAATTGATTGGCTTTGTGTTTAAACGTGAAACAAGAGTTTTTCAAATGTTTTTAATAGTGCATTGATAACATAATATCAATAAAAAAAACACTAGGTACACACAGGGCCATGCTTTTGAAAGTCAAAGGTCTTACAGAAGTCAAACATCAGTTATATAGGTTATTATCTTGATAATAGAACCTTAAAAACATATGAACTTAATAAAAAAGTTATGTTTACTGGGCTAGTAACAAAATAAGAGTGCCAATCAAAATGTATCCGGTTCGAGTACTCTTGAATCGCTGCAAAACGCATTTTATAGTGCAAACATTGATATACATACTCGTATTTAGTTTCGATTCATTTATTCATATGATGTTTGCTGCGGTTTAAAGTTCTCTCAATTTAAATTTACTGAAAACATTGCAAATGTTATATTTTGTAATTATTGTGGTTAGGTCGATCAGCAACATTTGTAACTAAAGAACATTTTATTTATTTTACACTAGTCAGCACATCAGTACAGGATGATATATGGACTTTTCCATAGTGGTTTTTTATAGATATATTTGTTCACACTGTATAAAGATGGCGAATCAGATCTCAGTGTGATAGATGTAAGCGACCCGCGACCGGCGCGTGCTAGTTATTTGGTAAATAGGCAAATAACAAAGAATGGCGGCCGACCGGGGTCGCTGTTTGATGTTTGTTATAGGGGCACCGACGGAAAAGGTTGGCTAGGGACACTTATACTTCATAAAAAATTGGATAAAAGGTGCAACTTTCAAACATGAAGTAATTTTTAATGCGTTTTAAGACAAAGCTCTGAAAGAAAATCCCTTTTAAATAAGGCTTTAATTTAGTTACGCCTTGAAAACAAAAAATCTGCTCGCTTTGAAATTTAATTTAGGTAATAAAACGTTTTGAGCAGCTTACGATCTGATAGCTTACTGCGAATAACGATCAGTCTCACAATAGTGTTGTTAGTTCCACATTTAAGGCCTTTTTCTGGCCTTTCTCGCACAAAGCGTTTTGCCAATACTTTTATTGTGCACACAGAGGGGTGGAATTCCCTGCCGGCATCTGAATTTTCCGGCAGCTATAACCTTGGGAGATCCCAAGTCAAGAGTGAATAGGTTACTTCTAGGCAAGCGTGCTTCACCGTAGACCACATCTTCGCTTTCCATCAGGCGAGATAAACACAAACCTATCATTCAATAGAAAAAAAACACTGGAATTGATTGAAGATACACATGTGTATATCAGTTCACACTGATTTTCATGGTATGCGTCACACATTGTTTCAAACTTGAACCGGTCAGCTTTGATGTACGGACATCACTGTACAATGACAATTCTGTGAATATACGGTAGAACGATTTCACTTTTAACCAATGACCGAAGTCAATGCGAAAATAATATTCACCCTTTTAATTTGGTGAATGTTTATATACACCGGTGTTTCCATACTTTGCGTTTCTGTCTGACACAGTAACCTACAGTGCTGGCCCGCTAATATTTATTGAATTATTTATTTGACGTGTAGGTGCACTTTAATAGTAGGAAAACCATGGCGGCTTAATATCATAGGGCATTACCCACCAAACAATCATCATTTACTATAATTTACTGTTAATATTTAACAGGCATTACCTAATTCGATTCCGCTACCTAAATAAAAATACTCCATAGAATTTGTTTGAAAAATAGTTGTCCACATATTAAGACACTAGCAGTTCTTTCATCCATTATACGGATACTGACATCCTTGTTCCATTGGGAATACCTACAAATTGGGTAAATTCATATCTATTATTATTACTTATAGAATAGACATTTTGTGCTGGCTCGAGGATACTGCCGGTGAAAACTCCTAATTGAAAAGTAATCAAGGAAAAAATGTTGCCGCTGAAAACGAAAATTTAATTAAATATCGTTCACTTCTTGCAACAATCGAGTAGTTATTGCATTACTGTATTAATTTCTTAAAGCATTTCATTTAATGTTCATAACCAGACATTATTCTAAATGTACAGGCAGGAATTTATTTTTATTTGAAGAATGGCGCGCTTATCTTGCCTTCCAGTAAAATTACGTAAATACCTACGCAACGAGAAAAGGTTTACTCAAAAAAGAATCTTACATTTGTAAACGTTGAAAGTATCTTTGAGGTTTACTAAAAATTCTTATTTCTTCGCAACGTATCTTTACAAAAATAAAGGTGATACCATATCGATTTCAAATCTAAATGCTTCTGCAGGAAATATAACCATTCATGTATTAGTATTTATTTATTAAAAGTAGGTATAAAGATATAAAAATTAACAAATTGTTTTTCTTTTCAATAGACACTAATGACAAAAAATGAATGTTACGTTTACATATTCAATGTGGGTCTTCGTTATAAGTTCATTAATTACAATTAATTATATCTCACAACAATATCTTCGCGTGTAAACGTCTAACCATATTTCATTATTTAGATAACTTATATACATAAATTGATGCCTGTTTCCCATGGGGGTAGGCAGAAACTCTACAATACTACAAACTTATATCGTTACAGAAGAACTTTTGTCTCCTTGTTCAAGTTTAAACAGCATGTATTGTACGCTCGCCGGTTGCGACTACTACGCACTATATCTCTTTGGATAGCTTATTATGAATAATTGATGAATTATTTAGTGGGTTATATTAAACCATAAAAACGCTCATAATAATAATAGGGCAAACTAGAAATACCCAGTGTCAGCTGCAAATCGAAAATGTTCATCCACCCGTTTTATTTATGTTTATACCTCAATAAAACCGTATTAATCCAAAGAAATACAAAGACTAAAAAAATAGTGAAAAACAACAAACATCCAGCAATATAAAAATGTTTCAGAAGAATAAATGTTTACGACAGACTTGACACATGTCACAACCATAAAATGGAAATATTTTATGGGAATGAACTTAGATGGAGGAAAAAGAAAAGGTTTGCTAGATGGTAACTAGAGCCAGAAGACGCGCACGCCTACCACCCCCGGAGTCGTCGCTCAGTTCCGCTTCGCCACCGCCAGACACCGGATCACCTGCGTCACCAGCAGTGGCAGTTGTGTCGAGTTCGAGCGACGAATATTTCTCCCCGCCGACGTCGCCAGCACCTGTACATTGGCAGGGGAGAGGCCGGCCACAGAGGAGCCTGGGACTTAGGGCCGGATCTCCGCTGCCGGTGGTTGAGTGCAGCGCATGCGATGGACTCGGTCTATAATTGAAAACGTCATACTACGGGTCTGCAGAGGGGGGAACTAACCTCACTGCGTTCCGTGTCAGGATGCTGTCTCTATTTCAGGATCTTGAGTCAACTATTAACATCTCGACCCAACGACTTTCGGATCAGGTGCGGGTAACAACGTAATCATATGTTGGATAACACCGCACTTGATAGGCTGCGCTCAGAGGTACTGAGCAACCGTATCGTTTCAACCCCGTCACCAACCGTGGCGGCTGTGTCAACTGTTGACACAGTCCCGCCGCGATCTAACCCTTTTCCTACTGTGGAGGAAGATAATACGTTTGCCACGGTAAGTAGCCAGTGCCTTTGCACTGGCTACTCACCGTGGCAACCGTATCATCTACGCACGTCCGATTGAGGAGAGCATTGGAGGATGCGCTTCGGGAGTTCCGATCTACCCTTACCTACATAGGCCCCGTCTACCACGTTTACCCATGCACAAGAAAAATAGGGCGTATACGTATATACATATAAAAATTCTGGAGTTGCGAGTTCAAGGCTGGCGTGTGCCTTGAACTCGTAACTCAAGAATTTATACGAGAGCAGCGAGAACCTCATTGATACACATTCGATCCTGTACTGTTGCGGCATGTCATTTAGCTAACGTCAAGTTTCCAATTTGTGACGAAGCTAAACGACTAAAACCAGCCGTACCAGCCTGGCAGAGCAGAATCGAGCGTCTTATTGATGGGGCCAGGGTACTCATCGGCAAACTGTACTGCTTCAGGGAGGGCAATACACGACCACGTGCAATGCAGGCATTCTCGGGGACTGATATCAGCTCTCAAGAATATATTCATTTTTAATCGAAATCGAACTGCCGGTTTTTGAAAAATTAACACCTAATTTATTCTACACCGACTACTATCGAAAGAAAAGTTATTTTGTGGGTTATTTCAACCTTTTTTGTGGTTGTTCTTGAAGTCGGTTAAATAATTTTTGAAAAAGTTTTTTTATTTTTTAATAATAACGATGAAATTCGTCAAAATTAAAAAAAAAAAAAAACAAATACATTAACGAGCGTCTTTCTAGTGTATTGCAATATTCGCCATTAAACCCTGCTTGTTTGAGTGCGATCACAAGGCAAATGCCACACATAAAGGCCATCGTTATAAGGTCAAAACTTCGTCGCGGGTTCATTATAGTCACGAAATGCTCACGGAATATTGAATAGACGGACTTCATCAATCAAATGAAAACATCCTGTGTTTACATTCAATATTCTGGATTCAGGATCTTAAAGACCATTAAAAGTATTTGTAAACTCAAATTTAGTAATAAAAGTTTTAAAATAAATCAGTGTCAACTTTATTTATTAATTTTTTTGTTTTTCTTAGCGGTAGGTGCCTCTTCGTATAAAAAACTTTACTGTTTATATCATCACAGGCGTTATCACAAGATTTCTGTTTTTCCACAACGCGCCGTCGACCCGGGCATGGTCCATGGTCGGACAGCGAGTTGCCCATTACTCGCTGCCCGCATGCCCGCACCTACGGTTTGCGGGTCTGCTGGAAGAAATTTCTATAGAAATAAGCAGTACCCTGGTACAGTTCTGTGTTAGAATTATCCAGTGTTGGATATTTTGTGTACATAAATAGTAAATAAACGAGGAACTTATTATGTCCTTCAAATTAACGTCAAAGTTCCAAAACGTCACAAAAACGGAAAAAGTCATGATAGGTCAGTACAGCCAACTTATACAGAAATGATATCGAAACAACGAAATGAGTACACCAAAATTCAGCTTCAGCGGCCAAAAGAAAGTGAACCACTAATTATTGAAATCACGAAATAATAATTATTTTAATTCTCTTACGTTTTCTGTTCTTCTAATATCTATATTCTAATAACCATTGAATCAGTTCACTTATAATTTAATTTATATTAAACGTTAAAATAGAGAAAAATATAGCGTCTGTATTTAATGTTCTTGATTTTCATTAATCAACTTGTAAATAAATCTCTTTGGGAACCTTGATGTAATTACCCACTTAGCCAGAGAATGTTTTAGAACAGACTCTGAAAAATAAACTCATCTCTTTTGACTTTAAAATAGGTACTTATATTTCACCCAGATTTATTTTCTTTTGACTCAAATATTATTAGTTACTTGATATGTAAAACAGCAAGCATTAATTAAAAACATCAGACATAAAAATAAGATCAAAACAAACTCGATTCAATTTAGTGCTGCAAGTTAATTCATGAAGATAACAAACCTGCAAACGAGGAAAAAAACATGAGGCATTAAAATATCGTTCGCTACGCCGCGCCGTAGCCGCGTAGCCGGTGCTACGTCACCCACTACGAATTGTGTAAATGGCCAGATACTTTCGAGTTCATTTATATGTACGACTGAATGTACAGTCAAATCTAGTACCGTAATATCCGTAAATCTACTGAGTGATGTGTATGAATATTGATGCATAGAGAGGAAGAGGAAAGAAAAAGATCAATTGTTCTAAGAAATTATATGAAAGTAAAAAGTGTAAATGATGCTGTGAACGGATAGGGGAGAAAAGAAGAAGATAACGTGTTGCGCCGACCCCAAGTGTAATGGGATAAAGGCAGGAAGATAATGATGTTCTTTTAAGCCAAAACTTTTTAATACGGTACTTTTAGCTTCACGTTTGGCAAACAATTTCCTCAGGCTTCCGAATAAAAGCATATCATAACTTTATTAAATCCAAAAATGTACCGAATATTCTACAAGCCACGAATTATTTTTAATTTTACATTAATATTTGTTGATACATTTTATGATAAACCTGTTTATTTGTATGAGAAAAATATAGAAAGTTATTATTTTTTGTGTCAAAACTCCAGACCTAGATTTTAGAAATAACACCGTGGATTTTATCCAATCCGCCCAGGTATGACTTGGTGATTTTACCTCACAAAAAAGAAAAGTAAAGGCGACATTTTTCATCCTCGCAATATTCAAATCTTACATACTTTTGAAGAATTATAAAATACCTAAAGAAATGGAACGCTAAAGTTGTGCGTGCTCATACACAGTTGCGCGATTACCACGACAAAGCGATATCGATTTCGGGTAAATAGTAGTGTAATAAAACAAAAAACCTGTTGTGTGAATGTAGGTACGGAACTTACTTTAGTATTTTGATGTACTAAAGACAGTGGTTCATGTGTGTAGTGATACAAATTAAAGTCTGCGTCAGTTTGTCGGAAGACGAGCTTATTTTCGGAGGCCCTCGATATTAAATAAGTTGGAAGGATCGCACGCCGTGCCCTTGAAGGCAGTAGCTGAGTGGTCCGACAAAACCAAGTGTCAAGGGAGTTATTTTTTTTAAATAAACAGGGTTTTATAAAACGTTTAGACAAAGGCTGAAAGTACTTTTACTATGAAACTAACCACGAAAGATTAAAAATCAGGAATTTCATACATTATAAACATAAAAATATTCCATTTTGTATGCAACACCATTTTTTTTAAATATTTCGTGTTGGGTTTCCTAGTAAAAACTTGTTTATAAGCATAAGTACTTTCAGCCCATGAAAGGTTGTTAATGTTTCACAAATAACCCTGTTTAGAATAAACGCCGTTTCATAACAGCCCATGAGAAGTCACCATCCTTAACAGTTTTAACCGCACCGTTCGGTATGTGTAAATCAGGTACCTAAAAAATTGTTCATTATAAATCATAGGTACATGTTATTGTAAACTGTAACTAGAAATATATTTGTAGGTATATTTTTATTACTTATTCTGATTATTGCATGTTGTAGATGTGAGTTTATATTTCAAAATGCATGCATCAAGATTAAGCTTAGTTTACGTGGTAGTATTTGTACAACTGTATCAGTAATTAGCAATCGTATTTTTATTTAACTCACTCCTCCGTGGTAAGTACTACTATCTCAACACGACAAAAATATCTGGTGTTTCCTACTGTTTACCATTTACGGTCATAAGATTAAGTAATGGCACGAAAATTGTTATCAATATCATTGGACAGTTGTCCCGACTACCGTTGTGTTATCAGAACTTATGAATTCAAAATTAATAGGGAGTAGGGAGCACTGAAAAGTTTTGAGTTATTCGTACGGGCCCACGTGATCACAAAACTCTCCGCACCCCACTGTTGCTCACACTAAGCCGCCAAGTTTTGCAATCAACTTAGCGTAGGAAATGAAAACTAAGATGATATCCGTAAAGTTCTCATTAAAACTGAGTAACTTCGATAATAAATCACATCGCAATTGATCTCAAACCTTCTATTGCAAAGCAAATAAAAGATTATGTCACACGGACATAAATGGCAGCAAGACCTAACAGTTTTATCGCTAAGTACATTTCTTGATCCGAATTCCTGGCTCTTTCTATATCGTTGCTATAACAGCTTTATAGAATTACATGGATGTTGCATTACTTTCATGCATACAGAGGAAAGACTAGTGTTTTCCGTAATTTGACGTTTGCATTAGCGGGGCACTCCACCACTAGGTTACTACGTGACCCTGATACTGTTTTCCCTCGTAAACTAATGGTGCCATAAACCGAATAGTTTCGTATTTAAATTCGCCTTATAGGTTTAAACATTAGAATCAATTTTGTTTAGATACCTAAACAAAATTGATTCTAATATTTAAACCTTTACGCACATACTGTGACGACTCTTATGTCATTTTCTTAACACGTTTTCTTGTATTGTAGGGTAACCTGGAGCTGTCAGATCTACTAGCTGAGTACTCAAGGACCGGAGTGCCAGACCTCCGAGGATTCAACATTGCAAATATTCCTGATGAAGCTTTCGAGTATCTACATTGGGCTGAATCACCCTACAACTTAGATAACTTTATTGATTGGAAAAGTAAGTACCTACTGCACTTATTATAGAAAGCGAGAAAGGATTAGGAAGTAGCGAAGCGTGTAAGCTCGATTAAGAGTACTTTTCATCCGGGGAAATACGTACATTCGACGTGTAAAGGTTTCAAAGTGCTGGGTTGCTATAAAAGTGTAAGTGTGCTGTAGCGGATCGTTTGTCTGTCAGGTTGTGGAATGCGAGAGTGACTCTGTAGTACAGAGTCTGTAGTACAGCGACGTGAATACCGACATTCAAATGAACTAGTCATTGACATTGAGCATCCAACACTTATATAAAGTATCCCCTGACACTTTACTGTCTATATATATTTATGAAAGCTTATTGAATAAAATGAAAATAATTCAAAGAGACATTTTTTTATAGTTTTGTACTGTGTAGTAGTCTCCGATACTTATACTCCATTCCAAAAAAACATTTCTAATAGGAAGCCAAGTTATTCCAGACTGCTATAAGCTAATATATATATTTATATCATGTATATTAGCTGAGCTAAAACAATTTTTGTAGTATAATAATTTTTAGCAACTCGTAAAAAGAAACAGCGCGGGTGGGTGATAGGACGCGTCGCGGTGGGGGTCAAAACTCCTAACAAATTCACGGGCTGAAGCTAGTCTTAAATACAAAGTGAAAAAAAAACCAGGTTTATTCATGAATGCTTTCATTTCAGCGTTATAAAAAACTTTGGCATAATTCTCTAGATCGAAGCGAGATTTGAAGTAATCTGATTGAGCACGAGTTTGTTTCAGATTATGAAACTTGCGGCGGATATTGTGTAGGTAGGCATCGGGATCTTATTGTGCTGTCAATTGAAGATGTAAAATATTTCAGCTGAAGTGAAGATGTTAGAATGGTAGTAAATTGGACACAACACTTGTTTGAACTGTAAACTCTATAATGCAATATTACTCTCTCTCTTCAATTAATATTATCGATGATAATGACATTAAGTAGACATGACTTTTCAGCTTCTAAGATACAAAGAAGTAAAACCAGGAATAAACACAGAATCCAACCCACGTTAGTCGATAAACCTACCTTTTCCCCTGCAAACTACTTGCATGGGACCAACTTCTAATTGGGCCTCCTGCAAATGGGACGAACGGCGAATGGGACCGCGACCGCGGGACGAAGTGCGCATAACCCAACTACCCATTTCTTTCCTGACACGGAAAAACTTGAACTCTTTGTACTACAGACAAACAATTACATAACACAAGCTAATCAAATAAATATATCCGTGAAAGTTGACTAACAAACGGGCAACAATACTGTGTAATTGACTATAACTCTGAACAAGTATCGATATATCTTGGAGCGCCATACGGCCGGCGACTGCCGGGTGCCGGCCGGCACGATTAATGGAAACACTCCGTGACCCACTAACGTATGCAACCGGGTACATTTTACTCCTAATATTTCTCCAACTGTACGACTATATTTTACTACCATTTCTACAGATTTATATCTATACTTATACTAGCTCCTGCCCTCGGTTTACCTGCGTTTATTAGGCGTTTGGCCCTAGGGATGCCCCGTCAGTTTCCTTGGGGAGCGTGGGCAAAATGAAGCGCTGTCGATTCGGGTCTTGTCCTCGGACAGCGAGCTACCCTATACTACAGTGTTAGTGTGATATTCATTGAAATCAAATGATGTCACTGGAAATTTTGTTAACGTGTTCAACCACACAAACAAACTCAGCTTTATAGCATTAGTATTTTTTTTTAGATTATAAAGCTAGAATTTGTTTGTTACCATGTTTGGTTCTTCGAACACGATAAAACATCACGCTACGGCCAATAGGAGATGAGCAGCGGGGGTGAAACCATAAGTTATATAATTCTTTTGACTTTATAATTCAGTCCCGATTACTCTCAAATAATTTTCGTATGAAACTTTATAGAATCATTAGAAAATTATCGTCGAAGAATGTCTCGAAATATAGTGCCCTGTCTGAATCCACATTCTTAGCTTTAATTGTTGTATTATATTTTTTATTTATATTTGAATTGCACAACATTTAGGTATGTAGCAATTCATAGCATATTCTACGGTGGTACGGTGCTATGAAAAATCGAAAGCATTCTTTAAAACTTTATACAGGGTTATTTGTAGAACATTAAAAACCTTTCATAGGCTGAAAGTACTTATAAACGACTTTTACTATGAAACCTACATGAAAGATCAAATAAATAAAAAAACAGGTATTTCATATATTGTGAATAGAAAAATATTCCATTTTATATGAAACACCTACATTTTTTATATGAAATGTTGGTAACGTTTTACAAAAAAAAAACTGTAAATCTGTACCTAGATGTATTATTTTAGACTTAGTTTATCACACTGAATGCAGTAAAATCCTGCTATCGTACACAATGTGCCATTCCCTAAAAAGTGCTTCCTGAAACCTTCCGAAAAGTGTATTTTTTATTCACTACAAAATCTTTGCTCGAGGGTAACGTAAGGGAGGTAAGCCCAAGACGGGTAGCCCGCCTAAAACGGGTATGCATGTTAAATAGCGCGTCGTTCTTGCTAGTAAGAATGCATGCGTGCAGGACGCAGCTCCTCATAGGTAGAGGCGACGTGTTCTAAACGCACACTTTATAAATCTTCACATTCTAATTCATAATTTAAAATGCATACTCGTTTTAGGCAGGGTACCCGTCTTAGGCTTACCTCCCCTACTTAAGTAATCTTAAAACTAATAAAATGTTTTCTGAATGAGTATTTTGAGCTACAATAAAAATTTTGAACGAATACATACTACAATAATTATACAGGATTATTTTTTAGTCACCGTCCAATTTTTAATATACGAGTATTAAGAGCGCGTATTCTGAATGTTGGCAACGTCGCAACCGGTTGTTAAATAGTAACAAGTTATTATAAATATTTGACAGCTAGTTGCGACGTTGCCAACTTTCTGGTTACGCGCCCTTAATCTTTGGCGAAAATCATCGAATACGTGTTTATTCCTTTTGTATCACTCAACACAACACACAACAAAAACTCACAAAGTTATTTATAAAAAGTTGATGATTCTGGACACCGCCGCGCAGTGCGTACGCGCTTAGCAACAGCGCGGACCGACCCGCCCCACGCGCCATCGAAATTGGTTGTTTACTTGTTATCACAATAATAAACAACTTAATAAGTTAGTAACAATAAGTTACAAATTTTCCCTTCTTATTTTCACGGGCTTAAGACCGTCAATTAGCAAAATGTTTGTGTTGTTTTTACTATTATTAGAATGTAATCCTTAATTAATCAATTACAAATAAAGTAAAAATAAATTAGTATATAAGAACCAAGTTTAGACGAACCAACTTACGAAAACAAAGTAATAGGTGTTTAAATTAAACAATGCCATAGCCCTCCCGGGGCGCGCCTTGGATTCTTAAACAGTTTATTGTTCAAGATGACTGATAGCCGTAATAACCGCACATTAGGGCCTCTCATTAGAAAAGGGGTGATTTCGAGACGATTAACGAATTAAAATAAAAAGCTCAAAAGAGAGATTCCTACTTTTGACACAAAAAGAAATATAAGTCCCATTTACCGCCACAGAGGTTTCTGACAGGACTTATTTAAATTGTATTTGTAGAAAGCTGGCTCGCTTTGTTGCGGTAATGTGCAAAGGGTCGGCTTAGCCCAGCTCGGCCCAAGTGGCGCGCTCGGCTCCACCATGCGACAAAGACGGGCGTCTCAGTATAATGGCTACAAATGAAAACATTCACGTTAATTTCAAATGCAAAAAAAAATAGTTATTAAAATCACATATTGCCTGTCTTCTTTTTCGTTTTTAAGAATTAATTGATGATACGAGGTTTTTATATGGTAGGTTTGTATATCAAAGTTTTGTTATAACTAAGCTTTTTACGTACTGTTAGTTTGACAGTTCGACAGAATCTTTATTTAAACTACCCTGTAGTTTTAAATCTTATGGATAAACGAGGTCGATGCGAGTTTAGATATAGAAGCAAACATGCAATATATCAGTGTTGACTGGTTGCGTGAGTAGAGCACATATCGACGTGATTTTTGTAATGAATCGGCCACACTACTTGGTTCGTAATTACTATTGTCTTTTTTATTCGTTGTACCGACGCTTTTTAAACAGTTTTTAACAACTATAAGATTATCGCATGACCATATTGCAATTTATTTGAAGGGTCGTGCAACAAGCACTTCTTTTTTCAGACAATTATCTCTGTAAGTCATACCCCATTTTTTTTCTAATTTGGATATCGGTTAGTACCTGTTGGTATAAGTTATTTGTCATCATCACCTTTTATTACACCTTTTATGTTACGAGTACGTACAGTTGCTACAAAGGTCGAGAAGATATTGCCATCAGCAATAGACTGAAATTGTAACCATGTATTTAATAATTTTTAAGTCAGTTTTGTTACATCCATCTATCAATTAATATCCGGGTGGTTGTTAGTCAATGGTTTGCCAACTTAGAAATAGACCGCCATACCACATAAAGATAAATCTGTTGAATGCTTCTCTAAAAAAAGTGTAACTGCAAAACGACCCTAATATCAACGTGACGAGACGGAGTGGGAAGCGGTCACCTCCTTCTGCGAAGCAGTCATGTTCGTGAAGGAGGAGGAGGGCCGCGTGAGGGAGAGGACAGCGTCCTCCCTCCACTCCAGCCGCAGTGGTAGACACCCACGGCGACGGACGTCGCCAGAAGGTCTCCGGCCACCGCAGGCGCGGGCATGCGGGCAGCGAGTAATGGGCAACTCACTGTCCGACCATGGACCATGCCCGGGTCGACGGCGCGTTGTGTTCCACGCGCGCCTCAAAGAGTGTCAGCAAAACGACGGGGCCTCCCTCTAGAGGGCCTAAGCCTGCCGGGGTCGCGGGACTGTACGAAATACCGTGACCCCGGAACGTAAAGGGCTATTGAAGGACACCGTGGATTTTAGACTGACAGTCCCTCCCGCTCTGTCCTGGGTGGGAGGACTCATTTCATGATTTTACCACGTAAAAAAAAAAATCAACGTGAAATGTCGTTTTGACGTTGACAGTTTTTTTAGACAAGTGTATAATAGCTACTTACATAATGCACGAATATCAGAGGACTGTCCATATAAAATAATACTCTTTTAAGCCTTTGTCAAACAGACAGGCGTGGCGAATGCGAAGCGTGACATTTTTATTTGTAATGTATGGAATTGTTTGAATCCAGTCACAAAGAAAAGCGAAAGCGATCCGATAGCGTGTCAGAACTATCGGACTGACGTCTCGCTTCGGTATCGCTTCGATAACGCTTCGCTTTCGCCTGTCTGTTTGACAAAGGCATTACAATAGACACCCAATTCTAATACCTATGCATAATAAAAATATCTATGTCAAAAATAAATGATTTATTTAGAAAACAGTTTTTGTGTCCTTTTGTGTCAATGTGTCGAAGGAAACGCATAGAACCTTTTCAACAGCACGACTGATTGTGATCCGGTTTTCTGTCACTTCAATAATGTATTTCTGAAGTTATAAATGTCAAACCGACACCCACATTCATACTATTAATTAAAAAAGTGATTTTGTCAGTCACTTACCTTTTTGTCGGATTTTTTTAACGGTTGAACGCATTTAGATTAAATTTTTCACACAGGCTGACAAAGACCCCGGTTAGTACAAAGGATACTTTTTATCCTTGTTGTACATTCCCGTGAGATAAATTCCGACCTCTCTGTGGGTGTAGCCGCAGACTGAAGCTAATTGGTGAAATAAAATCTGCGTCGAATATTCATTTGAAACAACTAGTATTTTTATATCGGAAAAATATTTTGTTAACAACGGCCCACAACAAAGCCGGTGTTTTTTGTTGTGGTATTTTCGTATCTGTTTCTGAATAAATGTTTTTGATACCTATCTAGTAGTAATTAGGTTGAAATGTAAAATATTGGTATTCAGCTGCATCTGGTGAACTTAAAGCTCACATTCCGACACCCATTATGTTGCAAACTTCCTGGTATTTCTTTTTTTGAAGAGAAAACTTCTTTAGCGGCGTTGTGCACTTTTTTTGGAATGGGTAAAAAATGTTAAACTAACTCTCGTCAGGACACGTGACCTGATCGAAAAATCGTAAGACGGCGCAGGGCGCTTACGCGAATGTTCGTGTGTGTTTATTACTATTCAAGTTTTCACTTCTGCCGGCACTCCCAGAGTGCAACCCGTCGTTTTTTTTTCTTTATTTTTCTTTATTGTCTTTCTTTTTTTTCAAGTTATTTAATAAAAATTAGAATTGTTAGGTAATCTTCGTAAAAAAGTGTTATAAATATTTTTGTAAAATGTAAATACGTGTTATAATTCCGTTTAAACACCTTTAGTTTACGCGGATTCTTTTATAAAGATTTAGACAGCTTGAGCTGGATAATAACTAGTAAATCAACCTTATAAATGTAGAACTTTTTAGAATTGCTTCCCACTCCGTCTCGCCCCCCAAGCATGGCCTCGACCAATGCCGGGCGCAAGAGGTCATCACCTATCGCCGTCAAGAGGACGCTCTACCCAAACGTGGCAGCCCTGCACCGTATGCTCCACCGTGTCCTCCGGGCGATCCTCGCAGTGGTGACACCAAGGCGTTTCTTCCTTCCTTATCCGACACAGGTACCTCCCGAAACTTCCGTGTTCGGTGAGAACCTGCGTCAGGAGGTAGGTCAGGACTCCACTCCTCAAAGAGGGGTCTTAACGCCGCGATTGCGGCGTGCCCAAACCTAAATACCTATTATAATTATTACTTAAAACTTAAAACAACAACAATGGATAGCAATAGAACGACCTGGACTTGTTAAATGAAAATACTCCTTTATTTACTTGTTACTTGTAAGACTAGAACAAATTAAGATTAGGTACGGGAAAGCAAAAAGAAGTACGAAACCTTAAAAGTAAAAGGCGATTTCATGTTTATTGAAATGAGCAATATTTGTGCGTTCGCATCGATCACGTTGATTAGTGACACGCGAGGCGTCTAGCACGCGACGGCGCGCCGACACCGCGCCGACACCGCACCGCCTCCGACACCTCGTCAGATTATACGTTGGCAGCTCTGCTCGCTCACTAATCATGGTTTATTTGAAACAGTACATACAAACTCGCAATAAACCGCAGAGGGTCGGGGGCCACAGCTGCTACGAGATCTGTGCTCCGCCTCCAACGGCCTATTCTCATCAATCATCACATTTGTTACCCCGCCGAAACAGATATTGTATACATTTATTTTTCCAATTTTACCAACCTCGCTCGGCTCAGGTAAGTTATTACTTGCACTCATTATTTCAAGTCCCGTCTGGCAGTACCTCTATTCTTTAGGACTGTCTTGTGAGTAACTGATACTCGTGGGTTATTAGGATACCAAATAAATTATGCCTCCTACGTTTCAGTTTGATTATTTCGTGGTTTTAAGAAAATTGCTTGTTACTGATATAATTTTACGTAACAGGTAATGCCATGCCAATTTTCCATTTTTTAAATCATACCTACTTAAAAGTGAATTAGCAATATTTTCTGCATTCGTATCATAGCGTGACTTGATACTATTAACAACATAGTCTACACATATTTGAGTTATAGCGTAGTTTCTCACCTCTCACTCGCTCTATTAAGCATAAATAAGTTCTTACATTCAATTCGAAGGCCAGGCACAGTTTTGTGGCTGCTGATATTTGGCATCAATAAAATGGGAATCAAATGTGTCTCGGTGTGATGTCATCATGAAGAAGACGCACATACTGTACTCTTTTGTTTGACATTTCTATGATTACATGTCCCAAATGTAGGTAACACTAAGTGTATAATTGTATATCTCACATTACCGTGAAACAGAAATGAGAAAAGGAGTTATCGCCCGAGGGCTCACGTCTGTACTTGTACATACTGAGAGAGCGACGGTCGTGACCCGTACCCTCAAGGTTGCGTCCAGTTCCCGCCTACACCGGGACGGAAGGCTGTTCTATTTTCAGCTGGAATTTAGGCAACATGCCTGCCCCAGGTGCTAAGTGAGCTAACTTAGTGTAGCCGGGCTTATAAATTAAACACGGATGACAAAACGAAATACTTCGTTCGATATACCCGCCCATCTCTAGAACTAACAACTCTACCTTTGCATTGAAAGGGACCTATGATAAAGCCAGCTATTTTCATGAGGAAGACTGGAGGCTACAATATCACGTTATAAGACCCGAATAGCGGGTGATACCGTGGTGAACAACTACTTGCAAAATATTCTTTTTTAATATATTTTCGTAATTTGAACTACGATGAATCAATTTGAGACTGGTCATGTATCTCTAGGGTAGGGAACGAGCCGTCAGGTCCCAATCTTTGTGTTATTATTTCATTTTAGCCCCTCTCAGTTTTTCAGTATAAAAGCAATAAAAAACTGAAAACCAGATTTCATAAGGTTATTGAGAGCTCTGAAATAATGGAATTTTCTGGGTTTTTTTTTTACCGCAAAACTGATAGGGACTCTTGAGTTCGGACATAACTTTTTCATGGAGTTTATATTTTTCTTCGATTTCTATTTCTTCGAAAAATCTAGAAACATTCACATGTCCGGCCCGCTATGAAAAAATAAAGTTTGTTTGCACATCATTACTCCATTTATTATGTTACTTAACTGTCGTGTATATCGTGTTGTTGAAATATTCGTTGATACGTTTATTGTGCGTTGAGAGAATTACCATTTTCTTTATACAGCACATTTTTACTTTTATTCGAAACCCGAGTAAATCCCATTTATAGTTGCTAGATAATCAATCTCCTGTCTTTGTTATAGTCAAATAATCCTCTTTTAGTTTTGCAAAGATACTGGAATCTCTTTATGATGTACCGCCTAGTAACCGCAACGTAGTTGCCGCGGTTGGTAATCAATAAATGTTTTTTCATGGAAACAAAACTTCGTGGCCTAAAAACACATTTCTTCCACTACACTTATGGACCAGCCTCCCACTAAAAACGGTGTCTTTAAAAAAAAATATGCTAAGAAAATAAATCAATAATTTGTATCTTATTTAGAATTAAAGTTGATTTTCACGTCGGTTTGTGTGAATGCTTTGGCCTTTTAAATAACGCAAGTATCCGATGCAGACCAGCCCAGACCAGTGGTGGCCCAGTGTTATCAATCCCGACTTACGAGTTGTAGATCGTGGGTTCGAACCCCGCCAGGCGCATTACTATGTGTAATTTATTTCATCACCACTCTTCTCAAAACGGGGAAGAAAAACCATCGTGAGGAAACCGGCATGTCCTAGAACCAAAAATTCTGATATATATGACATCTACCAACCCGCACTGGGCCCGCGTGGTGGATTATGGCCCACTCCCGCTCACAGAAAGGAGGCCTGTGTCCCAACAGCGGGATCATTATAGGCTGATGATGATGATGAAGTATCCGATGCGATTTACAACGTGTATAAGTTCAAAATTGTGTATAAAGTTTCACATATTACATTAATTTAAAACTTTCATATGGTAATATGTCAATGTTTTGTTGAGTCGTAAAAACCGTATGAGGCAAAGGCGCGGGCCGGGTCGGCACCGGTTTATGAAAAGTTATGAAAGTTCCTACGGCAGGGCTTTTATTTAGTACCTACATTTTTTTTGTGATTTTCATATATTTTAGCGGCGAAATTCTTTCGCTACTGACAATTTCGTGGATACTCGTACTACTTTTTGTTTTCTAATAGTAAGAAAAGTTCTAATAAAACGTATCAAGTCACATAGTTCCTCCCATTTTTATAACATAAAAAAGGCTAATTGTGTTGCTAAGAACAAACCTCCAAAACGGCTGTACCTATTCCGAAAATTCTTTTTTATATTGTCAGGGCAAGGTTTAAATGAAAGATATTGTAACTTTATTTTTCTCTTCTCTTTTTTTCCATTCGCAAATAGCACCCGAGCAAAGCCAGGGCAAGTCTCTGCTATGTATCTAATGATATTAATTACCTAAACCTGATGAATTTTGAGACATTCCAATTTGCCAAAATTCCTAATCCCAATAATTCCTAAACATGTACCGTCTTACTACAAAAACTACGACGACGGATTATGTTTGGAATTTATGTTGGACTTTTAACTGAATATTTTTCTGTAACATTAAAATTAAATACTTAAAATATTTGAATTTTTTGGCGTAGTTAACTCCTTATATAAAGAACACAGGTTAAATCATTTTAGCATAACATTTTTCCTAAACATCACAGTAAATTATAATTATGTTCTGTATTACTTAAGTAAAGTGCAATTGGTAATAATATTAATCATATATTCAATCCGCACTGGGATCATTATTGGCTGATCATGTTATTCTGCTAATAACTATCTCATGAATATCTATTACTCACACTTCGCATGTCAATAACTCAGATACATAGATATACAAATAACATGCGAGTAGGTAATATTACGAGTATTATAAGAAGTATGTCAAACATGATATTCATCTTTCATATCAAGATTTTATTTTATACACATTATTTTTATACTTTTTGCTGTGCCCTACTGAGTTCGTTATTATACTTACTTACGAGTCCTTTGTTAGATCATTTGACATTGAATATGACATGATATACAAATAATGATCTGAATTTTAATTATGGCTTCTTACTACAATAATAGTGGATGTAGATATATGAATTCGTTTATTTGGTTGGTTGGTTGGACACCTAAATCGTTCGACTGATTTTGATGAATTTAGGTAGCAAAATACATTTTGTATCTAAATACTCGTAAATAACCAGGACAAACCATGAAACAGGCAACGGGGTGGACGCTTTAGTGATAAAAAAGGTTAAAGAAACTCTAATTTTAAAACATTGTTAATTGTTAAACGCAAGTCTAACACTCTTGATCTATTCATGTTGTGTATTAAACCGAGTTCATTTTGAGATCTAGAACATGCAGTTTTTAGTGTTAACGTGTAAATTAGAAGCTATAATTTCCCTTAACCTAGAAATGTTCGTAAACTAAAGCCTGCATGCTACCATCATTATAGCCATAAGGCGACTTTCAATAATTACAGTTTTAACACTGATTGCTTCCCTCACGCCACCTGACGGTTGCGTAGCTCCAGTAATTCGATGGCTTATAGTCTCTGTTTGCTTCAACGTGTGCGTGAGGTCAATTCATTCTCCAATCCAAAGAATCTTTACTACCTATTTCAAACATACCTCTGCGGCAGTAAAATATATAAGTACGGGTATCTTTTCATTCAATTTCACAAATAGCTACTTAAGATTCGGTCTGCTATCCCGTCTGCCACGCGTATCTAACAATTTATTGCTCATGATTAAAACCGTCCATTCAATAACTTCAATGTTAACATATATTATGTAGGTTGATGTCTAATAAAACGTATGAGAAACATAAACACACGAGATTAGTTTTTGTAGAGCAATACCAACGTTTGGCCCGAAAACTCAGTCCCCGACAAATACAAATGTCTATAAATACCAACTTAAGTAAGTAGCGGAAATCCGCTCTTAGGCCGGAACAGCTGCCATATTCATTTTTATACGTATAAGCATACCACCCGAAATTGGAATAACGGAACACTTGGTGAGGACTGAGGAGTCAACTTAACAACGCAAACATTATTCTACTTAGATCTGCTCTGGAATTATCTTCATTTTCTTTTATATTGGCAATAGTTCGTTATTTTTCATGCCAACTGATTCAATAGAAAATTTGGGTTCTAATTAATGCTAAAATCAATACACGGGTAGCTCTCTCCGTAAACATTTAAAAAAAAACACTATTTCATTGCGCCTAACTTACAGCAACTTAAAAGCAAGAAAACTTAAATAACATCAATTTAAGTTTTCTTTTTAAGTTGCTTACGTAATAGCAATATTGAGGAACACTTGTAATTAGGTGCACTGATCAATAAACCACCTGTATTAGGTACTAAATCTATGTAGCGAACGTAAATTATTTAGTAGATTAGTCGTAGTAACCGATTACATAAGGCATTGGTCTCAATCTTTTAAGTCCTTAAGAATCTTCCATTTGGTTCAACTGGACTTAGTCCCGCATCGCTGCGAGTCGTTATGGAGATGAAACGTTCGTAATGAGATCCTCACTGAACAAACGCTCCGGACCGCTTTGCATAATATAGATCAGGGGTGGCCAACTGGTCGATCGCGATCGACCGATCGATGGCGACTATTAGTCCAGTCGATCGTGGACCTATATTATGTTGATAAAACATCATCAACTCAGACTTCCATTCCAAAGTATTAAGTAAGGAAACAATCTCACATGTGAAGAAGTATGTAATTGGTAAATCGCAAGGGGTTTCGTTAGTAAACAGTAGATCTTATGTCTAATCAAGTTGGCCACCCCTGATATAGATTCCTCAGAAAATACGTACTTCGAGAGCCGATTGTTCACTGAGACAAGCACTCGAAAGTCGCTCAAAACAAATATGTTCAAATTATGACACATTTATTATTCAGGATTCCCTACGCAATTTTAAAACACTCTTGACCAGCTTCCTTATTAATATTAACTTTTCGTTATCCAGAATTAAAACCTTTACGCTGAAAACGTTGTTTAAGAGCTTAAAAGGTTAAGAGCGGACGAAAATAATTAGACAAGTCATAATAAAAAGTCTAATTTTTGATGCGTCTCATTTTAATAAATAAATATAAAATAAATAATAAATAAAATGTTACCATTTTAATTGGACCTACATTAATTCAAGGAGTAAAATAAATTGTCGAATATTAAACCATAGAGCAAACCTCTGGTTTATTTCATAAACATGAGATATGAATGACAGGATACGATTGAGATTGGAGTTTTTTACTATCCTTTATAAGCAACAATACTTAGTCATGTGGCGGGATTTATTATATTTTAGATTATTATCTAAAAAACTAAATGCAGTCTGTCATCTATTCTATCAAGTGGGTATATTTCTGGTTAATCTGTTTAAATTGTACTTTAGAATTAATATCACATTCTTGATTTATGCAATACGTTTAGTTTAGTACCCTAAACGCTTTGAAATTTTAGAAAAGATTCTAAGTACAATACTTAGTGTTATAGATATTATTTACTTAATAATATATATAACACTAAGTAGATAGAACTCTTTAAGTTTAGATTAGGAGCATCTAATCCAGGGATTCCCAACCAGTAGGGCGCAACCTATTTAGGGGCGTGGGGTGATCCAAAAGGATGGCACACTGAGGGTCTTATTTAGGCCAGAATTAAAATGGACAAAGAATAACGAGTTACCGATTTTTAAGAAAATAAACTTATGCTTCGTCTGGCTGTTAGCGTAACTTGTAAATGCACCCACAAGACAGGAATAAAACCCTATAAAAAACAGTAATTTTTGTGGCGGACAAGGAAAAAGGGTTGGGTACCGCTGATCTAATCTTTTCTTGTTAACAGTTATACATTTTATACTAAAATTATAAAAAATAAGTTAAAATAACTAAAACCTGACTACGCAAAAACCTGCGTTTGTTCAACAAGATCTTATTGCAAACAAGGGTTTAATATTAGTTTAAATTACCCTGCATAGTAAAACTTAAGTTTCCTCACGTCTTTCCTAAAAATACTTTATTAAGAAGTGGTCTAAATCCTGAGATGTGACAAGGATCTCGCCTCGTACAATGTCGCGTTTCCGACAAACTTTACTAAGCGTTCAATTTATTTGGTCCGACCTCCGAACAAGAGCTCCTGGCACTCCCAGTAGTTGGTTGTTTGTAACACGATGCTCAAGTTTATCCAGTAGACGATTACAACATTCAAGGAGCTGCAAGTTATGCTTCCATTTAATATTACACCTATTTTTAGCATCACTCGTTTATTTTACGTAACATGTTTTAATGGAAATTGGTACTTGGTCCTTAGACAAAAACTTTCGCATTAATTTTTTTTTATTGTTCGCTCTAAATTTGTATGTTTGCATATTTATTACTTAATCATGCAGAAACAGTTGAGCGGATTTGTATAGAATTTGGCACACAAATAGATTACGACCTGCATTATGATACTTTTGATCGTGTAAAAAAGACGGGATAAAAAATATCATAGTACAGACGATGTCACTGACTTTATTTAGTAAATATAATTTCAGTTTTAGCATGAAATTGCGTTTCATACGAAACTATGTATGTAATATGAAAAAAAATACAACATCAAAGTTAGTTCAAAAAGGATTGCAATTAATTTATATTAAATTTTAAAATGGAAGGATGAAAGTTCACTTATGAAATAGATATAGCGAGTAATAATGAAAAATGATGAAAATATTCCTAACAAAGTTGTTGAGAAAGTAAGTTATCGGTTATAAATAGACTATCAAACACTAAAAGGCGTTTATTTTCGACCGACATTCAATACTCGTTAACCACTTAATATTTTACGATCGGTAATCGATATTAATATAGTGCCAATAAAATTAACAGAATCTCCGGAGACCGTCTGAGACATTATTCAAAGGAAAAAATTAACGAAACTATAAATACCTACATAATAGGCAGTAATTGTCCACATGCCTTCTCAATTAATAATTAAGAAATGAATGAAGTCCTGTCGAAAATTCGAGGTACATGTTTTACGCCGGGCACACCGCAATCGCGGCGGTAAGACCCCTCTTTGAGGAGTGGCTCGATATGCGTCACGGCGTCCTGACCTACCGCCTGACGCAGGTCCTCAACGGACCCGGAAGTTTCCAGAGGTGCCTGTGTCGGATAAGGAGGGAAGAAACGCCTGGATGTCACCACTGCGAGGATCGCCCGGAGGACACGGTGGAGCATACGGTGCAGGACTGCCGCGCTTGGGCAGAGCAAAGCCCTGTCCTCTCGCGACCGGCATTTGTCAAGGCCATGCTGCGGGGCAAGACGTCGCCAGACGATACGCTCCCGTAACATAGTGAGGGCGCTATAGTTCGAGGGACTAAATAAGTAATTTACCCTAGATATACACTGTGCTTTTCATTACGAATACGAGGAAAGTAAAAACAAGAACATAAATTTTAGCTCAAGAAAAAATTAGTGTTGATCGGATTGTCGCTCCTTCCCGCTTATTCTGTTTTCTTTTTATTTTTGTCCTGTGATCATCCAGCTATAGGTACAGCTAGTATTATTCATGTTCCTAATTTAAAAATGGCAAAGAATTTGCCGAAACCTATGTTATTTTAGAGAAATTGCTGAAACTAAATTATATTAAAGTCATAAAATGTATATTCTTAATACTTAACTTTATATTATTTTGATTTTAAACCTTATTTAATCTTTGTCTTTAACCAATCTATCATGTTTGTCTATCTGAGTCTTGAAGATGTCCAAATACACAGTAGCCGTCAAATGGCCAGACTAACGGCATTTTCCGTTTATTTTCAAGATTACATTCTTTAAATATTCTAGTGTTGAAAAAGAAGTAACAAGAGTTTCTTTCCACAGAATTGGGGCCAAGCGAAGAGGCGAGACAGGCAGTGATTCGGGAACTGATATGCACTGAGGCCGACTACATCCGCCATCTGCTATCCATAGTGCAAGTAAGTACCACCTCGTATCATCATCATAGGAAGAAATCAGTCTTGGTGTGTAATCTGACAATCCCTTCTGCTCCAAGACGAAACTGTCAGGCTTGACTGACCAAATACCAACCTGACCGATTACTTCCCATGATGATCCTAATTTATTTACAGCGTACACAAATCAAAAAAGTTTGTGATCACTAGTTTAAGCTGATATTCGTTTTTTAAAATTTATGATAAAAACAATTATACTGTTTTATTATTTTCTATTCTTAAACTATATTTTTAAATAAAGAGTCTAAAAGAAGAATAATCTATAAAAAAAAACTTAATCTTTTAAAGAAAATAATATGACCTAAGTATGTAATTACAAAGCAACTAAGCATACAATGTATGTTGAACCAGCCAGTCCCCTACTCGTATGTAAACAGCCGTAACATATTTTAAAACAAAGATGGTAACCGCATCACTGTTTATGTTCGGGATAACCTCAAATACTCATGAATGAACTTTACTACTGTTGTCACCACATTTGGAACGTATTTAAACGGCGCGGCGGTTATTATGGTAACACAGAAGACCTAGCGGCTAAGAGGGAGACCACACGATGTGGTCGTATCACATGGACGTTACTGTTGTTTTTGTCGCGAACAGTATTTTTTTTGGAATTTTATGTACTCTATGTCCGTCTGTAACGTTTCAGCAAGATTTCAGGAATGTCCGTTCAGTGGTTTTGGCGTCAAAGATAACAAACAATCAAACTTACTTTCGTATTTTTACTAGCTGTTGCACGGCTTCATCCGTTACAACTCGTAAATTATCCCACGGGAACATAAAATCTAGATAAAAAACTATCCTTTGTGTAAACCCAGGTTATAAACTATCTGTGCACTAAATTTCATCTAAATCCGTTCAGTAGTTTTTGCGGGAAAGAGTAACATCCTCCCATCCAAACAAACTTTCACGTTTATAATATTAGTAGGAAGCAGGGTTTAAGATTTAACATAATGTACCTACTTCTTGACACTACGCTTTGTACCCAGTACGTACAAGTACAAATAGTTGCAATTATATCGACAAATGTCGGATCAAAGACAAATAAGAGCAGGTTCACATTAGGTCGGTCCGACAGTTTTAATGTTAGTACACAAACGTGTCGGATCCATATTGACATATGTATGTCAATAACGCCGTTCACATTAAGGCGACCGGACAAAACTAACGGATCCGACACGATGCCACGATGTCGGATCGGACATAATATTGGCGTACTGGCAAGTATGGCGCAGTTCACATTTACTTTCACGATTAAATCATCAAAGGAACGAATAGACATTCAAAAGTATTTATAAAACTTTAGCTCGTCAATTCTTAATTTGCTTATTAAAGTTTGAAAAGTTCTAACTTCATGTCTCTCGGCAATAATTGAATGCACCCAATATTTCCCTTTTCTGTTTCGGTATATGCCTGCTATTTAAATGCCAAATTGCAATCAAAACATCGTCGACTTCGATCGTATACGAAAGCCAACTCACAACTGCTTTGTGACGTTGGTAGTATTCACAGGTCGGATCGGCAGCGTCTAGTGTGAACAGCAACACCCGACTGTCGGCCAAATGTAAACTGTCGGACCGACCTAATGTGAACCCGCTCTAACCGAGTGAGCTCTAACCAGCAGCAAATATCGATCATATTTCTTTACTTAATTGAACAGTCTCCGGATCCAGTTTAACTTCGAGGAAGACCGATGTAATTGTTTCAATAAACTCTTGTTGAGTTGGAATATCTGCATTCGCGATAGTGTCTGTTATCTAGATACAAAAATATAGCTGCACTGTATAGTCAGACTCCAATTTGTATAATTATATTATGTTACAGTTAAAAAAATTATATTGCAAAACAATAGACAAGAACGACTAAACTTATTAGTCAAAGTCATAAACTTTCATTTTGTCTAGTTATTATTTATAATAGCTGGTTGATGTTGGTGAAAGTAATAAACTCGGTTCCACTAGCTGTCGCCAATTAGGTAAAGTCTAAATAATCACTCAAATATATTAGAATTCTTAAGAATCGCAGGTCGTGAATCGAACCCAGCCAGGCGCATAACTGTATATTTTATTCATCACTACTGCTCTCAAAACGGTAAAGGTAAACATCGTGAGGAAACCGACATGCCCTAGAACCAAACTTTCGAAGACATGTGATGAATAGTATATAGTGTATCAATCAACCTGCACTGGAATATGTGTACTGTAGATTATGGCCCACTCCCTCTCACAGAGAGGCCTGTGCCCCAACAGTGGGAACATTTATGGGCTGATGATGATGATGATATTTGAAATCAAGATTTACCCAACCGTCAAACCGAAGGAGCTTGAGGTATGAGAACATAATTAAAATGCCGAAACGAATGTACTCAAACCTAATATAAAAAATAAACCCAATATAAACCCGCTATATGGGACAATTACTAAACTCAACGCGGAAGCTAAGCTGAAGCTAGTTCACATTAAAAATTAAAAATATGAAAGCTGCTTTGTGATTTAGTACTATCTGAAAATTTCTGAATTCGATTTTTATCATACGAGACGAGACTGATTTTAATTTCACGTTGGTCCGGCATCTAATCAGCGTCGTATTCAAGAAATGTTTTCATTGAATACCAAGGATCTTTAATGCGTAGGTTGTAACAGAGAGATAAGGGGGATAAAAAGTAATTCGCTGTCAGACGTCCTCTCTCGTTCCTTGTATGAGTGCACATGATTATTTCAGGGATAAGCTCAGAATCCACGAGTGCCGTGAGGCTTATGACATCTAACAAAAGGCAACGTTAAGCATGATCATTGGTTAATTAAAACCCAACCAAGTGTGTGTCCGACGTCCGCGGACAGAGGGGTTCCGCGTCACGTACTATATTGTATTCTTGTGTATTATTTTGCAGTCCTACCCTGCCGGGGAAGCGATGAATGCGCGGGTGGTTCCCGCACGCCTAGAATAATGGCGCATATTCATCGGTCGTTAACTTGATCGGTATACAGCATACGGGGAATCCTCGCAGGCTATCTCGCCTAAAACCAATAAAAGTTACAAATCGATACGTTTTCGTTACACCATCTGCAGTGACTCCCCGCTTGCTTTATACAGACCGTGATATCGACCAATAAAATGCATCGGTCCTCTTGCGGGTGTGCCACTTTTGTCAAAAAATGGCGAAGAACATGGAGGTTTTCCTACACCCCGCATGCGGGCTATCGACTTATGAAAACGGTTCCCCGAATGCGGGTCCTGTGGCATGCGTTCCAGAAATCTCTCGCACTAATGCGGCCCCTATCGACTAATGAAATTGCGCCATAAATTACGGACGCCGTAATTTGCCGTATGCTTTAAGTCCCTCGTACACAACGCGATCTTGAAGTCTCTAAGTCCACAAGTCGATGAAGTCTCCGATACTCGTACCTTCCGACTTTGCCATCCATTGACGCGTGCCTGTATACGAACCCCTATGGATTTGTATTGCGATAGTCGCCTGGATAGCAAAGTCGTAAGGTATCGGAGACTTGCGTCGCGTTATGTACGAAGGAGCTAAATCAGCAGATTCTGAGGCAAACCTCCGCCTTCCACGGCAGGAGAAACTCCAGGAGGATACCCCACAAGTTTTAAAAAAATGTGGTCCCACTTAGCTATCTCTATTTTCGTCTAACACTGACTCTAAGAAATCGATTTGTGTCGGTCACTTCCCAAGCTTTCACGTGCCCTTCGCGAGCAGCGGTAAAGGACGCCCGAAAGCCCCACAATGACATATTTCACTTTACTTTTTCGGAGGTTACTTATTTACTCTTATTTGCTTTACCAGTATGCTACAATAGTCAGTATTAAGTGCCTCACTAGTACCCAGTTTTGTGTAAGCGACAGTTTAATGTCAACTTTAGTTCCACAAAAAACCTCAGAGCTTTTATTAAGGGCTGATTTTTCAATAGTCGGATAACTTTTATTTGAGGATTAAAAATAACGGTTTGACATATTTTCTATAGATAATCAGTCAAACTGCCATTTTTATTCCTCAGATAAAAAAAAATTGATTAGACTTTTGAAAAATCAGCCCTAAGTCATTTAAATGTGAATGGTAAACCATTTGTTAAAGATCGACATAATGCGGAGGTACTCGGAAACCCGCTATAATGCGAGTCATATTTTATCTTGTAAAATGAGGAAAAAGAACAAAAAATAATATAATTCTTAATTCCAAAATTGAAGTTTCGCGGATGGAATCGACGATCCCTATCATGAGGATTAGTCCGCTCAGTAATAGACTGCGTACTTGCCAAGGGTATTATAAAATATTGGACGATCCTGAAACGTAATGTATTACGCAGGTAAGATTACGAATTCAGCATTGTTGGTCCCCTTCAATAACATTCGGCATTTACCGAAGAAATCCGATCTGTCGTTGTGTAACATCCGTGTAATAGAGATGCCTACCCGCGACCCCTAAGCGCTAGTAGTTACGCCAAATCTGTCCATCTACCTATCAATTCAGTATAGATGTAACATTGATGATTGACACTTTATAGTTAGGTTAATCAAACAATAGCATCTTCCATTTATAGAAACCTGCCTACGCTATATTACGCTACACGAGTATCTCTCCATAAACACCTTTATGATTTAGTTTGTAATTACATAGATAATATACAAATTAATAAATGAGTGGTTCGACACTAAATTATTATAGCTGCACGGGACGATTACAAGGTTAAGCAACTCTTGCCAAGTTAAACAAGTTGATGGGTTACCATTCATTAGAACTGTAAACTGTCTCGGCTTTTATTTGTAAATATTTGGTAGATACGGGTAGTCAGAAGCCTGTAACTGAAAGTCCGACAATAAGACTTACACATAGACCTACAATGTTCCTTCCCACTGCTGGGCCACAGGCGTCCTCTCTGGGAGAGAGAGTGGGCCATAGTCCAACACGCAGGTCCAGATAAGATAGCAACTATTAAGTACTGTTTATGGTATGCACTAAAGTATTCATTAAAAGCATAATCTAATTAAATAACATGAACTTTCTGCTAAGTACTTTTAATCGTTCACTAGGAACTAATTAAGGCCAATAAAATATAAGCTACCAAGTTGGTATCGTGAGAATGTCGCTTAACTTGCCTTAATCCGAATAAATGCGGAGCCCACTTCGCAGAACTTATTTGGGCTATCATACGATTAAAATGGAGCTTTTGTTACTAATTTTAATTATTGCAGTGGTTCTAATTATGATTGTAGTATACTACTGTAAATACTATAAAAATGGCTACCATTCAGGGTACGTTGAGTTCCGAACCCACATATAGAGCAATGTTATTGACAGAATTGGGCAAGCTCATTTCCCATGAGGCAGTACAGACCGAAAATGGACACACTAATTTATGTACTTATATCTAGCCATTTATATTGTCCAATTTACTTTTTTCTTCAAATTAACGTCTAAGTTCCAGTTGACTTTACGTCACAAAAACGGAGAGTCATGATAGGGCAGCGTCATAAGCAGTCGCACATTTAAACGCGCGTGCCCGCGCCGACTTGTCTGTCCCGTGAACCTGCTTCTTTATAGAAGCACCCTTGCAGTGACTGCCTGACCAAAGATTTAACCGAAGATAGCAACTGAGATAGATTATTAATTTCCAACGTATATCATTCTGTAATACTGTTAGTGAATTTGAAGGTCGCAGGTTTTTCTTTATATATAATACTTTGTATATAATATAGTGCAAAATCATCGTTTGATGAGCGGGAAAAGTTTTAGAGCCACCGCCACTGGCGCCACTATCGCAAAAATATTGAAAACTAACTATAAAATATATTTCATTTCTTCAACATTCTTACAGTGTTCCCTTTAAGCAAAATACATTTATTACTCTAATAGAAATATTATTTCACAAGGATGTCGATACATTTACAAACACAAAATGACATGAATACGTATTGAAACAAATATGTTATAAATATTTTTTCCATTCACAGTTTTAAATATATTTTATAACATTTTGACACAGATTTTGACGTCCCCAGATAACTAAAAAAATTATGAACATTGGTATACCGTGCGAAAGTGACAATACTCAATTATCTATTAAGCCCCAAACACACGAGTGTTTTATTAACGTGCGTTCACAAAGCTGGTCGCGTGATGTTTCTAGAGTGTAATGCTGAGGGTGAAAGCCCTTCATCATCTAATGATGGTACAAATTTTTGACGCATTTTTTGTAGTGGCGCGGGTTAATAAATAAATACTTAGTAATAAATAAATCAATATTCCACAACTATCACACAACGCCATCTATTCCCAAGCTAAGCAGAGCTTGTGTTATGGGTACTAGACAACTGATAAACATGCTTATATATTTCTAAATACATACATATTATAGATAAATTACATCCAGACACAGAACAAATGATCGTGCTCATCACACAAAGATTTGTCCTGGGTGGGAATCGAACCCACGACCTCCGACATAGCAGTCAGGGTAGTGACCCTGACTGCTATGCCGATTATTTATCAGGCCTGTTGGTCTAGTGGTTAGCGAACCAACAGGCCTGATAAATAATAATAATAAAAATAGGTATACTGATTTGAATAAAAAATATTTTCACCTCTTTTATCAACAACAATTAATCACCATAATGATCATTTACGATGTTTTGTGTGTAATTTAAGTACAGTATTTTCACTGATATAGGGAAAAACACCACCAAAACCACCCAAATTGTACCATCAAAATTAGAACCTTGATAAATATCTTTATTAAAAAAAACTGCTAAGAATATGGAATTTGTATATAATTTTGAAACCATTCTAAACCCTGTTGTGCATTTTAATCACATCACCGACTTATTCATAAAATGTTTTTAAAATGTAAACACCGAAATTGTAGTTTTTCTGTCCGATTGGCATTAAAAGACTTCCAACGTTTCTGGTGGGAAATCAGAACAAGTTGGAGAACTTCTGTTACTGCTGTACGTTAGCACATGGCTAAATGAAGGAAACGATGGTAGTGCCATCCTCCTCTGTTCATTCTATTAGAGCCACTTAATGATTTCGTTATTCCCACCAAAATTATAAATATCCCACGGACGCACCTTTCCCATAAAATATCGCACAAAATGAAAAAATAAAATTGACATTATTTAGAAAAACTATTACTGAATACAATTAAAATGAGTAATTTCTATCAAAATATTGTAGTTTCGTTTAAGCGATGGTGATGGAATCCCTAGTAAAACAGATTGTGGACGCGCCACCAAACTTAGAATTACGATTAACAACTATTTTTTAAATTTACTATTGATACCTTATTTACTAAAATATTTACGGCCGGAGAGTATTGGACGTTTGAGTTAAACAGTTACAGATAAGATATGATTTTCAACCACGCCTAGTAAATTTCACGTTTGAAAAATTCACTTAAATATGAGTAGATCGACAAGCAACTTGTACTGAACACATCACTGAGCAACGACAACCGATTTTTCATCACAGTCGCAGCATTGTACTTTATGCGATATTTAACAGCGTGGGTGCTACGCCTTATTTGTAGGTGACATTTAATTTATTTTAATCATGCTTCTTCAAAATTGTTATAAATCTGTGACGAAATTAAATAAATATTACACAACTATCACACAACGCCATCTAGTCCCAAGCTAAGCAGAGCTTGTGTTATGGGTACTAGACAGCTGATAAACATACTTAAATATATCTAAATACACACATATTATACTCGTAGATAGATTACACCCAAATAATAATAAAAGTGAATTGCTTTTTATTCTTCTTACAATTCGATACGATTAGTGGTTGTTTTCAGTTACATATTGTTTCAAATTGTTGGCTGCAATTTAGTGCTATTATCATTAGTTCACGTGAAATTGTATATAGATACAAAAGGATTGGATGGGAGAATGGCAAAATATAGTGGAACGATCCCGCTAAAACTGTACGATATCACGATAACATTGATAAATCACTGTGAGTAATTTATTACATTGATAGAAACAAATCGTAATGTATAGTATAAACGTATTCTAAACTTTACCTTATGATGAAATTCAGTAAGTTCGGTTTTTTTCTTGATTTATGAATAAAAATAATGCCTTATTGAAAAAAGAAAGTATACAATGTCTTTTTTTACAATTATGTCCGTTTAATCAGGTCCCATTAAACATAGCGTATATGCATAAACAAATTCTATAAGACTATGTATCATTTGTTTTTAATTTCTCGATCTTTTCTCTATTTCCAATTTTCCTATTACGGAAATCTGACAGCCCTGATCTGAGAAAAACTGTCATAGTTCCAGCCTGTAAGAGCCACACTGGCTGACTGATTCGTCAACGAACGAAAGTGTTGAAAGATGAGAGGACGATAGTGAATGTCTCCAAACACATTGCAGTTTTTTTATAAATTAAAATTGTTATGAAATGAAAAAGTTACTTATCAATTGATGTTTTTTAGGATAAGTATGACGTAGGTGAGCACTAAAAACGGATTTTATGAAATTCGACCCCTAAGGGGTTGCTTTTGGGGTTGATAGTTTGTATGCAAGCGCTAGGAGTTTTAAATTTTGAATACGGGTTCTTTTGAGGACGTAAGAGTTACCTATAACGGGATTTTGCGAAATTCGACCTAAGGGGTTTGTTTCTTGGGTTGATAGTTTGTATGAAACTTTGTTACTACAAAGTGCTAGGCGTCTCAAATCTTGAATGGCGGTTCTTTTTAAGACGGAAATGCTCACCATTTGGAAATTTTGTAAAATTGACGTATTGACGTAAGTGATACTTAAGACGGGATTTTGCAAAATTCGAACTCTAAGGGGTTGTTTTTGTGGTGGAGGGTTTGTATGAAACTTAGTTACTATAAGGGCAACTCTGAAATTGTGCATGGGGTTTTTTTAAGACTTAAATGCTCATCAACGCTTTATTTTGCGAAATTCGACCCCTAAGGGACTGTTTTTGGAGTTGATATTTTGTATGAAACTTCGTTACTACAAGTGTTAGGAGTTTCAAATTTTGCATGAGGTTTCTTTTAAAGACGTAGATGTTCACCAAGGCGGAATTTTGTTAAATGCGACCCCTGAGAGGTTGTCTTTGATATAGTTAGAGGTCTAAATGCAGGGGCTTCTATTTAGGACATACATAGGTTCTCAGTAAGAGTGAATGTTGCGAAATTCGACCCCTTAGGAGTAGTTTTGGGGTTGTTAGTAAGGAATAGCAAATTATGCATTGGGGTTATTTTAGGACGTAGGTGCTACCCAAGACGGGTTACGGGTTAATATTACGGGTTGAAAGATTATTTTTTATATTGATTTAGATTTTCCAAAAGTATCCCATATGCCTTTGTCAAACAGACAGGCGAAAGCGAAGCGTTTCCGAAGCGATACCGAACCGAAGCGAGACGTCAGTCCGATAGTTCTGTCACGCTATCGGAACGCTTTCGGTTTTCTATGTGACTGGATTCAAACAATTTCATACATTACAAATAAAAACGTCACGCTTCGCATTCGCAACGCCGGTCTGTTTGACAAAGGCTATAAAGAGGGTGGCTGGGAGAAGAAATTCACAAAAGGAAGTTATATTATAGTTACATTATATAAATCTCATGCGTAGTATTTTGCTCGGATTTCTATGAAGAGGTTTAAGGGGAAGGGACAATGGCAAGGGGAAAATATTTTATTTGGTATCACGGATGAATAAAACATTAAAGGTCTGGTGGTTTGTCTGCAGGTGTTCATAGCAACGGCTCATGCGCTGCAAGATGCTGGGAAACTACTGGACATTGATACTGAGAAACTCTTCACGAACATCCCTGATGTCCTCAACGCCAGCCTGTACTTTTGGGAGACCACTATCTACCCTATGATAGTAGATGCCCACGAAAAACAGGCTCCGTAAGTACATACAAATATATTATTTACTAGCACTGGTTTTTGCGCACTTTTTTTGGGTGGTAAACTCATCAAATGGGTCCGAAACCCTCGGTACAGTGAAAGTAAATTTTAGTCTTACTGACTAAAAATCCACCCTATTCCTTCGGTCGCCTTTTGCGTTCCAGAGTCATGGTGTCTTTTTAAAACAAACCCACATACCCAAACAGCCCATATTACTGTTACTAATATGTAGGTATTTTATAAGACAAGTAATTTAAAAATCATCTAGTAGTTTTTGAGTTCATTCCATTACCAATAAAAATAAACTTTTCATAATATAATATTGGAATTAGGCGGCACGATTAGCGCAGTGGCTGAGAGATCAGCAGCAGTCGACACTGCGCTAAACGTGCCCCGGGTTCGATTTTTGCACGGAACAAATATTTGTGCTACAAGTAGACTTTGTTCCGGGTCCGGTTGTTTGTGTATGTGAGTTTCTATGATTGTAAACGTGCCCACTAAACAGGAGAAATTCCTGGAGTGGGACAAACTTAAATAAAAATAAAAAAATACCACACCCTCAATGTATGACTTTGTTAGATAAAATTATACATACTTAGATGTTATCTTTGAATTATGTGTTACTAAGGTACCTATATGATATTACACAATACACATTACACAGGTTCAACACAGAAATAATGGCGCCAGGATTCATGCACTTCCGGGACATGTTTCAACCCTACGAAAAATACGTAAATGAGCAAACTAAAGCCTTGGACTACTTACGATCCTTGTCCAACAACACAGACTTTATGGTATACCTGACTTGGTGCTACAAACAGAAGGCTTGTAACAGGTCAGTAATAAAGGTTCAGACATATTATATATAAATTCTTGATATTTAAGCCGCGTTTCCATAACACAAGTTCGTAGACAAACACTTTATTGCCGATACGACACACCATCAGGATCCCTGGATCCAGGTTTTGTAAGTGGAAGCAAGTGGACGATTAGTTCTATAAAAATAGAATAGAATAATCTTTAGACAAGAAGACAAGTCCCTGACTCCTGTGCTAGGTGAATGAATAAATCAAATATTCATCAGTAGCTTGTATCGACCACAAGACACAAAAGTGTCCAACGTTTAATGGAAAGGCGCCTTTAAATCGACTCTTAACGTGATCAGTGGTCTGGCCTTATTAAATGTTTTGAAAAATATCTAGTTGTAACTCCGCGACAAAATCCAGGCTTCGATCATGCATATTTTTTCATTTTTAGTTTGAATTATAAATTTAATAACAGAATTATTAAAAACATAATGATCCTGAAAGTACCAGCGGTTCTGTTTCAGGCTTCAGCTTGCAGATATCATGGTTAAACCAATGCAGCGCTTGACCAAGTACAGTCTGCTGCTACGCCGTCTCATCAATCATACAGATATAGAACCGGAGCGCACCTCTTTGCAGGCCATGGTAAGCTCTACACCTTGCTGATTAATGGCCAGTTTCTTCATTAAAAAGTAATAACTAAATTTAAACGCTTTGCCTTAAGTAATAAAGATTTTTGGTGGATTTGTGGAAAATCAAGAGGAGATAGGCCCAAATTAAACGTAAACATTGTCTCTGTCACCTAAGACCTAAACTGGAGTTAAGAGTAAAACTCAACTCAAATAAAAAAAGAAACACATTTGCTATAAATATCAGTAAAGGTAAGTCACAGTTACTTTTACTGATGGCAAAGAAACTGGCTGTAAGTAACAATTAACCAACTTTCAGTCTACACAGCCATATTACATTTTAACAAAAAGTCACCAACAATAATACTTACAGTACATTTTTATTGGTACGCTGCGTGAACGCAACCACAAACAATTACATTAGTTTTACTCTTTCTTCATTACTTATTTTTCAAACAAATAGTTATTTTGAAAGTTCACTGCACTTAATTTACTTAAGGTACCTACTCATTTCTTGCGTTGAAAGTCTGGGTTTCACGCCGATGAAACTTTCGTAATATAAATTGGAGCAACCCAAGCCCCAATTACGTATTATATTTCATCCATTTTCCATCTAAACATGGAGCTGAAATCTACCGTGCTTACACTCAATTTAATTCCCTCCTACACAGAGGGAAATGAATTATCACAATTAACTATAATTAATTTTCTTAATTATAATTCCTACAGTTAAATTAGAGTCGTTAAGTCAGAATGACGAGGTTTATGAATTGACGCTTATTTTTGCATTTGTTAAACAGGAGACATGTGCTAAAAATTACGTTCAGGATTTGAACCGATCAATTCGTCAGCGAGAGGAATTGGAGAAAATAGAAAGACTAGCCAACTCGATCGAATCCTTCGAGATAGTAAGTATTGAACTGATTTATTAAAAAGAAGTTTTTTTTTTCGAATAACTTCTTTTCGATAAACGATTATGCCAGCCTGATTTATAGTCGAAAGTGCTCGATGGTTTTGTATTACTAAAAACCTAACCTTTTGTATACATAAAGATTTCAGGGTGGCTAAAAAACTAACGAAAATTTTGTCACTTTTTATTTTGTTTAATTTTACCAACTACATTACGACTTGGACTTAAACTGGTTAACCAGCGTTCACAAAAATAAGTTATAGTTTACTAAGTGAAAACTATAAATACGTGCACGTTTTAAACATTGCCAATACCGACCGCATAAAATCTGTCATTGAATAAATATTTTGTGCTTTATTTTCATTTATATTTTTCGAGGAATTGAATACACTGATGTTAACCCCAGCGCAGTTTTCAATTATTACTCCTGTTGTCTCGTACGATTGAATGATTATATTGGATCGGAGGATTATTATTATTAATTTGAAAATGAATAGTTCTTTTTTTATTGTGTATTTAAACTAAGTATAAATGATGATTTGCTGACGCCATAATAATATTGTGACGTCATACACCCCTTTTTACACTTGTACGCTTTTAAATAAACAATTATCATATGAAAATACTAAAAATACACTATAAAAAATTTAAACAAAGCATTTCATTGCTAAACGCTATTTCAAGTGACACGTTTTATAAAAGTTCTAAGACGTATTAAGCTCATTTGAAAGTCTATTTTCCCGACTGCTTCATAAGAAAGGTTATGTTTTCCAGTCGTTATTTTTGCATTAAATATGGTTGTTCCGCCGAGCCTACAAAATTACCAAGGTAGTCACTGTGGCTCCGAACTGTCACCGGCAGCCACGTCATGGCATAACTAAAAAAATAAACAAGCTTTCACGTGGTCAGTAAAAAAACGGTAAAAAGGCACTTTCTTTCACCGATACTGGCCCACCTGACTCGGGATCATTTAGTCAGAGTATATTTTTTTTAAATGCACTGCCATGTCCATGATACAAGAGAATGTGCTGATTGCATGTCAATATTGTATTTTATATCAATTTCATAATGTTAATGATTTACGATTAAAAATTGTAATTTTAAATCCAATCGTATTACTTAAAAATAGAGGAATAATGAGATTCTGAATGTCTCGCGTCTGCGGTTACCTAAACGCTGTTTTTATTTCAGGATTTCAAAGACGAGGACCTGGACAAATATTTTAGGTTGTACGCACAGTTAAATCTGAGGGCCCCCATGCTCAGCTGCTCTCCTCATCACAGCCGAACACTCATTCACTCAGGGGACTTGCGCTATAAGGACAACATTAAGGAGGCAAGATCTGAAATGATAATTTTAATAGTGATCTCCATCAATAAGTCAAAGCTTTAAAATGAAACTATTAATCAAAATTTATTTATTTTTATCGGATAAAAAAATCAAGGGATCGCTAGTAAAATTATTGCATCCAATGCTTTGCGTATATAATCGTTTTCGGATGCATCCGATTCATTTTATATTAATTAGTTAAAGTCACTTATTATTCAAGTTCATTCGAATAGTGTAACTTTTGTCGAATAGTGTAACTTTTGTCGAATAGTGTAACTTTTGACGCAAACACTCACTATGAAGAATAAGTTGCTTTTTATATTATACATTTAGTATTATGCGTTATGCTCCTAGTTTTGCACGGATGCGAATTATCTGTATCACTTTACCATGCGAATACTGTTTGTACCTTCTTAGATCTTTCCTAGAGTCTGACAGCCTATTCGGCACCACCCAGAATTTGATGAACCCTCACAAAAAAAAGAAAATGATTGCTTTGTTAGGCGTCACGCCGATGCGGCACGATTTTCAAGTCTGCATAAACTATTGCATTTCATCTATCAAAATCCACTAAAGGATCTGGCGCTGATGTCTGCGTGGCGCCACATTCCCAAATACGACCGAATGCCGTGTGATTTATTAGACAAGGCATATGTGATTTATTACAACAAGAAAGATCCTTTCGAATGAAACTGATTTTCCACAGATGGAAGTGCGTGTCTTCCTACTCACTGACATGTTATTAATCTGCAAGAAACTCTCAAAAGGTGGCAGTGGTTTTCCATTCAAACTTGTCAGGTAAGTGCTTATCTTACAAGCGAACTATACCTATAGCGTTTCCTGTTATTTGCACTGCGAACTACCCCTAAACTATTTACTTTACAGGCCAAAATTCTTTATCGAAAGGCTTATTAGCCACGTGAAGACCCATCCAAGAAATCCAAAAGAATATGTATCCATAATCTTCGTGGCCATCGATGATCTCGGCTCATCACACACCGCGTTCAGTTTATCAGAATCGACAAAGGATCCCGCCGCTCAAGGCACGCTTAAGGTAGGAAATTTATAATTTACGCGTTATAACCACATACTTAATACAAATTATACCTAATGAATAATAATTTCCTAGACTTGGGAACATAAGCTACGTGAAGCCAGATTAACATATGAGCTCGCCGTGTGGTTCACCAGGAACCCGTCACGGGACCTCACGGAAATAGATATTGATTCTTCCTCCGACTACGGTCTCAGCATACCGAGCGTGTCCAAGCCGGTAAGTCATTACTCTTTCTCATTTTGGAATTGATCCTAACATCATCATCATCAGCTTATAAATGTTCCCACTGTTGGGACACAGGCCTACTATATATGAGAGAGAGCGGGCTATAATTCACCTCGCGGGCCCAGAGCGGGTTGGTAGATGTCACATGTCTTTGAATTTCTAAGACATGCCGGTTTCCTGACGATGTTTTCCTTCACCGTTCCAGAGCAGTAGTGATGAAATAAATTACACAAAGTAATGCGCCTTGCTGGGTTCGAACTCACAACCTACAACTCCTAAGTCGAGGCCCATACCACCGGGCCACCAGTGCTCAAATTTTAATTGATCCTATAGTATCAGCCATAGCCTAAACGCTGCAAGTAGAATTATACATATCTCATTCTTAATCTTTCGTGATGATGACAATTTGAGAACGCCAAATTACACGATCACGGTTTATAATGAAACTGGATGGATGTAAGATTGGTGAATCTTTAGAGGCTTCCAGGTAGACCAGTTTGTGCTAAATGATTAGGATTAATTTATCTTTTAGGGTGCAAAGCAAAGCTCTGATGAAATAAATATAGACCGAGAAGCGCGCGAGCGCGTCGCTGCAATGCTCCATCGTAGCCTGGGAGTATCAACTGAATGCGACAACTTCTCCCAAGCATCCATGAACACTGAGTCGTTCGAGGGTAAGATGTGGAACATTTTTACTTATTCAATTTAGTCCCAAGGTGGATTGATGACACTCTTAAATGACCACTTCAAATTCATAAATAAAATACTCTATCCTTTTGCTCTAGCAATAGATTTGATAATAAGTAAGGAATAATTTTGTCAAAATTCCTGTGATAATTCTACAAAAGTGGCCTTTTTAGACCCACTGGAGAACCCAAAGTCTGACTGGTCGATGCGTGATGTAGCTTGGGGTTAGCATGTATGTCCTCCAGTGAACGCATTTATGATAATAAAATTAATTAAATCGGAGACCTATTTGATTTACAAGCCTTATACTCGTATTTATTTTATTTGGTGCATATTTTGAACGAACTTTTAGAATATTCAAGACTTAATTACTTAATTGAAATATCATTAGAAACAGATACTTGTAACTTGTGTTCAGTAACTAACTTAAGGCACTTCTGGAGATAAACACAGCCAGCTAGATGCTGGCGTGGTGGAATGCTAATTACTTATAGCCAATCGTTTTAAAAATCTTTGAGTGTTTTACGTACATTGAACGTTGAGGACTGTACAAATACTACGATATATGACCTACTCGCTGTGAGTGAGCACGGGGTAGCGAGCGCTAAGATCAAATATATAGAAATGTTTGAAACATGTCACGAGGCACCGCTTGTGAATTCGCGTACTTACAAAGTAATTAAAGTCTCATTCGCCGCCCGCCACTCCGCTCACACACTTAAATCAAAATCGTGAACAGGCTGTAAGAAGTTTTAATGACATTACTGATCATCATTCTTGGTTCTAAAGGCGAGTTATCCATGAGCCATGGAGGGCGGGTGTTCCCACACGGACTGCGGCACCCAATGAAGCGGAACTCTACTGGTGGCAGCTCCAGAAATTCGAGGCTGTCCAGCTTCCAACACTCAACAAGGTAAGTATAACAAGTTCTCATTTTCATTATTTTTACATATTTCTTTCATTTTTAAATACTGATGCTGCTGTCTGCATTATTCCATTGCTGGACAAAGATATTTTATATATTCCCAAAAAAAAAACCTTTGTCATAACATTAAAAAACATTTAACATGGAGTTATGTGATGTGAGCCTAGTTATTAACAATTTATAATATACACCGCGGTGGTTTTTAGAGATACAAACTACCTTTGCACACACACGTTTTTTTATTAAAAATATTATTCAATTATATTAATACTTACCTAATAATTAACATGATTTTGAACACTGCACTTATTTGTATAGTGAGTTAAAATAAAGTAAATAATCCTTTGAAAGTAAATGGAAATCTAGGTAAATTTTGTTAAAAAATATGAACTTTGTACACAAAGTTAAGAGCAAATATTGAAGTTTTTTATTAGTCTAGGACTGTATCCTCACTTTTTAATATACGTAGGTCATTTTGTAGCTAAAGTGTGTCTCTTGCAGCGCTGCTTCTCATGACGAACCGCAGGCGGGGCCCAGTCGATACAACTACAAAGCGGGAACTTCTGTAGAACACGTCATACCCCCACAGAATCCCGAAGACGGTAAGTCTAAAATATTTTAAGCAAAGTATCTACTAGAAGGTCGCGGGACTGACGAATTACCGTGACCCCGGTACGTAAAGGGCTATTGAAGGACACCGTGGATTTTAGTCAGTCAAGTCTGACAGTCCCTCCCACCCTGCCCTGGGTGGGTGACTTATTTGATGATTTTACCAGGATAAAAAAAAAAGTATCTACTTGAACCAACATTTGCGGAAATTATCTTGCGTAAGCGACTTACAACGTGTAAACGCTTAGACAAGTGGATTCCTGCAAGTTTAAGGAACTCGCCGAATAATCAGTGGAAACATTCGTCACCTGAGTTTTGCAAGAAATTGCGAAAGTTTTTTACCAGTGGACAAACTGACGTTTTCCAAATTTTATGATTTTTTCTGATAGCTACTCTTTTCTGATTAATTTCGTTGGGGTTCGACCTTTATTGCCTCGGCGTTTTTCTCTGGTGGTCACAATGCAAGCAATTATTTACATATGAATATATTTTTATTAAATATATAAAACTTTTGTATAAGAAAACGCTATTAGAAGTTTACTATGTTGCTTCTTTTTGTTTCAATTTAGCAGCATCTTTTTCTCTCATTGCTTTATCGATTGCTGCCCGTATACTTTCAGTTTTGCTTTATATACCTTCATTTTGAACGGTTTTATATAAACGGTACATAGACCAAAATAACATTTTTACAAGTTTTGTCTGTCTGTTTGTAATGGTTAATCTCTGAAATGGCTGGACTGATTTTTTCGGGACTTTTATTGGCAGGTAGCTGATGTAATAAGGAGTAACTTAGGCTACTTTTATTTTATAAAAAAAACTCAATAAGGCAGGGTTGAGCGGGCGAAACCGCTGGAAAAGCTAGTCTTTAATAAAGGATAATAGTAGTAATTTTTTATAAAAAGAAAATGAAAAATACATCTTTCGTTCGTAATGTATAACTTTCACAGTGGTTTAAAAAATATCCTGTTAGTATACTATAGTTACTCTGAGAACTAGATCCTACGTTGGACAGTGTTATTAGATTTTTTAGAAAAAGTTTCTCAATAGCAGTCTGAATTTGTCCCCGGACCAATTCCAGACACTGTGAGAAAATGCTAAAACTACGAGTATACTATGAACAGAAACAAGGCAGAAGGCGATTGCCCAACTTTCAGTTTTCAAAAAGTACATCCTAAACGGAAGTAGTAGTTAATAAAAACGACTGTTATCTCAATATAATATAATTTCATAAATATTCTTAAATTCCATATACATAACTAAATCTAAATATTTACAAAAGATACTAAATTAAAAATACAAAAAAAAACATCCTGAAATAAATTAAACTTAACCTTTTTTAAAAAGGCGTTTTTCTAAAACTGAAAAAGGAAAAAAAAATTAATACTTTAAAATTTGTTACCCTTTTTAAGAAAATCAGGCGGATGGCAGAATATATTTGTCACTTGCAAAAGTTTACATTGAGAACTAGCGTCTGCCCCCGGTTTCACCCGCGTTATAGTAGGTATCTGGCCCTATGGAGGCCCCGGCAGTTTCCTTGGGGAGCACGTGGAAGGCGACGCGCAGTCAGACGAGTCTGACTGTCCCTCCCGCTCTGCCCTGGATGGAAAGACCCATTTGATAATTTTACCAAGATAAAAAAGGCAATTTTGGTCAAAATTAAATGATTGTGATGGTTAACGTATTTATTTGGATAAAGATTAAGTTTATGTTTACAAAAATACCGTCGCAATAATGCATTGTTTAAAAAAAAAAACAACATAAAAAAGTTATGGTAAGGTAACGTTAAAAGATAGACATCTGCTGTCGCGGCCTTTTTTTTAACTTTTCATGAGGAACAATTCCCTAATACATCAATTTGGCGTAACATAAACTGTTAACGCAGCGCACGTAACGGAAGCTCTCTCTAAGGAATATTTTTTCCCGATTTTGACACATTTTTATTGCTGCTCCGCTCCTATTGGTCATAGCGTGATGTTATATAGCCTATAGCCTTCCTCGATAAATGGACTATTCAACACACAAAGATTTTTTCAATTCGAACCAGTAGTTCCGGAGATTAGCGAGTTCAACCAAACAAACAAACTCTTTCTGCTTTAAAATATTAGTATAGAAGTATAGATAAGTGCAGAATGCCGTTCTTTTTATTAAACTCAAAAAAAAATGGCATTCTGTAACATAATCTTACCTTCATCTTACCAACAAATAGAAATGTAAAATTATATCATAACTGTGGCAAGTAGTTTTACGCCTTTTAGATATTAAAATACAAGATTTTGTTAAGGAGGTTTTTGTTTAACAAAATAAATGTTTTCGACTACACACAATAGCTGTGTATACCATACATAGGTATAGGATAAAGGTCAGTCGGACAATGCCGATTGATACAACTTTCCCCGTCCTTTTGGCGGTCCCTTTTACTCAGAACTTGGGTCTATGACAAAAAGTTGATGAATAGACATTTATAAACTAAAAAAAGGTTTCTACATTCTGGATAAAAGCTTCGAATGTATGCGTAGTTATAAATTGTAAATATACAACACAGTCTTAAACTTTTCAATTCAGGAAAAGACGTTGCCTGCACTGTGGCCATATATTTCGTTTTATTAAGTTTATACAGGGTTATTAAAACATTAACAACCTTTCATGGGCTGAAAGTACTCATGATTATAAACAACTTTTACAATAAAACCAACCGGGTGTTTTACATATTGTCGACGGATTTTTTTTTAATGAACATCTTTTTTTTATTATTTTCATGGTAGGTTTTATAGTAAAAGTTGTTTATAATCATAATTACTTTCAGCCTATGAATATAAATAACCCTGTTTAATGTTTTCCCGCGGAGTAATGCAAAGGTTTACTTCGCATGGTACGCATACCTTTCACCTTACAGTACGTAGTAACCTCATCTACATATCAAATAGACAAAAATCCATCTACTCTTTTACTGAAAATTCTTGAAACTTAAATACTGAAGGTTCAAATTTCAGTATCTTTTGTCGAACCTAATCCAATTCATAAAACTTTTTTTTTTTATCGTGGTAAAATCATCAAATGAGTCCTCCCACCCAGGGCAGGGCGGGAGGCAGGACTGTCAGACTTGTACTGACTAAAATCCACGGTGTCCTTCAATAGCCCTTTACGTACCGGGGTCACGGTAATCCCTAGGTCCCGCGATCCTGGTAGGCTTTGGCCCTCTACAGGCCCCGTCACTATGCTGACACTCTTTGAGGCGCGCGTGGAACACAACGCGCCGTCGACCCGGGAATTCATAAAACTTGGAGATTTCGATGTATCATCGTTTGAAAACATCGAGTAAGCAGCAGACTATAATTCAAGCTGTTTTTGCAGGTGTGACATCTATAACAGTCAACGTAGTTAGCGAGAGCGAATCAGAAACTGTCGTCCACACGCAGCAGACTGCACCGGTAAGTCTTAACTAGTCTAAACAATAACGCCCTAATCCCATTATTACCTGTTATATTAATTAATAATAATTTATCAGTCCCCTAAACGACAGGCTCGAAGCTCACTGATAATTATTTTGATAATAATAAACAACACTGTCAATACACTATTCTATAATAATTGATATTGTGTATACAAAAGCGTTCAGTTGCAACTTTAAAAAACAGCAGAATTTAAAGTACATAAATGTACGATAATGCTAAGTTTTGCGAAAATGTCCAAAAACAAATATCGTGTAAACTGAATCATTGATTACACTACTTTACAAAAGTTTTTGTTTTACCCAAAGTTAATTCATATTGCATATGTTTTCTACCTACCCCCTTAGTACAAAAATATATGTCTTATATTGTATCACGTCAAGTTTTTGATATACCCACATTAACCTAAGTAACTTATCTTGTTAACCGTGTCGGAGTTTATAGCTTGTTTTCGTTCTTGCGTTTAAGTATTATTTTAACATTCTCATTTGTTTTAAAAAGTCACCAAGGCCGTGTAAATTAACCTGTTATGTTTGTGGCTAAATTATTTTGTCAAAAATGAAGAGACCAATCACTGAAGCCGTAAAACTACCCTATTTCAATTACTTTCAAATCTCGGTGACAAACCTTGATAAAAAATGGGTTCCTAGTGTAGTGTCCGTAAATTGGGGAAGTATTTTATTGATCTGGGCTGCAGGATAAAGAAAAAATTTGCGATTCGGTATCACTATGATATGGAGAGAACCCACAAATCATACTACTGACTGTTACTTCTGCCTCACTGGAACTACATATTTGAACTACAAAAACCGAAAGCACATACAATATCCTGATGTTACTTCAGTCACAAAACCTGTGCTACATTCTGAAAGAATTCCTTATCCATCATTATCTAGCAGTTCCAGTAAGGGAAATGAACCACAGCCTATGGAGTTTGTAGTAGATGAGGCGGTTTCCAGCCAGGACATTGATTTCGAAGATATTCCCAGGTTGGAATCGAATTGTGAACCACATTTAAAGTCACAGGGTGATGCTCATCTGCATTTGTTTTCCTGAGAACCTGGGAAGCGTGGATGATGGAGCATGGCGAACGTTTTCACCAGGATTTGAAGGTTTTTAACGAAATGTACAAAGGATTTTGGGACAAAAATATGTTAGCGGATTACTGCTGGTCTATCATAAGAGAAACTGATACTAATCAATATAAAATAAGGAGAAACACGAGCCATTTTTAGCCCTGCCTGGAGGATTTAAATCTTAAGGCATCCACAGAAAAGGTTGAGCAGTGCACAACCTACTAGAGGTTGACCTGCGAGATGCCATACACAAAAAAAAAACATTTTTTATTTGTTTTTGAGAAAAAAATTATGAAAAAACCATTTAAAAATATGAAGTGTTAATTTTTTTCCAATTTCAGTTTTAAAGTAAGGGCTTATAACTCTACCGATACATATCATGTTTCATCTCTGGGTACACCTTGCAGTGTTATCATTGTAATTATCGGATAATATAATTATAATGATAGTGTCGAACCCTTGTGAGGAGTTTTTATAACCAACCAAATGTTATAATTTATGATTATGGTAACATAATCATATATACGGTGATAACAGCTACACGCGAAGATCTCGGCCCGTACATGGATGTCTTTGACCGTCCATGACATATTATCAAGTTCCCTTCGTGATTAGCGATGTCCCGGCTATCATTTTGATTTTTGTAAATCTGACAACTCGTCCTAAAGGGCACGTTATAACCCAGTAAATAATTTTCAAAGGCCAGAACCCCTAGCAAGACACGTTTTTGTGACGTAAAAGTAAGCGGGAACTTTATTGTTAATTTGATGGAAAAAAATTGTTCCTCGTTGGAGTCGCCTTGTCGCTCGTTGGGCGTTTTAACAATGTTTCATACAATAAACGGCGTAAATGAAATACTGAAATCTTCTGATAAGGCTTCTGATTGGCAGTAGCTCTATATTGTGATAATATGTATATATTGACGGCACGGTTAGCGTAGTGGCTGAGCGATTGGACTGCTGCGCTGCGTGTCGCGGGTTCGATTCCCGCACGGAGCAAATATTTGTATGATCTACAAGTAGTTGCTTTGGTTCTGGGCGTTTGTGCATGTGAGTTTATATATTTGTAAACGCACCCACGACACAGGAGAAATTCCTAGTATGGGGCAACGATGTTAAAAAAAAAAAAAACCAATATTGCAGCTAGGAATGGGAATTTAATGCAGTATGACATTGGCCTTGATGAAAGAGCGAAGTTTCATTAGCAGTAATAGCGACCATTAGGATCACTAATGAACGTCATTATTGAATTATTTCGGTACTGTCAATACGTCTATGTTTTACCTATTGTGTCGACAAGCATGCATAAAGGTGCAACAAGGCACTCCATATCTGTTGAATCTTTGAATGAAGTTATTTTCTATTTTAAAGCTACGGTTTACAAAGCAATAGATAATAAAATAAACCTACACCAAATACATAGACTAATTTTGAAAACCAGTCTGAAGAATTCTTCAGACTTTATTCTTGAATTTCAACTCTTTTTGACTGATAGCCAGAATTTCACGATGGCCATACCTTTTTTTTCGTTTTTGTTTGTAAATTCATCAAATGAGTCCTCTCACCCAGGGCGGGACGGGAAGGACTGTGACGGTGATCCTTAAATAGCCCTTTACGTTCCAGGATCACGATTACCTGATAAGACAGTCCCGCGATCACGGCAACGTCTGACATGTCTTCGGAGGATAATGAAAGATACTCGTATAATGGATATTGCAAGGAAAAATAACATTATCTTCCATTCCAAGTTTTTGCATCGTAAAAGGAAAATAATAAACGCATATGTCGTTTCAGAAATGAATAATTAGAATATGAGATAGGTGAAATAAAAGAGGCACTACAGATTAACTGTTTTAATAATAAAGGTGCTCTTAAGGACGAAGCGTTGGATTTATAAATTAGCATGAATAGAATAGAGTAACCTAATATGTAAACTTGTAACGGCCCACGCGTAAGAAATAACTATTATATGAGTAAGCTCACAACATACCGTCAAAAGGGCTGATAACAGTAGAATATAATGATTTGGTAAATAATAGGTAGCTAATTAAAGCACTGGATAATTGGCCTATGCAGATTTACAGAATAGAAGTTATACAGACGAGTCATGTCCCCAATCAAAATTAACTGTGAAAAATGCGTTGAAAATGATTAAAAGGAAAGAGACGGCGATAATTCGGAATTTGAAAATTATAATCTGAAATTGTTCATATTCGTGCCAGGATGTGAAGAGATTACGGAGTTCAAAAGGATTAGAGCTTATTTCACATTTAAAAAATCCTAACGACATGCTCAGAGACTCTCAATTCTTACCCCAAGACTGTGTAATTGGTCGCGGGCCTCACGAATTACCGTGACCCCGGAACTTAAAGGGATATTGAAGGACACTGTGGATTTTAGTCAGTACGAGTCTGACAGTCCCTCCCGCTCTGCCCTGGGAGGGAGGACTCATTTAATGATTTTACCACGATAAAATAAAAGGCTGTGTAATTGATTTGAATTTCCAAAATCTATGCTAAAAAACTATAGGAGGCGAAGTGATACTGTATAACAATACAAAAAAACATTTCTTACATTCCTCGTCTTCTTATATTGGTATGTGTAACTGAACTTGACGCTGTTCTAAATAAACAGAGTATCTTATATCTAAAAAAACATTTAAGTAATTTAATCACACTTTATTTTCAGCAAAACAACGGAACATTATGCCTACCTTAACTATTTAAATTGTTTTGTTCCCGAATTGTTTCTATGTTTCGGGTGTTTAGCTGAAACTTTCATGACCAACATTCATTTTGATTGTAACAGCCATTATTCTATGAACAGAGATACAACCCGTAAACCATGGAAATAATAAAAGACAAAACTAAATTATTAAATTGTTATCTGTAAAAATGTAATCTAAAAGTAGAAACTAACACGACGGTGACGGCACGTTTAGCGCAGTGGCTGAGCGATTAGACTGCTGCGCTGCGTGTCGCGGGTTCGATTCCCGCACGCAAATATTTTAGCAAATATTTGTATGATCTACAAGTAGTTGTTCCGGGTCTGGGCGTTTGTGTATGTGAGTGTATATGTTTGTAAACGCACCCACGATACAGGAGAAATTTCTAGTGCGGGGTAACGTTTTTATTAAAAAAAAAAAAACACTGGCTGACTGACAGAGCAATGCACAGCTGGAACCGTTTACCCAGGCGGTGGAATATATATATATGTGTTAGGATATTGACGTTAGTCTTGTGACTGTATCTGATCTACAACGTTGTTATTCGCCGTGGAGGACCGTCCTAAAGCCTTTGTCAGACAGACAGGCGAGTCCGAAGTGATAACGAACCGATACGAGACGTCAGTCCGCTAGTTCGGTCACGCTATCGGATCGCTTTCGCTTTTCTATGTGACTGGATTCAAACAATTCCATACATTACAAATAAAAACGTCGATTTGCATTCGCCACGCCTGTCTGTTTGACAAAGGCTTAAAGGTTCTTCAGTCCCTGTGTTCTAAGTACCTGTAACATTTTTACCTATTTGCCGATGGTGGTCCTTCAGTATTCATCATCGCATAAGGCGCCTCCGCTGGTGCCGTCGCGCAGCTCCAGTACCAGTCGCAACACGCTGCGAGTCCAGCCGCAGAACGTGGTGATGGCGCTGGTGCACAGCTTGCCTGACCTGACATTTGACACCTCCCCGACACGGCCACAGCAAAGGTAATACATACACCAATGATAGCAAAGTTTATATTCCTTGCGCCGAAAAGATTACCTTCTATACGCCCACGATAAACTATGATAGTGCCACCATGTGACGTTATGTACGCCTTTATACCATCTGCTCTCTTTTAAATATACATTAACAATGATTCTCAAGTGACAGTTGAAAGATAGAGGTCATTAGCGTGTTTATCCTTGTCGTGGTCACATAGTACCTAGATCACCTAGTTTAGCTTACGTACCACTTAAGCTCAAAACCGGGGATATGACCCATTGAATAATTGTCTAATTTAAAATTAATTCATGCTATCGATTTAGTTTTCACGAATGCTTTAATGCTCCAGTGCAGGCAAGTGCTATATCTTGAGCAGTCAGCAGATAAAAAAATCCAACCGTATTTTAGTTATTTGAGGAAAGTACCCTTCCGATATAATTGCAGAGCCTGGGTCACCGACCTTGAACGTATGAGTACTTTCTCTAGTAATGCGGATGTCGTCTGACAGCAGTGGCAATGTGAGATAAGTGACTGGTGAAGAAAGTGGTTCTTACTATAAACTATTAATGTAACCAACGAAAAATAAATAAGTATCTTTTTTAACGAACTTAGCAAAGGTGTCTTATTAAAATTTTAAATTTTACTGGGCTATTTTCAGTCCGAGCCCCCAATCGGCCTCAGAGATGTTGTTCCAAAGCCACCAGGAGCTCTTGCAGAGGAACCGCCTTTCTGCCCAACAACATCACTACTTGAGCCCAGACCACCGTGGCACCAGCTACCCACCGCCCAGCCCCAACAGGTAATACACTCATTAAAGTAGTTTCATTTAAAAAAAAAGTAGTTAGAAAATTTATATCTGTTCTCATACACCGCTCTTCCGCGCGGACGATGCAGATGAAGCAGCGGGAGACGCGAGGATGACCTTTCTAAGATAAACAAGTCTTATTTCATAAGAGGTTTAGGTGCGTTCTCAGAACAATCCAGACACATTCCAGTTAGCAGAACCAGTGATTCAATCCAGCAAAAACAGATTTAAGTTATCGTGGATTAGAAAGTATACCATAAGGCCGAAGCCAGCGAGTGTAAACTATTGAGTTTTGAGTAGCATAACTTCGGTCTCGTTTCTGCTTCACTGAAGTCTTATTTGATTCACACAAAATAATTTTTCTGAATAACACTACATTATTTTTCACTGGCCCAAAAATGTACGTTTGCCTTCAGCCTTAGTAATACAGTTAATAACTTCATTCTAGTAAGTCTAGCATTGCTTTGGATTGGATCACCGTGGGTGCTACTAGAATGAAAAGTGTCGATTTCCTTAATGAAAATTTCCTTAAACAACCCAAGATCTCAGTGCGGCCAAACCTTACTTAATTTCTTATTAACAAAATGTGTGGAATCAAGTAATGTTCGTGTGTACTATGAATTGTGAACGAATGCATAGCGTCTTGCTTGTTTGGTCCGACGGCCAATATTTCCGCACGTTTCTCGAAAACCGGGCGCTGATTTTGTTTTTTTTTTTTGTTTATGCGAAACCCGATACACCTCTCTAGTATTTTTGTGTAAAGAATCTATTTTCAAAACGATATTATCTCTTTTTTATTTTACCTGGTTCTCCGTTCAAAAATATGTATATTTCGCGGTAACCCCGCACAACTCGCGCCGCCTGTATCGTAAACTCATTGATGATAGTTTGCCAATAAATAGGTACTTAACCGTACGGTGGTTGTATTGTAATTAACTGGTGACAAAAAAAAACTGGAACAAAATACAACATGGTGTAAAAATATTGGAATCGATTCAATTACTGATTCTGGACAAACTATATTCAGGTTTCGCATGTACTAAAAATAAATTATATATTCTACAAATTATTGTTCTAAATTATAATCGTACGCCTAATCAGAGGGGGGGGGGACAGGTGAAGGCAGCTGCCCCAAGCGCCCCTGAATTTTGTTGATCCTTCCTTACAGTTTACTGTTGTCTCTTAGAAAAAGGGCATAAGAATGCTCAATACACGTCTCCAAAAATACAAAATGATATTTTAAACATTAGGTAGTGTCAAAAAAATACACAAAACAAATTGCTAATAAATGAGTAAGACAGGGCAGCACAGGATTTGATAACGTTATGAGTGATTCTTTCATGGTAGACGTCATAAAAGGTTTTGATGAAAAGCCTTGAAAGTTAGTCATGAAAAAGGCTATAGTATTAAAGAATTTACATAAACAATAACTATTTGAACCTGGGTACGCATACGATATAATAATCAACTTTGGTAGAGGGTTACCGTCGGCGGTATCAGCAGCGAAACTGGCCTTGTACAATATTTTGACGGCACGTTTGGCGCATTGGCTGAGCAATTGGACTCCTGCGCCATGTGTCGCGGGTTCGATTCCCGCATGGAACAAATATTTGTATAATCTGCAAGTAGTTGTTCCGGATCTGGGTGTTTGTGTGTGTGAGTTTCTATGTTTGTAAACGCACCTACGATACAGGAGAAATTCTTAGTGTGGGGCAATGTTTTATTAAAAAAAAATACATATGTATATTACGCAAGCGAATATGCACTCATTCACAACAGGTACATACTAACTTAAAGGGTAGTTGATGTCCCTTCCGCTCCACCCAAGGCGGGAGGACTCTTTTGAAGACTTTACCACCTAAAAAAAAGGTACAAACTAACACTACTTGATCTCAAAAGTTTTATTAATCGGAAATGAGGTAATGTGTGGTGGTGCCAGGATCTTGGAAGTAAAACAGTAAAATATTAACATCGTTTAACAGTGGTGACCAATCACAAAAAAGGACAATGGGCAAATCGACCTTCTATGCCAACGACTGCTAATACAAAAGTGTTCTTTACAATCTTAATGAATAGATATGATTTCTATGACGCTTTGTTTCTCATTTAGGAAATTGATCAATGTCAATTTAGGAAATTGTTAAAATTTTAACAACTTATTAAATAATTTTCATAGGCGACTAACGCTTTAAAGTCCTTCTCACTACTCGTATTAAAAATCTGACAGACTTTTTGACGGTTGAGAAGTACCTATAGCTAAGTTTAGCAAAAGCTGAGACATACAGTAATGTGCTAAGCATAGACAATATGAAACGATGCCACAATGTTCACGCGAATAAATCTTGGCTTACCGGTTAGACTATAACTGCGTCACTTGGTACGGATTCTGGTACGTTTCTGAAACTAGAACTAGCTTGCGTCTAAAATAACGTCATTACTTTAGTCGGAGTATTCTTTACAATTAGCAAATAGGATCTACTAAAAGCCTGTTCACGACCGCTGTGAGCGAGAAAGGCGGCGAGCGGTCAGATCAAAAGTATAAACATGTTAAGACCGCGCCACGAGGCGCCTCAGTTAGACATCCTCCTCATACAGGAAAATTTCCTAAAACCGCACCACCGTGACCCTAAAATTGCCAACTACCAGTTAGTTCGCAACGACCGGTTACGCTGTCACAAGAAAGGTACTCTCATTTTCTTTAAAAGGGCCCTGCATTGCATCCCTCTAATCCGTCCTCCCTTCGAGTCTCTCCTTGAGGTTTCAGTCTGTCGGTTAGGCATGACCGGTCATCAGCCCATTACCATTATATCTGCCTATTTTCCGCCTGCTCTCGGCGCAGAGGATCACACCTTTCTCGTCAAAGATTTTACATCCCTCTTCGGCCTGAGTGACTCCGTTATCATGGCGGGCGACCTCAACGCCAAACATCCCGCTTGGAATAGCACTACAACCACCCCTAGAGGGAAAGTAGTGTTCAACCTAAGCTTCTCTCTCAATTTTGATCCCATCGCTCCTTTTGAGCACACCCATTATCCCGGTGACCCTAACCACCGTCCTGACGTGTCGATATAGCGCTACTCAAGAATGTCAACCTCAAGTTGCATTCCATTGAGACGTTACACGAGCTTGACTCCGACCACCGCCCAGTGCTCTTGCACTTAACTGCTCGCTCGGGTCCCTCTGACCCCAGTCAGCCCCCTCCAACCAAAGTGATAACTGACTGGAAGAAAGTAAGCAAAAAGCTGAAATCAACCTCGTCACCTCACTTGGACTCTATTCCCGACCACATAGTCTCTGTCGCGGACACGACGGCCGCCATCAACTCGTTTACAGAGCACGTGCAATCCGTACTGACGGATTGTTCACGGGAAGTCCCAGAGTTGAACTATCATCGCTGGAAACTACCCGCCGACGTACGTGAACTGATAACCGAAAAGAACGCGGCCATCCGTGCCTACAGCAACTTTCCATGCGATTCGAACAAGGCTCATATGCGCAATTTACAGCGTGCTGTAAAGAAACGCATCGCTGAGATTCGTTCGAACCGCTGGAATGATATGCTTAGCGAACTCGAGCCCACCCATCTAGCCTTCTGGTAGTTGCAAAGAAAGTTGCGTGCCACTGAAGAGGCCACTATGCCTCCTCACAATCGTCCCGATAAGAGCTTTGCCTTTGACGACTCTGAAAAAGCCTAATGCCTGGCCGACAGCTTGGAATCTCAGTGCACTCCCAGCACTCAACCGGTAGACAACAGTCACCTCCTCAAGGTTGACTCGGAAATCGAACGTAGGACCTCCCTCCCTCCCGTAGAAGACCCTGATGATCCTCTGCCTTCAGTTACTCCAGACGAAGTACACGACATCATAAAAGGGCTACGACCCCGGAAAGCTCCCGGGTCGGACGGTATCAACAATAGGGTATTTAAAATCCTCCCCGCCCAGCTCATTATGTTAATGACCGCCATCTTCAATGGCGCTCTGAGCAACAACATCTTTCCCCAGGCATGGAAAGAGGCCACTGTTATCGGTATCCCTAAGCCAGGCAAGCCCAAGTCTGAGTCGACGAGTTACCGTCCTATCAGTCTCCTGAACGTCCTTGGCAAAATCTACGAGAGACTTATTTATAAGCGACTCAAAGATTACGCCGAAGCTAAGAGCCTCATTCCTGACGAGCAATACGGCTTCAGAGCCGGTCACTCGTGCATCCAACAAGTCCACCGTATAGTCGAGCACATTAGCGCTGGGTTCCAGCGCGGTGCAATGACTGGTGGTCTATTTTTCGATATAGCGAAAGCCTTCGACAAAGTCTGGCACAATGGCTTATTATATAAGCTCTACTAAATGGGTGTGCCAGACCGTCTCGTGCTCATCTTACGAGACTTTTTGTCGGATCGCACCTTCCGCTATCGCATAGGGGATGCCCTCTCCTCCCCTCATCCAATCCGAGCCGGTGTCCCTCAAGGCTCAGTCCTCTCGCCCCTCTTGTTTACGCTGTTCACTAGCGATATTCCCAAGAGCAAAAAGGCTCAGTTAGCTCTCTTCGCGGACGACACGGCCATGTACTACAACCGCTATAGCCCAAACCCTCCAATCCGCAGCCAACGTCCTAGGCGCCTGGTTTCGGAAATGGAGAATTGAGGTTAATCCAGATAAAAGTCAGGCGGTTCTCTTTACTTCACCGCTCAAAAGACTTCCCCTCCACCCCCTTAGTCCGATGACTATGTACGATAAGCCTATCCCTTGGGAGAAGCAAGCCAAATACTTAGGTGTGACCCTCGACAGTCACCTTTCCTTATAAAGGCAGCTCGCGATCGGGCTGCCTTTGCGCTAAGTAGGCTTCATTTCATGCTTGCAGCAAGAAGCAAAAATGCGCCTCCATACCGCTGTATTCTGTCCCATTATGACATACGCTGGTGTCATCTTCGCACAATCACTCACACTCGCACCCCCGCCTCCTCTTTTAGGCCCCACAAAACGATTCGTTAGGAAAGACACGGGAGCCCCGTACTATGTCCGCAATGATAGTCTCCATTTAGACAAATAAATAAAATCCACCATACTTCAGTTCATGAAACGCATTTCCAAGCGTTTCTTTGACTCTGCTGTTTGGCACCCCAACCCCCTAATCGCATCGGCCGGCCGATACGACCCATCGCGTATTTGTAAAATTCGCCGACCAAGGCATTCCCATAGTCAACGCCGATCACCCCATCACCCTCCTCCAGTAGGGAAACCAGTAATCTCGGAAAGCACAAACACAAATCGATCCCGTAATTCCGTCCTGGCCGCCGAGGACGCCCGTCGCGACGTCCGAATCAATGCCCTGCCCGACCCTTGCAAGAGCAAGCCCGCGATGCTGAGCCGTAGCTTTGAATTAGCTCCTAATTAATGATATCATTGTGATCCAGCCTGTCCCTCGCTGTCCTCCCTAAGCCGAGGTCCGTACCCCACAGGGGGTGCCCTTAGCGTGTGGTCACTTAGTTGTAGTTTTTAGTTGTAAGCCCCTGGCTGGAGGCCTTAGAGTAATTTAAGGCATCCACAGAAAAGTCCGGTTAAGCAGCCCACAACCTCTTCTAGGTTGACCTGCGAGATTCCATTCACAAAAAAAAAAAACCACGAGGCGCCGCCAGTGGCGAATTCGCGTACTTACGAATGACTTATTCGCGCCGCCGAGCGTTTGCATCCTCATAGAAGGTTACCCTTACCCTTTTTCTTAAAAAAACATTACTTTGGGACAACAGCTGAAACTTGACAAATATTGGGCATAAGCGTCATAGAAACAATTTTTGTTTTGACGTAATAAAATTAGGTAATTGAGTACTAAGAAACTAAAACCTGGGCTATTTTCGTATGTCAACGAGAAATTAGATAGATTTAGAAAATTCCAACACCATTTATTTTATCAAACGCGAATAAAACCAAAATCATAAACCTATTTCATTTAACAAGTTTTTAGAGTTAAAAATTTACGTCATACGAGTATAGTTTACGATTTTTCGGCTTGACTGCCGGATTTTTTTTTTAAATTATACAGTTCAGTTCCATACTAATGCGAAAATAGATAGATAAAAGATTTATTCAGAGCAATAGAGACACAAAAACAAATAGATACATAAAAGGATACACAGTAACAAGAAAAATAAATAATTAGGTAAAAAACAAAAAGTGACAGATAACAAAAAAAAAGTTGTGATACCTACAGAGATTAACGTAATTCAGACGTGACACAAAAAAAAGAAAAAAATACATCAATAGAGCAGCAGATTTTTTGTGCTACTGCATTTTTATTCTAATAGTGGAAGTTGTTCATAATGATCCCTTATGAGATTTTCTGTAAATCATTTAATACGTATTATTCCAGCACTGAATGTTCGGTGCGTACGATCTGATTGTCGGATCACAGGTGAATAAAGTGAGTCGCAAACTGTAGCAAAGCGTACACGTTTTCATTTTAGTAACGTTCCAGACACTTCTTTCACGTCAATAGTCGAAGAAACAAAAAATATTCAGAAGCATTTATGTCTGTTTCCTTAAAAATTTTACCATTGACTGCTTGGAAATTATAAGTCTAACGTTTGTGCTGGACTCAGGTGCAACTGAACTTGCAAAAAGTCGATCTAGAGAATCGAACATGCTTCCAGTGTACAAACCCGACCAATCTTGTAAGATTCACATTGCCGAACAGATTTTCATTACTGAATAAAAATATAACAACAGTTTCAACGTAAATTATGTTAAAAATACCATGTTTGGTCCACGATGTTATTATTAGGCCAACTAAATTAGAATGTTTTCACTATAGCTAAGCGAAACCTGATTACACTAAAAGGTAAGGTTAAATAACTTTCAAGCAACAGAAAATTAAACAAGGTAGTTGTATAATAGATGACAAATGACAGACAGATGTTTTTTTATAGACTTTATTTGAGACTTTTATTGAATGAAATGAATTACTATTGCACATTACATAACAACAATAAATTAACTTATAATACTAAAAGAATGAATAAAAGAAACTAATTGGATTAAGAAATTACTTATACATATTATACACTTTTTAGACCCGTAAACGTAAACGTAAAGTAAACGTTCATAATTATATTTTTATTATATTAATGTCTAATGATAGTAAAAACGAACAGAAACTGCTAAGCCTATAGAATTTTTAGATTTCGTAGTACTCGATTTATTAGCATAGAAGGCTAGGAGGTGACTATCCGTCATGTTTACCCATTGTCCTTTGTAACGATTATTGTTAACTACTAATATGCTATTTTAGTTACGGAGGTATGGTGTGACGCGTTTAATGCAGCACTTAGAATTTAAGCATAAATGATTTACCTAAGAAAAACATTGGGTTAATTAATTTTGATGTGCAACATCTTTATTTGTTGTATCTGTAAATAAAGGACCCTGGAGGGGCGTAGAAATGGCCAGGCCAGGAACACAATTTAGGACCCAGTTAAACAATTTCGCAGTGCCTAAAAGCTTGGTTTTGGCACTGCATATGTCAACGGAACAGCAGCTGAAGCTTTGGGTGCAAACAATGGTACCCATCGGTCATCGAAATAACAAATTACTCACTCGTATTTGTAAAAAGTTAGTTTCTTTGACTTTGAACATGAAGATATAGCTTCTTTTATACATCTTGTACCAAAACAATGTAGCCAGATATCAAAAAAATTGCTACCTCGTTGTTCTAAACACAAGCGTTGACCGTGTTATTGACTTTTCCATCAGAAATTTCTCAGTTTCAGCACTGCTAAGATTTGTGACTGACGAATGACTTGCCCCATGTTATATGATACTTAAATATAATACTTTAATAATTAGCGAAATGTGAGTGTACGTACCTACCTGTACTATACGCACAACTGTACTATAAGCACAGCTCTACTAATACGCACCACTTTACTATAGGCACAACTGTGCGATAGGCAGACTATACATTCAACTGTACTATAGGCACACCTTTACTAATACGCACAACTCTACTATACGCACAACTCTACTATAGGCACAACTGTGGTATAGCCATACTTTACGTACAATTGTACTGTAGGCACATCTCTACTAATACGCACAGCTCTGCTATAGGCACAGCTCTAATAATACGCATAACTCTACTATAGACACAACTGTGCTATAGGCATACTATACGTACAACTGTACTATAGGAACAGTTCTACTATAGAGTACACTCACATTTCTATAAACTTCTCCAGTATTTTAGCCATTAGATCCAGTTACTGGGTTGTGGAGGTCAGAAAGGCAGTCGCTCCAAGTACGATACTGATATTTATCTGCATCCGGTTGGACTGGAAGCCGACCTCAACATAGTTGAAAAAAGGCTAGGCTGATGATGGTATTGCAGGCATTATAATATCACAAAGCAATATTCGCCGTGACCGGAAGAACATAATGTCTTTTGGCTTCATTTTGGGTCTTTTTACATCCGTTATACAATAATAATCAAAATGAGAGTAAGTTTGACCGAAGGGGAAATCCGATGTTACACTATGTTAAAGTTGTGAAAAATATTTTAGATATTGCGCGTTTAAACTCGTACTTATTCACTGAGTCAGCTTACATTTTAATATTTAAACCTTCCACCTAATATATCTAAATCTATTACTATTATTCAGATTGATTTAATAAAAATAATCAAAAGTCATGATTACGGTAAATAATATGAATAACTAGTCATGTTAGGTCAACGATTGAACAGAGAGATTATTGTTTATCAGATTTTACAACCGCCAATAGCCGCTAAGAATGATTGGTGCGAATTTCAAGCCGTTGTCATGACGACTAACTCTAAGTTAGACGTGTATTGGAATGGGAGTGTAAGTGAATTTTAGAATCATCTTCAATCCAAGAAAGCGGCTGCATGGAAATGTGGGGAATGTTTTGAAACAATTCAGTTATTTCATACGATATGAACTTATGCAGTTCAAATATTATGACAACGAAGACACGATTGGCTGAACGAGTGCTTGCGAGTGCTTGCTTCGAGTGCGAGTTGCTTTGGAGGAGTTGCTTGCATGCCCTATATGTCGCGAGTACTATTCCCGCACGGAACAAATTAATTATATATCTCTGCTCTGCTTATGCATTTGAGCAAGGATTTTTAAAGAACTAGTCAGCGACTTTTTGACGAAGGAAGTTCAAAATCGATTCACCAACAATACTTCTGAGTTTTGCATTGTGATTGTTGATTGGTTACGGACAAAGATCCAACCGAAGATAACAACCGAGACAGATTAATTTCTAGCGTAGTTGACTTAGGTATACCTTTTCTTCTACACGATATGCAACCGACTATTATTTTTTTTACAACTTTTTCATGGTGTAATTGTGCTCGACTGGACCTGGCCATTTTGATGGATAACTGTTATTGCTGTGATTGTTTATAAAATTAATTTTTTATTCAGTTCAAATGAACGCCATATTTGCCGAACCTTTATTATTTCACCACGCAGTGTCTTATAACTACAGGAAAACAAACTTTTAATATTGCTGATATATAAAATAAATAGGCAGGACGTAGGTAACTTAGGCATTTTAATTATGTATAATATGTATGATACTGGATAGTTAGGTGATGTTTTGAAATGTTTAAATTTTATTTTAAGATAAAAATATATAAAATAGTAAACAGGTATGTTAGAAACAAACTAGCTGAAAAAAAGAATTGCGTTAGATATGGTGATTTTATAGCGTATTGATATAACTTAATCTAATAGTTATAGGAATTGTTTATGTGTGTAAACTGTGTTACAATTTTGTAAAATGTGTGGATTGTGTAGGTTGATGACTTCCCCTTATATAGTTCTTGTATATTATTGGGCGTCTAAAACTTCGACTCTGTTACGCTTATTTAATAAACGTAACAGAATCAAATGAGTTGGGTCCACTTTTTGTACGATTTTGGTATATAGTGGTCATGTTAGTCTTTGTCTTTCCTTCATAGTTGTTGTAAAGTGAGGATAGCAACCACATGAGACGCATCTGCATTTTTCAAAAGTTTGCACGTCTCGCTTCTGACCACCTCTCATAACCTATGATCGCGTTCAACCTCCTTCATTAAAATAACCACTATTATGTAGTAAGTAACTAACCTTCACACCTACCACACCACTTTTGGTATTTATGTACGTATAACCTGCTTCTCCTCTTCTGGTTCCGGATCCGATTCCCAGGTCAAGCAGAATGTTATTGGTTTTTCTTCATTACGTATTTTTCAATAGTAGCCATGTACCATTAGGTACCTACCTAAACTTGCGAGTATTATAGTCATGATGTTATGTTATTATTATTAGATGTTGTTTAACCATTCATAACAAACGGTGAAGAAAAACATCTTGAGGAAACCGGCATATCCTAGAATCAAAAATTCGAAGACATTACATCCACCAAGCCGTTAATTACACGCGTGGTGGATTATGGCCCACTCCCTCTCACAAAGAGGCCTGTGTGGGGACAGTCTGGGTCCAGCAATGGACATTTTAGTCTGAAGATTATGTTGAAATAATGAACCATACATAACAGACGTTGCAATTTAATAAACGATACTCAACGCCCTCTCGAAACAATGATTTATGAACACACAGGATAATCCAATATACAACAGTTTCGTTTTAGCAATGAATACTCACAAAATGGCTACCTCAGCACTAGCTGCACATAGCATGAAGAATCCTAGAGAAACTGTGCATTTTTCACATGTAAAATATTGTGTGTCCCTCAGGGATACCAAATATTACACGTAAGAATTACATTACACGTTACACCAGTCTGGACCCGGCTTAAGTCGTCATTATAGGCAACCAGTATTCATGACGATATCAGTGACCGCTATACGTCAAAATGATGCAAATGTGAACCCAACTTTTCTGAACAAACGTGTGCATTCGGTCGTTAAGTTCATCTCCCAAATGGGTGGACTGTGTATGTTGGTGCACTCTTCTTTCTCATGAGCTAGGTAAGGCTTATACATTTTTTGTAAATTCATTTACGGTAACCTACATAATTCGCACATTATGTCTTACCTAAATGCGCCAAATTGGTGAGACGTTGTAGATAGATCTTAAGAGTTGAAAGATATCTAGGCAGGTAAATCTAAGGCTTTTCTACAAACTTTTTACATTACACCTACTTAACAAAGTTTTTTAACAATATTTCAAATATTAACTGCCATATTAATCTGTGGTGGCTAACATTTTTAACCTTCGATATGATAGTCTGACCTAATTATGACTGAAGTTAAATTGAATAAAGGGGTGAAAATTTGTCTATTTGTAATGTCCAAACAGCTTGACCTTTAGCACTAGGGCGTTAAAGGTTAGACTGTGATAGTAATCAACTATTGAATACCTAACTATTAAAATCTATAAACAGAATTATCATGAATATGATATTTTACGCATTAAGGCATGCGTCGTGAATTTGAATTTGAAAGATTTTCAATGGAAAGAAAAATCGAACTGCGAGCAGTTTTTGAATCTGCAAATCCCGGATTCATCCGATCCGGATTGTTTATAAAATATCATAACTATGGCTCACGAGATTGATGAAAAAACAATGCAAAAACTACCCACTTTAGGCTCAAAACTCAAAATAGCGGGCTGAAACCTTACGGAAACTGAGTGACACCAAACCTGGAGTTCATATAATCAATATAAGTCTAAAGCCATGTCAGAGACTCGGAAACCTGTAGGGTCACACACAGGCAACTTGATTACTCTCGCAACCCCATACAATCAGCACTACATTTAGTTTAAGGATATCATGAAATTAAATCTATTAGGAGAATGATTATCAGTAATATCAAAAGTAATAATGTTGTATGCACAGTGAAACCCCGATTAAATGAACGAACGGTGTATTAAATTACTTAACAGTAATTTATTCAAAATACTTAAAGAAATTAGAAGATTTTTTTGTATCCCGTACAGCCCTACTGTTGGTTAATGGCCTCCCCTAAATTCTTCCATGGAATTTTGTCACGGACTACCGCGAACCAGCCGACGTTGTACCCGTCCGCCTCCTCTTATTATGACGGCCATGATACAGCACCATCTGTCTGTCAACCATTGTGTGGAGAGTTTTGCCCACCGGTGGTTGTGCCTGTGACTGACGTAAAGCGCCTGAACCTGGCAGTCTCTCATGGCCATTAGCCCTTAGCATTATTTTACGTTTTTGCCCAAATTCCTGCCCCTGAATCGGTGACCGATCAGATCCTAGCATGACTTTTCACGTTTTTGTGACGTCAACTGAAACTTTGACAACTTTGAAACTACGCAGTAAATAATTCAAGTACGATGTAAATAAAATACAGAAATCTTGTGGTAAGGCCTCAGGTCGGAACTGGAACGGAGAGGCAAGATACACATGTCGAAAAATCCTCTTCATAGATTTGTCCAGTTTACCAGATATTTTCGATTCGGCGAACATAGCATATATGTATAATATATTTAGCTAGCCATTATCTGTACTTCCGGTGCCTAAACCTCCGAATCGGAGGTTTATTTGCCTCTCGCTGTCGAGTCATTGTTTGGTGCTAATACTTCCATCTTATGCTGTAATATGTCGCCGGGCCAATCAATTAATATAAAACGCGTTAAACTTAAAAAAGAACACAAAGCTTAGTCTAATGATACAGTTCTTGGTTAATTATTAAAGGTAATCCCAGCTTTTCACAATTAGACTAAACCCAAATTCGTATGGACAACCAAAGTCAAGTTAATCGGGGTTTTGTTCCTAGCATCTAATTTACTATTGTTTTCCTATATTTAACACTGCTGGTGGAGTCATATTAGAAAGTTATCAATAGTTGTTATGTATGACACTTAAAATAACATGCCTTGATTACATTACCTCTGTCAATCTTAACGAAACTGTACTTACCTAAGTACCATTCATTTAATTTTCTTGTTTTAATAGTAAATTAATATTTTTAAATGGATGTTTAAATTATAAATTGCGTCTACTCGTTTAAAAATGGCAAGCTTATTATAATTTGACAAGTACACATTAACAACCTTTCATGGGCTGAAAGTACTTATGGTATTAACAACTTTTACTATGACACCAACATAACTCTGAGAGATCAGAAAAAAAAACCGGTATTTCATATAAAATGGAATATTCTTCTGTTGACAATTTGTTTTTTGATCCTTCAGTGTTGGTTTCACTGACTTATAGTCCAGTCATCGAACAGTTTTAGAGGGAAATTCTTGGAACACAATTTTCGACTTCGTAACTTTGTTTGGACTAGTTAGGAGGTGAGTTCTTTCCATCCGTTCGTGAGCGGCTGGCTAGGATGTGGCTGAAGGTGGAGCACTGTGTTACCCAATTTCTCACGGGACATGGTAACTTTAAAAGTAAATTATTTTCCTTCAAGCTTGTTCCTTCGCCTTATTGTCAATGTTCGACATCTGACTGTGAATATGAACAATCAGCACATCATATTCTATGGGAGTGTATTCTTTGGCAGAACGAACGCAATATTATGTTGGATACTGTTAAAACTACATCTGGAGTCATTTACTACTCGGACCTTGGACTCGGACTCGGAATTTCCGTGCGTTCAAACGTTTTTGCCATACCTATTATTGGAATCAAATATAGCAGCTCACAATTTAGGACCTATTAATATTAGTAGTCATTTTTACCCGTGGTGCTAGGCAACTGGGCTTCTCCCAGTTGTAATGTCCCTTTGTGCCTATTGGCCTTGTTTTGTTCTGTCTCCTGCTTGCATGGAGGGAAGTGGAAACATATTTTTCCTACTCCTCCACTATTCTTTTCTGATTAATTTCGTTGCAGGATCCAAGACAGGTAAATTCATTCTCCGGGACACGTCAAGCTTCATTGTCTCGGCGCTTTTCTAGTGGTTGCCACTGTTGATTCTGGCTTTCAGGAGTTGCAGTGGTTTGGGAATAGTGTGGTGGGTTTGTCCCATTAAAAAAAATAGTAAGGAGGTGAACATATCAAAAGTACCCACCCTAGCCCTTGAGCTGTGGGGGAAGAGGGGGGTTTGAAGGTACCATTTTTTGCTTTTTCGCTTAATTCTCGGAAATCATGCATCCTAGCGACATAGCATTTTAAACTAGTGGCGCGGACTCTAGTGTGAAAATGGAAAATAGCATTTTACACGGTTCAAAAATGTTCAAATAATTTTTATTACAAACAATATTTTTTAAAAAGTGCCACTAGCATCCCTCGATTACTTATTTCTGTTCACAGTTATCTAATTTAAAGTTCTGTGGGACGCACCAAAATAGAATGAAATCGAAAAAACGTAAAAATTAGTGGTAACTTTGAGATCGTTTTCTATCGAGAAAATGTATTTTTTAATGTTTTTCGTCGGACACCGCCCTCGCAAATATAATGAAGTAACACATACTTTTTTCCCGTATTAAACATGATTTATTACTCTAAAATACGAATCGAAAATTGAAGATTTGTCTTTGGGCGCGCTCTTAACTGAAATAGAGAAGAATGGCATTAAAAAAAAATTTGGGCAATTACACTCATTTTTGTGAACAACTCTCACTTGACCAAAAATTGGGCTAGAGGCGGGGGGACTTTTGATATGTTCACCTCCCAACTACTCCAAACAAAATTACGAAATCAAAAATTGTTTTCCAAGAATTTCCCTCTATAGGTACCTTGTTTTGAGCATTCGTTGACTGAGCTATTAAGTTTTCATCTTTTTTAATTGTTAGTTTAACGAATTAGCTACAATGGTACAATACATATATATACTATGTTATACTTCGTTATGATTGATTGATGGTTGTTTGGAATTGGATAAAGGCATTTAATTTTTTTAAAGAATATCGTTGGTCACCACTGTTTAAAAATGTTTTTTTTCCAAAATACAGGTTTTTAATTTGAATTTTCTCTTTTATTTCTCAAAATTCTTTAAGTGGAGGAATAAAAAATGGAAAGATGTAAGAAATGTTTTGTAGAGCTTCGTTGAAACGAGGACTGGCTTTCTCCTACTCATTCAAGAATCCGCCGTTATCAAAAATGGGACACGTGCAGAGCCAGTCGCAGCAAACCGAAGCCGGTCCATCGACAAGTCAAGTAAATAAGGTATAAACACTTCACTAAGTAAGTACGTAATATGCTGGGCTTATTTACGCTTATATACTATATACGCACTAATATTAGATATAATTAGTTTTAATACTAAAATAAGCAACATAATTTTAAGACTAACCTAAAGCAGTCGTCGTGCGAATACACTATAGTTTATATATGAATATTAAGAGTACTTTATATATTATGATATCGCTGGCGACTAAGTACTTCTCTCTCTCTACTTTTATATTCATATAAAAGTGCAACGATCACTTTTGGTAGCATGTTAGTTCTATATAGTACTTATATGGTACTTATTTAATGTAAAAAAATTGTAATATCTAAGTACTATATAAGTACCTATTTGTTTTATATAGAACCATTAATACTGTGGTTTATATTCAGTTAGTATTTTATTTTATGTCCAGTTTTGTGCATTTCTAGTTAACCCGTTTTTTTGTAACGTTATTAGATGCGGATAGAAAAAACGTAAATGTTTGATAACTTTATATTTATAAAATGCATTCTGCTGCAAGTGTGTGAAGCTAGCCACTGCAGTCAGAATGGCTTGAAACATTGTATCAGTGAGGTGTAAACCAGTGGTTTACAGGAACTCAGTGTGCAAAAACAATAAACACGCGCTTTCCAACACAAACTAAAATGTAATGTGTTTCAAGCAAAATAAAATGTAAAGTCATTAATCAGTGTGTGTACATATTTTCACTTATTGCTCCTCAAGTGTCTAACACCAATGTTCCAACAAATATTATCATTATTTCATTGAAATTTTGCTAAATTCCATTCAATTAAAGTAAAATTTCAGATACAGACGGTAAAGTATCGGTTACGCCAGCAATATTAAGGATGGATAAAGTATGGATTTCCTGACGCAGTCTTTGAATTTAACTCCTAGAAAACTGTCTCTCTTGGCGTACTACGAATGCGCGTGCTACACTCCAAAAAAAAACCGTCTGTTAATGGAATGCTTTGGTATAGCCTGCCTTACTATCACCATTTTAGTTGTGTTCAAAATAGCAACCTCACATATAACCTGTATGTATTGATCAATAGTTGCTATCATAAACAAGTAATATTTATGTAAATGTAACAAAAAGTCTTATAAGTCACTACATTTCCGAGATATAACCTATCAAAGTTATACCTACTTACTTATAGCGAAATTCTATATTTGACTTAGATGGCTTACAGTTCGGAAATGTGTCCCTTTAGAAGATTTTATCTCATTCAAAACTTGTCTGAATGAATGCCAGCTATTGATTAACGCAGATTATATACGTGGTTGCATTTTTTGTAAAATGGAGGAAGTTAAGCAGACTAAATAATATCAAACATCTTATGTTTTTTGAAGTATTCGCACCTAATAATGTTACCTTTATGATATCCCGTATAATAACTATGTGACTTATTTGCCCAGGGCGACAAGGGTCCTTCGCCTTCCCCGTCCCCGGGCCCTAGTACGGAGAAGGACAAGAAGCCAAAATCCTTAAGCAGCAGGTAAGAATCAATTCACTCACATTTTATTCATAGTGTACCTAAATGTTTTAAAGAATCTATTACAAAAAATAATAATTGAATGTTGAGTGGAATTTTTCATAATATATATCGTGAATCAACGTGGCTATCATCAATGTATCTAGTGTTGCAGACGTGTTGCACCGTTGTACTCAAACATAGCGTAGCTTATCTTCTGTCAGTTCATTCTTCAGTTCGAGCGGCTGGCTCTCCAAGAGCGAAGGATGACATATAAGGTGTTGGCGCATGATGACGTTTACAAGGCAAGAGTATTTATAATAAGTAGGTGTAGCCGTGCAGAGATTGCCTGCCCGATCACTAGAGAAAGCTTGCGACCGCACAGTGCTTTGTAAATGGCATTATACCGTCATGACGGCCTCTAAAGTGGGTGGAGACACGCGAGCAAGTACGCGTACTTAGGCTCGACGATCTCACTCTCGTGTGTGTCACCGTAAGTTCCCGTACTTAAAAACCACGAGTAAGTCTGGTGGCGAACCAACAGATTTGAAATCATGCTCGTAGCTCGTCACGGCTCGTGCATGTATCAGCACTGAAAGATACCGAAATATTAGTTTAAAAGTAAGTACTATTTCGGCAGTACTACGGCAACAGACTCAAAGTTCGGTAGGTTTTTACAAAAATGCAACTTATTAGAACGCAAAACACGAAGAGGTCATTTCTTTACAAGCTTTTTTGGTAATTTTCATACGCTACACACTAGTATTCAACTAATATTATAAAGCTATCAGTGCCTTGCATACTTGGTATATTATATCAGTCACCTCGATAACTTGCCTCCACGGCGATATTCTTGACCTACATTGATTACGCCACTTAATTTATTGGTTCATTGTGCGTGCTCTCTGCGTGACCAAAATACTCATTGTTATACATTAAATAGTAAACACAGTGAGTCATGGGTCAGCCCTCCGAGAAAGATGCAAATAACTAGTATTATTATAGTTTTTCTAATCAACATTAGGGAAGGTCTACCCGCCCTTACTTTTGTTGTATTAGATAAGCCTGTCCATACAGCCTGCTAGTAAGTATTTGCTGATTACGCACGTAAGTACTACTTAGTATAGTTATTTCAGAAAATATTTCAATGTTTAAAAAAAACTAGCTGTGGCCAGCGGCTCGGCTTATTTATTAAAATTATCCCATGGGTTCATAATAATGGGATAAACGGTACCTATAGTATGTGTTATTATAGACTTTAACCTTTATCTGAGCCAAATATTATTATCAAGATCCGTTTAGCTGTTTTGACAAGAATCAGTAACAAACAACCATCCATCCAATCATCAAATTTTTCGCATTTATTTATTATGTATTAGTTAGGTTGTGATACTGGAATTGAAAGCTTAGAATTTCATTATTGTACCATGAGTTCTTTTATCTCTAATAGTACGCAGAAAAGCTACGTAAGACAAATAAGTAATTGTCGATTGCATTGCTGAATATCCATGGTTTTGGGGCTGATATTCTCTTTATCACACTCAAACAAATCTATCATAACTGCCGCTAAAGTGTCATGCTGTCCACCTTGAACCGTATACGATGCTTTATTGCATTGCTAGCGGGATCATGTTCGCAAAATCATGGAGGTTATTTGTAGACTGACCGCTTTAATGAGGGAAAGGTTTAAACAACCGAAGGGGACCGAGAGAGAGAGGGCGAGGCCCTGAATCGTGCTACGCAAGAGTAGTACTGATTCATGTAGTCCCTAAGCACTTTTCCCTGGGGGCGAAGACTCATCAAAGCGGTCGGTATACTGCAACATTGTCGAACGAGTCTTTTGTGTGCGCAGAAACAAAGGTTCGAGTAGCCCTGCGAGTCCAGCCCCCCGCAAAGAAGACAAGGCGGAATGACCCGGACGCTGGCGCAGGTTGCGTGAATGAATGCAAACCAGAAAACTACGCTTCGGATGGCTGTATCGCTGGTGTTCGTAGTTTTCTTCATGTTAACAGTTCTAGTGAAATATTCCACCTCACTATGCATGCAGTGAGAAGTATTTTACAACAGTGACAGTTAATAAGGACTAATTTTTACTTCTTTAAATAAAATATTGATTGTTAAAATAAAATTGTAACCTGCTATCTAGAGATTTTCATAAAAATGTCACTTTTCTGTGAAACGAAATACTAATAATATAATTACTTTGCAAATTTCTGAGAAACACAATCATTTCCTTTAAATTTTCTATTGTAGGTAGATTAGGCAGTAGGCGAAATATTTCGGTTTATAAAATCGACTTGTTATTTATCGGTTATACATGATTCTTGTGTGTAGCCGTTTTATATGTAAATAGAAATTGAGACAAATAATACCTAATTAGATGTTCACTATTATATACATATTCTATATTGGTAGTTTACAATGTTACATCTATTACCTACCTGAAACTATCTAGACATGCGCTCACTAATTTAATGCATTTCAATTCAAATATTTTTATTTACTGGTTGCCTATAAAAATGAATGTACTATATGTCTTTATACTTAAGTCTAATGGAAGTGACGCAAAGCACGTTAGTTTCTAAAAGTCCTGTAAAGCTAACTTTATATTATTTTTGTGTCAAAGTAAAATTATCTGATTGATTATTTATGCATTATTAAATGTACGCTTCATAAATCCAATGTGATTCCTGTTTGTGGTCGAAATTAACTTATTTTGTGAAGCATGCTCTTGTTCATACGTATGCACAACGACCACTTAAGATAAATAAATCATAATAATCTCTTTGCGATCATTCTAAAATGATACAAATGACCCTAGAGTGTCCTCTTAACCTATGATAGTTTTGGAAAAGAACAGGGATTCAAACATATTCTTCTAATAAAAGTAGTACCTTCATAGTTTAGTCAGCCTTTATTATTCCCACTTCTGGGACTAAGGCATGGGCATGACTAGCTTCTGGCCCAAGAGGGGCCAAGTTAGAATTTATTTATAGGTAGTAAAATATTGTAACCTACGTAGTATGTAATTATATGGACACAAGCCTGCTCTCATAGAGGGAGGGTGTGCTTTAAACCATCATTCTGGCCCAGTGCTCATTTTAGAGCAGTTTTATGAGATCAATTAGGTACACAAAATAATGCGCCTAGAGCGGTTTGTACTCACCGGCCTACAAATCCTAAGTCAAAACTCTTCGTGTGGAAATACTTAACATAGCTACTAAAACTAGAGCAATCCATAGCGAATCTACTTTCAACATAAAAAGTAGGTAGTTTTCAAGTTTTGCGTGATTTCATCTTTTATTTGTTGTATTAAAGCTTAAATACTATCTTAATGCACTGATTTGAAAGAAGGCTGTAATTGAGAAACAGTTTCTATGTATTTACCTTTTTATCTAAATTTAAATTCATTCTAGAAGTTTTATACTCGTAAATGACAAAAAAAATATTTTTTGTAGAAGTGAATGTTAAATGTTACCATTAATAGCTCTATTTATTTCTTAAGTTTGTAATATTATTTTGTAAATAACTTAATTTGTAATGATTGTATATTAAATACGAGAAATAGTGTCTTCTCGAAGTATTTACACCTATGTAGGCTTACGTAGAAACAAGAAAACTTAAAGAGTTATTTAAAAAAAAGTATTCACAATAAATACTTTATACCTAAATGTATAGTTTCTTACTGCATGTTATAATAAATGTATCAAATATCAACTAAACACGATAATATGTATGGAATTTATGCAGAATCTATAAAACAGAATATAATAATGATTATTATCTATTTTTCTACAAGAAATAGATAAACATTAGATATAACTTTAAGCAAAAATTTAAACATCCTTAAAATGTATGGAGCGTGAATGTTATCCTTTCTTTAATAGATTTTCAACTTTATCACCATAGTGGAAGGTAAATGTTCGATTGGTAATTTTGACAGATTCGGGTAGGCTGACCTGCTGGCGTCTGTACATTAGCTAAAATGTGTGACAGTTAAAAAAAAATGAGTTATACCAGACGTGGAGATAGTATAGAGTAATACTAGTGATCGTGGATCACGTGGATCAACTTTCTGGCCACATTTACATTAACAAATATTTGTATGATCTACAAGTAGTTTGTCTGGGTCTGGGTGTTTATTATGTGACTTCAAATGTTCGTAAATGTTATATGATACAACAAAAAATCCTTGTGTGGCACAACAACTTTTTTTTAAGTAACTTGCAATATATACTGCACTAAAAATGATTATTGATGTGTGTAACCCGGCTGCCTACGAATGTAGGCCTTATACCATGCTTTAATAGCGTTGAACACAGGTATGAATAAATTATCTTCACCATGATCAATATATAAATTACCATAAAAACTTTCAATAAGTATTTAATAATAAATTTCCTGAACGAAAAATGTATTTATCAAACCTACCTAATGTTATTAGTTATCCAGAATTCTCTGTATTCTAATAATGTGTTTTAAATCAAATAAAAAGCTGTCATTATAGAGCTATTGATCATGAAAAATAACTATACCAAAAGTATTAACACCTAAACGTTACCATACCGTAGTTATATCATGTTATTGTTATTATTACGTAGGTACCTACTATTTTACTAATTTTATCTCATCAAAATCATTTCCATTATAATTTTCAGTTAATATAATAAGTAAACAAAATGTAATTGAAAGAACAGAATACTAATATTGTATTGTTCACCTTCACACTTGCGTAAGTGAAAGAGTAACAATTTTCGAATTTATAATAGTAGCAACATTTGTCAACAAAACACAGCAGATTTTTGTTACATTCTCCGGATTCGTCCCGTAGTAGAAATTGATCATAATTACTAGGTCATAACAATGGCCCCACTAACTAGTTGTTTCAGTTACATTTTTGTAAAACTATATTATATATTTGTAAACTAAATGCTTTAGGTACCTACTGGGAGAATATATTTATGTAAATTATTTTAATAAACAAGGAAATGTATTCCTTTTTATTGTATAGGTATTAAAACTAATTAATTTGTTTAAATTCATATTTCAATCCCTGGATTGTTAATATTTAGATGAATTATTACAAACCTATTATGTATTAAGGTAACGAAAAGATAAATGAAAGATTTTTCGAAAGGTGCTATGAATTAGTGATAGATGCATATGTTGGTTATATAATTCATATAAATATAAAAAGTATTGAGTCATGGCACTGTTATTGAAATGTTAAAGTAACTCTGCACTGAGCGGAATTGCACCTTCGGAGCCGCGGCAGTACTTTTAATCAAGCCCAGAGCTTGGGATGCCTTTAATACCTTCTACTCTTTATAAACACGTTTGCCTGCTCCAGCTTACCGTAATGTTCAACTACAAAATTTGCCACTGATTTCGAAAGCGACTTTAATCAACAATGGACGTGCACATCAAGATAAAGTTCACTGTGCATGCGCACACGCAGGTAGTGCAGTCCCGCTCAGCGCAGTCTTACCTTTGAGTAGTCTGAAAAGTAAATATCATACCAAAACTGGTTGTTTTTTTTTTATTTTATTTCCAATAGTAAGGCAGTCCAAAGCAGCGGAACGAGGCCGCGGAGTGGAGAAACAGAGAAATTTTATTTAAAAAAGGACATTGCATTAAATCTTCAATCCTATTGTTATCATTACCTATATTATCGGATATTCATTTCTGCAACAATACCCCCGCCATCCTGACCCACACGCCAGTAGATAAGTGAATACCAAGTTGTAGTTTCGAATCTGGGGCAGCGCTGCATACAAGGCTATCCTTAGAAAATACTACCAACCTAACTAGGAAACGGCAAAGCAGATAAGGAGATACGTAATACGTTTGATGATTCAATGAAACTAACACTAATGTGTCCAAATATTTACTTACACAAATGGGTTTGATTAATGAAAAAAAAAAATTAAAATTATTTGCTTTGACACTGTGTCTCGCAACACTGTCCAGTTGGGGTTATCTGAAACACTCGATTCTTTCGGTCCCTTGCGTACACTGGCCCAGGGCGTGACCATGTTCCTTGCTTAATGCACGGCAGCCATAGAATTAGGATAAGCGAACCCAGTATCGCGCCACATACCATGTTTTACCCATACATTTGTCATTAAATCTGTAACAAAAATATTTTTCAAAGCAAAAATGAAGCACTGTTCAGAAGCATCTGCACTGTCTTCCTTTTATGATGGCAGCACTAAATAATGATTAATGTATCACACTCGGTACAATAAAATGGTGTCGCGAATCACATCAATTACGGCACGGTTGTCGCAGTGACTGAGAGATTGGAGTGCTGCGCTGCGTGTCGCGGGTTCGATTCCCGCACGGAGCAAATATTTGTATGATCTACAAGTAGTTGTTCCGGGTCTGGGCGTTTGTGTATGTGAGTTTATATGTTTGTAAACGCACCCACGACACAGGAGGAATTCCTAGTATGGGACAAAGTTTTTCAAAAAAAAGAAAAGAAAAAAGAAGAATTTGTATAGATTGTACAATTACGAACAATAAAATGTATACACTTAATAAAATACGAATGCGATTTTCTCGTGAAATATTTGTTTATATTTTGAAATAAGACCTATTTCGTAATAGCTTGACTTCCAAAATAGAAGGTTCAGGAAATCGCAAAAAGTTAATCAATATGGTCGGAGAACATCCATTTTGAATTCTGCTAAGCGTATACATATTATTGCTCGTGACTGTGCACAGGACAAGACAGTAAGTCAAAGTGGGTCATAGATAAGCATTAAGCAATAAGTACCCAAAAGAGGGATCCCTTTTTTTCACATATCGTTTTTTGTCCTAATATGAAGTATATTAATAGTGGCATAACTGTTTCGGCATAACATTTTCAGGCATAATGATACTTTGCCATAATTGTTTTCTGGCATACCTACGGTTTGTTCAGTTCTCCAATTACGATGCAAGAGCGAGCGAAGCGAGCTCGAGACTTACGGCGTCCCAACTCGGACTGGTTAGTTTCCATTCATGTTAGGTTACTTTAAACCTTGCACGCAGAAATAAGCTCCTTGTAGCCGCCTTGGCAGGTGGTATGGAGGACTTGACCGGGACTAACCTTGCAGATAAAAACAGGCTGTCTACAATATGCCTATACATATTATTATGCTTTAATATCAGTATGGGTAAACATTAACTAACGAAATTATGCTTAAAAATTGGAAGACTGGTGTAACACGTAATGTACGTATAATCCACCGTTTAATGTTACACGAAATCTACGTGTGGACGGCAATACAAACACGTTACATGTAACCCTCGCGGCGGCGCTAGGACTGATCCGTTTCCATCTGCGGCGTTTGTTCATGATGTGGAGTGGCGAACAATGGCTTGAACTCATAGTTTGTATCAAGAAAAACCTGTTATTTAGGATCCAAAAAGTCTGGATTACTTTAAAAAAAAAACGAGTATCCTATGGAGCGATATTGCTCATTCATTTGGAAAAAGGATTAGGCAAAGTAAAGAAGATCTTCTTTCATACAAATTAGTTTTCACTATTGTCGCTCCGAACGTTTCTGGTCTTCAGTCAGTAAATACATAAAAATAAAAGCAGCACCAGCTATCGCGACTTTCCTATTCGGCATGTTCGTGGCAACTGAGTGGAGCAGCTATTCGCGTTCACAATTAGCTTTGAGTTCGTGTGCCGTCCACACTGTTTTACGCTACATTACACGTAATCATTACATTACACGTTACACCAGTCTGGACCCGGCTTAGGTATGATGTTATGCACAAATAATATAATGCGTTAACATTATTAAGATAATAAAGTATGCCATGTTATGTCTTAAAATTTTATGAAAATTGATAGGGAACCCAAAAGATAATACTACCAATGTCCACTGAAAGAAAAGATTCGCTTCGGTTCACGAACAAACCCAAAAAGTACCAAAAGGAAATCTTCAAACTCTCAAAACAGACTTTGGTAATATATTGATCCAACAGCTGAATCCAGCATCACCGTATTAAATTGAGTTCTATTCTACGTTAGATAATGGACTAAATTATTCCAGTGCCTATACTCGTAGTGCGCTGGAATGCAGTGACGCTGGATCCTGATACTGGATCAATTTAAACCAGGCTTTTTTTTTCATCGTGGTAAAATCATCAAATAAGTCCTCCCACCCATACTGTCAGACTCGTACTGACTAAAATCCACGCTGTCCTTTAATAGCCCTTTACGTTCCGGGGTCACGGTAAGTCATAAGTCCCGCGACTACAGCAGGCTTTGGCCCTCTAGGGGGTGGCCCCCTCATTATGCTGACACTTTGAGGCGCGCGTGGAACACAACGCGCCGTCGACCCGGGCATTGTCCATGGTCGGGCAGCGAGTCGCCCATTACTCGCCACCCAAATGCCCGCGCATACAGTTGCTGGAGATCGTCTGCCGACGTCTGTCACCGTGGGCGTCTACCACTGCTGATTCTTCCCGCCTTATCCGACACATATTCCTCCCGAAACTTCCGTGTCCGTGTCCTATCCAGGCTTTGAGATAATTTTGTCATGTTCAATTTTTAACCTTACTAAAACAGTACCCAATTAAATCAGCATCTCAATTCGGGTCGACACGGCAAAAATAAAATTCCATGAAGTGTAGATTTGAGTCATCAGGACTAACCTGAAGAGTTTATTGGTGTCAGGTTCTGAGTTCCGTTCCCATGAGCATTTTTATGTTAAAGTAAATTTATTATGACAAAACCTGAATTTTGCATTGAATCTGTAGATTAACGCATTAATCACATTTATACACAAAACGAGATCGACGTTATACCTACACAAAACTGCACTTTGACTTTGTAAACTTTAAACTGTTGACAGTAATTGCCAAATAAAACCATGTTGCTCCTTGATGCCGATGAAACCAAAGAGATCGTCAGACTCCTTGGTTTAATGTGCTAGCCTGCCTCGTTTACTTCACCCAATAATTGCGCTAGCAGACAAAATTTGGGAAAAAATGAGAAATGTCTTCCTTGGTTTTAATAGTTGAGACTATTAAATGGAATATAAAATAAAATAAAAAATGGAATGAGTTTCTGAGCTATTTTTACTGCTCTCTTGGTGGGAGGAGGACAAGAGTTATCAAGCTTCATGGTGGTCACTGAATTCGAGGAATATTTATACCTGTGGGAATTAAGACCCCTTTAGCTGGAGGCCCATTTCACCTCAAGATGCAGGTTTTACCTGGATAGATGGTTGATCATAGGTGGTTAAGGGAGGGTCTAAAAAGACTGCTGCTTTTTGTATCTTTGGCGACATGAAAAGCAACATTCTAAATGCAAAAAGGTAAAAAAAGTTTTTCACAAATTTGCAGACAAAATTTCAAGAGCGGATAACTCGAAAACTTTATAAGATATCGAAATGCTAACTGAATAAATCTTGTGGGAAAATTCAGCTTTTATTTTGTTCTAAAGTGCTATACCGCTAGGACGCATGGTTTCCGAGATATAAGCAAAAAAACAGAGGCGGGGTCTTTTGATATGTTCACCTCTTAACTAGTTCAAACAAAGTTACAAAGTCAAAAAATGTGTTCCAAGAATTTCCATCTATAACTGTTCGTTGACTGGGCTGCTAAGGGATTGCACAGAATTCGAACTAAGGTGATAATTTTCTTAATAAAAATCCACATATTAAAATAAAAATATTGTTTATTTAAAATTGTCCAAAAATAGTTTGCACCCATAAAATCAATTTACTTAGATTTAAATAAAAAAAAAACAATACACAACTTCAATTCTTATTCAATTGAAAACTTCATTAACAATACATCCATTAAGCCTATATTTAATCAATTCAGCCTTCACAAAATAAAAAAGATGTGAGCACGGAATGTTAACTTTAGTTATTTCATCGCAACTAACCCAGAACAACATAAATAGGAATGTCATAGCAGAAAAGCCTTAAACTTTTGTAAATAGACAAAAACGTATATCCCCTGTACTTTTAAAGACGCGTCAAACGCTCAGTAGGTCCCAACCACCTAGGCAACATTGTAATAAATAAGCATTCGCAATAAAAAACATTATAACAAACTTAACATGATTAAAATGCACCAAAATTATATAAAAGACGACAACAGATTATGTAAATGTTTATATTAAATGTTACATTGATCCCTTTATCGCTTGCTATAAAATGATTTAGTTATTGTATGTGGAGGCAGACACGTTGCCGCCGTGGCCGGTCCAGTTGGTGTGCACGAAGTCTCCAGGCTTGGAGATCAACTCGTACGTGTGCGCACCAAAGTAGTCTCTTTGAGCCTGGAACAACATACGATTCACATAAGACCTTTGCTTTGCAAATAAAACGCAACCTCTTTATTTGCTTAGCGCTCCCCCAACCTAAATATTCATACTAAAGAATATGCTTACTGTCAAAACAATACGGCTCGATATACTACAACCCAGGTGATCATTTTACTGAAACTATGTAGACATTATTTGTTTACAACAATAGCTCATTGTTGAGGGTACTGCTCTATCATCTGGCAAGCTCTTTCTCAACTATGTTGGGGTCGGCTTTGAATATCCGAATTTGACATGGAGAGACTGTCTATCTGACCTCCACAACCCAGATAGTTTTGGGTAATACGGTATCCATTGACTGTTTGTTAGACGAGACTTGTATAACCAGCATTATGAGCCTTTACTGTCCTCAATGCCAGGCAGCACAAAAGAAGCAAATGCACTTGTTACCTAAATTTATTTGTAATCTACAGTCAAACGTTCATGTTTAGTTAAACTTTTTGCGAGCAGTGCACAACCACTGCTCGCAAAAAGTTCCGTCGTCACTCACTGGACATCTAAAGGAAAGTATCACCGTCGGACTCGACCACGGTGTAGGTGGTTCGACGCATGTTAACGAACACTAAATAGAGGTTTGGAATGTAAATGGGAGGCCTTTGTCAAGTAGCGTGACACATTATGACGAAAATAGTGCGCCTTCTTAAATTTGAGCCACTACTAATTACAAGAGTTTGAAGAGAATACATATTATACAAGATAAATTTTCCAACAGGGCGTGGATGGACCTCTTCTAGTTATTAAATTTTTAAAAAATCCAACGATGCGGTGTTAGTTTTCATCAAAATAGACCTTGAGACTCCTTACAATATTTGTCGCTTTTCCCCGTGGTTTCGGATTGAGCCATCCACATCCAGTTGGAAAATTCACCCTGTAAACTTATGTCAGCCAGTAGTACAGAGACATAGGTTCACAGCAAAGCCTATACCCTATATGTACCTGAAGCATGTTAGCGGGCAGCACGGCAGATCTGTATCCATCGTAGAAGGCGAGGGCGGCGGAGAAGGCGGGTGCCGGCACGCCGACCAGCGCCGACTGCGCGACCACCTGCCTCAGCGACTGCTGCGACCCACTGATGCGCTCGCAGAAGAACGGGTCCAGTAACAAGTTGGTCAGCTGAGGATTCTTCGTGAAGGCGTCCTGTAAATTACGTTGTTCGTGAACGGGCGCTGTCAGTTGGGACTGGTCATCTCTTAGCTGCCCCGGTCTATTTTAATTTAAAGTAACTTTATTTATGAATTGTCTTTTTTATATTTACTATGGACACTGTTAACTTGCCACATCGTTCTCACATAATGTACCATCTGATGATGAATGATGTAACAAAAGTTTTGTAATAATTTTGGCGATTGAAAAAGAGTGTCCATGGAGTTTCTTGCTCATTCTTCTCCATAGAGATCTACGCTTTGGAATGAGCACCTACGGTACTTTCACAGTTTTTATGTCTTGTGACTGGGACTGTAGCACCATAACTATTTTTGTACTAGTTTTATTTTATGTCTTTTGACAATTCAAAAGTGCCTGTAATTGGCCTAGTTGAAATAAATGATTTGGTTTGATTTGATTTGATTACCCATTGTGTTTAAGTCCAAGCTTATTGAGAGTTCTTATAGTCATCATAATATTGTCACAACCATTAATTTAAAGTATAAACTGAACCCATTTTACTTGGGGTTGGCGCAACACGTTTTTTTTTTCCATTCTCCTCTATCAAACGTCACAGTATCATTTACTAACTTAACAACATTTAAAACTTATGTTTATGTAATTAATCATCATTACTTCAGCCGCAAGACGTTCATTGCTGGACATAGGTCTAACCTATACAATGAATAAGATTAAAAAATAATATTAATGGACCAACAAGAAAAGATCATGACAGTCATGTTTCTTACTTATGAAAATAGATTCTTGAATCATACATTAAAATAATTATATAACAATTTGCATGACATTGAGATTGAATGTCGAAGTGGTCACGTTATTGATAAGGTCACTGATTACATTGTTCACCTCCGATATTTTAAGTGCAAAGCCATGCAAACACTACTATCATACTAGGTGGCAATTATGATAACACTATAAGTTACACTGTACCAGTCATCATTATTTTAATGCTTGATTGACGCATTGATTTGATTTTATGATAGTAGATTTTTTATCAATTGTGTTATTTTTACCAGTAATGGTATTTTGTTAATTTATTAGTATGTCATCCAGCTTTGTAATTATGCCGCGAACATATTTAAGGAGCGCGAATACGAATAGTATGTGCTTCTAATCTATTAAAAAAAAAATATCTATTCTTCTTCTTCTATCTATTATTTTGATTCAAAAACTTCAAAGGATAGGATTTATGATAATTCATAAAACATATAAATTTGTCTGCTCAAAGACGCAATGAATATCATTGAAGTACCTTTTGCTCAGGAACCCTTTTACCTACTGTTAACCAAAAGTCATCACAATTAGTGGGGCGCCGGTGGTTAACGTGTAAAATCTTATTAACTCACTTTCGCATTTATGTTACGATTAGGATACTAACATTGTAATGCCCTGTTATATGCTTTGTAATTAAACATTAATAATTCTTATCATATCCTTTTTTTTTTCTAGTAGCTACCGGGCACGCCGCAATTGCGGCAGTAAGACCCCTTTGTCAGGAGTGGCTGGATAGGCGTCACGGCGTCCTGACTTACCGCATGACGCAGTTCCTCACCGGATACGGAAGATTCGGGAGGTTCCTGTGTCGGATAAGGAGGGAAGAAACGCCTGGGTGTCACCACTGCGAGCATCGCCCTGAGGACACGGTGGAGCATACGGTGCAGGACTGCCCCACTTGGGCAGAGCAAAGCCGTGTCCTGACGCGCCCGGCATTGGTCGAGGCCATGCTGCGGGGCGAGACGGACTGGGAAGCGGTCGCCTCCTTCTGCGAAGTAGCCATGCTCGCGAAGGAGGAGGCGGGCAGCGTGAGGGAGAGGACAGCGTCCTCCCTCCATCCCAGCCACAGTGGTAGACGCCCACGGCGATAGACAATGTCCAGCCACCGTAGGCGCGGGCATGCGTTCGGCGAGTAATGGGCGACTCTATCCGACCATGGACCATGACCGGGTCGAAGGCGCGTTGAATTCCTCGCGCGCCTCAAAGAGTGTCAGCAAAGTGACGGAGCTAGAGGGCCAAAGCCTGCCGGGGTCGCGGGACTTACGAATTACCGTGACCCCGGAACGAAAAGGGTTATTGAAGGACACCGTGGAATTTAGTCAGTACGAGTCTGACAGTCCCTCCCGCTCTGCCCTGGGTGGGAGGACTCATTTGATGATTTTGCCACGATAAAAAAGTGAGGTAGCTACACAGGTTATAGTAACTCAAATTCTTACCTTGATGTTACCAAGGAAAGCGCTCCTGATGATGCAGCCACCTCGCCACATCAAAGCGATGCTGCCGTAGTTCAAGTTCCACTGGTTCACCTGAGAAAACACATGGCATCAATATTATGTAGGCACAATATTCATTTAAGGCATATAATAAACGGTAGCGTGACTGTCTTTACAGGTAACCGTGACCCTGGAACGTAAAGGGATATTAAATGGCCACAGTGGATCGATTCTTGGCCAGAATTATGGATTTTTCTAAAATCTAATGATACAGTTTTTTTTTTATTTTGTTCAAAATCGGCCACAGGACTCCTTTCAACGTTTTTTGATGTTCCACATAGTTTCAGATATAGCCATCCACGCCCAGTTGAAAAATTCATCCTGTATATAGTCATCACTGTTAATTAATATATTAATCTAACGTGTCTAACCTAAAAAAATCTATTCAACATTTTGTTATAAAATCATGTATGAAATGACATTTTATCATGTTGCTCAACATTACATTACATGCTGAAGTTTGACTATATTCCGGTATTTGTTTGATCAACTGATTGCTCATTGATAGTCCGCAAAGTAGTCAAACTTCCATACAATGCACATGCAATTTTTGCATCGTCTAAATGAGGCATAATTGATTTTAAAACAAAAGTAATTTGTCTCGATAAGTTTCCCTATATTTTTTTCATAAAACTTAACGCGATTAACAGATCTAAACTACGTCTAAACAGCTGTCAATTATTATTTATCAACAGCACTGACGGCTTAATCTGAAGGTAGTTTTTTACATTTATTGTACGTGTGATTTCCAGGAAGAGCCCAGTAAATATTTGGGAGGATTGACGAAAACAACAGAAAATTCAACGATCGGCCGACAACATATTTTATGTATGGAAAATGAATCGAGGACCCAGAAACCAGTCTTAAGTCATTCCGATATGTACGTCGCTCTCCATCTTATAAGTACCATTATAAAACTCAAACATACCTTGGCTGCCTCACGGAGGAGCATGAACCCTTGCGCATACGATATAAGCTTGCTGGCATATAACGCTTTGCGTAAATGTTCGAGGAACTGCTTCTTATCACCGGTGAACTTGGTTGAGGAACCCGGCAACACCTTGCTCGCCTTAACTCGCTCATCTGAAGGGAACAGCAATGTATTTCCCATCAATGATGTAAAATAGCCGAAAAATACACGTATAAAAAAGGTCTTACATAGGCGTAGCGAGGTACGGCAAGGATCTGCATCCTAACTACGCTCTTGAAGTCTTAATGGTAATCTTGTATGCCTATAATGTTTTCCTGTAGCAGATTTATACATGGAGTGACTACCAATCTGCCAATAAAAAGGTTTAGAATTCTTTCTAACAATAGCCCATACTGTACAGTTCCAAGCACCGTGATGGGACCTCTGATCGGAAATCCTTGCATTCTCTGGAGCATGTCGATGGTAAAATGTTCAATTATGGCCCAAAATTTAGTTATGCGAAATCCGCTTACTGATGATAAGGTCATCGAGTATATATCTGGTAGTACAAGCGGCGCAGGACGGAAGGTTTTGTCTGCGGAGCGATGCACAAACTGCCGCATACACACTTAAAATCAGTATCGGGGGTCCGTAATCGATTGTCTTTGAAAAGACGGGTTCGTCTGTGAGTGTACTTAGACATTTTAGATTTTGTGGCCAGTTTCATAGGTATTTTTGAAATTTGATTTGTCACCAAAGTGCTTGCGAGAATGTGAAAATACACGTAATTTAGATTCAGTTTATTCATTAAAAATGTGCAATTTGTATCTGCCACCTCTAATCTAGACTACAGTCAACGGCACAGTAGCACATTCATCACAAATATCAAAAAATGTGCAATAAATCACATTAGTTTCAATTATCATTAAACACAAGCAGGAATAATGGTTCTCGATAAAATATGACAATTGATAATCTCATATCAAATGAGAAATCATTATTTCGTTTTTGCGTGGTCATGCATACTTACTGCAAATGACATCAAGCGTACCTAGCCTAGTCATTCACAGTTTAGGCTAAATCATGCCATGAAGCCGCTTCTCATATATGAATAGTTCTGGAAAATTCAACGGCTTTAAATATACCATGTTAAGACTTTTTAAACTTAGCTGTTATAGGCCATTTTCGTCTCCTTTTCGAAAAGATTTTGAATCTTGAGAGGTTAGCACAGGACTGTAAGCGGATCCCAAGATGTTTATTTAGTACAGGCAAGGTACAAGATGATATTATTTTACATACCTTTGAGCGCAGAAAGACAACGCGCAAATACTGCCTCGCCGATTAGCGTGACCGGTACTCCATACTCCAAAGCGGCAATTCCAGTCCACTTGCCAGTACCCTTTTGTCCCGCAGTGTCGCGGATTTTGGGCAGAAGGTATTTACCTGGAAAATACACATCGGGAATTCAGCACTGGTGGTGACTTAGAATGGTATACCGCGAATAGCCTGCTAATAATTAATCATTTGTAAAGCTGTTTTATTCATTGAGCAGGGAGCATGCATAGCATAGCATTGAGTATAACATACGCTATAGGAGTATGTTCTTGCACCGTAAAAATCATGTGATTATTAATTGATTACTAATACCTGGGGTACACTAATGGCATTTCCCGTTGATTTTCGCGATATTTGTCTTTAAATCCTACTTCCCACTAATATTATAAATGTGAAAGTTTGTTTGGATGGATGGATGGATGTTTGTTACTAGTTCACGAAAAAACCGCAGTGCAGATTTGGATGAAATTTAGTACACAGATATTTTATAACCTGGATTAACACATAGGATAGTTTTTATCCCGATTTTCCCTTGGGATAAATTTCAAGTAGTAGGGGGTGAAACCGTTCGTATACACATCCATTAATTCTGGTGTAACTAGAAATGTGCCTGGTTTTATTATCAATATTTTTAGATAAAGGATATAGAACAATGGCAAGAAAACGAATATACGTAAAATCAGCCATCCGCCCCTACTTTGCATGAGTGCTAATGTAATGATTTTTAGAATAATCCTTTCTAAATAGTTCCGGAAAACTCAAAAATATTAGCTTTAGTATTATACCTACATTGTCAAGATTTTATTTGATGTTAATCTTTAGAGCACTAAAAAATTTTGTTTTAAAACTTAGCTAGTATGATTTTATTGGTAGATTTCCTTTTTTTGTAACTAGCTTTCCACCGCGGTTCTAGCCGCGCTGCTCGGCTTCTGTTGTTCTTAGCGTGATGTTATTAGCCTTCCTCGATAAATGGACTATCCAACAAATAATCAAATCTTTCCTTTCTTTATAATATTATTATAAGTATAGATATTTAGGTTTAGAGTTAGTTGAGATGTACGTAAAGTATTTATTTATGCGCTCACACTTTTCTCAATTCTTTGAATAGCAAGAAAAACTTGAAAGTGGGTATGAATGCTTTTTTACGGTTTATTTGTTACTTATGAAGAAATGTGACTTTTCGCAAGCATACGTAGTGAATTGGATAAAAAAAATGCAAAGATAGATGGGGCCCAGGAGACAGTAAAAGATTTTTGGGGAAGGAAGCGAGCAAAGCTGCGGGAAAATGCTGCATACTTGCATAGTACACTAGACACAGTAAACTAAATACACATTTCGCAGTGCAAACGAGTAGCGCATCCTTTTAAATGTGTGAGTCTACTTATTTTTCTTATGAATAAATGATCGAGTTCTTGTTTATAACTTTAAACTACTAACCATTTCACTTATAGTAAAAAAACTGGTTTCCAGACTATAAAAATGTAATTAGTCTTTCTAAGTATCTATGAAATTAGCTAATATGCATTCAATTTATTAACCATTCATACATTTTGTATGTCTAAAATCATGTTAATACTTCGCAAATTGTAATTCTTATTATACATATTTAAAACTTTTGGAAACTAACCATCAGAGTCCTTGTATTTAAGAATGTCCCTCGAAATTTCAATGAGGAATGAGTCCAGGTCGCCTTTGTTCCATTGCTCAAACACTTCAGCCATTTCTCCTTGCTCCATACCTTTAATATAACAACATGAACCGTTCATAACATAATTATTGAAAACTATTTTCTTGTGAGGGCTTCTTATCTCAAACTATATTTACCTAGGACATCTTTCATGAGGTTGTAAGCTTCACAGATGAGCTGCATGTCACCATATTCAATGCCATTATGCACCATTTTGACGAAGTGTCCGGCGCCATCTTCTCCTACCCAGTCGCAACATGGCTCATTGTTCACTTTGGCACATATTGCCTGTAATTATAAAACAAAAAACTCTCTTGAAGAAACAGCTTTTGGTCTCTGGCTCAAATAATACCATGTTCTCAGCCATCGGGTAAAAAATTAGATATAAGAGTGGTTCAAACACTACACTACGCTACAGTATACTAAGTATGAAAAAAGCATACCTGAAAAATAGGTTTGACATGTGGCCAAGCAGCCGCATGTCCACCGGGCATCAATGAAGGCCCATAACGGGCACCATCTTCACCACCGCTCACCTGCACAAAAACATCATTAAGCCTTTCTAATTGACTTAGTTTTACAAGGTCAAGGTCAAGGTAGAAAGGCCCTAACAAATTACTCCTTCAGATTGACCTTCATGATATGTGAGTTTTACAACAAAAACAAGAGAAACTGTATCACCTCCTTTTATAAAAACAATGTCAATGTCATTTAGAACTACTTTTTGCTTAGATACAGTTAAGACTGCAATTCGGGAAAGGTCGTTTGCAGTCTGAGTCCAGAGGAATGCACTTCTGATTACAGTTTTATTTTTTGTATCATGTGATGGAGGAATTTTAACTTATATTTTAAGTGCCAAAATATATGTATTAATGTAAATATGTTTTATTGGAATTATTTGTAACACTTATGTGTAGTCTACTTACACCCATTCCAACATAAAGTATTCCAGTTGATGCAAGTTCTTTGCACCAACGCTGTGTGTCTATGTATTGAGAGTTACCACCATCAATGATGATGTCGCCTTTCTCTAGGATGGACACCAGCTTTCGCACAAACTCATCAACGGCCGAACCAGCTGTGAATAAACATCTCCAGGTTATTTCCTAACATTCCATAAAGATAAGTCAGTTAAAAAAAAAGGTTATAAATTCTAGGACATAAAATAACTACTGTTTAAATTAATTTAATCACCTTTAACAAGCAACATAACTTTTCTAGGCTTCTTTAGTTTAGCCACCATATCTTCTAAAGATGTTGCTCCAATGATCTTTGTTCCTTTAGCCTCATTTTTAAGGAATTGGTCAACCTAAAATATTAAAGTAACATGGTATTATCAAGACATAAATTACAGATTTTGTAACGTAAATTATATGACAAGTATTTCTGTACTTGTACCTTGGCAACAGTTCTATTAAAAGTGCAAACAATAAATCCTTTGCTATCCATGTTCAGAATTAAATTCTGTCCCATTACTGCTAACCCAATGAGGGCAATATCTGCTTTAGGCCTGTAAATAATTTATATATATTATACATAATGTTTATAATGAAAATGAATAAGACATTAAAAATTACATATTTACCCTTGGCCCTTAGTTATTATATACAATTTATACATTTTAGTTAGACATAAAACAACATAAAACATTGTAGTTATATGCTGTGAACACAAATTGTTATTTATTATTGGCTTGGTACTTAAATTTAAAAGAATGCTAATTAAAAGTATGCCTAGTCATTTCTTGTAAATGAATTAAAACCAACATTATGAAAGAAAGTCATTATGAAAAATAAAATTTATTTTTATTATTAAATTTGTAGTTTGAGCAACATGGTTGAAGTACTTGACATAGTACTAATGAAAGGCATACAGTCAGTCTGTTCACCTTCAAATAACCTTGTGGCCACACTTTGTATCAAGCAGTTACCAATACTTTTCTGTAAAGTATGTGTCATTTTATTGATTTCTAAAGCATATTTGCATTATTTTAAAACTATTTACTGTTAATTAGTAGCAGGGATAACAAATCATACTAGAGCTAAGTTCGTTCCGTATTAGAAAACTTTAAAACTAATTTAAGCATAATAACCCCAGTATTAATAATATATAATATAATATTCCACAACTATCACACAATATATAATTATTAATCCTTTTTAACTCAAAGGGCATTCCATGAAAATATGAAAAAGTAATTTCAGCCTCCTCAAATAATTCAAGGTTATAATTCTAAGAAATCAACTAAGACTTCTAATTAAGTCCTTGTTAAGTTAAAAATGTTACATTTTATAAATTAATTCTTGAAACTACGATCAAAACACAAAGTCATGCTAATTCAACAGATTTATACCGAATAAGTTTGTAAGTATTATACTTACGCTGCCATTTTATTAACAGTAGGTATTTCTTCAATAATAATGTGCTAGAAGTAGTTGGAGTTGTAATTTGTATTATAATTCGATATTTTTTTGTAAAACACACCAAACAAACTTTTTCCAACAATCTTTACAACTTAGTGGTGTCACGGTATCACAGACTACTTACGACAATCCTCCCGCGTGCGTAAAAATTGACTGACTGTCAGTCAGTGTCGTCTATGTCAGTCACATCTAGGGGTGTGACTAATATATTAATATTAGTTAAGAGATTAGTAATATTCTATGGATTCACAGATTAGTAATCCGACGAACTCTCATATTATGCTAATATTTAATATTCACATAATCTGGGATTCATTTCGCTTGGCACGGATCGGGTTGACTCTACTGCACGGAGTACATTCATTATTTATTTATAATCTTTTCTTAAGAAAAGTGAATGAACACTGAACGAACGAAGAATGTTTTTGTATCCGAACCTCAGCAATTTTTTCAAAAAATACTGTTGTGTACTGGCGACTTCAGTGCCTTGTGAGAGGATGTTTTCAAAATCTGGTGAGTTGATTTCCGACTGACGTACTCGGCTATCATCAGATAAAGTAAAAAAAATATTGTTTTTAAACACAAATAAAAAGTAATTTTTTGAGTGTTTTGTTATTTATTCCGTTCCCACACCACGACTCGATTTGTTAAATTTTGTATTATACTCATTACTTTATTAGTACCTATCAGCTAAAACAATTTAACATTCATAATACACCTAGCAATAATAAATACCGAGATCATGCAGTCTACTGAACACTAATATTTAATACGTCAGTGATACGTATTATCAGCTAAAACAATTTAACATTCAAAATCCACCTAGTATTAATACCAAGATGATACAGTCTATTAAACACTAATATTTAATATGGCAGTAATAAGTATTATTAGGTCTTACTCGTAGTTAAATATCACTGATCTCAAATATTAGTTTAGATATTATAATATTACTAGACGAATATATTCATATTAGCTAATACGTAAAAATGTCGGTATTAACCCAACTCTAGTCACATCATCGCATAACGCATTTACACATTCGTGTTCTCTATTCGCCTCGTCTGGCCTCGTCATTCAATGAATCATTCGTGTACAGGTGCGTACGAATAGTGCGTTCCTGTGTTACGCGTAATTGGAAAACACTGTCCACGCGTAATTTGGAAACGCGTACGGCTCCTACGGGCAATGTCAATCGATCCAGAGCGCTCCGCAAGAAGCAATTTTCAGTTCATTTGAAATTGCCTTGCCTTCCCTACCTTGCATTTTGGCATAAATCATAGTTCAATCAATCTGATAATATTTTCATTATTGAAACTCGTATAACACGCGTGTCTATTCATTTTGCAGTCCAAATATAGCGTACACGGTAGTGTTCGTATTTTTTGACGCGCGACCTAAAACCGACTGCCAGCGGCTCACGCTACGACCTAGTCTTGCGCGGTACGCGTTCCCCAAAGCCGTCTACACACTCGCGCGCGTTACGCGCGCGAAGCCGCGAAGCACCCGAATATCCGATTCGCATATTCTTCGCGGCTTCGCGGCTTGTTCGCGCTGTGTTCCCCGAAAGTTGTCGGTGTTTTGTCCCGCGACAAAGGGCTCGCAGGCGCGAAGCGCGGCGCGAACGCGACAAGACTCTACATTCGCGGGCAGCTCAGTCGCGTCGCATAACTATAAACTGCCAAAGCGCAAAGTAGCCCCGCAGCTGCTGTAGTGGTTTCACTGTCCATACCGACTACAAATAAACTATGTTGATTGATTGAGAAAAATTGAAAGATTAGGTAAATATTAAATGCTTAGCGTGCATACGCGTCAAGAGCGCGAACTATACTGTGAGTCCGGCGCGAACCACTGTGAGTGTGGACTGTTGGCAGGTCTTGCTTCAATTCGCGCCGCGCTTCTCGTCGCGATTCGCGCCGTGATTCGCGTGCGAGTGAGGAGAGGCCTCAAGAGTGTACGCGTAGCTGCAAGTATATACATGACGTTACCGACCCGCGTAAACTGACTACGCACCTTACGAATAGCGTCGCAAACTACTGTTCACACTTTCGCAGGATAATTCATTTTGGCATTCGCACACGAACATGAAGGCCGTGAAAATAATTGCGGCATGCACGCTACATTTAATGAGTTTACACAATTATTTGAATACGAAATATACTTTTTTCATTTTTTTAAAAACTTACCCGGCACTACAATATTTTCCTGTACTGTGGGTGCGTTTACAAGCATAATATATACTCACTTACATAGACAGGCCCGTCACTATGCTGACACTCCTTGAGGCGCGCGTTGAACACAACACGTCGTCAACCCGGGCATTGTCTGTGGTCAGACAGCTAGTCGCCCATTACTCGCCACCCGCATGCCCGCGCCTACGGTGGCCGGAGATCGTCTGTCGCCGTGGGCTTCTACCACTGCGGCTCGGGTGGAGAGGGAGGACGCTGTCCTCTTCCTCACGCGGACCAACTCCGCCTTCGCGAGCATGACTGCTTCGCAGAAGGAGGCAACCGCTTCCCATTCCTTCTCGCCCTGCAGCATGGCCTTGACCAATGCCGGGTGCGAGAGGTCTCCGCCTATCGCCGTCGTGAGGATACAGCGGTGCTCTGCCCAAGCAGGGCAGTCCTGCACCTTATGCTCCACCGTGTTCCCCGGACGATCCTCGCAGTGGTGACACCCAGGCGTTTCTTTCCTCCTTATTAGACACAGGTACCTCCCGAAGCTTCCGTGTCCGGTGAGGACCAGGGTCATGCGGTAGGTCAGGACGCTGTGACTCCTATCCAGCCACTCCTCAAAGAGGGGTCTTACCTCCGCAATTGCGGCGTGCCCGGAACTGTACCCCTAGCATGAATATTCATGTCTATGTAGTCTGTGGAATATTTGTAGGTTTCGTCAATTTATGAAAACCCATAAAGAGGTCGCACATTGTTACCTTATCATTGTCTCGCAAACGTTTCGAGCTATATCGGCACGATAACGGAATACAACGAAGCCGAAAGCAGAAGCACTTTCGAATTTTTATAATAAATATTGGAGCATACATTCATTTTCTAGCAAAATGTATCAACACAATCACTTAAATTATAATTTTATGCTTAATATAAACTCGACGAAAGTTTTCTCCCTGCCAAAAGTGAATAAATATTCTTTACGTTACAGGTTGTTCTTATTATTGGTATAAACGGAGCATGTCGAACTAATGAATTAACACAACTTAATATCAACAATATTGAGAAACATTCAGATAACTTACTATTAATTAATTTACCTAACACAAAGACAAAAAGAGACCGCAACTTCGTCATTCGCAAGGAATATGTAAAGCCGTCTACACACTCGCGCGCGTTACGCGCGCGAAGCCGCGAAGCACCCGCGTAACATGAGTGTAGATCCGATTCGCATATTCTTCGCGGCTTCGCGGCTTGTTCGCGCTGTGTTCCCCGAAAGTTGTCGGTTTTTTGTCCCACGACAAAGGGCTCGCAGGCGCGAAGCGCGGCGCGAACGCGACAAGACTCTACATTCGCGGGCAGCTCAGTCGCGTCGCATAACTATAAATTGCCAAAGCGCAAAGTAGCCCCGCAGCTGCTGTAGTGGTTTCACTGTCCATACCAACTACAAATAAACTATGTTGATTGATTGAGAAAAATTGAAATAATTTTGAAATAAAATTGAAGTAAATATTAAATGCTTAGCGTGCATACGCGTCAAGAGCGCGAACTATACTGTGAATCCGGCGCGAACCACTGTGAATGTGGACTGTTGGCAGGTCTTACTTCAATTCGCGCCGCGCTTCGCGTCGCGATTCGCGCCGTGATTCGCGTGCGAGTGAGGAGAGGCCTTAACAATTGTTGAGAAATATCAAGCCTTACGCCCGCCTAAGACTCCAATCAATCGATTTTTTCTACAATACCGCAACGGAAAGTGTATAAGACAGCCTATGGGTGCCAATAAAATTGGCAGTATCCCACGTGACATAGCAACATTTCTTGAACTTCCAGAACCCATGTTTTACACGGGTCATTGTTTCCGACGAACTTCAGCCACACTTTTGGCCGATTCAGGAGCTGATCTCCTGTCCCTTAAGCGCCATGGAGGGTGGAAGTCCAATGCGGTTGTAGAGGGATACATAGAGGATTCCGTCCAAAATAAGTCTAAAATATGTGAAGGCATCGTAGGTACCATTACACTGAAAGAGCCTCAGTCAGATCCTTGGACTGGCCCTTCTACATCAAAAATGATCCGTTACGAAACACCTAACGATCGCCCTCTTGCGCCAACATTTACGCCAAGGGAATCCAATGAATCTGTACAACTATTAAGTATGACTGATAGTTTACCACAAAATAGTACAAAAGTCACTAACACCAACATTACAGTACCTAACAAAAATATTACACTAAACTTAAGTAACTGTAGCAACGTTACTTTCAATTTTTCTTAATTATAGGTACCTAATTTAAAGATTGTAGACCTGTTATGTTATACATACCTAATTTAAAGATTATCTGTATTACGTATTAACCTATCATAATGGATTAGTTATTAACTAAACTGAAATAAAAGTATCTTGTGATTGTAAATGTGTTTTTTTTTGCATTTAGTCATTTCCTCGCTGAGGTGGGATGAAAAGTTACGTGTTGCACTCGAGTGCAAAGATTTTTCACCTTGTGCTCTTTTGATACCGTCGCTAACGCTCAGGATTCTAATTTTTGAATCACTCGTTGCACTCGTGATTCAATTTTAGAATCCTTCGCTTGCTCGGTCATCAAAATTGAGCACGCGGTTAAAAAGCAACTTTGCACTCTTGTATAACAAATAACTATGAAACTCTTAAGCCAGCCTTCGACAGTTACCATACTATCCGTCATTTTATACCTTCGTGCTAGCTATCTTTCATACTACTTATACATACTTCGAATTCGATACGATCACAGACTAGATACGATGACGATATGAACCTTACATGTTTTAGTATGTGCTCTCTTTTTTATCACGGTAAAATCATCAAATGACCCATCCAGAATAGGGCGGGAGGTACTGTCAGACTCGTACTGACTTAAATCCACGGTGTCCTTCAACAGCCCTTTTCGTTCCAGGGTCACGGTAAATCGTGAGTCCCGCGACCCCGGCAGGCTACAACCGGTGTGGAACACAACCCGCCGTCGACCCGGGCATCGTCCATGGTCATATAGCGAGTCACCTATTACTCACCGCCCGCATGCCCGCGCCTTTGGTGGCCGGAGATCGTCTGCCGACGTCTGTCGCCGTGGGTAACACTGCGGCTGGTGTGGAGGGATGACGCTGTCCTCTCCCTCAAGGGGCGCGCCTCCTCCTTCGCTAGAAGAGGAGAAGAAGGAGGCGACCACTTCCTACTCCGTCTCGCCCCGCAGCATGGCCTCAACCAATGCCGGGCGCGAGAGGTCTCTCCCTATCGCCGTCGTGAAGTCACGGCGGTGCCGGTGCTCTGCACAAACGGGGCAGTCCTGCACCGTATGCTACCTGTCCTCCGGACGATCCTCACAGTGTTATTCGTGCTCTTAAAATAAGTTCAATTTACGCTCACTAGAGGCGCTGTTCAAGTTCCCACACAAAATGCTTTCAAGACGATACGAATGTTTTTTGAAAGTTATTAGGTAGATCGTACTATGGGTACTGAAAGCACTGCAAGCTGTGACCGAAAGGATGAACATGATACCGCATTTACACATTCGCGTGAATCGCGAGGCGAATGACGAACACGCATATGTGAACAGTAAGTTCGTTATTCGCCTCGTAGTTCGCCTCACCATTCGTGAGTTTGCGTCTGGAGCGGTTTTTCGGAAGCCTGCGTTTGGCTTAACAGATTTTGATGCGGTTTTCAGAAAAGTAATCGTTACATTTTAGAGAAGGTTTTAGTATATAACAATAGTGGATATCTTGTGACGTAGCTAGCATGGATCCTTTTTTGCTTACTTGGATTGTAGATTTTCAAAGTCGCCGATTATACGAAGATATTTGTTGAATATCTTAAATAAAAAGAGCACATACAAAAAAAAAGCGAAAGGAAGTGAAGTCGGCTCCTTTTTTCAAAGTTTTTGTGACGTCCTCTTGCGTCGGATGTTAGCCGTAACTGAATGCACGCGAATGCGTAAACCATAGTGTAAACGGCAAGTTAGTGTTCGCCATTCGTGCGTCCGAAAAACCGACGGCGTTGGAAAAAACTGGGACGACGCGAGCGAGCGAGCGACCGTGGACTAGGGCAGTGGCCCGGTCGATACCAACAACCATGGACGTCAGAGACGCTCAATTTTTGGTGTCGTCAATTATTCGGATGACTTATTGCGCGGGTTTAGAGGAAAATGAAAAAAAAAATAACGTGGTACGCAAAGTGCTTTGTTAAAAATGAGACCAGTTCGTGGTGAATTTCACATTAAATATTGGCAAAGTGAGAGAGGCACGGGCACAGAATAGCACAATTATCGCGCGAATTTCAATTAGGACGCTTATTCAAATTCAATATGTTTGAGCGTTCGTACAAACCAAGATCGCGAATTAAAATAGATTTACAAACATTTGAGTCGCGCAATCGCGTCGTCCGATTGTTAGTTAGGTCTCGTGCGTTAGTACGAGTAAAATTCGCGCGAACGTACGATGACCGCGCATTCGCGTTCTGTTAGTACGATGCCTAAGTTCGTTTTTCATGTCGTAACGATGAGACGTATTTGTAAATACGGTATCATGGAGTATAAACGCTATCCGAGATGCGGTTCAGAAAAAAAAAATGCATTTCTTGTTGTTTGTGTATGTAACTTTAGGCTATATACCTAGGAGTATATGTTATAGAGGAATGGGTGGGGTGTGCGCGTTTATTGATCTAGTATTCTCAGCTTTTGAACTAAGGTCTAGACAGTCTGAAATCATTGATATAAGCCCGAGAAATAATAATAGTGTGCCATCACCGGTTTTAAAGGTAGGTAGTACCTGTGTATTACAGAGTTTATTAAAGACACCATTTTTTAATGGAAAATAGGGATAGCGTTCAGTATCATTGACCGCGATGACAAAGCGATGGTTGGTAATTTTGATTAGAATCGGCCAGCAAACCGAAAAAAAAGTCAGATTTAGAATTTAACTTTATCGAGGTGCCACTGGACTCGCCTAGCGTGTCCATGTTTAACAAGATGCAGTGCCGCTGACAGGCCTGGCGTGTCCGTGTGGTTTTATAGGGCGGCATCGCTATGAACTTCAAAAAAAATTGTGGTGACAGTGAACGTGTTAAATAGTGTGTTGTGTATCGGATTTAAAGACTATTAACTTAGTATCAAACTATTTTCTTGTGGATCTTACCGGTACAAAGAAATTTGAAGATAATTATATTGTCATTAAGCAACGTAGATTTGCGAACTATTGAATACACGAATAATCATCAATGGCGTTCGCGAAAGTAGTGACCAAAGCTCATTGAAAACAGTATAAATATATTTACTCAAGAAAAACAATTTTATTGATAGGAAATAATACTATCAGTGGCGTAGCTAGGGGAGGGCGGCGGGGGCGGCCCGCACCTTTATCTGGGTGACACCCGACCGTGAACATCAATACCTAAAATTAATCCTTAAACTGTTATAACTGTCAATAATATAATACCTTTAAGTAACAATAATAAGTAGGTGCCTATTTGCATTTTTTTTTTCATTCTCGACCATATTGAAGATTTTTTTATGAAGAGCAGTTACGAGCATAATAAATTGAGTGTACACACTGTCAGTAGATCGAGAACCCCAAAATAACATCTTTGAATTCTGCAGTTAATGGAAGGAACAATGAATTTGTTGCAAGAAACGAATGCCTGGAGAACTGGCATTGTTGACGATGCTGGACTTACACTTAGAGCGCATTTAAAAGGACATGTTAGAATGTCTTGACAGATTCAATATTGAACTTGAAACAAGATTAAAGTCCATTCAAGATGTAGCTTCTTTATTTGAGGTTGTGCAGTCAGACTTTGCTTTTTGCAAACACTGAAGAGTTAATAGTTCAGTAAATTTTGCTAATTTACTGAACATTACGATGAGGTATCTGAAACAGAACTCCTCTTAGAGATACCAAGACTGAGAAGCCCTTTAAAAGCGGTGAATGTTAGCGTTTTCAGTTGGATAACTCTAGATTATTTTAAATTCATTATGGAATGGGATTGTACGGAACCTCTCCCCAGTCGAATGGTTGCACTAAAGTTATTTATAAAAATAAGCGTATCAGTTGCTTCATGTGACAGAAGTTAAAGCAAATTAAAATGATTTAAAAACTGTTTGCGGGCTAAAATGAGCATTTTAACTATAGAACATGAAGCAACACAAAATATTAATTTTGATGTTGTGATTACAGAGTTTTAAAGCTAGAAAAAAAGAATAGCACCATATACTATTTCACTGTTAAATGATTACTTAATTTTTTATTATTGAGTTTTGGCTTTTGGGGTGACACCTGCAAGATTCGCCCTGGGCTATACCACTGAATATAATCATTATTCTATATTTAATATTATTAAACTGAAGAGTGGGCTAATGGAGGCTCTGGTTTGAATTGATATTTATTTTTGTTTTGGATAGCCCTTTATCGAGGATGGCCAATAGAAGCCAAGTAGCTGGAATGAAACCACGGAGAACAACTATTTCTTTATAATTGGTATTGTATAGGAGCCCTCAACTATACAATACCTATGTATTGTATAGTTCAGGAATGGAGGACGATTATGTTGATATGTTTCCTGTTCTGTGAGATGACAGAGTGACAGGATATATTAATTTAGTTTTAATGGTTAACTGTACAGACACCAGCAGGTCAACCTACCCGAATCTTTCAAATTTTACCAATGGAACATTATCCTTCCACTATTGTGATAAGGTTGAAAATCTATTATAAGAAATTTGACAGATTGGGGTAGGTTGATGTAAATGTATTTATTATTGTACTGATGTTAGCAACATCAGTACAATAATAAATACATTAAACACGGTTTATTGTGTACTTTTAAAATGATTACAAAGGGAACTCAAACCAATACATATAAACGCAAAATACCCAGCAAGTGACATTTTTTTTTTAATAATAATAATATGTTTATTTTGTACATGTTGAGCTTTCAGAACATACTTTTGTTCTTCAAAATAAATGTGGCAATGCCGCCAGCGTTCTGGGCACTTTCCCCATTGACAGCGATGTGGACGAATTTTTTGATGCCCTATAAATTTTAGTTTTAATTTAGTCATTTTTGTAAATATTTAAATTAAAGACATTAGATTATATAAGTACAGATAGATTATTTTGAAGAACAAAAGTATGTTCTGAAAGTGACATTTTAAATTTAACTCACCACCATCAGAAATCTCTGAAACATTCAAAAAAAATTTATAAGATTTTTTATCTAGGTAAAATTATGTCTGGGCGATTGTGAATGTGAGTTTAAATGTTTGTCAATGCACCCACAATTAGTAAGAAGAAATTCCTAGAGTGGGACTGTGTTTTAAGTATATTTAATAGGAGCCTGCCGGAGTCGCGGGACTATCGGGTAACCGTGGCCCCGGAACGTAAAGGGCTATTGAAGGATACCGTGGATTTTAGTCTGTACAAGTCTGACAGTCCCTCCCGTCCTGCCATCGGTGGGAGGACTCATTTGATGAAAAAAAAAAGTATATATAATAGGTAATGAATAACTATAACTCAAAAACCACAACTGCTGGTGGCTGATTCCGAAATTTTTCAGAAAATTTTAATTTTAACTACCATATAATACATTATATTTTACAATAGGTAAGACAAAAATAAATTACTACTAGTCAGGGTATTAATTGTTACGAATTAAAACAGTTTATTAATTAAACAATAATATTGGAACGCATCTTATGACTCTAACTAGCGACCGGCCCCGGCTTCGCACGGGTGGACATTTATTTTTTTAAGCTCTCTGAAAAAAATTTTTTCCGGGATGAAATATAGCCTATACGGATTCGGAAGAATCCCTCTAAGTAATGGTAAAAGAAATTTTGAAATCGGTCCAGTAGTTTTTGAGCCTATTCAATACAAACATACAAAAATACAAAGGTTTCCTCTTTATAATATTAGTATAGAAGTATAGATTAGAGCTGTCAACTGTCCATGTCAAAAATTTAAGTTAACAGCCCGCCTTTTCACTTCTTTCATAACCACTCTCTGCTAATGGTGTTCTTCACGTATTGTACAACACGGTCACATTAACTTGACGCATCTCTGGAATGCGAGGCCCCGCCCGCTTCCCCCCGCATTCCCTTAGCTCGCCCGGCAAGGGTCAGTATGGTCAGCATCTTTGTCACCGATATGCGCGTCGATAATTTGGCTAGATTTCTGTTGTTGTTATATTGTTTTTGGATATTATTGTTACGTTTTGATTATTGTTTTGTTAAGTTTAGACTATTTTTGTTACTGTTAATTGTTTGGACTGTTGTTTGAAACCCGTAAAACATGGGGAAAACTATACACAGTGAAGGGAGAAATCTCGTGTTAAAAGTGCTACAGTTTTTCGAGAATGAAAAGAAAAATGGACGTTTTTGCATACCTGTGGATCAGGTTGAAAAACGAACCTGTGCCGCAACCGGGATTTCAAGAAGTACTCTTACTCGGATAAAAACAGAGGCCAAAAGGACATGTGTACCACCGTCGCGTTCTTCGCCCGACACTAGTCCAAGTACTATTACGAGCACTAGTAACATTACTATCACGGCTCCAAGTACTAGCACGGCTCCAAGTACTAGCACGGCTCCAAGTACTAGCACGGCTCCAAGTACTAGCACCGTTCCAAGCACTGGCAGTTATCCCAGTCCAAGTACTAGAAACAATCCAATGAGGGAATTAAAGTTGTCCACACCGGGTAAAAAGCGAAAGCCATCAAAAAAAAAAATTGTAGTTGATGATTTTGACATTTGCGCAATTCGCAATATGATAAACAGTTTTTATACAGTAAAAAAGGAAATCCCCACCCTTAAGAAAATCCTGGCAGCTGCTAAGAGAGACCTAAATTTCCAAGGTGGAAGAACTTTCCTTAGAAATATTTTGATTAATCAGTTGGGCTACAGATTCAAAAAATGCAAAAGTGCGCGTACGGTGCTGATTCAAAAGGCCGATATCGCTGCATGGAGAGAACGCTACTTGCGCCGAATGAAAGAGAACAGTGAGCTTGGCGTAAATAAAAAACCGGTCACGTACTTGGATGAAACGTGGATCCATTCTCACTACACTGTTAGTAAATGCTGGCAAAATAGTACAGATAGCAGCGTGAAAAAAAATTTTAACCCGGGTCAACGGTGGATTCTCGTGCATGCCGGAGGAGAAAACGGATTCATTCCAGGTGCCGACTTATTGTACAAGTGCAAAAGCAAAACTGGAGACTATCATCATGAAATGAATACCGACAATTTTATGAAATGGCTTAAAGAAAAGCTTATACCAAACTTGCCGCCAAATGGAATAGTTGTCATTGACAACGCGCCATACCACTCAACGCAGTCGGTGAAGCCACCCACGAGTGCATCTTCAAAAGGGGAAATGCAACAATGGCTGCGTGAAAACAATGTTCCATTTGAAGATAAAATGAGAAAAAGGGAATTGTATCCAATAATAAAAAAGACAAAGCCGCCGAAACAATACATTGTCGATGACTTATTAAAACAACATGGCCATGAAATTGTACGTTTGCCACCCTACCATTGTGACCTGAACCCCATTGAATATATATGGAATTTAATTAAACAAAGGGTGGCATACAAAAACGTCGACCAGCATGAAAAAGATATTGAAAAACTCACAAGAGATGCAATAAACACAATAACAGCATCGGACTGGAAAAAGGAAGTGAATCATGTTGAAAGACTACAGCAGGTCAGTTCGTAATTAAATTATTTATCAAAAGTACTCTTTACCTGATTTATGGTTACTTTATTAACAATATTTTATTAAATTTCAGGAATACTGGGAAAAAGATGGCCTGACTGACCACGCTATACGTCAACTGGTGATCAATTTAGGAGAAGAGACATCCGACAGCGATAGCGAGAGTGAGAGTGAAGGCGAAGTCAGTTTTGACGACTTTGTACCTATTGTTTATAGCGATGATGACTAGTTTTAGTTTTGATTAAATATTTTTGACAATCAACATAAAATAGTTTTTTTACTACCTACACTTCCTGCAAATAAAGATTTGAAATTATATAGGTAGTATCTACTACCTACATACATTTTTTTTTTCTTAAAAAAAAACGTTGCCCCACACTAGGAATTTCTCCCGTGTCGTAGGTGCGTTTAGTTGTTGAATCTTTTTTGTCACACCGTACCCGAGTGCCAAAATGACGTCATCAAGGTCAAGCGTCAAGTTAATGTGACCGCGTTGTACTTCAATATACAGTTGTTTTAATACGTTTTTCCTTTAATAAAACATAACCCACAATAGGTTATGGGCCCAGACATGGAAATCACAAAGAAGTAAGACACCAACAGACGACAGAAGAAAACTTCGCGTACGTAGTAAGGTTACCGGCATCGGAGCAAGTACTCCAGCAGAACAGAGGAAGTCGACCGCTTCCAGGTCATTACAGACGGGAATAACAAAAAAAATCTACAGAAGATATAAGAAGAAAAACTATAGAAGATGGATAGAAAAGACGGCGCGTTAGTTTTTACGACAACAATTGGGCACTATGGAGTTTCCAAATCATGATTTTACTAAGGTCAAAGGGTTGGTACGACGCGTTAGTCAAAGAGCCGTCGTCCACCGAAGACAAAGAAATATACAGAAAAGCGCAAGAAATAATAGTTACAAGGATAGAAGAGAAGATACTCTCATACTTATTGGCATGCACATCTGCTTGTCAAATGTGGGAGAAATTGAACACAATTTATGAAGCAAAATCTAAGGTCGGAGTACACCTTATTCAACAGAAGTTTTACAGCATGGAGTTCGAGAACCCAATGGCAGCATTCATATCCAAAGTTGAGGAACTTGTCAATCAGTTAAGAAACAATGGAGAGAATCTTTCTGAGAAGATGGTAGTCACGAAGATTGTCATGAGCCTACCTGATAAATACAGACACTTCATCTCGGCATGGGAATCAGTACCTGAAAGTGAACAGAATATGAAGAATTTGACAGCAAGATTACTTGTGGAAGAGGAGCGTATAGGAAAGCTAACTCCATCATCAACAGCCCTTATGGCAAAAAGAAACAACAACAGCAAATTACAAGAAAATAAAACAGAACAAAAGTGTTTTATCTGTGGTAAAGCTGGACACTTTAAGAAAGACTGCAAAGTGCATAAGTGTAACTTTTGTGGAAAATTGGGTCATGTGTACAAGGACTGCAGAAGCAGGCAAGGACAAAATAAAGGTAACCACAGTGCTTTTATTCTGAATAATCACATTTTAATTTATAATAAAGATTGGGTTTTATATACAGGGGCGAGTGAACACATGTGTTTCAAAAGAGAGTTATTTACAGACTATACAGATATATTAGAGAATAGATTTGTAATAGTAGGAGATGGTAATAAACTGAAAGTACAGGGTATAGGCAAAATTAATTTTCATGGATACAACGGCAAAGAGTATGCACCTTATATGATGTTGGATGTTTTATTTGTACCAGATTTAACAGAAAATCTATTCTCTGTATCATGTTGCTTAGATAAAGGTTATACTATGACTTCAACAAAAGAAGGATGTCAATTTACTAAAAATAGAGAAGTTATGTGTACAGCAAACAGAGTAGGTAAATTGTATTACATGAATTTTAAATTTAATACAGAATTGGCTTTAACATCAATTGCAGAATGGCATGAACGACTTGCACACCAAAATATGGGTTATGTCAAGGAGATTTTAACCAAAAATAATGTAAAACATGAAGGGTTGACTGATCAATGCACAGCATGTTTGGAGGGTAAACAAAGTAGGGTACCTTTCCAGAGTAGTGATAACAGAGCTAGTGGGCCTTTTTTTTTTATCGTGGTAAAATCATCAAATGAGTCCTCCCACCCAGGGCAGGACGGGAGGGACTGTCAGACTTGTACTGACTAAAATCCATGGTGTCCTTCACTAGCCCTTTACGTACCGGGGTCACGGTAATCCCTTGGTCCCGGGAGAATTGATTCATATGGATTTATGTGGTTCAATGGAAAAGGTTTCAATAGGTGGTTCTAGATATTTTTTGTTATTCAAAGATGAATACACAGGTTACAGGTTTGTATATTTTCTAAAAAATAGATATGAAAAAAAAAATTATTCAAGACTTTATTATAATATTTAAAAATGAATGTGGATACAAAATTCAGAAAATGAGATCAGATAATGGAGGACAGTTTGTCAACAAAGAGGTAAGTCAAATATTGAGACTGTCAGTCGTCGGTCTGGTGAGTAAAGGGGATTACTCACCAGACCACAGTTGCTTATACACTCAAACAGAATGTTCCAGCTGAACGAGAGATGAGAACAATAGTAGAAGCAGCCAGAACCATGCTTCACATAAAGAAGTTACAGAAGGAACTATGGGCAGAAGCCACTAGCACAGCAGTTTATACACTAAATAGAACAGGTAAATCACCAGTTCATGGCAAGACACGGTTTGAATTATTATATAAAAAAAGTTTTAATATAGAAGAATTGAAAATATTTGGAACAGAAGTTTATGTACATATACCAAAGGAAAGAAGACTCAAATGGGATGCAAAGAGCAAGAAAGGAATATTTGTTGGATATGGGATAAATTGCAAAGGCTACAGAGTATGTTTTCAAAACAAAGAAATCAACACATATAGAGATTGTTGTATTTATCCAAGAAAAGACAGAAGACAAACAAAAGAGCAGAATAGTTCACATTGATTGTGAAGATGACACAAATAGCATTAACAGAAAACACAGACAGCAGAAAGAAGACAGAAGGCAAGAAGAGGAAACGGAAACTTGGAATGATATAACAACAGAAAATAAAAGGATAGATACAGAAGACAGAAGAACAGAAAGAGACTTACAGAAGACAGATGGAAAAGAAGAAATCAACAGAAGAGAGACTAATATACAGCAAGAGAGTAATATACTTGAAGAAGAAGAAGAAACAAGTGGACACAGAATAGAAGAGTACTATGAGTCAAGTGAAGAAATAGAAGATGAAAGTTCTTTAAGAGAGTTACCAATGGAGAAACCACAGAAGACTAGGACAAGGGAGATCAAGAAGCCACAAAAGTATGGAGATATATATAGATATACAGGATTTACGGCATGCACAGATGAACAATTAACTTATGACCAAGCAATAAAAGGAGAAGATTCACATAAGTGGAAAGAAGCTATAGAAAGAGAACTGACAGCATTAGAGAAAAACAATACATGGATAATAGAAGAACCACTGAAAGGAAAGAAAGTGATAGAAACAAAATGGGTTCTTAAAACAAAGAAAGGAGAAAAGAATAAGGATATCTATAAAGCAAGACTAGTAGCAAGGGGTTTTCAACAGGAAAATGATTTTGACCACTCAGAGATATACTCACCAGTGGCAAAATTGCCAACTTTTAGAATCCTTTTATCCATATCCTGTAAGTATGATTTGAAAATGACACAGATGGATGTGAGGAGTGCATTCCTTAATGGGATTATAGAAGAAGAAGTATACATAAAGATACCAAATGGGATTCAGAAATATGATTGAAAAATACTAAAATTACAGAAGTCACTTTATGCTTTAAAAAAGTCGCCAAAGAACTGGAATGACAGATTCAATGATTATATGAAAGAGATAGCAAATGGGATTCAGAAATATGATTGAAAAATACTAAAATTACAGAAGTCACTTTATGCTTTAAAAAAGTCGCCAAAGAACAGGAATGACAGATTCAATGATTATATGAAAGAGGAAGGGTTTATTCGAAGCAAGTCTGACTACTGCATGTAATACAAAGCGAATAAGAGATTCTACATACTTCTATATGTCGATGATTTAATAATTATAGCAGAGAAACAAGAAGTTGAGAAACTGAAACAATCACTAAGAAGAAACTTTGAAACGACTGACATGGGTAATAAGAACATGAAATATTTAGGAATCAATATAACAGAAAAATAAGACAGGCTTGAACTAGATCCGAGACAGTATTTAGAAGACATACTTAAAAAGTATGGAATGGAAGAATGTAACCCGGCGATGACACCTATAGAGACAGGCTTGATACTATCAACAGAACAAACCACAGACAATGATATGGTGAAAAGATGCAGACAGATAGTTGGAAGCCTCATGTATGCTATGTTGGGTACGAGGCCAGACATCTGTTTTGCTGTTAGTTATCTGAGTAGATATCAAGCTTATGCAGATGAATAACTATGGAAGGCACTAAAAAGAACACTGAGATACCTCAAAGGAACACAATAAACTAATTTAGAGAAGAAATTCTAAGGATGTACTAGTAGGATGGGCTGGAGATAAGCTGGAAAGAAAGTCTACTTCAGGGTACATCATGAAGCTTTTTGGTTGCACAGTATCTTGGTGTAGCTCAAAGCAACAATGTACTGCTCTATCATCAACAGAGTCAGAATATGTGGCATTAGCAAAAGGGGTAGCTGAAGGTTGTTGGATTTACAATTTAGTAAAAGATATTGGTGTAGGTTGTACTAATTTTATTATTTACATTGATTAATCAGTCAGCTATTCATGTTGCAAAACACCCTGAAAACATCAAAGATTTGAAATACCATTTTGTTAGAGATAAGGTAGAAAATAATATTGTAGAGTTAAGATATGTAGCAACAGGGAAACAAATAGCAGATATGTTTACTAAAACTTTCAATAAAGAAGTATTCAACAAGTTGTGTAGTATGTTAAATAATTAAATTTGTGGATAGATATTTAGCATTAGTTAATATATCTATACTTAAGTAATATCAGATAGCTACAATAGAAGATATAAATAAATATAAGTATTGTAATTGTAAAGGATGCATACCAATTTTATTGAGGAAGGGTGTTCAAGATGCGTTCCAATTAGAGCTGTATGACTCTAATTAGAGCTGTCAACTGTCCATGTCAAAAATTTAAGTTAACAGCCCGCCTTTTCACTTCTTTCATAACCACTCTCTGCTAATGGTGTTCTTCACGTATTGTACTTCAATATCCAGTTGTTTTAATACGTCCGTCCGTTTTTCCTTTAAGAAGACATAATCCACAATATTAATCAACTCTGAACATAATTACGTATTGTATTACCTGGTTACTTAGATCTGATGTATCTTATATTTTATGTATGGTTATAAATATAATTATATATGTAGTAAATATACAGGGTGTCCCAAAACTCAACGTCAAGCCGAAACGGGGTGACAGGATTGATCATAACCATCACGAGAAAAATCTGAAAAAAAATCTATCCCATGCAGTTTGAAAATTATGGGCATTTTAAGAAAAACCTAGAAATTTGATCAAACTGTACCATTTTTCGGTTATTGTGGTTATTCTTTTTTATTTTTGTTCATTTGAACTTTGGAAACGTAATCCTAAATAACATTTCTAGAATCTCAATAAAAAATAATGACACAATTGCCTCAAGTTTCCGAGAATTGAGACTATTTGTAAAACTACGAATTTAAAATTTTCAAGATTCGTCGACTTTGACAGGCCCTCCTATAAAAAAAATGTACTAGAGTGCCTTGGCAAGTGGCATTAAAAGTTGGCGCATTTAATCAGAATTCTAAAATGGTACAATACTTGTTAGTTCCATACAATAGAAAAGAGTAAAAAAATTAAAACCTCAAGTATCCCGATTTTTGCTATCACATTTTACTCAGTTAAAATGTTTTTAATTCGCACAAGCTCTAGGTAGGTTCTTAATTTTAAGACAAAATTATGAGAGAGATGGATAATGGGTATGTTTGCCATGAGTGAGCGAGACAGATAGTGACGCCACTTTTATCAAAGTGAAAAAAAGTTAGTAAAATTTGTAAAATAATTAGGTTTGTTGGAATAAAAGTCAGATGGAGAAATAACATTTTTTATTACAATAAATGTTCAAATTGTTTACCATCAGCCTCAATACAAGCCCTACATCTTCTTAAAAAAGATCTACTTATAAGTCGGGCATATCTTCGAGAGTTGATCGCCTCAGCTGCTTGAGAAATGCGTTCACGCAGGTCGGCTACGTTCTCAATGGGCTTTGAGTAAACTTTTTCTTTGAGAACTCCCCAATAGAAAAAATCCAGGGGATTTAAATCTGGTGAACGGGCGGGCCACGAGATAGTGCCTGAACGTCCAATCCACCTTCCCGGATATTCCTGGTCAAGGAAATCTCTTACTTGCACTGCGAAATGCGCTGGGCAGCCATCTTGTTGAAACCACATGTCGCGAAGATCTGCTAGTGGTACGTCCTCTAACAGGGTTGGTAAATCTTCTCTTAAAAAATGTAGGTAATTAGTTCCATTCAAGTTCTCAGGCAGTTCAATAGGCCCAATAATTTTACCGTTTAAAATTCCGGTCCACAGGTTTACTTTAAAACGATACTGGGATCTATCTTCTCGCATTAAATGTGGATTCTCCACATGCCACTCGTGATAATTGTGCAAGTTCATGTAACCATCTTTTTTAAATGTCGATTCATCGGACCAGAGAATTTTTTGGATGAATTGGGGATTCTCATTATGCCTCTGTAGCATTGTTCTACAAAAAGAAATCCTTTCCTGATAATCTCGAGGTAGAAGACTTTGAACTCGTTGTACGTGAAACGGATGCATTTCGTTTCTTTGTAAAATACGATGAGCAGTGCTTTTGGGTATTCCCGTTCTTTCTTCAATTCCACGTACGGAAATACTTCGGTCACCTGCGACCTCTTGCAATACTTCTTCCTGGAAAGGAAACACAGGTCTACCTCCAGCCTGTATTTGATTCGGGAAATGGCCGCCCTCTGTGAGTGAACGGTGCACATTAACAAACACTCGGTGATCCGGGTAGCGCTCTAAATTTGGATATCTTTCACGATAAAGTCTAGCGGCGGCACTTGCGTTGCATCTGCATTCCCCATAAATGAGGTGCATGTTCGCATATTCTTGTGAAGTGTAGCGCGTAGGCATGGTAGATAAAAAGGATGCCAACACAAAAGTCCAGAGAGAAGCCAAAGTTGCCGGTATGTTATCAACAAGTCCAATTTACAAAGATTCAAGTCCAAAAAGAGAAGCCAAAGTTGTCAGTACTAAATCAACACAAGCGAATACGAACGTGCGCAGTAGACGAATGAGCGAAACGTACTAACTGGTTGGTGTCGGACTGGTAGCGTAGCCATTTGCTTGGCTGAAACTAGTGCGAATGAAACAGATAGATGCCATAGCATCTATCTGTTTCATTCGCACTCGTTTAAACGACGCATCTCCGTCTCAATGCGTGGCGTCACTATCTGTCTCGCTCACTCATGGCAAACATACCCATTATCCATCTCTCTCATAATTTTGTCTTAAAATTAAGAACCTACCTAGAGCTTGTGCGAATTAAAAACATTTTAACTGAGTAAAATGTGATAGCAAAAATCGGGTTACTTGAGGTTTTAATTTTTTTACTCTTTCCTATTGTATGGAACTAACAAGTATTGTACCATTTTAGAATTCAGATTAAATGCGCCAACTTTTAATGCCACTTGCCAAGGCACTCTAGTACATTTTTTTTATAGGAGGGCCTGTCAAAGTCGACGAATCTTGAAAATTTTAAATTCGTAGTTTTACAAATAGTCTCAATTCTCGGAAACTTGAGGCAATTGTGTCATTATTTTTTATTGAGATTCTAGAAATGTTATTTAGGATTACGTTTCCAAAGTTCAAATGAACAAAAATAAAAAAGAATAACCACAATAACCGAAAAATGGTACAGTTTGATCAAATTTCTAGGTTTTTCTTAAAATGCCCATAATTTTCAAACTGCATGGGATAGATTTTTTTTCAGATTTTTCTCGTGATGGTTATGATCAATCCTGTCACCCCGTTTCGGCTTGACGTTGAGTTTTGGGACACCCTGTATATAATTATGTATTTACCACCAAAAGCAAAAACATAGGTACTTTTTAAGATAGTAAACTTTTATGCGCAGTTCACCGGGCGCTTGAAGACGTGGCAGAGTAACAACAATGCCCGGTCCAAACGACCAGGACAAGACCGGCCGCTCGCCGCCGATTCTACGTGCGCAACAGGTACTTCAAGAAAAGCGTCGGCTGATGTTGCAGTCGCCACGGGCACAAGCAGCGGTTCCAGACAGCTCTTGCGTCATACCACCACAACCAATTCCACCACCGCCAGGCTTAGTTCAGGCCAATGTCGTGGAACAACCGTTGCCGTCGGGTAGACCTGTAACTCGCCCGCCTCGACTAACGCCGCGACGCCGTCTTGAGGATGTGACACGATCGCTAACCAACCGGCGAATGGAAGAGATTGCGTGTTCAGCGGCACAGGGCCGAAAGCTGGCGACCCCACCACGAGATTTAGCGGCGCCGTCAACGGCGGCATCGCCAGTAAAAAGCGCGACTCAGCCGTCTCGTGGACGCCAGGTATCGACCCCTCCCTGTGAGGAAGCACTGTCGAGACCTCGATTGGCTCTAATCTTTGTAGGTAAGTTTTTGCAAGTAATTACAACAATATTACAAAATACCCATAGATGGCACGAACACAAATATGAATAAAGTATAAAAAATAAATACAAAAAATCTTTTAATACTTATGGAATTTAAGTAAGAAATAACTTACAACTATCAACACATTTAATTTTTTTATAGCTTGTACTGTGTCACACTGGTTTGCCGAGGCATCCTCCTATCTCCTTCCAAAGCTTTCCATTTTGGGCAATTTCTGGCCATGTCATGCGTCCAGTGAGTAACTATTTTTTCCCACCTCTCCGGGTGCATTCAGCCCGATTCAACATGGCCCGCTCCCACTTCAGACAGCCAGCTCCCACAAAACAAAATACTGTTCCTACTCATTATCTGACTAACCTTTTCCTGTATATGGGATACTTGAAATTAGCTTCTAACCTAATTTGTTACTTGTATTTCATATGGCATAACCGAATTCACAACCCAATTAGTATTGCATAATACGATACCCATTGGTAAGACCGGTTGTCAGATTATAATTATCGGGCCACTGACTAACGATTGTCAAAGATTTACAAATATTAGCCGGGAAAAAGGTGTACGGAAACATACACAGAAGGCTGGTAGCTTTGCCATGTTAAAAGGCAATGGTAATTTTAGCTCCTCTGGTCCGGTAGCTAGAAGTACTCTGGCCGCACTAATACTTATTTTTACTTTGTTGTAGACCAATTTATGCCTCCGCTTCCGCCTATGCCTGGACCAGCTCCAGCGAATTTAATGCCGCCGCCGCCACCGAGACCACGGCCGTAAGTTATTTTCACTAAAAATAATTACCTACTTATTAAGAAAGATGCATTTAACTCCTTAAGAGCCTAAATAAACTAAATATTAGATTTTGTATTGTAGAATACATAGTGTTACGTCGAGACCTACCTACTAGCTTCTCGAAGGTTCCGTATGGTTCTGGACAATTCTACAAGTTTCTAGAAATTTATACACTATCCTAGATGTTTCGAGATTGTTCAGGAATGTTCCAGAAGGTATGGGACAGTGTAGAAGTCCATGGATGTTTCCAGAACTTTCGACCATTTTCTAGAAACTTCTAGTGTGACCGGTCGTGGTATAAATACTCGACGTGAAGGCTCCCTGATGCAGTCCCCTGGCTGGAGGCCTTAGAGTAATTTAAGGCATCCAAAGAAAAGTCCGGTTAAAGTTTCGGGAGGTTCCTGTGTCTGATAGGGAGGGAAGAAACGCCTGGGTGTCACCACTGCGAGGATCGTCCGGAGGACACGGTGGAGCATACGGTGCAGGACTGCCCCGCTTGGGCAGAGCACCGCCGTGTCCTCACGACGGCGATAGGCGGAGACCTCTCGCGCCCGGCATTGGTCGAGGCCATGCTGCGGGGCGAGACGGAATGGGAAGCGGTCGCCTCCTTCTGCGAAGCAGTCATGCTCGTGAAGGAGGAGGCGGGCCGCCTGAGGGAGAGGACAGCGTCCTCCCTCCATCCCAGCCGCAGTGGTAGACGCCCACGGCGTCGGACGTCGCAGGACGATCTCCGGCCACCGTAGGCGCGGGCATGCGGGCAGCGAGTAATGGGCGACTCGCTGTCCGACCATGGACCATGCCCGGGTCGACGGCGCGTTGTGTTCCACGCGCGCCTCAAAGAGTGTCAGCATAGTGACGGGGCCTGTAGAGGGCCAAAGCCTGCTGGGGTCGCGGGACCAAGGGATTACCGTGACCCTAGTACGTAAAGGGCTATTGAAGTTCACCGTGGATTTTAGTCAGTACAAGTCTGACAATCCCTCCCGCCCTGCCCTGGGTGGGAGGACTCATTTGATGATTTTACCGATTTTACGATTAAAAAAAAAAAGGTTGACCTGCGAGATGCCATTCACAAAAAAAAATACTCCCTGATGCAGATCAATTAATAAACTCAAAAACTACTGTGCCGATTTCAAATTCATTTCACTATTAGAAATATACATTCACCCTGACTAACATATGTATATCATGTCCACCCATGCGAAGCTGCGACTGGCCGCTAGTACACAATATTTTGCTAAGTAGTGAACTTCTTGTGTCCTCAATTACAGATCATCCAGTAAACCACGAGTTTCAAAAGCGCAAGGTTCCGTAAAACGGGCAGCGGATTCCACAACCGCGGGTATGTAATCAATGTAGTAAAAAAAAACCGGCCAAGTGCGAGTCGGACTCGCCTTTAAAGGGTTCCGTAGCAGCAAGTAACATTATATAAAAGTTGGTTGTAACTTTGAAAGATAAATTGCGGTTTACGATTTATGACGTATTAAAAAAAAAATGTAAGTTGGTACGCACAATATTGAGTGATTTACCATGTTATTTTAATATCATGGACTTCTTATAGGTTTTCCTATAATCTATAAGGAGAAAACTAATTTCTGTATTTTTTTCAAAATTTTAGGTTCGGTAGTTTCGGAGATAAGGGGGGGGGGGGGAATGGTCAATTTTCGTCTATTTTCTTGAATAACTTGGAAATTATTTATTTTAAAATTACAAAAAAATACATTTAAGATCTTCTCAACAAGACCTTTCATTTGATATGCCACACGATGCAGTTTTCAGATTTTTTTTTTTTAATTTTCCCCTCCCCCCCCAAAAATGACCCCCCATATACAGATTTCATCTGCTCACGTCACACCTCTGTGTTTGGGTCACAGGAATTGATATGTGTACCAAATTTCAACTTAATCGGTCTAATAGATTCGGAGATAATTGACTGTAAGCGACGGACGGACAGACACGAGTGATCCTATAAGGGTTCCGTTTTTGTATTCAGACGTACGGAACCCTAAAAAGGGTTCGACGCAAAATGTGCACTTCTCAAAATGAGCATTTCTCAAATTGAATGTGAATATTGTCATAATGGTTCAAAATAAAAACCATTTGCTTATTTTTTTTTAATTTACCTGCTAAACTCGTGCACAATAATAAAATCTAAGCAAATGGTTTTTTATTTTGTCTTGTTAAAAATAAACATGTTTAGGAATTTTTTAATTATTTGTATTTTCAGTACATGTCAGCTATATACATAACTAGCTTCTGCCCACGGTTTCACCCGCGTTATGTTACGCATCTGGCCGTATGGGGGCTCCGTCAGTTTCCTTGGGGCACAAGTAGAAGACGACGAGCCGTCGACTCTGGCATGGTCCTTGGTCGGGCGGTGAGCTACCCATTACACGCCGTCCGCAAGCTAGAGTAGCAAGATACCTACGGTAGCCGGAATTTGCCCCGCGACGTCCGATGCCCTGGACGTGTTCGGCGATGACTGGACCTTGAAGTGGACGTGTTCCGACTGCTCCCCATTCCCCTACCTGCCGTTGAATCCCTAAGGTATTTTCCGAAACAATCATATCCCGCGAGGACTAGGTGGAAGGAGAGTGAGGACGCCTCATAGCGCTCTCCAACCACTCCTCAAATCATCCATCATCCCAGCCCACAATAATTTATTTCCTGATGAAATTAAAACTGGTTCTTGTAGATTTCATTCCTGTAACTAACTTTAGCAATCTTATATATATATACGAGGTGTGTTCAAAAAGTAACCAGAAGTTTTTAATTACGCGGGTTTGGAGAGTCCGACTGTAAATTATTATTTTTTATTATGTTGGTACATATGCCCCTGAAGTACGATAAAATTGTCAGCAATATTCATTGCTTACTTTTTAAGTGGCAGCCGCTAACGTTAGACGTGTTTTTCGAGCTCGGCGATTTTCGTTTGTAAAAAAAAAAATTGGTGAAAGAATTTGTATTCAATTTTGCGTAAAAAATTAAATGAAGTGTAGTGAAGTTTGTTAAATGTTAACAAAGGCATATGGTGAGTCTACTATGAGTAAAGCAAGAATTTACGAGTGGTATAAGCGTTTCCAAGATGGCCGTGAAAACGTTAAAGATGACGAACGACCCAGACGCCCAAGCACATCAACAACCGATGAAAACGTGAAAAAAGTAAAAGAAATGGTTATGAACGATCACCGAATCACAATGAGAGAAGTCGCTGATGATGTTGGCATATCAGTTGGATCATGCCATGAGATTTTTTCGGATGTTTTGGGTATGAAACGTTAAATTCACCAAAATTACCATTTGCACCACGATAATGCACCTGCTCACACTTCATTGCTTGTTCGTGAATTTTTGGCCAAAAACAAAATTGTAACGATGCCTCAGCCTCCATATTCGCCTAATATGGCTCCATGTGACTTTTTTCTATTTCCAAAAATGAAGAGAACATTAAAAGGCCGTCGTTTTACAATCATAGATGACATTAAACGCGAATCGCTGATAGAGCCAAAAGGTGTTACAAAGATCGAGTTTCAAAAGTGTTTCGAGAATTGGAAAAAGCGTTGGCACAAGTGTATTATATCCGAGGGGGATTATTTTAAAGGGGACAAAATAGATATTGATGAAAATAATTTTTTTTTCATAAAACAAAAATTCTCGTTATTTTTTGAACACACCTCGTAAATTTTATGTTGGTTTGTGTACGCTTCAAAAACTCAAAAAGTTCTGCACCGATTGAGCTGAAATTTTAGCATGATATATAATCCGCATCAAGGATGGTTTTTATCTATTTTTTGCATCGAAAAAACAGTTTTTTTTTGTGCCACAGCGAAGCGTGGCAGGGTACAGCTAGTAACCAATAAAAAGCTTTACGTTAAAGTTACACAAACTGACACAATATTTAAACAATGTTACTACGTAACAACATTACACCTTTTATTCCTCAAGGGTTAAGCAGAGGTACACATAATAACATTAACAATATTAATAACAATAGTATTACATATTGCTTTACAAATGACATTATAGTTAGCATAAAATAATATTGTAGTATGCTGACACAGTTTTTTTTGGCGTAGTAAAATCATCAAATGAGTCCTCCTACCCAGGGCAGCGCCGAAGGGACTGACTAAAATCCACGGTGTCTTTCAATAGCCCTTTACGTACCGGGGTCACGGTAAATCGTGAGACCCGCAACCCCGGCAGGTTTTGGCCGTTTAAAGGGGGGGCCCGTCATTATGCTGACACTCCTTGAGGCGCGCGTGGAACACAACGCGCCGTCGACCCAGGCATGGTCCATGGTCGGGCAGCGAGTAGCCCATTACTCGCCGCCCGCATGCCATGCTTTCGGTGGCCGGAGATCGTCTGCCGACGTCTGTCACCGTGGGCTGCTGATTCTTCCCTCCTTATCCGACACATATTCCTCCCGAAACATCCGTGTCCGGTGAGGACCTGGTCATGCGGTAGGTCAGGACGCCAATCTAGCCACTCCTCAAAGAGGAGTCTCAAGTCGTACCGCCGCGATTGCGGCGTGTCCGATGCTAAAACAGTTAATACTATATTGAAAGATAATGATTTTTTTATTTTGAGGAGTGCTCAATTTGAGAAGCGCACCATTTGAGAAATGTATATTTTGAGAAGTGCACATTGTTCGAAGTGCATTTTGCACGTAAATGCATAAGGTACGTAATACCTCCATCAATAAAAACGGAAGTAAATACGGTATGTGGGTAGTCAAAAAAAAGTTTGGTGTAGGTTGTGTGAGTCCTGCCACGTCCAGCAGCAGAATGCGATAGGCCGGTAAAGGCAGAGCATACATCACATACCTCAACCTCACCTTCGATATTCAAAATAACCTTATGTTTGACAAGGTTTTAACTTGAAACGCTTAATTCCGAAATTATATATTTTAAATTTACTCAAATATGTATATTTAGCTCATTCATAACTTTTTTCGCAGATGGTCCTTTTAAATCACATTGCACTCAAAAGAACCGCCACGGGCCGAGATGTGCAACAAATTGTTTGATGTGTATGCGTCGGGCCCTCAGGTAAATAAAAAAAAATACGTGTTGCACTCGTGGACTGCTGCGGTAAAGCTATTGCATAGCATTTTTTATCAACTTATGCAATTATAATTATTAATTTAGTTTAATTGTGAAATAAAAAAGAAAAAAATATCTTCTACCGCGAATATTTAACGAGAATATCATCCCATCGTTTCTCTATGGGTAGTTACTCTAGGCTATGGTCAGCCACGTCAATCAAGTGAAACGAGAAGAAAAAAAATCATTCATTCAAATTTTATTCATTCACGTTGACATGAGAGATGTGATATTGACAGTGTTAGAGAGTTCTTGAGTCGGTCGCCGCGCTCAAAGTCCGCGATAAAAGCTATGCAATTGCTTAAAAAAGATAACTTTATAAAACGTTTTGTGACAATAAAGAACTTCTAAAACACATTTTTTTTTGTACCAGGACGCAAGGAACTAGGCTTACCTAATGCCGAATTCCCGACGCCAGCAGTCCCAGCATGGGTCTGAATGGCGGCGGGGCCGAAGCAGGGTTGCAAGAGATACAACAGCCCCGCACTGAAAATATGGGTACCCAAACAGAAGCAGACCAGGCGAGTTGCACCAACTGCAGGAATGCCTCCCTAAATGAATCAGGGATGCTGCAAGTGATGCCCCAAAAGCAGGGGGATGAAAATATACAAGAATCTATGTTTCTGAGAAAGATAGCAGCATATGTGTCCGAAATTATGCAAATTGCAGAGGACAAAAACTTGGGAATTGCTAGAACACATAATGCGTTGTTGGCGGCCACGCAACAAGCTACTACAGCGCCGATCGAGGCGCCTTGTCAAGAAATTACATCGCCGCAACCGGCACACGGCGAAAATACTACTGAAGCAGCGATACCCGATCCGTAAGACAAGCTATTATTTATTATATTTTTATTAATACAATTATTTATTTTTCCCGTCTTTTGAACGTCTTCTGTCCTAATAGATAAAAGACGAGAATCCTCTTATTAACAGCCTACGTAGATGTTACTACTTTTTGAAGATAATAGTAGATTCTTAACCAAGGGGATAAAGCAGTTTCTTCTTTCGCGGGTGACGATTTAAATCGCGAGCGTAACAAAGGACTCGAGGTTTACTCCCGAGCGTAGCGAGGGTGTTAAGAGGCCTCTTACAGTCCACTAGCGCCGCCAATCGAAAAAATGTCATAACTCGTAAATAGAATCAAAAATACAAAATGTGGTCTGTAATTACTGTAGAAAAGGCAATGACGTAATTTTATAACACATTGTCAACACTTGAAATATAGCTGTTTAGCTAAATCGTGCATTCTAAACATAAACGGCCGTTTTTGTTACAAATAAAAAAATTAACAACAACATTAACAATTTTTAAAAAATTAACAACAACATTAATAATTAACATAATAAATGCGTATTCCTTTTTCAAAAAGATATAATGCTTATATACAAACTCAGTGATGTAAACACAGATGTAGTTCAGTATAAATTTCGGTAAGTATTCCAAATTTAAATCACATTCTCCCCTAGAAGATGAATGAAATTCAGTACAATTTTCTTTCCCTGTTTTTAACAATTTAAAATGACTATTGTTTGTTATGTTCTCTTTTTGTGGCATAGAATGTCACTTTTTTGAGCCAGTCGTACGAAAAATAATTTTTCATTACTCATATTTTGAAAGTTGGTCATTATATGTCTGATTAGCGATTTGAAAGTTATCTTTTGCAGGGCTAGGGAGAATCGCTTTCAACTGACAGCTGCCACATTTAAGAAAAAGAAACTAGTTCTATTTTGACATTTCTAATGAACCATTTTGTAATTTTTAAGCAGCCACTAAATTAAAGCGCAATAAAAATATAAAATACGCACAATTAAGTATTAAGCATATATATTATGACTTTCATATAATTCAGTTTCAACTATTCCTTTCAAATAACATAGATTTCGGCAAAATCTTTGCAGTTTTTTTTAATGATGAACATGAATAATACTGGCTGTATAGCTAGACGACCACAGGCCAAAAATTAAAATTAAACAAATTAAGGGGGAAATCCACACTCACTTTTTCTTTTTGTATATGTTCTTATTTTTAATTTCCTCTTATTCCTAATGAAAAGCAGTGTTTACCTCGGGTAAATTACTTATTTAGTCCCTCGAACTATTAGCGCCCTCACTACGTTACGGGCGCCAAACCCCGTCTCGGCACTAAATAAGTAACTTTCACCCCTTAGATAACAATGTACTATAAAATAACACTCCTTCACATATACGCTTAGATAAAGTAGCGAGATTCCTTTTATTGAGTTTTCCACCCCTTGGACAACATTATTGACTGTGGAAAGTAGCAGCTTCATCATGTATATTGTATACATCTCTTTTCCATTTCATCTCATACATTTCCATTGACTTGAAACATTATAACACAAATGTAATTTGTACGACAAAACCTTTCAACTACAAACGAACCGACTAACCTATATGTATCAGTTTCTTTTATACATGTCGCAGTGAAATGAGGATATCAGGGATTTCACGAATTTCCGCCAGATGTGGAATATTTTTATAACGTCTTCTTACTAAAAGAATTTAGTGATATGACAAAACACCAATTTATCGTCAGTGATATGTCGTTTCACTAAACTAAATCTAATAAAATGTCAGAAAACGACGACGGAGCACCGCGACGGCGCTCCTACTTCTAGGTGGTTTAAAAAATATAACCACGAAAGGGATGGCGGGGTCTTCCAGACCCCGCCTTTTCTAACCTAACCTGTCCAAGTCGGTGGACGTCCTACGCTGCGCTTGCTAGTCCGTGGTCTCCACTCTAGTAATTTTCGACCCCATCGGCCATCTGCTCTGCGACCAATATGGCCTGCCCATTGCCACTTCAGCTTGCTAATCCGGTGGGCTATGTCGGTGACTTTAGTTCGTCTACGGATCTCCTCATTTCGGATTCGATCACGTAGAGAAACACCGAGCATGGCTCTCTCCATAGCTCGTTGAGCGACTTTGAGCTTTGAGATGAGGCCGATAGTGAAAGACCACGTTTCGGTGCCGTAAGTCATCACTGGTAAAACACATTGGTTGAAGACTTTCGTCTTGAGGCACTGAGGTATGTCGGACGAAAAGACATTGCGTAGTTTCCCGAACGCTGCCCAACCGAGTTGGATTCGGCGGTTGACCTCTTTCTCGAAGTTGGACCTACCTAATTGGACTACTTGTCCTAAGTAGATATATGAGTCAACAACTTCGAATACCGAGTTTCCAACAGAGACTGGGGTGGGCACAACATTGGAATTTGACATAATTTTCGTCTTGTCCATGTTCATTTTCAAGCCCACCCTTTGTGAAACTCGATCGAGGCTATCGAGCATCATGCTGAGTTCCTCCATCGACTTTGCCATGACTACGATGTCGGCGGCAAACCGAAGGTGAGTGATGTATTCGCCGTTGATATTGATGCCAAGTCCTTGACATTCCAGGAGCTTGAAGGCGTCTTCCATTGCGGCAGTAAACAGTTTCGGGGAGATAACGTCCCCCTGTCTTACGCCTCTTCTCAATGGAATCGCCTTCGTGCTCTGCTCCTGTACTCGGACCAACATGGTGGCGTCAATATCGCATCGCTGGAGTGACTCAAGTACCGTCCATGTTTTCACCGAATCAAAGGCTTTCTCATAGTCCACAAACGTTAAGCTTATGCTTGTCTTTATAGACAAGTTATACTCTTCGGTCTTCTGTATAACCTGCCGCAGCGTATGGTTGTGATCTATGGTACTATAGCCTCTTCGGAAACCGGCTTGTTCGGGACGCTGGAAGTCATCAAGCCTGTGTTCGAGACGGTTCGTGATAACCCCTGAAAACAGCTTATACATAACTCAGAAGCGTGATGGGTCTGTAGTTCTTCAATAGGCTGTTATCACCTTTTTTGAAGAACAGCACCACCTCACCCCTGCTCCATGTTTCAGGCGTTTTGCCCTCGGACAGGACGGAATTAAAGAGTTTCTGGAGGACTTTAAGTACCGGTATTCCACCCGCTCTCAGAAGCTCTGAAGTGATTTAGGTTCGGTTTGGTTATGTTCATTTAAACCAACGCCTATAGACGCCGATATACACGATTTAACGCCCGAAAACTATTTTGCCAACTCGCTGAGGAACGAGATACGCGAGGGGAGCGGGGTACTGCGTTCTGATTGGTCAATTCACTAGGGATGGGACAGTTTTAAATCAAACAAGAAAGTATCGATATTTTTTAATTGAATTTAATAAAATATGTTTTTACATACTTGTATTAAATTACCTTCTTTAATTGTTATTACGATTGAATCATGTAGATAAAATATAAAAATGAATAAACACAATGTTTTAAAATTATTTCCGTAATTATTATAAGCTATGTTCGAAGTCTTTGGTGAGGCCTATCAAATTGAATGCAGCGCGATGTTATAGAGTTGTGAGCTAAGTCGGGACTCGCGGGACTGACTTAGCGTATTTTTTTAGGTTTTATTTATTTTTGATGAAAAGCAAGCCGAAATGTTTATTACATTTCTTATTCACAAGAATTAGCAGATCTTATAAATTCCCGTTCCGAAATAAACTAGTGTGATGTGTGGGAGGCAGTCATCGCATACGCAGCATATAAGAGATAATTTATATTTTCTTGAGTAAAAACTAAGAAGAAAGTAAAATTATATATAAAATATAGAATAAAATGTATAATGCGTAGAAAATCATGTATTGAACAGCCTGTTTTCATTTTATGCATAATTCGGTAAAGCGAATAAAATAGATTTGCAAAATTTCGAGTAACTTATCTCAAGTGACGCAAATTCATATTTTTTTCTGTTTGATAACAAAATTGCTCAACATGGCTAAAGAAGTTATATAATTTGAAAGAGAAATAAAATGCTTTATCGACAACAGAAGTGGTTGTACGATTTGGAACACCACTAATATATTTACTTAAAATCGAGGAAAAGAGATAGCGAAAAAAATACTTTAAAAAAAAAGGGACGCAATCATAACGTTCGTAACCTGCCGGTCATACTTGAATTACTAACGTTATGATTGCGTAGATGAACCCCCATAAATATTGTCAAAGTTTTTAATCTAATTTAGATTATGGAACTATTAACATACCGTCTTTCAGGAAACTTGAAGTCAGGCTTTTTTTAAACAAACGTATTGTACTCGGGGCCATATTACGTCTATTTTCTTGATTTTTTAAAGGAGTAACGTGGAAGTGTTTACGGCTCACATGTGTGGTTGAAACTAATACGAACTTGGTGAGTGACGACAGTTATAAGATTTTTATGCCTAATGTGTTGACAGACATCGGTCGCCTGTTATTAGAAGTCTGTAGGTCGTTGATTTAAATTCTGTAGACAGAAAAATCATCAACAGTATTCTCATTTAGTTTAGTGAAATGACATATCTCTGACTTTATATTAGTATTTTGTTATATCACTAGATACTTTTAGTAATAAGACGTAATAAACAAGAATATTCCACATCTTCCGGGTTTTCGTGATATCCCTAGAGATTTCTTGAAATCCCTGATTTCCTTATTTCCCTGCGACATATACAATTAATGTTTGTGTCAGTTTCATCCTTTGAAATCAATAAATGACTCATGAAAAATATTAATGATTTAACAGAAAAATAATTGTAATATTAGCACACACTGTACAACTCTAGTAAATACATAAAATAAGGTCGCCTTATATTCTGTGAAATAGGTTTATATGTAATGTTTCTTCTTTTTTTAGTTCAGCTGCGCCCCTCCGAACTCAAGGCAATAAGAGAGCTAAAGAACAAGAGCAACAAGAACGGCAAGAGCAAGAACGGTCATTATTTTTTATTTCGCTCACTATCCTTAATGTGTATGAACTATAAACTACAGACGTCAGCACATCAACCTACCCCAATATTTCAAATTTCTTTAACCTCTCGGGCGATTTATAATTGAAAATGATAAAAATCAACGTCCAATGAGCGACTGTCTGTTATGTACAGACGTGTATACGTAAGGCGCTGGGGCGTTTTCGCTTATGTACACCCGGGTGTACGTAACGCGCCCGAGAGGTTAATAGATTTTCAACCTTTAACACAATAGTGGAAGGTTAAAAGTTCGATTGGTAAAATTTTACAGATTGAGGTAGGTTGACCTGCTGGCGTCTGTACCTTTGCCAACTTTTCGGGCATTACAAGCGTATTCTATTCTGCTCCCCCCTCCCTGTATCCCTGGCTGAATGTCTAGAATACCCCAAACCGATTATGGTCAAACATCTGATTGTAATGACTAGTGTATTTTTCACTAGTGTTTTTTTTAGTGTGGTAAAATCTTTAAACGAGTCCTCCTGCCCGGGGCAGGGCAGAAGGGACTGTCAGACTTGTACTGACTAAAATCCACGGTGTCCTTCAAAGGCCCATTACGTTTCGGGGTCACGGTATGCGTTAGTCCCGCGTCCCCGACAGGCTTAGGCCTTCTTGGGTCATTGGTCACTAGTGTTTAATGTTTACTATTGTTGAAATATTTTATAGGATTTCTCTTGATCTCCAAACTGAGATCAGGGCAAGAGCGCAGGAAGATCTAATGAGTCGCCTAAGACGAGAGGGGGTACTGCAGAAGCGCCTTATCAAGGGTGAGCGACGCCGACAGACGCGCCAAGCGGCCTGGGAACAGTGGCGACGTAGGCGCTTCCTCGAGTTGCAGATCCAGACTGATGACAATGATCTGTAAGACCCAACATTTAACTTGACTCAACATTTAAGTATGTAGTTATGAAATCTATAAGTACAAGTAGGCTCGTTATTCTATTGGTCGCAACACTTCACGACTGCTGTCAAAGAGGACCCGAGATCCTCTTAGTGCTAATTATTTTTGTCATAAACTAAGATAATTACCAACATAAGAGCGGTCCGTAATTTATCTTTGACAGTCAAATGTTCGATTAATGGAAAGTCGAGTGAACTATTGTTCGAATGAAATTTATTGCGAAACAACCTCTTATCGCCAAACGATCAAACATACACATACGATCAAACGTTCAGTAGGAGTACCTACTGAACGTTTGATCGTATGTTAATAAGTAATTGATGGATTGCATTTTGAAAAGCGAGCTCGGGTTTGGGGCACCCCGGCTCGGACAGGTTAGGTTAAAAAAGTAATGTTTTTCTTCGTGGTTATTTTTTTAAACCATCCAGTAGTCGTCTTCTTCTGTTTTTATACTTCTATTTTATGTAGTTTTCGACTAAAAATAACTAAATTTTTTCAAAAGAGCTGTCCTTCAATGAATAAAATCCTGTTCGATTAATCGTTCAGTTGAAGTAGCGTCTGTCGATAAAAGGTTGTTTCGCAATAAATTCCATTCGAACTTTCGCTCAGACGACTTTCCATAGTTCCAACTTGTGACTCTCGAAGTTAAGTTACGAACCCACATAAGAGTATGTTGTGCGTAGCCTAAATACTTAAATGTAATATGAATGTCCCTTTTGTTTAAAGGAATCGACAGCGTGACCTCAACAGAGAAGAACCGTTAAGGATGCAGAAAAGAAACTCCGAATAAGAAAATATCAGCCATGTAGATTAAGATAGTTTTACAGAAAATCATGTGTCGTAGAATAATTATGATATTTTAAACTTGAATCTGTGTTGTACGTAAAGATACACTTTATACAATAAGTTAAAAAACCTGAAAGTGAAAAATATTGATGAAAACAAAATAATGAATGTAATAATTTTTAAAAACACTATTTTCCTGCCCAAATTCCACAATTTGCCGCCTTCGCACCTTTATCATAATTTTTTATCGTGTTTTTTTTACCTTTTATATTGAAAATGGTACTAAACCCTTACGATTGGCCGATGATTTTTATGCATCAAATCTCGATACATTATAATAATACCTTCACGGATCGGACAGTTTACTTTAACACATTGTATATCTGTGTTGTAGATTCTATATTGACATATACTAAGGCCCACTTGTACCACACATCACTAAACGGGTTTAGCGCTAAACTGCTTTAGAATATCACTGTATCCCTGTCAAATTGTTCGAAGTTGACAGAGACAACGATGTTTTAAATCAGTTTAGCGCTAAACCTGTTTAGTGGTTTGTGGTGCAAGTGGGCCTTACAATCTTGTGTGTTGTAGACTATATATTGACATATACTTACAGTCTTGTATGTTGTAGACTATATATTGACATATACTTACAATCTTGTGTGTTGTAGATTATATAGATTAGACATATACTTACAATCTTGTGTGTTGTAGATTAAGATAATTATAAAGAGTGTTTTTTTTAATTGGTTTGTATTGGAAAACCGAACCGAAATATAAGAAATACCTGGGCATCGTCTTAAAGACTTAGCTCTTTTTTAATGAAATCCATTACAGCATAATGAGTTTTTAGTCAAGCGTCAAAGTGTCACTTAAAAGAATCACTCTTTATATAATACACTCTCATGAAATCGATATTGTTCCGCCATTAGACATAGTGACGTCGCTTAATAATTTCCGATACGTATACAACTCTTAGTGATAGTATTTTTAGGAGTGTACTTAAAAAATTAAAGCTTACTTACGGGCGCATTATTGTGTCGTGATGCACGAAGGACTAAACAAATGATGCTGCAAGTTTCGGTTAGCTAAAACTGCGCCAAAAGAACTCATGAAACAGCACAACACAGTAATGTAGGCAGTCTTTCCACACTTATTTAAAAAAAAACCTCTGACAGCAACCTTATTGTAACTAGAATAAGAATCGTGATGTTGACAGTGATGCAAAGTCTTACTATGTCAAAAATAACTGTGAAAGGACTGTAAACCCGGAAATCAGGGTTTCGATATTTTGTCTTTGCTACAATAGAAGCAAAGACTTCAAAATTCGCTATTTGTAATTAAAATGTATCTATAATCGCACGTGTTGCTGATTTTTTTCATTTAATTTTTTTTCCATATACTTGATGTTTATTGCTACTCAATATAAATTATGTTACGACCAAGATCTAAGTGTATATGATCTTAATATATATGTTATTCTGTCTGGGTTAGCCGTTATTAAGAAGTGCGTACTGTGCACCAAAAGTCGTAATTGTATTAATGATAACTACCGTAGTCTTAATAAATCAATGTTATGTGTATTCAATTTTCAAATCTAGATAATCTGATAAGGTCGGTTGTACACAGTAGGTAATTTATTTATGAACTGGCGTTCAAATCGTTTTAGGCCAGAATTGAATTAGTGTCGATAAACCACGCACTTAATCATCTACAACAAAGTCACGCAAAAACAACTAGCGCCGTGACGGTACTCGTCCGGTATTGTAATTATTAAACCATGCCGAGCATAAATGTGGTACGGTGAAAGGTACTATGCCTACCTTTCACGTCTACATCGTCTACCTGTTTACCTGTGTACAGTCGGTATAATATTAATGTCTGTAATACATAAAAATATATACCTACTCATCGAACCGTAGTGAAATTCGCACGGTCCTTATAATAAATAAATAAAAAGTCAATTGTGTCTTTTTTGAGCCCTTAATGTACTTTAATGATATTAATTTAAAAAAAAAGAATCGGCTATAATGGCTATATATTTCCAGCAAACACCGAAACTGAACGAGATGTTACTGTTACGTCAATCGCATTGCGAGACCAAGCTATAAGAGTCAATTCCCACTGAAAGAGCAGCGGCCGGCAGCGTCTTTTTGGGGCAAAATATTACAAATTATTTTGAATCTTATCTACGTGATTAAAAAAAACAGCGTGTGTACAGAGTACGCATGTCAGAAGTGAGTGTGGCTGACTCTGGCTTGGCCACCATCAGGGATTTTAATTTTGATAACACAAATATTTAGTCGCTAATTAGTCGAAATTAGTCGCCAAATATCAGATTTAGTCGGTCACTGGTTCAAAAGTTAGAAGGGTTTATAGGTGGCCGATCTGGAGAGAGTCTCCCCAGCTTGGCCACATTTATATCTCAAAAACTAGGATACCTAACGAAGATCTGTTTTCTCCCAGATTTAGTCGCTAATTAGTCGAAATTAGTCGCCAAAAATCAGAATTAGTCGATCACTGGTTCAAAAGTTAGAAGGATTTATAGGTGGCCGATCTGGAGGGACTCTCCCCGGCTTGGCCACATTTATATCTCAAAAACTGGGGCACCTAATGAAGATCTGTTTTCTCCCAGATTTACTCGCTAATTGGTCGAATTTAGTCGCCGAGTCACAGATTTAGTCGGTGTGTTATTAAAAAGATATTAAAGTAATAAATTTCTCCATACATTGGTACAAGCATGTACAAAACACTTTAAGTAGTTTCTAGACAATACGTATTATGTCTTAAGACGCTACCCCGACCAAACGACCTTGAGTATTCGGTCCTTCTCTGTCCCGTTGATAAGTCTCGCTCTGTCTCGCTCACTCCGCCCGCGCATTTATCTCAAAATCCACAAAAAAATTGGAATTCTTTTAATAAAAAAAGATAAGCGATCTTTTCAAATAAAATAAAATGTGGAATATTTAGATTTTTAAATTATCTATCCATTGGTGTAATTCTTAAATTAACAGAACGTCAACTTTAGCAAAAGAAGCATGCTATCAATAATTTTAGAACATTTTTTACAAGGAGATTTTAAATGTATTTATAACACATAAAAATAAATTAAAATGTGCAATAAACTAACAAATAAAATGCTTTTAGATATAGTTAATTACGCTTCATTACTGAGTTAATAGCCTCTGAATAACGACAAAAAACGCGGTTTTGCCGCGGGGATCGCCTTAAGGTGGAATGTTTGTTTCTAAATAAACCTAAATATATAGTTATTCTTTGTTATTATATATCTACCAAAAAAGGAAAGCAAGCATTACCTAGAAACAGATCTACAATTAATTTTTATAGGTATATATTGATAGGTATATACATCTTTGATTTAAGAGCGCTGGGTTCCCGTGCTAGCATAGTATTAGGTAGATACATCATATATTCTTATTTGGAAACAGAAGTTTTATTATTCTAACGTAATTTAGGCCTTAACATTATAATTTGGTAAAACAGTTGTATGCGACTGTACATCTTGACACCAAATAGGCCAAGAGCCAGGTGTAATGTTTTCAAAGAAAATTAACCTACTCTAACATAGCAATTTATAACATAAACAAAATTATTTAATTGAGAATTTATATCTCTCTGACATTTCTAATGACTTTAGACCGATAAAACGAGAAGTATATTACACATATTAACAGAAATATTTTTATCTTGGCAATTTTTCGTTATCTTTTCGATCTAGCTCTTGGACTATACCTTAAAAGTTGAACTCATTTTATCTTCTAAACTAAGACCCGACTAAATCTGTGACTCGGCGACTAATTTCGACCAATTAGCGAGTAAATCTGGGAGAAAACAGATCTTCGTTAGGTACCCCAGTTTTTGAGATATAAATGTGGCCAAGCCGGGGAGAGTCCCTCCAGATCGGCCACCTATAAATCCTTCTAACTTTTGAACCAGTGATCGACTAATTCTGATTTTTGGCGACTAATTTCGACTAATTAGCGACTAAATCTGGGGGAAAACAGATCTTCGTTAGGTGCCCCAGTTTTTGAGATATAAATGTGGCCAAGCCGGTGAGAGTCCCTCCAGATCGGCCACCTATAAACCCTTCTAACTTTTGAACCAGTGACCGACTAAATCTGATATTTGGCGACTAATTTCGACTAATTAGCGACTAAATATTTGTGTTATCAAAATTAAAATCCCTGATGGTGGCCAAGCCAGAGTCAGCCACACCAGAAGTGAAACTTCTTTGTCGAACCTGGAAGAAAATATACATTTTGATCTATTGTCTACGTTCACGTCTCCTATAAGAATCTTATGGGACGTGGCTTTAGTGTGCACGCTCCCTCCACAACGAATATAGCACAAAGAAAAGAAAATAATCCTATAGTAAATAAGAATATAGCATGCTTATTCTCTTTTTCTCTAGTTGTTTACATCTATCCATCCTTTAAAATTTAAAATCGTCGCACTAAAATCTGACGCTCATAAATTATTATTATCGTGACGCGGCCTTGAAAAAATACCCTCATCGCGCGCAAAGAAGTTTCACTTCAAAAAAAGAATCATGAAAATCGGTTCACGCAGTCGGTCGTTATGCGGTAACAAACTACTGTTAAGGAGTTGTACCTTCCATCATCAGCTCAGCTACATAAGATGATGATTACCATACGTAAGTACTTAAATTACTTCATAATATTTACGAAAAACGATGGGTGGGCCTATAAAATTTGAGGGTTGCCCTCGATTTCTCCAAGATCCAATCATCAGATCCTGATTTGGTGACAATGGGACCACACGGGAAGTACCAGCTTTCAAACAAAAAAAGAATCTTGAAAATCGGTTCACCCAGTCGGGCGTAACGCGGTATCAAACATAAAAAAAAAACGTCGCACTAAAATCTGACGCTCATATTATTATTATCGTGACGCGGCCTTGAAAAGTTACCCTCATCGCGCGCAAAGAAGTTTCACTTCAAAAGTTCATAGTCATTTGAAGGCTAAAGAGGGGTAGCGTGGCGTCGCGAGGCTGCACGAGCCTTCTACCGACTAGTCAAAAGAGTCGCCGCGCGGCTCATCGCGGCGCAGCTAGCTGACGTGCGGTCGACTGCGGTGCAGCTGACAGACTCGCGGCTGTCGTCAAGCAAATCATGTACCCAAAATTTTCTTTTATACTACACCTGCATGGAAAGTACCTTGATACTTTATCAAATTTACGGTAGAAAGTACGTCAATCGAACAAATATGCAGGGAGAAAACGCATCTGAGCGGGAGAGAAAAGTGTATGACAATCCATTTCTTACGTGGTTTTTCTTTTTTAATTTTGGGTAAGACAAAAGCCAAAAAGTTTTTACAGTGAGTTTTTATCTCTAAGTTCGCAAAATGACACTGGCCACTAGCTGTGTGTTGGATGGTGTCGGGCTGGCAGTGCGACCCTGCGGCGGCCGGCTATCCAATTTGAAAAAAGAACATATGAAAATTGCAGACCCCATTGGCGCCATTTTCAATTTGTGTGTTGTTTGAGGATTCAGTTTTCGTAGAAAGTAAAATAAAAATGATAAGTAGTGATAGTGATGATGAAAAATTTTTCCTCGTAGGTGTAGTATAAAGCACTATGTATCACTCGAGAGAAAGTGCGATTCCCGATCTCGGGTATTTTAAAGCCCTGCCCTACGGGTCGGGCTTCAAACGGCACCCTCGATGGTAATCGGTCACTTTCTCCTCTTGGTGAACAATGTACTATTCCTTTTCTTTCCGTTTTGTTTGTTCCTTCTTGTTCTTCTTCTACAGCCAGTGCTATGATACATAAATCCAAATCCACCATATTTATTGCCACACAACTTTCCTTGAGTGAAGTAGATCGCACATTAGTTTTCAAAGCTACCACGCGGAGGCTCATTGCGGCGCCTCGGGATGCCGCGCTGCCTCTCGCGGCGTCGCACTGCCCCGCGCGGCGACACACTGCCCCTTGCGGCGCCGCGCTCAGTCACTTGCTCTTATGGCCGCTGCGCGCCGCTGCTCTTTTAGTGGGGATTGACCCTAAGGTTCTCGACAATTCTACTGAAGATTGAACTGGAAGTTTAAAGAAATTATGGGACTGAGTAGAAGTCCATGGATGTTTTCCAGAACTTTCCACCATCTTCTCTTAACATCCAGTGTGTCCGGCCGGAGTATAAACAAGGCGCTGATAGGGACCGGCAGACCAGCCTTCGCGAATTTTGGAAGGGAATTACCGTTGCCTGCTGATCTTATCATCGGAACCCCTCCTGATGCTCCACGCAGTGTAACCGATTATGGAAATGACTTGCGTAACAAGTTGAATGATGTTTATGAGCACATCAGACAATCCGGCCAACAAATTTCTGAGAAGATGAAGACCCTATACGACCGTAAGACGAACAATAGAGGTTTCGACGAGGGGTCACTTGTGTGGTTGCATAACCCAGTGCGCAGCAAAGGGAAGTCTCCTAAATTACAAGCAAAGTGGGAAGGACAATATCGAGTCGTGACCAGGATTAACGACGTTACCTACCGGATAAAAAAGCATCCACGTGGTGCGCCCAAGATTGACAATGTTGACCGTTTGGTGCGATACAACGGGACTAACGATGCTCGGGACGAGTACGTCTAGGCAAGCTATAAGGTTCTCGACAATTCTACTGAAGATTGAACTGGAAGTTTCTAAAAACTATGGGACTGAGTAGAAGTCCATGGATGTTTTCCAGAACTTTCGACCATCTTCTCTTAACATCCAATGGGTCCGGCCGGGATAATAATAAATGATAGGGACCGGCAGTCAGTCTGGTTTTGACTACGATCGAGGCGACTCGAAGTAAAGTCAAAGTGAGAATCTCGGAGTGACTATTAAGTGTGTGCAAGTGTGTTTTAGTGGTGAATACTAGTGAATAGTGTTGAGTAGTGTTTAGTGATTGTTGTAATTAGTGATTCGTGTGTCATTCAAGATTATTTGGTTTTAATTGGTGTTAATTAATTTATCCCATACCCAGCTCGTAACATTCCCAGGTAGGAATTTTTCGTCATTAAGACGTTACATCAAGGTCGGTCACTGACGTAACAGACGTCCTGGGATGACGTCTGTGGGCCCTCGTTGTGACGTTAAAATGTCACGGGCACACGACGTCATATTTGACGTCGTGTGGTCGTCTCCCACTTACGTCAGTGTGACTTATGATAAGACGTATGAACGACCAACTTGTTACCGAGCATGCGACGTCCAGATGACGTCTTATAAGCTAAAATATAACCTGTTTACGACTTTAAAATAACCTATAAAAGACGGTAAATTTTCGTGCGTACCAGGGGTCTTAAAAGTGTCAGTTATTAATAAAAATAGATCAGAAGGGTTCAAATGAAACAAATAATGCTTCATATCAAACAGAAACTTATTTATTCTCCTTAATAATCACGAATACACTTTAGACGCTTAATTTCGACCAACCGCAGAGAAAAAGATGCGCCGACCCTCGACAAAATAACAATTGAATTCTATGTTGACGTTTATGTTAAAAAAAAACAGACTACATTCTTCTTAAGAGGCCTCTTACAGTCCACTAGCGCCGCCAATCGAAAAAATGTCATAACTCGTAAATAGAATCAAAAATACAAAATGTGGTCTGTAATTACTGTAGAAAAGGCAATAACGTAATTTTATAACACATTAAATTGTCAACACTTGAAATATAGCTGTTTAGCTAAATCGTGCATTCAAAACATAAACGGGTTTTTGTTACAAATGCACGATTTAGCTAAACAGCTATATTTCAAGTGTTGACAATGTGTTATAAAATTACGTTATTGCCTTTTCTACAGTAATTACAGACCACATTTTGTATTTTTGATTATATTTACGAGTTATGACATTTTTTCGATTGGCGGCGCTAGTAGTGGACTGTAAGAGGCCTCATAAAAGAGGTTTTATATTATTTTAAAACCTCTTATAAATTAAATAGTTCTAAACATCTTATGACGAAATAATTATCAAAAACTTACACAGTGTTATGCTAACTCCAGAAATTGAAACAACAAATAATGTTTAGGTATGGTTGGCACAAAATTTTGACAGTTGATAATTTATTAGATTTTTCAAATGAGTGTGCTTGTTAGAGGTGCATGTATGTTATATAAATACCTATGTCACAGTCAAAACTGTTAATCAGTCAAAACTACTTTTGAAGTCAAAACTAATAACTGAGGCGTTCTAAAACAAAATAATATTTTTAATGCAGAAAACGCATTTTAACTTAATAAGAGTTTGACTGACACCAGTCAAAAGTGGTTTTGACTGAGAGTTTTGCCTGTAAAATATACATTTCTAATACAATTCTATGTCGCCTCTGAATGGAGCAACGGAAAACATATACTTTTATTATTTGAGTCTTGAATTAAAACACATTTGGATATTATATCGCTTACAGCAATCATTTTGTAGTCTTCAGAAATGTTATTTACCTCAAAAACATTTAGTATCGAAGACTCAAAAGGATAATCATAATAACATAAAATAAATAATAAATAATTTTTTACAATTATTACTGTATTCAGGAGCCGAATCAATTTCTTTTAAACGTCTGTTTATTTGTTGTAAAGGCTTATGTTTGGTGGTGTCTGCTGTTTGACTCTGGAAGTTTACTTACATATTGAAATACTAGACCCTCGACAAGATAACAATTGAATTCTATGTTGACGTTTGTGTTAAAAAAAAACAGACTACATTCTTCTTAAGAGGCCTCTTACAGTCCACTAGCGCCGCCAATCGAAAAAATGTCATAACTCGTAAATAGAATCAAAAATACAAAATGTGGTCTGTAATTTGTAACAAAAACGGCCGTTTATGTTTAGAATGCACGATTTAGCTAAACAGCTATATTTCAAGTGTTGACAATGTGTTATAAAATTACGTTATTGCCTTTTCTACAGTAATTACAGACCACATTTTGTATTTTTGATTCTATTTACGAGTTATGACATTTTTTCGATTGGCGGCGCTAGTGGACTGTAAGAGGCCTCTTAAAAGAGGTTTTATGTTATTTTAAAACCTCTTACAAATTAAATAGTTCTAAACATCTTATGACGAAATAATTATCAAAAACTTACACAGTGTTATGCTAACTCCAGAAATTGAAACAACAAATAATGTTTAGGTAGGGTTGGCACAAAATTTTGACAGTTGATAATTTATTAGATTTTTCAAATGAGTGTGCTTGTTAGAGGTGCATGTATGTTATATAAATACCTATGTCACAGTCAAAACTGTTAATCAGTCAAAACTACTTTTGAAGTCAAAACTAATAACTGAGGCGTTCTAAAACAAAATAATATTTTTAATGCAGAAAATGCATTTTAACTTAATAAGAGTTTGACTGACACCAGTCAAAAGTGGTTTTGACTGAGAGTTTTGCCTGTAACATATACATTTCTAATACAATTCTATGTCGCCTCTGAATGGAGCAACGGAAAACATATACTTTTATTGAGTCTTGAATTAAAACACATTTGGATATTATATCGCTTACAGCAATCATTTTGTAGTCTTCAGAAATGTTATTTACCTCAAAAACATTTAGTATCGAAGACTCAAAAGGATAATCATAATAACAAGAGTAAGTATTAAATTCTTTTCCATAAAGGTATACTTTTTTGTCATGACAACATTCTAGCACATTGTGAACTTGGATTACTTTGTTTTTATTAGTATAACAGTAACAATCGGCTACACGTCGTGAGTATACATAAATAGCAAAATCTTTACAGACAAGTTTCATAAAAGTATTATAATTACAGTCGTCGTTAGTTGGTACAGGCCCTGAACTATGTTCATAATAAAGCAAATTTGCTTTTTTACAATTATTACTGTATTCAGGAGCCGAATCAATTTCTTTTAGACGTCTGTATATTTGTTGTAAAGGCTTGTTCGGTGACCTAACTAAGCCTTTGAGTGTCTTCAGATAATTCTCAAAAGGGAATGCTGAAAAATTATCTAGAACCCCATGCAATTTTGCATCATCACTTAAATGACATAAAACATGAACATTGTAAATGAGAAACGTTGATCCATATACCTTTTCGGAATGTTTGGTAAACATTACTAAAATTTCACTTACAAAATCATAACCCAACCTTGTAGTATGTTTTTGAGAACATAAGATATTTATACCACAATGAAGTAAAAGAAAATTTTTGTACAATGGAGTACATAAAATATCTTTTAAGACTACGGGACCGAGGTATAACAAAAACATTCGAAACTCGGTTGCTTTCCAACGAGCCAAGTCGATTAAAGCACGAGGTCGACGATTAAATTCCATTGTCATATAATTTTGACAGCTAACAAGTCTATCAGATATGCTATTCACTAATCGACTTTGTAAACGAACTTTCAAATCACCGCCTACCCAAGCATTCAACAGCTTTCTCATAACTCCTAAGCAAACAGCATGCATATAGTCAATTGGAAATACTGAAACTAAATCAATTTGAAGCCTTAATAAGGGGGATTCACCAATGTGATGATCTTCATCCGTTTGTTCACGAAATTGTAAATCAGTTCTGCGGGTAGCTGTGACACTTTTGTATACTACGCGCCCTTGAACATATTCACCTACTTCAAAACATTTGTCGCAAGCAGAATATCCACCATGGGATTTGGTACATTTGACCATTGCCCTTGCAGGTGCATCACAAATAAAACTGTGTACTTCAATTGTATAATGTTTACTTTTGAAGAAAAATCCTGCTTGAAGTAATTGCGAAAGTTCATCAACAAAGTCTTTAAGATACATGTCTAAAGGCGAAGGTTTCATGTTTCCATAATACAGGGCAATAACAAAAGGCTTAGCATTGCAATAATTTTTAACTAGTCCTAAAATGGGCCACAGTTGTGAATTTTTACTTTTAAAGAGAGGAAGACCATCCACATTAAATGACATTACAATTTTATTATTATGGTCTATAAACGATAGATCACAATGTGTTAATATATTTTCTAATTGATTTTGTAAACCAAGGTAAACTATTTCTCCTGAGTCTAAGCTTTTTATCTCTATTTGTAAAGGAGTTTTAAACAATGTACGACTACTGCTTGGTAATTCAGGGCATATTGGTGCAAGGATTTTTAAAAGACTATCTGTTGCTGTTTGTGAAATACTATGACGAACACCCCATTGTCGTAGTCGGAAAGGTAAATCTTTGTTTTCTAAATTCTTTAGATCAGTGGAAGATGGACTTTCAGAACACTGCTGTACATCACTTTCTTCAAGTGGCACAAATAGCTGATCACTTTGTACATCATAACATTGTGTAATAGGTCTCTGCTCATTACTGAGATTAATTCTAATGTTTTTAGCTGATGTATCTGAACATAGATCTGGTTGCACAGCACTAGTTTGCTCCTGTAATTTGTGATGACCATTAGTGCAATTAGAAAATAAATTAACATTGTTGTTTGAACATATTGTTATGATTGTTACAATAATAAGTATGAGCAACTATTTCTAAATTATTATTACTATGATCGTTACTAGCGTCCGCAGTCGCCTGTATTTCCTTTACAATCTCAAGTTTTATGGCTCTTGTCCGTCTTTGCATCTGCCGGTGACCTACATCTGCCTTATGTTTGTAAGGAATTTTTGTAATTTTTTCACTCATTGCCTCTTAGCCGCCTTCGTGCATGCAGTCTTCAATATTATTATTAAATCCTAGTCTAGATTGTGATTAATTTTATAGATGCTGTCTGAAATTAAAATTATTTTGATATTAATTCAAATGCTAATTTAAATTTTACTGTCTATATCAATGAAAGTGGCAACTTAGTATCTGACTGAGCTTGCTTTTTTGCAATGAAATTACACACATTATAATATTGTTGTATTATTGTACAAGGTCAATATTACCACAAAGAAAACAATACTTAAATACCTTATTTCTCACTTATTATGCTGTGCCTCTTCAGCCGTTCCGGTGCATGTTTTAACCAAACTTTTATGCAATCTTCTATATCTTTATCATTTGATCCTGGTGATGACCATTTGATGCTCTCTGTAAATAAAATTATTCTTGTATCAATTTCAAAAGATTTAACTGCATAGTAATTAATGCATTCAAAACACTTGTGAAGTTGCACAAAACCAACATTAGTTTAACGGAGACTATAAATTCATGCCATTACATTTTGTATCAAAAAGAAAGTGACAGCATCAATTTAAAGTCTCCGTTAAACTAATGGTGGTTTCGTGCAACTCACCGTCAGACTCACAGACTTCACACAGACAGTAGACAGTCAGTTTTTGTAATCAAATATTATAAACATACACACAATCCTAAATAATATTATTGTACCTATATTGTATAAAGTTAATAATAGTAACACAGACAATGATTTATTATTCTTATGGAGCATACTTTACCTATTATCACAGATTTGAGCTTCATATTGCAAAATGGTTTTTTTGTTGATCGCTTGCCGTAGAAGTTAAATTGTGAAGCAAGCCAGTCAATCATTACATGCTTCAACACTCTGTACACTTTTGTTGCAACATCTCGTCCTCCTAGGGAGCCTAAGTATCGAATCTGAAAAAAAAAAAATTTTTATTATGTATTCATCTTATAGTTCATATAATGAGTAGCCTATTCCACTGTATGTGTCCACTGTTGGAGCAAATGCCAAAATTCGGGATGGTAAGAAACTGGAATGGAACCCATGAAAATTTTTGTTGGTAAGTATGGCTTTAATACATATGTAAAAAAATGTTTTACTAGAAGTTTTGAACTGTCTTCATCTTGAAGAAAAGTTTCTATTTCTGATATGTCTTCAAAGGTTTCTAAAGGGAACTTTTTTTTTTTTTTTTTTTTTTTTTCTCTTTATTATTTTTGGGGTTTTTATCCACACGGATATGTCAACCCCATCATACCTTATACTTAACTTAATACTTAACTTATTACTATCAAAATGAAGGAGAATCATTATCATATCACAGAGACTATGTGGTCCTTACCAGACCACACAACCTCTTCGCGACTTCCGTTTTAGGGTTTGTTAAAATGTTCTGCACTAGCCCAACATCAAAAACGTTTAATTTAAACTCTCTTATTAATGATTCTCTCTCACTTTTGCTCCTAGCACATTCCATCAGCAAATGTTGCACATCTTCAATTTTGTTGCATACTTCACAGTTAGGTGATGTGACCTTCCGCATAAGGAAAGCAAACTTTGCTGATGGATAGTGTCCAGAGCGCAGCCTTAATGCTAACTTAACGTAAGTTCTACCCAAACTTGTATCTTCAAACCAGGGCATGCAAGGTGGTTCGTTCTGAATTATTTTGTACCAAATTCCCTTTACTATAGATTTCTCATCAAAATGGTTCTTCCATACATCAAAACAGGACAACTTAAACTTGCTACAATATTCCCAGTAATCAGGAGTGTATGGCGTTTCACTACCCGTCTCTACTGCAAGCTTTGACAGTCGGTCAGCCTCCTCGTTGCCATGTAAGCCTATATGTGCTGGAACCCATTGCAATATTACTCTAGCCTCGTCTCTATTAATCTGATTAGCCAGTTGGAGTATGTCATAGGCTATCGATGCACCTCTGCATCCAGAGACGCATCGAGCCAGGTGTTGTATGGCACTCCTGCTATCAGTAAATATAACTACTTTACCATGTACTTCATTAACTACATAAGTCATTGCTTGATATATTGCAATGAGTTCCAGAGACATTATACATATAGTTTCATTGATTTTATAGCTAGCTTTATACCCTGTATTCTGACAGAAAAAAGCTGCACCACCACCATTTAAACTTTTTGAACCATCAGTGAAAATTTTACACCAACCACTATATTTACCAATTAGTTCTGCTACTACTTCATGAATCAATACATTAGGATTATAATCTTTTTTTGAGACCTTGATACATTCCAAATCTGTATTGATCATCCTGTTTATGTCTATAGCAGACACCCAAGTATCTAGCGTATACATCTTCAGAATATCCGAAGAATAAATTACTAGCTGGCCCATTTCATTAAAAGTAGTAGCGAGTAATGGTTTCTTTTTATTTGACCAGTAAGAAGATTGACTCAGAGAGGCCATTTCAGAAATTGTGCTCAAACACATGCTATTAGACCACGAACGTGATTTTAGGAGGTACTTAAATGCAAGGTATTGTCGTCTTATAAATAGCGGTGGTATGTGCAGCTCACTTTCCATCACATGGATTGGCGTACTTTTTATGAAACCACCTATTATCCTTAGCGCTTGATTTTGTAACTTCTCCAATTTGGATACATGTGTCTTTGCACTGGAATCATATAAATAACACGCGTAATCAATTCGACTTCTTATTAGCGAGATATATAATCTACGGATGTGTTTAGTATGAACACCCCAGGTGGATCCTGCTAGAACTTTTAGTAAATTTAAGAAAGCTGTACATTTACTGATTATTTCTTTAATATGTTTGCGCCAGTGCAAACTTCTATCTAACCATACACCCAGGTACTTAACACATTCCACCAACAGTAACGGTTGTTCGTGAACTTTTAAGACAGGTAATATTCTTCTTCGACCTCTGCTAAAAACACAATAATTTGATTTGGTTGGTGATAACGTCAATCCAATCTCACCTAATAATGTTACTAAATAATTTAACGCATCTTGCAAGTTCTTTTCGGCTATTTTAATTTGTTTGTCACTTATATATATTACAAAGTCGTCGGCATATTGCGATATCATGACATTCGGAATTTTACTACAGATTTGGTATGTAACCAGGTTAAATAGTAATGGGGATAGCGGGTCCCCCTGTGCTAATCCTTTATTGGTCCATCTACCGCCAAGTCCTTCGCTATTACAACTCTTAACTTTTAAATGCCTTTCATTCATGAAAGACCAAAGGTATCTACAAATTCTGGAACCAACGTGAATATCGTCTAGCACTTTGGTAACGGACTTGATTGACACATTATTGTATGCATTTTCAATGTCCACAAAACATGCCACTGTAGATATATTTTTAGTGAAACCAATCTGTATGTGCGAAACTAGTCGAGATAGTGAATCCAAACAGGACTGCGATTTTCTAAATCCTACTGTGTTTGGTGACAGAAGTCTGTTACTTTCTACGTACCATTCTACCCGTTTACAGATCAGTAGGTGAAAAATTTTACACACACATGAAATAAGTGATATAGGTCTTAGTTTAGTCTCACTATTCCGGTTGGTTGCGTCTTTGGGTATAGGGATAATTTGTATTTCGCGCCATTGCTCAGGTACGGTACCAGACTTTAAAATATAATTGTAAATGTTGAGTAACATCTTTTTTCCCGAATCCGGTAAATTATATAACATTGAGTAGGATATGCCATCTTGTCCCGGAGCAGAATCCTTTTTTTTAAGACAGTTTTCCAGTTCCTGGCTATTAAATTCTGCCTCTAAACACGCATTTTTTGACTTGAAGCTCGGGAGTTGATTGGTGGCATAATCTGGAGTAAGTGAGTGTAGCAGTGCTGTTTGTTTTCCTATGGAGGAACATGTTCCTTTCTTTCTAAAACCTTTCATCCATCTCATGCGCCGCCACATCTCGGATACCGTCGTAACTTCGTTAATCGAATCACAGAATTTTTGCCAATTATTGTACTTAGCTTTCTTAATTAATGTTTGTGATTCTAGGGTTTTAGATTCTAGTATGTTTAAATTTTCTGGTGTGGGATTTTTACGAAAACGTGACAAGGCTAATCTTCGTTGCGCGACTATTTCTGATAATTTAGAATTCCAATAGTTTTTAGGTTTAAATTTTTCTTCTGTTTCTTGACAAAATTTCAAATATGGGATATGTTTATCAGCAGCATATTCAATTGTATTTATAAGAAAATCATACATTTCTTGAACATTAGACGATTCGACCGTATTGTTATTAATTTTCTCTGAAATTGTTTGACGATACTTACTCCAATCCGCATTTTTCCAGTTCCGTTTTCTGACAATATGTACGACGTTAGAAACGTTTACTCTCATTTTAATAATCAAGTGGTCGCTTCCGAGGCTTTCGTTAAATACCTGCCAGTCAAATTTTATAGCTATATCAGAGGAAACAAATGTTACATCCGGGGAGGTTTGTTGTAAATTTCCGTTAACTAGCTTAATCCGCGTTGCCATTCCGTTGTTAAGAGATATAAAATCGTTTTCTAAGGATGAGTCCAATATTTGAGTACCTCTCATGTCGCTTTTAACTGACCAGTTCGTATGATGGCCATTAAAGTCGCCAGCTAATAATGTTTTACCTGAAAAGTGTGAGAAAATATCATTCCAATCCGATATCTGAGTTCGTATTGACGAAGGGCAATAAACCGACACAATATATTCTAAATCTATGCAGTTCAATAACTTAACACATATTAATTCAATACCCACATTAATTATATTAAATGACACTAGGTGAGATTGAATCGACTTATGAGTCAGTATGGCTACACCGCCATAACTATCATATCTATCGTTCCTATACACGTTATACGCGCTTATGTTTACATTGATCTCAGGATTGAGCCATGACTCACTTATTATTGCGATGTGAATGTTTTCTTGAATAAGTAGTTCAGAAAAGGATACAAGTTTAGGCCGTAAACTTTGTGCGTTCCATTGAAATATGTTTAGTTTTTTAACCTTTTGTAAATTAGCCATTATTAAAACAGTTTATATATCCTAATAAGTCTTCTCCAAATATTATATTGATCAAAAAATTCTTTAGTTCTTTTCCTAAAAGTTTTAATAATGACAATGTTTTTTCTTCTAGTTTAAGTTTTGATTTACAGATATTCTTTATCTTCGTCCAAATCTTCGCCCATTCTAATTTATATAATAGTTGTGTATTTTGTTTACTTTTTCTTTTCTCTTCCCGAGAGCTATTATTAATTTCTTCGATTATTGGTTCTTCTACAGATTCGTTGCTTTGATTTTGACACGTTTTACTTGATTTTTGTTGTACATTTTCTGCATTTTGCCATGTATTTGACCTCTCATCACTTCTTTCCTCTTCTCTATTAGTTGGCGGTTTTTCGTGTATTAAGGCTCTGGTCACTACACTACTATAAGTATCCTTTTCAGTGTTAGTTACAAATGCAGAACTGTTATTGTTTTCCTTTGAGATCTTATTTGTTACTAAAGTCTGTTTTCTTTTCTTTTCCATTAGTATTTGCAGGGCTCTTCTGTACGTAACGTGTTCTTCACTCATGATGTTACGAATAGATCTTTCTTTCAGATAGATGGGGCACTTTTTGTCCAGGACAAAATGATTACCCTTACAATTTAGACATTTAAAGTCAGTTATGGTACAATTTTCGTGATTTCCTCCACATTTTGGGCATATGACTTTTTTCGTTGGACAAAATTTGACAATATGACCGAATTGCCAGCAGCCCGAACATTGTGTCACTGGGAATACATACGCTTCAACTCGAAATCGACAGTCATAGGCATAAATATATTGCGGCAGCACATTACTTTTAAAGCACACTCTGATGGACTCACAATCGACCCATTTCCCTTCTGGTATCAAACGTTTCAATCTTCTTACTGATAAAACATCGACATTTGATTTTAAAATGTTTACGAGTTCTTGTTCATTAAGTTCAAGGTCGATCCCTTTCACTATTCCGTACGATACCGACATTTCCTGTATTAATTGACAACGTAGGCCCATTTCTTTAAATTGTTTACATTCAATTAGTTTTCTAGCATCCTCTTCTCTCTGGCATTGAATGAGTACCTTATTCGCACTTTTATATTTTATTCTAAGAATATCCTTAATATTTTCACAGCGAAGTAATTTAGCAAACGCTATTGGTTTCGGTAAATTCTCCTTTGAGGTCACACAGACTTCATGTTTAGCTATTTCGGATGCAGAAGGCAGAGGATATTGTGATGTGGAGCAACTTGGGGATGACCTATGTCCAGACGTGGACTGCTGTTGACCGTTTTGGTCCAACGAATTACTTCTTAATAAACGCTTAGGTTTGTTTCTAACTACAGTAATAAAGTCATCTTCGCTATTGGCATCTTCTGGTTCTTTTCTCTTCTCTGTATTTCTAGCACTTTCTTGTTCATCACCTCCTCCTCTTTCTAAAATATCCTCGTCCATCTTACTCAGCTCACTTAATTGTTGTTCGCATTTATCCAATACTTCTGAGTCACTCAGATCTTCACCACTTGAATCACTTTGCATTTCACAATTTATTTATTTAGTATTTATTGTTATTGTGGGTAAAATAAAGTTAACCAACAATCGCAACGAAAATCAACAACGCGTGCGCTCAGCTCGAAGTCACCGCGCGAGTCTAAAGGGAACTTGATATTAGGTTTCAGTGGTGGTGCGGCGTCTTGAGTGGGGTCTTTCTTTAGAAGCGAGATTATTTGCTCATTTTGGGCTTTAATGCTTGCTAGTACTCCAAGCACCTTTTCTTCAAAACCTTAAAGAGAGTAAAATAGACAAATTAATTTGGCAATACTTGTGAAGCTATAGACAAACAGACAGACACACTATAGCCTCAAACTTATAACAACTCTTTTTAGTTGGCTAAATGGCTGAACATATCTTGATGCCATGGATTTAGTTAATATCATAAGAAGGACAAAGGCTTCTTTTTAACTGAGGTACTAGACAAAGCCTCTGGTAGAAGCTAGTTAACTTTATCTATTACAGACAACTTTCTTGCATTGTACAGGATGGTTAGGCTGGCAATTTATGTCACAGTTTTGATTCTGTTCTTGCTGATTGTCTGCCCATGCTGTAGATACTGGCTGTAAGCAAGCCGAAAAGCGACAGAATTTAAGCTGTGACATTTGTGTCAGCTTTTAGAATCTTCTTTTACCTGTGTTTTTGTTTGTATAACTTCCGAATGCACAGGATGGTGAAGCAAACAGTCTTTTAGGAGTATTTTGGATCACTGAATCCAATTCAAACTCATTTAGATTGAAAGAATCTTCATTTCTTATTTCATCAGCAAATCTGGGATTTGCTCTAGATGCCACAGCAGTATATGAGTTATTTCTGCTTGAGACTGCACAAGATTTCAAATCAGGAACTCTCTTAGCTGTATTTTTGTTTATTTCACTTCTAAGTGATGGTGAAGCAGAATCTCTCCTAGGAGTATTTTGGGTTACTGAATCTGAGTCACTTAGATATAAATCATCATTTCTTGTTTCATCAACTCTTTGGTGAAATATAGATGGTGAAACAGTAACTGTTGGTTGTTCATTCTCAATACCTGTAATGTAACAAAATTTAATACTGGCAACAGATATTGTGTGAGTAAGATAGTTTAAAGATTCAAATGTATACAGTTAGCATTACACTTACGTTTTGCAAAATGGTTTTTTAAGGGTGGTGGATTATCATCATCATCACTGGAAATGTAACGTTTCGTCTTTACAGCTCTGCGTTTAGGCCTTTCTGCTTCGGTCTCTGCATCAGTTTGTACATCTGATGTTACCTCTGATAATTTTAACTTTCTCTTAGCCTTTTCTATATCATCTAAAAACACAACACACCGGTCAGCGTTAAACCATTGTCATGCAGTTAATAAGCACAAATTAGTCTTCCTGTAGGAACTTGATACTGACACATAGATGCCGTTAGACTAGGTACTTTAATGAACCGCCAAGTTGCCAACCAAAAATTTGTAACAAAAGCCCCACCATGCCCCATCAGGACAGACCAACCACAGATTGCATTGTAGGTAATGCAATTGGAGTAATAAACATGCAGAAGATGCGGACCATAACCAACACATAGTGTAGACAGCAAAGATTTAAAACGAAGCCCCACCACACACATAACAAACTACTTAACCACATATTCCATTGAAGGTAATGTAAGTAGAAATACTAAACATGTAGCAGGCGCAAAATTGCGGGCGAAACTGAACACACCGTGGAGTGCAGGAATAATCAATAGCTCTCAGGCCCAAGACAACCACAGATCGAGCCACCTGCAAGCAGTACCTAACCTGAAAATCAGCGAACGAGGCTCTGGTGAACCATCTGCCAACACTCCCTCGACCAGCGCGCCGCATTACAATCCAAATCCTCCCTTTTATTGGGAGACCTATCTTCAGCAGTAGACTTCTGTGGGTTTTTGATGATGATGAGATTATGGACCTCATAATTAAGTACTTATGTTCATCTTTATCACTTACCAGTTTCCGCAAAGATGCGCTTTACACCATATAACTTCCAGTTATCATCAGGGGAATTGTCGTTACTTTGGGTAAGCAGCCGACTAAAGGCTTTGCCATCTTTAATCGGCGGCCAATGTACTTCGCGGCGCACGGTGGGCTGGAATCGTCAAGTGGGGACTTAAGGATTCAAATGAGTATTTTTGAATTTTATGTACTAATACAAATATTTTTTGTTATATGTAATTTTTTTATACTTAGTATTTTTCGAGTTATAGACCCCTAAACTTTGTATGAAATATTAATCGGTTTTTGGTTTAATATGACATGTTTTAATATTGTATTACAGAAATATAGCAAAAAAACAAATTATTGGTAAACATTCTACACCACCCTTATGACGTCATTTATTTTTCACGATACTCACACCACCCTTATGACGTCATTTGTTTTTAACAATACTCAATAGTGCGGTGACTCTCATTAGCGCATCGTCCATTGAGCGCAGCAAAATGATGACGTGTCATTATGTGATTGGATGATGAATAGCAGGTAAAAAATTATACGGTTACATTTGAAAAACAACCATCCTCAGTACGTTGTTACACATCGTAATAAACGCACTACCCTATCTCACATTTTCGGAATACTAATACTATTTATTACGTAAAAATGTTCGATTTGGTGTCAAATATTGATATTGTTGTGCTATTAAAGGAAAGTGGAAGTTTTAAAAATAATAGTGTTTTATATAGTGCTATTAAATCTAGATTAGTCCCCACTGTGTTAAGTGATGAAAACGATAAAGCGCTAAAAGCGTTTTGTGCAAAATATTGCTATAATCTGCAAAGGAGATGGCAAAATGCTCATAGCAAAGAGGAATTGTTCAGCAACAATAATAGTGAATGGTTATCATCGGAAATAAAGTGGCCTGATTTCATTGTAAGTGCATTTGAAAGAAACCAAGACTCTGTTCCTAGTACATCAAGTGAACATGAATCTCCAGCAAAAGTGTCTACTGCCACGTCAACGAACGTAAGTCCAAGAAAACCATTTTGTGAATTAGGACCTAAGCAAAAAAAGAGACGTACAGAACATATTCATACAAATATGACTACAGAGGAAATATCTCATGCATATATTATGAAATTACGAGAGGATGGTAATCAAGGAATAGCTGAAATCCTCGAACACCTACTTAAAAATCCACAGGATGTGCAAAAAGCGAAAGATAGTCTTTTAGGTAAAAATGAAAAACCTAAATTTACTCCAGATGAAGCTTTGGGACTTGTTTTGTCCCTTAAATTAACAAAGTGGCAATATAATACTTTAAGAAAAAGTATCAAAGAGAAAAATGTCGACATGTTCCCTTCCTACTACAAGGTGCAAAATGCAAAACAAGAATGCTACCCGCCAAAAGATGATATCACCTTAACAGATACAACTGCTAGAATAAAATTGCAGCCTCTATTAGATATAACCGCCAAAAGGATATTCAAAGCAATCAATATTGATAGCACAGACTTTAAGGAGTTGACAATGATAAGCAAATGGGGAATGGATGGTGCTTCGAATCAAGCAAACTATAAGCAAAAAATGACAACGGATGACAAAGTGGACAGTGCTTCGATAGATGATTCAAGTATTTTTATGGGTAGTTTAGTACCAATAAAAATTATTTCCGAGGAACAAATTATCTGGGAAAACGACTCACCAAATTCTGCATATTGGTGTCGTCCAATATTTTTCAAGTTTGAAAAAGAGAATAAATCAACGATTTTAAGAGAGAAAACCGAAATTGAAACGGAGATAAATGAATTGAAGGAAACAGAAATTGGAGAAATAAAAGTCTCACATTCATTATTGCTTACTATGATAGATGGTAAAGCAACATCAATCCTCTCTGAAACTTCAGCTCAACGATGTGACATATGTAAAGCTGTTCCTACAGAAATGAATAACTTGTCTTTGTTATTGACTAAAAACATTGATACCGACTTGTACAAATATGGTTTATCATCGCTTCATATATGGATACGTTTTATGGAATGCATTCTTCACATAGCCTATAGACTGGATTTCAAAACATGGGTTGCAAAAGGTGAAAACAAAGTTTTGATGGAAAAAAGAAAAAAAAGCATTCAGGAAGCTTTTAAAAATCAAACAGGCCTTTTAATAGATGTTGTAAAGCAAGGACATGGAAGTACTAATGACGGGAATACCGCTCGAAGATTTTTTTCAAATACAGAGATTGCTGCTGCAATTACTGGTGTCGATGAAAACTTAATAAAACGGTTTTCAATCATTTTAGAAACAATATCTTCAGGTCATAAAATTGACACAGTGAAATTTAAAGAATATACGGAAGCCACCATAAAATTATACGTAGATTTATATGAGTGGTATCACATGCCCTCCAGTGTGCATAAAGTTCTCGTTCATGGAGCAGCTATCATTGAAAACTTGGGATTAATTCCGATTGGAAAGTTATCGGAAGAAGCGGCTGAATCTAGAAATAAAGACTTTAGGCGATATCGCCAACACCATTCAAGGAAATTCTGCAGAAGAGCTAATAATGAGGATATTTTAAATAATTTAATAATTAGTTCAGACCCTTATATATCATCAAAACGTCATAAAATGATACGGAAACACAAACCATTTTCAGAAGAAGCGAAAGCCATGCTTCTTTTATCTCCAACATTTGAAGATGATGAGCGGGAAAATATAGAATTTGTTAATGTGGAACATTTAGAGAACGAATCTGAATCTGATGAAATTGTCTAAGTGATAATTTTGTGAGTGCGTGTGTTTGTGAGTGAGTTTGTGAGTATGCGTATGAGTGGATTAGGCCTCCTGGGGACACCACTGATAAAAAAAAACGCGCTTAGTTCTCTACCTCAAGGGTGGTGTGGAAAAGGGAATGAAAAACAATTTTCTCCAAAATCGAAGAAAATCGAAGCAAGTGATATATCGGATAATTTGCCTAAAAAATAGCACAATCGAATACCGAAAGCGGTTATTTGAGAACTCTTGAGAATTAAAAGTTATTCATATAAAATCAAATTTCTCCATACAAAAATAAATTCAAATCGTTATAACTTTTAAAATATTAGGTATATACAAAAATCGCAGAACAAAAATTTCTTATATTTAGTGGTAGATCACCAAGCCGTCTTTATTTTTTTTTAAATTGCTCATCAATTTTCGTGAATCCCTAAGTCCATTAAAGCTTGATTTCAGCCCACCGTGCGGCGCCGTGGCGTAAGCCAAGAGCTAAGTACAATGGATACACTGCCACCGTCAGATTCGTTGAATTGAATAACCGAAAACATACCTAGTATTTCAATAAGTAAGTAAACTTCCAGAGTCAAACAGCAGACACAGACGGTTTTGGCTAAAGACCGTTAGAGAGTTGGCGCGAAATAATCACAGATTTTTCATCACAGCAGTATTGCCAGATGCCTTTTACCTTTTATCTGTACTAAAAACTGCTAAAATCTGTATGAAATCTGTATGCTATTGATTAACCTATATAATCTGTATAAAATCTGTATGATCAAATAAAATAAAAAAGAAAATTAATTAATCATCATCATCATCGTTTGCTTTTTTTGAAAAACAAGGGATAAGTACTAACGTGATAAGGTTTGACTATCGTATATTAAATAAAAATAAACACTAATTTATAAAATTGTTCTACGTAGTTATGTACTGTTCATAGCAAAATAAAAAAAAAACATAAACATACAAATAATTACTTCATCATTTTCAGTCTGAATACATGTTTTGTTAAAGGAGAAACCCATTTCTAGGCCTAGCCGTTACACGAATGAAATATGTACCAAAAAAATCTACTATTTTGCTTAATTAACCCATTTAAATCTTAATCTCAATTACAATGGCCAAGTCTAAAAAAGTACATTTCTATTTTTTTTTGTTTTAAACAACCTTTGTAAACCGTTACAGTACTTATTTCTTAATGTATTGTATGTGTAACGCAGTATTTAAGTCATATATTTTGCTAAGTTCTGTTAAGTTGAATATGGTAATTTAATCAATAGAGGTAGGAAATTCTGTATAAAAATCTGTATCCAGTGCTAATCTGTATCGCACATCGAAAATCTGTATAAATACGAAGAAATCTGTATATATGGCAACACTGCATCACAGATTCACAATCACCAAACGTTCAACTTACGTTTCGTTTCAATGGTTTCACTACAATTTCCACTTCAAATTACGTTTCGTTTTAATTTAGCCATGAAAAATATGGCAAAAGCCAAATACAACTTGAATGAAACAATTTTGTTATTTTTTACTGTTTACGAAGTTATTTTCAATCACATGTAGATTTCGATCAAGTAAGAAGATAGAAAAGGTAAGCTATTATGTATTCTGTGCATTAGGGTGAATGCTCCAACCAGCCCGCGAAGTTCAAATTTTCTTACGTATTTTTTTGCAATTTGCAGGCCAGTGCTAGGTTACATGTTGATTAAAATATTAATCGCGGCTGTAAGATGTATGTAGTTACAGATTTATAACCATCAAAATCATCATTACAGGCCTCCAAGTTCATAAAGGTGTAAAAATGAATTTTTCAAGGTCAGTCATTCCTGCACCTTTATGAACTTGGAGGGTTGTATTGAGGATTTTGATAATTATAATTCTGTAACAACACACGTCTTCAATAACCTACTCATGTGGACCTACAACATGAGTAGGTTACTGCAGTCATCACGATAACATGGTATCTAAGTTAGTGACGTAAAATAAACGCCATTCAAACGTATAAAATATGAACAATTAGGACGTCTTTTAATCTTTAAACGAAGACGTCTCTATCACGTTTTTTATTGGACCGCTACGTCTGTGAAGTTAAAAGTGACGTCTATTTAAGGGGCTTTCTGTAACGTTTATAATACGTCGCAAAACTAACGTCATTTAGACGTGTCATATTGGTCTGTAACGTATGTGACGTACAAATGACGTAAATATGAAAGTTCGCATTAAGGTCACTGACGTCTCCTTCCTACCTGGGTTACGAAACCGCGAGAGCGAGACTGGAAGCTTAATCATTCTCTGTCTTAATACCTTGTAATTAAACTACTTCTACACAATTACACACTATTACCAAACTTTCGTCGTCGTTAAATTTTCCCTTATGACGGTAGGCAGACGATCTCCGGCCACTGTAGGCGTGGGCATACGGGCAGCGAGTAATGGGCAACTCGCTGTCCGACCATGGACCATGCCCGGGTCGACGGCGCGTTGTGTTCTACGCGCGCCTCTAAGTGTCAGCAAAATGACGGGGCCCCGCTCTAGAGGGCCAAAGACTGCCGTGGTCGCGGGACTCACGAATTACCGTGACTCCGGAACGTAAAGGGCTATTGAAGGACATCGTGGATTTTAGTCAGTACGAGTCTGACAGTCCTACCACGCTGAAATTCATCATCAACACTAGCAAACCTTTCAGAATAGATTTCTTGAACTACTTTTACAGTTTCTAATGCCACGCTCATATTCCGTCGTTAGGTCTGATTTTGCTCTGCAGTTTCCCCTTTTCCGGACGTAAGTTTTCCAACTAACAGTTTTAGATAACTGTAGCATCAAATAAACAATGCATAATGCAAAAACGTACAATAACAGACTGATGTCAATCATCTGCCTTTTCCCAACTATATTGGGGTCGGCTTCCAGTCAAACCGGATGCAACTGGATATCAGTATTTTACATGGAGCGACTGCCTATCGGACCTCCACAACCCAGTTACTGAGGTGTCCGTTACCCCAGCCAGATGTTGTCGAAAATGGTCATTTGAATCGTATAGATAACTAGCTTCCGCCCGCGACTCCGTTCGCGCGGATGTCGGTCTTCGCGTGGATGGTTTATTTCCCCATTTTGAGTAAATCTGACAATGACATCTTATAAATATTACGGCGCTGAATCCACTGCGGGTAATGCAACGTGTGTTCGCGGTTCTACAGAACAACGTCTATGAATAAAACTGAAAAATAAGATTTTTTTTTCTACGTATTTTTCCAGGATAAAAAGTATCCTATGTTATGCCCAGGATAATAAGGAATAATTATACAAAGTTTCATCGAAATCGAACCGTTAGTTTTCACGTGATGCCTGCACAAACAGACAGACAGACAAAAATTTTTTTAATCATATATTTGGGTTTGGTATCGATACAGCAACACCCCCCGCTATTTATTTTTTCAATATTAAATAACCTTTAAACTATGTATTATTTTGGTTTTTTTATTGCACAACTAATTTAAACTTATTCCTAAGAAGTCTTGTACAAAATATGATAAGAATCCGCTTAACCCTTTCAAAGATCTAGCAAAACCAAAAACGTTACCCCAGCAAAATCTCGAATAACTTTGCAACCGAAGAAAGAACGAATACAAAACAAGGCACAACATTTACTTCATCTAGACAACTAATTTTATAGCTATTATTTATTTAAACATTCCCATTATAAAGAAAAAGGTCTGGCTGGAGTAACGTTACGCCAGCAGGAAATGTTTTTGTGAAATAATTAAAAAACTATAAGCGCAACAAATTTAAAAATGTGCGCAACAATTACAGAAGCCGCACAACTAATTATCTGTACGATTCAAATGACCATTTTCGACAACATCTGGCTGGGGTAACGGACACGTTACTGAGTAATACGATACCTTACGGTAAGACTGGTTGTCAGACTATATAGCTTCTGGCTAACAGTAACTACAAATGACAGCCGCGACCAACGGCTTAACGTGCTTTCCGAGGCACGGAGGAATCTCGCTATGACAGATGGTCACCCATCCACAGACCAACCTCGGCAATCGCTGCTTACCCCGGAAGATCGGCATGTGCAGCTGTAATTATTTAGCTCCTCAACAGACTGATGTCAATAATCACCTAAAAACATTAGTAAAGCCTTACCTTACATTAGTAAGGTAAGGTAAGGTAAAATATAAGGTGTTTAACCTTATTAACCTAATGGTTAATAAGGTTAAACACCTTATATGTTTAACCTTATTAACCATTAGGTTAATAAGGTTAAACACCTTATATTTTCTTTCATATTAGAAAAAAAATCGGAAATAGGTGGTTATGAAGCTAACCACCAAGACTGAAAGAGTTAAACTTAATTATACGAGTACCAGAGATTTTGCTAACTGCTTTGAAACACTAATAGTTATAATTGAAATAAATATTGACATTTTTACTCATCTAAACATGTGATTTGATTTGGCAATGTTAATATTACCAGCAGTAAATATCAAGATGGTACAATCATGCCCATCTGTTGAGATTTCCCACTCTTCAAATCCGGAACCTATCATCTTGCTATTCTCAATAAGAAATCAGATCGCTGAACTCTACGATGTGCTCTTCGATGCGACGGCTTGGAGATCGTTCGATCGCGAAGCGCCAGCGTTCACCGTTCGTGCCGCACAATTGGTTAGTAATGCAGACTTGCAGCCACATAGAGCATAACAAACTTTAGTCCCAGCCTGGCGTGACCGCTGCGGCCGCGCGGTCACAAGGCTGTGTTACTAGAGAATAGCACTGCAGATCATCACCGTGCGGAAATGGAACGAACTTGGAAACATTCCATATACAAACAATCGACTTTATTTCTCAATGCTCTAAAGTGCGAAGTAGCAAATAAAATATTACACGAAGCACTCACAGTGAAAAATACAAAAAATATGGAATAAATAGTTTTATTAAAAACATTACATTTTATTTAGCATAATACATACCAAGGAGATGTCGGATCTTTGGTTTTAGGCACACACACTGTTGACAATTGCGATGCTTTAAAAATTGTTCGATAATATAATTCTAGATAATTAATTCGATTTAAACACATATAGCTTAGTCAATGAATGCTCAAAACACGGTATAGAGGGAAATTCTTGGAACACAATTTATGATTTCGTAACTTTGGACTAGTTAGGAGGTGAATATGTCAAAAGTCCCCGCCCCTAGCCCTTTAGCTGTGGGGGAGAGGGGGGGTGAAGGTACCATTTTTTGGTTTTTCGCTTATATCCCAGAAACCATGCATCCTAGCGACATAGAATTTATGAACAAAATAAAGCCACAAGTTCTGTTCAGTGAGCATTTCGATATCTTGAACAGTTTTCGAGATATCCGCTCTTGAAAGTCTGTAATTTTGCGGAAAAAAAAATACATTTTTGCATTTAGAAAGTTGTATTTGAATTTGCCAATGATCTAGAAAGCAGAAGCAGTCTTTTTAGACCCTTCCTCCACCACCTACAATGAACAGAGCCGGGTGAATCCTGCATCTTGAGGTCGTATAGGCCTCCAGCTAAAGGGGTCTCTCTCAATGCCCACAGGTAAGTGTGTCTCGAATGCGGTGGCATCATGTTTCTGGGCGCATGGTTTCCGAGATATTAGCAAAAAAAAACAAAAAATGTTACCTTCAACCCCCCACCCCTTCCCCACAGCTCAAGGGCTAAGGGCAGAGACTTTTAGGGATATATTCACCTCCTAATTAGTCCAAAGTTACGTAGTCAAAAATTGTGTTCCAATTTTTTTTTTGTATAACTGATAGTTGACTGGTCTAATAGTAGGATGGTGGTAAGCTCTTTATATTTGGCAGATTTGAATATAAAAAATAACGACTTTCGATTTTAGGTAATATAATCAGTAAGGTTTACCTTAGTGTCCGTTACCCCAGCCAGATGTTGTCGAAAATGGTCATTTGAATCGTATAGATAATTAGTTGTGCGGCTTCTGTAATTGTTGCGCACATTTTTAAATTTGTTGCGCTTATAGTTTTTTAATAATTTCACAAAAACATTTCTTGCTGGCGTAACGTTACTCCAGCCAGACCTTTTTCTTTCTAATAGGAATATTTAAATAAATACTAGCTAGCCTTGTTTTGTATTCGTTATTTCTTCGGTTGCAAAGTTATTCGAGATTTTGCTGGGGTAACGTTTTTGGTTTTGCTCGATCTTTGAAACGGTTAAGCGGATTCTTATCATATTCTGCACAAGACTTCTTAGGAATAAGTTTAAATTAGTTGTGCTATAAAAAAACCAAAATAATACATAGCTTAAAGGTTATTTAATTAAATAGAAAAACACTTCAATTGGTCCCAGCACTCTCAATAAGAGGTCTAAAGACTTACTTTAAGCATTATTTTGAAGCTTGTAACTGCCTTCAAATGTATGTGAAGTTTCATTAGTATCCTGTAAGTATTTAACAGGTAATGATGATATTCAGTTCTTCACGAGCACGGTCTTGATGCGCGCGGCGTTATTTGGCCACTGGATTGGATATATGAACTGAATGTTATGTCAATTATTAGTTGTTTAGTTCAGTTGTATATCAGTAAAATTTCAGCTCAGTACAATCGATAACTAATGAGATAAAACGATTAAAATCATTAGGAAGTGAATGACCGTGGTAACCCGACCGAGTTTAGGTGGTTACGAAAAAGCGAAAACGCAGAACATTATACTATCTTTTGAAATATTTAGTTTATTACACTTTACAATTTTGGTACAGACGAGTACACTGTTAAATACATAATAATATAATAATATCTGTACTATGAAAACATTATATTTTTATTATTTATTTTTTACACATATTAATTACATTTTTAAATATTAAATTATGATGTTTTATCCTTTTATCCCTCCATCCATAATTTTTAGTATTTGTTGTTATAGTGGCAACGGAAATACATAATTTGTGAAAATTTCAGCTTTCTACCAATCACGTTTTATGAGATACAGCCTGGAGACAGACAGACAGACGGACAGCGGAGGCTTAGTAATAGGGCCCCGTTTTATCCTTTGGATACGGAACCCTAAAACCATTGTACTTATATTTATTGTTTGTGATCATTACACATTCCAATATGTGTATATTTAAATAAAAACGGTAACTGTGTACTGTGTATCCTGAAATCTATAATTTAAATAAAAAAATATAGTAAATTTCAAAAAAGCAAAATTACTATCTGTAATTTTAATCTGTGATTGTTTTTATGTATAAGTTTATTAATAATACTTTAAAAGTTCAATTGAAATGATTATTTTACCTGTCAATAAAGATTCTTTAATAATCATGTACTTTCCTTTAAACTTGTGTACATGTCTGTACTAAATTTGTAACACTATCCTACATATTTTAGAAGGTACCATAATGTTCTGCGTTTTCGCTTTTTCGTAACCACCTAAACTTGGTCGGTTTACCACGGTCATTCACTTCCTAATGACTTTAATCGTATTATCTCATTAATTATCCAATGTACTGAGCTGAAATTTTACTGATATACAACTGAACTAAACAACTAATAATTGACATAACATTCAGTTCATATATCCAATCCAGTGGCCAAATAACGCCGCGCGCATCAAGACCGTGCTCGTGAAGAACTGAATATCATCATTACCTGTTAAATACTTACAGGATACTAATGAAACTTCACATACATTTGAAGGCAGTTACAAGCTTCAAAATAATGCTTAAAGTAAGTCTTTAGACCTCTTATTGAGAGTGCTGGGACCAATTGAAGTGTTTTTCTATTTAATTAAATAACCTTTAAGGTATGTATTATTTTGGTTTTTTTATAGCACAACTAATTTAAACTTATTCCTAAGAAGTCTTGTGCAGAATATGATAAGAATTCGCTTAACCGTTTCAAAGATCGAGCAAAACCAAAAACGTTACCCCAGCAAAATCTCGAATAACTTTGCAACCGAAGAAATAACGAATACAAAACAAGGCTAGCTAGTATTTATTTAAATATTCCTATTAGAAAGAAAAAGGTCTGGCTGGAGTAACGTTACGCCAGCAAGAAATGTTTTTGTGAAATTATTAAAAAACTATAAGCGCAACAAATTTAAAAATGTGCGCAACAATTACAGAAGCCGCACAACTAACTGTACGATTCAAATGACCATTTTCGACAACATCTGGCTGGGGTAACGGACACGTTACTGAGTAATACGATACCTTACGGTAAGACTGGTTGTCAGACTATATAGCTTCTGGCTAACAGTAACTACTGTCAACGATCTACAAATGACAGCCGCGACCAACGGCTTAACGTGCTTTCCGAGGCACGGAGGAATCTCACTATGACAGATGGTCACCCATCCACAGACCAACCTCGGCAATCGCTGCTTACCCCGGAAGATCGGCATGTGCAGCTGTAATTATTTAGCTCCTCAACAGACTGATGTCAATAATCACCTAAAAACATTAGTAAAGCCTTACCTTACATTAGTAAGGTAAGGTAAGGTAAAATATAAGGTGTTTAACCTTATTAACCTAATGGTTAATAAGGTTAAACACCTTATATGTTTAACCTTATTAACCATTAGGTTAATAAGGTTAAACACCGTATATTTTCTTTCATATTAGAAAAAAAATCGGAAATAGGTGGTTATGAAGCTAACCACCAAGACTGAAAGAGTTAAACTTAATTATACGAGTACCAGAGATTTTGCTAACTGCTTTGAAACACTAATAGTTATAATTGAAATAAATATGGACATTTTTACTCATCTAAACAAGTGATTTGATTTGGCAATGTTAATATTACCAGCAGTAAATATCAAGATGGTACAATCATGCCCATCTGTTGAGATTTCCCACTCTTCAAATCCGGAACCTATCATCTTGCTATTCTCAATAAGAAATCAGATCGCTGAACTCTACGATGTGCTCTTCGATGTCGGCTTGGAGATCGTTCGATCGCGAAGCGCCAGCGTTCACCGTTCGTGCCGCACAATTGGTTAGTAATGCAGACTTGCAGCCACATAGAGCATAACAAACTTTAGTCCCAGCGTGGCGTGACCGCTGCGGCCGCGCGGTCACAAGGCTGTGTTACTAGAGAATAGCACTGCAGATCATCACCGTGCGGAAATGGAACGAACTTGGAAACATTCCATATACAAACAATCGACTTTATTTCTCAATGCTCTAAAGTGCGAAGTAGCAAATAAAATATTACACGAAGCACTCACAGTGAAAAATACAAAAAATATGGAATAAATAGTTTTATTAAAAACATTACATTTTATTTAGCATAATACATACAAAGGAGATGTCGGATCTTTGGTTTTAGGCACACACACTGTTGACAATTGCGATGCTTTAAAAATTGTTCGATAATATAATTCTAGATAATTAATTCGATTTAAACACATATAGCTTAGTCAATGAATGCTCAAAACACGGTATAGAGGGAAATTCTTGGAACACAATTTATGATTTCGTAACTTTGGACTAGTTAGGAGGTGAATATGTCAAAAGTCCCCGCCACTAGCCCTTGAGCTGTGGGGGAGAGGGGGGGTGTTGAAGGTACAATTTTTTGGTTCTTCGCTTATATCCCAGAAACCATGCATCCTAGCGACATAGCATTTATGAACAAAATAAAGCCACAAGTTCTGTTCAGTGAGCATTTCGATATCTTGAACAGTTTTCGAGATATCCGCTCTTGAAAGTCTGTAATTTTTTCTTCTTGAGGTCGTATAGGCCTCCAGCTAAAGGGGTCTCTCTCAATGCCCACAGGTAAAAGTGTGTCTCGAATGCGGTGGCATCATGTTTCTGGGCGCATGGTTTCCGAGATATTAGCAAAAAAACTAAAAATGTTACCTTCAACCCCCCACCCCTTCCCCACAGCTCAAGGGCTAAGGGCGGAGACTTTTAGGGATATATTCACCTCCTAATTAGTCCAAACAGTCAGTCAACAAGTCAGTTACGTAGTCAAAAATTGTGTTCCAATTTTTTTTTTGTATAACTGATAGTTGGCTGGTCTAATAGTAGAATGGTGGTAAGCGCTTTATATTTGGCAGATTTGAATATAAAAAATAACGACTTTCGATTTTAGGTAATATAATCAGTAAGGTTTACCTTAACAGTCCAGACTTTCGTATGTGCAAAGTGGTCAATCAAGCATCAGTAATACACAATCAATGTAATTATAATTAGGTAAACACCACATTGTTCCTTTTTTACCTAGTGTTTTTTAAAGTATCTTTTACCAACATTCTACTGATTTCTACTATGGTTTCCATGAATATTTGACATTAAGCAATAGGAATATTTGGTAATGTGTAGGAGTCTGTTCACAATTATAATTATCACTGATTTTGTATCAGTCTCAATAACACTGTCCTTATTACTAATATAACACAATTATTGTTAAACTGGTTTTCTTAAAATGACGGATGGTATTTGATTTTGCTGTGAGAAAATTATTGTGAATGAACTTTATAGCAGATACTAATGTCAGCTTTAAAGCTGTCGATGTAAGGCAAAATTTCACTGCTTTGTGAGCCGCAGCTACCACTCTAAAACTTGGCCAAGCCGGCGCAGTTTTTAACTGAACCATGATCTAACCAACATTATCATACAAAGCTAATCTGCCGCAGCAACATAACCACGACTTAATTAAATATTTCTAAATCAATGATTGCGATTCATGCAGGATCATTATTTTGAATATGGGATTTCGTGCCCAAACAGGCTACTATTCGTACACAGGTACGCGTCAATGGATACTAAAGTCGTAAGGATACTTGCGTCGCGATGTGAACGAAAGAGCTTACCATCAAAATTTTTCATTAAATTCACGTTCATTTCAGTTTGAGGTCAGTTTCAGCTGTTTTAACTGTCAAAAGAAACGTGCTATAGAATTATTAAGAACTTAACACGTTTCCTTTGAAGAAAGTAACTTGACAGACTTCGTGCTATTAGTGCAACAAAACCACACAGTTCCGACAAATTATAAAGCTACATAATGTACAGACATTGATAAAATATTTCTATACACAATAATAATTATTTGATTAATAGGCATTGACTATGCTCTATCCTATTTTTATTTACGTAAAGAAAGTGTTCATTATTACAGCCTGTTCAGTAAAAGACGAGTTTCACGACATGCTTATTTTAGAACCGCGGCCCATGCAAGATTCGACTTACATTTTGCTGAAACATATGATTTTTGTTATTTTGATGGAGGTCAGGTTTTTTGTGTGCGCAAGGTTTAAAAAATGCGAACACTAAGGGAATGATGGGGATTTAGCTGGCTACTAACCCCGACATTCCTTACATAGACATTGAGCTGCAGGCCTTAATAGTTTTACCACATAAGGAGCCCTGATATCTATGTCACGACGATTGTAGTCAGTAAATTTTGCCCAGAATTTACAGACTATAATAATAGCGCAAACTTACACAGGAACGAAATAATTTTAAGCAGCCAGCTAGGATCGTGTATTGCCTATGAAACCTATCGCTACGAATAATAGGGTCGTAAAAGGGTTTACAATCAGTCAGAGGCCAACAGAAATGGTTAAAGGATGATTCACGCTACACCGGTTCATGTCCGGACCTTGCATGGCACGTGGCACGGTCGAGACACGGTCAGGCATGAATCAAATCATACAAAAATTATACCATATCGGTGTAGTGTGAATCATCCTTTATACTATGTGCTTCCATAAGTGATTGAATCAAAAATGAAAAGATTAGCAGGAGAAACAGGGGTCGTTAGTCAAAATTCTATTATTTGTACTTATTTCTTATGAACATGTCGTGCAACCTTTCCTTCAATGAACTGACTGTAGGTCTGTAGCGAATATTATTATGGCGATTAATTTACGTCATAGATTCACATTAGCAACGTTCTTACCAGTAGGAAAATCGAATAGCAGGAATAAAGAATTCATTGTTTAGTTACGTTTGCTCCAATGTTAATGTGTGGGTTCCATGACAATGAGGCAAATTAACCGCCTTAAAATATTTCACTCCGCCAATATTGTAAGTTAAACAAGACCTGTCGTTCCATCCCTTAAAACTCGTCATTTAATAATCAGAGATCACTGCAGAAGTTATGCTAACCGTTTAAGATAGTTTCGTATTTTGAGTGGACGATATTCTCATTATCAAACTGCATGTAAGAATTTCGAAACAAATATTTCTTAGTTGATCGCGGTAATGGTTCTCCTAAGTAAATACACTTGTGCTACTCTAGCTAAATACCTTAACCTCAAGACCCCATCGATTTTCACATGCGGGTAATGGGGCGGTAAAAAAGTTATTCAAAAGGTCCATGCAACTTTTATTATGGACCTTGGCATCAATTATTTTTTTCTTTTCGCCAGTGATTAAATTTTAGCCACAATTAGACTATTACCTAAGAAGTCCAAAGAAAAAAAAAAAGTTTCTTAACTGTAACCAACCAGAGATATGGCGGTTTTAATTTTGTTCTAATCAGGAGTGATATACTCCCGATTAGAACAAAATAAAATCCGTTATATCTCTGGTTGGTTTCGGTTTTGATTTTTTTTTATTATTTTTTACGAAGTTCTTAGGTTGCGGTCTACTAATGACCAACATTTCATTACTGACAAAAGTAAAAAAAAAATTGATGCCAAAAAGTTGCATACCCCTTTATAGTTCGGAACAATAGATTTATTTTTTAGCTACACGTTAGGTGGTGTGGCTTGATGGATTATATGTTGTGTATTTGAAAAATGTAGCGATATTGGTATTCTATAACTTACTGATTCTGTTCTAATTGTGATTAGATTCAAATGAATAAAATGAATGAATATTCCATTTTATAATTAGTAATCTTGGAAATAACTAAAATAGTATTCTTTCGGCATACTCAGATGGACTCGACCGAACTTGACGCCTTGGTTTGGAAAGTCCGTACATTGCTGACCGCAAATGGAATGCATCACTATTGTAGCAAATAAGCCTGATATTGTTGATATCACTATTCCATAAGACGAGAATCTCGTGAATGCTGGAAATTGTCACGAGATTGTCAACATGTGTGTTCATCTCTCTGGAACCCTAACCACCGCACCTTGGACCGTGTTCCCGAGACTGGTGGGCTACTATTTTTATAGGCTGTTATATTTTTTTATGTACAAATATTCAAAAATGTATTTAATATGTTAAAAAAATAAAAGGCTAGAATAATTCAATAAATTCTTATATGCAGTTTAATAACTCGACCACATTGGAGATAACTATTAATATCTGAAAGACCATTCAAACTCGAAAGAGTGATCGCAATTTTTAGGTCGGTAAATTGGAAATTAAAGTACACAATTTGTATGAAAGGTTTTTTTTTTCGCTTCGGCGTGTAAAGATTTCATCTTTGCTGAAATGCTCCGACAAGTCTGAATATTCTTTGCCAAACGGTTGGCATATCTCTTATGTTCATAAATCCACCCTGTACACAACCACTTGTCAATCAATTTTAGTTCTATAAGATTATTAAGATTCTAATAATAACCTAGGTACCTATAGATAACAGTGTCTATATCACTTCACTTTAGTTTTTTTTTTTTTCTTTTGTTTTTTTTCTTTTTTTCCTTTTGCGGCGTGTTCTGTGAAAACAAAATGAACTTTTTAAATTAATTGATAGATATACTCGCTGTGGCATACGTACATTGATACAATAGCTATATGGGCATAGATACCGCAAAGACTACCATGCATTTTCTAAAGAGGGAGGATAAGCGTCGCTTTTAACCGCTTTATTTGAATTCTCATTAAAAATCTCATTTGTACATGGCTGAATTGTATTCCGCCATACCATAGGGACCGCTGGTCCTCCTTCCAGATAATATAAAATACAAGAGGGCATAGTTTACCTTCGCTTGCAGTGAGCTTCGCGCGCCGGATGTTGTCTAACCAAAAAGGCTAATATAAAGGGAAACAACAGAGGTAGCTCGCACAAAACGAAATTTTCTTATATTTAAATGGTGGTGGTTTTATTTTTTCTTATATAATATATTATACATAAAGTGAAAGTTTGGATATTTATTTTATTAAAACATAAGAACATTTCTATTTTATAGGCTACCTCAGCGCACCCATAATTAGTTACGCAGAGCAACGCAACGCTTTGTTTCGACATTGTTTTAGGCCAAATCACGAAATAATGCAAGAAATAAAACACTTTACTTTTGTTAAAAACTGTATTATCTAAATTCAGGTAAAATGTCAGGTACATGTAAAACGCTTTAAAACAATATTTATAAAATATCGAAGAACATTTTCTTGTAAATTTTGTACTACCTACACCTATTTTCAGATAGTAGGTTACCCACAGCAACCTTTCTACACTATAGCATTGAATTTTTATAACTAGTGATCAGAATAGGCTCTTACTAATTAGATTTTACAGAATAAATATTAGTCTTCTTTTATTTTGTAAATATTTAGTTGGTAATATTTGTATTTAGTTATAAAAAGGGATTAAATATAATGACCACCATAAAATGCTTTGATACCCTTAATTCTTTTACCAAAAATACGAGTATATACTTAACACCAGAAAAATAAAGTCTAAAGTTACAATAGCACTAGCTATTTTTGTTACGACTGCACTTTATTTTGAAAACCGTATTTTTCATGAACTTGACAGAGGTAGAAATATAGCGTCAAGGTCATCCTATACTTAGTAGAAACGCTAATTACTTTTATATCAACGTCATAATTCGCTTTTCTCGAACCCAAACTGATCACTGTTTATAATACATCACAACAAAGTGTAACATTTTGCATTTGGATAAAAATATAGCATGTATAAAAGCAAACTTATTTGATAAAACAGTGTGGTATTTAATTATGGTGGTCAATCACATCGAGACGCGACGCTGCGAGTACATTTTAATAGAACGACTCCAAATATAACTTTATTTACTTCGTAAAAAGATACACATTTTACCGATGACGCGATACAGCGCGGCGCAGCGCGAGAACGCGATACAACGCGAGGACGCGATACAGCGCGTCGTAACGCGAAGACGCAATTTAGCGCGCCGCAACGCGAGGACACCATAAATACGACGCAGCGAATCTCGGCGCGTACATTTTAATAGCGTCACAAAATATATCTTTATTTACTACACGAAAAGATGCACGTTGCATCGCGTCGCAGTGTGAACTGACCCTAAGGAATGATTTATACAATATTAATGTGCTTGTCCACATAGGGATTTATTTTTTCTTAACAATTAAACCGTTGGATGTTAGCATGGACTTAACTTTTTTTTATACAACTATAAGTTGCATAGGACGTGAAGTTTGAGATCATATTTATCCCAAAAAAGGGTCTATGTAAAAAGAGGATTGATTTATAATTCGCAAGCAGACATGAACAAGCCACATTAAGATTGCTGTAGGATGAAGTTGGTGAGTGAACTTTGTCATTGGAATGGAATCAAATTCACTAAAAAGCTCTTATAAATACAACAAACGCCAATGCATTTGTAATTAAGGTAATACATACATATATACAAATTCACTCAACAACGAAATCAAAATTGGGAATTTTAACCAGTAAAATCGCATAGGCATGCAGTGCGTTTCCATAAAATACATGTTGATACAATTGAAACATTTATTTGATAAATACACTGACTAAAAACTTAGCGCACATTATCTTCGTCTATATTAGGGCATTATTAATCTGAAAAAATAAGATTTCTGTTTGTACAAAGAACCATGAGGGATTTTGTTTGGGCTTATCCCTATCCTCCAACAGTTATTGGATACATGTCAATTTACTTATAATATAATAATCCAAGAAAAACTTATCGTCTTCCTCAATTATTATTGTAAAATTGATTATTTTTTGTTAAAAAAATTAACAGGTTATAGCCCAGTCAACGAATGCTCAAAACAAGCTATAGAGGGAAATTCTAGGAACACAATTTTTGACTACGTTACTTTGTTTGGAATAGTTACGAGGTGAACGTATCAAAAGTCCCCAAATTACAGACATTCAAGAGCAGACACATCGAAAACTATAAAACATATCGAAATGTTCAATATAAGCAAAATCCGAAAAATGGTACCTTCAACCCCCCCCCCCTCTCCCACAGCTCAGGGGCCGGGGACTTTTGATACGTTCATCTCCTAACCGGTCCAAACAAAGTTACGTAGTCAAATTTGTGTTCCAAGAATTTCCCTCTATAATATTCCTCTCGGTGTCTAGGCTATTAGGTCAGTAAGTTGGTTAGGTTCGGTATATTTTAGGTATTCTAACCGAGCTTGCTCATGATGCGATTTGCAATTTCTACTAACTGAAAAAACTTTTAAAATAAATTAACCGACTTTAAAAACAACCAAGGGAAAAGCGTAAAATAACCTACAAAATAACTTTTCTTTCAGAAGAGGGTGGCAAAAAAAAACAATGAAATAGTAAAAAACAAAGCTACCGACTTCCGAAAGAAATAGAACGTTGTTATCCGAGGGGTGAAAGTTACTTATTTCAGCCCCGAGGCGGGGATTTGCGCCCGTAACGTAGTGAGGGCGCTAATAGTTCGAGGGACTAAATAAGTAATTTATCCGAGGTAAACACTGCTTTACATTACGAATACAAGGAAATTAAAAATAAGAACATACATTATCAGATAAAGAAAGAGTGAGTGTTGATCGTATTGTCACTTTTCCGCTTATTTTGTTTTTTAAATTTTTTGGCCTTTTATCGTCTAGCTATACAGCCAGTACCTATTTTTCATGTTCTTCATTAAAAAAAACGGCAAAGATTTTGCCGCAAACTATGTTAAAGGAATAGTTGAAACTGAATTATATGAAAGTCAAAATATATATTCTTAATACTTAATTGTATGTATTTTTTTGATTGCGCTATAATTTAGTGGCTGTATAAAAAGTTACAATATGGTTCAATAGAAATGTAAAAATAGAACTGGTTTTTTTTTTATTAAATGTGGCAGCTGTCCGTTAAAAGCGATTTTCCCTAAGCCTGCAATGGATAACTTTCAAATTGCTAATCAAACATGTAATGTACTATTTTCAGACTATGAGTAATGAAAATTATTTTTTAGGTTTTTTTTTTGTGTGGTTGTTTTTGAAGGCTTCATGACATGTTTTTTGAAAAAGTTTTTTATATATTTTACTGACTTTTTGCTACAGACTTTCGAAACTTCCTTTTTAGTTGAACTTTTCAACCCAAATTCTTGTCAAATACATAATTTTCTTACACGTGCATTAGAATTTTGTAATCCGTAGCACCGGTAATAACATCGCCCAACAGCTAAAAATGCTTATAAAATAAAAACTACTAGTCCAGTCAATGGGGACCAAAAAGAGGCTTTGCCTTGCATTAGGTGGTGTAGTTTTTTTATATTTTTTGCTTTTATTTGCTTTCGTAACTTTGTATCTATAAGACTTACAGAATAAGTACAAATACCATTTGTTGTGAAATTTCATTATCTTTAAACCTTCTACCAGGCATTTTTGTCATAAAGTCAACTGTTGCACAGCAATATGTGAAAAAGAACAAACCCCTTCAATACAAGATGGCGGCTAACGCGGACTCTCCTCGATAACTTAGATTTTTCATGAGTAGAATTTACTTAACCAATACAAATAAAAAAAAACTACACCACCTTTTGAAGGGCAAAACTCCTCGGTGACAGGACTATACTGAACCAAACTAAATGATTTTTTATGGGACAAATCGGACCAGAAACCTCTGAGTAAGCGGTGCAGACAATGTAAATATTTTAAAATGTTTGTTTATTTTAAAAACCCGTTTGTCCGTTTTTTTTTTTCAAATCTGGTGGTAGGCGACGGAGTTATGCGCGAAAAACATAAAAAAGATACATCCAAATTGGGATCTCCTCCTTTTTGAAGTCGGTTAAAAATGAAAATCATCTTTGCTAAATTGTAATGATGCAATTCGACTGACTTACATCGTCATGCCACGTTTTGTCATATGTCGTAGTGGTAAAGATGATTATCACTTTTAATTTGAAATTGGTCGAATTGCGTCGCATCGCGTCATCAGCAAGTTGGCTAAGTAAACATCACCCTTATTAATAAACGCGAACTAAAGTTACGCCAAAGTTATTCCTAAAAAATGTATAATCTGATGATTATCCCGGTGTAACTTAGTTAACGTTTATTAATAAGGGTGTTAATGAATATCGTTACGTTATACTATACGATTCAAATCTGTTGAAGGGTGGGGACGTGTTTTTCAAATGTGCTTTTAACAACATTTAATGCAGAAATATTTTCACAATAATTTAAAAAAAAAAGAACGATGAATGTGTCCCGGTCTTATTAGCATTTAACCAACTTCACTATATTTTTTAATCAGTGTTTTCTGTAAGTACTTAGCTAGTAGTATTTTTCCTTACATTCTATTATAAAAAGCTTTATGTTTTTTATTCAGCTTACCTAAGATTAATTTACATATAATCAGTCTCAAAAGAGTTAGATATCACAGTTTTTTTCTTTTGTAAAAATGGCTTTATCTAATACAATACACAAAAAGAAGTCAAGGGGTAATTGAGTACCGCCATTGGTAAGTAGCGTGCTTACCGTGAAGGATATAAAACACGGATTTCTTAGACAAAAAATACAGCTTCCATTTGACTGTTCTTTTACAGTGGTCACTTTTTAAAACTTACCGGCTAATTAAACTATTCATACATACATCAAATCAACTTTTTGGTACAATATTACTTTCTAATGACTATTTATAGGAACTTTTAATCAGAACTTGTTAGAGATATATAAACTCTTACTAGATTGTACATAAAATTCGTGTATTTGTGGATATAATACCGCCTTGTGGCCGCATTTATTTATTGCTGTATTTCTTGCTGCGGTTACGTACATTTTTTTGAGTATTTTACGGAAAAAAGGTGCTAATAATTCTAAATTTGTAAATATTGCTATCGAAAAACCGTTACTCATCTTTTCATGATGAATAAAATCAATCTCGTTAACACAGGCCACCGTAAGTCGGTATAATATCGATGTTATGTTATAAATAATCAGTCTTTATTCATAGAAATGGACGCAATAGTTCCCGAAAACGAGGTAACTTCTTACAAACTACATTAACAATAGGAAAAGTCAGATTCATACGTCGCAAAAACTTTGCACATTATTCTTTTGCAAGATTGATAATTCGGTGTATTCTTTGAAACGGGTGATAGTACACCTAATTTTAACTTAGATAACTGTGTTCTAGGTTACCTTAAACTAAGAAGTAGCTCGTAGACGTAATAGAGTAACGCTGTAACGTGTATGCATTACATACACGTTACAGCAGCAGGAATATGTATTCTATAAGGAAATGAGTTTAACGAATAACTAGAAAGTTCCTTTTTGAAAACAAGTTATAAAAAAGTATTATTCCTTATGTCAAAAAAGTAATACTGCTGTAATAGTGTTTTCTAACTAAAAAGATTCTAGACGAATGGCCGTAAAGAGACATAAAGTTTATGGACATGAAGATTATATTTGTACAATAAATGTACGAAAATAAAAAGACCATGTCCATTTCTGCTCCAAAAACGCCCAAAATGCAGATGTATATGTCACCGTAAAATTGTTAATACCGTTAGATTATAATCTATTTCGCGAGATTGTAAACTGTCGAAAAATTGTGAACCTTAACGTCCTGCTTATAATTTAACGTATTATTATTCGGTACATTGTAATCTATCGAAGTGAAACCGTCAAATTACAATCTTAAAATTGTCAAGAGTCCGAAGACTGTCCCTGATTGGTCGGATAGTAGACCATTCTGTGTCCATAGAGTTAGGAATGAAACTCAGGTATCAGTCAAATAAAATTAATGCATTTCAAGAATTGTGACGTAATTTCATATAATTGTTATCAGCCAAACCCGATTTCAGGACAAAGTAGTTCTTCCCTCTCAGGAAGGTGGTCGACGGAGCCCCGCCAAGCGGGGCTCCTAAGTCTGGGTAGTTTAAAAAAAGATAACCACGAAAATGATGGCAGGTTCTGAAAGACCCTTCACTTCCATCTCTTCTAACCTAAATTGTCCGAGTCGGGGTTACAGTTATATAAAATTACGTCACAATTCTTGAAGGGTATTAATTTTATTTGACTGATAACTGTGTTTCATTCCTAACAAACAAATATGGTGGCACGGGGCCGTTATATGCTGTTCAAGCAATCAGCGCGCGAGGTGCGTTCCGTTTTACAATTTGATGGTTTCACTTCGATAGATTACAATCTACCCAATAATAATACGTTAAATTATAAGCAGGACGTTAAGGTTCACAATCTTACGACAGTTTACAATCTCGCGAGATAGAGTATAACCTTAAGGTATTTACAATTTTACGGTGACATATACATTATAATAGCTCCTTAACGACATGTTTAAAATATCTAGTTAATTAGAAAACGACAGTACGAGCAGTTTTTTTTATTTGGTTCGCATTTTCAGTTTAATTTACTCTTATTATTCGTTAAATTCGATTCTTTCACGAACGAAGAACACGCCCTCATTATCAATCTGTATATATTTTTTTCAAAGATTGTCACATCATGCTCATTATTACTTGTACAATTCCACTTGGCACAGGCACTTGCTTCCGTCAACACAGCTTTAGCATAAATTCGCAAAGCTTCTTTCTTACAAACTAGGGACCCGTATAAAACAGTATCAAATAAGATACTTTTAGTATTAATACAATTATAATAGAGGGAGAGCCACTGACCAAAGGGGATTGCCCATTCTAGGCCCTCAGTGGACATTGGAGAAAAAATACTACATACATTAATTTTTTTAAATTAGTATTTTCGTTTTTCTTATTGACCGCCACTACAAGCTAAATAATTCGTTAAAAAACGGAAGTTTTCTTGATTTTAACGCTGGTAAAATATTGCCAACATCTAAATCACATTTATCAATTCATTTATAAACAAATACAATAACCTCACAGGCGTATCCCATCTGGCATTTCTTGTATTGTAATAAAAACGAACTAAAATAAAACATGGTAATACAAACTAATGTGTACTCGTAAAAAAGAATTAAAAAAAAAATATTAAAAAATGTGAAATCGTTTTTTCGATTTAATGTTATTATTTTTTTGTGATAGTGACAACACTGATTTTAATTCTGACACTGACTGACATATTTGTCATGTTGCGTTCAATGTGGATGTGTTTTGATTATAAAACAATTCATTTTTAAATATTGGAATAATAATAATATTGGATGTCCATCTTGGGCCTGGGACACTATGGAGGGTGGGCATTCCCCTTCAGGTGATAATTTCAAAAGTTATGGAATTTTTAATAGTAAAACCTGAACACCTACAGATAATGAAAAGTCACTTCTAGCAGCCCTGTGTGGCCGGAGTGGACTACCCTAAATTTTTAAAGAGGGTAAGAAATATGACTTGTCTTTATTAAAGTATAAGTCATGAAATATGTGTGTATGGCGAGCAAAATTATATCTTAAGATAAAATATTATAGTATCTTAACCGTGTGTGGCGCACTGAAATTCACAGATGCCCAATAAGCACTGTCACTCTAACTGGCAGGCGCTCTGGCAGACTGTTGGTAATGGAATTTCGTTCTGGCATTAGATATTATGAATTATTAACTTATTTTATTCTGTTAAAATTTGAAGACTGATAAATGACAAATATGTTTTTTTATGTAAATATTTATAGCGTTCTGTCAACAATTAGGAGGGATGTAAATGCTCTGGCAAAAGTTCTATTAAGTAAAAATCTGTCAAAAGTAATTTTCATAAAACTTTATGACTTGTACTTTAATAAAAACAAGTCTTATTTCTTAACTTACTTAAAAACTTAGGTTAGTCCGCCCCGGCCACACAGGGCTGCCAGAAGTGCCTTTTCATTATCTGTAGGTGTTGAAGATTTACTATGAAAAGTTAAGTGACTTTTGAAATGACCACCTAAAATTGGTCATTGGCTCTTGGTCTATAATACATGTTTAAATGTAACAAAAATCGCATTAGCGTCGTCATCATAATACGTGGGGTGTACGTACCTCGTCAGGATTATTGGAAAGGAGGATAGTTATGTGGCTGGGGGGGATATCTGCCCATAACATATGGATTGTAGGCCTGAGCGTTTTGCACAGGCGGTATCGTCGTCGATGTTGAGGGTCGCGCCGGTACTTGAGGCGACACCGCCACTCGTGCAGGAGAGTGCGGAGAATACGATTGATGAATGTTAGGTACATCTGAAAGATATCTAAAATATAGCCGGCCGCAAGACCTCTAAATGCACGGTGTAAAAGTTACTGGATCGCTTTTTTTATCGCGACGAATTGTTAACCTGAGGCCTGAGATATCACCGATATCAGTGAAGGAAAACATTTTTAGGAAACTAATGCTCAATAATTGTCTAAATCTATGTTAGAGCGCTGTGGGACTCTCAGAGGCGGCATAATTTTGTTTGACACCAGAGGCTCATCATCCTCATAAAGATAAAGTAAAAAGGGCCTATGGCTAAAATTGGTTCCTTTTTATTTATTTGCGACCATTTATGTCTTTAGTAGAAACCATTTTATTGTAAAATTTAATCCACTCCTAAATTGGCGCATTAGATGACCATATCTTCACGGATGGGAATGCAATCTCTTTCTAGCGACAATAGTCCAATCAACTTATGCGACCCGAAAAATTCTCCCGGCACTGAATTCTGGCATGTCATGCAATTAGATGATACAAATTATAGATGTTCAATCGACAAATTTGAATCATGACTTTAAACTTTAATTTTCTTACAGATACTGAAATACAATTAGGTCCACATTCGAGTAAACATACATATACCTTGACCTTTCTTATTTTGACGGATACAAACGATTTATTGTCAAAATGGGTCATGATTCAATTTTGTCGATTGTACAATAATCCAACATTTTTGAAAACATGAAAATTCCTAATAACTATATGTGAAAAGTTCCGGCCTGAAATACTTTCTGTATAAGTACGAATGATAGGAGATGTATTCGCTAACTTGAACCAGGCTGAGGAATTTTTCACTAAAAGTTATAAGCAATTTTCATGTTTTGGTAAAAATAACAAACTTCCCCAAAAAAAAAAGTTGTATTATTGTACATCTATAATTTGTATCACCTAATTTCGTCACATGCCAAATTTCAGTGCCGGGATAATTTTTCTGAAATCTACATACTAGGAACATCCTCGTTGATTGGACTATAACTCGTTTATATTTTTTATGACTGGGTCTCGTTTAATTTCTGCACGAGATAAAGCGAGATTTATTAGTTACTTAATTTTATTAGAACTATTACTTTCAAATTCTGTCATCTAATAATATTAATTACTAAATTATAACTGCGGAAGGCTGATCAAGGTAACTCCAATAAAGAATAAGGGAAAAATGCTAAACAGAGAAAGGGGAAAAAGATTTTGGTCTAGTAATTATGTTTCTGTGCCAGTCCTATAACTTACGGTTAGCTGTCGGGTACGGCTGAGGATAATAGCCGCCTCTGTTGTGTAGCGGAGGAACTGCCGGTTGGTACGGCATGTACGCCGTAGGTGCTGCCACCGCCCTCACAGAAAGTGGATGGGGTGCGTTGGAGGGATGCGGGCCGGGTGGATGGGAAGCGCTCGGCGGGCGCGGGGCGCTAGGAGGATGGGATGCGTTGGGGAGATGCGACACCGGGGACGTATGTGCTGCACTTTGCGTGATCGAGGTTGTGCTGGCCGTTCCGCTGGAGTACGTTCGGACCGCAACGTTCGGGCTGGTCGGATATCTACTGGAACCTGCGACCGCTGGCGGAGGCCCGGTCTCTACTTTGTGGCCGTTGACGAAATGTCCGAATCCGTTAGCTGCACTGCTACCCATGTTTGAAGTGCTTGGTCTACTTCGATCAATATTAATACTATCATTTGTACGAGATTCATTTCCTTGATTTCTGTCAGAATTTAATGTAGAGGCTGTAAAACAAATATTAAAAACGAATTACAAACAAAATAATTTTATCACATTGATAGGGAATTAAAATGTTACTAAGATTGTAAAAATAAGCCATATAAAATTCGTATGAGAGCTTATAATGTTGGTTTCATAAAGAAATCTGTTCCATTTAAAGGTCAGAATCACACCCTTACGAATGATAATCTTTGAGAGACACGCGCTTGCAAAACATGATGATTCGTTTACTTATATAAAAGTAGTTTAACTTACAATTACGCATCACTTCCAACAATGCCTGTAACACATCTGTAGAGGAGTGACTAATTGGGCTCGATCTTCTGGTGAGCGCAGTCAGGGAGTGCAGCAGTGACTGTTCATCCAATCCGACACTAGGCACGGGTGGCTAAAAATAAAAATATAATGCCTAATCGAAAAAGATTACTTTTAAAGGTACAGTAAAAAATCTTTTAATAGATATACTTACGGTTTCGACAACAGTTCTTTGCTTTAGAACGCACCCCATTAGTTGAAGTAAGAACTGTTTGGGCACCGTTGATGTTTCCTGGAAAAAACAAACAGTCACACAGGCGGTCATTTCTATTTCATACAAGTCTGGGCTAAAAGTCAGAAAGCCAATGAAAAAAAGGTGTCATGATTGTACCAGAAGTCATTCAATCCAAGTATTATTTATTAATCTATGAAACTATTTAGCTAACGATAGCTCAGCGTTCAGAAGATCTCCCCTGAGGTGCCTATGAAACGCCCCACGACTTTTGACGCCTAGGACGTCGTCGTCTCCCGCGGCGTTAGTACTGCGGCTTTGCCGGAGGTGACTGTATTCCGTGACCGCACTCCTTAACATGGCTTAAATCGACCGAGGACACGACGCCCCAATCGGGACAGACCGTAGAGTTCTGACCGTATGCTCGATGATGTCCTACGGGCGGTCCATACAATGGTGATACCTCGCGTATCTATCCGCCGAACCCAAAGAACCTCACAAAACAAGCGTATCCGCGCGGAGTCGCATCAATGGGAAGTATGAAAGCTGGCGAATCACCAACAGGTCCTCAAAGGGTTATCGCAACGGCGTGGCTGGCGTTGCACAAACCTCCAGAGCCCATCCCATCCCAGGTGGCAATCCAGCAAGGATATTCGCCGCCGCACTGGAGACCATGTGGTACACATAGCATTGGGTTATGACTATGAGTTATATGGGTTATACTAAGAAATGTGCCCAATGTAGAGCCTCAGGCAGGAGGCCTTGAAATCCCCAAGATTAGGTAGGCATGACAGCCCTAGCTCGCTTTCATATTAAAGCCAAAAGTTGGAAGTACTCCTCGTAGTTCCACTGGCTGTCGAGGACGAGTCACGGAAACATGCGAATTGTGAACTCCGTAACCGTATTGGCCCCAACTTTTGTAGGGCCGCTTTAGAATCCCGATTGTGGGATCCGCCTTTCTCAGGTGTATATGAGTTACCTCCGGAGCATCACAGTTGCTGTCGCCCGCATCGGAAACCGTATATGGCGGAGCCATGGCCAGAATATGAGCCCTTCGCGAAGGGAACTGAGCGCTCACTACGTACTCCACCATCTTGGGCAAGAAACTTTTTATCAATAGGGGAACCCAGGTGCAGATTATCCCGCGCTATTTTGTAGTGCGAGCTTCATAAAATGTGAAAATTTTTATAAATCAGATGTGTGTTATGTATGGGAATTTGACTTTAAAACTTAAATAATCAACTGAAGGAATGACTTCACAGGTTTTGTGAATACACATACATTTTTTTCGTCGTTCGTTGGCGCTTTGACTTTTTAGCCCAAAATTAATGATTTTCTTTATTAGTACTAGCTTATAATAATAATATTTGTTAGTAATTAGTAATATCTTATCTTGTTTATCAGTAAAATGCACTCGATCACACCCGATTTAACTCCACAAAAAATAAAAAATAAATAAGTTTGTAAAAATTTTAATAGAGGGACAAAACTTAAAAAATGTCCAATATAGTAGTAAAACTTCAACTCACTCATGAAACTCACATAAATGAGAGTTCTAATCAGATAGTTTAAAAAATCATTATATGACGGAAAACCGTGTTTTTTGTTAAATAGTTATCCTTCATATCTCTAAAAGTAGAGCTGCTAGGAAGGATCTGCGTTAAAATTTGAAATCAGGGTGAAAAAAAATGCAGTTAGACCGATGAAAAACATTCCATGCAACAAAAATACTGTTGTGCAGTGTTATACTTTGAATATATTCACCCGCTACCGTAATGTACTTTTCTGACAATATAAACATTTACACATAATTTGCAAGGAAAATATCTGCACAGTAAAAGTTGACAAAAATAAAATGAATGTTAGCCTAGAGACGTAGTAGTAGTAGTTAAATGTTTCATAAGATTAGACCCTCTTCTGCTGCCCAGAAGTGGGCCAAATCTTATGAATTTCATTTTATATTCTTTAATTTTCCGAGCAAGAACGCATTTTAACAGAAAATACACTTCTAGTATGGTCGAAACTAATTTCCCTTGCTTAGTGAGGAACTTAATAACAGCGCTCGATTTGCATTCAATTAATGTCAAACTGTCAATATTTGTGATGATATCATCTCAGAATCGCGGAGTACAACAAAATCACTGCGTCTACAAAATTGTATTTTAAAAAAGTATTCTTCAGGTAATAATAATATTTCAAAATTTGATTCTTTTTAGTTGTAGTAGGGGAGCGCAAGTAGGGATTTTTGTAGTGACTCGAGCATCAGATAATTATCCTTTAACGTACCTCTACCAAGTATGAACCCTTCATATGGCGAGATGCTTTGGGGGTAACCCGTCAGATTAGTGAAAAAAATGGGGGTCAGAGCCCATTCGTCCCCCAGCATAAAAGTTGTGGATTCGGCCCCTAAATAGGTGCCCATTGGTCTTCCTGGTAGGGGACCAATTATTATTTTAATAAAAATTAAATTTTAAGGTACCCATGCGTCCCCTCTAATATATATACAATATAAGTTAAAGATTCGGCACCTGTTCAGGTGCCTATTGGTCCCCTGAGATAAAATTAGCTATATTTTACATAAGAAACGGTTAACATAGTACACTTGTGAACAGTTTATTAACGGAATTAATTTAATAAATCATAACAGATCATTGAAAAAAGAGCTATGATCAATGATAATCCGGCATGATAATAATATAACCTGTCGATAGGCTTACGATGTAATGTTGTCTCTCTACGAATGGCCTGTTAAAAAAAAACGGGTTATAAAATAGATAAGGTGTTTTGTTTGTAAGTTATGGCTGCCTCGGTGACATATTGGTTCTTGAAAGTGACTGCGAATACGAGACTGTTCAATATGTTTTTGGTCTTTTATTAAATGAAGTTCGTCTAACGAAATAAACAGTACTGTTAATATTATAATAATAATATTTTTAACATAATTGAATCGAATTATCTCATTTGAATCCTGGAATATGATTAGTATTATTATTGATGGTAATTCACTTTATGGTGGAATACTACAGTCATATTTTGACTAAAAAGTCAAAACTAAATTATTTACTCCTAAATATGTATAGCGATTTTTTATCCGCAATTATAATTTTATCATATAAGTGGATGTTATTATGTTCTTGTATTCTAAGTGTTTCGTTTTAGCTCAATGTGGAGCCGTTGTCACCCTTTTAATGTACAAAAATAATGAACGTTCTAACATTAACCTCTCGGGCGCGTTACGTACACCCGGTTGTACATAAGCGAAAACGCCCCAGCGCCTTACGTACACACGTCTGTACATAACATACAGTCGCTCATTGGACGTTAATTTTTATCATTTTCAATTATAAATCGCCCGAGAGGTTAGTTCTGTTTTGCTCCAAAAATTGCGTTAAAATTGGTAAGTACTCTCCAGATGTCGCTTTAAACAATTACGCAGTTTTATTTTACGTCATAAAGATATTATAGTTATCATATATTTTGCTAAGTATTTACAAATGTACAAGAAACCAAAAGAAGATTAATTATTTTGAAGATTGGCTTAATGCTTAGAGCCTAGAGGCATTTTATTAAACTTAATCTTATTTGAAATAAGCATGATATCTACGGAATTACTATATTTTTTATTTTACCCTTTTCTGCGCGACTGTACCAGGACTACCAAGCCACAGTAAACATATGAACAGTATGGAAACTAGGCCTATTTGTAGAAATAAATACCTACGCTCCACTACAGCATTAGGGTTGTTACTCTTAATGTTTTTGAAACTGAACTGTATTTATTAAAACATCTGATTCTGTGTTCTGTAGTGATCAAACAATCGAGTTTAAATAACAAGTTTACAAATAAAATTTAAATAGGTAATCTCATGGCTTCGGTAAGTACTAGTAAAAGAAGATCGTTTATATAATACGGAACAGTTTAATATTAATACACAACAACTTGTGAGCTTTGTCAATATCGCGTAACTTCTTACACCCTTGAAAATCATGAAAACGACACCCGTGACGCAAACCTTGATATTTTTTGCAGCCGCCATCTTGGATTTACATTTTGACAGCACTATCGGCTTCAACACCCTCGAAAATCATGAAAACGACACCCATGACGAAAACCTTGATATTTTTTGCAGCCGCCATCTTGGATTTACATTTTGACAGTACTATCGATTTCAACACCATCGAAAACTATGAAAATGACACCCATGACGAAAAATTCGATATTTTTTGCAGCTGCCATCGTGGATTTCCATTTTGACGGTACTATCAGCTTTAACACCCTTGAAAACCATGAAAACGACACCCATGACAATAACCTTGATATTTTTTGCAGCCGCCATCTTGAATTTACATTTTGACAGCAGTATCGGCTTCAACACCCTCAAAAACCATGAAAACGACACCCATGACGAAAACCTTGATATTTTTTGCAGCCGCCATCTTGAATTTACATTTTGACAGCAGTATCGGCTTCAACACCCTCGAAAACCATGAAAACGACACCCATAACGAAAACCTTAATATTTTTGGCAGCCGCCATCTTGAATTTACATTTTGACAGCAGTATCGGCTTCAACACCCTCGAAAACCATGAAAACGACACCCATAACGAAAACCTTAATATTTTTGGCAGCCGCCATCTTGGATTTACATTTTGGCAGCAATAATCGGCTTCAACACCCTCGAAGACGAAAACCATGAAAAGATACCCAACGAGAAATATTTAGCAGCCACCATGTTGGTTTTACAAATTAATGTACGAATTTATTGATCGATCACGCGCACTTACAATCATTACTCAATATCGATAAATCATTCTTACGTTTCAAAATCAGCAGAGAGTTTAAAAAACGAAAGCGGTTCGGTTTTGATGAAGCCGAATTCAAACAGCCGTATACTACGCAATACACTCGTAGCATTTTGTGGAAATAAACGCAATCACTCGTCTTGACGCTGCACTCACGGCTGACAGCACCGCGATGTCCGCTTAGAGGTCTCGTCGAGTCGCGTGTTTGTGTGAGTGAGCCGTTTTGAACGTTCAGTACGTAGTTTCCGTACTGTTCATATGTTTACTGTGACCAAGCTGCAGTATACATATATACATGTACTTATATTAGAAGAATTAATAAAAATAAATATTCTTCAGGGGATGAACGGGCCCCCCGAAAGTTCCAGGGAACGAGTGGCCACAGGGTGCGAATCTTAGGGGACGAATGGGCTCTGACCCAAAAATGGTCCTCAGAAAAACTCGAGCGCGGCAGATTAAGAAAAGGTAGATAAATTACGTTCAAAAAATTGTTTATCTCAATATTCTGATAATTTGAGCGTGACATTAGGAAATGAGCGAGTCCCTGAAGTTGTCAAAAAAAAACGTCACCCGGTCTTCTCGAGCGCATTTCAATTTTTTTTTATTAATTGAAGGAAACTGTAAGAATCATGAAGAACTAATAATCTGACGGTTTCTATGGGGCGATGTCGGTAGAATCGTGGAGAAAAGGTGAAGCTTACAGCGGCTGAGGGCTGTGTATTCCCCACTCCGCGTTTCATTTTCTTTCTCACAATCATATTCCTACGTGATGTCGCCTCTAGAATACGGATGGAGAAATGTGGATGGAAAATTGGAGCCAACTAAAAAAATTATAATGTATCATAACCATTCTTGGTTACAGAATCTCGAGATGACGAGGACATACAGGAAGTTAAAGAAGTGGAAACAAACTTCGAAGATTAATCCAGTGGAGATGAAGATTAACATATGTATTTTAAATTTCAATGATCTTTACGGATTTCTATTTGTAATGATGTTTTTTTTTTTTTGAATAAATTATATATAATAGCAGATATCTTGTTTATAAATTTTCTTTAAAATGCTCAGAATAGCGATATCCCTACATATAATTGTCAGATTTTTATTCAGGAGGACTATGATATTAACTTGAACCTCCTACATAAAAATTTGACGCGCTGGAGTATCTAGTATCTTGTTTTATTTTTTTTACAGATACAGAAATTAATTATTACGACACTTTTTAGGCTTTACAATACATACACTTTGAATGTCTGACACGTTCGAATGACTTGTTTTTTTTTTTTTATTTTCAACCGCTTGCTTTGGACAGGCCCCTTGAATTAATCGTCAGATTAATATCGATACCTTTGGGTAGAAAGGTCGTATAAACCAAAACCCGATTTTTCAGGAGAGCAGAAATACTAGTTTTTTTTTAACATAAATTTTCATACCTTTTTGTTTTTGAAGTTATAAAAAATGATCTATAAGAAAGGTTCTTACAATTTTCAAATGAAACAGGTTAAATCATAAAAACCTATCTATCTTCCTTAGTTAGCCTGATTAAAAATCAATTCTTGGTTAATACACCCCATGAAAATGAACTTTAAAAAAAACTGTTTAGGTCGTATATCCATTTTCGGTAAGCTTATGGTCACATTTACTGTCGTTAAAACCTGTCGATTTTTGTATTTAAACCATTTATAATCATAGATCAATCCTATTACTCTCAGAATTAGTAGGAACTTAATTATTATTATTTTAATACCCAATAATTGGTCGATTAAAATAAAACTACCTGAAATACGAAATCAACATTTATTAAGTATTTTAATACTATCTAATCAACATGTAGTAACGAACGAACGTCGCGAACTGCCTTTGGATTTACGACGTCTAATTTAAACTATGTTTAGGTAATGCATTTAACACTTAAGGGCGAATAAATCATTTACAATTAACGACTATTTTACGCCCTGAGTTAATATAAATTATGATCATTACATCACAATACAACTACAAAAAAAAAACATTCGGCTGTTAAACTGAAAATTTACTTTTTTTAAGAGGCTATGACCGAAAATTTCTGGGTCTTTTGAATCATTTTTGTGCAAATTTCTGCATTTCGTATATACAGATCGATAGAGAAAAAAAAATTCTGAGAGAAATGGTATATGTATATAACTCGATTTGGCCAAAATGGTTTATACGACCTTTCTACTCAAAGGTATCGATATGTAATGGTTATCAGAAATATATAGCGTATTTACAGTGTTGACACGCTCGAGTACTTTTATACAACTATTTTTTTAACATTTAAAAAAATTAAAATACACGTACTAAAATAGAAAAATTGTAATAAACTTTTTTCTTTTTAGAACATAAACTTTCAAATACAATATGTCACCATGACGGTCGAGTAACTGCAAATTTAGGTAAAAGTCGTAAATCATGCATTTCCCATTAAGTGGCATAATAACGAAGTTTTCTTTTCACTGCCATTATTGTTTTCTTATATATGACTTCTGGAACATTTCGACAGACAGTATAATAATCTGCCTTACTTGAAACGTCCATATTGTATTTCTATTTTTGCTATGTCCTGTTGGAAACGCTTCCCATTTTTGTCACTTTATGACAGATGTCATAACAGAAGTGAAAATTAGAATGAAAAACGTAAATTATCTCATTAAGGATGATTTACGCTAGTGTCGCGGCCGGGACACGGTCTACATCAGGGTTTCTTAAACTTTTTGCAGTCACGGACCACTTTCACAATATAAATGATTCCACGGACCCCTGTCAAAGAATATTTTGAGCAAAGAAAAAAAGCCATATTTATATTGAAAAATCAATTTTAAGTCAAATATTAAACAAAGAAGCTGCTAAGAAACCCTGCCCTAGAAGTTTAATCTTTGTTCAATTAACTCATGTTTTGTGACTGACGATACGTTGTCGTCGCGGCGAGTTTTTGGCTTAACCAAGGCCTAGACGAGATTATTACACTATTTCCTAGTAAATAGGTTAAGAGTGAGCTGACCTACTGCGGACCCCTGGTGCACATACCACGGACCCCACTTTAAGAAACCCTGGTCTACATTATGCTATCCTTTTTAATACGCTTTTATTAGCTTGACCTGTATGTATGTATGTAACGGAATCTTTTAACTTCATTTTCACCTACTTCCAGCAGTCTGATTAACTTGAAAATTTGTCAATAATCGCATAACTTCATATTAAAGTCCTGAATAGGATCTTCAGGATAATAAAAAATATATTTAGATTAATGAGCATGTTAACGCCGATGAAAATGTCATTCTCTGTCTTTTGCTGCCGATTATATGTTACTATTAGAAACATCATTTTATTAGTAACTAATATGGTGTACATAATATATAATTAAGCCAATATCGATACAGTTTCCAGCAAAATATAGCTATGGTACTGTTGAAAGACGAATGTTGCCGATAATTCTGAGTTGGGCATCTACTGTGCACAAAATGCAAGGTTGTGTACAACCACGCTTCTTCACTTTATTTGAATTTTTGTTAATATCTAAATATTTATATTAATCTTATTCTAAATTAATTATGATAATTGATTGTTGGATTTTATATTGCAGTAACACAAACTCTCTTATACTTAAAAAATAATTTCTACTTTTTAGTTCGATTGCTATTAAAGCGTGTTATTTTGTTATTTTTCTATGGGTTAACACACACGGTTCTATGGGGAACATATGTGCTCAGGCGCCCGCAGAGCAGGCAACTTCAGTTCATGAAACGCCTTTCCAAGCGTTTCTTGACTCAGCTGTTAAGCACCGCAACCCCCTCCTCATCGCAATCTCATTGATGGCAATTGCAATAGCTGCCAATTCAAGTTGTGAAAATTACTTATATACTTAAGCGTCAAGTCTATTGACAGATGAAATTACTGGCTGTCAAAAACCACCTAACACAGTTATAGTCGTGCAAAAAATATACCCAAACAGCCCGGTGTAAAATGAATTACTGGCCCGGCCGTGATGTTTTAGCGTCAATCATCTTTATTGTGGAGTCATAGCAACCTTTCTAATTTTCGATATTAATATAGAACACTGGTTAACCGAAAACCATCTCATCAATCGGAAATCAAGCGCCGCTCGCAACTGAATTTAAAGTTCCTCAAAAATCTTTGCGAAGACGCGAAGCAGGCGTTATTGTGTATAAATATATAACTGTAATATCCTATGCGCGATAAAACACAAAAAAATTACGAACGACCGTTAGGGCCAAAATTTTCAAACCCCTTAGTATACAATTGGCATTGTTATAATTAGTCTGTCACTTAGATTATCAAAAATATTCGATTCGTATTTTTTCTTTTGTTTCGTAAACCTAAATTAACGGAGATACTATGCTTTCAAAATTGGCAATACGTCACAACTTAGTACAATTTCTATTGAATTCTGATGTCACGAGCCCCCACTCTCGAGTTTTCATGCGTTGTATTTTGGTGAATATTCATTGATTTTACAAAACAAAAAAATACGTGTCCGTTATTTTTTAAACTCTAACGGCCTTATTACAAAAACTAAATAAACCTTGGTTTAAACCTGGTCTATCAAGTCCAGGCTTATCAGCAGAGCCATGGTTTAAATTTGACCGTATTACAAAACTAAGATAAAACGTTGACGATTGTCTAAACAATTAAATCCAAAATGAGTAATAACAATTAAACCTACCTTGTTTCAATCCATTTTAGGTGAAAATAACACAAAAACTACAACACAATGAAAAATTTGCTATGAGAAACTTTGACACACCTTTGACAGCTACTACTGTTAGACCATGGTTTATCGCAAAACCACGAATTGTAATAACGTTTGTGTAAACCATAGTTTTACAAGATAAAACCTGGGTTTTTAGTTAAACCCCTTTTTGTAATAAGACGGTAAATGACGGACTAATTATATTTGTACTGTCAAATAGCCAATTGGCGCATACGTTTGGTAGTTACGCATTTACAACATTGCGGTTGTAAATGCGTTAATTATTCGTATTCATTATTCTACTAATAAGCTTCTTAATTCGTAACGACACAGGCAGTATCGTCTCAATTTTTTCATCGAGTTCTAAATTTTAATGCGGGCGGAGTGCTAGAAATAAGTGATGCTAAAATTGATGCCGTATTGCCAACGGTTGCCAGCTTATCCTAAAAAATTAATACTTTATCTCAGTCACAATGTTAATCCGAATCTTTATAACCAATAAATGACCAAAATATTATATATAATAATTTCGCCAGTTATAAAATGTTGGTTATTAGTAGACCGCAACCTAAGAAATTCGTAAAAAATTATGTAAACCGTAACCAACCAGAGATATAACGGATTTTATTTTGTTCTTATCAGGAGTAAATCAATAAATCTATGGATTCATTAATCTATGGTTACGGTTTAGTTTTTTTTTTATGAAGTTTTAGGTTGCGGTTTACTTATGACCAAAATTTAATCGCTAGCGAAAGAAAAAAAAATTGATGTCAAGGTCCATACCAAAAGTTGCATACCCTTTTACCGAGTTTTCAATCCAAATCTTGATGATTTGGATGAAGATTTGGATTGAATTATACTCGTTATATTAATTTGTGGCGTTAATCAATAGCTAGTAAAGGTTTTATGCGTGGCTACTACTTTGAAATTAAAATAAAATAGCGGCAAGTTATGGATCCCCGACACTATCAAGTACACTGAACAATTCTCTACGATGGGTAACTTGACGCACATTGAAGGTCGCTATCAAGTGCGCAGGCCGAATGTACACGGCCCAAGCGTCGAAACTATACTTTGTCTTTAATAGATTTTCATCGTTATGCTCAAGAGAATAAAGTTGAATAAAAAAAGACTACTAATGAAAAGACTTGTCAAGTCCCACTAATCGCGTCAAGTGCAGCACATTGATTACACGGAAAACGATACTATTCGCTACAATCACATAGACTCGTCTAACGCAGTTGATAGTGTTGAGGAGCCATTAGGCAGGCCAAATCATGCATACTCTGTTACGTAATCGTCAACACTATTTATACTTACACCTCATTAACCACTGCAAAACCGTGAAACAGATACATGAATCATGCATCTGAAATAATAACACTTAAGCAGAAAAGAAAAAAGAACATGGCAGACTTACAGAGTCGAACGACGATGTAGCAGCTTGATTAAATTGAGCTAACAAATCTTGAAGTTGCGACTGCTGAGACGACCCCTGTATCAACACAACACATTATTATTGTCAAAAATGGGTAAAACATTATTCGAGTTTAATATTTGGTGATGGCTTTCAATAATATTACCTCTATATATTCATCCAGTACGCGGAGTAACTCCGGGCTTACTGCTGACTTCAATAACAATCGACCATTTGCAAATTCTGCACACTTTTTCTCATAAATGTAGGATTGGTATTCACCCTCTGCTTCCAACTTTTGCAATTTCTGACGGTATAGCTCAGTCCTAAAGACATGTTAGAAATTTAGTCATGCAATGCTTTCATATTAAAAACAGATGTGTTAGCATGTAGCAGCTATTTTCTAATTTCAAAAAAGCAATCTCCAATCAACCGTACAGTTGTGATGATTACTGGATAGTATGGTGACAGATTTCTAAGGGCGATAACGCTTAACAACACTACACCATAAAACCAAGAGCCACTGTATCATTATTTAGAATTTTAGATATTATTGTCATCGCTGTGCAGGCTCACCCCATGTGTAACTACTTGCAATCTGAATATTTTTCAATTAAATTGGTTCAAGTGATGTAACCAAGATGTTTTTAAATTACATAACATGGTGCTTTGCAAATTAAATGCTAGTTTATAACTTTTGGCTCAATGTTATTTGAATTGATCATTTGCTTTAGTTGTTATATCGCACAGCAATTTATTTCCTTTTCTACCTGCAGGCAATTAACTATTAAATTATGTACCATTCATATATTAGTTTTCATTAAAGTAAACCGGACAACTTGACGAGATTCGATGTTTGTGTATTTATAAAATTTTGCATTATGCAAGCTATAAACATTATGACATACTGAATGCTAAAAATTCGCTTCTCAAAACATTATAATTGGAATCAGAACGCGCTTCGCTTATTAACACTCGCCGATTCATAACCACTCTCATACTTCATCATATCAAACACAAATTCCCGGTTTAATAACACAGCGTCAATTATTTGTTACTTAAATATATATCAATTTTATATCATGCGTACAAATTAAAATGAAGAAGAATCTTATCATTGCAAACCTGAATTCCCGCTGGATACAATTTTCGCAGACAGTATCAACTTTGGCGCACTCTGCTTTCCTCGCTTTGCTTGGCCCGGCTGGGAACAAAATGAATACGCGCCAAGCAAATAACATTAGCTATCCTAAGTTTATTTTATTACTATTTAAATATGAGCAAAATGCATTGATCTTATTAATTGTGAAGCGGTAAAAGAAAGTTGAACTTAAACGTACTTTTTTTATTATATAAATAAACGAAGCATCACTAAAATTGGAGACATTCAGCACACAATTCTAAAGTTTCGTTTAACCAGAGGTAATTATAAATATAAAACACAATCAAAGTGCTTTTATTTCAATTTACAAAGTGTGGTTAGTTATGTAAGCTTGTCCCTTTATTTAGTCATCCTTGGTATATCAAATTATGTATTTATAAACAAGTTTTAATGCATATTTGAATTCGAACCCAACACAAACTTTTAGAGCTTTTTACAACATAATGTAGTAGTTACAAAACAATTACTCTTAGAATATGCTTATTCTTGAATAACCCAGCCGCATTAAATCAAAATTGAACTCACTGATCATTTTTATCATACGAGGGCTGCACTAAAAGTATCGGGAATGGCATATTTCCACTGTTCCTGTCATATTAAAATATTTTTAATTAAAAACTCCTTGGTTTTAAAAATCGAATACCGTTTATTTATTTAAAAAAAGATTCTCGGTCTTGTCACAAGGTTTTGTCAAACTCCTTGGTATGAAAAATCGAATACCATTTAATTATTTCAAAAAAGATTCTCGGTCACAAGGTTTTGTTAAACTTGTTTAGTCGTTGAGAATATGGAATTGACTCGAGAAAATTTAAGAGCGATGATTTATTATGACTTTCGAAGTGGTTTACCTTCCATCAATAATAGTACTAGATTTCCGATGAGCGCTTCAAAAACGGCCCGAAAAATACCGCCACAAACGGTTTTGTGACGGTATTTCGAATCCTTGTTTCTTAAACCTTAAGTATCAATTTAGAATGAGTACTTTTGTACTGATGACATTTTATCTTCAAGAAACATTTTTCAATTGTTTACGTCAAACCTAATAGATTTCGCAATGGTAATTAAACTGTATGTTTGAGTGTTAAGGTTTATAATAAACTGAAGTTGTTAATACTATTGTATTTTTTTTATGAAGTGTAGATGTTTACGTGTGTGCAAATGTGGCCGCTTATGCGACTCCTTTTTATTCCTGATCCTTAATCTAGAGCTATTATTGATCGAAGGGTTTAACACAAAAACAGTGTGTTGATGAGATGATTTCTGCATTTGGTGATGAAGGCCCATCCAAAACCACAATTTATCACTGGTTAGCTGAATTTCAACGTGGACGTGACAAGCTCAGGGATGATCCCCGTCAAGGTCGTCTAAAAACTGCAGTCACCCAAGAAAATGTTGATGTTGTGCGTAAGCTGATTGAGGAAGATCGACATGTGACATACCGCAAAATTCAGGCAACTTTAGACATTAGCATGAGTCAAATACAAATAATCTTGCATGAACAATTAGGTGTAAAAAAGTTGTTTTGCCGATGGATACCCCATTCGCTCTGTGAAGAGCAAAAAGCGGCACGCGTTACTTGGTGCTTCAGAACTCTCGAAAGATTCCACGCAGGATACTCAAATGCTGTATACAACATCCTATCAGGTGACGATTCCTGGATATACGCGTACGAACCCGAAACAAAAAACCAGTCACGAGTTTGGGTGTTCGAAAATGAGTTAAAGCCAACAAAAATTGAAGTGTTCCAAAAAAAAAAAATGGTGGCCACGTTTGTCTCCAAAACCGGCCATGACACGACTCTTGAGGGACAAAGAACGGTTAATGCAGAATGGTATGCTAGCATTTGTTTGCCGCAGGTCGTTTGAACTCCGTAAAGAGAACTGCAACCGCCGCATCATCCTCCGTCACGACAATCGCATTGTCGTGACGGAGGATGATGCGGCTGTTCTGACACCGCGCACAGAACAAGAGTTTTTAGAGCAAGAAAACTTATTAGACCATCCGCCGTACAGCCCCGACCTAAGCCCTAATGATTTCTATACATTCCCTGAAATAAAGAATAAATTGCGTGGACAGAGATTTTCATCACCTGAAAAAGCTGTGGACACCTACAAAACGGCCATTTTGGAGACCCCAAGTTCCGAATGGAATGGTTGCTTCAATGACTGGTTCCATCGTATAGAAAAATGTGACAAATTTCGTGGAGAATACTTCGAAAAGCAATAAATACATTTTTAAATAGTAATGTTGTGTCACTTCCTTGATTCCCGAAAATTTCAGTGCCGCCCTCGTATGCCTGGTAAGCGTTAACATCAATACCCTTTATAGGACTGTTTGTCCATGTTTTCGGGTTATTGACTACCCATAACGTTTGTCAGAGATAAACTTAATAAGCAGTACTAAAGCTGAGGAGTTTACATTCATACTCTGGGTCATTTTTTAGTACTGGAGTCATTTCGCTCTTTGGCAGATAATTACGCTATATGGACACATACTATTTTTTAAGTTTAAAATCAGTTATAAAATTCTCATGTTTGATTGTTTGAGATCAAATATGCATTTTTTAATAACTAAATCTAGGTACCAGTTATTTTGTTAGTCTTAGAATGTGAAATTACGCAAATGCAAATCGTAATGCATTCATGTATTCAACAAATTTATTGCTTAGGAAAATATATTTGGCGCATGGAGATAGCATGTTGATACAAATACAATGAGGAGGTTGACTGTTATTCAAATGTGCGATTATAAAAAGAAATCATATTGAATCATTTCAAAAAACATAAGGGAATGTGTTGACTAAATGATTCACATTTTATGATTACTAGCAGTACGTCATTTTAATATTGACAAAAGGAGGGGGCAATAACAGTTTCTCTATAACATCATTTAAATAAATTAAGAAGAAGTAAAATTGTGTGTTTGTTGTATAAGGTTGGTAATATATGGAAGAACTTTTATATCTAGTATTACAAACTGTTGATCATTAATAGAAAGCTAGTGGCATGGTTGCTTTCACTTAGCCGAGGGCAAGAAAGTAGTTTCAGTTACTTTTATAGGACAAGTAATAAAAAAATATGCAGCAATATTCTTAACTATTTCCAAGTTCACTGCCAAAATGTTTATTTAATAATTTTGGCATACACTCCTCAACATCTTAGCTTGAGCATTGGCATCTGGGCTAGTGAGTAAGAGTAAGGGTGCACTTCTGATTACTTTGAACATCCGAGTTCCAAAAATTATGAAATCCTAGTTTAGAAAAATGAATGTGATAATACAAATTGTAACAAAGAAGAAAGTTAGTAGACAAAGTTGCTTTAACTTAACAGAAACAATAATCCATTGCACAAAGCCTAAATTGATTATGTATGTAAAAGGGATATTACATCTTACAGAAAATCTATAATCGTATTTAAGGTATTCAATAATATTGTGTGCTAAGTATTCGCGCATGCTAGAATGATTAAATGTGAATTTATCTTTTCTTGAACTTAACATTGAAAACAATTTGATAAGTTTTTTTTTTTGCTTTTCGCTGAGCAAATTAACTCCTTCGAACTTGAATGATCTAATTTGCCCCACCACTCAATAGCCATAAGATTTATACCAATGGATCTCTTTCAAGACTGGTAGGAAATTTTATGTGGTATTTTGATTACTTCAACTAAAGTTGATTCCTTCAATGTTGTTTATCACAGTAGTACATGACATTCGAACATAAAGTGTTTAAAAAAAAACGTATGTCCCTAAACTTCAACTAATCAATTTAGAAAGCGTTTAGTTTTTATAATTTCAATTACTTTACATAGACTTGAAATAATGATGGGTTATATTATTATAATAAATTATTATCATTACAATTCTTTGTATCTTATGGCTAGAGGAGGGTGGGGTATATTAATTTTGTAATTTTGCAAATTAAATATATATATATATATAAATTCAGCAAGACATTTACCCTCAAAAGGTCCTGCAGCTCGTTTCAAAGTACCATTTTTGCTAGTTATACTTGAAGGCAATGGAGGAGGAGGCATACTTGCATTAAACCTGTAATGTTTAGAAGGTATACTGAAGTGAGTAATTCTTAATTCTCTAATTTAAATAACTAATATAGATTTATGACTACGTACATGGGTGGTAATGGAGGTGGAGGCTGGGTGACTGGAAACATTGCCGGGGCGTTGAAGGGAGGTGGAGCTGTAACAAAAAACTAATACAATATCATATTCCCAACAAATACATTGTTTAAACAAATTTAATTTTGGTATTTCTGATTTCGAAGCATATATTCCTTTATTTATAACATAACTAGCTTTTGCCCGCGACTTCGTTCGCGTGGAATAGTAACTTCCGGCAGGTTTTTGTTTATTTTTTTATTTTTTTGTAATAAAAACTATCCTATATCCTTTCTCAAGTTCCAAACTATGTCTGTACCACAACACACAAATCGATTCAGTAGTTTAGGCGTGAAGAAAAGACGTCTGTCTTTTCTTCACGCCAGACAGAGTTACTTTCGCATTTATAACTTTTTTTTTTATTAAACTTTATGCACAACACTGTACAACGGCGGACTTAATGCCGTAGGCATTTTCTGCCACTCTACCTTGGGGTGATGCAGAGAAAACATAATAGCAGGTGCAATAAAAAAAAAAAGAGAACTAGTTACTAAATATAAAATTATACAATACATAATTATATAAAAATAAATATAAATAAATACATACATACATACACTCACTTTGTGCAGAGAAAAGAAAAATAAATGGAAAAATTGTCAACCAATTAATTTTGAATCGAATCTGCCAGCTTCTTAAGTAAAAATTCTCGAGCTTTTACCTTAAACGAGAAACGATTGGTTGCCGTCCTGATATTCAGGGGGAGTTCATTCCAGAGAAAAACCGCCTGAACAAAAAAGGAATATTTCTGGAGGCTAGAGCGGTGAGAGGGACATCGCAGAAGGCGATTACTAGTGGAACGGAGATTCTTGCTGTGTGCTGAGCATAAAAATTGGAAATGAGAAGTAAGATAAGAAGGGGAAGTGGGTTTGTGTAGAAGAGAAATTAGTTTAGGCGTGAAGAAAAGACAGACAGACAGAGTTACTTTCGCATTTATAATATTAGTTTGGATTTACATTATCAAGACATCATTTTTGGACATTATACATAAACATCAATTGCATTCAATTACAGGTCTCCCACATATGTACTTCAGCAGAGCAACACCTGCATCACTTGTTGAACGACCTTTCGTAAAACCATATTGTTCACTATGAAGGAGGCTATTTACATTACAATGGCTAAGAAACTGCTTGATGGACTCACGCAATTGCCGTGACCCCGGAACGTAAAGGGCTATTGAAGGACACCGTGGATTTTAGTCAGTACGAGTCTGACAGTCCCTCCCACTCAGCCCTGGGTGGGAGGACTCATTTGATGACTTTACCACGATAAAAAAAAAACTGCTTGATTACCAATTTTTCAAATATTTTGCTAAGCAGGTAAGACAGAAATTGGTCTGAAATTACCAATTACATTTTTATTGCCTGTTTTAAATAATGGTATGACTTTACAACTCTTCATGAGGTCAGGGAAGTACCCAGATCTACACACTTATTAGAAATAATTGCAAGATAGGGGGCGACAATGTCAATTATATTACTTAAAAGTTTAATTGAAATGCCCCAATAATCTCCAGTGTGTTTAGATTTAAGCGTGTTGAATACATTTATTACATCATATGGTGTTATATGTTCAAAACTAAATAAGTTACCGCATTTAGGCACACTATGTTGCAGAATGCTTTCAGCTATCCGTCAACAGAGAGTGCTCTCAGGCTGAACAACAACAACAACAAACTCTTGCTAAGACATTCTTATATATGTTATAGTGTTGCTGGGCTCTTGAAGTCACTATTCCACGCGAACGAAGTCGCGGGCAAAAGCTAGTGTTATAATATGTTGACTTTCAGTCATTGTTGACATTTGTATAAGAACATCTAATTAAATGCAAGTGTCAGCTAACCAGCCAGTCGTATTAGTAACACGACTGCTTTACGAGAGCAGGGTCCTAGGATCAAATCTTGGATTTTTTTATTTCACTTTTTGTGTTTCTTTTTCATTGATTTTACTTAACCTGTGAGAGTTTCAAAGAATTAAAATAATTGTATGCATACTTTTATAAAAAAAATAATTTGCAGTTTTATTCTTTATTCTTATTATTTTCATTATTTATTTATAAGTGCTGATTTAAATTGTAGGTAGTTAAGTGAAAGCTCTATATAAGATATGTTTTGAATTGGTGCTTAAACCAGTGCATAGATTTTGTTTTTAAACAACAACAATTTTTACACATTTCTTCAAATAATAGGCTATTTCTTAGGTATCACCCTGTATGCAAGAGGGGGTTGAGCAATGCTATAGTATCTTTGAAACTAATATCGCTCAAACATGGAGAATTACTATTCAAACTATGTACATTAATATTAATCTAAACTAGTATTATAAAAATGAAAATTTTGCATACACATTGTCAAGAGTACAGAGAAGGCCCCAGGGTATCTTTCATCCCTAAAAACAGAAGAGAGCTGTTACCGAGATAACAACAATAACTTTCATCTTCCAGATGGCACCACATAAACATTCCGAATTGTTTCTCAAAACCTAAATTAAAGCAAGTGAAGCCTTGGCTCAAAGCTAGTACTAAATACCTGGATTTAATAAATAACAAAAAAGACTCCAAACATAACCAATTCCTTAGCTTGCTTATGATTTTAACCAGCCAAACCATATATATTATATTATTACATGTATATATTACATATTGTATATTATTATTTACCCATAACCCTAGTGGGGGTCGAAAAGTACTAGAGTCGAGACCACAGACTAGCAAGCGCAGCATTGGACGTCCACCAACAAGGTGGACAGACGACCTTATAAAGGTCGCCGGAAGACGCTGGATGCAGGTCGCTTCCAACCGGTTCATGTGAAGATCTAAAGGGGAGGCCTATGTTCAGCAGTGGACATCCAATGGCTGAGATGATGATGATAACCTTAGTATTACATATTTTTTTGAAATTAAAACTGTGGGTGCTTCAATAGTATAGATCAAGAACATGTTACAAATTGAAAATAAACATATCTTGATGTGGCACAAATTGTATACTGATACTGATACTGCTAGCCTACATCATCCCACTGCTGGGCAAAGGCCTCTCCCCATGACTTCCAGTTTTCACGATCCAGGGCCAAAGTGGGCCACTGGTCATCGGTTTTGTCAAGCTCGTCCCGCCATCTTCTACGGGGTCTGCCGCGACGCCTTCTGCCTGTGTCAGGGCTCCACAAAGTGGTTATTTTGGCCCACAGCTCATTGGGCATGCGGCAGACGTGGCCGGCCCAAGCCCATTTCAGTGTAGCGGCCTTTTGACCAACGTCAGCAATTTGTGTTTTGGAGCGCAGTGTTGTGTTGCGTACGCGGTCTGATATTTTTACGCCTAGAATACTACGCTCCATTGCACGTTGGCAAACCTTGAGTTTGGACTTTTGAATGTTTGTCAAAGACCAAGTCTGGGATCCATAGGTCAAAATGGGAAGAATGCACATGTCCATGATTTTCCGCTTGAGTGTCAAAGGAAGACTTCCTTTCATAAGCTCCTTCATGGACCAGTAGCTCTTCCAGGCATTTTCGGTTCGTCTTTCAACTTCCGCATCTTGTCTGGACTGGAAAGAGACTATCTGGCCCAAGTAGATGTATTCCTGGACATATTGCAATTCTTCACCATTTACTCTGATCCTATGCTTAGTGGTGTTTGACATCAGTTTGGTCTTCGACATATTCATCGCCAGTCCAACCTCAAGGCTTGCATTGCTGAGTTGGTTCAACATTAGCTCTAGTTCTTTCGCTGTGGGAGAGAATAGGACAATGTCGTCTGCGAAGCGAAGGTTTGTTAACCGCACCCCACCAATTTCAATGCCGCTTCTCTCCCAACAAGCCGTTAGCTTTCTGAAGATCTCTTCAAGGGCGCTATTAAAGAGCTTGGGTGAAAGCGGGTCTCCTTGTTTTACACCTTTTTCTATGGTAAACGATGGTCCGGCATTTTGTAGTTTAATTGAAGCTGTGCTGTTTAGATAAATTTTACGGAGTAGGTTGATGTAGGTGGGTTCAATTTCCTGGTTAACCAGAGCATCAAATATAGCTTTGTGTGACAAACTGTCGAAGGCTTTTGAATAATCAATGAAGGCTAGATATAGCGGACTGTTAAACTCATTATATTTTTCAATTAATTGATTTATGGCATGTAGATGATCGGTAGTGGAGAGGCCTGATCAAAATCCAGCTTGTTGAGGAGGTTGGTGTTTTTCTAGTTGGGGTGAGATACGGTTGTCTATTACTTTAATAAAAGCCTTATACAAATGGGATATAAGACTGATTGGTCGATAATTGTTAAGGTCTGATTTTTTTATCAGACTTGTACTGATTTTAGTCAGTACAAGTCTGACAGTCCCTCCCGCCCTGCCCTGGGTGGGAGGACTCATTTGATGATTTTACCACGATAAAAAAAAAAAAAAAAAAAAAAAAAAAAAAAAAAAAAAAAAAAAGGTCTGATTTATCACCCTTTTTATGTAACAGAGTTATATTGGAATGACAAAATCCATCCGGGAATTTACCTGTTTTAAGGATACTATTAAACAAGTTAGTTATTACTGGGAGAAGAGTAGATTCGCCTATTTTCAAAATTTCGGTACTAATTCCGTCTTCGCCGGGTACCCTGTTGTATTTCATTTTACAAAGTGCGGCGTGTAATTCATAACCAGTAATGGGGGGAATGGTATCTGGACAAGAATAGTGTATGCTGGGTTCTGAGGGCTGACAGTTTGGATTTGAATATAACGATTTATAGAAGTTTGTGCAGATTTGTAAAATTTTGTCTCTACTTCGATGTTTTTGGCCGTTGTTGTCTTTGGCAAATTGATAAATTGTAACAAAAATGAGGGCCAAAATAAAATACCTGAAAATATGGGTGGTGTCATCCTAACTGATGCAGATGTGGTTGTTGGTGGCGGCGGTGGCGGCGGAGGTGGAGGCGGCGGCGCCAGCAACGGAGGCAGAGGTGCTGGAAGAGGCGGCGGCGGCGCTGCAGAGCTCGGAGGTGGCGGCGGCGGTGGAGGCGGAGGTGGGGGCGCCTGCAGCTGGATGTACTCGTTTACATACATCTGTTCAGAAGCTGACCTATATCTCTCCACCAATGCTTGAGGTAAAATGCCTGTAGCCAGAAATAGGTTTTCTTCCTCTCTTGAAGTATGCAAATATGTGCAATCTTGTCTGGAACAACCTGTTCTGTTCTGATAATCGTGGCAGAACTTTAAAATATCTTTCATACTACTGACATCTAACTCATGACGGAATCTACATTGAGGGCCTTTGTGACAAATACCCCACACGTAATCCCGGCATTTTTTAATTTGTTGGTCAGTTGATGGCACATTGGCATTCCTAATCCGAGGGTCCGTTGGTGGCGAAGTTTTTAAAATCTTCTGGTTTACCGCCGTCGCCGTAGATGCTGTCGTTGATGGCACTGTCTGCTGAGGTAAAGGCGGCTGGCGGCCATTTTGTTCGTTGTTATTACTCATGAACTAAAAAAATAAACAGTTAATTCTATAGAAAAAATACTTACAAGATAACGTAACACTGTACATAAAATAACGTACCGTAATCGAGTGTACTGCTTTAGTTCTTATAAATTAAGTTTCCTGAAAAAAATACCACCAGTTCCAGAACTAAAGCCTCACTGTTAAATGCACTCTTATAATCTAGGCGTGATTAACATTGTAAATAGTGCGCGCCTCCCGCACAATGTATAATATTTTAAAATTCATGTAAACTTAAAGCAAAAAACACAATATTCGTCATATTGTAATCAACGTGCTGACTGTTAACTCTACAAACCAAAAATTCCACAAAAACATGGATGACGAAAAGAGATGCCCCGCACAACCATAGACGTTTTTTTTTTTTTTTTTTTTGGTATTTTTCTTTCCTTCCAACGGAAAAGGCGAAGAGCATAAGCCCATACAGCCTGGTCTTATTTCAGTTCAGTCTTCAGTATAAGTATTATTCGAGGCCATTATTGGCCTTGTCTTGCGTACGATGATATCGTTTTTTCATTTCTTCATATCTGGATTTATGTCTTATCCGTGTTGTAGTTACAAATCAGGAAGAGGTCTATTCCGGGGTAATGCTTTTTCAAATATCTTCAATAGTATTCTTGATGAAATCATAAATGGGATAAAATGTTTTAGTGTTCTTGAGCAAATCCTGAATAGAGCGCGGGACATCCAGGGCTTCTTTGTAAATTTCCAATAAGTTGTCAATGAGAACCAGTCTTTGTATATTAAATTGAGGGCAATCGAAAAATATATGATTCAGAGTTTGAATTTCAGAATTGCAATGTGTACATATTGGGGAAGGTATAATATTTAGTCTAAATAAATGTTCATTAAATCTGCCATGGCCCAATCTCAGGCGACAAATTGTTGCATAAAAATTTCTTTGTATAAATTTTCCTTTAGTAAACCATGGTTTTTTGATGTCCGAGTTAATGTAACGATACCATTTTCCTTTTATTTTTACTGTTTCTTCCCAATGGGTTATCCATTGCTGTTTAATTTTTTTCATGATGAGGGTCTTGCAGTCAGAAGGTGGTAACTTAATATTTTTTATGGGTATTTGACTAATATTGGGATTTTTAACTATGGAGCTGGCAAGTTTATCGGCAAGTTCGTTACCCGAAACGTCAATATGAGATGGTGTCCAAATAAATCTTATTTCTCTATCTTGATTATGCCAAAGCCTGCTATATTTCTGCCTAATATTATGAATGATATAATTTGTGCTAGCGCTGTATGAAGGATTTGATAAAGCCATTAAAACACTCATGCTATCCGAAATTATCATCCATTTCTTGAAACTGAGGTTAGTTGTTTCTATATATTCTAAAGCTGCATAAATGGCCTGAGCTTCTGCTGTATAAATACTTGCATTCGATGGTAGTCTGAACCCATGTCCCAATTTAGTGACAGGATCATAGTATGCCATGGAGACATTATCATTATATTTTGAACCATCTGTATAAATTTGTCTATAATCTGTATGCTCATCCAATTTATTGTAAACGGCATATTTATCAGTCAGTGTCCTGTCTACGTCAATGTTCAAGCCACAAAACTTGCTCTCATATGTTCCCTCATAGCAGGGCAAAGTACAACTATTGAAAATATTGTGTTCAGTCTTAAATGACAAAATTTCTTGAATGTTGTGTGTTAAAAAGTTATTGGAATTAATCTTTACCAGTTTTGAAAGAAGTGGATTGCCAGTTTCGGACAACAATCTTAAGATAAAATTGTATTTTAAATGGGAAAATCTGATATTAAGGGGACACAAGTTACACTCAATTTGCATTGAATTAATAGGAGATGATTTAAAGGCTCCCAGAATTAATCTTAAATTTATGTTTTGAATCTTTTCAAGTCTATCTACTAATTTAGAATTTATGCAGTAACAGAAAAAACTATAGTCAAAATGACTCCTTACTAGGGCTTTGTATAAAGTTAAAAGAATCTTGGGATCGGCACCCCACTGACTGCCAACCAAAGATCTCAAAGTATTTGTAGCTCGTAGAGCTCGTTCTGCTATGCAATCGACATACTTATACCATGACAAATTATGTGTAAATATTACTCCTAAAAATTTTGCTTGTGACTGAATTGATATCAAATTATTGTCATAATGTAGCTTAACTGCAGACACTTTTTTCTTTGAGAATACAACTATCTTACTTTTAGCAGTGCTAACTTCTAAATTTAAATATTGAAAGTAGCTGTGTAGTTGTTTCAGTGCAAAATTTAATTTTTGATTTGTGTGTGAGATGTTATCACCGTTGCAATAAATAGCCAAATCATCAGCAAACTGTAAATTGCTGACTTCTGATCCTAATATTTCATTTAGCCTATGGATATAAAGTATATACAGTAAAGGACTTAAAATGCCCCCTTGACAAACACCTTTGCTTGACAATCTGGGTCCAAAAATGTTATTGGATCTCATTTTTATATATACTTCTCTATCACTAATGAACTCATAAATCCATTTTACACATTTTTCAGGTATTCCCAAGGAAGAAAGAGTTGTACATAAAACTGAATGATTAATGTTGTTAAATGCACCTACAATATCGAAGAAAACACATACAAGATGTTTATTATTGTTAATGGCAGTATCAATATCATGAAAGAGATGTCCTATGCTTTCTCTTGCTGAATAACCACGACGAAACCCAAATTGATTTCTTGGAAGAATATGATTACATTCAATATAAAACTCAAGACGTTGTTTTATTAATTGCTCAAAAAGTTTACTTGCACAGGATGTTAGAGCTATTGGACGATAAGAATCTGCATCATTTGGATCTTTTCCTGCTTTAAGAATTGGAACTAAGCAATCTTGCTTCCATTCTTTTGGAATTATTGTTTGTTCCCAAAGTAAATTTAAAATGTTTAAAAATTTTATAAGACATAATGTGTTCATTTTTTTAAACATTATGTATGAAATGCAATCTAAACCAAAGGTGGTGTCTTTACGTGATTTGATGGCTGCTTTTAACTCATCTATGGTGAAAGGATTAATAATGTAACTATTGGTGGGATTTACAGAGGTATTAGTTAATTTTAAGGGGTGTGAGACAGAGTCAGGTGTATATTTTCTTAAAAAGTTATTTATCCAAAATGTTTCCCTATTATTATTGGGATTGTTATTTCTATTGTAGGATTTATTAAATTTACGCATAGTTTGCCATATTTTTGAAATAGGAGTGGATCTATTTATTTCTGAGCAATACTTCTTCCAACTATCCAATCTCTCTAATTTAATTATAAGTTTCTTTTCAGCCTGATTCTTTTTAAAATGTATGTAATTTGACTCACTTGGATCTTGTTTAAATGCAATAAATGCTTGTTTACTTTTTTTCACTGCATTAGCACACTTTTCATTCCACCATGGAAGAGGAGGATAGCGGTATTTAGATTTAGTCGTAGTAGTCGTAGTCCCTGTCTGCTTCAAACTATTGGTATTTAAATTTTGAGCCTGATTTCTAAACATTGATTGATCTATAGCTTTTTGCATAATTTGGCAATATTCATGATATGACTGTAAAGGATCATCATAATTAATAGTAAATTCTTTAATGAAATTGTTAACTATTTTTGTATAATTTTCCCAATTTACGAGTCATAAATTTGGTCTTTTGAGTTCAGATAAGTTTTCTTGAGAAAAGTTAGAAGGAAAGTCGTGTGTAATTGAATCTGTATCAGTTTTGAATAATATGTCTGTTATTGTGGGTAGATGATAACTTCCCAGAGGATCATTATGAACTCTCCAGTTACAGTTAAGGGCGATAGATGGACTAACTATAGTTAAATCTAAACCATTTGGTCTCCAGATATTTGTACCAACTGTTGTTGGTTGCGTGTCATTTAATAACACCAAATTACATTCATATACAGCATCAAGGACATCTCTTCCGCGTGGACTGACAGATTGACAACCCCACATGGTGTGATGAGCATTAAAGTCACCTGCTATTAGACATGGCTTAGGTAATGAATTAATGAGGTTTAAAAACTTTGTTTTGCTAAAGGTAGGGCTACAATTTGGCGGAATATAAAGACTGGCTATTGATAGTGAACTATTATTATATGTTATTTTGATTGCAATATTCTGTAGTGAGTCATCAGAATATGTCGTTAATCTATTAAATTGTATGCCATTACGAATGACAATGGCAACACCATTATAATTATTGCCACAATCATTGCGTTCCATGGAGTATCCTTTAATATTTAAGTGTTGTATAGGCTTAAGCCATGTTTCGCAAATTAAAGCTATATCAATATTATTTTCGTACAAAAATTGAGTAAAAATATGTCTATTACATAACAAGCTTTGAGCATTCCACTGTACTAATTTTAATTTGTCTGTGAATTTGAACTATTGTTCTTTGTGTCACTGGGGTTAAAAAAATCACTCAAAACATCTAAAACATTTTTGGAAGATATTGGAGTATCGTGCGTCTTATTTAAAGTTATCATCTTGATAATACTTTGCACTAAAAGGTTAAGTGCCTTGTCGTTAGATTTTAATAAAGTAAGGAGATCTAGAGGCTTTTTAGGGCCAAGAGATGGGAAATTTCCATGATTAAAAATGTCAGCAAATGATGGTGGCTTAATTTTTTGTCTATTTTCTTGAATTTTTTTCTGTTTTACTGGACACTGAGCTGAAATGCTGATATGATTGCCATCACAATGGAAGCATCTGGCATGTTCAATGAGTGTTGTACATACTTTAAATGAGTGTTCTTCTTTACAAATGGAGCAGCGTTCAGAGTTCTTGCAAAACTTTGCTAGATGGCCATACCTGAGACACCGGAAACATTGTTTGACAGGTGGAACATACGCCGAGATGTTGTGCCGCCAACCATCCAAGTCCACGTAGTCTGGAAGAACAGATGTCGCGAAGGTGATGGCTACTATTTGCAGCGGCTGTTGAATGAAATTATCATCAATTTTAGTCCGTTTTGTGAATCTTCGAACAGATATTATTTTCTTGTAACTTGACAGCATTGTGAAGATTTTTTTATTTGTCAGATTGATAGGCACATTTTTAATTATACCAGTGATTTCCGTGCTTTGTGCTGGTATGTTAGCTTTAAACTGATAATCCTTTAAAAATGTAACATTGTTTAAAAAGGCATTAGCAAGGCTGGCTTTTTCAAAATATATAGCTATTTTAAACTTATTCATACATCTAAGGTATTTGACCCCTTTATTGAACCTTTTGATACAACTGGATATGGACATGAGATCTCGTGTTCCTAAAGGTATATCCGCATTGGAAGACTCAACAAATACCACAAATTCTGCAGCACCGGAATCCTCGGGATATCTTCTCTTGTAGTCTGTAACTAGATAAGGTTTATACATATCTGCATCTTCGATCTCGGACTCAGATGATGTCGACTCTGATTCTAATTTTTCACCCTCTTCATCCTTCTTTCGTTTTTTTCTTGTTCGCACCTTCCCCATTGTTATTTATTTATTTAATAAAGGAATTGATCAATTATCGCTTGTTTTCACTGCCAAAAACTCAATTAATAAAGGATTAATCACTTAAATTATTAAAGTTTTCAAAAATCCCGCCTGGTTAATTCAATGGTTTCCCGCGCTTTCCAACCATAGACGTATTTTTTTGTAATGTTTTTGGCATGGTACCAGGGCCTTTGGGCAAACCAGAGAGTTTATTTTTTTGGTTAACTAAACAAACCAGAGAGTATAAAATATTTTCGTGAACAGTTTGATTTCGTCCGCCACGATCAGCCACGATTCACGGTTAGCCCCCATGCGCACGAGCGCTTTTTCATGGACTATTGTTTTTAGAAAGTCCCGTCTATTTGGCTTGTTTGTGGTTCTATGTCGGTAGGTAATAGGACACATTTCCATAATAATATTTTGTTTTTCATTTGACGTTTTTGTCTTACATGCTCTTATAATTGTGATTATAATCCAATGAATCCTCCCACTGTGGGTGGAGTGGAATGGGTTGTGAGGCTTATACTGACAGAATGCCTCGTTCCTTCAATGGCCCTCTACGTTCCAATGTCGATACACCATTCCATTGTCGACAATAATTTATCTTGTAGATATAAAATCATTTTCACTTTCTGTCATACTAGCGGCGTAGCGGCCCGTCCCGGCTTCGCATGGGTGGACATGATATATGCCTATGTTACTCAGGGTGAATATAGCTTTGTAATGGTTAAAAAACTTTTGTAATCGGCTCAATAGTTTTTGAGTTTATTCATGACAAACATACACACACACAAGAATACGAATCTTTCCTCCTCTTTATAATATTAGTGTCGAATATAGTGTAGATGGACATTTTGTCACTTGATCTTTATAACTAAACTTTTGACTTTTTTAACCGTCTTCAAAAAAAGGAGGTTGTCAATTCGACCCGTATGTATGTAATATTTCCAGAACTGCCCAGTTTTCGTTTATGTTGGTTTATATCAGCGTCTCAACAAATGTGCCAAATTTCAAAAGTATGTATGTATGTATGTTTTTATGTTTGTGTTTACATATTTCCGGAACTACAAGTCCGATTTAAGTCATTATTTTTTTATTGTACTAGGTATTTTCAACTTAGGGAATACTGCAAGTTTCATCAAAATCGGTTTAGTAGTTTTTGAGATAGGGATTTTTTTTTGCTTATTGGATTGAAGATTTTCAAAGTAGATTGTATGTTTGTGCGCGATTATCTCGCGTTTGGCTGAACCGATTTTGATGCGGAAAAGTGTTCATTACGGCCTTTTTTTTTAACGTGGTAAAATCATCAAATGGGTCCTCCACAGAAATCTTAATAATAAGGCAATAGAAGTCGCATAGACGCGTGACCTTGTCGCCGCGCATGTGTATCGTAGGTCACAAGTGCACGAGGAGCGTTTGTTGCGGTTACTTATGTTATTTGAGACGCGGAGAGGTAAACATGGTGTTTTGCAGCGTATCTAACTGCGGAAACTCGTCCAAAACTTTTAACTTAACATATAAAGGAATAACATTTCATATGTAAGTACTTAATTTTTGAAATATTGTCGTTTTTAGTAAATAATAAACAAATCAAATATTTTTACCACCGCTACAACGATTTATCACGAAAAACGTTTTTTTTGTCAATTCAATAACCATCAATGCTTAAGCTTGTCCATGTCTACTATTACAACTGCTAAAAGCAGCAATGGAATTATAGTCATGCGGACTCGCATTCTCGCGGCGCAATAAACAATTCTTGGTACAAGCCGCATGAGTTGGCCGCAATTTAGTGACGTGCCACTACTATTCTGTATCGATAAATTAATTACGTTCAGTTTGATTCTTAGTTTTACCAAATTGGAAAACATTATGGTTTTATGGATAATGTTTAAACATGAGATGTATTTTCAGTTTTCAAAATCAAAATAATGTAGAAGTCCCATACTTTTTCATTTTTACAAATTATTTGCTTAATCATTGTTCAATGTGACCCATATTAGGTACGTATTTATATTTATTTATAGTATATAATTAATATTCTTACATATTTATGTATTGTTATTTATATAAAACTTAAACAATTTCAATTATGTTATTTTAGTTTATATTTTAATTTCAATTATGTTAAATTAGTTTAGTTTATTAAGTATTTGTAGTCCACCACTACACTAGCTACCTCCCCACTTTTATCTAAGTTCGTACATAGTCCGTCCTATTTGGTCATTGCTTTTTTTTCCATAAAGTGAAGTATTGGAGAGCCTTTGAGATTTAACTATATTATAAACTAAATGTATCTACTTACACTTATTGTGTTATTGAATCCCTTTCAATAAAATTAGTTATCTATTGTTGCTAGATTCCTTGGCGATTAACACTCAACGGAAAATTATAATTTATCGACATGAGCTCGTAGTAGTTTGCACTTGCACTGCACTATTCCTACGTGAGAGTGAGCGCGCGATATCATTTTCTGCTTTTCGCACACGTTTTTTATTGGCTGCAGGAGTCAGAAAATGTTGCGTAATGTCATCGCAAAAAGGTTTGGTTTTGTTGCAGCAATGCAAAGTGCATATGTAAGCGTTATTGTGTATCTATTGTTTGTTTATGTGGTGGTAGCTGTGACCCGGCGACACTCGTCCCGCTCTAAAATGTAGTACTATAGCATTTCTATTACCTTATTATTAAGATTTCTGTGGGGTCCTCCCACCCAGGGCATAGGGGGCAAGGGCAGGGTAGGGCAGGGCGGGAGGGACTTTTTTTGAGCGGCGTTGAGCACTTTTTCTGTAATGGGTATAAAATCTTAAACTCGCGTCAGGACACGTGACCCTGATCGAAAAAGCGTAGGACGGATAAACTCGCGTCAGGACACGTGACCCTGATCGAAAAAGCGTAGGACGGATGGAGAGTAGACGGCTATCCCCTCTCTACGGCGCGGCGAAAATGTATGCCTGGGCCTACTGTTTCGTTTAGGCGGCGCAGGGCGCTTGCGCGAATGTTCGTCTATGTTACAGCGTGCCACGAATCGAGGTCGAGGTCGAGGTCGACCTCGACCGTGTACGATAGCGCAATAAATGAATATTGTATTCGACCACATAAATGATAGTACTTTTATACTGATAAAGCAATTGGTGCAAAATTATTCCCTAACCATTCCAAAATATCAAACATGCTCAACGTTAATAATCAAGTTTTCACTTCTGCCGGCACTCCCAGAGTGCAATCCATCGTTTTTTTCTTTTTTTTTTTGGGACAAACCCACCACACTATTCCGTAACCACTGCAACTCCTGTGCGCCAGAATCAACAGTGGCAACCAACCAGAAAAGGGCCGAGACAATGAAGCTCGACGTGTCCCGGAGAATGAATTTACCTGTCTTGGATCCTGCAACGAAATTAATCAGAAAAGAATAGTGGAGGAGTAGGAAAAAGTATATATTTCCACTTCCCTCCATGCAAGCAGGAGACAGAACAAAACAAGGCCAATAGGCACAAAGGGACATTACAACTGGGAGAAGCCCAGTTGCCAAGCACCACGGGTAAAATGACTACTAATATTAATGGGTCCTAAATTGTGAGCTGCTAAATTTGATTCCAATAATAGGTATGGCAAAAACGCTTGAACGCACGGAAGTTTGTTCGAGTTTCAACAAGGTCAGAGTAGTAAATGACTCCAGATGTAGTCTGAACAGTGTTCAACATAATATTACGTTCGTTCTGCCAAAGAATACACTCCCATAGAATATGATGTGCTGATTGTTCATATTCACAGTCAGATGTCGAACATTGACAAAAAGGCGAGGGAACAAGTTTGAAGGAAAATAATTTACTTTTAAAGTTACCATGTCCCGTGAGAAATTGGGTAACACAGTGATCCACCTCCAGCCACGTCCTAGCCAGCCGCTCACGAATGGATGGAAAGAACTGGTGGAGGTGCCGCCCCTTGATAGAATAATCCCACCTACTTTGCCATTCGGATAAAACATCCTCCCAGACGTCGCTCTGGGGTTTGAATAATCTAGATATCTTATCACGGTCACGTTGAGGTAGAAAATCAGCATCAGTGGTCTCCCGTGTGGAAAAGTACATTGCAGCACGTCGCTGTACTTCAAGGTCGACTGGAAGAACACCAGCAAGTACCGGTAAAGCTTCAGTACTGACGGTTCTATACGCTTTACTTAAGAATAACAAAGCCAAGCGCTGGCTTTGAAGCAATTTACGTCGTGCCGCCCCTATGGTGGCCCTATCGGCCCAAACAGGTGCTCCGTAGCACATACAGCCCAAGTAGCACCATAAATAGTTTTTAAGGTTAAAAACGACAAACCCCAAGTAGATTTGGATATTCTCGTTAGGGCATAAAAAATATTTTTAGCTTTTTCACCAACTGTTTTTATATGTTCTATGAATGTGAAATTCCTCTCTAAGACTAAACCAAGATAGCACACCGATTTCTTTCTCTTAACGGGAACATTATTGAATTTAATACTAGGCCACGATTGAAGGTCACCTTTTAAAATGAGTTGATAGGTTTTATGTGGTGCAAAAGTCAGACGGTTTCGATCGCCCCACTGTGATATTAATCGTAGGCAAGTGTCAGCCAAATTCTCGAGTCCAGCACGAGTACTCCACTGAATGAGCAGAAGGCCATCGTCCGCATAACCAGTTAAAGAACATCCACTTGGAAGTGGAATCGCGAGGAAATCCTCGAAGCTTAGATTCCATAAATAAGGACCGATAACCGAACCTTGAGGACAGCCCATGGTGAGAGGTTTCGATATGGAATGATGTCCGAGTTTAAGTTTCGCGGATCCATTAGAAAAGTACGAACAAAGGAGATTAAATATATTATTATAGCAACCACGAGCTTTTATTTTAAGTAGTAGCATTGGCCACCACGCGTTATCAAAGGCCCCGGAAATATCTAGAAAGATCCCAACTTACGTAGTTGTGTTTAGAGGTATTAACCATTTTTCTAACAGAAAGTGCCGCGTCAACGGTTGATTTCCCGATAGTAAAACCGAATTGATTTTTATGGAATTTGGGCCCGTCCGGTAACAATCGTGGGACGATAAGACGCTCCAAGAGCTTTCCCAAAGATGGTAATAAAGTTATGGGCCGGTATGACTTAGGGTCATCTGGTGGCTTGTCGCCGCTTTTAGGTATTATTCGTATAAAGCCATGTCTCCATATACGATGAAAAACGCCTTCAGAAATACACCGGTTGTAAACAGTTAATAACGCATCACCCGCTGTTTTACACGCTTCGTTTATCATACGATTAGATATTTTATCTTCACCTGATGATTTGTTAAGGGGCAATCTCCTAACAACATTCATTAATTCGTCAGTGGATGGAAGGTCTGACGCTGGTGATTCAGGCGGGACTGTTGCCCATGCTCTAATTTGTTGGTGGTAGTCATTATCATTAACAGGTGAATCATCAGGGATAAGAGTAATTAATAAAACTTCCGTTGTTTCTTCAATACCGGCGGTGTGTTTATTATTTACTTTAATATTCTGAACATACGCGAGGTCAATCGATCGATTGGCTTTAAACTCATGATATAAAGGAGACCACGGACCTTCTTTTTCTAATTTATCGACTACTTTGCGCAACAAATTACCCTTAGATTTTTCAACCGATGCTCTGTAACGGGACTTGGCAACTCTAAATGTATTTAAAGCAGTGGTTAGCGAGTCTCCGGTGACTTGACGTTTTTTAAGCTTATTAAGATGTTTACGAGCTCGACGATAGGTTTTACGCTATTCGGTTAGGTAGTCACACCACCAATCACATCTACGTATATTGGTCATAGGTCCGCGACCAATGGCAATGTCAGCACAGTAAGTGAAGGTGTCTGACATAATTTCAGCACTTTCTTCGGCTGACAGCCAATCACGAGTGAACTCTTTGGCGTGACATGCAAAAAGCGATCTAAAGAATTTCCAATTAGCACCTTTACTTTTGTACCTAAAATTACCAATGACATGTGAGGAACCCTGAATAGAAACCGGAACAAACTCGTAAACGATCAAGCGATGATCACTACAAGACGCGTCCGGTAGGACACGCCACCTATCCAAGTGTACGTCTGCACTAGAAAGTGTGACGTCAATACAAGATTCGCCCATTTGGCTGCAAAAAGTAGGTGGTGCGTCGGGGGTGTTGTGAATAGTTAGGTTCATTTCAGCAATGATGTCTTCAACAATAATCTAACTGTATTGTATTGAGTATCAGCATTTTGGGACGACGTTCCATTTCACATAGATTTAAATTGCAATATTTAATATTACTATTTTGGCATATTATTATAAGGGAAGAAAGCAATAATATTACATACCGTAAAATACAAAGAACCAGTTCTCTAAATGATGCGACTATGATGAGTCTGCCAAACACATCATTAAATACCAGCCAAACTGTACTAGATCTTAACGAAAAAATTAAGCGGTTATCGGACGATTTAAATTATATTTCACAAAAGACTGATTACAAGAATTTAAATGTTTAGCCAATATGTAGAAGGCAAATTTTATGTTGACTAATTATAATAGTCTTCAAATTATGAAAGGGTGGTTAAATAATTTGAACGTGTTATCACAACTTTCTTCTTTAAACATCTACTTGTATAAAATCGGGATATTATAAATTGCATATCAAATAAATAATCGCCTATCAATACATACTCATCATTTATATTCTTTTTTACATCAAATAACTTACTTCACCACAAATAAACTAAATGTTTTACAAAACTCAAACTGCAGATAATTCGAAATTATACATCAATATGACATTACTTTTTTTCTCATTGCAATACAGTTAAATTTATTTTTGTACAAAAATACTACATACATAGCATAAATACTGACTGCACAGCAAATTTTCCATATTTCATAGCAAAATAACTATCCCAGTCGCATATTAACCAGTAAGTACACGCTGGCACCCCGACTCGGACAATTTAGGTTAGAAGAGGATGGCGGGGTCTGAAAGACCCCGCCATCCTCTTCGTGGTTATTTTTTTTTTAAACCACCCAGAAGTAGGAGCCCCGCGAAGCGGGGCTCCGTCGACATGCTGGGAAGCGTGGACGCCCCGCGAAAGCAAGACCCGCTTTAATAGTTCAATAAATTACTGGTATGTGGTAATTAATAAATAATAAGACGACTGTGACTAATAAAATGCTGTTTTATTTAGAAAAACTGCTGTAAATAATATAAAAATAGAAGCTATATTTAAAAGAAAAAGAGTTAACATGTATAATGTGCATTAAGATTATTAGCTGTGCATTGATGAAAAAGCTTTTGCTTTAGGAAAAATCGCTGTACGCTGCAAAAATAAATTGTAGTGTGTTTAGTGATATTTTGAGTTGAATATTTTGCTGTGCAATCAGTAATTTTGATGGGAATTCGGAATCTTATTGCATAGAAAAAGGATATTTTTTGATTTGCGTTTAAATACTACCCTATAAAATCATCAGGACGAGATTACGGAACATGATTATAAAGATCGGACTAACTTACCAAGTGACGTCCGATCCTCAATTATGTGAAGTAATCTCGTCCTGATCCTATTCCCGACCCTACCCAGAATATGTTTCAGATTCTAACCCTGCATGAAAGTTGTGAATTCTTTGAAACAATGACAGCTAAAGTTGGAGCACTAGGGATGTTACCTTGAAATAGAGATGGGGCGTTTCGTTTTAAGAAAACACCCATCTATACTTCTATACTTACTTATTATTATGTCGTTTATTCATTTTACAATCATATTAATTACATTTTTAAATATTTTAAATAAAAAAAGTAAACAATATAAAACATTTAAAAATATAAAAATAGAGATCCGCCGGTATGGGAGCAGGGTCCAAGCTACCGGTGGTTAGGGCTCCAGAGACAGGAACCTCCTCACAATGCGAGCCGTATCGAGGAGCACTGCCTTCTGAATCAGGCCCTTGATCCAACCACCTAGGGAGAGCCTCGATAAGTGTTCGTCGAGGCTCTTGGCTATCAGGCCATTGGCCGTAACGACTATCGGCACAATGATAGCCGAGCTCACATTCCACATATCGACAACCTCGCGCGCTAAGTCGAGATATTTGATTTGTTTCTCCTTCTCAGCCTTCACGAGGTTCTCGTCATGAGGAATGGTAACATCGATTATCATTACGTGGCGCGCTGATCTGTCTATCACTACTATGTCAGGTTTATTGGCGACAATAGTCCTGTCTGTAATGATAGGCAGATCCCAGTACAGCGTGACATGGTCTTTCTCGAGAACTGGGTCGGGCACATACCTGTAATACGGTACCTCAGAGTCCACAAGCTTGTATTGCAAAGCAAGTTGCTGGTGAATAATCCTGGCCACTAGGTTATGCCTATGCAAGTACTCGCCGTTAGCAAGACGAGAACAACCAGAGATAATATGTCTGATCGACTCACCCGGACGGTGGCATGCCCGACACACGTCAACCGTCCCGTCTTTCATAATATGTCTCCGGTAGTTGTTCGTCAAGATAACTTCGTCCATAATTGCACAGACAAAACCTTCAGTTTCCCCGAAGAGGTCACCGAAACGTAGCCAAGACACGGATGCTAGAAAATCTACATCGGGCCCATGAAGAGCCCGGTAGAAGCGTCCGTGTAGCTCCTTGCCTTGCCATACCTCCCTGCGGTCTTCGGTACTGAGTAGCACAGGCTTGTGCCAGTTCTCTTTAGCCATGGACAGCGGGGTGAGTCCCTTGTCCACTGTGACCACATCTCAGTGCATACCCACTTCCATTTTCAAAAAATATTCTCTGAGACTGCACACCTCGCGGTTGTGGAGGGTCTTAGCGTTTAAAAAGCCTCGACCCCCACATTTCCTCGGGATGTACAGTCTCATGACTGATGATCGTGGGTGATGCATCCGGTTTGCGGTCAGCAGTGTGCGGACTCGTCTATCCAAGGCGTCGAGTTCAGTCTGAGTCCATTTAAGTATGCCGAAAGAGTACATTAAAACCGGCATGACCCAACCGTTGAAGGCGCGCACCTTGTTTCCGCCTGAAAGAAGGCTATTTAAAACCTTCTTGAGGCGTCCGAAGAAGCGCTCCCTCAACGATTGTTTCATGTCCGATACATCAATGCCAAGCGCTTCCGACATACCCAAATACTTATAGGTTTCGGATGAGGAGAGGGATCTAAGGTGTATGGAATCTGAAAGTTGAATTCCTTCAGATTCCATAATCTCCCCTCGCTTTACATGCATGACTGCACATTTGTCCACACCAAATTCCATCCTGATGGCACTACTAAAAGTTTCAGTTACCTTCAGTAGCTCCATCAGTTGCAATTTGCTGGGGGCAAAGAGTTTCAGATCATCCATGTATAGAAGGTGAGATATAACCTGGCCACCTCTCCTCAACCGATAGCCTAGACCTGAATCCTCCAACAATGTGCTTAGAGGATTCAGGGCTAAGCAGAACCAAAGTGGACTCAAACTGTCGCCCTGGAATATTCCCCGCTTGATCCATACAGGTTCATCGTTCGCCTGGATCTGTCGACACCCTGGATAGCGAAGGACCGTTCTCCATTGCCCCATACAGGACTCAAGGAAGGCGCGTAGAGTTGCATCTATCTTGTACAACTCTAACACCCTCATGAGCCATGTATGTGGCACGGAGTCGTAGGCCTTCTTATAATCTATCCAGCATGTGGACACATTTTTGCGAGATCGATGAACCTGTTGGCTTATGGCCATGTCAATGAGGAGTAACTCCTTGGTACCACGGGATCCGTTCCTACATCCATTTTGAGAGGCAGACATAATGGAATTATTATTTATATGTGCATTAATTTTTACTCTCAAAATGGATGTGAGAAGTTTATAGACCGTCGACAAACACGTGATCGGTCTATAATTCTTGGGTTCCGCAGTACCACCGGCTTTATAGAGAAGGTGGGTAACCCCTGTTGTTAGGAACTGTGGTAGCGACCCAGACTCTAAGGATGACTGGAATTGAGATGCCAGACAAGTGTGAGAACTATTCAACCATTTTAGCCAAAAGTTGTGCAGTCCGTCCGGTCCCGGGGATTTCCAATTCGGTAACGAACGGACTGCTCTTGCTACATCTAATGGCGTAATGGATATAGGTTCCATTTCTGGTATAGTTTCACACACCCGTTCGACATCACGCATCCAATCAGCCTCAGTATGACTGACGGGTACCGACCAGATGCTGCGCCAGAATGTACTCGTGGCGTTATCATCCGGGCGACACACGTCAGTCATGTTTTGTTCAGGTCGCTCCCAAGCTCTGTATACCCACCTCTCATCGCGCTGGAACATGCGATTCTGCGAATACCGATCAACCCGCCGCTTATACCGACGAATACGGCTTGCCCATGCATAAACTTTCTGCTTCAGGAAGTCGATGCGCTCTGTGACACGGGTCATGTATTCTTGAGGACTTATTCCAGTCCCCGAGAATGCCCGCCTCACAAAGCGCATCACACGTGGTCGTGTATTTCCCTCCCTGAAGCAGTATAGTTTGCCGATAAGTACCCTGGCCCCATCGATACGTCGCTCGATCCTGCTCTGCCAGGCTGGTACGGTTGACTTAGGTCGTTTAGCTTCGTCAGAAATTGGGAATTTGACGTTAGCTAAACGACATGCCGCGACAGCCCCACAGTACAGGATCGAGTGAGTATCGACAAGATCCTCGCTGCTCTCAAAAAAATTCTTAAGCAGCGAGTTCAAGGCACTCACCAGCGCCCTATTTTTTTTAAGCATGGGTAACCGTGGTAGTCGGGGTCTAAGTGCAGCGGGAATTGAACGATACTCACAAAGCGCATCCTCCAACGCACTCCTCAGTCGCTCGTTGCACTGGCTACTTACCGTGGCAACCGCATCATCCTCCTCCACAACAGAAGAAATAACAGACCGTGGTGGAACTCTGTTTACAGACACGGACGCCGTTGGTGGTGGTGGAGTAAAGATGATACGGTTGCTTAGTACTTCTGAGCGCAGCCTATCAAGTGCGGAGTCGTCCAACATGTGATTACGTTGGATGACCCGCACCTGATCCGACAGTCGTTGGGCCGTGACGTTTAGGGTTGGTTCAAGTACCTGGAACAGAGACAGCATCCTAACACGGTACGCAGTGAGATTAGTTCCTCCCTCTGTAGACCCGTAGTATGCGCGCATGACATTCTCATTTATGGACTGAGTCCATCTCATGCGCTGCACACAACCACCGGCAGCGGGGACCCGGCTCGGGGCCGGTTGGCCCCTAGGTCCCAAGCTCTTCGGTGGCCGGCCTCTCCCCTGCCGACGTACAGGCGTTGGCGACGTCGGCGGGGAGAAATATTCGTCGCTCGAGCTCGACGCAACTGCCGCTACCGGTGACACAGGTGATCCAGGGTCCGGCGGCGGTGAGGCGGAGCTGAGCGACGAGTCCGGAGATGGTGGGCGTGCGTTTTGTTTGGCTCTGGCTCTAGTTAACATCTGCAATTACCTTTGTTCATATTTTCCATATTTTCATACGTTTTAGCAATCATTATTGTCATGACATCTGTCATTTTGTGTCATGATTTGTATTTTTTCTCTAAAATTGTTTTTGCCATTATTTCCAGCAATTATTCACTGTAACTGTATTTTACATAGGTTTTGGTGTTTAGATGCTTGATTTCTGTTTTCTTCTTTACGGTATGATATTAAATATGGGATAAAGGAAAATAAATTGTTTGTCTTTGATGTTTACTTCAGTGTTGCCAAGCTTATTATTTCGTTTATTCATTTCACATTCATATTAATTACATTTTTAAATATTTTAAATAAAAAAAGTAAACAATATAAAACATTTAAAAATATAAAAATAGAGATCCGCCGGTATGGGAGCAGGGTCCAAGCTACCGGTGGTTAGGGCTCCAGAGACAGGAACCTCCTCACAATGCGAGCCGTATCGAGGAGCACTGCCTTCTGAATCAGGCCCTTGATCCAACCACCTAGGGAGAGCCTCGATAAGTGTTCGTCGAGGCTCTTGGCTATCAAGCCATTGGCCGTAACGACTATCGGCACAATGATAGCCGAGCTCACATTCCACATATCGACAACCTCGCGTGCTAAGTCGAGATATTTGATTTGTTTCTCTTTCTCAGCCTTCACGAGGTTCTCGTCATGAGGAATGGTAACATCGATTATCATTACGTGGCGCGCTGATCTGTCTATCACTACTATGTCAGGTTTATTGGCGACAATAGTCCTGTCTGTAATGATAGGCAGATCCCAGTACAACGTGACATGGTCTTTCTCGAGAACTGGGTCGGGCACATACTTGTAATACGGTACCTCAGAGTCCACAAGCTTGTATTTCAAAGCAAGTTGCTGGTGAATAATCCTGGCCACTAGGTTATGCCTATGCAAGTACTCGCCGTTAGCAAGACGAGAACAACCAGAGATAATATGTCTGATCGACTCACCCGGACGGTGGCATGCCCGACACACGTCAACCGTCCCGTCTTTCATAATATGTCTCCGGTAGTTGTTCGTCAAGATAACTTCGTCCATAATTGCACAGACAAAACCTTCAGTTTCCCCGAAGAGGTCACCGAAACGTAGCCAAGACACGGACGCTAGAAAATCTACATCGGGCCCATGAAGAGCCCGGTAGAAGCGTCCGTGTAGCTCCTTGCCTTGCCATACCTCCTTGCGGTCTTCGGTACTGAGTACCACAGGTTTGTGCCAGTTCTCTTTAGCCATGGACAGCGGGGTGAGTCCCTTGTCCACTGTGACCACATCTCGGTGCATACCCACTTCCATTTTCAAAAAATATTCTCTGAGACTGCACACCTCGCGGTTGTGGAGGGTCTTAGCGTTTAAAAAGCCTCGACCCCCACATTTCCTCGGGATGTACAGTCTCATGACTGATGATCGTGGGTGATGCATCCGATTTGCGGTCAGCAGTGTGCGGACTCGTCTATCCAAGGCGTCGAGTTCAGTCTGAGTCCATTTAAGTATGCCGAAAGAGTACATTAAAACCGGCATGACCCAACCGTTGAAGGCGCGCACCTTGTTTCCGCCTGAAAGAAGGCTATTTAAAACCTTCTTGAGGCGTCCGAAGAAGCGCTCCCTCAACGATTGTTTCATGTCCGATACATCAATGCCAAGCGCTTCCGACATACCCAAATACTTATAGGTTTCGGATGAGGAGAGGGATCTAAGGTGTATGGAATCTGAAAGTTGAATTCCTTCAGATTCCATAATCTCCCCTCGCTTTACATGCATGACTGCACATTTGTCCACACCAAATTCCATCCTGATGGCACTACTAAAAGTTTCAGTTACCTTCAGTAGCTCCATCAGTTGCAATTTGCTGGGGGCAAAGAGTTTGAGATCATCCATGTATAGAAGGTGAGATATAACCTGGCCACCTCTCTTCAACCGATAGCCTAGACCTGAATCCTCCAGCAACGTGCTTAGAGGATTCAGGGCTAAGCAGAACCAAAGTGGACTCAAACTGTCGCCCTGGAATATACCCCGCTTGATCCATACAGGTTCATCGTTCGCCTGGATCTGTCGACACCCTGGATAGCGAAGGACCGTTCTCCATTGCCCCATACACGACTCAAGGAAGGCGCGTAGAGTTGCATCTATCTTGTACAACTCTAACACCCTCATGAGCCATGTATGTGGCACCGAGTCGTAGGCCTTCTTATAATCTATCCAGCATGTGGACAGATTTTTGCGAGATCGATGAACCTGTTGGCTTATGGCCATGTCAATGAGGAGTAACTCCTTGGTACCACGGGACCCGTTCCTACATCCATTTTGAGAGGCAGACATAATTAAATTATTATTTATATGTGCATTAATTTTTACTCTCAAAATGGATGTGAGAAGTTTATAGACCGTCGACAAACACGTGATCGGTCTATAATTCTTGGGTTCCGCAGTACCACCGGCTTTATAGAGAAGGTGGGTAACCCCTGTTGTTAGGAACTGTGGTAGCGACCCAGACTCTAAGGATGACTGGAATTGAGATGCCAGACAAGTGTGTGAACTATTCAACCATTTTAGCCAAAAGTTGTGCAGTCCGTCCGGTCCCGGGGATTTCCAATTCGGTAACGAACGGACCGCTCTTGCTACATCTAATGGCGTAATGGATATAGGTTCCATTTCTGGTATAGTTTCACACACCCGTTCGACATCACGCATCCAATCAGCCTCAGTATGACTGACGGGTACCGACCAGATGCTGCGCCAGAATGTACTCGTGGCGTTATCATCCGGGCGACACACGTCAGTCATGTTTTGTTCAGGTCGCTCCCAAGCTCTGTATACCCACCTCTCATCGCGCTGGAACATGCGATTTTGTGAATACCGATCAACCCGCCGCTTATACCGACGAATACGGCTTGCCCATGCATAAACTTTCTGCTTCAGGAAGTCGATGCGCTCTGTGACACGGGCCATGTATTCTTGGGGACTTATTCCAGTCCCCGAGAATGCCCGCCTCACAAAGCGCATCACACGTGGTCGTGTATTTCCCTCCCTGAAGCAGTATAGTTTGCCGATAAGTACCCTGGCCCCATCGATACGTCGCTCGATCCTGCTCTGCCAGGCTGGTACGGTTGGCTTAGGTCGTTTAGCTTCGTCAGAAATTGGGAATTTGACGTTAGCTAAACGACATGCCGCGACAGCCCCACAATACAGGATCGAGTGAGTATCGACAAGATCCTCGCTGCTCTCAAAAAAATTCTTAAGCAGCGAGTTTAAGGCACTCACCAGCGCCCTATTTTTTTTAAGCATGGGTAACCGTGGTAGTCGGGGTCTAACTGCAGCGGGAATTGAACGATACTCACAAAGCGCATCCTCAAACGCACTCCTCAATCGCTCGTTGCACTGGCTACTTACCGTGGCAACCGCATCATCCTCCTCCACAACAGAAGAAATAACAGACCGCGGCGGAACTCTGTTTACAGACACGGACGCCGTTGGTGGTGGTGGAGTTAAGATGATACGGTTGCTTAGTACTTCTGAGCGTAGCCTATCAAGCGCGGTGTCGTCCAACATGTGATTACGTTGGATGACCCGCACCTGATCCGACAGTCGTTGGGCCGTGATGTTTAGGGTTGGTTCAAGTACCTGGAACAGAGACAGCATCCTAACACGGTACGCAGTGAGGTTAGTTCCTCCCTCTGTAGACCCGTAGTATGCGCGCATGACATTCTCATTTATGGACCGAGTCCATCTCATGCGCTGCACACAACCACCGGCAGCGGGGACCCGGCTCGGGGCCGGTTGGCCCCTAGGTCCCAAGCTCTTCGGTGGCCGGCCTCTCCCCTGCCGACGTACAGGCGTTGGCGACGTCGGCGGGGAGAAATATTCGTCGCTCGAGCTCGACGCAACTGCCGCTACCGGTGACACAGGTGATCCAGGGTCCGGCGGCGGTGAGGCGGAGCTGAGCGACGAGTCCGGAGATGGTGGGCGTGCGTTTTGTTTGGCTCTGGCTCTAGTTAACATCTGCAATTACCTTTGTTCATATTTTCCATATTTTCATTCGTTTTATCAATCATTACTGTGATGACATCTGTCATTTTGTGTCATAATTTGTATTTTTTCTTTAAAAGTGTTTTTGCCATTATTTCCAGCAATTATTCACTGTAACTGTATTCTAAATAGGCTTTGGTGTTCAGATGCTTGATTTCTGTTTTCTTATTTGCGGTATGATATGAAATATGGGATAAAGGAAAATAAATTGTTTGTCTTTGATGTTTACTTCAGTGTTGCCAAGCTATTATTATTATTATTATTATTCTATACTTAATATTATAAAGAGGAAACCTTTGCATTTTTGTATGTTTGTATTGAATAGGCTCAAAAAATACTGGACTGATTTCAAAATTTCTTTTACCATTACTTAGAGGGATTCTTCCGAATCCGTATAGGCTATATTTTATCCCGGAAAATGGATAGGATTTTTCGTGGTAGTTTAAATTGTGGAGTAAGGCGTCGAAAAAACTGCCGTACGTTAACGATTTTCGCGTCCGTTGACGTAAACGAAATGAAGCCGTCACAACAGAAAAACATTCCGGTAACAAATGTTGTTGAATGTTTAGCATGTGATGTTTTATGCCTTTCTTATTCATTCACCTACAGTTTGTGTAAGTTAGAGTAGGAAAAGTATACTCTAGACAGGCAATATTTGGTATTTAATCCGACCCGATCCACGAAATCTCCAGGAGATTCCTGACCATTCCTGACAGACGCGCGTATTTTGACGATTTTGACAGAAATCTCCTGGAGATTTACTGATAGACAAGAGGTAAATAATTTAATTCAATATTTCTTAAATATATTATGCCTAAAAAGAAACGATCGCAGCTATCTGAAAGTACTTCCCAAGCGAGATTAACAAAAATACGTCGCAATGGGGAATCTTCTTCAGAAAATTTTGAACGTCTCGCAAGTCTAAGAGAATACGTTTCACAGTCGCGGGCAAGAGAATCTAGCGCCGAAAGTTCACAGCGCCTTGCTGGAAATAGAGACAGACTGTCACGAGCACGCGCAAGGGAATCTAGCGACGAACGTTCACTTCGCCTGGCGGAGCAGACTGCGAGAACATCACAGGTACACCAACGCCAATCGAGTGCCGAACGCGCACAGCGACTTGCTGAAAATAGAGTTAGAACCTCGCGAACGCGTGCTCGAGAATCTAGCACCGAGCGCTCGCAGCGACTTATGGCACAGAGAGCTAGACAACAGTCCTAAGCGACTAGAACGCGCAATAGAATTTTAGCCCATAGTAATAGATCGGCGTTTAGCTATGATCCACAACTTGATTATGCTCTTCAGAACAGCGTCCAAATTGGAGCAATGGATAAAATTTGTCCTAAATGCTTTGCTAAAAAATGGCAGGATGAAGCAAACGGTATGTGTTGCGCATCTGGTAAAGTTATTCTTCCCAATATTGAAGAGCCACCAGAACCAATAAAAAGCCTATTGACAAATAATCACTCTTTATCCGCCCATTTTTTGAATAACATACGTAGGTACAATAGCTTATTCCAGATGACTTCCTTTGGGGCAAAGGAAATTAAGTTAAGTTTATCATCTCATAGGAGACTTGCTACCGGCATCAGGGCAGAGCCCACAATTTCTGCAAATCTATTTTATTTCAGATGCTGACCAATTATCATTACGATCAAACATGGCCCCCATGCTAAAACTAGATTTGATCAGTGAATTGCAGACTATGTTAAACAGCCATAACTTATACATACGAAGTTTTAAACATAGTATGGAACTCAATACCTCAGAGAATTTAAAACTGGTTATTCACTCTGATCGCGTACCTCAGACTGAACACCGAGGCAGACATAATGCACCTTCCGTAAATGAAGTGGCTGTTCTTTTAGTCGATGAAGAAAAAGGACCAAGAGATATAGTACTACACGGTAGAGACGGACAATTACAACGAGTGTCGGAATTACACCGCGCATATGATCCGTTACAATATCCGCTAATGTTTGTGTGACTGATATACAATGTAGTGACATCTGTTATCGTGTAGAGGAAGCAATCAATAATAAGTGTCACCTTGTTCCCGCGACTTGCCACTAGAGGGCGTCAGAATCATAGAAGGATTTATGCGTATATCGAACGATTGCTTCCACTGCCCGACGCTAGGGGCGCTGGTTTTATCAATGAGTTAGTGCATTTTTATGAATGAATCTCATGATGTGCTCCGCTCGACACCAGAGGGAATACTGTTGGCAACAGTTGGAATGTTCCAGATTGTTCTAGAAAGCCGAACCGGAAGTTCACTGTCTTCCGCGTGCATTTTGTCTGTTGCACAGCCCTGTTCTCCTCCAGACACGAAAGAGTGCACAAGTCTAGTGAATTGTTAAACTGTAGCCATACTTGTCCGAAATCAGTGATGTCCTAAAACCTGTGGAAATATAATAAATACTCTTGTGGTAGTGAATATAGACTTTTATTCAAGACTGCAAGTAAAGCCCACTCCGTCCTCAACAGTTTGTATCAGGAGATGACAGTTATTATTTGACGATTCCTCAGCATGATTCCGTTAGAAATAAGACTGTGTCATGCATGCAGTATTATGCATACCGTTTAATGATTAGGACAAACTGTTTTAACGCACTGCATTACTACAAAGATTTATTTAATCAATTTTGTGTGGATATGACGGCTAAGATGATTTCAGAACGGTTAAATTTTATTTCTCGAAACCAACAGAAGCTTAGAGCGGATAATTATATTCATTTGAGGGATGCTTTGAATCAAGATGCAAACGTAAATGCAGCTAATATCGGACAGCATGTGATCTTGCCGTCGTCATTCAATGGGTCGCCAAGGTACCACCACGAAAAGACGCAAGATGCTATGACATATGTGCGCAATCATGGAAGGCCGGATCTTTTTATCACTTTCACCTGTAATCCGGAATGGGAAGAAATAAAACAGGAACTATTACCCGGTCAGCGTTCTTTCGACCGACATGACATCATTGCTCGAGTGTTTCACTTAAAAATGAAACAGATGATTAAAATATTAACGAAAGACGTGATTTTCGGATCGGTTAAATGTTATACTGCTTTCTGTTGAGTGGCAAAAAAGGGGGTTACCGCATTGACAAAAATAAAAGAGTTAAGCAGGTACGAAACAAAGAAATGTAACACGAATAAAAAACCTATAAAAACATACATACAAAACATTTTTTTTTTCAGAGAGCTTAAAAAATAAATGTCCACCCGTGCGAAGCCGGGGCGGGTCGCTAGTCTTTTAATAATGTGGCAACGCAGCATGCAAGGACTTGCATACTACTTCAACAGCGCAGCGCCGTTCGTAATCCGTGGACCGAACTTTGCCATACCACAGGGACGAGGACGCATTAACGTCTGCGTCTACGATAACTTTGCAGCCCGCGAGTGACCGCAAGACGTGACGGAGATTATGTGTGTGAGGACCAACAGGGTCTGAATATTGAAAGTAGCAGCTCACAACGTAAACTTTAGAAGTAGCGGATGAGACTTCTACAACGGCGCAGTGTCGATTTCATGAGGTTTCGTAAAGACGTTACTGTATAGTTAGAAGAACGTGACACGTAAATTCCGGCTCGTGCCTTATTATCGAACTGAACTACCTTGTGACGTAAGCGCGTGAGTGAGTTGAGAGAGTCCTCCCATTCAGGGCAGGGCGGGAGGGACTGTCAGACTCGTACTGACTAAAATCTACGGTGTCCTTCACTAGCCCTTTAAGTACCGGGGTCACGGTAATTCGTAAGTCCCGCGACCCCGGCAGGCTTTAACCCTATACAGGCCTCGTCACTATCCTGACACTCCCTGAGGCGCGCGTGGAACACAACGCGCCGTCGACCCGGGCATGGTCCATGGTCGGACAGCGAGTCGCCCATTACTCGCCGCCCGCATGCCTGCGCCTACGGTGGCCGGAGATCGTCTTGCGACGTCCGACGCCGTGGGCGTCTACCACTGCGGCTGGGGTGGAGGGAGGACGCTGTCCTCTCCCTCACGCGGCCCGCCTCCTCCTTCGCGAGCATGACTGCTTCGCAGAAGGCGACCGCTTCCCACTCCATCTCGCCCCGCAGCATAGCCTCGACCAATGCCGGGCGCGAGAGGTTTCCGCCTATCGCCGTCGTGAGGACACGGCGGTGTTCTGCCCAAGCGGGGCAGTCCTGCACCGTTTGCTCCACCGTGTCCTGCGGACGATCCCCGCAGTGGTGACACCCAGGCATTTCTTCCCTCCTCGTTACATCCTTTTTTTTTATCGTGGTAAAATCATCAAATGAGTCCTCCCACCCAGGACAGGGCGGGAGGGACTGTCAGACTTGTACTGACTAAAATCCTCGGTGTCCTTCAATAGCCCTTTACGTACCGGGGTCACGGTAATCCCTTGGTCCCGCGACCCCGGCAGGCTCATTACATCCTGGAGAAAGTTTTAGTATATAACAACAACGGATATCTCGTGATATTGGCGGCATAGATAAAAACCGTGGGTTGCTAATGATACTTTTTTTTTAATAATAATTCTGATATTGCAAGCAGTAACTAATAAAATCATCATCACATTCGATATCAAGCACCCCACGCTTTTTCACTTTATTTGAATTTTTGTTAATATCTATATTAATCTTATTCTAAATTAATTATAAATAAATAAATATTCCTCAACTATCGCACAACGCCATCTAGTCCCAAGCTAAGCAGAGCTTGTGTTATGGGTACTAGACGACTGTTAAACATACATATATATTTCTAATTACATATATGTATATTATATATAAATTACACCTACATATTATGATAATTGTTGAATTTTATATTGTAGTAACACAAACTCTCTTAATTTTCAATATGACTTTCTACTTTTTAGTTCGATTGCTATTAAAGCGTGTTTTTTTTAGTTTTTTAAACTATAATTTTTTTTAAATAGTTTTTTACTTAATTACATACGAGTCAGTATTATGGACATTTTAACACTTAGACGAATGTTACCATAATTCGTAAGATGGATATGAATGGGAAGGGGGGGTCTGGTCACCAATAAAAAAGCACTTGTGGGAATGGGGATTAAATAAACGGGAAACCATAAAGTAGCTAACTAAATGCTAGCCAAGGAGTCCCATAAACCAAAAATGTAAGTGAAGAAAAGAAGTACAAAATTGTGGCATTACGATTTTTTTCACTAGAAATGTGTAATATGTGTCTGCTAGCTTCTGCCCGCAGTTACAACCGCGTTATGTTTAGCGTCCTTGGTCGGACGGCACCGCCAGCCGATGATTACGGTAGCCGGAATATGTCCTGCGATGTCGGACGACCTGGACGTTTTTCCCTTCCATGTTTCGACTGTTCCATTCCCCTCACCTACCGTTGAATCCCTAAGGTACTTACCTCCCGAAACAACCGTGTCCGGTGAAGACTTGCGTGAAGCGGAAGGTGAGGACACACTCCAACAACTCCTCTAATAGGTGGCGTCCGTGTGTTTCATTGGTAAACAATATAATTATGTATATTTCTTTACTCATACTCTGAAAGTAGCTCATTACATCACTACATAGTATAAAACAAAGTCGCTTTCTCTGTCCCTATGTCCCTTTGTATGCTTAAATCTTTGAAACTACGCAACGGATTTTGATGCGGTTTTTTTTAATAGATAGAGTGATTCAAGAGGAAGGTTTATATGTATAACTAGCGGGCGCCCGCGGCTCCGCCCACGTGAATGTCGGTTACCACTGCAAAAAGCCTACTCAGGAAAGACACGGTCAGCAACATGATTCCCAGGTCTATTCACAGACACCGACACTAACATCGACGACGCAGTCAACACAATCACTCGAAATAGATAGATATAGTGTGTCGCGGACTTTTTTGTAGATATTTATAAGTTCAACAATTAATTAGAACATTTTATGGTTCTATCTTTTATGGTTTAGGCAGCGTACGCAAAATAAGTAACTTTTCTGGTTGATTTTTACACCTAATGGCCGAAAAACCCAAATACCTTACGGAACCCTATTTTTCTCCAAAATAAAATATAGCTTATGTTACTCGTGGATAATGTAGCTTTCGAATGGTGAAAGAATTTTTAAAATCGGTCAAGTAGTTTTTGAGCCTATTCAATACAATCAAACAAACAAACAAAGTTTTCCTCTTTATAATATTAGTGTAGATAGTGTAGACTACCAAAATAACTGATATTCGTACCTACTATTGCTTCAACTATAAAGAAATAAAATGTAAACTAATAATATATTTAAACACTACCAAAACCTCTAATACCTATTTCATAAAATAACAACAAAACAAATCTAAAAATAAACTATTCAAAGACTAAAAGTAAAAAGGGGCACACCGCAATCGCGGCCGTAAGACCCCTCTTTGAGGAGTGGCTGGATAGGCGTCACGGCGTCCTGACCTACCGCATGACGCAGGTCCTCACCGGACACGGAAGTTTCGGGAGGTACCTGTGTCTGATAAGGAGGGAAAAAACTCCTGGGTGTCACCACTGCGAGGATCGTCCGGAGGAGCATACGGTGCAGGACTGCCCCGTTTGGGCAGAGCACCGCCGTGTCCTCACGACGGCGATAGGCGGAGACCTCTCGCGCCCGGCACTGGTCGAAGCCATGCTGCGGGGCGAGGCGGAGTGGGAAGCGGTCGCCTCCTTCTGCGAAGCAGTCATGCTCGCGAAGGAGGAGGCAGGCCGCGTGAGGGAGAGGACAGCATCCTCCATCCACCCCAGCCGCAGTGGTAGACGCCCACGGCGACGGCCGTCGCAAGACGATCTCCGGCCACCGTAGGCGCGGGCATGCGACGAGTTATGGGCGACTCGCTGTCCGACCATGGACCATACCCGGGTCGACGGCGCGTTGTGTTCCACGCGCGCCTCAAGGAGTGTCAGCATAATGACGGGGCCTGTAGAGGGCCAAAGTCTGCCGGGGTTGCGGGACTCACAAATTACCGTGACCCCGGTACATAAAGGGCTATTGAAGGACACCGTAGATTTTAGTCAGTCAAGTCTGACAGATGTGGGATCAGAAAGCTCCGAATTGCTAAGCTATCGGGAGTTTCACGTGTTATTGGGAGTCAACCATAAAAGATAGACATATGCTGTCAAGGAATATTTTTATATAATTTTAAGGAGAACATTTCCGTCATACATGATTTCTATGTAGCTTTAACCATTAAGGCTGCACACGCGACGGAAGTTTAAAAAATGGATGCTCTGCTCCTATTGATCGTAGCGTAATGAAAAGTATACTATAACCTGCCCAGGAGTATGAAGAATAATTGTGCCAAATTTCGTTAAAATCCGTTGATTAGTTTTTGTTTCTATAACGAACATACAGACAGACAGACAGACAGAGAGACAGACAGACAGACAGACAGACAAAAATTTTTCTGATTGCATTTTTTGCACCAGTAGCGATCCCTAATCACCCCTTGATAGTTATTTTTCAAATATATTTCATGTACAGAATTGGCCTCTCTACAGATTTATTATAAGTATAGATAACATCCATTAATAAAAAATAAGTTAAAAATAACTAAAACCCGACTACGAAAAAATCGCGCACTGAAAAGTATAAAACAAGAACAAGCCGTGGTCGTATGCCACCTGCGGTTGTTTCACACAATCTTTATTGGCTAGGTGGCATTTCAGTGCGCGATTTTTTCGTAGTCGGGTTTTAGTTATTTTTAACTTATTTTTTATTTACACTATTTTGGGGTTATATTATTTGAAGTAAGTAATTTATGTTATATGTATAGTTTCTGAGTTGTGAATTTAAGATTTATCATTTGATACCCATGTTGACACTGTTAGAAACAGAAAATTAGCTAGTAAAAGCTATATAATGTATATATATTTCAAATGTGCTCATCAAGCCGTTTAATTTGATACCCATGTCGATACTGTGCGAAAATATTTTTTTTTTCGGTAACGATTTATCATCCCCTAGAGGGCGCCATATTGAATTTGGTGACATGTCACCTACCCTATAACCAGCGGACAACTGAGACGCTTCTAACGAGACCTCATTTGTCACGTACTGATAAGTAGTTTAGAAGTTATGAGGGAACAAACAAACATACATACATACAAACATACATACAAACATACATACCGGTCAAAATCATAACCCTCCTTTTGGCTTTGCCGTAGTCGGGTAAATAGTGGAGAAGTACTGCTATTTTTGAGGTTTCTAATGTGACGTCGTAAATAATTACATTTTTTCCGCTTACATTGCAAACGCAGGCTGAACCCTACGAGTTTTATCAAAATAATGTACTAAGTATTGTACACATTGAAAAGGTCTACAGAAAAGTCCGTGATGGTATATGTCTATCTCTTATGGATATCTCACAATAACTTTTTTTTGTCATTTACTTTTTACGACAAATAATGGCTAAATTTCGAAGCGATTTTAACGAATACAGCATTAATCCTTAACCAATTAAATACCTTGAATACATTGTTCATTTAATATAGATCTATATGGCCCTTTACACCGTATGATTTAAGTGAATATTTTCGAAGATATTACAGATTTAAAACTTGCGGTACGTTGCGTTTGCGGCGGTACCGGCCGGCCGCCCGGTGCGGCAAGAGCATGCAACGTTGTTTATAAAGACATTCTGTAATATGTTGTAAAAATAAAATAAATAGTTAAAAACTTAAAAAGTAAATAAGTAAAAATGTAGTTTATGAATTTAGATATTCCAAAGATAGCAGGAAATCTTCATGGTATAGGGAAAGGGGGATTGTTTTACTCCATATTTAAAGCGTGCGGGCCACGGGCAGTTATGAATAAATCAAAACTACTGGATCGATTTTAATCACATAGGCTATATATTTTATAACCGTGCGAAGCTAGAGCGGGCCGCTATGTTTTTATATACAACGTTCACAGTTTTTCTGTAGTGTATTTAGTATCAGCATTGCACCTGTGCGAAGCCGGGGCGGGTAGCTAGTGCCTTATAAACGGTTTGAAAGTTATGCATTGCAGCCCTAGGGAGAATCACTTTCAACTGTCAGCTGCCAAATAAAAAAAAAAAACTAGTTCTATTTTGACATTTCCATTGAACCATGTTCTAACTTTTTATACAGCCAGTAAATTACAGAGCGATTTAAAATTTAAATAACATAGGTAAATGTAAGTATTAAGTATTTCTTCAAAATAAGATAGATTTCGACTAAATCTTTGCCATCTATTTAATTATGAACATCAAAAATACTGGCTGTATAGCTGGACGACCACAGCACAAGAATTAAAAAAAAAAACAAAATAAGCGGGAAAGCGACAATCCGATCAACAATAATTTTTCTTTATCTAATAACAAGCGGGCGCCCGCGGCTTCGCCCGCGTGAATGTCGGTTACCGCTGCAAAAAGCCTACCCAGGAAAGACACGGTCGGCAACATGATTCCCAGGTCTATTCACAGACACCAACACTAACATCGACGACACAGTCATCATCCGCAGGCTGCACAGATTGTCTTTCTGTGGAAAACTTCTCCTGTCACAAACATTATAGGATACTGTAGTGACGATAATACCGATGTAGCTCAGAAACTCTTTTGAGCTGTCTGTCTGTACCGTGTAAGACTATATCCCTGGGACCTTTGTCTTCATCGACCAAGAGAACGGAACAAAGCTTGAGAACCTCTGAGCTACGCGCTCAAGAGCCGAGGCTGGAGCGTTTCCAACGTCTTCATGAACAAAATATAAGGACCTCTCAGTTGCGCGAAAGAGAGCGCGCCTACGATAAACTGGTTACCCATCCTCTTTGGTCTGGGTATCGTACATGAAACGGCGAGGGTATTTTGTGTGCAGAAACCGTTCTTCATGCATGGTGCAGGTTGTGTTGTTTGCAACCCCGCCTTGGTGACGCCCACTTCGCAACGCGCCGTGCGGCAGAAATCGTAATAATTTAATTTCGCCATAACTTCAAAACCAAACGTTTATTTTTAATCATTCTAACCAAAATTCATCCAAACGTTCAATTTTATTATCTACATAAACTGTACTTAGTGATAAAATAATTCATTTTGATAAGGATTAATAGCATGAGTAAAATAAACGCGTTTAAATGTAGTCCAAAAAAAATTCAAGTTTTAAAATAAAAAAATGGTTGCTGTGCCTCACTCGACATAGATAGATATATGTATGTCGCGGTTTTTTTTGTAGATATTTATAAGATCAACAATTAGTTAGAACATTTTATGGTTCTTTCTTTCATAGTTTAGGCAGCGTACGCAAATTAAGTAACTTTTCTGGTTGATTTTTTACACCTTGTGGCCGAAAACCCAAATATCTTACGGAAACCTATTTTTCTCCAAAATAAAATATAGCCTATGTTACTCTTGGATAATGTAGCTTTCGAATGGTGAAATAATTTTTAAAATCGTTCCAGTAGTTTTTGAGCCTATCACAATCATTACAATCAAACAAACAAAGTTTTCCTCTTTATACTATTAGTGTAGATTTATGTTCTTATTTTTACTTTTCTCGTATTCGTAATGAAAAGCACAGTGTATACCTTGGGTGAATTACTTAGTAAGTCCCTCGAACTATTAACGCCTCACTGCGTTACGGGCGCCAAACCCCGACTCGGTACTTGAATAAGTAACTTTCACCCTTTTTTTTTTAACGTGGAAAAATCATTAAATGTGTCCTCCCACCCAGGGCAGAGCGGAAGGGACTGTCAGACCCGTACTGACTAAAATCCACGGTGTCCTTCAATAGCCCTTTACGTACCGGGTTCACGGTAAATCATAAGTCCCGCGACCCCGACAGGCTTTGGCCCTCTAGGCCCCAACATTTTTGCTGACACTCTTTGAGGCACGCGTGGAACACAACGCGCCGTCGACCCGGGCATGGTCCATGGTCGGAGAGCAAGTTGCTCATTACTCGCTGCCCGCATGCCCGCGCGTACGGTGGCCGGAGATCGTCTTCCAACGTCAGTCGCCGTGGGCGTCTACCACTGCGGCTGGGGTGGAGGAAGGACGCTTTCCTCTCCCTCACGCGGCCCGCCTCCTCATCGCGAGCATAACTGCTTCGCAGAAGGAGGCGACCGTTTCCCACTCCATCTCGCCCTGCAGCATGGCCTCGAACAATTCCAGGCGCGAGAGGTGTCCGCCTATCGCCGTAATGAGGACACGGCACGCCGTGTAGGTAGGTAGGGTATTGCAAATATTACAAACAGCTGCAGAAGAAGTATTGGAAATCACAGTAGAAATTTTCCCATCAATCATAGCCATGTACAAATCATGTTTAATATCAAAATTATCTACAATTGTGGGAACAAGATTACGAATTTCTTCCTCTAAGGATGCACTTTCCTTCTTTATCAATTCATTTGTTTCTTTTGCAAATATAAAGCCAATTGGACGACAATAGTTTGTTGAAGAGGGAGCAGGATTTTGCCACAAGATAGTACCACTCTCTTCTTCCAAACGAAGCGGAACCAAACTAATCATGAAAACTGAAGAATCGTCAATTTTAGTGTCGGAGTGTGACTTTTGTTTATAATTACTTTGAGAAGATGACCCGTCAAAACCCCATTTGCTTATTAGTTTTAGCGATTTTTTGTCGGCAGAGTTGTGCTGAATTGTTTTTAATATCCTATTACTTAGTTGTCAAATCTAGAAGCGATTGAAGTCTTATCTTAGCATCAGATTCAGTTACAGTTATGTCTGACTCTGGAGGATAACAAGTTTTTTTAGCTTCCAGGAGCTTTTGATAGGATGGAAGACCATACATTTTCTCTGAAGCAAGAATAGTTCTTAAATTTCGATATTGCCATTTTGACAAATTTGTTGAGGTGTAAAGCGCTAACGTTTTATCATCTGGTAAACACGGTTTGTCAGTCTTTTTAGCGAATAGTACATCATGTACCATCTCACATTTTTTCTTGTTTTGGCTGAGTTCGTTTATTATAACTGCTAATTTTGTTTTTTTAGACTCTCTTAATTTGGCACATAAAGCATAAACTAATTCCTCCTCTGTGTGATCTAGAAGTGTTAGAGAACGCCTTTTCTTCTGTTTATCTATATATATAAAAGGAGAACTGACTGACTGACATATCAACGTACAGCTCAAACTACTGGGGCTAGGAATGTGAAATTTTGCACACGGCTTCCTATTATAATGTAGGGGAGCACTAAGAAGGGGTTTTTGGAAATTTAACCTTTAAGGGGGTGAAAAGGGGGAATTAAGAAAGTACGTAAACCACGCGGACGAAGTCGCGGGCAAAGTGCTAGTCAGATATATCAACAAATGGTTTTTTACTTGTACCATAACTTAATTGATGAGTATCCACTTGCGTTTCGAAATTTGGAATTACTTCCTCGGCAACTTTAAAAATGCTGCTTAAATCGATATTTTGACATTTTGGCCAAACTATTTGGGATTGTAACCAGTCTGAATTTTTGTTAAGAAAGGTCTTTTGAGCTCTACTGGAAGCATACCATCTTTTTGAGATATTACTTGAAAAATTACGACAAAATAATTTAATATTACTCAAATCTTCGGAAGACAATTCAACACCAATACGTTCAATAAGGGCATTAAATAAAAATTCGACATTTTTAAAACCACCTCCTGATTTAAGAACAACGTATAAGTCTAAGTTGGTGACAAATGCGGACATCTTATAATTTTAAGGAAAATTGAAAACAAATTATTTAGAATCAAAGATATCAAAGACAAAGTGACTTTGATTTTAACAAAAAAAAAATTATGAAAACAAACTCGACGAAAGAAAGACAAACAAAAATTATTTGATTTTAAAATCCAAAGATTCAAAATACAACAATAACAAAACAAACAAACAACAAGCATTTCTTCAAGCGCACAGAAAAAATAAGGACACGTCTTATCGCAACCACATTTAGTTGTACACTGAGTGAGGGGTACGCGCTTTTTTTTTTTATGAATGGCATCACGCAGGTCAACCTAGAAGAGGTTGTGAGCTGCTTAACCGGACTTTTCTGTAGATGCCTTAAATTACTTTAAGGCCTCCAGCCAGAGCTTACAAACTAGAAAAAACTACAAACGTAAGTGACCGCACGCTAAGGGCACCCCCTGTGGGGTTCGGACCTCGGCTTAGGGCGTCACTGAGAGAGGACAGCAAGGGACAGGCTGGATCACAATGGTTCATTATTTAGGGGCTGATTTTTAACTCTACGGCTCAGCATCGCGGGCTGGCTCTTGCGAGGGACGGGGAGGGCATTGATTCGGACGTCGCGACGGGCGTCCTCGGCGGCGAGGACGGAGAGGGGTACGCGCGCGATTCGTGACCGTATTACGTTACGTCATGAGAGGCGGCCATCTTGTTATCCCGGCAAACTCGCGTCGAAGCTCCATTTTGCTGGCCAGCGGACCTATTGCGATATGAGTAAGGCTATGATTAAAAAAAAGCGAACAATTAACATTAAAAAAATTGTTATTTTCTGTCACTATTATCTCGAAAGTACGCAGCGATAAGCAATAAGTTTCTTCGAGCCAAATACTCAGAATTATTAGTTTTCTAACATATGTGAATGCCATCTCGACATCGCTTAAGGCTTTTGAGAAATTGAGTAAAATGTAATCACTCCCATACAAAAAAAAGGAAATATTTTTTATAGAGAAAAGTATTTGAAGTAGGACAATAATATTTTTTTGCCTTATCTGTTATCATTATATCAACAATAAAAAAATATATCAGCGGTCTACTATCAATGTCCACTTTTTTTTATTTGGGACCAGTGTGCGGCGGTGCTCTGCCCAAGCGGGGCAGTCCTGCACCGTATGCTCCACCGTGTCCTTTGGGCGATCCTCGCAGTGAACTTTCACCCCTTCGATAACAATGCGAATAATAAAGGCAATAAGCTTTGCGCCTACCACCTACTCTACTATATTGTTTACCAGTCTAACACACGGGAAAATAATTGTAGGAAATTGTATTTTTTACATTTATGCGCATTTATATAAAGATTTTGTAATGCCTTAAACACTTTTTACGGGACTAAAAAATGCATCTTTAAATACATCTGGCTTCGTTCAAAACTATTTTCTGTCAGCCAGGGCCCTATTTTATAAAACTGTCAATATGTAAAAAAGCGAAAATTTGACAATTCTTTTGGTTTTTAAAACTTACAGGCGACATAAATGTCACGGAAGAAATTTCACAAACATGTCGGATTATCGCGAAAATCCGACATCCTTCTGTTTCATAAAACTTTTTTAACGGCAGGTGACAATTTCTCACGAAATACTTGATAATTCTGTTTTGTAAAACAACATTGTCACGATATGTGAGAACAATTATTTTACCGAAAAATAAAATGATATTAAGCACATTTACCTTCTTCTGAGCCAGTTTATATTTCTGTCTGCTGATCCGATCGAGGAAGGTAAGTGTGCTTAATATCAATTTTATTTTTAGGTAAAGTTGTATGTTATGCTTGACTGTAATATAATAATTGGATAATTGAAACACATCGACCTGCCTGAAACTGTCAAATTTCTTTAAGAGATATTCAACCTTATCACAATAACGGAATGTTAATGTTCTTTTGGTAAAATTTGACAGATTGGAGTAGATTGACCTGCTGGCGTCTGTACTAAGAAGTATGGACTTTATTGACAGAATATTGCATTATTCTATACATGGCCATGCTTAGAACAGATTTTTTTCAACATTCTGTCTTTTTGTCTATTTTTCCGGCGATAAAGTCAGTTTCACAGTTTCACGCTGTCATGCAATATTCAAATGGCCACACAATCTCATTGCCCCTCTCTCATCTTTCTACTTGTGCACATCACTAAACACAGAACAGGGATTTAAAAAAAAACAATAGCGGGGTTTATTACAAAAACTTGTATGAAATAATTATTGTATTAGTAAACAAAATAAATTATGTAATTTCTGCATGAAATATAGTCTATTATAGTAACAGTTTAAAAACTATATGTGAACACAGAAAAATAAAAGGTTTTAGGATATTTAAATGGACCTAAGAGCTAGTCCGAGGGCGTGACTTAAACGTTTAAACTACGTCGATTTCCACGAAAATACAAGTCATGTCCAGCATTTTAAGGCTGACCCCACATTTGGCGTGCGCGATCCTCGGGCGAGCGAGTAGCGCGAACGCCGCGTGCCCGTTGCGCGCGCGCTGCGCGAGCGTCGGGTGTTGCCGCCGTGTGACGTGCGTGCAGCGTGCGCGCAACGCGCGCTCGCGACGCTCGAGTCGCGTTCTTATCCCTTCGCCCGCTATCCGCGCCGCCCGCCGCCGACGCCCGGGTTAAACGCCAAGGCGAGCGCCGCGCGCACGCCTTACACGTCACACGGCGGCAACACCCGACTAGGCTTTTTGCACCTAAACCTATCAATCTACTATGCGACGAAATTTACAGGGAATCCGTCAATGACCGTCAACTGCACTTTTGGCAAAAAATACTTTGTGTAAATTAAAATATTCTTTATTATCTTGTTATTATTTTTATTTAAGAGCATGCAAGTGTTCAAAAAGTCTGTACAATATTACAATACAGATAACGCTGCAGCGTTATTAAACCTTTGCATGTCGTAAATTTTGGCGCATTCACATGTAGTGCAATTGTACAGCGCCTATAATAGCCAGACACAGTCATAGTAAAACTGTGATAGTGTTTGTCTGTCCATTCGTTGGCCCATTAGCCTTATGATTGGCTTTACTAGAGTCGTTCAATGGTGTGACTAACGCGCTGGTAGCTACGAGTCGATTAAATTGTCAGTAAAAAAAATTAAGGTTTTGATTTTCCGATATTTCAGTACTGTTGCAAGCATACTTTTCCTAAATTTAATTTTTATTTGACGCGTTGATATAGACTAAGTTGACGATGTGGTGAGCTTACTCAGAAGAAACCTGTTCACTTCAACATTTAAGAGATTAGGGTTGTATGCGTTCGGAAACACAGGCAAAGGAAGAGAGTTTCAATTTTTTCAAGACTTTTGGAAATGTTTTGTGCGATTAGTGGAAAAGCGATAAGGTAGTCATGGTAACTTGCAAAATGTTAAGATAGCAGTTCATCTGAGATCACGGAGCTTGCAACACAACAGTAATATTATAAACTCATAACGAATAATAAAAATGGAATAAGAAACACCGAAACATTTTTACGCAACGATTACTCATTTATAATGGGAATTTCATCCAGGGCGCGCTATACCCACATAGCTAAACGTGGCAATAATATCATTAATTCAATACATTCTTCATCTTATATTTTTATTTTTAAACTCATAAGAGTGATTTATCAGCAATAAAACGTAAATATATTATTTTTGTACCGTTAACTATTTACATGATATTTTTTTACTTGTCAAGTAAGCACATGATAATTGTGTTACGGAGGTTAATAAGACACTGTCAAGTCTATCGTTGCGGTATACCATTAAAGATGTACACGTGATTAGTAATATAAATAGTATTTAAATATGAAATAGTTTGCGTTGTTATTTCGGCCGATCAGTAATGGTTGGATTACTACTCGTTCTTCATATCACTTAACCGTGACACGAGTGGGAAGCGAACGATGCGCAGTTGGTTCGCGTAGTCACAAACGATTGCGTCTTTCAGCGGTAATATTTGTCGCACGAAGATACATCCGTCACTTTGACCTGAAACATAAGGAAGGGTGATACAACCTTCAGTTTCTTTAATTTTTTTTTAAGTCGAAATTGTCGTGGAAATTGTGTCTATTATAGGAAAGAGAGTGAGAGGTATGGACCATGGACTCTATGTCTAGAACTCTAGAGGAACAGCTGAATTGCTTTCTCTTATTCATTGAGTGGCATTCAGTCATTCGGTTTGGTATTTTAAAGCGGGCGTTACTAGGCCAAATCATAAAGTGGAGGAGTTTCCTAATATGTCGGGGAATTTTATGATGAAGCCAATCAATAGGCTTGTATAGTAACAAAATCTAATTAGTATCAGTTAGACTATAAAAATTATATTTAACACGATGCGACGCTTTTAAAATTCACAATACGTAAGTAATACCGTGTTATAATTTTTTGTGCGTTCTGATGTCACAACTCTCGAGTCTTGATGCGTTTTGTCTTTGTGAGTATTCACTAATAAAAAAAGGAAACGTGTCCATATTATTTTTCAAAACTGATTGATTATTTATACTACACCTGCATGGAAAGTACCTTGATACTTTATCAAATTTACGGTAGAAAGTACGTCATTGCGTATCGAACAAATATGCGGGGAGAAAACGCATCTGAGCGGGAGAGAAAAGTGTATGAAAATCCATTTCTTACGTGGTTTTTCTTTTAGAATTTTGTTAAGTCTATGCGCCGGTAACCTAAATATCAAAAGCCAAAAAGTTTTTACAGTGAGTTTTTATCTCCTATCAGTTTTCGTAGAAAGTAAAATAAATATGATAAGTAGTGATAGTGATGATGAAAAATATTTCCTCGTAGGTGTAGTATAAAGCACTATATATCACTCGAGAGAAAGTGCGATTCCCGATCTCGGGTATTTTAAAGCCCTCCCCTACGGGTCGGGCTTCAAACGACACCCTCGACGGTAATCGGTCACTTTCTCCTCTTGGTTAACAATGTACTATTGTATTTGCAATTTATTGATGCTGGAAATTAGCGTATTATACGATTAGACGACGGCATAGACGCCATATATCTTATTCCTAGGTCATATTAATCTTACCTAGAAGTACTCTTCGTATGACGTCGCCGCTGCTAAGGTCGTACGCTGTGAGTCCACTGCGGTCACCCATCACGAGCATGGTGTGTGTGAGCGGCAGCATACGACTCATGTAGTTGAGACCCTGAACACAGAACCACCCTTTAATAACATAATATGAAGCACACATACATATTGTACACGAACATTTCAATATTTATGATTAAGCCCCATTTAGCGTGATAGCATACAGTAAGGTTCAACAGAAAAATTCTGATGTTTAAATTTTTCTGACAGAAACTTGCGGTATGTGGTCGCGCTTAGTAGGGCGCGAGCCTATAGCCAGTAACCGGCCACAAATCCAAATGTAGTTGACACTCAGAAAACAATTTTGATGTATTTCAATAACTTGACCAGATCCGGAGAACCGAACTCAAGAACTCATGCTGAGAATTCGCGCTTGCAACCGCTAGACCAACAATTAAGGCTCATAAATAAGGTTTCATTGTTCTTCGAGCCCGTTCCTATTTACAAAGCAAATGCAAAATTAAACAGACAGGTTGTCATTTTAACAGTCAACGTATGTTTGTTATATTTTTATGTTCTACTATAGCGCCTTGACTGCTGACCAGATTTTGACGACTGAGATAAGATGGCTGTCGCTATGGCAAGCGATCTTTGCTCTGCCCCTCTTCCGCGGACGCTTGCGTCGGGCCATTACAATGGGTATGCAGTTAAGGTGTTTTGAAACGTTGGCCTTAGGAAGTATAGTTCGGTAGTTAGCCTTGAGGGCGTAACGACCTTGATTTTTGTTATTTTGATGGATACAAACGATTTATTGTCAAAATGGAATATGATCCAAGGGACATAATTTTTTAGGTTTTTCTTAAAGATACCAACGAATAAAAAGGGTGCCTATAGGTAGTACTAGTAATAGGGATCAATAGTTACTATGGCACAAAAGTTGTAGGATTATTCAAGGCGAAGTTATACAACTTCGAAGATTCGTCATTTTCTGTTAAGAGGCCTCTTACAGTCCACTAGCGCCGCCAATCGAAAAAATGTCATAACTCGTAAATAGAATCAAAAATACAAAATGTGGTCTGTAATTACTGTAGAAAAGGCAATAACGTAATTTTATAACACACTAGCTTCTGCCCGCGGTTTCACCCGCGTCATGTTAGGCGTTTGGCCCTATGGTCCCGTCCCGATCAGTTCCCTTGAGGAGCACGTGGTACACGACGCACCGTGGCTCGGGCCTTGTCCTTTGTCGGACGGCGAGCTACCCATTACTCCCAACCGCAAGCGGCTGGAATATGCCCCGCGATTTGTTGCCCCGTGGCTGGGGCGATAGGTAGAGGATATCTTTTCCCGCACGCATTCCGACTGCTCCCCATTCACCTCGCCTGCCGCCGAATCCCTGAGGTACCTCCCACAATAACCGTGCCCGGGAGGACTTGCGTCAGGTTGAAGTTGAGGCTGAGGACGCCGTAGCGCATCTCCAACCACTTCTCAAAGATGATCTTACGACCGCAATTATGACTTGCCCAGGCAGTCATTATTTTATTGTAGTATTATTTTGAAACTATGATATCTCCTTAGATATTCATTAAAATCAAACGATGTCAAGGGCAATTTTGTTCAAAATCAAATGCTTGTGATGATTAACGTATTTATTTGGATAAGGATTAATATCATGTTAATGAAAATACCTTCGCAATTAATGAAGCTCTTTAAAATCAAATTTGATTTCCACAAAAAAGGTTATAGTGACTTAACCTTAAAAGATAGATATATGATCTCGCAGACTTTATTTTAGAACTTTTTATGAGAAATAATTCCGTAGTACATAATCTTTAACCGTTTACGCAGCGCACGCAACGGAAGCTCTCGAAAAGGAATTCATTTTCCCGATTTTGAAACATTTCTCACTGCTGCTCCGCTCCTATTAGTGATAGCGTGATGTTACATAGCCTATAGCCTTCCTCGATAAATGGACTACCCAAGTACCCGAGTAGTTCCAGAGATTAGCGCGTTCAAACAAACAAACAAACTCTGCAGCTTTATAATATTAGTATAGATTGTCAACACTTGAAATATAGCTGTTTAGCTAATTTTTTTTATTTGTAACAAAAACGGCCGTTTATGTTTAGAATGCACGATTGTTTTATTTAACACGCGTTCCGAAATGTTTTTTTTTACTTCTACACGTGACGCGCGCGTAAAATTGTGAGATATGCGCTTGTGTCTATATATCAGATCGGACTGTTAGACCAGGGGCCGTATTCTGACGTCTTAAAACCAGGCTTGTTCTAGTGAGTGAACGAGGTGGCGCTAGACGACTTGTATAGCTTTGTCTCTTTCACTCACTGGAACAATCCTGGTTTTAATACGTCATAATACGGCCGCAGCACATCTACAAGTACAGGAGCGAGGGATGGAACGGCGCGCGCTTTTTCCCGAGGTCCGAACTTTACGTGTGCAGGGCGCTATTGTGTAGGCGCGCCGCGGTACTAACAACGAACGAACCTTTCCCGCTTCTTCTCGACCCCCCGGCGGTCCGCCCCCGCCGAGTGAGACCCCCAGTGACCTGGGGGAGGCTCAGCAGAAGGCGACCTGCGACATGGGGGCCTTGGGGCGCTCCTACAACAAGTGTGTTAAATGAGTCCTCCCACCCAGGGCAGGGCGGGAGGGACTGTCAGACTTGTACTGACTAAAATCCACGGTGTCCTCCAATAGCCCTTTACGTACCGGGGTCACGGTAATTTCTGAGTCCCGCGACCACGGCAGGCTGTGGACCTCTACAGGCCCCGTCACTATGCTGACACTCCTAGAGGCGCGCGTGGAACACAACGCGCCGTCGATCCGGGCATGGTCCATGGTCGGACAGCGAGTCGCCCATTACTCGCCGCCCACATGCTTGTTGCGTGTTCCAGAGCTAGCCAGTAGCGATCCGGCAAGGGGCAGAAGTAAAACATTGTAGATACAATGACATAATATTGTCTCATTTACAGGGAATTTATAATAACCTGCATCTGTCAACTGCTACTAAAAATTACGTTTAACAAAAAAAAAATGGGGCATAACCCAATCAAGATTATAGTTAAGAGTACCTACATTAATTCACATAAAACTGTATTTTAGTTTGATTATTTATTTCGTCAATATAAAAGAAATGTGAAAAGTCCGTAGAATCGACACATTTTTGTACTGATGACACAGATAAATTCCGCTTTATGTAAATTAATATAACCTTATCCCTATTTTTCAACTAACTTGCCGAACTATAAATTATTTTTTTTTTGTCAACGTTGAAACAACATTTCACCTGGATATAAGGGTCGTTTTACAGTTACACTTTTTTTTAGACAAGCTGTCAACAAATGTATATTTGTTTGTGGTACGACGGATTATATGTTAACTGCTGGCAGCAGGTCTACCCGCTACAACTCAAAAAATATCAATTTTAAATAAAAATTAACAAACATCTATCATTCATCGTTTGCGACGATGAATGTTAGATCGCCTTACTTTTCTTTAAATAAATTGCCTCACGCTAGTAATTTCTTCTGTATCGTGGATGCTTTTACAAACATATAAACTCACATATACATACCCGGAACAACTACCTGTAAATCATACAAATATTTGCTCCGTGCGGCAATCGAATTCACGACACACAGCACAGCAGTTCAATTGCAATCACTACGCTAACCATGCATTTATAATACTAGTTAATTAATTAACATATAGAACAATTTTTATCCCAATTTATATTCCCTTGACATAATTTTCGAGTTGCAGCATGTATAACCGCTGGTTAACTATAACTTTGTATTTCTAAATGTAGTCACATCCGTTTACATAAAAAACAAATAACAAAAATAAGTTACTATGTGAATGGAATTCAGCATATGTCCCTGGAATCGATCCCAGATGCAGAGGCGCTCGTCTGCTCCCGCGGACACCACGTAGGAGGCTGTGTACGCGAGAGACGTCACCGCGCCGTCGTGTGCCTGCATGCTGTACAGGCAAGCACCTAAAAACATAACAAAAGTTACAATTAGGTTACTTTGAATTTTCAATCTAATGGGCAGACATACGCGACTGATATCAGCAAACGCGGAATTCAGACCTAAGATAGGGAATTCAAACCAAATATATTTGTAGATTGCCTAATTATATTAAATCTATCAGTTTTGACAATAAACAGAATATCGAGAGAAAATAGGCAAAACTGATTGATGACCCTAGAAGATCGAGGTTCTTTTTATTCTGCTTTTTTACGAATTCTTGAAGCGGGGATATTACAAAGCCTATTGCCGACTATTCATGGACAATGAATTCAGTTGATCAAACAAGTACCGCAATGTAGTCAAACTTGCATGCAACACGGATGTTATTTCTTGCCTTGTCTAAATGAGTATTTAATAGTACATTGTTCGCCAAGAGGTGAAAGTGACCGATAACCGTCGAGGGTGTCGTTTGAATCCCGAGCCGTAGGCGAGGGCATTAAAACACCCGAGATCGGGAATCGCACTTTCTCTCGAGTGATACATAGTGCTTTATACTACACCTGTGTGGAAAGTAAGTACCTTGATACGGGGAGAAAACGCATCTGAGCGGGAGAGAAAGCGTTTTTAGAAAGTACGTCATTGCATATCGAACAAATATGCGGGGTATTTGTTCGATATGCAATGACGTACTTTCTACCGTAAATTTGATAAAGTATCAAGGTACTTTCCACGCGGGTGTAGTATAAATACCTTTGTCTGTTAACACTCACCAGTATGCAAGTCCCACACACATAGTAGACCGTCTTGCGAGCCGCTGCCGGCGATGGTGGGCGTCGCGTGGTCAATGAAGCAGCTAGTGATGGGGCCGCAGTGACCGTGCAGCGTGAACAGCGGGTTTAAGTCAGCGCTGGAAAACACCTACCACAGACGTTATCTTACTATCCTACTTCTTACTAATCTTACATTTAAAAATCTTACTTAATACTGACGTAAAGCCTATACCAATAATTGTTCTTAACACATCTACGAGGATCGGAATAGGGTGAATACTTTTACAATTTTCTCAATTTCAAAGAACAGAATAAGAAGAATAACTTTTTTTGTTTCGTGTTAAAATCAAAAATGAGTCCTCCCACCCAGGCCAGGGCGTGATTGAGAAAACGCACACATCCCATATATTACTGAATCGCGGATTTGGAGTACAATAAGAATGGTTTAAGTACCTTTAGCACGTGGTCCTGTGCCCCGGTGAGGATGCGACCGCCTTCCGAGTGCATCTCTGTGATGGGTTGCTGATGTGGCCGACACTGCGCTATCCTCACGCATACCACCTCTATAACCATCATTATTTGTTAGCCACTACTTGAAAGTATGTATTATGTATGTAGACAAGGTTTAAAAAAACAATTTTACACGTCTTTTTTTTCAAAATTTGTACACACGGCTAAACATTAAGAACTATTGGCTACACATTAACACTATACAAAACGTTTTTCGTAGCTTTTTATGATGTTTCCGCACGTTCAACGATCGGCCTATACAGGTTTTGTACAGGTTGGTGTGTAACCGTGTGTACTTGAGGTCGGTTTTTCACAAATCTTACCAATTTGAAAAAAAAGGAAACATTAAACATCTCAGAGGCTATCGCAGTCGACTCCTGGACATAGGCCAGTATGTAGGCATCCAGTAGCCCCATCTGCTATCAGTTTTTCGTTTTATATTACCTGTTCATTGCCACTTCAACTTACGCTATATCCTATTGGAAATCAATACTGCCGTGGTATAACTGAAATGCCGTTATCTGCCAAAGCCGATGTTTTAAATAACATACAAAATGCGCTCTAAACATTTAAACCGATGTGACTTTTCAATGACGACAACTATGGTTGACTTGAAAAGTCTTCTCCAGGTCTCAAGTAGGGTGTTGTATTTTTTTAAGTTTAGCATTTTGTATGTTACCTATTCAAATAAATAATAAATAAATAAATAAATATTCCACAACTATAACACAACGCCATCTAGTCCCAAGCTAAGCAGAGCTTGTGTTATGGGTACTAGACAACTGATAAACGTACTTATATATTTCTAAATACATATATATTATAGATAAATTACACCCAGACACAGAACAAATGATCGTGCTCATCACACAAACATTTGTCCTGGGTGGGAATCGAACCCACGACCTCCGGCATAGCAGTCAGGGTCACTAACCACTAGACCAACAATTCAAAATGGCTTTGGCAGATAACGGCATTATAGTTATACCACGGCAGAATAGGGAAGGCCTATGTTCAGCAGTGGTCATACTACGTCTTATATGATTTCGAAGGCATATAGTTGAGTCCGGCTTATAATTTTTTAATCATAACCACGAGGACGACGCAGTAGACAGTCCAAGCGTGCGGCAGAGTAATTTTTAGAAGAAAAGACACACGGCTTACCTTCCCCATCGCTGAGATCCGTGTCGTAGGAGAAGCTCATTCTTGCACGCGTAGCCTCGGCGTCGGGGGCGTGCGCCCGCAACGACCCGGCGGAGCCCGTGCGTTTGTGCGCTGAACATAATACAACACGTTACTACATAAGTATGTAAAATCACCCAAACATTCATCAAAACCAAAGCATTTATTTCAAGTAGACAAGTTACAGGCACTTTTGAATTGTCAAAGACAAATAAATGAAAATACTACAAAATGATGGTGTTACTGTTCTAGTCACAAGACATAATAATTGTGAAAGTACCGTAGATGCTCATTTCAAGGCGTAGATCTATAAAGAGAAGAACGGGCAAGAAACTCTATGGAAACTCTTTTTCAATCAGATAATTATTACCACTTCCTCCTTCTTCTTCCAATCCTTTGTTACATCTTTCAGGTTGACAAATTCATCATTATATGAGAACGATGTAGCAAGTACCATAGCAAATATTAAAAAGATAATTCAGGAATATAAAACAATACCATCACCGACAGGTCACACGATTTCTTATATGTATACGAGGACTGACAATTAAGTTCCGGGAATTTCGCTCTGCAGTCTCTCCGGGTAACACTGGTGCGTTCGCTCCGGTCGCATTCGAAAGCTAACACGTTTCTATAGTAGTATACGAAATTTCAGCTTAATTGGTGCCGTGGTTGTGTTTTTATAGAATTTTAAACAAAGCTACTTTTTATACCCGTGTCGCGAAAATGTCGGATGTAAATTTCGAACAAAGATGTGCGATCAAATTTTTGGTGAAACTTGGGACAAAACCGGCGGAAATTTTACAAAAACTTCAGACAGTGTACAAGGATGATTGTTATTCGAAAACACGCGTTTACGAGTGGGCCAAGCGGTTTAAGGAGGGAAGAGAGTCGCTCGATGACGATCCGCGGGAAGGTGCTCCTTCCACGTCTCGCACCGACGAAAATGTTGCCCGTTTGCGCGCGAAACTGAACGAAGACCGGCGTGTTAGCCTTCGAATGTTAGAGGAGGAACTAGGCATCAATCGAGAAACAATTCGACGCATGTTGCATGAAGATTTAGGGATGCGCAAAGTGTGTGCCAAAATGGTTCCAAAAGTGCTCACCGCCGAACAAAAACACCTTCGTTTTTCGATCTCGCAAGATTTGATTTCACGGATTGACTCAGAAGGAAGAGATTGGATGCGTAGTATTGTGACCGGAGATGAAAGCTGGGTTTTTGAGTATGATCCAGAAACGAAAAGGCAAAGTTTTCAGTGGTTGGGAGAGGGTGAACCACGCCCGAAGAAAGCCCGGATGTCCAAGTCCAAAATCAAAGCGATGCTCATTGTTTTTTTCGATATTAATGGAGTAATTCATTGAGAATTTGTTCCTCCAGGCCAGACGGTCAATGCGAACTTTTATATTGAAGTTTTAAAGCGTTTACGGTCCAGAGTGTTTCGCGTTCGCCCCGATTTGGCGCTTAATGGTTGGACGCTGCACCACGACAATGCTCCCTCGCATTCCTCGTACGCTGTTCGCGAATTTTTAGCCAAACATTCCATTCCAACGCTGCCGCACCCCCCATACAGCCCTGATCTAGCCCCCTGTGACTTTTTTCTATTCCCAGAAATAAAAAATCACCTGAAGGGAATTCATCACGGGGGGTTAGAGAAGGTGAAAGAAGCCACGACGCGAGTTCTGAAACAGATTCCACAAGCGCGCTACGAAAATTGTTTCCAGGCATGGGAGCGCCGTTGGCGCCGGTGCATAGAATTAGGAGGGGACTACTGCGAAGGTGTCTAAGGTTGGTTTTGACAATTTTTAATTTATTCTTAATCTATTACAAAATTCCCGGAATTTAATTGTCAGTCCTCGTAGTTATACTGTAATTTAGTACTAACTGCCTCACTGTCTTGACAATCTGGTTGGTTGAGCGGTAATAAGTAATGCAAATGAAGAATATGAGGTCCTGGGCTCGATTCTCAGGTTAGGCAGTGTTTATGGGTGTGGCAATTAGCAATTCCTCAACAATACCAATGGAGTCGGGATTTGTGACGGGTTGATTGGAATAGGTTCACCCCTTATTACATGGGATTTTGTGACAAAATGTGCTTTTAGGTACACCAATGTTCCTATAGTATAATAAAGCAAGGCAAGCCTTCTTACTCCTCCTCTGTTATTATCAGTTTTTTTTTTGTTGGAGTATCCAGTACATTAAAATTCATTCTCCGGGCCCTCGTCGAACTTCATTGCTTGAGCATTTTATTGGTAATCGCCACTATTCATTCATTCTGGTTTTCAGGAGTTTAACGCTACGTCCTAGGTAGGCGGTTCAAAGCGAACGCGATTATGAAGCGTTGACACGCGAATTCAATGCGATGCGATGCGACGCGGCGAGTATGTCCAACGTGCACGCGAATCGTTTCGCACAGCCGCCACCGAACGCCGCCGTTCAATGGCGCTGTGCATTTGTCATGGACGTACGGAAACAAAAATATTATTGGAAAATTCATTTCTCAAATATCAAATGCTCAAGAAGTATTTACGGCGAAGGAGTGGAACTAATATTGTATACTTGTGTAATCTTCCCATTCGCGGTACGACAATAACGGGTTGTGATATTTTTTATTCCTTTTATCCCATAATGTAGGACGTTCTTGGATAGCATTAATTAAAATTTATATTTCCGACATTATAACCAAACAAAAACCCGACGGCCTCGCATCCAGATCGCGCGAAAATATCAAGCCAACTGATCGCGTTCGCATTATTTCGCGCCGCTTCGTACCGCACCCCACGTGCGTTTGGTAACGTAGGCCACTTCAATAGGTTTCGACTGTTTGTTGTTTTCGCGCCGCGCCGCATCTAGATCGCTCACGCAGGACGTCGCGATAGTGGTAGGATTAACTCTACAGAAATTTACAGTTATTATGATGTAAATATTTAGTACTAACTGCGGCGATGCGCCGTGCTGAACTGCCAGTCGACGTGCGCGCCTGATGCCGCGTTGTACGCGTCGAGGCGCAACAGTGTGAGGTGGCCGGCCAGCGACGCTGCGCAAACACGTCGTGCACCGGCCAGCGCGCGCACGTGTGTCACACCGCAACCTCCACGCGCCTCTGCGCTCCACCACACGCACTGCAACGTACGTCAACACATGTAAAGATCGCCTTCTCCAAACTACCCGGATGTAGAACTTGATGCAGCTGAATATCAGTATTTTATATGGAGCGACTGCCTATCTGACCTCAATAACACTCGTTTGTAACTGGATAATACATTACCCCATCCTAAGACGCAATAAATATTGGAAAGGCAATCGATTACTTTCGCTTCGTAGAGGTTACCTCTATCACACACTACCAATGTAACATTTAGCATTGATTTGTTGTGATTGGTTAGTGCTTTGAGCGACAAGGTTAGAGGACAAGCTGATGAATTGGGAAGAAACTTTAAACGTATAGTAATCTACTATGTTGAATTAAATTAGTGACAAAGTGTCGTTAAAGCTACTTTTTTTATTAAACAGATGGAAAAAAAAGCAAAATACAATAAAAAGAACAAGGATTCGGACCCTTTTCGCTGTGAACTATTACTGATCGGTTTGAGCCGATTTCACGTCGATGCTGTCAATATTTTGGTTCAATAAAAATTTTCAAGAGTGCAAATAGTTGTTGACTTGTAGTAACATTATCTTCAGAGGAATAGTTTATTTTATTTTTCTAAAAAGCTTGCAGTCTGACAATATTTGAAATTAATTAAAGGTATACTTTACCATGAGTTTCCCAGTACTGGCTTCCCAAAACTCGAGTCTTCCATCAGCACAACCCAATATAATAAGATCGTTACAAAAGTCCATACACCACACAGGAGATTCTTTGATCGCCTTTCCTCTCCAGTCTAAATTACTCACTAAGTTATTCCTACTGTCATCCTCCACTGTGGGCCCATTGTCACTTATTGTTAACTTATCATTACACTTAACACGAGCACTATTTACAGAATGTTCACTTGAATTAAATACGAATATGTTTTCATCACAATTATCACTATTCTTAACACTATTGTTTATTAAATCTTGATTACTTATACTTAAATTACTAGTATCCACATTTTCTTTAGCCTCGTTATAATTATATAAATCATCTTGTTGGTCGCCGCAGTATAAATTTCTGAAACAACATAATTAAGTGATAATTAAGTGCGAAGTGCATCTTCGCTTACCATGACACGAATAGTGGTCAAACCGCTTAGCATATAGGTTAATACAAAAAAATGAATGCAATTAAGTCGTAATTTATTCATGAGATTGTTTATGTTCTATAAATACGAGACTGTTTTTGTTTTCTGGTTTTTCTAGTTTGGTAATCGAGTTACAACTCTTGTTTTCCCTCTTGTATTCCTCCCGTCCCGTTTGTGATCACAAACGGGACGGGAGAATCTGGGTAGGCAAAATGCACCGTTGCCATATTTCAGAAGGCATACAAGCTATTGCCAGCGGCTTTACCCGATACAACTCGAAAAATATACCAAGGGAATATAAAATAGGATAAAAACTATCCAATGTGCTAATCTAGGTTATACACAATAATTATGTGTATAAAATATCATCCACAGCCGTCAAGTGGGTTTTACGTGAAAGAGTAACAAACAAACATACATCCACACATTTTTGATAGTAGTATAATACAATTGGTTACCTGTAATTCTTGGCGAAATCATATTTGGTGGTTTCGGCGATGGAAAGGTTCGGTTGGTGCGGGGAGTCCCGAGGCCCCACCGGCCTGAAGCGCAGCCCGCTTATGTAACTGCTCAGCCCCTTGCGCAGCCTGTGCACGTTCTGTAAAACAAAAATACTTATTAAAATAATAACATACAGAAGAATACATTATTTAAGGTATTATTTAAAATTAATTTATTAATTATTGCATTTAATGACATTGAAACTTGAATTGGAAACATGTTTTCGAAAGTGTGAAAGTTGTATGCAGGTTTTACTTGCACAGTTCCCAATTAAGTAGGTTGACAGTTACTTGAAACAAAATGTACAAGTTCAAACTATCTACCTACATACAACTTATAGCTTGTATGCAAGTTGGACAATTTGCAACTTGTATGAACAAATTATTTGTAAAATAGAAACGCGCTTTTAGGTGTGCATAATAGTTATTTATGCAACTGTAGTATAATCAGGGGTATTAAAACACGAATGTGAGTTTATAATAGTTTATAATAGTATCACATGAGTGTTTTAATACCTAATTATAACAGTTGCATACAAGACTTTATCTACAATCATGATGTGAATCCTCTATAAAAGATTCTCATACCATACCATTATTCGCATACCATATTAGAGTGAAAAATGGCGGGAAATAACACGATAAGACGAGAATGCGAAATTACGAATAAGTCTACAATTTATTATTCTTTTTCATATTCATTACCGTAAACGTAGGTTACTTTAACCCTTAGGGGCTACTATGGCCCAAATCAAGAAAAGATTTTGATTTCCCGCCTTTATTTTGGAGTGACAGATACCGACGTAGTTTGTACTAAAATTCATAGATGGCGATATAGGCGTGTCGGTAAACAGTTTATGGTCGCTAATTCGTTCGTTTTTAACGGTCAGTAGTGTTGACAAGTTGTGACCTGCAAAGTGCAAGAATTTTGTGTGTGCAAACTTTGTATCGTAACAAAATTTTAAGGTAAGTCTGGCTGTCTCTTTGTAGTTGGTCGTATCAGACATGTAAAGGAGATGCGTAATGCCAGATATTGTCCAGTTTTACGAACTTTTTGGTATTAAAATTACAGATATAAAAGTGCAGGGTACTTTGACCCGCAAGTGTAGGTATCTTTAGCCCATGGGCCAAAGTAACCTACAGTTATGGAATTTCATATAATTTCTTGATTATCGTTTTAAAATAAGTTTCTTTTCCTTTTCAGATTCTAAAATATAGATATATTGATATGGTGAAGCAATCAACATGCCAAGACACTACAAAAGAAAAGTAGGAAATCGCAGATACGTGGATTATTCCAAGGAGCAACTCGTAGAATGTTTGGCTAGGATACGATCCAAATCACTAACACAAAGAGCTGCTGCTGACCTATATGGCATTCCTCGCAGCACGTTAAAACTCAAATTAAAAAAAATAGATGGCAACAAGCCTGGTCACCCAACAGTGTTTTCTGAAGATGAAGAGAATTCATTTGTGGCCCATATAACTGCTTTATCAGAGTTTGGGTTCCCTTTGACTGACGTTGATCTCCAGTTTATTGTTAAAGATTATTTATCATCACAAGGAAGAGAAGTAAGACAATTCAAAAATAATGTTCCGGGAAGAGAGTGGATAAAAGCTTTTCTCAGAAGACACAAGAGTTTGTCAAAGCGTTTTGCAAATAATATAAAAAGAATCAGAGCTCAAGTTTCAGAAAATAATATGAAAGAATTCATCGAAAATGTGAGTACGGAAGTAGACTCAGTTCCACCTCAAAATGTTTACAACTATGATGAAACAAATCTGACAGATGACCCAGGAAGAAAAAAAGTTATATGCAGGCGTGGATCTAAGTACCCAGAACGTGTTTTAAACTCTACCAAAGTCAGTTATTCTGTCATGTTCTGCGGAAATGCTGCTGGAACCGCAGTCCCTCCTTATATTATATATAAGTCAGAGCATTTATGGACTACGTGGACAGAAAATGGGCCCGATGGTGCACGTTATAATCGAACCAAGAGCGGCTGGATGGATTCTGTAACCTTTGAGGACTGGTTTATCCGCCATTTGTTGCCAATACTAAAAAAACAAGAAGGTCGAAAAGTTGTCATTGGAGACAACTTATCGTCGCACATCAGCAAAAATGTTTTGTTAGAATGCGAGAAACATAACATTAGCTTTATCTGCTTGCTTCCCAATGCTACTCACATCTTACAGCCGTTGGATGTAGCATATTTTCGGCCTTTAAAAATTAAATGGCGAGAAGAGTTGATGGCGTGGAAAGAAAGCCAGCAAGGTAGAAAACTCCCTTCAACGCCAAAAGAACTGTTTCCAAGTCTGTTGAAGAAGGATCTCAATAAATTAACAGACACTTCCACCAATTTGATTTCTGGTTTTAGAAGATCAGGGATCTATCCACCAAATGTGGAAGAACCTCTAAAGAGGTTGCCAAAGCAAGACAGAATTGTTAACATTGACTTGATTGGAGACGTCTTCCTTCAAAAACTGGACCAGGCACGTAATTCTGACATAGCAACCGCAACTAAAACGATTAAAAAGAAAAAAATAGATGTGCCTGCAGGTCGTTCTATTTGTGCAAAAGACGTTTTAGATGCTGGACCTTCTGGCTGTCAGTCTAAATCCCGGAAAATGCTTCAACCAAAAACTACAAAGAAAGTCTTAAAGAAAAAGCCCGTATTATTTGAAAATTCTTCAACAGATTGCAGTGATGCTGATATTATTAGCCTTGCTTCATCTACAGAAGATCTTATCATGGCCTGTGAAGTACCGGAGGACTCTGAAGATGACATGCCATTAGCAACGCCCAATCCTCAGAGCAGTGATAGAGAAGACAAAACTATCTGTATCTCACCAGTACTGAAGCTTCCAACGCCCGATCCTCAGAGCTATGATAAAGAAGACAATGCTATCGGTGACTCACCAGTACTGTGGCTTCCGACGCCAGATCTTCAGAGCTATGATAAAGAAGACAATGCTTTCGGTGACTCACCAGTACTGAGGCTTCCGACGCCAGATCTTCAGAGTCTAGATGCTGGATACGAGGAAATAGGTCATGCTCAGAACTGCCATAAGGCAGAGAAAGCCGTTGCTGACTCACCACTACTAAAGCTTTCCACGCCTGATGCTCAGGTATGTGATAACAGAAATGAACCTTCGACGAACTCATCTTTGGTCTGTCTTCCAACACCCAATGATTATTCGATTGGTGATCACGTTATTGTTTTATGGAATTCTGTTAAATATCCTGGTCTAATCATATCCGAATCTGAAGAAGGAGCAATGGTTTCTTGTATGAAGAAATGTAAAGAATTTTGGCGATGGCCTGCCATAAAAGACGAGCAGCTTTATAGGTGGGAAGACTTGATAGAGAAGATTGGGATTCCCAAATTTATAAAGAAAGGGTGTTTCGTCGTGTCAGAACTGGATAAGGAAAACAAAGTTATCTGTGACTCACCAGTAGTGAAGCTTCCGACGCCCGATCCTCAGAGCTGTGATAGAGAAGACAATGCTATCGGTGACTCACCAGTACTGAAGCTTCCGACGCCAGACCTTCAGAGTCTAGATGCTGGATACGAGGATACAGGTCATGCTCAGAACTGCCATAAGGCAGAGAAAGCCGTTGCTGACTCACCACTACTAAAGCTTTCCACGCCTGATGCTCAGGTATGTGATAACGGAAATGAACCTTCGACGAACTCATCTTTGGTGTATCTTCCAACACCCAATGATTATTCGATTGGTGATCACGTTATTGTTTTATGGAATTCTGTTAAATATCCTGGTCTAATCATATCCGAAACTGAAGAAGGAGCAATGGTTTCTTGTATGAAGAAAAGTAAAGAATTTTGGCGATGGCCTGCCATAAAAGATGAGCAGTTTTATAGGTGGAAAGACGTGATTAAGAAGATTGGGATTCCTAAATTTATAAAGAAAGGGTGTTTCGTCGTGTCAGAACTGGATAAAAGTTCCTAAGTTCCTATTAGATTAGTTATATTATGTAGATTAGATTATTAAACAGATACAATATTGAAACCGTTACCTAAAATGTAACTGATGATTCTCATAAAACAGACTGAATTGATGTTAATTTTGATAAGAAAAATAAGATTTTTGTTGTTTTTTTTTAAATATTTTATAAAAACTTTATACTAAGGCTAAACTCATAATAATATAAGTCCCTACAAATAAGTAGTTTGCAAAGCAAAGTGTTGATTATGTTTAATTTTTTAGTAAAAAAATATTTTTTTACTGAGATTTACAAAAAACCTTGATATTATGAATAATTTTCTTTGAAAAATAAACCGAATTTCATGTATTATGGTACTTTAAATCCTCTGCTCTTATTCCCTGCAGCCTAAATTAGCCCTAAATGAAATTTACTATGTTTAAGCTCCTATAAACGGTGTGGGTCAATGAAACCACCTCCAAAGTACAACTTTGGCCCAAAATTAAAAATAAAATAAAATAGTTTTTAGTTTTAAATGAAATATATTTTTTACTTTAATTAGTTACTTATATCTTTGTCAAACGATCTAAGGCTGTGCAATATCCATGTGTCCATTAGAGGCCAAGAAATCAAGAGAAACGTAAAAAGATACCCTATTTTGGGACAAAGTAACCTACGTTTACGGTATATCACGCGTTTGGATGATATAATGATCATAATATCATTGAGTGTTTTAATGTTGGCAATAAGCTAATTGTTATAGGTTCTTTTATAGAGGATTTATTGCTATTAAGCATGATAGTAGATAAATAAATTAAGACAACGAGTACTCAGTACTCGAGTACTCACCTCACTTGTTCTTGGGGATGTATCAGGACTGTGATTAACTAAAAGGAAATAAAAACATCGTAAATAATATACAAAGGTTAGAAAACGGAAACGGTAATGGTCAAAACGGGCGTTAGTCCAACAGTATTGAAAATTTTCAACAAGATAGCAAAAAAAAGGGATGAATAATATGCTAAATACGAGTTGTCAGAAACCAGCGGCAGAAGAGCCAATAGAAAATGTTACAATTTACTGTATTTTGTCAAAGATTTGACTACAGCAGTAATTATTTTTTTAAGAATACTATATGTTGAAACAATTTTCTAAAAACTCAAAAAGTATAAGATGGTTTCGTTCAAGAATTAGTGTTGTCACAATTTCCTTTTGCCCATACATCATACAAAATCTATAAGGAAAATCGCGTTTTGATGATTGGCTCATAAAAAGTATGTCAATTGATTGGTGATTCAAATCCCTACTGGAATATTTATCTAAGTCTTTGAATTAAATGCCACATCATTTATAAATGGTATACCATACCTTCACGTGCTTCGTATGTTAAATTACTTTTCTTCGAAAACTTCTCATACAAGTCCTTTTGCAACTTGAAGAAGCTGAAATAGAGAACAACATTTAAGTGCATAAATCTAAGAATAACACACGACAATATTTTGAAATTGTTAGGAATAATGATCAGCGGACACTGAAACGCAAGAGACGCTCTGATACTGGTAATCTGTACCTTTTGGTATAGTAAATAAAGTTAGATTTTGAGTAGCTTTATTAAAATGTGCATGCAACGTCGTGATTTGGTGTGAATTACTGAAAATATTACTATAATACTATTAGGTGCTGACTCAATGAAAATACTGGTATTGTATTGTATCCCGTTAGACTGAATAATAAAACTGACATATTTGAGAAAACTTAGGGTAGGCAGATAATGAGCTACCAACTTGACTCGGGACTGGCTATAGTGTGGCATGCGTGTGATGTTACAGGGGGAGTCGTAGGTACACGATACACCACAAACCTGTCCCGAATCGGCCGGCCGCACATAAGGCAGGTCGGCATCAGTCCGGGGCAAATGAAAAATTGGATCCCGTTACTCATCGACACACGTGTGCGAGGGACACAGGGGTGGATATAGCCGGAACGGACGGGTCTGCCCGACTCGAGACAATGAGGATTTTAGAAAGGCAGAATTAAGAGAAGGTACTAACGCGCCGCGGTCTATATTCGTGATGATCTCTCCGTTCTGCGAGTCCCACACTTTGATGTTGCCTTGCAGACAGGAGCTGACGACCTTCTCGCCGTCGGTAACCAAACACTCGACTTCCTGACTGTGGCCCGCCACAACTAAGGGCACCGCTTCCATCACCAGCTGAAATACAAACATCCGTAGTTAAACTTAGTTCTGCGAAATGGATGGCCTAATCCGAAACTATAAAGCCTTTGTCAAACTGACAGGCGATAGCGATCCGGACCGAGTCCGAAGCGATGCGAGACGTCAAACTGGGTGCAGCGAACCGAGGCGTGACAGTTGTATTAGCTGACTTTTTATGAACGACGTCAAACAGAGCAAATACGCCTTCGCCACGTCTTCGCATCAGTTCGGTCACGTTATTGGATCGCTTTTGCATTTCTTTGTGACTGGATTCAAACAATTCCATACATCTATATATATAAAAGAATTACAAATAAAAACGCCTCGCTTCCTATTCGCCACGCCTGTCTGTTTGACAAAGGATTAAGAGCAATGGAAAATACTTAAAGCTGTCTCGGAATCAATTTGATGAAAACTGAAACTGCATCATTGGATTTTTTTTTAATGTAACAATATTTTTAGCCAAGAATCGAACCCTTTGATTTTGGAAAAACAACACAAACTGCGAAACGTAGTGAAGGAATCGAACGTTTTAAGTAATATGATACAAACCTGTACTGCAGGTTGCTTGGCAACTATCTTTCGATACTCGTCGTCATCACTCCACGATGCTCGCCATTCAGCATAATGGCGAGAACACACGCACCTGAAAAACATTCTTGTGTTACTGTATGGACAAGTGATGCGGAGGAATTAGGAAAGCTTTGAGTATGCATGTGGATAGAGACGCGATACAGAATTGCATCGATTGACGATATCGGTCAGATATCGCACACACCTCCGGCCGAAGATAATGTATGGACAATAGCTAGTGTTTGCTAATGGAGTCGCACGTCTTGACGATATCGCTCACAGATCTGCTCGATATCGAATTGCATGTACGTGCTAATGACTCCGTTCGAAATTCGATTGCGCAACTACTCGTCACAGGCGACAATTTTGTATTTTGTTTGCAGCGCCTTTATGTCGTAGTAGTAAGGTGGATTTTTGTAGTTCACGGTCGAATTGCATCGGATCACTCCATTAGCAAATAAGTGCGACTTGAATGGACAATCGACTCGATATCGCATGAGTCACGTCGCGTCATGAGTAAGCTCCCATAGTTTCCATCAAAATCGGTCTCGAGACTCTTTTGAGCATCTTTCGATATTAGTATCGTATCGTAGTTTCGGATTTGGTCATTCCACGCGCAGTTGAAAAAATCATCTGTAGATGGGACCCTGAAGATGATTATAGACGTTTACAGTTTATGAAAACTTGAACGGAGAGAATTGGGGTTAGTTGTTCATCATGATGAGTTCGTGTCTTGGTGAGAACATAAGGTGGTCATTTGATTACCTGTAAAGTACTACCATCATGTAAGCGATGACGGCGACGCTGATGGTGCACAGGATTGCCAGCAGGAGGATTTCCATCGGCGTGGTAGGGTATATGGGCAGGTCCGAGCCCTTCCCCCACTGATGAGGCGTGCCTTTACCTTCAACTACCTCGAAATCTGTTCAAATACAAGAAATAATACTTTAAAGTTGTATGTGGGCCAACAATATGAAGTAAACAAATGTTATTTTCTGGAACTACTACGAGTTATAGCTTGTTTTTTATCGTGGTAAAATCATCAAATGAGTCCTCCCATCCAGGGCAGATCGGGAGGTGATGTCAGACTTGTACTGAGTATAATCCACGGTGTCCTTCAATAGCCCGTTACGTTGCGGGGTGACGGTAATTCGTTAGACCCGCGACCACGAGCTATAAAAAGCTTGAAGAAAATATAAATGACAAACATAACGCTAAACCATACAAAAACGAACGGCGTGCTTTATTATATTTATTAGGATATTCTACATCCTAATTAATAAATGCGAAAATGGGTTTGCTTATTTATTTGAATTAATTTTGTCGTGTTTTTTTTTTTGTTTTTCCTGACTTAAAAGTTGTAGTTGGTGATTAAAGCTGCGGGAAAAAACTTATAATAAATAAATGTATATGGTAGCTACCAGGTAATATGTCGTTGGGGTCCAGGGCAGCTGCAAGCGCCTTCCAGCGCAGCGGTGGCGGGTCGCGTTCGTCGGGGTTGCGCACGCCAGCCGCCAGCTCGGGCGCCACGCGCTGGCTAAGCAGCAGCGGCGGCAGCACCGCCACGTGCCGCCCCGCCACTGACTCATTGTAGTGCGAGAGGATCTTCGACCAGTGGTGCGACGACAACCTGGACATGCCAAGTTATAGAATCAAGTGTTACTTTGCAGAAATCCATGGCCGAATGAAAGAACAGGATTTTCGTTCAAAAATCATATTGAACTACAGTTTCGTTTTTTCCAGAATTTATAGGTTTAATTATTGACCTCGAATACTTTGATATTTGATCAAAATTGGGCTCAAGACTCCTTTGAATAATTTTCGCCATTCGTGATATTGGGATTTGGCCATTCAAGGTTTCTCATAAAAACCAAGTGTATTTATAGCCGGGAATGGAATGTATACAGGAAATATTGTCATGTAAACCCGCGGGAAAGAGCGAGTAATGACTAAGTTTAACACATTGATATAATAATAAATAAGTATTAATTTGATCTTACCTTGACCAGGGTCGTGAGAGCGGGGAATGTTTTAGCATAATCGTGTCATTTGCATCCACAATCGACTTTTCGGCGTCAATATCTAACAGTGGCGGGAACACCAGCGGATTTCTTTCGCTGTTGTTGTAATACACGAATGTCGATTGTTTTTGCTCGTGCTTCTCATAATTCTTTCTGTTAACTTCTGCTTCAGATTTCTCAATGTTGCTTATGAAATAATCCACGACACCGGAGTTGTACACTATCATTGATATCCAAACGAGCATCCAGACCATGAAAGCACGCTGGAAGAAGCGCGTCCTCGCCCACATGTTCACCAAGCGGATGCGCTTCGGTACGTGGTCCTGGTGACCCGGACTTGAGTTCCGTTTAGCCACCACGTCCGTTGGACTGTTGTGTGCCAGACCATTCAACCTCGGATGAGATTTTGACTTGGTCATCCTCTGAGGTGAAAAGCTATTTTCTTCCACATAGTTCTTACTAAATCTCCAGTTAAGAGCGTTATTAGCATTAAAATATTCCTTCAAGTGTAACTTATTGTTTTGTTCTTTAAAGTATTCCAAACGGCGTACATCTACTCCGAGGATAGTGGCAAAAAAAGACATTTGAATAAAATAGTCTGATATTAAACTGACTATCATGAAAATGGAGAACTCTTGGATAAATGGGACGAAAGTAAAGAAGCTCACGGTAAGTATCGTAATTTCCGTAAGTAAGTTCTTGGTGATGGACCAGCCTTCTTTGCTGAGTCCCTGAGCGAGTCTGATCTTCACATCGAGGCGAGAGTCAGTGGATGTTACACTCTTGGTGAGTACTAAGACATTTTCCAGTCCAACAATGATGACCAAGTACGGAAAAATTTCTTTGCCTTGCAAACTCAGGGAAAATCCGAAATACAGACAGATCCCCATTGACATGGCGAGACTACCACCTATGGTAAGGACAGCACACGCAGCGAGACCTAGTTTAGATCTAATAAATTCTATTTTTCTTACAGAAAAATAAACATAAAGAAATAGTCCTACAAATGTTATGGTCAATGGGACAAGTTCTCGATAATTGAACTGCCCTGGATAGTACACAAGCGTGAATTCGTTAACGTGTGTGTACGGCATCTCTTGATATAGCGGGTACATTTCCTTCAGCTTCTTAGTTAGAGATTGAATAAATCTGTAAAAAAAAAGAATAAGGTATATTTATAGGTGACACTTATCAGCTACGTAATAATGAATGCAATATTGAACAGCTGGCTTCCAACTTCGTGACTTCAAAGACACTTTATTCTGTTAGTTAGTTACCTTTGGTCTGGCTGTTGGTAGAATATTGTGACAGCATACTGTAATACGCGTGGCCTTGCCCTTAGAGGATACCTTTTGATTCCAGTTTCTCGGAGTCGCATACCAAATGCCATTTCGGCTATTGATGCTTTGGATTTCTGAAGGTTCTGAAAACGAAGCTTAATTGTAAGGGCTATTTTATATCTAGTTGACGGAAACATTGTTACTGCCAGTAACATCACGCCTGCAATCCTAGAATAATCCTTCTTGGCAGACGTGTCCAAGAGACTTAACTTTATAGTTAACTAGCGACCCGCCCCGGCTTCGCAAGGGTGCAATGCTGATACTAAATACACTACAGAAAAACTGTGAACGTTGTATATAAAAACATAGCGGCCCGCTCTGGCTTCGCACGGGTATAAAATATATAGCCTATGTGATTAAAATCGATCCATTAGTTTTGATTTATTCATTACTGCCCGTGCCCGCACGCGTTAAATTTGGAGTAAAACAATCCCCCTTTCCCTACACCATGAAGATTTCCTGCTATCTTTGGAATATCTAAATTCATACACTACATTTTTACTTATTTACTTTTTACATTTTTAACTATTTATTTTATTTTTACAACATATTACAGAATGTCTTTATAAACAACGTTGCACGCTCTTGCCGCACCGGGCGGCCGGCCGGTACCGCCGCAAACGCTACGTCCCGCAATTTTTAAATCTGTAATATCTTCGAAAATATTCACTTAAATCATACGGTGTAAACGGCCATATAGATCTATATTAAATGAAAAATGTATTCAAGGTATTTCATTGGTTAAGGATTAATGCTGTATTGGTTAAAATCGCTTCGAAAATTAGCCATTATTTGTAGTAAAAAGTAAATGACAAAAAAAAGTTATTGTGGGTTATCCATAAGAGATAGACATATACCATCACGGACTTTTCTGTAGACCTTTTCAATGTGTACAATACTTAGTACATTATTTTGATAAAACTCGTACGGCCTTATTACAAAAACTAAACAAACCTTGGTTTAAACCTGGTCTATCAAGTCCAGGCTTATCTGCAGAGCCATGGTTTAAATTTATCCGTATTACAAAACTAAGATAAAACGTCGACTTTAGTACCGCCATTTGAACGATTGTTTATACAATTAAATCCACAATGAGTAATAACAATTAAATCTACCTTGTTTCAATCCATTTTGGGTGAAAATAACACAAAAACTACAACACAATGAAAAATTTGCTATGAGAAACTTTGACATACCTTTGACAGCTACTACTGTTAGACCATGGTTTATCACAAAACCACGATTTGTAATAATCTTTGTTTAAACCGTAGTTTTACAAGATTAAACCTGAGTTTTTAGTTAAACCCCTTTTTGTAATAAGGCGGAATAGGTTCAGCTTGCAATAAGCGGAAAAAATGTAATTATTTACGACATCACATTAGAAACCTCAAAAATAGCAGTACTTCTCCACTATTTAATGGATGTTATCTATATATATAAAAGAATAGGGTTTTTTATTAAGACTCGACTACAGCCGAAACCGCTAAACGCAGTAACTTGAATTTTGGACAGCAGTTGCAGTCTACCATGTAGGGGGGCAATAAGACGGGATTTTGCGAAAGTCCTCCTCTAAGGGGGTGAAAAGGGGTGAAAACTGTTGTATGTAAAATCTTATTCCTTGGGTTTATAAACTTGAAACTTAGTGTGAATATGAGTATAAGTAAATAAAAAAGATGGACATTAATAGTTTTTAATAACTACCCTCCATTGGTAACCTAGACGATGATTAAGTTTGTATGGGAAAATCATAACGCGTTAACCGATGAATTTGAAACTCAGTATATAGAAATTAGATGAAAAATAATCAAACACGTGTTTTTGGGTTTTTTGAAAATCACCCCCCAAGTTAGTGAAAAAGGGATATTCAAGTTTTAAGGTAAAGATATTGAACGCTAAACGTAGAAAGCTGACTTTTGGATGGTAGTTGCCGTTAATTATGTAGGTGAGAATTAAGAAGAGATTTTGCGAAAATCCATCTCTAAGGGGGTGAAAAGGGGTGAAAACTTTTGTTTTAAAATCTTTTGCTCTGGGTTTATAAATTTGGAACTTGGCGGGAATACGAACGTAAGAAAATAAAAAAGATTGGCATTATTAGTTTTTTAAAACTACCCTCCGTTGGTAATCTAGACGAAGTTAAAGTTTGTATGGGAAAATCATAACGCGGTAACCGATAAATTTGAAACTCGGTATATAGAAATTACATTAAAAAAAAACAATAAAAACGCGCGTTTTTGGATTTTGGAAAATCACTCTAAACTCAAAACTTGGCAGAAATAGTTTCCCAATCGAGTAAAGAAAGGATCCGTAATTATCTATATTTAAAAAATCAACCTAGCGGGCGAACATCGGAATATCAATATGTGTACACTAATATTTCGAGTTTGAAGTTAGAAACACGCGCTGACGAAGTCGCGGGCGGAGTGCTAGTTATACATATAAACCTTCCTCTTGAATCACTCTATCTATTAAAAAAAACCGCATCAAAATCCGTTGCGTAGTTTCAAAGATTTAAGCATACAAAGGGACATAGGGACAGAGAAAGCGACTTTGTTTTATACTATGTAGTGATAGTGATTAAATATAATGTATGGCGTGTTGTAAATAATAAGACTGAACACTATTTTATTAATTCGAAGTTAGAGAATAATTGAGAGGCATCAAAGAAGCGACATGTACAAGATATTTGAAAGATGTAAATCAATATTTTATTGCTTTCCATAATGTTAAATAAAACAGTTGGTATATCAAAACGAAAATCTTTTTGATCGAAATCAATTATGGACCCTGTCGGGCACAGCAAAGTTAAATTAATTAATTAATAATCCTTCCTTGGCATTCAGGTAAAGACTTAACTGAATACCTATAATATCCTTAAATTCTATAAACGACTATGCACATTTAAATAAACTAAACATTATCAAACACACTAAACACGATACGATCCTTAGAGTATCTAATAGTAGGTATGTCTGTTTTACTAGAGTTCCATGTAAGACTATCATAATCTGGATTAGTGTCCAGTCAATGCCCTATTAAGCTGCCTGTCCATAGTAGCTGAGCGAGAATAGGATTGCACTAAATTTCCGCTCCTCTGTGGTATAATCAGCAGTCTAGCTCCGGTTCTGTGGACAGGCAGCTTAATAGGGCATTGACTGGGCACTAATCCAGACTCTGTTGTTCCTATCGTGGAATTCTGGATGGAAAAACCCAATAACAGTTTTCTCACGCGGCTGGGTATGGGAACCATGCTTGAGGACATCAACACCAAATAGACACAAGTTTAGTAATTATAATGGAAATTGCCTATAATAGCTGAAAACTGTTTACAGATTTTTTAATTTATCGGTAGGTACGCGTTTGACCACTGTCTCGTCTGATAGTAATTCTAGCCATTCCAGTGAAGCATGCAGCATCAGTCTAAGGTCGACTTGATATCGCTGTACCAGAGAAGATTAGGTCTCGATACAGGCAAAAGCTATGTCATTGTCTACAAATGCAAGACAACGGAGCCGATCACACTCTTTCGACTTCAATATAATCTGTCGTATTGTGTGGTTGTGGTCATTGGTGCTGTACCTGTACTCCCTGAAACCCAGTCCGCTCCAATGGCGGAACTCGTCATTGCGAGAAACAATTTGTGAAGATTTTTGAACTTGTATACCTGGCTAAGGAGCAAAATGAGTCCCCATTTTTAAAGAAACTAAATGAGCTATTGCAATTACTATTGTTGAATAAATGAATGCTATCCCTAACGATAAAGTAATCATCGCGACATTCAAATCAACCATGACCCCGGCTGTGTACGACTTCACATAATGCCTCCCCATTATGTGCAGTCGTACACAGCCGGGGTCATGGTCAAGCCGTGTCTCAGGATCTACTCAACCAATTAAGATAAATTATTTATTATGAAGCTAGGCTGATAAAGCCAAGCTCAATAATAAATAATTTATCTTAATAGTGTAATACCGCTTTTAAAATCCGCTAAGCTATACATTTGCTCGTGTCTGTACTAAAAATGAGATAATTTTGTTAAACTATTTTCTTAACTCTGTTGTGAGAATTTTATATCTGACTAGCACTCCGCCCGCGACTTCGTCAGCGCGTGTTTCTAACTTTGAACTCGAAATATTAGTGTACACAAACTGATTTTCCGATGTTCGCCCGCTAGGTTGATTTTTTTAAATATAGATAATTACGCATCCTTTATTCGATTGTGAAACTATTTATGCCAAGTTTTGAGTTTATCGAAGCAAGCAGTAAAATCCTTCCCTTAAAACTAAATATAAAAAAATATAGGGGGTGATTTGATTTGAACTTCTATATACTGAGTTTCAACTTCATTAGTTAGCACGTTATGATTTTCCCATACAATTTTTGAAAAACTAATAATGTCCTTCTTTTTTATTTACTTATACTCATATTCGTACCAAGTTTCAAGTTTATAAACCTAAGGGATAAGATTTTACATACCAAGGTTTTCACCCCCTTAGAGGTGGATTTTCGCAAAATCCCTTCTTAATTCTCACCTACATAATTAACGGCAACTACCACCCAAAAGTCAGCTTTCTTCGTTTAGCGTTTAATATCCTTACCTTGAAACTTGAATACCCCTTTTCATCAACTTGGGGGGTGATTTTTGAAAAATCCAAAGACACGTGTTTAATTATTTTTGATCTAGTATGATTTTCAAATTCATCGCTTCGCGCCTTATGATTTTCCCATACAAACTTTAACATCGTCTAGATTACCAATGGAGGGTAGTTTAAAAAAAATAATGGTGCCAATCCTTTTTATTTACTTATACTCATATTCGTACCAAGTTTCAAGTTTATAAACCCAAGGAATAAGATTTTTCATACAACAGTTTTCACCCTTTTTCACCCCCTTAGAGGAGGACTTTCGCAAAATCCCGTCTTATTGCCCCCCTACATGGTAGACTGCAACTGCTGTCCAAAATTCAAGTTACTGCGTTTAGCGGTTTCGGCTGTAGTCGAGTCTTAATAAAAAACCCTGTTCTTTTATATATATAGATTAAGGGTCAAGTCACACCGAGACGCGACGCTGCGCGCACATTTCAATAGAGCTACTCAAAATGTAACTCTATTTACTACACGAAAATATACACATTTGCAGTATCGTTGCATCACGTCGCGTCTCGGTGTGGGCTGACCCTTACAATAAAGATACGCAACAAATTTCAACATAAGACAAGAGATGTGTGTGTACCACAACATTAGATACACCTCTGCCTCACCCTATGGAGTTTACAGGCGTGATATCGTGTTCAATTTAGACATAGTATGACATAAGATCTTCAATAAAATACAATTCATGATTGAGTCGCAGAAGTACATGACGACAAGAAGGACTGAACTACTTGATGCAGCAACTCACTGCGTTGTTTCCGCTCTCGGCAATTTGTCCACAATCATCGCCTAGCTGAGGATCTCCTTGACCAGATTGCTAGTAATTGGTACTGTTGTAACAGAACAAGATTTGATCTGTCGTCAGACAAACCCTTGAGGTATTCTACCGTAGTCAAACCCAATGAAACGCTGTTTTTTTGACATGGGAGCTCATTATCCGGCGAAGGGCCACACTAACAGGAAAAGACGTTAATTATCGCGTAAATGGACGTTTATACCAACATTTAAAGACTATTAACGCGAAAATCAACGGGAAATGCCGTTAGTGTGGCCCAGCTATTACGGTGTCGAATCTCGTAGGGAATCAACTTGATTTACTTTTGAAAAATGATTTCGATTGTGTCCTCGCTTGGGTGACTCGTGAACGTCACAGAATATCACCACAGATCTGGTGCTAAATAGGCTATTTGACTGAAAAGTTCTAATTAGTTCCGTCAGTTAGATTATCAAAAAATATTGACCTCTTTTTTGTTAGGTATACCATAATTGACAGAGATTTTGTTTTACGTGGTAAAATCATCTAATGAGTCCTCCCACCTAGGGTAGGACGGGAAGGACTGTCAGACTTGTACTGACTAAAATCCACGGTGTCCTACAAAAGCCCTTTATGTTCCGGGGCCACGGTATCTGTTAAGACGGCCCGCGACACCGGCAGGCTTTGGATCTAAGCCCCGTCAGATTTCTGACAGCTGTTTGAGTCGTGCGTGAAACACGACGCTCTTTCGACCCGGGTATGGTCCATGATCGGACGGCGAATCCCCCATTGCTCGCCATCCACATGCCCGCGCCTACGGTGCACAGTAGTTGCCTCGCGACGTCCGATGCCGTGAGCGTCTCCCGCAGCGGGTGGGTTGTGAGTTTTGAGGCTGCTCTCTCACTCACGACGCCCGCTTCCTCCTTCGCTAGACTGCTTCGCAGGAGGCGACCGCTTGCCATTCCGTCTCGCCTCGTAGCATGGCCTCGACCAATGCCGGGCGCGAGGTCGCATAATTGACAGAGATTCGACACTTATTAAATTGGCAATATCTCACAAGACTCACAACTTAGTACAATTATGCTGCGTTCTAACGTCACACGCGCTGGGATCGCTATATGATTGTTTGCGCTTAAGCGCATATTCATAATCTTCTTCATCTTCATTCTTCTTCAGCTCCGTCGCTTACCAACCAATTTAAAAAATCTTTTTTTGTATACTTCCATGAAACTCCCATGAAAATTTTATCCAAAACGGGCAAGCAGTTTTTGGAACACCAACAAAAATTTAAAATTTAGCTACATAATCGGTGTATACGGCACTGATTACTCCGAGGTTTCTAGTCCGATTTGTGTGATTCTTTTTTTGTTCGATGCAGTATACCTGCCCTTTGGTCCCATAAAATCTTCAATTTAGTTCGGCTCAGTAGTTTTTATTTTAAGAGCATCTATCTATAGCTTATTGTGTAAATGACCGATGTTATTACCGGTGCTACGAATTATAAAATTGTAGTGCACATGTAAGAAAATTACGTATTTGAGAAGAATTTGGGTTGAATATTTAAACTACAAATGGTAAAGTAAAAAAACTTCAAAAAAAAATTTTACTGATTTCAAAAACCAATGAAAGGATAAAATAACCCACAAAATTACTTTTATTTCTGAATTCGGCGGCGTACGACACATCAGCACACGTGCTTCAAGACTGCCCAGAGCTTGCCTCGTACAAGGCAAAGTACTTCGGTGAACTAGGTACACTTCGTGAGATCGTCCGTAATGCGGAGGCGTTGCTGGTCTTTCTCGGGGAGTTGAGGTGGATCCCGCACGTAAACTATACGCTTTTGACTTGGAGTTCCGTACACCAGCCCCGTTATACAGTACACTGAGGTCTCGGGTTCGACTCCCACGTCGGGCAGTGTTATTGGGTTTTTCCTTTAGAATTTTCAGCGCAATAGGCTCGGCCTCTATTGTAGTACTTAAAATATAACTGTCGAAATTATATTAGACTAGCTTCTGCCCGCGACTCCGTCCGCGCGGATGTCGGTCTTCGCGCGAATGGTTTATTTCTCCATTTTGAGTAACTCTGACAATGACATCTTATAAATATCTATTGGACCCAAATACGGCTAAGCCTATAATAATTAACGAGATCCCTCTATTGAGCTACTGCTGTTGAGCTCGCGTTCTGTAGATAAAACTGAAAAATAAGTTTTTTTTTTCTACGTATTTTTCCAGGATAAAAAGTATCCCATTTCATGCTCAGGATAATAAGGTATAATTATAACAAGTTTCATCGAAATCGAACCGTTAGTTTTCACGTGATGCCTGCATATACAGACAGACAGACAGACAAAACTTTTTTTAATCACATATTTGGGTTTGGTATCGATCCAGCAACACCCCCCGCTATTTATTTTTTCAATATTTTCAATGTACAGAATTCACCCTTCTACAGATTTGTTATATGTATAGATGTGGTTACCTGATAGTTGTAGACTGTGTTGATGATGTTGGCATCGAGTGAGAATGACTGCAGGTTCTGCTGCCACAGGTTGGCAGGAGAAAGCAGTAGGCAGCTGTACTCAGGCAGCACCCGCTCGGTGCTTGCCCTGCTGTCCGTCCGCTTGATGCCTCCGATTTGATAGCAATGCTGAAGTAATGTGCTTTTTCTGAAAATAATAAACATGACCTATAAAATGACACAGTGCGTCTCACGGGCTCTCTAATGAAAAGATCGTACCTAATTGCTTTATATTTTCTGGTGATGTGTTGAATACAGAAATAAACATTATTTTGTTTTCTTTTTTTTTTTTCTTTTTACCGGGTAAAATCATCAAATGAGTCCTCCCACCCAGAGCAGGGCGGGAGGGACTGTCAGACTTGACTGACTAAAATCCACGGTGTCCTTCAAAAGCCCTTTACAAACATTAGTTTTGCTTATGAGAACTTTTTACAAAACAAAAATAAACGATTTTATAACCCTGGGCGAGTCAACTTTACAAAACTAGTTTTTAAATCACACTAGAAGAAAGATATTTTAAAAGAAAACTTCAAATAAAGTTTATTTATGTACGTCAGCAAAAGTTTTTAGTGAAGATTAGTGTTTATGACTATGTATTATTATTACGTTTGTTTAATACTTGTGTGTAGCAGCGTTGCAGAAACTTGCAGTATCTTCATGGTGATTTGAAGTGAGAAAGATGCTAATCTAACTAGAAACTTCTAACTAGTGTTATAAATGCGAAAGTTTGGATGTTCGGATAGATGGATGGATATTTGGGAGTTACAAATAATCACGTCAAAACGGCTGAACTCAGAGATACCATTTATCACGGTATTAATTAATTTTCGAGTTACATGCGGGCGAAGCCGCTGGCAACAGCTAGTCTAGTATTATAAACAACTAGAGTCCGTCTGTAGAAATATGAGAGAGCTTCACAGAAAAAAAAAAAATGTTAAAATCGCCATAAATTAGTTCACAACAGTGAAGTTTTTGCATAAAATTAGGATTAATGCGAATGATTCATACAGTTTTGTGTATTCTAGCACGCCAGCTATGTACCAGTATTGAAATTCTAAGAATTCTGTTTCTGTTGAATTTCCGGAGGTAAGAATCTCTGTATTTTTTTCTTAACTTTATGGCCGATCTACCTCGCAGCTACATCGTAATACAATTTCAAGCTTCCAGGACATGTTTATTTTATTTTAACACTTCCAAAAATATACTTATTGTTGCTGAAGTGCAGGGCTGAGACCTGGCAGGTCATGGCTATTATACTAATCACGATGACTCATCACTAAACAAAATTTTTAGCCTTACAGGATAACCGTTACCCGGAAGGTTCACGAGCTCTCAGAATCATGAATGAATTTTATAATTATGTACATGCAGAGCACAAATTATTAACACAGTTACTACAAATTAACGCAAGTGAAACCGCGGGCAAAAGCTGGTGCATCATATTGCTTAATAATTACGCTAGCTAGCTATGCAACAAATATGTAGTTTGTATTTACTTAACTTAGTTTTGTTTGCTTGTATGTAGATAAGAATGACTCAATAGCCTATAATTTTTTGTACTCTCGCTATGCAATGGGTTATGCAGAGAAGTTGCAGATGCATTAACAATGGGAAATACAAATGGGCATAAATTCAAAGTATGCAGTAGCATGTGAACGAACTGTTTAATATTTTATTGCCTTAGTTATTATCCACTATTATCAGAAACATTGTCTGCACCTGTATTTTACGTAATTTTTATCAATTTAAGATTTTATCTATATGACTCACAGATGAAGAGCTGGTAGTTTATTCATGTGTTTTAGAGGTATAAAATAATACATTAAATTGCATTGGCTTGTTAGCGAATATTTATAATACACTAGCTGTACCCTGCCCCGCTTCGCTGTGGCACAATAAAACAAAAAAAAAATAGATAAAAACCATCCTTGATGCGGATTACATATCATGCTAAAGTTTCAGCTCAATCAGTGCAGTACTTTTTGAGTTTTTAAAGCATACACAAACCAACATAACATTTTTATATATATAGATACATATATATAGATATTTGGATTCACATGATTAATGACCAAAGCTTTTTTGTTTTTTAGGACTGAAACAGTGAATCAATTTTTAATCAGCATGGATTCTAAGAGATTCTAAGAGTGCACAGCAAACAGCAACAAGCAAGCAACATTTTCTTATCTCTTTTTTATGAGATTACAGGTTCCCCAACAAACACTCTTTATTAGCATGACCTAGATTGCACAATAACGCAGCAACAGAGAAAGAAGTGTTTCCTATAATCTGTTGGTTAATCTGCTACCATGTTGCATGCAACAGCTTCCACATTCTAAATTACTCCAACAGTATAATATCCCCTCATTATCAGTTTGCATAATGAATGAATGCATTCTAACCAAATAATTAGCTTAAGATAACATGAACAGACAAAAATAGTGCAACATTTATGAATTTTCTCTTATTAGGTACTCATACAGACATGATTGCTTAAAATCTAAAACTAATTTTAAGCACTATTGACTATAAAGCTGTTCAACAGATTTGCTTTTAATGTAACAATTCAAGATTTCGTTTTGAACATTAAGCTGCTAAGCTAAGTAGACACTTGAGTTGTGGGTGCATTCTGTAATGTAATTATGTATCATTTGGTTTTATGCAAAGACAAGTAATTCTTCTGCATTGTTTCATCACATGCATGTGCACTGTAATGCATAATATTTATCCTCACTAACTAGCAAAAAACTTATGTGGTTAATAAAATGCAAATATTGATAGTCACACTGTTTTACTGAGTCAACTCTGGAGGTGTGGTGCAAAAGAGATGTAGAACTACAGACACTGATCAATTAATTATTAAAACAATCAAAAGCTGTTGTCCTAATTGGATAATATTACCTGTCACATAATTATTATTTGAATAAGTTAAGACTCACGTTTCTGGATCTTCATGGTTCCTTATAGTTTCCAGCAAGCGAAACACTTCTTGCAAGGGAGCTCTGAATGCATCCCACATCTTTAGATTGTTATTCCATGGAGAAACACCTAAAGAAAATTAGTATTGTAATGTAATTTGTTTAATAAAAATTAAATGTTTACAAGAAAAAAATTTGTTTCAATCAGTGACCTGGCTTATTAGGTATTTAAAACTGTCTGCAACATCTTAAATAAATGGGTTTGCCCCTTTTTGTTAAACTAGGCAATGTATTTACTAGCACATTAGCCTCCGTCTCGAGGCCATGCTCCGGGGCTAGACAGAGTGGGAAGCGGTCGCCTCCTTGTGCAAAGCAGTCATGCTTGTAAAAGAGGAGTCCATGCCCGTGTCTACGGTGCGTTGTGTTCCACGCGCGCCTCAAAGAGTGTCAGCATAATACCCTCCGGCGACCCTCCCGCGACCCCGGTACATAAAGGGCTATTGAAGGCCACCATGGATTTTAATCAGTACGAATCTGACAGTCCCTCCCGCTCTGCCCTAGGTTGGAGGAATCATTTGATGATATTACTATGTAAAAAAAGGCACACTGACTAGTAAATAGTACTATTGATTTAACATTTATAGTAACCCACAACAATAAATTTAACAAACTGTTCAGAAATGTAATGAGGCAAGATAACAAAAAGATTATCTATTTATTTAGTACTAATATCTTGAAAACCAGACATGGCAGTGGACATGGATATAGGTATAAAAAGATTGTTTGTTATTTAAGGGTTTTAAGAATATTAATCTGACAGAAGCTTCAAATTTTGTTACTAGTGTTCCTAATTAATTAAATAGACTTAGTAAGCCTAATTGAAAATGCAATTTAAAAAGATAAAAAGTCAATAATTTTTATTTACAACAATTATTTTGTTTCTTATATTTACTTGTCTATCAATTATTACCTATTTTCATAATGATTTGCTGCACATATAGAAGAGGTTTGTCCTTCGCCCAAATATAAGGAAGTTTCTGAGTTTCATTGTACAGGATATCTAAATGTGAGGGTTTTTCTGTAAAATTTATAAATAACTTTAACATTAGCATTATAGAAATATTTAGTCAAGATTTAAATTTATTCATAAATTATTTCACCAGTTACCTTGTAAACATTTGTTTTGACTGCAATCTGGACTTGATAAATCATAGATATCAACACCATGTAGTGGTAATGTTACTACAGTTGGTATGTTTCCAGGCAGAGGCACATTCAGTAGTGGATAGCTGGAAATAAACACAACTGAGTAATTTGTCTATTATGGACAATTTGTCAATAGTTAACATGAATAAAACACTTACCAACATAATAACAACACAGATAATGCTAATGTAATCGCTGTGATGGGGTAAGACGAACAAAATAGGCCGTAAGTGTAATAAATTTGGGCCACCCTCTCGGGCAGAGTTGATCCCGTCATTGTTGACAGTCAAGAACTCGTTTGATGTGCGGGAAATTCCATTTACTAATCTCAAGACACCATCGCACGAGCATTCACGTCACTTGCGAATTTCAAAACGTTGTTTATACACGGTTATGTTACCAGAGGCGCATTTATTGCGGCCGAACGCGTGTGTTGCAGTGATAGTCACGAACGCTATGGTATTTCGCATCATACACGAGCATGCCGCTACGTACACTATACACTCTTTACCAATAATTATTATACACCGATTACATCAACCAAAGCAACCACCACGCAAGTTTGACATATTGACAGCTCACTACCTACTTTGACATATTTGACAGTGACTCATATCACAACAGATAAGAAAAGCCGTTCGGATGCGCATTCCGTAAATATATATCTTTAGATGATTCTTTCTTCACCAATTCGAAAACAAAAAGATTTCAAATAAATAACAAGTAATTATTGAGTGAGCCGATCGTTGTTTATGATAAAGTTACCTGTTTCACGGCGAGATATTAGAATACTGTGTTCCATAGCCGTATCGTATGCATGATAGGACGAGAAAGAGATTAAATAATTATGTTTTTAATAAATTCCTTAACATTGGTGAAAACATTTCGATTATTTTTTTCTAGTTTTTATAGTTCCGACGATTGATTTTAATTGAACTCTGCTGTGGTATATAAAATAGAATCAGGCCGGGGAGGCTTTAGATCGGTAATAAACCTCTCTTTCAAATCAAGTACGACGAGAATTAATCGAACCAAATTATCTTTACATAGTTAATTTATAACAAAGTCGCTTAAGTCTGTACGCGCATAACTTGTGAACGGTTGCACTTAATTGGATAAATGTTATGTGTTATAATAATAAACCTTGTCCCAACAATAATTATCACAATTTATTATTGCTGGGACAAGGTTTTATGATCCTTTATTCATTGTTCTTCACTTTTCAATATTTCTACAAAACCAAAATAAAATAAAAATATAAACAATAGTGGCCCACCGGAAGGTAAAAGGAACAGGGTCCAAGCTACCAGGGGTCAGGTCTCCAGAGGAACGAAACTTCCTAACAAAGCGCGCTGTGTCCAGAAGAACTGCTTTCTGAATCAGGCCCTTGATCCAGCTGCCTAACGAGAGCCTTCTTAGAGTTAGATGTTGGACAAGGTTTATTTGTTTAATATTATGTTAGAAATATTAAACCGACACACGTCGTTCTCGTTGAGCTCGCGACGACTGTTTTAATGTATAAATTCTCATCAAGACCAACGCCATGAGCCCAAATACGAAATAGCTGCTGTTCACAATTGAGGATCCCTTGTCTTCTTGAAATCTGTCTGCTATCTCCATCCTCAGACTCTTGATGACAGTGATATCCTAGCTAGGTCTAAAGTTCTCATCACGAAGCACGATGTATCTGCTGTTACCCGTAACTGTTGTGGACCTCTTGGAACTGACTTGACAGCACAACAGAGATCTGGAATTAATCTTATCATGATAACTTCCCCTTCCTTATAATTAGATCAACTTACATTTTGTACTTAGTTCTGCGAATACTTTTAAATACCATGGTTTGTAAAAGTGTTCGCAGAACTAAGTATATAACGTTTTCTTAATTTCAACAAAATCGGTTCACAACTTTAAGCTCAGTAGGGAAATTGACAATAAATTCCTTTTTTATAACCTTGGTTGTCGATATTACTTTTCAAATTTAAATGGGATCGGCTTTCAGGTTAGGTACCTGAAAGGCGATCTATTCACAATTCAAAACGAATTTTTGAAATCGGACCTCGCTATGAAAAGATAAAACTATTCTCCTTATTTATCGTCAGTAAAAAATTGAAACCACGATTCTGGGGGATTTTGAACCTTCACCGCCGACCCCAAATAGGTACTCGTTTTAAATGGGAGTTATCCTATACTATTAAACGAGCATTATTTGTATATAATTATATATGGACATGTAGCCAACTTTACAGTAGAGTTTAAAGTTTTTATTTTTTCAAAAAAAAAACGTAAAAATCACCTATCTATACTAATAATTTTTTTTTCAAACAAATTTTCCTCTTTATGATAGTTATTATAAAAAGGAAAATTTGTTTGTTTGTATGTAGGGGGTAATCTCCGAAAGTAATGATCCGATTTAAAAAATTGTTTCACTGGTAGAAAGCTGTATTGGTCCTGAGTGACATAGACTATAAGGGGGGGGGGGGGGGTCGATTTAAGAGCGCAGCTTTCAGGCTTAATACACTGGCATTTAAAGATTACGGATTTTGTTATTAGTTTATGAAATAGTGTCTGTTAGTAATAATTATAGTAAAATCACGAATAGGTAAAAGTTACTTACCGACATCAAAATTTAATTATTAAACTAGTAAAATTAACTTAACTCCATTATTTTATTATTGTGTGTGAAGAAAAATGACGCATCCTGGAGTGGTGGATGACTTACAGGTAAAATGAGCTCAATAAGAAAGTAAAAACACTTTTCTGCAAGCCAATTTTAACCACAGTACAAATTAAATAAGGTTAGTGTAGGTTTTTTTAACCCCCGCCGGAAAAAGAGGGGTTTATAAGTTTGATGTGTCTGTCTGTCTGGCAGTCTGTCTGTCTGTGGCATCATAGAGCCCGAACGGATGGAGCGATTCAATTTAGTTTTATTTTGTATTAAAGGTGACTTGGGTGGGAGTGGTGTTCTTAGACATGTTTGATGAAAATTGGTTGAACCGTTTAACAGTTGTGGGGTTGAAAGTGGGGAAGAATAACCGAATTTCTGCAAATATACTCGAGCAAAAATTATAGGCATAAAATTGAACTACTACATAGAAAATAGTCACACACACAAGCGTAGGCTTGTTAGCTGCGGGAATAAATAGTCAAGTGAACTCATTAATACGTACTTGTTAGCTAAGATGAGAAACCTGCGAACTAGATAGAGCGACCTGAAGGTCTACTTCGGTGACTTCCACTGGAACTTTTCGACGGACCGAACTTGACGTGTTGAGTTTGGACTCGTTTTGTTAGTTATGATGAGATCTTACCTCCGGACTTGACGGAGTGACCTGACGGTCTACTTCGGTGACTGCTACTGGTAATTCCTTGCCGGAACGAACAATATGTGCTGAGTTTGGGCGCAGTTGAAAAAGTTAACAAACCTAGTATTAAAGGACAAGAAAACAAATAAAAAAATAAAAATCGGCAGAGCAATTTTTCACTAGCATTTAGAGCGCGATATTTATACGAATGATATATATACGAATTTGGAGTGACACGGAAATCGAAAAGTTGTATTTTCATTCTTAACTATTCTAATTAATACATTTATACATATACAGAAAGTGTTTGAGGCTGAGGAATTTTTAGCAGAGAGTTATAAGCAATTTTCATGTTTTGGTAAAATATACCTAACTTCTAGAAAAAAGAAATGTTAGATAATTGTGCATCTATAATATTTTATTTATTTATTTATCACTACATAATATGAAGCAAACCGCTTCCCTCTATCTATCTGTCTGCCTGTCCCTTAGATCTTTCAAACTGCGCAATGGATTTTGATGCGGTTTTTTAAATAGATAGAGTTATTAAAGGGTAAGATTTATATGTTTATAACATGCATAATATACCAAAGATTCTACCCGTGCAAAGCCGGGGCGGGTCGCTAGTTTATTTATAATAACCAACTTGAATTAAACAGTTTAAAAACCACACACACAAGTTATTGATCTGTACATAATAAACATAAACCATTTAAAAAGAACAAATTAGACATTAGACCAGCAAAATTAAAAATATAAACAAAAAATTAGAAATAATAATAATCACTATGTAATAAACACAAATTGTTATGCATGTACATTAAATAAAAAATCAATAAACAATTATATATGTATAAACAAAAAGCTTAATAAAAATAACATTAATTAAAATGAATTGTAGACTCCTTAAAAAATTAATAATAATTCATTTTGGAAAAAATCCAATAAATGGAGGTAATCCACCTAATGAAAGAAAATTAATTAATAAATTGATTTTAATAAAAAAAATTATATTGAAGTTCCGAGTGTTAAGGAATGTCAGCTCAGTAGTCGCAAAATGTCTAATGTATCATCAAATGATAAAATGTTGTTTGTAAAGGGTGAGTGCAACGTATAATGCAGTCCATTATACGTTGCACTCACCCGTCTTGTGGGATTTGGAAGTTTGGGGCACAGAAAATAAAGGACGTTGCCGAGGGCGAAGTGTCTGACGGATACGTAGAGGGATATTGAAGGAAATGCACTCTAAGAGCGAAGAGTTGAGGTGGAAACCACGAATAAGGCGGATTTTTAAGTAAAGATATCGTCTAAAAGACTTTTGGATTTTCTCAATGACTAATGTGTAGACTTTTTCATGCGGGTTCCATATTATACTATTGGTTTCAAGTATTATTATATACGTTATTATTAAGTTCAAGTCTATTATTGAAAATGTTGGCCTGACGCAACACAAAACCTAAGGTTATTCGGGATTTGTTACAGGTCTGAAGTATGTGCTGGTTGAAGGTTAGGTGTGTCCTAGATCACGTATCGTTGTAACACGTTTTGATCTGTATCATATACTTTCATCGTATGCCAAATTTCAGTGCCGGAGGAATTTTTCGGAAGTCTTCATACAAAAAACAACGTCGTTGATCGGACTATGCAGTGGGCTTCATCAATTGGTATTTTGGTATATTATTGGTTTCAGTAGTTGCTTCATTGGGTGGCAAGGGCAGCTATAGGGAAGGTTACAGAACTATGTATTTACTAAACTAACTTTTTTGTTAAGTAATAATTTTTTTTTTCTTATTGAACACGAGAGCAAGCATTAGTTTTCGTATCACTTTTACGCAACTAGAAAATAATTTGGTCTCATGGAAAAAAACTAGCGAAAGTTGACCATGTATTAGAGAAACTTCCCCAAATGGCATAAAGATTCTTTGGAGGTTTTAATGTAACATATAATTATACTTTTAAAGGACCAGAATTTAATTAAATTTAAATCTCAATCCAACCATAAAAATATTTTGAACCATAAAAAATTGCACCAACATCACTCGCGCTATTCAATGTGATCCATACTTTCAGAGACATTCACATGCAGTGTTAGGTACTTTTTTTGGCGGGAGTGCTGTCAAGGTGTCTGTGTGTGTGTTCAATAGCGTAACAAATATGTGCGTCCAGTACATTTTGTTGCGGGCAGCGGGTAATGGACAACTCGCTGGCTATTGAAGGACACCGTGGATTTTAGTCAGCACAAGTCTGACAGTCCCTCCCGCTATTTTACCAAGTTAAAAAATAAAACTTAGTGTAGGTACCTAACTACTTAGAAAAAATATCGCTGAAATGTACCTAGTTATTGCGCGCATAACTTCTAAACCACTGCACTTCATTCGTTAATTACGTTTTTGTTGTGTTCGTTATTTTCAGGAAAAGGTTTGTATGGAACAAAGTTTTCGCGGAAATTTACCGGAAATGTCGAAAATTTGGAATTGTGCAAGCTGAGTCGAGTTGGCGGCTGGTTTATTTTAAAATAAATACAGGCAAGTTTTGCATATTAATTTTCTGTTATGTTATTTTTAATAGTGCCGTATTATTACCCTCGTTGTTATTCCTGGTATCTTCAGAAGCAGAGCTCATCAACATCTAGCTGACAGTGGCTGAACGAAAAAAGCGGGAGTTCGTGCGCTGTGGCGCTCCCTGGGAGAGGCGTACGTCCAGCAGTTGACTGCAATAGGCTGAAATGATGATGGTAATGACTTACCGACAAAAAAAATGCTTCCAAAAATGAAATGACAAATGAATGAATGGTGGACGCACGCGCGCTTCCTCTTGCTTCTAAAAACACGAATTTAGAAGCTAAGCATGACATAACTTATTTTTTAATTTTTGGATATTTTGCATGAAATTCGTCAATATCGCAGTTTAACAATGAAGCTTTTGATCAAATTAGTCAAGAATGACTATGCCTACTAATAGAAAAGGCAAATTCCAATGAGAGTAGTGTGTGTTTTTATAGAGCGTTAAGATCTTCATTTTTTATGCTGATCTTGCTACCATCCCCAACGCGCAGCCATAGCCAGCATTATCGGCACGCATCGTTTTAAAAAAAGTCGATATTTATAGAACTTTATTACGAACTTAAACAAAATATGTACATATATTAGGTATTTACCAAAGACATTAAACTATATACGAGCAAAAGACGGGACATCACGAAGAAAGTTGTGATCAACGAAAAAATCGCACACTGAAAAACAAAAACAATATTCATTCGAACGATATTTTTTCCAATTATAAACTTTAAGTAATAGCCATGGTCATATGCCAATTAGCCATTAAAGATTGTGTGAAACGTTTTCATTCAACGTGTAAAGCGTTCAAAAAACCAAGAGAATTAATCACAGAAATCTTAATAATAAGGCAATAGAAATGCTATACTTAGTTACTTTAGCTGGGTTCACCAAGCTCAACATATTACCCATTTTTTTTTCTTTTTATCGTGGTAAAATCATCAAATGAGTCCTCCCACCCAAAGCAGGGCGGGAGTGACTGTCAGACTTGACTGACTAAAATCCACGGTGTCCTTCAATAGCCCTTTACGGACCGGGGTCACGGTAACTCGTCGTCGCCATGAGGACACGGCGGTGCTCTGCCCAAGCGGGGTTACCATATAACTAATATAATTTTAAAACACAACTTAGTAAAAACGCCGTGTTCAAAGGGGGAACAAAAATTTAGATGTAAGACACAATATACTTCAATGTATGGACAGTTATAATATTACGTGCGAAATACTAGTTAGTACATTTTATATAATTTAATGATTATATATATTTTAATTTTTCTCCACAATCGCACAACGCAACAAAAATTCACAAATGTTTGAAGTAGTTAATCGTAGTAATAGAAGCGCGGAGTACGTTACAGGCCTGACTGGTTTTATTAGATGCTCATAGCTGGCTTCGCGGGAGAAGATAGGTCTGTATAGTCCAACTATAAGTGTATAAGTTGTGGTCTAAGTGGTGCTCGTCAAGTCTACCATAAGTTTTTTTTTTAGCAAAAGTACGCGTTTAAAATGGGCCCTTCTCCTTGGTTATAAAAGCTTACTAGCTTGTTATAGACTTGGCTCCGGAATCACTATAAGACCACATTCTGTTACTCTTGGGAATGCTACCAACTTAAAAAAGCTCTTAAACGCTATTTTTTTAAACCTCTTTCTATGGCAGCTAAGTCGAAACCAATCGCAAATTTTGTGTTTTGGTGCATTTGATTAAAAATATTAAAGTGATCAATATTTTTTATAAAACTAATATTTTAAAAGTAATTTGAGCAATACCAAATGAAAGCTTACGATGTGCCCTACGCTTCATATCGAAACTATCGCTATATATTCTAAAAGGATCTCAAACTATGCCAAATGAAAACTTGCAATATTACATACACTTAATTATTAGAAGTTTTTTTGTATGTGGTAAAATCATCAAATGAGGACGAGAGTGACTGTCAGACTCGTACTGACTAAAATCCACGGTGTCCTTCAATAGCCCTTTACGTTCCGGGGTCACGGTAATTCATAAGTCCCGCGACCCCAGCAGGCTTTGGCTCTCTAAGAGGAGCCCCGTCAGATTGCTGACACCTCTTTGAGGCGCGCGTGAAACATGACGCGCATTCGACCCAGGCATGCTCCATGATCGGACGCCAAGTCACCCAGTACTCGAGGTCCGCATGCCCCCGCCTACTGTGTGAGGAAATCGTCTCGCGACTAGACGATTTGCTGTGAACTCCTCCATCGGCGGCTGGGTCGTAAAGTCCGGGCTGTCCTGTTTCTCACGACGCTTGCGTCCTCCTTTGCTAGCATGATTGCTTCGCAGAGGGAGCCGACCATTCCGTCATTCCGTCTGAGCCGACTCATTCCGTCTCACCTCGCAGCATGGCTCGACCAATGCTCGGCGCTGGTCACCCCGGCGCACACCTGCAACGTATGCTCCACCGTGTCCTCCGGGCGATCCTAGCAGTGGTGACACCTAGGCGTTTATGGTACTCCTCAAAAGGAGTCTTACCGCCGCGATTTCGGCATTCCCGTTCTTTGGTAGCTAAGTCGAATACAAACGTAAAAATTATGTTTTGGCAAAGTTTTATTATTATCACTATTTTATAGTACGAAGTATTCTGAGCGTGTGCTACGCCAAATAAAAGCTTACAATGAGCTCTTCTCATCATCCTTCATGGCAGCTTTAATAAAAAATAGAATTATCTTATCAGAACCGGTTCCACAGACTTATATTGATTTGAAATTAAATTATTTATAATAAATAAATAAAAATAACATTATAAATCATAAAAAAAAAATATTTATATAAGAACAAATATGAGTTGAACTATCTATAGTACATTATCTATATATATAAAAGAACAGGGTTTTGCATTCAGACTCGACTAAAGCCGAAACCGCTAAACGCAGTAACTTGAATTTTGGACAACAGTTGCAGTCTACCATGTAGGAGAGCAATAAGACGGGATTTTGCGAAAATCCTCCTTTAAGGGGGTAAAAAGGGGTGAAAACGTTTGTATGAAAAATCTTGAGTTCAATTCAAATAAAGTGAAAAAGCGTGGGGTGCTTAATGATATTTTTACAATATTTATGATATTGCAAACAGTAACTAATAAAATGATCATCACATTCGATACCAAGCACCACGCTTTTTCACTTTATTAGATTTTTTTAATATCTTAATATTTATGTTAATCTAATTCTAAATTAATTATGATAATAATTGATTGTTGGATTTTATATTGCAGTAACACAAACTCTCTTATACTTAAAAAATATTTTCTACTTTTTAGTTCGATTGCTATTCAAGCGTGTTTTTTTTTTGTTTTGTTAAACTATAATTTTTTTGCAATTTTTTTTTAATCTTTTAAAATTATTGTATAACAAAAACCCTTCTTCGGAATGTGACAAGCACTTTGATGAAAATGCATCAAAATCGATTAACCTCTCGGGCGATTTATAAAATGATAAAAATCAACGTCCAATGAGCGACTGTCTGTTATGTACAGACGTGTGTACGTAAGGCGCTGGGGCGTTTTCGCTTATGTACACCCGGGTGTACGTAACGCGCCCGAGAGGTTAAGGCAATCGAGGGATAATCGTGGACAAACCTACAAAAATTGTCTTTGAAGCTGGTTACATTTTTTATGGGACAAAAAATTATGGAAATCGAACCAGAAAAATAAATATCCAAATGATAACTTCCTCCTTTTGGAAGTCGACTAAAAAAATACTGTCTCACTTATGATCATTCACTTTTATTTATATCCAGAAGGTCTGTGTTCATTTGACATATTTATCGCAACCTACAGTGCCCCCTCTGGAGGGCCAAAGCCGGCCGGGGTCGCGAGACTCACGAATTACCGTGACCCCGGTACGTAAAGGGCTATTGAAGGACACCGTGGATTTTAGTCAGTACGAGTTTGACAGTCCCTCCCGCTCTGCCCTGGTTGGGAGGACTCATTATTGATTTTACCGTTACGTAAAAATAAAAAAGTATGTATTACATAAACATCAATTAAAACGCATACCTATATCAAATAAATAGACTTCATGGTTACTCAAGAAAAAACTTCTTTATTATTACAGGCTTTTGTCGCTCCTGACATGAACATGTTAGATTTAGTAGCTTTACTGGCCAGGAAACGCTCATAACAGCAGAATATTCTGCAATTCGAGAGTTCACTCGAGGCTACCGACTGGAGAATTGAATTGAATTCTTATTGGTGGCTACGCCTGTAACGCTAATATGCTCACTCCTTTTCGATCAACTGTATTCCCAGCAGAAAAGAAATTTAACAAGGTGCAAATCAGGGCAAGTGGTGCTTCGCTCCATTTTTGTGAGGAGTGTTTGTGAGCTTAAATGTTTGTACTTTATAAACGCACCTATCATACACGATATTTCTAAAAATGCCCGCTAAGATTTACGGCTGCTTGGACATGCCGAGATTTCTAACTATCAAAACTAACATGCACAAGGAATGTTATATCCAAAAATAAATTTAGCAACATGGCAAAGAAGACCGTCTCCAATCAAAACTATCCTAAAGTATACATTATAATGCGTTAACTTAAAAACTCATTTCCACACAATTTTGAGTAAGCAACGCAACGTCACGTCTGTTATTTATTCTATGAGCTTGTGCGAGCTTAATTATACAAAAATATAAGGGATTATTTTGTCTAATCTATAGAAACTTAATATAATTGATAAGATTTTTTGAAAGTTAGTCAAGTTTATTTGTATCGTTAAGTTATAGACCATGTAATAAAACTCAAATTATAAAATTTAAACCCAGAATATCTCAAGATTCTACTTAGCTTCTTCTTTTGTGCTTTTAGGAATCTCGTCCTTCTAAACGTCAACAGTAATCGCATATTAAATTAGTGTCCCGATGGTCCCTCAGCCTTTTTTACATTCTGGTAGAACCTATAATCCCACTTATCATTTTTTTTACGTGGTAAAATCATCAAATGAGTCTTCCCACCCAGGGCAGAGCGGGAGGGACTGTCAGACTAGTACTGACTAAAATCCACGGTGTCCTTCAATAGCCCTTTACGTTCCGAGGTCACGGTAATTCGTACAGTCCCGCGATCTCGGCAGGCTTTAGCCCTCTAGAGGGGGCCCCGTCATGTTGCTGACACTCTTTGAGGCGCGCGCCGTCGACCTGGGCATGGTCCATGGTCGGACAGTGAGTTGCCCATTACTCACTGTCCGCATGCCCGCGTCTACGGTGGCCGGAGATCGTCTGCCGACGTCCGTCGCCGTGGGCGCCTACCACTGCGGCTGGGGTGGAGGGAGGACGCTGTTCTCTCCCTCACGCGGCCCGCCTCCTCCTTCACGAGCATGACTGCTTCGCAGAAGGAGGCGACCGCTTCCCACTCCGTCTCGCCCCGCAGCGTGGCCTCGACCAATGCCGGGCGCGAGAGGTCTCCGCCTATCACCGTCGTGAGGACACGGCGGTGCTCTGCCCAAGCGGGGCAGTCCTGCACCGTATGCTCAACCGTGTCCTCCGGACGATTCTCGCAGTGGTGACACCCAGGCGTTTCTTCCCTCTCTATCAGACAAAGGAACCTCCCGAAACTTCCGTGTCCGGTGAGGGCCTGCGTCATGCGGTAGGTCAGGACGCCGTGACGCCTATCCAGCCACTCCTCAAAGAGGGGTCTTACCGCCGCGATTGCGGCGTGCCCGGACCTCGGTTGCGACAGTCGCTCCCTCCATACTGCCCTGAGATCGCGCCGGAGCTCTTCCCGCCGCGCCGCGATTCGCCCCGGGTCCCACTTATTACCACTTACTACATGATACTAAGCACCCCACGCTTTTTTACTTTATTAGAATTTTTGATAATATCTTAATATTAATCTTATTCTAAATTAATTAAGATAATTATTGATTGTTAGATTTCATATTGCAGTAACACAAACTCTCTTATACTTAAAAATTATTTTCTTCTTTTTAGTTCGATTGCTATTAAAGCGTGTTTTTTTAGTTTTTTTTTAACTAATTTTTTTTATTATGAACCGCGGGCAGCGAGTAATGGGCGACTCGCTGTCCGACCATGGACCATGCCCGGGTCGACGGCGCGTTGTGTTCCACGCGCGCCTCAAAGAGTGTCAGCATAGTGACGGGGCCTGTAGAGGGCCAAAACCTGCCCGGATCGCGGGACCAAGGGATTACCGTGACCCCGGTACGTAAAGGGCTATTGAAGGACACCGTGCATTTTAGTCAGTACAAGTCTGACAGTCCCTCCCGCCCTGCCCTGGGTGGGAGGACTCATTTGATGATTATACCACGATAAAAAAAAAAAAAGTCATTGGATACATGAATTGGGTTGCCGTTGTAAAACGACTAAAAAGTCACGGTGTACTACTTCTCACCCTTGACAACAACAATGCAGGTTGTTGAAATATACCTAAGAATTAAAAATCTTCGGGTGATGGTAATATTTTTAACAAATATAAATTCTAATCGAAATAGGTACGTACCTAACTAAAATTATCCTTAGGTATACCTACCTTTTCGAAGTTGTCAATTTTGTAATCAGTTCTGGTAAGTGTAATTATGTCGAAGGCGTGGGCGTCTTGCATCCTGGAGCGCATCGCTTGATTCGGGGAGCGCAGCACGCGCGGTGAGGCGCGGGAACCGGCGAGCCCGCCATAGTGGCCGCGCGCCGTCATCGCATCCCGCCACTCCGCCACTCCGCACAGTCAGTCGCGAGTCGTCCGCAGCCGCCACTCCGCCGGGCGACGTCTGCACGGTGCACTCGCATCTCGCCGCTCGCTCACAGCGGCATAACGTATCCGCGACCACCTACACTTACTTTTGAACTTTAATTTTAAATCATGAGGACTATAATTTTCTTTAAGTTTTTACTTCTTTTCAACTTTTTTAATTTAACTTTGGCCAAAAGCTGCCCCTCTAAGTGTCAATGCTTTAGGTCAAAAGTTTCCTGCTTGCACCAAGACCTGTTGACCGTTCCGAAGCCGCCGTCTGACACTCACAGTTTGTAAGTATTACATTATTCTTAATCTTAAGTTTATCAAGTTTTGTTGGGTGCTCGTTTATAAATAGCGTGTTGTTACCATAGCTTTATAAATAAGTATGAGATTCATAGCGGCGGCCGCGAGCGGGCGATCGCGAAATGTTATTGTTGCGAAAGCATCTGTTTCAGCCGCGGTTTATTTAAAAGCTTCCAACCTGAAACTAAATTCCAAGGCAGCGCTTAGCGATTACTTTTAAGTTTGTTTTTATTATAAACAATAGTGCGTCTGTGTTCACAGTAAAGATTCAGTCCAGATCCAGAAGCTGTAATCGCAATCACAACTTTCCGAAAAACGTGAAATGTTGCTAAAGTTGCAAGTACGTTACTTGCATAGTAACGCTTTTATTACCCATTTGTATTACTTTCTACAATTCTTTTTTTTTTTGGTTTTATGTTTTAAATATCTCAGGATTTGGGTAGGTAGAAAATATAGGTACCTATAACCTACTACATAGTCATGTCAATGTCATCCGACAGATTTTATCATGATTCATCAAACAGTTGACTGTTTAGAACTAATTAATCAGGGACTGTAACATAAAGCCAAGCTTTAAATTAGTAAATATTTCGAGTACTTTCTAATTTGCATCTCTGCTTAGGTAGAAAACCGGTCATACAAAAGGAAGGAAAAAAGTTTTAAATCATTGTGTCTGAAGCGGAAGTATTAAATTCAGTTTCCTTTTTATGTAAAACTAGCTACCCGTCCTATTAGGCACGAGTATGTGTCTTTCCATTCTATGTATATGTTACACTTAAAATCCATTTTTACTAAGTGCCTCTGTTAAAACTTGAATTAACTAATACCCAAGATTATATAGCATTTTTTTTACGTGGTAAAATCATCAGATGTGTCCTCCCACCCAGGGCAGAGCGGGAGGGAATATCAGACTCGTACTGACTAAAATCCACGGTGTCCTTCAATAGCCCTTTACGTTCCGGGGTCACGGTAATTCGTATTGTCCCGCGACCACTAAAGGAGGTTGTGTGCTGCTAAACTGAACAAGCCTGTAGTGCTTTGAATATAAGGCCTCCACCCAGGGGATTAGATCAGAAATTGTTCGATACTAAAATCACATTTTCGCCAATATATGTACATCGAATATTTTCCTGTTCAAAATTAATATAACAAACTTGCAAACTTTACCTTTTTATGATATTATTATAGACTAAGCTGTTGCCAGAGGCTTCGCATGCGTTTAACTTGAAATATCCTCATCATCATCAACCTATACTTAATGTTCCCACTGCTGGGACACAGGCCTCCTCTCTGCGAGAGGGAGTAGGCCATAATCAACCACGCGGGCCCAGTGTGGGTTGGTAATTACGGTTTGAAAATTATCCTACGGGAACGTAATACCGCACTCGGAGATAAACGGTATTCAATGTGTTATTCTAAAACTATTTCTGAGCCAAATATCATCAAGATCTAGTACCAACGGCTATACAGCCTCTTCGTACCGCCTATAACTAACGTCACTCAATTGTTTTGCCTTCCTGGAACCCCCCCACTAACACTTAAACTTTATGGTATTAAAGTTCAAATTGACTTTTAAGTATTATTACGAATCTTTTGTATGGGAATTTAGAAAAGTGTTGTTTATAGAGTTTTTCAGGCAATTTTTTATTTTTTTCTCTCCGTAGGTACCATCCTCGTACTTCAAGGAATATTATAATAAATGAAGAGATCATTGACACTCTCCTTCTTAATTGAACCGCATAGTACTATTAAGACTTACTTTTAGAAGTGTTAGTTTAAATCAAAAATGATGTACTAAGTACCTAAGTAGGTGACTTATTGATTTAGTTAGGGAACTATACGCATATTTTATACTTAGGATAGGATAGGTGGCTTAGCCTAGGCAGGGTCATAATCTACACTTAGACATGGTACATAATTAATTATATTAGACTACCAAACAATTTTAAATAGTTTTCAAGCGCTAACGATGAGAAAGTGATGTCATTGTAGTCATTTTGATTAAGAAATACTTATTATACAGTTAATAACTATAATTAGATTGTGGCTGCTATGTTAAGATAAATGTTTGATAAATTGATAGTCACAAAGTATTTAGGGGTTAGAGCACGCGGCGAAATTGGTTTTGATAGGTTTTACCTAGCCTGAAAGCATATAAATCTGTGCATAAATATAAAAAAATTACGTGAATCGGATTACAGATTTCAACTTCGCGAGCTACAATCGCATTGAAGAAATAAAATCTTTATTTTTTAAATATTAACAACTTTCAGTGAAATTCGTTCAAAATGATTAAAATTTAATTACCAAAGTTTAAAAACCAACAAGTGCGAGTCGGACTCGCCTTTAAAGGGTTCCGTAGCAGCAAGTAACATTATATAAAAATTGGTTGTAACTTTGAAAGATAAATTGCGGTTTACGATTTATGACGTATTAAAAAAAAATGTAAGTTGGTACGCACAATATTGAGTGATTTACCATGTTATTTTAATATCATGGACTTCTTATAGGTTTTCCTATAATCTATAAGGAGAAAACTAATTTCTGTATTTTTTTCAAAATTTTAGGTTCAGTAGTTTCGGAGATAAGGGGGGGGAATGGTCAATTTTCGTCTATTTTCTTGAATAACTTGGAAACTATTTATTTTAAAATTACAAAAAAATGCATTTAAGATCTTCTCAACAAGACCTTTCATTTGATATGCCACACGATGCAGTTTTCAGAATTTTTTTTTTTTAATTTTCCCCTTCCCCCCCAAAAATGACCCCCCATATACAGATTTCATCTGCTCACGTCACACCTCTGTGTTTGGGTCACAGGAATTGATATGTGTACCAAATTTCAACTTAATCGGTCTAATAGATTCGGAGATAATTGACTGTAAGCGACAGACGGACAGACACACGAGTGATCCTATAAGGGTTCCGTTTTTGTATTCAGACGTACGGAACCCTAAAAATAACCAATTATTTTCATACTGTGCTGTAGCTGTGAAGCAACGTTTTAGGTTTTATTTAACAGGAAATTTTTGACTCTTTAGAGTTATGAAGGCTTAGAACTCTTAAAATATATTTTGTTATTTAGCTTATATTATCAAACTCCTGAAAAAAATAGGCTCAATAAAAAAGAATTCTCTATTCCTTCCACTTTTATCGATGCGTGTTATTTTTCTTACTAATTCAGAAGCAAGGAGTAAGCTGTAAGCTGCTTATGTTGTTAAGAGCGTGTATCCAATAAGTTGGTACCGTCGCAAATAGCGGTCAAATCTTTACAAGTTTTAACATTTTGTCAAATTTACTGTATGAAAATAAGAAATTTGGCTGTGTAGTGCACCAAAAAATTGATGAAAGTAATAATTGATATCTTAATACCGAATATATAGTTTTAGATTTAAAAAAAGTATTTGGTAACTTTCCAAATGCTGTTTTTACACCTGAAACGGTTACAACATCAATTGCAGGGTTTTAATTGCAATACATAATCAATTTTTTAGTTCACTACACAGCCATATTTCTAATTTTCATAAAGTAAATATGCCAAATTAAGTTAATATTTGACAGCTATTTGCGACGTTGCCAACTGTTTAGATACACGCTCTTAAGTTCGAGTGCTACATTACATTGAAAGAGTTTGCCAAGGTCTCTATTCAATTCGATATTGGGCATTAGAGCGTTGATATTCGTGTTAGAGCAAGGGGCAATATTGAGGTATAGCTTTTTTTGTGAAAACTTTACAGCATAGTTTAGGTAAGCGCGCGTTTGCATGCGCTAAATATACCAACTGTTAAAGTATTAGATGCGCTAAATATACTAGCTATGTCAACGTATTAGAATCTGTAGGAACTTCATAGAAGTTGCGTAGCATTAGCAACATCATAGAAGAAAGTCTGTAGCAATTTAGAAGATTCGTAGCAGCGCCGTAGCTGTTGCGTAGCAGCCACGTAGACTTTGATAGAAGTTCGGTGGTGGAGTTATTATCTAAATAAATTTAGGAACTTAAACTATTAATTAAAGTACAGTGAATAAGTAATTCTGAAATTTAGAAATTACCACTATTTACTCAGTTTATCAAACTATCAGCACGTGACCCGGTCACCAGCGTAGCGCGTTTTGATAAAAGGATCTACTCTCGATACCTGACAATATCTTAACGGATCGAACGGGTTTTATCTTAACGGGTTTTAACATTAATTGTAAAATATCGAAATACAATTAAATAAAAAAAGTTATGCGTGTTCCCTCGGAGTTATACTTAAATACCATCAAAATTTAACCCTAGTGGTGAATCCACTTCCTAAGATAGGTAAGGGGATGGGTGACAACAGGGTCGCACTGCGACGGAAGGGCCCAGTTGGGTCCCTAAAAATTAAATTATCACTTACAAAATTAGTTTCAGGAATAATTATTTTCAACCCTTTTTCGAATTTTATTTCTCTCTTATTGTATAAACGAACCAAGTATTTGATCTAATTAACATTCCGGTGGTAAAAAGCTGGAACCTAGCATTTGCGGGCCATCAGATCTTATCTACCGACTAGTTTCCGGCGCCCGAGGGAGGCCTGCCTAGGTTGAGGCCCGGGTGTCAAACGCCACCTAGACTATATGGCCAGTATCGATGGCCGTCGGTTTCGGCCTTTGTTTCTAAATGTTTTTTTCCAGCTGTTACGTGAAGTCAGAAGCTCCCCGTGTCGACGGCGCGTCGTATTCCATGCCCTCCTCAAAGATCTGTTAGCAATCTGACAGCGCCCCCTTTAGAGGACCAAAATCTGCCGTTGTCGCGGCATTGTCTTATCAGGTAACCATGATCCTGGAACGTATAGGGCTACTGAAGGAACACAGATTTAGTACGAGTCTGACAGAAGCTCAAAAATCTTACATCAATCTCACAACAGCGTTATCGTGTAACCCAGTAACATGGGGGGTCATGGTCAGAGAGACAGTCATTCTTCATAAACACTGCTATATAGTTACATCAGGTCAGACTGTAAACAGAAACCAACGCAGTCGGAAAATTCAAGAAAGATTTTTTTTTTTTTAACGCCATCTAGTCCCAAGCTAAGCAGAGCTTGTGTTATGGGTACTAGACAACTGATAAACATACTTATATATTTCTAAATACATACATATTATAGATAAATTACACCCAGACACAGAACAAATGATCGTGCTCATCACACAAACATTTGTCCTGGGTGGGAATCGAACCCACGACCTCCGGCATAGAAGTCAGGGTCACTAACCACTAGACCAACAGGCCTGTCAATTATTATGATAGCGAAAAGCGAAAAATAATAGTTTGAAGCGTGAATTGCTTAACTTACGCCACATTACACTTTGTTTTGAAAATAAAGGCCACGTCTAAACCCTGTATTATCGATAGTCGTTAATAATACAAATAAAATAAGTAGTGTGTGAGACGAAATAGTCAGTCAAGTTATAAAGCTTATTAAGTTAGTGCGCTGTTTTTGGACAAAGTGCGCCATCAATACAACTTTATTTTATTAACGACACATCAGAATGTGTTTATAAATGCTGGTATCAAATCAATTGAATCTATAAACTTTCGCGTTTGTATCCTAAACGGTAACAATACGCCAAGACCCGCGACAGTGAAACGGACAAAGTTGGAAAATAATTCGACAGCGGCAAGTTTATATTTACGCGAAACATTTCTAGTACGTTTTTTGCACAGATTTCAGCATTGGTGCTATTTAAAGCTTTATAAATGCTTGATAGTTTATTTTCTCCAGGAATTGACGACAAAGAGTTGTGGTGTCGCACTTCTCAAAAGCTACAACTTTCAGTAATGTTGTGCCAAAAAGTTCGAGCGTATGTCTGTCAGCAGTGAACTGCATTTGAATTACGTCCCTGCATGTCCTAGTCACAACTTTAACCAGTATTGGGTATTCATGCGAATATAATCGGCTTACTGAGCTTCTGAGCTTCTGTATGATTGGATTAGGTACTATTTGATTATTGATTCTATCTATTGTGTGATATTGGCTCAGTCGCAAAAAAGTCAATGAAATAAAAAACAAAGTCACCGGCTTTCGGAAGAAAAGTTACTTGGTAGGTTATTTTAAACGTTTTGTGGTTGTTTTTGAAATCGGTTACATTTCTTTTAAGTTTTTTTTTTAAACTTAGCTAATTTTTTTTCTATGTTACTAACGCGTCATTTTGTGAAAGAGATTTTCTGCGATAGAGGCATTGTGAGAAAGCGACATTTTGAGAAGGAGTCATTTTGCGACATTTACCGAAAGAGACGTACCTGTACTGTACAGCTGAATAGACTAAATACTATGAGAATGGGAAGACTATCATTGCAGTAGTATCTATCATAATCATTAGTATAAAAAGTTCAGTTTTTTTTTGTAACGTGGTAAAATCATGAAACGAGTCCTCCCACCCAGGGCAGGGCGAGAGGGACTGTCAGACTTGTACTGACTAAAATCCACGGTGTCCAATAGGTACCGGGGTCACAGTAATTCGTTAGTCCCGCGACCCATAACAAGTTCAGTAGAAGTCCAGAGCTCTGTGGTAGTAGAGACAGAGGTAAGTAGGGTCGCGAAATTAACGAGTCGTGAAACAAGAGGCACACTTGTATGGCTTTTCAATTAAAATACGAAATGTTAATACTCCGTGCCTATCAATGAAATATCACTACTAAAGAAAACGACCCTTCTATTTTAGAACACGAGTTGATTAAATCTTCGAATATTGGTTAAATTTTTTCGTTATTCAACCCACGTAGCAGTAGATAGGTATAGCACAGACAGTGAGTTTCACTCTGTGAAGAACTCATGACTGGTCACGTTTCTATTGTTTGTTTAAAGTTCAATGCATTTTCAGCAATCCATGCCGAAATTGCCGAAATTCGTGGAATGTGAATTCGTGTTAGACTTAGAAAACAATTTTTAAAGTTCAATAGAAAGTTCTGAGGTATTCCTCGAAGCGCTAACGTTTTGAAACGCTCCCATCTAAGCGCTCCCGTTTTGTTCCTCCAAGCGATAAAAATAATAATACGAGTATTTATTTCCTCGAAGCGCTCCCATGATTAACTTTCGATGATGGGACTATACTTACTGAATTTATCGATAATAACTAGGAAGGTAATAAGAAGAACACATTGTTATAATATACAAGTAGCGGCCCGTCCCGGCTTCGCACGGTTTTGTTTTTCTTTTTTTTGTAAATCCTTTATTTCTTCACAACATGTTTTCATTGTCAACGTAACTGTTAAATGTAGTAGTTAAACTGTTTAGGTAGAGATTGCAGTGTTTAAATGTATGAGCACATAACCACACCCCTCCCCCTAAATTTCGAGCGATATAACCTAGATTTTTTAAATTGTTTGTTTTTTAATTATTATTTTTTTTGTACATATTACTAGTAAGTTTTTATTTATAGTTTGTATATAATTTTAGTAATGTAGAATATACATTAGCAAATTAAATAAAGTAAATAGAGTTTCAAAAATTTTAATATATATTTTTTTACTTTGTCCCACACCATGAGGATTTCTCCTGTGCCTTGAGTGCGTTTACAAACATATACAAATAGCCAACCCGGAGCAACTACTATATATAATATTTGTTCCGGGCGGGGATCGTACTCGCGACACGCTGCGCGAAAAGTAAAAGGTAAGTACAAGGAAGACATGACAGCATCTTAGCGTCTTGTAGCTTCTTCTCACGCTAATGGAAAAATACGTAAGGTACTGAAATGTGATTATTATACGTATATAATTTATATTAAGTATATCTATGCGTTTTATTTATAACATCCTCTTTGAATACACGATAACATTAGTCCTTGTATACACATAAGAGTGCCGAAAGCAAAAAGATATTATTCTCTCAATTTAGTAATTTGGATAAGCAAATTCGACGTCGATGATGCACACATGAGTTTTTAAAAATTATCGATATAATTAATTACGTTTACTTCATGCTTTTCTCTGTTTTTAAACGTGGGAGCGCTTTGTGGAAATAAATTTTAATATTTTTAATCATTCCTCGAAGCGCTCCTTTTGGGAGCGCTTGGAGGAACAAAACGGGAGCGCTTAGATGGGAGCGTTTCAAAACGGGAGCGTTACGAGGTATACCTCAAAGTTCTTAATTAGGAAATCTCTTTTCACCTCAATACTTTGATAAGACTAACAATAGTCGTTGAAAAAAAATAGAAAAAGCATAAAATCGGTTTAAATGAATTGGAGTTTAAAAGAAAATAGTATTGAATAAAAAAGTTAACACTTTGCCAGTTCCATCTACGAGTTTAATTACTTAATTGATTCTATGTAAGAAGTCCTGCTGCGGACTTGGTTCGAAAGCAATTTATTTTAAGTAATTAAAAGATCATGTCCCATGTGAACATCTCCCATGTGAACACTTTTTCTTGTTGCTTTAAGTATTTTATCATGTATACGAAATGTTATAAGTGATTTTTTGGTACGTATATTCGTGATGATTCTATTTTATTTCGGTAGAAGAAACACGTGCAGTGATCGCATACAAATTTTATTATGTTCGCTTGACTAGTTTATGAGCTAGCTTCCGTAATACATATTAGGTTTTTAATATTCTTCGCAGAGGTTCGTCGCACACATTCAGTATGATAGGTACCTTCCTACGCGGGAGGGACTGTCAGACTCATCTATACTAATATTATAAAGAGGAAAATTTGTTTGTTTGTATGTAGGGTGTATGGGTGTTGTATGTAAAATTTGTTTGGTTGTCGATTTAAAAAATTGTTTCACTGGTAGAAAGCTGTATTGGTCCTGAGTGACATAGGCTATAAGGGGGGGTTAGGAGCGGGCGAAGCCGCTGGCAAAGGCCTTTAGCTAAAATCCTTGACAAAAGTTTGGATCTTAGGGTCTAAAAAGGCCACTTTGGGCTGAACCATATGTCCGTGATACGTGTTATGATCAAATTATTTATTACTCTATTGCTTAAGGAATAGGATAAAAAATTCCATTATATGAATACTGCACTTCATAATATTATGATTCTGACGGCCTAGAACCCTTGCAATTAACACGGGCGGGTATCAAGGTAAAGATATAATTGGTTAACATTGATATGAACAGGCTCTATGGACCATAACTGAGGAGCGCCGGACGCACCCAGCCTGGTCTCGTCTACCACAATGAAGTCAAAAATAGCGTTGCCATTGACATGAATAATTTATGGTTGAATTAATTCCGTATATTACATCATGCCTTGGAGTGCCCACTATTTATGGTATAGAGCACCTAGGTGAGGTAATAAACGTTTTTTTTATAGAGATATTCAAAACTAACTTTGAGCAATGTCACAGCACAGCTCTGCGGGATGCGATGTGTGACGTATTAGAATGATAAATAAACTGAGGTAATTAAACTGAAATATAAAATACTACAATAATACTTAACTTAAGTAACTATTACCACTTATTTTATATTTCTATTTGTGTTAAGGTATTTTAGGTGAATACATCTAAAAAAAACTGAATGCATGAAAAAAATATTTCCTCAACGCTTTCAGCTGGTGATTACCAGAGGAGTAGGTATTCTAAGACACATTAATGTGCCTTTGATGTTAGATACACGAAATTCTTCTAACAACTACTCTTTTTAACTCTTCAATCATCAGGAATTTAGTATTTTAACATTCTTTCAATGTTTAGGGTGAATTATGATTGAACGTCTGTACCTAATTTATTATTGTAACGTCACGTGTCCGTTTATAAGAATAGATAACAAGAATCATTTCTTGTTATCTATTCTAAACATTCAAATGATATAAAATGGTACGTAGAATTTATTTATTTCGTTTGAACTCCTGAACTCCTAAGCCCTTGAGCCGTATGATAGCGTGGTTGGAGTACTTAGAGACGTTGCGAATTCTCGTTGTCATTTGGTTCTCAACATAACTTTGTTTTGTCGTTCGTCGAATACCGAGTAATAAGTGGTATCTATTAATAGATATTAGGCGAATAGTTACCCAAAAATAAACTTTTGATGAACGAAACGAAAATCTATACATACCTAGAATAAAAGATTTAAAATTATTATTTTTGCTGATAAAATATGTGACAGATGTTCCAGCGGAAAAACAGGGATAATTGAAAAAGATTTTTAATAAAGTCATATATAAAGTTACATAGTAGGGAGAAGGAGGCACCTTAGCACAGGGGCAGATTTGAACAAGTTGATTTCTGAACGCAGCTTTATGTTGATCTATGCCGCAACTTCATTTTTATATTGGCAACATTGATTGTGACAAACGTCAAGTCAAAAAGCGCGCGTGTTTCGTTCTCAAAAAGAGTTATAACCTGTCGTCGTATTTTTACCGGCAAAGTAAAAAATAAAAATAAATGTTGTAAGGGATTTACAATCACCTGAGTAAAGGTTTCCAACTAATTCTTTCACAAAATTGTGCAATACTTAAAAGTTTTCAATTCACGTTGTAGTTTTTCCTTCCAGTTATTTTACATTATTTTTTTTGTAATTTTTTATCTTTTAAGTGACCATGGGGCAGATTTGATCAAAACAAACGGGGCACATTTGAACGAGACTTAAATGAAAATTTTTATGTTATTTTATACATGTATTCTTAATGTAATACTTAATTGTAATTAATTGCAACACCAACTGTAATTAAATATTTATAGAATGGTTAGAACATACAAAAAGAAGCGGGAAAGTACAATTAATGAAGATTATAAAGTTTTACAAGTTTGATATTGAGGTTATTTTATGTTTAATTTTGTGTCTGAGGCAGTATTACATAATTATAATCACAATAAACAAATACTTGTGCAATATAATTATTATTGTTAACAAGGAGGAAGTCAGACACAATTAAAAACTATAATTTTTATTTTTGTTACTGTAATGGAAGATTTAACTTTAGAAGTTTCGTATAAGTTTATTTATTTTTTTAATAACAACATTTATCATTATAATAAAGACAAATTATTACTCTTTTCTCTCATTTTTCTGGTGTCTATCCCATTTTTCAAAACTGCCCCATCTTGATTCAAATGTGCCCCCATGGGGAGGCAGATTTGAACAAATTTGAGTTTAAAAAAAAACATATTTTACTCTTAAACGATTTCAACAAATTCAAACATTTCATCATTTTTAAATTAACAAAGGATTTAGTAAGCTTAGAAAAATATGTCTTTTCTATTTCTCCTTACAGTTGATTTTTTGGGAGTCCAAATATGAAAAATGTGCTAATGTGCCTCCTTCTCCCTTACTCATCAAAAAACGTTTGGGATTGCTAGCATAGGACGATATATTTTTTTAATTCTATGAAAAAAAATTGAACTGCTTTATTGTTTTATATTCTAAATCTATATTTTTGAATAAGAATCTAAAAAGAAGAATAAATCATAATAATATTTTAAAGTAGCAAAAAAGATTTCGATTTTTCAAAATGATCGCAAACTTCTTTTGATGTGAGTATATTCTAAAATCAAAATACAGCCAAATCATTAAGTCCAATGATCATATTGTGCAAGCAGTAACAGTACCTAAGTAATTCAATTTACCGACATTGTCGGATTCAACAAGAGAGGGCGATGCATGAAATTTAATCAAATCAATACTGCACTATCTATTGCTAATCTACTTGTCCATTCAGAATACAATCATCGAATAGGGAAATAAGTGTCCTATGAGTGTATATACTCTCCTATCCTATACTAATAAACGAACAATATTTGTATTTATTTTCCGGTTCTCGAAAACGGCTCTGAAATACATGGGTTTACAGGGGCGAAAAATCAATTCCGTTTTGTCCTCTAACTAGTTCGATATGTTTAAGCAATAAACATAGACTTTTTTATTTTTTGTTTTCGTTTCGTTACTTATTTGTTTATTCGACTTTTCCCATTTTTTTAACCGTCTTCAAATAAGAAGAAAGTTCTCAATTCGACTGTATTTTTTTAAAGGTTTTTCTATTTGCAACCGAGCAAAGCTCGGTCGACCAGGTACTTATTCGAAATAATATAACTTTTTGAATTGATGGATGGTTGTGAGTCGATCACATCAAAATGTTAAATGGATCCGGAAGAAAATAGATGCAAAAATAGTTTAGACTACAATAACACAAAGGAAATATTTTAACCCGTGGAATAATTTTATAACATAAAGATACGCGTAAAAATCTAGTGTGTCAGTTTGCTAGGGGTGGCAAAGTGACAAACTATAAACGTTAATGTTCGGTAGTCTCCAATAGATTTTCAACTTTGTTTCCTAGCTCATCAAGTTTAAAGTCTATAAAAGCCGTGACCCCGGAACGTAAAGGGCTATTGAAGGACACCGTGGATTTTAGTCAGTACAACTCTGACAGTTCCCCCTGCGGGACACCACACAGGACACTTGGTGGGAGGACTCGTTTTTTAATTTTACCACGAAAAATAATAAGTTTACTAAGCGTATGCTAGTCTCCTGGTACCTTACAGTAGCAGTAAGACCTATGACTTTTGGGAGGGCTGATTTTGTCGGCCGATTTTGGTCCTTTATAAAAAGTTAATTGGTTGACCACAATTCTTTGGTACACGCTGGAGAAGATAGAGATAGAGATGAGTGATTTAACCAAAGGGATTTATATTTTAATGTCTTTGGATTTAACCTACTTGACTGTTTGGTTCGTCACTTTAATGAAAATATCTGCAATAAGATGTATTTTAAAATATCGCAGATAAAAATATTAAATTTTTCTGGCCTACGAGATTAAAGGATTTTTTGGAAAAAACGGTCTATTTAGTACTAGCCAAAAAACCCATTTTGTATTACAAAAAGTCCCATCTTCAAAAAATCAGCATAATGTAAAAAATAATAAAGATAAGCAAGCTGTTATTATTGTTATTAATGGTGAAAAGCAGAAGAGAATTGTGTGAATTTACCTATCCTGAAATTTTGGCCACTAAAAAGTTTGCAGTTCAAGACTATGCACGAAATACCTCTGTTTTGAAAAATCGAAGCAGTTAATTTAAGTAGGCGTACATGTGCATTTGAAAACCAAAATAAAATTAAATGAATCCAGTCATATGGCATAATAACAGTGAAAGTACTGTAGTTGAGCTTAATAAAAATAAATATCATAGTAAAAATTATAAAACATGTAAACATAATATACCCTGCCGATGTTCATAATGTAAAACATAATGATGCCAACGATGAACCGAAAATCGATTTTCACTAATATTATATCGTTCTATAATAATATATGTGACAGTAGCATAAAGCCGTGAATCTACAATTAAATGAATATCAGGTAACCATAATTATGCATTTAAAAGGTCAACACGATCCTCGTTTATTGGGTTATTTCATCAAAACCTTTAGATCTGAATCAATTTAAAATTATATAATGAGGTTGCGAATTTAACTATGTATTAATTGCGGGCGGTAAAACAGATCTCACGTTGCATTGGCTGTTAAAAAAACCTTTATGCCTTTGTCAAACAGACAGGCGAGTCCAAAGCGATAACGAACCGATACGAGATGTCAGTCCGATAGTTCTGTCACGCTAACGGATCGCTTTCGCTTTTCTATGTGACTGGTTTCAAACAATTCCATACATTACAAATAAAAACGCCTCGCTTCGCATTCGCGACGCCCGTCTGTTTGACAAAGGCTTGAATCTTTGACACACATAATAACAAAATCTGTCACCGCGTCCGACTAACCGCACAGAGTAGCAGTGTCGTGTGAGGATTGTCATGACAACACCTTTTTTCCATCGAGCACGCGAAATTATAGGTACATTACTATTCGAGATATTTTTTTTTTGTTCAAGTTTGCCATAAACGCCTGCGTTGCGTAGATGTCTGAAGAAAGAAACATTTCTTTCGGAAATAGTGATGGTTCCGAAAAACAAATTAATCTCCTGCGATCTGTGGCCGACTATTATTCTCATTAATCAGCGTTATAATGAATTAGTTTTTCAATAATGTTACAGTTAAAATAGCACCACAGTCTATGAAATATGAAAGGTAATTTATGATATAATATAATAGTAGGCAAGTGACGATAAAAATTACAAAGCATAGTTTTCAGTAGAACGTAATTAATGCTGGTAGGAAAGTATTATAGCAGTAAATAGTCATGTTTATTTTTCTAAAATTTCAGTATCTCATTCGGTCGTTTCGTCATTTTTATTCGCATAAAAGTTATCGGAAAGTTAGTATTTTCGGCAGTACATTTAATGAGTTTTTTATTTGAGCAAGGACAATTCTTCTTCTTTTTCTGAGCTTTTACGCTGACGATCTGTTTGTACAGTGTCATGTTAAGCGTACTAAAAAGATTTTAGTGGATCACTATCACTAGTATAATTTTCCTATATTTCTACTATTAATGGGCGACTCGCTGTCCGACCATGGACCATGCCCGGGTCGGCGGCGCGTTGTGTTCCACGCGCGCCTCAAGTAGTGTCAGCATAGTGACGGGGCCTGTAGAGGGCCAAAGCCTGCCGGGGTCGCGGGACTAAGGGATTACCGTTACCTCGGTACTTAAAGGGCTATTGAAGGACACCGTGGATTTTAGTCAGTACAAGTCTGACAGTCCCTCCCGCCCTGCCCTGGGTGGGAGGACTCATTTGATGATTTTAACACGATAAAAAAAAAACTACTATACTTATATTAGTCAAAGTACGAGTATTTAGTACTTTTCTTAACTCGTGACGTTTCTAAAACGTGAATAGAGGCACCGTGAGTCAGTGGTTATTTTATAAACATTCCCAGTAATTTCATAAAGTTTTGGAATTCAATAATAAACAAATTGGATTGAATCGAACTTCTATTGAAAATTCGGTACAGCTACTCGACATTCGTAGCAAAAATTCGAACTCATAACCCAAAAATGCAATATGATTCATACAGTATTCATACAGTCAAATATGGCTGTTGATCAACCGGATACTGCTTGTCGACCGATGGACAGTTAAAGACCGGTCAACTATCATTCGATTGTCTAACGGGTTCTTATCTCATTAAAGCGTTGTTCAATCGGCGGAAGCTAGACTTATAGGGTGTACTAACTTATGACTTGGCCACATAAATTTAAATACTGCATTTTTATAATCCAATGAAGTAATAAAGACTGCAAAAGACCAGTAGTAACAAGTAAAGATGTTCGGCATTCTGTCTAAAAAACGTCATAATTCAACGCGTATTATAGTGGACACACCAATTTATTGACATACCTTTTATGAGCTGACAAAACGCGGTTCATTACATTAAAATGATTATGTTTGCTGTCTTTTACCCACCATATACCACCTACACAATAAATGAGCACCATAACAGAAACACTTAGCGCGTTCCTGAGAAAAAGTGGCCTTAACAGACAGACGGACCATAAAATGATCCTATAAGGGTTCCTTTTATTCTTTTGAGATAGGGAACCTTAAAAAAAAAATGATGTAGTGGCAATCAATATCGTGTAGTGGTTATAATTTTTATTACAAAGTAAAAATAAAATAATTTCTGAACTGACCTTCAATATACTTTCCATATCCAGCGAGAGCAGATCATTCTTGCCTAATGTCAGCAAAGCGAGGGCTACCTTGAATACTATTTCAATTCCTTCAGATAGGAACACGTCCATGATTCGGCAAGCAAGCGGCAACGTTAGTGTTGTAGTGAACAGGGTTAGGAACCAACTACTGGCATACAGGGATGTGTTGAAACTCTGAAAACAAACATTCATTGCCTATCATCGTCATCACCATATCACTCACTCTCGGATACACTTATCAAGTTGTTACCGGGCACCTTGAGGAGTCGTGATAGTCGCCCCCTTGCTTGAGAGCGTTCCACCCTACGTTTGTCGATTAACAACAAAATTTTGTCAGTTACGTTACGTCTCATGTAACTGAGGAAGGATCTATTGACGAGAACGCAGTACAAAGTTCTGGTGCAAAAACAGATCTTAAAATGGATCTAAGACGTATTTACTGTATTTATGCATCACCCGCGTCCTAGAGGATTATACTGCCGGGATAAAAATTATCCTATGTGTTAATCTGACCATAATCTACCTCCGTGTCAAGATTCAACAGAATCCGTTCAGATGTGATCCCGTATCTATTATTCGATCATGTCAGAACGAAACATCCATCTAAACTTATGCATTAAAAAAAAAATCTTGTCCCGCTTTAGTAATTTCTCTTGTATCATGGACGCGTTTAGAAACATTTACATTCACATACACAAACACCCAGACTGGACACCACGTACAAATACCTGTAGGAAATATAATTATTTTTTCTGTGTGCGTAACGAAGTCGCAATATACAGAGCAGCAGTCTCAACATCATTAATTATAATATCAGTAAGGATTTAGGTTCGTACCTGTGATTGGAAGTGCACGTGTAAGTCAGGCAGCAGCTCTTGCACAAGGTTCTCCAGCTGAAACATGCAGAGGCCCAGCTCTGCCATGCTCGGTTTAAACATGTCACGCATGCGGTGCTGTTGCATTATCTTTACTAACACTGCGAAGGCTTCTTCTTCCGGCATCTGTTTTGAGAAAATAATGATGTAGGTTTTAAGGAAAAGTTCGTAGTATTCGCAACTGACCACATCTAGGAGCCCACGCTGTTTTGTAGTTAGTTATAATCCCATTAATTACTGACCAAACAATTGCAATTACTTATCCAACAACTGGCCCTAGGGGATAGTTTAAACGTAAAAGGACGTGCATAATATATTATTATAACATTTCACAGAAGGAGGCTGATGATGAGTTATAACTCATCATCAGCCTCCTTCTGTGAAATGTTTTCAACTGTCTAATTATCATGGTTCATGCGAGTCTGGTGACAGACGGACGGACAGACAGACAGATAGACGGACAGACAGTGGAGTCTTAGTCATTCCATTTTACTGTTTGGATACTATTTTACTGTCGAATTATCCGTAATTGGCAAATGTTATTATAAAATTGAAGATTTTTAAATGATAATTTGACATCAGGGAGGATTTAAAGTATTGTAATTTTTTGTAAATTATTTAATTCATTAGGTACGTTAGTTATTTTTTTTAGTAATTGATAAGTTCATAACTACGCATGTATGTATGTTTCCTCTATAAATATTTGTATTTCGAAATTGACAAGGCAAAGCGCACTATTTACTTCTTAAGATCCATCTATCATCTATCCTTTGTTTCACAAATAAATTGATTTGATACGGACCCCTAAAAAAGATCGTAGCAGGTCGCGTTCTGTAGTTTGTGTCTACTCCCATGGGGAAAAGGTGTGAGTTAATGTATGCAATAGAAACTTACCTGCATAAGTAATAAGCCAACGATAAAGCCAGACCCTTGGCAGTACCCGACTTCCCGATCATGTAATGAATAAGCTTTCATCACGTTAAACAAAGACTCCTGTCCAAGACCATCCTTCTCTTTGAAGAACTCATGTTCGGGGTACGTCCGAGCTATGTCACGACGTATCACCTTTTCGCATGCAGATTTCGCCTGGAACAAAGAAATAAGTGGAAGTTTGAAGTGTTGTGTTGAGTGACAGTTAAAATCTAATATGCTTTTGACAATCTGTTTACATTTAAATATTTTAACCAATTATTTAACCTTTTTCCCTATAGGATCATGTTTTAATTGTGTAACAGGCGAGTCTAACAATGAAGCATATCTGCAACATCTTGAAAAAGTTATTGATGTAATAACAACCCTTCGATGTACTTACATGAACTATTTATTCTAATTAGAAGTTTTTAAAAAAAAAATCTTTAAAAAGCGAAGTTAGTTTAGTAAACAGAGTTGATATAGATTTACTCCGGAATTGTATCTTAAATAAAATCTCAGTGTATTATTGTTAGGTTAGACATGTCTATGGGCCAAAATAGCCTGAAAATAAATTAGAAAAAAAAGTGGTTTCAAAAAGTCTTCCTAGTCTGTGTTTTTTCCACTGCGCCAGAAGGAGGGTATGTTTTTAAACACTATCCGTCTTGCCATAAAAATATAAACATCTGTTGAAGGCTTGTCTTAAAAAAGTGTAACTACAAAATGTCATTTGACGTTGATAGTTCGAAGGGTCGTTTTGCAGTAACACTTTTTTTAGACAAGTGTTCAACAGATGTTTAACTTTTTGCAGTAAGTCAGTATATTTTGTTATGAAACTTACTTTTATATACGAAGCGTAGAGTTTCTTTTCAGGGGAAGTGTCAACTCCAGCCAGGAGTTGCCATACGATGCCTCTGAAGTGATGCGGCACTCCTTGACGCACCAGATCGCGTACGAACTGGTTGCGTCGCTTCCACTCGGTCTCCCAGTTGCTGAGGATGCGGCCCCACAGTCTCCACAAGTCCTCTTCACCATTGCCGCTGGTACTGACTCGTGCTTCTGGCTCATGGCTTGAACTTGTCGCTGTGGGAAAATAGTGCACTTTTTAATTATTTTTTTTTTTTTTAAAGGACGTTTTATGTCGTATAATATTCTCACATCAACATTCAGATGGTTTTACTAAGTTTCAGCATCTTTCATTAGTCACAACTGAACACAAAACGAAGCAAATATTAAAAAATGTGAAGGAATCTTCCACTTTATATAGAATATATTAATGTATACTAGATCACTTGCAACGACACACAATTGAACCGTAAATATCTTAATTTTAAAATAAACAAATCAGAACTGTAATACTATTTTTACGACAGAAGTAAAAAAGTTTAGTATTGCCCACCACAAATTAAAGATGACGAAATAGTATGACGAAAATGTTAAATAATAAGTGTACCCTTTATAATATTGAATAAATTAGCCTTTCATTCTCGTAGCTTATCCTAGTGTTATGCTAAGATCAGGTGCAACACTACAGCTGTACCTATTATTATGACTGTGCACTGAATAAGTTTCACATGACATTTAACAATCAAAGCAAAACTACAACGAATTGTCACCGTTAAGAATTATATATTATAGATATTTATCTCGATTCAGAGAAAAGACAACCTTTTTCCACAAGAAAAAGGTTTAAAGTGAGTCGTTCTTATTTCAAAATTGTCTATTCTTAGTCAATGCGTCACATATTTAGGCTACATTTGCATTACACACTCGTTTAAATAACAACGTACCTAATGACAAGTTTTCTAGAACTCCTCTTATGTAAAATTCGAGCACAGTTTTAGTTTCATCATATAAATTGTTTGGATCGTTCATTTTTATGAAACACTACTAGTATTTACAAAATGTACGAGTACATATCTGTGTTATCACTTCTAGTTACTCTACTTACTGATAAGAGATAAAAATTTGACAGTTGTGCACCAGTCTAGGAACCAGTTTAAGACTTGAATTTCAACTTAAGTATTTGACTGTAATAATACGGTCTAATAATCTTGAAGATTTACAGAAAAAGAAAACGTTTACTGACATATCATAGGAACTACTTATTACTATTTAAAGACTATGCTCATCACTTGAACGAACCTGGTTTCAGAACGAGTGTCACAGATAATGTTGCGTTCAGTAAACTAAACAAGGTAAAGCTAGTTAGTTATTTTACTGTTACTTACGCAACTGGCGGATTACAGGTCGTGAGAGTAAAGCAGTTTTTATCAATTGTCTTAAAAAAGTAGGTCACAAAAATATGTTCATTCATTACAGTGTAAAGCTTAGTGCACATCATTTAGCAAGTACGAGAGTGCACAGGATAATTTATTGTTGCATTCTAGGCTTTACATTTGTGTATTTAAGGTTTGAATGTATCAGCTATTGCTAGTGTCTTGTAAACAACCAGTTTAACACAAAGGTTTTGATGGCGACTTTAAGCATTGATTTTAATGGGTTTTTAAATCTTTCGGAACTGTAGGCAGTATTTTTCGGCAGTTCAGGTTGTCTTGGCTAGAGGTAAAGGCAATTTTTTATCTGTTCGCGGCACACTCGCAGGTTCAATATGTTTGTCTCGGCGCCGTAACTAGTCAATAACAGGTGACAATGATGCTTTGTTGAAAATTTCACCAAATCACGTGAATCGTGAGCCTTCAAACCTGAAGGCTAAAAGAGAGCTCGATGGAGGAAGCAAGGAAGCGAGCTTTATTAAAATCAAATTGGGCACACATTCCGACTGGGTGGCTGGCACTGAGGAAGTCTTTTTTTTTTACGTGGTACTATCATCACATGAGTCCTCCTGGGAGGGACTGTTAGACTCGTACTGACTAAAATCCACGGTGTCCTTCAATAGCCCTTTACGTACCGGGGTCAAGGTAATTCGTGAGTCCCGCGACCACTGAGGAAGTCCTAATGGAAAATCGAATCACGCTTTGCTGGACCTGGGAATCGAACCCGGGATTTCTTACTCTTCTGTCGCTCTTGCGGGTTACTAGACCAATGAGGCGGTTTCAAGTAGTAGTAGTGTAAAATTAACTTACCTGACGCTAAAGATACTTGTGAAGTATCGGAACTCTTGCGGCTGTGCACGGTGGTCAGCGAGGGGCACTTTGCGTCCGCCTCGATCCGTCTATTCTCTTCCTCCAGTTTGGCTAGTAGCGCCCGCTCGGGCGTCGGTATTGCGTCAGTAGTCGGCTCTAGTATCCGGTAATCTACGCACATTAGAAAAAACAATTCAATCTCTTATTGGTGCCGACAAAAAGAATAACAAATTATTAGCCTCACTACTAAAAAACATACAATTGTAAATCCAAACTATGAACATGAGAACCCAAACTATGTTTCCGCCCTCAAGCTATGAATCAACAATAAAAAATAATGACACAGTATAGAAACATAAGGCTAACGATTTGTTTTTCACCATATTTCTTATGTACCACGTTCCCGCCACTTCAGCTTGTTCAGTAGTAAGTGCGAGTTTTAAAAGCGAGTGTTGAACTCATCATATTTGCGTTTATCTGTAACGAGTCTTGCGCACGCAACATCTCGTGTTCAAGGGCTCCAGTTGGAGAACATAATACGCTAATATTATGCGATGGGTAAGTGTTAGGCTCGCAGAATTGCTTGTCTGTAGCTGTACCGTTTTTAGTTTGTTCCGACGTTTAGTTCGTAATGTATTTAATAATTAAGCACCATAGATAAGTCAGGTTTTAAGATAATTTAAATAAAAACTAAACCCAGAAGTTATACCATTGTAAAGTACTATGTTTAATCGAAACCCCCACCACCAACCTTGCCATCTTTACCAGTGAAACGGATTGCATTACAGTATTTAGCATTTCTCGTAAGGCGAAGGCTGCATCAACTACGGTTCACTTTATGAACTTTTTGACTAAAAGCCTTAGAAAATAAGTATTAATTATCCTTTACAAAAATCTGAGAAGAGAAAGTTATCCTAAAGTAGCGACCCGCCCCGGCTCCGCACGGGTGCAATCTCCATTTTTTTTTTTTTTTTAATAGCCTGCTCTGTCCCACTCCTGGGCAAAGGCCTCCCTCCACTCCTTCCACTTCTCGCGAGCCCGTGCGTCCTCCTTCCAGTTCGGGCAAAACCTGTCCAGTTCGTCCCGCCATCTCCTTCGCGATCTACCGCGACCCCGTCTCACTCTCTCAATCTCCATTATATTATGCATATTACATACGTATAAATTTCTTCTAAAATCACTACCCAAAAAAAAAACCGCATCAAAATTCGTTGCATAGTTTTAAAGATATAAGCATACATCAGGATAGACAGACAGCGGGAAGCGACTTTGTTTTATACTATGTAGTGATGAGATTTTTTAATGTTTTGCTTGTAAGTCAAACATGTCTTTGACGGGGTTTTCTTCTTATCAGGGGTCGAAACAGGTTCAGTGTTCAAAAATACTGATTTTACTGACCAGAAATCTAAAAAAACTGACTTTTACTGACCATTTGAACTAACTTAAAATAAAAGTTGCATGTGGAATTGAAAAAAAAAATATTATTGGCCTCCACCATCCCCATAGCCAACCATCACCACCTTTTTATTATTAAAAAGTTTACAAATAGTTATCAGTTTTAATATTTGTTAATAAGCATATGACACACATCCAATCTATACATATAATAAATCTGTAGAAAAGTCATTTTTGTACATTGAAGAAATTGAAACAAAAAATAGCCAGCGTGTGAAAAGATAAGTAACAGAACCCATTTCCATCATTTTTGAAATTTTTGTCTGTTTGTTTGTGCGCGCATCACGTAAAAACTACGAATTCAATGCTGACAATATTTATTACAAAAATTATACGCAACTTGAGGTTTAACTTAGTTTTTGTTTTATCGAAATCGGTTCACTCTATCAAAAGATATGATTAATTTAGTGAGTTCAAGAAGTAAAATATTACGTTACGCAATATAGTACTTGCAAAATATAGTACTTGCAACGACATCTTAAGACTAAGGCCGTGTTTTCACCTGCAAGTAAACTTCCGCGAGAAATGTCCGACAGTCTGTCCGACAGCAACTTGCAAATGTAAATAACATTGCAAGTACGCTCGCGACAGTTTGCCAGTCATTTCCTGCGAGTTGTCGCACAAGCAATTAATAACATATCTAAACGTGTTTGCGTCATCTCGCGACAGTTCTCGTAGCTTATCCGTTTAGTTCCGTATATTTCTTGCACTCGCGACAGTTTATAGTTGAAAAATGTTTAAAAGTAAGTTAAAACACTTGTTTTTACTTACTTTTAAACATTCCTCGTGGAGAGTATTGTACAAAGCCTTGCATACTTCAGGAACAATGTTTGATATAGTGCATACGGGAATTCTAAATAAATACATCAATGAATGGTAGGAATCCCCTGAAAAAAAAGACAAATGTTCACCAAATATAGTTACAAAAAGATGTCAGTGCGCTTCAAAATAAATATTATCCTGTGAAAGTTTTCAAATAAAATAAAATTCATTGAAAAAAATACAGCCTAATTGAGAACAGGAGGTCCTAAATTTGGCTATATTTTTTTTCGAGTCGGAATATATACATACCGTAGGCTAAAAATCGCAGCGTCAAAAGAAGCCTTTCCTTTGGTGATATCGAATCTCGGAAATGAGTTTCTCGTTTTTTTATAACATGCCCAACTTTTAGTAATAACACTTCTAAATCGACTGCGGTCATACGAACAAAATTGAAATATTGTTGAGCATCTTCTATCTGTAGTTCCTTCAATAAATTATGGTAAGCACCAGCTTCATGTCGTCTCAAAATCCACTGTCGAACCCAAGTAGATCTTTTTTTATTCCTTGATAACAAAATTGTTATTGCAGCTGCTAGACGGACGCGTCTTCTCGGCATGATAATACATTGATTGTCATAGTTTTCTTGCGCGAAAACACGGCCTAAGGCCGTGTTTTCACCTGCAAGTAAACTCGCGCAAGTCTTGCACGAGTTTCTTGCAATAACGTTTACATATAATATCAATTCCTGCAATTTATACATGCAATTACTGTCTCGCGAGAAACTCGCAGATCATACTGTCGCTACTTATCGCAGGGATGTTTACACATGAGAACTAATGGATGTCGCGAAAACTATGACAATCAATGTAGTATCATGCCGAGAAGACGCGTCCGTCTAGCAGCTGCAATAACAATTTTGTTATCAAGGAATAAAAAAAGATCTACTTGGGTTCGACAGTGGATTTTGAGACGACATGAAGCTGGTCCTTACCATAATTTATTGAAGGAACTACAGATAGAACATGCTCAACAATATTTCAATTTTGTTCGTATGACCGCAGTCGATTTAGAAGTGTTATTACTAAAAGTTGGGCATGTTATAAAAAACGAGAGCAAAGAGAAAGAGGAGCTCGTGGCTAAATAAATACAGCCGCACAGGCCGATCTTCCGGGTTAAGCCGCGCTTGCCGAGGTTGGTCTGTGGATGGGTGACCATCTGTCATAGCGAGTTTCCTCCGTGCCTCGGAAAGCACGTAAAGCCGTTGGTCCCGGCTGTCATTTGTAGATCTTTGACAGCCGTTACTATTAGTCAGAAGCTCTAATGTCTGACAACCAGTCTTACCATGGGGTATCGTATTACCCAGTTACTGGGTTGTGGAGGTCCGACAGGCAGTCGCTCCATGTAAAATACTGATATCCAGCTGCATCTGGTTTGACTGGAAGCCGACCCCAATATAGTTGGGAAAAGGCTAGGAAGATGATGATGATAAAAAACGAGAAACTCATTTCCGAGATTCGATATCACCGAAGGAAAGGCTTCTTTTGACGCTGCGATTTTTAGCCTACGGTATCTATATATTCCGACTCGAAAAAAAATATAGCCAAATTTAGGACCTCCTGTTCTCAATTAGGCTGTATTTTTTTAATGAATTTTATTTTATTTGAAAACTTTCGCAGGATAATATTTATTTTGAAGCGCACTGACATCTTTTTGTAACTATATTTGGTGAACATTTGTCTTTTTTTTCAGGGGATTCCTACCATTCATTGATGTATTTATTTAGAATTCCCGTATGCACTATATCAAACATTGTTCCTGAAGTATGCAAGGCTTTGTACAATACTCTCCACGAGGAATGTTTAAAAGTAAGTAAAAACAAGTGTTTTAACTTACTTTTAAACATTTTTCAACAATAAGCTGTCGCGAGTGCAAGAAATATACGGAACTAAACGGATAAGCTACGAGAACTGTCACGAGATGACGCAAACACGTTTAGACATGTTATTAATTGCTTGTGCGACAACTCGCAGGAAATGACTGGCAAACTGTCGCGAGCATACTTGCTATGTAGTTTACATTTGCAAGTTGCTGTCGGACAGACTGTCGGACATTTCTCGCGGAAGTTTACTTGCAGGTGAAAACACGGCCTTAAAATAGAACTAATGTTGATAGTTGAAATCCAAATCCGATAGATGGCGTTGTGCAAATGACGTCATTTTCTGAATCGCGGTGTTAAGATTTTCTTGCGCGAGAATGACATCCACCGTGTTTGCTAGGCAAATTGTGTTTCGTTAGGTGTCTTAAAAGTTCTTGCGTGTGTCGTACAAGTTCTCTGGTTGCTTGGTTTATCGATTTTCTAAATTGGTCGAAAAAAAGTATTGGCTTATCTTATTTGTTTCGTTTGGTCAACTTTGGTCATTGGTTTGAAGTACGAAGTAAAGATTGTATTTATTTACTTCGTAGTTTGAATCCAATAGTGTCAATCGGCGGGCACGCCGCAATCACGGCAGTAAGACCCCTCTTTGAGGAGTGGCTGGATAGGCGTCACGGCGTCCTGACCTACCGCATGACGCAGGTCCTCACCGGACACGGAAGTTTCGGGAGGTTCCTGTGTCTGATAAGGACGGAAGCAATGCCTGGGTGTCACCACTGGGAGGATCGTCCGGAGGACACGGTGGAGCATACGGTGCAGGACTGCCTCGCTTGGGCGGAGCACCGCCGTGACCTCACGACGGCGATAGGCGGAGACCTCTCGCGCCCGGCATTGGTCGAGGCCAATGACAATATAACCACTTGACCGCTCATACGGGCGACTCAGGCTCACGACACATCAATGGAATAGCACTTATATGAGATCCCGATACGAATGAATGTTTTAGTACTGACCAGTTGTTGGATCTGTGCACATTCCTTAATTTTGGAACCTAAAAAAACATTTATCGAATAAAACCGAAGCAAAAATGAGTACCTGTGCAATTAAATGGTGCGGGAAATCATCTAAAACATCTAGTTATAAAAAAGATGGTATAAGTTTTCATCGGTAAGTAAAATATGTTTATATTTATTTACATTATTGGTAATAAGAGGGCTCAAGCTAAACTGGTTGGTTACGAAAAAAGGATTACGCGTTGATGTCTTTTGGGATACCGCGTTGATGTCTTTTGAAAAGTCCTTTACTTTCACTAGAATATTAGATAAGTCTATCTCTTTCTATCCATAAGTACTTTGTGCTGTGTGCTGAAGTGATGTGACAACTTAAAACATTGTTGATAAATTATTTAATCGATAATTTCTAATGGTAAATAAAAAATAATGTTATTTTTTACGTTTACATTTTAGATTTCCAAATATTCCGGAAGTTAAAGAAAAGTGGATTAATGCCACTAACAGGGAAAATTGGTTTCCAAAATATTATAGCGTCATTTGTTCAAGGCATTTCACAGCTGAGGGGCCGTTCAAGTATTACGTAAGCAGATTTATTACAATTATTTACCCCCCCGCACGGTGGGCTGAAATCAAGCTTTAATGGACTTAGGGATTCACGAAAATTGATGAGCAATTTAAAAAAAAATAAAGACGGCTTGGTGATCTACCACTAAATATAAGAAATTTTTGTTCTGCGATTTTTGTATATACCTAATATTTTAAAAGTTATAACGATTTGAATTTATTTTTGTATGGAGAAATTTGATTTTATATGAATAACTTTTAATTCTCAAGAGTTCTCAAATAACCGCTTTCGGTATTCGATTGTGCTATTTTTTAGGCAAATTATCCGATATATCACTTGCTTCGATTTTCTTCGATTTTGGAGAAAATTGTTTTTCATTCCCTTTTCCACACCACCCTTGAGGTAGAGAACTAAGCGCGTTTTTTTTTATCAGTGGTGTCCCCAGGAGGCCTAATCCACTCATACGCATACTCACAAACTCACTCACAAACACACGCACTCACAAAATTATCACTTAGACAATTTCATCAGATTCAGATTCGTTCTCTAAATGTTCCACATTAACAAATTCTATATTTTCCCGCTCATCATCTTCAAATGTTGGAGATAAAAGAAGCATGGCTTTCGCTTCTTCTGAAAATGGTTTGTGTTTCCGTATCATTTTATGACGTTTTGATGATATATAAGGGTCTGAACTAATTATTAAATTATTTAAAATATCCTCATTATTAGCTCTTCTGCAGAATTTCCTTGAATGGTGTTGGCGATATCGCCTAAAGTCTTTATTTCTAGATTCAGCCGCTTCTTCCGATAACTTTCCAATCGGAATTAATCCCAAGTTTTCAATGATAGCTGCTCCATGAACGAGAACTTTATGCACACTGGAGGGCATGTGATACCACTCATATAAATCTACGTATAATTTTATGGTGGCTTCCGTATATTCTTTAAATTTCACTGTGTCAATTTTATGACCTGAAGATATTGTTTCTAAAATGATTGAAAACCGTTTTATTAAGTTTTCATCGACACCAGTAATTGCAGCAGCAATCTCCGTATTTGAAAAAAATCTTCGAGCGGTATTCCCGTCATTAGTACTTCCATGTCCTTGCTTTACAACATCTATTAAAAGGCCTGTTTGATTTTTAAAAGCTTCCTGAATGTTTTTTTTTCTTTTTTCCATCAAAACTTTGTTTTCACCTTTTGCAACCCATGTTTTGAAATCCAGTCTATAGGCTATGTGAAGAATGCATTCCATAAAACGTATCCATATATGAAGCGATGATAAACCATATTTGTACAAGTCGGTATCAATGTTTTTAGTCAATAACAAAGACAAGTTATTCATTTCTGTAGGAACAGCTTTACATATGTCACATCGTTGAGCTGAAGTTTCAGAGAGGATTGATGTTGCTTTACCATCTATCATAGTAAGCAATAATGAATGTGAGACTTTTATTTCTCCAATTTCTGTTTCCTTCAATTCATTTATCTCCGTTTCAATTTCGGTTTTCTCTCTTAAAATCGTTGATTTATTCTCTTTTTCAAACTTGAAAAATATTGGACGACACCAATATGCAGAATTTGGTGAGTCGTTTTCCCAGATAATTTGTTCCTCGGAAATAATTTTTATTGGTACTAAACTACCCATAAAAATACTTGAATCATCTATCGAAGCACTGTCCACTTTGTCATCCGTTGTCATTTTTTGCTTATAGTTTGCTTGATTCGAAGCACCATCCATTCCCCATTTGCTTATCATTGTCAACTCCTTAAAGTCTGTGCTATCAATATTGATTGCTTTGAATATCCTTTTGGCGGTTATATCTAATAGAGGCTGCAATTTTATTCTAGCAGTTGTATCTGTTAAGGTGATATCATCTTTTGGCGGGTAGCATTCTTGTTTTGCATTTTGCACCTTGTAGTAGGAAGGGAACATGTCGACATTTTTCTCTTTGATACTTTTTCTTAAAGTATTATATTGCCACTTTGTTAATTTAAGGGACAAAACAAGTCCCAAAGCTTCATCTGGAGTAAATTTAGGTTTTTCATTTTTACCTAAAAGACTATCTTTCGCTTTTTGCACATCCTGTGGATTTTTAAGTAGGTGTTCGAGGATTTCAGCTATTCCTTGATTACCATCCTCTCGTAATTTCATAATATATGCATGAGATATTTCCTCTGTAGTCATATTTGTATGAATATGTTCTGTACGTCTCTTTTTTTGCTTAGGTCCTAATTCACAAAATGGTTTTCTTGGACTTACGTTCGTTGACGTGGCAGTAGACACTTTTGCTGGAGATTCATGTTCACTTGATGTACTAGGAACAGAGTCTTGGTTTCTTTCAAATGCACTTACAATGAAATCAGGCCACTTTATTTCCGATGATAACCATTCACTATTATTGTTGCTGAACAATTCCTCTTTGCTATGAGCATTTTGCCATCTCCTTTGCAGATTATAGCAATATTTTGCACAAAACGCTTTTAGCGCTTTATCGTTTTCATCACTTAACACAGTGGGGACTAATCTAGATTTAATAGCACTATATAAAACACTATTATTTTTAAAACTTCCACTTTCCTTTAATAGCACAACAATATCAATATTTGACACCAAATCGAACATTTTTACGTAATAAATAGTATTAGTATTCCGAAAATGTGAGATAGGGTAGTGCGTTTATTACGATGTGTAACAACGTACTGAGGATGGTTGTTTTTCAAATGTAACCGTATAATTTTTTACCTGCTATTCATCATCCAATCACATAATGACACGTCATCATTTTGCTGCGCTCAATGGACGATGCGCTAATGAGAGTCACCGCACTATTGAGTATTGTTAAAAACAAATGACGTCATAAGGGTGGTGTGAGTATCGTGAAAAATAAATGACGTCATAAGGGTGGTGTAGAATGTTTACCAATAATTTGTTTTTTTGCTATATTTCTGTAATACAATATTAAAACATGTCATATTAAACCAAAAACCGATTAATATTTCATACAAAGTTTAGGGGTCTATAACTCGAAAAATACTAAGTATAAAAAAATTACATATAACAAAAAATATTTGTATTAGTACATAAAATTCAAAAATACTCATTTGAATCCTTAAGTCCCCACTTGACGATTCCAGCCCACCGTGCCCCGTCCCCCTTGTCAGCAAAAGTAAACAAAGCACTTACCCCCTCCCCCCATGCTTACGTAAACATTTTTCAATTTATGTATTATTTACATATGCATTATTTGCGAGAATCCCCGAAAATGCGTTTCGTTTTCAACCAAAGACAATGTGAGGGTTGGCATTCGTGTAAAAAAGTAAATAACTACCGATGACGTAATCATCATCTAGACTTCCGTACCCCCCATGTCATCCAAAATAAGCAAAGCAAAGACCCCCCCTACCCCCCATAGTGCTTACGTAATACTTGAACGGCCCCTGATTGCTTTGAAGCTTTAAAGGACCGACGCCGTTTGTTTAGTTTATTGTTATTTTCGTTTAATCTTCATTTACTTCTCTACATACAAATCAACATTGAAAAAGGGCTAAAGAAGACTTAATTGCCATCGATTTTATCGATATCGATATTATTGTTGCTGGATTTACTTGTATTCACTATTCTTACTGACATTGTTGCATCAACCAATCACAACTACCGCGGGCCGAGGAACGGGGGAAGACGCAATCCCCCGGTCCCCGGCCCGCACTGGTGAATCGTGTGCCTAGGCGAAATCGCTCTATGAGCTCTCAAGTGGTTTTAATTCTCTTTGGTCGAGGCCATGCTGCGGGGCGAGACGGAGTGGGAAGCGGTCGCCTCCTTCTGCGAAGCAGTCATGCTCGCGAAGGAGGAGGCGGGCCGCGTGAGGGAGAGGACAGCGTCCTCTCTCCACCCCAGCCGCAGTGGTAGACGCCCACGGCGTCGGACGTCGCAAGACGACCTCCGGCCACCGTAGGCGCGGGCGGCGAGTAATGGGCGACTCGCTGTCCGACCATGGACCATGCCCGGGTCGACGGCGCGTTGTGTTCCACGCGCGCCTCAAGGAGTGTCAGCATAGTGACGGGGCCTGTAGAGGGCCAAAACTTGCCGGGGTCGCGGGACTCGCAAATTACCGTAACCCCGGTACGTAAAGGGCTATTGAAGGATACCGTGGATTTTAGTCAGTACAAGTCTGACAGTCCCTCCCGCCCTGCCCTGGATGGGAGGACTCATTTGATGATTTTACCACGCTAAAAAAAAAATAGTGCCAATCGTTATACAGTAAGTTAGTGTTGCCAATTCGTTGAGTCACGACCACGAATAGACGATACGTTGTACGCACCGTTCTTTTAAGTTTGTAGGCTATTCAGTCATAAGTGTTGTTGGTTTTGTTTATTGCTTTAATTTTCCTTTAAAATGCATCAGGACTCTTATCTAAATCATCAAAAAGGTGATATACTCTTATCTAAACGACGTTGTTTTGTCCTCGACAACCACGCGAACGAAGTCGCGGGCACAGCTAGTCATACAAATAATATTAAAAGTTAGAAACATTAGACATTATGATTTCTTGAAGAAGTAAGTAATCAAAGCATTTTTCTTTTTATCTATAATTTTTTGTACGTTTTCTTCTTCTTTAATTTTCTCCTCGTAGTCTTTTCTTTCTTTAACAGCGGCATCTAGTAATGTCTTGGCCATATTAACCTCATTTTCACCATCCCTTTTTCCCCATTCAGATATAAAGTGTCCATTTTTATCTTTTTTATTAAGCCAGTCCTCATTGTCGCAACCGAGGTCCGGGCTCGCCGCAATCGCGGCGGTAAGACCCCTCTTTGAGGAGTGGCTGGATAGGCGTCACGGCGTCCTTACCTTCCGCATGACGCAGGTCCTCACCGGACACGGAAGTTTCGGGAGGTTCCTGTGTCTGATAGGGAGGGAAGAAACGCCTGGGTGTCATCACTGCGAGGATCGTCCGGAGGACACGGTGGAGCATACGGTGCAGGACTGCCCCGCTTGGGCAGAGCACCGCCGTGTCCTCACGACGGCGATAGGCGGAGACCTCTCGCGCCCGGCATTGGTCGAGGCCATGCTGCGGGGCGAGACGGAGTGGGAAGCGGTCGCCTCCTTCTGCGAAGCAGTCATGCTCGTGAAGGAGGAGGCGGGCCGCCTGAGGGAGAGGACAGCGTCCTCCCTCCATCCCAGCCGCAGTGGTAGACGCCCACGGCGACGGACGTCGCCAGACGATCTCCGGCCACCGTAGGCGCGGGCATGCGGGCGGCGAGTAATGGGCGACTCGCTGCCCGACCATGGACCATGCCCGGGTCGACGGCGCGTTGTGTTCCACGCGCGCCTCAAGGAGTGTCAGCAAACTGACGGGGCCTGTAGAGGGCCAGAGCCTGCCGGGGTCGCGGGTCTTACCCATCACCGTAACCCCGGTACGTAAAGGGCTCGTGAAGGACACCGTGGATTTTAGTCAGTACAAGTCTGACAGTCCCTCCCGCCCTGCCCTGGGTGGGAGGACTCATTTGATGATTTTACCACGCAAAAAAAAAAAAAAAAAAAAAAAAAGCAGTCAAATTAAATCACATACAATGCAGGTTAAAAAGCTGAAGCTGTAACAAATATGCAAAGTTAAACTTACAATAATAAAATATGTATTTATTTCGAGAAAAAAAGTAGGATTGGACTTTTTTCCTCGAAATAATGATGCTACAATATTAAGTTGCCACAAGACATCATAATAGAGCATCAGCTGTTAGTTGCTCTCAAACCTTCACTGGGCCCGGCTAAGAAAATTAGAAATGACTAGAAATTTGTTTTTTGTTGACACAATCTAAATGTATTTTTAAAATGCTAATGTTAGGACGGGAAGACAGGGTTTTCTCTATGACCACCAACTCCAATAATTTCCCCTTTGGTCTCCTGGTGAAAGTAAGGAAGTTTGGTCGCGGTTGTGGGTGGCGAAAATGTGAAAAAGTGTTGCAACTGATGAAATGAATGGACTTGAAAGGTGAAACCCGAGCAACGCCGGGTTTGGTTGCTAGTAGGTATACTATAAGGTATATATTTCTTAAGCAAAATCTAGAATGAAGAAGGTAGGCGTAAAAAGGAACGAGACAGACAGGCAAAATTGTGTCAGTAAATAATTAATAAGGTTCCAAAAAAATATATGGAGCAATATATGTGTTGATCTCAAAAAACTGAAAAAACTGACCATTTTCTCAAAAAACTGACTTTTACTGATCATGCTAAAAAAAACTGACTTTTACTGATTTTACTGACTAGTTTCGACCCCTGAAATTATACTTTTCTATCACATCTCAGTTTCCAGATAAAAAGGAAGTCTAAAATTATGATTTTATTACAAAATAAAATATGTTACATATATTTTGATTGGAACAGCAATGTTTACTTAGTGCAGCTGACTTTCCAAGTGTTCCATGATGGTTTTTCAATAACTTATTAAGTTATCGTATCAGTTTCAGAGTTAAAAGTCGGTTTCTCACAATTTCAGAAATCAAATTTTCAGTAATTTGGTTGAGATTTTTTTTTTGATGCTGAACAAGATTTATTACCGCCGCGGCGCCGTTCCGCTTTCATATTGACAAATATTGATTATAATTACCTATTAATTGATATGATCATGTAACAGTATAAAACGTATTCAATATTTTTAAGTGTTGAGTAGTGGTCTTGGTTAACGTTTTTGAGATCAAAGCAACCAATTTGCGTGAAAGTTATCGTTACGTGGATTTATTAAAAGTTTAAATGTTAACTGACATATACCACATGATCCTATAAGAATTAATTTTCTACGCAATAATTAATAGACTATAAAATACAACTATTATATTAAAACTACCTACCTGTATGTCTCAACTACAACCATATTATAAATTATTCTTACTATTACTAATAATAATGTGCATCAATGTGAATGCATACCAAAATGAAGGACATTCTTTATAGAATACGTTTTATGAAGAATACAAACGTCATCTAAAAAGTACACCCGCTATATTGATGTCCACCGTGTACAATGTAGTTGGCATCACGAGACTGGACAAGTGAACTCTATGGAACTCTAAGCAATCTAGATTATTGAATGTATTTTGATCTATAGCTATATTCACTATTTTCGTCTATTACAATCGCTCAAAGGTATATCTAGCACAACTACTGTAAAACATTATAACAAATATCATATTGAGAATTTCGCGGTCAATGGTAGCTATTACAAACTGTTGGGGGTACGAGAAACAACGAACCCTGTTACTTCAAGCGAATTTAAAGTAAGAACGAACAAACAACTGTTCTCTTCACGTCTTACACTTAAAGAACAGTAAATAGAAGACCAAGATAGGAAGAAATCACAAACTAAATTGTGTTGATAAATAATGAGTCCGGAACAGCAAGCAGAGGCAACGATTACAATAACGTAGTTAGTATTCGTTACGTGGGTTTTCGCGACATCGCTGAGAGGTCGAGTGATGTGGAAGATTCGCGTCGTAGAATTAGTTTAAGTTTCTCGTCCTCTTCTAAATCGTCTTCGAAGGACACGGCGCGGCTAATCTCCGTGTGCCCCAAAGCCCGCGACTTCGAAGCCTCTAGCCTCATGACCTGTAAACATATTACGTATAAGTTATTAAAAGAGCCACTGTGTAGATCCGTCCACATAAACATGCTGAAGAGAAAATATTAGATTTTCAACACATTTGCTCGAAAAGCGGCTTTAACTGCGCCACTTTTAGGTTTACCTACCGCACGCGTGCTTTTTTACAAACTACGCCACAGATAACTACCAATCAGGTGATTTCAAAATCACAAAAAAAGTGCTATCATGCCTAAAATTAACAGGCTTTTGAGATTGCCTGATTTTGAAGATACTGATTTTAAATTTTATTATTGGAGGTGATTTAGCGGCTAAAATCTGAGGCCTTTTCACATTTTGATGAGAAAAGGTGCAGAAATTGTTATAAAATATTGTAATCGATTTTTTTCCTTGTCCTTTTGTACGCAGCAGATATTTTTCACGGTCATCACTATTATTAATAAACAATAGGTGTATCTATTGTGAGTAAATAAAACTACAAAGTTTTAGTTATATCCATAATATACAAGGTGAATTTGCCAACTCGGCGGCTAAATCCAAAACTATGAGAAATAGCGCAAAATGCTTAAAAGAGTATCGAGGCCGATTTTGATGAAAACTTACTGAAATTAGATATTTTCTCGTTTTATTTAAGTTTGCCGTATATTATTACTTCACAAAATAAGATCCTTATTAGGGACAGTATCGAATGGTGTAATAATACAGCGAGTATTTTTTTTTACCAAATAGTTTGATTCCTGGCCAGGACTTGGTTTTAGGTTAGGTTTCAGATTTGGCCATCCAAGCCCAGTTGGAAAATACACCCTGTATAATAAAGATAACAAATATAATCTGAAAAATAAAATGTCAACCTCCATATTTCCGACTTCCTTATTTTCCCTTACATGATTTGGACACGAGTCTTTTAGGATTTATTTTACAAGTTTAAACTATATTTATGTACTTACATCGTGAACACAATTTATGTACGTGGGTAAGAACAACAGAAAGACACAGCATGAACAACACAAACACATGCATGCACAAGCGCGTAACATAAAACAAGCAAGTTGACAATGCCATGACCAGCCACACGATTTAACAAGTTATTTTAGCTTCAAAATAATAAACCAGGCATAGACATCGAGGAAGCACATTAGAGGGCTGTCTTCGCCTGATTCTTACATACACTAATAAAACAAAGAAATTGGAAAAGGGTCTAGTGTGTTCACCTGCTAAATCCATCTTATTACAAAATAAACGATAACTTTTTTAAATCTGAGTAAGTTAAATGTCTTCTATTTATTTGTTATTTACAAATCTACTGACTACAAGGAAAAATTAACGGATAAATTAAGTTACCTACTAATAGTACTAATTTTTTTGTAGGCATATTTTTAAGATAAAGTATCTTAAATATTTAATCATTTAATGCAATTTATTTCAGTCATAGACCGGCGGCGGCGGTTGTAGGACACAATTGAACTGCGGTTACGATACAGTTGAAAGGACAAAGGAGTTTTAACAAATATTTTGCCGTTTTAAGTATAGTCTACATAATAGGAGTAGTTCAGTTTGTTAGAATGGAGTAAGCCTGTTAACACACTAGCCGGTAAGGTGTTTGATATTGAACTTACTCGAGCCATTTCCAGGGCTCAGTGTCCGGAGTGGTGATGGGTGTCGGAAACTGTGCAGTGCCAAACAAAATGTATCAGACATTTTGATAAAAGCGCATCATCATTGTACATACAAACACTAATACATAAATATATACCTTAAATCTGGTCGGCTGCGGCGGTACGCTTCAAATACCAACAATTAATTGTGTCGAATATTTTTCATTACAATTTACATAGTGAATGATTCCTTTCCAATTGATTGACCACGATGCGATTATAGTGCATAAAGCTACAATCACAGAATCATTTGCAGGTTTGCATTAATCATTGTTTATCAAATATTGAAAAAGAAAATATGTGAATAAAATATACAAGAAATATTATGTCCAAAAACATCGTGAATGGAAATAATAATTTTAAGCAAATCATATAGATGTTTCGCGTATTAATATAACTGTTTGTACGAATTGAATGTCGATGACTTAGTGAACATTAGACGGAAGTGTTGCTTGTTTTCCCATCGCATTTTTACAATAATGTACAAAGTGACTCCCACAGAAAAAGCGACGTTGCCGTTACAATAACTGAAGCGTTGTTATAGCGAGTGATCGACCACACTGTGCGCTCCTCAAACATGAAACGTTACATTAAAAAAATCATGATCATCATGTTAGTATTGTGTGCTATTGTATAATATTATCGTCTGATTCATGTGTAAAAGCGTGTTAAAATGAAATCAAACACTAGTTGTATCGTTCTCAATTTAATTTGTTAGAGAAGCAAAGCGTCAAGACGCGGTATTTTTAGGTAGTATTTTAAATTCCAAATAAATGTATATTGGAATTTTCTCACTTTCTCGTCTTTTCTATGGTCAAAGTGCCTTTCAATGTGGCTACAGAGTGTGTGTTTGTATGTTGCTGTGGCGTGGAATTAGCATGGATGCATACCTCAGCCTTTAGTTCGGCGACTTGCTCCTGCAACTCACGGACTCTATCAGAGTCACCGTCCATGTTATTGCGTAGCTCGCCTTCAGTTGCCATCACCTCATTCTGGAAAGTCACGCGATGTTACTATTGTTTTCATTGAATATTGCAGTATATCTATATGACAAACAGGAGGCGGCGATTTCATAATGTTGCAGAATTGTAAACTTTGTTTACTGATGGCACGGATGGTACATTAGCTGAATGAATGGCTATTGCGCTGTGTCTTGAGTTGGATTTCTGCACGGAATCAGTTCGTAGCAAGCAATTTGTCTATCTCAAAAGTAGTTAATCCATGTTTGTTTGTTCGTGTAGGTGAGTTTAAAATGTTTGTAAACGCACTTACGATACGGGAGAAATCCCTAAAGGCAACGTTTTTATAGAAAAGAAAGTTCAACAAAAAAAAATTATACTCTTGTGTATATAGATGTTGATTACTTAGCCAAAGTTGTACCTATTAATAATTTCACTCTTTAAAAGAAATGTTAATAAGACAACTTACCTTTAATTTATATTCCGACACTTCTGTTTCCAGCTCGGCTATTCTTTGAGCATCCTCCATGTTTCGAATGTTGGCTTGCATGGAGTCGTACTTAGCCTGATGAAGTAAACCAGCGGTCAAACTTAAGTGATTATTCATGATTTACAAAAAAAAAGAAAATTAATAATAATGTAGTGTGACTAATGTATGCAATGACATTACGAAATGAATGGAAACGAGGCAACGTTTAGAGAAATCGACCAGATGGGTGAGGTACTTTGTGTCATTCGTTTGATATTCGTGTATAAACGAGAGCGCGTACGCAAGTACCTTAAAACCATGCGCACTTATTTGTACCAGTTAGTCACTGTTAAGGTCCATTTACACGTTGCAAGAAATTGCATGCATGTTTGATTACATTGAACAATGAATTCACTTGATTAAACAAATACCGCAATGTAGTCAAACTTGCAAGTACCTCTCATGCAATTTCAAGCATCGTCGAAGTCAGGGTTTAGGCGAAATACGGATTGTCAAAATAGAAAAGTAAGAACCCTACAGAGTTGGAATGATTTCTTGTTAGGACGGTTTTAAAATATTTGCAGTTTAACAAAAATACGTGATGGCCCAGAGGTTAATCTTTGCCTTTCATGCGCATGAGTTTAATATGACTAGTACTAATGTGACTTTTTCTCATCACTGTCATTGGTGAAGAAAAACCTCTTAAGAAAATCTGGTCCTACATATTTCAAGCAACCACATTAATAAGCACATAAAAAAGAAATAACAGAAGCGAAAATGTTAAAGGTCGTACCGTATGGACACCGTGAAGTGATGTAAATAAAAAAAAGTTTGTATCTACCAACATTTATGCTCACCTTGCTCTCCAAGTCCGCGTACTTGTGCTGGAACTCCCTCTGGCGCGTTTGCAGCGCCCTCTCGCGTTGCAGTGCGGCGTCAAGGTTCTCCCGGAGTTGACGAGATTCTTCGTCCTGGCGACGGAGCTGGTTCGTCGAGACTTGCACCTGGGTTTCTAGCTCCATTACCTAGACAACATAACATCATGACTGTAATATTCTATTAGTCGTATTTCATTTTTTTCAGCCTTTTAAGCCCTTTTTATTTTTGTTTGTACAACAAAAGTTGTAAAGAATTTAATTTGCAACAAAGCCGGCAGTTATATGCCAAACTATTACTAACATATAACTGCCACCTGCACCCCATTTTTCCAATATGACGTCCTCGGCAAGGGTTACGACTCCACAAACTTGTATTCAACTTAACACCCCCCCCCCCCCCCTCTTCTGATATTTTAACATCAATCAACATAAACATTGTGCTCTCAGACTTATGAAATTTTATTAAAAAAATTGAAGTAGAGGTCATGGAGCATTGTCTGCTAGATACGTAATGATTGGGCAGCATCTTTAAATCCACTTAACTCATTAGAAAGCGCATAGTAAACTTCAGACTAAAAAATCTTTCTATCGTCTTACCTTCAGTCTTAACTCCTTGAGCTCAGTGAGCGCCTCAACTTCCCTTATCCTAGTGGTCATAAGTTCCTCGTCCAACTTTTGCATGTCAGCGGACCGGCCTTCCCAAGCGCGCAGCAATTTCTTAGGCGTCGCCATTATATCGGACACCACGTTGGACTGCACTGGCGTAGCTGGAACCTCTTGTCTGTGCTCCTAAAATTATTTATTTTAAATTAGTTCCTTATTTGTGCGCGGGCATGCTGGCGGCGAGTAATGGGCGACTCGCGGCCCGACCATGGACCATGCCCGGGTCGACGGCGCGTTGTGTTCCACACGCGCCTCAAGGAGTGTCAGCATAGTGACGGGGCCTGTAGAGGGCCAAAGCCTGCCGGGGTCGCGGGACTTTCCCATTACCGTGACCCCGGTACGTAAAGGGCTATTGAAGGACACCGTGGATTTTAGTCAGTACAAGTCTGACAGTCCCTCCCGCCCCGCCCCGGGTGGGAGGACTCATTTGATGATTTTACCACGAAAAGAAAAGCAATTGTATGTACGGAATACCAAAGAAAAGATACATAGATTGAGAAGAACGGTACGAGTACGCCTTCAAAGGGAAAATGGAATGTTAAATGGAAATTCATACACAACATCTGTACATGCGATAATTATCGTGAAAACCGTCGATGCAATACTACGCTGTTAGTAACATGGAATGGAGACATACTCCTCCTTGTGTATGTAATTTCTGCTTACCCTCACATGGGAAAGAGCTGTGAGTTGATGTATGTATAGCCAGAAATAAGATTATGTAAACTTTGAATCCCACAATAGAACAACATATTGGAATTTGTAAGATACACCTCACACATTTACACAATGAATTATAGAGAAAGAAGCAAGATGAAAAAAAAAATACGTTGACCTAAAATAATAGGGCAGGATAATGATGACGACACATTGCTATTGTGTCGTCATCATTATGCAGGTAAAATGTCTGCACTTAGGAAAGTATACATAACGGCCCAACACATTTCTTTTTGTGTACAAGTACGAACATAAAATAATAAATGAGTTTTACTTGTAGATGCCGCTGCCACGCTTCAGATATCTCCGTCACGCGTTGCCGCAGATCTTTCAACGATAAATTAGCTTCAGCCTCACGTAGCTTCACAGCAATTAGCTCGTCCTGAAAATAGTTTGAAGTATTACGTACAGTTGAATTAAAACTTTAGTCATGATCGGACGGAACCTTGTCATATTATTGCGATGTAAAACGAAGTCTATAATGTAACTCATCAATGAACAATTGAACATGTTTATTGTGACGAGGTTCTAAAGTAAAGTTAAGACATCTCTTCGAGACAGCACTGTACCTTTTTATGATGAACGAGTTTCGATATTAGTCTGGATTATTAAAAAGATTTTATTTAAACAAATTAGTCCATGGCAAAAAATATTTTTTTTAACACCCTGCCTTGTGGAAAGCGGTCATCGTAGCATATGGACGCCTGCAAAATCAGAGGTGACCCTGCAACTGTTTTAAACTCTTTTTGAGGATATGAAGAAAGCAGAAAGGCGCGTTGTACCGACAGTTAAAGGGACGGGAACAGTAAATATAACTTTGACGACTCGTTATAAGTTCTACCTGTATTACGAAATAATAAACACATTATTCAAATTTAAAGAACGTCAACCACGACACACTTCATGCGTGTTGGTTAACTGTGTCACGCCTTCTCGGAGAGAGAAGACCCACCTAGACCCACGTTTTGAGTTTCTGATATTTCGGCACTGTTGCAAGCGCTATGATCATGGAAAAACAAACAACACATCTTCATTCATTCACCACATTTTCGCTTACTATCAAGCAAGAAAGTGGTCAAACGCGAACCTATAGTTAAATAAAAAAAATAACGGTAAATATTCCCTTACTTTCTATTGTCTACACTAGTACAGCAATTTTTAGCATCATTACCTGCAAATGAGCCACATTATTATCAACACGCTGCCTCCTAAGACTCTTGTTCTCATTCTCCAGTTCAGCAATGCGGGCAGTCAGTTCCCTCTCAGCGGCCTCACGTTCCGCCGCATGGAGTCTTGCGCGCACCAACTCTCTTTGAAGACAACGGGCCAGCTCTTCGCCTTTCTGAGTACCGGCACCCTCTATGCCTTCAAGAGACGACTGTCGGGAGTTGTTCTAAAAGCAGGATGTATATTTTAGGTCAGTAGTATTATTTTTTATTTATTGTGGCAACATTCGCATAAAATCATGTCGAGATGAGACAAAAGATTTCAACTAATAGAAGATAGAGGGAAATAGGAAGCCTAGAGCCAGAAACGCACGTATAAAGATTTTTTTTTAGATCTCATCTCATGATTCAAAGATTGTTGCATTTTATTGTACATTCGTATCGGTAATAGGAAACCAAACACACTGTATAATACGAAGCGACGTAAAAGAACAGAGAATGCACCTGTGCCTGCGCACTTGTGCACTGATGGCTAATCTCCGCTGAGATTGGCTGCCGTGGTCGAAATAGGTCAGAAGGACTATTATGATGATACAACACGAAACTAAAGTGTTAAATCGCCATTTTTATTGCAAATGTTCCGCTAGTTTAAAAGCATTTATGTAAACGGTGAGTAGTCAGTAAATAATGCCACAAGTTAGGTCAGTCATTGTACAAACAGCCGAAGCTATCAAACAACGTATGTTCAAATGGTAGACTAGGAACACTCTTTCACATAGCAGGCCGTCCTGGTAGCGAGAATATTATAGCTTGTTTTACGAAATAGATCTGAAAGGATATTAAAGCTGCAATTCTTATCGTTCAAACACTATCCTAAAGAAGACGTTTTTAGTCCAAAATTACTACATTTATTCATTACTCAACGGTTCAATACTCACTTCAGCAATGGTCATCTCGAGGGACCTGATCTCGTCTTGAGCAACGGCCAGCCGTTGTTGTGCATCGACGTTGGCCCTCCTTAGAGCCTGGACCTCTCGGGCGAGAGCGAAGGTTTCTTCCTCTCCCTCCGCCAGATCCACTTGCCCCCTCACAAGCCTCTCAGCCAATCCCGAGCTCTCTTTTTCGAGCAGTTCTACTCGTTGTTTCAACAGACGATTTTCCTGACGCAGGCACTACAATAAATACCATGTTTCCAAGAATATAGACATTCAGTTGTTAGAAGGGTAAAATTAATGAAAAAACATGCACAGTCTTGAACATTTCATTACCGATCTTTATTTCTTTATTACTGAGTTACATTGTTGGCAAATGTTTGGATTTCCGGTGATGAAATGTATGATTAGTAATTTGTTAGGGTCAAGTCACACCGAGACGCACGCTGCCAGCACATTTCAATAGAGCTACTTATTATCTAACTCTGTTTACTACACGAAAAGATATACATTAGCAGTATCGTTACGTCACGTCGCGTCTCGGTGTGCACCAACCATTAGACCATAACCTCAAGCCTAAAGAAGGCCACGCAGACATTCCACAAACCGTCAAACTGAATAATATTTTCTTACCCTTAGCACCGCTATATCACTTTGCTCTTTAGTTTTGATAACTGTATATTCTTTCTCGAGCTTTTTCATCTTCTTTGGGTTGACTTTGATAGAATACGCGAGGTTCATGAACACATCTTGATCAGCCTCTGCTTTCGACGGCAGTTCTTTTTGTATGTACTGTAAATAAGAGTTATGTAGATGGTTCTCATAAAGGTCGATCAGTACCATAATTCACGTTCTATTCTTCTTCTGTAGAATTCTTTTATTGTAAAAAAATACAGGAATCTTTCATTGAACATTTCTGGTTCTATGTATGTTTTTTGGATTCAGACATTAATTTGATGATATGAAGTAAGACTCTCAGGGCGAGCTATATTCGCCGATCCGGATCAAGTATACAACTAATGCTGCCTTGAGACAACTGCGTGAATGATTTGGATTGTCAACTCCTGTATTATTAAACGTTGATCAACAGTCAAATATGGCTGTTGATCAACCGGATACTGCTTGTCGACCGATGGACAGTTAAAGACCGGTCAACTATCATTCGATTGTCTAACGGGTTCTTATCTCATTAAAGCGTTGTTCAATCGGCGGAAGCTAGACTTATAGGGTGTACTAACTTATGACTTGGCCACATAAATTTAAATACTGCATTTTTATAATCCAATGAAGTAATAAAGACTGCAAAAGACCAGTAGTAACAAGTAAAGATGTTCGGCATTCTGTCTAAAAAACGTCATAATTCAACGCGTATTATAGTGGACACACCAATTTATTGACATACCTTTTATGAGCTGACAAAACGCGGTTCATTACATTAAAATGATTATGTTTGCTGTCTTTTACCCACCATATACCACCTACACAATAAATGAGCACCATAACAGAAACACTTAGCGCGTTCCTGAGAAAAAGTGGCCTTAACAGACAGACGGACCATAAAATGATCCTATAAGGGTTCCTTTTATTCTTTTGAGATAGGGAACCTTAAAAAAAAAATGATGTAGTGGCAATCAATATCGTGTAGTGGTTATAATTTTTATTACAAAGTAAAAATAAAATAATTTCTGAACTGACCTTCAATATACTTTCCATATCCAGCGAGAGCAGATCATTCTTGCCTAATGTCAGCAAAGCGAGGGCTACCTTGAATACTATTTCAATTCCTTCAGATAGGAACACGTCCATGATTCGGCAAGCAAGCGGCAACGTTAGTGTTGTAGTGAACAGGGTTAGGAACCAACTACTGGCATACAGGGATGTGTTGAAACTCTGAAAACAAACATTCATTGCCTATCATCGTCATCACCATATCACTCACTCTCGGATACACTTATCAAGTTGTTACCGGGCACCTTGAGGAGTCGTGATAGTCGCCCCCTTGCTTGAGAGCGTTCCACCCTACGTTTGTCGATTAACAACAAAATTTTGTCAGTTACGTTACGTCTCATGTAACTGAGGAAGGATCTATTGACGAGAACGCAGTACAAAGTTCTGGTGCAAAAACAGATCTTAAAATGGATCTAAGACGTATTTACTGTATTTATGCATCACCCGCGTCCTAGAGGATTATACTGCCGGGATAAAAATTATCCTATGTGTTAATCTGACCATAATCTACCTCCGTGTCAAGATTCAACAGAATCCGTTCAGATGTGATCCCGTATCTATTATTCGATCATGTCAGAACGAAACATCCATCTAAACTTATGCATTTAAAAAAAAATCTTGTCCCGCTTTAGTAATTTCTCTTGTATCATGGACGCGTTTAGAAACATTTACATTCACATACACAAACACCCAGACTGGACACCACGTACAAATACCTGTAGGAAATATAATTATTTTTTCTGTGTGCGTAACGAAGTCGCAATATACAGAGCAGCAGTCTCAACATCATTAATTATAATATCAGTAAGGATTTAGGTTCGTACCTGTGATTGGAAGTGCACGTGTAAGTCAGGCAGCAGCTCTTGCACAAGGTTCTCCAGCTGAAACATGCAGAGGCCCAGCTCTGCCATGCTCGGTTTAAACATGTCACGCATGCGGTGCTGTTGCATTATCTTTACTAACACTGCGAAGGCTTCTTCTTCCGGCATCTGTTTTGAGAAAATAATGATGTAGGTTTTAAGGAAAAGTTCGTAGTATTCGCAACTGACCACATCTAGGAGCCCACGCTGTTTTGTAGTTAGTTATAATCCCATTAATTACTGACCAAACAATTGCAATTACTTATCCAACAACTGGCCCTAGGGGATAGTTTAAACGTAAAAGGACGTGCATAATATATTATTATAACATTTCACAGAAGGAGGCTGATGATGAGTTATAACTCATCATCAGCCTCCTTCTGTGAAATGTTTTCAACTGTCTAATTATCATGGTTCATGCGAGTCTGGTGACAGACGGACGGACAGACAGACAGATAGACGGACAGACAGTGGAGTCTTAGTCATTCCATTTTACTGTTTGGATACTATTTTACTGTCGAATTATCCGTAATTGGCAAATGTTATTATAAAATTGAAGATTTTTAAATGATAATTTGACATCAGGGAGGATTTAAAGTATTGTAATTTTTTGTAAATTATTTAATTCATTAGGTACGTTAGTTATTTTTTTTAGTAATTGATAAGTTCATAACTACGCATGTATGTATGTTTCCTCTATAAATATTTGTATTTCGAAATTGACAAGGCAAAGCGCACTATTTACTTCTTAAGATCCATCTATCATCTATCCTTTGTTTCACAAATAAATTGATTTGATACGGACCCCTAAAAAAGATCGTAGCAGGTCGCGTTCTGTAGTTTGTGTCTACTCCCATGGGGAAAAGGTGTGAGTTAATGTATGCAATAGAAACTTACCTGCATAAGTAATAAGCCAACGATAAAGCCAGACCCTTGGCAGTACCCGACTTCCCGATCATGTAATGAATAAGCTTTCATCACGTTAAACAAAGACTCCTGTCCAAGACCATCCTTCTCTTTGAAGAACTCATGTTCGGGGTACGTCCGAGCTATGTCACGACGTATCACCTTTTCGCATGCAGATTTCGCCTGGAACAAAGAAATAAGTGGAAGTTTGAAGTGTTGTGTTGAGTGACAGTTAAAATCTAATATGCTTTTGACAATCTGTTTACATTTAAATATTTTAACCAATTATTTAACCTTTTTCCCTATAGGATCATGTTTTAATTGTGTAACAGGCGAGTCTAACAATGAAGCATATCTGCAACATCTTGAAAAAGTTATTGATGTAATAACAACCCTTCGATGTACTTACATGAACTATTTATTCTAATTAGAAGTTTTTAAAAAAAAAATCTTTAAAAAGCGAAGTTAGTTTAGTAAACAGAGTTGATATAGATTTACTCCGGAATTGTATCTTAAATAAAATCTCAGTGTATTATTGTTAGGTTAGACATGTCTATGGGCCAAAATAGCCTGAAAATAAATTAGAAAAAAAAGTGGTTTCAAAAAGTCTTCCTAGTCTGTGTTTTTTCCACTGCGCCAGAAGGAGGGTATGTTTTTAAACACTATCCGTCTTGCCATAAAAATATAAACATCTGTTGAAGGCTTGTCTTAAAAAAGTGTAACTACAAAATGTCATTTGACGTTGATAGTTCGAAGGGTCGTTTTGCAGTAACACTTTTTTTAGACAAGTGTTCAACAGATGTTTAACTTTTTGCAGTAAGTCAGTATATTTTGTTATGAAACTTACTTTTATATACGAAGCGTAGAGTTTCTTTTCAGGGGAAGTGTCAACTCCAGCCAGGAGTTGCCATACGATGCCTCTGAAGTGATGCGGCACTCCTTGACGCACCAGATCGCGTACGAACTGGTTGCGTCGCTTCCACTCGGTCTCCCAGTTGCTGAGGATGCGGCCCCACAGTCTCCACAAGTCCTCTTCACCATTGCCGCTGGTACTGACTCGTGCTTCTGGCTCATGGCTTGAACTTGTCGCTGTGGGAAAATAGTGCACTTTTTAATTATTTTTTTTTTTTTAAAGGACGTTTTATGTCGTATAATATTCTCACATCAACATTCAGATGGTTTTACTAAGTTTCAGCATCTTTCATTAGTCACAACTGAACACAAAACGAAGCAAATATTAAAAAATGTGAAGGAATCTTCCACTTTATATAGAATATATTAATGTATACTAGATCACTTGCAACGACACACAATTGAACCGTAAATATCTTAATTTTAAAATAAACAAATCAGAACTGTAATACTATTTTTACGACAGAAGTAAAAAAGTTTAGTATTGCCCACCACAAATTAAAGATGACGAAATAGTATGACGAAAATGTTAAATAATAAGTGTACCCTTTATAATATTGAATAAATTAGCCTTTCATTCTCGTAGCTTATCCTAGTGTTATGCTAAGATCAGGTGCAACACTACAGCTGTACCTATTATTATGACTGTGCACTGAATAAGTTTCACATGACATTTAACAATCAAAGCAAAACTACAACGAATTGTCACCGTTAAGAATTATATATTATAGATATTTATCTCGATTCAGAGAAAAGACAACCTTTTTCCACAAGAAAAAGGTTTAAAGTGAGTCGTTCTTATTTCAAAATTGTCTATTCTTAGTCAATGCGTCACATATTTAGGCTACATTTGCATTACACACTCGTTTAAATAACAACGTACCTAATGACAAGTTTTCTAGAACTCCTCTTATGTAAAATTCGAGCACAGTTTTAGTTTCATCATATAAATTGTTTGGATCGTTCATTTTTATGAAACACTACTAGTATTTACAAAATGTACGAGTACATATCTGTGTTATCACTTCTAGTTACTCTACTTACTGATAAGAGATAAAAATTTGACAGTTGTGCACCAGTCTAGGAACCAGTTTAAGACTTGAATTTCAACTTAAGTATTTGACTGTAATAATACGGTCTAATAATCTTGAAGATTTACAGAAAAAGAAAACGTTTACTGACATATCATAGGAACTACTTATTACTATTTAAAGACTATGCTCATCACTTGAACGAACCTGGTTTCAGAACGAGTGTCACAGATAATGTTGCGTTCAGTAAACTAAACAAGGTAAAGCTAGTTAGTTATTTTACTGTTACTTACGCAACTGGCGGATTACAGGTCGTGAGAGTAAAGCAGTTTTTATCAATTGTCTTAAAAAAGTAGGTCACAAAAATATGTTCATTCATTACAGTGTAAAGCTTAGTGCACATCATTTAGCAAGTACGAGAGTGCACAGGATAATTTATTGTTGCATTCTAGGCTTTACATTTGTGTATTTAAGGTTTGAATGTATCAGCTATTGCTAGTGTCTTGTAAACAACCAGTTTAACACAAAGGTTTTGATGGCGACTTTAAGCATTGATTTTAATGGGTTTTTAAATCTTTCGGAACTGTAGGCAGTATTTTTCGGCAGTTCAGGTTGTCTTGGCTAGAGGTAAAGGCAATTTTTTATCTGTTCGCGGCACACTCGCAGGTTCAATATGTTTGTCTCGGCGCCGTAACTAGTCAATAACAGGTGACAATGATGCTTTGTTGAAAATTTCACCAAATCACGTGAATCGTGAGCCTTCAAACCTGAAGGCTAAAAGAGAGCTCGATGGAGGAAGCAAGGAAGCGAGCTTTATTAAAATCAAATTGGGCACACATTCCGACTGGGTGGCTGGCACTGAGGAAGTCTTTTTTTTTTACGTGGTACTATCATCACATGAGTCCTCCTGGGAGGGACTGTTAGACTCGTACTGACTAAAATCCACGGTGTCCTTCAATAGCCCTTTACGTACCGGGGTCAAGGTAATTCGTGAGTCCCGCGACCACTGAGGAAGTCCTAATGGAAAATCGAATCACGCTTTGCTGGACCTGGGAATCGAACCCGGGATTTCTTACTCTTCTGTCGCTCTTGCGGGTTACTAGACCAATGAGGCGGTTTCAAGTAGTAGTAGTGTAAAATTAACTTACCTGACGCTAAAGATACTTGTGAAGTATCGGAACTCTTGCGGCTGTGCACGGTGGTCAGCGAGGGGCACTTTGCGTCCGCCTCGATCCGTCTATTCTCTTCCTCCAGTTTGGCTAGTAGCGCCCGCTCGGGCGTCGGTATTGCGTCAGTAGTCGGCTCTAGTATCCGGTAATCTACGCACATTAGAAAAAACAATTCAATCTCTTATTGGTGCCGACAAAAAGAATAACAAATTATTAGCCTCACTACTAAAAAACATACAATTGTAAATCCAAACTATGAACATGAGAACCCAAACTATGTTTCCGCCCTCAAGCTATGAATCAACAATAAAAAATAATGACACAGTATAGAAACATAAGGCTAACGATTTGTTTTTCACCATATTTCTTATGTACCACGTTCCCGCCACTTCAGCTTGTTCAGTAGTAAGTGCGAGTTTTAAAAGCGAGTGTTGAACTCATCATATTTGCGTTTATCTGTAACGAGTCTTGCGCACGCAACATCTCGTGTTCAAGGGCTCCAGTTGGAGAACATAATACGCTAATATTATGCGATGGGTAAGTGTTAGGCTCGCAGAATTGCTTGTCTGTAGCTGTACCGTTTTTAGTTTGTTCCGACGTTTAGTTCGTAATGTATTTAATAATTAAGCACCATAGATAAGTCAGGTTTTAAGATAATTTAAATAAAAACTAAACCCAGAAGTTATACCATTGTAAAGTACTATGTTTAATCGAAACCCCCACCACCAACCTTGCCATCTTTACCAGTGAAACGGATTGCATTACAGTATTTAGCATTTCTCGTAAGGCGAAGGCTGCATCAACTACGGTTCACTTTATGAACTTTTTGACTAAAAGCCTTAGAAAATAAGTATTAATTATCCTTTACAAAAATCTGAGAAGAGAAAGTTATCCTAAAGTAGCGACCCGCCCCGGCTCCGCACGGGTGCAATCTCCATTTTTTTTTTTTTTTTAATAGCCTGCTCTGTCCCACTCCTGGGCAAAGGCCTCCCTCCACTCCTTCCACTTCTCGCGAGCCCGTGCGTCCTCCTTCCAGTTCGGGCAAAACCTGTCCAGTTCGTCCCGCCATCTCCTTCGCGATCTACCGCGACCCCGTCTCACTCTCTCAATCTCCATTATATTATGCATATTACATACGTATAAATTTCTTCTAAAATCACTACCCAAAAAAAAAACCGCATCAAAATTCGTTGCATAGTTTTAAAGATATAAGCATACATCAGGATAGACAGACAGCGGGAAGCGACTTTGTTTTATACTATGTAGTGATGAGATTTTTTAATGTTTTGCTTGTAAGTCAAACATGTCTTTGACGGGGTTTTCTTCTTATCAGGGGTCGAAACAGGTTCAGTGTTCAAAAATACTGATTTTACTGACCAGAAATCTAAAAAAACTGACTTTTACTGACCATCTGAACTAACTTAAAATAAAAGTATCATGTGGAATTGAAAAAAAAAAATATTATTGGCCTCCACCATCCCCATAGCCAACCATCACCACCTTTTTATTATTAAAAGTTTACAAATAGTTATCAGTTTTAATATTTGTTAATAAGCAAATGACACACATCCAATCATGCAAATAATATTAAAAGTTAGAAACATTAGACATTATGATTTCTTGAAGAAGTTAGTAATCAAAGCATTTTTCTTTTTATCTATAATTTTTTGTACGTTTTCTTCTTCTTTAATTTTCTCCTCGTAGTCTTTTCTTTCTTTAACAGCGGCATCTAGTAATGTCTTGGCCATATTAACGTGTCCTTAATTTCATCTTTTAAGAGGCCTCTTACAGTCCACTAGCGCCGCCAATCGAAAAAATTTCATAACTCGTATAATCGAATCGTATTAATAGAATCAAAAATCCAAAATGTGGTCTGTAATTACTGTAGAAAAGGCAATAACGTAATTTTATAACACATTGTCAACACTTGAAATATAGCTGTTTACCTAAATCGTGGATTCTAAACATAAACGGCCGTTTTTGTTACAAATGCAAATTAGAAATGACTAGAAATTTGTTTTTTGTTGACACAATCTAAATGTATATTTAAAATGCTAATGTTAGGACGGGAAGACAGGGTTTTCTCTATGACCACCAACTGCAATCATCTCCCCTTTGGTCTCCTGGTGAAAGTAAGGAAGTTTGGTCGCGGTTGTGGGTGGCGAAAATGAAAAAGTGTTGCAACTGATGAAATGAATGGACTTGAAAGGTGAAACCCGAGCAACGCCGGGTTTGGCTGCTAGTAGGTATACTATAAGATATATATTTCTTAAGCAAAATCTAGAATGAAGAAGGTAGGCGTAAAAAGGAACGACACAGACAGGCAAAATTGTGTCAGTAAATGATTAATAAGGTTCCAAAAAATATATATGGAGCAATATATGTGTTGATCTCAAAAAACTGAAAAAACTGACCATTTTCTCAAAAAACTGACTTTTACTGACCATGCTAAAAAAAACTGACTTTTACTGATTTTACTGACTAGTTTCGACCCCTGCATTAAGGATGATTTACGCTAGTGTCGCGGCCGGGACACGGTCTACATCAGGGTTTCTTAAACTTTTTGCAGTCACGGACCACTTTCACAATATAAATGATTCCACGGACCCCTGTCAAAGAATATTTTGAGCAAAGAAAAAAAGCCATATTTATATTGAAAAATCAATTTTAAGTCAAATATTAAACAAAGAAGCTGCTAAGAAACCCTGCCCTAGAAGTTTAATCTTTGTTCAATTAACTCATGTTTTGTGACTGACGATACGTTGTCGTCGCGGCGAGTTTTTGGCTTAACCAAGGCCTAGACGAGATTATTACACTATTTCCTAGTAAATAGGTTAAGAGTGAGCTGACCTACTGCGGACCCCTGGTGCACATACCACGGACCCCACTTTAAGAAACCCTGGTCTACATTATGCTATCCTTTTTAATACGCTTTTATTAGCTTGACCTGTATGTATGTATGTAACGGAATCTTTTAACTTCATTTTCACCTACTTCCAGCAGTCTGATTAACTTGAAAATTTGTCAATAATCGCATAACTTCATATTAAAGTCCTGAATAGGATCTTCAGGATAATAAAAAATATATTTAGATTAATGAGCATGTTAACGCCGATGAAAATGTCATTCTCTGTCTTTTGCTGCCGATTATATGTTACTATTAGAAACATCATTTTATTAGTAACTAATATGGTGTACATAATATATAATTAAGCCAATATCGATACAGTTTCCAGCAAAATATAGCTATGGTACTTGGTGGCGCCTTACACCATATACTTGGGCGGAAATATAAATTTTTGCGTTTATCCCAGACGCAGGGAGCTGGTTCGATTGAAATAATGGACTGTATAATTGCGGGGATTGAAAGTACGTAGGTAGGTCTGATCTTTGCAAAATGCGATACGAATTAGGACGAAGAACCTGTGAACATGGACAGAGGAATTTGGCAGGAAACATGCAGCACCACTGACCTGTAGATTCACCGTCTCCAATCTCCGCGTCGCTCGGCAGAGGGCGAGTCCTTGCTGGATTCAGGCTGCGCACGAGGGGGCACTCAGACGACTTTCTCCACATAAACGCGCACTTTCCGTAGTTTTAGACAATAGTTCGTAATTTGCAACCGTTAATTAGAATTAAATTAACAAGGGAGCGTGTTCATAGTAGCACTGCTCTCGTACAAGTCCTTGAGGGTTCTCACACAGTCACCGTCGATGGTGACAAGGACCGCGATAGTCCAGGTGTGCATGTGGGAAAAGGATGGGACATGATAGGATAGTAACGCATTTTGCAAGATATTCTACTACTACCCTACAATAAAAGTTATAAATTAATACGAAATCCAACATCCCCCCAGCCTTGAAGAAACCCTTCGAAAAAAGGTGAGAAAAGCAAGAAATCGCTGTATTCAGCAACTTCAAGTCGCGGGCATTTGGTAAATAGAGCGGATAAATATAATGAAAAATTTAAACTAAACTTATCTAACGTAAGCTAATTAATACTTTTGAGCGAAAATACGAAAAAAAAAGAGAAAGAAAAAAAAAAGAAAAATTGACTATTGAGTCGGAAGCGGGCATAACCGCACTACTGGTCGGTTATAAGTACCGGTCTTAGTTTTTACTTCCGCTACGCGAACAACACCATCCTTACCAGGGTATACATTGGTGACAATTCCCAATGGCCACTGCAAGGGCGGAGCGTTATCTACATTCAACAACACTACAGTACCGACTGTGATCGGCTTACACGGAGTATTCCATTTCTCGCGTTGTTGTAAATTATGTAAATATTCCGACTTAAATCGTTTCCAATATGACTGAACTATCGAATCCATTAAGGAGAAACGAGACAACAGATCTGTTCGTTCTTCGGATAAGTCAGCTGCAGGTAAACATTCTAGCGGAGAAGTAGATAAAAAATGCGCGGGAGTAAGTGCTAATGGCTCTGATGGGTCAGAGCTCAAAACATAAAGAGGACGGCTATTTAGAACTGCCTCAATTTGAATAAGAATGGTCGACATCTCCTCAAAGGTGAGAACTTGATTGCCGATTGTACGAAATAAAAGCGACTTGGTGCTCTTAACGTTCGCTTCCCATATCCCTCCGAAGTGACTTGCTGTAGGAGGGTTCATTCGCCACGTAATGCGGTTCTTCGCGAGTTCATGACTAAAACTTTGATAGTAATCATCGGTTTGTAAAAACTCGTGAAGTTCATTAAAATATTTTTTTGAAGCGACAAAATTAGTCCCGTTATCGCTATATAAGAAATTACAAGGACCTCTTCGCGATATGAATCGTTTAAATGCGTCGATAAACGAAGCAGAAGTTAAGGTAGATACTAATTCGATGTGCACCGCTTTTGTCACGAGACAAACAAAAAGACAAATATAAGCTTTTACACTTTGTACGCCCCGTTTGCGGTAAGGAGTAATATAAAGCGGCCCTGCGTAATCGACGCCCGTATGTAAAAACGCTTTGCATTGTTCTAATCTACATTTAGGCAAATCGGCCATAGGCGGAAACGTAGGCTTAGGATTAACTCGAAAACAATCATTGCATTTGTGTATGTATTGTCGAACCACACGTCTAGCGGAAATAATCCAATATTTAGATCTTAATATCGAAATTAATAACTGCGGCCCGGCGTGACAATTGTCGCGGTGATAAAATTCAATTAATAATTTAATAATATGTCCTTGCCCGGGAAGTAAAATCGGATGTTTGGAAGAATATTCTAGTGTCGAATTCGATAAGCGACCTCCGACACGTAAAAGTCCGTTACATAAAAATGGAAACAATTTCCGTAACTTGGCCGAACACGGTTGGCCTTTAGAAATATTCTTAATGTCTTCGGAAAAGTATTTCGACTGGATCGCACGAATTATTTCCAATTCTGCTGTATTTAAATCTTCAGCGGTGATTGTATCGGTTTGCGGCAATTTTTTTATAAATCGAAGCGAAAAGACAGTAGCTTCTAGCAGCTTTTCCCAAGTGGAACACTCTGACGCTAATTTTAAAAGCGGATAATCCATATCCGTGACTTTAGTAACGTGCGAAACGGTTTTTTCTTCCGGTAATGAAGACCGGTTGGGTAAAAATCGCTGTATAGGCCAGTCTTGTCTAGGCAAGGAAAGCCAGTAAGGACCCTTAAACCATAGGTCATGTTGAATGAGCTGCGAAGGCGTGAGCCCACGAGATACACAGTCTGCGGGGTTTTGTAAGCCAGCGATATGGTATAGGTTTTCAGGTGAAACATTTTCCTGAATTTGAGAAATTCGATTAGCAATATAAGTGTTGAATCTGTGTGGCGAAGCAACAGACCAACAGAGTGCCACTTCAGAGTCCGAGAGAGCATAAATATTTTCGATTTTATGTCGTTTGAATAAAGTATCATATACGGTTTTAAGAAGTCGCGACATTAAAAGTATTCCGTTTAATTCCAAACGTGCGACAGTGATTTTAGGTTTAGCGGATGCAACACGCGATTTGGAGCAAACGAGTGAAGTAATAGGCGATTGGTCGCCATTTACGACGTGCAAATAAATCACACAGCCGTATGCGGATTCGCTCGCGTCAGAAAATGCGACTAAGGAAACCATAGAACCGGTTTCTATACCTAGATGGCGCGGAAAAGATAAATTAGATATGTGCGGTAATTCTATTAAATATTGTTGCCATATTTTAACAATGCGAGAAGGGGGTATATCGTCCCAATCGAGATTTAAAAGCCAGAGTTCTCTTATGATTAATTTAGCGAAAAGAATTATAGGGCCGACGAGTCCTAAGACGTCGTACAACCGAGCGGTAGCGGATAAAATGGCGCGTTTAGTACAAACAGATGGGGGACTTGATATTTCGAAAATAAAGGTATCCTGAGAGGGTAACCAACGCAAACCTAATATCTTAAATGTATTTCCATCGTCGAAGGAAATGCATTCAGATTGACGGTGCGACTCGGGAATATGTTCGAGCAATTCCAGCGAGTTGGAGGTCCATTTGACTAAATCAAACCCGCCAGTTTTGAAGACCTGGATCAGATCGGTAGCTGTCTTGACTGCTTCCTCAAGAGAAGAAGAAGATGAAGCTACATCATCCATGTATATGTCCCTCTCTAACACGGCAGCCGCATTTGGCCAGTTATGCCGTTCATCGCTAGCGAGTTGACGCAGCGTGCGGAGCGCCAAAAATGGTGAAGATCGAAGCCCAAATGTGACTCGAGTGAACTCAAAAACCTCGAGTGGGTCGGTTTCTGAAAATCTATATAAGATTCGTTGATATTTGCGGTGCGGAGCATTCGTATAAATGCATAAATACATTTGTTTCACATCTGCACAAAAAGCAATGTAATAAACACGAACATTCAAAAGTATATGAAATATATCAGCCTGTAGATTGCAACCCGTATACAGGACATCATTTAGTGATAAGCCTGTATCGGTCTTGGCGCTGCCATCTAGCACAGGACGAACCTTGGTTGTCGCCTTGTCGTTGCGAATTACAGGATGGTGCGGTAGATAAAAGCCTGGAGCGTCTAATGCCTCAGGTGCGGTGCGGGACAGTATACCTTTATTTAGGTAATCACGAATAACATCGTCATATTTTAATTTTAAACTTGGATCTTTATATAATTTCTTTTCTAAAAGTAGAAAGCGTTTTTTAGCTGTAGTATAAGAATTGCCTAATTTATTTGGGTCTTCTTTAAACGGAAGGTCAACTGAATAACTGCCGTCGGAATTACGAACAGTGGTTGAAGTATAAATATTTTCACACTGCTGATCGTCGGGACTTAAAAATGACTGCGAAGGTAATTCCTCGACTGCCCAAAATCTTTCGACAATCTGGTGAAGCGAGTCAGAAGAGAAAGCACACAATGTGCGGGTAGCGGGTTGCGGAGAAATAATAGGAGCGTCACCTAAAATTAGGTAACCTAATGTCGTTTCAAGGGCAGAGGGCACACCATCATGAGAGCTTTTAATTTGTCCAGAAAGTAAAATTTCACAATAAAGTTTAACACCTAAAAGTATATCTATTGTTCCCGGTTGCGAAAACTCATCATCAGCGAGCGGTAACTTACGAATGAATTCAATAGACGCGGTATCAACACAGGTGTCCGGCAACTGTGACGTAATCTGTCCTACTACCATCGGCTTTATAGAATATTCGCACTTATTATCAAAGCGAGATGTGAATTTAACCGAAGTAACACCGATAATTTTTTGTGAAGCTCCTCCAATGCCTTGAACTTCCGAATAGCGGGTTTGAGTATAAATAGGAAGCGATAGTCGCTTACAACAAGATGCGGATATGTAATCACTTTGAGAGCCAGGATCCACTAGACATCTCAAAAAGTGAGTGCGGTTTAAAGAATCAACAAACTTTACTTTTGCGGTCCCTAACAACGTAGTCGTTTGATAACGAGCTGCTCGATCGTACGAAACTGTACAGACCGACGCATTATTTATAATTGTAGGGTCACTAGAAGCGGCGAGCGAATGACTCATAGTGGAGTCTGCATGACTGCTGGCTGGGTTAGGGCGCGGCGCGTCATGAGCGGTAGCGGGAATAGGAATAGCGGTGTTGGACACCACGGAGCCAACGTTACAATTTGTTTTATCATTTTGAGTTGGATTAAAATGTAATAAGGTGTGGTGTCGCTTTGAACATTGAGAACAAGTATGTTTCGAAGTACAAGAAAAAGTCTTGTGTTTGATACTTAAACAATTGTTACAAAAATTATTGAGTTTTATAAAATTATATCTTTCTCGCGGGGATAATTTATTAAACGATGAACAAGAATATAAATGTTCATGTTGTTTTTCATTACATAAAGCGCATTTATCGCTTACACTTGGACCACACCCTATGTCTGTGTTCACAAAAGACTTGGACGGTTTAGGGATGTGCTTAGTTTGACGCTGTTTAGACTGAGAATGATTATTATCTATAGATTTACTAAGGTTCGTAGAACGAGACAAAACTTTACTTTGTTCCTTTATGAATTCAATTAAATTATGGTAAGAGGGTATTTTATCTTTACGATAGGTAATTTCAAATAATTTAATTGTATCTGCGTCTAACTTTTGCAGAGCCAAATGCAAGAAAATAAATTCGGTTAAATCATTAAGTTTTAATTGTTTAAGCGCTGCTACAGATGAATCAAAATTATTGATAAATGAATCTAGACCATCAGAACTAGCCACGGATAGCGGTTTAAACTGTAACAATTGGTTTAAATAAGCGGATGCGAGTGAGCGAGGATCGTCATACTTTTGCACGAGTGCCTCCCAAATAATAATATAATTTTCAGCGGTTGGAGCCAACCCTGCGCAAACGCACGACGCCTGCCCAGTTAATTTACCCACTAAGTAAAATACCTTTTCACTATTAGTGAGCGATGCGTTATCGTGTATCATACTTTTAAATTGTTGATAAAACAATGGCCATTTCTTGACATTACCGTCAAATGACATCAAATCAATGGGCGGAAGGCGAGAATTAGATTTTTGTAATGAAGGCTGAGGGCCAGGTTCAGGACACTCGGGTTTGTTATCGAGTAAAACCTGTTTTATAAAACAAAACATTTCTTCAAACGATAACCAGGAATCATATTCGACCTCAGAATCGGGGTTCAACTGTAAATTTAATATATTATAGGAATCTAAAGCTTGTTGATAATCATTACGCAATGTATCAATATTTGAAGCACTAGAAGAAAACGACTTAAAATATTGTAGATCATTATTTGTTTTGTGTGCAAGTTCGAAAATATTTTCTACGCGTTTGAAAATAACATCACGTTTGACTACGTATAACGACAGCTGGTTTTTATTAGTACTCGTAGTGTCGAAGAACTGGTCCGCGTCACTACTCTTTCTCTTAGGCTTAACCATTGTGAATAATTGTTAATAGTATAGCGGTGATAATTAAGTACCTAACACGAATAATATGTGAATTAAGTATAAGCGGGTATTATCGTAAAAACGATTAATTATTGTAGCGGAAATAAATCAAAGTATTTGCGGGTGAGTGAAAAATATCAAAAGAGACTGGTATTCGATCGAGTGCTAACGAAGCGAACCGAAGTTTACCGAACAATTACGAACAAGTTGACTAAAACACGATCTTACTGGAAACGATATAAAATGGCGGACTACAAAAATGGAATGAATTTGGAAAGAGATAACTTTTACGTTGTGTTGTACTATGTAATGCGGGTGCGGAAGAAATAGTTGTCGGTGCGGGAAAATACAAATAATAAACGACAATCTATTTAATTACGTAGTACAGTGACCGTTTAGTTATAACTGACCATGCGGTTTGAATATAGAATGCGGTCAAAATTACCAAAAATAGTCCGGCCGAAGTGACCAAAAATAATGGTGGCGCCTTACACCATATACTTGGGCGGAAATATAAATTTTTGCGTTTATCCCAGACGCAGGGAGCTGGTTCGATTGAAATAATGGACTGTATAATTGCGGGGATTGAAAGTACGTAGGTAGGTCTGATCTTTGCAAAATGCGATACGAATTAGGACGAAGAACCTGTGAACATGGACAGAGGAATTTGGCAGGAAACATGCAGCACCACTGACCTGTAGATTCACCGTCTCCAATCTCCGCGTCGCTCGGCAGAGGGCGAGTCCTTGCTGGATTCAGGCTGCGCACGAGGGGGCACTCAGACGACTTTCTCCACATAAACGCGCACTTTCCGTAGTTTTAGACAATAGTTCGTAATTTGCAACCGTTAATTAGAATTAAATTAACAAGGGAGCGTGTTCATAGTAGCACTGCTCTCGTACAAGTCCTTGAGGGTTCTCACACAGTCACCGTCGATGGTGACAAGGACCGCGATAGTCCAGGTGTGCATGTGGGAAAAGGATGGGACATGATAGGATAGTAACGCATTTTGCAAGATATTCTACTACTACCCTACAATAAAAGTTATAAATTAATACGAAATCCAACAGTACTGTTGAAAGACGAATGTTGCCGATAATTCTGAGTTGGGCATCTACTGTGCACAAAATGCAAGGTTGTGTACAACCACGCTTCTTCACTTTATTTGAATTTTTGTTAATATCTAAATATTTATATTAATCTTATTCTAAATTAATTATGATAATTGATTGTTGGATTTTATATTGCAGTAACACAAACTCTCTTATACTTAAAAAATAATTTCTACTTTTTAGTTCGATTGCTATTAAAGCGTGTTATTTTGTTATTTTTCTATGGGTTAACACACACGGTTCTATGGGGAACATATGTGCTCAGGCGCCCGCAGAGCAGGCAACTTCAGTTCATGAAACGCCTTTCCAAGCGTTTCTTGACTCAGCTGTTAAGCACCGCAACCCCCTCCTCATCGCAATCTCATTGATGGCAATTGCAATAGCTGCCAATTCAAGTTGTGAAAATTACTTATATACTTAAGCGTCAAGTCTATTGACAGATGAAATTACTGGCTGTCAAAAACCACCTAACACAGTTATAGTCGTGCAAAAAATATACCCAAACAGCCCGGTGTAAAATGAATTACTGGCCCGGCCGTGATGTTTTAGCGTCAATCATCTTTATTGTGGAGTCATAGCAACCTTTCTAATTTTCGATATTAATATAGAACACTGGTTAACCGAAAACCATCTCATCAATCGGAAATCAAGCGCCGCTCGCAACTGAATTTAAAGTTCCTCAAAAATCTTTGCGAAGACGCGAAGCAGGCGTTATTGTGTATAAATATATAACTGTAATATCCTATGCGCGATAAAACACAAAAAAATTACGAACGACCGTTAGGGCCAAAATTTTCAAACCCCTTAGTATACAATTGGCATTGTTATAATTAGTCTGTCACTTAGATTATCAAAAATATTCGATTCGTATTTTTTCTTTTGTTTCGTAAACCTAAATTAACGGAGATACTATGCTTTCAAAATTGGCAATACGTCACAACTTAGTACAATTTCTATTGAATTCTGATGTCACGAGCCCCCACTCTCGAGTTTTCATGCGTTGTATTTTGGTGAATATTCATTGATTTTACAAAACAAAAAAATACGTGTCCGTTATTTTTTAAACTCTAACGGCCTTATTACAAAAACTAAATAAACCTTGGTTTAAACCTGGTCTATCAAGTCCAGGCTTATCAGCAGAGCCATGGTTTAAATTTGACCGTATTACAAAACTAAGATAAAACGTTGACGATTGTCTAAACAATTAAATCCAAAATGAGTAATAACAATTAAACCTACCTTGTTTCAATCCATTTTAGGTGAAAATAACACAAAAACTACAACACAATGAAAAATTTGCTATGAGAAACTTTGACACACCTTTGACAGCTACTACTGTTAGACCATGGTTTATCGCAAAACCACGAATTGTAATAACGTTTGTGTAAACCATAGTTTTACAAGATAAAACCTGGGTTTTTAGTTAAACCCCTTTTTGTAATAAGACGGTAAATGACGGACTAATTATATTTGTACTGTCAAATAGCCAATTGGCGCATACGTTTGGTAGTTACGCATTTACAACATTGCGGTTGTAAATGCGTTAATTATTCGTATTCATTATTCTACTAATAAGCTTCTTAATTCGTAACGACACAGGCAGTATCGTCTCAATTTTTTCATCGAGTTCTAAATTTTAATGCGGGCGGAGTGCTAGAAATAAGTGATGCTAAAATTGATGCCGTATTGCCAACGGTTGCCAGCTTATCCTAAAAAATTAATACTTTATCTCAGTCACAATGTTAATCCGAATCTTTATAACCAATAAATGACCAAAATATTATATATAATAATTTCGCCAGTTATAAAATGTTGGTTATTAGTAGACCGCAACCTAAGAAATTCGTAAAAAATTATGTAAACCGTAACCAACCAGAGATATAACGGATTTTATTTTGTTCTTATCAGGAGTAAATCAATAAATCTATGGATTCATTAATCTATGGTTACGGTTTAGTTTTTTTTTTATGAAGTTTTAGGTTGCGGTTTACTTATGACCAAAATTTAATCGCTAGCGAAAGAAAAAAAAATTGATGTCAAGGTCCATACCAAAAGTTGCATACCCTTTTACCGAGTTTTCAATCCAAATCTTGATGATTTGGATGAAGATTTGGATTGAATTATACTCGTTATATTAATTTGTGGCGTTAATCAATAGCTAGTAAAGGTTTTATGCGTGGCTACTACTTTGAAATTAAAATAAAATAGCGGCAAGTTATGGATCCCCGACACTATCAAGTACACTGAACAATTCTCTACGATGGGTAACTTGACGCACATTGAAGGTCGCTATCAAGTGCGCAGGCCGAATGTACACGGCCCAAGCGTCGAAACTATACTTTGTCTTTAATAGATTTTCATCGTTATGCTCAAGAGAATAAAGTTGAATAAAAAAAGACTACTAATGAAAAGACTTGTCAAGTCCCACTAATCGCGTCAAGTGCAGCACATTGATTACACGGAAAACGATACTATTCGCTACAATCACATAGACTCGTCTAACGCAGTTGATAGTGTTGAGGAGCCATTAGGCAGGCCAAATCATGCATACTCTGTTACGTAATCGTCAACACTATTTATACTTACACCTCATTAACCACTGCAAAACCGTGAAACAGATACATGAATCATGCATCTGAAATAATAACACTTAAGCAGAAAAGAAAAAAGAACATGGCAGACTTACAGAGTCGAACGACGATGTAGCAGCTTGATTAAATTGAGCTAACAAATCTTGAAGTTGCGACTGCTGAGACGACCCCTGTATCAACACAACACATTATTATTGTCAAAAATGGGTAAAACATTATTCGAGTTTAATATTTGGTGATGGCTTTCAATAATATTACCTCTATATATTCATCCAGTACGCGGAGTAACTCCGGGCTTACTGCTGACTTCAATAACAATCGACCATTTGCAAATTCTGCACACTTTTTCTCATAAATGTAGGATTGGTATTCACCCTCTGCTTCCAACTTTTGCAATTTCTGACGGTATAGCTCAGTCCTAAAGACATGTTAGAAATTTAGTCATGCAATGCTTTCATATTAAAAACAGATGTGTTAGCATGTAGCAGCTATTTTCTAATTTCAAAAAAGCAATCTCCAATCAACCGTACAGTTGTGATGATTACTGGATAGTATGGTGACAGATTTCTAAGGGCGATAACGCTTAACAACACTACACCATAAAACCAAGAGCCACTGTATCATTATTTAGAATTTTAGATATTATTGTCATCGCTGTGCAGGCTCACCCCATGTGTAACTACTTGCAATCTGAATATTTTTCAATTAAATTGGTTCAAGTGATGTAACCAAGATGTTTTTAAATTACATAACATGGTGCTTTGCAAATTAAATGCTAGTTTATAACTTTTGGCTCAATGTTATTTGAATTGATCATTTGCTTTAGTTGTTATATCGCACAGCAATTTATTTCCTTTTCTACCTGCAGGCAATTAACTATTAAATTATTTACCATTCATATATTAGTTTTCATTAAAGTAAACCGGACAACTTGACGAGATTCGATGTTTGTGTATTTATAAAATTTTGCATTATGCAAGCTATAAACATTATGACATACTGAATGCTAAAAATTCGCTTCTCAAAACATTATAATTGGAATCAGAACGCGCTTCGCTTATTAACACTCGCCGATTCATAACCACTCTCATACTTCATCATATCAAACACAAATTCCCGGTTTAATAACACAGCGTCAATTATTTGTTACTTAAATATATATCAATTTTATATCATGCGTACAAATTAAAATGAAGAAGAATCTTATCATTGCAAACCTGAATTCCCGCTGGATACAATTTTCGCAGACAGTATCAACTTTGGCGCACTCTGCTTTCCTCGCTTTGCTTGGCCCGGCTGGGAACAAAATGAATACGCGCCAAGCAAATAACATTAGCTATCCTAAGTTTATTTTATTACTATTTAAATATGAGCAAAATGCATTGATCTTATTAATTGTGAAGCGGTAAAAGAAAGTTGAACTTAAACGTACTTTTTTTATTATATAAATAAACGAAGCATCACTAAAATTGGAGACATTCAGCACACAATTCTAAAGTTTCGTTTAACCAGAGGTAATTATAAATATAAAACACAATCAAAGTGCTTTTATTTCAATTTACAAAGTGTGGTTAGTTATGTAAGCTTGTCCCTTTATTTAGTCATCCTTGGTATATCAAATTATGTATTTATAAACAAGTTTTAATGCATATTTGAATTCGAACCCAACACAAACTTTTAGAGCTTTTTACAACATAATGTAGTAGTTACAAAACAATTACTCTTAGAATATGCTTATTCTTGAATAACCCAGCCGCATTAAATCAAAATTGAACTCACTGATCATTTTTATCATACGAGGGCTGCACTAAAAGTATCGGGAATGGCATATTTCCACTGTTCCTGTCATATTAAAATATTTTTAATTAAAAACTCCTTGGTTTTAAAAATCGAATACCGTTTATTTATTTAAAAAAAGATTCTCGGTCTTGTCACAAGGTTTTGTCAAACTCCTTGGTATGAAAAATCGAATACCATTTAATTATTTCAAAAAAGATTCTCGGTCACAAGGTTTTGTTAAACTTGTTTAGTCGTTGAGAATATGGAATTGACTCGAGAAAATTTAAGAGCGATGATTTATTATGACTTTCGAAGTGGTTTACCTTCCATCAATAATAGTACTAGATTTCCGATGAGCGCTTCAAAAACGGCCCGAAAAATACCGCCACAAACGGTTTTGTGACGGTATTTCGAATCCTTGTTTCTTAAACCTTAAGTATCAATTTAGAATGAGTACTTTTGTACTGATGACATTTTATCTTCAAGAAACATTTTTCAATTGTTTACGTCAAACCTAATAGATTTCGCAATGGTAATTAAACTGTATGTTTGAGTGTTAAGGTTTATAATAAACTGAAGTTGTTAATACTATTGTATTTTTTTTATGAAGTGTAGATGTTTACGTGTGTGCAAATGTGGCCGCTTATGCGACTCCTTTTTATTCCTGATCCTTAATCTAGAGCTATTATTGATCGAAGGGTTTAACACAAAAACAGTGTGTTGATGAGATGATTTCTGCATTTGGTGATGAAGGCCCATCCAAAACCACAATTTATCACTGGTTAGCTGAATTTCAACGTGGACGTGACAAGCTCAGGGATGATCCCCGTCAAGGTCGTCTAAAAACTGCAGTCACCCAAGAAAATGTTGATGTTGTGCGTAAGCTGATTGAGGAAGATCGACATGTGACATACCGCAAAATTCAGGCAACTTTAGACATTAGCATGAGTCAAATACAAATAATCTTGCATGAACAATTAGGTGTAAAAAAGTTGTTTTGCCGATGGATACCCCATTCGCTCTGTGAAGAGCAAAAAGCGGCACGCGTTACTTGGTGCTTCAGAACTCTCGAAAGATTCCACGCAGGATACTCAAATGCTGTATACAACATCCTATCAGGTGACGATTCCTGGATATACGCGTACGAACCCGAAACAAAAAACCAGTCACGAGTTTGGGTGTTCGAAAATGAGTTAAAGCCAACAAAAATTGAAGTGTTCCAAAAAAAAAAAATGGTGGCCACGTTTGTCTCCAAAACCGGCCATGACACGACTCTTGAGGGACAAAGAACGGTTAATGCAGAATGGTATGCTAGCATTTGTTTGCCGCAGGTCGTTTGAACTCCGTAAAGAGAACTGCAACCGCCGCATCATCCTCCGTCACGACAATCGCATTGTCGTGACGGAGGATGATGCGGCTGTTCTGACACCGCGCACAGAACAAGAGTTTTTAGAGCAAGAAAACTTATTAGACCATCCGCCGTACAGCCCCGACCTAAGCCCTAATGATTTCTATACATTCCCTGAAATAAAGAATAAATTGCGTGGACAGAGATTTTCATCACCTGAAAAAGCTGTGGACACCTACAAAACGGCCATTTTGGAGACCCCAAGTTCCGAATGGAATGGTTGCTTCAATGACTGGTTCCATCGTATAGAAAAATGTGACAAATTTCGTGGAGAATACTTCGAAAAGCAATAAATACATTTTTAAATAGTAATGTTGTGTCACTTCCTTGATTCCCGAAAATTTCAGTGCCGCCCTCGTATGCCTGGTAAGCGTTAACATCAATACCCTTTATAGGACTGTTTGTCCATGTTTTCGGGTTATTGACTACCCATAACGTTTGTCAGAGATAAACTTAATAAGCAGTACTAAAGCTGAGGAGTTTACATTCATACTCTGGGTCATTTTTTAGTACTGGAGTCATTTCGCTCTTTGGCAGATAATTACGCTATATGGACACATACTATTTTTTAAGTTTAAAATCAGTTATAAAATTCTCATGTTTGATTGTTTGAGATCAAATATGCATTTTTTAATAACTAAATCTAGGTACCAGTTATTTTGTTAGTCTTAGAATGTGAAATTACGCAAATGCAAATCGTAATGCATTCATGTATTCAACAAATTTATTGCTTAGGAAAATATATTTGGCGCATGGAGATAGCATGTTGATACAAATACAATGAGGAGGTTGACTGTTATTCAAATGTGCGATTATAAAAAGAAATCATATTGAATCATTTCAAAAAACATAAGGGAATGTGTTGACTAAATGATTCACATTTTATGATTACTAGCAGTACGTCATTTTAATATTGACAAAAGGAGGGGGCAATAACAGTTTCTCTATAACATCATTTAAATAAATTAAGAAGAAGTAAAATTGTGTGTTTGTTGTATAAGGTTGGTAATATATGGAAGAACTTTTATATCTAGTATTACAAACTGTTGATCATTAATAGAAAGCTAGTGGCATGGTTGCTTTCACTTAGCCGAGGGCAAGAAAGTAGTTTCAGTTACTTTTATAGGACAAGTAATAAAAAAATATGCAGCAATATTCTTAACTATTTCCAAGTTCACTGCCAAAATGTTTATTTAATAATTTTGGCATACACTCCTCAACATCTTAGCTTGAGCATTGGCATCTGGGCTAGTGAGTAAGAGTAAGGGTGCACTTCTGATTACTTTGAACATCCGAGTTCCAAAAATTATGAAATCCTAGTTTAGAAAAATGAATGTGATAATACAAATTGTAACAAAGAAGAAAGTTAGTAGACAAAGTTGCTTTAACTTAACAGAAACAATAATCCATTGCACAAAGCCTAAATTGATTATGTATGTAAAAGGGATATTACATCTTACAGAAAATCTATAATCGTATTTAAGGTATTCAATAATATTGTGTGCTAAGTATTCGCGCATGCTAGAATGATTAAATGTGAATTTATCTTTTCTTGAACTTAACATTGAAAACAATTTGATAAGTTTTTTTTTTTGCTTTTCGCTGAGCAAATTAACTCCTTCGAACTTGAATGATCTAATTTGCCCCACCACTCAATAGCCATAAGATTTATACCAATGGATCTCTTTCAAGACTGGTAGGAAATTTTATGTGGTATTTTGATTACTTCAACTAAAGTTGATTCCTTCAATGTTGTTTATCACAGTAGTACATGACATTCGAACATAAAGTGTTTAAAAAAAAACGTATGTCCCTAAACTTCAACTAATCAATTTAGAAAGCGTTTAGTTTTTATAATTTCAATTACTTTACATAGACTTGAAATAATGATGGGTTATATTATTATAATAAATTATTATCATTACAATTCTTTGTATCTTATGGCTAGAGGAGGGTGGGGTATATTAATTTTGTAATTTTGCAAATTAAATATATATATATATATAAATTCAGCAAGACATTTACCCTCAAAAGGTCCTGCAGCTCGTTTCAAAGTACCATTTTTGCTAGTTATACTTGAAGGCAATGGAGGAGGAGGCATACTTGCATTAAACCTGTAATGTTTAGAAGGTATACTGAAGTGAGTAATTCTTAATTCTCTAATTTAAATAACTAATATAGATTTATGACTACGTACATGGGTGGTAATGGAGGTGGAGGCTGGGTGACTGGAAACATTGCCGGGGCGTTGAAGGGAGGTGGAGCTGTAACAAAAAACTAATACAATATCATATTCCCAACAAATACATTGTTTAAACAAATTTAATTTTGGTATTTCTGATTTCGAAGCATATATTCCTTTATTTATAACATAACTAGCTTTTGCCCGCGACTTCGTTCGCGTGGAATAGTAACTTCCGGCAGGTTTTTGTTTATTTTTTTATTTTTTTGTAATAAAAACTATCCTATATCCTTTCTCAAGTTCCAAACTATGTCTGTACCACAACACACAAATCGATTCAGTAGTTTAGGCGTGAAGAAAAGACGTCTGTCTTTTCTTCACGCCAGACAGAGTTACTTTCGCATTTATAACTTTTTTTTTTATTAAACTTTATGCACAACACTGTACAACGGCGGACTTAATGCCGTAGGCATTTTCTGCCACTCTACCTTGGGGTGATGCAGAGAAAACATAATAGCAGGTGCAATAAAAAAAAAAAGAGAACTAGTTACTAAATATAAAATTATACAATACATAATTATATAAAAATAAATATAAATAAATACATACATACATACACTCACTTTGTGCAGAGAAAAGAAAAATAAATGGAAAAATTGTCAACCAATTAATTTTGAATCGAATCTGCCAGCTTCTTAAGTAAAAATTCTCGAGCTTTTACCTTAAACGAGAAACGATTGGTTGCCGTCCTGATATTCAGGGGGAGTTCATTCCAGAGAAAAACCGCCTGAACAAAAAAGGAATATTTCTGGAGGCTAGAGCGGTGAGAGGGACATCGCAGAAGGCGATTACTAGTGGAACGGAGATTCTTGCTGTGTGCTGAGCATAAAAATTGGAAATGAGAAGTAAGATAAGAAGGGGAAGTGGGTTTGTGTAGAAGAGAAATTAGTTTAGGCGTGAAGAAAAGACAGACAGACAGAGTTACTTTCGCATTTATAATATTAGTTTGGATTTACATTATCAAGACATCATTTTTGGACATTATACATAAACATCAATTGCATTCAATTACAGGTCTCCCACATATGTACTTCAGCAGAGCAACACCTGCATCACTTGTTGAACGACCTTTCGTAAAACCATATTGTTCACTATGAAGGAGGCTATTTACATTACAATGGCTAAGAAACTGCTTGATGGACTCACGCAATTGCCGTGACCCCGGAACGTAAAGGGCTATTGAAGGACACCGTGGATTTTAGTCAGTACGAGTCTGACAGTCCCTCCCACTCAGCCCTGGGTGGGAGGACTCATTTGATGACTTTACCACGATAAAAAAAAAACTGCTTGATTACCAATTTTTCAAATATTTTGCTAAGCAGGTAAGACAGAAATTGGTCTGAAATTACCAATTACATTTTTATTGCCTGTTTTAAATAATGGTATGACTTTACAACTCTTCATGAGGTCAGGGAAGTACCCAGATCTACACACTTATTAGAAATAATTGCAAGATAGGGGGCGACAATGTCAATTATATTACTTAAAAGTTTAATTGAAATGCCCCAATAATCTCCAGTGTGTTTAGATTTAAGCGTGTTGAATACATTTATTACATCATATGGTGTTATATGTTCAAAACTAAATAAGTTACCGCATTTAGGCACACTATGTTGCAGAATGCTTTCAGCTATCCGTCAACAGAGAGTGCTCTCAGGCTGAACAACAACAACAACAAACTCTTGCTAAGACATTCTTATATATGTTATAGTGTTGCTGGGCTCTTGAAGTCACTATTCCACGCGAACGAAGTCGCGGGCAAAAGCTAGTGTTATAATATGTTGACTTTCAGTCATTGTTGACATTTGTATAAGAACATCTAATTAAATGCAAGTGTCAGCTAACCAGCCAGTCGTATTAGTAACACGACTGCTTTACGAGAGCAGGGTCCTAGGATCAAATCTTGGATTTTTTTATTTCACTTTTTGTGTTTCTTTTTCATTGATTTTACTTAACCTGTGAGAGTTTCAAAGAATTAAAATAATTGTATGCATACTTTTATAAAAAAAATAATTTGCAGTTTTATTCTTTATTCTTATTATTTTCATTATTTATTTATAAGTGCTGATTTAAATTGTAGGTAGTTAAGTGAAAGCTCTATATAAGATATGTTTTGAATTGGTGCTTAAACCAGTGCATAGATTTTGTTTTTAAACAACAACAATTTTTACACATTTCTTCAAATAATAGGCTATTTCTTAGGTATCACCCTGTATGCAAGAGGGGGTTGAGCAATGCTATAGTATCTTTGAAACTAATATCGCTCAAACATGGAGAATTACTATTCAAACTATGTACATTAATATTAATCTAAACTAGTATTATAAAAATGAAAATTTTGCATACACATTGTCAAGAGTACAGAGAAGGCCCCAGGGTATCTTTCATCCCTAAAAACAGAAGAGAGCTGTTACCGAGATAACAACAATAACTTTCATCTTCCAGATGGCACCACATAAACATTCCGAATTGTTTCTCAAAACCTAAATTAAAGCAAGTGAAGCCTTGGCTCAAAGCTAGTACTAAATACCTGGATTTAATAAATAACAAAAAAGACTCCAAACATAACCAATTCCTTAGCTTGCTTATGATTTTAACCAGCCAAACCATATATATTATATTATTACATGTATATATTACATATTGTATATTATTATTTACCCATAACCCTAGTGGGGGTCGAAAAGTACTAGAGTCGAGACCACAGACTAGCAAGCGCAGCATTGGACGTCCACCAACAAGGTGGACAGACGACCTTATAAAGGTCGCCGGAAGACGCTGGATGCAGGTCGCTTCCAACCGGTTCATGTGAAGATCTAAAGGGGAGGCCTATGTTCAGCAGTGGACATCCAATGGCTGAGATGATGATGATAACCTTAGTATTACATATTTTTTTGAAATTAAAACTGTGGGTGCTTCAATAGTATAGATCAAGAACATGTTACAAATTGAAAATAAACATATCTTGATGTGGCACAAATTGTATACTGATACTGATACTGCTAGCCTACATCATCCCACTGCTGGGCAAAGGCCTCTCCCCATGACTTCCAGTTTTCACGATCCAGGGCCAAAGTGGGCCACTGGTCATCGGTTTTGTCAAGCTCGTCCCGCCATCTTCTACGGGGTCTGCCGCGACGCCTTCTGCCTGTGTCAGGGCTCCACAAAGTGGTTATTTTGGCCCACAGCTCATTGGGCATGCGGCAGACGTGGCCGGCCCAAGCCCATTTCAGTGTAGCGGCCTTTTGACCAACGTCAGCAATTTGTGTTTTGGAGCGCAGTGTTGTGTTGCGTACGCGGTCTGATATTTTTACGCCTAGAATACTACGCTCCATTGCACGTTGGCAAACCTTGAGTTTGGACTTTTGAATGTTTGTCAAAGACCAAGTCTGGGATCCATAGGTCAAAATGGGAAGAATGCACATGTCCATGATTTTCCGCTTGAGTGTCAAAGGAAGACTTCCTTTCATAAGCTCCTTCATGGACCAGTAGCTCTTCCAGGCATTTTCGGTTCGTCTTTCAACTTCCGCATCTTGTCTGGACTGGAAAGAGACTATCTGGCCCAAGTAGATGTATTCCTGGACATATTGCAATTCTTCACCATTTACTCTGATCCTATGCTTAGTGGTGTTTGACATCAGTTTGGTCTTCGACATATTCATCGCCAGTCCAACCTCAAGGCTTGCATTGCTGAGTTGGTTCAACATTAGCTCTAGTTCTTTCGCTGTGGGAGAGAATAGGACAATGTCGTCTGCGAAGCGAAGGTTTGTTAACCGCACCCCACCAATTTCAATGCCGCTTCTCTCCCAACAAGCCGTTAGCTTTCTGAAGATCTCTTCAAGGGCGCTATTAAAGAGCTTGGGTGAAAGCGGGTCTCCTTGTTTTACACCTTTTTCTATGGTAAACGATGGTCCGGCATTTTGTAGTTTAATTGAAGCTGTGCTGTTTAGATAAATTTTACGGAGTAGGTTGATGTAGGTGGGTTCAATTTCCTGGTTAACCAGAGCATCAAATATAGCTTTGTGTGACAAACTGTCGAAGGCTTTTGAATAATCAATGAAGGCTAGATATAGCGGACTGTTAAACTCATTATATTTTTCAATTAATTGATTTATGGCATGTAGATGATCGGTAGTGGAGAGGCCTGATCGAAATCCAGCTTGTTGAGGAGGTTGGTGTTTTTCTAGTTGGGGTGAGATACGGTTGTCTATTACTTTAATAAAAGCCTTATACAAATGGGATATAAGACTGATTGGTCGATAATTGTTAAGGTCTGATTTATCACCCTTTTTATGTAACAGAGTTATATTGGAATGACAAAATCCATCCGGGAATTTACCTGTTTTAAGGATACTATTAAACAAGTTAGTTATTACTGGGAGAAGAGTAGATTCGCCTATTTTCAAAATTTCGGTACTAATTCCGTCTTCGCCGGGTACCCTGTTGTATTTCATTTTACAAAGTGCGGCGTGTAATTCATAACCAGTAATGGGGGGAATGGTATCTGGACAAGAATAGTGTATGCTGGGTTCTGAGGGCTGACAGTTTGGATTTGAATATAACGATTTATAGAAGTTTGTGCAGATTTGTAAAATTTTGTCTCTACTTCGATGTTTTTGGCCGTTGTTGTCTTTGGCAAATTGATAAATTGTAACAAAAATGAGGGCCAAAATAAAATACCTGAAAATATGGGTGGTGTCATCCTAACTGATGCAGATGTGGTTGTTGGTGGCGGCGGTGGCGGCGGAGGTGGAGGCGGCGGCGCCAGCAACGGAGGCAGAGGTGCTGGAAGAGGCGGCGGCGGCGCTGCAGAGCTCGGAGGTGGCGGCGGCGGTGGAGGCGGAGGTGGGGGCGCCTGCAGCTGGATGTACTCGTTTACATACATCTGTTCAGAAGCTGACCTATATCTCTCCACCAATGCTTGAGGTAAAATGCCTGTAGCCAGAAATAGGTTTTCTTCCTCTCTTGAAGTATGCAAATATGTGCAATCTTGTCTGGAACAACCTGTTCTGTTCTGATAATCGTGGCAGAACTTTAAAATATCTTTCATACTACTGACATCTAACTCATGACGGAATCTACATTGAGGGCCTTTGTGACAAATACCCCACACGTAATCCCGGCATTTTTTAATTTGTTGGTCAGTTGATGGCACATTGGCATTCCTAATCCGAGGGTCCGTTGGTGGCGAAGTTTTTAAAATCTTCTGGTTTACCGCCGTCGCCGTAGATGCTGTCGTTGATGGCACTGTCTGCTGAGGTAAAGGCGGCTGGCGGCCATTTTGTTCGTTGTTATTACTCATGAACTAAAAAAATAAACAGTTAATTCTATAGAAAAAATACTTACAAGATAACGTAACACTGTACATAAAATAACGTACCGTAATCGAGTGTACTGCTTTAGTTCTTATAAATTAAGTTTCCTGAAAAAAATACCACCAGTTCCAGAACTAAAGCCTCACTGTTAAATGCACTCTTATAATCTAGGCGTGATTAACATTGTAAATAGTGCGCGCCTCCCGCACAATGTATAATATTTTAAAATTCATGTAAACTTAAAGCAAAAAACACAATATTCGTCATATTGTAATCAACGTGCTGACTGTTAACTCTACAAACCAAAAATTCCACAAAAACATGGATGACGAAAAGAGATGCCCCGCACAACCATAGACGTTTTTTTTTTTTTTTTTTTGGTATTTTTCTTTCCTTCCAACGGAAAAGGCGAAGAGCATAAGCCCATACAGCCTGGTCTTATTTCAGTTCAGTCTTCAGTATAAGTATTATTCGAGGCCATTATTGGCCTTGTCTTGCGTACGATGATATCGTTTTTTCATTTCTTCATATCTGGATTTATGTCTTATCCGTGTTGTAGTTACAAATCAGGAAGAGGTCTATTCCGGGGTAATGCTTTTTCAAATATCTTCAATAGTATTCTTGATGAAATCATAAATGGGATAAAATGTTTTAGTGTTCTTGAGCAAATCCTGAATAGAGCGCGGGACATCCAGGGCTTCTTTGTAAATTTCCAATAAGTTGTCAATGAGAACCAGTCTTTGTATATTAAATTGAGGGCAATCGAAAAATATATGATTCAGAGTTTGAATTTCAGAATTGCAATGTGTACATATTGGGGAAGGTATAATATTTAGTCTAAATAAATGTTCATTAAATCTGCCATGGCCCAATCTCAGGCGACAAATTGTTGCATAAAAATTTCTTTGTATAAATTTTCCTTTAGTAAACCATGGTTTTTTGATGTCCGAGTTAATGTAACGATACCATTTTCCTTTTATTTTTACTGTTTCTTCCCAATGGGTTATCCATTGCTGTTTAATTTTTTTCATGATGAGGGTCTTGCAGTCAGAAGGTGGTAACTTAATATTTTTTATGGGTATTTGACTAATATTGGGATTTTTAACTATGGAGCTGGCAAGTTTATCGGCAAGTTCGTTACCCGAAACGTCAATATGAGATGGTGTCCAAATAAATCTTATTTCTCTATCTTGATTATGCCAAAGCCTGCTATATTTCTGCCTAATATTATGAATGATATAATTTGTGCTAGCGCTGTATGAAGGATTTGATAAAGCCATTAAAACACTCATGCTATCCGAAATTATCATCCATTTCTTGAAACTGAGGTTAGTTGTTTCTATATATTCTAAAGCTGCATAAATGGCCTGAGCTTCTGCTGTATAAATACTTGCATTCGATGGTAGTCTGAACCCATGTCCCAATTTAGTGACAGGATCATAGTATGCCATGGAGACATTATCATTATATTTTGAACCATCTGTATAAATTTGTCTATAATCTGTATGCTCATCCAATTTATTGTAAACGGCATATTTATCAGTCAGTGTCCTGTCTACGTCAATGTTCAAGCCACAAAACTTGCTCTCATATGTTCCCTCATAGCAGGGCAAAGTACAACTATTGAAAATATTGTGTTCAGTCTTAAATGACAAAATTTCTTGAATGTTGTGTGTTAAAAAGTTATTGGAATTAATCTTTACCAGTTTTGAAAGAAGTGGATTGCCAGTTTCGGACAACAATCTTAAGATAAAATTGTATTTTAAATGGGAAAATCTGATATTAAGGGGACACAAGTTACACTCAATTTGCATTGAATTAATAGGAGATGATTTAAAGGCTCCCAGAATTAATCTTAAATTTATGTTTTGAATCTTTTCAAGTCTATCTACTAATTTAGAATTTATGCAGTAACAGAAAAAACTATAGTCAAAATGACTCCTTACTAGGGCTTTGTATAAAGTTAAAAGAATCTTGGGATCGGCACCCCACTGACTGCCAACCAAAGATCTCAAAGTATTTGTAGCTCGTAGAGCTCGTTCTGCTATGCAATCGACATACTTATACCATGACAAATTATGTGTAAATATTACTCCTAAAAATTTTGCTTGTGACTGAATTGATATCAAATTATTGTCATAATGTAGCTTAACTGCAGACACTTTTTTCTTTGAGAATACAACTATCTTACTTTTAGCAGTGCTAACTTCTAAATTTAAATATTGAAAGTAGCTGTGTAGTTGTTTCAGTGCAAAATTTAATTTTTGATTTGTGTGTGAGATGTTATCACCGTTGCAATAAATAGCCAAATCATCAGCAAACTGTAAATTGCTGACTTCTGATCCTAATATTTCATTTAGCCTATGGATATAAAGTATATACAGTAAAGGACTTAAAATGCCCCCTTGACAAACACCTTTGCTTGACAATCTGGGTCCAAAAATGTTATTGGATCTCATTTTTATATATACTTCTCTATCACTAATGAACTCATAAATCCATTTTACACATTTTTCAGGTATTCCCAAGGAAGAAAGAGTTGTACATAAAACTGAATGATTAATGTTGTTAAATGCACCTACAATATCGAAGAAAACACATACAAGATGTTTATTATTGTTAATGGCAGTATCAATATCATGAAAGAGATGTCCTATGCTTTCTCTTGCTGAATAACCACGACGAAACCCAAATTGATTTCTTGGAAGAATATGATTACATTCAATATAAAACTCAAGACGTTGTTTTATTAATTGCTCAAAAAGTTTACTTGCACAGGATGTTAGAGCTATTGGACGATAAGAATCTGCATCATTTGGATCTTTTCCTGCTTTAAGAATTGGAACTAAGCAATCTTGCTTCCATTCTTTTGGAATTATTGTTTGTTCCCAAAGTAAATTTAAAATGTTTAAAAATTTTATAAGACATAATGTGTTCATTTTTTTAAACATTATGTATGAAATGCAATCTAAACCAAAGGTGGTGTCTTTACGTGATTTGATGGCTGCTTTTAACTCATCTATGGTGAAAGGATTAATAATGTAACTATTGGTGGGATTTACAGAGGTATTAGTTAATTTTAAGGGGTGTGAGACAGAGTCAGGTGTATATTTTCTTAAAAAGTTATTTATCCAAAATGTTTCCCTATTATTATTGGGATTGTTATTTCTATTGTAGGATTTATTAAATTTACGCATAGTTTGCCATATTTTTGAAATAGGAGTGGATCTATTTATTTCTGAGCAATACTTCTTCCAACTATCCAATCTCTCTAATTTAATTATAAGTTTCTTTTCAGCCTGATTCTTTTTAAAATGTATGTAATTTGACTCACTTGGATCTTGTTTAAATGCAATAAATGCTTGTTTACTTTTTTTCACTGCATTAGCACACTTTTCATTCCACCATGGAAGAGGAGGATAGCGGTATTTAGATTTAGTCGTAGTAGTCGTAGTCCCTGTCTGCTTCAAACTATTGGTATTTAAATTTTGAGCCTGATTTCTAAACATTGATTGATCTATAGCTTTTTGCATAATTTGGCAATATTCATGATATGACTGTAAAGGATCATCATAATTAATAGTAAATTCTTTAATGAAATTGTTAACTATTTTTGTATAATTTTCCCAATTTACGAGTCGTAAATTTGGTCTTTTGAGTTCAGATAAGTTTTCTTGAGAAAAGTTAGAAGGAAAGTCGTGTGTAATTGAATCTGTATCAGTTTTGAATAATATGTCTGTTATTGTGGGTAGATGATAACTTCCCAGAGGATCATTATGAACTCTCCAGTTACAGTTAAGGGCGATAGATGGACTAACTATAGTTAAATCTAAACCATTTGGTCTCCAGATATTTGTACCAACTGTTGTTGGTTGCGTGTCATTTAATAACACCAAATTACATTCATATACAGCATCAAGGACATCTCTTCCGCGTGGACTGACAGATTGACAACCCCACATGGTGTGATGAGCATTAAAGTCACCTGCTATTAGACATGGCTTAGGTAATGAATTAATGAGGTTTAAAAACTTTGTTTTGCTAAAGGTAGGGCTACAATTTGGCGGAATATAAAGACTGGCTATTGATAGTGAACTATTATTATATGTTATTTTGATTGCAATATTCTGTAGTGAGTCATCAGAATATGTCGTTAATCTATTAAATTGTATGCCATTACGAATGACAATGGCAACACCATTATAATTATTGCCACAATCATTGCGTTCCATGGAGTATCCTTTAATATTTAAGTGTTGTATAGGCTTAAGCCATGTTTCGCAAATTAAAGCTATATCAATATTATTTTCGTACAAAAATTGAGTAAAAATATGTCTATTACATAACAAGCTTTGAGCATTCCACTGTACTAATTTTAATTTGTCTGTGAATTTGAACTATTGTTCTTTGTGTCACTGGGGTTAAAAAAATCACTCAAAACATCTAAAACATTTTTGGAAGATATTGGAGTATCGTGCGTCTTATTTAAAGTTATCATCTTGATAATACTTTGCACTAAAAGGTTAAGTGCCTTGTCGTTAGATTTTAATAAAGTAAGGAGATCTAGAGGCTTTTTAGGGCCAAGAGATGGGAAATTTCCATGATTAAAAATGTCAGCAAATGATGGTGGCTTAATTTTTTGTCTATTTTCTTGAATTTTTTTCTGTTTTACTGGACACTGAGCTGAAATGCTGATATGATTGCCATCACAATGGAAGCATCTGGCATGTTCAATGAGTGTTGTACATACTTTAAATGAGTGTTCTTCTTTACAAATGGAGCAGCGTTCAGAGTTCTTGCAAAACTTTGCTAGATGGCCATACCTGAGACACCGGAAACATTGTTTGACAGGTGGAACATACGCCGAGATGTTGTGCCGCCAACCATCCAAGTCCACGTAGTCTGGAAGAACAGATGTCGCGAAGGTGATGGCTACTATTTGCAGCGGCTGTTGAATGAAATTATCATCAATTTTAGTCCGTTTTGTGAATCTTCGAACAGATATTATTTTCTTGTAACTTGACAGCATTGTGAAGATTTTTTTATTTGTCAGATTGATAGGCACATTTTTAATTATACCAGTGATTTCCGTGCTTTGTGCTGGTATGTTAGCTTTAAACTGATAATCCTTTAAAAATGTAACATTGTTTAAAAAGGCATTAGCAAGGCTGGCTTTTTCAAAATATATAGCTATTTTAAACTTATTCATACATCTAAGGTATTTGACCCCTTTATTGAACCTTTTGATACAACTGGATATGGACATGAGATCTCGTGTTCCTAAAGGTATATCCGCATTGGAAGACTCAACAAATACCACAAATTCTGCAGCACCGGAATCCTCGGGATATCTTCTCTTGTAGTCTGTAACTAGATAAGGTTTATACATATCTGCATCTTCGATCTCGGACTCAGATGATGTCGACTCTGATTCTAATTTTTCACCCTCTTCATCCTTCTTTCGTTTTTTTCTTGTTCGCACCTTCCCCATTGTTATTTATTTATTTAATAAAGGAATTGATCAATTATCGCTTGTTTTCACTGCCAAAAACTCAATTAATAAAGGATTAATCACTTAAATTATTAAAGTTTTCAAAAATCCCGCCTGGTTAATTCAATGGTTTCCCGCGCTTTCCAACCATAGACGTATTTTTTTGTAATGTTTTTGGCATGGTACCAGGGCCTTTGGGCAAACCAGAGAGTTTATTTTTTTGGTTAACTAAACAAACCAGAGAGTATAAAATATTTTCGTGAACAGTTTGATTTCGTCCGCCACGATCAGCCACGATTCACGGTTAGCCCCCATGCGCACGAGCGCTTTTTCATGGACTATTGTTTTTAGAAAGTCCCGTCTATTTGGCTTGTTTGTGGTTCTATGTCGGTAGGTAATAGGACACATTTCCATAATAATATTTTGTTTTTCATTTGACGTTTTTGTCTTACATGCTCTTATAATTGTGATTATAATCCAATGAATCCTCCCACTGTGGGTGGAGTGGAATGGGTTGTGAGGCTTATACTGACAGAATGCCTCGTTCCTTCAATGGCCCTCTACGTTCCAATGTCGATACACCATTCCATTGTCGACAATAATTTATCTTGTAGATATAAAATCATTTTCACTTTCTGTCATACTAGCGGCGTAGCGGCCCGTCCCGGCTTCGCATGGGTGGACATGATATATGCCTATGTTACTCAGGGTGAATATAGCTTTGTAATGGTTAAAAAACTTTTGTAATCGGCTCAATAGTTTTTGAGTTTATTCATGACAAACATACACACACACAAGAATACGAATCTTTCCTCCTCTTTATAATATTAGTGTCGAATATAGTGTAGATGGACATTTTGTCACTTGATCTTTATAACTAAACTTTTGACTTTTTTAACCGTCTTCAAAAAAAGGAGGTTGTCAATTCGACCCGTATGTATGTAATATTTCCAGAACTGCCCAGTTTTCGTTTATGTTGGTTTATATCAGCGTCTCAACAAATGTGCCAAATTTCAAAAGTATGTATGTATGTATGTTTTTATGTTTGTGTTTACATATTTCCGGAACTACAAGTCCGATTTAAGTCATTATTTTTTTATTGTACTAGGTATTTTCAACTTAGGGAATACTGCAAGTTTCATCAAAATCGGTTTAGTAGTTTTTGAGATAGGGATTTTTTTTTGCTTATTGGATTGAAGATTTTCAAAGTAGATTGTATGTTTGTGCGCGATTATCTCGCGTTTGGCTGAACCGATTTTGATGCGGAAAAGTGTTCATTACGGCCTTTTTTTTTAACGTGGTAAAATCATCAAATGGGTCCTCCACAGAAATCTTAATAATAAGGCAATAGAAGTCGCATAGACGCGTGACCTTGTCGCCGCGCATGTGTATCGTAGGTCACAAGTGCACGAGGAGCGTTTGTTGCGGTTACTTATGTTATTTGAGACGCGGAGAGGTAAACATGGTGTTTTGCAGCGTATCTAACTGCGGAAACTCGTCCAAAACTTTTAACTTAACATATAAAGGAATAACATTTCATATGTAAGTACTTAATTTTTGAAATATTGTCGTTTTTAGTAAATAATAAACAAATCAAATATTTTTACCACCGCTACAACGATTTATCACGAAAAACGTTTTTTTTGTCAATTCAATAACCATCAATGCTTAAGCTTGTCCATGTCTACTATTACAACTGCTAAAAGCAGCAATGGAATTATAGTCATGCGGACTCGCATTCTCGCGGCGCAATAAACAATTCTTGGTACAAGCCGCATGAGTTGGCCGCAATTTAGTGACGTGCCACTACTATTCTGTATCGATAAATTAATTACGTTCAGTTTGATTCTTAGTTTTACCAAATTGGAAAACATTATGGTTTTATGGATAATGTTTAAACATGAGATGTATTTTCAGTTTTCAAAATCAAAATAATGTAGAAGTCCCATACTTTTTCATTTTTACAAATTATTTGCTTAATCATTGTTCAATGTGACCCATATTAGGTACGTATTTATATTTATTTATAGTATATAATTAATATTCTTACATATTTATGTATTGTTATTTATATAAAACTTAAACAATTTCAATTATGTTATTTTAGTTTATATTTTAATTTCAATTATGTTAAATTAGTTTAGTTTATTAAGTATTTGTAGTCCACCACTACACTAGCTACCTCCCCACTTTTATCTAAGTTCGTACATAGTCCGTCCTATTTGGTCATTGCTTTTTTTTCCATAAAGTGAAGTATTGGAGAGCCTTTGAGATTTAACTATATTATAAACTAAATGTATCTACTTACACTTATTGTGTTATTGAATCCCTTTCAATAAAATTAGTTATCTATTGTTGCTAGATTCCTTGGCGATTAACACTCAACGGAAAATTATAATTTATCGACATGAGCTCGTAGTAGTTTGCACTTGCACTGCACTATTCCTACGTGAGAGTGAGCGCGCGATATCATTTTCTGCTTTTCGCACACGTTTTTTATTGGCTGCAGGAGTCAGAAAATGTTGCGTAATGTCATCGCAAAAAGGTTTGGTTTTGTTGCAGCAATGCAAAGTGCATATGTAAGCGTTATTGTGTATCTATTGTTTGTTTATGTGGTGGTAGCTGTGACCCGGCGACACTCGTCCCGCTGTAAAATGTAGTACTATAGCATTTCTATTACCTTATTATTAAGATTTCTGTGGGGTCCTCCCACCCAGGGCATAGGGGGCAAGGGCAGGGTAGGGCAGGGCGGGAGGGACTTTTTTTGAGCGGCGTTGAGCACTTTTTCTGTAATGGGTATAAAATCTTAAACTCGCGTCAGGACACGTGACCCTGATCGAAAAAGCGTAGGACGGATAAACTCGCGTCAGGACACGTGACCCTGATCGAAAAAGCGTAGGACGGATGGAGAGTAGACGGCTATCCCCTCTCTACGGCGCGGCGAAAATGTATGCCTGGGCCTACTGTTTCGTTTAGGCGGCGCAGGGCGCTTGCGCGAATGTTCGTCTATGTTACAGCGTGCCACGAATCGAGGTCGAGGTCGAGGTCGACCTCGACCGTGTACGATAGCGCAATAAATGAATATTGTATTCGACCACATAAATGATAGTACTTTTATACTGATAAAGCAATTGGTGCAAAATTATTCCCTAACCATTCCAAAATATCAAACATGCTCAACGTTAATAATCAAGTTTTCACTTCTGCCGGCACTCCCAGAGTGCAATCCATCGTTTTTTTCTTTTTTTTTTTGGGACAAACCCACCACACTATTCCGTAACCACTGCAACTCCTGTGCGCCAGAATCAACAGTGGCAACCAACCAGAAAAGGGCCGAGACAATGAAGCTCGACGTGTCCCGGAGAATGAATTTACCTGTCTTGGATCCTGCAACGAAATTAATCAGAAAAGAATAGTGGAGGAGTAGGAAAAAGTATATATTTCCACTTCCCTCCATGCAAGCAGGAGACAGAACAAAACAAGGCCAATAGGCACAAAGGGACATTACAACTGGGAGAAGCCCAGTTGCCAAGCACCACGGGTAAAATGACTACTAATATTAATGGGTCCTAAATTGTGAGCTGCTAAATTTGATTCCAATAATAGGTATGGCAAAAACGCTTGAACGCACGGAAGTTTGTTCGAGTTTCAACAAGGTCAGAGTAGTAAATGACTCCAGATGTAGTCTGAACAGTGTTCAACATAATATTACGTTCGTTCTGCCAAAGAATACACTCCCATAGAATATGATGTGCTGATTGTTCATATTCACAGTCAGATGTCGAACATTGACAAAAAGGCGAGGGAACAAGTTTGAAGGAAAATAATTTACTTTTAAAGTTACCATGTCCCGTGAGAAATTGGGTAACACAGTGATCCACCTCCAGCCACGTCCTAGCCAGCCGCTCACGAATGGATGGAAAGAACTGGTGGAGGTGCCGCCCCTTGATAGAATAATCCCACCTACTTTGCCATTCGGATAAAACATCCTCCCAGACGTCGCTCTGGGGTTTGAATAATCTAGATATCTTATCACGGTCACGTTGAGGTAGAAAATCAGCATCAGTGGTCTCCCGTGTGGAAAAGTACATTGCAGCACGTCGCTGTACTTCAAGGTCGACTGGAAGAACACCAGCAAGTACCGGTAAAGCTTCAGTACTGACGGTTCTATACGCTTTACTTAAGAATAACAAAGCCAAGCGCTGGCTTTGAAGCAATTTACGTCGTGCCGCCCCTATGGTGGCCCTATCGGCCCAAACAGGTGCTCCGTAGCACATACAGCCCAAGTAGCACCATAAATAGTTTTTAAGGTTAAAAACGACAAACCCCAAGTAGATTTGGATATTCTCGTTAGGGCATAAAAAATATTTTTAGCTTTTTCACCAACTGTTTTTATATGTTCTATGAATGTGAAATTCCTCTCTAAGACTAAACCAAGATAGCACACCGATTTCTTTCTCTTAACGGGAACATTATTGAATTTAATACTAGGCCACGATTGAAGGTCACCTTTTAAAATGAGTTGATAGGTTTTATGTGGTGCAAAAGTCAGACGGTTTCGATCGCCCCACTGTGATATTAATCGTAGGCAAGTGTCAGCCAAATTCTCGAGTCCAGCACGAGTACTCCACTGAATGAGCAGAAGGCCATCGTCCGCATAACCAGTTAAAGAACATCCACTTGGAAGTGGAATCGCGAGGAAATCCTCGAAGCTTAGATTCCATAAATAAGGACCGATAACCGAACCTTGAGGACAGCCCATGGTGAGAGGTTTCGATATGGAATGATGTCCGAGTTTAAGTTTCGCGGATCCATTAGAAAAGTACGAACAAAGGAGATTAAATATATTATTATAGCAACCACGAGCTTTTATTTTAAGTAGTAGCATTGGCCACCACGCGTTATCAAAGGCCCCGGAAATATCTAGAAAGATCCCAACTTACGTAGTTGTGTTTAGAGGTATTAACCATTTTTCTAACAGAAAGTGCCGCGTCAACGGTTGATTTCCCGATAGTAAAACCGAATTGATTTTTATGGAATTTGGGCCCGTCCGGTAACAATCGTGGGACGATAAGACGCTCCAAGAGCTTTCCCAAAGATGGTAATAAAGTTATGGGCCGGTATGACTTAGGGTCATCTGGTGGCTTGTCGCCGCTTTTAGGTATTATTCGTATAAAGCCATGTCTCCATATACGATGAAAAACGCCTTCAGAAATACACCGGTTGTAAACAGTTAATAACGCATCACCCGCTGTTTTACACGCTTCGTTTATCATACGATTAGATATTTTATCTTCACCTGATGATTTGTTAAGGGGCAATCTCCTAACAACATTCATTAATTCGTCAGTGGATGGAAGGTCTGACGCTGGTGATTCAGGCGGGACTGTTGCCCATGCTCTAATTTGTTGGTGGTAGTCATTATCATTAACAGGTGAATCATCAGGGATAAGAGTAATTAATAAAACTTCCGTTGTTTCTTCAATACCGGCGGTGTGTTTATTATTTACTTTAATATTCTGAACATACGCGAGGTCAATCGATCGATTGGCTTTAAACTCATGATATAAAGGAGACCACGGACCTTCTTTTTCTAATTTATCGACTACTTTGCGCAACAAATTACCCTTAGATTTTTCAACCGATGCTCTGTAACGGGACTTGGCAACTCTAAATGTATTTAAAGCAGTGGTTAGCGAGTCTCCGGTGACTTGACGTTTTTTAAGCTTATTAAGATGTTTACGAGCTCGACGATAGGTTTTACGCTATTCGGTTAGGTAGTCACACCACCAATCACATCTACGTATATTGGTCATAGGTCCGCGACCAATGGCAATGTCAGCACAGTAAGTGAAGGTGTCTGACATAATTTCAGCACTTTCTTCGGCTGACAGCCAATCACGAGTGAACTCTTTGGCGTGACATGCAAAAAGCGATCTAAAGAATTTCCAATTAGCACCTTTACTTTTGTACCTAAAATTACCAATGACATGTGAGGAACCCTGAATAGAAACCGGAACAAACTCGTAAACGATCAAGCGATGATCACTACAAGACGCGTCCGGTAGGACACGCCACCTATCCAAGTGTACGTCTGCACTAGAAAGTGTGACGTCAATACAAGATTCGCCCATTTGGCTGCAAAAAGTAGGTGGTGCGTCGGGGGTGTTGTGAATAGTTAGGTTCATTTCAGCAATGATGTCTTCAACAATAATCTAACTGTATTGTATTGAGTATCAGCATTTTGGGACGACGTTCCATTTCACATAGATTTAAATTGCAATATTTAATATTACTATTTTGGCATATTATTATAAGGGAAGAAAGCAATAATATTACATACCGTAAAATACAAAGAACCAGTTCTCTAAATGATGCGACTATGATGAGTCTGCCAAACACATCATTAAATACCAGCCAAACTGTACTAGATCTTAACGAAAAAATTAAGCGGTTATCGGACGATTTAAATTATATTTCACAAAAGACTGATTACAAGAATTTAAATGTTTAGCCAATATGTAGAAGGCAAATTTTATGTTGACTAATTATAATAGTCTTCAAATTATGAAAGGGTGGTTAAATAATTTGAACGTGTTATCACAACTTTCTTCTTTAAACATCTACTTGTATAAAATCGGGATATTATAAATTGCATATCAAATAAATAATCGCCTATCAATACATACTCATCATTTATATTCTTTTTTACATCAAATAACTTACTTCACCACAAATAAACTAAATGTTTTACAAAACTCAAACTGCAGATAATTCGAAATTATACATCAATATGACATTACTTTTTTTCTCATTGCAATACAGTTAAATTTATTTTTGTACAAAAATACTACATACATAGCATAAATACTGACTGCACAGCAAATTTTCCATATTTCATAGCAAAATAACTATCCCAGTCGCATATTAACCAGTAAGTACACGCTGGCACCCCGACTCGGACAATTTAGGTTAGAAGAGGATGGCGGGGTCTGAAAGACCCCGCCATCCTCTTCGTGGTTATTTTTTTTTTAAACCACCCAGAAGTAGGAGCCCCGCGAAGCGGGGCTCCGTCGACATGCTGGGAAGCGTGGACGCCCCGCGAAAGCAAGACCCGCTTTAATAGTTCAATAAATTACTGGTATGTGGTAATTAATAAATAATAAGACGACTGTGACTAATAAAATGCTGTTTTATTTAGAAAAACTGCTGTAAATAATATAAAAATAGAAGCTATATTTAAAAGAAAAAGAGTTAACATGTATAATGTGCATTAAGATTATTAGCTGTGCATTGATGAAAAAGCTTTTGCTTTAGGAAAAATCGCTGTACGCTGCAAAAATAAATTGTAGTGTGTTTAGTGATATTTTGAGTTGAATATTTTGCTGTGCAATCAGTAATTTTGATGGGAATTCGGAATCTTATTGCATAGAAAAAGGATATTTTTTGATTTGCGTTTAAATACTACCCTATAAAATCATCAGGACGAGATTACGGAACATGATTATAAAGATCGGACTAACTTACCAAGTGACGTCCGATCCTCAATTATGTGAAGTAATCTCGTCCTGATCCTATTCCCGACCCTACCCAGAATATGTTTCAGATTCTAACCCTGCATGAAAGTTGTGAATTCTTTGAAACAATGACAGCTAAAGTTGGAGCACTAGGGATGTTACCTTGAAATAGAGATGGGGCGTTTCGTTTTAAGAAAACACCCATCTATACTTCTATACTTACTTATTATTATGTCGTTTATTCATTTTACAATCATATTAATTACATTTTTAAATATTTTAAATAAAAAAAGTAAACAATATAAAACATTTAAAAATATAAAAATAGAGATCCGCCGGTATGGGAGCAGGGTCCAAGCTACCGGTGGTTAGGGCTCCAGAGACAGGAACCTCCTCACAATGCGAGCCGTATCGAGGAGCACTGCCTTCTGAATCAGGCCCTTGATCCAACCACCTAGGGAGAGCCTCGATAAGTGTTCGTCGAGGCTCTTGGCTATCAGGCCATTGGCCGTAACGACTATCGGCACAATGATAGCCGAGCTCACATTCCACATATCGACAACCTCGCGCGCTAAGTCGAGATATTTGATTTGTTTCTCCTTCTCAGCCTTCACGAGGTTCTCGTCATGAGGAATGGTAACATCGATTATCATTACGTGGCGCGCTGATCTGTCTATCACTACTATGTCAGGTTTATTGGCGACAATAGTCCTGTCTGTAATGATAGGCAGATCCCAGTACAGCGTGACATGGTCTTTCTCGAGAACTGGGTCGGGCACATACCTGTAATACGGTACCTCAGAGTCCACAAGCTTGTATTGCAAAGCAAGTTGCTGGTGAATAATCCTGGCCACTAGGTTATGCCTATGCAAGTACTCGCCGTTAGCAAGACGAGAACAACCAGAGATAATATGTCTGATCGACTCACCCGGACGGTGGCATGCCCGACACACGTCAACCGTCCCGTCTTTCATAATATGTCTCCGGTAGTTGTTCGTCAAGATAACTTCGTCCATAATTGCACAGACAAAACCTTCAGTTTCCCCGAAGAGGTCACCGAAACGTAGCCAAGACACGGATGCTAGAAAATCTACATCGGGCCCATGAAGAGCCCGGTAGAAGCGTCCGTGTAGCTCCTTGCCTTGCCATACCTCCCTGCGGTCTTCGGTACTGAGTAGCACAGGCTTGTGCCAGTTCTCTTTAGCCATGGACAGCGGGGTGAGTCCCTTGTCCACTGTGACCACATCTCGGTGCATACCCACTTCCATTTTCAAAAAATATTCTCTGAGACTGCACACCTCGCGGTTGTGGAGGGTCTTAGCGTTTAAAAAGCCTCGACCCCCACATTTCCTCGGGATGTACAGTCTCATGACTGATGATCGTGGGTGATGCATCCGGTTTGCGGTCAGCAGTGTGCGGACTCGTCTATCCAAGGCGTCGAGTTCAGTCTGAGTCCATTTAAGTATGCCGAAAGAGTACATTAAAACCGGCATGACCCAACCGTTGAAGGCGCGCACCTTGTTTCCGCCTGAAAGAAGGCTATTTAAAACCTTCTTGAGGCGTCCGAAGAAGCGCTCCCTCAACGATTGTTTCATGTCCGATACATCAATGCCAAGCGCTTCCGACATACCCAAATACTTATAGGTTTCGGATGAGGAGAGGGATCTAAGGTGTATGGAATCTGAAAGTTGAATTCCTTCAGATTCCATAATCTCCCCTCGCTTTACATGCATGACTGCACATTTGTCCACACCAAATTCCATCCTGATGGCACTACTAAAAGTTTCAGTTACCTTCAGTAGCTCCATCAGTTGCAATTTGCTGGGGGCAAAGAGTTTCAGATCATCCATGTATAGAAGGTGAGATATAACCTGGCCACCTCTCCTCAACCGATAGCCTAGACCTGAATCCTCCAACAATGTGCTTAGAGGATTCAGGGCTAAGCAGAACCAAAGTGGACTCAAACTGTCGCCCTGGAATATTCCCCGCTTGATCCATACAGGTTCATCGTTCGCCTGGATCTGTCGACACCCTGGATAGCGAAGGACCGTTCTCCATTGCCCCATACAGGACTCAAGGAAGGCGCGTAGAGTTGCATCTATCTTGTACAACTCTAACACCCTCATGAGCCATGTATGTGGCACGGAGTCGTAGGCCTTCTTATAATCTATCCAGCATGTGGACACATTTTTGCGAGATCGATGAACCTGTTGGCTTATGGCCATGTCAATGAGGAGTAACTCCTTGGTACCACGGGATCCGTTCCTACATCCATTTTGAGAGGCAGACATAATGGAATTATTATTTATATGTGCATTAATTTTTACTCTCAAAATGGATGTGAGAAGTTTATAGACCGTCGACAAACACGTGATCGGTCTATAATTCTTGGGTTCCGCAGTACCACCGGCTTTATAGAGAAGGTGGGTAACCCCTGTTGTTAGGAACTGTGGTAGCGACCCAGACTCTAAGGATGACTGGAATTGAGATGCCAGACAAGTGTGAGAACTATTCAACCATTTTAGCCAAAAGTTGTGCAGTCCGTCCGGTCCCGGGGATTTCCAATTCGGTAACGAACGGACTGCTCTTGCTACATCTAATGGCGTAATGGATATAGGTTCCATTTCTGGTATAGTTTCACACACCCGTTCGACATCACGCATCCAATCAGCCTCAGTATGACTGACGGGTACCGACCAGATGCTGCGCCAGAATGTACTCGTGGCGTTATCATCCGGGCGACACACGTCAGTCATGTTTTGTTCAGGTCGCTCCCAAGCTCTGTATACCCACCTCTCATCGCGCTGGAACATGCGATTCTGCGAATACCGATCAACCCGCCGCTTATACCGACGAATACGGCTTGCCCATGCATAAACTTTCTGCTTCAGGAAGTCGATGCGCTCTGTGACACGGGTCATGTATTCTTGAGGACTTATTCCAGTCCCCGAGAATGCCCGCCTCACAAAGCGCATCACACGTGGTCGTGTATTTCCCTCCCTGAAGCAGTATAGTTTGCCGATAAGTACCCTGGCCCCATCGATACGTCGCTCGATCCTGCTCTGCCAGGCTGGTACGGTTGACTTAGGTCGTTTAGCTTCGTCAGAAATTGGGAATTTGACGTTAGCTAAACGACATGCCGCGACAGCCCCACAGTACAGGATCGAGTGAGTATCGACAAGATCCTCGCTGCTCTCAAAAAAATTCTTAAGCAGCGAGTTCAAGGCACTCACCAGCGCCCTATTTTTTTTAAGCATGGGTAACCGTGGTAGTCGGGGTCTAAGTGCAGCGGGAATTGAACGATACTCACAAAGCGCATCCTCCAACGCACTCCTCAGTCGCTCGTTGCACTGGCTACTTACCGTGGCAACCGCATCATCCTCCTCCACAACAGAAGAAATAACAGACCGTGGTGGAACTCTGTTTACAGACACGGACGCCGTTGGTGGTGGTGGAGTAAAGATGATACGGTTGCTTAGTACTTCTGAGCGCAGCCTATCAAGTGCGGAGTCGTCCAACATGTGATTACGTTGGATGACCCGCACCTGATCCGACAGTCGTTGGGCCGTGACGTTTAGGGTTGGTTCAAGTACCTGGAACAGAGACAGCATCCTAACACGGTACGCAGTGAGATTAGTTCCTCCCTCTGTAGACCCGTAGTATGCGCGCATGACATTCTCATTTATGGACTGAGTCCATCTCATGCGCTGCACACAACCACCGGCAGCGGGGACCCGGCTCGGGGCCGGTTGGCCCCTAGGTCCCAAGCTCTTCGGTGGCCGGCCTCTCCCCTGCCGACGTACAGGCGTTGGCGACGTCGGCGGGGAGAAATATTCGTCGCTCGAGCTCGACGCAACTGCCGCTACCGGTGACACAGGTGATCCAGGGTCCGGCGGCGGTGAGGCGGAGCTGAGCGACGAGTCCGGAGATGGTGGGCGTGCGTTTTGTTTGGCTCTGGCTCTAGTTAACATCTGCAATTACCTTTGTTCATATTTTCCATATTTTCATACGTTTTAGCAATCATTATTGTCATGACATCTGTCATTTTGTGTCATGATTTGTATTTTTTCTCTAAAATTGTTTTTGCCATTATTTCCAGCAATTATTCACTGTAACTGTATTTTACATAGGTTTTGGTGTTTAGATGCTTGATTTCTGTTTTCTTCTTTACGGTATGATATTAAATATGGGATAAAGGAAAATAAATTGTTTGTCTTTGATGTTTACTTCAGTGTTGCCAAGCTTATTATTATTATTATTATTCTATACTAATATTATAAAGAGGAAACCTTTGCATTTTTGTATGTTTGTATTGAATAGGCTCAAAAAATACTGGACTGATTTCAAAATTTCTTTTACCATTACTTAGAGGGATTCTTCCGAATCCGTATAGGCTATATTTTATCCCGGAAAATGGATAGGATTTTTCGTGGTAGTTTAAATTGTGGAGTAAGGCGTCGAAAAAACTGCCGTACGTTAACGATTTTCGCGTCCGTTGACGTAAACGAAATGAAGCCGTCACAACAGAAAAACATTCCGGTAACAAATGTTGTTGAATGTTTAGCATGTGATGTTTTATGCCTTTCTTATTCATTCACCTACAGTTTGTGTAAGTTAGAGTAGGAAAAGTATACTCTAGACAGGCAATATTTGGTATTTAATCCGACCCGATCCACGAAATCTCCAGGAGATTCCTGACCATTCCTGACAGACGCGCGTATTTTGACGATTTTGACAGAAATCTCCTGGAGATTTACTGATAGACAAGAGGTAAATAATTTAATTCAATATTTCTTAAATATATTATGCCTAAAAAGAAACGATCGCAGCTATCTGAAAGTACTTCCCAAGCGAGATTAACAAAAATACGTCGCAATGGGGAATCTTCTTCAGAAAATTTTGAACGTCTCGCAAGTCTAAGAGAATACGTTTCACAGTCGCGGGCAAGAGAATCTAGCGCCGAAAGTTCACAGCGCCTTGCTGGAAATAGAGACAGACTGTCACGAGCACGCGCAAGGGAATCTAGCGACGAACGTTCACTTCGCCTGGCGGAGCAGACTGCGAGAACATCACAGGTACACCAACGCCAATCGAGTGCCGAACGCGCACAGCGACTTGCTGAAAATAGAGTTAGAACCTCGCGAACGCGTGCTCGAGAATCTAGCACCGAGCGCTCGCAGCGACTTATGGCACAGAGAGCTAGACAACAGTCCTAAGCGACTAGAACGCGCAATAGAATTTTAGCCCATAGTAATAGATCGGCGTTTAGCTATGATCCACAACTTGATTATGCTCTTCAGAACAGCGTCCAAATTGGAGCAATGGATAAAATTTGTCCTAAATGCTTTGCTAAAAAATGGCAGGATGAAGCAAACGGTATGTGTTGCGCATCTGGTAAAGTTATTCTTCCCAATATTGAAGAGCCACCAGAACCAATAAAAAGCCTATTGACAAATAATCACTCTTTATCCGCCCATTTTTTGAATAACATACGTAGGTACAATAGCTTATTCCAGATGACTTCCTTTGGGGCAAAGGAAATTAAGTTAAGTTTATCATCTCATAGGAGACTTGCTACCGGCATCAGGGCAGAGCCCACAATTTCTGCAAATCTATTTTATTTCAGATGCTGACCAATTATCATTACGATCAAACATGGCCCCCATGCTAAAACTAGATTTGATCAGTGAATTGCAGACTATGTTAAACAGCCATAACTTATACATACGAAGTTTTAAACATAGTATGGAACTCAATACCTCAGAGAATTTAAAACTGGTTATTCACTCTGATCGCGTACCTCAGACTGAACACCGAGGCAGACATAATGCACCTTCCGTAAATGAAGTGGCTGTTCTTTTAGTCGATGAAGAAAAAGGACCAAGAGATATAGTACTACACGGTAGAGACGGACAATTACAACGAGTGTCGGAATTACACCGCGCATATGATCCGTTACAATATCCGCTAATGTTTGTGTGACTGATATACAATGTAGTGACATCTGTTATCGTGTAGAGGAAGCAATCAATAATAAGTGTCACCTTGTTCCCGCGACTTGCCACTAGAGGGCGTCAGAATCATAGAAGGATTTATGCGTATATCGAACGATTGCTTCCACTGCCCGACGCTAGGGGCGCTGGTTTTATCAATGAGTTAGTGCATTTTTATGAATGAATCTCATGATGTGCTCCGCTCGACACCAGAGGGAATACTGTTGGCAACAGTTGGAATGTTCCAGATTGTTCTAGAAAGCCGAACCGGAAGTTCACTGTCTTCCGCGTGCATTTTGTCTGTTGCACAGCCCTGTTCTCCTCCAGACACGAAAGAGTGCACAAGTCTAGTGAATTGTTAAACTGTAGCCATACTTGTCCGAAATCAGTGATGTCCTAAAACCTGTGGAAATATAATAAATACTCTTGTGGTAGTGAATATAGACTTTTATTCAAGACTGCAAGTAAAGCCCACTCCGTCCTCAACAGTTTGTATCAGGAGATGACAGTTATTATTTGACGATTCCTCAGCATGATTCCGTTAGAAATAAGACTGTGTCATGCATGCAGTATTATGCATACCGTTTAATGATTAGGACAAACTGTTTTAACGCACTGCATTACTACAAAGATTTATTTAATCAATTTTGTGTGGATATGACGGCTAAGATGATTTCAGAACGGTTAAATTTTATTTCTCGAAACCAACAGAAGCTTAGAGCGGATAATTATATTCATTTGAGGGATGCTTTGAATCAAGATGCAAACGTAAATGCAGCTAATATCGGACAGCATGTGATCTTGCCGTCGTCATTCAATGGGTCGCCAAGGTACCACCACGAAAAGACGCAAGATGCTATGACATATGTGCGCAATCATGGAAGGCCGGATCTTTTTATCACTTTCACCTGTAATCCGGAATGGGAAGAAATAAAACAGGAACTATTACCCGGTCAGCGTTCTTTCGACCGACATGACATCATTGCTCGAGTGTTTCACTTAAAAATGAAACAGATGATTAAAATATTAACGAAAGACGTGATTTTCGGATCGGTTAAATGTTATACTGCTTTCTGTTGAGTGGCAAAAAAGGGGGTTACCGCATTGACAAAAATAAAAGAGTTAAGCAGGTACGAAACAAAGAAATGTAACACGAATAAAAAACCTATAAAAACATACATACAAAACATTTTTTTTTTCAGAGAGCTTAAAAAATAAATGTCCACCCGTGCGAAGCCGGGGCGGGTCGCTAGTCTTTTAATAATGTGGCAACGCAGCATGCAAGGACTTGCATACTACTTCAACAGCGCAGCGCCGTTCGTAATCCGTGGACCGAACTTTGCCATACCACAGGGACGAGGACGCATTAACGTCTGCGTCTACGATAACTTTGCAGCCCGCGAGTGACCGCAAGACGTGACGGAGATTATGTGTGTGAGGACCAACAGGGTCTGAATATTGAAAGTAGCAGCTCACAACGTAAACTTTAGAAGTAGCGGATGAGACTTCTACAACGGCGCAGTGTCGATTTCATGAGGTTTCGTAAAGACGTTACTGTATAGTTAGAAGAACGTGACACGTAAATTCCGGCTCGTGCCTTATTATCGAACTGAACTACCTTGTGACGTAAGCGCGTGAGTGAGTTGAGAGAGTCCTCCCATTCAGGGCAGGGCGGGAGGGACTGTCAGACTCGTACTGACTAAAATCTACGGTGTCCTTCACTAGCCCTTTAAGTACCGGGGTCACGGTAATTCGTAAGTCCCGCGACCCCGGCAGGCTTTAACCCTATACAGGCCTCGTCACTATCCTGACACTCCCTGAGGCGCGCGTGGAACACAACGCGCCGTCGACCCGGGCATGGTCCATGGTCGGACAGCGAGTCGCCCATTACTCGCCGCCCGCATGCCTGCGCCTACGGTGGCCGGAGATCGTCTTGCGACGTCCGACGCCGTGGGCGTCTACCACTGCGGCTGGGGTGGAGGGAGGACGCTGTCCTCTCCCTCACGCGGCCCGCCTCCTCCTTCGCGAGCATGACTGCTTCGCAGAAGGCGACCGCTTCCCACTCCATCTCGCCCCGCAGCATAGCCTCGACCAATGCCGGGCGCGAGAGGTTTCCGCCTATCGCCGTCGTGAGGACACGGCGGTGTTCTGCCCAAGCGGGGCAGTCCTGCACCGTTTGCTCCACCGTGTCCTGCGGACGATCCCCGCAGTGGTGACACCCAGGCATTTCTTCCCTCCTCGTTACATCCTTTTTTTTTATCGTGGTAAAATCATCAAATGAGTCCTCCCACCCAGGACAGGGCGGGAGGGACTGTCAGACTTGTACTGACTAAAATCCTCGGTGTCCTTCAATAGCCCTTTACGTACCGGGGTCACGGTAATCCCTTGGTCCCGCGACCCCGGCAGGCTCATTACATCCTGGAGAAAGTTTTAGTATATAACAACAACGGATATCTCGTGATATTGGCGGCATAGATAAAAACCGTGGGTTGCTAATGATACTTTTTTTTTAATAATAATTCTGATATTGCAAGCAGTAACTAATAAAATCATCATCACATTCGATATCAAGCACCCCACGCTTTTTCACTTTATTTGAATTTTTGTTAATATCTATATTAATCTTATTCTAAATTAATTATAAATAAATAAATATTCCACAACTATCGCACAACGCCATCTAGTCCCAAGCTAAGCAGAGCTTGTGTTATGGGTACTAGACGACTGTTAAACATACATATATATTTCTAATTACATATATGTATATTATATATAAATTACACCTACATATTATGATAATTGTTGAATTTTATATTGTAGTAACACAAACTCTCTTAATTTTCAATATGACTTTCTACTTTTTAGTTCGATTGCTATTAAAGCGTGTTTTTTTTAGTTTTTTAAACTATAATTTTTTTTAAATAGTTTTTTACTTAATTACATACGAGTCAGTATTATGGACATTTTAACACTTAGACGAATGTTACCATAATTCGTAAGATGGATATGAATGGGAAGGGGGGGTCTGGTCACCAATAAAAAAGCACTTGTGGGAATGGGGATTAAATAAACGGGAAACCATAAAGTAGCTAACTAAATGCTAGCCAAGGAGTCCCATAAACCAAAAATGTAAGTGAAGAAAAGAAGTACAAAATTGTGGCATTACGATTTTTTTCACTAGAAATGTGTAATATGTGTCTGCTAGCTTCTGCCCGCAGTTACAACCGCGTTATGTTTAGCGTCCTTGGTCGGACGGCACCGCCAGCCGATGATTACGGTAGCCGGAATATGTCCTGCGATGTCGGACGACCTGGACGTTTTTCCCTTCCATGTTTCGACTGTTCCATTCCCCTCACCTACCGTTGAATCCCTAAGGTACTTACCTCCCGAAACAACCGTGTCCGGTGAAGACTTGCGTGAAGCGGAAGGTGAGGACACACTCCAACAACTCCTCTAATAGGTGGCGTCCGTGTGTTTCATTGGTAAACAATATAATTATGTATATTTCTTTACTCATACTCTGAAAGTAGCTCATTACATCACTACATAGTATAAAACAAAGTCGCTTTCTCTGTCCCTATGTCCCTTTGTATGCTTAAATCTTTGAAACTACGCAACGGATTTTGATGCGGTTTTTTTTAATAGATAGAGTGATTCAAGAGGAAGGTTTATATGTATAACTAGCGGGCGCCCGCGGCTCCGCCCACGTGAATGTCGGTTACCACTGCAAAAAGCCTACTCAGGAAAGACACGGTCAGCAACATGATTCCCAGGTCTATTCACAGACACCGACACTAACATCGACGACGCAGTCAACACAATCACTCGAAATAGATAGATATAGTGTGTCGCGGACTTTTTTGTAGATATTTATAAGTTCAACAATTAATTAGAACATTTTATGGTTCTATCTTTTATGGTTTAGGCAGCGTACGCAAAATAAGTAACTTTTCTGGTTGATTTTTACACCTAATGGCCGAAAAACCCAAATACCTTACGGAACCCTATTTTTCTCCAAAATAAAATATAGCTTATGTTACTCGTGGATAATGTAGCTTTCGAATGGTGAAAGAATTTTTAAAATCGGTCAAGTAGTTTTTGAGCCTATTCAATACAATCAAACAAACAAACAAAGTTTTCCTCTTTATAATATTAGTGTAGATAGTGTAGACTACCAAAATAACTGATATTCGTACCTACTATTGCTTCAACTATAAAGAAATAAAATGTAAACTAATAATATATTTAAACACTACCAAAACCTCTAATACCTATTTCATAAAATAACAACAAAACAAATCTAAAAATAAACTATTCAAAGACTAAAAGTAAAAAGGGGCACACCGCAATCGCGGCCGTAAGACCCCTCTTTGAGGAGTGGCTGGATAGGCGTCACGGCGTCCTGACCTACCGCATGACGCAGGTCCTCACCGGACACGGAAGTTTCGGGAGGTACCTGTGTCTGATAAGGAGGGAAAAAACTCCTGGGTGTCACCACTGCGAGGATCGTCCGGAGGAGCATACGGTGCAGGACTGCCCCGTTTGGGCAGAGCACCGCCGTGTCCTCACGACGGCGATAGGCGGAGACCTCTCGCGCCCGGCACTGGTCGAAGCCATGCTGCGGGGCGAGGCGGAGTGGGAAGCGGTCGCCTCCTTCTGCGAAGCAGTCATGCTCGCGAAGGAGGAGGCAGGCCGCGTGAGGGAGAGGACAGCATCCTCCATCCACCCCAGCCGCAGTGGTAGACGCCCACGGCGACGGCCGTCGCAAGACGATCTCCGGCCACCGTAGGCGCGGGCATGCGACGAGTTATGGGCGACTCGCTGTCCGACCATGGACCATACCCGGGTCGACGGCGCGTTGTGTTCCACGCGCGCCTCAAGGAGTGTCAGCATAATGACGGGGCCTGTAGAGGGCCAAAGTCTGCCGGGGTTGCGGGACTCACAAATTACCGTGACCCCGGTACATAAAGGGCTATTGAAGGACACCGTAGATTTTAGTCAGTCAAGTCTGACAGATGTGGGATCAGAAAGCTCCGAATTGCTAAGCTATCGGGAGTTTCACGTGTTATTGGGAGTCAACCATAAAAGATAGACATATGCTGTCAAGGAATATTTTTATATAATTTTAAGGAGAACATTTCCGTCATACATGATTTCTATGTAGCTTTAACCATTAAGGCTGCACACGCGACGGAAGTTTAAAAAATGGATGCTCTGCTCCTATTGATCGTAGCGTAATGAAAAGTATACTATAACCTGCCCAGGAGTATGAAGAATAATTGTGCCAAATTTCGTTAAAATCCGTTGATTAGTTTTTGTTTCTATAACGAACATACAGACAGACAGACAGACAGAGAGACAGACAGACAGACAGACAGACAGACAAAAATTTTTCTGATTGCATTTTTTGCACCAGTAGTGATCCCTAATCACCCCTTGATAGTTATTTTTCAAATATATTTCATGTACAGAATTGGCCTCTCTACAGATTTATTATAAGTATAGATAACATCCATTAATAAAAAATAAGTTAAAAATAACTAAAACCCGACTACGAAAAAATCGCGCACTGAAAAGTATAAAACAAGAACAAGCCGTGGTCGTATGCCACCTGCGGTTGTTTCACACAATCTTTATTGGCTAGGTGGCATTTCAGTGCGCGATTTTTTCGTAGTCGGGTTTTAGTTATTTTTAACTTATTTTTTATTTACACTATTTTGGGGTTATATTATTTGAAGTAAGTAATTTATGTTATATGTATAGTTTCTGAGTTGTGAATTTAAGATTTATCATTTGATACCCATGTTGACACTGTTAGAAACAGAAAATTAGCTAGTAAAAGCTATATAATGTATATATATTTCAAATGTGCTCATCAAGCCGTTTAATTTGATACCCATGTCGATACTGTGCGAAAATATTTTTTTTTTCGGTAACGATTTATCATCCCCTAGAGGGCGCCATATTGAATTTGGTGACATGTCACCTACCCTATAACCAGCGGACAACTGAGACGCTTCTAACGAGACCTCATTTGTCACGTACTGATAAGTAGTTTAGAAGTTATGAGGGAACAAACAAACATACATACATACAAACATACATACAAACATACATACCGGTCAAAATCATAACCCTCCTTTTGGCTTTGCCGTAGTCGGGTAAATAGTGGAGAAGTACTGCTATTTTTGAGGTTTCTAATGTGACGTCGTAAATAATTACATTTTTTCCGCTTACATTGCAAACGCAGGCTGAACCCTACGAGTTTTATCAAAATAATGTACTAAGTATTGTACACATTGAAAAGGTCTACAGAAAAGTCCGTGATGGTATATGTCTATCTCTTATGGATATCTCACAATAACTTTTTTTTGTCATTTACTTTTTACGACAAATAATGGCTAAATTTCGAAGCGATTTTAACGAATACAGCATTAATCCTTAACCAATTAAATACCTTGAATACATTGTTCATTTAATATAGATCTATATGGCCCTTTACACCGTATGATTTAAGTGAATATTTTCGAAGATATTACAGATTTAAAACTTGCGGTACGTTGCGTTTGCGGCGGTACCGGCCGGCCGCCCGGTGCGGCAAGAGCATGCAACGTTGTTTATAAAGACATTCTGTAATATGTTGTAAAAATAAAATAAATAGTTAAAAACTTAAAAAGTAAATAAGTAAAAATGTAGTTTATGAATTTAGATATTCCAAAGATAGCAGGAAATCTTCATGGTATAGGGAAAGGGGGATTGTTTTACTCCATATTTAAAGCGTGCGGGCCACGGGCAGTTATGAATAAATCAAAACTACTGGATCGATTTTAATCACATAGGCTATATATTTTATAACCGTGCGAAGCTAGAGCGGGCCGCTATGTTTTTATATACAACGTTCACAGTTTTTCTGTAGTGTATTTAGTATCAGCATTGCACCTGTGCGAAGCCGGGGCGGGTAGCTAGTGCCTTATAAACGGTTTGAAAGTTATGCATTGCAGCCCTAGGGAGAATCACTTTCAACTGTCAGCTGCCAAATAAAAAAAAAAAACTAGTTCTATTTTGACATTTCCATTGAACCATGTTCTAACTTTTTATACAGCCAGTAAATTACAGAGCGATTTAAAATTTAAATAACATAGGTAAATGTAAGTATTAAGTATTTCTTCAAAATAAGATAGATTTCGACTAAATCTTTGCCATCTATTTAATTATGAACATCAAAAATACTGGCTGTATAGCTGGACGACCACAGCACAAGAATTAAAAAAAAAAACAAAATAAGCGGGAAAGCGACAATCCGATCAACAATAATTTTTCTTTATCTAATAACAAGCGGGCGCCCGCGGCTTCGCCCGCGTGAATGTCGGTTACCGCTGCAAAAAGCCTACCCAGGAAAGACACGGTCGGCAACATGATTCCCAGGTCTATTCACAGACACCAACACTAACATCGACGACACAGTCATCATCCGCAGGCTGCACAGATTGTCTTTCTGTGGAAAACTTCTCCTGTCACAAACATTATAGGATACTGTAGTGACGATAATACCGATGTAGCTCAGAAACTCTTTTGAGCTGTCTGTCTGTACCGTGTAAGACTATATCCCTGGGACCTTTGTCTTCATCGACCAAGAGAACGGAACAAAGCTTGAGAACCTCTGAGCTACGCGCTCAAGAGCCGAGGCTGGAGCGTTTCCAACGTCTTCATGAACAAAATATAAGGACCTCTCAGTTGCGCGAAAGAGAGCGCGCCTACGATAAACTGGTTACCCATCCTCTTTGGTCTGGGTATCGTACATGAAACGGCGAGGGTATTTTGTGTGCAGAAACCGTTCTTCATGCATGGTGCAGGTTGTGTTGTTTGCAACCCCGCCTTGGTGACGCCCACTTCGCAACGCGCCGTGCGGCAGAAATCGTAATAATTTAATTTCGCCATAACTTCAAAACCAAACGTTTATTTTTAATCATTCTAACCAAAATTCATCCAAACGTTCAATTTTATTATCTACATAAACTGTACTTAGTGATAAAATAATTCATTTTGATAAGGATTAATAGCATGAGTAAAATAAACGCGTTTAAATGTAGTCCAAAAAAAATTCAAGTTTTAAAATAAAAAAATGGTTGCTGTGCCTCACTCGACATAGATAGATATATGTATGTCGCGGTTTTTTTTGTAGATATTTATAAGATCAACAATTAGTTAGAACATTTTATGGTTCTTTCTTTCATAGTTTAGGCAGCGTACGCAAATTAAGTAACTTTTCTGGTTGATTTTTTACACCTTGTGGCCGAAAACCCAAATATCTTACGGAAACCTATTTTTCTCCAAAATAAAATATAGCCTATGTTACTCTTGGATAATGTAGCTTTCGAATGGTGAAATAATTTTTAAAATCGTTCCAGTAGTTTTTGAGCCTATCACAATCATTACAATCAAACAAACAAAGTTTTCCTCTTTATACTATTAGTGTAGATTTATGTTCTTATTTTTACTTTTCTCGTATTCGTAATGAAAAGCACAGTGTATACCTTGGGTGAATTACTTAGTAAGTCCCTCGAACTATTAACGCCTCACTGCGTTACGGGCGCCAAACCCCGACTCGGTACTTGAATAAGTAACTTTCACCCTTTTTTTTTTAACGTGGAAAAATCATTAAATGTGTCCTCCCACCCAGGGCAGAGCGGAAGGGACTGTCAGACCCGTACTGACTAAAATCCACGGTGTCCTTCAATAGCCCTTTACGTACCGGGTTCACGGTAAATCATAAGTCCCGCGACCCCGACAGGCTTTGGCCCTCTAGGCCCCAACATTTTTGCTGACACTCTTTGAGGCACGCGTGGAACACAACGCGCCGTCGACCCGGGCATGGTCCATGGTCGGAGAGCAAGTTGCTCATTACTCGCTGCCCGCATGCCCGCGCGTACGGTGGCCGGAGATCGTCTTCCAACGTCAGTCGCCGTGGGCGTCTACCACTGCGGCTGGGGTGGAGGAAGGACGCTTTCCTCTCCCTCACGCGGCCCGCCTCCTCATCGCGAGCATAACTGCTTCGCAGAAGGAGGCGACCGTTTCCCACTCCATCTCGCCCTGCAGCATGGCCTCGAACAATTCCAGGCGCGAGAGGTGTCCGCCTATCGCCGTAATGAGGACACGGCACGCCGTGTAGGTAGGTAGGGTATTGCAAATATTACAAACAGCTGCAGAAGAAGTATTGGAAATCACAGTAGAAATTTTCCCATCAATCATAGCCATGTACAAATCATGTTTAATATCAAAATTATCTACAATTGTGGGAACAAGATTACGAATTTCTTCCTCTAAGGATGCACTTTCCTTCTTTATCAATTCATTTGTTTCTTTTGCAAATATAAAGCCAATTGGACGACAATAGTTTGTTGAAGAGGGAGCAGGATTTTGCCACAAGATAGTACCACTCTCTTCTTCCAAACGAAGCGGAACCAAACTAATCATGAAAACTGAAGAATCGTCAATTTTAGTGTCGGAGTGTGACTTTTGTTTATAATTACTTTGAGAAGATGACCCGTCAAAACCCCATTTGCTTATTAGTTTTAGCGATTTTTTGTCGGCAGAGTTGTGCTGAATTGTTTTTAATATCCTATTACTTAGTTGTCAAATCTAGAAGCGATTGAAGTCTTATCTTAGCATCAGATTCAGTTACAGTTATGTCTGACTCTGGAGGATAACAAGTTTTTTTAGCTTCCAGGAGCTTTTGATAGGATGGAAGACCATACATTTTCTCTGAAGCAAGAATAGTTCTTAAATTTCGATATTGCCATTTTGACAAATTTGTTGAGGTGTAAAGCGCTAACGTTTTATCATCTGGTAAACACGGTTTGTCAGTCTTTTTAGCGAATAGTACATCATGTACCATCTCACATTTTTTCTTGTTTTGGCTGAGTTCGTTTATTATAACTGCTAATTTTGTTTTTTTAGACTCTCTTAATTTGGCACATAAAGCATAAACTAATTCCTCCTCTGTGTGATCTAGAAGTGTTAGAGAACGCCTTTTCTTCTGTTTATCTATATATATAAAAGGAGAACTGACTGACTGACATATCAACGTACAGCTCAAACTACTGGGGCTAGGAATGTGAAATTTTGCACACGGCTTCCTATTATAATGTAGGGGAGCACTAAGAAGGGGTTTTTGGAAATTTAACCTTTAAGGGGGTGAAAAGGGGGAATTAAGAAAGTACGTAAACCACGCGGACGAAGTCGCGGGCAAAGTGCTAGTCAGATATATCAACAAATGGTTTTTTACTTGTACCATAACTTAATTGATGAGTATCCACTTGCGTTTCGAAATTTGGAATTACTTCCTCGGCAACTTTAAAAATGCTGCTTAAATCGATATTTTGACATTTTGGCCAAACTATTTGGGATTGTAACCAGTCTGAATTTTTGTTAAGAAAGGTCTTTTGAGCTCTACTGGAAGCATACCATCTTTTTGAGATATTACTTGAAAAATTACGACAAAATAATTTAATATTACTCAAATCTTCGGAAGACAATTCAACACCAATACGTTCAATAAGGGCATTAAATAAAAATTCGACATTTTTAAAACCACCTCCTGATTTAAGAACAACGTATAAGTCTAAGTTGGTGACAAATGCGGACATCTTATAATTTTAAGGAAAATTGAAAACAAATTATTTAGAATCAAAGATATCAAAGACAAAGTGACTTTGATTTTAACAAAAAAAAAATTATGAAAACAAACTCGACGAAAGAAAGACAAACAAAAATTATTTGATTTTAAAATCCAAAGATTCAAAATACAACAATAACAAAACAAACAAACAACAAGCATTTCTTCAAGCGCACAGAAAAAATAAGGACACGTCTTATCGCAACCACATTTAGTTGTACACTGAGTGAGGGGTACGCGCTTTTTTTTTTTATGAATGGCATCACGCAGGTCAACCTAGAAGAGGTTGTGAGCTGCTTAACCGGACTTTTCTGTAGATGCCTTAAATTACTTTAAGGCCTCCAGCCAGAGCTTACAAACTAGAAAAAACTACAAACGTAAGTGACCGCACGCTAAGGGCACCCCCTGTGGGGTTCGGACCTCGGCTTAGGGCGTCACTGAGAGAGGACAGCAAGGGACAGGCTGGATCACAATGGTTCATTATTTAGGGGCTGATTTTTAACTCTACGGCTCAGCATCGCGGGCTGGCTCTTGCGAGGGACGGGGAGGGCATTGATTCGGACGTCGCGACGGGCGTCCTCGGCGGCGAGGACGGAGAGGGGTACGCGCGCGATTCGTGACCGTATTACGTTACGTCATGAGAGGCGGCCATCTTGTTATCCCGGCAAACTCGCGTCGAAGCTCCATTTTGCTGGCCAGCGGACCTATTGCGATATGAGTAAGGCTATGATTAAAAAAAAGCGAACAATTAACATTAAAAAAATTGTTATTTTCTGTCACTATTATCTCGAAAGTACGCAGCGATAAGCAATAAGTTTCTTCGAGCCAAATACTCAGAATTATTAGTTTTCTAACATATGTGAATGCCATCTCGACATCGCTTAAGGCTTTTGAGAAATTGAGTAAAATGTAATCACTCCCATACAAAAAAAAGGAAATATTTTTTATAGAGAAAAGTATTTGAAGTAGGACAATAATATTTTTTTGCCTTATCTGTTATCATTATATCAACAATAAAAAAATATATCAGCGGTCTACTATCAATGTCCACTTTTTTTTATTTGGGACCAGTGTGCGGCGGTGCTCTGCCCAAGCGGGGCAGTCCTGCACCGTATGCTCCACCGTGTCCTTTGGGCGATCCTCGCAGTGAACTTTCACCCCTTCGATAACAATGCGAATAATAAAGGCAATAAGCTTTGCGCCTACCACCTACTCTACTATATTGTTTACCAGTCTAACACACGGGAAAATAATTGTAGGAAATTGTATTTTTTACATTTATGCGCATTTATATAAAGATTTTGTAATGCCTTAAACACTTTTTACGGGACTAAAAAATGCATCTTTAAATACATCTGGCTTCGTTCAAAACTATTTTCTGTCAGCCAGGGCCCTATTTTATAAAACTGTCAATATGTAAAAAAGCGAAAATTTGACAATTCTTTTGGTTTTTAAAACTTACAGGCGACATAAATGTCACGGAAGAAATTTCACAAACATGTCGGATTATCGCGAAAATCCGACATCCTTCTGTTTCATAAAACTTTTTTAACGGCAGGTGACAATTTCTCACGAAATACTTGATAATTCTGTTTTGTAAAACAACATTGTCACGATATGTGAGAACAATTATTTTACCGAAAAATAAAATGATATTAAGCACATTTACCTTCTTCTGAGCCAGTTTATATTTCTGTCTGCTGATCCGATCGAGGAAGGTAAGTGTGCTTAATATCAATTTTATTTTTAGGTAAAGTTGTATGTTATGCTTGACTGTAATATAATAATTGGATAATTGAAACACATCGACCTGCCTGAAACTGTCAAATTTCTTTAAGAGATATTCAACCTTATCACAATAACGGAATGTTAATGTTCTTTTGGTAAAATTTGACAGATTGGAGTAGATTGACCTGCTGGCGTCTGTACTAAGAAGTATGGACTTTATTGACAGAATATTGCATTATTCTATACATGGCCATGCTTAGAACAGATTTTTTTCAACATTCTGTCTTTTTGTCTATTTTTCCGGCGATAAAGTCAGTTTCACAGTTTCACGCTGTCATGCAATATTCAAATGGCCACACAATCTCATTGCCCCTCTCTCATCTTTCTACTTGTGCACATCACTAAACACAGAACAGGGATTTAAAAAAAAACAATAGCGGGGTTTATTACAAAAACTTGTATGAAATAATTATTGTATTAGTAAACAAAATAAATTATGTAATTTCTGCATGAAATATAGTCTATTATAGTAACAGTTTAAAAACTATATGTGAACACAGAAAAATAAAAGGTTTTAGGATATTTAAATGGACCTAAGAGCTAGTCCGAGGGCGTGACTTAAACGTTTAAACTACGTCGATTTCCACGAAAATACAAGTCATGTCCAGCATTTTAAGGCTGACCCCACATTTGGCGTGCGCGATCCTCGGGCGAGCGAGTAGCGCGAACGCCGCGTGCCCGTTGCGCGCGCGCTGCGCGAGCGTCGGGTGTTGCCGCCGTGTGACGTGCGTGCAGCGTGCGCGCAACGCGCGCTCGCGACGCTCGAGTCGCGTTCTTATCCCTTCGCCCGCTATCCGCGCCGCCCGCCGCCGACGCCCGGGTTAAACGCCAAGGCGAGCGCCGCGCGCACGCCTTACACGTCACACGGCGGCAACACCCGACTAGGCTTTTTGCACCTAAACCTATCAATCTACTATGCGACGAAATTTACAGGGAATCCGTCAATGACCGTCAACTGCACTTTTGGCAAAAAATACTTTGTGTAAATTAAAATATTCTTTATTATCTTGTTATTATTTTTATTTAAGAGCATGCAAGTGTTCAAAAAGTCTGTACAATATTACAATACAGATAACGCTGCAGCGTTATTAAACCTTTGCATGTCGTAAATTTTGGCGCATTCACATGTAGTGCAATTGTACAGCGCCTATAATAGCCAGACACAGTCATAGTAAAACTGTGATAGTGTTTGTCTGTCCATTCGTTGGCCCATTAGCCTTATGATTGGCTTTACTAGAGTCGTTCAATGGTGTGACTAACGCGCTGGTAGCTACGAGTCGATTAAATTGTCAGTAAAAAAAATTAAGGTTTTGATTTTCCGATATTTCAGTACTGTTGCAAGCATACTTTTCCTAAATTTAATTTTTATTTGACGCGTTGATATAGACTAAGTTGACGATGTGGTGAGCTTACTCAGAAGAAACCTGTTCACTTCAACATTTAAGAGATTAGGGTTGTATGCGTTCGGAAACACAGGCAAAGGAAGAGAGTTTCAATTTTTTCAAGACTTTTGGAAATGTTTTGTGCGATTAGTGGAAAAGCGATAAGGTAGTCATGGTAACTTGCAAAATGTTAAGATAGCAGTTCATCTGAGATCACGGAGCTTGCAACACAACAGTAATATTATAAACTCATAACGAATAATAAAAATGGAATAAGAAACACCGAAACATTTTTACGCAACGATTACTCATTTATAATGGGAATTTCATCCAGGGCGCGCTATACCCACATAGCTAAACGTGGCAATAATATCATTAATTCAATACATTCTTCATCTTATATTTTTATTTTTAAACTCATAAGAGTGATTTATCAGCAATAAAACGTAAATATATTATTTTTGTACCGTTAACTATTTACATGATATTTTTTTACTTGTCAAGTAAGCACATGATAATTGTGTTACGGAGGTTAATAAGACACTGTCAAGTCTATCGTTGCGGTATACCATTAAAGATGTACACGTGATTAGTAATATAAATAGTATTTAAATATGAAATAGTTTGCGTTGTTATTTCGGCCGATCAGTAATGGTTGGATTACTACTCGTTCTTCATATCACTTAACCGTGACACGAGTGGGAAGCGAACGATGCGCAGTTGGTTCGCGTAGTCACAAACGATTGCGTCTTTCAGCGGTAATATTTGTCGCACGAAGATACATCCGTCACTTTGACCTGAAACATAAGGAAGGGTGATACAACCTTCAGTTTCTTTAATTTTTTTTTAAGTCGAAATTGTCGTGGAAATTGTGTCTATTATAGGAAAGAGAGTGAGAGGTATGGACCATGGACTCTATGTCTAGAACTCTAGAGGAACAGCTGAATTGCTTTCTCTTATTCATTGAGTGGCATTCAGTCATTCGGTTTGGTATTTTAAAGCGGGCGTTACTAGGCCAAATCATAAAGTGGAGGAGTTTCCTAATATGTCGGGGAATTTTATGATGAAGCCAATCAATAGGCTTGTATAGTAACAAAATCTAATTAGTATCAGTTAGACTATAAAAATTATATTTAACACGATGCGACGCTTTTAAAATTCACAATACGTAAGTAATACCGTGTTATAATTTTTTGTGCGTTCTGATGTCACAACTCTCGAGTCTTGATGCGTTTTGTCTTTGTGAGTATTCACTAATAAAAAAAGGAAACGTGTCCATATTATTTTTCAAAACTGATTGATTATTTATACTACACCTGCATGGAAAGTACCTTGATACTTTATCAAATTTACGGTAGAAAGTACGTCATTGCGTATCGAACAAATATGCGGGGAGAAAACGCATCTGAGCGGGAGAGAAAAGTGTATGAAAATCCATTTCTTACGTGGTTTTTCTTTTAGAATTTTGTTAAGTCTATGCGCCGGTAACCTAAATATCAAAAGCCAAAAAGTTTTTACAGTGAGTTTTTATCTCCTATCAGTTTTCGTAGAAAGTAAAATAAATATGATAAGTAGTGATAGTGATGATGAAAAATATTTCCTCGTAGGTGTAGTATAAAGCACTATATATCACTCGAGAGAAAGTGCGATTCCCGATCTCGGGTATTTTAAAGCCCTCCCCTACGGGTCGGGCTTCAAACGACACCCTCGACGGTAATCGGTCACTTTCTCCTCTTGGTTAACAATGTACTATTGTATTTGCAATTTATTGATGCTGGAAATTAGCGTATTATACGATTAGACGACGGCATAGACGCCATATATCTTATTCCTAGGTCATATTAATCTTACCTAGAAGTACTCTTCGTATGACGTCGCCGCTGCTAAGGTCGTACGCTGTGAGTCCACTGCGGTCACCCATCACGAGCATGGTGTGTGTGAGCGGCAGCATACGACTCATGTAGTTGAGACCCTGAACACAGAACCACCCTTTAATAACATAATATGAAGCACACATACATATTGTACACGAACATTTCAATATTTATGATTAAGCCCCATTTAGCGTGATAGCATACAGTAAGGTTCAACAGAAAAATTCTGATGTTTAAATTTTTCTGACAGAAACTTGCGGTATGTGGTCGCGCTTAGTAGGGCGCGAGCCTATAGCCAGTAACCGGCCACAAATCCAAATGTAGTTGACACTCAGAAAACAATTTTGATGTATTTCAATAACTTGACCAGATCCGGAGAACCGAACTCAAGAACTCATGCTGAGAATTCGCGCTTGCAACCGCTAGACCAACAATTAAGGCTCATAAATAAGGTTTCATTGTTCTTCGAGCCCGTTCCTATTTACAAAGCAAATGCAAAATTAAACAGACAGGTTGTCATTTTAACAGTCAACGTATGTTTGTTATATTTTTATGTTCTACTATAGCGCCTTGACTGCTGACCAGATTTTGACGACTGAGATAAGATGGCTGTCGCTATGGCAAGCGATCTTTGCTCTGCCCCTCTTCCGCGGACGCTTGCGTCGGGCCATTACAATGGGTATGCAGTTAAGGTGTTTTGAAACGTTGGCCTTAGGAAGTATAGTTCGGTAGTTAGCCTTGAGGGCGTAACGACCTTGATTTTTGTTATTTTGATGGATACAAACGATTTATTGTCAAAATGGAATATGATCCAAGGGACATAATTTTTTAGGTTTTTCTTAAAGATACCAACGAATAAAAAGGGTGCCTATAGGTAGTACTAGTAATAGGGATCAATAGTTACTATGGCACAAAAGTTGTAGGATTATTCAAGGCGAAGTTATACAACTTCGAAGATTCGTCATTTTCTGTTAAGAGGCCTCTTACAGTCCACTAGCGCCGCCAATCGAAAAAATGTCATAACTCGTAAATAGAATCAAAAATACAAAATGTGGTCTGTAATTACTGTAGAAAAGGCAATAACGTAATTTTATAACACACTAGCTTCTGCCCGCGGTTTCACCCGCGTCATGTTAGGCGTTTGGCCCTATGGTCCCGTCCCGATCAGTTCCCTTGAGGAGCACGTGGTACACGACGCACCGTGGCTCGGGCCTTGTCCTTTGTCGGACGGCGAGCTACCCATTACTCCCAACCGCAAGCGGCTGGAATATGCCCCGCGATTTGTTGCCCCGTGGCTGGGGCGATAGGTAGAGGATATCTTTTCCCGCACGCATTCCGACTGCTCCCCATTCACCTCGCCTGCCGCCGAATCCCTGAGGTACCTCCCGCAATAACCGTGCCCGGGAGGACTTGCGTCAGGTTGAAGTTGAGGCTGAGGACGCCGTAGCGCATCTCCAACCACTTCTCAAAGATGATCTTACGACCGCAATTATGACTTGCCCAGGCAGTCATTATTTTATTGTAGTATTATTTTGAAACTATGATATCTCCTTAGATATTCATTAAAATCAAACGATGTCAAGGGCAATTTTGTTCAAAATCAAATGCTTGTGATGATTAACGTATTTATTTGGATAAGGATTAATATCATGTTAATGAAAATACCTTCGCAATTAATGAAGCTCTTTAAAATCAAATTTGATTTCCACAAAAAAGGTTATAGTGACTTAACCTTAAAAGATAGATATATGATCTCGCAGACTTTATTTTAGAACTTTTTATGAGAAATAATTCCGTAGTACATAATCTTTAACCGTTTACGCAGCGCACGCAACGGAAGCTCTCGAAAAGGAATTCATTTTCCCGATTTTGAAACATTTCTCACTGCTGCTCCGCTCCTATTAGTGATAGCGTGATGTTACATAGCCTATAGCCTTCCTCGATAAATGGACTACCCAAGTACCCGAGTAGTTCCAGAGATTAGCGCGTTCAAACAAACAAACAAACTCTGCAGCTTTATAATATTAGTATAGATTGTCAACACTTGAAATATAGCTGTTTAGCTAATTTTTTTTATTTGTACCAAAAACGGCCGTTTATGTTTAGAATGCACGATTGTTTTATTTAACACGCGTTCCGAAATGTTTTTTTTTACTTCTACACGTGACGCGCGCGTAAAATTGTGAGATATGCGCTTGTGTCTATATATCAGATCGGACTGTTAGACCAGGGGCCGTATTCTGACGTCTTAAAACCAGGCTTGTTCTAGTGAGTGAACGAGGTGGCGCTAGACGACTTGTATAGCTTTGTCTCTTTCACTCACTGGAACAATCCTGGTTTTAATACGTCATAATACGGCCGCAGCACATCTACAAGTACAGGAGCGAGGGATGGAACGGCGCGCGCTTTTTCCCGAGGTCCGAACTTTACGTGTGCAGGGCGCTATTGTGTAGGCGCGCCGCGGTACTAACAACGAACGAACCTTTCCCGCTTCTTCTCGACCCCCCGGCGGTCCGCCCCCGCCGAGTGAGACCCCCAGTGACCTGGGGGAGGCTCAGCAGAAGGCGACCTGCGACATGGGGGCCTTGGGGCGCTCCTACAACAAGTGTGTTAAATGAGTCCTCCCACCCTACTGTCAGACTTGTACTGACTAAAATCCACGGTGTCCTCCAATAGCCCTTTACGTACCGGGGTCACGGTAATTTCTGAGTCCCGCGACCACGGCAGGCTGTGGACCTCTACAGGCCCCGTCACTATGCTGACACTCCTAGAGGCGCGCGTGGAACACAACGCGCCGTCGATCCGGGCATGGTCCATGGTCGGACAGCGAGTCGCCCATTACTCGCCGCCCACATGCTTGTTGCGTGTTCCAGAGCTAGCCAGTAGCGATCCGGCAAGGGGCAGAAGTAAAACATTGTAGATACAATGACATAATATTGTCTCATTTACAGGGAATTTATAATAACCTGCATCTGTCAACTGCTACTAAAAATTACGTTTAACAAAAAAAAAATGGGGCATAACCCAATCAAGATTATAGTTAAGAGTACCTACATTAATTCACATAAAACTGTATTTTAGTTTGATTATTTATTTCGTCAATATAAAAGAAATGTGAAAAGTCCGTAGAATCGACACATTTTTGTACTGATGACACAGATAAATTCCGCTTTATGTAAATTAATATAACCTTATCCCTATTTTTCAACTAACTTGCCGAACTATAAATTATTTTTTTTTTGTCAACGTTGAAACAACATTTCACCTGGATATAAGGGTCGTTTTACAGTTACACTTTTTTTTAGACAAGCTGTCAACAAATGTATATTTGTTTGTGGTACGACGGATTATATGTTAACTGCTGGCAGCAGGTCTACCCGCTACAACTCAAAAAATATCAATTTTAAATAAAAATTAACAAACATCTATCATTCATCGTTTGCGACGATGAATGTTAGATCGCCTTACTTTTCTTTAAATAAATTGCCTCACGCTAGTAATTTCTTCTGTATCGTGGATGCTTTTACAAACATATAAACTCACATATACATACCCGGAACAACTACCTGTAAATCATACAAATATTTGCTCCGTGCGGCAATCGAATTCACGACACACAGCACAGCAGTTCAATTGCAATCACTACGCTAACCATGCATTTATAATACTAGTTAATTAATTAACATATAGAACAATTTTTATCCCAATTTATATTCCCTTGACATAATTTTCGAGTTGCAGCATGTATAACCGCTGGTTAACTATAACTTTGTATTTCTAAATGTAGTCACATCCGTTTACATAAAAAACAAATAACAAAAATAAGTTACTATGTGAATGGAATTCAGCATATGTCCCTGGAATCGATCCCAGATGCAGAGGCGCTCGTCTGCTCCCGCGGACACCACGTAGGAGGCTGTGTACGCGAGAGACGTCACCGCGCCGTCGTGTGCCTGCATGCTGTACAGGCAAGCACCTAAAAACATAACAAAAGTTACAATTAGGTTACTTTGAATTTTCAATCTAATGGGCAGACATACGCGACTGATATCAGCAAACGCGGAATTCAGACCTAAGATAGGGAATTCAAACCAAATATATTTGTAGATTGCCTAATTATATTAAATCTATCAGTTTTGACAATAAACAGAATATCGAGAGAAAATAGGCAAAACTGATTGATGACCCTAGAAGATCGAGGTTCTTTTTATTCTGCTTTTTTACGAATTCTTGAAGCGGGGATATTACAAAGCCTATTGCCGACTATTCATGGACAATGAATTCAGTTGATCAAACAAGTACCGCAATGTAGTCAAACTTGCATGCAACACGGATGTTATTTCTTGCCTTGTCTAAATGAGTATTTAATAGTACATTGTTCGCCAAGAGGTGAAAGTGACCGATAACCGTCGAGGGTGTCGTTTGAATCCCGAGCCGTAGGCGAGGGCATTAAAACACCCGAGATCGGGAATCGCACTTTCTCTCGAGTGATACATAGTGCTTTATACTACACCTGTGTGGAAAGTAAGTACCTTGATACGAGGAGAAAACGCATCTGAGCGGGAGAGAAAGCGTTTTTAGAAAGTACGTCATTGCATATCGAACAAATATGCGGGGTATTTGTTCGATATGCAATGACGTACTTTCTACCGTAAATTTGATAAAGTATCAAGGTACTTTCCACGCGGGTGTAGTATAAATACCTTTGTCTGTTAACACTCACCAGTATGCAAGTCCCACACACATAGTAGACCGTCTTGCGAGCCGCTGCCGGCGATGGTGGGCGTCGCGTGGTCAATGAAGCAGCTAGTGATGGGGCCGCAGTGACCGTGCAGCGTGAACAGCGGGTTTAAGTCAGCGCTGGAAAACACCTACCACAGACGTTATCTTACTATCCTACTTCTTACTAATCTTACATTTAAAAATCTTACTTAATACTGACGTAAAGCCTATACCAATAATTGTTCTTAACACATCTACGAGGATCGGAATAGGGTGAATACTTTTACAATTTTCTCAATTTCAAAGAACAGAATAAGAAGAATAACTTTTTTTGTTTCGTGTTAAAATCAAAAATGAGTCCTCCCACCCAGGCCAGGGCGTGATTGAGAAAACGCACACATCCCATATATTACTGAATCGCGGATTTGGAGTACAATAAGAATGGTTTAAGTACCTTTAGCACGTGGTCCTGTGCCCCGGTGAGGATGCGACCGCCTTCCGAGTGCATCTCTGTGATGGGTTGCTGATGTGGCCGACACTGCGCTATCCTCACGCATACCACCTCTATAACCATCATTATTTGTTAGCCACTACTTGAAAGTATGTATTATGTATGTAGACAAGGTTTAAAAAAACAATTTTACACGTCTTTTTTTTCAAAATTTGTACACACGGCTAAACATTAAGAACTATTGGCTACACATTAACACTATACAAAACGTTTTTCGTAGCTTTTTATGATGTTTCCGCACGTTCAACGATCGGCCTATACAGGTTTTGTACAGGTTGGTGTGTAACCGTGTGTACTTGAGGTCGGTTTTTCACAAATCTTACCAATTTGAAAAAAAAGGAAACATTAAACATCTCAGAGGCTATCGCAGTCGACTCCTGGACATAGGCCAGTATGTAGGCATCCAGTAGCCCCATCTGCTATCAGTTTTTCGTTTTATATTACCTGTTCATTGCCACTTCAACTTACGCTATATCCTATTGGAAATCAATACTGCCGTGGTATAACTGAAATGCCGTTATCTGCCAAAGCCGATGTTTTAAATAACATACAAAATGCGCTCTAAACATTTAAACCGATGTGACTTTTCAATGACGACAACTATGGTTGACTTGAAAAGTCTTCTCCAGGTCTCAAGTAGGGTGTTGTATTTTTTTAAGTTTAGCATTTTGTATGTTACCTATTCAAATAAATAATAAATAAATAAATAAATATTCCACAACTATAACACAACGCCATCTAGTCCCAAGCTAAGCAGAGCTTGTGTTATGGGTACTAGACAACTGATAAACGTACTTATATATTTCTAAATACATATATATTATAGATAAATTACACCCAGACACAGAACAAATGATCGTGCTCATCACACAAACATTTGTCCTGGGTGGGAATCGAACCCACGACCTCCGGCATAGCAGTCAGGGTCACTAACCACTAGACCAACAATTCAAAATGGCTTTGGCAGATAACGGCATTATAGTTATACCACGGCAGAATAGGGAAGGCCTATGTTCAGCAGTGGTCATACTACGTCTTATATGATTTCGAAGGCATATAGTTGAGTCCGGCTTATAATTTTTTAATCATAACCACGAGGACGACGCAGTAGACAGTCCAAGCGTGCGGCAGAGTAATTTTTAGAAGAAAAGACACACGGCTTACCTTCCCCATCGCTGAGATCCGTGTCGTAGGAGAAGCTCATTCTTGCACGCGTAGCCTCGGCGTCGGGGGCGTGCGCCCGCAACGACCCGGCGGAGCCCGTGCGTTTGTGCGCTGAACATAATACAACACGTTACTACATAAGTATGTAAAATCACCCAAACATTCATCAAAACCAAAGCATTTATTTCAAGTAGACAAGTTACAGGCACTTTTGAATTGTCAAAGACAAATAAATGAAAATACTACAAAATGATGGTGTTACTGTTCTAGTCACAAGACATAATAATTGTGAAAGTACCGTAGATGCTCATTTCAAGGCGTAGATCTATAAAGAGAAGAACGGGCAAGAAACTCTATGGAAACTCTTTTTCAATCAGATAATTATTACCACTTCCTCCTTCTTCTTCCAATCCTTTGTTACATCTTTCAGGTTGACAAATTCATCATTATATGAGAACGATGTAGCAAGTACCATAGCAAATATTAAAAAGATAATTCAGGAATATAAAACAATACCATCACCGACAGGTCACACGATTTCTTATATGTATACGAGGACTGACAATTAAGTTCCGGGAATTTCGCTCTGCAGTCTCTCCGGGTAACACTGGTGCGTTCGCTCCGGTCGCATTCGAAAGCTAACACGTTTCTATAGTAGTATACGAAATTTCAGCTTAATTGGTGCCGTGGTTGTGTTTTTATAGAATTTTAAACAAAGCTACTTTTTATACCCGTGTCGCGAAAATGTCGGATGTAAATTTCGAACAAAGATGTGCGATCAAATTTTTGGTGAAACTTGGGACAAAACCGGCGGAAATTTTACAAAAACTTCAGACAGTGTACAAGGATGATTGTTATTCGAAAACACGCGTTTACGAGTGGGCCAAGCGGTTTAAGGAGGGAAGAGAGTCGCTCGATGACGATCCGCGGGAAGGTGCTCCTTCCACGTCTCGCACCGACGAAAATGTTGCCCGTTTGCGCGCGAAACTGAACGAAGACCGGCGTGTTAGCCTTCGAATGTTAGAGGAGGAACTAGGCATCAATCGAGAAACAATTCGACGCATGTTGCATGAAGATTTAGGGATGCGCAAAGTGTGTGCCAAAATGGTTCCAAAAGTGCTCACCGCCGAACAAAAACACCTTCGTTTTTCGATCTCGCAAGATTTGATTTCACGGATTGACTCAGAAGGAAGAGATTGGATGCGTAGTATTGTGACCGGAGATGAAAGCTGGGTTTTTGAGTATGATCCAGAAACGAAAAGGCAAAGTTTTCAGTGGTTGGGAGAGGGTGAACCACGCCCGAAGAAAGCCCGGATGTCCAAGTCCAAAATCAAAGCGATGCTCATTGTTTTTTTCGATATTAATGGAGTAATTCATTGAGAATTTGTTCCTCCAGGCCAGACGGTCAATGCGAACTTTTATATTGAAGTTTTAAAGCGTTTACGGTCCAGAGTGTTTCGCGTTCGCCCCGATTTGGCGCTTAATGGTTGGACGCTGCACCACGACAATGCTCCCTCGCATTCCTCGTACGCTGTTCGCGAATTTTTAGCCAAACATTCCATTCCAACGCTGCCGCACCCCCCATACAGCCCTGATCTAGCCCCCTGTGACTTTTTTCTATTCCCAGAAATAAAAAATCACCTGAAGGGAATTCATCACGGGGGGTTAGAGAAGGTGAAAGAAGCCACGACGCGAGTTCTGAAACAGATTCCACAAGCGCGCTACGAAAATTGTTTCCAGGCATGGGAGCGCCGTTGGCGCCGGTGCATAGAATTAGGAGGGGACTACTGCGAAGGTGTCTAAGGTTGGTTTTGACAATTTTTAATTTATTCTTAATCTATTACAAAATTCCCGGAATTTAATTGTCAGTCCTCGTAGTTATACTGTAATTTAGTACTAACTGCCTCACTGTCTTGACAATCTGGTTGGTTGAGCGGTAATAAGTAATGCAAATGAAGAATATGAGGTCCTGGGCTCGATTCTCAGGTTAGGCAGTGTTTATGGGTGTGGCAATTAGCAATTCCTCAACAATACCAATGGAGTCGGGATTTGTGACGGGTTGATTGGAATAGGTTCACCCCTTATTACATGGGATTTTGTGACAAAATGTGCTTTTAGGTACACCAATGTTCCTATAGTATAATAAAGCAAGGCAAGCCTTCTTACTCCTCCTCTGTTATTATCAGTTTTTTTTTTGTTGGAGTATCCAGTACATTAAAATTCATTCTCCGGGCCCTCGTCGAACTTCATTGCTTGAGCATTTTATTGGTAATCGCCACTATTCATTCATTCTGGTTTTCAGGAGTTTAACGCTACGTCCTAGGTAGGCGGTTCAAAGCGAACGCGATTATGAAGCGTTGACACGCGAATTCAATGCGATGCGATGCGACGCGGCGAGTATGTCCAACGTGCACGCGAATCGTTTCGCACAGCCGCCACCGAACGCCGCCGTTCAATGGCGCTGTGCATTTGTCATGGACGTACGGAAACAAAAATATTATTGGAAAATTCATTTCTCAAATATCAAATGCTCAAGAAGTATTTACGGCGAAGGAGTGGAACTAATATTGTATACTTGTGTAATCTTCCCATTCGCGGTACGACAATAACGGGTTGTGATATTTTTTATTCCTTTTATCCCATAATGTAGGACGTTCTTGGATAGCATTAATTAAAATTTATATTTCCGACATTATAACCAAACAAAAACCCGACGGCCTCGCATCCAGATCGCGCGAAAATATCAAGCCAACTGATCGCGTTCGCATTATTTCGCGCCGCTTCGTACCGCACCCCACGTGCGTTTGGTAACGTAGGCCACTTCAATAGGTTTCGACTGTTTGTTGTTTTCGCGCCGCGCCGCATCTAGATCGCTCACGCAGGACGTCGCGATAGTGGTAGGATTAACTCTACAGAAATTTACAGTTATTATGATGTAAATATTTAGTACTAACTGCGGCGATGCGCCGTGCTGAACTGCCAGTCGACGTGCGCGCCTGATGCCGCGTTGTACGCGTCGAGGCGCAACAGTGTGAGGTGGCCGGCCAGCGACGCTGCGCAAACACGTCGTGCACCGGCCAGCGCGCGCACGTGTGTCACACCGCAACCTCCACGCGCCTCTGCGCTCCACCACACGCACTGCAACGTACGTCAACACATGTAAAGATCGCCTTCTCCAAACTACCCGGATGTAGAACTTGATGCAGCTGAATATCAGTATTTTATATGGAGCGACTGCCTATCTGACCTCAATAACACTCGTTTGTAACTGGATAATACATTACCCCATCCTAAGACGCAATAAATATTGGAAAGGCAATCGATTACTTTCGCTTCGTAGAGGTTACCTCTATCACACACTACCAATGTAACATTTAGCATTGATTTGTTGTGATTGGTTAGTGCTTTGAGCGACAAGGTTAGAGGACAAGCTGATGAATTGGGAAGAAACTTTAAACGTATAGTAATCTACTATGTTGAATTAAATTAGTGACAAAGTGTCGTTAAAGCTACTTTTTTTATTAAACAGATGGAAAAAAAAGCAAAATACAATAAAAAGAACAAGGATTCGGACCCTTTTCGCTGTGAACTATTACTGATCGGTTTGAGCCGATTTCACGTCGATGCTGTCAATATTTTGGTTCAATAAAAATTTTCAAGAGTGCAAATAGTTGTTGACTTGTAGTAACATTATCTTCAGAGGAATAGTTTATTTTATTTTTCTAAAAAGCTTGCAGTCTGACAATATTTGAAATTAATTAAAGGTATACTTTACCATGAGTTTCCCAGTACTGGCTTCCCAAAACTCGAGTCTTCCATCAGCACAACCCAATATAATAAGATCGTTACAAAAGTCCATACACCACACAGGAGATTCTTTGATCGCCTTTCCTCTCCAGTCTAAATTACTCACTAAGTTATTCCTACTGTCATCCTCCACTGTGGGCCCATTGTCACTTATTGTTAACTTATCATTACACTTAACACGAGCACTATTTACAGAATGTTCACTTGAATTAAATACGAATATGTTTTCATCACAATTATCACTATTCTTAACACTATTGTTTATTAAATCTTGATTACTTATACTTAAATTACTAGTATCCACATTTTCTTTAGCCTCGTTATAATTATATAAATCATCTTGTTGGTCGCCGCAGTATAAATTTCTGAAACAACATAATTAAGTGATAATTAAGTGCGAAGTGCATCTTCGCTTACCATGACACGAATAGTGGTCAAACCGCTTAGCATATAGGTTAATACAAAAAAATGAATGCAATTAAGTCGTAATTTATTCATGAGATTGTTTATGTTCTATAAATACGAGACTGTTTTTGTTTTCTGGTTTTTCTAGTTTGGTAATCGAGTTACAACTCTTGTTTTCCCTCTTGTATTCCTCCCGTCCCGTTTGTGATCACAAACGGGACGGGAGAATCTGGGTAGGCAAAATGCACCGTTGCCATATTTCAGAAGGCATACAAGCTATTGCCAGCGGCTTTACCCGATACAACTCGAAAAATATACCAAGGGAATATAAAATAGGATAAAAACTATCCAATGTGCTAATCTAGGTTATACACAATAATTATGTGTATAAAATATCATCCACAGCCGTCAAGTGGGTTTTACGTGAAAGAGTAACAAACAAACATACATCCACACATTTTTGATAGTAGTATAATACAATTGGTTACCTGTAATTCTTGGCGAAATCATATTTGGTGGTTTCGGCGATGGAAAGGTTCGGTTGGTGCGGGGAGTCCCGAGGCCCCACCGGCCTGAAGCGCAGCCCGCTTATGTAACTGCTCAGCCCCTTGCGCAGCCTGTGCACGTTCTGTAAAACAAAAATACTTATTAAAATAATAACATACAGAAGAATACATTATTTAAGGTATTATTTAAAATTAATTTATTAATTATTGCATTTAATGACATTGAAACTTGAATTGGAAACATGTTTTCGAAAGTGTGAAAGTTGTATGCAGGTTTTACTTGCACAGTTCCCAATTAAGTAGGTTGACAGTTACTTGAAACAAAATGTACAAGTTCAAACTATCTACCTACATACAACTTATAGCTTGTATGCAAGTTGGACAATTTGCAACTTGTATGAACAAATTATTTGTAAAATAGAAACGCGCTTTTAGGTGTGCATAATAGTTATTTATGCAACTGTAGTATAATCAGGGGTATTAAAACACGAATGTGAGTTTATAATAGTTTATAATAGTATCACATGAGTGTTTTAATACCTAATTATAACAGTTGCATACAAGACTTTATCTACAATCATGATGTGAATCCTCTATAAAAGATTCTCATACCATACCATTATTCGCATACCATATTAGAGTGAAAAATGGCGGGAAATAACACGATAAGACGAGAATGCGAAATTACGAATAAGTCTACAATTTATTATTCTTTTTCATATTCATTACCTATATCACGCGTTTGGATGATATAATGATCATAATATCATTGAGTGTTTTAATGTTGGCAATAAGCTAATTGTTATAGGTTCTTTTATAGAGGATTTATTGCTATTAAGCATGATAGTAGATAAATAAATTAAGACAACGAGTACTCAGTACTCGAGTACTCACCTCACTTGTTCTTGGGGATGTATCAGGACTGTGATTAACTAAAAGGAAATAAAAACATCGTAAATAATATACAAAGGTTAGAAAACGGAAACGGTAATGGTCAAAACGGGCGTTAGTCCAACAGTATTGAAAATTTTCAACAAGATAGCAAAAAAAAGGGATGAATAATATGCTAAATACGAGTTGTCAGAAACCAGCGGCAGAAGAGCCAATAGAAAATGTTACAATTTACTGTATTTTGTCAAAGATTTGACTACAGCAGTAATTATTTTTTTAAGAATACTATATGTTGAAACAATTTTCTAAAAACTCAAAAAGTATAAGATGGTTTCGTTCAAGAATTAGTGTTGTCACAATTTCCTTTTGCCCATACATCATACAAAATCTATAAGGAAAATCGCGTTTTGATGATTGGCTCATAAAAAGTATGTCAATTGATTGGTGATTCAAATCCCTACTGGAATATTTATCTAAGTCTTTGAATTAAATGCCACATCATTTATAAATGGTATACCATACCTTCACGTGCTTCGTATGTTAAATTACTTTTCTTCGAAAACTTCTCATACAAGTCCTTTTGCAACTTGAAGAAGCTGAAATAGAGAACAACATTTAAGTGCATAAATCTAAGAATAACACACGACAATATTTTGAAATTGTTAGGAATAATGATCAGCGGACACTGAAACGCAAGAGACGCTCTGATACTGGTAATCTGTACCTTTTGGTATAGTAAATAAAGTTAGATTTTGAGTAGCTTTATTAAAATGTGCATGCAACGTCGTGATTTGGTGTGAATTACTGAAAATATTACTATAATACTATTAGGTGCTGACTCAATGAAAATACTGGTATTGTATTGTATCCCGTTAGACTGAATAATAAAACTGACATATTTGAGAAAACTTAGGGTAGGCAGATAATGAGCTACCAACTTGACTCGGGACTGGCTATAGTGTGGCATGCGTGTGATGTTACAGGGGGAGTCGTAGGTACACGATACACCACAAACCTGTCCCGAATCGGCCGGCCGCACATAAGGCAGGTCGGCATCAGTCCGGGGCAAATGAAAAATTGGATCCCGTTACTCATCGACACACGTGTGCGAGGGACACAGGGGTGGATATAGCCGGAACGGACGGGTCTGCCCGACTCGAGACAATGAGGATTTTAGAAAGGCAGAATTAAGAGAAGGTACTAACGCGCCGCGGTCTATATTCGTGATGATCTCTCCGTTCTGCGAGTCCCACACTTTGATGTTGCCTTGCAGACAGGAGCTGACGACCTTCTCGCCGTCGGTAACCAAACACTCGACTTCCTGACTGTGGCCCGCCACAACTAAGGGCACCGCTTCCATCACCAGCTGAAATACAAACATCCGTAGTTAAACTTAGTTCTGCGAAATGGATGGCCTAATCCGAAACTATAAAGCCTTTGTCAAACTGACAGGCGATAGCGATCCGGACCGAGTCCGAAGCGATGCGAGACGTCAAACTGGGTGCAGCGAACCGAGGCGTGACAGTTGTATTAGCTGACTTTTTATGAACGACGTCAAACAGAGCAAATACGCCTTCGCCACGTCTTCGCATCAGTTCGGTCACGTTATTGGATCGCTTTTGCATTTCTTTGTGACTGGATTCAAACAATTCCATACATCTATATATATAAAAGAATTACAAATAAAAACGCCTCGCTTCCTATTCGCCACGCCTGTCTGTTTGACAAAGGATTAAGAGCAATGGAAAATACTTAAAGCTGTCTCGGAATCAATTTGATGAAAACTGAAACTGCATCATTGGATTTTTTTTTAATGTAACAATATTTTTAGCCAAGAATCGAACCCTTTGATTTTGGAAAAACAACACAAACTGCGAAACGTAGTGAAGGAATCGAACGTTTTAAGTAATATGATACAAACCTGTACTGCAGGTTGCTTGGCAACTATCTTTCGATACTCGTCGTCATCACTCCACGATGCTCGCCATTCAGCATAATGGCGAGAACACACGCACCTGAAAAACATTCTTGTGTTACTGTATGGACAAGTGATGCGGAGGAATTAGGAAAGCTTTGAGTATGCATGTGGATAGAGACGCGATACAGAATTGCATCGATTGACGATATCGGTCAGATATCGCACACACCTCCGGCCGAAGATAATGTATGGACAATAGCTAGTGTTTGCTAATGGAGTCGCACGTCTTGACGATATCGCTCACAGATCTGCTCGATATCGAATTGCATGTACGTGCTAATGACTCCGTTCGAAATTCGATTGCGCAACTACTCGTCACAGGCGACAATTTTGTATTTTGTTTGCAGCGCCTTTATGTCGTAGTAGTAAGGTGGATTTTTGTAGTTCACGGTCGAATTGCATCGGATCACTCCATTAGCAAATAAGTGCGACTTGAATGGACAATCGACTCGATATCGCATGAGTCACGTCGCGTCATGAGTAAGCTCCCATAGTTTCCATCAAAATCGGTCTCGAGACTCTTTTGAGCATCTTTCGATATTAGTATCGTATCGTAGTTTCGGATTTGGTCATTCCACGCGCAGTTGAAAAAATCATCTGTAGATGGGACCCTGAAGATGATTATAGACGTTTACAGTTTATGAAAACTTGAACGGAGAGAATTGGGGTTAGTTGTTCATCATGATGAGTTCGTGTCTTGGTGAGAACATAAGGTGGTCATTTGATTACCTGTAAAGTACTACCATCATGTAAGCGATGACGGCGACGCTGATGGTGCACAGGATTGCCAGCAGGAGGATTTCCATCGGCGTGGTAGGGTATATGGGCAGGTCCGAGCCCTTCCCCCACTGATGAGGCGTGCCTTTACCTTCAACTACCTCGAAATCTGTTCAAATACAAGAAATAATACTTTAAAGTTGTATGTGGGCCAACAATATGAAGTAAACAAATGTTATTTTCTGGAACTACTACGAGTTATAGCTTGTTTTTTATCGTGGTAAAATCATCAAATGAGTCCTCCCATCCAGGGCAGATCGGGAGGTGATGTCAGACTTGTACTGAGTATAATCCACGGTGTCCTTCAATAGCCCGTTACGTTGCGGGGTGACGGTAATTCGTTAGACCCGCGACCACGAGCTATAAAAAGCTTGAAGAAAATATAAATGACAAACATAACGCTAAACCATACAAAAACGAACGGCGTGCTTTATTATATTTATTAGGATATTCTACATCCTAATTAATAAATGCGAAAATGGGTTTGCTTATTTATTTGAATTAATTTTGTCGTGTTTTTTTTTTTGTTTTTCCTGACTTAAAAGTTGTAGTTGGTGATTAAAGCTGCGGGAAAAAACTTATAATAAATAAATGTATATGGTAGCTACCAGGTAATATGTCGTTGGGGTCCAGGGCAGCTGCAAGCGCCTTCCAGCGCAGCGGTGGCGGGTCGCGTTCGTCGGGGTTGCGCACGCCAGCCGCCAGCTCGGGCGCCACGCGCTGGCTAAGCAGCAGCGGCGGCAGCACCGCCACGTGCCGCCCCGCCACTGACTCATTGTAGTGCGAGAGGATCTTCGACCAGTGGTGCGACGACAACCTGGACATGCCAAGTTATAGAATCAAGTGTTACTTTGCAGAAATCCATGGCCGAATGAAAGAACAGGATTTTCGTTCAAAAATCATATTGAACTACAGTTTCGTTTTTTCCAGAATTTATAGGTTTAATTATTGACCTCGAATACTTTGATATTTGATCAAAATTGGGCTCAAGACTCCTTTGAATAATTTTCGCCATTCGTGATATTGGGATTTGGCCATTCAAGGTTTCTCATAAAAACCAAGTGTATTTATAGCCGGGAATGGAATGTATACAGGAAATATTGTCATGTAAACCCGCGGGAAAGAGCGAGTAATGACTAAGTTTAACACATTGATATAATAATAAATAAGTATTAATTTGATCTTACCTTGACCAGGGTCGTGAGAGCGGGGAATGTTTTAGCATAATCGTGTCATTTGCATCCACAATCGACTTTTCGGCGTCAATATCTAACAGTGGCGGGAACACCAGCGGATTTCTTTCGCTGTTGTTGTAATACACGAATGTCGATTGTTTTTGCTCGTGCTTCTCATAATTCTTTCTGTTAACTTCTGCTTCAGATTTCTCAATGTTGCTTATGAAATAATCCACGACACCGGAGTTGTACACTATCATTGATATCCAAACGAGCATCCAGACCATGAAAGCACGCTGGAAGAAGCGCGTCCTCGCCCACATGTTCACCAAGCGGATGCGCTTCGGTACGTGGTCCTGGTGACCCGGACTTGAGTTCCGTTTAGCCACCACGTCCGTTGGACTGTTGTGTGCCAGACCATTCAACCTCGGATGAGATTTTGACTTGGTCATCCTCTGAGGTGAAAAGCTATTTTCTTCCACATAGTTCTTACTAAATCTCCAGTTAAGAGCGTTATTAGCATTAAAATATTCCTTCAAGTGTAACTTATTGTTTTGTTCTTTAAAGTATTCCAAACGGCGTACATCTACTCCGAGGATAGTGGCAAAAAAAGACATTTGAATAAAATAGTCTGATATTAAACTGACTATCATGAAAATGGAGAACTCTTGGATAAATGGGACGAAAGTAAAGAAGCTCACGGTAAGTATCGTAATTTCCGTAAGTAAGTTCTTGGTGATGGACCAGCCTTCTTTGCTGAGTCCCTGAGCGAGTCTGATCTTCACATCGAGGCGAGAGTCAGTGGATGTTACACTCTTGGTGAGTACTAAGACATTTTCCAGTCCAACAATGATGACCAAGTACGGAAAAATTTCTTTGCCTTGCAAACTCAGGGAAAATCCGAAATACAGACAGATCCCCATTGACATGGCGAGACTACCACCTATGGTAAGGACAGCACACGCAGCGAGACCTAGTTTAGATCTAATAAATTCTATTTTTCTTACAGAAAAATAAACATAAAGAAATAGTCCTACAAATGTTATGGTCAATGGGACAAGTTCTCGATAATTGAACTGCCCTGGATAGTACACAAGCGTGAATTCGTTAACGTGTGTGTACGGCATCTCTTGATATAGCGGGTACATTTCCTTCAGCTTCTTAGTTAGAGATTGAATAAATCTGTAAAAAAAAAGAATAAGGTATATTTATAGGTGACACTTATCAGCTACGTAATAATGAATGCAATATTGAACAGCTGGCTTCCAACTTCGTGACTTCAAAGACACTTTATTCTGTTAGTTAGTTACCTTTGGTCTGGCTGTTGGTAGAATATTGTGACAGCATACTGTAATACGCGTGGCCTTGCCCTTAGAGGATACCTTTTGATTCCAGTTTCTCGGAGTCGCATACCAAATGCCATTTCGGCTATTGATGCTTTGGATTTCTGAAGGTTCTGAAAACGAAGCTTAATTGTAAGGGCTATTTTATATCTAGTTGACGGAAACATTGTTACTGCCAGTAACATCACGCCTGCAATCCTAGAATAATCCTTCTTGGCAGACGTGTCCAAGAGACTTAACTTTATAGTTAACTAGCGACCCGCCCCGGCTTCGCAAGGGTGCAATGCTGATACTAAATACACTACAGAAAAACTGTGAACGTTGTATATAAAAACATAGCGGCCCGCTCTGGCTTCGCACGGGTATAAAATATATAGCCTATGTGATTAAAATCGATCCATTAGTTTTGATTTATTCATTACTGCCCGTGCCCGCACGCGTTAAATTTGGAGTAAAACAATCCCCCTTTCCCTACACCATGAAGATTTCCTGCTATCTTTGGAATATCTAAATTCATACACTACATTTTTACTTATTTACTTTTTACATTTTTAACTATTTATTTTATTTTTACAACATATTACAGAATGTCTTTATAAACAACGTTGCACGCTCTTGCCGCACCGGGCGGCCGGCCGGTACCGCCGCAAACGCTACGTCCCGCAATTTTTAAATCTGTAATATCTTCGAAAATATTCACTTAAATCATACGGTGTAAACGGCCATATAGATCTATATTAAATGAAAAATGTATTCAAGGTATTTCATTGGTTAAGGATTAATGCTGTATTGGTTAAAATCGCTTCGAAAATTAGCCATTATTTGTAGTAAAAAGTAAATGACAAAAAAAAGTTATTGTGGGTTATCCATAAGAGATAGACATATACCATCACGGACTTTTCTGTAGACCTTTTCAATGTGTACAATACTTAGTACATTATTTTGATAAAACTCGTACGGCCTTATTACAAAAACTAAACAAACCTTGGTTTAAACCTGGTCTATCAAGTCCAGGCTTATCTGCAGAGCCATGGTTTAAATTTATCCGTATTACAAAACTAAGATAAAACGTCGACTTTAGTACCGCCATTTGAACGATTGTTTATACAATTAAATCCACAATGAGTAATAACAATTAAATCTACCTTGTTTCAATCCATTTTGGGTGAAAATAACACAAAAACTACAACACAATGAAAAATTTGCTATGAGAAACTTTGACATACCTTTGACAGCTACTACTGTTAGACCATGGTTTATCACAAAACCACGATTTGTAATAATCTTTGTTTAAACCGTAGTTTTACAAGATTAAACCTGAGTTTTTAGTTAAACCCCTTTTTGTAATAAGGCGGAATAGGTTCAGCTTGCAATAAGCGGAAAAAATGTAATTATTTACGACATCACATTAGAAACCTCAAAAATAGCAGTACTTCTCCACTATTTAATGGATGTTATCTATATATATAAAAGAATAGGGTTTTTTATTAAGACTCGACTACAGCCGAAACCGCTAAACGCAGTAACTTGAATTTTGGACAGCAGTTGCAGTCTACCATGTAGGGGGGCAATAAGACGGGATTTTGCGAAAGTCCTCCTCTAAGGGGGTGAAAAGGGGTGAAAACTGTTGTATGTAAAATCTTATTCCTTGGGTTTATAAACTTGAAACTTAGTGTGAATATGAGTATAAGTAAATAAAAAAGATGGACATTAATAGTTTTTAATAACTACCCTCCATTGGTAACCTAGACGATGATTAAGTTTGTATGGGAAAATCATAACGCGTTAACCGATGAATTTGAAACTCAGTATATAGAAATTAGATGAAAAATAATCAAACACGTGTTTTTGGGTTTTTTGAAAATCACCCCCCAAGTTAGTGAAAAAGGGATATTCAAGTTTTAAGGTAAAGATATTGAACGCTAAACGTAGAAAGCTGACTTTTGGATGGTAGTTGCCGTTAATTATGTAGGTGAGAATTAAGAAGAGATTTTGCGAAAATCCATCTCTAAGGGGGTGAAAAGGGGTGAAAACTTTTGTTTTAAAATCTTTTGCTCTGGGTTTATAAATTTGGAACTTGGCGGGAATACGAACGTAAGAAAATAAAAAAGATTGGCATTATTAGTTTTTTAAAACTACCCTCCGTTGGTAATCTAGACGAAGTTAAAGTTTGTATGGGAAAATCATAACGCGGTAACCGATAAATTTGAAACTCGGTATATAGAAATTACATTAAAAAAAAACAATAAAAACGCGCGTTTTTGGATTTTGGAAAATCACTCTAAACTCAAAACTTGGCAGAAATAGTTTCCCAATCGAGTAAAGAAAGGATCCGTAATTATCTATATTTAAAAAATCAACCTAGCGGGCGAACATCGGAATATCAATATGTGTACACTAATATTTCGAGTTTGAAGTTAGAAACACGCGCTGACGAAGTCGCGGGCGGAGTGCTAGTTATACATATAAACCTTCCTCTTGAATCACTCTATCTATTAAAAAAAACCGCATCAAAATCCGTTGCGTAGTTTCAAAGATTTAAGCATACAAAGGGACATAGGGACAGAGAAAGCGACTTTGTTTTATACTATGTAGTGATAGTGATTAAATATAATGTATGGCGTGTTGTAAATAATAAGACTGAACACTATTTTATTAATTCGAAGTTAGAGAATAATTGAGAGGCATCAAAGAAGCGACATGTACAAGATATTTGAAAGATGTAAATCAATATTTTATTGCTTTCCATAATGTTAAATAAAACAGTTGGTATATCAAAACGAAAATCTTTTTGATCGAAATCAATTATGGACCCTGTCGGGCACAGCAAAGTTAAATTAATTAATTAATAATCCTTCCTTGGCATTCAGGTAAAGACTTAACTGAATACCTATAATATCCTTAAATTCTATAAACGACTATGCACATTTAAATAAACTAAACATTATCAAACACACTAAACACGATACGATCCTTAGAGTATCTAATAGTAGGTATGTCTGTTTTACTAGAGTTCCATGTAAGACTATCATAATCTGGATTAGTGTCCAGTCAATGCCCTATTAAGCTGCCTGTCCATAGTAGCTGAGCGAGAATAGGATTGCACTAAATTTCCGCTCCTCTGTGGTATAATCAGCAGTCTAGCTCCGGTTCTGTGGACAGGCAGCTTAATAGGGCATTGACTGGGCACTAATCCAGACTCTGTTGTTCCTATCGTGGAATTCTGGATGGAAAAACCCAATAACAGTTTTCTCACGCGGCTGGGTATGGGAACCATGCTTGAGGACATCAACACCAAATAGACACAAGTTTAGTAATTATAATGGAAATTGCCTATAATAGCTGAAAACTGTTTACAGATTTTTTAATTTATCGGTAGGTACGCGTTTGACCACTGTCTCGTCTGATAGTAATTCTAGCCATTCCAGTGAAGCATGCAGCATCAGTCTAAGGTCGACTTGATATCGCTGTACCAGAGAAGATTAGGTCTCGATACAGGCAAAAGCTATGTCATTGTCTACAAATGCAAGACAACGGAGCCGATCACACTCTTTCGACTTCAATATAATCTGTCGTATTGTGTGGTTGTGGTCATTGGTGCTGTACCTGTACTCCCTGAAACCCAGTCCGCTCCAATGGCGGAACTCGTCATTGCGAGAAACAATTTGTGAAGATTTTTGAACTTGTATACCTGGCTAAGGAGCAAAATGAGTCCCCATTTTTAAAGAAACTAAATGAGCTATTGCAATTACTATTGTTGAATAAATGAATGCTATCCCTAACGATAAAGTAATCATCGCGACATTCAAATCAACCATGACCCCGGCTGTGTACGACTTCACATAATGCCTCCCCATTATGTGCAGTCGTACACAGCCGGGGTCATGGTCAAGCCGTGTCTCAGGATCTACTCAACCAATTAAGATAAATTATTTATTATGAAGCTAGGCTGATAAAGCCAAGCTCAATAATAAATAATTTATCTTAATAGTGTAATACCGCTTTTAAAATCCGCTAAGCTATACATTTGCTCGTGTCTGTACTAAAAATGAGATAATTTTGTTAAACTATTTTCTTAACTCTGTTGTGAGAATTTTATATCTGACTAGCACTCCGCCCGCGACTTCGTCAGCGCGTGTTTCTAACTTTGAACTCGAAATATTAGTGTACACAAACTGATTTTCCGATGTTCGCCCGCTAGGTTGATTTTTTTAAATATAGATAATTACGCATCCTTTATTCGATTGTGAAACTATTTATGCCAAGTTTTGAGTTTATCGAAGCAAGCAGTAAAATCCTTCCCTTAAAACTAAATATAAAAAAATATAGGGGGTGATTTGATTTGAACTTCTATATACTGAGTTTCAACTTCATTAGTTAGCACGTTATGATTTTCCCATACAATTTTTGAAAAACTAATAATGTCCTTCTTTTTTATTTACTTATACTCATATTCGTACCAAGTTTCAAGTTTATAAACCTAAGGGATAAGATTTTACATACCAAGGTTTTCACCCCCTTAGAGGTGGATTTTCGCAAAATCCCTTCTTAATTCTCACCTACATAATTAACGGCAACTACCACCCAAAAGTCAGCTTTCTTCGTTTAGCGTTTAATATCCTTACCTTGAAACTTGAATACCCCTTTTCATCAACTTGGGGGGTGATTTTTGAAAAATCCAAAGACACGTGTTTAATTATTTTTGATCTAGTATGATTTTCAAATTCATCGCTTCGCGCCTTATGATTTTCCCATACAAACTTTAACATCGTCTAGATTACCAATGGAGGGTAGTTTAAAAAAAATAATGGTGCCAATCCTTTTTATTTACTTATACTCATATTCGTACCAAGTTTCAAGTTTATAAACCCAAGGAATAAGATTTTTCATACAACAGTTTTCACCCTTTTTCACCCCCTTAGAGGAGGACTTTCGCAAAATCCCGTCTTATTGCCCCCCTACATGGTAGACTGCAACTGCTGTCCAAAATTCAAGTTACTGCGTTTAGCGGTTTCGGCTGTAGTCGAGTCTTAATAAAAAACCCTGTTCTTTTATATATATAGATTAAGGGTCAAGTCACACCGAGACGCGACGCTGCGCGCACATTTCAATAGAGCTACTCAAAATGTAACTCTATTTACTACACGAAAATATACACATTTGCAGTATCGTTGCATCACGTCGCGTCTCGGTGTGGGCTGACCCTTACAATAAAGATACGCAACAAATTTCAACATAAGACAAGAGATGTGTGTGTACCACAACATTAGATACACCTCTGCCTCACCCTATGGAGTTTACAGGCGTGATATCGTGTTCAATTTAGACATAGTATGACATAAGATCTTCAATAAAATACAATTCATGATTGAGTCGCAGAAGTACATGACGACAAGAAGGACTGAACTACTTGATGCAGCAACTCACTGCGTTGTTTCCGCTCTCGGCAATTTGTCCACAATCATCGCCTAGCTGAGGATCTCCTTGACCAGATTGCTAGTAATTGGTACTGTTGTAACAGAACAAGATTTGATCTGTCGTCAGACAAACCCTTGAGGTATTCTACCGTAGTCAAACCCAATGAAACGCTGTTTTTTTGACATGGGAGCTCATTATCCGGCGAAGGGCCACACTAACAGGAAAAGACGTTAATTATCGCGTAAATGGACGTTTATACCAACATTTAAAGACTATTAACGCGAAAATCAACGGGAAATGCCGTTAGTGTGGCCCAGCTATTACGGTGTCGAATCTCGTAGGGAATCAACTTGATTTACTTTTGAAAAATGATTTCGATTGTGTCCTCGCTTGGGTGACTCGTGAACGTCACAGAATATCACCACAGATCTGGTGCTAAATAGGCTATTTGACTGAAAAGTTCTAATTAGTTCCGTCAGTTAGATTATCAAAAAATATTGACCTCTTTTTTGTTAGGTATACCATAATTGACAGAGATTTTGTTTTACGTGGTAAAATCATCTAATGAGTCCTCCCACCTAGGGTAGGACGGGAAGGACTGTCAGACTTGTACTGACTAAAATCCACGGTGTCCTACAAAAGCCCTTTATGTTCCGGGGCCACGGTATCTGTTAAGACGGCCCGCGACACCGGCAGGCTTTGGATCTAAGCCCCGTCAGATTTCTGACAGCTGTTTGAGTCGTGCGTGAAACACGACGCTCTTTCGACCCGGGTATGGTCCATGATCGGACGGCGAATCCCCCATTGCTCGCCATCCACATGCCCGCGCCTACGGTGCACAGTAGTTGCCTCGCGACGTCCGATGCCGTGAGCGTCTCCCGCAGCGGGTGGGTTGTGAGTTTTGAGGCTGCTCTCTCACTCACGACGCCCGCTTCCTCCTTCGCTAGACTGCTTCGCAGGAGGCGACCGCTTGCCATTCCGTCTCGCCTCGTAGCATGGCCTCGACCAATGCCGGGCGCGAGGTCGCATAATTGACAGAGATTCGACACTTATTAAATTGGCAATATCTCACAAGACTCACAACTTAGTACAATTATGCTGCGTTCTAACGTCACACGCGCTGGGATCGCTATATGATTGTTTGCGCTTAAGCGCATATTCATAATCTTCTTCATCTTCATTCTTCTTCAGCTCCGTCGCTTACCAACCAATTTAAAAAATCTTTTTTTGTATACTTCCATGAAACTCCCATGAAAATTTTATCCAAAACGGGCAAGCAGTTTTTGGAACACCAACAAAAATTTAAAATTTAGCTACATAATCGGTGTATACGGCACTGATTACTCCGAGGTTTCTAGTCCGATTTGTGTGATTCTTTTTTTGTTCGATGCAGTATACCTGCCCTTTGGTCCCATAAAATCTTCAATTTAGTTCGGCTCAGTAGTTTTTATTTTAAGAGCATCTATCTATAGCTTATTGTGTAAATGACCGATGTTATTACCGGTGCTACGAATTATAAAATTGTAGTGCACATGTAAGAAAATTACGTATTTGAGAAGAATTTGGGTTGAATATTTAAACTACAAATGGTAAAGTAAAAAAACTTCAAAAAAAAATTTTACTGATTTCAAAAACCAATGAAAGGATAAAATAACCCACAAAATTACTTTTATTTCTGAATTCGGCGGCGTACGACACATCAGCACACGTGCTTCAAGACTGCCCAGAGCTTGCCTCGTACAAGGCAAAGTACTTCGGTGAACTAGGTACACTTCGTGAGATCGTCCGTAATGCGGAGGCGTTGCTGGTCTTTCTCGGGGAGTTGAGGTGGATCCCGCACGTAAACTATACGCTTTTGACTTGGAGTTCCGTACACCAGCCCCGTTATACAGTACACTGAGGTCTCGGGTTCGACTCCCACGTCGGGCAGTGTTATTGGGTTTTTCCTTTAGAATTTTCAGCGCAATAGGCTCGGCCTCTATTGTAGTACTTAAAATATAACTGTCGAAATTATATTAGACTAGCTTCTGCCCGCGACTCCGTCCGCGCGGATGTCGGTCTTCGCGCGAATGGTTTATTTCTCCATTTTGAGTAACTCTGACAATGACATCTTATAAATATCTATTGGACCCAAATACGGCTAAGCCTATAATAATTAACGAGATCCCTCTATTGAGCTACTGCTGTTGAGCTCGCGTTCTGTAGATAAAACTGAAAAATAAGTTTTTTTTTTCTACGTATTTTTCCAGGATAAAAAGTATCCCATTTCATGCTCAGGATAATAAGGTATAATTATAACAAGTTTCATCGAAATCGAACCGTTAGTTTTCACGTGATGCCTGCATATACAGACAGACAGACAGACAAAACTTTTTTTAATCACATATTTGGGTTTGGTATCGATCCAGCAACACCCCCCGCTATTTATTTTTTCAATATTTTCAATGTACAGAATTCACCCTTCTACAGATTTGTTATATGTATAGATGTGGTTACCTGATAGTTGTAGACTGTGTTGATGATGTTGGCATCGAGTGAGAATGACTGCAGGTTCTGCTGCCACAGGTTGGCAGGAGAAAGCAGTAGGCAGCTGTACTCAGGCAGCACCCGCTCGGTGCTTGCCCTGCTGTCCGTCCGCTTGATGCCTCCGATTTGATAGCAATGCTGAAGTAATGTGCTTTTTCTGAAAATAATAAACATGACCTATAAAATGACACAGTGCGTCTCACGGGCTCTCTAATGAAAAGATCGTACCTAATTGCTTTATATTTTCTGGTGATGTGTTGAATACAGAAATAAACATTATTTTGTTTTCTTTTTTTTTTTTCTTTTTACCGGGTAAAATCATCAAATGAGTCCTCCCACCCAGAGCAGGGCGGGAGGGACTGTCAGACTTGACTGACTAAAATCCACGGTGTCCTTCAAAAGCCCTTTACAAACATTAGTTTTGCTTATGAGAACTTTTTACAAAACAAAAATAAACGATTTTATAACCCTGGGCGAGTCAACTTTACAAAACTAGTTTTTAAATCACACTAGAAGAAAGATATTTTAAAAGAAAACTTCAAATAAAGTTTATTTATGTACGTCAGCAAAAGTTTTTAGTGAAGATTAGTGTTTATGACTATGTATTATTATTACGTTTGTTTAATACTTGTGTGTAGCAGCGTTGCAGAAACTTGCAGTATCTTCATGGTGATTTGAAGTGAGAAAGATGCTAATCTAACTAGAAACTTCTAACTAGTGTTATAAATGCGAAAGTTTGGATGTTCGGATAGATGGATGGATATTTGGGAGTTACAAATAATCACGTCAAAACGGCTGAACTCAGAGATACCATTTATCACGGTATTAATTAATTTTCGAGTTACATGCGGGCGAAGCCGCTGGCAACAGCTAGTCTAGTATTATAAACAACTAGAGTCCGTCTGTAGAAATATGAGAGAGCTTCACAGAAAAAAAAAAAATGTTAAAATCGCCATAAATTAGTTCACAACAGTGAAGTTTTTGCATAAAATTAGGATTAATGCGAATGATTCATACAGTTTTGTGTATTCTAGCACGCCAGCTATGTACCAGTATTGAAATTCTAAGAATTCTGTTTCTGTTGAATTTCCGGAGGTAAGAATCTCTGTATTTTTTTCTTAACTTTATGGCCGATCTACCTCGCAGCTACATCGTAATACAATTTCAAGCTTCCAGGACATGTTTATTTTATTTTAACACTTCCAAAAATATACTTATTGTTGCTGAAGTGCAGGGCTGAGACCTGGCAGGTCATGGCTATTATACTAATCACGATGACTCATCACTAAACAAAATTTTTAGCCTTACAGGATAACCGTTACCCGGAAGGTTCACGAGCTCTCAGAATCATGAATGAATTTTATAATTATGTACATGCAGAGCACAAATTATTAACACAGTTACTACAAATTAACGCAAGTGAAACCGCGGGCAAAAGCTGGTGCATCATATTGCTTAATAATTACGCTAGCTAGCTATGCAACAAATATGTAGTTTGTATTTACTTAACTTAGTTTTGTTTGCTTGTATGTAGATAAGAATGACTCAATAGCCTATAATTTTTTGTACTCTCGCTATGCAATGGGTTATGCAGAGAAGTTGCAGATGCATTAACAATGGGAAATACAAATGGGCATAAATTCAAAGTATGCAGTAGCATGTGAACGAACTGTTTAATATTTTATTGCCTTAGTTATTATCCACTATTATCAGAAACATTGTCTGCACCTGTATTTTACGTAATTTTTATCAATTTAAGATTTTATCTATATGACTCACAGATGAAGAGCTGGTAGTTTATTCATGTGTTTTAGAGGTATAAAATAATACATTAAATTGCATTGGCTTGTTAGCGAATATTTATAATACACTAGCTGTACCCTGCCCCGCTTCGCTGTGGCACAATAAAACAAAAAAAAAATAGATAAAAACCATCCTTGATGCGGATTACATATCATGCTAAAGTTTCAGCTCAATCAGTGCAGTACTTTTTGAGTTTTTAAAGCATACACAAACCAACATAACATTTTTATATATATAGATACATATATATAGATATTTGGATTCACATGATTAATGACCAAAGCTTTTTTGTTTTTTAGGACTGAAACAGTGAATCAATTTTTAATCAGCATGGATTCTAAGAGATTCTAAGAGTGCACAGCAAACAGCAACAAGCAAGCAACATTTTCTTATCTCTTTTTTATGAGATTACAGGTTCCCCAACAAACACTCTTTATTAGCATGACCTAGATTGCACAATAACGCAGCAACAGAGAAAGAAGTGTTTCCTATAATCTGTTGGTTAATCTGCTACCATGTTGCATGCAACAGCTTCCACATTCTAAATTACTCCAACAGTATAATATCCCCTCATTATCAGTTTGCATAATGAATGAATGCATTCTAACCAAATAATTAGCTTAAGATAACATGAACAGACAAAAATAGTGCAACATTTATGAATTTTCTCTTATTAGGTACTCATACAGACATGATTGCTTAAAATCTAAAACTAATTTTAAGCACTATTGACTATAAAGCTGTTCAACAGATTTGCTTTTAATGTAACAATTCAAGATTTCGTTTTGAACATTAAGCTGCTAAGCTAAGTAGACACTTGAGTTGTGGGTGCATTCTGTAATGTAATTATGTATCATTTGGTTTTATGCAAAGACAAGTAATTCTTCTGCATTGTTTCATCACATGCATGTGCACTGTAATGCATAATATTTATCCTCACTAACTAGCAAAAAACTTATGTGGTTAATAAAATGCAAATATTGATAGTCACACTGTTTTACTGAGTCAACTCTGGAGGTGTGGTGCAAAAGAGATGTAGAACTACAGACACTGATCAATTAATTATTAAAACAATCAAAAGCTGTTGTCCTAATTGGATAATATTACCTGTCACATAATTATTATTTGAATAAGTTAAGACTCACGTTTCTGGATCTTCATGGTTCCTTATAGTTTCCAGCAAGCGAAACACTTCTTGCAAGGGAGCTCTGAATGCATCCCACATCTTTAGATTGTTATTCCATGGAGAAACACCTAAAGAAAATTAGTATTGTAATGTAATTTGTTTAATAAAAATTAAATGTTTACAAGAAAAAAATTTGTTTCAATCAGTGACCTGGCTTATTAGGTATTTAAAACTGTCTGCAACATCTTAAATAAATGGGTTTGCCCCTTTTTGTTAAACTAGGCAATGTATTTACTAGCACATTAGCCTCCGTCTCGAGGCCATGCTCCGGGGCTAGACAGAGTGGGAAGCGGTCGCCTCCTTGTGCAAAGCAGTCATGCTTGTAAAAGAGGAGTCCATGCCCGTGTCTACGGTGCGTTGTGTTCCACGCGCGCCTCAAAGAGTGTCAGCATAATACCCTCCGGCGACCCTCCCGCGACCCCGGTACATAAAGGGCTATTGAAGGCCACCATGGATTTTAATCAGTACGAATCTGACAGTCCCTCCCGCTCTGCCCTAGGTTGGAGGAATCATTTGATGATATTACTATGTAAAAAAAGGCACACTGACTAGTAAATAGTACTATTGATTTAACATTTATAGTAACCCACAACAATAAATTTAACAAACTGTTCAGAAATGTAATGAGGCAAGATAACAAAAAGATTATCTATTTATTTAGTACTAATATCTTGAAAACCAGACATGGCAGTGGACATGGATATAGGTATAAAAAGATTGTTTGTTATTTAAGGGTTTTAAGAATATTAATCTGACAGAAGCTTCAAATTTTGTTACTAGTGTTCCTAATTAATTAAATAGACTTAGTAAGCCTAATTGAAAATGCAATTTAAAAAGATAAAAAGTCAATAATTTTTATTTACAACAATTATTTTGTTTCTTATATTTACTTGTCTATCAATTATTACCTATTTTCATAATGATTTGCTGCACATATAGAAGAGGTTTGTCCTTCGCCCAAATATAAGGAAGTTTCTGAGTTTCATTGTACAGGATATCTAAATGTGAGGGTTTTTCTGTAAAATTTATAAATAACTTTAACATTAGCATTATAGAAATATTTAGTCAAGATTTAAATTTATTCATAAATTATTTCACCAGTTACCTTGTAAACATTTGTTTTGACTGCAATCTGGACTTGATAAATCATAGATATCAACACCATGTAGTGGTAATGTTACTACAGTTGGTATGTTTCCAGGCAGAGGCACATTCAGTAGTGGATAGCTGGAAATAAACACAACTGAGTAATTTGTCTATTATGGACAATTTGTCAATAGTTAACATGAATAAAACACTTACCAACATAATAACAACACAGATAATGCTAATGTAATCGCTGTGATGGGGTAAGACGAACAAAATAGGCCGTAAGTGTAATAAATTTGGGCCACCCTCTCGGGCAGAGTTGATCCCGTCATTGTTGACAGTCAAGAACTCGTTTGATGTGCGGGAAATTCCATTTACTAATCTCAAGACACCATCGCACGAGCATTCACGTCACTTGCGAATTTCAAAACGTTGTTTATACACGGTTATGTTACCAGAGGCGCATTTATTGCGGCCGAACGCGTGTGTTGCAGTGATAGTCACGAACGCTATGGTATTTCGCATCATACACGAGCATGCCGCTACGTACACTATACACTCTTTACCAATAATTATTATACACCGATTACATCAACCAAAGCAACCACCACGCAAGTTTGACATATTGACAGCTCACTACCTACTTTGACATATTTGACAGTGACTCATATCACAACAGATAAGAAAAGCCGTTCGGATGCGCATTCCGTAAATATATATCTTTAGATGATTCTTTCTTCACCAATTCGAAAACAAAAAGATTTCAAATAAATAACAAGTAATTATTGAGTGAGCCGATCGTTGTTTATGATAAAGTTACCTGTTTCACGGCGAGATATTAGAATACTGTGTTCCATAGCCGTATCGTATGCATGATAGGACGAGAAAGAGATTAAATAATTATGTTTTTAATAAATTCCTTAACATTGGTGAAAACATTTCGATTATTTTTTTCTAGTTTTTATAGTTCCGACGATTGATTTTAATTGAACTCTGCTGTGGTATATAAAATAGAATCAGGCCGGGGAGGCTTTAGATCGGTAATAAACCTCTCTTTCAAATCAAGTACGACGAGAATTAATCGAACCAAATTATCTTTACATAGTTAATTTATAACAAAGTCGCTTAAGTCTGTACGCGCATAACTTGTGAACGGTTGCACTTAATTGGATAAATGTTATGTGTTATAATAATAAACCTTGTCCCAACAATAATTATCACAATTTATTATTGCTGGGACAAGGTTTTATGATCCTTTATTCATTGTTCTTCACTTTTCAATATTTCTACAAAACCAAAATAAAATAAAAATATAAACAATAGTGGCCCACCGGAAGGTAAAAGGAACAGGGTCCAAGCTACCAGGGGTCAGGTCTCCAGAGGAACGAAACTTCCTAACAAAGCGCGCTGTGTCCAGAAGAACTGCTTTCTGAATCAGGCCCTTGATCCAGCTGCCTAACGAGAGCCTTCTTAGAGTTAGATGTTGGACAAGGTTTATTTGTTTAATATTATGTTAGAAATATTAAACCGACACACGTCGTTCTCGTTGAGCTCGCGACGACTGTTTTAATGTATAAATTCTCATCAAGACCAACGCCATGAGCCCAAATACGAAATAGCTGCTGTTCACAATTGAGGATCCCTTGTCTTCTTGAAATCTGTCTGCTATCTCCATCCTCAGACTCTTGATGACAGTGATATCCTAGCTAGGTCTAAAGTTCTCATCACGAAGCACGATGTATCTGCTGTTACCCGTAACTGTTGTGGACCTCTTGGAACTGACTTGACAGCACAACAGAGATCTGGAATTAATCTTATCATGATAACTTCCCCTTCCTTATAATTAGATCAACTTACATTTTGTACTTAGTTCTGCGAATACTTTTAAATACCATGGTTTGTAAAAGTGTTCGCAGAACTAAGTATATAACGTTTTCTTAATTTCAACAAAATCGGTTCACAACTTTAAGCTCAGTAGGGAAATTGACAATAAATTCCTTTTTTATAACCTTGGTTGTCGATATTACTTTTCAAATTTAAATGGGATCGGCTTTCAGGTTAGGTACCTGAAAGGCGATCTATTCACAATTCAAAACGAATTTTTGAAATCGGACCTCGCTATGAAAAGATAAAACTATTCTCCTTATTTATCGTCAGTAAAAAATTGAAACCACGATTCTGGGGGATTTTGAACCTTCACCGCCGACCCCAAATAGGTACTCGTTTTAAATGGGAGTTATCCTATACTATTAAACGAGCATTATTTGTATATAATTATATATGGACATGTAGCCAACTTTACAGTAGAGTTTAAAGTTTTTATTTTTTCAAAAAAAAAACGTAAAAATCACCTATCTATACTAATAATTTTTTTTTCAAACAAATTTTCCTCTTTATGATAGTTATTATAAAAAGGAAAATTTGTTTGTTTGTATGTAGGGGGTAATCTCCGAAAGTAATGATCCGATTTAAAAAATTGTTTCACTGGTAGAAAGCTGTATTGGTCCTGAGTGACATAGACTATAAGGGGGGGGGGGGGGGGGTCGATTTAAGAGCGCAGCTTTCAGGCTTAATACACTGGCATTTAAAGATTACGGATTTTGTTATTAGTTTATGAAATAGTGTCTGTTAGTAATAATTATAGTAAAATCACGAATAGGTAAAAGTTACTTACCGACATCAAAATTTAATTATTAAACTAGTAAAATTAACTTAACTCCATTATTTTATTATTGTGTGTGAAGAAAAATGACGCATCCTGGAGTGGTGGATGACTTACAGGTAAAATGAGCTCAATAAGAAAGTAAAAACACTTTTCTGCAAGCCAATTTTAACCACAGTACAAATTAAATAAGGTTAGTGTAGGTTTTTTTAACCCCCGCCGGAAAAAGAGGGGTTTATAAGTTTGATGTGTCTGTCTGTCTGGCAGTCTGTCTGTCTGTGGCATCATAGAGCCCGAACGGATGGAGCGATTCAATTTAGTTTTATTTTGTATTAAAGGTGACTTGGGTGGGAGTGGTGTTCTTAGACATGTTTGATGAAAATTGGTTGAACCGTTTAACAGTTGTGGGGTTGAAAGTGGGGAAGAATAACCGAATTTCTGCAAATATACTCGAGCAAAAATTATAGGCATAAAATTGAACTACTACATAGAAAATAGTCACACACACAAGCGTAGGCTTGTTAGCTGCGGGAATAAATAGTCAAGTGAACTCATTAATACGTACTTGTTAGCTAAGATGAAACCTGCGAACTAGATAGAGCGACCTGAAGGTCTACTTCGGTGACTTCCACTGGAACTTTTCGACGGACCGAACTTGACGTGTTGAGTTTGGACTCGTTTTGTTAGTTATGATGAGATCTTACCTCCGGACTTGACGGAGTGACCTGACGGTCTACTTCGGTGACTGCTACTGGTAATTCCTTGCCGGAACGAACAATATGTGCTGAGTTTGGGCGCAGTTGAAAAAGTTAACAAACCTAGTATTAAAGGACAAGAAAACAAATAAAAAAATAAAAATCGGCAGAGCAATTTTTCACTAGCATTTAGAGCGCGATATTTATACGAATGATATATATACGAATTTGGAGTGACACGGAAATCGAAAAGTTGTATTTTCATTCTTAACTATTCTAATTAATACATTTATACATATACAGAAAGTGTTTGAGGCTGAGGAATTTTTAGCAGAGAGTTATAAGCAATTTTCATGTTTTGGTAAAATATACCTAACTTCTAGAAAAAAGAAATGTTAGATAATTGTGCATCTATAATATTTTATTTATTTATTTATCACTACATAATATGAAGCAAACCGCTTCCCTCTATCTATCTGTCTGCCTGTCCCTTAGATCTTTCAAACTGCGCAATGGATTTTGATGCGGTTTTTTAAATAGATAGAGTTATTAAAGGGTAAGATTTATATGTTTATAACATGCATAATATACCAAAGATTCTACCCGTGCAAAGCCGGGGCGGGTCGCTAGTTTATTTATAATAACCAACTTGAATTAAACAGTTTAAAAACCACACACACAAGTTATTGATCTGTACATAATAAACATAAACCATTTAAAAAGAACAAATTAGACATTAGACCAGCAAAATTAAAAATATAAACAAAAAATTAGAAATAATAATAATCACTATGTAATAAACACAAATTGTTATGCATGTACATTAAATAAAAAATCAATAAACAATTATATATGTATAAACAAAAAGCTTAATAAAAATAACATTAATTAAAATGAATTGTAGACTCCTTAAAAAATTAATAATAATTCATTTTGGAAAAAATCCAATAAATGGAGGTAATCCACCTAATGAAAGAAAATTAATTAATAAATTGATTTTAATAAAAAAAATTATATTGAAGTTCCGAGTGTTAAGGAATGTCAGCTCAGTAGTCGCAAAATGTCTAATGTATCATCAAATGATAAAATGTTGTTTGTAAAGGGTGAGTGCAACGTATAATGCAGTCCATTATACGTTGCACTCACCCGTCTTGTGGGATTTGGAAGTTTGGGGCACAGAAAATAAAGGACGTTGCCGAGGGCGAAGTGTCTGACGGATACGTAGAGGGATATTGAAGGAAATGCACTCTAAGAGCGAAGAGTTGAGGTGGAAACCACGAATAAGGCGGATTTTTAAGTAAAGATATCGTCTAAAAGACTTTTGGATTTTCTCAATGACTAATGTGTAGACTTTTTCATGCGGGTTCCATATTATACTATTGGTTTCAAGTATTATTATATACGTTATTATTAAGTTCAAGTCTATTATTGAAAATGTTGGCCTGACGCAACACAAAACCTAAGGTTATTCGGGATTTGTTACAGGTCTGAAGTATGTGCTGGTTGAAGGTTAGGTGTGTCCTAGATCACGTATCGTTGTAACACGTTTTGATCTGTATCATATACTTTCATCGTATGCCAAATTTCAGTGCCGGAGGAATTTTTCGGAAGTCTTCATACAAAAAACAACGTCGTTGATCGGACTATGCAGTGGGCTTCATCAATTGGTATTTTGGTATATTATTGGTTTCAGTAGTTGCTTCATTGGGTGGCAAGGGCAGCTATAGGGAAGGTTACAGAACTATGTATTTACTAAACTAACTTTTTTGTTAAGTAATAATTTTTTTTTTCTTATTGAACACGAGAGCAAGCATTAGTTTTCGTATCACTTTTACGCAACTAGAAAATAATTTGGTCTCATGGAAAAAAACTAGCGAAAGTTGACCATGTATTAGAGAAACTTCCCCAAATGGCATAAAGATTCTTTGGAGGTTTTAATGTAACATATAATTATACTTTTAAAGGACCAGAATTTAATTAAATTTAAATCTCAATCCAACCATAAAAATATTTTGAACCATAAAAAATTGCACCAACATCACTCGCGCTATTCAATGTGATCCATACTTTCAGAGACATTCACATGCAGTGTTAGGTACTTTTTTTGGCGGGAGTGCTGTCAAGGTGTCTGTGTGTGTGTTCAATAGCGTAACAAATATGTGCGTCCAGTACATTTTGTTGCGGGCAGCGGGTAATGGACAACTCGCTGGCTATTGAAGGACACCGTGGATTTTAGTCAGCACAAGTCTGACAGTCCCTCCCGCTATTTTACCAAGTTAAAAAATAAAACTTAGTGTAGGTACCTAACTACTTAGAAAAAATATCGCTGAAATGTACCTAGTTATTGCGCGCATAACTTCTAAACCACTGCACTTCATTCGTTAATTACGTTTTTGTTGTGTTCGTTATTTTCAGGAAAAGGTTTGTATGGAACAAAGTTTTCGCGGAAATTTACCGGAAATGTCGAAAATTTGGAATTGTGCAAGCTGAGTCGAGTTGGCGGCTGGTTTATTTTAAAATAAATACAGGCAAGTTTTGCATATTAATTTTCTGTTATGTTATTTTTAATAGTGCCGTATTATTACCCTCGTTGTTATTCCTGGTATCTTCAGAAGCAGAGCTCATCAACATCTAGCTGACAGTGGCTGAACGAAAAAAGCGGGAGTTCGTGCGCTGTGGCGCTCCCTGGGAGAGGCGTACGTCCAGCAGTTGACTGCAATAGGCTGAAATGATGATGGTAATGACTTACCGACAAAAAAAATGCTTCCAAAAATGAAATGACAAATGAATGAATGGTGGACGCACGCGCGCTTCCTCTTGCTTCTAAAAACACGAATTTAGAAGCTAAGCATGACATAACTTATTTTTTAATTTTTGGATATTTTGCATGAAATTCGTCAATATCGCAGTTTAACAATGAAGCTTTTGATCAAATTAGTCAAGAATGACTATGCCTACTAATAGAAAAGGCAAATTCCAATGAGAGTAGTGTGTGTTTTTATAGAGCGTTAAGATCTTCATTTTTTATGCTGATCTTGCTACCATCCCCAACGCGCAGCCATAGCCAGCATTATCGGCACGCATCGTTTTAAAAAAAGTCGATATTTATAGAACTTTATTACGAACTTAAACAAAATATGTACATATATTAGGTATTTACCAAAGACATTAAACTATATACGAGCAAAAGACGGGACATCACGAAGAAAGTTGTGATCAACGAAAAAATCGCACACTGAAAAACAAAAACAATATTCATTCGAACGATATTTTTTCCAATTATAAACTTTAAGTAATAGCCATGGTCATATGCCAATTAGCCATTAAAGATTGTGTGAAACGTTTTCATTCAACGTGTAAAGCGTTCAAAAAACCAAGAGAATTAATCACAGAAATCTTAATAATAAGGCAATAGAAATGCTATACTTAGTTACTTTAGCTGGGTTCACCAAGCTCAACATATTACCCATTTTTTTTTCTTTTTATCGTGGTAAAATCATCAAATGAGTCCTCCCACCCAAAGCAGGGCGGGAGTGACTGTCAGACTTGACTGACTAAAATCCACGGTGTCCTTCAATAGCCCTTTACGGACCGGGGTCACGGTAACTCGTCGTCGCCATGAGGACACGGCGGTGCTCTGCCCAAGCGGGGTTACCATATAACTAATATAATTTTAAAACACAACTTAGTAAAAACGCCGTGTTCAAAGGGGGAACAAAAATTTAGATGTAAGACACAATATACTTCAATGTATGGACAGTTATAATATTACGTGCGAAATACTAGTTAGTACATTTTATATAATTTAATGATTATATATATTTTAATTTTTCTCCACAATCGCACAACGCAACAAAAATTCACAAATGTTTGAAGTAGTTAATCGTAGTAATAGAAGCGCGGAGTACGTTACAGGCCTGACTGGTTTTATTAGATGCTCATAGCTGGCTTCGCGGGAGAAGATAGGTCTGTATAGTCCAACTATAAGTGTATAAGTTGTGGTCTAAGTGGTGCTCGTCAAGTCTACCATAAGTTTTTTTTTTAGCAAAAGTACGCGTTTAAAATGGGCCCTTCTCCTTGGTTATAAAAGCTTACTAGCTTGTTATAGACTTGGCTCCGGAATCACTATAAGACCACATTCTGTTACTCTTGGGAATGCTACCAACTTAAAAAAGCTCTTAAACGCTATTTTTTTAAACCTCTTTCTATGGCAGCTAAGTCGAAACCAATCGCAAATTTTGTGTTTTGGTGCATTTGATTAAAAATATTAAAGTGATCAATATTTTTTATAAAACTAATATTTTAAAAGTAATTTGAGCAATACCAAATGAAAGCTTACGATGTGCCCTACGCTTCATATCGAAACTATCGCTATATATTCTAAAAGGATCTCAAACTATGCCAAATGAAAACTTGCAATATTACATACACTTAATTATTAGAAGTTTTTTTGTATGTGGTAAAATCATCAAATGAGGACGAGAGTGACTGTCAGACTCGTACTGACTAAAATCCACGGTGTCCTTCAATAGCCCTTTACGTTCCGGGGTCACGGTAATTCATAAGTCCCGCGACCCCAGCAGGCTTTGGCTCTCTAAGAGGAGCCCCGTCAGATTGCTGACACCTCTTTGAGGCGCGCGTGAAACATGACGCGCATTCGACCCAGGCATGCTCCATGATCGGACGCCAAGTCACCCAGTACTCGAGGTCCGCATGCCCCCGCCTACTGTGTGAGGAAATCGTCTCGCGACTAGACGATTTGCTGTGAACTCCTCCATCGGCGGCTGGGTCGTAAAGTCCGGGCTGTCCTGTTTCTCACGACGCTTGCGTCCTCCTTTGCTAGCATGATTGCTTCGCAGAGGGAGCCGACCATTCCGTCATTCCGTCTGAGCCGACTCATTCCGTCTCACCTCGCAGCATGGCTCGACCAATGCTCGGCGCTGGTCACCCCGGCGCACACCTGCAACGTATGCTCCACCGTGTCCTCCGGGCGATCCTAGCAGTGGTGACACCTAGGCGTTTATGGTACTCCTCAAAAGGAGTCTTACCGCCGCGATTTCGGCATTCCCGTTCTTTGGTAGCTAAGTCGAATACAAACGTAAAAATTATGTTTTGGCAAAGTTTTATTATTATCACTATTTTATAGTACGAAGTATTCTGAGCGTGTGCTACGCCAAATAAAAGCTTACAATGAGCTCTTCTCATCATCCTTCATGGCAGCTTTAATAAAAAATAGAATTATCTTATCAGAACCGGTTCCACAGACTTATATTGATTTGAAATTAAATTATTTATAATAAATAAATAAAAATAACATTATAAATCATAAAAAAAAAATATTTATATAAGAACAAATATGAGTTGAACTATCTATAGTACATTATCTATATATATAAAAGAACAGGGTTTTGCATTCAGACTCGACTAAAGCCGAAACCGCTAAACGCAGTAACTTGAATTTTGGACAACAGTTGCAGTCTACCATGTAGGAGAGCAATAAGACGGGATTTTGCGAAAATCCTCCTTTAAGGGGGTAAAAAGGGGTGAAAACGTTTGTATGAAAAATCTTGAGTTCAATTCAAATAAAGTGAAAAAGCGTGGGGTGCTTAATGATATTTTTACAATATTTATGATATTGCAAACAGTAACTAATAAAATGATCATCACATTCGATACCAAGCACCACGCTTTTTCACTTTATTAGATTTTTTTAATATCTTAATATTTATGTTAATCTAATTCTAAATTAATTATGATAATAATTGATTGTTGGATTTTATATTGCAGTAACACAAACTCTCTTATACTTAAAAAATATTTTCTACTTTTTAGTTCGATTGCTATTCAAGCGTGTTTTTTTTTTGTTTTGTTAAACTATAATTTTTTTGCAATTTTTTTTTAATCTTTTAAAATTATTGTATAACAAAAACCCTTCTTCGGAATGTGACAAGCACTTTGATGAAAATGCATCAAAATCGATTAACCTCTCGGGCGATTTATAAAATGATAAAAATCAACGTCCAATGAGCGACTGTCTGTTATGTACAGACGTGTGTACGTAAGGCGCTGGGGCGTTTTCGCTTATGTACACCCGGGTGTACGTAACGCGCCCGAGAGGTTAAGGCAATCGAGGGATAATCGTGGACAAACCTACAAAAATTGTCTTTGAAGCTGGTTACATTTTTTATGGGACAAAAAATTATGGAAATCGAACCAGAAAAATAAATATCCAAATGATAACTTCCTCCTTTTGGAAGTCGACTAAAAAAATACTGTCTCACTTATGATCATTCACTTTTATTTATATCCAGAAGGTCTGTGTTCATTTGACATATTTATCGCAACCTACAGTGCCCCCTCTGGAGGGCCAAAGCCGGCCGGGGTCGCGAGACTCACGAATTACCGTGACCCCGGTACGTAAAGGGCTATTGAAGGACACCGTGGATTTTAGTCAGTACGAGTTTGACAGTCCCTCCCGCTCTGCCCTGGTTGGGAGGACTCATTATTGATTTTACCGTTACGTAAAAATAAAAAAGTATGTATTACATAAACATCAATTAAAACGCATACCTATATCAAATAAATAGACTTCATGGTTACTCAAGAAAAAACTTCTTTATTATTACAGGCTTTTGTCGCTCCTGACATGAACATGTTAGATTTAGTAGCTTTACTGGCCAGGAAACGCTCATAACAGCAGAATATTCTGCAATTCGAGAGTTCACTCGAGGCTACCGACTGGAGAATTGAATTGAATTCTTATTGGTGGCTACGCCTGTAACGCTAATATGCTCACTCCTTTTCGATCAACTGTATTCCCAGCAGAAAAGAAATTTAACAAGGTGCAAATCAGGGCAAGTGGTGCTTCGCTCCATTTTTGTGAGGAGTGTTTGTGAGCTTAAATGTTTGTACTTTATAAACGCACCTATCATACACGATATTTCTAAAAATGCCCGCTAAGATTTACGGCTGCTTGGACATGCCGAGATTTCTAACTATCAAAACTAACATGCACAAGGAATGTTATATCCAAAAATAAATTTAGCAACATGGCAAAGAAGACCGTCTCCAATCAAAACTATCCTAAAGTATACATTATAATGCGTTAACTTAAAAACTCATTTCCACACAATTTTGAGTAAGCAACGCAACGTCACGTCTGTTATTTATTCTATGAGCTTGTGCGAGCTTAATTATACAAAAATATAAGGGATTATTTTGTCTAATCTATAGAAACTTAATATAATTGATAAGATTTTTTGAAAGTTAGTCAAGTTTATTTGTATCGTTAAGTTATAGACCATGTAATAAAACTCAAATTATAAAATTTAAACCCAGAATATCTCAAGATTCTACTTAGCTTCTTCTTTTGTGCTTTTAGGAATCTCGTCCTTCTAAACGTCAACAGTAATCGCATATTAAATTAGTGTCCCGATGGTCCCTCAGCCTTTTTTACATTCTGGTAGAACCTATAATCCCACTTATCATTTTTTTTACGTGGTAAAATCATCAAATGAGTCTTCCCACCCAGGGCAGAGCGGGAGGGACTGTCAGACTAGTACTGACTAAAATCCACGGTGTCCTTCAATAGCCCTTTACGTTCCGAGGTCACGGTAATTCGTACAGTCCCGCGATCTCGGCAGGCTTTAGCCCTCTAGAGGGGGCCCCGTCATGTTGCTGACACTCTTTGAGGCGCGCGCCGTCGACCTGGGCATGGTCCATGGTCGGACAGTGAGTTGCCCATTACTCACTGTCCGCATGCCCGCGTCTACGGTGGCCGGAGATCGTCTGCCGACGTCCGTCGCCGTGGGCGCCTACCACTGCGGCTGGGGTGGAGGGAGGACGCTGTTCTCTCCCTCACGCGGCCCGCCTCCTCCTTCACGAGCATGACTGCTTCGCAGAAGGAGGCGACCGCTTCCCACTCCGTCTCGCCCCGCAGCGTGGCCTCGACCAATGCCGGGCGCGAGAGGTCTCCGCCTATCACCGTCGTGAGGACACGGCGGTGCTCTGCCCAAGCGGGGCAGTCCTGCACCGTATGCTCAACCGTGTCCTCCGGACGATTCTCGCAGTGGTGACACCCAGGCGTTTCTTCCCTCTCTATCAGACAAAGGAACCTCCCGAAACTTCCGTGTCCGGTGAGGGCCTGCGTCATGCGGTAGGTCAGGACGCCGTGACGCCTATCCAGCCACTCCTCAAAGAGGGGTCTTACCGCCGCGATTGCGGCGTGCCCGGACCTCGGTTGCGACAGTCGCTCCCTCCATACTGCCCTGAGATCGCGCCGGAGCTCTTCCCGCCGCGCCGCGATTCGCCCCGGGTCCCACTTATTACCACTTACTACATGATACTAAGCACCCCACGCTTTTTTACTTTATTAGAATTTTTGATAATATCTTAATATTAATCTTATTCTAAATTAATTAAGATAATTATTGATTGTTAGATTTCATATTGCAGTAACACAAACTCTCTTATACTTAAAAATTATTTTCTTCTTTTTAGTTCGATTGCTATTAAAGCGTGTTTTTTTAGTTTTTTTTTAACTAATTTTTTTTATTATGAACCGCGGGCAGCGAGTAATGGGCGACTCGCTGTCCGACCATGGACCATGCCCGGGTCGACGGCGCGTTGTGTTCCACGCGCGCCTCAAAGAGTGTCAGCATAGTGACGGGGCCTGTAGAGGGCCAAAACCTGCCCGGATCGCGGGACCAAGGGATTACCGTGACCCCGGTACGTAAAGGGCTATTGAAGGACACCGTGCATTTTAGTCAGTACAAGTCTGACAGTCCCTCCCGCCCTGCCCTGGGTGGGAGGACTCATTTGATGATTATACCACGATAAAAAAAAAAAAAGTCATTGGATACATGAATTGGGTTGCCGTTGTAAAACGACTAAAAAGTCACGGTGTACTACTTCTCACCCTTGACAACAACAATGCAGGTTGTTGAAATATACCTAAGAATTAAAAATCTTCGGGTGATGGTAATATTTTTAACAAATATAAATTCTAATCGAAATAGGTACGTACCTAACTAAAATTATCCTTAGGTATACCTACCTTTTCGAAGTTGTCAATTTTGTAATCAGTTCTGGTAAGTGTAATTATGTCGAAGGCGTGGGCGTCTTGCATCCTGGAGCGCATCGCTTGATTCGGGGAGCGCAGCACGCGCGGTGAGGCGCGGGAACCGGCGAGCCCGCCATAGTGGCCGCGCGCCGTCATCGCATCCCGCCACTCCGCCACTCCGCACAGTCAGTCGCGAGTCGTCCGCAGCCGCCACTCCGCCGGGCGACGTCTGCACGGTGCACTCGCATCTCGCCGCTCGCTCACAGCGGCATAACGTATCCGCGACCACCTACACTTACTTTTGAACTTTAATTTTAAATCATGAGGACTATAATTTTCTTTAAGTTTTTACTTCTTTTCAACTTTTTTAATTTAACTTTGGCCAAAAGCTGCCCCTCTAAGTGTCAATGCTTTAGGTCAAAAGTTTCCTGCTTGCACCAAGACCTGTTGACCGTTCCGAAGCCGCCGTCTGACACTCACAGTTTGTAAGTATTACATTATTCTTAATCTTAAGTTTATCAAGTTTTGTTGGGTGCTCGTTTATAAATAGCGTGTTGTTACCATAGCTTTATAAATAAGTATGAGATTCATAGCGGCGGCCGCGAGCGGGCGATCGCGAAATGTTATTGTTGCGAAAGCATCTGTTTCAGCCGCGGTTTATTTAAAAGCTTCCAACCTGAAACTAAATTCCAAGGCAGCGCTTAGCGATTACTTTTAAGTTTGTTTTTATTATAAACAATAGTGCGTCTGTGTTCACAGTAAAGATTCAGTCCAGATCCAGAAGCTGTAATCGCAATCACAACTTTCCGAAAAACGTGAAATGTTGCTAAAGTTGCAAGTACGTTACTTGCATAGTAACGCTTTTATTACCCATTTGTATTACTTTCTACAATTCTTTTTTTTTTTGGTTTTATGTTTTAAATATCTCAGGATTTGGGTAGGTAGAAAATATAGGTACCTATAACCTACTACATAGTCATGTCAATGTCATCCGACAGATTTTATCATGATTCATCAAACAGTTGACTGTTTAGAACTAATTAATCAGGGACTGTAACATAAAGCCAAGCTTTAAATTAGTAAATATTTCGAGTACTTTCTAATTTGCATCTCTGCTTAGGTAGAAAACCGGTCATACAAAAGGAAGGAAAAAAGTTTTAAATCATTGTGTCTGAAGCGGAAGTATTAAATTCAGTTTCCTTTTTATGTAAAACTAGCTACCCGTCCTATTAGGCACGAGTATGTGTCTTTCCATTCTATGTATATGTTACACTTAAAATCCATTTTTACTAAGTGCCTCTGTTAAAACTTGAATTAACTAATACCCAAGATTATATAGCATTTTTTTTACGTGGTAAAATCATCAGATGTGTCCTCCCACCCAGGGCAGAGCGGGAGGGAATATCAGACTCGTACTGACTAAAATCCACGGTGTCCTTCAATAGCCCTTTACGTTCCGGGGTCACGGTAATTCGTATTGTCCCGCGACCACTAAAGGAGGTTGTGTGCTGCTAAACTGAACAAGCCTGTAGTGCTTTGAATATAAGGCCTCCACCCAGGGGATTAGATCAGAAATTGTTCGATACTAAAATCACATTTTCGCCAATATATGTACATCGAATATTTTCCTGTTCAAAATTAATATAACAAACTTGCAAACTTTACCTTTTTATGATATTATTATAGACTAAGCTGTTGCCAGAGGCTTCGCATGCGTTTAACTTGAAATATCCTCATCATCATCAACCTATACTTAATGTTCCCACTGCTGGGACACAGGCCTCCTCTCTGCGAGAGGGAGTAGGCCATAATCAACCACGCGGGCCCAGTGTGGGTTGGTAATTACGGTTTGAAAATTATCCTACGGGAACGTAATACCGCACTCGGAGATAAACGGTATTCAATGTGTTATTCTAAAACTATTTCTGAGCCAAATATCATCAAGATCTAGTACCAACGGCTATACAGCCTCTTCGTACCGCCTATAACTAACGTCACTCAATTGTTTTGCCTTCCTGGAACCCCCCCACTAACACTTAAACTTTATGGTATTAAAGTTCAAATTGACTTTTAAGTATTATTACGAATCTTTTGTATGGGAATTTAGAAAAGTGTTGTTTATAGAGTTTTTCAGGCAATTTTTTATTTTTTTCTCTCCGTAGGTACCATCCTCGTACTTCAAGGAATATTATAATAAATGAAGAGATCATTGACACTCTCCTTCTTAATTGAACCGCATAGTACTATTAAGACTTACTTTTAGAAGTGTTAGTTTAAATCAAAAATGATGTACTAAGTACCTAAGTAGGTGACTTATTGATTTAGTTAGGGAACTATACGCATATTTTATACTTAGGATAGGATAGGTGGCTTAGCCTAGGCAGGGTCATAATCTACACTTAGACATGGTACATAATTAATTATATTAGACTACCAAACAATTTTAAATAGTTTTCAAGCGCTAACGATGAGAAAGTGATGTCATTGTAGTCATTTTGATTAAGAAATACTTATTATACAGTTAATAACTATAATTAGATTGTGGCTGCTATGTTAAGATAAATGTTTGATAAATTGATAGTCACAAAGTATTTAGGGGTTAGAGCACGCGGCGAAATTGGTTTTGATAGGTTTTACCTAGCCTGAAAGCATATAAATCTGTGCATAAATATAAAAAAATTACGTGAATCGGATTACAGATTTCAACTTCGCGAGCTACAATCGCATTGAAGAAATAAAATCTTTATTTTTTAAATATTAACAACTTTCAGTGAAATTCGTTCAAAATGATTAAAATTTAATTACCAAAGTTTAAAAACCAACAAGTGCGAGTCGGACTCGCCTTTAAAGGGTTCCGTAGCAGCAAGTAACATTATATAAAAATTGGTTGTAACTTTGAAAGATAAATTGCGGTTTACGATTTATGACGTATTAAAAAAAAATGTAAGTTGGTACGCACAATATTGAGTGATTTACCATGTTATTTTAATATCATGGACTTCTTATAGGTTTTCCTATAATCTATAAGGAGAAAACTAATTTCTGTATTTTTTTCAAAATTTTAGGTTCAGTAGTTTCGGAGATAAGGGGGGGGAATGGTCAATTTTCGTCTATTTTCTTGAATAACTTGGAAACTATTTATTTTAAAATTACAAAAAAATGCATTTAAGATCTTCTCAACAAGACCTTTCATTTGATATGCCACACGATGCAGTTTTCAGAATTTTTTTTTTTTAATTTTCCCCTTCCCCCCCAAAAATGACCCCCCATATACAGATTTCATCTGCTCACGTCACACCTCTGTGTTTGGGTCACAGGAATTGATATGTGTACCAAATTTCAACTTAATCGGTCTAATAGATTCGGAGATAATTGACTGTAAGCGACAGACGGACAGACACACGAGTGATCCTATAAGGGTTCCGTTTTTGTATTCAGACGTACGGAACCCTAAAAATAACCAATTATTTTCATACTGTGCTGTAGCTGTGAAGCAACGTTTTAGGTTTTATTTAACAGGAAATTTTTGACTCTTTAGAGTTATGAAGGCTTAGAACTCTTAAAATATATTTTGTTATTTAGCTTATATTATCAAACTCCTGAAAAAAATAGGCTCAATAAAAAAGAATTCTCTATTCCTTCCACTTTTATCGATGCGTGTTATTTTTCTTACTAATTCAGAAGCAAGGAGTAAGCTGTAAGCTGCTTATGTTGTTAAGAGCGTGTATCCAATAAGTTGGTACCGTCGCAAATAGCGGTCAAATCTTTACAAGTTTTAACATTTTGTCAAATTTACTGTATGAAAATAAGAAATTTGGCTGTGTAGTGCACCAAAAAATTGATGAAAGTAATAATTGATATCTTAATACCGAATATATAGTTTTAGATTTAAAAAAAGTATTTGGTAACTTTCCAAATGCTGTTTTTACACCTGAAACGGTTACAACATCAATTGCAGGGTTTTAATTGCAATACATAATCAATTTTTTAGTTCACTACACAGCCATATTTCTAATTTTCATAAAGTAAATATGCCAAATTAAGTTAATATTTGACAGCTATTTGCGACGTTGCCAACTGTTTAGATACACGCTCTTAAGTTCGAGTGCTACATTACATTGAAAGAGTTTGCCAAGGTCTCTATTCAATTCGATATTGGGCATTAGAGCGTTGATATTCGTGTTAGAGCAAGGGGCAATATTGAGGTATAGCTTTTTTTGTGAAAACTTTACAGCATAGTTTAGGTAAGCGCGCGTTTGCATGCGCTAAATATACCAACTGTTAAAGTATTAGATGCGCTAAATATACTAGCTATGTCAACGTATTAGAATCTGTAGGAACTTCATAGAAGTTGCGTAGCATTAGCAACATCATAGAAGAAAGTCTGTAGCAATTTAGAAGATTCGTAGCAGCGCCGTAGCTGTTGCGTAGCAGCCACGTAGACTTTGATAGAAGTTCGGTGGTGGAGTTATTATCTAAATAAATTTAGGAACTTAAACTATTAATTAAAGTACAGTGAATAAGTAATTCTGAAATTTAGAAATTACCACTATTTACTCAGTTTATCAAACTATCAGCACGTGACCCGGTCACCAGCGTAGCGCGTTTTGATAAAAGGATCTACTCTCGATACCTGACAATATCTTAACGGATCGAACGGGTTTTATCTTAACGGGTTTTAACATTAATTGTAAAATATCGAAATACAATTAAATAAAAAAAGTTATGCGTGTTCCCTCGGAGTTATACTTAAATACCATCAAAATTTAACCCTAGTGGTGAATCCACTTCCTAAGATAGGTAAGGGGATGGGTGACAACAGGGTCGCACTGCGACGGAAGGGCCCAGTTGGGTCCCTAAAAATTAAATTATCACTTACAAAATTAGTTTCAGGAATAATTATTTTCAACCCTTTTTCGAATTTTATTTCTCTCTTATTGTATAAACGAACCAAGTATTTGATCTAATTAACATTCCGGTGGTAAAAAGCTGGAACCTAGCATTTGCGGGCCATCAGATCTTATCTACCGACTAGTTTCCGGCGCCCGAGGGAGGCCTGCCTAGGTTGAGGCCCGGGTGTCAAACGCCACCTAGACTATATGGCCAGTATCGATGGCCGTCGGTTTCGGCCTTTGTTTCTAAATGTTTTTTTCCAGCTGTTACGTGAAGTCAGAAGCTCCCCGTGTCGACGGCGCGTCGTATTCCATGCCCTCCTCAAAGATCTGTTAGCAATCTGACAGCGCCCCCTTTAGAGGACCAAAATCTGCCGTTGTCGCGGCATTGTCTTATCAGGTAACCATGATCCTGGAACGTATAGGGCTACTGAAGGAACACAGATTTAGTACGAGTCTGACAGAAGCTCAAAAATCTTACATCAATCTCACAACAGCGTTATCGTGTAACCCAGTAACATGGGGGGTCATGGTCAGAGAGACAGTCATTCTTCATAAACACTGCTATATAGTTACATCAGGTCAGACTGTAAACAGAAACCAACGCAGTCGGAAAATTCAAGAAAGATTTTTTTTTTTTTAACGCCATCTAGTCCCAAGCTAAGCAGAGCTTGTGTTATGGGTACTAGACAACTGATAAACATACTTATATATTTCTAAATACATACATATTATAGATAAATTACACCCAGACACAGAACAAATGATCGTGCTCATCACACAAACATTTGTCCTGGGTGGGAATCGAACCCACGACCTCCGGCATAGAAGTCAGGGTCACTAACCACTAGACCAACAGGCCTGTCAATTATTATGATAGCGAAAAGCGAAAAATAATAGTTTGAAGCGTGAATTGCTTAACTTACGCCACATTACACTTTGTTTTGAAAATAAAGGCCACGTCTAAACCCTGTATTATCGATAGTCGTTAATAATACAAATAAAATAAGTAGTGTGTGAGACGAAATAGTCAGTCAAGTTATAAAGCTTATTAAGTTAGTGCGCTGTTTTTGGACAAAGTGCGCCATCAATACAACTTTATTTTATTAACGACACATCAGAATGTGTTTATAAATGCTGGTATCAAATCAATTGAATCTATAAACTTTCGCGTTTGTATCCTAAACGGTAACAATACGCCAAGACCCGCGACAGTGAAACGGACAAAGTTGGAAAATAATTCGACAGCGGCAAGTTTATATTTACGCGAAACATTTCTAGTACGTTTTTTGCACAGATTTCAGCATTGGTGCTATTTAAAGCTTTATAAATGCTTGATAGTTTATTTTCTCCAGGAATTGACGACAAAGAGTTGTGGTGTCGCACTTCTCAAAAGCTACAACTTTCAGTAATGTTGTGCCAAAAAGTTCGAGCGTATGTCTGTCAGCAGTGAACTGCATTTGAATTACGTCCCTGCATGTCCTAGTCACAACTTTAACCAGTATTGGGTATTCATGCGAATATAATCGGCTTACTGAGCTTCTGAGCTTCTGTATGATTGGATTAGGTACTATTTGATTATTGATTCTATCTATTGTGTGATATTGGCTCAGTCGCAAAAAAGTCAATGAAATAAAAAACAAAGTCACCGGCTTTCGGAAGAAAAGTTACTTGGTAGGTTATTTTAAACGTTTTGTGGTTGTTTTTGAAATCGGTTACATTTCTTTTAAGTTTTTTTTTTAAACTTAGCTAATTTTTTTTCTATGTTACTAACGCGTCATTTTGTGAAAGAGATTTTCTGCGATAGAGGCATTGTGAGAAAGCGACATTTTGAGAAGGAGTCATTTTGCGACATTTACCGAAAGAGACGTACCTGTACTGTACAGCTGAATAGACTAAATACTATGAGAATGGGAAGACTATCATTGCAGTAGTATCTATCATAATCATTAGTATAAAAAGTTCAGTTTTTTTTTGTAACGTGGTAAAATCATGAAACGAGTCCTCCCACCCAGGGCAGGGCGAGAGGGACTGTCAGACTTGTACTGACTAAAATCCACGGTGTCCAATAGGTACCGGGGTCACAGTAATTCGTTAGTCCCGCGACCCATAACAAGTTCAGTAGAAGTCCAGAGCTCTGTGGTAGTAGAGACAGAGGTAAGTAGGGTCGCGAAATTAACGAGTCGTGAAACAAGAGGCACACTTGTATGGCTTTTCAATTAAAATACGAAATGTTAATACTCCGTGCCTATCAATGAAATATCACTACTAAAGAAAACGACCCTTCTATTTTAGAACACGAGTTGATTAAATCTTCGAATATTGGTTAAATTTTTTCGTTATTCAACCCACGTAGCAGTAGATAGGTATAGCACAGACAGTGAGTTTCACTCTGTGAAGAACTCATGACTGGTCACGTTTCTATTGTTTGTTTAAAGTTCAATGCATTTTCAGCAATCCATGCCGAAATTGCCGAAATTCGTGGAATGTGAATTCGTGTTAGACTTAGAAAACAATTTTTAAAGTTCAATAGAAAGTTCTGAGGTATTCCTCGAAGCGCTAACGTTTTGAAACGCTCCCATCTAAGCGCTCCCGTTTTGTTCCTCCAAGCGATAAAAATAATAATACGAGTATTTATTTCCTCGAAGCGCTCCCATGATTAACTTTCGATGATGGGACTATACTTACTGAATTTATCGATAATAACTAGGAAGGTAATAAGAAGAACACATTGTTATAATATACAAGTAGCGGCCCGTCCCGGCTTCGCACGGTTTTGTTTTTCTTTTTTTTGTAAATCCTTTATTTCTTCACAACATGTTTTCATTGTCAACGTAACTGTTAAATGTAGTAGTTAAACTGTTTAGGTAGAGATTGCAGTGTTTAAATGTATGAGCACATAACCACACCCCTCCCCCTAAATTTCGAGCGATATAACCTAGATTTTTTAAATTGTTTGTTTTTTAATTATTATTTTTTTTGTACATATTACTAGTAAGTTTTTATTTATAGTTTGTATATAATTTTAGTAATGTAGAATATACATTAGCAAATTAAATAAAGTAAATAGAGTTTCAAAAATTTTAATATATATTTTTTTACTTTGTCCCACACCATGAGGATTTCTCCTGTGCCTTGAGTGCGTTTACAAACATATACAAATAGCCAACCCGGAGCAACTACTATATATAATATTTGTTCCGGGCGGGGATCGTACTCGCGACACGCTGCGCGAAAAGTAAAAGGTAAGTACAAGGAAGACATGACAGCATCTTAGCGTCTTGTAGCTTCTTCTCACGCTAATGGAAAAATACGTAAGGTACTGAAATGTGATTATTATACGTATATAATTTATATTAAGTATATCTATGCGTTTTATTTATAACATCCTCTTTGAATACACGATAACATTAGTCCTTGTATACACATAAGAGTGCCGAAAGCAAAAAGATATTATTCTCTCAATTTAGTAATTTGGATAAGCAAATTCGACGTCGATGATGCACACATGAGTTTTTAAAAATTATCGATATAATTAATTACGTTTACTTCATGCTTTTCTCTGTTTTTAAACGTGGGAGCGCTTTGTGGAAATAAATTTTAATATTTTTAATCATTCCTCGAAGCGCTCCTTTTGGGAGCGCTTGGAGGAACAAAACGGGAGCGCTTAGATGGGAGCGTTTCAAAACGGGAGCGTTACGAGGTATACCTCAAAGTTCTTAATTAGGAAATCTCTTTTCACCTCAATACTTTGATAAGACTAACAATAGTCGTTGAAAAAAAATAGAAAAAGCATAAAATCGGTTTAAATGAATTGGAGTTTAAAAGAAAATAGTATTGAATAAAAAAGTTAACACTTTGCCAGTTCCATCTACGAGTTTAATTACTTAATTGATTCTATGTAAGAAGTCCTGCTGCGGACTTGGTTCGAAAGCAATTTATTTTAAGTAATTAAAAGATCATGTCCCATGTGAACATCTCCCATGTGAACACTTTTTCTTGTTGCTTTAAGTATTTTATCATGTATACGAAATGTTATAAGTGATTTTTTGGTACGTATATTCGTGATGATTCTATTTTATTTCGGTAGAAGAAACACGTGCAGTGATCGCATACAAATTTTATTATGTTCGCTTGACTAGTTTATGAGCTAGCTTCCGTAATACATATTAGGTTTTTAATATTCTTCGCAGAGGTTCGTCGCACACATTCAGTATGATAGGTACCTTCCTACGCGGGAGGGACTGTCAGACTCATCTATACTAATATTATAAAGAGGAAAATTTGTTTGTTTGTATGTAGGGTGTATGGGTGTTGTATGTAAAATTTGTTTGGTTGTCGATTTAAAAAATTGTTTCACTGGTAGAAAGCTGTATTGGTCCTGAGTGACATAGGCTATAAGGGGGGGTTAGGAGCGGGCGAAGCCGCTGGCAAAGGCCTTTAGCTAAAATCCTTGACAAAAGTTTGGATCTTAGGGTCTAAAAAGGCCACTTTGGGCTGAACCATATGTCCGTGATACGTGTTATGATCAAATTATTTATTACTCTATTGCTTAAGGAATAGGATAAAAAATTCCATTATATGAATACTGCACTTCATAATATTATGATTCTGACGGCCTAGAACCCTTGCAATTAACACGGGCGGGTATCAAGGTAAAGATATAATTGGTTAACATTGATATGAACAGGCTCTATGGACCATAACTGAGGAGCGCCGGACGCACCCAGCCTGGTCTCGTCTACCACAATGAAGTCAAAAATAGCGTTGCCATTGACATGAATAATTTATGGTTGAATTAATTCCGTATATTACATCATGCCTTGGAGTGCCCACTATTTATGGTATAGAGCACCTAGGTGAGGTAATAAACGTTTTTTTTATAGAGATATTCAAAACTAACTTTGAGCAATGTCACAGCACAGCTCTGCGGGATGCGATGTGTGACGTATTAGAATGATAAATAAACTGAGGTAATTAAACTGAAATATAAAATACTACAATAATACTTAACTTAAGTAACTATTACCACTTATTTTATATTTCTATTTGTGTTAAGGTATTTTAGGTGAATACATCTAAAAAAAACTGAATGCATGAAAAAAATATTTCCTCAACGCTTTCAGCTGGTGATTACCAGAGGAGTAGGTATTCTAAGACACATTAATGTGCCTTTGATGTTAGATACACGAAATTCTTCTAACAACTACTCTTTTTAACTCTTCAATCATCAGGAATTTAGTATTTTAACATTCTTTCAATGTTTAGGGTGAATTATGATTGAACGTCTGTACCTAATTTATTATTGTAACGTCACGTGTCCGTTTATAAGAATAGATAACAAGAATCATTTCTTGTTATCTATTCTAAACATTCAAATGATATAAAATGGTACGTAGAATTTATTTATTTCGTTTGAACTCCTGAACTCCTAAGCCCTTGAGCCGTATGATAGCGTGGTTGGAGTACTTAGAGACGTTGCGAATTCTCGTTGTCATTTGGTTCTCAACATAACTTTGTTTTGTCGTTCGTCGAATACCGAGTAATAAGTGGTATCTATTAATAGATATTAGGCGAATAGTTACCCAAAAATAAACTTTTGATGAACGAAACGAAAATCTATACATACCTAGAATAAAAGATTTAAAATTATTATTTTTGCTGATAAAATATGTGACAGATGTTCCAGCGGAAAAACAGGGATAATTGAAAAAGATTTTTAATAAAGTCATATATAAAGTTACATAGTAGGGAGAAGGAGGCACCTTAGCACAGGGGCAGATTTGAACAAGTTGATTTCTGAACGCAGCTTTATGTTGATCTATGCCGCAACTTCATTTTTATATTGGCAACATTGATTGTGACAAACGTCAAGTCAAAAAGCGCGCGTGTTTCGTTCTCAAAAAGAGTTATAACCTGTCGTCGTATTTTTACCGGCAAAGTAAAAAATAAAAATAAATGTTGTAAGGGATTTACAATCACCTGAGTAAAGGTTTCCAACTAATTCTTTCACAAAATTGTGCAATACTTAAAAGTTTTCAATTCACGTTGTAGTTTTTCCTTCCAGTTATTTTACATTATTTTTTTTGTAATTTTTTATCTTTTAAGTGACCATGGGGCAGATTTGATCAAAACAAACGGGGCACATTTGAACGAGACTTAAATGAAAATTTTTATGTTATTTTATACATGTATTCTTAATGTAATACTTAATTGTAATTAATTGCAACACCAACTGTAATTAAATATTTATAGAATGGTTAGAACATACAAAAAGAAGCGGGAAAGTACAATTAATGAAGATTATAAAGTTTTACAAGTTTGATATTGAGGTTATTTTATGTTTAATTTTGTGTCTGAGGCAGTATTACATAATTATAATCACAATAAACAAATACTTGTGCAATATAATTATTATTGTTAACAAGGAGGAAGTCAGACACAATTAAAAACTATAATTTTTATTTTTGTTACTGTAATGGAAGATTTAACTTTAGAAGTTTCGTATAAGTTTATTTATTTTTTTAATAACAACATTTATCATTATAATAAAGACAAATTATTACTCTTTTCTCTCATTTTTCTGGTGTCTATCCCATTTTTCAAAACTGCCCCATCTTGATTCAAATGTGCCCCCATGGGGAGGCAGATTTGAACAAATTTGAGTTTAAAAAAAAACATATTTTACTCTTAAACGATTTCAACAAATTCAAACATTTCATCATTTTTAAATTAACAAAGGATTTAGTAAGCTTAGAAAAATATGTCTTTTCTATTTCTCCTTACAGTTGATTTTTTGGGAGTCCAAATATGAAAAATGTGCTAATGTGCCTCCTTCTCCCTTACTCATCAAAAAACGTTTGGGATTGCTAGCATAGGACGATATATTTTTTTAATTCTATGAAAAAAAATTGAACTGCTTTATTGTTTTATATTCTAAATCTATATTTTTGAATAAGAATCTAAAAAGAAGAATAAATCATAATAATATTTTAAAGTAGCAAAAAAGATTTCGATTTTTCAAAATGATCGCAAACTTCTTTTGATGTGAGTATATTCTAAAATCAAAATACAGCCAAATCATTAAGTCCAATGATCATATTGTGCAAGCAGTAACAGTACCTAAGTAATTCAATTTACCGACATTGTCGGATTCAACAAGAGAGGGCGATGCATGAAATTTAATCAAATCAATACTGCACTATCTATTGCTAATCTACTTGTCCATTCAGAATACAATCATCGAATAGGGAAATAAGTGTCCTATGAGTGTATATACTCTCCTATCCTATACTAATAAACGAACAATATTTGTATTTATTTTCCGGTTCTCGAAAACGGCTCTGAAATACATGGGTTTACAGGGGCGAAAAATCAATTCCGTTTTGTCCTCTAACTAGTTCGATATGTTTAAGCAATAAACATAGACTTTTTTATTTTTTGTTTTCGTTTCGTTACTTATTTGTTTATTCGACTTTTCCCATTTTTTTAACCGTCTTCAAATAAGAAGAAAGTTCTCAATTCGACTGTATTTTTTTAAAGGTTTTTCTATTTGCAACCGAGCAAAGCTCGGTCGACCAGGTACTTATTCGAAATAATATAACTTTTTGAATTGATGGATGGTTGTGAGTCGATCACATCAAAATGTTAAATGGATCCGGAAGAAAATAGATGCAAAAATAGTTTAGACTACAATAACACAAAGGAAATATTTTAACCCGTGGAATAATTTTATAACATAAAGATACGCGTAAAAATCTAGTGTGTCAGTTTGCTAGGGGTGGCAAAGTGACAAACTATAAACGTTAATGTTCGGTAGTCTCCAATAGATTTTCAACTTTGTTTCCTAGCTCATCAAGTTTAAAGTCTATAAAAGCCGTGACCCCGGAACGTAAAGGGCTATTGAAGGACACCGTGGATTTTAGTCAGTACAACTCTGACAGTTCCCCCTGCGGGACACCACACAGGACACTTGGTGGGAGGACTCGTTTTTTAATTTTACCACGAAAAATAATAAGTTTACTAAGCGTATGCTAGTCTCCTGGTACCTTACAGTAGCAGTAAGACCTATGACTTTTGGGAGGGCTGATTTTGTCGGCCGATTTTGGTCCTTTATAAAAAGTTAATTGGTTGACCACAATTCTTTGGTACACGCTGGAGAAGATAGAGATAGAGATGAGTGATTTAACCAAAGGGATTTATATTTTAATGTCTTTGGATTTAACCTACTTGACTGTTTGGTTCGTCACTTTAATGAAAATATCTGCAATAAGATGTATTTTAAAATATCGCAGATAAAAATATTAAATTTTTCTGGCCTACGAGATTAAAGGATTTTTTGGAAAAAACGGTCTATTTAGTACTAGCCAAAAAACCCATTTTGTATTACAAAAAGTCCCATCTTCAAAAAATCAGCATAATGTAAAAAATAATAAAGATAAGCAAGCTGTTATTATTGTTATTAATGGTGAAAAGCAGAAGAGAATTGTGTGAATTTACCTATCCTGAAATTTTGGCCACTAAAAAGTTTGCAGTTCAAGACTATGCACGAAATACCTCTGTTTTGAAAAATCGAAGCAGTTAATTTAAGTAGGCGTACATGTGCATTTGAAAACCAAAATAAAATTAAATGAATCCAGTCATATGGCATAATAACAGTGAAAGTACTGTAGTTGAGCTTAATAAAAATAAATATCATAGTAAAAATTATAAAACATGTAAACATAATATACCCTGCCGATGTTCATAATGTAAAACATAATGATGCCAACGATGAACCGAAAATCGATTTTCACTAATATTATATCGTTCTATAATAATATATGTGACAGTAGCATAAAGCCGTGAATCTACAATTAAATGAATATCAGGTAACCATAATTATGCATTTAAAAGGTCAACACGATCCTCGTTTATTGGGTTATTTCATCAAAACCTTTAGATCTGAATCAATTTAAAATTATATAATGAGGTTGCGAATTTAACTATGTATTAATTGCGGGCGGTAAAACAGATCTCACGTTGCATTGGCTGTTAAAAAAACCTTTATGCCTTTGTCAAACAGACAGGCGAGTCCAAAGCGATAACGAACCGATACGAGATGTCAGTCCGATAGTTCTGTCACGCTAACGGATCGCTTTCGCTTTTCTATGTGACTGGTTTCAAACAATTCCATACATTACAAATAAAAACGCCTCGCTTCGCATTCGCGACGCCCGTCTGTTTGACAAAGGCTTGAATCTTTGACACACATAATAACAAAATCTGTCACCGCGTCCGACTAACCGCACAGAGTAGCAGTGTCGTGTGAGGATTGTCATGACAACACCTTTTTTCCATCGAGCACGCGAAATTATAGGTACATTACTATTCGAGATATTTTTTTTTTGTTCAAGTTTGCCATAAACGCCTGCGTTGCGTAGATGTCTGAAGAAAGAAACATTTCTTTCGGAAATAGTGATGGTTCCGAAAAACAAATTAATCTCCTGCGATCTGTGGCCGACTATTATTCTCATTAATCAGCGTTATAATGAATTAGTTTTTCAATAATGTTACAGTTAAAATAGCACCACAGTCTATGAAATATGAAAGGTAATTTATGATATAATATAATAGTAGGCAAGTGACGATAAAAATTACAAAGCATAGTTTTCAGTAGAACGTAATTAATGCTGGTAGGAAAGTATTATAGCAGTAAATAGTCATGTTTATTTTTCTAAAATTTCAGTATCTCATTCGGTCGTTTCGTCATTTTTATTCGCATAAAAGTTATCGGAAAGTTAGTATTTTCGGCAGTACATTTAATGAGTTTTTTATTTGAGCAAGGACAATTCTTCTTCTTTTTCTGAGCTTTTACGCTGACGATCTGTTTGTACAGTGTCATGTTAAGCGTACTAAAAAGATTTTAGTGGATCACTATCACTAGTATAATTTTCCTATATTTCTACTATTAATGGGCGACTCGCTGTCCGACCATGGACCATGCCCGGGTCGGCGGCGCGTTGTGTTCCACGCGCGCCTCAAGTAGTGTCAGCATAGTGACGGGGCCTGTAGAGGGCCAAAGCCTGCCGGGGTCGCGGGACTAAGGGATTACCGTTACCTCGGTACTTAAAGGGCTATTGAAGGACACCGTGGATTTTAGTCAGTACAAGTCTGACAGTCCCTCCCGCCCTGCCCTGGGTGGGAGGACTCATTTGATGATTTTAACACGATAAAAAAAAAACTACTATACTTATATTAGTCAAAGTACGAGTATTTAGTACTTTTCTTAACTCGTGACGTTTCTAAAACGTGAATAGAGGCACCGTGAGTCAGTGGTTATTTTATAAACATTCCCAGTAATTTCATAAAGTTTTGGAATTCAATAATAAACAAATTGGATTGAATCGAACTTCTATTGAAAATTCGGTACAGCTACTCGACATTCGTAGCAAAAATTCGAACTCATAACCCAAAAATGCAATATGATTCATACAGTACTCTGCCTAACAAATACGCACGATATTAACAAGTGTATTCATCGGGTTTTCCATTCAATGTGATACTCGTCAAACGTGCATTCATCAAACCACTTGGTTGCATCCTCATAAAGTTTTTTTTTATAAAGTTTGTTTATTGTGTTGTTGCAGGTATAATACTCATTGATTTTAAGGACGTCACTTAAAATCAATAAGTATTCAATTGCTACCACAATTTCTCTGTGAATATCATATGACCGTTGAGGAATAGGTATATAATATATTACCTGTTAATTTAGTCTGGGCTGTCCGTTTAATCTTTGTTAAAACGCTAGGTTTTGGTCTCTCCTGGGGGCTTAGACGAAGTAACAATTTAAAAACGATAACCAAGTTAGTAAAAGACTAAAGTTTATGGGATTGACATAAGCCGCGTTAAGTCGCGTGGCCAATCGACATCGTTATCGCAAGTTGGTAGACAAAGTTTATAATTCGTAACGAAACCAGAAAGTACGAATCGTTATCGTGTTTATCCTAACTGCGTAGACAAGCAGCGCTTTCAGTAGAATGTTAAAACGTTGTAGTATTGAAACAATGAGGCCGGATTTCATTCAGCAACAGATTTTTGACATAGAGTATTTACTGTGCTACAGGCATTATTGCATCTCGAATAATTATAAAATGCATTCTTTATTCAAAATGTTGGTAAGTTCAGTCCATAGTCGGTCCCCTTGTGATCCAGCAAGAGGCCTCGCCAGGTCACCATGTATTTTATTGATAAGATCGCGTCATTGCTTACAATGCTCATGAATAAAACTTGGATTTACTTACGTTTCCATATACTCAAGCAGCGTTGACAATTTTTCGGGACTTGCTCGCACACTTGAATCCAGGTTTTATCACTTAAAAATTAAAATAGATTACTCCATCATCGTTTGAACATCAGTCACTTATAAAAATCAGTCTATTTTGATTATCATTAAGTTTTGGGGACGATTTAAAAGTAATATTGTTTGTTGTATTGTTTTTATTATAATTTTAAGACGATTAAACGCAAAACTCACTTATTCTTAAATTAAAAAACTACAACAAAAACTATCGTGGGTTTGATCCAATTTGAACTTCTTGACGGATACTGACAGCTAAGTTTTCGATATCACAACCAATAATTTCTTTTCATCTATATATATAAAAGGAGAACTGACTGACTGACATATCAACGTACAGCCGAAACTACTGGGGCTAGGAATGTGAGATTTTGCACACGGCTTCCTATTATAATGTAGGGGAGCACTAAGAAGAGGTTTTTGGAAATTTTACCTTTAAGGGGGTGAAAAGGGGGAATTAGGAAAGTACGTAACCCACGCGGACGAAGTCGCGGGCAAAGTGCTAGTAACTTATAAACAATTCGACACAACGATCGCGATATTAGTGTTACATTGGCTATGAAATGTTTGTCGTCATCTCAAAGACTTTATTGTTCGTCGTATTGTTTAAGAGCTATGTCGCAGCCAGGCATCTTTTATGGAGATGGAATTGAATAGTTTAGTTTTATTAATTAGCTTAATTGATGTCCTAGACATTTTTTAATACATTGAAGATTTTTTGTATTGTTGAAATTTCTTTATTCAATTCCCATCTTTTTAAGGTTTTATTAGAATATAAAAATAATGGAATAATATCTCTCATCTGAAAGCTGCACAGACCTTTGTAGCACCACTGCCACACTGGCATTAAATTCTTTGCTGGATCGTAATCAGAAACAGGAAAATAAAATGAGCTTTTCTTTCATCTAGAAGTCTAGTCTATAATGCCTGTGAGCCTGTCTGGAAAGTCTATGAAGAGGTTATTATATTAATATATATTAGTTTACTGTATCATGAAACTTGGGTAGTATCATGAAACAGCGACCTTAACAATATGTTAAAATGTGACCAAGCAGAACAAGGACTTAGGTACTTGAGAAAACTTCAAAACAAATTGCAAGCCGGTCTTCTCCAGACTGTAGTAAACTCGAGTTTCAAGTTTGAAAGTGAAGGCGCTAACTACTTACTTAGCCTATTTTATTTTATTATTCTGAAGCTACAAATAATACGAAGTAGCAGGAAAATAAATAATTATTCCTTGGAACAATTTGGATGAAATGAAGATTTTAAATTACCTACTATTTCGAGTCTTGTTATGAAACAAGACACAACTCTATTCTTACGGTTAAAACTTGTCATTCAAAGCGTTATTCCTTAAATACCTACTAGCTTTTCAAATGTTGTATTGTTGCTTGTAGGAATTTGTTACGTTAAATCGAAAGTTAGTATAGATTCATTCCGGTTCAGCCTGTATTGTCCGTCCTTTTTAAACTAGGTACCTTACCTAAACGTGTCATATAAATAGTAAACATAATTGAGTTCATGCATGACCGATAACGGCTGGAACTTAAATGGAACGAGTCAAAGTAAGATGCGCTCGGCGCTTTTAAGTGATGTAACGAATATTCGCATTCATTTCCGATGCGAATGTTTTCCGAATATTTGTAAAATACTATTTTTTGTTTTATTAATATTATGATTTGAATATGGAAACTACACGTAACGTGATAGTCTTGAGGTAGGCAACTAAATTCAAATAGTTCTGTTAGTCCAATTAAAATATTGACTGGGAGCGTGGCGTCTCCTATAATCTGGTTTCTCGGAGGTCGGAAGCGGAGGATGGTTTGAGGTCGGGGTCCTGGTGCTGAGTGGCCCATGTTCACTGGACGTCCTTATATTATTTATATAGCCCGGTATTGATATGGATCCCCCGGAGGAGTCTGGGGGATGCAGCTCATCTAAGGAGGGGCAAACCGAGCCAGGGGAGAAACCCAGTCCAATATTAAGAGAATCGCAACAAAAATTACAAAATATCTTTTTATTGTGATAAAATCATCAAACGAGTCCTACCACCCAGTTACATCAAAAACATCTGCTAATACATATATGAGAAAAAAGAGTTTGAAATGTCTATTCATATTAATAAACATAATCAACCATATGTAAGTCAAATAAGTTTTATTAGCCTAAATTCATTCTTATTTCCTTAGCAATTTGTAATTGTAAGTAGAAGTTAACTTTGGTCTTTTTATTTCTTTTTTTCTATTTTTTTTTCTGAGAATTATTTGGGTTTAATAAAATGTAAAGTAAATAAAAACAAGATAAATTTATTTTGATTGCTTTGTTAGTCTATCTGTCCATGTCGAGCAGTCTTATTGGCTTTCCTTCAGGATTTTTTTAGTAACTGTAAACGTCATGCTCAGTTGATGGCAATAGGCTCGCCCCGAAACATTACTGACGGAATGTGGGTGTACAATTAGGTACACATCTGCCTAAACCTTCAGGAATAACAGGTGCGACGTTGCATCAATTTCTTTTTTCAGAAAACAAAAAAGTATTTAAAATTATTTATATAAGTTCTTTGTTTACAGTTAAGTGTATAAAGAAATTCAGCTCCAGTCTAAATTTTTGAATTGTGTTGAATGAATGAAGTTACATTCATTCAATTATATCGACATGGCAATGTTCGGTTTAAATATGTCTGATATGAAATGTCTGACATATTTATCATTTTGTGTGCGTTTTATTTGAATATTGAAGATATTGAATATTCGCATCCGCATTCGCATTCGCGAATGTGAAAAATCAAACATTCGTTTCATCACTCTAGCGCCCTTGTTCTCTTTGTAAAGCGCCGAGACTCGCAACTGGCAAGTCTCGCAACAGACTTGAATCGCTGGGTGTTTGCTTTATCTTGATGTCACTTACATTTGTGACATCGAAGGCTGCGCTGTGTTGCCATACCTGTACATTTATCTACGACACAACAGCATCTTTGTAGCTTCACATGTTCAGGCATTGTTCTTTTTGTATGCATCACGTTAAGGTGCGTACACACCGCAGTTACTTTTTGTGGAGCAGCAGAATGTAACACGATAATATTAACATTCTTCAGCTTTTGCGACTAATAATAAATAAGTTCTTTTCCGGCGGTTGCCTCTAAAATTGGAAATGTTGCTTTTTCGTGGATTGCACCTGTATTGACACGAAAAAGCTAAAAATGTTTTCTGTAACAGTCTGTATCTCAGTTACTTTATTAACAAAATCACTACTTAACTGTTTTCAATCTTGCATATAAAGTTGCAAGTTTCTTTAGCTACAAGTTTCAATAGCTGAGCAGCAGATTTGTTTCAGTAGTCGCCTGAAATTTCAGTAACTTGTACGAGTTATACGCAAACCCGTGAGATGTTATCGACACACTGTGACCTAACAAGTTAACGGGTTACCGAAGTAAAGTCACAAGTGCTTGCTGATGTATCAATTCTAGCTATGTATCTTTTATGGATGACAGAGTAAACGATGTTCGTCGGTGCACGAACTGATCAATGACTACATGTTACGTAATTATGTTTTAGAAGCACAACTTTGGAGTAAGTATTTGGATAAACTGATTATTATATTATGGTCTATAAGCAGCTTAACATTAAAAAAGTCCAGATTCCGTGTTCAAAACAAAACGTAACGTGAGACCACTTTTTCTTTAAAATATGTGAGTAAGCGCCACATTTAAATTTTTTCCTTCGATATGTTCACTTGTTTTACGTAGGAATAGAACGAAGAAGATATTTTTCCCTACTTTGCTTGGCTTTAATTCTCAGTGGTCTACTAGGAATCTGGACATTCCATAATTTAAGTTATACAACTTTATTCTGTCCACCCAAATAAAACAAGGCATACATCTTCCATCCATTCCTCCTTCCGGCGGCGTTAGTATTTCCCGTTCAATTAGATTGTTGAAACCCGTAGATAAATCTATGCTCGTTGATTCACTAAGTTTATTCTGTTTTATGTGCATAGCTTTTATGCTTTTTTCTACAAAATTCGAAAATTGAAAATACGTTAATAAAAACTAAATTATTCAGTAACGAGATTTTACTACTGTATACAAAGTGTATTAACGGAAAATCAATTAAACAAATTCAATGGGCCAGCCAGCTCGTTACGATGAATATGGCAGATGTAGGAGACTATTATGATTCGCTTGTTTTTAATTAAAACGGGCCAACTGCTGTCACCCCCTTTTTTTCCTTATAATAAAAAAAATGCAAGCCTGATTTTTTTCTCGTGGCTTTAAAACTAAATGATGAAATATTTTAATTGATGTGCTGGGTTGGCTGATCAATTAAAACAATATATAATTTCATCAAATAAAAATATTTGATGCAATTATGAAATGTAAATATCATCAAAAGGGTTAAGTACCGTTGAAGCGACGCTCCCGGTCCGGACCTGTCATAACAGCTCTTACTTATGCTTTAGCATAGTTTGTACCGGAAGCATGTTTTGCTTACGTACCGGAAGTGAATCTAGTGAACATTGAAAGCGCTGTCTAGCTACAAATAGAATGTCTAGTAAAGGGAACATGGGTGTGTTAGACACTTGCAGCAGAAACGTGGCAATATTGAGAATGTTATGCTTCGTAAAATTATTTACTTCCTAACTACTAGTCCACCAGTCAATGGGGACAAAAAAGAGGCTTTGCCTTGCATTAGGTGGTGTAGTTTAAAAAAAAATATGTATTTATTAAATATATGCTACTCATGAAAAATTTAAGTTTTCGACCTCGAGGAGTGTCTGCGTTAACCGCCATCTTGGATTAAAGGGGCCCAAATTTGTTCTCTCTCTTATGTGAGAGCTTCAACAGTTGGCTTTATGTGAAAAATGCGTAAGGGAAGTTTGAAGACAATAATATCCCACAATTGGTATATGTACGTATTCAGTACGTCTTTTAGATATGAAGTTAAAAGAGGGAGAACGTTCAACATTAAAAAAAAAATTTCATGAGTAGCATAATTCAATTGCCATAAAGTCCAAAAAATATAGACCGAACTTTGTTTTTCTTTCTCTATCGAGAAAATTTCATTGAATCGTGTTTTGATTTTTATCTTAATTTACATCATATAGTCAATAACTATATTTCGTAGATAGGCAATTAAATAAATGCACCTACTTCAGTCTATTATGTCTTCGGCCTATGACAGCATTTATATACTCACAAAAATTTCCGAACTTCCAATGCCTCCATAAAAGATGTAAACTTCAAGTTAAGTACTGTTTTAGCTCTTAATTTTCTTTTAGTTAGTTCATTAAACTGGAGTGAAAAAGTCTTACCAGACTTGAAAAGTCGCGGCAAGGAAGAAACAATGTTGAGTCCGTAGTCCGTAACACAGCTACGTGACTTTGACTGTGCAACTTCAACTAATACTTTATTAGTTCATTCGAAACCTTCAAAGTACTAACTGAAGATTTTCTTGGACTTCGCAACATGCATTCAGTTAGCTGAAATGGTCCAGCCATTGTGTGTCGGGCAAGAACACTTTTTTTTTTATGAGTCCTCCCACCCAGGGCAGGGCGGGAGGGACTGTCAGACTTGTACTGACTAAAATCCACGGTGTCCTTCAATAGCACTTTACGTACCGGGGTCACGGTAATCCCTTGGTCCCGCGACCCCGGCAGGCTTTGGCCCTGTACAGGCCCGCGCAACGCGCCGTCGACCCGGGCATGGTCCATGGTCGGACTGCGAGTCGCCCATTACTCGCTGCCCGTATGCACGCGCCTACGGTGGCCGGAGATCGTCTTGACACTTGGATGTACTAGGAGGATGTCTATGTAGTGGGATGGACAGTACAGTGACAGAAAAAAATCGAGAGAGACAGAAAAGTTTCTTCCGAACCTAGGTCCTATATGGAGCTAACATGGTTCGTTTTGCAATATATTGGCAACTCGTCCTCTAATGAACCGTGGAGAAAAAGGCAATAAAGTATTAGTTTGGCTTTGGCCTCTTTCTTGAAGGTTTTAGTTTTGTCGGCATTACATTTATTAGTGAACTTTGAGTGTTAGGCCGAAAGGGTCATTTGAGACACCACATAATACATAGTTCAATCAGGAGCACTACACTGTTAATAACTCATCATTACATTGGATGAGTCATGTATAGTCATCTATATCGCTGAACATTTGTATACTTTTGTAGGCTGAAAAAGTGTACAAGCCAATTAAAAAGTTAAGTAAAAACTTCTCAAGATCAACTTACTACTCAACAAAATTTTAGTAAACATGGAATGGAAGTAAGATCAGATATGATGTCGAACAGCTTTAAAAGTCGTTCTCTATCTCCGTAAAATCTTTTCCACGGCATCATTTACATTCACGAAAGCAAAACTTCGCATGTACGTACTTACATACCACGAGGCTGCGCTCAAGAACCTTTTATGTTAGACTTCGGGCAACAAGTGCAAGGAGAAGCATAATATGAACCAACAAGTTTAGAACGTTTCACTCGACAGCTTTATATCATCATGTACGAATACGATACACATGTAGGTAAAAAGGAAAATATTCTCACAAATACTGGCAACATTTACGTGGTCAAAGAGACGTAATATAAATCTCCTCGTATTATATACTGCGTGCAACTGCGTTCAAGGAGCGCAGAAAGGTTTCGAACTCAGAATCCAAATAAAAAGACGTTTAAAACCTCCGAACGGAACAGGTTTCATGTTAGGGCCTGACTTGTATTTTGTTCCTTTTTATTCCAAATGTTTGACGGAACGTTTTGTTGTCATATTTCTGGTTCTATGACTAGCCACTACCTATCGGGCGATCAATATTAGTCTGTTATGTATTTGGTGTTATGGCCATCTTCTCCGAAGACACCTGCGACCGACCCATCATTAACAACAGCGAACGGTCCTCATTACTTTAGTAACAGTTTAGCCTCTAGGAGCCTTTGTGTCTCCTTGCCGAAGGTTATTATGAGTATTAAGTAATATTGACTGACAATTAACTTCAGTGTTAGGTATTAGGTGGATAATTATAGTTTTAACCCTTTTTATTAACCTTTTGCGATACTCCGAATAAACCACGGTTTTAAATAAAATAAAGTGCTTTTAAATGTCCATGTGCATTGAAAATGGATTTTGACTATTTATAGTGCTATAAATCGATGTTTTGACATGTCGACACTGAAGCAATGGCGGCTCATGTTCCTCTGATTTCAAAATGAATATCTGTATGAATAACAAACTCCCGCATTTTACAACGAATAGTAGACAAGTTGAATTTACAATATCTGTGTATTATTAAATTTGTGGTGTGTGTATTGTACAGACTGAGCGTCTATGTAATGTGATATACGTTCGTCACATACCTACATGCCCGTGATACCAGCGAATACCTGACCTTTAATGAGACAAAGGGGAGAATGTATCTTTGTTCATGTGAACTACACAATATTAAGAACGGGTGTGCTCAAAAGCTATTTATGCATGGGACATAAATCCACACTTTGCAAACAATTATGTGTTATACACACAACGCGGTTGATCACCGCTTGATGTGACTAGAAAACAGTCCTAATTTTTGGCCAAAGAGCTAGTAGCATTAATTGCCATTCAGCCTGGCCATGTCGCCAATTTTCTGGGTAGCTTCCCCGTTGACAGCTTTGTGGGTGAATTTATTGACACCCCGTTATTTTTTTTTATTTGTACATAAAATATTTTTATTATTATTTTGTAGTTTGATAAAGTGTAAGGATTTGTTTAGTGTTTCCTAGCTCGACAGTAAACGTCAAAACAATCTAGAAGTTTCCAGGGAAACAATGAAGGGTTGCCATTATCGTTTTTTGTCATTATTAATTTAAGGTAATTATAAAAATATTTTTAATACATTTGTGTACATTCAGAGATTGGAAATAAAGAGTACAGTCTTAAAAAATGAGAGTAATATATTTTCTATGGTATGTACTTTTTCTTAACTCTAAATTAGTTGATAATTCTAAATAACTGAACAACTCTAGTATAGACGACGGTTATAGACTTAAACATTAAGAGCTCTTGATTTTTGTAACCTAACCATGTTTTCTGTTCCCGCCACTTGCTTTGATAACCGAAATCGTGGACGACTTCTAACCGAAGATCTATTCATAGTACGATATGGATGCAAAGCCAAGTGAACTTACCTTTAATTGCATCTCACCACTGATACTTTTAGCATTCTTTTAACAGCGCTTGAAGAGTTCGTTAATTGACCCAGGGACTTAATAAGTACTATGTGTTTACTGGTATTAAGCCATTTTGGTGACAAACTTCATTTTAATTCAATAGCTTTTGAGTGTTAGAGTTACAACAACCACCAAACCATCCTCATTAACTGTGTCATTTATGTTTAGAATAGTGCATAAATTAAATAAAAACAGGTTGCAAAAGCGAAAATATTAGAATCCCGCCTGGAATAAGCACAAGACAGCCCTGTCTAAACGAAAACACTTTCCCAGTTTGTACTGAAGTGGTAGTATAGGAATTCATTCAATTCGATTCTAACATGGTCAATATTGCAGATTATGGAGTACGCTTACACCGACAAGATATATAGTAATTAATATTAGAGAATGCCTGGCAACCCTTAAACAAGGTTAATTACTGAGCTATCAAAATAGAGCGATAATGGCGTTTAAGATCATGGGTCGTTGTACTTTGTGTGCACGCACGATACACGTGAGAACATATTATACCATGGTTTAACAATTGCCAGTCAGTAAAATGACAGAATCTGGCTGGCAGGGTTTCGATGCCCAGAATACAATGATATGTGACATTTAGCCTGTCTTATCCCACTGGTGGGCAAAGGTTTCTCGCGATGACTTCCAATTCTGCCGATTATGAACCAATGTAGGTTTGCCTCTCTTATGTAACTCAAATTTTTGTTTGTTTGCAGGGATCTGCGCTTCAACAAGATTGTCGACATCGGACCTGGCACACTGACACACCTGCAGTCACTGCGCTCCTTACTCCTCAACGACAATCGCCTGAGAGAGCTACGCACGGGCACCTTCCACGGCCTGCGCCGGCTCAAGTACTTGTACCTCTACAGGAATCACATCCAGTACATCGAACAGGATGTCTTCCAGGGACTCGTACATCTCGAACAATTGTAAGTATCTACCTCAAAACCGTTATCAAAAATTACTGACACATTATTATTATAGTTTCACAGAGTCAAGGAACTTTACATAGTACAAAGACCTTTCCATGGAATGGCTAATGATAATAAGAAATGTGATATAAGCAGATTAGCTCAGCTATTTGGAAGCACGTGTCGAGCTCTTCCAATGTTCTACATTAGTTATTTGATATTAATAGTACGTTGGTAAAATATAAATGAAGATTTCTTATTTTTAAAATTATTGTACCAATATTAAAATAGATACTTACCAAGATGCCTAAAGAATAATGGCTTTTGTGAGCTAGTAGGCATGTGCACATTAGGCGCGATCGCATACTGTAAGAAAATTCTGATGCCTGTCGGCCCCGCATATTATGTGAAATTTTGATCCGTCAACTTTTAGTCAATACAAAATGTGCCTTCCGGCGAGCATCAGAATTTTTCTGATAGAAATTTCTTACAGTATGCGGTCGTGCTTAAACTTATAAATACAGCCACATCGTTCAGAAACTGCCATTAGCCTTTTTTTTCAACTTTCATGAGCCGCTGTCGACATGTTAGCGAACGGCATCTACTGGTTATAAAGTTACTCGTATGACACTGTTCAGAACAGAGTTCGCTTTTAAATAAACGATGATGGTGCATTAATTCACTAAAAGCTGTGCTAGTTGGACGAAAGTTTATTATAGTTTTTAACTAGATATATTACTCTTAATATAAAAAGTACGCACTTAGATCCAATATATGTGTTTTACGCTGATCGTGATGCAGTGGTAGACGCCCACGGCGACTGACGTCGGCAGATGATCTCCGGCCACCGTAGGCGCGGGTATGCGGGCAGCGAGTAATGGGCAACTCGCTGTTCTACCATGGACCATGCCCGGGTCGATGGCGCGTTGAGTTCCACGCGCGCCTCAAAGAGTGTCGGCAAAATGATGGGGCCCCCCTCTAGAAGCTCAAAGCCTGCCGGGGTCGCGGGATTCACGAATTACCGCGATCCCGATACGTAAAGGGCTATTGAAGGACACCGTGGATTTTAGTCAGTACGAGTCTGACAGTCCCTCCCGCTCTGCCCTGGGTGGGAGGACTCATTTGATGATATTACCACGATAAAAAAAAACGCTGATTGTGATTCGACCCAGAGCTTAATCGCGCACTATCGCTATTACACAATAGGTACTTACCTAGTTTCCAACACCTACATACCTATTAATATCATCTATAGAATCTACAATGTGTATTTCGGAACTTAATCGTTTTTGCCAATAAAATTAATATTTTAGATTTAAAGTATCCGGTAGGTAGGGACACTCAAGATAACTTGTGTCGGCCCCTAACATGAGATAAGATAAAGGGACTTGTGTGTTTACATGATCTGTACACAGTTTTTTATGACCTAAATTAAAACCAACGATATTTTGAACAACACTCTTTGGAATCATAGAGTAAAATTATGCAGTGTTAAAGCTTTTATATTTTTTTAGGTAATTGTAACCGGGATAGTTGCTCCTGCGGTAGCGTTATTAGTTGCCAAGTTTCTAATTACTCTAGTTACACGAATAAATGACATTTTATTTTATTTTTTTATCTAGAGTCCCTAAAACTAACATTAAGTTAGCCATGTTGCAGGTCTCTATGTTAATGCATGGCAAGTCAAGGTGCGATCAGTTTTTGCAGGATAAATGTTCTTTTTCTCAACGGAACATCTATCCTTTACGTAATTTACATTGAATAGGCAACGATCCCATGTAAGGGAAAGATGACCCTCCGAAAAAATAGCCCATAAGTATTCTGGAAACATCAAAGATGGTGTTTTTTCTTTTATTTTTAAAATTATAAATCAAAGAAGCTATCCGTTTTAAAAATTAAGTAGTTTATTTTTTGTACTGAGAAATATAGGTAAAGTAATTTCAATTAGTGCGGCAACTATCCCGGTTTTACCCTATGCGAATTAAAATACGTACTCGGTTGAGAGACGCCATAATAATCTCTGACAAAGGAATCCTAAGTTTGTATTATTAGCTATTTTCATCGTTTAGCTTGCATACCTACATTTTACGCTAAATTGCTTTCACCTTTCGAAAGTTGGATAGTTATGTAATTATTAGAATTTTTGTGATGAAGATTAATATATTATTACTATCAACGAGTAGCTAACTTCGTTATCTTTTTAACGGACGTTAAAACCGTGTAGATGTCACATGACTTATGACTTACTTATAAACACTCCGATATGATCATGTAATTGAAAGACATTATTTTTTATAGTTTTTTTATTTAATTAAGTACATACATACTACTTATCTATGTGGCCGACGCCGGACGTATTGTGCATAGATCTATACATATAAGAAACTTGCTGTAACCAGCGATTTCGTCCGCTACAATTACTACAACGGTTTCATAAAATCGGCATAATAAACTATCCTATCTGTGCACCAAATTTCATCCAAATCCGTTCAGTCGTTTAGGCGTGAAATAGCCACAAACACACATGCATCCTCACAAACTTTGAAATTTATGATATTATTAAGATATTATTTTGTTTGAAATACTCATGCAGTATCTCTAAAATTACGTTAAGTTACTTGAAAGCAGGCGATATCGTGTAGCATCAAAGGGTGTACGAGTATGCCTGTATATGTACATTCCAATTAGGAACTGTCGAGTAGGTTATGATGAACACTTTTCAGAAACGGCAACACTGTAAACATGTCTAGGAAGGAATAACGAGAATAATTATTCTTGAGATCTTGTTTCAAGGAAATTATGATAACAAATATTCCCTACACAAATACAATAAGTGATATCTAGTAATTGCCTGTGAGACAAACATGGAGTGGTAATGAAAAAGCAATATGTACGAACTATTAATATTTGAATGACCTTGCAAGATTGTTTGCCCAGAAAATGATGTCATTGTTTTATACTTAGGATGAACACTGAGCTAAGGAAAATAGTATAAAAATGGCTCATGGCGCTCCTGTTATTGTTTCAACAAGTACTTAATAAAGAACAGCCTGAAATAAGTTCAGAATTTTTCAATTTACTACGAGTATTATTGAACCATTTGACTGAAAAGTATTTGTTACTCAAGAAATCTAACGAAAATAGACACTTTTATTAAGATTTGCATTGAGAGTTGAGCTTAACATTATTATGTATTCTAGTCTTGTCTTGACACATTGAAAGATGTCAGCCAAGATATGAGTGTCATCTAGATGTTGGTCTCATGCGGAAATAGAACGGCAGCATCTGATAACTACAGGATGATCTTGCACAAAATGCTTGTTGTTTTGCAGCAAAGAATTCTTTTATGATCCGATATATTGTGATCTGAATCTTCTTATGAACTTAGACGAGGCGAAGTAGGTATCGTACGCTAGTGGCGTCCTGTGGTTTCTGCCCACGCCTATCGGTTAAAGGCGTTAGTTCATTTATTATTATGCCTATAGAGTACAGGTACTGTATAGAAAGTTTTTGTTTAAAAAGAAAACTGCAGGCAGTTTTCTTGCTAAACAATTCGGTCATATCCATTTGCCGAATTTAGAATTAGTTTCCAGTGTTCGCTAGATATTATCATCATCATCATTTTTGATGTGGAGTGAAGGTGTCGTCCGCCCGTCACTCTTGTACGAGTCCAAGTCTGCACATCCACTGCGGAGCGGAACAGAACGCAAAGGAGCTGTGCTGCGATTCACCAATCACATGGAGGAGTGGAGAAGAAATGTGGATTTCAAGCAAAGGAAGTGATTGGTCAATTCCTGCACAGCTTGTCTCCGCTCTGCTCCGATCCGCTCCAGTGGAGCCGCAGCCTTAACCAGGTTTAGTAGATGGATGGACTAATGGTTTTGACTATTTGTAGATGGTTTATGTGAAGTTTGCAGAAAATCGATCGAGCGGTTCTTCATTTATCACACTTTTTTTGTAACAAATTATTTCAATGACGGATCATTTTGTTAATGGGGATTTTGCTGTCAAATTGAAACAAGACTTACACTTTATAAGTAGCGAAGCACGTGCCGGGTAGCTACAATATTATTTAAAGTCAAGTGACATTTATATGACCTATGAGGACTGCAGATTTCCATAACTTTGTTCTGCAAAAGGTTATAGTTGTCAGTTCTGTAACATAAGCTCAGCTTATTCTTTAATGAGAATAAGTAACACCTGTTGACCAGTTTATCGCGTACAACTGTAAACAATGACCCGTTTTCCTCATTTATTTCTCACAACTGGCGCGATAGCCTATTGTTTTTCTTGGAAATATATTCATTTCAGTACAATTAGGCCTTATGTCCTGCGACAGGACCTTGCTCGATTGGTCGTTTCAGTAGACTTGCTGTAGTTTATGCCTTCATTTATTTATTCTTATCAGGACTTGCATACTATACATACAATGCTTTAGTCCTCATGGGTTATTTTTGACAATATATGCAACTTAAATTAAAAAAAAAAAAAACTGAATATAAGAAAGATCCCAGCACTACGCTACTAAACAATTCTTTTAAATAAATGTTAAGTGAGTGACTTCTTAACAAACTGCTCGTATCTTGATTGTTTACTTGTTTGTTTTATCTGTGGGTGAACATGCATATGTTTGTGTTAGCCTTGCTAAGCTCTACTTATCTAACTGATCGCTACTCGATCCACGAACTCCGATGGTTGCTATGCCACGCCGCAGCACCCTGGCCGGCCAAAAGGCATCGTCCACACAATTGATTAAGTACAGATTGCTCGGGCACAACGCCAATACCGAGTATTAAAGAGATTTTATGTCTTGACAGTAATTCTGGTAACGTCTTGCAATACAATTATTTATTACTGCTTCAGTTATTATAACCGTCGTTAAAGTATTTATGAATCTGTAGATGTTAATTTAGCGTATGGTATGGTTAGTTCTTCGTATATATTTAATTTACAATCAACTTGTTGATCATTTTTAAATAACAGATGAAAGAAACAGAACTTTACTGAGTTATGATATCGTTTAGGTACATCGAATCGTTGTTTAAAATGTGGTGACAGTGATGAGGATTCAGAAACACTATTCGACTGTTAAAATAATTATATATGTTTATTTGCCAGCCGTTCTGCTTTTAGGAGCAACTTGCTAAATGAACTGCTTTTCAGAAAATAGGCGATACTTTATAATCTCTTGCAAATAAACTTCTGCTGTTTATCTAATAAATTGTAAATGCTAGATGGTTAGCAGAAAGTTTACACTTTATGACTGTGATAAACTAGCATGTGAATTAAAACTCTATTCATCTCGTTGGCGGAAACTGGAATACATTGAGGCACCTGCATGCAGACTTGGTATCCACATTTAGTTACAAGCCAATTTAGTATTGGCCTTTGATCTATAATTAGTTATGCATGGTTCGGTACCGTGGTGTTCATTTACAAAGGCAAATTTTGTAAATGAACACCACGTTGCATACTATAGTCACGGCGTTCATTGCCAGTGTAGGTTGATGAGTATGTACTGCTGTCGCGATATTGATTTCAGTGATTTGACAGAGAGTTACGCTTAATGCTTTTGACAGCTTTATTGAAATGTGCACTGCTATATATATATAACAGGATATCAGTCATGGCTGGCTCTGTGCCTGTAATTGGTAACGAGGGGCCACTGGCGATCTATGTTCGTAACAGGTTTTGGTACTCAACGTTATGATACAAAAGTGCAATACCTACCTATTGCACTTTTGTATGAAACAACTGGTTTCAGTTATCATCATTATAGTATTTGGGTTGTCTAGCGTCATTAAAACTGTTTGTGCAGAAAATTCAGAGAATTCACTGGGTTGAAACAAACTAATCTGGGCTATGTGATATAATACACATATTCCCTAAAAATCTGGTGGGATGAAATATACTTCGTAATTTCAAAAATATTTTTATAGATTGTTCAAAAATATTTAAAAAAAAACAGAACATTATATACGTTTTTTTTTTTTAATTATGCGTATGTATTCCTGAAGTACAAGTATCAAAATGTGTATCAATGCAAATAAATGATATTGTAATAAGTGTTTTGCAGAGAATGATAGGAATATAGAAAACGAGACGATGTTCTACATCAAGTCATGGATCCTTTTAGACGAAACACAGGAGTTATTAGGGTCCATACACACCGTGACGCAACGCTGCCCGCACATTTCATAAGAGCGATTAAAAATCTGACTTTATACACTATACACATTTCACCGATGCCGCGATACACGCGCCTTTTAAAGCGACTCAAATTATAACTTTATTTGGTACACGCTGAACACGAAAATATTACTCATTTCCAGCGTGTATCGGTGTGAACAGACCTTTTTTTGTCGTGGTAAAATCATCAAATGAGTCCTCCCACCCAGGGCAGGGCGGGAGGGACTATCTGACTTGACTGACTAAAATCCACGGTGTCCTTCAATAGCCCTTTACGTACCGGGGTCACGGTAATTCGTGAGTCTCGCGACCTCGGGTGTGAATAGACCACGCAGTGATAATAACCAGCACGTCAGCTTGCAATATTATCGATAATCAAATATTATATACCTAGCACAGAATTCCGCTCAAACCTTAACGTATTGACAAAGTCCAACATCGATCGATTAAATTTCGAAACATTTCGGTTATAAATTATTATTAATGTTTTAACGGGTTCATTGAATGATCACGATTCCTGGAATGATGCAATCATTTTGAAACGTTTAGTTGGCCACTGATTTCTGAGGTCAGATAGGTTTATTTATGTAGTCACCAAAGTTTATGTAGAGCGCACTAAGAAGCATGGTAAATTCCTTTGCCCCATTAGGAAACTATTTGGAAGAATTTATTTAGTCATAAAATGGGTAGGTACCTACTCAGGAAACTAAACCGGTTCCAAGAACAGAACTAGGGAATGTATATTTCGCGAGATTGGGGCTCGAGCGAGATCTCGCGAGATTGGCAGATCTGTGTTTTTTTTTGTAAATAATCACAAATTTGAATAAATAAGGAAAAAGAGAATAAAAAAGTATAAGTATCATAAATAGATAATCATTTATTTACACGATTTTTTGAATAGACTTTTATGCACCAAACATTGTTAGACGTATTTGTCTATAATTTTTAAATAAAATAAGTAGTAAACTTTGACGTACGTTTCTATCGACTATCAAAAGAAAGAAACACCTATTCTTCTACGAAATCGACAGACAGATCGCAACTCCGTCCGTGAAAGTCCGCACTACGAATAAGACGTTTTTATGCTCGAGTAAAATCTCTTTAAACTCGCGAGATCTCGCCCTTTTTTCGCCGAGATCAATCTCGCTAAAAAAGGCCGAGATCTCGTGAGAACGAGATTGCATTCCGTAAACTGGACAAAGGCAAGATCTTTTTTCGTCAGTCTGACAGTCCCTTTCTGCCCCACCAATGAAAAGCTTTTAATGATTTTTACAACCAAAAAACAAAAATAGGCCGCTGCTAGAAGGCTTTCTTCTTCTTCTTCAATGATGCTGTCTGGTGTGAACTGGCGTGGCTGTAATGTGAAAGCGGGCCAATATAATAAATAACACACCAACATCCTATGCGAAGGTTTAAAGTTTTAATTTTACGACACGATTGGCGCAGTGGCTGAGCGATCAACTGCTGCGCAGTGTGTCGTGGGCGGTAGGTTCGATCCCCGCACGGATTTGTATGATCTGCAAGTGGTTGTTCCGGGTCTGGGTGTTTGTGTATGTGAGTTTCTATGTTTGTAAACGCACCCACAATACAGGAAGAAATTCCTAGTGTGGGGCAACGTTTTTTTTTAAAAAAAAATTACTGCGGGTTTTATTTCACGGAAGTTAGGAATTAATATTATTTTAATTTAAACATGATTAGGTAACAAAGTTTACTTTCGTTGATTAACTGATTAAGGATGTGCTTCTGTTCAGCTATCCTTTTTACTAGATACTACTTCAAAGCTGTTGGCGAGAGTATAATTAATAAATACTTCCTTTATGTTTCCAGCGAAATTTAATAAAACCGTAGTTATGTCAAAGCAGACTTACAAGAATTGCTTTATTATCTTCTTCTAGTTCTTAGACTTCACTGTAGTGACACAGAAAAAAAAACGAAAGCCAACTTTAGTGACGAGGCGAGCACTAGTGGAACAGACTGAAATGCTTGATCGATTAAGAATTTAAAATTAAGTTCAATACCCAATTGTTCTCAATTTATAACACTCAATCGACATTGATTTAAGCAATTTAAAAACGACAATAATAACATTGATTTACGTCGACTTAATATGATAACCTAGCGAGTGACTGCATTTGTTGTTGTGCTAACAATTTCGTAATAGACGGACGCATAATATAATTGTAACTATTTATGCGCAGACAACAATCGTCTGTTACTGTCGTTAGATTGTGGCAAATCATGCTGGTTATTATGTCATAATTACTTCGGTTGAGGTTAGCTAAATTTCACGAGGATTATCTTTATCAGTATTCAGTCAATGTTGCTGTATAGAGGAAACATGCGGTCACCGAGAAGTGTGACATACTTACATAGCTAACATAGCGTATTTTGCTGGAGTTGTCTGATGCCTTTTCTTCGCAGTACCTTTGACAAGGAAATAATGGGTGGTTTTCTGTCTGAAGAAGGCTTATACCAAATAGTGTAGTGTTTTTTTTTTTGTTTTATCACTGAAAAAGGTAAAAATTAAAAACCATGGACCGATGGCGTGTCGTGTTCCACGCGTGCCTCAAAAAGCTGTCAGCAATCTGTCGGCGCCTGTCTTAGAGGGCCAAAGCCTGTCGGGGTCGCGGGACCGTCTCATCAGGTAACCGTGGCCCTGTAACTTAAAGGGCTATTGAATGAACACCGTGGATTTTAGTCAGTTCAAGTCTGACAGTCCCTCCCCTCCCGACCTCCACGATAACAAAAAAAAAACACTGAAATAATTCTGATTAAAACAACCGATAGGTATTTGATTTTGTAACCAGAAATTTTCAACATTGTCTGGTCATTTCAAACATCAGGGATATTATCTAAGATCAGAAGCTGTTGACACGTTTATTAATTAGTTACAAGCTGATAAGGGTGATCTGCGACTTCTGCGTGATTAAAGAGTTCGCCGCAGTTAAAAGGCTTTGACCATGACCCTTGATCATGCACGTAGATTAATAAAATAGTGTCGGTTCTACAGTGTTGGCAATATTGGCCGAATTTGGTCTTAAAGGTATCTGATACTTTACAATTTACATGTATTATAAGATGTTGGTTTAGCACAGTGATTATTTAGTGGAAGTCAGATAGCAGTTGTTACGTCTAACATGTAATGGACATCATATTTTTTTTATTGTTATTGAATCATCTAATGAGTCCTCCCACCCAGGGCAGAGTGGGAGGGATTGTCAGACTCATACTGACTAAAATCCACGGTATCCTTCAATAGCCCTTTACGTTCCGGGGTCACAGTGATTCGTAAGTCCCGCGAACTCGGTAGGCTTTGGCCCTCTAGAGGTCATTTTGCTGACACTCTTTGAGGCACACGTGGAACACAACGCGCCGTCGACCCGGGCATGGTCCATGGTCGGGCAGCGAGTTGCCCATTACTCGCTGCCCGCATGCCCGCGCATACGATGGCCGGATCTCGTCTGCCGACGTCTGTCGCCGTGGGCGTCTACCACTGCGGCTGGGGTGAATGAGGACGCTGTTCTGTCCCTCACACGGCCCGCCTCCTTTGCGAGCATGACTGCTTCGCAAAAGGAGGCGACCGCTTCCCATTCCGTCTTGTCCCGCAGCATGGACTCGACACGTCTCCGGCTATCGCCGTCGTGAGGACACGGCGGTGCTCTGCCCCAGCGGGGCAGTCCTGCACTTTATGCTCCACCGTGTCCTCCGGACGATCCTCGCAGTGGTGACACCCAGGCGTTTGTGGACATCGTATTTTGAGGAAATATGATTCGACTTTTTTAAATGAAATGACCTAATGACCATTTTTAAATGATGATACCTTCTTTTAACATTTTCATTTTCATCTCCGTTAATACGTCTTCCGCGTCCTCTCCGACTATACATTTTTCTGGATTACTTTGTAAGGTGTATAACATTTGTCATTTAGTAGAACGAAGCGAACACGAAAAACATTCATTTTGGGGTTTCGCTAGCCTCATAGCAAAAATAGAACCTTTAAAAAGTCCATGTTTGCTGTTTTATACATATAGTAATCCCTCCCATAAAGTTAATTAAAATTCTGTCCTGCTCTCGCTATCATACAGATTTCATTGTTTTTGTATTCCATGCAAACTATTCCTGAACTATTTTATTTGACATTCCTGACTAAATAAAAGCTTGAATTCACAGCTTGTACCTATGTACTGCACAGTTAGTAGAGCGATTTTTCGTTTAATTACTGTTTGAAAAAAATACTATACATATTTCATAAAAGTATGCCTTCCTATATGCTTTTAAAAAAACAGTGTTAGGTTGTAAATATAGCCGGAGAAAATCTGTAGTGAGTTTTGGCAACTATGTGCTAGTGAATGAAAACCCATCCATGTACAAAAGCGACTCTGGCATTGGCGATAGTAATATTAAATCGACGTTTTCCATTGATTGCTATAATTCGTTGACTTTATAGATTGTATTCGATAAAGAGCGGCAATAGTTCATTAAGCTTTTATCTGATTTTGATTGGGAATGTAAAGTTATTAGTTGTGTAATTTCATTGGTCGGCGTAATTTTGAACTTAATCGGAAAAATTATGTTCTAGTATTTATTAGCATTTTGTGTCTTATGTAGAATGTCTCGTGTTATAGTTTTCGTTCATTGATATCAATCCTGGTTTAACAGAAAATTTTATTATAACCTTTGTAGACGTGCCTACTGCCTTTAGTATAGTTTTGAATTCTGAATTTTGAAATAAAAAAAATGCCTAACAGTACCATGACGTCAAAAGTTGTAATTCCCGAAGGATTAGGCAGAGATATTCCTAAACGTATGTATGCCATGTAATAAGGACGATTTTATTGCCAGCATAAACTATGTCTCCGTGGCTGTTACAGACAAATTCCTGATGGAAATAATTAAGTATGCATTACTATTTTTTACTCAGAGGCACTAGTTAACTAAACTTTGTTAACAAGTATTAGAATCATACGAGAAAATGTATAACTGCGCAGTGGTCTCAATAACTTTCAGAAAGACATTTAATACTTACAACGCAATATTTCTAACGTTCGTGTATTAAATCTTATAAAAACACCGCAATTGCCTTTCGTTCTTTGAAATAACCTTAAAGGAAGTCTACTTTAATTAGCCTTCCTAGAACGCTACTGTAGAGGGCTTCGTATTACAGGTCCACATTTATAACTTTCAAAGGTAGTAAGAAGTATTCAGATGCTTCTTACTTCCTTTGAAAGTGGCTACAGGCCACGACTTTGTCCGTGTGGAGTATAAATAATATGTAATACGAGTACTTATGCAGTGTGCACGATCACATTATTTAGGGATATAAGATCTGCCAATTCTTCCCAACTAAATTATTTTATAAACATTTTCGGCTTGTTTTTCATTAAAAATGTGGTTTAAAAGATTGTGGTGCATTTTTGTGAACCCATACGTGTGGGGCATCTATGGATAGATCTTTAAAAGTGACATTGAAGTCTCAGTATTTTCTAAATTTTGCGCGAGTGACACTTCCAAAGTCATAAAACCCCTGTTACTTCTAAAATATGAGAATGTTATTTTAGAAGTTACAATAGGGGGGAGGGGGGCACGAAACAAAAAAAATATATGAATATTCTTATCTATTATATTACCGTGTAAACTTCCACCGAAAATTGGTTTGAACGTTTAAGTAGTTTTTTTAATCGTAAATAGCAATTTACTTTTCAAAGTGACTACAACTAAGAAGAACTACAAGAACTTTTATATTTTGTTACTTGCAGCTACGGAACTATTCATGGGCGAGTCTGAATCGTGCTGGCCGGTTTTTCTAATAGATAGAGTGATTCAAGAGGAAGGTTTCAATGTTTATAACAAGCATAATATAGTAGAGATTACACCCATGCGGAGCGGGTCGCTAGTATTAGATATACTGATATAAAAGATCGTTTCATATAGGTACCTAATTTTAAAAGATAAAATACATGGATAGATTTAGAGCTACTTCAGAGGTAGAGGTTTGAATCCGTGCGCTTTATCCTTTGTGACGAGTAATTTGATCCGTAAAGTATAAATATAAAAATCGAAGATAAGCGGCCTGAGGTAGGTACATATCGATTCGATTTCTAGTAACTGTAATAGAAAAATAATTCTCTTTATAACCGACTTCAAAAACCAAAGTAGGTTCTCAGATCGACCTGTTTGTATGTATCTGTGTTTGTTCGCGAGTATCTCGTGTTTAGCTGAACCCATTTTGATGGGGTTTTCACAAAATGTTCGTTACGTTCTGGGAAAGGTTTTAGTATATAACAATAATGAATATCCTGTGACGTTGCCCGCATAGACCTGTTTTGTGCTTACTTGGATTGTGGATTTTTAAAGACGCTTTGACGATTATACGAAGATTTTGTTGAATATCTAAACTAAAATGGATAAAATAAAAATAAAACCTTTTTGGGAAAAAAGCACCGTTTTTAAAAACAAACACAACAAAAAGCCTACTCTTTTAGATTCACGTATTTACCATGGGTACCTTCTAAAGGAATTTCGAAACGAGTAATTTCAAGTATTTATTTCTTTCAGCAGTAGGTTTTAATGTTTCCGCGTCATTTTAGGCGTTTGGCCTTATGGTGACGTCCTCACCAGTTCCCTTGAGCAGCACGTGGAACTCGACGCGCTGTGACTTGGGCCTTACACTTGGTCGGACGGCGAGCTACCCATTACCCCCCGTCCGTAAGCGGTTGGAATATGCCACACGATTTCCTGGAGCGAGAGGTAGAGGATGTCCTTTCCCGCACGCGTTCAGACTGCTCCCCATTCCCCTCGCCTGCCGCCGAATCCCTGAGGTATCTCCCGAAACAACCGTGCCCGGGAGGACTTGCGTCAGGTTCAAGGTGAGGACGCCACCGCTGTAGCGCCTCTCCAACCACTCGTCAAAGAGGCCAACTTATGCCATTCGCAAAAAACAGCTAAGTATTTTGTAGAAAATTTCACACCCAAATGTAATGTTTATTATTATAATATTTTTTAAGTTTTTCATTTTGATGTTATGTAGGTACCTACCACACCCTAAAAAAATATGACCACTCCTTTTTGGCATACCTTGTATAAATTTTGCACTCGTTGTATTTACACAGATAAAAGGAGTTCCTATATCGCTAAGTTTATTTATTGACTGCTTGAAATAACATGTGCTATGTGATTAGACCTATGACGGGGCCCCTTTTAGAGGGCCAGAGCCTGCCGGGGTCACGGACGCACGATTTACCGTGACCCCGGAACGTAAAGGGCTATTGAAGGACACCGTGGATTTTAGTCAGTACGAGACTGACAGTCCCTCCCGCTCTGCCCTGGGTGGGAGGACTCATTTGATGTCTTCACAACGATAAAAAAAAAATGTGATTGGACTTGCGCTTAGGCAGTCAATTACATTCAAAATGTCGAACTTCGAACCTTTGCTTTAAATAGAACTTGAAGCATGGCCGTTTTCCAAAGCAGTTTATAACGTGGTGTATTGCTTTATTTAGCATAAATCAACTCAGCCTTTCGCAGTCCCCTGTTAGCCACAGGCTTCTCCTAGGCTGCGCCACATCGACCTGTACTCTTAATATGTCCTCTATGCTGTTGCTATTTTCATTGGTGGTAAATTATTATGTTAGCAGGTATTTAGCAGGTACATTTTTATAGCTAGGCACGAACGACCTACAAGTACGATTTATGAATAGGTATTTTATTCTATCAAAATTGTTATCAAATGCCTTCGGACTTCGTCGTAATAACATTGGACACCGCCCCCCTTAGGCACCTGCGCTGTAGGCCATGGGATAAAAAATATCTATTAATGATCTTAATATGACTATCTTAGGATTAGTAATAATGTGCTCTGCCTTACATATTAACCCATAATAGATGATGTTTAATTGTTCCGCAATAGAAATGATTTTTTTCTCCTTTTCAGGTACTTACACATTAACGAAATTCATCAGATCGACCCACTAACGTTTTCGAACCTGCCGCGTTTGGAGCGACTGTAAGTGCTTAGTGTTATCTGCGTTTCTGTGTATTTAATTGCATCATGCATGTATCCGCTCTATATTTGGTATTGCCGAAAATAGGGTGTGCCAACGATGGCGAGGCACAGACCACTGACCCAGGAGGGACACAGAAATGGCTAGACCAGGACCATAATTTGCTATACCAGAGGCCCTAAGCACAAGACTTACTCATATAACGATTTTGTGACGTTAATTTGATGGAAAATATGAGTTCGTCGTTCGTACACTAGAGGCGATTTTTTCATTTCCCGTACTTTAAACGTAAATACTTGAAGTAATTAAAGTACGGAAGTCATGTGCTAAGGCCTCAGGCTGCAGTTAAAGAGTCTCGCACTCGACGTGTAGAAGGCTAGCTACGGCACTGATCTTTGGTAAACTATGCGGATTAAATATCTACTAGATAAATTACTTTCAGATACTTGCACAACAACCACATCACGAAGATTCCTTCAGGATCATTCTCGGGCATGCCCAATCTACGCAAGCTGCGTTTAGACAGCAATGCTCTAATATGCGACTGCTCTATGCTGTGGCTCGTGAAGATGATGACTCAACATAACGAAATGTACATAGATGCTACTTGTTACGAGCCCTCCAAAGTTACCGGGATGCCTCTCTCCAGTATGGTCGAACAGGACTTCGATTGTAGTGGGTATCCATAACAATGATGTTCTTAAATGTATGATTTTGTATTTGTTACTTAATTATGAATTAACTTTTTAGAAATCCCTGAAATTAAAAAGGACCCGGAGGACATAAGTGTGAATTTTGGTGAAGCTGCCATGTTTACGTGTGTGGTGACCGGCGATCCAACCCCGGAGGTTGTCTGGCTGCGTGACTCTAACGAAATCCCCATCGACGGAACGCGGTACGAGGTCATGGACAACGGCACACTAATGTTGCACGACATTAACGAGTATGACACCGGATATTTCGAGTGTATGGCTAAAAATCCCATCGGTGAAGTACACTCTAAGCCAGCAAAGATGACGGTTCAGAACAAACCGATTGAAAATGGTAAGTAACTGTTTAAATACCAGCGCATTTATTATTTCAGTAAATATCAGTGTTTAATGGTTTTTAAATTTTGTTTTAGGACAACCCACATTGACAAAACAGCCACAGAAACAGTTTGCGAAGCTTAACCAGCAATTCATCAAGTTTGATTGTGCCGCTAATGGCCACCCGAAACCTCATATTGCTTGGCTTTTTAATAACGAAAGGATTTTATTAAATGACCGTATATCAATTCGCCATAACGGATCCATTTTTATCGAGGACATACAAGAATCTGATGCTGGACAGTACACTTGTTTAGCTGAAAACATCAACGGAAAAGTTAATGCTACTGCAGCTCTTGAAGTAATGGGTAAGTTATTTACTTAGCTCGCTTTATTAAATTATTTTTTAAACTACATATAGGTAAGTTATTTTTTTGATATTGAATTCGACATTACATGGTTTATAAGGTCAGATTAAAGTAACTTAAGAAAAATATTGACGTACCTGCTCTAAAAAAAATATAAAAAAAATAGACATAAAACATATCATACTATTCACTGCTTAACATGTAATATAATTCACTATAATTATATTTTGAAAATCATGTATACTTTATTTTGTTTTAGTCGCGCCTACATTTGTCCTCGAGCCCCATAACAAAACAGTAAGAATTGGAGAGGACGTCGAATTCATATGTAAAGCCAAAGGAACCCCGAAACCGATTATTAACTGGTTTAGAAACACATTGGTGTTACCTTTGTCAGAAAATATAATTTTGAGCGATGGAAATCAAAATTTGACTATTCTGTCAGTTACATCAGATGACGATGGCATATATCACTGCAAGGCTGAAAACGCCGAGGGTTTCATCGAAGGTTCAGCTTTCTTAACGGTTGAGAAATTTGAAATTATAAAACCTCGTATCGTTTTGAAACCAGAAGACACAGACGCTTATAGAGAATCATCCGTTCAGTTGCCGTGTGAAGTAGAAAGTGAACCTCCTGCAACTGTCGAATGGAGAAAAGATGGTTCCTACCTAGATGAAAAGGTTAAACATTCAATTACGATCATTGGAAGTTTAATTATTCATAATTTAACTATAAGAGATACTGGTAGGTATGAATGTTCAGTTTTTAATGAATATGGACGAGACACCGCTTCAGCTTTCTTGACTGTAAAAGATCGTGTTATACCAGGTGATGAATATGTTAATATTGCTTTGACTGAGGCGACGAGAGATGTTGACTTAGCTATCGAAAGGACCATGGATGAGTTATTCAATAGCAACAACACAGGAAAAGCAGACATCCATCAGCTGTTTAGAATAACAAGTTTCCCCAATGCTCCAGCAAGGGAAGTCGCTCGCGCGGCCGAAATTTATGAAAGGACATTAGACAAAGTCCGGGGTTTTATACAAACCGGCCATAAGATAACCTCAACGGAACCATTCTTTTACCAAAACGTATTGTCAAATCAACATCTCGATGTTATTGCGCGTTTATCTGGTTGTGTCGCTCATAGAGACAAAAAAGACTGTTCTGATATGTGTTATCATAGCAAATATCGCAGTTATGACGGCAGCTGTAATAATTTTGCACATCCCACATGGGGATCATCACTAACCGGGTTTAGAAGAATTCTTTTCCCGATATATGAAAATGGGTTCAGTCAACCGGTAGGGTGGAATAAGGACATAAAATATAATGGATTTACGTTACCAAGCGCGCGTTTAGTCTCTACTACAATCATAACGACAACAGATATATCTGAAGATCAGCAGTTAACGCATATGGTCATGCAATGGGGTCAGTGGCTAGATCACGATTTGGATCATGGTTTACCATCAGTAAGCTCACAGACGTGGGACGGTGTAGATTGCAAGAAAACATGTGACTATGCAGCACCATGCTTCCCGATTGATGTGCCACTTAATGATCCTCGAATTACCAACCGTCGTTGTATCGACTTTGTTAGAACGAGTGCAGTGTGTGGATCTGGTATGACGTCCGTTCTTTTTGGATCACTACAGCCCAGAGAACAAATCAATCAGTTAACTTCGTTTATTGATGCGTCTCAAGTTTATGGTTTCGAAAAAGCTGTTGCAGAAGATTTACGAGATTTAACCAATGAAAACGGGTTGTTGAGAGTGGGCGTTACTTTCCCTGGCAGAAAACCATTACTGCCAACTGTAGGTGTCAATGGAATGGATTGCAGACGCAATTTGGATGAGAGTAATCGCAATTGCTTTGTTGCGGGTGACATCAGGGCCAATGAACAAATTGGATTGGCTGCCATGCATACCATTTGGATGCGAGAACATAATCGAATTGCTATTCAACTCAAAGTTTTGAATCCATTTTGGGACGGAGACAAGACTTACCAAGAAGCAAGAAAGGTAGTAGGTGCTCAGATCCAGATCATAACTTACCGGCACTGGCTCCCAATTATTTTAGGCAAAGAAGGATATGAACAACTAGGAGAATATAAGGGCTATGACCCAAACGTGAACCCATCAATTTCTAACGTTTTCGCCACTGCAGCATTGAGATTTGGGCATTCCATGATAAATCCGCTTTTACATCGTTACGACGAAAACTTCGAAACCATTCCGGAAGGACATCTTTTGCTCCGTCACGCGTTCTTTTCGCCATGGAGACTAGTTGATGAAGGTGGAGTTGATCCTTTACTAAGAGGAATGTTCACAACACCTGCAAAACTAAAGACACCCACGCAAAATCTGAACTCTGAACTCACAGAAAAGCTTTTCTACAGCGCTCATGCTGTTGCTCTCGATTTAGCTGCTATCAATATTCAAAGGAGCCGAGACCATGGTATTCCACCGTACACCAAATGGCGCCAATTTTGTAACATGACTGAAGTAAATGACTTCGATGACTTGGCTGGGGAAATAACTGATGAAACTGTACGTGAGAAATTGAAGGAACTTTATGGATCAGTGCACAATATCGACGTGTGGGTTGGAGGTATCCTCGAAAACCAAGTCGAGGGTGGAAAAGTCGGACCATTGTTCAGGTGCTTACTAGTGGAACAGTTCAAACGCCTGCGAGATGGAGATCGATTTTGGTACGAAAACCCATCAATGTTCAAACCAGATCAACTGCGACAACTAAAAGAGACGAGCTTAGCACGAATCCTCTGCGACAACGGCGACAATATTGATACTATTGGAGAAAATGTCTTTCTGCTTCCTGAAGTTCAAGATGGTCTTATTTCATGTGAGGACTTGCCTGCCATGGACTTACGTTACTGGGCTGACTGCGAGACTTGCGGCGGTGATGGTGAAGGATTGGAGCGAGCAAAACGTCGAGCACGTCGGGACGCTGACAGTTTCGACGAAAAGGTGGATGAAGAGCGCCTGACCAACTTGGAAGAATCGCACCAAGACATTGAGAACACTATCGCGTCATTGAAGAAACGAATTGAATATCTCGAGGAAACCTGCAAATCGGAATAAATCTGGCATGTCATACGGTCATTTTGAAATTTTTAAAAAAAAATTGGATTCTATGTGTATTCTATTAAAAAAGCCCTTTAATGTTTCTACGTATACTTTTACATGATAAGCTTTAATCCTATCTATGTGGTCCAACTATTTAAGATTATTTTTAACTCTCTATTACTCGAATTTTCCCTAACTCGATGCCCTCTTTTAGTACTACGTCAACCAATTTACTTCTTTTTTAATAATTTTTACTTATTTGATTAAGTTATGAATTTCACCATTAGTAATAAAACATTTTAACATTGAAATATTAATCGTTGTTCGAAGTAGATGGAAGCTTATTCACTATTATACTATTATCATAATATAATAACTGTAGCAAGTATAGTCATTTAGTCACGTCTTACATACAGTACCTATGTTAATAAAAACCCTGTCCGACCCGCGAAGGTATATAAATTAGAGTTTATGTACGTGGAAAGGAAAACAAAACCGATAAAAATATAGTACATGGGAAAACAAGGCAATACAGAGGCAAGAGTGGTAGCTGCTGCAGTTACTGCTTCTTTTCCTCTTCGATCAATTGTAGAACGTCGCGATGATGGGATTGTCTCATTTCGATTTTGTTAGACTGTTTATTTAAAAGATATTAATAAAATCGAGCATTCCAAAATAAATTATTCTTTTTTTTCTTTGAGTTTATCGAATATTTGAATTTATAAGTTTCTTAATAACTTTATTGGGATATCCCAATGACATTACACCTTTCAGGTCAGACAGGGCTTTCATAGCACATTGTATAACCTTTTAAAACTAAAATGTTTAATTTGTTTTAAGTAAAATGTTATTTTTATAATTTCGTCTATCAACAAAATGTTTAAATTTATTTATTAGGATCAGTGGAAAGAAATGACTCATTGAGTACCTAATGCTAGTTGAATTGGTCTGAAAAAGTTTCACTTGAAAAAGGTTGGTAGGTAAAACTCAGGATATGGAAGAAAACAACTACCGCCCAGTACGTACGTTTCCAAAGTAGGTAGGCAGCAACAGATGTGCAACGCTTTTATTTTTTGTTATAAATTTTCATGTGTGTGATTGTTTAGTTGGATTAAAAGTGAATGAAACAATTTTAACAAAATACCCAGCATTTAGTTAAAATTGTTTTATTTTACAGTATTGCGATGCAAACATTAAATAAATAAGTATTAGGTTTCTAACTTCAATTGCATTTGAAATATTTATATGTTTTATGAAATGTTTCACGTTCTTTATGAACAATATACCTATCTCTAGAATTAATATTTATTCAAACTCCTAGTAAACTATTATTAATTAACTTGCAAATAATCAATTAAGAGATAAGAATGAATAACTCGTGGCGGGGATTCACTCATCCAAATAGCTTTATCACAGTTACTGAGCTGCTAGGATAAACTCCTAATTAAAAAAACTTTTAGGCAGATCATGAACGAACTCTTCATTATAATGCCTGGCATTTTTCCTACATTAGGTTCCTATGCTTGTCGAGGTAGCGCCGAATCTATACTAACTACATGTACCGGCATTAAATATTGCACATCGCACACCCTTGGTAAGTAATAATTGGAAGTTTCGGCTTTTAGACCTTTCTCTGCTACCACATACTACCTTGCCTCGGGTTCGTCAATCGTTGAGGTTTTGCAAATAACGTGTTTTTTTTCTGATGACGAATTGGGAATAAGTAACTCGTTTGTTAATGCAACGTGCAAAAAGATAAGCCAAAACTAGCCAATTCTATATGTAACTAGCACTTTGCCCGCGACTTCGTCCGCGTGGGTTACGTACTTTTCTAATTCCCCCTTTTCACCCCCTTAAAGGTTTTTCCAAAAACCCCTTCTTAGTGCTCCCCTACATTATAATAGGAAGCCGTGTGCAAAATTTCACATTCCTAGCCCCAGAAGTTTCGGCTATACGTTGATATGTCAGTCAGTCAGTTCTCCTTTTATATATATAAATATATATAAGAAGATATTTATCGCCGGTATCTACATTAGCTATATTGAGTGTTATGAACACATACGACTACCAAGTCCTTCAGTCTACGAGTTATCCAGTCTTAAACATGTCCTGAATAGGGTTATTCTTAATAAACTTCTAGTAAAAGGGTGATACAGGGTTAAGGCTGCTTTTCCATCAGAGTTGTGCTATGCTACGTTGCTATGGTTGCGTTTAATATCCACTAATCATATTCATTGGTGAACATAGCATAGCACTGGTGGAAACGGATTCAACTAAGATATGTTTTTTACGAGTACATGGAAGGATACGTGCTATGGATGCCTGCTATTGGTCGTCTTCCCTACTATCGATACATCGCATAGCTCGAACTGCGCATCTTCCTCGAGCAGACTCTTTGCGGCGGCGATCTTCATAGCACATCTTACTCGCACCGCTACATAGCACCAGTGGAAACGGTCACATAGTTTCGTAGCTCAGCTTTTACATTCTCGCAGGAATAGCACCCTAAGATCTGTGGTCGTACGTAGGCGCAATTGTCCGCATCCGCCACAATTGCTATCGCCCAATGAAAGGGCCTTTTTCCTGTCACGTCCTTGCGCCGGAGTGCGTGGCTCAATCCGCATGCGTTAGTTTGGCTGGAGCAGAAACGCGTGTTTTAAGCGCACGATTGTTTTGTATGAATCGTGTATGTAGGTAAATAGAATACGCATATGCAGGGTGTAACAGAATACTGAAATACCTGTTATCTAAGTATGTGTTAATTCAAACCACCACAATAAATTAGTTTCCCTAAAAACAAGGGAAAAAAACCCCGGAGTCTTCATACGAATTCAGTCCATTTTTTAAAACCCATTTTTTGGTAACCTAGTTTAATATTTAAATAATCACCCATGAGGTGTTTCGCTTTTTCTGCTACCACTATCTCAAGGTGAGTATTGCCAAATTATAAACGGCTTGTCAACATTTATTGAGAATAACCCTTTCAGACATTAAGAAACGTAGTGAGTAGGCGTAACTGTTGAGAAATACTATTTAAGCATTTATTACTTCAAAACCTGTTTGAATTATGAAAATTAGTGTGTAAGGTGAATGAGAAGGACGGGTAAAGGTGCCTAGAGACTGAGTAGGTAAGTCGATTGCAAAAGTGTCAGCAGTGCCTTGCACGTTTTCTCGGATTTCATGTAAAATAACTGTAAACATAGGTACGATAAGTTATGGAATCAGGCATTATTTTGGATGATATCATGTAAGTTAAATTTTATGTTATAATATTTTGTATCCGGAAATACTTGATCCAGTTTAGGATTCAGCATGCACATGCAGAATGAGATATATTTATCGTACTTTCTGAATTTGCATATTTTTGCCGATGGCATGCCGATGCTACTTTTGCAAGCCTGAATCTAGTATTTGTGTCTATAAATATTCTTACATAACATTTAACTAAAAAGATACTTCAAGTCATGGGCATCGTCAGGATTAGTTTCAGAGAGGTGCATATTATAATATGTTCAAACAAACAAATTTACAAAAACGTATTTTTTGTTAGATATGTATATATTTTTTTTAAGGGAAAATAAAATTTAAACTAGTCCATTCATCCTTTTTTATATTAGCTAGTGCACCCCTTTGTGCCCTGACGGCTCTCATGCGTCAAATATCTTTGAACTAGTCGAAAATAATGGGGCACCTTTATGATAGCAGACATTTACAGAACTAAGTTGGCACTCCTATAAAGCCGGGTCCAGACTGGTGTAACGCGTAATGTAATCCACCGTGTAATGTAACACGAATTCTACAAGCATTACATGTAACGCTCGCGGCGGCGCTCGGACTGATCCATCGGCTGTCCGTTTTTTGCGCGAACACAAAGGCGCTCGCAGTGCTCGTTTGGACGGCGTTCGAGACGTTCGTGTAGTGTGGACGTTCATCATCGCTTCAAACGTTTCATCAGTCAATAAATACATAAAAATAAAAGCAGCAATAGCTATTCGCGTTCACAATTCGCTTTGAGTTCGTGTGCCGTCCACACTGTTGTTGCTATATTACACGTAATTTTTACATTACACGTTACACCAATCTGGAACAGGCTTCAAAGGAAGCACAAATTCAAGGAATAAAGAGTAATCGCAGGCTTAAACTATATTCCACAATTCAATTCTACATAATAAAAAAATGGGTGTGTCAATAAAATTTTAAAAATGTAAATATTGTTTCATTTGATATCCCCTCGACTATAATCTGGTACAGAAATGATCTAACTGATCTAAGTATTTACTTCTAGTAAAAAATAACAAGTTGGATGTATTATTTCATCTCAGTGGCCACTGAGGCTATAAGTAGCTCAATTTTTTCTTTCTGTTTTTATTATATTTTTAACAAAAAATAGCAGCTTAAATATACAGGTTGTCCCAAAAGTCGACATCAAGCCGAAATCGAATGATAGGCATCTTGCCTATCATTCGATTAAAAGTTATCACAACTGCTACTACATTTTGTATTTGTAAGCAAAAACACAATAAATAAAACAAATAAATAAAATAAAAACTAATAATTACATGTTTGTACAATTTCAATATTTCACAGAGTGTTCTTTTATGATTTTATATACAATCTTTTAAATTCCTATATACTTAGTGTGTCTACCGGTTGCGAGCAACTGATTCTTATCTTTGTTTTTTACTAAGACTTCTAAGAAAGCAATTTTCTTTCCAAGCTTTCTTGTAATGGCTTCAACTTCAATGTTATCTCCTTCTCTTGCTGCACTCATATAACTGGAAAAAAAATTAAATAAACAATTTAATATTTGTATGTTACAGTTAATGAATTACAAGTTTCAAGTTATTTTTTCTTTTTCGTGTTGTGCTGTGACCACTCTCTGGTGTCAGAGTAATTAAGGCACCTCAGTGCACGGGTGCATCCCACAGCTCAATGTCAGTGCTGTTCAAGATACACATACTTATAAATTTCCTTACTACTCTATACTTTCTCACCGATGGGCCAATCTTCCCCAATTTTTTTTCCAGACCATTTCAGTCTAGCCTTCATGGTATACATACTCGTGATAGGGAAGGTGTTAACCTGAGTACAATCATGTCACTTTATATTTTGGACTATGGTTAGTAGTGCTTACTATTCATGCTTAACAAATGCTCATATTATCACCGAGAAACTTGATTATGTGTTGCCAAAGTATAAATTATTATTCAAAATATGTGTCACTACTTTTGTCCTGTGGAATGTTTTTATGTTAAGAGTTTTAATAACTCACCTTACACTGAGTTCTATAGAGACTCCTCTAGTTTCAATGGTGTCGTTAGTGGTCAGGGCGTATGTGGATATAGCGTCCACCAAATGTGCGATGAAGCCACCATGGAGAGTGCCTCTCTGGTTCAGGTGCTCCGGACCCACTTTAAACTCAGTTGTCATCCTTCCATTTTCGCAGCCTATGACTTTTAACTAAAATATAAAGATAAAGGAAATAAATAACTATAATTTCACTAATATATATTGAAAATTAACAATCCAAAAAACTGTTTAGTATTTGCATTCAGACAGACAGGAAGACCGAATTGGCTGGAGGACCTTTATTATAATGTGTGGTAATAACATCGGACTTATGCTTCAGATACAATGTTCATGAAATGCATTGTCCCATGCATGGTGACTGTAAGAACATGACCATTTATAGCAGTACACTAACAAGGTCCTAGATTATCTTCACCTACCTGTTAGCATGCAAATCGCCTCAATCTGATCATCCATGACACAAAACTATTTGAGTAGCTAGAAATGACTTGCAATAAAATTTTGACAATGGAATATACTAATCTTTTGCTAAAGCAATAGAATATAAATAATAGATAATGCAATATTTGATTACAATTTTCATTTGGTTCTGCTAAAGTGGCCTTTTTAGATCCCCTGTACTGGTGTAACAAAAGCCACACATTTACCTACTTCCAATTTGTGTCATAAAATACATCATTCCTGAAATCTTTACTTAAGTTATTGCTCTAAATAATAAATCTTTATTGGTTCAAAAGCCGAGTGACATGCATTTAAGGTCTCTCCTATTATAGTTTTCTCTACACAAGATTTTATATACCTACTGACTGTGACTTTTATTTAAATATTGAGATAAATAATGATTATGATTTTTATAAATCGCTTATAATACGAATGTTGTACAATAAGCTATGTCCAATTAGTACATGTGAACCTTCGGATAAACTGAGAGCAACAAGAAGCTTCACAGAGTGAAATGGCTTATTAACTGATTACTTAATAGTGTAGAAAAATGTTTCTATGTTGCAGAGCATGGAAAAACACGATAATTACGCAGTTAACACAAAAACATTGTAGGTTACATAAACATTACTAACTAGTGTACACTGGCCCCATTTACCACATTAAATCAACCTTTCTATAAATAATGTTGTTCCTTACTGAACTTCACAAAACCTAAATTATTTACCTTGCGAAGGTTTTGATCGAAGCTCTTAGTAGTGGCAATGGCTTTAGTAAACAGTTCAGCAATTTGTGCGCCTTTGGTACACATTTTGCTGAAAATAATGATCTAACAGATTTCATGGAATTATCTGCTTTATTTACATTCCCAGATGTTTGATACCAGCTGATATTGACATTGGCATTAATTTGACTTTTTTATGTTTGTGGCATGGCTTGCGGGCTTTTGTGCTATAATTTGACATTGCGGTGGTGACCTGTATTGCAAGTTGTGAGATGTGGGGATACAAAAAAAAATCACCTTCCACGCTCGGAAAGATTCTATTTGTCGAACTCTAAAAATGAAAATCGTCTTTGCTACTACGACAATGATAATGATACAGACAACCGTATATTTCATATTTGCAGCGCTTTAATAATGTAGCAGTAAGGATGATTACCTATCACCATTATTGAAAATCGTCTATTTACACCTGGGCCCCAGGGCGGGACGGGATTAACTCTCATACTCGTACTGGCTCAAATATACGGTGTACTTCCTTAGCTTTATTTTTAGGGGTCACTGTTACCTGAAATGACAGTCCCAGGACTTCGGCAGGCTTTTGCCCCCTAAGGAGGGCCCCGACAGATCCCTGACAGCTCTTTAAGGCGCGCGTGGAACATGACGCGGCATCGACCACGGCATCGTCATCGACCACGTCCATGATCGTACGGCAAGTCATCCATTACTCGTCGTCTATATACCCGTGTTTACCTATCACCTACAGTTGATCGGCAACACAAATCGTCATGAGCAAGCGCGCTTAGAGATCATGTAGCCCTCTAAACAGAACCAATACCTCCACCTCTTTCCAGTTCTAGAATAAGATTGAGGCCAAAAATTCATCATGTATTCCGGTCGTAATCATAACCCCTATCTTTGTTTGCAACCAATCAACGATCCAATTTGCCAATCCAAGTTGTAAAGATCCAAGCATGACCAATCATGAGCAGCTTTTCAAAGAACACCGATTTTAATTTTTATTATTTAAATTTGGTTGTAAAACAATACCTTACCTATACTTTAAAAGGCAAGGTAAACTCTCTGCTCATAATAGATATTATACTATGAAAATCAAAATGTAGAAGGGAAGTACAATACAAACGTATGCGCGGTTTGTATGTGTGCGTCATAGTATCTATAATCCGTCGCCGTAGGCACACTTCGACTTCAAAATCTCGACTCGTTTCTCAGTGCGCCAGCCGGGGGACTAACACTCACGAGGTTGCACGTCACGGCTTTTCGGCACCTCTAAAAGAATGAAATATGTGTGATAATCGCAGGAAAACGTATTGTGTGATTCAATAGGTATGTTTGTAATATTTGTGTTTGTATTAATTAAAAATAAAAATGGTTCTTTATGTGTAAAAATACTAAATTATGAACATTAAAAAAAATACAAAAAAACTGACTAGTATACAACGTATAACGTAATTAACGCCTACTTCTTACGAGGTCATTGTACTCATCATTATGAACAACTTTTACTATGGGACCAACCCTGAAATCAAGAAAAAAAAAAAAACTGTTCCCTACATTTACCTCGTAAAAATATCTCTACGCATATTTCATAAAAAAAGGTTGTACTAAAAAAAGGTTACTGATAAGTAATCTACCGTTTATTCGTGCTCATCCAGTGATGTTTCTTTCATCATGAAAGGTTTCATCATCGTTTAGGCAAAATCGACCTCACAAACCCTGCACCTACAATACAAGTAAAAATACAACTTCCCGACCTTTGCCAATTTATAAGCACTGAATTAAAATTTAGGTAACAACCCTAAGACAGTAGGCAATTATATCGCGTATTAGGCCGGAGATAACCTGCTTCCCGGCTTTAAACTATTGTTTTGGGAATTTGTATTGTACCTATTCAATTAAAACAGTGATTTTATAAACGCCTGATAAATAAAAATAGTTTGTGGTCACAGATCTGCAGTATTTCTGCACTTAGTTCCTAAATTACTGTGAAAATAGTCACAAATATTTAAACGGCAACACGATCACGATCAAGCGAAGTCATCACGAATTAATTTGATCTGTAAAAGTAAGTAAGACTCTTTTACCTAGTACGAAAGTACGAATTTAATAACGAACTGATGATGATCGAACGCCTGAACAGAATCACGCTGCGAATCAAAGAACCGCGTCAAAATCGGACCAATATCTTAGGAGCTATTGTGTCACAGACGGACACACTGACAGCCACGTCAAACATTCCCACTTTTCGCGAGAGGGTAGAAAAAACTGTAAATCCTCACACATGTTCACATAAAACCCAACTACTGAAAAAACTTACGCTCTAAGAAGTACTGAAAAGGGAAATATTCTCGTTTAAATTGGTTATTTAGCATACCACTTACTGTGACACTAGTGCCACGCTAAAAGGAAATCCCGTTAATTAAGAAAAAAATTAGTTAAAAACATCTAAAGCCCGACTTTTTTTTTTATCGTGGTAAAATCGTCAAATAAGTCCTCCCACCCAGGGCAGGGCGGGAGGGACTGTCAGACTTGTACTGACTAAAATCCATGGTGTCCTTCACTAGCCCTTTACGTACCGGGGTCACGGTAATCCCTTGGTCCCGCGACCCCAGCAGGCTTTGGCCCTCTACAGGCCCCGTCACTATGCTGACACTCTTTGAGGCGCGCGTGGAACATAACGCGCCGTCGACCCGGGCATGGTCCATGGTCGGACAGCGAGTCGCCCATTACTCGCTGCCCGCATGCCCGCGCCTACGGTGGCCGGAGATCGTCTCGCGACGTCCGACGCCGTGGGCGTCTACCACTGCGGCTGGGGTGGAGGGAGGACCCTGTCCTCTCCCTCAGGCGGCCCGCCTCCTCCTTCACGAGCATTACTGCTTCGCAGAAGGAGGCGACCGCTTCCCACTCCGTCTCGCCCCGCAGCATGGCCTCGACCAATGCCGGGCGCGAGAGGTCTCCGCCTATCGCCGTCGTGAGGACACGGCGGTGCTCTGCCCAAGCGGGGCAGTCCTGCACCGTATGCTCCACCGTGTCCTCCGGACGATCCTCGCAGTGGTGACACCCAGGCGTTTCTTCCCTCCCTATCAGACACAGGAACCTCCCGAAACTTCCGTGTCCGGTGAGGACCTGCGTCATGCGGTAGGCCAGGACGCCGTGACGCCTATCCAGCCACTCCTCAAAGAGGGGTCTTACCGCCGCGATTGCGGCGTGCCCGATCTAAAGCCCGACTACGATAAAATCGCGCCCTGAAAAGTATAAAATAAGAACAATCCGTTTTATAAAATTTTGTAAGTAATAGCCTTGGTCGTATGCCACCTAGCCAATAAAGATTGTGTGAAACAACAGCAGGTGGCACATGACTACGGCTAATACTTAAAAAAATATATTTTTCAGTAATAGCCGTAGCCGCAATGACACTTCATTTGTCATAATAATGATGACTAAATTGGAAGTTATGAGGGAACAAACAAACATACATACATACATATATATACTGGTCAAAATCATAACCCTCCTTTTGGCTTTGCCGTAGTCGAGTAATAAGAATAATAATATATTTATTTGAGAAATATGTTGATCATTATCGCGTTAATGGACGTTTCTATGAACATTTAAAGACTATTAGAAAGTATTTATTGTTTTTGGTGGGTGGTATACTAACTAGGTTTTTTACGTAAAAGAAATGAAAAAGGTGGCTTTAATACAATCTATATATATAAAAGGAGAACTGACTGACTGATATATCAACGTACAGCCGAAACTACTGGGGCTAGGAATGTGAAATTTTGCACACGGCTTCCTATTATAATGTAGGGGAGCACTAAGAAGGGGTTTTTGGAAATTTAACCTTTAAGGGGGTGAAAAGGGGTAATTAGGAAAGTACGTAACCCACGCGGACGAAGTCGCGGGAAAAGTGCTAGTCTATTATAAAACTGAAGAGTTTATTTGTGTATTTGAACGAGCTAATCTCAAGTACTATTTGTTCGTGTCGAAAAATTATTTTACTTTTGGATAGTTCATTTTTCTAGGAAAGTTATGTTAAGGCTTTGTATCATCACGCTACGACCAGTAGGTTCCGAGCAGCAGGGGTGAAACCACGGGGAACAACTATAAATAAAATGCAAAGTCTGTTTGAATACAGAGCTTTACTAGCTTTTGTCACATTGGAATGTTGGAAAAATATTTGGCAAAGGCTGTGACTAGGGTTAGAAATTCCAGTTGTGCATTATTTTACTTTTTTAACAGGGTTAATAAAAAGGTTCTTAGTTCTCGTATTTTGTATGTATGTATGCTTGTTCGCGATATCTTACGTCTGGCTGAACTGACTTTGATGCGGTTTGCATAAAACTTTTTTAGTATAAAACAATAATTGATATGCCATGACGTCGTCTTCATGGATCCTTAATTGCTCACTTAGAGGGTAGATTTTCAAAGATGTTCAAATTACGTTACGAATATTTTGATTTTTGTTTGGTAAAAGTCAATGATATAAAAAAAGCTACCGACCTCCGAAAGAAAAATTATTTTTGTTTACTCATACACAGAAAGTAGGTGATTACATGCTTGATGAGCGGGTTGAAAGTAATGCATTGCAGCCCTAGGGAGAATAGCTATCATCTGACAAACGCCAAATAAAAAAAAACGACGGGTTGCACTCTGGGAGTGCCGGCAGAAGTGAAAACTTGAATAGTAATTGTTGGAAATATCTTGTGAACAGATTTTAGTAAAACTCGCAAAAATGGTTGACTTTTTATTTCAATAATTTTCCAATGTGACGTACATCTTTTATAAACAATGTTACCTAGCAACGAATGTATCCAGCATACAAACTTCTTTAAAAGTAATAAAGTCACACGAACATTCACGCAAGCGCCCTGCGCCGTCCTACGCTTTTTCGGTCAGGGTCACGTGTCCTGACGCGAGTTTAAGATTTTATACCCATTACAGAAAAGTGCTCAACGCCGCTAAAGAAGTTTTCACTTCAAAAAACTAGTTCTAATTTGACATTTCTATTGAACCATGTTCTAACTTTTCTACAACCACTAAGTTATAGCGCGATTAAAAATTAAAATAATGAATAAGTTTAATATCAAGTATCTTGATCTGGCTCACGAGGTTGTTGTAGATAAGGGACGTGAATACAGCAGTCATTGTGCCGATAGTATTGTCTGCCAATGGCTTAATTGCCAAGAGCCTCGAACAACATCTGAAGACGCTCTCGCTTGGCAGCTGGAAGGCAGTACTTCTGGACACAGCGCGTATTATTAGGAGGTTCCTCCCTCAGGAGCCCTGACCACCGGTAGCCCGGACCCTGTTCCCGAAGGTGGTGGACTGATATTTGTTATATTTTTAAATGTTTTTTTTTTATGTTTTTGTAAGATATTTTAAAATATGTTAAATAAGTTTAAAAAGTGAATAAAGAAAGTATTTACTTAGTTTCAACAAAAAATAACATAGATTTCGGAAAAATATTTGCCATTCTTTTAATGATGAACATGAAAAATACGGACTGTATAGCTGGACTACCACATGATTAAATAAAATAAAAAAACAAAATAAGCGCGATGTCTCTTTCGCGATTATTTTGTTTTTATCCGATCAACACTCATTTTTTCGTTAGCTAATAATTTCAGTTCTTTTTTTATTACGCCGGAGATAGTTTGTCGACACACGTCGGCAGACGATCTGCGGCTACCGTAGGCGCGGGCATGCGGGCGGCAAGTAAATGGCGACTCGCTGTCCGACCATGGATCATGCCCGAGTCTAGGGCTCGTTCTGTTCCACGCGCGCCTCAAGGAGTGTCAGCATAATGACGGGGCCCTTTAAAGGGCCAAAGCCTGCTGGGGTCGCGGGACTCACGATTTACCGTGACCGCGGAACGTAAAGGGTTATTGAAGGACACCGTGGATTTTAGTCAGTGCAAGTCTGACAGTCCCTCCCACGCTGCCCTGGGTGGAAGGACTCATTTGATTCTGTGTCAGCATACTACAATATTAATAATGTTAATGTTATTATGTGTACCTCTGTTTAACCCTTGAGGAATAAAAGGTGTAATGTTGTTACGTAGTAACATTGGTTAAATATTGTGTAGGTAAGTTTATGTAACTTTAAGACGTTAAGCTTTTTATCGTTAATTACTAAAGTTAGTTACAGGAATGAAATCTACAAGAACCAGTTTGAATTTCATCAGCAACAAAATAACCACTTCCACCTAGTCCTCGCGGGACATGACCTCTTAATCGTAACAAAAGCACAGTGTTTAGTCCATCAAACGATTGGCTAGACGAAACTCCATGTCGGGACTAAATAAGTAACTTTCACCCCTTGGATAACAATGTACTATTACACTTTTTTGTGGTTCTTTTAGGAGACAGTTCCTTTAAAAATAAAAAAAAACATTTCGCTTAAAAATGCCACACAACAACAAAGGGAAGCATCCCAAAAATTCGTCAGCCGGTACAAGATAGGTTATAAATTATATTTTAACCGAGATGTTTTTCCTGTGCAACGGCTAGTAATTTATAGTTAGGATATTTAGTTTGTTGCGTTTGATACTCAATATAAATAACGGTGGAGGACGGAGCAGGTAAATGTTTTTAGAAATGTTTGTTTTAAATTAAAAGTTTGTTTACAGTACAACTCGCAGCGCTCTCTATAAATGGAAAAATTTCTCTTTCAGAGCAGAGTGAATATTCCAGTATAATTTTGTTATGTCTGTACTTATGTTTACATTAAATTGAAAGTTATGAACTTAATACTATTAAATGTTATGAAAAATATTTAGTTTTCATTCCGCGTTAAAAATTCAGGATGCAGTATTACACACATGAAGGAAAGGCGAGAGAAAAGTACATGCAACCAATTCTATACTCAACACGTGTTTTGCCCCTCCACGGGGCATTCTCAGGATTACCCCACAACCATCGGGCGCGAATTACGCCGCATTTTCACTACGAGACAATGTCATGTCGCGGAGACATATCGCCCAACATTCAGGGCTGGGTAAAATACTAGCTTTGCTAAGACAAGTTGTGCGACCCCTAAATGTCCCACGCGACGTCGGGCTACATCGCGCGGGACACGTGAATTTCGTATCGAGGGACAGAGTTGCGGAACAATTAATGTGCCTAGTGAAAATGCGGCTTAGGGCTCCTGTACACGATGCCGCCGCCGCGCCGACACCGCTCCTCCACCGCGCCTTTTTGCTGTATATACCTTCGCGACCGCGCCGCCACGGCGCCGCTACCGGCGGTGGCGGCGCGGCACCTAAGGTATACACAGCATAGCCCCTAGCGCCCGAGCGCTTATGGTAGACCTTAATCCGCTACTCGTGAGCAGTCATACATATCAGGGTTGTGTCAGAGATGTGACGAGCCCATGACGTGCCGTGACTCAAAACTTCGTTAGCTCTCTGGAGCTTTCGCCGCCCTAGACACGGACGATAATAGAGTTCATTATAAAAAAATCGCATAGATATTTTTGAACCTTGGCGAAGCATGGTCGGTCCACGTTCCATGCACGGCCCTGCGACCCTAATATTGTGGATAGATTTACTTTACGGACTACAACCCTTTTCCTCCGACCGACAAGAGCGTGTATCATATTAGTATTTAAAATAAGAATCATACATCATTGCTCTTAATTTGAGGAGTAATATCAAGCTTTCACAAAATAGCGGGTGTAGGTATTTACTTGTCGAAAACCGCATGCAGCCGTAGCAACAAACATCTATACTATACATAACACGCCGCGGGTCACTATTTTTAGACTACATTTAATTAATAATGTATTTAGTTGTTTATTGAGAATAACAAAATTTCAATAATATAACTAGATATAATCTATACTAATATTATAAAGCTGAAGAGTTTGTTTGTTTGCCTAATCGAGCTAATCTCAAAAAAAAAACTTGTTCTGTTGAATAAGGCATTTAAAGAGGAAGGTTTTATAACCAGATAAATTGACAACACAGGTTGTTTGCAAAGTAAGTACGAGTATAATATAATCTATCATTCATTATCATTACACGTTGTTCCAAAATAAAAATAAAACAAAGCACCGAAGCATTAGATGAAATAAGTACCGTAGTTGTTTTGTAATACTTCTATTTATGAGTTTTTATTGATTTACTGGCAGCAGTACGACTGTGCAGGAAGCGGTCAATTCCTTCTGCGAAGCAGTAAAGGGGCGAAGTAGGATTAAGAACGTGTGTGGAGGGAGCGGGATTGCTGAACGTGGGCATGGGCAGCCGACGGAGTTTCGGGAATGTATTCAGTTGCTCACAGTCCTAGAACGAAAGAAAAGAAAGAAAGAAAGAAAAGAGATTTATTGGCACACACAAGACAGAACAAAAAAATTACATGAATAAAAATAACAAAGGAAACAAAATATATACAAGAAAAACAACAAAAGGTAAAACCAATAAAAAAAAACAATTAGTCCTGTCCGAGGCCAAAAGGCTCCTATCTCAGCATGTGCTGCAACATTTTTAATTTTGTCACAGCGCTGGTTTTCTGATAGGGCCCAAAGTACGGTAAGGGCAATTGTAGGAACAGAGTGGTATTTAATCAGTAAAAGACCGAAGTACGTACCAGTCCAACATTAAAACTTAAAAAAATAAATTAAACACCATTGTGCACGTTTTACGAATCAAATAAATATGTCCATCTACAAAATTGAGGGATACAATTTTTAAACGTTAATAATAGGTATTTATTTCAATACTGATTGAGTATTTGGAATTTCGAATAAACTGAAGTATTATACGTACTCCAACATTATTGAAATATTTCGACGACTACGTAATTATCGACACAATGAAGGTACTTGTGCATTGTACTTTACCGGCCACTGAATCGAGGGAAGCATTCGATGAACGAATGCAGTGTCGCACAGCAACATGTCCTACACAAGGACGTTTTTGTTTTCATTTAAAAAAGTCACGGTTTTAATTATAATCCTGATTTTAAAGTAACAACGTTTTTGTAAATAGATTAATAAAAGTAGTTTACTTGTATTTCTTTTTGTTTTATGTTTTATGGAAAACTAAATTAGGTACGTAGTTTTTTTTTTGCCAACCAAGTTACATTTATTTTAAGAAATATTATTTAAAAGACAAAGGAAGTTTTAAGAAACCTTCAATACAGGACCTTTATGACACTTAATTTCTTATGATATGATTAGTTTTGTAACAGACTTGTATTAACTAGGTTCAGTCGTTCATATTCTATCAGAAAAGTATGAATTGTAAGTGGTAACCATTGTTAATTTCTAACAACAAGCACTTAATGAGGTAGAGGTGAAAAATTTAGAAAAAATCTTTAAAGTTTGATATCTTCGAAACCAGTCGTTTTGGAACCAATGTTGTCGAGGTTAAAATTGTTGCAAATAAGGTCAAGTATCACCCATTTCTTCAAGGAATTCACCCAATTGCAAATAAACCTTGGAGTTCAAAAACAAATTATTATAAAAAAATTGAATATCCTAGAAGTTTCTGCCAACCCCCATGGAAAGAAGGCGTGAGTTTATGTACGTATGTATGTTTCTTAGAAGTTTGTGTTTACAAAATAAAAACGTCCGTCATAATCATTCGATGGTAGTGTTCACACACACTTTGTTTTTACCCAACTACACCAGATTTTTTTTTTAATCTAAATGTTTTCATGCGAAGCCGGGGCGGATCGCTAGTTTCTCGTATTATGTCAAGTATGTTCAAGTTCTCGGCAATGTTTTCTGCGTAATTTTGCTCTAGTTACGAAATAGTATAGTAACAACCGGTTAATTTATTCATCTTATGGTTGCTAGCGGGAAATACTTACATAATTATGGCATAATTTATGTAGGTAATTAGTTAACTATGAGAAATTACTATATTTTTACATAAGTTGGTATTTTTGCCATATTACTCTAAAAGTTTTAATTCTTTTTTTTTAAGTAATTCATTTATAATATAAAAATAATAAAGATTTTCTTTTTTTGAAAAAAGAAAAATTCAATTGCGTGCGGGACTCAAACCTGCGTCTTCTGGATAAGTGCTCCAGATGCCTTACTAATTAGGCCATCGCACAACTCGTTTTGAACCTGAATCTTTCATTCAATTATTTTTTCACCATTAGAAAGCTAAATTCACCCTGAGTAATATAGGCATAGGCATAACATAGTATATATCATGTCCACCCGTGCGATGCCGGGACGGACCGCTAGTACCTATAATAGGTAGGTACGCTGAAAATGGCAGAATGTTATGGGCTGTATCAAAATATTGCGTGTTACACCTTGGTAACAACAATATTCTATCTTTTATAGATCACTGAACAGGGTCCAACGTCTGCTATTCTTATAAATAATCTCTATTTCAAGACGTTCCAACTGTCATTTTGCTAAAAGTTCGTAATCTGTTACATTCATAATGGTCGATCAATGGTCAGTCAAAGGTCTCGAATTAGAATTGTGTTAAAAAGACATTTGAACATTTAATTCAAGCCAGATTTAATTAAAATACATTTTTAAAAATTATTTATTAGTGTTCTAAGTAATCTGAAGTATTATAAAGTTCGTATATTGCAACAATTATGACATTAATGATAGATAATTCTGACACTATTGTAACAGCATACTTGAAGCCCTGGTTGACTCAGATCTGCATGGTTCGAATTGACAATGACCTCTGAGTCTATTTCAGCTGTTTATTCTAGAGTAATAATAATTATTCAGATACGAAATAGCGATCCTAGGTTATGATTTTTAGAAAAACGACTTGCATTTTAACAGAAAATTTTGGAAAATAACGTAGGAAATGACGTGTCGTTTCCTAAGGTACCCATAGGGTAATAGGTAAATCTTTGACTGTATCTAATAATAGTCTAATAAATAACCCAGCCTACAAACATACATAGCTATTATTATATAATATCAAACGCGACAATACAGTCGTTTGCAATTCACAAAAGAGAAAAACCAAATAGTGTTTCATATGCTACTGTATGTAAGATCAGCGCGCTAACTAAAAAGGCCTGCCCTCAATCCCCATACAGAGGCTAGGGTCATGTCTCAATCAAACCAAAAGTGTGTCATTACAGGTGCAAGCACACGTAGTCCGTGTCACGGCGACACGCACTGATTATATAAATCGTATATACATAATCGACCGGTGACGTGCTCAATAACACTTGTTTGATGCATTGCGATAAATATACGGGACGCACGACATGTCAAAGGCAAAAGTGAAGTGACAACTAATATGTGCCGTTTTGAGAGCAGCTGTGATGAAATAATTTACACGAAATAAGACGCCTGTCTGGGTCCGAAGCTCGAAACCACGACCACTTTTTTTTAGCGTCGTAAAATCATCGAATGAGTCCTTCCACCCAGGGCAGAGCGGGAGGGACTGTCAGACACGTATTGACTAAAATCCACGGTGTCCTTCAATAGCCCTTTACGTTCTGAGGTCACGGTAATTAGTAAGTCCCGCGACCCCGGCAGGCTTTGGCCCTCTAGAGGGAGGCCCCGTCATTTTACGGACACTCTTTAAGGCGCGCGTGGAACACAACGCGCCGTCGACCCGGGCATGGTCCATGGTCGGACAGCGAGTTGCCCATTAACCCATGACCACTTACGAGTTGTAACTCGTAAGTGGTCCCTACCACTGGGCCGTTCCTGGTCTAAAGCGGTCGACAATTTCGTAAATACATGTAGAACACGGCAATTCAAGTACGAGTATTCGAGTACGTCAGATGACACTACGCTGTGCACGCACCCAAATATCGAGTGACTCTTACTTTAACCCGATTTCACTGACTGCGATTCACAAAATAGCCAAAGTGCGACATAGACAATCGATAGCTAAACGACCGGTGTGACCGAATAGACAAGGTTCACTGAACTCGTTTATCAAATCTAAACCTGTTTGGAAACAACACCGAATATAACTTTTAATTTTTATATTTTATTTATCAAGTATGTCTATCGATGAACGAGACAAACACAATAACTTGGCAGTACGTAATCAATACAGTAATACCCACTTTCTTTATGTTTCCGATACAATTCGTCCATTCATGTTCAACAAGTGATTGAGAAACAAAGATATTACATACCATTAGTCACTATTATATAAGATTAGTTGATGCTGTGAATGACCAAAAACAAACGCTACTTAAAAGATAAGTAAGTAAGTGGGTTTAAGAGAAAACCTTTTCATTATATTAACGTTTACAATCAATTTAATTAAAGAGAAATATTCGTAGAGTTCAGTAGCACTGCAATCTTTTAGCTCCTTTTCCGGACGACTTTAGAGCTGAGACTGCATTTCATTGTTGATAGGTATTTCTCTCCTAAAAGTATTTAAAAGGTAGCATTCAGTATACTTAGTACTCAGGTAATTTCTTTTGAGTTCGTATTACCGTTGCGTTGCAGTATGAGTCTTTAGACTTGAAATAAAATAGAAACGGCACCCTTATTTAGTTTAGAAAGCTGAGATATTTTACCGATCTTGTTTGTTTGTTAGATATTTTTGGATCAAAACTACGAACCGTTCATTCCGAGTCTTTAAACACTCTTCAAACTTTCGCTTATAAATTGGTATTTCTCGCAGACATAAACAAAGACAGAAAGCTTTGGATTTTCGCGGGGTTGTCTTAATAGGTAACCGCGACCAGAAACGTTAAGGGCTATTAAGGGAATGTCGTGGATTTTAGTCAATACGAGTCTGAAAGTCCCTTTCGCTCCACCCAGGGCGGTAGGACTCATTTGATTATTTGAAAACCCAAAAAAAGCTCTGGATTTACGTCTCCGTCATTTTTAGCTTCGACGTAAGATATCAAGACATTTTAACCATAAATAAGTAACAACAATGCAGTTATGAAAAAATATAACAAGCACGAGAGTAGTAACACACTACCGTGAGCCTGCGTTGTCCGGTGTTGCGCAAGAGCGCGCTAAACCGCGCTAAAGGCGAATAAGGTGGGCAGTACAGGCGGCACGGTAGGACACAAGCGCTCTGAGAAAGTCATTCTACCCGTTTTGCTGGGGAACCTCTTTCGTGACTTCCGCCTTTGTAAGGCTCGCAGCACACACGATGTTATAACACTTATGATTTTTGATTCATACCCTTCTATCGCTTGTACCTAAATCAAATGTGAAAGAAACACCTCAATCAACATACACAAAACAAAATTTAACATAGGCATCGATTTTTCACATATGTCAGGTCCCAAGACGCAATGTTGTCGCCTTCTGCAAGGTAGCGAGTATGTTGTGAACCTTAGACTCGCGGCTCAACCTGTGCGCCTACATAGTTAGGCCTCAGTTCCTGTATTGAGCGCTTCCTGCTGCTGAATTCTTCGGAAACTTGTCCCACTCATGTGTGCCGAGAATGAATTGGAAATCTAACAAACATCGAAAGGCCGCGTGGAATCCTATCCTCCGATTATATGCTCTTCGAATACTCAACGTATTTGAAGAGTCTGTTTTTTAGTAAAATTCATCTAATGAGTCCTCCCACCCAGGTAGCGTTGGTAGGCGTCCGGATAACCCCGGACAGTCAGGCTTTTTAGTTGCGTGTCCGGCCAAATACGTGTCCGGACTGCCCGGCTTTTGCAAGGTTTTTTAATTTTATCATTTTTTATATTTGTCATTGGTCTTTTGAGAATAAGGTTGAGTGTTGACTGCTCAGGATTTCGAATTCGAGGCGAGAGAAATGAAACGCGGGTTTAGCAAACGAGGTCTGTATTGCAACTGTACTGAAGAAAACAAATTGACATTAGGAGCGGTTACGCACACATTCAAACTCAACATGCCGCCCACCAAAGGACCTAGTCCTTTACTAATTCAACAAAGTAAACAAAAATATAACTAAGACTTAAGTGGACTGTATATTTAAATTACAATAATGAAGTTTTGTACCTAATCAAATTTTCTCAAAAATGAATATAAAGTTATTGCTAACATTAATCTTTATCAATTGGTAAAGCACAAATCCTAGAGACGGATCTTTTAACAATGTTATTGCGGTATCTAATGCTATAAACTCGAGTAAGACCGTCTTCTCCTGGATGTTTGGCAGTTATTCTGCCCAAAGCCCATTTAGCAGGTGGCAATTGGTCCTCCTTCAAGAGCACGATATCTCCAATTTCGTATTCCTTTTGGTGCTTAAGCCACTTTGGTCGTGTTTGAAGGCGCGTCAAATATTCGCTTTGCCAGCGATGCCAGAAATTGGCTACCAAACGTTGGCAGAGTTGCCATCTGGATAAATGGTTGATGTTGACTTCGTTCAAGTTTGGGGCAGGTATTGTAACAGGAGCTTCGCCTATCAAAAAGTGTCCAGGAGTTAATATTTCTAGTTCAGTGTCAGCTGTATCCACGGGTATCAAGGGGCGTGAGTTGAGACATGCTTCTACTTGGCATAATATTGTTGTCAACTCTTCGTATGTCAGGTGAGTGTCCAGGATTCTCTTTAGGTGGAACTTTGTAGATTTAACCGCAGCTTCCCATAGTCCACCGAAGTTCGGGCTGTACGGTGGTATGAAGTGCCACTGGGTACCGTCTACTGCGAGCATATCTGCTAGATGGCCTGGTAAGTTTAGATTAGCCTCTTTCCATGCTGAATGTAATTCTTTATTAGCTCCTACGAAGTTACGTCCATGATCGCTCCAGATATGAGCACACCTTCCTCTTCGGGCAACAAATCTGTTGAATGCTCCGATAAATGCTTCTGATGTTAGATCGCCAACCAACTCTAAATGGATGGCCTTTGTGGCCATGCAAACGAATATGGCGATATACGCTTTATGAGTTTTTGCGCCTCTACCCTTTGACATCAGTACTTGTAAAGGGCCGGCAAAATCTATTCCACTATTAATAAATGGACGAGCAGGAGTAATACGAGCTTCAGGAAGGTCACCCATAAGCTGAGTTCTCGATATCGCTCTGTGTCGAGCGCACACAATGCACTTATGTACCTGCGTCTTTATAATGTTCTTTACACGTATGATCCAATATTGTGATTTAATGTAACTGAGCATTAATTGAATGCCTCCATGTAATGTCTTCTTATGTGCATCAGCTACAATGAGATGTGAAAGTTGATTCTTCGTACCTAGAATTATTGGATGCTTTTGATCATTACTAATATTTGCGTTTCGTAATCTTCCGCCCACCCTGAGGATATTCTTGTCATCTAAATATGGATTTAGTGTTTTTAAACAACTTTCTTTCTTCACGTGTCTTCCTTTCTGTAAACTTTCTATTTCTACTGGAAATTCTTCGCTTTGTGCTATTCTTATGCATTTTATTAATGCTTCTTCCAATTCAGTAGTTGTAATGGCTGTATCTAAGTTTTCAGGCTTCTTCTTAAATCGTAAAAATCTTAAACTGTAAATGATTGTTTTCAAAAGTTCTTGGAGCGTATTAAATTCTTCAAATTTCATTCTTAGCATTTTAAAATTTACTGATATGTTTTTCATTTCCAGTTCTGTAGGTTTGATGTTCATTTTATTGAATTTTATATTTTTATCCTTTAGCCAACCTGGCCCTTCCCACCATAGTTTATTGTTGACTAGGTTATCTATATATGTTCCTCTAGAACCAACATCGGCTGGATTGTCTTTTGATCTTACATGGTACCATTGTGAATTGGGAACATTATCTAATATTTCAATAACGCGGTTTGTGACAAATAATTTCCATCTATTAGGATCGCCTGCAAGCCACGCCAAAACCACTGTGGAATCGGTCCAGGCGTAGACTTCCTTGTCAGGTAACCTCATTGCTTCTCTCACTTGCGTCAAGAGTTTGGCAAGAAGCACGGCGCCGCAGAGTTCGAGGCGGGGAAGGGAAACTGTCTTAACAGGTGTCACTTTAGTGCGGGATGCGATTATTCCTGTTTTAACTTCTCCATTTTCTTTTTCTACTCTATAATATACTACTGCACAATATGCTTTGATTGAAGCGTCACAATATCCATGTAAACTTATCTTCTCATTTTCTGACTCTGTATGTATCCATCTTCCTATTTGTATCTCATGTAAATGGTTAAAGCTTTCTCTAATTGTATTCCATTCTTCTTTATGGGTATTCTTAACCTCTTCATCCCAGTCAAGTCTATCTTTCCATATATTCTGAATTAAAATTTTAGCAGGAATGATAGCTGGAGAAATCCATCCTAACGGGTCAAATAAGCGTTGTAAATCCGCTAGAATATTTCTTTTCGTAATCAAAGCTGATTTAGGTGGTAGTTTGATTTGATAGTGAAAGGTATCTGTTTTCATATTCCACGTTAAACCCAATGTCTTAACAATACTCTCGTTTGTCTCAACACATGCACTTCTCAATGATTGTGGAATTGAATCTATAAATTCTTTGCTATTTGAAGCCCATTTCTGTAACTTGAATCCTCCACATTCTAATAATTGACTTAATTCTTGACTTGCCCTTTTTGCTTCTTGTACTGTGTTACTCCCACTGATACAATCATCTACGTAAAATTCTTCTGCTAGTATTTTGGCTCCAACAGGATATTTATCCCCTTCATCAATAGCTAACTGTTTTATTGTTTTGATTGCTAGATAGGGTGCGGAGGCGGTACCAAACGTTACTCTTAACATGCGATAGTCTTCTATCTCGTGCGTGGGATCCTGTCTCCACAATACTCGCTGATAATCTGCATCCTCTTTTGTAACCAATATCATGCGGTACATTTTCTGGATATCGGCTATGAAGCAGATTTTCTTCATACGACATCTCATAATTAAACTTCTTAAATCTTCTTGTAGTTGGGGTCCAACTAATAGCAAATCATTGAGTGAATTGTTTTTAGAACTTTTACACGACGCGTCAAAAACAATTCTGACCTTCGTGGTCTCGCTATCTCCTCGAATGACTGCATGGTGTGGTAGATATATTGACAAATTATTTTTCTCTTCTTCAGGAACTTTCTCCATGTGATTCAATTCTATGTATTCTTATATAACTTTACAGTAATCTTCTTTTATTTGTGGTTTATTTTCTAATCTTCTTTCTAATTGTTCTAGTCTCTTCAAAGCTATGTTTCTCGTCGATCCTATTTCTTGTGGTGGTGTTTTAAAGGGTAATTTTACGATGTATTTTCCAGTTGAATCTCGTGTATGTGTTGTTTTATAAATATCTTCACATGTGCGTTCATCGAAGGTAAGTTTGCGATTTGTAGTATCATCAATGTTCCAAAGATTTTTCAAAAGATTATCCATATCTATTTCTACATGTTGATGCATCACTACTATGTCGTTGCCGCTATGTTGACATTCTGAGATATTGCCGAACAATATCCAACCCAAACTTGTTTCTTGAGCGGAAGGTGTGCCTGGTGGTCCCTTTATTAAATTATCTTTCACAATCTCGGTGTATACATCAATGCCAAGCAACAGATCAATTTTGCTTGACTTGAAGTATTGTGGATCAGCTAATGTTAAGCCATTCAGATGCGACCAGTTTGATCTATTTTCAATTGTGGAACTAGGCAACTTAGACGTTATGTGTGATTTTAAAACATATGCCTTCAGAGGGAGATTGAATTGTCTGTCACATCTTGATGAGATCTCCAACTGTACTGCATAACGTACTGGAGTTGTTGTGGATCCTACTCCTGTAATAGAACCTTGTACAGGAGTTTTCTTGAGTCGAATTAATTGAGTTGCATTCTCAGTTATGAATGATGCCTGTGAACCAGGATCGATTAATGCTCTTAATGTAGTCATGCGACCACATTCACTCTTGATTGGTACCAGCGCTGTTGCTAGTAATGCTCTTCTCTGCTTGTATGCGAAGTTCACTATAATTGACTCATCCTGATGATTTTCTTGTGTGTTACTAGGCGTTTGTGTTGAGGAGATTACAGGTGGGTTGTTATTCTTCTCTGTATCCTGAGAATCTTCTCCCTTCTTCTTTTGATGAAGAAGTGAATGGTGACGCCGTCCACAAATCTTACAAGAAGTTTTCTGCTTACAATAATGTACTGGATGGCCTGGTGATAAGCAGTTGTAGCATAATCGATTGTTTTTAATAATTTCATGTTTCTTATCCATGTCAAGTTTCACAAATTCTTTACAGTGGCATAGAAGATGTTGGCCGTTACATAATTTGCAAGTAATTGTTACAGCTGACGTATGACATGCACGCTCCTTATTTGTTTTTTGAGTGCTAGATGAAGGCGAACACGTTAACTCGAGTGTATGGATTCGATTTTCCAAAAATGAAATCTTATTTTGTAATGTAGGTAGATCAGTTTCACATTCACGACTTACGTGTGATTCCCATTCTTTGTGTGTATCAGAATCCAATTTTTGCACAGTAATGTAAATGATTACTGGGTCCCATGATGTTGTTGAAATATTCAAAGAATCCAAACTATTTAAACACTCTTTAGTACTATCTATCAGAACTTTCAACTGTCCCGGCGATTGGGTGCTAAACTTTTTAAATGAAAATAGCCTTTTCAGTATTGCATTCACTATAAGCCGCTTGTGGCTGTATCTATTTTTCAAAGTTTCCCATGCCCTATGATAATTCTGTTCTGTGACTGGAATATGTTTAATTGTATTTCTTGCTTCGCCGGTCAAACACGAATTGAGATAATGCAGCCTTTGTACGTCACTCAATGTCTTATTCTTCGAAATTAAAGCTGTAAACGTATCCTCAAACGATTGCCATTCTTCATACATGCCCGTAAATGTGGGTAAGTTGATCCTCGGAAGTTTGACCTCGGTGCTGTTCGAACTGTCCTGTTGTGATGAACATGATGATGTATTTTGACTCACATCTCCTTTCTCTGTATTCAATAACTGAAGCGTATCCGTCATGTCTGTCTTCACATCTAAATATATTTCTTCACACTGGCTGTATAGATCGTCGGTGAAATAGGTTATGTTTTTCCGTTGTTCTTTTTTAGTAATCCTTAATAACTGCTGATAATTATTCCGGTATGAGTTCCAATATTCTTCTAAACACTGTAGTCTTGCTTCAACGTAGCCTTTAGTAAGTCTTGCTTTCGGTGTCTTCTTAAAGTTTGCCTTAACCTTCAAAATGCTGTCCGAAAAGTGTTCCAAAAGATCTAATGTTTGTTCCGCGTTATCCATTATAATAACTTGACGATATTAACAGTCTTTAGAAAACGTTCACTTCGTTATTTTTAAACACTAATGTTCATCACACCATTTAACTGCGATTTTTTTAACAGCTGTCGATACTGAGAAGTCGGGTCACTGATACTATTATTTCTTCAATCCGTCTCGTTTTGGACCATGGTCTTTTGAGAATAAGGTTGAGTGTTGACTGCTCAGGATTTCGAATTCGAGGCGAGAGAAATGAAACGCGGGTTTAGCAAACGAGGTCTGTATTGCAACTGTACTGAAGAAAACAAATTGACATTAGGAGCGGTTACGCACACATTCAAACTCAACAGTCATAATTTGGTTTCCGCTCCACCAGCTTCACCTGATATCTCTAGCACAAACGAACAGAAACTTAGCTTAAACTTAGCTTGCGCAGTTGCACGGCGAGAGGAACCGTTTAGTTGAAAAGAACTTTGCTTGAGTTTAAAAAAATTGGTAGTGTTACATTAGGACAAAAAGATATAGCTATCTGGTTTTTTCACCTAAATGTCCGGTTAAACTGGCTAGTCTCTCCGGTTTTTCAGTTTTGAGACCTGGCAACCTAGAGCGGGACGGGAGGAACCTTCAAACTCGTACTGACTAAAATCCACGGTGTTCCTTCAATAGCCCTTTACGTTCCAGGGTTACGATAACTTGATGCGACATTCCCGCATCCCCGACTGGCTTTGGCCTTCTAAGGGAACCCCGTCAGATTTGATGACTCTTCACGAGGTTCAGCATTTGGGAATATATACTGTTTTCATGACATATTGCTACCCGCTATTTATATATTTTCAACTTTTATCAGACACCTTTTCCTTCGTTCATATTGTGTCTGTATAATTGCAAATCCTTTTACACACAAAAAAATCTATACCTAGGCGTACCGTTTAACGAGGTTTTTAAAGGTTTTACTATAACATTTTGTGGCTATGTAACATCATATAAAAGTGCTTACGCACCGTGAGTTTGTAAGACGTGCACATATTATATAAATTATGGCACATGACGGTTTGCATTTATTTACACCTAAGCATGTAATGTTTTATGTAGACTTGTATGATACAGCAGGCAAACCGGTGAAACTCCTGTTACTTGCATTTTGCATAATCTTACACTTAGCAGCTCACACCACGTGGACAGGTAGCTCACAATATTTTACATGATTATTACTCGATTTCGTAATGCGTAAGCGCATTATGCTTGCCGAATTACAGTGACAAACTGATTTACATATTATACAAGTAAATAACAATATTAATAAATGTGATAGTATGAATTTATTATTGTATTGCTGTAGATAGTTAATCTGAGATAAATATACTTTTTTTTGCGGGTTAAACTGTCATATGGGTCCTCCCACTCAGGGAACTGTCAGACTTGCCCTTTACGTTCCGAGGTCACGGTAATTCGTTAGTCCCGCGACCAGGTAAATTAACTTCCGGAAGAATTAAAACAAAAGATATTAGTTTAAAGTTTTAACTAGCCCAATTGAAACATCTTATTTTTCCTTGAGTTGGAAACTTTTAGAGGACCTTCTTCGCTCTGGGGAGAGCAGAGAGGTCTGTCAAAGACGCATTGAGCATTCTCTCGCACCTTAATGACCAATTTTTTTGGCCACAAGATGTAATGATGACTTGCGCTGGAAATTAATAACTTGTCTCGGTTGCTTATCTTGATCCAAATCTTTGTCTGTTACTAATCAACGACCGATTTGAAAGATGTCAAATCAAAAACAGCTGACTAAAACGAAGTAATGGATTGCCTAGGTGACTCCTAATTATCATGTAAGTAATGCTTAAACAGAGTAATGATAGTTTTCCCTTGCTGATAACGGTATAAAAGATACTTAGAAACATCATAAAAGGTACTTTCGAGTATATTGATGACTATATGTGATAATGACTAGGAAGCCACATTTCCCGCGAGCCGCGATAGTGCATCAGCTTTTACTTAAGTAGTCATAATACCTACGCAATGTTAATGCGCGAAGATCGCTAATTATGATACTAGAATGGTTCAAATGATTTATTTTTGAACTAGCTGTTCCCCATATTCAACTCCGCTGCTTGGCTGCTCTTCTGTTTTATTTATTTATTTATTTTATTTTAAAGAAAGCTTACAGACTAATAACAAATATAAATATCTTTAATAAATAAGGACAATTGCTAATAACAAGCTTCCACATATAAATGTCCAATTAGTAACAAGTCATTTGCGTTGGTCGTTGGTGACTTCAATTAACTGGTTAAAAAATTTAATAAATCAAAACAATTTACTACCATATCGTGGTTAAATCATCAAATGAGTCCTCCCACCCAGAGCAGAGCGAGAGGGACTGTCAGACTCATACTGACTAAAATCCACGGTGTCCTTCAATAGCCCTTTACGTACCGTGGTCACGGTAATTCGTGAGTCCCGCGACCCCGGCAGGCTTTGGCCCTGTACAGGGGGCCCCGTCACTATGCTGACACTCCTTGAGGCGCGCGTGGAACACAACGGGCCGACGACCCTGGTTGGCTGCTTTTGGTAAAAGTTTGATGTTATCTAGCCTTAGCCTTCCCCGACAAATGGAGCAATCATTACTTTTTCAATTAAAAAGAGTAATCGTTTCTGAGATTAGTGCGCTCAATCAAACAAACAAACTCTTCATCTATAAGTATTTACTTTCATTTTGTGTACTTTGAAAGACAGCTAAAACATTATAATCTATCAATAATTTTTCCAACTATGTTGAGATACCCCTCTTTGAGGAGTGGCTGGATAGGCGTCACGGCGTCCTGACCTACCGCATGACGCAGGTCCTCACCGGACACGGAAGTTTCGGGAGGTTCCTGTGTCTGATAGGGAGGGAAGAAACGCCTGGGTGTCACCACTGCGAGGATCGTCCGGAGGACACGGTGGAGCATACGGTGCAGGACTGCCCCGCTTGGGCAGAGCACCGCCGTGTCCTCACGACGGCGATAGGCGGAGACCTCTCGCGCCCGGCATTGGTCGAGGCCATGCTGCGGGGCGAGACGGAGTGGGAAGCGGTCGCCTCCTTCTGCGAAGCAGTAATGCTCGTGAAGGAGGCGGGCCGCCTGAGGGAGAGGACAGCGTCCTCCCTCCACCCCAGCCGCAGTGGTAGACGCCCACGGCGCCGGACGTCGCGAGACAATCTCCGGCCACCGTAGGCGCGGGCATGCGGGCGGCGAGTAATGGGCGACTCGCTGTCCGACCATGGACCATGCCCGGGTCGACGGCGCGTTGTGTTCCACGCGCGCCTCAAAGAGTGTCAGCATAGTGACGGGGCCTGTAGAGGGCCAAAGCCTGCCGGGGTCGCGGGACCAAGGGATTACCGTGACCCCGGTACGTAAAGGGCTAGTGAAGGGCACCGTGGATTTTAGTCAGTACAAGTCTGACAGTCCCTCCCGCCCTGCCCTGGGTGGGAGGACTCATTTGATGATTTTACAACGATAAAAAAAAAAAACTATGTTGGGATCGGCTTCCAGCCTAACCGAACGCAGCTGAATGCCTCTATTTAAAATGGAGAAACAGTATATCTGACATCCAGAACCCAGGTACCTACTGGGGAATATTTCCTTTATAGAACTGGGGCCGTATGTCCGTACGTCTTAAAACCAGGCTTGTTCCAGAGATTGAATGAGGTGGCGCTAGACGACTTGTATAGCTCTGTCTCTTTCACTCACTAGAACATGTCTGATTTTAAGACGTCATAGTACGGCCGCTGGTCAGTTTCGGGTAGAGTCAGCGCCACGACTGAAATCCTTTTGACACAGCTCTTGTGTCTATGTCATAACATAAAATTGCATTAAAAAATGAAGTAATTACCACGAATTTTCCCCATGACGCGAGCTCGACAGCAGCTCGCGAGCAGGACGAACGGCTAAGGGTAAGCTCACACCGAGACGCGAAGCGGTGCGAAGTGACGCAACGATACTGCAAATGTGTATCGTTTCGTGTAGTAAATAGAGTTAGATTTAGAGTAGCTCTATTGAAAAGTGCGCTCAGGGTTGCGTCTCGGTGTGACTTGACGCTTAACATAATTTCTGAGGCAATGTGGAAACTCGGTATTTAATAGATGGTCACCCATCTACAGACCTACCTGAGCAAGTCCTTTCGGCTGATAGCCACAAGCTATGGTCTAAGATACAATATGTCGAGGATGAGACAAGACAAGACCCTTAACGTCGATATTTTGATGATAGGCCGGGGCGTCAATATTAATTTTATAAAAAAAATGCCCCCAAATATCTTCGACCAATTTCTCTCATCTGTTATGAAAATCGAGCATTAGATGATAGAATATACCTCACGGAATTTAAAAAATAATGGTTGTCCGTTCCTCTTGGACCTCTGCCCAACTATTTAGTTGCCATGTTTAAACAGGTGTGTAAACGTAGTTAATTATCTGCTACTAGCGATCCGCCCCGGCTTCACACGGGTACAATCTCTACTATATTATGCATGTTATATACATATAAACCTTCCCTTTGAATAACTGTATCTAAGTATTTAAAAAATCGACAGGCAGACAGACAGCGGAAAACGACTTTTCTCTACAACATGTAGTGATTCAATTGAATCAAATGACAGGTTATTTACTAAAGTTACAATAAAACTGTAGTAGGTACTACATTAAACTTTCAATCGTAAAAATATTGACATCTAAAAACAGGGTAGATAAAACATTGAAAATATCTAGTGCACACATACAGTTTTTCAGAACTTCAATTTCAATTTGTATATCGGTGAACGAGTTATTGGTTATCAGAACTGTAATCATAGAGCCGTGATGAGTTGCCTGGCTTTGACTACATTTCATGGAAATAGGGTCGTGTGTGCTGAATTTCATTCTGTACCCACTTCGGAGTAATAAGGAAATTATAGACCCGTCTAATTCAAATGCCCAGCTCACAGAGGCTCGGTCGTCGTGAAAAAGGAGCGATGTGTTTTTTTGTTCACAAAATCTTATTCTAACTGCAAATGGTGTGTGTCTCAAAGAAAGTTGATATATTTTTTTTTAACTATTATGCCTGATGGTAAGCAGTGGAAAACACCCAGGGCGGCTTTGGGATAACAAAGTGATATTCGGCTATCGCAGGCGCGGGTTTGCAACGATCTATTTATTACTCGCCGTCTTATCAAGGAACAAGACCAAGTCGATGGCGAATTATGTATTAGTCGAAATTATGAATGTTGCGTGTCACGCAACATTCATAATTTCAAAGAGCTTTTAGTAAGTTGACGGATTTCGGCAGAGCTTTGCAGTCCTGGAATGCAAAAAGGAACTAAAGGAACAGGTTTTTTTTGTCAGTCAAGTCTCACAGTTCCTTCCTTTTCACCCAACGCGTGAAACACTCTAAATGAGTGAAAACCAGTAGTTTTCCTTTACAAAGAATTATGGATTTTATAAAGTTTCATCTAAAATTTTCCAAGTGTGGCCAAACATAGTATATAGTCTGTTTTTATTCCATGCTGGTCAGAGAAATGTACTTAGATAGAGAATTCATGGACCGTGCATTCAATCATTCGGCTATTTGTTGCCTCCGGGCGGCAGCTAATACAAACATTTTCGATAATAATTATCATCGTAATGAGTGCAGTCCAGTTAGCTTTGTGACTACACTGATACTTATCCGAGTGCCTGATTGCAGAACATATTTAATTACTGCCAGTAATTAATGGCAGACCACTTCAATTAACTGTAAATTACGAACGAAATGTTTATTGTTAATGTCAGTTTTAATAAATTCTCGAATGAGTGAAGTTGCTAATTTAATCAGTTTGTATGTAATTTATTCAGCCTTTGTCCACACATAGCAAAAATACATTCAGTTTTCCATGAAACCCTTTCAAGTTTTCTTTCCCAGAAATTTAATTTGCTCTGCAACGATATTTAAAAAAAGAACCAGCTTTGTGCAAGTCGGAGTTGCGCAGAAAGCGTTCCGTAATCAGTCTGTTGTATGGGATTTGTTTTAATTTAATTATTTATTTATAAAGTGAATATGTATATAATAATCTGTGCATATTTCAAGCGTCTACCTGTTGCCGTTATCAATATCGAGCAAAAAAGTCACGTTTGTTCTGTTTAGTTTATTTTTCTGTTTTTTAGTATTTCTTTTTATCGCAGCAACGGAAATACGTAGTCTTTGAAAACTTCAACTGAGTTCACGGTTCATGAGATACAGACTGGTGACAGACGGACGGATGGACAGATAGACGGACAGCGAGGTTTTAGTAACAGAGCCTCGTTTTACCCTTTGTGTCCAAAAAAAAAGTTTGAAAGCGCGCCGTTCAGCCATTTTCGGAGTGATACTTATATTTGTCATGACCATTGTCATTAAATAATTAGTAATCTAATCAATGTCATTTTAATGTAATGTAAATTTAGTTTCCTAACTTTCAAAATTCAAATTGAATTGGCACGAGTACGTATTAATTTTCAAGAAGTGTAACTTTTCTAAAATTATGCATGGAATAAAAGGCTTTTTATTTTTATTTTATATATATTATTATTTATATTTTTGTCATAATCATACAGCTCTTACCTACTCAATATATTGCCTCTTATATATTATTAATTACTCAGCCTTAAATCAACACGCTATCGGAAATTAACCTATCAATCGACATTGCTTCCAGCTTCTGGCCTTTAGCCTCAGGTCAGCTGTTCCTTTGATCAAATAATTGCGGCTAATTGTGCTGACGTAACCCTAATTGGAGATCGCCGTCTGGCTTCGCACGGGATTTTATAAATATGATGAAAACAACATGAAAAATAATGTCTACATTTCTATTCATGCCAACGATGTCCTGATATTTTCAGTACCTATCTAATTAAAGTGAATGCTTCGTTCGGACATGTGGGAATTTTAAAAATTCTACAGACGGTTCCAATCAAAAGGCACAGAATTTTTTTTAAATACTGTAGTTGCACATTCCGAGGGTAGATTTCTATGGTGAACAATGGACAAGAAACTCCAAGGACTCTGGCTAAAATGGTCGAACTCGAAAGCCTTCTGTGTTGTTGCTAAGGCTTAACCCGCACATGTTTAAACTTTTTGACATCAATATTTTGGAGAATTTCTTTATTAATGTAGTGGCTATCTAAGTTGATGTGAGTGCTATAACCACTCTCTCGCTGCACGCGTAGCATGACCAATTCTATCTCTATTCTACCAAGAATAGACAAAGTTACTTTATTGTTAATTCTATACAATTCGACTATATTTTCAAGTATCGCATGATCCGTGCACCGTTATAAAACAGAAACATTTCTTTTCAATATTTTTAAAATTTTTATGCTTAAAATAATCCTATTGTCATTTTGTCTTTTCTTTGGTCGACAAAACCCTTGTCTACGGTGGCTATATATGCTAAGCTATATAGCCACCGTAGACAAGGTCATCGTATGCTGGTCATCCTTTGACTCTTCGGGAAATTTACACATACCTATTACCACATAACTTTTAACCACATCAGTGAAACGAAAACGTCTTAAAATATAGATTTTGTGTCTAACTAAAGACATCAACGGCTTATTATATTCACAACCTTTTTTTTCTACCCGACACTGTTCCATGCTGGGCAAAAGTCGTATTATTCTACTATTTTATTTGTGTAATACTCTCAGTTGTCATAATCGTGAAGCAGTAGTTATTTGTTATGCAAGGCTGCCAAGTTGTTTTTTGAAGTAGCGAAGTTTTCATAGGTACGAGACGCAGAATAACTTTGCTGCCGAGCGCAACACACAACTTTTCACCTCACTTCAGAGAGGAAATGTGAAGTGTAAGAAAAACAACTTAAATAATAAATTAAAATCGTGTTTAAGTATATATTTAAAAAAAGAGTAAGTATTTCCTGAGCAAACGGCTAATCTCTGCTGAAACTGGCCGCCGTGATCGAAATTGGTCAGAACTATTTTTTTTTCTGTTACTCTCGTCGTGCTGGCCAGTATTGTAAAAATAAGGTTGATGCACTAACATGCAGGGGGGGGGGGGGGCAGCCCGCCTGCCGTGTAGAAAAAAATGAATAGAAGAAGTGTTTGAATTTTTAAAACTTTAGCGCGGAAAGTGGACTTTTGCGCTCAGATTTCGAATGACAAATAGAATCTTTCCAAGCATGTGAGGTGAAAAATGATTTATTATTTTATTTTCTTTAGCTGCAGGTAGGTATAAAAGATTTGTTAGAAAGATTCACTTTACAGCAGATTCGCGTGAAGTGCAGGTTCGCTTAAGGGGATTCCTCCGTAATAGCCCGTAAAATTCAAATTATCATTTGTGTTTTTGCAATTTGCTTTTTGTATGAAATTTATTTTTTAAATGATCAAAACAATATATATTTTATTTATATTATATATTTTATTTTAAATGATCAAAACAATCGCTCCTCCGAAATCTAACTTATTTTGCCTTTTTATATTAAATTTATTTTTTAAATGATCAAAACAATATATATTTTATTTTAAACGATTAAAACAATCGCTCCTCCGAAATCTAACTTATTCTGACCAAATGTTTGTGAGAAATAATGAAGCAAATGTTTTGATCATTCTTATAATTAAAGTTATACTTTTTATTATTTTGAATTTCGACTGGGGCTACTACGGAGGAATCGCCTTAAGAGATTGCAGGATTTTTTTTTCATTAAAAACCTGTAGCCTGTTTTATTTCTGGATATTGGCCAAAAAGCAATGATTTTTTACAGAATAATAAATATTAACTTCTATGTTTCTTTATGTTTTTAGCGTGGTCAAATCATCAAATGAGTCCTCCCACCCAGGGCACGGCGGGAGGGACTGTCAGATTTGACTGACTAAAATCCACGGTGTCCTTCAATAGCCCTTTATTTACCGGGATTACGGTAAATTCTGAGTCCCGCGACCCCGGCAGGCAAGACTCAGTAACCCTAAGTAAATGTTCCAGATTGCCTGTAAAGCCCGCTATCAACAGAGGCATATTGTGCTTTTACAATGAATATAAAACTTAGGGGTACAGTAAATATTCTTTTTATTCAGTTTATAAACTATCTTTTAAGTTGGTTCAATAATGAAGGAAGAAATAGGCGAGAGCCAAACCTCAAAACATGGCTTTTTACTTAGGCTATTTCAGACGAATCTTTTTTGTTCTTATTGCACGAATGTACGGCCAAGCGCTCGCAGAGCGACAGCGACAGTTTCTTCAATTACCTAATTTTTAAACATTTTCTCTCCAAACATATTTCCTCAGTACATTAAATAACCACAAGAGCGAAGTCACGGCTACAAGCTAATTAAAAAAAATACTTATTTTTACATTTTCATTGGTTGAGTTCCAAGATTATACCCAGTATTTTCTTTACTTCACCGCGAGATTTAAAAAGTGGTTTAATTGTATAACCATTCACAAAATTCATTTATCTTTTATAGAGGCACACGTAATAAAGTTAAATGTAGTACAAACTCTCTATGTGTATTGGATAACATGTTTTGGGCAAGCGAACATGATTCGACTGATAAGTGGATACCGCATGGATCACACTCACTTTGTACACATAGTATTTTGTACCATGTATTTGATTACACCAACATCGACATTATTACTGTTCGATAAACATGTTGGAATATTTACTTAGTAACAATTTTAATCTCTTTTTAAACTTTTTTTTTCCATTTCGACAGGTTCATGATAACCATAGCCCGGAGTAGGTAGATTGATTTGGGGTCAATAACCAGAAACGTTTATATTCATATGGACATGCCTCCGGGATTAAATTGTGACGAACATGTTGGATGAAGACATATACTCACTGTTGCCCGAGGCTTTCCCCGCATGCATTTCCAAAAAATAGAGTAATAGTCATTCCCGTGGAAACTTTTAAATTTCTGAGGATAAAATGTAATCTATGTAATAGGTCTTTACCTATGAAATTGCCGTTTTGTATAAAAAAATTGAAACGATTTATTTCATGTATTAATCGAAGTAATCACACATGCAATCAATGCATCTTTGCCAACGCAGTGGCAGTTTATTGATGCCCTTCTTAAAGAAATCAGCCGGACGGGAGGCAACAAATTCTTCAAAGGCATTTTGTACTGCCTCTCGGGTATCGAATTTTTTTCCCGCTAAGAAGTTATCCAAATTCTGGAAAAAGTAGTTGTCTGTAGGCGCAAGGTCTGGTGAGTAGGGCGGATGACGGAGAGCTACCAACCCCAGTTCTTGCAACTTGGAGACCGTCTGCTGTGCAGTATGAGGTCGCGCATTGTCGTGCAGGAGCAGCGGAGACGAGCGATTGAGCAATGCTGGTTGGAGATGTGCCAGCTTCACTATCATTGTGTTCAGTTCTTCACAGTACACATCTGCAGTAGTACTCACCCCGTTTGGTAAGAAACTGTGGTGAATCACACCGGCGCTAGACCACCAAACAGTGACCATCACTTTTCCAGTTTTTGTTTAGGGCATTATTTACGGGCACGCCGCAATCGCGGCGGAAAGACCCCTCTTTGAGGAGTGGCTGGATAGGCGTCACGGCGTCCTGACCTACCGCATGACGCAGGTCCTCACCGAACACGGAAGTTTCGGGAGGTACCTGTGTCTGATAGGGAGGGAAGAAACGCCTGGGTGTCACCACTGCGAGGATCGTCCGTAGGACACGGTGGACCATACGGTGCAGGACTGCCCCGCTTGGGCAGAGCACCGCCGTTTCCTCACGACGGCGATAGGCGGAGACCTCTCGCGCCCGGCATTGGTCGAGGCCATGCTGCGGGGCGAGACGGAGTGGGAAGCGGTCGCCTCCTTCTGCGAAGCAGTCATGCTCGTGAAGGAGGAGGCGGGTCGCCTGAGGGAGAGGACAGCGTCCTCCCTCCACCCCAGCCGCAGTGGTAGACGCCCACGGCGTCGGACGTCGCAAGTCGATCTCCGGCCACCGTAGGCGCGGGCATGCGGGCAGCGAGTAATGGGCGACTCGCTGTCCGACCATGGACCATGCCCGGGTCGACGGCGCGTTGTGTTCCACGCGCGCCTCAAAGAGTGTCAGCATAGTGACGGGGCCTGAAGAGGGCCAAAGCCTGCCGGGGTCGCGGGACCAAGGGATTACCGTGACCCCGGTGCGTAAAGGGCTATTGAAGGACACCGTGGATTTTTAGTCAGTACAAGTCTGACAGTCCCTCCCGCTCTGCCCTGGGTGGGAGGACTCATTTGATGATTTTCCCACGATAAAAAAAGGGCATTGTTTAGGTGCTGAACCAGGATCCAACCTTCATGCTGAGCGCTTGCGGTTATCAAACAGAATCCATTTTTCATCGCAGGTAACAAAGCGGTTCAAATATACCGCTATTGCCTCTCACGTAGATTCGAAACCCATTTTAAAAAAGAAAAAAAATTTGTGAAGATATTCAAAGCTATTTATTTACGAGTACATATACATACACACATCAAAAAAGTTTGTGATCAATACCATAAGTAGTTTTTTTTTTTAATGAACTTTGTCAAGAAAAGTTCTTTGTTGTCTGTTTTCAAATTAATAATCTAAAAAGAATCGCAAACTTTCTTTGATGTGTGTATGATGTACAAGTATAAATTGGGACGGTATACTTATACTTACTTCTCTTGCGGGAATCGGTCCTCAAATTGAGGTGGGAAGGACACTTGACATGATGTGGTGATGGGAGGTGGAGTAGACCCCGCATTGAATAGTTACCGAAAGGCAGTAGAAGAAATGTTGACAGACCAACGGCCAGGTGCAGCGGTGGTATGACACAAAAGCAGTGAGTGGCAGGGAGCTGCCTCTGATATGATGATGATGATCTCTTCTTTAAACTCTTTTCTGCGATGCGTTCAGTATCACCGACGCGGTCAATCATGATGAAGAAATCTTATCCGTATGAATGAAAGTATTTACTTTTTTTAAACATGGGACCGCACACGTCTTGTGGTTATTTTGCGGTTGCCAAGTGGTTGAGGTTGTGGTATATGTGAATAGAACATTTGACTTCGAAAACAAAACTTGTTCCAATGGCATCTAGAAGTCTTTAGTCAACTGGACACACTTAAAATAGACCGGCGGGATCCCAATAATTGTTTTAATGAATCGAATGGCCCAAACACCCAATTTAATAATTAGTACAGTTATTGAGCAAAGCCGAAACATAAAATGTTAGGATTTCACACTTCTTAAGAATTATTATAATTGAACTAGCACTCCGACCGCAACTTCGTCTGCGCGTATCTCTAACTTCGAACTCAGTGAATTGCCTATTTAATTCAAAAACAATCAAATCTTTTCTCTTTAAAATATTAGTGAAGACAAACTGATTTTCCGATTTTCAACCCTCAGGGGTTGATTTTTGAAATATAGATTTATGGATCCTGTAATCGATTGAGAGATTTATTTGAGTTTATCGAAGCAAACAATAAAATCCTTCCCTTAGAACTTACTCATCCCTTTTCACCAATATAGGGGGTGATTTTCTAAAAACCCGAAACCACAAGTTTGATTATTTTTTATCTAATTTCAATACACTGACTTTTAAATTCATCGCTTAGCACGTTATGGTTTTCCCACACAATTATTAGTTTCAAAAATGTTCATCTTTTTTATTTATTTAAAGGTTGTTTTGGGTGATTAGGTTAACTTTTGGTTAGCACTGTGTCAATGGATTTTTAAATAAAATGCGCCTGTTCTTTACGAGGTTTATTGGCAACTAAATCAATGTAGATCATGCATCTCTTTATAAATATGAAATTGGCGTAAACATAAGCCGCCCACTAAAGGACTATTGATAGTCCTTTAAAAACTATAAACTGATTGAATCTAGGATACATGCAAAACTAAATTATCTGATCTGGTGATGTATCGATTGGTAAAGCACACAGCTTTGTCACACATCGCTTGGTTACAGTGTCACCGCTCTTTACGCTATACACTCTGGTTAAACCGTCGGGGCCGGGGTGTTTGTCGGTGATGCGTCCCATGGACCATTTCCCCGGTGGGAGGTTATCTTGCTTGATCAGCACTATGTCTCCCTTCTTAAACTCTTCTTCGCGTTTTAACCATTTTGGCCTCTGCTGGAGTCTCGTGAGGTATTCCTTCTGCCATCTCGACCAGAAGTCACTCAACAATTTTTGCGTGTATTGCCAGCGTGTCAAGTTGCTTATTTTAGCGTCCTTTAGATTTGGATTCGGGATGGTGACTGGTGCTTCCGTTATTAAAAAATGACCAGGTGTCAATGCTTGCATGGTGTCATCGTCCATTGGGCATAATGGACGCGAGTTCAGGCATGCTTCTATTTCGCAGAGAACCGTCGTCATCTCTTCGAATGTCAAATTTGTTGTGAGGACTCTTTTCATGTGATATTTTATGGATTTCACTCCGGCTTCCCATAATCCGCCGAAGTTAGGTGAATAAGCCGGTATAAAATGCCATTGGGTTCCGTCGTTTGCAAGTAACTCAGCGATTTTATCATCAAATTGCAAACCAGCTTCCTTCCAGGCTTCATATAGTTGCTTATTAGCGCCAACAAAATTTCGTCCTTGGTCGCTCCACAGATTTGCGCAGTGTCCTCTGCGGGCACAAAACCTTTTGAAGGCGCCTATGAACGCTGCTGTACTCAGGTCACCAACCAATTCTAAATGAATTGCCTTAGTGGACATGCAAATAAATATTGCTATATAGGCCTTGGTGGTTCTGGCTCCTCTGCCCTTGCTCATCAATAATTGGAATGGGCCAGCAAAGTCGACACCTGAGTTGAGGAATGCTCGTGCTGGTTTCACCCGTACGCTTGGTAAGTCTCCCATTACTTGTGTTCTCGCCCTTGCATTTAGCTTAGCGCAAACCAAGCAACGATGAATGTATTGTTTGACCAGCATTTTCACTCGCATTATCCAATACTTGGATCTAAGGTAAGTAAGCATTAACTGTATACCTCCGTGCAACGTCTTCGAGTGTGCTTCTGCTACTATAAGATAGGTAAGTTTACTTTTTCGACCCAGAATTATTGGATGCTTGGATTCTTCCATCAACTCCGCGTTCCTGAGCCGGCCGCCCACCTTGAGGACTCCATTCTCGTCAAGGTAAGGATTTAATGATTTTAATTTGCTTGATCTTTTAACTCTTTTCTTTCTTTTTAAACTTTCTATTTCTTCTTTAAATTCTTCCTCTTGTTCTAATTTTATACAGGCTTGCAAAGAGAGTTCGAGTTCTTCAGTTGTGATTCTATTATCTATGTTTTTTTCTAATTTGTTTTGTTTCAGGAATCTTCGGCAGTAGGTGATAGTTCTCAGTAGTTCAGTCAGTGTATTAAAGTTGTCGAGTTGCGCAGATAATTTATTACTTCCTTCATTGTCGTTTTGTGTTACTTTCAGAGCTTGTAAGGTGTTTTTCTTTCTCTCTAAGTCCGTTTGGGTTTCGTTTAATTTAGTGAACTGTATCTTCTGTTGTGATAACCACTGTGGTCCATTCCACCACAGGTCGCAACGTTTCAAGTTGGCTACTAACATGCCTCTTGATGCAATATCAGCTGGATTCTCGTGGGACTGGACATGGTGCCACTGACTACAACTTACGTTGGTTGTGATCTCGACAACGCGGTTTGCCACAAACGCCTTCCATCTGTTAGGATCTCCATGTAACCAGGAGATGACAATAGAAGAATCTGTCCAAGCGTAAATTTGAGTTGTGGGTATTCTCATTGCTTGCCTTATTTGTTTGAGTAGTTTGGATAGCAACAAAGCTCCACACAGTTCTAGTCGAGGCAAAGAAATGGTTTTCAAGGGAGCTACTCTTGTCCTTGCCGCAATGATTGTGCTTGTCACTGTGCCATCTGAGTTTGTGACTCGACAGTAAGCCACAGCACCGTAAGCTTGTACAGAAGCATCGCAATATCCGTGGACTTCTATGGAATCTTTCCTCAAGCTCAAAGTTCCCATCCATCTTTTTATGTAGATTCCGTTAGCATTTTCAAGATCGGATCGTATTGTAGCCCATTTTTCAGCCAGTGTTGTATTCAAGACTTCGTCCCAATCAATCTTTTCCTGCCAGAGTTTTTGAATTAAAATCTTCGCCATAACAAGGCAAGGGGCAATCCATCCGAGTGGGTCGAATAACTTTTGAATGTCGGATAGAATGCTTCGCTTTGTGATTGCGTTGCCGATAGCTGGTAAGTTCAGATTATATTCGAATTGGTCTTTACCCAAGTTCCATTGTATGCCCAAAGCTTTAATTGTTCCATCAATATTTAGTTCCAGATTTGCATTAGATGATCTTTCGCTTGGTTCAATAGTTTCCATGAAATCACGGTTGTTTGAAGACCATTTTTTTAGTTCAAATCCACCTAGACGCAGTAGTTTTTTTAGATTTTGACTAATTCGTATAGCTTGTTCCAGGTCATCATGTCCGGACATTACATCGTCTACATAAAAATCTTCACGCAATATTTTTGCTGCTTCGGGATATTTGTCGCCTTCATCATCAGCCAATTGCATAAGTGTCTTTACGGCGAGATAGGGTGCGGAAGCTGTTCCGAATGTCACGGTCAAAAGTCTGTAGTCTTTGATGTCTTCCGATGTATTATCTCTCCATAGAATTCTTTGATAATCGATGTCTTCTTTATTTGTCCAGATCATTCTGTACATCTTGTGAATGTCAGAAACATAACAAACTGCATGCATTCTCCATCTAATGATAATGCTTCTCAAGTCATCTTGTAATATTGGACCCAACAAGAGTTCATCGTTCAGTGAAGTTCCATTGGAGCCCTTGCACGAGGCGTCAAAAACAACACGAGTCTTCGTCGTTTCCTTGTCACTACGGATCACCGCATGGTGAGGTAAGTATACTGATTTATTATTTATTTCATCCTTAGGTACCTCTTCTATATGTTTTAAATCACGGTTGTTCAGTTAGGGTAAATTTTCTTTTAGTATCCGTATCAACTTCCCATATTGTTGTCAGTAAATCTTCTATGTTAATTTCTTGCTTCATGGCCGTCAATGATTTTTCTCTTGCATTCAGTTTGATTGTTATTCCACCCATTAATATCCATCCCAGATAGGTATTCTGGGCACATGGTGTATCTGGTGGACCTTTAATGAGTCCTTGCTTGAGAATTGCTGCATATTCGTTTACACCCAACAACAGATCAATAGGTCCTGATTCATAATAATTTGCATCTGCTAGTTGGAGGTTCGCTATGTGCGGCCAATCAGTCCCCCTCATGGTGTTAATCGGTATGTTTGAAGTCAAGGGCTTAGACATCACGTAGGCTCTGATAGGTAAGTAGAATTGATTTTCCCACCGTGACAATACTTGAAACTTGACCTCATGCTTGACTTTCATCTTCATTGCTTCCATTCCGGAGACGATTAGATTTACTGGTATTTTTTCTAAATTCAGAATCTGAGTTACCTTCTCGCTTATGAAACATGCTTGAGATCCTGAATCTATGAGCGCTCTTAAAACAGTAGTGTGTCCGTGTTCACTCTTCAAAATTACTACTGCTGTAGCCAATAGCGATATCTTCTGCCCCGATGCATAATGAGACGCAACCATTGTGTGAACCTTCTTTTCTTCTACATCTGCTTGGCTGGATGAAGTCGGTTGCTTGGTTTCTATATTTTGAGCCGCTTCATCAATCTTCTTGGGTTGATGTAAAAGTGTGTGATGTCGTCTCTTACAGGTGCGGCAAGACATTGGCATCCGGCACTTGAACACCGAATGTCCCGCCCCAAGGCAGTTGAAACATAATTTATTTGCTTTGACATGTTCGCTTCTTTCATTAATTGACATTTTATTGAATGTGCTGCAATGACACAGTGTGTGCGTTTCTTTACATAAAGCACATAGTTTTTGTTGTTTATCATTATCCGTTGCTGTAACATGTAGAACACGCTCTTTGCTGGGTTTACTGGTGGTCGTTGGAGAAATCATTTCAAGTGTCCGGAATTTGACTTCTAAAAACTCGCGCAATTCCTTCCAAGTAGGGAGTTCTTGGGAGTTTACCGAGTAGGCAGTTTGCTCCCACTCTTTGTGTGACTCCGGGTCCAACTTCTGCACAACCAGAAATATGATTACTGGATCCCAAGAATCAGTAGACACTTTCACATTTTCCAGACTATTAATAACTTCGGTGGTACAATCCAGGAGGGCCTTCAGCTGTGCCGCCGTTTGACTATTGCATTTTTTCTGATAGAATAATCGTTTCATTAATGCATTCACTATGATGCGTCTGTTATCGTATCGGTAATTGAGCGTTCCCCATGCTTGAACATAATTAGCACCTGTCACTTGAATGTTTTTCAGTAAAGACGCCGCTTCGCCTGTGATACTGGTCTTCAAATAGTGTAATTTTTCAACTTCACTTAGCGTCGGACATGTATGAATTAGTGACACATACAAGTCTTTAAATGTAGGCCATTCTTCGTAATTACCGGAAAACGGAGGGAGTTGTATGTTAGGTAGCATCACTTTCGGTCGTAATTTTCCATCACACGACGTGTTGCTGCATGAAGGTTGCTCATGTTCAGTCGTCTTCGAAGTGCATGCATCCAACATTTCTCTAAGATCTCCTAACATGCATAGGTACAAGTCTTCATGGAGAAGGAATTCTTCATTCACGAAGTACGGTAAAATTCCACGTTGTTCCCGAGTTGTATTTTTCAATAGCTCTTGGTGCGCTTTCTTAAAAGATACCCAGTACTCTTCAATCGTTTGAATACGAGTTCGTAAATATCCAGGCTTCGATAAACGTTCTTTTGGGCACTTTTTAAGGTTTATTTGGGTCTTTTTGAGTGTTGACGCCAAATCTTCAAGTACACATAACGCTCGATCAGCTTCAGACGTCATTGTTTATATGTAAATCATAATAAAACTTCCTAATGTACTTCAATATCTAATCGAGAATAGTCTATTTTCTAAGTTATTAAAGTTCAAACGATACACCAATAGATACACTTTGTACACACACTAATTGACTGTTTCTCAGAATTTCGTGCAAAACAACACCAGGTGGTCCCTTATCGCGCAATGGAATGCGGTTCTTTTGTTCTCACGTCGAGTGCTTCTTCAATTTTTAATGAGGCTTGATCCGGCTCGTAATCGACCATATGTTTTGGGTGATTAGGTTAACTTTTGGTTAGCACTGTGTCAATGGATTTTTAAATAAAATGCGCCTGTTCTTTACGAGGTTTATTGGCAACTAAATCAATGTAGATCATGCATCTCTTTATAAATATGAAATTGGCGTAAACAAAGGTACTTATATTCGTACCAAGTTTCAAGTTTATAAACCCAAAGAATTTTATTTTAACATACAAAGATTTTCACCGCAAAAGAGGAGAATTTTCGTAAAAAACCCTTCTTAGTAGTCACTTTTTTTACACTTGCCTTTAAACTTAAATATCCCTTTTCACCAACTTGAAGTGAGATTTTTGAAAAATCTAAAAACACTTGTTTGTTTATTTCTGTTCTAGTATATAAACACTTGGGAGGACTCATTTGATGATTTTACCACGATAAAAAAAAAAAAAAAAAAGTATATAAACACTGATTTCCAAATTCATCAGCTCACGCGTTATGATTTTCCCATACCAAATTTTAATGTCGTCTAGATAACCAATGCAGGGTAGTTTAAAAAAATTTACTTGTGTTTTTATTCATAGCAATTTACAAATATATAAACCAAAGGAATAAGATTTTCCATACAACAGTTTTCACCCCTTGTCAACCCCTTAGAGTAGGACTTTCGCAAAATCTCGTCTTATGGATAACTGTATACATGATAGACTGCAACTGCTGACCAAAATTGTTCTTTTATATATATAGTTTACATTTTATTATATTTATTTTGACCAACCAATTTTGAACTCCATTGGTAGTTTTAACAAAAGTTTATTTCTATTTTTTAATTTGGGTCCAGTTAATTTAAAAATATAGAACATAAAATAAGTGATCAAGTGAACCCACGGGCCCACAAGCGAGGGGCCCAGTTGACGAAAGGTACTTCTAACTTGTATCTATTTATTCCCATACATACGACCTTGACATTATATACATTTTTGATTATGGCATAACGGACTACGAAAGCGCTACAACGCTACGAGAATTTTAATTTGCAAGTAATTGCCCATAAACCTACTTATACATAAAATTACATAACGAAGTATGGGCTATCATCACAGTCAAAAGGCGATTACTGATGATTAACGCAGGCACGAAAGTATTTGGAAACGAATGAAACTTGATGCAGGGTAGTCCGTACGGGGTGCTAAGACAGGAAACCTCCACGTGCGCCCGTGGACTGGAGTTCCCCCTCGGATACGTCCGGGGCGAAGACCAGTTTTTCGGGCGGGTGCACCCTGGGATGCGGGCAAAAACTCTTTTAGGCACCGTGTGCCTAAGGGGTCTCTTTGCCCGTACGCGTATAGCCTGTCGGGCGGATGCTCCAACGCGTGTCCCTCTGAATAATCAAGCCCGGGTCGGTGGCGCGTCGTGTTTCACGCGTCACCGACGGGGGCCCCTTACGGGGCCAAATGCCTGCTGGGGTCGCGGATTTTTTCTTAATCCAGGATACCGCGGCCCCGGAACGTAAAGGGCATCCGAAGAAACACGGGTGGATTTTAGTCAGTAAGAGTCTGACAGTCCCTTCCGCCCCGCCCAGGGTGGGAGGACTCATTTGATGATTTTGCCACAAAAAAAAAATAAAAAAGGTAGTCCGTACATCTTATTTTAGTATCAAACTGCAGCTAAAACAAGGATGGTGTCACATTTATGTTAATGACATCTTCAGTGAATATTCATAACTAGGGGCGTAGCTACCGTTATCATTCATGTTACACCCCCCAAGTTACAGGGACCCCGTATGTTTAATACAGGTACCTAAATATGGGAAAAACTGAATCTTATAAATTACTTCAGATTCTTAGAAAAGGCCGTAAAATCTTGTTATTCAGGAAGATCCAATTTTGCAGGCTCGTTTCGCTATATATAAGGAGCTTTTATCAGAATTTTCTATCTCATTTCGCTATAAGGCTTTGCAACTATTTGCTAAGATCTAAAAATACAATTTTAACCCTTTTAACCCACACTCGTAATTTCTCCTGTATCGTGGATGTGTTTACAAACATAGAAACTAACACACACAAACACCCAGACCCAGAACAATTACCTGTAGATCATACAATTATTTGCCCCGTGCAGTATCGAACTCGCGACACGCTACACAGCAATAGATCGCTCAGCCGCTGTGCCAACCGTGCCAAAGTTTATGCCCTTCAATCAGGATTTAGATTTTACTTTCATCGCCATGTTCCCTTAACGCGACCCAGTGACCAAGTTTTATGTCACGGCCCTACTAAGAATAGCTACGTCACAGTTCATAAGTCACATTTAGAACCGCGAGATAATAACACAAGCCATTAACTAGATTATATAATAGATAAAGATCATTTGACCTAGAGAAAAGCGTTACTATGTTACTGGTATAGTAGGTAACCGCATATATTATTAATAAAAAGTAACATGAGGCTCGACTGACATTAATACGAGTATCTATACATATAAATCTGTAGAAGGGTCAATTCTGTACATTGAAAATATTGAAAAAATAAATAGCGGGGGGTGTTGCTGGATCGATACCAAACCCAAATATATGATTAAAAAAAATTTTGTCTGTCTGTCTGTCTGTTTGTGCAGGCATCACGTGAAAACTAACGGTTCGATTTCGATGAAACTTGGTATAATTATTCCTTATTATCCTGGGCATAACATAGGATACTTTTTATCCTGGAAAAATACGTAGAAAAAAAATCTTATTTTTCAGTTTTATTCATAGACGTTGTTCTGTAGAACCGCGAACACACGTTGCATTACCCGCAGTGGATTCAGCGCCGTAATATTTATAAGATGTCATTGTCAGAGTTACTCAAAATGGGGAAATAAACCATCCACGCGAAGACCGACATCCGCGCGGATGGAGTCGCGGGCGGAAGCTAGTAATATCATAATTGCCTCGTGAACTCAAAAACGGTGAAGGAAAACATCGTCAGGAAATTGGCAAGGCAATGTGACATGACATCCACCAGTCTGCACTGAGCCAACACGTGGTTGGTTAAAGACTTACAATCCACTTCCTATCACAGAGTGAAGGCCTGTGTCCCAGCTGTGGGAATGGAATCATTATATGCTGATCAGAATTCCCTCGTAAGTGTAGTTATAGTCGTAAACGCTCTTTCGTCATTCGTAAATTCTGCTTTTGCTTGTAACCGTTTTACGAATTAGCGAATAATAAATTACTGGAAATTCACAACGTGGGGCCGTTTTAGACCCGCTGTATACTGCTGGACTGCACCGACCGCCCGAAGTTTTGATCGACGATAGGCGGAGACTGGCGCCCGGCATTGGTCGAGGCCATGCCGCAGACGCCCACGGCGACGGACGTTACCAGACGATCTCCTGCCACCGTAGGTGCGGGCATGCGGGCAGCGAGTAATGGGCAACTCGCTGACCGACCATGGACCATGCCCGGATCGACGGCGCGTTGTGTTCCACGCGCGCCTCAAAGAGTGTCAGCAGAGAGTGATAGGGATGGCCCTCTAGAGGGCCAACGCCTGCCGGGGATGCGGGACTGTACGAATTACCTCGACCCCGGAACGTAAAGAGCTATTAAAGGTAAAAAAAAACATAGCAATATATAATGGTTATCTATTCTATATCGTATGCATTTAAAAAGGTGTAACGAAACTTTGGGTACAGAACTCCAAAAATATATATTTTTATGAATGCATAAGCTCTCTGTAATTTTGCCGATTACCTTTTCAAATCATTCTCAACTTCATATCCGTTAAAGATTATCTTCATGCAGAGCCTTTGTGTAAAGGCCATCGTCTCGGCCAAATAAATGTTGGTAGTTATGTCATCAAAATAGTACGTAAGTATAAAAATTGTATTGTTATAAATTTGATATTTAAAAAAAAATGGAATTATCCAATTTAGCTCCGACTTTTTAGACTTCCGTACCCAAAGGCTAAAAAATGGGACTCTATTACTAACACTCCGCTGTCCGTCTCACTGTCCGCCTGTCTGTCCGTCTATTATCAGTCTGGATCTCATGAACCAATATAGTTAGACAGTTGAAATCACAAATGATGAATTTATGTTGCCGCTATAACAACATATACCTACTAAAAAATAGAATAAAATAAACACTAACGGGGCTCTCATACAATAATAATATTTATATCAACAATAATATTTGCCTTTTTTTATAGATTTGTACGGAACTTATATTATACATACTATATTACCGAATAGATTGGACTCTATTCTCTCTGTTTACAACGTACAGTTACATTAAAAGAGACGCTTGTAAACCATAATTATGTCACAACTTAAAAAATAAGGTTTCTCATAAACTTTGCTGAGTCATAGACGATTGCCTGTCGCAGCCGCTAGATAAACACAAATGCGGCCACTTATAGCCTCCATATCCTCTTTCTGTATTACCACATCACGCAAAAAATATCAACTAGATTTCGACCATACGTTACGTCTACACACATCGAGTCCGTATTTAAAAATTGTAAATAAATAGTAAAAGTGCGGAAATAACAGAATAAACCTAATAATTAAGTGCAATATGTGTGAATGAAGAACATATAATGTCATCTTCAAGAAAAGTGCAATTATAGTGACTTTATAAACAAATGAGTGTTACGTGTTAAAACAACAAAAAACACTGAGTGATATTAACATTGCAGTGGATTGTGATAGAACTTTTCCTAAGATTAGTACTATGTGTTGATGAATGTTGTTTAACTGGACTCATATTCAAGTTTGTTTAGAAGTTATTAATTTTCACACCGTTATTTTTTTTTTTTAAAAACCAACAGTCATTCCATTGCAAAATTGTTAACAGCGCCATCTATCGCTGAGTAGCGGTATTACATCGAACAGTGGCCACCTACATTTCTATGATCTACCATTACAATCAATCGACATGGCACCTCAACTGACGCGCTGTACTACCAATAGTGGCCGCAAGATGCCAGCACTCGTAGTATGTTTTAAATGTAAGAAGAATGTAAACATAAATAAAACCGCGATGTGCTGTAATTGCAAAAATAGATATGAACCAGACTGCGATGGTTATCCGGAGCAAACTTATCGACTAATGGACCAAGACTCCAAAAACAGATGGCGTTGCAATACTTGTATTAGAAAAATGGCCAGTAGTTCTAAAGATACATGTAATATAACAACACGGAAAAAAACGGCTTGTACTACCGAAAAGTCGCCCTCGGAAACCTGCATAAAGAAACAAAACCCATCACCTTCTACACAGGATTCTCACGTTCTTACCGACTATGATACCTCATACGAAACGGACACCTCGCCAAATAAACTCTCAAAAACTGTAGACGGTACCGCGGCCAACATGACAACAGTGTCGGATATGCAGGATACAATAGCACAGCTGACTGCCAAATTAGAAAGTGCAGAAAATGAGTTGGAAAACACAATTTTAGAAAACAATGATTTAAATAAACAAGTAAACAAATTGACCACGGAAATTAAAATATTAAAATCGCTTTGCGAATCTTCAACAATTATAGAAAGCACTCCTATAAACACTGAAAAAAAGAAAAAACATTCTCGCATCAGTCAAAACGTGTCATCTACACCTTCCTCGCCGAGATCAACAGCAAACACCAACACCGACGCTATTCATTCACATCTACAACAAAAAATTATTATTCTACAAAAAGAACTTCAAAACGCTGAAGAAGAGATAAAAGCTCTAAATACACAAATACAGGGACTAGAGCAGTCTCTCAGGACGACGCCAAAACAAACATTATCCACTGAGACCCATCCAGCTTCAGACTTTACTTCAAGCCAGCAACAGTGTTTATTTGGAAAAACCATAGCTATCTTTGGCGCGCAACAATGCGTAGGCCTGGCTGCGGCTCTACTTCATTCAAGAAAGTCTACACAATATGAAAAGTATGGAGTCTTTGCCCAAACGATGCCATATGCACATAGCGACAGAATTGTAAAGTGCTGTACTACGGTTAACCTCCGACCAGCAGACAAAATTGTAATATGTTTGGGCGAAAATGACCTTTATATTAGTAATGTATTATCTCAACTCAAAAGTATACTTATGACATTTGTTAAAAATAGTATTGTTGTTTTAAGTGTATTGAAAAATGACAACCTAAATGTCAATAAACTAAACAATAGTATCAAAAATATCTGTAAATATTATAAAAATTGTAAATTCACACACAATAGCAAATATAACTTGCCTGACATATGTAAATCAATAAATTACCTAATAGATTGTGAAGATTATAACAAAAAATTCCTAGATCCAGTCGAGATCAGGAAGCACCTTGTCAGTAGCAAACTAAGCTTTTTACCAAAAACAACGGTAATTGAGCCCAAAAAAGGGACCATTCCGTTTTACTTCAAAAGTAGCAACAGTAAGGAATTTAGAGTAAATAATGTTTCTAATATTTCTACTGAAAAACCTAAAAAAGGTACCATACCTTATTATTTTCCTAAAAACGACACTTTTTTTTCGTGCCTAAAATCGCGATACCTACTTCTCACAATTTTAGGATACTCCACCAAAATATTGCAAGCATACTATCAAAACAGGAACTTTTAGAATTAACGTTACAGGAGATGAGAGATTTACAAAATGACCCGCATATAATTTGCTTCTCAGAAACATTTATCAAAAAAGGATATGAGAACTATCTCAAGTTATCGGATTATGACATGGCAACACATTTTTGCAGGGAAAAAAATCGTGGGGGTACTTGCATACTAATTAAGAAGGGTATAAGTTTTAGAGAACTAGCATTTGTAAAAAATTATGCATCAGTAAATACCTTCGAGGCATGCGGAATAGAGTTAGCATTTGAGAATTTAGTAATTATTTGTTTATACAGAACACCTCAGTCAGACCCTTACCTATTTTTAACTAAATTAGATAGTATGCTACAACATTTACACAAAAAATATAAATCAAAAACGCGGATAGTTTTAACTGGGGACTTTAATATAAATACATTGAAAAAAGGCAAAATAACCCAAGACTTTCAAGACTTAGCACACACACACAACTTGAAAATTCATATTAACGTAGCCACGCGCAAATTTTCCTGTATAGATCATATACTAAGTAATATGCACAACGCAATTGCTAACGTCTTACCACTACATCTTTCTGACCACGATACAGCGCAAATGCTAAGCTTTCCCTTACGATTTCAATCAAAAGCCCTAATATATTACATCTACAAAAGAGATTACAGTGTAAATAATACTCTTAAATTTAAGGAATGTTTGCAAAACTTACTTTGGACGGATGTATACATGGATAATGATGCAAATACGGCATTCAATAGCTTCCATAACTTAATATGCCTGTTCTACAATCTCTGTTTTCCAAAAGTAAGAGTTAAAGTAAATACAAACAATAAAATTAAACAAACGTGGATAACTAAGGGTCTTAAGCTGTGTTCTAAAACTAAACGATTCTTACGATATCAATATTACAAAAACAAAAATCGAACCAACAAGAACAAATACACCACATATTCTAAAATATTTCAAAATTGCATACATAATGCTAAACGGAATGCTAATATCAAGTTTATGAACAACAATAAAAACAAATGTAAAGCCACTTGGTCAGTTATAAAAAACGAAATCCAAAATACGGACCCTAAAGATAATATTGAATGTTTACAGGTTGACAATACAGTTCTAACAAATCCAGCGGAAATAACTTCTGCCTTCAACAACCATTTCATAAACTGTTTCCCTACACAAAATCAAATAAATAGTTGTTCCAATGACAACATTATTGCTACCTCGATGTTCCTCACTCCTATGTCTGAAAGTGAGGTGAGGCAACAGATATTGTCATTGAACAACACCAATTCTGAAGGCTACGATGAACTAAACACCAGAATAATCAAGACATGTACCAATGATATAAGTAAAGTATTGACATATTTGATCAACTTGTCATTTTCACAAGGTGTATTCCCAAAAGCTCTAAAATTATCCATTATTAAACCATTGTTCAAAAAGGGTGATAAATGTGATGTAAACAATTATCGACCTATTACATTAATACCCATCATCTCAAAAATATACGAGAAATGTATGTATCACAGATTAATAAATTACTGCAGTAAATTTAACATAATAAGGAAACAACAATTTGGATTTCAAAAAGGTAAATCTACATCACTAGCCATATTCTCACTCTTAAAAACAATACTGAGCAGTTTAAACAAAAATCAATTGGTAACGGGGCTTTTCTTTGACTTATCGAAGGCATTCGATCTTGTTACACATACCAACTTATTACAAAAATTAGAAGCTCTTGGAATCAGAGGACTGCCACATCAATGGATATCGTCGTACCTAACTGACAGACAACAGAGTGTCGCAGTTACTAAGCTGGACGAAAATAGAGACATGATAATTCATACGTCTGAATATCAATGTGTAAAACGCGGCGTGCCCCAAGGTAGCATATTGGGACCCATCTTATTTCTTCTCTATATAAATGACATAGTTGACATAACTAAACACAGATGTTTTCTTTTTGCGGATGATATTTCCATAATCGTAACTGCTGACAAAAAATATAATTCAATTACTGACCATGAAACTGACATAAATAATACTATTGACATTCTAATTAATTGGCTGAACAATAATAATCTATCTATAAATCTCGACAAATCCGTATACATACAATTTAATAAACACCATAATAATAAATTTAATTTAAAAATGGATATACGTAAAATAACACATGTAGAACAAACTAAATTTTTAGGTATTGTATTGGATGAATATTTAGACTGGAAGGCGCAGGTTCAGTACGTCTGCAATAAAATAAATAAATTTGTATATGCCCTTAGAAAAATTAAATATGTAACTAATATAAAAACGGCTGTAATGTCTTATCGAGCGTACGTTGAGTCCTCGTTGCGGTACGGACTAATAACATGGGGAAATAGTACGGAACAAAACAGGGCATTTATCGCACAAAAAAAATGTATACGCGCCTTATACGGAATTCCGTCCGATGAATCGTGTAAACCAATATTTAAAAGGCTTGGTTTGCTACCGTTGCCATCGTTATATATTTATGAGATGTGTATGTTTGTAAAGAAACACAAAGAATTATTTAAAACAGCAGAAGAAGTATGTTCACGAAGTCGGCGTGACCAATACACACTTGTACTTGACGAACTGCCTAGGTGTACTAAATATAATAAAAACTGTGTAGCTATGTGTGTACGTGTATTTAATAAATTACCAAAGACATTGAAAGAATTAAATTGTAGACTATTTAAATTTAAATTGTACAATTGGTTGAAGGAGAATAATTTCTATAGTATTAAGAATTTCCTAGAACACTAATATTAGCAACATGCAACACTTGCATCTTGCACTTGCTTGTGTTTAACAATTTTGCATGCTTTATTTTTAAGCTAAACATGTATGATCTCATTTTTATGTAAGACCTTTTTATACCGTGTTTTTAAGCAAATAAATATTATTATTATTATTATTATTATTATCAAAGTGAAACTTGAATAAAATCACGTGGTACGAACGGCGATTATGATTAGGTATGAGGATTTGAGGAGAATTAAGGCATGTGGCAAGGTAATGAAGGCAAGAAAAAGGCATGTACTAATTCGCGGGACTGTCTGTAAATGTAACCGTGACCCTGGAACGTAAAGGCTACTGAAGAATCACCGTTGATTTTAGTGAGTACGAGTCTGACAGTCCCTTCAGCTCCACACAGGGTGGGAGTACTCATTATATTGTTATGCCACCCAAAAGGCTTTGTTGTTATTATTTATTTATTCATATCACATTGCCAACCCAACCAAACCTGATGTATAAATAATACACCAAATTCTAGCTAGTAGCATTAAATATTATTTACAAAATTCAAACGACTGGCACCTACGTGCAGTCGTACCCAGTGACCCAGCATGGGGCTGTCCCACCTATCGCACAAAACACTCAGGCTGCGGGAGTTACACGTATTGTACCGAGTACGGAAGCGCACCGTTTCCTGATAATGGCATGAAAACCATCGCCTCTGGCATTGGTGAAACTCCCGGATGCACTACAAAACCAACAGCATCCTGAACATATTGTTATACTGGAAACTCAGGGCGTTGTGTACCCTGAGTTAGTACCTGACCCACACTGCACCAATTGCATTTTATCAAACTGTTTGTATATGAAAACAGTGAGGAATTTCCTTCTATACATTTATTTGTGGCCTTACTGAGAATTTATGCTTTGAGGTGCATTGTCTCGCTGGAACTAAATTTGCGCTAGTTTATCAGAGTTTAGGAGACAATATTAAGTTTGTCTTTTGAATCGCTTCGGAATCATCAACTACTACCCCGGAATTTGGCTAAGGCTGAATAGAATGGTCCTTTGATAAACTTTGCTGAATTCAAACTAAACTGTCTGTCATCTACTGTACTGTTCTCGAGATGGTACTGAAACTGATACTATTTATTATAATTCAATCAAGTGAATAAAACAACTAAAGAGATTTTCACCGGGCTCGCCGCAATCGCAGCGGTAAGACCTCTCTTTGAGGAGTGGGTGGATAGGCGTCACGGCGTCCTGACCTACCGCCTGACGCAGGTCCTCACCGGACACGGAAGTTTCTGGAGGTACCTGTGTCGGATAGGAAAGGAAGAAACGCCTGGTTGTCACCACTGCGAGGAATCCCCCGGAGGACACGGAAGAGCATACGGTGCAGGACTGCGCTTCAAAGAGTGTCAGCACGACGACGGGGACCCTTGGAGAGCTGGAGCCTCTTGGGGTCGTGGGACTAACGAATACCGCGACACTGGAACTAAAGGGCTATTGAAGGACACCGTGGATTTTAGTCAGTACAAGTCTGACAGTCCCTCCCGTCCTGTCCTAGGTCTCATTTGATGATTTTACCAGGCTAAAAAAAGTGATTTTCACGCGACACGCGTTCCTGGATCGTCAACTGCGACAGATGCCAAGTACGCAATTATTAGTTTTCATTATAATTTAAATGCATAGAAAAAAATTCCTATACTTCTCCAAAATTTATAATTTACTAGCTTTTGCCCGCGGCTTCGCTCGCGTAGAATTTGGTCTGCCTCATTAAGTTACGTCACATTTTTTTTTAATACTTATATTTTTTTTATATAACTTCACATCGTACATCCCAGATTTCTAACTTCAAAATTAGTTTCCATATGATGTTTAAAGATTTTAAACATCTATACCTAATATTTAGAGGGAATCTTTTGAGGTTGGAATTATTTGAATTCCTTTCTAAGTGCTCATTATTTTAGAGGGCCAAAGCCTGCCGGGGTCGCGGGACTTACGAATTACCGTGACCTCGGTAAGTTAACCGTAGCACTGGTAATAACATCCCTCATGTACACAATAAGCTAATAAAATTCTTTATGTCAAAAACTACTGAACCAATTTTGATGAAACTTGCAGTATTCCCTAAGTTGAACGATACCTAGCACAAAAAAATATATTTAAATCGGACGTGAAGTTCCTGAGATATGCGAACAATGAATCAGTCGATGCCTACTCCTTACTGTTAAGGATTTGTACCTTCCATCATCAGCTCAGCTACATAAGATGATGATTACCATACGCAAGTACTTAAATTACTTCATAAGATTTACGAAAAACGATGCGTGGGCCTATAAAACTTGAGGGTTGCCCTCGATTTCTCCAAGTTCCAATCATCAGATCCTGACTTGGTGACAATGGGACCACACGGGAAGCACCAGCTTTCAAACAAAAAAAGAATCATGTAACTCGGTTCACCCAGTCGGTCGTTATGCGGTAACAAACTACTGTTAAGGAGTTGTACCTTCCATCATCAGCTCAGCTACATAAGATGATGATTACCATACGCAAGTACTGAAATTACTTCATAAGATTTGCGAAAAACGATGCGTGGGCCTATAAAATTTGAGGGTTGCCCTCGATTTCTCCAAGATCCAATCATCAGATCCTGATTTGGTGACAATGGGACCATACGGAAAGCACCAGCTTTCAAACAAAAAAAGAATCATGAAAATCGGTTCACCCAGTCGGTCGTTATGCGGTAATAAACAACTGTTAAGGAGTTGTACCTTCCATCATCAGCTCAGCTACATAAGATGATGATTACCATACGCAAATACTGAAATTACTTCATAAGATTTACGAAAAACGATGGGTGAGCCTATAAAATTTGAGGATTGCCCTCGATTTCTCCAAGATCCAATCATCAGATCCTGATTTGGTGACAATGGTGGTCCCACGGGAAGCACCAGCTTTCAAACAAAAAAAGAATCATGAAAATCGGTTCACCCAGTCGGCCGTAATGCGGTAACAAACATAAAATTGATAACTTCCTCTTTTTTTTGAAGTCGGTTAAAAACTATCCTATGTCCTTTCTCAAGTTTCAAACTATGTCTGTACCAAATTTCACACGAATCGGTTCAGTAGTTTAGGCGTGAAGAAAAGACAGACAGACAGACAGACAGACAGACAGAGTTACTTTCGCATTTATAATATTAAAAGTTTGGATAGTTTGGATTGAGGTTGCTGGAATGCAGGTTAACCACGTTATGTTAGGAATTAAATCGTCCGTTATCGCAGAAAATCGTCCACAGTCATAGTGCACGGATAACTGAATTTGTGAAGGCTTCCAGCGATAATTACCGTGTAGGATGCGGTTTAAATTCATAGCAAAGTGACCTACATGACCGAGTTTATTTATGAAACTACACTAAACATACTTTTGAACCATCTACTGTTTTTCTGTTCCCCAGACTAGGAATTTCCCCTGTATCGTTGGTGCGTTTACAAACGTAGAAACTCGCACAAACACCCGGACCCAGAACAACTACTTGTAGGTCATACAAATATTTGTACCATACGAGGATCGATCCCGCAACACTTTGTGCAGTAGTCGATCACTAAGCCACTATGCCAACCGTGCCTACCTGACACTACATTGCCCGTCCGCGTGGTGAAGCGAACCTCAAATGCTTTTTGAAATCCTACCAACGCTAGACCGCGCACATTGGCTGCTGTCCGCGCGGCGCACCGTCTGTACACGTATTACTTATGCCAGTAAGTTAGGGTGTCATAAATTATAATGATCTTACAATCTCAGGCACTAGCATGTCTTTTCCAGTTTTTGTGACGTATGGAAAAATTAGATCCTCTTTCGTACACTAGAAGCGCTTTTTCAATTTTCCACACAATAAACGCAGTAAATACTTAAAGTACGCTGTAAATAAAATGCAGAAATCTTGTGATAAGGCCTCAGGACTAGTTTAACTACATGTATAAATGTAAAACAAATAACTTAACATTAAAAATTCGGAAAACAACTATTCCGGAAAATTCTTGAAGTTATATTAAACAATTCGGGGAATTTTCTTCGTAAAGAAAATGAGATTCTTTTAATATATTATTACACGAATATTCTTTGGATGTCATTCTCAACGTCTGTTCGTATGATGTAAATCATATAATTATCACCTGCATGACAAACTGCTATGAAAGTTTCTGTAAAAAAGAAGACTGTCTATCTCGTCATTAAATGACTGAAAATACAGAAAAGGCGTTGGTTATAATACTTTATTTATCTCTCGGAAAAGTTTACTTTTCTCTAACATTAGATATTAGACTATCTGCCTCTTCGTTCCATCATCAGAATAGCTATAACGAGATACCAAATCTCATTGTAATTAGTATGTCGATAGCGATTCGACAGCGGGCGGCTACGCACCGAAGCCTGCTGTCAAAATGTTCCAGTATCAATGCTGCCTACCTGCCGGGGTTGCGGGACTTTCCCATTACCGTGAGCCTGCTGGGGTCGCGGGACTTTCCCATTACCGTGACCCCGGTACGTAAAGGGCTAGTGAAGGACACCGTGGATTTTAGTCAGTACAAGTCTGACAGTCCCTCCCGCCCTGCCCTGGGTGGGAGGACTCATTTGATGATTTTACCACGATGAAAATAAAAGTATCTATGTTGCCCTTAATAGAGTGATTTCAGCAAACGCTCATTGTATTTTTTTTTGTAAAAATTATTAAAGTCCTCCCGACCTGGGTGGAGCGGAAGGGACCATCGGATATGTTATTATAAAAATTGACCCCTTTCCTTCGATTGCCCTTAACGTTCTAGGGTCACGGTAACCAGCTTAGATAATTCCGCGACCCTTAGCAGACGCCCTTAGATTACGATTATATTCATATCGTCCTGTCTAATTCCTTATCGTAATTAAATAATTATGTATGACTGCACACCGTGACCAATATTTTTTTAAACCCTCTGAAACCGACACCAATATTGGAAATAATTATAAAATATTCAATTCCAGTAGTTCCTGAGATTAGCGCGTTCAACCAAACAAACTCTTCAGCTTTATAAAATTGATACAGTACAGATTGCTTTTATACAGTTATTTCCATGCAATATTCAATAAAAGCATATTGAATATTGCATGAAAATAACTCTACTAACGCAATATCGTAGATATGAACAAAAAATACGTAAAGCATTTTCAGCATGGACTTATAATAATTCCACAGTTAAACACAACTCACGCTCACCTATACAAGAGTATCTACAAAATAAACCCTTATAACTGATTTCATTCGTGAAAATTGAAAAACGGAGTTTTCATGAACGTTGAAGTATCACAAAGGATCGAATGGACGCCACATTGAGTACAATGCACTCGGACTAACGAGCAACGAGATACCTCTCTGATCAGACGGTATTATTAGTACTCGTTTCATAGGGAATTCTGACTGAAATGATTTTCAGGCTCCATCACAACGGAAAATTTTTACAAATACAAGTACATTTACACCATCCTACCTGTATTTCCTGAAAGGTTATACAAAGGTGTATATTCCTAGGCCGAATCATATTTTGCCAATCGTTCGTTTTTTAGTTTCATAGGCAGCGAGCCAATTCCCATCAATCAAGCACAGATCTAAGCTCCGTGGCTGTTACTAGGAAATTGAAAACTATTTATTCTGTTTTTAAAAGTTGCCCCATAGTAGGAATTTCTCCTGTGTCGTACTGTGTGTTTATAAAAACTCACAAACCCAAACACCTACTTGCAGATCATACAAAATATTTGTCCCGTGAGGGGTCGAACCCCGTGACACGTAACGAAGCAGGATATCGCTCAGCTACCAATGCCGTCATTAATACACTTTGCCTAAACTGAGAATTGAAAGAAGGACCTCTTGTTCAGCAGTCACGCTTGCGACAAGACTAGGCAGTTTCCAAATTTTCAGAATGTTTCTGACTCGTTCTACCTAGTAATTAAATTTTTAATTTTCTCACGATTTAAGCAATGGATTTGGATAGTGCACAAGTACTTTTTGAATGACATGTTCACGGAAGGATTCTAAAGCTGTCTGTTCTAAATTCTCATCCTTCCATAAGCGTTATTATATTGAGAGCACATGATGATGAGCATAACTTGATGAGTGGTTCATTAATTTGCCTTTACAATAAAGCAAAACACTTTTAAGGGTTTTTTTCTAGAATTCTGTGACGCTGCTGTGAGCAGGGAGCGCGGCCCACGCACCCCGGGCTTTGGTACGATCGGGCGGAGGCACCTCGCGCGGGGTGGAGGTGAAAGTGAGCGCGCGCCCCACCGCCGCTCGATGGGGTGCACCCTGCGATATATAAAGAGAAACTCAAGGTGAACTAATAGAGTAATAAGAGATCCGGCGTCTTAGCTAGTGGAACAGCCGTTCCCCGCCTCATCATGAGAGGGACCTGGAGCAAAGTGGTCAGTGTTCAATCATTTCAAATATATTCGGGAATTTTCGATAGTTTTGTTATATTTTATTGTCTGTTTTATTTTAAATGAAATGTGATACTATTTCAATAACAAAGTGCAAGTGATTCGCGTTTTTAATTGAAAATTCCATTAATTAATGTTTCAATTAAAAAGAAAATGTTTGAGAGAAAATTCAAAGTGAAATCTTTCTATCTATTTAATTTATTAAATAAATAACTCCAGTTTGTATGCAGTGACTCTAGTTTCCAAAAGTTTATTTAAAACCTAATTATAACTTTTTCGCGCTTTGAGTGGAAGTAAAACTTAGTGTTCATTAACTATACGCTGACATTTCTACTTCAAAGTTTGCTCGGCAAATAATTAACTTATTAACTAGTAGCAAAGATAAATATTGTCAAACATAACAAGCAAAATTTGCATTTTTATATATACTGTTAAATTATGCATTTAAGTGATAATTGTTGTCAAATATTACGTTCTATGTTAACCGGTACGCATAGGCTTTGTGCGTGTTTAAACAATTACACAAATAGATCGTTGCGGATTTGTTTTTTTTGTTTTCGTTGCCCTACACTAGGATATCCTCCTGTGTCGTGGGTGCGTTTACAAACATTTAAACTCACATACACAAACGCCCAGATCCGAAACAACTACTTGTAGATCATACAAATATTTGCTCCGTGCGGGAAACGAACAAGGGACACGCAGCACAGTAGTCCAATCGCTCAGCCACTGTGCTAACCGTGCCGTCGTTATTTGAAAGGAAGTGAAGATCATCACGCCGACCCCGTGTGCTCGTGTGTGTGAAACTCACACGTTGTCAGGAGATCATCAACGCATCCGTCTCGATGTCACTGCTCGTGACAATAGCTTGCACTTTTTATTGATGTGCCGAGATTTTTCAATTCTGAATGCAACTTCTCGCTATTGTTGTTTTCGTACTATAATTAATGGCAAATCTCTCTAGAACGTTGAAATAATGGCGATGCGAGTTCACCGGATTGCATAATTGTTGTGTTCTTCCGTTTTGTAGGCGTGAGTCGGGTCACGATCTGAGATCTCGTTTTGGTAACGATTATAAAAATACACTCACCGTTGTAAGCGGGGCTTGAAATAATCGCCGCATTCAGAATATGCAGTGTTGCGCAATTTCCCGCACATATTCGGAAACAACGAAAATGTTAAACCTTTTGTGCTTTACATTTCCGCTTTCACACCGTGTTTTAACTTTTGATTCAAGCTTTATTTGGATCACATTGCAACGATGTGATTGCTGATGGAAAGTAAGTTGTTTTACTAGAAATTTTACGGGAAATAAAAGCTGTTGTTTTTGAATCTTTTTTTTTATTTCTGGAGTATAGTTTTATTTTGTTTTAGCTTATCGTAAATAAACAAAAAGTGTATTTATAAACAGACATTATATAAGACTAACTATACTAAATAAAAAACTGTATATTGCATAAATTATAATACGTCTAAATAAATTTCTTCGATTTGATGCGATAATTGATGCGCGTCCTAATGGGATTGTCGTGACCTTTTATTGCAGCGAGGTAACAAGGCATGTTATGGTTGTCGCCGGCGGTCAACACTGCCGACTGCCTCTCCAATCACTTGTGTAACTGTTGCATAATGTCGGCCAAATGTTGTATTGTATTATTAAATTAGTCAACCACATGTGTGAACTATGCTAACGCACCAGTTATGCGTCAACTTTCTCAACTCATTTTCACTGTCCTTTACGTAAACTTATTCCGGACTCGCTAAATTTATATGGCATTTTATGTAGGTGTTGTGGCTCTCTAAATCTTGCCGTTGCAAATTAACGGTTTCTGACACTACGTATACCAAATCAGATCATCATAAATCGTATCTACAAAAAGAAAGCACTAGGTAGGCATTTTGATTTAATTTAATAGACATATTTAATGAATTCTTACATCAGTTCATGAGTCGCAGTTCGGGTTGACCTACTATGTAGTAATAGTCCATACATGGCATACTTAAGTGTTCTCAAAACATAAATTTCTTACATAACCATTGATCTTGATGGATCCGGGTTTTTCATAAACAGGTTTTACATACAAAGGATGTCCTAAATTGGTATTACATTAAAAACAATGTAATTATTTATATTGTTCTTTGTATGGGCGGCAATGAGACGTAGAAGGTTTGAGTTTTTATGAATTTCTCGGAACTTGATTTCCCGGTAGCATTAAGTTCTAGAAAGCAATCTACACAAGATGCTCAGTAGCAAGAAGCCAGTAGCTAGCAGCTAGTTTTAAATTCACTTCCTAGATCCGCTCGACCTGCGAATAAGCCGGGCGTGTTCTAATGGCCCCCACCGCACTCGGACAACTCGTCTTAGGCTCACTTTCCTTTTGTGAATCACATAAACGAACTTACGTAATAAATTGTGATCCGTATTAATTTAACTACACATATTTAATTCTTAAATAAGTGATAATATTGAGGGTTGGTTGGTTATTTTCCTTTGTTTTTTTGATAACGTTGTAATGAAAAATGCTATGCGACATTTCATCAGAAGCTCATGACTAAACGTATAACATAACCATGTACCTATATTCCTAGTGCTGTGCGATTTTGGCTTTGCGTTTATTTGTGTTAATGTAATTTTAACAAAGATTTTCTTTGTTTCAGATTATCCTAGCGGTAATTTTACAAATCGCTCTAGTTTCGGGAAAGGCGTTATTACCACAAAATCAACAAACACAGCAGCAGCTGGGTCAGAACCAGTATACAGCTCAGAAGCGAGTCGGCTACGACTACCCGGCGCCGCCGCACGACCTCATCAATCCCTTCCAAGAGCATGACGACTTGCACGCGCACGATGGCCACCACGAGGTGATCGAGCACCACGACGAACACGAGCATCATGACTTTGGTGAACACCACGACCACGACGACCACCACGACCACCTCGCCATCCACGAAGAACACCACGTGGTGGACCACCACGAGGACCACCACGAGGAACACCACGAACATCATGAACATCACGATCCTGGCTACTGGAAGAAGAAGCTCATTTGGAAACCCGGATGGAAGAAAATTTGGAAGCCAGCCAAGAAACAAATATGGAACCCATCTTGGAAAAAGATATGGAAACCTGTGTGGAAGCCCACTAAAAAACCCGTGTGGAAGGAAATTAAAGTACCTGACTGGAAAAAAATCTACAAACCTGAATGGAAACCAATTAAAGTTCCAGCTTGGAAAGAAGTAAAAGTTCCCGATTGGAAGAAGATCACAGTTCCCGTGTACAAGGACATCGTGGTGCCGGGCTGGAAAGAAATACAAGTTCCTGCTTGGAAGAAAGTCTGGATTCCCGAATGGGTTAAAGTTGGCATTCCTGGTGAAAAGTACTTAGGAAAAGATCATGATGGATGGGAGTACACTTCTCACGATCTGTGGAAGAAAAAGTTAGTGTGGAAACCGGTCTGGAAGAAATACTGGAAGCCAGCCAAGAAGCAAATCTGGATTCCAGACAAAAAGCTGGTGTGGAAGGACGAATGGAAGCAAATCTGGAGGACTGAGAAGAAACAAATATGGGTCGATGATAAAAAGTTGGTCTGGAAGGAAGCCTGGAAACAAATCTGGAAGCCATCCAAGAAATTGATTTGGGTGCCTGACAAGAAGTTGGAATGGAAAGAGGCATGGAAGCAGATCTGGGTGCCTGGATGGAAAGAAATCTGGGTTCCAGGTGTGAAGAAAATCTGGCGGCCCGTATGGATATCTGAATGGTTCCCCTCCCCTGACCATCACGAGCATCACCATGAGTCCCACGGCTGGGACAGGAACGACAGCACCGACAACAACACAGCAGAAAGTCAGAAAGTATCTGTGAAAGTAGCGCCTACGAAGCAGGCGGTGAGAAAAGAAGAACCAAAGCAACAAACGAAGTCATGGCTATTCCCTGAATAAATTATTATACCTACTTAACCAAATTAAAAGCTTCTTATGTAGATGTTCATTATAGATATATCCGGCAATCGGATTAAAGAGTGCTTGTCTAAAAAGCGTTATAATGCCATATGAAAGTGAAGACTGTAAGCACTACAGGCGTCGCGAGGATAGCGAGCCGGCCGGAGCACACGAACAATCACATCATGGCTTCTCTAGGTAATGAAATTTGTTTAACATTTTGGATTGCCATGCGAAAACTATGAGTCAGCGATGCGATTGTTTCTGCGCCCGTGAATACAAAATCAAATTTCACAGATAGAGTTTAATGGTTGATGAGGTTATTTATAGTATTAAAAGCTTTAAAGTATTTGTGTAGTAGTTGTTGTCGTATGGTAGGAGACTCAGAGCTCGTTGTCTGTATTCTACCCACTGATGCTATGTGTTTTGTTGTTGATAATTATGATAATTATTAGTTTAAGTTTTATCGTAGGTCTTTAGATTTTATTTGCGGAACCAATGAAATAAATGTTATGTAATATGAACGTGCTGATTTTAATTACTTACAATACTTTGGTTTATATTTATTACTTACTAGCGACCCGCCCCTGCTCTGCACGGGTGCTATCTCTACTATATTATGCATGTTATATATTAAATATACGTTAACCTTCCTCTTCAATCACTTTTGTACGAGCCAATAATGCTCATACAGCAAAAGTACGTTTCTGCGCACGTAATGAATTACGCTAAACGTACTTTATTAATTATATTAACACATAAATTCAGTCGTCACTTAAACTCAGCCACGAGCGGGTCGATCAATAATAATAATGCATCAAGTACGGCTCAGATAACTAAACGTACGTAACTTAAACGTAATTAAACTATTGAACATAACAGTGGTTTGGTGTGAACATACTACTTTCCTACAACAACTACCGGGGTATCTGTCAACGACTAGAAAACCCCAACATCTTTTTGGTCCTTCGAGCCGGATGATATGTGGAGTACATTAAAAAACACAACGACTAGAAAACCCCAACAACTTTTCTATGAAAAAAAATCAGTTTCGTGTTTTATTAAGATATAGGGTCATATAGACAGCGGGAAGCGACTTTGCTTTATACTATATAGTGATAGTGATGTACGAATTTACATCTAAGGCGATTCACACATGAGGACGCCCTTCCGCGTGGTTTGTCTATGAAGCGGATCTTAGGTTGCATTAGCTAAACTAAATCAGTTGATGTGTAACATCTTTACTAGTTATATGCTAACTAATTGCCGGTTTGGGCTGAAGTGATTGATATGAAATTATAACCTTTTTTGTACAGTATAAATTATACAATAGTAAAAATAATCTTCCTTTGGAATCAAACAAATCATAATATATACATCAAGATCACATGTACATCAACATATTATTGAAATCAATTATAGCAACTCACAATTTAGGATACATTTTTTTTCTTTATCGTGGTAAAATCATCAAATGACTCTTCCCACCCAGGGCAGAGCGGGAGGGACTGTCAGACGGTGTCTTTCAATAGCCCTTTACGTTTCGGGGTCACGGTAATTCATGAGTCCCGCGACCCCGGCAGGCTTTGGCCCTCTAGAGGGGGGCCCCGTCATTTTTTGCTGACACTCTTTGAGGCACGCGTGGAACACAACACGCCGTCGACCCAGGCATGTTCCATGGTCGGACAGCGAGTTGCCTATTATAGAACATAATAATGTTTTAATTTTTTTAACGTGTTACGTACGTTTAACATAGCGATCTACCTTTAACATAGGTACATAATTAGTTTCCTATTTATACAGTAATAATTGTTAACCCGTGCTCACACAATTCATCCTGTCGTATTCCGTAATTATCACACTTCCGTTGAGTTCTATATAAATAACTAGAGACAGGATACAGTGTCGAGCTCTTGTAATTTTTTCTCTTGCTCATTGCTTTTATGTCAATCGATAAAGTGGCGCATCTAGCATTAAACTACGGTTTGTCAAGGTTAACCACCATGCTAAATCTTTTTGTTTTTGGGATAATAAAATCAAAAATATATCCTCTTAGGTGGAGCGAATAAATAAACTATCAGACTGGTTAAAAATCCACCCTGTTCCTTAAAGTTTAGCCTTTACGATCCAGGGTCACGGTCCACGGTCGCTGGACTGTCTAAAAGTAGACAGTCCAGCGATCTCGGCAGGCTTTAGCCCTCTATAGGAGCCCCGTCAGACTATGTAGGTACTACGTCCAGAAATCACGCCATTGTTTGTTTAACTTTGAACATTAACTTATTCACCCTAATGTACCTGTAGGAGGCTAATTCAACTAGATCTGTCCCACTAACAGCTTAACGCGACCAACACAATTTGTGGTTAATTAAGTCAGTCGTAGTAACGTCTGACGTATCTAATTCCATAAAGCCTCCTAATACATGTCGACAGATACATCAGCGGACGTCGACAGATATATCAGCAGATGGATCAGCATGAAACGTCCACAAGTCTGCGGATTCATCACTAAGCAATATGCCTAATAATCCACTTCGTAAATCTATACATAATCTATACATATAATAAATCTGTAGAAGGGTCAATTCTGTACATTGAAAATATTGAAAAAATAAATAGCGGGGGGTGTTGCTAGTTCGATACCAAACCCAAATATGTGATTAAAAAAATTTTGTCTGTCTGTCTGTTTGTCTGTCTGTATATGCAGGCATCACGAGAAAACTAACGGTTCGATTTCGATGAAACTTGGTATAATTATACCTTATTATCCTAGGCATAAAATAGGATACTTTTTATCCTGGAAAAATACGTAGAAAAAAAATCTTATTTATCAGTTTTATTCATAGACGTTGTTCTGTAGAACCGCGAATCTCCTTAATTATTATAGGCTTAGCCGTATTTGGGTCCAATAGATATTTATAAGATGACATTGTCAGAGTTACTCAAAATGGAGAAATAAACCACCCATGCGAACACTGACATCCGCGCGGACGGAGCCGCGGGCGGAAGCTAGTGATTAATAAAAGAATAGCTAATGCTTGTTGTAATGTTGGAAATGTATATGGCCGTTTTAGACACATCTGCTGTAGGTTTTAGACCGTGTTAATTCTCGACAATATTTATAAAATGGTTGTTTAGACTTGAACTTTTGAATTTTAACTTCTACCTTTTAGATAAAATAATAATACCGCGATGAGTCGTCAGACGCGTGTACAGACTAGACGCCGAGAATTTTCATTGAATTATTTGTTTAATGCCAAAAAATCTTACCACAAAAAAAAAGATTGGAAGCAGACGCATACAGAAAAGCAACCCATGTCTACTCGTCGGCGCATAAATATGTAGACCCATCTGTCGACAATCAAGGAACCTATGTGCATTGGAATAAAGCTGCTCACAAATTAGCCTCTAAGAAGGTCATAGGCAAACCCTTACAATACACCCACATTTCACCAGTTAATGTATAAGTCCTATTTATAGGGGGTACAATCATCCAATGAGTCCTCCCACCCTGTTTGGAGCGGAAGGGACTGCGTACTGACTAAAACCCACGGTGATAGCTCTTTACGTTCCAGGGTCATGGTAAATCAACCGGTCCGAAATCCAGACTCTGTGGCTACTACTGAGATATTTCAGAAAAAACACAATAACACCGACTTACTCGTAACTAAAGGGTTTATGAGAGACTATGCTCCTGCCAGAGACTTCGTGTGCTTAAAGTTTAGGCCCGCCAGTGCTGGAAGGCCGACGTGGTGGTAAAGGGATGTGCGCTATGCATTGCCTACCCACAATTTACCTTTTCGCGACTTGCTAGACAATAATTGCAATAACTCATTCAAAAATAATGTAAATTCCTACAAGAAAAAGAAAATTGGAATTGGAGCATTAATTCCGGATATTACCCTCATACAAACTTACAAACAAATACCTCTTTATATCATTTAAGCGCTCGCGTCCTCGTCTTATGCAATGTTCCCCAACGGCTTTTCTCCGACGAAAGGGTCCAGAGTGTGAAGACGTGAGTTAACTGGTCGCTACTGTATTGAGAGTTGCTATTCCTGTAATGCTAGCAAGGCAAAGCTAGATTTTCAACTGTATGTGCTATATTTAAAATCAATCTAGAAACTGAACAGCAGGCGTAGTATGTCCATACAAACGGATTTTGTGGACAGAATAATAGACAAAATTACATAATGTAGAAAATAAATGTTTCTATTCTCCAGCCGTTTACTGGTCGTGCCATACTCGGGCAAAAAAAAGTCAAATTGTATGATGATGAATTGAAATACTCACCCATTGTTAACATCAGCATCATTATGTTCCACACTATCTTATTTATGAACATAGATGTAATTAACCTGCAAATACACTTAATATAAAACAATAGTGCCTTTGTTTATATAATGAAACAAACGCGTTTTGTTGTATAATCTTTCAGCCATTAGCATTTGGCCTTAATATTTGAGATAAGATGTAATAATTTTATGAATGAATACTGTGCGAAGGTAAAATATGAAGGTGCAAAAACAATAGGTTTTGCATGTGAATACCTAACTACTATAACACCTAAGTGTCTATTGCTTAGTACCTGGCATCCTGATATACCTATCTATACAAGATATAAAGAGGTGGGTCGCGGGACTTAGGAATTACCGTGACCCCGGTACGTAAAGGCTATTGAAGGACACCGTGGATTTTAATCAGTCAAGTCTGACAGTCCTCACCGCTCTGCCCTAAAACCTTTCGAAACGATAATTATTGTATAGACGGATCTGATCGTACTTGAAAGTGGGAGTTTTGGTGGGTTAGATTCCACCAAACTCTCCCTCGCTAATGCATTGTGCACATTGTCAAATAAGTACCTAAACATTTACAAAATCTATTCTTATTTCTATAAGAATAATTTTTTATTTAAAATTAGTTTTAAAAAGCACTTTCTTGTTTAATCTTTTTGATGAGTCTTCCCGAATCAATCGATCAAATCATTTTTATTATTCAGGGTAACTACACTTCCAACCCCTGAAAAAATCTTGGCTACATCTCTGGATCGGAGTACTTAATTCCTTTTTTTCTGTTTTCAATAACGAAATTGGTAATACAAGTAGGGAGTTATATCTTATTTGATACATTTATACAATATTTAAATGGTTTGTTTTTTTTTATGTAAAATAGATTATATAAAGATTTTGCGAGAATATGACTCGTTGTGGGTGCTAGGATCGATTAAAAAGTCTTTTTGAGATACAAAAGAAATCCATTATAGGCACACGTAGATTTCTATTAAACAGCGCAAACCCGAATTAGGTATTATATTTCTTAGATTTGATAACGTAAACACACATAACAAGTATAAGTTATAACTTCAGAGAAAGTACACTCGTCAACTTCTACCAACCTTAGCCTGAGGGCCTGGTATTTTTTATAGTTTCTAATTGTATAACGGTAAACCCATTAAAATAACGTATGATCCATGTACTTTGAGTACGTTACATAATTAACAGAATGATTAAAACCAGTTTTAAACAACTGAACCACAATCACATTGGCCTAGTGATTGGAGTACTGAGCTTTCGCTTCAACTTCGATTCCCTCTTCTTACAGTGATTTTTCATTTACGTAGGTATGGGTACCAACCTTTTTTTATTAAAACGTGTTAAAATCATCAAATAAGTCCTCCTCTGGCCACTCAGCGAAAGGGACTATCAGACTCATTGACTGACTAACATCCACGGTCTTCCACTAATAGCCCTTTGTGGGCCAACAGCCTTGTGCCCCAATCTTCCTATAACGGCAAGTTGTGCTAATGCGACTTCTGCAGCTGCTGAAAACCTAAAACAGCGGAAATACATTGACTTAACAGAATCTCTAGGGCCATGGGGTCCAAGTGCCCACATAGTTTTTAAATATATCCTAGCGCTTGGTTGACTCTTTGCGTGAGGACTCGCCTATTTCTTGTTTTGAAGTATCAGCATTACAATCAGCCATTGCCATTAGCTTTACAATCATAGTTAATTAACTTCAAGTCTCGACAGAGAGCCCCGACCTCAGGAACACGGACTCCAACATCATTGTTTGTTAAAAGACTTTCTTCACACGAAGGTCATCGATGCGACAAGACGTTTCCATGTTTAGACATGGAAACGCCGTCGTACTTACCTAGATCATCGTTACCTCCTTCAGTTGTTTGCCAACTGTGTTGGGATGGCGCTTCCAGTGTAAGGTGGTCGCACATAATTATATCAGCAACATACGCGCCGTACACGTCCATTGTATTGTATGATATTATGAATGACTTCATCTATAAGGCCTCTGCCTCGAATCATGCGGGCAGCGGGGCGGCGGCGGCGGCGGCGGCGGCGGTGCTCGCTGTTCGCCACCGCCCCGCTGCCGCGCCGCTGTTTCCGAGGGCCGGTCCATTTGAATGTATGCCTAAGATCCTGCCGCTCCCGCGCCGCCGCCGCCGCGCCGCCGCCGCCGCGCCGCCGCCGCCGCGCCGCCGCCGCCGCACCGCCGCCCCGCTGCCCGCAAGATTCGAGGCAGAGGCCTAACGCCTGCGGCGCGTGCGGTGCTGACGAATGTGCGGCCCGCTTAACCAAACTCGATTGCATATAATATTTTTCAAGATACGACTACTAGCGAGGTATCTACCGATTCATCGAGTTCAACAATCACAATTCCTAAAATCGTAGTCATTCATCAATCACTTTATTTCCATCCTCTATGTGCTTACTATAGGTAAATAAAATGCTACTACACTCTACTAACATTTCACAACACCACATTCCACAAACATTTTATCCAAAGTCCGTCTCGTTCAATACAATTTTCAATACGAGGAAACTGCATTACCAACATTCACACTTGAGTTAATAAACGTGATAGCCGAAAATTGAAACATCAGAAACTAGTATGGTAACTCGCTTCCTGAACGTGATTGTTTCTCCTTTGCATTAACAACCTATTTAGTAACTCACAAAACCTGTCAACAGTTTTAATTAAAGAACTTTCAGTGTTTACCTTTTACCAGAAATATAGCATTATTTTTGCAGTTAGAAGTTCCTACGTACCATTTACAGGTTCATTTAAACTGTCACAAACAAAAGCATGTAGGTAGAGTAATTTTTTTTAGCATTATCACCGCACCATTCCAAAACCTAAAGGCGAGAATCAACAGTGGTGACCACTAGAAAAGCGCCGAGACAATGAAGCTCGATGTGTCCCGGAGAATGAATTTAACTGCCTAAACTGCCTTGGATCATGCAACGAAATTAATCAGAAAATGTTAGTGGACGCGTACGGCATTGATCGAGGCGAGACGGAGTGGGAAGCGGTCGCCTCCTGCGAAGCAGTCATGCTCGCGAAGGAGGCGGGCCGCGTGAGGGAGAGAACATCGACCTCCCTCCACCCCAGCCGCAGTGGTAGATGCCCACGGTGTCGGACGTCACAAGACGATCTCCGGCCACCGTAGGCGCGGGCATGCGGGCGGCGAGTAATGGGCGACTCGCAGCCCGACCATGGACCATGCCCGGGTCGACGGCGCGTTGTGTTCCAAGCGCGCCTCAAGGAGTGTCAGCATAGTGACGGGGCCTGTAGAGGGCCAAAGCCTGCCGGGGTCGCGGGACTTACCCATTACCGTGACCCCGGTACGTAAAGGGCTCGTGAAGGACACCGTGGATTTTAGTCAGTACAAGTCTGACAGTCCCTCCCGCCCTGCCCTGGGTGGGAGGACTCATTTGATGATTTTACCAGGCAAGAAAAAAAAAAAGGGCCACCGATTTTCCGCAGGATTTCAGTCGTGGCGCGGATTGTTTATTTGTCGAATAGAGAAAGTGATGATACGGGATGTAACCGTTTACACATTGGTATAGAAAAAAAGACAAAACAGAAAGCACGTGTTTTTTACAGCAAATGTTAGTTTAATATTGGATAAAATGGAACCCTTATTTAATCATATTCAACCCAACTTCTGTACATTTCCGACTTCGTGTTTATGCAGCAAGAGTAGGCACTATCCAGTATTTTTAATTAAAATAAAGAAGGCTTCATACACGATATCAAGAGATATTTATTTGGTCATGTATAAACAAATCAATAAAAACATCTGCAGCTCTGCGTCAGAACCCAGTAATCTTTACCTAAAACAACCCGCACTGCCAGGGCCAGGGTGGTGGAGTCGGAGTGGGCTATACCCACTCGGCTGTACCCACTCCGACTCACAGAACGGAGAAATGTGTCCCAGCAGTGGGGACATTATAGGCCTATTATACAACTTTCTGACAGAAAGAAAAGTGAGAATAAGTGCCTAATCGAGTATATTTAACATCCTAAGTCCGAACTCCGACATTCTACCTGTCAGATTCAATTACAGGCGAACTTTGACTTTATTCGTGACCTTTCAGTTGTTTCTGCAATCTTACTGCAATGCACAAATAGAATCAAGTACTTTTCTGTAAACATTATGCAGATGATATGATTGCTAGTCTATATTTATAAAATGTTAGTGATGAAAAATGTTAAAATATATCACAGTTTATTATATTGCAAACGGTTTCTGCTATAAATGGTTTTAGGTCCATCCATCTGGTCGCGGTACTAACGAATTACCGTGACCCCGGTACGTAAAGGGCTATTGAGTCAGTACAAGTCTGACAGTCCCTCGCGCCCTGCCCTGGGTGGGAGGACTCATTAGATGATTTTACGACGCCAAAAAAAAATGTTTTATTTATCTATCACCCTGGAGTCCAATCATACTACCTGCTAAGACCAACGAAGCAACGATGTATTAACAACGATATACATAAGGTGAAAGAGAAGGCAAAGATATAACCTGATATTATGACATCCTGTGGCTAATTGAAACACCAGACCCAATATCCTGTTCGAACGTGTCCCTTAGAAGCGCGCCGCTTCTAATAAATCTTATTTTAGAATAACCTAATTAAGTTGACTTCCAGAAGATACCTTCAATATTGCATGTCAAAGCAAACTGGTGAGCTCAAAGGAAAGTACCTAACAGTTTATTTTAGACTTCGGATTTTTAATATCTGATGTCTGTAAAGTTTTCAGCTTCCCTTTTAATGGTTCGTCGATTTTTCCCGGAGTCCCTCCCGCTCTGCCCTGGGTGGGAGGACTCATTTGATGATTTTACCACGATAAAAAAAAAAGGGTTGGCATGATTAAAACAAGTTGTGCTAAAACATAAATTTAAAACAGTTTGAAATTAAACATTGTTTTTTATCACATGTTTTAACTCCTTTTCATGGCGAAGGAATGGATATAAAATGAAAATAAATTATTATTTAAGAGGCAGGAATCTACACAGCTTGACATAAAACCATTTTTTGAGTATGTTGCTCTTGTTATGTTATATTTTTGATTTTTAATTGGCATTGTCATTAAATAAAACTTTAAAAAAAACTTTACAATGTTTATTTTCCATTGATTGTTTTTCTATGGGGAAGGCCTGAGTCGCGGGACTAACGAATTACCGTGACCCCGGTAAGCAAAGGGCTAGTGAAGGATACCGTGGATTTTAGTCAGTACTAGTCTGAAAGTCCCTCCCGCCCTGCCCTGCCCTGGGTGGGAGGACTCATTTGATGATGTTAACACGAAAAAAAAATGGGGAAGGCCTATGTTCAGCAGAGAACGTCCTGCGGCTGATATGATCACAAAAAAAAATGTAATCATTTAAAGAGTGTACTACTGCATTTCATACACATTTTCAAGACCTTTGTTTTCAACTAACTATTTAGACCAATGATTCCAAAATATGGTTATGAAGTTTCATAAATATCGTTTCAATTATTTTGAAAAATAGAGGGATTCGTGAAAATCTCTGCGCTCGTTTTAATGTCCGTGGGAAGGTGGGTAACTAAAGAAGATCAAAAAAAAAAATCATTAGGGAATAGACTCCTTTGCAGACGTGATTTTGTTTTTATGTACTCGTATTTTCTTCCGCCGTACAGTACTGACTGAAAGCTAATTAGTAATCTGTGCTGTACGTTACCGGTAGGTAAAGTTTTTATGCGATAGCATATAAAACTTTACGTTACTTAATTCTACTAACTCGGAACTTTGTTCTATGGCTCATTTGATGCAACCTCTTTGCTAATATTCCAGGAGCCTTCATGGTAGATATTTACTGTATCGTCAAAGGTGTATTGACTTTTGAAAAATAGATAAACATTAAACTGAGAGCTGATTCAATTCAAACACAACCATCGTGATAAAAAATGCTTTGAATGCATCGCTTCGTTTCCAATTCATTAGCCAGACATTTTAACACACATATGTATAGACGCCAGCACATCTACCTACCTCAATCTGTCAAAATTCTTTATTAGATTTTCAACCTTATCACAATTATAGTAGAAGGTTAATGATCGATTGGTAAAATTTTACAGATTCGGGTAAGTTGACCTGCTGGTCGTCTGTAATATATCTACATTACATCATAGGTTAGGGTTACTTATTCCACACCGGAAGATTTTGAGTGGAATTATTTCGTTCGATCTAAACATTTAACTGTGACCCTGGAACGTAAAGGGCCATTGAAGGAAAACCGTAGATTTTAATCAGAAAAAAGTCCCTCCCACTTCACCCTGGATGGTCCGGAACTCATTTGATAATTTTATCACGATAAAAAAAAGTATGTTGGTAGCAACCTAGCTACGGTCATATTGGACTTTGTACTTATAATAACTAGAGACAGGACTTTTTTTTTTTTTTTTTTGCGTGGTAAAATCATCAAATGAGTCCTCCCACCCAGGGCAGGGCGGGAGGGACTGTCAGACTTGTACTGACTAAAATCCACGGTGTCCTTCACGAGCCCTTTACGTACCGGGGTTACGGTGATGGGTAAGTCCCGCGACCCCGGCAGGCTCTGGCCCTCTACAGGCCCCGTCAATTTGCTGACACTCTTTGAGGCGCGCGTGGAACACAACGCGCCGTCAACCCGGGCATGGTCCATGGTCGGACAGCAAGTCGCCCATTACTCGCTGCCCGCATGCCCGCGCCTACGGTGGCCGGAGATCGTCCTGTGACGTCCGACGCCGTGGGCGTCTACCACTGCGGCTGGGATGGAGGGAGGACGCTGTCCTCTCCCTCAGGCGGCCCGCCTCCTCCTTCACGAGCATGACTGCTTCGCAGAAGGAGGCGACCGCTTCCCACTCCGTCTCGCCCCGCAGCATGGCCTCGACCAATGCCGGGCGCGAGAGGTCTCCGCCTATCGCCGTCGTGAGGACACGGCGGTGCTCTGCCCAAGCGGGGCAGTCCTGCACCGTATGCTCCACCGTGTCCTCCGGACGATCCTCGCAGTGGTGACACCCAGGCGTTTCTTCCCTCCCTATCAGACACAGGAACCTCCCGAAACTTCCGTGTCCGGTGAGGACCTGCGTCATGCGGAAGGTAAGGACGCCGTGACGCCTATCCATCCACTCCTCAAAGAGGGGTCTTACCGCCGCGATTGCGGCGTGCCCGGACCTCGGTTGCGACAGTCGCTCCCTCCATACTGCCCTGAGATCGCGCCGGAGCTCTTCCCGCCGCGCCTCGACCTGTCGAGGCAGCGGGGATTCGCCCCGGCGCTGCGCCTCCACGCGCCATTCGTAGACGCGCTGGAGGGCAGTCGCCTCCAGATCCCAGGGCAGCAATCCCGCTAGGAGGTTGGCTGATTCGCCGGCGATCGTGCGGTATCCCCGGATCATCCGGATAGCCATGACCCTCTGGCATGCGACCAGCTTGAGTGGTCGCGTCCGGATGCTTAGGGCCCACACAGGGGCCCCGTAGAGGGCCATGGACCGCACGACACCGGCGTACAGCCTCCGGCAGGAGGCGTTTGGCCCGCCGAGATTGGGCAGGAGTCGCCTGAGGGCGCCTGCTGCCTGGTTCAGCTTTGGGGCCAAACGTAGGAAGTGCTCCCTAAAGTTCCACCGGCTGTCGAGGACGAGTCCCAGGTACTTCATCGTCCTCCCGACGCCGATGCGAACCCCCTCCACCGTAATGTGGGACTCTGAACGTGGCGCGTTCAGACGGCCATGAAAGCACATGGCCTCTGTTTTATGCAGCGCCACGTCGAGTCCCAACTGCCGGATTCTTTGAGCGACTGTCGCCACCGCTTGCGTCGCCAGGTCGGCCGCCGCCTGGTGCGACTCTCCCTCCGCCAGGACGAGCGTGTCGTCGGCGTAACATATTACGCCGACGCCGTCAGGGAGGTCGCCGCGCAGCACCCAGGTAGAGACAGGACTACAATAATTATACGTAACTAAGATATGTAAACTTATAGAAATGAAGGAGTTTGACACACTGTCCTGAGCCCCTAGGATTTGAAATAAAATACATTTATGGTATGCTGGGTGTGCTGCAGGCAGGCGCCAAACAACGGCACGCGACATTGATGTTACTGTGGGTTATGGATGATTTTCTTCCCAAAAAGATACACCCCCGGCATACAAGGCCGGGGGGGTGTATTGAGCCTAATTTATAAGCCCGGGCGGATAGGTAGTTTATTTTAAGGAATTCCGTATAAGCCCGGTTTGTAATAATCATACTGTTATAAACCGGGCTAATTTGGAATTGTTTAAATAACAACTCTATTATAGTAGAAAGTAAGTCTACGTCTATACGTAACCTTATGTAGTCTTTTTTTTTTGGTTTTATTAGTATCATCAAATGAGTAATTCCGCGGAGCGGGGCACCGAAGGATCGGGGTAGAGAATAGTAAAAGTCTACCCCGTTCCTTCATTTGCACTTTGCGTTCCAGGGCCTGGCCAGTCGCGACCTGCTTAGACATTCCCGCGTCTCATCGGTCCCCTAAGTTGGAATAAAAACATTACATAATTGACACCACTTATCTATGTACAACTACACACCTCCGCCGTTTATAGCATGTTATGATTCTGAATTTGGAATAATGAATATAATGCAACGCACACACATGCGCACGCACTTTATGTAACAAAGAAAGTGACCTCTCGAAGCGGCGCACGTAAACTTGCGCTGTTGCCTTTTTAGCAAGTGTACCGAACAAGCTTATGTCGTAACAAGTTGTTTATCTTGTGTATTATAGGCAGTTAGCGCCTTCGTCTGAAAACTTTCAGCTGTAACAACAGACATTATTTTCAGTTAAGTTTTTTTTATACAACAGGGATGTGTGAAGTAGTTTAGCGGTGAAGCTAATAGCTACTAAAACCTATATGTAAAAAAACATACAGGTTTTCCAATAAATAGTACGTCATACTGCAAATGCATAACACCTGTATCATTTCATGCGTGTACCTATTGATATGTTCAGCAAAATATTATGGATTTTAAATCATTGAAATCTTTCTAAAATATATAAACATAACAATTAAAGAACTAAGTATGCAAAAATATTCAAACCGAGTGCTTCTTTTTAAAGTAGTTTTGGATAGGTGCTTTATAATTATTGCTGATGGGAAAAAGAAAAGGTCAACTAATCGATACAAATTCACTATTGGACGGCAAAGCTAAACATCTTTATCATGACGACAATTTATATATACTACCTAGTTTTATTGCATTAGAGAGCCATATTTCTTATTTTCATACAGTAAATTTGCCAAATTAATTAAAACTTGTAAGTATTTGACAGCGATTTGCGACGTTGCCAACTTTCAGAATACGCGCTCTTAAGTTTAAACATAATCAAAAGTCATTTATTCAAATTAGGGTGATTTATCAGCACTTTTTGAAGGTCAATTTTTACATAAGAAAGTCCCCCAAAGCGCCCCCCCCCCCCCCTTCGACATCAGATGGATCACGATTACAAAATGGAGCCTATTGATAATAAATGCTGAAATTCGAAATATTGTAACGTGCCTCAATAGTACTTATGGAAATTCAGGAATAAGGTTTCATTTTTAACCGACTTCCAAAAAGGAGGAGGTTCTCTATTCGACTGTATGTATTTTTTTTTTTTTTTTTATGTATGTTCTCCGATTATTCGAAGACGCCTGAACCGATTTGAAAAATTCTTTTTTTGTTTGAAAGGGTATACTTCCAAGTTGGTCCCATAGAAATATTGTCATGATCTGATCACGAACTTCGGAGATATGGAACGGAACTCTTCAATAATAGACAGCAAATCTGTCGTGATTGCTGCAATCGCTTGGATGTTTATTGTTTACACAACATCATAACATAACATCACGCCTGTATGCTCTGAGGGGGTACGCAGATGTGTACAGTATACCCATATTTCGACAGTTTAGTACCTATGTTAAATTTCATTTTATTGGGGATAAGCCTATTACCATGAAAAATATTGTTAATAATAACAATGTAAAATAAATGCATAGCAAATATTTGTATAGGATATTACAACTAATAAAAATAATTGAAAAATAAAAAAAAAACTTTTTTTGCAAAAAATAAAACCGACTTTAAAAACACAAAAAAGTGAAAAATAACTTCAGAAGTAAGTCTAGTCAATTGTTGACCGATTTTCAAAATTATTTTTTCATTGGAAAGAGTATACTCCCGAGGTTAGAAAGAGTATACATGGTGACAATGGGAGCACCCATTGTCACCATGTCAGGATCTGATGATGGAATCTGGAAGGTAAAATTCCTTAACGGTTAAAAGTCAGAATAATAACTCAAGTTATATGACGTAGTTCAACTTACTACGTACGTACCTACGATATTTACACTAATAAAAATAGAAAAAAAAACAACCTACTGATCAGATGGGGTATCAAGACAGATGGTTTTATAAATTACTAAATGTAACTAAAAGAAAATGACAAAGTTAACTTACTACATACGTACCTTTTTTTTATCGTGGTAAAATCATCAAATGAGTCCTCCCAGTCCACCCAGGGCAGGGCGGGAGGGACTGTCAGACTTGTACTGACTAAAATCCACGGTGTCCTTCACTAGCCCTTTACGTACCGGGGTCACGGTAATAGGCAAGTCCCGCGACCCCGGCAGGCTATGGCCCTTTACAGGCCCCGTCACTATGCAGACACTCCTTGAGGCGCGCGAGGAACACAACGCGCCGTCGACCCGGGCATGGTCCATGGTCGGGCTGCGAGTCGCCCATTACTCGCCGCCCGCATGCCCACGACTACGGTGGCCGGAGATCGTCTTGCGACGTCCGACGCGTCCGACGGGAGGACGCTGTCCTCTCCCTCACGCGGCCCGTCTCCTCCTTCGCAAGCATGACTGCTTCGCAGAAGGAGGCGACCGCTTCCCACTCCGTCTCGCCCCGCAGCATGGCCTCGACCAATGCCGGGCGCGAGAGGTCTCCGCCTATCGCCGTCGTGAGGACACGGCGGTGCTCTGCCCAAGCGGGGCAGTCCTGCACCGTATGCTCCACCGTGTCCTCCGGACGACCCTCGCAGTGGTGACACCCAGGCGTTTCTTCCCTCCCTATCAGACACAGGAACCTCCCGAAACTTCCGTGTCCGGTGAGGACCTGCGTCATGCGGTAGGTCAGGACGCCGTGACGCCTATCTAGCCACTCCTCACATAGGGGTCTTACCGCCGCGATTGCGGCGTGCCCGAATACATACGTACCTACGATAATTTATACAAAAAATGGAAAAATAAAAAAACTTTTTAACAAAAAAAAACCGACTACCAAAAACACAAACGCCCCACCTAAAACCACTAAAAAGAGAAAAATAAACTACTATTTATCTATTTCAGAAAACAAAAATGCACGTATTTTTCAAACGAATTAAATAAAAAACTTATTACCTACCAATTCTAAATCAACTTACAATATTATTTTATTTAACAAACAAGATATTATGTATTTGCAAACAACCTATAATGATTTATTTACAAAATTACAATGTGACCATTCTTGTCTAAACCTAATTAGCTATAAATTTAATTATAACATTTTTATAATGTTGTGTGCTAGGCACCTACTGATCTGTTTGAAGTCGGTGCCAAGCCAAAAAAAAGAGAACAATAATACTTAGTAATATAATACACACAGGGTTATAATTAATAACATCTAATATTTTTATTAATAAACAAATAGCAACCTACAAACACGTAAGCGACTATCAAAAATACAAAATTTATCAACAGCACTATAACGCATCAAAACTTAAATGCATTCAAGACGACCGTCAAAGACGCCTGCCTGCACGTGTCTGCCCGTTTGGGTTGAATCGCTCAAGACTTGCCGACCCACGATCGCGCGTTCGGTCGCAAGCGCAGGGTGATTTGGTGTGATTTAGATGTAGCGCGATGGCGTGACGGGGCTAGACGTGCGTATCCTATGGAATACCTATTTGGCTTGGCACCGACTTCAAACAGATCAGTAGGTGCCTAGCACACAACATTATAAAAATATTATAATTAAATTTATAGCTAATTAGGTTTAGACAAGAATGGTCACATTGTAATTTTGTAAATAAATCATTATAGGTTGTTTGCAAATACATAATATCTTGTTTGTTAAATAAAATAATATTGTAAGTTGATTTAGAATTGGTAGGTAATAAGTTTTTTATTTAATTCGTTTGAAAAATACGTGCATTTTTGTTTTCTGAAATAGATAAATAGTAGTTTATTTTTCTCTTTTTAGTGGTTTTAGGTGGGGCGTTTGTGTTTTTGGTAGTCGGTTTTTTTTTGTTAAAAAGTTTTTTTATTGTTTCCAAAATACAAAATATATGACGGCACGTTTAGCGCAGTGGCTAAGCGATTGGACTGCAGCGCTGCGTGTCGCGGGTTCGATTCCCGCACGGAACAAATATTTGTATGACCTACGAGCAGTTGTTCCAGGTCTGGGTGTTTGTGTATGTAAGTTTCTATGTAAATTCATGGTGTGAGCAACGTTTTATAAAAAAAAAGCTTTATTTCCTAGCGTCCGTATCCTGGCTAACTCTCCTCTTGAAACTGAAGGTTTTGTCTGTGCAATTATGGACGAAGTTATGCTGACGAATAACTAGCGAAGACATTATGAAAGACGGTTGACGTGTGTCGGGCATGCCACTGTCCGGGTGAGTCGATCAGACATATTATCTCTGGTTGTTCTCATCTTGCTAATAGCCAGGATTATCCACCAGTAACTTGCTTTGAGATACAAACTTGTTGATCCCGAAAAACCGTATAACAAGTATGTGCACGACCCAGTTCTCGAGAAAGACCATGTCACGATGTACTGGGATCTGCCCATCATTACCAACAGGACTATTATTGCTAATAAGCCTGACATAGTAGTGATAGACAGATCAGCGTGCCGCGTAATTATAATCGATGTTACTATCCCGCATGACGAAAACCTCGTGGAAGCCGTGAAAGATAAACAAATGAAATATCTTGACTTGGCGCACGAGGTTGTCGACATGTGGAATGTGAGCTCGGCTATCGTTGTGCCGATTGTTGTAACGGCGAATGGCCTGATGGCCAAGAGCCTGGACGAGCATTTCTCGAGGCTCTCTTTGGGTAGTTGGATCAAGGGCCAGATTCAGAAGGCAGTACTCCTTGATACGGCTCGCATTGTTAGGAGGTTCCTGTTTCTGGAACCCTAACCACCGGTAGCTTGGACACTGCTGCCACACCGCATTTTTATATTTTTAAATGATTTTTAATATCTTGTAACAAAAAAAAAAATGTGACTGAATGTAAATGAGTGAATAAACGAAAAAAACGTTGTGATATGCAAATAACTTATTTTTTTGACTTTGTCCCTTACTGGGAATTTCTTCAGCACTTTTTGTAGGTACCTACGTCTAACTTTTAAACTCCCATACCCAAAAAAAAACAACCGAACCTGGAATAATTTGTAAATCACAGTATGTTCAGGAATTTATAAAAGTACATAATGTATAGTAAGTTCTCTCTGCACTCTGAAACTGAAGTTACCGAATTTATTTGTTGGTACTGCTAGCGCCCTCTAGTATTTGACACGGAAAATTCAATTACATCATAGACATAGAGCATGGACCGAGCATTGCATTTGGTCTGTAAAGGCTCAGTCCACACTACAAGTCTATGACAAGAATTACCAGTTAGGACTCTAATATGGGATGAGACCAGTATGAATTTTACGAAAAAATATTAAAATGTTACTAAATATAAATTATTTGCAAAACGAATTGATTGATTAAATTGCAATGATTTGTATCAAAAGGCTAATTATCATACACTTCTTAGAAACGAATTTGACATTTGCTACGTACGTCATCATCGTTGACGTCGTTCGGTCGTCGGAGAATCCGACGAAATGAAGAAACCAAAAGGTCTTCGTGTTGGCACGTTACTGAAAGTTCGTCTATGATTTTTGTTATTTAGATTACATTTTGGATATCTTAAAGAGAGGACACAATTCAACAAAATTTATAATAAGTTTACATTCGATTGCCTTAAGTTTGAAACGACATAAAAATGCCTCCGGTAAGCAAATGATTGTATAATTAGTAATATCGGATGATTGGGTACATTTTATAGATTATCTCTTAATTATTCAATGACCAACTCATTCGGGTTCCTTAATTGTAACAACACAATTTTAACAAATGTATGAGTCCCTTGCATCAATTAAACTGCATTCAAAATAGAACGGGAATTTTAAATTAAGAGTGGGTGCTTAAATTAAGATGAAAATAGCAGAGTTTAGAGAGACTTAGTTCAACAGGAAACATATTGGGGCTAATCCTTTAAAGTTGTAGTATTTTTTTGCAAATACCCCAACATAGGTGGGATATGGTTATGCAGTTGATTATTTGTGACAAAACAAGAAAGAATGATAAAGTGATGTCTGATGAGAGCATGTAAAAAACATAATAACCTTAAGTTGGCTTGCCTGCTGGAGTCACACGACTGTCTAAGCAGGATATTGCAGCCCTAGAACCCTAAGGGTAACCAAAGACACTGAGTGGACTTTTGGTCTTTCACAAGTCGCACTCAGTCCTTTTTCCACAAGCTCCACACAGGGCAGGAACATTCAATGATAAGTCCCAAGGTACCAGGACATGACTGTATAGGTTATGTCTGTGAACATAACCAAATTAATTTTAAACAATTTCAATTACAGCCACCAAAAGGGAAAGCCCCCACCAAAGGTGCTAAACAGATTTTGATGGAAAATGTGTCAACTATTAGCTTTTATCGTATGATGGCACTTGGAGCCAGCGCAGCTTATGGTGTTGTATCTATTGGTTTCTTTTGGGACAACATGACTACTGGTATTATAGTAAGTTAATAGCCTAATAAACTATCCAATATTAAACCCAATTATTACTTATAGTCTATATATATAAAAGGAGAACTGACTGACTGACATATCAACGTACAGCCGAAACTACTGGGGCTAGGAATGTGAAATTTTGCACACGGCTTCCTATTATAATGTAGGGGAGCACTAAGAAGGGGTTTTTGGAAATTTAACCTTTAAGGGGGTGAAAAGGGGGAATTAGGAAAGTACGTAAACCACGCGGACGAAGTCGCGGGCAAAGTGCTAGTATAATATAATGTAATTGAAAAACTCAAGAACCTATTAATTCTTTCTTTGTAAAAGCTTCGACAACAGCAAATAACTTGGGCTATATTTTATTTATAAAACCTATACCCATGGAAAACCAGGATGTGGTGTTAGTTTAGTTATACAAAAAATTACAATTTTTTTCATTTTCTTTCCAGTTCATGAACATTTTTGTTCTATCAATATACATAGGGTGCTACCAAATGATGAAATACATCAGTCGGCCAACATATACAGAAAACAATCAACTTATTGATCCTGGTCTTGATTTGAATATGGAAGGTGGCATGGGCGAGTAAGTACTCATTCTATTTTATAGCATATTACTTGTCAGCAAAGAACATAAAAAGTTTTAAGTTTCTTTTCTTTTCAATTTCTTCATAGTTTTTCGTTGTATATCAAGACAACTATATTCTTTTATTTCGAAGTTATGACTCATCACAACTCTCTCCCGAAATTAAGTGATTTTGTATAGCCTTTTATTTTTTTGATATCTATATTTCTACTGAAACTTATCATTTGTGATGCAGTACTATGGAAGCCGTTCCTTGTAGTAAAAATTAAATTGTAACTAAATGTGGATATTTAAAAAGACATTATATTTAACATACTTCTATTACGTTTACAGTTTTATTTTAGTTACAACATTAAAATTTCTAGTGCTTTGCAAAATAAAATGGTTAAACTTGTTACATAACATGCATGATTGAAATAAATTATAGCCATGTAAATAGCCATTTACACAAAGGTCAAGTCATATATAATATCCTTCTTACTAGCAAACAAACTTGTGCCACAAATACTAAATGTCTCTTTGTGTATATAACAAATTAACAATTTTATGTTGTGTAAACTAAAAAGTTTTGTTTAATAAGGAAAAGTGTACATTCATATACAAAAAATTTTTTTCCACAATTAAATCTTTGAGTAATAAATATGCTTATTTTATTTAAAAATAATTAGGATTAATTAAAAGCTGAACAGGTTGTTAATCACAACTTTGTAGAAAAAAAAATAAAAAATTTAAAGAAAAATGGTGGAGTAGACACAGCTAGCTTCCAGCATTGCAGCAAGCATGGCAAATGTATTACTAAATAATAACAAAACAGCCTAGCGAACACATGTTTAATATTCACACAATCATTATTACATGTTATATCAATTATGTTTTCTTAATAGTAAATGGATACATATGTATTGTACAATGTTTATTTTCCAGACATGTCAAAGACATTGTGATACTATCATCAATAACACATGTCCTTGCAGCGATATCAAACTACTTCTGGTTGTTATTGCTACTCCTGCCGGCACGGGCATTCTGGCTTCTATGGGTCAATGTGCTCGGCCCTTGGTTCTTCCAAGAGGCTCCCCAAGATACGGAACAAGATGAGAAGAAAAAGAAAAAAATGGAAAGAAAAATGAAAAGATATCAACAGTAACACCAAATTTTTCAGTAGTGCTAGTTGTTATTTAAATGCTCAGTTCTTTTTTAAATTAGATGGTTAATTTGTAGAATAATTGTCTACCAACACTTGCTATCATATAAAGGCTTTTTGTTACAATATCTTGATTTCAGTTAAATGTTACCATATTATAAATATTTAGTTTTTAATGGAGTTGCAGTTATATTTGTCACATGTTATCTTCTGTAAAATCAAATCTTTTTTATACATTCTTTTACATATTTATTATAACATCTGCAAATAGTTCACACATACTGTGCCCTGCGAAAGAAGTAACGTGTATTATGCTCAGAGAAAGTTTTTTTTTACATGCGAAGTGTGTACAATCGACAAAGTTTTGACAATAAATTGTTTGAATCCGACAAATTGACAAAGATCAAAGTCGTTACCATGGATATGTTTGTTTACGCGAATGTGGACTTAATTGTATTTGAATGTCTGTAAGAAAATAAGCGTATGATGGGTCTTAATTCAACTTTGGCGATTGTACTTCAAATTGTTATGTAGTAACTCATTTTGAATTAGTAAGCCTCTCAATTCAATTTTGTTTAACTTTTGAAATATTTAAGTAGCTGTTCCCCGAATTCTTGTGTTTTCAATGGCTTAAAAGCGATATTTATTTATATTTATAAATATTTGTAAAAAGATCAAATAATTATATCTTTTACTAGTTTGAAAATGATAGAGCAATATTTTAAAATGCTTTTTTGCATTGGGCTTTATGCCATGATGTTGTGAAGATTGTATTATTTTATTCTTATATTCAAGATGGTGGATAAGTAATTATGTAGTTCCATCACCTTATATGTTACAATTATACATATCGCTGTTATAATTGACTGCTACAATGTTTTTCACGATAACTGCCATTATTGAATAGTGTTTTTAAGTGCGGTAATTGCACATAGTTAATTAAATATAAAAATATTCTATTTAGAGAACTTAAGAATAATTAATTCTACACATTGTTAATTGTAATTCTGACAGTAATAATGTAATTTTGTACTTTTTCAAATATTGCGCACGCTGAATACATTATCTATAACTATATACTTAAAATAATTATTCAGATATTTATTTATTGTAATCACAGTTTTCTGTGAGTATAAATATTTACATAATAAATAATAGCTAATTGTTATAAATTTTATAGAATGTTTATAATTTCTGTAGCTGCATAACTCTATAAAAGTAAATAAAATACATATACTAAATACCTAGTGATGATATCTTGAAACATAATTATTTTATACATTTGTCATTGTGTTATCGGGAAAGTGAGGTAGAGAACCTTGACTTTACCCTTGACCTACAAGAATTGCATCTGTATTTTATTTTACTCTGAAAAATTACTTGTAGCCTTATAAGGTAATTACTTGTTGCGTGGTTTTAATTGAGTTGTTTTCACTTTATCTTTTTAAGACTTAAAAATATGAATTTCAATCAATGATTTTTGGGTGTCCATTAGGATTAAGTACATTCAGTGTTTGGTGTTTGTTGAAATAGATAATCAATCATAATATAAGTATGAAGGACTTATGTAGCAATTTATTGTTTAATTATTGAATTTATTGAGGACATATACATCATAACAGATGTCGCAGACAAGCACCTCATTTAGATGCAGTAGTTTCTTTAAATCAAGTCCTTAAGAGCGCGTATTCTGAAATCTGGCAACGTCGCAAATAGCTGTCAAATATTTACAAGTTTTAATTAATTTGGCATATTTACTGTATGAAAATAAGAAATATTTACATTTATATAGGAATTATGAAAAATTAACATTGATATAGGAATTCAATTAAAATTCGAATTCAATTATTCGGTGTAACGATATTAATTATTGCATTCCCTTATCATTTTTTAGTGCAGTACTGAGCTATATTTCTTATTTCCATACAGTAACATTGCTAAATTAATTAAAACTTGTCAATATTAGACAACTATTTGCGACGCTGCCAATTTACAGAATACGCGCTCTTAATTTATAACATTACATTGTATTTGAAAGTATCCTGAATTGTTTAAACAAAGCAAATGGACATTACCGTGCCTTTACAAAGTTTATAAATAATGACGTCATTCTAATAACCCGTAGACATGTTTTAGTCAAAACATTTTTAAAAGAATAAATATACAAGTTATACTTAGTATCTACCGAAAGAATAACTAAGACTTATTCAAAATCAGGCTTGCAGCGATTTTGCTAAATATTTACATAGATTAATTATTGATCATTAAAGAGTTAAAGTATATAGGTAGTTCCTAAACATTATTACCAATATTATTGCGATACATAACCTTCACGCGTTTTAAACTTACATAGAAAATAACACGTAGATTTATTTTCTTCACAAGCAATAATTAATATTTTTATAGAACAATATGAAAATGTCATGTTGGCCGATTTGAACTTGACCTAAGTCCGGGGTGATGATGCACTAGTGAACAAGACGCCAAGAGCTCACTTCTTCACCTGTTCACCGCGCCTCGGATATCTCACACTGCCTTTATGCCAGCCTGGTGCCTTAATGTGTGCTTTTAATGAGTTGTTGAGAGAATGTTTTCATTAATACTGAGTCATAAACTACGTGGATTCTCATCATTTATTGTATAGTTCAGAGCTGCCAAGGTAAATGAATAAAAGCTAATGAACATTCAAAGCAGATACTAAATATATTTATACAAACGTCCACCCATCACTTGTAGCACCAATCTATATGTTACGGACAACGTAATTAACTGGGCATTATTAATAAGGACCGGCCATTATTAATAATGCCCAAGAGCGATGGGCAAAGTGATTCATTTATCACTTTGATCGGCCATTATTAATAATGCCCGACGGCCTGTGGTCTATGTAATAAGTTAGTGTTTGAGATAGCTTGAATTTATCACTTGGACTGGGCAGTATGAATAATTCCATACTTGTAGCCGGGGAATGTGATAAATTGGACCGCGGCCGTGCCTTGCAATTACTGCCTACCAATGTAAAAAATTTGTAAATTTAATTTAATTTAATAAATAATAACACTACAGTTAACCTATTTTATTACTTTGCCCAAGATAGGGTGGGCATTATTCATAATGGCCGGGAAAATTGATTATTCATGATTTTTAAATCACATTGCCCAATCGAGTCGGGCATTATTAATAGTGCCCGGACTTATCAAATTGCCCGTAACATATACATACATCCACACATCTACTCATCCACTGCCTTAATCAATTATTCTAAATACGAATGTTATACACAACTACTGGACCAAATGTGACGTGAGAAAGAAATCATTTCATTCATTCTTTAATTATGTCACACGTTCGATCTAAAGCTATGAGACCGTTGTTCAAGAATTTTGATATTTCACAGTTGGTCCCTTAGTATATAAGTTAACCATATTCATAATAACTTTAGGTCCTTTTCATATTCAACACCAGTTATAATCTTGACGTGTAGCCGCTTATCATCTGTCATATGGTAGAAAGCTAGCTGATTATAAGAGTTGCCTTAGCTAGAATTTTTAACTTGAATATGTACACATTTTCAATATACATATTAAACAAAACAATGTGAATAAATGGATAAATGATTGATTAATAATTTCTGTTATTTTGTTACGTCTAATGAGGTAGTTCGAAATTAAGTAAATACATTTATTAAATTATATGAATTGGTTTCAATTTGCCAACTCTTCTTTTTTACGCAATTTATGAAATATCTAATAAGCTGATGGGAGTTGGAGTATTATTTTACAGTGTAAAACAATACACTACTCCCAACTATAAGAGTGGTGACAGAAATTGTATCGATAACTATAGATTTATACCTGTTTTACCAGCGATGCCTAAAATACTAAAAAAATCATAAATCTATGATTAGTTAAATATTTAGCAACAAATAAACTGCTCTCAGTTAACCAATATAGATTTTGACGAGAAAAATCAATGGAGCAATTAGTAAAGAAACTTATTAATATTGTTACTTCCAATTTAGATTTAAAAAAAATGTCTCACTATCTTTTTCGATCTCGCAAAGGCATTTGATACGATTTCTGTTGCCCTCTTACTAGACAAATTCGAAAGATTGGGAATTAGAGGTACCCAGTTGAAACTTTTCGTTAGTTACCTGACTGGCCGCTCGCAGTTTGTCCGTGTGGGAAACTGTAAAAGCTCTCTCTTCTCCGCAACGTAGCATTTTGGCACCCAGTTTATTTCTCTTGTATATAAAAGATCTCACGAGTCTTGAACTTACCCATGGTGACTTTTGCGGACGATACTACCCTTTATTTTGCGGCCAATACATGGGAAGAGGCTTTCGGTGTTGTACAGTTGGGCTTCAATATTTTGAGAATGTGGCTTCAAAGTAATATTTTCCCACTAAATATAGACAAAACCAAGTAAATCTGCTTTAGCATAAAAACGCAACTGGAAATGGCATCATGCTGAATATAATATCACATGAGTGTCACTCCGGAGAAACTGCAAGTGTCCTTCACTGGAACGCGTGTATACAGTGAAATATCTAGGAATTAACATAGACAATAATCTCAATTTTAGGGAAAATGTTTGATTGCTATGCGGTTGCATAGGAAAGCTCGTTTATATTTTTAAAAACCTGAGACACATTGCTGATTTTAAGTTGCCAAAGTGCCAAAGATATACTATGCTCTTTGTCAATCGTTTCTAAAATATTGTCCAACATCTTGGGGAGGAACATCAAAAACAACTTTGAAGTCTATCGAGGTCGCCCAGTGTGCAATACTGAAAGTTGTGACGTTTAAGCCTATCCGTTTCCCTACAACAACATTATACGAAAATTGGGAGGTAATGACTGTGAGGCAATTGTACATACTAAGCATTGTTTTTCTACAACATAAAGAATTAACCTACAACCCACTACTCCTCCGAAAACGAAGAAAATACATAGGTAGTATGTGAAAGAACAAATCTGCTTAAAACTAAATTTTTGAAGGTTTTGCCCACTCCATGCATTGGTCCCATTTTGTTGGATGCTTTTACACACATAAACAGCCAGATCCAGAACTGAGTACCTATCTGTAGGCCATACAAATATGTCTAATCGAACCCGCGACATGAAGCGTAGCAGAAAACAACTAAACCGTGACTGCTGCCAACAGTGCCGTCTAATTACCTGTCTGCTGTGCTGGGTAGGCTTTGTAGGTATATCTCATTCTCTTCATCGCTATCATTTGTGGTTGTCTTCCGGAAACTGGACTATTCCCGTAGGTTCACGACGATGCTGTCTGCCGACATATAGTTAAGGTAAATCGATTATTTTTAACCGATTTCAAAAAAGAAGGAGTGTGTGTGTTTTTTTTTTGTATGTTTGATACCTCATAAATTACGACTGGGTGAACTGATTTTGATGATTCTTTTTTGCATAGTCTATTATTTTATTTTTTAATGATAAATTAGATCTATAGTCTATACATATCTCTTGAAAATCTATTGTTACGAGCTGGATAAATTAATAAACACCAATTAAAAACCAAATAATCTTTAATGACACACAAGTCACTAATTACAACAATCACTAAACTTATTCAACACTAAAACACATTTGCACACACTTAAAAGTCACTTCGAGATTTTCACTACGAGTTCACTTTCGAGTCGCCTCGATCGTAGTCAAAACCAGACTGACTCCCGGCTTTTTGTTTATGAATGGCTTCTCGCAGGTCAACAAAGAAGAGGTTGTGGGCTGCTTAACCGGACTTTTCTGTGGATGCCTTAAATTACTCTAAACTGACTCCCGGCTGCTATCGGCGCCCTATTTATACCCCGGCCGGACCCACTAGAAGTTTCTAGAAAGTGGTCGAAAGTTCTGGAAACATCCATGGACTTCTACACAGTCCCATACATTCTGGAACATTCCAGACCCATCTCGAAACAAGGTACTGTATGTACAATTGGTGCTCATTATAACTAAGGTTGGCAACTCTAAATGGTACCCTGACCCCACACTGCGCAGGTAGGTAGGTACACAGATCATATGTTTCACTATTATTTTCTGATCATTATCACAGGTCAAATGAAATTGGCAGTGGTGTCAAGTATTTTTTAGGGTTCCATAGAGATAAACCCCATTAAATCGTGATAAAGTTGCGCCTAAGGCCTATGCTACAGCTTGGCAAAAAAGAGTATGGAAAAATTGAGGTCGCTACTACTTGTCATATGTCATTATAAATAAACAAGTAAGCACTGATCGTTGCGAATTAATGTAGAAAATCGTGAAATAACACGAGGGAATTGTTTTTTGACACAGAAGCTGCTCGTAGTTGACTTTTTTAACATGTTGCAACAACAAACGTTTCGTAGTTTCAATTGTCACCGCATCAGACTCTTTCTTGCCAAGCTGTATGTGCTTCAAATATTCCGCTCCTTGACTAATTAAAAATTAGAAATAAAAAGTCATAGAAGGAAACGGCGCCTGATTTCCTCAATGTGCAAACGATAAACAAGGACAGTGGTTTTAATGAGATAAGAATCCCCCAGTTCCTGGTAGACTTTCGAAGGTATAAAAGCAATCAACGAGATTGCAACCAACACGCGGACGTTGTCTAATAAGCCTTTTGGCATGTAAAGAATATGATGAGTACAAATACCTACGTAGAGCACAGCATATAGAGGCAGAAACCAAACCTAGCCGATGATATCAACCGGGCCTTTCCCAAAGTGGGCGATAACGTCTCCTTGTGAGCGCTGAAGGCCTAAAGGGGGGTGGTAAGAGACCCAGAAAGAAATGAGGGCGTTGTGTAGAGGCTGCGGGGGGCGATTTGTAATTTCATCTAGCTAGGAGGACTCTTTGACACCGGCTGAGCTCTCGGCTAGTTCAAAAATGGCAAAATGGCAAAATATCAAGAATTTTGGCTACAAAACCGGAATTGTACCCTGGATTGTGGTCAATCGTTTAACGATTCTTGATAGCATTCCCATCGTCATATTTGTGTTAACGTGGATTTAGTGCTGTGGCAACGCTGCTTATAAAAAAGAGAAATCGTTTGCATGTTACCGAACGTGGCGACTTGCGGCTGTTCTTAAGTAAATTGGAACCTGATATCAACAAGCTTATTAAACAGCATTAGATTTATCCTTAACATAACTCTTTATTTAAGAATCGATTATGTTTGTTTTATTTTGAACAAAAGATACTCTGTTTAAATACTATAAAGTTGCGTTTCAGTAATCATTTTCATTGGCAGGTGTAGCCCGTAAGAGTTAACTTGCGCCGTTGTGTACTACCTACTGTGCTCAGGTCTCAAGTTAACTAAGTTAATGAATGTTTAATCTCCGCTTATATAGCAACTATATAATTAATTTAATTTGAAGTTATAGTGGTTTTTAAGAAGGTTAAAAAATTAGAGCGCTAAAAATTAATTTATTCTCAAAGTGGGCAGTAGACAAAATAAGTTTGGGAACCCCTGGTCTAACCGCTTGGTCCATTTCGCCTCCAGCGACGCTCAACTCATCAGACCAGTTTGCGGTCACCCATAGTGGCAAAGGACTATGCCTTTGTATGGACGCATGCAACACCAGACGTACCTGCGCGTTTTGCTACTTTTCTCCGCCCACTTTTCAGGATATAAAGAAAATAGAAAGAAAGACGGAAAAGAGGAAAGGCTGGCCCACAACCGTGGATGATACGCAGACAAGTTACTTGACGCCGGACTTATATGGGTGGGTCGCCAGTCAGTTGGATCTTGATGTGGTGTACCTACCTCCAAGCAAAAAGTATCTGTAAAAGTAGTCTGTTGATGACATTTGTCAGTATACTGGTCTTGTATTTATGACATCTGCGGTAAGGATGGATCCATGGACGCATACAAACCATGACAAACTAAACTGTCTTCCGAAGAGCTCTTCAGTAAGTTTACCGGCCTATGGAGACTATGCAACTATTTTGATTAAAGTATGGAAGCTTAAAGTTTGGGTTCCGTATCTTTTAATATGCGTATCTACGATTAGCTACTTAGTTGTATGATATGGCACCTAATCAAGTTTTTTTTATTCTCATAATTTTATTGTTACCTTGTAGGTAGCATCTGAACAATCACCTACTGAATTAGTACCGACTTACATTGTGTAAAATTAAATAAGTACAAGTTAGTTAATCGCTGTAGGGACATATCTTCTACCTATCGATACAGTTTTAGGTCTCTATGACGCGCACTTGCACGTATGTAGGTCTCTTGGATTCACTTTATATGTTCTGTGGATTCAAAGATATTTGATCAAATCCCTGTTTTTATCATATCCCTGTAAAACATAGGTACATACCCCAGTTCGGTCGGTTAAAAACAAAAATGACCGACATTCGCAAGGTGTATTGGGATATTTAAATATGGTTTTCAGTTTTGCTGATAAATAGCAATGATTATAACCCCCTAAGGTACCTATCGGTATTCGGAAACCAGACACACTGTATATCCCGTTAGTTATGCGTTTTTCTGTAACAATATTTTTTTTTATACTATTTTCTGATTAAAATATACCTGCAACACGTGACACGTCTGCAATGTCAAAATGTGAAAAACATGCTCTAAATAGTACCTACTGCTGGCAGAAAGCAAACTAACATTTGATTGCAGTCGGAGGACAATTCTGTGGAATGATTTTTTAAAGGTCCCGCGGTTGCAATAGAAACTTTAATTTTCTGTAAATGTAATTTTTCTCTAGCCTATGTCACCTAGTCGCGATAGCTCAAGAACGTAATTTTAGTGTGTTTTGTATCGATAACGGTACAGAACACACTAAAATCTGTTCATCTGTTCTGAAGTTATAGTGGAATAAAGAAACTCTTAAAAATACATACTTTAAAAACAACACACCGTTTTATTGGACAATCTTCTAAAAAATGAAGAATGTCCAACTGCAAATACCGGCGCCCCCTCGCCTTTCTCATCGTGGTAAATCATCAAATGAGTCCTCCCGCCCAGGAAGATACGAGAGGGACTGTCAGTTTCATACCCACTAACTAAAATCCACGGTGTTCCTTCAATAGCTCTTTACGTTCCAGGGTCACGGTTTCCTGTCGCGGTACCCCAGCGCTCCCTGCGGTAGAATAATCGAAAACCGCCAAATAGAGATTTGGTGATTTTCAAATCTCTTTTGGTGATCCTCAATTTTGAATAAAGTATTGTACGATCTAAGCCCCTGACTGCTCTCGAGATTAAATTTTTATTATAAGTAACTAAACGTTATAATAAAAATTTAGGATTAGGATTAGGTATATTATATTTATTTAATAAGACAAATGATAGGTATTGTCACGAGTGAAACCACGTGACAATGTTTTGTATAGACTACGGTTGTTAGCTAGGCCAACCAGTCTAGTATCACCCATTTTAAGGAATGCATCGAATTACAACCAGTTACAGGTGTATTGTGTATTGACACATCATATAGGTATAATAAAGCATCGATCAATCAAGCATCGTAAAGCTATGTACCTACGAGTATTTTAATAATTTTCAACAAACAAGGTTTTCTCATTTTGTAGAAGTAAACAAACAATGCTTTGATTCCATTAGGTAATCAGATCCGCTCAATGTAATTATGTAGTTTTTAGATCAACGAAGATCTTCACCTAAAACACGCATTTGCAATGTAATTGCTTATTATTTTTTTAATTCAGTTTAAATGTATTTTTTATTTCGTGGTAAAATCATCAAATGAGTCCTTGTACCCAGGGTACCCCTAAAATCCACGGTGATCCTTCAATAGCCCTTTACATTCCAGGGTTACGGTTACCCGGTGAGACAATCCCGCGAACCCGGCAGGCTTTGGCCCTCTAAAAGTGTCCCCGTCAGTTTAAGATTTAATGTATTAAGTACGATGTAAAAATAGTAGGTCGAGCTGTCGTGCTCATTGTGAATGAAAACATGGTCTGAGAAAGAAGGTTTAAGAACGGCCGGTTGTTTAGTATCCTGTAACTATTGCACAGTGTGTAATGATAGTTGAAGACGCAGGCGCCGACAGCGGATAGAACATTACACGTTTGTGAATCGTCGAGCACGCAGCCGGTGGCGGATTTTTGTGCGTCAAAACATTTTCACGTAAGTTTTCTTACATTTTTATTTTTTAATATTTTGATTTTACTGTGTCTTCTGCTATTTTGTACTTTTTATTTTATTTTTGTGTTCACATAAGTTGTTGTATGTTTACATTTTAATTTTACTGTCTGCCATTTTGTAAGGTTTTTCTTTGTTTTAAAATAGACATGTGAATTTTATTGTGTTCAAGTAAAGTGTAAGAAAGGTTTTACTAGTAAATACAACTCTGTAAAAATCAAAGTTACATAATACAAAGTACCTTTTATACACTGAAAATAATTAAATATTAAATTACTTTGCCCTTTAAACAATTCACAATTTTGCCACGATTTTATTATTGGTCAGGCAAGTTTACGACAAATATTTTAATCAATGAAAACTTTTTCTTTTTAATCATTGCACGTATCTTCGTAACGTTAACGGACAATATACTCAAATTAGAAATAAACGCACCAACTTCATGTATTTTTCGTAGATTATAATTAAAACAACTCAATAATTACATGAAGTTATATCTGCTCAGCTTATTAAATAAGCTGAGCAATATAAATTTTATAACACCGAGTTTATGAAAAAAAAAACTAATGTTGTTTTCAGTAACAAATCCGTAACCACGTCCAGGTTGTGACGAAAAGGAAAAGGCTTATTTTGTGTTCCTAGTTTTAAAATCAAGAGTGTGTGTTCGTTTAATTCGCTTTCAACTGACAGCTACCAAATAAATAAAACGAACTAGTTCTATTTTGACATTTCCATTGAACCATGTTGTCATTTTTTATGCAGTCTTACTGTTAAGAACTGTTAAGAATATATATAATTTAGTTTCAATTATTGCTCTAAATTAACAAAGATTTCGACAAAATCTTTGCCAATAATTTAATTATGAACATGAAAAATACTGGCTGTATAACTGGACGACCACAGGAAAAAAATTGCAACTGCAACAGCTGTCCTAAATTCAAATTACTGCGTTTAGTAGTTTCAGCTGTAGTCGAGTCTTACTACAATACAAAACCCTGTTCTTTTATAAATATAGATGACAGCAGTTTTTTTTATTAAATAATATTTTTGTCATGGCTTCCTATTTGTGCCAGTACGGCAGATCATTTGGTTTTTAATGTTGCCTGGTAAATTGTCTGAAAACGTATAATTAAGTGAATCTTGGTAAAAAATACAGATACAGGCACAGAATCAACATCTTTGAGCAATGCAGACACGCGCTCGGAGCGGTTTGAATATAATTTTACCATTTTTGTATAAGTCTCAAGTAACAGGGATAAAGCCTATTGTAAGCACTATTAACATGATGCAATCATGATTAGTACTAAGGCCAACAAAAAAAACCGTAATGTTACGAGAACGAATTTTCGAGACTTTTTGTAGATCGATGGAACAAAACAGCACTACCAAAAATATTTTGTGATAGAGCAATTTTATGCCTAATCTCGTAAAAATTCTGGACAACTTACTTTAACAAATCGATTTCATCTCTCTGTAGCCGTTTATATCACGACCAAATCGTATATATTTTATAAATAGGAATACCAAATTCTCCTGAGTATGGTAACTCCTGTCCCTTAATCTCCGTTTTGACATTGCAAATGAATTGCGTTTAGCTATTCAGATTTAACAAAGTATGTGTTTCTCCATGTTTTGCTATGTGCGGTTTAATAAAAATAACACTGATGCCTCAAATGAAAGCTTTTGACCTGATCTACATAATGTACATACTTTCATTGATGAACGCTTCTGAAATTAACTGGTCCCAGACTCCGCGATCTTCTTTATTTCGGTATACATTAAACAATGTCATGACATTAAGGAGCTTACGTCTAGGCGGCAAGGTTAGGAGATCGTATTTACTAAGAAGTATGTTAACAAGGAAGAGCAAATTAACTTAGATCAACAAATTATGCAAACATTTATTGATTTAGAAGCATTCAAGAAACTTCTCGAATTTGAATTATTAGTTTAATAGCATAAAGAAGTATCATAGATCAAAGTTGAATAAGTATTTATCTCATTATTTGTAATGTAGTACCTATTACACACATTTATGGCGCTCCCTCACCGCGAGCATTCACACACTGACTTACTTAAAAGGTCATTCAGAAATGGATATTTTCAGGACCATAAATCTAAGAATTAACAAAGTTTAACTGTCTTATTACAAAAAGTTGTCTAAAAAAGTGTCGTCGAAAAGTGTTCAACCGATGTTTATCATTTCTGTAGTAAAAGTTTTAAAAGTGGCCTTTGCAGATACTTTAGAAGAGTTGAGTTTCATATCTTGGAAACGGCAACTAAAAATCGGATTACTTGTTTGTGGATTACCAGATGTTGTTCGAGGCTCTTGGCAATTAAGCTATTGGCAGACACGACCATCGGCACAATGACTGCCGTTTTCACGTCCCACATGTCAACAACCTCGCGAGCCAGATCAAGACACTTGAATTGCTTATATTTTCTGCCTTCACGAGGTTCTCATCATGCAGGACCGTTATATCAACAATCATTGCGCGACGCTCCAACCGATCTATCACCACAATGTCAGGCAACTAGATTATGCCTGTGCAATTGCACAAAACTACTAGATTATGCCTGTGCAATTGACAAGACAAGACTGACTCGCCGTTAGCAAGACGAGAACAACCAGAGATAATATGTCTAATCGATTCACCCGGACGGTGACATGCCCGATACACGTCAACCGTCCTGTCTTTCATAATATGTCTCCGGTAGTTATTCGTCAAGATAACTTCGTCCATAATCGTACAGACAAAACCTTCAGTTTCCCCGAAGAGGTCACCGCAACATAGCCAGGATACGGACGCTAGAAAATCTCTGTGCACACAATAACTTCACTTCCATTTTAAAATATATTTTCTCTGAGACTGCACACCTCTCGGTTGTGGAGGGTCTTGGCAATTAAAAATATCAATATTTTTATTCAACATTTTATAGTTGACCGTGATAATACTTATATATTAGGATTACGAAATACATTTTTAATATCCCTCAGAATCCCTCTCAAAGCCAACGGTAGCAAAACATATGTACATATTACCTACCATACGAAATGGATTCCGGAAAAGTCGATTAAACGAAAGCCTCGTATTACAAATTTTGTACAGCTCTGTGCATCGCGTTGATAATTACACAAATCAACTTTTTGCAAAATCGTGATTAATAAACAAATATCTACCTAGGTATTCGATTATCATTTTTTGCAAACTGACAAGCGCCTAAATTTTGTTTAAACAAATCATTAAGTAGTTGCTAATCTCTTAAGTTGTCAGCAAACAAAAGTTGTTAATTTCTAATGTTTGCAGAATAATTCAAACATTAAATTAATCTGCGACGGTAATCTAGTAAAGTGCGTATGATTTGTTGGTTCCGACAAAGGTAATGTCCCAAATGTTGCAATTTGGGCACAAATACATTACGAAAATGCGTTTATGTTTGTTACATAAGTCGAAACGAGGCCTACTAGCGTGACTCCGTAACACGCATGTATCCACAGCATTGACGCTAACGCCCGGTTTTTAGGTCTGACGAGATGATAGGATCCATACCGTCAGCCTTGTCATGTCATATATCACGGTCAATCCATCTCTTCAGTATCGCTTTTTCGTTTATCTGGCTTGACAATTTTTTGTGTCTCCTCGCATCATTGGTCCAGCCAAAGTTCTGACACAATAACAGATTTAATGACGCGAGAGGTTTAATCAATTCTGTTTTTATGAATATGAAAGTTTTAGAGCGGTGAAGACAATGGCTTGTTGAGGTTGTTCTATTTCCCGGCTATAATAAAAATACTAGTTCAGCAGTCTAGTTCTTTGTCATCATCCTCTTCCTACCACTGTCCTATATTTTTAGACGCCGGCGCAACCTGTGTTTTCCTCTCATTTTCTCCTATCAACCGTCACTCTATCATTCACACCTTTGTTGGCAAATATATTCTTATCTTTTCATCATCTGATCATCCTTCGCACAATCATCGTTTCTTTCTTGTTCTTTCCCTTCATCTCAATCCATCAACTTTTCCTAAGTACTTACCTCTCTCTAAGTTACCATTTTAGTGAACCCAAAAAATCTTCTAAGCAGGTTTACAAAGAGCTGGCAGAAGATGTGAATAGTCACACGTGTGCAAATGTGATTAATTATAGCTAGTTAAAAGAGCGGCAACAAGTTAGCATGCTTCATAAGTATTATTAAGCTGCCATGCGTAGTTATTAGCAGGTCATTCTTGTGTTATTTACCACGGTTTGTATTTCCTAGAAGAGAGTCGAAGATAATTGTCCTCCATGGAGACGTAAATATTATGGACACAGGTACCATCACTACGTCATTCACGGTATAAAAATTGTAGATTACACATACCTACAAAAATTAAAGTATTCAAATTTTCCGGAAGTTTTTTTCACTTTTCTTTTATCTTTTGATACAGTAAATTTGAATCTACCAGCCGTTTCTATTCATCAACTTTTAGTTTTCGGTAAGAACGTTTAGGTAGTACGAGTATGTTTATTAGGTACATGCATATTTAGGACCCGTGGCGAGGATGCAGGTAGCTAGTAAAGATATCTATAAGCTTTCGTACTGTGTAAATCACTAAGGTCTTTAACCTTATTTAGTCAATAGGAAAAGGAAATCAAACTAAATAATGCGTGGGTTTCATTTCCTACTTTACTACCTTTTCGGCAAGGTTTATTTACTTCTCAAAATAGACGTAATACCCATATTAATATTTTGATGGTGCTACTCTGTATTCCATTAGCATTTTACAAAATCCCAAAATTATGTAAGAAGGTACCAAAAGTTATAATTGTGAAATCTCGCTTGTTTGAATTCTGCCATGAATATTCTACTGCCTACAATATCCTATAGATATTTGAATAATATACTTATTGACATACATACATAGGTAAACTCACGCCCTTTTCCAATGGCAGAAACTACAGAGCGCTACCTGCTACGATTCTTACATATTCCTTTTGCCACATTCACATTCATACATAGGATCCGCTCAGCATGTACTTATGTCTTCTTTTTTGATACTTCTCTACTACTCGTCATATTTGCACGCGTAGCATGGCATTGTAGAAACGAATTTCGTCGACGGGAGAAAAGACAAAATGATAGATTATAGAAAGATTCTTACCGTTATATCCCTGGCACAAAAAAAAATAGAAAATAAATGTTGCTAATATTCAATAGCAAAAAAAAATAATTGTATTTAAATAACCATTAAAAAATAAAAAAAATGTCTTTTCTTGGTCGAATAGAGATTGAATTTGCGTGCAGTAGTCCCGCCTTTTTTTACACCGTCCATATTATATTTCTAGTGCACCTATCTACTTTCTTCTGATTTGTTGGGTATGAAAAAATCTTCAAGCAATAAAATAGAGATCTTCTATTACGTGAAGTATGTAATTCAATAACAATAATCAGTGACGCGTGAAGATCGTTCGTCGTACCTAGTTAATACTTGTTCAATATAAACTTTTAACTTAATAGTTTATAAATTGAACTAGTGACCAGCCCCTGCTTGACTCGGGAGCAATTTGCCATCGCATTATTGTGTCACCCGAGAGTCGTGATTACGAAACATTGAGTTTTCGTTCTATGTACGACAACTTAATGAAAAATATGTATTTAAGATTGAAGAGAATCAGTTTTGCGTGCTAAAAACAGAAAACTATTATTTCAGCGCAAGTTGCTTAATAACCTTAACATTTGGATTTCAGTTTATTGGTAAGTCATTAATCACCAGCAATTTTCTAGTTTTACACGGCAAAACTAATAGGTACCTAATAGGTAAACTAATAGGTACAAGTGAAAAATTACCTAAACGATGGAGAAAACTGCATTATTTTAAAACCATGCTTTGTTAAAATTATCTAGTTGTACAAACAGATTTAATTGACTTAGTTTTGTACTACCTATACTTAGATATTTCCTATAATTGCTTAAGTTGAAACCTGTTAAAACTAAGTATGTGTAGGTACAAGGTTAGAACTAGAACTTGTTCTGTAAATGGATTCACTCGTACTAGTATGTACTTGAGACTTGCTTAGGTACTACTCGTAACACACTTATTGATAAACAGTATTTTTTTTCAAATGCATGTTTCTTTAGTCTAAGATATAGGCACGCGTATCGATTTCCAATATACTAAGTACTTTTATATGAAATTGGTTAATTGAAATTCTCGTAAATGTTAATTTTAAAAATTTTCTCTCTGCGGTTTCACCCGCTGCTCCTATTGGTTGTAGCGGGCAATAAATGAGCCATCCAACGAAAAACTTCTTACAATTCGATCCAATAGTTGCAGAGATTTTATTTTATTTCATATTTTATTATTTGAACACATGCACAGTTTTACAATATTAGTAGGTATACATTCTATACGATCACTTTTTACGTCAGAGGCGGACATGCTAAATAAATAACCAATTATTTAGCATGTCCGCCATTCCAATGTCTTCCTTCCAAAACAAAGTTAACAGATCCTTACATTAAAATAAATGGCATATTTCGCTCATTTATATGGTCAAGACAGTCACACTTGACCAACAAATTAATATGCTAAAATTGTTTATATCAAGAAAGGTAGGAATTTAAGTTTCATAAGAAAGTTTTTTGTAAAACTCTTATGATTTCAGATTTCCGCTGTTGACCAAATTACACATATAACGCTATATAAAAATGTATTTTAATTGTGAATTTCAATATATTGACTACACTTTTACAGACATCATACAGATAATTAACATGCAGAAAAGTTATGCGTACAGATCGGTCTCCTAGCTTATAAATTAGGTTTACACCTGACTTTAGGGACAGTGTATAAGTATAGTGATAAACATATTAATATGTCACATTCTCTCACACTTTTTTTTTACGTGGTAAAATCATCAAATGAGTCCTCCCACCCAGGGCAGAGCGGGAGGGACTGTCAGACTCGTATTGACTAAAATCCACGGTGTCCTTCAATAGCCCTTTACGTTCCGGGGTCATGGTAATTCGTACAGTCCCGCGACCACATTCTCTCACGCTAGTAATTTCTCCTGTATCGTGCATGCAATTTCTTGCATCGTCTAGAAAAGTGGCTTTAAGGCCATAGCTATTACATAAGATAATATTTTGAAGTTTCCTGTTTCGATTTTTATGAAACTTCAGCACTTACCTACTTAATTGTTTGTAATTATTGACTATAAGGTCCTGTCAGTAGTTAATCCACCGTTTGCATTGTTAATTCTCACATTGGTATACGACAGGATTGTCGGAGTCCGGTCTTGAATAGTTTTTACTGTGATCCGTTGGTGCGCAGGAGTTCTAGTTTCTTCTGAGGCTCGCTCCATTTTACAGTGATATCCGGATATTGCTCGCAACTCGAACTGAATGTTCCACATGGTTTATAGCCATGATTGTTGTTTAGATAAAGTTTATAATAAAAATTATGTAAGTAGGTTGAATTTCCTATCCGGATTTAGCCAACATCAATTTCCAAAGCGGCTAGAAACCTGAATTACAACTCACTTAGAACTTAGACTTAAAGATGAAATTGTTCTTGACTCCAATGTAGCCAAGAAAAAAATATGAGCCCAAAAATATAACGAACTCACCCAAAAAGTGCTGGAAGTCCTACGCACCGACGGAACAAAGTGAAAACTTTTTGGAGCCGGGCCGCGGCACTATTGTCCTATCACCGCCCTTTAGGGATCATTTTGGTCTTCACCGCCACGCCTAACCTGTCTAAACTCGTTGCCCGGGGTGAACCGCTAAGAAATGAATCCCAATCATGATCATCTTTACCCGGTCTACGTCTATTATCTGACATATTTACAAGCACATTTTTTTCCTAAAGCAATGGTGATACGAATTTTAAATATTCATTGTCGTACTAGTATTAAAAGTATTCAATATCATCAAATGAGTCCTTCCACCCAGGGCAGGACGGGAGGGACTGACAGACTTGTACTGACTAAACTATCCACGGTGTCCTTCAATAGCTCTTTACCTTCCGCGGCCGCGGTTATTCGATAAGAGAGTTCCGCGACCCCGGCAAGGTTTGGCCCTCTAAGGAGGGCCCCGTCTTTTTGCTGATGACAGCTGCAATATTTAGTATCTTGGAGTTATTTTGAGCACACCAAATAAGATTTTGAGTACTTTCGTCATTAAAGTATTATTTACTCGTACTTTGTCGGTTCTTCAAACAAAATATTACGTGATAGAAAACGGTTCGAGTTGAATATGGTTAGAAATACTTATTATGTTGGTGATAATTTTGATATGACCCGAGTTTGTTGCAACATTTGTCGTATACGGGCAAGTAAGAGCGTTTACGTATTACGCTGATTTGAAACCAAGATTTTTCATGACATAACATAATTACTTATGTATTTCACAAGCTTTCACCGAATTCTTATCTCGTTATGTTGTTGTAAGCTTTTAAACCGGCATGGTTAATCTGTCATCAAGATCGCAGTGTAAGAATATCGGGGCATTCCACAACTACTGATTTTATTGTTTTTAAATTTACATAATTATTTAGATTTCCTAAAAAACGAAACCTAAGTGGAATAAAAGATCATAAACTATACCATTTAGGACACCTTTTTTTATCGTGGTAAAATGATCAAATGAGTCCTCCCAGGGCAGGGCGGGAGGGACTGTTAGACTTCACTGACTAAAATCCACAGTGTCCTTCAATAGCCCTTTACGTACCGGGCCACAGTAAATCATACGTCGCGAGACCCCGACAGGCTTTGGCCCTCTAGATGGGGGCCCTGTCATTTTTGCTGACAGTCTTTGAAGCGTGCGTGGAACACAACGCGCTGTCGACCCGGGCATGGTCCATGGACCGCGACCACCACTTAGGACACCTGCAAAAAATATTGATAGCAGCCATAAATATGTGAAATACTTCAGGTGCTATTAATTCAGATGTCATTTCAGCGGGTGCCCCAATGTGCGATACACCGAAACATCAGAAACTCATAACAAATAATAAAATCGGCAATTATTTTTCTTTTATCGTATGTTCATGCTGATATTGTTTGGATAAAGATTCAAACCTACTTTCCCTATATACCTACTTTAGTTTAAAATTTAACAATTGGTTATCGAAGTCTATGATCATTTCATGTTGATGTAATCGTCATGTGATCTTTTTGTTTTGGTTGAAAAATCAAATGAGTCCTGCCGTGTGTCAGTCCCGTGACAGTCAACTCCACTTCAAGAACTTTAAAAAGTATGGTTTGTATGGTTTGTGCTAGTTTCCCCATATACCTACTTTAGTTTAAAATTTAACAGTTGGTTATCGAAGTCTATGATCATTTCATGTTGTAATGTGCCTACCTAACTGTTTTCGAGTTGCCTCGACGTGACAGGTACTTCCATTTCAAATGATGGCTTCGTGATTGATCGAAAGGTCGATAACGTTCTTTTTTAACATTTTCATTATGAAGTAATCTCTTTTTATTAGGTAACTGAGTTAACGGTAGTTGGTGCAACTTTTGGACTTAAACAATTTAGATTACCTACCACCAATTCCAGTAGCCCAAGTCCTGAATGTCAGTTGCAGATAATTATGAAGGCCTATTACTGGCCTCGCAATAGCCCATCTGCAACCCTGCACCGTTCGATCTGAGCTGATTGAGATTCGTCTCTCTTAAAATTCATATGGGTAAATCTGAATTTTCAAATGGCGAATCTCGATCAGCCGTCCATGTCCGTGAAGCAAATATTTGCCGATCGTTGAGCCACTCGACAACATGGCTGGCGTAGTGGGTCGACGATTGGCCTCTGCGCTGTGTCGTAGGTTTCATTCCCATACGGAACAACTTATTGTATGGTCACGCACCATTCCGAGGTTCGTATACAGGGTGAATTTTCCAACCGGGCGTGGCAGATGGCCAAATCCGAAACTACAAGGAATATCGAAAAATGCTTAAAGGACTCTCGAGGCCGATTTTGATAAAAACTAAATATGCATTATTGGATTTTTGAAGAATCTATATTCCTAGCTAGGAATTGAATTCGCTGCTGACTTTAGAAAAAACGCCCGGTCCACGCCCAGTTGAAAAATTCACCCTGTATTATACCGTCGACAAAATTCCAATTATTACGCAATATTTACACCATATTTTTTAGTCAAACATCTTAGTTATACAACTTATATTTGCCTAAACGTGCGTCTGTTTGTTAAATGTGCGAGAATAAGTTAGTTCCTGACTAAAGAGATAAAAACCTTCATATGTGAACCGGTTATAATGTCTACAGACATTATAGGCAAATATTTTGACACGTTCTGTCGTTGAAGCATATTATTGTTATTAAGGCCCCTGAATATCGTTGTTTTAGGGTTTTATAAGTAAATAGCCGAAATCAAATTATTACTTCGAAACCGCTCACTTCCATGAATAGGTTAAAACTTGTAACAAAATAATCAGTTCGGCTACCTGGAGCTACTAAACTATTCAAGTCTAGAAGACCACTGACATTTACAACCACAAGTTAATTAAAACTGTGAAAGGGCAAGGTTTTCAATAGCTGAAGGTTGAGACCATAAAATAAATTAGACAGTAATTGAAACATTCATAGATAATGACACCCTGAAGTAAGGTCTGAAACACGTAAAGTGAGCCATTTCAGAATCACGATTGACGCTGAAAGAACGGCGTGAACATTTCGGCAGACATGATCAACAAAACGCAAGTTGTCATTTTTATTATATTATTCCAAGTCGCAACAGTACGTTGTCTTACATGTGACGAATACCTGGAGCTCTCGACAGAAGATAAACTATCGCAAGCGGACTTGGAAACAATGCAACCGAAGGACGTCGTGCAGTGTGTGCTGCACCTAGGAAGAAATCGGCTGCCGCTGCCTGAAGCGGAATTCATTTGGAAGTCAATCATAAAGTACCACGAAGGCATTGTAAATATTCCAGACGAGATACTCGGAGTTCTTCATTGGATAACAATCGCCATAACCCCAGAAGACTATGCGAACATAACGTTAGGTGACATCGACGTTGTTCAAAACTTTGGACTGAATTATAACTTAAACGAGGAGCAGCTTTCAGCTCTTGCAACACGAGTACTTGAAGATTTTGCTGCAAAAGAACCGGAGGATTACACGTTCTATGATCTGACTGCTATCCGGCAAATACTTTGCGCGTTCAACAGGAGCATCATTGAGCGAATTCATCCTTTAGCTTATAAGGAAGCGTCATTACTGATCGGTAAGCTAGAGAATTGTAACGCTGAAGCCATGTCTGGATTCGCAGCGTTGGCTGTTCAAAAAACTGCATTTGGACCACTCGAGGGCTGGACTGAGGAAACAGTGAAAATAGTTGGAAAAGTTGCTGACTATCTACCAAAGGAGTTTGTCCTCAAATTCCGTGCCCGCCCAACATCTGCACCAACAAAAAACAATTAATGTAGCACAGTAGTAACCCACTACTCGTATTAATTTTGTTTAGTTTTGCCCTATTATCTACACAAAATTCTCAACAGATTGTACATCAAATTGATTTGGATAAGGTCACAAAAACTGACTTCTTAATCGGTTTGAAATTTAGGCATTTGAAAACAAACGTTTAATTTTTAAGGTTGAAGGTTCGCCGATAGTACGGCAAGTAAGAGTACGCAGCTGAATAGATATCTTTGGACTAGAACCGATAGGACGAAAAGGAGATCGAACGGAGTTGAACTTATGCTATCAAGTTATAGCCAAATAAATTTTTAACTCTAGTTCGTCGCGATTTTTACTCAAAAATGATCCGAAAATCAAGTATTCGGTGTACATTTGTGTTTATTCTTTTTTCTCTAAGACCTGTTATTAAAATAGGAAGCATGTGCGGCCACGTGAGAAATTCACTCCAATGCAGTGAAACAGTGTCTTAGTATTAGCGTTCAATACGTTAACCAATCACTTGCATTTAGTAATAATAGCGTTTTGTAAACAGGAAATTTAGTCAGGTGCGACCTTCTAGAATATATTTTTGCTAGTATACAATTGGTTTGCATGTAGTTTATAGCGCACATATCAGTAATATTATGTAGAGATTACAACGTGTGTAAATAGCTACATATTAGAGAACATAAATAAAACTGTGAAAATTACATGACAGAACTGTTCAGTTCAATAAGTAGGTACTTAATAATGTATTCATAATACATATACCTATTTGTACAATATCATTGCTTTACGAAAAGGTACGTAATAAATTACCTACATAAAAAGTCGTGTACTATTATATCATCTCTACTTAACCTACCTATTTGAGTTGCGTAATTTGTTGAAACCGCAGAAATTGCACTGTCGCGACGACTCATCAAGTGGAAACTGTCATAATTGCATTATACTAGGAATATGATAGGTGAAAGTTAAGCTGTCTTAAGACAATATAATACCCCAAACTGTCCTAATTTCAATAAACTAGAAAAATAACAACTACAAGAACAAAAACAATGCAATATTATTTTATATCAATGGGGGCAATGGGGCATTGTTGGGTATGACGTAAAAGTTAATAAACCACGTCGTTACGCAACCCATGCGCCTGCGCCGGTGGATCATGTTTATGAGTTACTTCATACTCTTGACATTCACCGACTTTGGTACGAAACACGCCCAATAACAATATCAATGAACAATGTCGCCCACTTATTGTTAACTGTCAGCTTTAACAAAGCTTCGTATACTTACATTGTTATGTTACATGTAAGTAGTTCAGAAAATGTTATTATTACTATGTAACTCTTTTATGTAGTCGATTGTTTTACATCAATGGATATTTGTAACTCTTACACAAAAAGTACTAAACAAATATGAATATAATTTGGCACACAGGTAGTTCATGATCTGGATTAACCCATGGAGTTATTTTAAATTCTATAGTACGATCCTATGGGACAATACCCTACTCCGGGCGGGCAGAGCCATGGACATAATTTAGAATTGCTAGAGCCAGAATAACGAGAAATGGCGCTAATTATTGTGATGATAACGTTTATACGAACACATTTAACCTCTCGGGCGATTTATAATTGAAAATGATAAAAATCAACGTCCAATGAGCGACTGTTTGTTATGTACAGACGTGTGTACGTAAGGCGCTGGGGCGTTTTCGCTTATGTACACCCGGGTGTACGTAACACGCCCGAGAGGTTAAAATGTATTATCGGGAAAATTACCGGCATTTCCCTTTAGCGTGCCTCCCCCCCCCCGTCTGTGAGCGTATAATTGACATAATATTGTCATTAATATAAATTGCCAATGACGAACAAAACAATTAGTATCTGAGGATGAGGTAAAAATAACGTAATTATGTCTTTACACGTGTAACTGCTATTGGACATAACACAGGGTGTTTTCTCTTAATTAGATGTACAGACACCACTAGTACATAAACTTACCCCATTATGTCAAATTTTATGAAACAGACTTAACTTGTCACAAAAATTAAAAATGTTCATGTCGTTGACTTACTTTATGAATTCACAAAATTAAGTAAAACAAGATTGACACAGTTCCATTTGTTTTTATTTGATTTTAGAAGTCATAAAATAAGTTTCGTATAGGATAAAGTTTTTGTTTTTAATTTCAAATTGTCTTTAACAAAATACCATTCAAAAGGTTGGAATTTTCTATACTTATATGGGTAGGGAAATGGGTCTCTGCCAGCTGGCCATATTTTTCGTTTTCTTCCGAAGCATTTGGATTTCTGAATAGTGCTTCAGGACAGGACGAGAATTCATTCAACCTCTGTGAAAAAAAAAGAGTTGTAATGCCATCAAACGCACTGACATATCACTGCCATACCATCTGACATTTAAGACACCTCGCCTGAGCCTAGCCAAAAATTGCCCAGCATCTTTTGAAATCAGAATTTAATCTTATGAATGAAAGTCTAAAGCGGAGACGAATTTATTGCCAGTGTTTCCTTTTTGTAGTAATAATGGCAGAAGTTGGATATTTTTTTTGTTTTTTCATTACCGACTTCTTATAGATACCTACTTATGAATGAACCAGAAAATAAATAAAATGGTGTAATAAAAACATGCCCCAAGCTTTTCTGAAATTCTTCGTCTGGAAATCCTATGCATCCTAGTAGTAAGGATAACAAATATTTCAGAAATAGTTGTTTGTTATAATGAGTACAATAACCTCACAAAAGGATTTAAACGACGTTAAACCTTATATAATAATAACATAAGTTCTGCCGGCGACTTTGTTCCTGTGAAGTTTAGGCCCCCAACCCACCGCTGTCACGATTTTACTTTATCTCTAGGCTAAATGGTCGCGGGACTGTACGAATTACCGTGACCCCGGAACGTAAAGGGCTATTGAAGGACACCGTGGATTTTAATCCGTACAAGTCTGACAGTCCCTCCCGCTCTGCCCTGGGTGGGAGGACTCATTTGATGATTTTACCACGTAAAAATAAAAAAGTAGGAATTTATATGAATCATAACAAATTCCCAGAAATTCCATGCAGATATAGCTATGGGAAGCTATTAACAAAAAACAAGGAGCTTTCTTATCTTCTGTTTACATCATCATCGTTTAAAAGCATCATAAATTATTCATCGATCTAAGCACAAAATACTGTATACTTATCCGTTTATTACATTAATGTCTTCACGTAAACCAAAAGCACCGACTATTGTATGCCTGTGTCAAGGCTTAGAGAACCTCTATAGCTTGGATATAGCTCTATGTCTAGAGGTCACACCAATTGACATGGCAACAGCCATTTATAAAGTCATTAATTCGCACCTTTAGTATAGAAGTGGCGTAATCCAAAAATTCCAGTTTTTAAGGAAATGTTATTTATTCATTCAATACCGAGTGACGCGGGGAAAGAGCGTGATTTTTAAGAGACGGAAACAGTGCGTTTTTCCTTTTCTGGGCTGGAACAGCTGGTTTCTTTTTAATAAACTAATAGAATACATGTATATAAGTCGTTCGATGCATAAAAGTCATTTTCTTAAAGTTTTTAGTTAGGCCACTTTAATTCTAAAGGTGCGAATTATTAAGCAATGCTTTAAACAGACATTATATGTTTATTAAAATCAATAGGTGCAAATAAAAATCTAATTTTACAGTTAACTAATAACAATCAGAATAAAATGTTTATTTAAAGAACTTGGGATTTTTGGGTCTGCAACCCTATTCCATTTTTTTTACTATAAACTTTGCTTTTTTTTATCGTGGTAAAATCATCAAATGAGTCCTCCCACCCAGGGCAGAGCAGGAGGGACTCCCAGACTCGTACTGACTAAAATACACGGTGTCCTTCAATAGCCCTTTACGTTCCGGGGTCACGGTAATTCGTACAGTCCCGCGACCCCGACTATAAACTTTGCTGCAATAATTATATCAATCGTATTTTATTCTTTTCTTACGCAGAGAATTCTCAGCAAGATGACGACCGCCAGTATGTTGTTGACGGTGGCGACCACCTGGAATGTTTCCACAGACAAGATCGACAAGGAGGGATGTTTGGGAGTGGCCATAAAACACGTCACTGCTGAAGCAGCCAAAGAAGTTCGGGAGAATGCCTCCACCAAGGAACAGGCGCTGGCCATCATGAGGGATTGGATACAACAGAATATTGACATCAAGAACGTCCGGCAAGGTAAGAACGTCTATCCATACTTATTCTGCTTTATCAACTTCGAAAACGCAAAGTAGGTAGTTTATTCCCACCAGATTCACAATCCCAATCCATCAATACAACAGGAACACAATTAAAAAGAATTATCGGAATTGGTCCAGCCGTTCTGAAGTTGAACAACACGAAGAATTTAAATGAAGTTCAATGAAACTAGTGTAAAAACATGTTCTTAAATTATCTATCATCTAAATGTCATGCTGCGTAAAACAAATGAAATTATATGATTTTAAATTACCTCGTTAACCTTGCATTGAATAGAAAGACTACATTAGTCCGTTCACACTGCTATCGAAATTATTACGACTGTGGCACGCTATTTTTAATTACTAACATTATAAACTAGCTTCCGCCCGCGACTCCGTCCGCGCGGATGTCGGTCTTCGCATGGATGGTTTATTTCTCCATTTTGAGTAACTCTGACAATGACATCTTATAAATATCTATTGGACCCAAATACGGCTAAGCCTATAATAATTAAGGAGATCTATCCCTCTATTGAGCTACTGCTGTTGAGCTCGCGTTCTGTAGATAAAACTGAAAAATAAGATTTTTTTTTCTACGTATTTTTCCAGGATAAAAAGTACTTATCCCATTTTATGTCCAGGATAATAAGGTATAATCATACCAAGTTTCATCGAAATCGAACCGTTAGTTTTCACGTGATGCTTGCATATACAGACAGACAGACAGACAAAATTTTTTTTAATCACATATTTGGGTTTGGTATCGATCCAGCAACACCCCCGCTATTTATTTTTTCAATATTTTCAATGTACTGAATTGACCCTTCTACAGATTTATTATATGTATAGATGCGAAAGTTTGTGAGGATGGATGTATGTTTGTTACTCTTTCACGAAAAAACTACTGGACGGATTTGGATGAAACTTTACAGTAATATAGGTTATTCATCAAAATAACACATAGGCTACAATGTATAATGATTTTATGTAATTTTGGTCATAATATAACGATACGTGTCAATTAAGTCGGAAAAAAATCTGAGTGCTACCTTGGCGTGCGCTGCCTAAACCAATGGAGTTACATAAAGATGATGTACCGCAGGATTATTTGTCTTAAGTAGATCTAAATAAAAGTCCGCAACAGCATATATCTACCTTTTATGTGCAAGCCAATACGACCAAAATTGTGAACCATAAAATTAATAAAATTTGGAACTATTTTACAATGCACATATTAGTATATACCTAATTATCAAACTCTTATCAAAATGAATACATTTCTCGCATTAAGTATTTAATGTAGATAAACTTTGTCTTTCACACTAAGTAATTTGGCCGAATAGTTTCAAAGTTACCACGATAATATGATGGCGAGGCATCGCCGAGTGCACGACCCGAACGCGGGTAGACGCGTAAGGGCAGACGTCATTGATGGTTGTGTTCTGTATGCATTTTTATTGTCACGTCATTTTTTCTTCGTCATTTATCCTAGATAGCGATTAATTACTTTTTATTTATAATTCAGTCGTATAAGAAGGGCGGCTATACGTAGCTTGCTCACGTGTATCTAAATCCCAAAATCTACATATTTACGCTGAACAAAAAAAATCAAAATCAATCATAGTATACAGGATTATATTGCAGTAAAAACACAGATAAATTAACACAGATGTTCACCTATTCCAGTTATATACCACATAATTCTTTACTTATTACAAAATTTTAAAAAAAAAACCACAACGCGCCGTCGACCCGGGCATGGTTCATGGTCGGACAGCGAGTTGCCCATTACTCGCTGCCCGCATGCCCCGTCAGGTCAAGATTGATGAAGAAACCACTGGACTTAGCATTTTGAAATTTGTAGAGTTCTAGCTTGTTGTAGCTTAAAATAATGAGCACTTAGAAAGAAATTCAGATAATTCCACCCTCACGAGATTCCCTCTAAATATTAGATATAGGAGTTCAAAGATTGTATGGAAACTAATTTTGAAGTTAGAAATCTGGGATGTACGATGTGAAGTTACATTAAAAAATTATCTGCCTAGCCTTTTCCCAACTATATTGGGGTCGGCTTCCAGTCAAACCAGATGCAGCTGAATATCAGTATTTTACATGGAGCGACTGCCTGTCGGACCTTCACAACCCAGTAACTGGGTAATACGATACCCCATGGTAAGACTGGTTGTCAGACTTTAGAGCTTCTGACTAACAGTAACGACTGTCAAAGATCTACAAATGACAGCCGGGACCAACGGCTTTACGTGCTTTCCGAGGCACGGAGGAAACTCGCTATGACAGATGGTCACCCATCCACAGACCAACCTCGGCAAGCGCGGCTTAACCCGGAAGATCGGCCTGTGCGGCTGTATTTATATAGCCACGAGCTCCTCGTGTTACATTAAAAAATATAAGTATTTTTTTAAATGTCACGTAACTTAATGTGGCAGACCAAATTCTACGCGAGCGAAGCCGCGGACAAAAGCTACTATTATTCTAATAAAATATTATATAAATTCTTTGATAATTATATAAATAAACTTTTTAGTATTAGCATAACACTCCTAAAATATCATTGCGTTTACTTTCCCCGCACTATACCGTGTTTTCCGTGAGTAAAAAGTTGAATGTGTGTTAAAGTTTCAATATAATTAATCAAGACTTGACAGGTTAATAACTGCCATATAGACCAGTTTCCTTCCGCCATTATGATATTTTTTCTAAATGGCGGCCACATTTGAAACATTCGTTTTTCGATAGATCACATCAATACAAACATAAATCGTAGAGAGGCAAACCCTCATAAAGCGTCACGTTTCCGAGTTATGAGCTGTCAAACATGTACAAGTAGCGACATATGTTTTTTCTTTTTTAATGTTTATTGTTCAAAATAGTAGATTATTAACCAAGGGGATAAAGCAGTGTCTTCTGTCGCGGGTGACGATTTAAATCGCGAGCGTAACGAAGGACTCGAGGTTTACTCCCGAGCGTAGCGAGGATGTTAAAAACTTAAATCACGAGCGAAGCGAGGGATTTAAGACGAGTCCTGAGTGTAGCGAGGGATTTAAGTTCACCCAAGACTAAGACAGCTTTATCACCGAGGAAAATACTCTACTTTTCGTACCATTTGCGAAAAAATGAACTCAATAATAATATGAGATAAGCATTTATTGAAAATAATGACAATTAAAAGTAAAAGTTAACATTCGAAACATTGGTCCAATTATTGATAGAGAGAGTTACATTTTTGTTTGGTACATTTATTGTCGATGAGTTAATTTGAGTATGTCTCTGTTCTTGCGTCTGAGGAACTTGCGTTTCATTTGATTTAACATCGTTACGCATTTTTAGAACATTAACTTATTTATAAAAATAAAATAAACTCAAGGTTTTATTTGAAGAAAACAAAAACGCGGCAAATTCCTAGACTACATTTTTTTTGTCGGAAAAGCAAAGGCATCAAGCTCATACGGCCTCTTCGGTTTTCGTAATTTTGTTTAATAATCATAACTGCATAATAAATACGTATTCCTTTTTCGAAAAGATGTGTAATGCTTTATATACAAACTCAATGGTGTAAACACAGATGTAGTTCAGTATAAATTTCGGTAAGTATTCCAAATTTAAATCACATTCTCTCCCTAGAGGATGAATGAAATTCAGTACAACATTCTCTCCCTGTTTTTAACAGATTAAAACCGGCCAAGAGCGTGTCAGGCCACGCTCAGTGTAGGGTTCCGTAGTTTCCCGTCCGTTACAATAAGTGTTAATAAATATAACTTTGGAATGCGCGAACCGATTTCAATAATTCTTTTTTTGTTTGAAAGAAGATACGTTCAGAATAATGAAATACGTAAACGAAGTTAAAAAAAATGCTTGTATATATGATTAAATAATTGATTATACTACAAACTTAGTCCAGGAATTTTGTACCACCTTCTTGTTTTTTTTGCACAAAAACTGTTCTTTCCATCAAGTTCAAAATAATTTTCCTAGAAAGTCCTTATAAAGTTCTACTTTCCAGATTTTTTTCATATTTTCTAAACTTATGGTTCAAAAGTTAGAGGGGGGGGGACACATTGTTTTTGACTTTAGGAGCGATTATTTCCGAAACTATTGACATCATCAAAAAATGATCTTAGTAAACCCCTATTCATTTTTTAATACCTATCCAACGATATATCACACGTTAGGGTTGAAATTAAAAAAAAAATCACTTTCTATTTTACATATAGGGGGGCTACCCTAAAAAAACATTTTTTTCCAATTTTTATTTTTGCACTTTGTCGGCGTGATTGATATACATATTGGTACCAAATTTCAGCTTTCTAGTGCTAACGGTCACAGAGATTAAGCGAGGACGGACAGACAGACAGACAGACAGACAGACATGGCGAAACTATAAGGGTTCCTAGTTAACTACGGAACCCTAAAAATGACTATCGTTATGTTCGATTTTTGAAGCATAGAATGTCACTTTTTTGAGCAAGTGGTACGAAAAGGATACTTTCGCAATAAAACTATTTGAATATTCGTTTTTCCACGCTTTTTCAACAGGAATAATCATGATCCGAATCGAAACACGAAATCTCAGAAACTATAAATGCTAGGAGTTTAAAATTTTGCATAGGTGTTCTTTTTAGGATTTTGCAAAATTCCAACCCTAAGAGGTTGTTTTTGGTGTTGATAGTTTGTAAGAAACTTCGTTACTTCAAGTGCTAGAAGTCTCAAATTTTGCATGGGGGTTATTTTTAGAACGTAGATACTCATTTAGACGGGATTTTGCGAAATTCCAACCCTAAGGGTTTGTTTTTGGAGTTGACAGAATATTTGTTGGATATTGATTCAGATTTTCCAAGGATGGCTAGCAGAGGCAAACAGAGGCAAAGTTCGAAATTTGCGCGGACGAAGTCGCGGTCGTAGTGCTAGTACAACATACAGGGAAGTGATGATAATAATATTGCACATCTAAGATGATATTGTATGTCTATTGGTTACAGATGAATCGTTCCTACTTCGGTTTTTACGTCACAAGAAATACAGTATACCGATGGCTCAACAGACACTGCTGAAGTACTTGAGTTTGAGAAAATATTATCCGGAAATATTCAAGAACATTGACTGCGAAGACCCAAAACTGAAGGATATTCTCAATAATGGGTACGTATTGTCTAACTCTTTGTACGCATGCCAGTCTTAACGCGTAACCGCTACACATGATGTAGGTAATTATTGTAAATACTTAATTGCTTTTATTATTGCCCAATGTGAAACTAACCTGTAATTATTATTTGAAGTACTTACGCTGTACAAATGAGAAGTGGCCGAGATAATGTATATTACACAATTTTTACGAATAGGCCTAATCAAAATGATAAAAAAAATGCTTGTTACAATTTAGATCATTTTTTAAACCATGCTATTCGGTAGGTAGGTACACTAGCATGATCTCATAAGATAATGCCCGCCTTATGTAAGACAGCTTTAAGTTACATGCCAGCCTACTTTTGTCTGGCTCCATCAAATGTGGTAGTAGAAAGTTCCCACGAACTATATAGAGCCTTGAACTCTGCCTGCTGTCTCCAGCATTGCAAATACAACTCTTATGTAATTTTCACTGTGACATAATTCCATCATGGGTTTTCATAACCATTTCCCAATTTCAAGGTACATAGTGGTTTCACCGGTTCGCGACAGCAGAGGTCGCCGTGTCATCGTCTACAATATGAGTAAGAAGATTTTTGTTAAGTACGAGTATAGCGTATAATAGTAAGCGAGCCATGCAACCGGCAACTGCGAATATTATATTTATTATTCAAATTTATGACGCGAATGAACTAGACTGCGAAATTGACATTGATCTTAAACTTAAACCTGTTTAATATTACGTAGCGTGAATGACCGTAATAGTGTTAGTTTTGTTTTTATTGTAACGCTATGCATTCATTAAAGCGCGCCACACACGGCTAAGATACGATAATATTTTATCTTAAGATACCATATCGCTCGCCATCCTATTCTATCTTAACATACCAAAATATGAAATATAATTATATTATCTTCGTCGTGTGTGATGGTCCATTGAATTGTATGGCGAGAAATATGGTATCGTGAGATAAAATATTACAGTATCTTAGCCGTGTGTGGCGCGCTTAATTGATGACTGCAGCAGTGGACTTGAACTTGGAGTGTTTGTTAGGTAAATTCAACGCTCACAAGTACAACTGCTGGGACATGTGCCGCGCGCACGTCCTGGTCTACGAGAGTCTCCTGGAGGACCCGCTGGACCAGATGTGCGGGTACGTGCACGTTGGGAACGGCGGCAACGTCACCGGCGCTCATATCACCACTTGGAACCCCACAGACTTCGCCCGCCTCATGAAATGGGGAGAGGTAACGTTCAGCATAACATATCAAATTCCCCGGACGAAACCTACATATTTCGTCCTACAACCGAGTTTCAGGCCTTCCTCAGTATAAGAAACAGTAGGTATTTTAGGCCAAACATGGGCTTTGTGTCGATGTTGCTACTTATTTGTGATAGTACCTATACAAAATTGCCAATGACAACGTTTAAATTTCTAATTACGTAAAAGATTCGTAAATTTTCTTGTCGTATGAAGAAATGTCCCAGGATGGGCAGTGAGGTTGGATAACCTAGGTTACCCAACCACTATTTCCGTAAAACAATTTTCAGTTGTAGGTAGGTAACACGATGTCAAAATTGGCCCACAAAGTAGATGCATGCACTCGCCCTACTATTACATAAGGCACCTATGTTGTTGGCGAACAAGAGGAGCAAGGCCGTTTTCTCTGATGATGCAAAGTTGCTAGATACTTTCGTAAAAAATGACATGTTGAGTTAAAGTAAATAAAGTATGTAGGAATTTCGGCAATGCTATGAGTAGGTTCCTAATGTAGGTATTAATGTCAAGCGTGCTCATAATCAGCTTAGCCTTTCCCATTTCCGGCTGTTTTCGTAACAATACCTACAGTCCAATTAGTAACAGCAGGTTAGTCGTAGGTCGTGACTTTATCACTTAGGTGCAGGGTTGCCAGATAAAGGCATTTTAGAGACAATTTGAGGACTACCTACAAATTCGATAGGAGGAAAAATATACGAAAATTGATAATTACTTTACTTGTATTTTTGCAAACATCCTTATACATCTATGTAAGAAACTTACCTACTTACATAACTCATTCTATTAGTAAAGGTTTTGGTTGATGAAGATGAATTGTTTTCGGCGTGTTTTTTTTTAAATAATATTAAAAGCCTTCTTCTTCACTTCAATCATATTAATCACCACATCTCGCTTTTGCTTATTCATTTAGGTACATTAAACTGTTAAATAATCAATATAAATAATAATAAGAGATAAACAACGTGAAGCGCAGTCGGAGATCCTTAAACACGTCGTTCGTACTCATAACATGATGAGAAAAAAAACTAGTAGTACGTACCTAGTAAGGCATGCTTCTGGGAAATCCCGGTCTCGAAAATACCGGGAAATCTCGGGATTTTAAGCAATCTTGTACCGGGTCTTCATCTCGTACTACATCTTTCTTTTTTTTTTCAATATAAAGTTACAAATCTAAGCAGAGATTATACTACTTTTTATACAATAATGTTAATTTTAAACATTTTTAATTGAAAATACTAATAAATAATAATATCAGCAATGTTAATAAGGGGTCAGATATTATTTCTTTACATTAATTGCATTACTTTTTTTAATGGAATAATGTGCTCAAATTTTGTTCAATTTTTATATTTTTTTGTTATCTTAATTTCTAAAAAGCATTTCATTTTTGAATTTGATAAATCGGTATGTTTAACTTTAAACAACTTTACTTTAATTTTAAATAGAACAACGTTTGAAATCCTCAAATTTTGTTGAATTTAATATGTTTTTCTGTTACTTTGATCTCTAACAAGCATTATAGTTTTGTTTTGCTTATGTTTGTTTAATGATACTTATAGTGGAAGGAACAAGATGATTATGTGACGTAAAAGACTTATTCTATAGTTGAAGAAATAAAGTTATTTCGTGACGAATAAAAGGCTTTCTTCTAATTCAAAATATAGCTCGAATCGCAGTTCGATATTTTTTCCTAATTTGTTCTCAAAAAAGCATTTAAACTCGAACGTGAATGTGTTTTCATGATTTATAGATATACGAATAAAACATATTTTAATTATTTCATTAAGTACAATAAATTAATAGATTCATTTATAAGTACATAAGTATCGAAATTTCCGGGCAATCCCGGTTCCAAGTACAGTACCGAAAACTAGTATCGGTTCTTAAGTAGGAACCGGTACTGCATTCACTAGCACCTAGGTATTCTAAACCCAGAATAATAAACTATAATTCCGGATTTCCCGGACATCTGGCAACCCTGCTTAGGTAATTTTGTTTGAGAAAAAAAAGCATAACTAGGTTACAGTAGGTTGCAACTTGCTATGTTCAGTCGAGACACGTATAAAGGGCAAACAAACATGATCTGTGTGCTCTCATGATATCCACTTACATTAATTATGGTACATTATGTGTTGCAGCAATCGGTACCTATGCGTCACAAGGAGTTCCACGTTATTAACGTGCCGAGTGCCCTCAAATATATCGTCGACTTCGCGGCTAGCAAAGTTACACCGAAGATGGCTGAGAGACTTAACGTAAGTATTTAAAATAATCATCGCCTATTTTTTTAGAGGACTAGTAGACTAGGATTTTTTTAATAAAACCTAAGCACAGGTTCGACTTATAACGATTATGGGGGCACAACACGTGGGGCGGGGCGGATGTGTTAAAATATTATTATTAACAGACGTTAAAAAGTAATTATTTTCCACAGCATTGTGTATACAGAAGAATCTTCTATTCCATTCGCCTGAAAATTTCTTTTCTTTTCATTGTGACAATAACTTGGAGCAATTTATGTACCATACATTCTTTATTTTCCAGTTGCACTCAAACCTCAAGCAACTCCATCAGCACATAAACAGAGAGTGCCTCCCCACAGGCTATGGTGGACCTTTGAAAATCGAAGATATGGTCAAGTTCACAAGCCAGCTGCTCAACGAGCAGAGGAAAAAAGTCCTCGGACTCGACGACATGGAAATCATCAGCACTAGAGGCATCGTATCTTCCCGGAAACCCGCCACCATCGTTGTCAACGGCGACGTCGCGGTACAAGGGAGCTTCAGAAAACTAGAGATAGATTAAGTTAATCAATTGTTAAAAAACTGTTACTAAGTATACCTAAGCATTTAGTTTTTAGAAAACAAGTATTTTAAGCACTGAAAACTGTAATGCTCTGATTAAATAATAAAGAATTATGTTATCTGTTATTAATTAAGGTTAAGTATTTTTTTTAAGAAAGTGTTACCTTGTACCTATATATATGCGTTAAGACTAGGGTGGATGGAAAATAAGACTTTTGTTCGTCAGAAAGCGTTACATTAAGATACGAAACGTTTTCTAGACACGTTTCTTTTCTGTTTGCTTTATATCCATATTGTTATAAAGTTAAGATCCATGACAAATTAAACTGTATGACTTGCTGTTACACTCTACGGTAAGAAAAAAAAGCAATAAAGGATTTTTTATTTTTCTGTGTATTTTTTGTTTTATATTGAGCTATATCTGAAGAGCTGTGAACACAACCCACTTAAAAATCCGATAAGTCAACGAATTTCTTGTACTGACCCTGGTTTGAGTCTTTAGAGTTTTGAGATAACTGGTAAGTATAGGTTTAAGGACCGATTCACATCAGAGTGGCACCGGCCGGCGAAAGCGACAGTGACAGTGGTTGAAAGACCTCACGATCATTTTCATCGCACGACGATTAACGCATCGTTAGCTTGTACGATCATTGCTAATTAGGACGACATATTAGAATAGATATTTATAATTAATAAGGAAACTTGGTGGCACCTTGAAAAACAAAATTTTAATAAAAAGAATAGAGAAAATCGGCAAATATTTTTTTTTAAATTATTGCATGATTTTGAAATAAAACGAATTTTATTATGTAGGTATGTAATACTTTTATTTTTAATAATATTATTATCCAATAATATGAGGACACTAGTCTAACGATATCACATGAATTATTATGATAATTGTTTAATTTCATTATTTTAATAAAAGTTCAACGTCATTTTTCACTAATAAATCTACTGGCTACTCTAAGGCTGAAGCTACATTAGGCCGCGACGCGATCTGCGACACATGAGCGATTAAAACAAATATAATATGAAAGCTCACGTATATGGCTACACCGTACATCAGCGATACCACGTGTAATCTGTTTCGCTCTTCCAGTCGCATCGCAAATCGCTGTCTAACGTAGCCTCAGCCTAAGGGCCAGCGCACATTAGAGATATAACATTCGGTCGCTAATCGATCGGTACCGTTTACCGAATAAAAATTTTGTTACAAATAATTTATTTCTTCATTAATTACTAATTGTTTGTAAAATTGTGCGCTTTTATAAAGCTTACATTAAGGCTTGACCGTTGTATATTCTCTGATAAGCGCTGACTAACAATTTCGTAAGGCCTTGTCTACACTAGCAAAAATGTCTTCAGCACAAATTGCGCAGCTCCATGTAGTAAGTAATTACGAGCAAACTAGTAATTAAATATAAACATTTCAGATATATGTTCGGCATAACACGCAAACCGATGTATCATACGGCTGACAAGACCAAACATCATTATCATTATATTTGGAATTTAAAACTTAATTCATTTAATAATATTTTCTACAAGCATTTTGTGATATTCATAATAAATAAATACTTAAACCCTGACTTAAAGAAAAATGCTACAGCGAAAAAGTAATTTTAGTTTGGAAGAAATTAATAAAAACAACACGAAAGTTGCAGAATATTATTGAAGCCAAATGTTTATTATTTGTTTTATTGCACAGTTAAGTTACTTATATAAAATTAATACCACTACATTCTGAAAACAACTGAATCTTATTGTAAATATCATAATTGATGAACTTTTAGCGTATTAATTATAAATTAAGAAAATTGATCTAAATTAATCTAAACACTTTTATAAAAAGATTTCTCTTTCTGTTGTTATGAAGCGCGTTTTGAAACTAGTTCATTCTTATTAATTGCGTTAAATAAATAAAGGTCGATTATAACAAAAAAAAAATATTGCTAAAAATATGTGCCTTAACGAAGATTGTAATACAAAAAGATATCGTGATCGAGTTCTTATGGCGATTTAATACCGTACAAATAGGATGGGGCACTTTAATTGAAAGGCGTGGAAATACGAGTAGTTTACAATATTATTTTCAAGATCTGAGGTTACTTAAACCAGAAGTTCAGTATATAGTCACGAGCAATAACATGTATACACTTAACAAAATTCAAACGCAATTTACTCGTGAAATACTCGTTGCCACTTTGAAATAAGACCTATTCCGTAATAGAATGGCTGCCAAAAAGGAAGTGAAATGAAAAGGCAAAAGTTTAATTAATCAATATGGTAGCAGAACATAACTTTTGAATACTGCTTGCTTAGTGTACACATACTATTGCTCGTGACTGTACCTAGTGATTCTTAGTGTGCGGACAACATAGAAAAATCTGAATCCCTAAATGTGGGGAATTTACACGGAGATTTTCCTACTACCTAACTAGCCGTGCGGTTTGCCATACGCGTAAAATACGATCGTCTAAATGACAATTCGACTAGATTTTTACTATAATTTAGCCACACAGTTAGTCGCCAGGCAAATCGGCCCGTGTAAACACCCCAAATGTAGCTTTTGTAGGTTTTCAGAAAAAACGTAGCTTTTAAGTCTTTAAAACTTCTGCTTTTCCGCGATCGATTTATAAACAAAGAAAAGACGAAGAGTAAATGTTTATAGTACACACTTTTTAAAACAACTCCCTTTTGACAAAGAAATAAAAAAATCTTTCATGAATTCAAATTTCTCCATGGAATACCACTCAAAAGAATCACAGCTTATTATAACATTCATTTCAGGTATATACCTATTGCATAGCAAAAGCTGTATGTACGAGTATTATATTGCCATTTTAAAATTATCGATATAACAAGCATACCATTTTAAGGTTTTTTTTTAAAGTCGTCATCGTCATAAAAAAAACATGTTTTGTTTTAACTTAATCGTTGGAAATACAACAAGCTTAAATAATATTGTTCTCTCATTATAATATAATCATCGTTTTAATACGTGTATGAATACATTCTTATGCCTCTAATGGAGGCTAAGATTGTATTTACCGCGTTTTGACCCAAATAGCTGAGTCATTACCTACCACTGTGGTTTTTTCCTTCACACAATGTTTCTTTCATAATATTATGTGAATAAAAGTGAAGAGTTTTGTAGGAAATGTTTAGTGACGAACCGATTTTGAAATCGTTTGTTATTCAATTTCTATTGCTTTTATTTTTTCATTTATTCTCAATATTAAAGATGGGACTAAGCACTTTTTTTTATCGTGGTAAAATCATCAAATAAGTCCTTCCACCCAGGGCAGAGCGGGAGGGATTGTCAGACTCGTACTGACAAAAATACACGGTGTCCTTCAATAGCCCTTTACGTTTCGGGGTCAAGGTAATTCGTAAGTGCCGCGACCGGGACTAAGCACTTTGATAAATTAAGTCTTTTAACTAGAGCTTTTTAAGCGTGTACCATAAAGAGGTGGTCACAGTTAAAAGATTTACATAATACAGATCGTCTAACTTAACTACATCTTCATAGGAAATACATACAAATCACAGGAAACAGGAAGATGGACCAGTTAATCGTTTTCTTTTTTTCTAGAGTGTCAATTTCATACTATGCTTAGTACAGACAGTCAGCACATCAACCTCCTTCAATCTGTAAAATTTCTTTAATAGTTTTTCAATCTTATCACTATAGTGGAAGGTTAATATTCGATTGGCTAAATTGGACCGTTTCTGGTAAGTTGACCTGCTGGCGTCTATACTTGTCTATCTGTATCCTTGTCTACGGTCTGTACCCCTTAAAAATATGACTACCCATTTCTGGTACACGCTGTAGAAAGATGAAATTAGAATTAAAATTTGATCTTTCTACATTTCTACATTCAAGAACTTCAATTAAAATGATCTTTATATACATATAACTTACAAAATATAATAATAAGTCTTATAACAACGTAAATAAACATTAGAATTGCATAATAACTTAATCAAATATGAATAACGATTGCACATTTCATTGCACTTTTAATTTTTATTGCATTTGAATTAATTTGGTGAGATTCTCATCTATCAATAAAAACGTATATAATATTATGCATTAACAATATTCTTACATACTTACTGTGATAAATGTGATGACATTTTAAAAATATAATAATATATAAAGCCTTGGTTTTAATCGCGAAAATAGATTTAAAGTATCTCAAAGGTGAATTTGACATTACGTTTGATTTTTATACATTTGTGAATAAACACTGTAGTTCGAGTATGGACACATCTGGGCATGCTCGCGTAATGCGTGTCGAATGTGGCACGTCCATTCAAAGCTTGAGGGGTTCACGTGCGTATCTAGAAACCGTACGCAGGTTTGGACGCAGCTTAAGATTTATATTCAGATTTATCGAACGTGGATAAAGGTAATGGGTTTTATTTATAATTTTATGGTTATGTCAACAATAGGTCGAACATAATAATGACTACTAAGTAAAACTTACGATAACATATTAATTACTCCTATTAATAAATAATCAAATATTATAGTTATAGCATTACATCTAGAGAAGATAGCCATAATATTATTATTATTATAGACAGTAGTTGACACCACCAATAAAATGACGTTTAATTTTTTGAGCTGTCAACACGGTAACACAATTGTATGGCAATAGCAACCTGTGACTTCATTAATTAATTTATTGGTTTTAAAACAATTAAAATAGATTTTCACAGACTCGACCATAGGCCTGGTTCTTTCTTTGGCAAAAAAATTGCATTGCTATTCAACGTGGACATGCTGGCAGATTTTTTAACAAGTTTACGAACGATATAGATATAGGAGTATATTGACAATGCGTGCAAAGTAAATTTTGTAAATATTAATACGATCCACAGGTTTATTTTTAAATTTAATTAAAAAATAAGAGATACAGTTTTTAAAGAAGTTGTGTCTTGGATTTTTGGTTAATGGTGCAACTACCCAATTCGGACAGTTTTTATTGGAATATTAAAAGTTAAACGTACTAAGAAAATAATTTATCGCTACTGATCGAAAACTTGGAAAAAACGTATAGTATCCCATTTTGTATCATTATTAGGTGTCGATATAATTTTTCAAAAAGGGTTTTAAGGCCTAACGCCTACAAGTTGTTGCCAGTATGGTCTTATCCAGTGAATATTTTATTTCTGAATATTAGCTCCATGAGAAAAACAAAAACAATATTGGTAAAATGTACAGTATTCCATATTTTAAAAACCGCTATGTACCGATACTTTTTGTTCAAACATAAATTAAAAACTAAAATCGATGTCAGTATAAAATTCAAACGAGGATTTTTAAGGTCCCTTTAGTCAAGTCATATACATATCTACTACATCTAACTTTCACCAAGACATTTAACTATAAATATCTAAAATCCACCTACAAATTATTTGACTTTTCGAGCCCATTTGGAATCGAGCTTCATACTATCACGAAAATCATAAACTATTATTTGGTAATAAAAACTTATTTTTTATCTGAAAACTCATTGCTCCACTGAGGAAAGATTTTGAGGCTCTGGCGAAGTAAAGGAGGTGTTTCGTCAATATTTTTACCAAAGATACGGTAGGACGGATGCAAGTACTGTTGGCTTTCCGATGCTGCGAAGAAATTCTTTGCTTCCTGCAACTGCCGTGGAGCTGGTGGGGTTTCAGTGAAGTTTCCTGAAAATTTAAAAAAACAAGAGGTTGGATATCGAAAAATAATAATTTATCGTTGGAAAGTATCGATATTGATGGTAAAACGGTTTTGGCGGTTATAACCTAACCCAGGTTATAAGCGCCAAAATCATATTGTTGAAGAAAGCAGTTTAAAGTTTGAAAGCATAAAAATGAGGTGCTGATATTGAACATTCACTTGTAAGAGTACATCGAGCATTCGCCCTTTTTATTTTTCTCGAACTGAACAACGAACAGAGTTAAGCATAGAGCCAAAAAGCGCAACACAACACACATGTTCACGATCTTTCTAGCGAACGCATCGACAGTCGTCTAATAATGCTCGTTACAAATGAATGCTCAAGTTTATCAGCACCTTTAGAATTCAGTCTCCAGTTTCTACGAATAAAACTATTTTATAGCCATTGGAGCTAGGCGCATTTGAAAAATCGGAAACTTTAAGCAGGATGTCATCAATATTCAACCAAAAAGTTGCTCTATTACTTTTTATGCGCCGATATTTAGGTACATGAATTTCATACCTACTATGGTTATAAACTTTTTATGGTATTCATATTTATGAGGAAAGCACACCATAATGCATTTACCTACTATGTAAATACTTCCTTTTAAAATAAAAAAACAATAATGTTTTAAAATATTAACAAAAAGACCCGGGCGCGGCTTGCCTACATTTTTTAGACATACAACTTTGTTACAGGTTAATAGCCAGTTATAAACATACACGGGCTGCTCGAACAATCATTGTATACCTAGCGGCTGGTTACAAACTACCTGTATACCAATTTTTATACAAATAAATTCAGTACTTTTTGTTTAAAAGAGTAACAAACGTCCATCTATCTATCATCAGAAACTTTCGTTTCGCATTTCTAATAGTAGTAAGATTGCACCTGTGCAAGCTGTGCGAAGACAGGGCGTTTCGCAGTATACCTAATGTTTAGAGATACGAACCTATGAAAGCCAAAAGCAGTCCTGTTGGCATAGTGTTCTTTGTTGCCTGAGGTATACACTTCAACCAGCCGAGATCTTCGTACGTCTGCCCATTAGATGATATCAAGAAGTTATATCGCAGCGTATTATTTGCAGCTGTAGTATTGCTCTGAAACAATCATAAGTTATTAGGATTTTCCTTTCCCCTAGTACCTACCCACAGTATTTAATAAACAGGATTTTTTATACGTGTTCAGGTTCTTAAAGGCCACATCGTGTTTGATTTAAATAAAAGAAGCCGATATTTTTTACTGAGGCCAATGGGAAAACTAGTGTTATGCTCCTGTATACAAGGTGTTATTTCAGTTTGGTCATCATCATCATCGGCATTTTATAATGTTTTCACTGCTGGGACACGGGCATCCTCTCCGTGAGAAGCTCAGTTTAGTTCTTTGGTTAAATTCTGATATTACACATAAGATTAGTGCGTAATTTGAAACTTAAAACTATAACGTTAAAAGTAATTAAACGTTTACCATTAAAAAATAATTCTAATTAATTACATAACAATCACAAATCATCCACGTTATAATTTGCTATTATAAAAGCTCGTATATTGATTTATATTACAAATATTGCATAGTCTATCGGCAAAGAAAACAATAACAATGTCGTTTATTCCATAATGGTGCATTCGATAAAACTGTAAACTATTGTCAGTGGACATTGACCTTAAACCAATAATAACAAGTTATTTTTAACGCGAAATTGTTGCAGACATGAGTGTGAATGTAGCATGGAAGAACCATATTTTTTATTACATTTTTTGCTGCTCTTTCGGTCTTAGCTAAGCAATAAAATGAAAAAAGTCAAGTTTAAAAAAATAGGGTTATAAGATTTTATAATCAAAATTTTATTACTCGTTAGTAAAAAACACTACTAAAGACAAAGTTCTCTCAAAGCAAATCAAATATACACAAAAACGATGCATGGAGTTTCGTTGTTTCATTACTTACAGAGTTCCTATTGTCACTTTCCAGTTTCATTATCAGATCAGATCCCAGTTAAAATAATATTGCATTGTCACGCAATAAAATAATGCGTCCAAAAAAAAATTCAAAATTTAACATGCGAGATTTGATTGCAGACAGACAACGGTACAAATGGAAGAAAATAAAAGCTTGTAAAATAGAAAAAAGAGTAATTTTACAAGAGTACAAGTTTCGTTTTGAAAAGTACAATTTAAGTTTATAATATTAACAGGTAAATAAAAGAATTAAGATAGGTACTCTTTCAAACAAATATGATACATACAAATGTATGATGAACACAGTTCACGTATACTTTTGGACTTGAACTACATACTGTGAGTCATCATTATAGTATATACTTTTATAGGAAATTAGGTTATCATTCATAATAAAATGAATATTATATACACTCAGGGGCACATTTAACCGTCCACTCATTCGAAATTGCATATCGTTTAAATTGGACGTCAGAGCAATGGAAAGAAGTTCTCTTCTCTGATGAATCAAGAATCTCTTTACGAGGTCCTGATGGACGTCAGCGGGTGTATAGACACCGTGGTGAAAGGTATGCTGAATGTGCTGTGGTGAAACTCTGAGCTACGAGGGAGGCTCGATTATGGTGTGGGGTAGCATTTGTTACGAGGCCGGTACAGAGTTGGTGGTTTTCCATAGAGGCAGCGTTAATGCTCACAGGTACGTGACAGAAGTCCCAGAACCACATGTGATGCCATTTGCTCCATTCATTGGCGATAATTTTGTTTTAATGCACGACAACGCTCGGGCACACACCGCGAGAATTCTCACAGAGTATTTGGACGCCATCAATATTCTGAGATTACCACAACCAGCTCGGAGTCCTGACCTGAATCCGATAGAGCAAGTATGGGACAAGCTAAAAAGACGAATTCGGAGTGGAACACCAGCTCCTACGACCATCATCGAACTGAAAACTGCAGCGGTTGAAGAGTGGAGTAACATTCCACAAAGCCACATCCAAGACATAATGGACGGGCTTACAAATCGATTACAAGAGGTGATTAGGGCCAGAGGAGGAAATACACGTTATTAGTGCTATAATTTCGAGCATACTTTTTTTTAAATTAAAATTTTGCTAAATGTTAGTTTTGGTCAGAAAACTCCATATTCGCATTTTTATTTTTATTTTATGTTGATTAAACCATTTCGCAACTTACACAATCATGTTTTAAATGTGTTCTCAAAGATTCACCCAAAGTAATGTTATAACAAAATTAGTTAAAAACCAATTCAATTTTGAAATAATCGACTAAATGTATATGGCCGGTTAAATATGCCCCTGAGTGTATTACTAGTTTTTGCCCGCGGCTTCGCCCGCGTGGAGTTTCACGTGTTATTGTGACTGAACCATAAAAGATAGACATATGCTGTCAAGGAATATTTTTATATAATTTTGAGAACATTTCCGTCATACATGATTTCTATGTATCTTTAACCATTAAGGCTGCACACGCGACGGAAGCTTAAAAAATGGAGTAACTTCTCCCGTTTTCCCAATATTTCCCTTCACTGCTCTGCTCCTGTTGATCGTAGCGTAATGAAAAGTATACTAAAACCCGCCCAAGAGTATGAAGAATAATTGTGCCAAATTTCGTTAAAATCCGTCGAGTAGTTTTTATTTCTATAACGAACATACAGACAGACAAAAAATTTACTGATTGCATTTTTGGCATCAGTAGCGATCCCTAACCACCCTTTGATAGTTATTTTTTTAATATATTTCATGTACAGAATTGGCCTCTCTACAGATTTATTATAAGTATATAATTATAACGCAGGTACCCAATGTGGGTTAAGGCTGGTTGGTGACAAACGACCTAAGCCCGAGCTGCGTTGCGTGACAACCTAGAAGTTATTAGAAACTAGGCTTATTGAGGAGAAGATATTCGATTTTAGCCTGGTTTCGCTCGCACTAAGTACAAAACCTATTATTTTGAAGAAATTCGCGGCCTAGCGGCCTATCCTATCTTTCAAAAATAATCTTTGAGATCATTAAGATCCGTTCAGGCGTTAAGACGTGATAGAGTAACAAACATCCATCCATCCAAACATTCTAATTTCTAATTTATTGATTGTAACCCAGATCATAGTCTATCCTTCTTCTATACATTCAAATTCTTTCAGCTTTTGGCGTGGAAAGCCTTACCTATCCAAAAAAAATTGAAATTATTGTCTGTCTCTTAAGACAAACAATAATTTCAAAAGTCGAAGGTTTTTTTTTTACATGGTTAAATCATCACATGAGTCCTCCCATCCAGGGCAGAGCGGGATTGACTGTCCGACTCGTACTAAATAAAATCCACGGTGTCCTTCAATAGCCCTTTACGTACCGGGATCACGGAAATTCGTGAGTCCCGCGACCAAAAGTCGAAGGTCTACATGCAAGTGTAACAGTATCATCGAAAGGTCGCGGTACTGTCTTATTAGGTTACCGTGACTCTGCTCCGTATAGGGCTAATGAAGGAACACCGACGATTTTGGTCAGTACGAGTCAGCCAGACCCTCCCGTCCCGTCCCGGGCGGGAAGACTTATTTGATGATTTTACAACGATAAAAAAACACTACCATCGAACGGAGTCTCTCATCGTTCCAACTTCGTTAAATTCGAAAAAATAGAACAGAATAAAAGTTCTTATTGTAAACAAGGCCGGATGAATCTAAACAAAATCTAAATCTATTGGGGACGAGTAATCTAGCTCGCGGTGTAACACGACCGTACCCGCATAATACTTATGCCCTCTATATTTGGACACAAGATACTTTTGTTGAACTACTTCGAACATCAACATAATATTGTTAATATGAAAGTCAATTCACTTATTTGTTACGCTTTCATGCCTAAATTTTGATAAATTTTGGTAGTGAGATTGATGGGTCCCTGGAGACTTACAGGCTACTTTTTTGAGTAATACTTGAAGAGAGACAAAGTAGGGAGAGAAAGTGTACAGTTTGTTATGCAGCCCAACCTAGCCTTTGTAGAGTGACTCTGGAAGATCAACAAAGTTAGACTAGCAAAAGTTGAAGCTGCCACATGAAGAAACTTCCCCAAGGCATAGAGATTCTTTAGAGGCATTCATCACTCGGATATTCTTATTAGTTTATTTAACAATTCATTAATTAATTCCAGTTTTCATGATTGAATAGCAACAACATACTCAGAGGTAAAAAGATTAGAAATGACCACGCCCATGCCCCTACTGGATTTGATCCATACTTCCAAGGACACCTTGTATAATAATATAAAGGAGAATGCTTGGTTTGGATGATGGTTTTTCATACAACAGTGCAACTTTCAAAGTAAAAGATAAATTGCTAAATACAATTATAATTATAACAAGATAGAGAAATAATGTGGGCCTTTGGGCCCACAAAGCCTCCTTTACCAGAATCATAACATAAATTGCGATAAAACTCGTAAAATAGATGGAATTCCTATTGTATGGCTCAAGCAATAAAAAAGTCCCTTTTCCGAAATCCGATATAGTGAGATTGACTCATGGCAGTTCTCGGTACTTCATGTACAAGTAAAAATGAATGAGTAAAAATGTATGTAATGAGAAAATGTATAAGTAAAAATGAATGTAATGTTAGTTTTTGTCTTTAGCCAGAGATACAATATTAATTTCGCGCGTTAGAGAAGCAATAAAATCTGGAAAAATGCAATTGTGATACTGCGATTTAATCGGAGGAACGTGAGGTTTCGCAATCGCTACCGAATGCTGATAGTGGCCAAAACGCAATGCAGATAAAGCTGCAAAAACTCCGGCGATGATAAGTTTAGCATACCTATCTGCCAAAGGCCCTGGATGCGAACATGTCTATTAAATGAGCATACACTACAATACAAATAGGTAACTTGTATTTACCTGCATCTCCAGCAACAGCTTTGTACAAGTCTCTGTACTGTTACATTGTTCAGTTCCAGTGTGGACCACTGTGACTGCCCTCAGTCTGTATGGGAATGATCTCAGAATACTCTGGTCTGTATTACTGGGATCCCATTGGGATCTACTCACTAATGTAAGCGGAGTTTCTACAGGTGGTAAAACATTTTCTGAAAAATAAAGTTTTACATAATGCACAAACAACCAACAAACTAGATGTTTAGTGAAGTGTTATTGTTTTTCCATACCTCATGTATGAATAAAAACATATAATCACAGATGTTAGTATAGTTTTTCATAAGCATTTGCATAATTATATTAAAAGAGTCAATAATGATTAAATTGCAATAAAAATTGTAATAAATATAAGCCTAAGGCATTGTTTTTGTGCATAATATTTAAATTAAAATGCTAACCGGCATCATTCTGTAACACAAGGAGATATATTCCAATAAAAACTCCAGCAGTCAGTATCATAACCAGTAAGCTAACAATTACGGTGGTGTGTGTACCCCTCTCGGACACAACCTGTGGGAACCGATGTAACAAAGGTGTGTTCTCTTCTGGCCTCTCCACATTCTCCTCCTCTACGCGATTAGTGTTGTGCCGAGTTTCATGTTCTGAAAAACACTTGTCCACTTTACCAACAATTTCACTATCAAACTCTCTTAGATTCATAGACATAGTAAAACTCAGATGCACAATATTCACAATAGCTGACAATGAGATGAACTGACTAAAGTGTTAACTGATAAGCCAGATTTCCCATTGAGCAGGCTATCATCAAAAAACACTGACAGGAAGTGTAAATTCTCCATAACAAAGATAAACAAAAATAAATCAATTACTGTTTAAACAATACAGTGGTAACTCCACCATGATAACACTTATTATCTCTTTAAATAAACTAAAATATTTGGATATCTACTGTAACTACTAATATGGCTATCCCCTTTTAAGTAATACTGGTCATGAATACATAGTGATCAACATGAGCAAAATCTTCTACATGTCCATACAATATGTCTGAGGGTTTTACAATGAAATGGATATGATGTCTGTTTGTTACACATTTATTATCTATATCTGGTCTGTATTGTGTTATCATATCACTCCAAAGTATCATATTTGCTATGCATAATAGATAAACCGCTATCTACATGCCTACTAGTAGATTGCATCAAAACATAGTGATTCTTCAGATTTTGATCAGAATACCGTTTAAATTAGAAAAAAATACGGGTGTTTTCGGTATATTATCTTAATGTTCGTAACAGAATAATCCTGTTTTATTGTTAAAATATAAAATTAGGCTTTATGAGTAATTCAGACAAAGAACTGAAATGTTCGAATGAACACAGAAACTTACCAACAGAATATAATGGCTGCATCTTAATAACTGGAGATTATTATAAATGGTTAATCATTACGAAGTGACCAGCGACTTGAAATATCGATCAATAATGAGGAACATGAGGATGAGGAAAATGTAAAAGTATTTCAGGAAAACAAAAATGTTTATAATTTTAGTTGTCAAAAAGTGAATGTCAATGTCATTTTAGCAAACCAGCAAAGTTTGACAATTTAGTTTTTTTTTTTTGCTTTGGCACGTCGACAATTTGGTCTGGTAATCGTTTCTAAAAAAGTATTTTTTTTTGTAATTTTGTGACTTTTTTTTTAGCGTTGTAATATCATCAATTGAGTCCTCCCACCCAGGGCAGGGCGGAAGGGACTGTCAGACTTGACTGACTAAAATCCACGGTGTCCTTCAATAGCCCTTTATGTACCGGGGTCACGGTAATTTGTGAGTCCCGCAACCCCGGCAGGCTTTGGCCCTCTACAGGCCCCGTCATTATGCTGACACTCCTTGAGGCGCGCGTGGAACACAACACGCCGTCGACCCGGGCATGGTCCATGGTCGGACAGCGAGTCGCCCATTACTCGCCGCCCGTATGCCCGCGCCTACGGTGGCCGGAGATCATCTGCCGACATCCGTCGCCGTGGGCGTCTACCACTGCGGCTGGGGTGGAGGGAGGACGCTGTCCTCTCCCTCACGCGGCCCGCCTACTCCTTCACGAGCATGAATGCTTCGCAGAAGGAGGCGACCGCTTCCCACTGCCCCGCAGCATGGCCTCGACCAATGCCGTGCGCGAGAGGTCTCCACCTATCGCCGTCGTGAGGACACGGCGGTGCTCTGCCCAAGCGGGGCAGTCCTGCACCGTATGCTCCATCGTGTCCTCCGGACGATCCTCGCAGTGGTTAATTTTATGTCTTGGTAACTTTAGGTCAAGTCTTTTTATTTTCACTTTCCTTTTTGTCTTTTCACTTGATGATCGTGGGTGATGCATGCGGTTTGCGGTCAGCAGTGTGCGGAGTCGTCTATCCAAGGCGTCGAGTCTTTTTGAGTATACCGAAAGAGTACATTAAAACCGGCATTACCTAACCGTTGAAGACGCGCACCTTGTTTCCGCCTGAAAGGCTATTTAATACCTTCTTGAGGCATCCGAAGAAACGCTCCGTCAACTTTTGTTTCATGTCCGGTACATTAATACCAAGTGCTTCCGACATACCCATATACTTACAGGTTTCGGATGAGGAGAGGGTTCTAAGGTGTTTGGAATCTGAAAGTTGAATTCCTTCAGATTCCATAATCTCCCTTCGCTTTACATGCATGACTGCACATTTGTCCACACCAAATTCCATCCTAATGGCATTAATAAAAGTTTCAGTTACCTTTAGTAGCTCCATCAGTCGCAATTTGTTGGAGGCAAAGAGTTTCAGATCGTCCATGTATAGGAAGTGAGATATGACCTGACCACCTCTCCTCAAGTGATAATCTAGACCTGAATCTTCCAGCAATGAGCTACAGAATTCAGGTCTAAGCAGAATCAAAGTGGACTCAAACTGTCATCCTGGAATATTCCCCGCTTGTTCATCAGGTTCATCATTCGCCTGGATTTGTCGACATCCTATCCCATACACATTCAAGGAAGGCGCGTAGAGTTACATCTATCTTGCACAACTCCAGCACCCTCATGAGCCATGTATGTGTGGCACTGAGTCGTAGGCCTTCTTATAATCTATCCAGCATGTGGACAGATCCTTACGGTATCGACGAACCTGTTGGCTAATGGCCATGTCAATGAGGAGTAGCTCTTTATTACCACGGGACCCGTTCCTACATCCATTTTGAGAGGCGGACATAATAGAGTTACTTTCAATAGGTTTGTTAATTTTCACTTTCAAAATGGATATACGAAGTTGGGTATCAAATGAAAAGACTTAATGAGTACATTTTGAATTCATTCACTTTGCTTTTATTATTATACTAGCTTTTGCCCGCGACTTCGTTCGCGTAGAATAGTGACTTCCGGCAGATTTTTGTTTTTTTTTGTAATAAAAACTATCCTATGTCCTTTCTCAAGTTCCAAACTATGTCTGTACCAAATTTCACACAAATCGGTTCAGTCATTTAGGCGTGAAGAAAAGACAGACAGACAGAGTTACTTTCGCATGGGTAGTATTTAAACGCAAATCAAAAAATATCCTTTTTCTATGCAATAAGATTCCGAATTCCCATCAAAATTACTGATTGCACAGCAAAATATTCAACTCAAAATATCACTAAACACACTACAATTTATTTTTGCAGCGTACAGCGATTTTTCCTAAAGCAAAAGCTTTTTCATCAATGCACAGCTAATAATCTTAATGCACATTATACATGTTAACTCTTTTGCGATGTGAGACGCAAAACCGTCATTTTGTATTGTGTATTATTCCTTAATAAAAGGGAATTAAATTTTGAAAAAAACATAGTACATATTTCAGTCTTCGGTCTACAGGTTTCTGCTCTTCGATACACGATTGCTTGCACTTTACTGCATTCAATTAAATCGCAAAAACAGGTCCAACTCATGGTTTGGATACCATTTTATTTGAGTTATACTAGGCTTTGAATAATAAAACTTATACCATCTTAAAGAGCATAAAAAATGAGATAGAATTTAGCAGTATTATTGTGAAAGGATGAGAAACCATACCAGTAAGTCCAGAATTAGGTGATTTCATCTTTTCATACACTCGACCCGTGGCATTTAGTCGGTCTTGGACCGTGTCGGAGGTCGGATGTACGTCAATTTTTTTGCAAACCCACCACCACTCTTAGTTCTATTACTGACAGAGACAAACATTTATTTTAAATAATAATACCTGTATATATATTAATTTTCAAAATACTTGTAATATTGTTCATTTTATAAGGTTATAATTTTGTAAACAAATGGGCAGAAAAAGTAAGAAGTTGTCATCGCTGGCTCTTCGAAGGCTGAATAAACAAAAAAGGTAAGGATGCATTGGAAAAATTATTAAAACCTCCTTTGCATATTTATTTCTCTTTACTAATAGTAGGAGAGCTAATGAACCATCCGACTTACCTGTTTTCCACAAAGTTAGAATTAAAAAATTATAGTCATACTGTGAGAGCAAAAACAAAATAACTTTGTCTCCGTTTTGAGGAATGATAATGCAACCACATAGATGCCTGCTACAACGTTACTTTTCAATAATACAATTTAAAAAAATCTAGCTTTGTGGAGAACGGGTGGGATGTTTCAGTGGCTCCTAGACTATAACCACAGAATATAATATAATGGTTTATTTTTCTAGCGGATTTACCAACCGCATCAAATATTTAAGACAGTTAAATTTAGACCCTATGTCAGAGTTCATAAAGCCACCGTGAACGCACTTATTATAATGGCTTACTGTCTCCAAATGTGAAATAGGTAGTGGTCATAGTGTGGAAGTGTACACAGTATGATCATTTCCTACGAAAATATTAGTTATTAACTGCCGTGACCCCTGATTCACCTCCACGCTTTAAAATTACCTAGATTTTTTTATATTTAAGAGCAATGCAGCTGCAGGCCAAGCGCAGTGCGCATATATCGACTAATGATTCAGGGGATAACGAGTGAGTCATTTACTCCACTTTTTTATTTAATTATAAAAGTATTTAGTGGTAATTATTACGAACTAATCAAAATCAACATTTGTATTATAGGTGAATAGAGCATACGGAAGGGCGTAAGGTGTCTCCGTTAATTACTTTACAACTTGTTCATTTGAATAACCCTAAAATTGAGGAGTATGTAACTATAATGTACTTAATGAAAACAATTCTAATGATGATATCCGTTGAACTTACAAACAACAACAAAACTTCATTTGTTTTATTGTTACAGAACGACTACTATAGGTTACACCCATGTGATACTTGACGCTGAAATGCCTTTAGATGAATGCAGTCATGTATCACCTGATAATAATATTAATGAGTAAGGACTTGAAATATACTGCAAGCGGGATTTTCGGGGCCGGGCTTTCCCGGTTCGATACCCTACTTTTTAGAGCAAAAATAATATTAGCTTTCATTAGCTTCTATTTGATTAAGGTTCCGGCGCCAAGTAATTTCTCCATTCAAACATAATACCAAAATTATTTGCGATACGAACATATCACCAACTTAATATAATGATAGTGGAATACAAACGGCATTTATCTAATGGTCCAAAGGTCCTGAATTTTTTTTTTACTTTTTAACATTGTAACATTTTAAGATTGTAAACATCATATTTCCAACTTAATTATTCTGTATGTTCAAAAATAATGCAATATATGCGAAGGTAGTTTTACATTATATTAATCCATATTTCCAAATAAATACGTTAATCGTCATAAGTATTTCATTTTGAACAAAATTGCCAAAATAATACCGCAACACAAAAAAATTATACATACAAACGTGCCTATAGTAATCAATTCAAGTTGATTTACTGCTTTGCTCTACTCTGTAACTACTACCTAGACTTCGCAAGTTTTGGCGCGCGTGTCATCGCGCATCGTAATTCATTACGTATCCGCTAGTCCTTGCGGGCGCTGCGGTAAGCGTTGAATGCCTGCGGTGCTCAGGAAAACCTCGCCTTAAATGTAGCTTCTATTTTTATATTATTTACAGCAGTTTTTCTAAATAAAACAGCATTTTATTAGTCACAGTCGTCTTATTATTTATTAATTACCACATACCAGTAATTTATTGAACTATTAAAGCGGGTCTTGCTTTCGCGGGGCGTCCACGCTTCCCAGCATGTCGACGGAGCCCCGCTTCGCGGGGCTCCTACTTCTGGGTGGTTTAAAAAAAAATAACCACGAAGAGGATGGCGGGGTCTTTCAGACCCCGCCATCCTCTTCTAACCTATATTGTCCGAGTCGGGGTGCCAGCGTGTACTTACTGGTTAATATGCGACTGGGTGTAATTTATCTATAATATGTATGTATTTAGAAATATATAAGTATGTTTATCAGTTGTCTAGTACCCATAACACAAGCTCTGCTTAGCTTGGGACTAGACGGCGTTGTGTGATAGTTGTGGAAAAAAAAAAAAATTTTGCTATGAAATATGGAAAATTTGCTGTGCAGTCAGTATTTATGCTATGTATGTAGTATTTTTGTACAAAAATAAATTTAACTGTATTGCATTTTGAGAAAAAAAGTAATGTCATATTGATGTATAATTTCGAATTATCTGCAGTTTGAGTTTTGTAAAACATTTAGTTTATTTGTGGTGAAGTAAGTTATTTGATGTAAAAAAGAATATAAATGATGAGTATGTATTGATAGGCGATTATTTATTTGATATGCAATTTATAATGTCCCCTTTCGCATTTATAATATTAGTTTGGATCAAATAAATAAATAGAGTTAGAAATAGAACTTTGCCTCACCAAATTAAATCTTAAATTATCAACTCATCTATACAGGGTGGTTTGTAATTCGATGCAGTCCTTGAAATGGGTGATAGACCTTATTTGCAACATTTTTAACTCCGACAACGTTCCGATCTGACTGGTTTTGGAGATATCGAACAATAAAGATTATTCGAAAAAATTCCGCCTCTCCTTCATTAAGTGCGTAAGAAAGTAACGATGGTCACCATTTAGAATTTATACTTTACTATACGACTGAATCTAGTGAATAAAAGTTTGTTATAAAACAAATCATATCTTGGGAAATTAAGCGTCATAAACTTTCTGTTTTGAAGTTTTCTGAAAACTTTATTGGCCCATTACCTTTCTAAAATGGTGCTACAGTACCCACTTATCTGAAAATTAGGGTTGGTTATGACAAGGTAGTAAATCAACGAAAATAGGCAATAATTTTGTTTCAATCGAACATTTTTTTCTGTGATTTTTGTTCAAACTGCTATCTGATATCAGCTTTTTGAGTCAATGCGCTAAATCCTGGTCGATCACATCAGGCAAAATCGGTCTTTATCTGGAGTATTTTACCTGTTCTATCAGTAGGGTGACCTAACTTTTATGCACGCCAGTTTAGTTTTTTTTTTGTGAAACCAGCGCTTACAAACATTCCGTTATTGAACTTCTGTTACAAGTAGCTGTTTCTAATGGAAGAAAATTAATGGTTTGACTATCTGGTCCATGACTGAAACTGTTGTATGAAAAGTATGGGAAAATCATAACGCGTGAGTTGATGAACGTGAAAGTATTTATATACTAGACCAGAAATAATGAAACACATTTGGGTTCTTGTTATTTATTTATTATGTTGTCACACTGAATCGTAACTAACACACAGAAGAACCAACACAAGTATTTGGGTTAGAGGTTCCAAAGATATTTGATAAAGCCAGAACCGACTCGTTCTCTTTTTTTGTCCGCCATGAACAGTAGTGAATTTAGAAGATTGAATTCTGTCGATGCAGGAAATGAATGACCGAATGAATAATGGCAGGGCTGCCAGTTTAGAATATTATTTCGACGTGCTAATGTCGTGGTTGAAAGGTTGGTCAAGGCGAATGCTGGCGTTCAGCGTCGTGCAGCCTTCTCTTCTTGCGGGTTAGGCGATTGTGCCTTGGCGGTGTGGTTTAAGTTTAATACGCCTGTCGAGGCAGACTTTTCCAGCTTCAGGCGCGTATTGAAGCACGCGTCGGGGTCACCAGTTTTGGGTTCTTGTTATTTATTTATTATGTTGTCACACTGAATCGTAACTAACACACAGAAGAACCAACACAAGTATTTGGGTTAGAGGTTCCAAAGATATTTGATAAAGCCAGAACCGACTCGTTCTCTTTTTTTGTCCGCCATGAACAGTAGTGAATTTAGAAGATTGAATTCTGTCGATGCAGGAAATGAATGACCGAATGAATAATGGCAGGGCTGCCAGTTTAGAATATTATTTCGAAGTTGCCACACACATGATTTTGGACTTTTTGAATTTTTTTTTTGGAGATTTTTCTTTTATTACATAGACAACTTATACTATTGTACTTTTTTATATCTTTCGTGATAAAGACAGTTTTAAGTAAAAGCCGTGGTCGTATGCCACCTAGCTAATTAAGATTGTGTGAAACAATCGCAGGTTGCACATGACACCGGCTGTAATCCGGGCACCACAAGCACTCGGTTCTTTTATGTAGACTGTAGACTGCTGCATACCCAAATGACTATTTCATTAAGATCACCACATCTCGATCTAATAATTCCATTAGTTTGATTTGAACAAAAGTCTTAATAAACAATATACATTCAAAAGTGTAGCTCCTGCTAAAATAATATTTTAAATAAAAAAAAACATAGAAAAACAAAACTGAATCCCAGCGCCTTCACGAGTCAGACAGTAGCGATAACACATAGCTTTAAGTTTTCTGTAAAATTCTGTCATCTGTAAAATTTAATCAATCTATCATCGTTAGTCTCACAAAAATCTTTTAGTCGATTTTCAGTTCAGTATTTATTTTGTATTGTTCACTCACGATGTCTGACTGACTTTTCAGTTATTGGATTGAATGTATTATCTGTGCTTTACTACGGCGATACAGTGACTTCGTTTCCTTTTATTGATTTTGATAGCTCAGAAAATACAACTAGTGTGCATTCTTCATATAATATTTATAAACTGTACTGTTTCAACTACTTGTTGACCGAAGTGGGCTTAAGTATAGGAATTATGAGAGACCAAACAAAAATCAAGTTGTTACCGTGACTCTCCGTAGTCCGTCAAGTTGGACAGATTTGCTTGAAATTGATGAAACGCTGTTCTTAGATCTGCTGCGTTTGATGTATGTACATTAAAAGGCACGATTGATTATGATGATCGATTTCAGTGTTCTTCGCGTGAACCTAGTTGAAGAACATTACTTTTAACATCCACTCGCCGGGACGATAACAAGAGATCGTCGGCATTTAAATGACAGTATAATCAAACCTTTCAAGTAACTACTTGTAGTCCAGTTTTTCATTTAGTGTTTGTGTACAGGGTGCTATTTGTCAAGGTAAGTGGAAAATAATAAAAATCTTGGTAGTAGAATTTCACATTCAATGAATTTGCTTTCTAGCGATTAAGTAATCTGCTCTGCTTGATTTACTTTTAGTATAAGGCTACCTTAAATGACCAAGTACAATAGTTTGAAGTGTTCCCTGTTTCTGCTGAATAAGCTGTGCTGGTTTGGAAGCAAGAGCCTGTCTGAATGACTTTTGATTCTTTTGTCCCTACACAATGGGATTGAGCCTTTAGTTCCAAAATTTTCAAGCTCTTGCGGCTTAGATTCTCATGTATATACTGTTTTGTAAGAGTCGAGGTATAAGAAACAGAACATACAACATAACACACAATATTATGAGGAAGAATAAAGTGCCTTATAACAATTATGCCCACACTGCCTGATATATTGTTGTAAACTCCCACATAACAGGGGGCAAGTTGACTGTGATCAACAAGGTACAAGTCTAGATTCTCTTGCTGCTTTAGAGAATTTCTAGATAGATTAACTCTCCCCAGCCTGAGAATAGAACCTGGAACACTATGTTCAGCAATAAAGCTTGCAGCCTTAAGACTTAACCGAATTAAATGTTTATTGGTATAGATTCAAAGGTTTTCAGGGCTTTTTTGTTGATAGTTCTAATAGCCGAGCCACAATGGCATACTTTCCTATTGATTTTCACAATAATAGCCTTTAAATAATTTATACAAAACATCCATTAACACAATAATCAATGGCATTTCCTATTAGTGTGGCCCAAGTGTGTAACCTGTTTCGGCAGGGTGTTCCAGCTTAGTTACATTGAGCATCTTTTTTCAAAGAAGATTCATCACTTTTAAATTATATTTAAAAAAATATCATAATTCAACACTAGCTGCTTATTCTTCTTCTTTGCATGTCAATGTACTCAAATTGCTGCTGATAATGTTAAACCAGATAATCTTAAATTAAACTTTGATACAAGTTGCATTGCATTCTCTATAATATGTACCATATGAAAAATACCTGATTATTATTGCATTCATGTCAATCTATGTTGCATCTTGATTATTACTTAGTGCTTATTGCCCTGCAAATACATATTATCTAAATATTATTAGATGCATTTCTCTATGAGCGAGTTTGTGTTTTTTTTAATCTGTTTTTGTTCTAGTTCGATTTTTATTTTGCCATGATATTTTTGCTTAAAGCTCACCAGGACTGTTTATGTGTAATGTAATAGTTGGATTCAAGCATCAATTAAAGCGATCAAACAAACATTTACCTGTAACATTATAATTTGTACAGAATGTTTTCTGTGAAAAATCATTGCTGAAATGTTACATTACAAGGATTCAATGATAAGAGAGTGCTTTTAGATACAATTTTTATTATTATTATTTTACGTTTTAAATTTGCTGGCTGCTGAATCATAAGCGAAATACTACAAAAAAAATAACCCAACTATTCTAAAAAAATATTGACAGAATTCCTACAAAATATCATAATATTTCAGGATCGTAGAAGCATTCAATGATACGAGAATTCTATGACAGTTCCGATGAAGATGATATGGAAAATCAGTATCCGATAGATCCAGAATGCTTAGTTCTGACTCGGCCTGACTGCGACATGCATAACCGGTGCTGTGGTGGTAAAGCTTGGTGCATCAGGGTGAGCAACATTATACCTTAAAGGGGTTTGCAACTTTTACTAGGGACCTTGGCATCAATTTTTTTTCTTTTGCCAGTGATTAAATTTTGGGCACAATTAGACTACTACCTAAGAAGTTCATAGAAATAAAAATTAAGTTTCTAAACCGTAACCAACCAGAGATATGACGGATTTTATTTTGTTCTAATCAGGAGTTATTTTTGTAGAAATCCATAGATTTATTGATGTACTAGCTTTTGCCCTTGGCCTTGCCCACCCCAACCACTTTTATGTATAGCCTATGACCGTCTCTAGAGTCCCATCTATCTCTGTGCCAAAATTCATCAACATAGGTTCAGCCATTATGACGTAAAAACGGAACATACCTAAATACTTATTTTCGTGTTTGTCATTGAGAAATAATGGAACATACAGTTCCGACGAATTGTGAACCTCCTCCTTTTTTAAAGTCGGTTAAAAAGATCTTAACATTGTTATAAACAAACCACTCATTATTCCTCGTAAACCTACTAGTATTACAAATACGAAAATAAGTATTTAGGTATGTTCGTCTGACGTCAAACAGCTGAACAGATGTTGATGAATTTTGGTACAGAGATAGATGGGATTCTAGAGACGGTTATAGGCTATACATAAAAGTGGTTGGGGTGGGCAAAGCCAAGGGCAAAAGCTAGTACATCAATAAATCTATGGATTCCTACAAAAAATACTACTGTTAAGACTAAAATAAAATCCGTCATATCTCTGGTTGGTTACGGTTTAGAATTTTTTTATTATTTTTTACGAAGTTTTTAGGTTGTGGTCTACTAATGACCAACATTTCATTACTGGCGAAAGAAAAAAAATTTTGATGCCAAAAAGTTGCATACCCTAAATATGTATAAATCAGAATTCATTGACAAGTCCAACAAAAACCGATATTTTATTGAATGTTTACAGGACATTTGCGGCATCATATGTGCTGTGCTAACATGGCTACTGATACTGTACGCGGAGTTTGTCGTTATGATGGTGATGCTTCTGCCTGGTCTGTCCACATACCCTGTGTACAGCTACATCAACATATTCATCTTTCAGAGCCTGGCATTCCTAGCGTTTGCGTCGCACCTTAGGACAATGTTCACGGATCCAGTAAGTACTAGTGTTATGCGAAAGCGTTGCGGGGCGTTTTTTGAGGAGTTGGGGTGGATCAGATTCACACAAAAATACGCGCTTTTGATGTGGTCCAGTCCATTATACGGGGTTACTGGATAAGTCGACCTATATCCTTTGGGGTGTTATAGTAGCCATCATTACTGACTGATTTTACTATGGGAACCCCTATCTCAATTGTTATCATTTTTGAGTAATTAGACTTTTGTTGTTTCCCAACAAAAAAAGTCAGGTGCATAGCATTTATAGCCAATGCTTTATGAATGTGGACAAGTCAAATAGAATGTGTCATATGCATTAAGCATGCATAAAAATGGTACTCTGACACCTCATTTTTTTAAATTTGTTTATATACTTTTTTCTTTTTTAATACACTTTCCACAAATCGGATATTATTTTTTTTTTAATTATTTCTTTCGTGTAGGTGTTTAATAAACATTTATTAAGGAATTTAAACTATTAAATATTTTACCATCTCATTTATTAAGGAATTTAAAAAAAACAGATGGTAAAATATATTTGAAAGATATGATAAACAAATTAAGTTGTGCATATTTCTAGATATTTATGGCTGTTGATGTTTGTTATAGGGTGCCGTTCCAAAAGGAAATGCAACAAAGGAAATGATCAAGCAGATGAGCTTCCGTGAAGGTCAGGTGATATTCAAGTGCACCAAGTGCTGCAGTATCAAGCCGGAGCGTGCCCATCATTGCTCGGTGTGTCAGCGCTGCATCCGGAAGATGGATCATCATTGTCCGTGGGTTAACAACTGTGTTGGCGAGAACAACCAAAAGTATTTTGTGTTGTTTACAGTAAGTAACTAATCTTTTATTAAATTATCTAAACAATGAATTATCATCCTCAAAGGCAATTATCTCATCTCAATAACGGTTATCTAACTTCAAATGCGGTTATCTAAAAACGCTATGCCCTTGGGCATAAACAGTAAAAATGAGCTCGCTCCGGGAATCAGATGACTAAACTCTTTATTGGTGGAAACGCAAACCTATTTCATTTAAAAGTGGTCTTTTCTGCTGAACCATTTGCCCCACATAACCCTTTCGCAGTTGAAACCGGGTTTTAAGCTGGGACCAATAACTCTGAGCCACCATTACTGACTGTAATGAAGACATATATCAAAAAATGCGCTTTAACAGCATTACCGCGCTTTAATTTGTCAATCAGAAACGCATAGACCTACGCGTAGTTTTTATCGATCTTATTTATCAACTGTAATCCTCATTTTAAAATTCAATAAATCTTGATTGTAATGTAATCTTGTTACCTCATTAATGATGATAACGACATTCTTAACATATAAGTGTCTGTTTCTAACCTTTGTACATTATAATAAACTATAAAAAAAAAGTTACATAAAAAAAACTTACAAAAACAGCTTAACAATATAATGAAACTAGCACTCCGCCCGCGACTTCGTCAGCGCGTGTTTTCAACTTCATTCTCGAAATATTAGTGTAGACAAACTGATTTTCGCCCGCTAGGTTGATTTTTTAACTATTTATACCATGTTTTGAGTTTATCGAAGCAAGCAGTAAAATCCTTCCATTAAAACTTAATCAACACCTTTTCACCAATTTAGGGGGTGATTTTCGAAAAACGCACAAACACGTGTTTGATTATTTTTGATCTAAGTTCTATATACTAAGTTTCAAATTCATCGGTTAGGGTGTTATAATTTTCCCATACAAAATTTAACATCGTCTAGATTACCCATGGAGGGTAGTTTTAAAAAACTATTAATGCCCATCTGTTTTATTAACTTATGATCGTATTCCTGCCAAGTTCCAAATTTCTATACCCAAGGCATAAGATTTTACATACAAAGGTTTTCACCCCTTTCACCCCCTTAGAGGTGGATTTTTGCAAAATCCCTTCTTAATTCGCACCTACATAATTAACGGCAACTACCATCCAAAAGTCAGCTTTATACGTTTAGCGTTTAATATCCTTACCTTCAAACTTGAATACCCCTTTTCATCAACTTAGAGGGTGATTTTCGAAAAATCCAAAGACACGTGTTTTATTATTTTTGATCTAGTATTAAAATACAGATTTTCAAATTCATCGGTTCGCGCGTTATGATTTTCCCATACAAACTTTAACATCGTCTAGATTACTAATGGAGGGTAGTTTTAAAAAAATAGTAGTGCCAATCCTTTTTAATTACTTATACTCATATTCGTACCAAATTTCAAGTTTATAAACCCACGGAATAAGATTTTTCATACAACAGTTTTTACCCCTTTTCATCCCCTTAGAGGAGGATTTTCGCAAAATCCCGTCTTATTGCTCCCCTACATGGTAGACTGCAACTGCTGTCCAAAATTCAAGTTACTGCGTTTAGCGGTTTCGGCTGTAGTCGAGTCTTAATAAAAACCCTGTTCTTTTATATATATAGATTAGTACAAAAAGTCTGCCATGAGAGATTGTATGATATGCATTGTCTTGGACCACCTTGTGTTTTTTTTTTTGGTCCCAGAACTCGGCAATGGTTAGATTATATACATTGCACCACTTTATACCTTTATCTACTATCATGCTATTAATCCTCTATAAAAGAACCTATAACAATTAGCTTATTGACAACATTAAAACACTCAATGATATTATGATCATTATATCATCCAAACGCGTGATAAAATGAATTTCTGCACCCTCTTGTGTATGTTATGAATTTATGTTTTACTATTTTTATTTTATTTTATCTTAGTGTATGCATAGTCTCATCTATTTTACTAATGTACTAAATTTCAAATAGGTATTCTTAATTTTATTATTGATTTTACCAATAATTATGAGTTACCTCAAAATTTCAAATCAAATCAAATAATTAATTTTTGTGTGTACCTTTTTGTCAAATCCCCAATATAAGCGCTTATTTCTAAGTAAGTTAGCTTATTTTTCTAATTCATTGTTGTATGCATGTGGTGTTTACCTATAAGTAACTGATGCACTGTTATGTTATTCATTTTAAAGTATTATTTGTGTTTGTATCAGTGTAATAGGTTGTTGGTGAACCTAATAAAATAAATAAAAAATAATAAAATTTCAAAAAAAAGAACATTCTCATGCAATGACATTTTCACCACCAGATCGCAAAAATTTTGAAAAAAGAACAATAAATTGTAGACTAATTCGTAATTCGGATTCTCGTCTTATCGTGTTATTTCCCGCCATCTTGAATTTACATAGTTCTTACAACACTGTACAACACCCTATGGTATGAGAATCTTTTATAGAGGATTCACATCATGATTGTAGATAAAGTCTTGTATGCAACTGTTATAATTAGGTATTAAAACACTCATGTGTTACTATTATCACACTCGGCTACGCCTCGTGTGATAAACCCACATTCGTGTTTTAATACCCCTGATTATACAACAGTTGCATAAATAACTATTATTGATTAATGATAGTCAGCCTATAATGTTCCCACTGCTTGAAAACAAGCCTTTTTGTGAGAGGGAGTAGAATTTTATTTATTAGTATATTTTTATTGTACCTACAGTTCTACATAGCGGCGATATCTATCCACGCTGTGGGTCTGGCGGTGTACCAGTTCGTGACGTGCATTCGACACGAGTGGCGAGACTGCAGCGCGTACTCGCCGCCCGCCACAGTCGTGCTACTACTGTTCCTCATCGCGGAAGCGCTGCTATTCGCCATTTTCACCGCCGTCATGCTTGGCACTCAGCTACACGCTATATGGAACGATGAAACTGTGAGTATTCATTATTATTTAAATCGATATCGATCGGCTCTATTCATGCAACTCGTTAACTCGCACGCCAGTTCATTTATAATATTTAAACGGCTAACGTTATAAAACGAATAACGGTGAATAAAATACAAGCATGTTACATAGATTGGAACGTTTCTCAGGGTATCGAGCAGCTAAAGAAGGAGCAGGCGCGATGGGTCCGCAAGTCTCGGTGGAAGAGCATACAGTCGGTGTTCGGCAGGTTCTCCATACTTTGGTTCTCGCCCTTCACTCAGCCATCGCCCAAGACGAAACTGGAAAGCTACCTGTACAGTGTTTAGATATGGTATTGCAGGCTCACCACATTCATTCATAGTCTCAGTGTGACATGCATCTACTCTTGTCTCGATGTATGAATATTTATAATCATTGTAGCAGTCGTATTTGAAATCAATCTTAATGTTCTGACCAAGTAGTACCCATGGTGTCATATAAAGTTGATAGCCTTTGACACGACATTGCAATTCGTCACTCTTATCTCACTATGATTGACTGACTGACAACGGAATTTGTAGAGTGTATAGATAGTTAGGAACGTCTGCATTTACTAATTTAATGTTACAAATATTTATCACAAATGTCTGAATATGTGTGGGAAATTATTCTGAAATAGATAAGTAATAATAGCAAATAAATATTTAAAGAGAGTAATTATGTGTAGGGATATTTCCCGTAGTAGTTGAGGCATTCCACATTGCGAACATAAATTCGTGTTTATCAAATAATAAGCTTATGTCTGTCTCGTACGAAACCATTTTAAAATTTACCATCTAATTGTAGGCCTCGATGTTGTACTAAATTTTTGCATAAATAATAATATTGTTTATCAAGATCATCATAGATCTCGTAAATATAATAATGGTATTAAGTTCTTGTGCTATGATAAAAGTTCAAATCACAAATTATAATTAATTAAGTTAGCGTTTATCTATGCAATAAAATTAACGCTTTTATCTTTAATAGATTTTTGCTTTCAGAGTGTCAGTCTTGTAACAAAGTTACTATACGTGTTAGGTCTAGTGTAGGACCAATGACATGTTAGATCCCTCTCAGCTCACTAGTGATAACTCACTGTAAGGAACATTGATTTGCCTACTATTAGTCACTTGCAGACTGGTCACGGTTGTTTCCATATAATTCTTATAAATAATCTATTGTTATTGCGTAATCATGGTTAGTTATTATTAATTTAAAATTGATTTGATTGTGATTGTATTTATTTTGTTGTAATGATTTAGTTCATTATTTTTGTTATAGAAATATGGGAGTTTATTTCTTAAGTAATAAAGGTCTAGAATCGGCCGCGGGAACAAACAGTTCGATAGTTTACACTTATTTTAGTGCTTGGTTTTATTGGAAAATTAATTAAAAGTAAACAAGAGGTTGCAACACAATTGTGATATCTTAAGTGTAATGTTACTGTCATCCATTAGTAAAGAATATTATGCTGAACGCAGTGCAATAGTGGGATTGTACGAACAATCTGATAGACTGAACTTTTTAGAACTATTTCTAAGTCAGTTCAGCGTGTAAATTATTTGAACAAACGCTTATCCTTTTGATACGTTTGCCTTGATTACATTTTTTTAATCTAATGTAGCTGAAATAATTACGTGTTGATATAGCGCGTATCAGATGATTTATTAGCAATACACAGACCAAGAATAGGAATTGTATTGATTCTGATGACTGCATAATAATTAAGTTGTAAGTGTCTATTGGTGGTTCGCATGTTTACGAACGATTAAATTTGCAATAATTAAGTGCTGTATAAATGTATTGTTTGTTGTTAATTACTATTTGTTAGCTAAGAAATTAATTTTTGGGAAACAAATCTCTGGTGGCTTTAAAATGGTTTAAATTTTGGCATTACGCTAGAATCGACATTGCTCTAAGATAATATTTTGTATAAATTACACTTGATATGTAAATTGGTTTAACAGTGATAAACATTGATCATCATTATCATTATAATCGTCCGTGTTTCATATCTGTTGAATGTAGGCTTGATGATGTTACCCTCGTCCGTCTTAATAGCTGGTCCATTATCACCTATATGTCTGCTTGATTACCTTTCGTCTGCTGCCTTTCATCCATCATCAACTCTGATATACCGAACATTACTAAGTTGCTGATTAGGAACGGTCTTCAATATTTTAAAATTAATTTCAAATGAGATACTGTCATCCATATTTTCTTTGACATTTTTCATTGTCGCCATCTTGTTGATACTAACATATCAAAATGTCTATGGCGAATAGATCAGTGATACATTTTTGTTATATTAGTTGTCTTTCAAAGCGATATAGAGGTCTAAAAATCATACTACTAGTTTGTTGTCGTTCCGGTCATTCAGATGCATTTTCCCTGTGTTTCTAATTACCAACTTGTTTCAAGAGTCGGATTAGGTCGGATTTTACGCGTCTTTCCATTCATAAGATCGTTCCACTTAAATGCTCGCGATGGAGGATATTGTATACATACCATCATACAATTTGCATGGCGCACATCATAGAATTTATCATCACAATATATAATTACAGTGATGACATTTTACAAATAGCGTTGCGATTGTTTTAATTTATGTTGACTGTCCCAGTCTGCCAGTTTCTTTGCCTTAAATCACTTATTAGCGACTGCATAAATTTTAATTATTTATGAGTATAAGTAAAACGTGAAGAATCAGTCATTAAAAAACTTGTGCGCGTTTTCACTAATACTTTATTTCTTATTAAAACTCTCGGCTTACGCCATTGCGTTAGTATTGTAAAGGACCCGTTATTTTAGCTACATATTTCGTATTCGAAAATATTTTTAGGAATGTAAGTTTTATCTATATTGAAAGAAAAATAATAAATAATACATTTTGTAGTTGCAATAAAAATAATCCAACATATTATATTTTTAAAATAATTGGATATTTTAAACAGTAGAGTTGATGTATTAGGTATATTGCATGTTTTAAGATCATAATTTAGTGAAATGTTACAAATCGAAGCGTTGTCGAAAACCGACGAGAACAGAAAGGTTGTATGAAATGGTTCTAATGAAAAAGGTTAGATCGTAGCTCACGTTGAACGCTTCATAGTAAATAACCTCCACAGAACTACTGGTTCTGGTATTGTGTCTTATTTCTTGTATATTATAAGGTTGACACAACTAGTAGTCCGCTATAGAGTATTTTCGTTGAAAGGCTAGAGTATCATGTAATTGAATATTTATTGTATTGTTAACAAAGTCTTGTGACGCGCCTATAACTGCAAGCATGGACGGGCTGAAAGTAGAAAAGCACCTAACAATAGATTTGTGTGGTCATAGATAGATAGGATGAAATGATGGTTCCGTTGTAAATATTTAAAATATATCCGAAACAGTCCTAAAATCTTACTTGTTATAGGATTACATTAAAATCCTTATAGATCGTACTCGACAGGTTTAAAATTTTAGCATAGCGATGGCGTAATAGTTCTGCCTATTTTCATATTAATATTCATAGTCGTATCTATCCACATTCATAATTGTGTTGTAAACTTATTGAACAAATGATGTAGCTTCATAGTATTTAATCTCAGTCTTAATAGTACACTACTTAAATAAACAGATACTTTGAGTGAAACATTTAATACCCCAATGTGTTAGTTCAATGTTATGTCGTAAATAAAGTTTCATGTACTCTTTATACTAAGTTATTATGTGTGCTCTAAATAACATCAATATTAACATTAACGGCTGCGAATTTTATATAAGTGTAATAGAAAATCAAAATATATTTCATGATATTAAAGTATATAATATATATCGATGTTTAAGTATAATATTGATACAATTATCTGGTTGTTAGTAACGTTTAACTCAGGTTTAACAGAATATACAAAGTTTAAACATAGTGCCTCTACGAAAGCTATCTCACATAACAAAGTATCTAGAAGTACATTATTTTTATAGTACAACTGTTTGTATCTGGTTCACTAGAATGTTAGTTTGAAGCATCTGTGAAAGTATCATATACACCATTATATTTAATATTCCATGTAATATACCACGATCAGCTACATTGTAAAGGCCCTTGCACCGTCACAAACATACCATGTCGTTTTGTTTTTTATTATTTCTAAGATATTCTGTGTTGCATGGGTTATGTTAGTATTAAATAATATTAATAGTAAGTAAAACCTAACTAGAGGTAATCATTATTGATAATGTTGTGTTAACTCCGTTGACCACTTGTCCAGTATTATATTATTTATTGTTTCTAACTTTAGCCAATAGTGAGCAAGGTGCAAGATGGCCTAAATATCCATTTATGTCTTGTTGCTTTACATCATAAAGCTATTCTTATTCTAAGCATAAAATACATGATATATTTTTTCGATCGTTTAATGATATTTATGTAGGAACGAGTAGGGTACATTTAGTTTTGTACATAATATGCCTTTGAGGTTTAAAAATTATACAGCTTGTACATTGTGGTGACATGTTATGCGCGCAGGGTGTGTCGCATGGTTGTGCGTCATGAGGGGAGAACCCCTGACCCAATGTCAACGCTGTACAATACACTAGCTTTCAACTTATTGAGCCCCATGTTGACACCATGCAGTTGCCTCGTCTGCACCAAGTTTTGATCTGCAACCCATAATTCGGTAGAATTTGTTGTTTCAACGTTTTATGTTGTCGCTATAATAATAATAATAATAATTCCATTTATTTCAATCAATGTCAGATCATACACACAATATACATAATACCAAAATTCAATTAAAATATTGTCGCTATGTAAGTCGAGTCTACGCTACCCTTTTCTATGTCATATGCTTGGCATATGATCTTGGCGAACAACTATTGTCTGTTAAGTGCGAGTTAGTTTCTTTTTAATATTGTCTTGTTCTGCATTGTACACGCATTAATATATTTGCGAAAGAAACTGTTTTATATTATTATTAACAATTCTTGTACTTGATCGACCCTGTCAAGGCAAGGCATCTTCAAATTAAAAATCATAAAGGCCCAAGAATATATTTTTTTGAGAACGTGTCCTATAATACGAGTATAACTCCAATTTGTGCATGGCGATATTACATCCATGTGTTTTTTTTGTAATACACACTAAACGTTACTCAATTTGAACGCGAGTTAAGTTGCGTAACTCGAAACTTATCTAATTTTCAAGGTTTATAATACTCGAATTCAAAAGTTAAAATGACCTTAAAATAAGAAAAGGTTTAGGAAGCATTCAAATAATTCAAAGTCACGAGTTATATCCGATATCAAGTAACCACAGAAAGCGCTCAACGATTCCATAAACGCATAAACCTAATATCTAAAAATATTATTCGAGTAGCTGTTGAATCTCACTGTAGTACGAACAAGACATGTATTATTGATCTTTGCATTTCGGTCAACAGTTTTAAACACGCTTAAGGAAAGACGTAGAGTAGAACCGACTAGAACCCCTCTCTACTAGTACATATTACCACGCTTTTATTTAATCAAAAATGTATTTTAACAGTCATTGAAGTAAAAATACCTATTTCTTTACAATATTTAGGTGACAGCATTTTGCTAAAAGACAATTCCGCTTAAATAGTACACCTGTTAGTAATTTAATTGCTAATCACAGACGTTCTATGAAAATATGTAGAACTAAAATAGTAAACCATTTTGAAATATCCTAGTGTCCTAAATGTCATTTTGTCTATAATTATAATAAGTTTTCGAGGGAATTTATTTTCATTAAAGATAACATATGGGATGAGACGTGCGTTTTTATTTTCAAATCCTTAGCTTTCGTCCCTGTTGCCGACAACTGGTGTTAGTTGCGTATGAAAATATGTTAGCGGTATATGAGCAGTGAGGCAGTTGCCCGGGCCAGCAGTGTGCGGGCGGCAGCGTCGTCGCCGGTACTCTGTAGGTGTGCAACAAACACGAAGGGAAAGTATTGTGTTGCGGAACCGCGCGCGTCACGCCCCGCCTGTTACACTTCTCGGATTTTAGCATGAGCCGCTCGGCCTCAAGGTGATCGACTGCCCGCCCGTTGTCGAAATCGCGCCGGTCTCATTCAATACGTTATTACTGCGACCTACCCGTCTGCCATTGCGCAATTAACACCGTCCAGGTGATCTGTTCATAATTCATTGGCATCGCTAGTCATCATAGTACGTAACTTTTATTTTTATTTAATATTTTGTTTAACTGTTGTGTAGACACAGTGTGGTTGTTCCAGATGCGGTTAGCTTTCTGTACGATATGTGTATTGGCGATGGTGGCGCTATCTGTGTGCCGTCCGTATGACCCAGAAGACGAGGGCTTGAAAGATGTACTGCCCTCTAGCGGGCAATTCGAGGCGTTTTACCCGCGCGAGGCGCACGGCATACCGAACGGTTCGTCTCGGCCTGCACATGGCCATGGTAGTTTCTACAAGCACCGCAACCCGGCGCTAGTTGACGTGAAGAATGCAGCCGCGTATGGTTTCCGTTTCGACGGCATGAGGAGATTCAATTTTGATGATGAGTGAGGGGTTTGTAAAATGTGTAAAATATACATTCTTTTTTTAGGTATTGTTAATTTCCTTGGAATATAGCAATTTCATTGTAAAATATTTCTTTTTCAAATAAAGTTTTTGTCTTACCTAAATGGTTTTTTCATTACATCAATCATCAATTATTACAGCAATCCTTCAAGTTATTGTTAAATAACACGGATATTAGTATGAAATGTAAGTACAGACGCTAGCACATCAACCTATCCTAAATTGTTAAATCCCAAGCGGATTATGATCTTTCTTCTTTTGTCATAACGTTGAAAATCTATTAAAATGTCAGATTGGGGAGGTCGATGTACTGTATACCTACCTAGCTCTCATATTTCTATGTGAAGTGACTACTTATTTTATCCACTTTCTAATTTGTTAAATTAATCACATAGATCATATAAATGTATGTTAGGTACATTCATTTATATGATCTGTTTATTGTTTATTGTCTTTCAGTTTTAGATTGGAAGCTTATGAGAATGAATCTAAGCGGATGATGACAAGACCACCACCATGATGCGGATATCCGGGAAAACAAAGCGATACATTGCATATTAAAATCCAGGATCAACACCATAAAGTCTAGATTTCAATGAAATGGTTTGATATGTTCTTCGTTCCAGGTATCGGCTAAAAAAACGATGGAGATGACTTGTAACACATTAGCCATCAGTTTCATCTACGAGGTAGGCAGGTAAATATCTAGGTCTATAAGAATAAAAACAACAGTCCGGTCACGACTTTGATCTAAGTAGTGAGCGGATTGCCGGGTGGCACGAATACGACATTAGTTACCTACTTTGTAAGTTTGCGAATTCGGCACTGGCGGCGCCTCGTGGCGTGTTTCAAACATTTCTAAACGTTCGATCCTACTGTGCGCAGCCTCGCGCTTAGTTACCGCTCACAGCGGCAAGGGGTCGTAGGATTTGAGTAATAGTTTTGCAACTATTATACCCGTCGTGGGTAGTAGGTGGCTTTTTGCCATAATCTATAACTAAGTATATTGGTCAACTCCATGTCCAGCATAGTGTCAAATGCACACGAAGTCCCGACCATCAAAATTGACTTTATGTACCTACATCTACCGCGTCTACTAAAGCCTACAGTCTAAAGGTATAGTGGAACTATTTACATCTAGAAGGTTATTGTCAGAGATGGGCCGATTATGTCTTTAGCGCACTAGCCGACTAGTCGGCTATACCGATAATTCCTGACGGTAGAGTACTATTTAAAATTTCTTCATTTCAAAATCACCATACTCCTTAAGGCGGCTTTCTGTGGCGATTTTTTTAATAAATAAGACGACATTTAAGACTATTTACAAATATGTCCCCTTAAAAACATTATTCTCCCTTCGGGGTCCTATCTATGCAGTCGGTTAAAAAAAAGTTAGAATAGAGTCAGTCTCCATTGCATTTTCGTCGGCACAATTGCGCCTTGCACATGCGCGGAGATGCTGGCCCCTGGGAGCGGCCGGGGCTCACATGCTATGATTGGATGGCGAAATTAATCACGAGCCCGGATATTGATTTATGACCAAAAACATTTACACAATGAGTACGAAGTTTTATAAGGGCAAGGTAGAATTTATTGTTTAAAAAAACTGTTTTTTGAAGACTTTCTTTTTTAAAAGGAAACGGTTGTTTTTGAAGTCGGTTACCTTTTTTTTAAGAAGTTTTTTTGGTTCAGATATTCAACAAAAGTCGGCCCAGGAATCTTTGTATCATTTGTATAATCAGCGTCTTTGAAAATGTGCCATCCAAGTAACGGGTCCATGCGGCCGACGTTCAATTATTGTTGGATACCAAAACAATTCTCCAAAATGTAAGGAACACTTTTCGTGTCAAAATCCGATCAGCCCCACGAAACATAATCTCGTAGCCCCGTATGCTACGAGATTATGTTTCGTGGGGCTGATCGGATTTTCCTTAAACTCTCCTCCATTCCTTAAACTTCATTTTTTTTTAAGTCGGTTAAAAACGACTCGCTGTTTGTTTAGTCCTGAGGGCTCTGACTTGTCCTAGACAGTTTGAGATATGTACGAGTTATGTATAATGTACGCGACTGATGGGAATGTGACAATGCAAGCGTTTTTGAATCATTCGGAATATTAGTTTTGGGGAAAAATCCTAAAAAGTAAATTAAATACTTCCTCATTACATTTCAATGAACTAGTGATAAGTTTGTGACTTTATGTAGTTTAGTCGTGGTCGCGGGACCGCTTGTAAAGGTAACCGTGACCCTAGAACGCAATGGGCAAGTGAAGGAATTGGATGCACCCAATTCCTTCAGGTGCCCATTGCGTTCTAGGGTCACTTAAGAGTCTGACAGTCCGCTCCACTAAGGGCGGACTCATTTGTTGATTCCACCACCTAAAAAAATACATGTAGGTTAGGCCTTTGCTTATGGTCGCGGGACTGTACGAATTACCGTGACCCCGGAACGTAAAGGGCTATTGAAGGACACCGTGGATTTTAGTCAGTACGAGTCTGACAGTCCCTCCCGCTCTGCCCTGGGCGGGAGGACTCAGTGGCTGATTTTACCACGATTAAAAAAACCTTTTCAGCCTTTGCTTATAGCGGTATTTAAAAAGTTTATGTAGTCTCAGAACATAAATTATAATGAGATTAAATAATGACCACCGTAATGCTTTAATACCCTTAGTAATTTTACCAAATATATATACTTAACACCAGAAAAATTAAGTCTAAAATTGCAATAGCAATAGCTATTTTACGGCACTTCAAATTGTATTCGAACACCAAATGTAGTAAATGGTCACCAAAACCAAACGAGCATATTAATGCGCTATTTCTGCCTAAGATTGCCGCAAAATGTAGGTTTAGCAAAGAAGGTATTAATTGTGTGAATGTTTTAAATGCTAATAGTCGTTATTTCGAAACACAAAATACCGATGTTCAAATGCCTGAAGGGACGAAATCCCGAATCGGACCAAGCTCGGATCCTTATGGCACCCCGACACGGACAGGTTAGGTTAAAAGGTTTATTTTTCTGGTAAACTCTAGAGCCCTGCGAAGCGGTGCTCCGACTTTTTAGGCAACTTTTAATTGTTTTAAGGATAGGTTTACAAAAAAACGTTTTTCTCTGAAACGGTCACAGTTTCAGTATTTTGAACTTCGGGATTTTAAAATTTCGACCAAACAACCATTCGGCGTTTCAATTTTGCACGTACGTCCATCGGTATTTTAAAATTCGGAATTTTGATAGATACTCAATAATTTGGTGTTCATTAAATATTTTTGGGTTAACAATGATTTTTTTGGAGTCAGTTTACTTAAAGGATAGCAAGATAGTAGTATAGTACAATCTTTGGTTATAATTTTACATTAAAATGCTGTTTTATGTTTTGTGATCATTTACTACGGAGTAATTTTACATAAATAGGATAGCGACGTGTTAAAACTTTGGTTGTAAATTAAAATTAAAATGCGGGTTTAGTTTTGGTGATCATTTACTATTTTTGTCTGTTATATGTTACTTTATCTGGTGGTAAGTCTTTTTTTTTTTTTTAAAAAAAAAACGTTGCGCCACACTAGGAATGAAAAACATAATCCATTTATAATTTTATTATCTACATCCGTTGGATCTTCAAGAAATGATCGATGGACTCTTGAGTATTGATACACTCATCGTTGGATCTAATCCTCTGTTCATTGTATTGGCCCGATTTCAATTGACTTCCTGCCTCAAATCGCTTCAATTATTTACTTAACAACTACTTTAGAACTGTTGGTGAGCAAAATGGACTGTAGGTAATTTGAAATTGGAGGATGATGGAAACACTGATAGAATGAATAATTAAATTTATTAACAGAAATAACTTGATAAACTATACTTGCAAGGCAAATTGGACACTTGACAACAACAACTGACATTTATTTGAACAGACAAAATCATTATAAAAAATAGTTCTTAAAAAGAAAAGGTGGCATCCCAGCCAGTCGCCAACATACCGGACCCCCAGTGGAACACTAACAACCTGTGGCTACTGGCTGGGAAGCAGCTTCCATTAACACGAGCTTACGGGCCGGTCGGCGCAGTATGCCGCCCCTAGTGCGGACATCTGCCACGCGGACCGCTCCGTCTGGCCCTGGGTAGATCGACACTATTCTTCCTAACGGCCATAAGCCGCGAGGAAGGGTAGGGTCGGCGATTAGAACCACGTCTCCCTCACTGAAACTGAATGTGTTGGTGGAGGGTCCCCTTGCTCGGAGCGTGGGCAGGTACTCGCGCAACCATCGTGCCCAAAACTGATCTGCCAGACGTAAGCTTCGACGCCAGTCACACCTTCTGTCTAAGTCTGCGTCTGTGAGCGTGCTGGTCCAAGGTACGACTGAAGAGGAACCCAGGATAAAATGGAAAGGAGTGATCGCTTCTGGTGAGTCGGTTGAAGATGGCACATACGTGAGAGGTCTCGAATTTATTATGGCCTCTGCCTCAAGGAGTAGTGTGGAGAGTACGTCTTCTTTTAAAACTTTTTCGGCGAGGCAGGCTCTCAGGGCTGTTTTTACGGTTCTTATCAATCTTTCCCATTGAAGTTGGTGCCATTATCTGTAAATATTGTTGAAGGCGATCCTCGGCGAGCTATAAAACGTCTTAGGCTCATAATGGCAGCATCGGATGAAAGTGAGGTAACAAGTTCTAAGTGGATGGCTCTCGTTACTAGGCATGTGTACAGCGCGACGTAGCGTTTTTCATGGCGTCGGAATATTGTGACAGTGATCGGACCGAAATAATCTAGGCCCACGTGCGTGAACGGCCTCTTGTGATGGTCGAGACGCTCTTCCGGTAGATTGCCGATTTGAGGTTGAGCAGGTTGACCCTTCCACCTTCTGCATTGGAGACAGGCTTTGGCTACGCTACGGATGCTGTTTCTTGCTTTGAGTATCCAAAACTTCTGCCTGAGCTCATTAAGGACAAGTTCGTTGAAACAATGTGCGGCGTGAATATGTTCATGAAGGATGATGAGTCGTGTGACGTGATGGCGACCATCCAGAATTGCAGGCGATATGGCTCTCTCACTCACTCCTGGCGCATACTTTATCCGTGAGTCCAGTCGCAGCAAGCCATCCTGGTCAAGAGTTGGCGCGAGTTTTGCTATTCGGCTGTTTTTGGGCACGGGCTGTGAAGATTCGACTGCTTTCAGCTCATCGGGGAAGCTGTCTCTCTGAGCTCGTTGGAGTATCATCTTCTCAGCTGTTATGATGTCCGCCGCGTGAAGTTGTGAAGGAGATGTGGTACCGTCGATGTATATATTAGAATTTTGATCTATTGGCCGAGACAATTTAAGCCGGAACAATCGCGCACCCTGGAGAACACGGGCGGTAGCGCGCAAAAGGCGCAGCCAAGAGCTGAAACGCGTCGCGTCAGGTACTGGACTCGAGAACGGAACGTCGAGGAGCAACCCCACCAGCTCCGATTTTAACTCGAGGTCTGGTAGAGTCTCCTCGATGTCAGCAACTCGCTCGGTCGGCCAGGCGTATGGCGGCTGTAACAGAAACGGAGGACCTGTAAACCATCGATGAGACTGTGTGAGGTTTAATTTTTTAGGTTTTGTAGCATCGTCGGCGACGTTGAGAGAGGTAGGGATCCACCTCCAGTTGGACGGGTTGGTGGTTTCTAATATCTCTCCCAACCTGTGCGCCACGAATGGTTTAAACGTCCGAGCATCACTCCGAATCCACTTAAGGACGGTGGTTGAGTCTGTCCAAAAAGTGATCTCGGAGGGCTTGATTCGATGAGCTTGCAAAATTGTTTGCGCGAAACGAGAGGCTATGAGCGCAGCTTGTAGTTCAATGCGTGGAATTGAGACCGGCCTTAAGGGCGAAACGCGTGCTTTACTGCCGATTAGAGTCGTAGACACGGAGTTGTCATCGTAACTAAAACGCCAATAGGCAGCACATGCATAAGCTTGTTCGCCACCATCGGCTACTACATGCAGTTGGGTATCCACTACATCTGTCCTAGTCATATACCAACGAGGTATTTTTATGTAGGATGCGACCTGCAATTGTAGAAACCAGTCTTTACATTCATTTACGTACGTATCGGGAAACGGTGAGTCCCAGCCGACCCCTGCCCTCCATAGTTTCTGTATCAGAATGCGGCCCCAGATGATGACCGGCATTAACAAGCCGAGTGGGTCATAGACCTTCATGACGTTTGACAGGAGACTACGTTTGGTTAAGGTGTCGGCCGGTAACTGCGAAACTGCTCGGAAACCCAGCGAATCCTGACGTGGGTTCCACTTAACACCCAATACGCCAACCTCGCTACTAGGCGGTAAATAAACGTCGGAGGTTGCGTCGCTTCGAAGTTCCTTTGGGATGAGTGAAAGTGCCTCCGGAACGTTTGACGTCCACGCGCGCATCTTAAAACCACAGGCTTTGTGAACGGTGACTACGTCGGCGGCCAACTGCGCCGCGTCGGTGACACTGGAGTGGCTACCTAAATAGTCGTCCATATAGTGGTCGTCAATTATTGCCTTACAGGCGGCAGGGTAATCAGCTTGGAGTGTTCTTGCATTTTTGTTTTTAATGTAGAGTGCGATGAAAGGACTCGAAACCGCGCCGAAAATCATAGAGGACATACGAAACTCTTTCAGTTCGCCTTCTTTGTTACGCCAAAGGAAGCGTTGGGCGTCTCTGTCTCTTGGAGCGATTTTTATTTGAGGGAACATTTCTTTTATGTCACCGTTTAGAGCCACGGCGCCTTCTCTAAAGCGGAACAAGATATCCAGTAAAGAACAAAGTAAGTCCGGACCTTGTAGGAGCAGGCTGTTTAAACTTACACCCTTCGTTGCCGCGGCGGCGTCGTGGACCGCTCTGAGTTTCTTCTTTTGGGGGTGAAATACGCCGAAAATAGGCAGGTACCAGCGAATACCAGTTTCTACGTCAACGCAGAAACTATTTGGTGGTTTTCGATGGTGATAGGTGATCGGTTCGCACTCCTCAGCGTAGCCTTTTGCGATAACATCGTCTATGAATTTGTTAAAGGCTGTGGCAAACGATTCATCTTTTGCCATCTGGCGTTCGAGGGCCTTGAAGCGCGATAATGCCTGCGGATAACTGTCAGGTATAGTCTTCGGCAGTTCTTTCTTCCAGGGTAGGCCAACTTCAAAATGTCCGTCATCAAGTTGGCGCGCCGATGATTCGATAATATCTACGGCTCGTTTATCGTCATCGTTTGGGCGAGGGGCGCTTTTCGTTATGCCTAAGGCATCGATGTCATATTGACTTTTGATGAGAATGTCTAAATCGTCCGATACGAGGTTCACAAATTCGAGTGGCTTAGACGAAACGGAAAGCGCGCCGTGAATTACCCAACCTAACAAAGTTCTCGAGGCGACGGGATCACTCTTCTTGCCACATCGCACTTCGCGACTTAGAGACAGGTGCCAATCGGGCGCACCAATGAGGACAGTAGGGGTGACGTCAGTGAATGAAAGTTCGTCGGATAAATCTACTAAGTGGTCATAGTCTGAGAAAATAATTTTGCCTGGGTGTTGCGCGCGCAGCCCCAAAGGTTTGATCGCCCGCGCGTGTTTCACTAAATAACGATCAGACAAATTTCGACCTCGAACATAAAAGTCTACGTAACTTACGTCAACTTCTTTTGTCATACCACTGACGCCTTCAATGCGCAGCCGTTCCTGACAGGTGGGTTTGGCGCCGATGCGCGCAGCAACCTCGCCGTCAATGAGCGTCGCAGTACTGCCCTCATCGAGTAACGCCGTCGTCTGGAACTCGCCGTCAGGACCCTCGAGCACGATCGGGACTACCTTCAGCAGCCCGCGAGGGCGATCTGTTGACTGTGGAGTCCCTGTGACATTTATTAAGATATCTGATGTATTTCCAATTTTGACAGATGGTTCATTTTTGTTGGTTAAATTGTCCACGTTGACAAGAGTGGGTGGTTCAGCAAACAAAGTTTGAATGTTGTTGCATTGGCTGCTGGATGCTACGCTAGGTTTGGAGTTTGCTGTCGTTGTGCCGTGCAGGAGCGCGTTGTGACGTTTCGGGCATCCGTCTACTCCACAACGTTTGGCGCGACAAAAATTCCAAGTGTGTGGGTTGGACTTCAAACACCGGTAGCATATTTTTGTTTCACGGACCCAACGCCATCTGTCGTCTAATGAAAGCGCTAAGAAAATTTTACAGGTTTTTATGTTGTGAGATCCTTGTTTACAAAAGGTACAACGCTCGGGCACTTTGTCGTTAGATACGGTAGCATGAATTGTTTCCTTCTTCACTTGGAATTTAGAAGGATGCGTTGTGTTCTGTGCCTTAACCGTACTGTCGGCAACAAAGTTATATTTTAACTGTTTATCAGCCTCTACTAAAAGAAATCGTGACAAAATATCCAATTTTGTGAGGTTTGGTTGGTCGGGTGCATAAACGGAAGCAAAGTCCGTAAAACGAGCGCGCGTGTGCTCGCTCAACTTCATCAATATGCACCGAAAGAGCTCTGGTGACCATAAATATTCGCTCTGATTAAGTAGCTTAAGCGTTGTCACGAAGTTGCGTAATTTATTTGCTAAACGGTTTAATTCTTCGGGAGAACTTAGCTTGTGACTGTTGCGCAGCTCGGTGACCTCGCGGGCGATGAGAAGTTCCGGGCGCGCGTACGTCTGCTCTAGGGCGTTCACGATGTCGTCCGGTTCCCCAGAAGTCCACAAAAGAGACGCCACGGCCTGGTACGCCGGACCGCGCACAGCGTTGTTTAAACGATCTAAATTATCCGACGGAGAAAAATTAGATTTAGTTCGTTCATAACTTCTCTTGAACGCCATCCACTGACTAACTTCGCCCGAGAACGTGACGAGTTCCGGTCTCTTTGGTCTGTTGGAAAGGGCGTTTATAGCTTGGGTAAGCTGAGTTACGGGGTCTGAAATAGGGCGTTCAGTCGTATTTAACTGTTGTGTTGTATCGTCGTGGTAATTGTTACCGGCGGCGCATGTAAATGACGACGGGGCTGCATGGTTGACATTCGGTACACAGAACGATACCGTGTTGGTAGGAGCGGCCGGCTGTGAATGTTGTCCTTGGGGGTTGCCCAAGGTGACAGTCGGTGCCTCACCAGGCATGTTTGCGTTAGTTACCGTGCTCATGTTCTGCTCGTGGACCCACGCCGTGGTGCGTTTTGTGGAATGAAAAGACAAACGTGAACAATGGGATTTAGAAGACTTATCTGATGCTTCCAAAGCGGCTAGACTGGCTTGTAGTTCCGTCTCTTGCGCCTCAGCTTCGAGGCGGGCAAGCTCACGGTCACGTTCCGCCTCACGCTCAGCTTGTTGTCGTGCACGCTCCACTCGGCGCCGCATTGCGTCAGCTTCGATGGCCAGTTTTTGAGCGCGGACGGTCGCCGAAGACCTCGAGGAGTGAGTGCGTTCACTGCACGACTGTAAACTATGAACACTATGTGCGCTGCGTGAGGGTGCTTTTGCATTTGCGTCTAAAACCGAATTAGATCGAACGCTTGGACAAATTGCGAGGCTAGGTTGTGCCTGGTTGCAAGGTTCAGTGCCCGCGGGCTGTGTAGTCGAGCTAATTGGTAATGCCAAAGCATCCTCTGTTGCTGTTGCCAAAGCCGGCCGGGCGCCGCCCCGTGAACGGAAGGACCAAAAATGTTGGTGAGCAAAATGGACTGTAGGTAATTTGAAATTGGAGGATGATGGAAACACTGATAGAATGAATAATTAAATTTATTAACAGAAATAACTTGATAAACTATACTTGCAAGGCAAATTGGACACTTGACAACAACAACTGACATTTATTTGAACAGACAAAATCATTATAAAAAATAGTTCTTAAAAAGAAAAGGTGGCATCCCAGCCAGTCGCCAACAAGAACCGTTACGAGTTTTTTCGACAATCATAGTGTCACTTTGTTGACTACTCCCTTTAAAGAATTCACGCTCTGTGTAGCAGAAGGCAGAGCAGGGAGCTCTGCGAGTTGGTTTGATAATGAACACGTCCCGACAATTCGATACGAGTGTCAGTCGCATCCTTCCTATTGCCATTACGTGGTCACCAGACCGCGAGCGCCGTCCTTTTATACAAATCGCTCTTATCGGAGTTGGTGGGACCGGGGGACAATTTTATTGTCAAAATATTAAAGTACATAGTAAACGCAAACGCCACTTGATTGATACATTTTCACCTTTTCGCAAATATACTTTTTTGGTTCAGGTTCACACTGACTGTTTGAGCCCACTGCAGCTTTAATCCAGTTAATTTAAATCTCACTAAGTATTTAATATACTGTGCTCAGTAAGTGAAAAGTACCGTCTTTTCACAGTTGACTGAGTTCAATGCGGATCATCCATAAATCAAAGTTATTGACCGAGTACTCGTTCACCTAGAACATCTGATCAATTTCCCCACGTCAAGTTTATGTAGGTACTTAATAATAGTGTGTCTATTATACTCTTAGTCGATAATTTAACCCAAGTAAAGTATAGACGCAACATTCGATTCACCTCACTTTAAAAAGACTATGTCAAAACATTAGCCGCCCTCAGAAAAAAGTGTGAAATTATCTTAAGTGGCCAGTATCTAAGAAAGCCCTTTTTAAAATCAGGCTAATATAACGGTACGTTCTAAGTAAAGATAGAAGTGTAGATAAGTTAATAAGATTATTATTATACCTCATGTTGAGGTCGGGGACCGGCTTTTAAGGACGGAATGTTTCTGAAACCGTGTATAAAAAACGAGTGATCCCCTGGGATCGGTCATTCCGCGGCCGAAGTGGGTGCACGCATCTTCGTTCCCAAAATAACGATTTTTTTTTGTGTTAAGGCTCCTTAATTCTTCGTTTGACTTGAACCAGTAGTTTTGAGTTCAGTCTCGGAGGGGGTGAACGTTGAGCCACATCTCTCGTCCAGTTAGTACGTCTCAACAAGTGCCATGTATCCGGATACAGTCAGAGTGGTGAGTTAAGTTGTCCATTTGCGATTGTTTTTGTTAGTTAATAGTGCTAATGACTTATTATACATATTCGCTATTTTTACAGTGATTATGAGTTTTTTCAGTATATTAAACATAACATTCAAATTAGTTTATTTAGGAAACAAAGTAAATAAAAAAGGGTTACATTGAAACAACATTAACATAACTATGTTTAAATAAAAAAAGAAATTCCTACGATGCCAGCAGTCATACAATGAGTTTATCACTTTTTCGTGTTTACATTATTCGTGCTTAATGATTGTCTATTGTTAAGTAAAATTTCAATTTATATGACGGCAATAACAAGGCTGAATGGATAGTTGATGAGAGCAGGGAGTGTGGCGAGTGATGCAAGTCACTCTACTGCCTCACTGGCCGGGCGAGTCACTGGCTCGAACCCGGCGACCGTCTTTTAACATCTCTGTTTTGACACCCATCCATTTATTGATTTATTGTTATTGAGATATCGACTTGTTGATTTATAAAATCCCTATTTGTTTTGTTACGTTTTCTTGCTTGCTGTATTTTTTCTAGAGAAAACAGAAACAAATTTCTTATAGATTTCATTTACGTTTCACAAGTGAAAGAACAAAATAACCTGCAGTAAATAAAGTTAAAGTTGATGACTTAAACGCATTCGTAGGCGAAGCGTTGAAAATAAATTAAACATTTATGAGTTTGGGACTCGAACGCACCATTTAACGATTATCTACGGACCGCCACAAATCTTTTTATAATGTATCTGGCAAAACACAGGATCGTAAAGGCTCACACACTCAATAAAAAAACAGGATTTTTATCCCAAATTAAAGCTCAAAATATTGTAATTACTTCCCAACAATTAATAATTCCTCTATTCATTTTCGAAACCAATTCTGAATGGGAGTTTCACAGTCGACAAACAACATCCTTGTTTATTTTAAAAACTATAATTAACAAATGCATAATTGAGTAGTTGGGATTTTATAACATACGATCATTAATCTTGAGCGTTAGTAGATGTGGATGCCTGTAATTAGCTCGAAGACGAGAGTTACACACTGTATGTATTATTACTATAAAATATTTTCTTGATAAAACAATTATAATATTACTTAGGAATGTATTATTATGCTTGCGTTCTAATTTGTAAGGAACTCCCTTAACGGCTCTGCGAACTTTTGCTTTGCGCTCCGCCTGCCTTTATAATCTGATTCCGAAATATCGAGATAAATAATGTTCGTAGTACATGTTTAATACCTAGACGGATCATGGATTTTAATTTGATAATACAACAATTTAGTCTCCAAAATTTGTCGCTAAATCTCTAAAGTCGGTGTCTGGTTCAAAAGTGATATACTACACCAATACACCTTGTATTGGTTGCTGAATTGGAGTCAGTTTTCCCAGCTTGGCTTCGTGTGAATCTCAAAAACTAGTTTATCAAGCGGATGTTTGTTTCTCCTAGATTTTGTCGTAAATTTGTCACCATCTCACAGATTTTGTCGGGTCTTAATTTAGAAGATATAATGAATTCAATTGTTTAGTCCAAGAGCTAGTATACTGTACCTTCAAAATGTAGTTAGCACTTGGACTATACGTTAAACTTGAACAATTCCAAGATGGGGGTTAAGCCAGTGACAGGGACACCTTATTTTTACATAGTTATTTAAACTACATGGTCTTCATGGCCACATTATGGCATTTTCTACATGTCATCTTTGGCTTACAAGATTGATATGCCTACATCAGTGTAAAAAGAAAAATATTTTCTAAAACAATTATGGTGCGTGTTTTATTAAACCTACTTTCAGTAAAATTACTGACTACATAAAGAATCACCTACTTACCCTGCCCAGTAATTTTTCAACTGTCTGATGTATTGCATCATTACCTTTACTATTATGAGAAAGTGGAGTATTGTTATGTATTGCCGACTTGCACACCTATCATTGTAAATAACGAGTTATACTTTCGTTTTCCTCTTATCTCTTATATGGAGTGCGCTGATTATATATTTTGTTTTTGTTTTACATTTTTCGGTAGTTACGTGATTGCTTGATGTAACTGTACCTAAGTTTTTTGCCTTGTTTTTAATGACGGCGCTGCGACAGCTGTGTCGTGAGTTTTTTTAATGCCACGTTGGCTATCAGTCTCAAGTGTTACTGTTTAGTGTTAGTCAGTGTTCGACTTCTAGTTCGGATAGTGGATGTTAATATTTTTTTTATTTCTGTGTCCCACCGCAGATAAAAGGCCTCTTTTTTCTATTTCCAAGTTTTTGGCAATTTCTGGCCATGCTTGTCCGGTGATATTATGAACGTCACAGCACCTACGCCGCGGTTAACTTCGGCGGCGATGTCCTCCTTCAGGCACCTAGTTTAATAACGAGCTATATAAATAATTACTTGCTCGCTTTACCCTGTTCTTCACCCGTTAGCCGCCCAATTGTACGAGTAGATTTCTTCTAAATCTCTTAAAAAAGTTTTGTTTTATGCCTGTGCAGTTTCATTCTACTACTTTAATAATATCGACTGTCCTTCTTAGTTGCCTTCCCACGAAACTCTGTCCATCTCCTTTTTACTTAGCTCTTAAATAATTTTTATCTTTTTTAAGTTGCCGCTCACTCTCTTATGGAAGTTAAAATGTTTAAGAATTTGTATTATATAATTGGTATTATATTCTTAAACATTTTTATTTTTTACATACACAAGCACCTAGACAGACCCAGAACAACTACTTGTAGATCATACAAATATTTGTTCTGTGCGGGAATCGAATCCACGGCACGCAGTGTAGCGCTCTAACGGTCAGCTACCGCGCCTGCCATTCCGTCAATCTTACTTTTTACTAATATTATAAACGTGAAAATTGTTTGGATGGACGGATGTTTGTTACACTTTTACACAAAAACTACTGAACGGATTTGGATAAAATTTGATATATAGATAGTTTATAATGTATGGATTAATACATAGATTTTTTATCACGATTTTATCTTTTTTGATTTTTTCTTTTTCGCCAATCTAATTTAACCTGGTTTTCGTTTGTTTTTAGATGCAGTTCCTCCTAAGTTTGGCGCTGGTCGCCTCTTCAGAGGCTTTCTTCCTGAAATGGGGCTCCGATTCATCGTAAGTATTCAAGTTTGTTTCACTTTATGTTATAAAACGATATGTTTTTTTTTTGTACAATCATTAGCGAATTATTTGACTTCTTATTGCGAATTTTCATTATAAATATTTATACAAAAGTTATGAATTATCTACTCACCTGTATTATCGTAACGAAAGTTTTATAGAACAATGTCTTAGGTCCCGCTACGTACTTCTGTATCTTCTCTAATAAACCGTAGGCACTTTTTTTGGGATGGCTTATCATAAAATCTATCCTCCAGGGTGGAGCGGCCCCTTCCGCCGACTTGACGGATTTAAAACCACCATGTTCGCTAAGGCCCTAACTGTAGCCTTAGTTCCTTAGCCTCTCTGAGTATCCTCAAAGAAAAATCTTAAAAAAAAGAGGAGGCCTAGCCTTTTTGTGACATTTTCTTACTTCTGTGCGTCTCTTCTTCATCTCTTCCGCGCGAATTTTGACGATATCGTCGACCCAACGCGCTTTTGGTTGGCCCTAGTTTCTTTGGCCAAACCATGGCAACCATTCGGTCAAAACCTCACTTCATCTTTCATCTTCGATCTTAGATGATTGGTAGATACTCACTGGTAGTTAGATTAAACATTGAAACTTCCATACACAAAGACCTGGACCCGGAACAACTACTTGTAGGTAATACAAATAATTTTGTTCCGTGCGGGGATCGATCCCGCGACACGCAACGCAGTCAACCGCTCAGCCACAGAGCCAACCGTGTCGCCAGTTTTAAAAGCCGTATCTTTGTCAAGTTTGGACAAAAGAAAAATACAGGCCAATTATTTTTTTTTTTTCAATATTTTTAGACAATTTAACTGACAGACTTTTCTTTACAAGCCGAAAATGTTTATCAACATAGCAAGTTGGCAAGAACTGGCAGATCTTATGTCCCCCGAAAATGTGGTAACTAGGGGTGCACGCAGCTTATAGTGATTCTTTATGAATACCGGTGTTAAACAATGACATGTAGTCTTTTTTTAATTTACTATTGGTTCGCGTTTGACGACTAGTACCTGATGGTAAGCGAAGATGTGGTTAAATAATTATCTAGTATGTTGTACCTACTTTGTCTTTGTCTCTGCATCACCCTAAGGTAGACTGGTAGATAATGCCTAAGGCATTAAGTCCGCCGCTGTACACGTTTTTTATAAGTTGTGCATAAAGTTTAAATAAATAAGATGTGGTCGCTGGTGAAGCACGCTGTCTAGAAGTAAACTATTCACTCTTGACTTGAAGACCCTAAGGTTATAGCTGTCGGGACATACAGACCCCGGCATGGAATTCCACTCCTTAGATGTGCGCACAAGACACCGATTGTGTGTACTGCCAAGCTAATTGTGGAATCAATTAGCTTGGCAGTTACCGATAACACGTCACATTTACACAACGTTGCTGATAAAAAAGACCACGTTTCCTTGTTCGTGAAAATATGTTTTATATGTGCATTTTCATGCCCCTGACATAAATGAAATACTTGAACTTTTTATCAGGTGTTTTTGCTGTGAACATTTTAACAAATACAATTTCTGTTTTCTTTGTGTTTTACGTTTTTTTAAAAAGTACAACCTATTTGATGTACAGTAAACGGAGTACCTAGTTACATAAGAGCTATTCTACTTCCGGTTTTGTTAGTGAATAATAATAGTAAACTTTCGCCCGCGGCTTGGCTTGTCCCTCTGTCTAATAACCGTCTTCAGCGTCCCGCATCTACCATTGTATCGAAATTCATCAAAATCGGAATAGCGGTTTAAGCCTTACAAACAGACAAATACTTTACAATTATCAGAAATAAATACTTAGTCAGACAAAGAACCTTACATATATTCATATCTACAATGATAATTGTTTATGGAGCTAATAGATCTTTCAAGCAAAAGTAATACAAGGACACAAATTTGTTACAGAAGCCAGTCCTCTGCCCAGAAGACGTGGGTACAGCCTCTGCCACCAAATATGTCTCCAGGCTACCGGTACCAATACACGTACACGCCGTACGAGTCGCGCAAGGTGTACCAGGTCCAAGCTCCACAGTACCAGCACCAACAGCCCGAGATAATGCAGCAGAACCTGCAGCCCATCCCGATTAGTGTGCCAGCGGGGGCCAGCCTCACCCCTGTGTCCCTCCAGCACGTCCAACTCGTCCCCTGTATGTGTCCTGTCGCCCCTGAGGAGGCCGAGAAACTCCAGGAGCAAGTCGGCCCCGGCCCCTACATGGCACAGACCTACAACCAACCAGCCTACACAGTGGCCCAACAAGTCCCAACTGACAACGTACAGAACTCAAACAAACAATAGAGTCAAACTTCAAGTTATCTCACCAATGACTCGCTCACTTTATGTATAATTTATTTCTAATTTAGGTAAACAGAAAGCGTCTAATTTTTGATATTTATATATAGAGTTAATTTAGCTTCTTGTACGAAGTTTTCCGTCACGGATCACGAAGACTGATAGACTTAGAATAATGTGTGCTCATTCATTCTTAATAAACATTAAACCATATTCTTGTGTTTATTTTAATCTCTACTATGCTTTATTGTATAATAGTATAATTAGTAAGTTTTATGAAAGGGCTGGGTAGTACCTACTAGTATCGTTTCTAGTGCAAGCAGAACATACACTGGTGGAAGGAGGTGATTCATTAATAAAAGAAATGATTAAAATACGAGTATCTTCTCATGCAGCCAATTTCGAATTGCATTGAAATTCGCTTTCGGAACAGATCACAGGGTCTGGTTTGCACTAAAACGGAGAGAAGCGGTTTCAGTAGCGGGTAGGCTAGTTGACATAAACTAACTTTAATCGTGAGGTCCGAGCGATAAATTAAGACAATAGATGAGCGTACGAGTCTCTCATCCTGTCGCACAAAATTATCTGCCCAGCCGATTCCCAACTATGTAGGGTTTGATATCCAATCTAACATGAAACCTATTTCAATAAGTCTCGAAAAAGTCTCACAATGCCTAAAACTAAAAATAGTTTACCAATAATAAGGTTACTAAACTTTTTGGTATAGAATTGTAATGTCAAGTCAATGGCGATCATTCGGGAACCAACAAACTCTCTTTGTCACTGCAACAAAGTGCAATATCAATGAATTCACTAAAGTGTGCGAATTAATAATGTTCTCAACGCTTTCAAAACAGAATGTTTTATCTCAGGCGGAGCTTCAGGAGCTTATAAATAAGCTGCGCCCCGTCTACATGCCAATAAACTTAGATGAGAAATTTCATCAAAACAAGGTTACAGCTTTAAAGCAATTAGATTTTATTCTAAAACACTCTTCTAGAGTAGTTCTACAAGAATTAGATTTTGAACAACTGCTCATATGTTCTTTAACCATGGTGTATTATTTTGGAATGCGAATTAAAATAAAATCGATCAATTCTTGGTATTTCTTTAGACCATCTCGAAGGCGACTCTTTCAAAAGGCAGAGGCAGCTTTTAAAACAACTATGGACATGTTGCTGCCTGAACGTAGCCAACCTATTATTAAAATAACTCTCAACTTCTTTACGGAGGTATCCCTTTGGTCTATTGAAAGTTTGGTTGAACAAATCTTGGGAGTGCTCCTGTTTTTTGATAGAGGGAAGACGACGCTATTCAACATGATGCTGACGGACATTCACTACGTTCTATTTACCGACGTCAAGGCTGAGACAAGGCATCGCATGAGAGTATTTTATAATTTACTCCTAAATCCAAATTGGGTTATCCAAAACGAGAAACTTTTACCGTTCGTTACCCGTTTGTTAGATTTTTTCTCTTTATCCATATCCAAGGATGATGGTAGATCTGCCTCGTATGGATATCTAAGAAAAGGTTTCGAAGTCTGCCTTCGGCGCATCTTTGAGAGGGTAAACAATGAGCATCGAATGATGATTATAACAACTATGCTAAATTGGTTTTCAATGGTTAGTTTGAGACAAGAGAATGTTTTAGAGTTCTCGTCGCTGTTGGAACATGCCGCAGGTTCCTATCAAGTACACCTGTACAAGGACAGTTTCGGAGAGGGACTGATCGAGCACGTGTTGGTCAATCTAATAGGATCCACTAAAGCTACGAATAGCCTCGTCGGGTGCAGACTCCTGTTAAAATTTTTAGATCGACAAGAAAACGCACAATATCTCATAGTTCCAACGCTGTTCTACGAATTCAGTAAGGTAAGTGTTGTTGTTTTACCCATTCCCTCTCACTGACAGAAGGCCTGCGTCCTATTATCATCATTATCAACAGCCGGTAGTCGTCCACTGCTGGACACAGCTTTTCCCAATGTGCGCCACTTTTTTTTTATCCACCCGTGTCTTCGGATGCCCTTTACATTCCAGGGCCGCGGTATCCTGCATTAAGAAATAATCCGCGACGCCAGCAGGCATTTGGCCCCGTAAGCGGCCCCGTCGGTGACGCGTGAAACACGACGCGCCACCGACCCGGGCTTGGTCCTTGGTCAAACGGTGAGCTTACCCATTACTCACCGTCCGCAAGCCCGCTCCGCCGCTGTGTCCTCTGCTATTCAGAGGAACACGCGTTGGAGCGTCCACCCGACAGGCTATTCGCATACGGGTAAAGAGACCCCTTAGGCACACAGCGCCTAAGGAAGAGTTTTTGCCCGCATCCCAGGGTGCACCGGCCCGAAAAACTGGTCTTCCCCCGGACGTATCCGAGAGGGAACTCCAGTCCACGGGCGCACGTGGAGGTTTCCTGTCTTAGCACCCCAATGTGCGCCACTTAGTAGAATATTATAGGCATAAACTTCTGCCACTTCACTTTAACCTCTTGAAATTCGGTTATTTCACAATATCTTCTTCTCAAAACTTCTTTTTCAACTATATTATTTAATCATCAAATTACTAGACGAGCTTACGCATGAGCAAGTCACATAAAATATGTAATTTTGCCTTTGTACGAGTTTCCAATACACAACTTTTCTCCCTTTTCATTCTTTCGTGAGTAGTATGTCCAATAGCACTTAAATAAGTAAGTGAAAATTCATTATCAATCGTCAGCTTAACACTCCATTAGCCGCGCGTTTTACTATTGTAGAAAACACAGATGCATTTCGTGGAACTTTAAGGTGAATTAAATGTATCTAGAGACCTCACCTATAGTATTCCTCTATAACTAACTAATGATCATTATTAGCTTACCTGCAGCGACCTGCTCGACCGCATTAATTACTTTTTCACGCCAGAAATACAATAGTAGAACGTGCGACTAAGGGAGTGTTAAACACAAAAGAGGATACTGACTTCGAAATTGACTTTTATACAAATGTTTATCCCGTATTGCAACTTTCTCTTTTTCAAAAATCTAATGATGCAGTTTTCATCAAAGTCGTAGTATTTTAGAAGATGACAAGTTAGGAATACGACATGTATAAATAATTAAATTAGATTTTTTTTAATTAATAAATCTATGATATTCAGATACGACTTAAAATAGGAGAATACGATCTGCAAGATAAGCTTTTCATACGGCAACACAGAGAAAAGCTAAGTTTATATCTGATGAAAGCAGTTAAATTGCACGGTACAAATATTGTGAACATGAAGACGATCTACAGTATCGTGTGTTGTGTGGTTCTGGAGGTTCCATGTGGACTGACGGCCGCGGCTGCCGCTTGCATATCCATGTCCGTGCAAGACCTAGCGCTAAATGGTGAGAACATCCCTGCACCATGCCGCTACTGGATGCACGCAGTCGTTGTGTCCATTATGTCGCTCATCTGCTGGGTCCACAAGGCCCCGGTTCTCTACACCTACGTGAATCACATCGTCTCTCGCCGAGCGAAGGAAGCCCCTCAGTTGAACCCTCCCATGATGTACTTCTACAAGATTGGCAGGCACCACGTCACCTGGAATAAACCCACTCTCTTTTTTGAAGACTGGGAGCTCCGTTACGCCCTTTGGAAACATTTCCATGAAAGTCAGGTAAGCTTTCCTTATTTCTTTATGAGTTCTATTTAGAGACAAGTAAGTGTTTTTTCCGTCATTTTGGTATTTTTAACGGTAGATACCAAATCTTTTGGTTGCAGCAGTATTGAAAGTAGAAGTTCCAAAATACTCAACATATTTTTTTTTTCAATTTTTTTTTATTTTAACTTAAGTTTTTTTTTTGCAGGTTGTAGAATCAAATAAAGATAAGGTAAATATAAATGTGCCTACGATGGAAATATGAAACTATACGATGAAAGTGTTACATAAAGGTAGAAACTATATTTAGTACAATTAGAACTGTAGAACAGTCTGTGTGTAATTAATGATTCATGTTACGTCTTTTATTTGATTACTAGAGTATCTGAGGAAGTTATTTGCGTGAGCCAGTGGAAGGAATAGGTACTTATTATTTGAATTCTTTGATTGGTGTAATACATATATTTCCGTATTATTACTATTGAACTTGTTACATACCGCTAGTACACGTACATTTTTAAATTTTATCCCAAGATAAAAAGATGATATAGATTTCACTCTGTATATCATTTAAACCATCAGACCGCTTTTCTCATTTCATCTTTTTTCCTTTATTATTTATTATTTTTATTATTTATTATTATTTACTACTTTTTTTTTCCACAATATTTTCTTAGCATGCGGTTAATGTACAGTTGCTTTTGCCATCAAGTTTTCTTGCAATAAATTGTTTTATGATTGCGAGTTGGTATATTAAGACAAGAGATTTTTTATGTTTTTTTATTACTTACAACTTAAGTAATATTTACTTGTACTACTATATGTACAATAATTTCGTTTACAACTGTGGTACATAAGGAATTAATACCGCAACGTATTATTTGCAAGTCAACCTTTAGGTCAAAATGAGAAGCTATTGGATTAGGCAACAATATTAGTGACAATAAGTTAAAAACCCGACTGCGAAATAATTCGCGCACTGAAAAGTATAAAACAAGAACAATATTCATTTGACCGAGTAATAGCTGTTTTTAATTACACTATTTTGGGGTTATATTGTTTGAAGTTAGTAATTTATGTTATGTGTATACTTTTTGAGTTGTGAATTAAGGATTTAATTAGATGAGGCAAAGTTATAAATTACGATAAAAATTGCTAGAAAATAGCTAGTAAAACCTATAAAATGTATATATGTTTCAAATTTGCTCATCAAGGCCTTTAATTTGATACCCATGTCGATACTGCGCGATTTTTTTTTCGGTTACTTCTTTACATCCCCTGGAGGGCGCCGTATTGGATTCGACCCGTCACCTACATTATAACCAGCGGACAACTGAGACGCTTCTAACGATACCTCATTTGTCATGTAATGATAAGTAGTTTAGAAGTTACGAAGAAACAAACAAACATACATACACACAAATATACATACCGGTCAAATTCGTAACCCTCCTTTTGGCTTTGCCGTAGTCGGGTAAAAAAGGACTAAGGCTTGCTAGCAAGCCTTCGTACTTTAGAGATAGCTTATATTTTTAAAACGAATATGATTGCAGATGTTAATTTCATTTGCTTAATTTTTTTCAATGTTGGATGGAGAGGCAAAATAAAAGATGGATGGATTGTGGAAGGAAGGATATGAAAGGAAAAAGAGTAAATGATTCCGCGACGTCTGATAGGGGAGAATGGAAGAAAAAAACGTGTTGCGCCGACCCCAAGGAAAATGGGATAAGGACAGGAAAATGATAAGACGTTAATTTTATTCAGTGCAGAAAGTCGAATTGCACAGTTAACCAAAGAGACAAATGCATATAAAGCTAATTGCACCATTTCTAACGCAAATTGTGGTTTGTGTATTTTATGACCTTTAAAACGCTGATATTCTAGAGAAGTAGATCTTTATATCACGGACATCTTGAAGACCGTCACTAAGGATTTTGGGTCTCCCAAGCTACGCGTGAAAATTAAGCTTAGAATTCTTGATGCAGTGAGGAATTCAGGCTAGCCTAAAACGAACACAGCATTATCCCGAGCCGATTCTTTGAAAATCTGCTTTATTTTATATTTTACCTGCCCGTTAAACCCTTTTGTAACATAAACATAGTAAGTATTTCACTTTCAAGTTTATCGTTATATCTGTATGGATGTACATAAGCAGCCGTGCGTTCCGAGTAGCGATGACAATGTAAGACGTAATTTGTTCTGCTCCCATCAGTTTCACTACACTTGTACTTAATGAGGCAACGCTGATATTTTAGAACGATGCTTGTATTGTATGTAATTGTTAGTCTGGACTTTTCATGTTATCTCGATTTTGCTCCGCCATTTTTATTAATGGGAGAAAAGAATAATGATGCAAAATAGCCGAGTTTAGATGAATTCACGTGTACGCTGTGAAAACGAGAGTACGAGAGTGCAATCAACAAGGCTTATGTGAAAAAAAATCCTTCTGGCACTGAAATTTGGAATATGATTAAAGAAGGTGATACAGGTTATTAGTATAAATGAATTAGTTAGAATAGGTAAGTATAAAAATCCAACAAATTTTCCATTCCAATGTCACTCCAAATTTAAATTCTTACATACCGCGCCCTAGACTTCTAGTGAAAAATTGCTCTGCCTATTTTTTTCATGTGATTTCTTGGTTTGTTAGGTAATCCAAAACTTTTTCCTTTTTAAACATCATTTGTTGATTGATTTAACATCAAAGAATGATGTTTAAAAAGGAAAAAGTTTATATCCATTTATCTATATATATAAATGAACAGGGTTTTTATTAAGACTCGACTACAGCCAAAACCGCTAAACGCAGATACTAGAATTTTGGACAGCAGTTGCAGTCTACCATGTAGGGGGGCAATAAGACGGGATTTCGCGAAAGTCCTCCTCTAAGGGGGTGAAAAGGGGTGAAAACTGTTGTATGAAAAATCTTATTCCTTGGGTTTATAAACTTGAAACTGAGTACGAATATGAGTATCAGTAAATAAAAAAGATGGACATTAATAGTTTTTTAAAACTACCCTCCATTGGTAACCTGGACGATGTTAAAGTTTGTATGGGAAAATCATAACGCGTTAACCGATGAATTTGAAACTCAGTATATAGAAATTAGATCAAAAATAATCAAACACGTGTTTTTGGGTTTTTCGAAAATCACCCCCCAAGTTAGAGAAATGGATAGTCAAGTTTTAAGGGAAGGATATTAAACGCTAAACGTAGAAAGCTGACTTTTGGATGGTAGTTGCCGTTAATTATGTAGGTGACAATTAAGAAGAGATTTTGCGAAAATCCACCTCTAAGAGGGTGAAAAGGGGTGAAAACCTTTGTTTGTAAAATCTTATGCCTTGGGTTTATAAATTTGGAACTTGGCAGGAATACGAACGTAAGTAAATAAAAAATATTGGCATTATTAGTTTTCTAAAACTACCCTCCTCTGGCGATTTAGATGATGTTAAAGTTTGTATGGGAAAATCATAACGCGCTAACTGATGAACTTGAAACTCAGTATATAGAAATTAGATAAAAAATAATAAAACGTGTTTTTGGGTTATTGGAAAATCACCCCCTCAATTGGTGAAAATGGGTGATTAAGTTTTAAGGGAAGGATTTTACAAATTGCTTCGTTAAACTCAGAACTTGGATTAGATAGTTTCCCAATCGAATAAAGGATCCGTGATTATCTATATTTCAAAAATCAACCTAGCGGGCGAACATCGGAAAATCAGTTTGTGTACTCTAATATTTCGAGTTTGAAGTTAGAAACACGCGCTGACGAAGTCGCGGGCGGAGTGCTAGTATACATATACAGAAACTATTTGAGGCTGAGGAATTTTTGACAGAGTGTCATAAGCAATTTTAATGTTTTGGTAAAAATACCTTACTTCTCGAAAAAAATAATTGGATTATTGTGCATCTATAATCTGTATCACCTACTTTCAACAAACGCCCTCGTTGATCGGACTAGTGTGGCTACTCAGCTTTTCTTTTGTACTGAAACTTTGATGTGTTCTGTAAAGCCAGAAGGCGCAGGCATACTAAAGACAAATGATGTCAACTGTTGATGATGAAATGCCAGAAAAATGCCGTAAACATGCATTTATCATTAAAGTACCTTTTCTAAATGCATGCTTACGACATTTTACTGATGCCTCTAAATCACCATATTATCGGGACAAACCCAATATTATTATTATAAAATCAATTTAATGCTTTTCGTCACAATAGTTCTATAATTTATTTGAAAGAGTCTGTTGCGACTTACGCAGCGTGAAACAGCTTTATGAAAGGTAATTGTCCGAACCATGGATTTGTGCAATGGATCAGTTTCTTAGTTAATATTTGTAAACAAAACAAGCAGTTATGCGGTCAGCTTGGTTGTATCCAATTAATTTAAAACAGGAAGTTTTTCTTATTGCGTCATTTTCAAATTAGATTGAGATTCGGTAATATGCTAATTATTATTTTTGCTCGTAATAGGACGTACTTTTTTTTTATCGCGGTAAAATCAAATGAGTCCTCCCACCCAGGGCAGAGCGGAGGGACTGTCAGACTCGTACTGACTAAAATCCACAGTGTTCTTCAATAGCCCTTTACGTTCCGTGGTCACGGTAATTCGTGAGTCCCGCGACCCCAGCAGGCTTTGACCCTCTACCGGGGCGCCCCGTCATCATGCTGCCACTCCTTGAGGCGCGCGTGGAAATAACGCGCTGTCGATCCTTGCATGGTCCATGGTCGGACAGAGAGTCGCCCATTACTGGCCGCTCGCATGGGCGCTCGCATACCGCGCCTACAGTGGGCGGAGATTGGCTGCCGACGACTGTCCCCGTGGGTTCCTACCACTGCGGCTGGGGTGGAAGAAGGACGCTGTCCTCTCCCTCACGTGGCGAGTCGCCTCCTTCGCTAGCATAACTGCTTCACAGAAGGAGGCGACCGCTTCCCACTCCGTCTCGCCCCGCAGTATGGCCTCGACCAATGCGGGATGCGAGAGGTCTCCGCCTATCGCCGTCGTGAGAATACGGCGGTGCTCTGTCCAAGCAGGGCAGTCATGCACCGTATGCTCCACCGTGTCCTCCGGGCGATCCTCGCAATGGTGTCACCCAGACATTTCTTCCTTCCACATCCGACACAGATACCTCACGAAACATCCTTGTCGGTGAGGACCTGCGTCATGCGGAAGATCAGGACGCCGTGACGCCTGTCCAGTCACTCCTCAAAGAGGGCTCTTACCGCCGCTATTACGGCATGCCGGAACCTCGGTTGCGACTGTCGCTCCCTCCATACTGCCCTGAGATCGCGCCGGAACTCTTCCCGCCGCTCCTCGACTTGTCGAGGCAACGGGGATTCGCCCCGGCGATGCGCCTAATAGGACGTACTTAATGCATCTTTTGCAATATAATAATTTGATAAGTTAAAAAAACGATGAACTGATGTATGATCATACGACTTTTGTTCATTCGGTTTAATGTTGTCCACATAGCTACTATACATAAAGCTTTTGTTAGGACTTATGACACGTTCACGTGTAAGTATATTTTACTTATTCACAGTATTTTTTTTTCGTTCCTGGTTTTTTCTCTGTACAATACTCTTCTTTTATTTCGTAAACTCCTGAGAGGGCCTGAATAACTGACCATTTGTCTCAATGCGCCAAAATCTCTAAGATCAGCGCTACGTTTCATATTATTGTTTCCTCGGAAATAATGAAAAAAATTGAGGAATCTGATAGTAGTGTCTTCTGTTTATGTTACGATCATACTGCGCCTGTCAGTAGGATTCTTACTAAAAAAACATATAAAATGTGTTCGGTTTCGGTCTGTAAAAACTTAAAATTAGAGCATTTTTAAGTTTTTGAATTCCATCAATAAAATAGGTAAGTATTCTACATGTGAGGTTGGAACCTAATCCCTACTGAATGCTACGAGTAGTTGTTAATTTTTCTTTTGACGGTATTGAGCAAGCTACCTCCCTTTTAAGTTTATACAAACCGAAACCGGACTCATTGTATATTGAAAGAACATATCGGGAGGGGTTGGATTCTTCTAGACATTGGAGAGAGTCAGATGCATGCAGCATTAAGCTTCTGAAATGGGACGTTCGGACGGAATACTCGCACATAGTGTTAATGTATGCCATATATAAGTATTGATAGGCGCATCGGCTTCATTGTTAGTTTGTTGTTAGACTCGGGCGCATCGCATTGCAGTGGGAAAGTGCAAATTTTCCGTAAGTGCTCAAACCGTCACACGCGCCATTCAGCGATTTTGTTTCACACGCGCATCTCTCCGCGAGATTTTTTGCGATTAACGACACATGTTCGTCTGCTCTGCTTTTCACTACATTGTTATACAACAATAGATGCGATTATGGATTGTAGAAGTGCGGTAAGTTTTTTTGGTCCAATGAGAACGTTTATCAATTTGCATGTCACTTATTCAGCATGTTCGATAATTTGTTAAATTGTGTTGTTTTGCGTTTACTCTCACGTTTTTAATAAATTAGCAGTAATTGATTATTTGTAAGCTAGACTAATAGCAGCCCATGCCACAATATACTGTGTTCTCAGGGTTTATGTATGGACGTGACCATGAGACTTCATAACTGTGCATTTATTGATTGAAAACTTGTATTTTATATTGATGTCTAATTAGTAACATCAATATTATATTTAATGTTGCAAGTTGCATTTGGATTATAAATTTAAAATTTTAATACCTATAATTACTAGTTTTATAAATAATTGTTTTAAAAGTAGAGCATTGCGTGATTTTGTGATAGTCTAGAAATTCTAGAACTATGTAGAATATAAGTAATGTGTCGGAAACAAACGATTTCCACGTGTTCTTTATCGCCGTTTAACATGATATGACATGATACGACTTCCCTGCGTTTGTTTATAAAAACTTTTTAAATCTTATACCTACTAATGCATTAGGCATTTCAATCAAAATGATGTAAATTCATTGCCAAGTCGGCCAAATAATATCTTGTCTATGTGGCGAACTTATGCACAAAGCATGGTCAATATTGGGTATCAAAACTAAAATCGATATTTTGTTACTTTTTCTTGTTAATCCTAATACTTTAAATCTAAAGCTTTCTTATAAAAAGAAAACTTTCGACTGCGCCCAGGATTTGAACCTATGATCTTACGATTCTGTACACTGGACGCTCAAACCAACGGAGCTATGGCGACGTAACTTAATTTTGATTAGGCGTTTTTAATATTGTCACTTGAATTTTCTTCGCAAGCATTTTTTCAGTGATCTCTATTAAAAGATTGCGTTTCGTTTTCAGATCTTACTTTGTCTAGCTGCACTGTTGGCGTACCTCGTTGCGAATGCTGAAGGGTGAGTCTTTTATATTGTCTACTTTAATTGTAGTCTTTATTTTAATCCTATCTTCTATACTCTTTCCTTTCAGCCATCATTCCCTTCCGTCAGTTATTATTTCATTGTTCCCTGCCAAACATTTTTTTGTTTAATCTGCACGTGTCCAATCCTGCCCTTGTTCCGCTCTTTGTAGAACTCCACACGAACGTTGTCACATCGTTAATTATAGTCACGTTGAGGTCTCTCCTCAACGTGACTATTAATAACGATGTCGAGCTGTACCTAACCTTTTAGCCCTTGGTCCGACGCCTGTTGACCCTTTGGTCGTGTCGGATTGCAGTTGCATCGGTTTATGAGAATTTCAAGCGCAAGGATCCGAAGTTTGAGACTTAAATTTCATTTTACTTGACCAATTCCTTGAATTTGATTTGTTAGATAACCACCAAATCAATTACGAGCTGTAGTCATTGCAAATACAATATTTTAGTCCGGCAGTTTTTCGCAAACCAAACCTCATGGGGTGCAATTTTGAAGCAATTATCTCAGTACAGTGTGGGACGGCTAGCTACATATTGATGTATTTTGTGAGTGAGTTCAGTCTGGGGATATGCTTTGCCTAGCTTTGTAGGCGATGTGTGAATCAATAGTTTACTTATTTATCCTTGCCCTTATTCTAGTTATTTGTGATCGGCGCCTTATTGCCAGCCTGTCCCGTCAGCCGTCACGTTATATTTCATTTTATTTTCATTCATATTATTATCGTCATACACGGGAGCCACATCACAGATGATTTCCCTTATGTCTTGTTCCTTGTGCAAGTCCACTTGAACCTTGAGGGATTATAAGATACCATTATAACCTTGCCGAGGTTGCAGTTCTGCGGAATGTTGACTTTCGATCGATTGTTCTCTTTTTCATTGCACAAACTACATCTACTAACATATAGTCAACATTAACGCATTTACATCTCTTCTGAACCTCATCTCAAGCTCATGACGGATGAATATGATTGCCCTCATGTACCCCACTTTTAACAATTTATACAAACTTTGGTACGGTTCAGGGGACTGGCGACCACCCTCATAAGTCCGGTGTCAAGTAGCTCGTCTGCGTTTCGTCCGCGGCTGTGGGTGAACCAGTTCTTCTTAATGGGTTGTTGTGCCAGCAGCTGAAGGACCTACGGTGTAAACACGTTTTATCGAAAACATTGTCCTTTTAACTATCGACTAACGTTCCTTCCTATCTTCATCTCACTTTCGAAAGATTGCGAGGTCGGCAACATCCATGCGATACCTATGCTGTCGCTGATCACGATTATGGTTTAAAAAAATAACTTAACAAAGGCTTGCACAACTAAAGTCCAATGATCCAAAAGAGGCTTTATTTCAGTTACTTTACTGATAAGAAACCTATATGACAACCTTCCGAATCAATGACGAACATTGTAAACACGATAATTTAGTTTCGCAGTGATTCGCAAACCATGTATCAAGGCTTAGTTGTTTTGGTACAAAATCAATACGGTGAAGGCTAGCTATACGTTAATTTGATGTGTAGTATGCAAGTCAGCTAGGCCCGGGGATCTGCAGGCCCGGACAAAGCTAGTTCATGCAATTATGCACATGTGTGTACATAATTTTGTAGTACATGCAATCATGCACAATATGTATGTACATAATGTGGCTTCAAGCAACATTTTCAATTTGCTTATGTATTTGTCATTCGATAGTATGCTTTTCTTTTATGACGTGCTAATTTATTCAGAAGGACGCGGGTTCGAGTCTTGCACGCAGTTTTTTCGCCTAAAAGCTATACGATTCGCGAGGCAATCTTTGTACTGCCATCTGGCATTAATTAATTTGTTTATTTAAGTTTGATAAGTTTTAATGCCAATAAACACTTTTCTTTCTTTCTATGCAGGCGTTAACGCGTATAAAATATTAGCACGTTTGGAAACGCACCTTCGAAAGTGCCAAAAAGAATGGTAGCAAATAAAAACCAATAATTTTAAAATGGCCTTTGCACGTTTGTTCTTACAATTTTTCGAGCAATCTTTATCAGTGATAGGGATAGTAGCATGTAGGTAAATCACCCATCAAGGAGTCTAAAAAGGCTACTGAAAGGAAATATAATATAGATTGCTCTGCAATTATTATGAACGTAATAGAATATTTCATGTTGATTATTTTATTCCAATTTGTGTTATGAAAAGTGGTATTTTTAGACCCCCAGTCTGCGGATGTAGCTTTATCATTTGCAAAATGTTTTATTTTATCCCTGGACTTTCATGTTAATGGAATGTTATATGTGTTATTCCAAGCGATAGCAATCTGTGTGCCAAATTTCATCGAGATTCGTTCAGCCGTTCTAGTTTGATTGAATAAAAAATATCCATTCATTAAAACTTTCGCATTTTAATAAATTAAGATTGCAACAAAAATATAATATAATTATAACAGTTCTGTAAAAGTTCTTATTAATATTTAAAGAATACCAATTCGTATGCTTATTAAATTACTTAATTTATTCCTTATATTGGGGTTATGCCTAATAACGAAAAATATAGTAATAAATTAGTAGGCGCTTCCGTGCGTGTAATAATCAACTAATTAAGTCGAATTAATAATGTAATAAATTTAATTTATTAATGCGTTATTTTAATGATTAATTTAACATAGTTATATAACACAGAACAGAATATTTGATGGCGCTTCCATGAAGATTCAATGACATGCAGGTTTCATCGTTAGGAAACCAGTATGTGCCCGGGCCGTTCATTGAAGACAATTAGTATGATAAATCTGCAGTGGACCAGAATGATGCGTAAGAGCTCACCCTCTCACAGATAGAAACTCTGTATCCAAGCAAATGTCCCCGACATTAGGCTGACTGATTAATCCTATACTTAGATAGAATACTCTTTATTATGCACACCATACAAATTAAGAGTATTCACAATACAAATAGAATTTAAACATAAAGTGACACAATGGGCGGTCTTATCACAAAAAGCGATCTTTTCAAGACAACCTTTGGATGGATTTGGAAGAAAGAGAGACAATACAATAGGTAGTACTGTGGTGTACAATTAACCAATTAAACAAGATAAAAATATATAATACACTAGCGACCCGCCCCGGCTCCGCACGGGTGCAATCTGTACTATATTATGCATGTTATAAACGAGTACATAAAAACCTTCCTCTTGAATCACTCTATCTATTAAAAAAACGCGCGTAGTTTTAAAGATATAAGAATACATAGGGACAGACAGACAACGGGAAGCGACTTTGTTTTATACTATGTAGTGATACATACACATCAAATGTAATAATCACAAAAACAAAGAAAATAAGCATTATAGTAACATGCATGTTTAAGGAGAGAGATAGTGCTTTTTGAGCAGATTTTTAAAAGTTGACATGTTTTGTGCGCTCCTTACTGACATGGCAAGACATTTTATACTAATTTTATAAAGCTTAAGAGTTTGTTTCTTTGAAAGCGCTAATCTCAGGAACTACTGGTCCGAATTGTTAAATTATTTTGAGGAAGGCTATTAAACATCAGGCTTCGACGTTAGAAGCGGGGGTAGAACCACCGGGTACAGTTATATTGTATATTTTTTTACTATGATGCACTCTTTACGGTTTTATTTTAATGTCCATTAAGCTTTTTGAAATAATATAATGGTAAGGTTAGAGCAGTATACTTAAACCCTGTAAAATAAACGACAGCCACATACATACTTGTATTCTATGTTCAAATAATATTTACAATTACTTATACCTTGATAGCAGGGTGATTGGAAGTAGGAGATACTAGAACTCATTTGCAATCATAATTATCCCAAATGGGTTTTTACATTGGAACAATTTTTTTTTTCAAATATCCACCTCCCCTTCTCCTTTAAAAGTTGCATTCGTTTACTAACTCTCAAAAAAGTATCAGCTTATATTTCAACGACTGAACGAACCATGGTCCCACGAGACAAAAAGTGCAACTCAAAGAAATCTAATGAAATACGTAAATACTCGCATAACAGGAAACATTATAAACGCACTCACGCGCATCAAAGCAGGAAGCTTCCGAAATTACTGGCCTATGACGGAAACGTGCGTATCATATACTATATGTAAATAGTATCAGGGTCGTTGTTACCTCAATTACATGATAGTCCACCGATGACAAATTGCCGTGTTACGTTTATGATCTAACCACATGCGCGTGATTTTAAAAATGAATCGCACGGATTTTTTAAGCTCGTAAATTTGGCTGGAATAGGAATTGTTTAATTTTATTATTGTGGTCTATTATTTTTCGTGATTACGATATTGGCCTTTACCAAAAATTTGTTCAGTTTGACTCCTAAATATGACCTTTCTATAACGAATGCAATGAAATTCTTTATGAATATTTATTGTTTGTGACATCAATGCTTCTTCTGTTCACAGACGCAACAAAAAGGTAGTGATTCACGTGCCGTACAAGGTGAAGAAGATAAAGCATACACACACTGTGTACAAGACCATCCATCACCACCACACACATCGGGAACCCCACATGGACCACAGCTTGGCAGCCACGGAAGAACATGAGCATTTCCATCACGTCCACATCCACGACACGCCACCGGTGGGCCAACACAGCCAGCCAGTCCCCGGGATCACCATCCCGGAGTTTTTACCAGATGTCCCGTTAGACGTACCGCTTACGATCCCGGATGTACCCCCTCACGAGATCACGGGTTTGCCAACCCGTCATATCGTGCCTTTGTATAGAAGGAATTAGGTGAGTTTAAGCACTACTGTGTTCATGTGTTACTCCTGCTGAAATTTTCCATTAAAAGAGACTTCCGCGTAAAACAGACGAGTTTTGACAGCAATTGTAGATGTGTCTCCGAAAATTGTATATTACCTATTTCATTCAAAAATGGTAAAATTGGATGTGACTGTTTATAATTAGTAGCAATAAAACTCACTAATTTTATCATATGAATATTTACTGTTTGCAGGTAAAATATGCGACAAGCCTTACAATCTCAAGAAATGTGCTCAAATTATTCAAGAAGGTTTGTTACTAAATGTTTTTTACCGTTTTTAATTGTGATGGATTTCAAAAAAAATCAGTGTGCACTTTGATCCAAATATTTTTGTCTTTTTTTAACTACTATTGTAACCAGATTTAAGAATGTGCACGAGGCAAAAGGAGTACATAAGGGACGTTTGTGTCTACATCTATGGGAAAAAGACTGAAGGTTGAAAAAAAAGGAAGAGCGCGCTTTAAAAGTCTAATGCACCAGACTACAGAAGGATATTGTGGTAGATAATTTCCACAGAAAATACTCCTCCGTAACTTTAACTTGGTTTTTGTACAAAGAGAAGGGATTAACCACGGCAGTAGAAAGTTGTGGTCGTAATTTTCGTCCTGAAACCCTGGATTCAATCACTATTTTTGCACTTTATTTCATTCATTAAATTGTAATGTATTAAGTCCCTAAGTACAAGTAAACTTGCAACTATTTAAAATCGGTGTTATTACAAAGAAACTCTAAATATTCTAAAGAGATTCTTCCTTCAAAATTCGTATCAAATAGCAAGTGTGCGGGTAGAATGCAGAACCTAAATATGGTACAAATAAATATTAAAAATAAATTGTAAACAATATATTCCGTCCTTTTTAAACTAAAGACTGACTTGACTCATATGCCTTTTAACTTATTTTTCATTTAAGTATAATCTTATAACATTCTCAAAAAGATCCCTACTTACATCTTTTTATTTATTTTAGGATAGTTTACATGTCTCTATCATTCCGTTTTTTTTATAATAAATGATAGTGTTTTTTAAATCAATCTATCAATTATATCATTGTCAACCCCAACTTGTGTCAAAATGTAATAGCGTAAACGCTGCTTAACAAAAGCTTAGCGGTCTCGTAGCAGTCACGTAGCCGGGGCGTAGCAGCGGCGTAGCAGTGTTGACGTTAAGACGCTAAGACACCGAGTGGCCGCTAAATATATTTTTTTTATATAATTCGAGATACTGGTTGTTAAATCATAGTATAATATGTATATAGTATACTTTATAGTATAGTGTGTAGACTTAGGGCTGATTTTTCAATTATTATTATTTATTTATTTATCTGAGGAATTAAAATGGCGGTTTGTCAGCTTATCTATAGAAAATACGTTAAACCGCTTTTTTCATTCCTCAGATAAAAGTTATTTGAGTATTGAAAAATCAGCCCTTAATGACTTCAACGCTACTTAGCAGAAGCGTAGCGGTTTCGTAGCAGCCTCGTAGCGGGAGCGTAGCTACGGCGTAGCGGTGTTGACGTCAAGATGCTATAACGCGTATATGAATGATCGCTTTTACTTTTAATCAATTAACTAACATTGTGCATTAAATCAATTAAAATCATTAAAACATAATTTCCGTTTTTTCTTGATGTCGAGTAACAAAGTCGATTTGAGGTTTCAGTTCGAAACGTGTGAACTTGTGAATTTGACGTTACATAATGGACCCGACCAGTGCCCAGTATTATACTGAATTGTAAAATGAAGCTGTACGGAACTTCTATTTTCTATTATAAAACGAAAATGTATTATTTTCTCTCCTTATGTGATTAGATTAAAAGATAGTTCATTGTAGATATAATTCTAGCTTTATTATTATTCATTATCTTGTGAAATGATCGACATTTACATTCATAAGGCACCAGTTCTACCGCTGGCGAGAAAACAAGCATTAGCCTTTTTACATTTATTTTGTCTCTGACAAAAATATTATGACAACGAGAATAGTTCACTGTAATGCATTATTCTAAATTATATGTGTTTTTGTAACAGAAAAACTCAAAAAATACTATAACAATCCAAAAAAAAACAACTGTAGAAAGCTATCAGTAAGTAATAGAGTTTATTTTAAATTTCTAAATTGCACAAATGCGATTTAGAGGCGGGTTCCAAGTCAGTAAGAATTAAACAATGAAAGGATAACAACTAGCCTATTTTCTCGATCAAGCTTCGTCTAGGAGCGTGAAGGTTCATATTTATGTTGCCGAAGATATACAAACAACTCGTTTTTAGTTGCCATGTCAACTCGCTCCTCGCTAATCGTCGGCGGTGGGACGAGCCTAAAGTCCAGTTATTTTGTTAGTACCTAAATTAAGCTAACCATCAGTTAAAATCCGATACATTTTTTACATGGTCAAAATGTGTTGAATTTTTATATAATAGTCAGCATAACTACTGAACAAACAACTGGCCTTAAAAGGGGTTATGCACTGCATTCGATTCGAATCCGTAGCTATAGAAATATTCGTAGAGTAATTTATGTCCTAGATCCGATTTTTCAATTTGGGACAGAATAATGACTGACTTCATTACAAATTTATTGATTACTTTCCAATTACTGAATTTCGGGGACTGTACCAAGATATGCAAAGAAAGGCCCTTTGATTGCTTGAATTTTAACCTGTTATCAAATAATCAGCAATATCCTATAAGCCAAGTTATTTAAACTAATCCGTATTTTCACGGATTCCAATCGGATGCAGTGCATAACCACTCTAAGGGTGCCTTTCCACCAGAGATGTGCTATGCAGCTATGCTGCGAGAATGTAAAAGCCGAGCTACGAAACTATGTGACCATCTCCACTGATGCTAAGCTATGAGGAAGATGAGCAGTTCGAGCTATGCGATGTATCGATAGTAGGGTAGACGACCCATAGCAGGCATCCATTGCACGCATCCATAGCTCGCATCCATAGTGCACATTGTATCCATAGCACGCATCCTTCCATATAAAAACATATCTTAGTTGAATCTGTTTCCATCAGTGCTATGCTATGTGCACCAATGAATATGATTGGTGGATATCAAACGCATCTATAGCAACGTAGCATAGCACATCTCTGGTGGAAAAGCAGCTTTAGTGTATAGCTTGCGCCAATACATGTTTCTTAAAAAAAACCTTAGTATATACTTAGTTATTATACATTTTTAACCTAAGATAAACTGTTGTTATTTTAATAAAGAATAACGCCTCTTACTTAAACAGTGTTTTATTTAAATTTTTGTCTTGATTCCTACGAGTATTCACAATTTCTATGCAATCCTAAAAACATCTGCCATTTATATACGTACAACCGTCTTAATGGAAAGGAGGAAAAATACCAAGCAAGCTCATTTCAGACTCTTCAAATCTTCCTTTTAGTCACACAACTCCTTCATACTCCTTTGGTGACGATCTTACCTTTACCTACCAAAGGCCCATATTTGAAGAGGCTCAAGAATATTGTCGTTGTCTCCCATTTGAACGAGATGCAGCTGAATATCAGTACTTTCAAGCTTCTGACTAACAATAACAACTGTCAAAGATCTATAAATGACAGTCAGGACCAACGGCTTTACATGCTTGCCGAGAACCGGAAGAAACTCGATATGATAGATGATTACTCATCCACAGGCCAACCACGACAAACGGGGTCTACCTTGAACAGCGACCTGCGCGGGTGTAATTATTTACTCAAGAGCTCCTCTTGCATCTCCTCTAGATTAGCAAAAGCAACACGCTAGCGTTTGCCATTGACAGCGACTAGTCTCATTAAATTAGGGTGATTCGTCAACAATACTACAGAACGATGTGCCTACAACTTTTATCATGCTGAAATTACGGGATGTTTAATGATCAGTTTTCAATATAGTATTGTTTTTCTATACGCTGATAGGTGATAATTACATAGAAATAAGAAGCACAGTACAGTGTGTAAATGTATGAACGCGCGACGTCAAACCCGCAAAAATGCGAGCGAAATAACCCGCATTTTTAATATTTTTAGCTTCTTGTAAAAAAGAAATTATAAAATATATTTTTACCGTTTACTTTAAAATAAAAAGCTCTTTATTGATATAACTTGCATACAAATCCATGATGAAATCTCTTAACAGTATGCGTTTAAAATTAAGATTTAGTGCCATGTTAGGCATTTTTTAATGAGCTGATTTTTTCAAATTTTCGCGTTTCTATCTTTACCATTTACTTGGGAATAAGTTCACTGTTTATGTGATGATTTTTATTTATTAAAAATCTCACATTTGATTCGGTTTTCAGACGTTCAAAAATCTTTAAAGTACTGCAACGTCCGCTTAAATTTATTTCCGTGTCCATTTTATGTAGTGGTGTTCAAATAAAAATGTATAAACATTTAATTATTAAAGAGCTTTGATTCTATTGAACTGAAATTATATAACGGCAATAAGATTTATTATGTCATAGATTTTTAAACTGAATGGAAGTAGGTTGTGCCGGCTAGCCACGCGGTTGGCACATTTATGATGAAATAAGAAAAAAAAAGATTGTATGAGATAATATTGTATTTCTATGTACCTTTCGCACCTGCTAAACACACCTGATTATCTAATCTATATATAATGTTATGTTGGATTGTGTACGCTTTAAAAACTCAAAAAGTTCTGCACCGATTGAGCTGAAATTTTAGCATGATATATAATCCGCATCAAGGATTGTTTTTATCTATTTTTTGTATCAGTCACATATCCGCAACCGCGAAAAAACAGTTTTTTTTGTGCCGCAGCGAAGCGTGGCAGGTAACAGCTAGTAATTCATAAATAATAATAATCATTTTAAGCATCCTGTAAAAGTGAGCGAGCCATTTGGCATAAACTGGGCACGAATCATGAGAATTTCTAATGGAAAATTTAAAAAATACTGCCCAACTTGGGATTTCAACCCAGGACAGACTCAGCAGCTGGCGACCTAGACCAATGAAGCAGTAAGTAACAGGCAAAAAAGGTAATCAAGTCACAGTTTGACTACAATTCAATTATTATAGGTATTTTATGTAAACAGATACAAATTCCTTTGAAAAACAAAATACAATCCTACTCACAGCACAAAGAAATTAGTCAATAACACGAAATCAATAAATTCAATCCTAACGAGTAATTAAATTTTAATGGGCTCACTCTTAGAGTTATTTATGAGCACGATGTGACCCTTACAAGTTTTATATATTAGACGGCATCGTGCATCCTGCCACCTCGCACTCATACAAATAACTAATCGATGTTACCGACCTTAGTTAACATCTTTTATTTTTATTGAGTTCATTCAACGAGGCGCCATATTCAACTTGAATGGAGAATGAATCCGACGATATTATACAATAGCTAACGGTGCACGTTTAAACTAGGTTATCCAGAAAACTTCAACTGAAAGTAACAGCTGACCAGTAGTAAGAGCGTAAACGTAACTGTTACAGCATCTACCTGCGGTCAGATAGAATGCGGCGCTAGGAACGCCAGTGAAATAGTTATTACACACAGTGGACAAAAAAAACGGAGCGACCACCTTATTTCCGGGCGCTGAATAGACTCTGCGTCGATGGGAATTAGAGCGACAATCGTCCCGTCACGCGCACGCCCACTACTATGTCTTTTGGCATGCTTCGTCGACAAAAACAATTGTTGCCTTTTTGTTGATATTACGGGTTTATTTAAGTGAAATTGGATAAATGGTCATCTCGCGATGTTGCGCTACTCAAACCGGCGCCGCGTGCGGTAGTGCGGTGCTGCCTCGTGATGCTCGCTCCACTGATCTAAAATAAAACTAAAAATCTGGAAGGAAAGAAAGTATTGGTTGTGATGTAAAGTAAGATGTGAACGTGGCTCCGTTCCGTTGGTGTTATTAGTTCAGCTGTACTGGTCACAGCGTGTTGTGGACTGTTGTCGTGCTTGTCGTGCTCGTGCTGCCATGGATGTGGCCAAGTACCTGGCTGTGCTGATGGTGCTGTGCCTCGAGAGTGGCGAAACCGGTGGAGGCGGAGGAAAACATCAGTAAGGATCACCATATTATTAAAGTAACAGGAGTATCCTGTGACTCAATTTGTGCTTGCTAGGTGCTGAAGTAAATATTTAGAAGCTGTGTTTAACTGAATTTTTAAAATTAGTATTTTGTTGATATATTTTGAAAAAAGGTTGAGCGAAATATACGTAAGCAATGCGACTGTGTGTATTCAAATTGAAATAGGGTAATTTGATTTTATTTTATGGTCCAGAGAACCGATCATTATATTATGATATTTTGATTTGTGTCTATGCATCGGCGATTTTATGGCTTTCTATTTAATTACTTAATTTTGTAGATTGCTTGACAACGTTCTGCTATTTAAACTCTTAGTCATATCATAATTCATCATCTATTTTCCAGTGATCACGTGAGAATACACATTCCGGAGTTCATTCATCATGATCACCACAAGAAAGTGATAACTATTCATCATCATCACCATCAGCCAAAGAAAGAGACTCATCATCATCACCACCACCACCAGAAGCCACACATCCCGTATGGGCATCACTATCATAACCACCATAAGAAAGTTGCGAAAAAGACTCTCACTGAGACGACGATTGGGAAGCATGGTCACCATCATGTGAAACATGGTCACCACGGGCACCATGGACATCACGGACATCATGGCCACCACGGTCAACATGGTCACCACCACGACCCACCAGCCGTGCCGAGTTTCAGCTACTCGCCGCCTTCCTATGAAGACGACTATTCCCCCTCATATTCTCCATCCGTACCAGCATACGGTGGTGGTTACGGAATCTCCGACTTCTCTTCCCCTCAGTCACCCCGTGTGCATGGAGTAACGCATACTGTTAAGCAAGTAAAAGTGTTTGACTCTTTACCAGGAGCATTACCGAACAAAGGCGTCGGTGGCGGCCATGGTTATGAGGTGACAGAAGATGGTGAGGATGAAGAGGATGTGTTCACAACTGTGAATCATCTGCAGAACAGGTTTCCGGCGACGTTCGGGTATGTTCGGAGCGCAGCGCCCGAGCCGACAAACGATCCTTATGCCGAGCTCAATTCTCAAGGTGCGCTTCCGACACACTTTGCTGCTGCTCCGGTTCCTACTACAGGACTGACTGGTGGTGGTATAGAGAGTTTCTCAACTGCTCAGAGTGATCCATTCGCGTCTTCCGCTCCAACTCAGAACATTGGCCTGCACAGCGTCCAGCCATCAGAGGACTACCCAGTGGCCTTCCAAGGAGACGGCTTCGACGGCCAACTAAACTCGTTCACCGGTTCCGATGGTAAAGATGATTCGTTCATCTCGAATGAGGAGAACACTTTGAACGAAGAAAGTCCTGTGTCGTTCTCAAGAGAGGCTGGCATACAACAGACTACTAATACAGGGAACGTAGAAACACTTGTGTATTAGATTCGTAAGTAATTTAAAAAGATTATGTTGAAATTTTAATTTATGAGATAATACTATTAGTTAGTACGTATTTAGTTTTTATGTAGTATTAGTTTTGTTTGTAAGTACAACCTTTAACGTACTTTGAACTAAACGTACACTACGTTTAGTTGAAGGATTTGTATTTTATACAAGTTTTTTGAAAAATTTGTAGGAGTGGAACTTTGATGAAAAATCTTGTTTTCATTAGATTGTTATTAGATAAGGCACTGTAACTATCTGATTTGTTATTGAAAGCTCTTATGTCACCAAACTACTTACATTCTCATTTACTACAGCCCAAATAGTAAACGACGTCAGTCGATTCGATGTGCTCTAGATCCGGAATTGCGCAAGGTAGAAAAAAAACATTTTGAGTGTCAACGTAACTGTAACGGAATAACTTAATAAGAAAAAAAATAAGTATCTTTACTCAAGTGTTGTGCAACCAATGGGATATCATTCAATAATTGTGTTCGGGGAATATTGACTTGTTTCTTTTATTTTTTGATCGACTACGGTAAAGCCAAAACGGGTTCTGATTTTATCACTCTACACATATATGTGTATATGTGTAAGTGATTATAAAATTAAATAATGACGTATGAGTCTGGTGATACGAAAATTGAAGTAAATGACTTAAATTTTTATTGTAAATTTTTGGATTTGCCGTTTTATTGTAGTTGGGTTTTAGTTTTCAATAACTTCGCGTATTTTATTAGTTAAGTATAGATCCTTCCTTAGTCTTTACTTAATGGTTTTTTTATAACCAATATACGAGTACCAATGAACCTTTAATCACCTATATTTCAAATGGATTTATTCATAATCGTTGTTGTTAATTTTATTTGTTGTTGTTATTTAAAATAAAGCCCCTTAAAATCGCAATGTTTTACTAATTATCCCCATTAATGTAGCCCTGCAAGTGAAAAAAATCTTATGTTGTTAAATATTACAGGTACACACGGCTTCACATTATACTACACACACCAGTTTATCTTAGCCGCACTTTGAAAGATTTTTTCGCATTGTGAACTGTCAGCTTTTACTGGTTTAGTTACATAGCCTAATGTGTAGCCGTATGTAACTAGCATAAATAGATACCCAATTACTAAGCTACTTGCTTTTCTATTGTAATTATAACCTCGACCTGAAGTAGGAAAAAAAAAACAGTTCCTTTTTAATTTTTGTTTCCCTTTTCTAAGCACTCCTTTCATAAATTAACATCAAAACAGACGAAGTAGATTCCTAATTTGTGCACGCTAGAAAACTTACAACTTGCAATCTTACGAAATGAGTATGTACCTAAATATCTCTCCTGCCTAGATACACCTCTTTATTGCAGTTTTTAGTCAATATATGTTTTTTTACTGTTAATGTTTTTTTTTTTCTTTTTTCGTGGTAAAATCATCAAATGAATCCTCCCACCCAGGGCAAGGCGGGAGGGACTGTCAGACTTGTACTGACTATAATCCACGGTGTCCTTCAATAGCCCTTTACGTACCGGGGTTACGGTAATTCGTTAGTCCCGCGACCCCGGCAGGCTATGTCCCTCTACAGGCCCCGTCACTATGCTGACACTCCTTGAGGCGCGCGTGGAACACAACGCGCCAAATTGTACTGTTAATGCTAAGGCAAAATCAGCAAAATAACCTACAACGGCAAGCTCGTGAAGGATTTGAACCTGCAACTACCTTATGGACTTCCCCATGTTGTGTCTTTTGACCACTCAACTTACAAGCCTTGCATGAGACTGTGAAATAGAGGTTCCTATTTAGGAAAAACTGAGGTAACTATTGCATAATATAATCTAGGACTATCACTGTAAAGTCTAGTTTTCAACTTCATTACCTGTGCTGCCTAACTGACATGCGAGGTGCTTTATAACATTCGAGAATCTGCGGGATTTCATGTTGTATGTGTTAAGATCTAAAGGGGTGTAATTATTACACCAATTGTTGGTATTTGGAACCTATGGCGTTGTCGGGCCCCGTTCTAGTAAACCAAACAGGTTTACTAGAACGGGGCCCGACAATGGCTTAAAGTTATCTAAATATTATCTAATCTCTGACTAATATTATAAATTCGAAAGTTTGTGAGGATGGATGACTATTTGCAGATCTTTCACATAAAAAGTAATGAATGGATTTGGTCAAAGATGATGGCACGCGGATAAAATTAAGTTAAGTAAACAGTTAAGCTGCTGCGCTGCGTGTCGCGGGTTCGATTCCCGCCCAGAACAAATATTTGTATGACCTACAAGTACTTGTTCCGGATCTGGGTGTTTGTGTTTGTGAGTTTCTATGTTTGTAAACGCACCCACGACACAGGAGAAATTCCTAGTGTGGGGCAACGTTTTTTTTTTTAAAAAAAAGTCGCTGGTAACGGCCAGTAGTATATGAATACATGAATTTTGTTCATATTTTGACTACTTTCAATAATAACGCTAGGTAAAGTGCAAAGAATCATTTAGAAATTTCATGCAAGGAAACTGAAAACTATTAGGGTGCCAATTTTTCCTTGTTCTGAATTATGATTATTGTACCTACTCATCATTGTCCACGATGATAAGTAAGGTTTTCAGAAATTTCAAGTTCTCTTATCTACGTAAAAAGTCTTTTGTAACTGTAAAAATTAAAATTAGAAAACACTCAATAAAGTGTTTCTTTTAATTCACTGTTTTTCTTAAGGATGATGATCATGGACTCCAAGTCCATGATGATGGTTCTGAATCGATGGGTAGACTATGTGAAGGTTGATCCAGCTGGATAGAAGGTGATAGAAGCGATGCGATGCCTTGCTGTACAACAATCAGCTAGCGTCCACTCCACGATTGAAGTCTATGTCATTACATCAAATTGCATTATAAAAAGGTATTACCACAAATGTTCGTCAGGACTTCAGTCGCGGCGCACACTCTTAACTGTTTTCTAGTAGTCAGGCCACATTTATGGCATTCCCCGTTAATTTTTAGGAAAATAATCTGGAAATGTTCGTAGAAACGTCCATTAACGCGATATAATTCATGTTAGTGTGGCCCTCGTGTAAAAAGCCTTTAAAGAGACGTGTTTGGTTAACCACATGATTTAAGCTCTGGTTTCTACGGACTTTGATTTCCAAGCTCAAAATAAACTCTAATTACCCTTACAACATGTCTCAGACTAAGAACTTTTAAATACTTTTATTAATTATAGAGACTCTACTGCATAACAAAGTTCGCACTATGCATGCGCGGAGGGTTGGTATGGCTTCGGGGGACTTCGGGCTCATTCGGACATTATTGACTGATTGGAATAATATAGTTAAATGTGCAGGCAGTACAGGTAAGTCACGACATGCGGTACCGCCGGCTAGACAGCAATTACGAATGGTAATACTGTATACAAATATAGTTTTGAATATCTGATGGTGCGATTTTTATTTGGGCGAAAGCAAAACTTCACACCGAAATCAAAAGTCGATGATACTCCTGATACCTACCGATGATATAGATGCAGTCCCGGGTCTACGATTTTTTAGAATCGAGACATAATTTGGTAGTGGCGCCCCAGTAAAATTACTACTAAAATCAGAAAATTAATTTTACTAAACCTGGTCAATGGACCTTTGTTGCAAATTGACTTGTGAACTAGGCAAGAGTTAAATGTCTGGAGGGGGTGATTAGAGCCGCTTTTGACACTACAGGAATGTAAGGCGAAGAACAATGCAGCAGCGACAAATTTTGTGTTTGGTTATTATTAAGAAAGTCAAACATTTAACCAAAAATGTGAGCCAGCTCTCGGGCTGTTAGGCGCGGTTGATGCAGTCGCTGAGCGATAAGACAGCAGCGCTGCGTGTAGCGGGTTCGATTCGATCTACAAGTAGTCGTTTGTATATTTGATTTTAAATGTTTGTGAACGTACCCACGTTACGGGAGAAATTTCTAGAATCTATCAACATTTATTTAAAAAAGAAAAAGAAAGAATGATTATTCTTTCTTTCTCTTTTCAAGTTAGTTGGTTTGACGGAAAATTCGTTTACTCAACTGTTCCTCAACGTTCCAAAACAGTTTTTTTATCATCTCCGCAAGTTCAGTGGTCTTTCACATGATTGATGTAACCACCGCCTTACAATTATTTCCTTTGTGTAAAAGGGACGAAAAAATGTTAACAGTTGTATAATGAATGTGTAAAGATTAATAACTGCGCCAAAGAGAATACATCTGCGGCTGTCGATGACTTTTCTCACGGTACAAGGGAACGAGAAACTATGAGAGATATGATCACAAAAAATTGTTTTGACAATTTCTATTTGTCTTGGAAAAATGACTGAAGTTGAGATTTGACGTTTTAATATATTTGAGGCGACAGTATAATAATAACAATAGTTTAATATCTGAAAAACCGTCAACGAGAAGCCTCCCCACCACAGCCGTGATGATTTTTACTGTGTTCCTTCAGTGCGCAAGAGTTTCAGTTTCTTCTAGCTGACCTCGCTGTATATAAGATCTCATATTTGCTTCTAGACTAGAAACCAATAAAATAAATAATACCAGCGAAAATGTAAATGATGTTCGGAATCTAGTACTGAACACGTCGTAACTAATTGGTGAGGCGTCTGGAGTAGGTACTTATCCAGAAGACGTGGGCTCAAATCCCGCTCGCAGCTGAATTTTTCATTCCTCATAAATCATCTTTACGTCGTAAGTGTTTGTTTATCGATGTCCTTATACCCCATTCTTGGGACACTGACCTCTATGAAACAGAGTGGGTCATTATACACCACTGTGAGAATTGGTACATGTCACATAATCTTCAATAGTATTAATTTAAAAACATATATATTTCTTGGTATATCTCCAAAAGTTTCTTCTATAATCTGTGGAAAGTAAAAGGGTTTTCTCCTAAATTCTTCTGCCCTTGTCTCTATTTATTTTGGATCGGCGCAGTAGCAGTATACTTTCTTTAAACTTACTTCTAACTTGACGGCACAGTTGGCGCAGTGGCTGAGTGATCGACTGTTGCGCAGCGTGTCGCGGGTTCGATCCCCACCCGGAACAAAGAATAACCAGACCCGGAACAACTACTTGCAGATCATACAAATGATCTGCAAGTAGTTGTTCCGGGTCTGGGTGTTTGTGTATGTGAGTTTCTATGTTTGTGAACGCATCCACGATACAGGAGAAATTCCTAGTGTGGGGCAACGTTTAAAAAAAAAGACTCTAAGTAGTAGTTTGTAGTTTTGGCAGACACCCCTGACTTGCCAATTTTATCGTATATAGTATGTGCAGAATAACAAGCTAAAGGTGTCAGAGGGCTGGCCTCATTTCTCGTAGGGCAGATAACCATTGGTGTAAACGTATTCTAGTGTGGATGCCCGCCGGCCAAGTGGAGCTTCGACCTACGGAAGGCAGCCGAGACTGCACGAGATAAGGTCCTGGCTCAGTGGTGAACATTGGGAGAGACCTATGTACACTGCAAGCTGATGATGATATGTGTTAGCGTAAATGATAATAATTGCTTCTGCAAAATAACTTACAAATTGATTGCCAACACGACTCTCACTATTTCGAAAATTTGTCGTGTAAGTTGTCATGTTGTAGTAAGTATTTATGCCACAGTAACTGTAGTAGGGCAATCGACTGAAGCACTGCGTATAATAGGTTCGATTCCTGCACGGAACAAATATTTGTTTGGCCTGCAAGTAGATTTTCTGGGTATCTGTCTATGGGTAATGTACCCACTAATTATGTAATATGAAGAACACTACGGGACAAAAGAAACACTAATTTCTTATGCCGTAGTAACAATATCAGCGAACCAGCAAGCTCAAAGTTCTGATGAATGATGATCTTGATGTACATGAGATCCGGAGTTCGATTCCCATGTTGGGCAAAATGTAATTGGGCTTTTTCTTTAGGTATTTTTCAGTAAGAACTCCAGATTTGTGCCCAGTTGATGGGAATTGGGACTTAAAGACAGTCGTGCTATTATATGTTATCGTTATGAAATTATACTACATGAATAATCTGATTTACGTAATGACTTAAAAGGATTCAACTAATTGTTTTTAGCATAATTACAAACTCAGACATACATTAAATGTCTTAATAGAATCCTTGGTTAACATAAATTGCGATGAAAGTGCCTCGAATATAATGCAATGCGTTGTATAATCTAGAATGTATCTTAATGAGCGAATAAAGCAAAAAGAAAAAAACATGCAGCTTCATGCATGCAACATCCGCGTCTTTCTACACACAGGAGAACGCAATGGCAAGCGCATATTATAAGGTTTCGTAACTAAATCTGTGCAGAAAAAAAAAAACTTTTTAAAAGTTACGTTCGTACATCCAGAAGCGGAAAATCAGAATAAGAACAAAGATGTGCTATGTTAGAAAGTTTAATTCGCCGTTTATTTTTTGTACCAATACCAACAGCGACTCGGTTTATTTTGTTTTGTCTAATTTTATATTTCTACTGTGCGTATTAAAAATATTGGTTGATTTCTAACAGACAAACACGTGATCATTGACACGCAACTACCAATTTTAAAATGAAGGAAATGGATTCAGGATATACGAGGAACAAGGAGGAAATAATACACTATTGGAAATGATAATTATTTTAAATTAACAACAGATATAATATTATTAACAAGTTCCCGCTTAAACCGGGATAATTTTCACAACGACGGTTCCTTACGACTATGTCTTAGAGCTAACAGGCAATCATACAGACAGACGGTCACGGCTACAGTCAAACTGTAAAGCTACATACAATACACTCAACGCAAACCTTCACAACATAGTAAATATAATGAGGCTACAAGTGTTCACTGGACCCTTAAATTTATAATTGAGTAACGAGGATGTACCTTTGACGGTTACGTTAAAATTTGTACTAAAAGTTAATGCTGTGTCGGATTGTAAGACACGAATCGAATTGTCACGTGTACACTTGTCTATGAATTGTTCTCCACTCCTAATACCATGTTACAACCTTAATGTTAATGCTATATGTACAGAATCATTTGTGTGTTGATGTTCAGTATTCTCCATGGCCCGTGCCTCCGTAAGACTCCTCATCTCCACCAGAAAGAGCGTATCCCGAATGGTCGCCACCTTCGAAGCTGACGGGAGACTCTCCGTAGCCACCATCACCGTGGGACTCCTCGGCCGCACCCCAACCGTGTCCTGGAAACAGAAGACCATTTGTATCACTTATGTGAAAGATAAAAGATCAAAATGACGATGAGTCATTATAAAAACATTAGTGATGTAGATACGGGTCTCACTGTTTGTTATGCCTTTGTTTGTCTTGCATTAATTGTTGCTGTCTCTGTATGGTAAACGTGTTTTTCTTTTCTATCTTGTTTCGCAAACTGACTTACTTTCAGCCATAGGGAGATGTCCTTTGAATTGAAAGTGATCACGATTTGGCAGGGACTTTTCTTCTTAAGGAAAAGATTATCGAAGGATGATGAGGATATCATCAAACTACTTGAGTGTCAATTTAAATGTAACAAGAAGTACAACAGTCCCTTCATTTCTATCTGCTGCCAATAACATTGGTGTTATATCAGATATTTGCACTATATGTTCACTCACCTCCTCCAAAATGCGGTGCAGCCTTGGGTTCCCCATAAGTGTATCCAAGGACCTCGTAGTGGTCGTCACCGCCGCCGCCGCCGTCCTTGTGGTGGACGTGCTTGACGATGGTGTGCTTGTGGTGATGATGCTTCACAAACAGGGGCACGTGGATAATGACCTTCTTGTGGCCACCACCGCCGCCTCCCGCCGCGATGAGCGCTGACAACTCAGCCATGCAGACTAACGCCAACTGGAAAATGGAAATTGGTCCTTTATATGAAGTTGTTCACAATGATGAAAGTTCGTGTGTGTTTTTGATCGTCTAGATTTTAATCTCCTGGTTGCGAATTCGAAGTACGGTACTATGTATTCTAAATACGGTACTTTTCTAAATTCCCTAACAGCGAAGGATCTTCTTAAATTGTCAAACACAAAGGTCTCTGTATTCTTATTATCTTTAACACTTTCCGGGACAGACCGCCTCTCGCCGTTAACTCGATATACCTTTACGTGACAGTCCGGCTAAGGGCGGTGGACTTTGTTGCACACTCTCATTTCATTGTTTATTGTTACTACTGATATGACGTCCCGCCCATAGGCGTCAACGTCTATGGCCGTATTTGTCATATCAAAATATTAAAAATATGTGTAATATGGTAGTACGGCTATAGGCGGTATGATAAACGAATGGAATTTTTAAGTGTCATATTGGGATATTAAAAAAAACTCAAGTGTCCTGAAACGTGTTAACATAATTATTAAAGTACAGGTTTGACTAAATGCTGATTTTTATAGTAAGTGTTCAATTATCGATATTTTTTCAAAGAAGAATGTGTTGATCAGATGTTATTGTGTATCATTTTTAAAAGCAGTGATTACCAAACAATTAATATTCCATTTAAAATTCAATGACTAGCAGATATTTTTTTATATATAAATGTATGGTCCCGAAATGTATGAAATTTGTGTTCGATATCCAAAGTCCGGTTTCCGAAGTCTGAAACATTCGAAGTCCGGAGCTACGAACCAATACAAAAAGGCTACCGCGTGTATTCTACGGGAGGAGTAATTTGTACACGTACTTAGTTCTAGAAACATAAGTACTCACAACCATAGCACAAACGTGCAACAGTATGTATGAAACCTCGTATCCATGTTTCAATTTCACTCGGAAGGAAAACACACGGAAATGGAAACGCAATCGCAAAGGCAAGCATTAGTTGTTGATTTCGCTAGGCAATAGGCATGGCTTTTTAAACACTATAATTTTCTTACCAAGTACCTTATACATTAAAAAGAAAATTATAAAAAAAGGTACTGCAAATAATCACTAAATAAATAACAACGAATAAAAAAAATGAATGGAACGTGACATTCGAGTCGACTTTCTACTCTTCGAGTATCGGTTGTACCTAAATAACAAGCAACAATGAAAATATCTCCCTGTCGGTGCCAAATACAATTACCTCTCGTTTTGGCAACACTGCTGAGAAAAAGTGGGCACATTCCACCGAAAAAGCTTATTCGAAATACAATTATGTACGAAATCGTGTTATCGAGCTTTTTGCACGGAATATTTATGTAGGGTTAATTTTCCGATTTTCAACTGATTCTGAATCTGAATTTCCACACAAATAGAAGTTTTATTTACTTATTACACGAAGCAGTAACAATAGATGTGAAATTCCCGTGATGACGTGAAGAGATATTGTGTCAAAGTTCTTAATTAGATATTGACAGTGTTTTGTGTTGCCCACGAATGAAGCAACGTTGATTGGATCGAAATCAGTACCTGCTTCCATTAAGTATCTTAATCTCTCTTCCTTTTTTTATTTTGTTGTGACATAGTTTTTATTGTAAGCGTAAATTGGTATACAATCAAGCTAGCTTATTTTATATTTCGCAAAACGTGGTCTAATTGAAAAGTACCGTATTTGAAAATAACAGCATGTAATATTCGACACTTAGAAATGGTCACTGTAAAGACTATTTTAGTGAATGAGTACCAAGGATACACTTTTATTCAGGCATGGTACATCTGATTTTACACACTGTTAAGTACCGGATGTCCGGAATAACAAACATGATCCCGTTTTGCGAACCTCCGTGAATGAGTGTAATGTATGTGTTAGTGAATTAATGAAATATCAAAACTCACCAGAAGACGGGCAGACATGTTGTAAGATGATAGAGCGGTGAGTGACCGAACGCGGGTGCAGGCAGTCGGTGTGTGATAAAGAAATTTAAACAAAACTTCCTTTTATATCGCAACGTGGTCGCGTTTCGCGACACTGCCTCTCGGCGGCTTCGATCTAATGCGCGGGCGACTCCTACCAATCTAATTTCAGTCCTATCACCAACAAACAGAGCACAATACACGAAGATCACATTCATAATAAAAATTGCACTGTTGCAATCAATTTTAAGCTCGAAATTATTTCTTGCAAGGTTCATATTTCAATACGTAGATGATTTTCTTCGCAGGTATCTTCAGAGCTGTATCATTAGAGTGAAAATACAGTTTACATTGTAGTAGTAGAGTGGAAATTCGTTTGTGTTCCGGAGATGATAATAACGTTGAAGATTTGTATCGGGCAATGTTGGGTGCGAGGAGTGAGGTGCGTTGGGCTAATTGGAGTAGGATTGATGTCATGTATGTAGGGCAGTGATCTCAGTATCGGACAATAAATAAGCCTCCTATATCGGAGTTTGTTTTATTGAAAAGGCCGTTATTAAGGAGTTATTTATGAACAAGGATGCCCGAGGTCTGAATCCTGTTGCTAGAGAACGGAACAAGTTTATTGCTTCATATGCCCTCTAGTCATGTTTTAATGATGTTTGGTCGCTTTTTCCCAGGGGATTGTAGCGTTAAGAGTTTAATTAACTGATGATTTTTTAAATCATCAGTTTTGATTTGTACTTGGTTTCTACAAGATCCATAAAAAACTATTTTCATGTTATGTGTGTAATTTACATTCTTTAAACAGAAATCATAAGTTAGTGTGTTTGTATACATATAATTTGCGTTATTTATTTTAAATCTGATGTTCTGTAAGCAAAGTTAATTTAACAAAATTGGGTAAAAAGCGGAAACGTCTAACACGCATCGGAAAGTTCAACACAATCTGAAATGTCAAAATTCATACTTTCGTCGACATCTTAGTTCTGAAATCGCAACCAAAATAGTATCTAGAGTTATTTACTACGACGTTCGTAAAAGTGTCTTAAAAAAAAAAGTTGATGCTGTTACTCAAACTGCGCATGCAAATAAAAAAAAGGAAGAGACTTGTATATCCAGTTCTACATACATACACCTGTACATGCGAAGCGAAAACCAAAGTTGCAATGTAGTGACGTCGGCGAATGGACGCCGAGACACTTTTACTATCATCCAACGAGAGGGAATCTGATGAGATTATAACAGTCATATAATATTGCGATTATACTGTTCTAGAAGGATCTGCACGCGGAATGTTCAGACCAACTTTTCTGTTGCTGTTTCACGACTATTTTTTGACTGTTGCACCATTACTAAAGGGTTTTCTGATTAAAACTTATTTTATATCTTTTCTTAAGTATTAAACGAAAAAAATTATAACAGAGCGACTTTGTAGATATTTTTCGAATTTGATACTTTTTTTTATACTTTTACACTGTTTCATTACAAGTCGACTTAAAATTTGTAAAGAATGTCGATCTGAATAGTTGAAATACAGATAGCTTTTACTTATTTAACATTCGAATAACTTTTCATGTAATACTAGCACTTTGCCCGCGACTTCGTCCGCGTTGGTTGCGTACTTTCCTAATTCCCTCTTTTCACCCCTTAAAGGTTAAATTTCCAAAAACCCCTTCTTAGTGCTCCCCTACATTATAATAGGAAGCCGTGTGCAAAATTTCACATTCCTAGCCCCAGTAGTTTCGGCTGTACGTTGATATGTCAGTCAATCAGTTCTCCTTTTATATATATAGAAGAAGAAGATAGAAGAAGAAGAAGATGTAATTATTATTTTTGATTGGATAGTCTGCTTTTATGTAAAGAAACTAACCCTAACTCAATGTCAACGTTACGTTACGTTTACGGTGTAAGAGACTTCTACGAAAAGGCTACCACGACCTTGGTATCTTGGGTCAGTTTTCGAAATCTATGGTGGAAGGTCAATGTCCAACGATTGAGGTTTTACAACTAGTAATAGTACGGACATAATAAACCTCAGTGAAATAACCATTTTCTTTTATATTGAGTTGATAATTGTGCCATTTCTCTTCCATTTGAATACGATTAGTTTTTTTTAGTAGTAATACTTGATATTTAGTTGTTTATGGAAACTTATTGGTAATTTTACACACATATAAGTTGACAGTGTATTAAATTAGGCATGAACTATATTTAGAATTAGATAGGTACTTCCTTCGATATTCTCCGCTACAGCGAGCAGAAAACTGAAAATATTTTTAAATATTCACCTCCATTATTTCATAAAATACATACGCATAACTCACGCCTTTTTTCCATGAGGATAGGCAGAAACTGTAACAGTAAAAGCAAGCAGAAAATACAGACCATGTTTTCATATTCCTTTCGCCTCATCCACATTCATACATCTGGTCATATATGCGCACCGATGACGAGTACTACGCATCCGGCTTTACTGAAGCTTTTCACCAATAAGGTCAGTGTAGGTCTTTCTAGGGTGTCCGCTCCCGGCTTCACCAGGTTACTGCTCACCTCTGCCTTGTAAATTATTATTTTTACTCGCCTTTGACTTATTCTCTTAACTTGACCGAACCATCAAAATAAACATACTCTTTTCAATTTAGTTCGTAAAAACCGAGCAGATATAATTGTAGATTAGTGAGCTATAAATTTTAATATACGAACATGTCTGGTGACATCGAGCCTACCGCCACCCATTCGTCCGTAACGTCTAAAGCACTCAAATCGAAACGGAGTTTCCTATGTCCAGTGGAAGGTCAGTTGAGGAAATACCCACGTTTCTTAACCTCACAAAATTAGTTTCACCATTCAGCGCCCAGCCATCTATTTGATACACACGTAATAAGAAGGTAGGCACCAACGCGTTACACTTTGATACTCTAGCATAGATTAGATTGTTGTCTGTGTGCAAGCGATAATTTACATACATATTGCATAATTCGTGGATTAAATAATATAGTATACTGTAAGGAAGTTCCTCTGTTGACGTTTCCTCAACATTGTTCACAATATGAAATGGACATCCCATCACTTTTAGTGTTACAACATGGTGGTACTTTGTAATGACACACGGTGGTGTGGCTGCATAAAAAGCACTAGAAGCGGAGTGATAAAACGTACGTGAGTAACAACCCCTGACCGATGGAGGTAGCGGGATTCGTGAGGCATAGGACATCCTCCACCTCACGACCCAAGACGTCAAACGATTTCCGACCATAGCCCGTAGACACAGGTATGCGGACGGCGAGTAGTGGGTAGCGTGCCGTCTGATCAGCGACGCGCGTCGTGTTCCACGCGAGCGTCAAAAAGCTGTCAGTGAAGTTGTGGGACTGTCTAAACAGGTTACCGTGACCCTGGAACGTAAAGGGCAATTGAAAAACACTGTGGATTTTAGATAGTACGAATCTGACAGTCTCTTCCACTTCACATAGGGACTCATTTGTTGATTTTACCAACACAATAACAAAGGAGCACCCCTGACGCTTTTTTTGATCATAGATCTTCGAATGACTCGTCCCGTTCCTGGTGGAGCTGAAGGGACTGTCAGATACGTACTGATTGAAAACCACCCTGTTCCTTCTACGGCAACTCCGGCCGGACTACCAGGTTTGCCAAGTGAATATGTGTTCAATATTCGTTGTTAATAGGATGCTATAGGCTCAGCAGGCAGCGCAACTCAAACACATGACAAGATGAAGGGAATGGAAGAAACTTCGCATTTCCCGTTTTTAAGACAGACATTGATTGCATTCCTATGTGTTATGAATCTACCTGTGGCATTTTTTTTCGTTATGAAATTTAGTTTGCTCTACATCATACCACTGCTGGACCAAAGTATAACGTCCATTTATTCGGTGCCAGATCCTTTTATAACAGTTCTTAATTTACTTTTTTAGGGTTCCGTAGCTAAAGGGTCAAACAGAACCCTATCACTTAGGCTTTGCTGACTATCAGTCTGTCACCAGGCTGTAGGTAGGTATGTCATCGACCGTGATAGTTACACAGTTGTAATTTCCACAGATGGTTCATTTCTGTCGCCGCTATAACACCAAATAAAAAACAGAATACAATAAATATTTAAAGGGGCTTCCATACAAAAAATGCGATTTTTATAATAGTACGAAATACTTGAAATTCGTGCGCGAGTTCAACTAGCACATGGCGGGTACTTTTTTAGAAAAAACTACTCTTTCATATGCTTGGAACATTAATAATAAACTAAAGTCAAGGAAATTACCACTAAAAAGTAGAAAAAATAAACTCATCTATTAACTAGCGCATGCTTTCGATCGATCGATAGTTTTCAATCAGAAGTATTACAAGTAACTGAAGTTACTTTCCTGAAGCCATTTTTTTGAAGTGGTAGACGCCCACGGCGTCTGACGTCGCAAGACGATCTCCGGCCACCGTAGGCGCGGACATGCGGGCGGCGAGTAATGGGCGACTCGCAGCCCGACCATGGACCATGCCCGGGTCGACGGCGCGTTGTGATCCACGCGCGCCTCAAGGAGTGTCAGCATAGTGACGGGGCCTGTAGAGGGCCAAAGCCTGCCGGGATCGCGGGACTTACGAATTACCGTGACCCCGGTACGAAAAGGACTAGTGAAGGACACCGTGGATTTTAGTCAGTACAAGTCTGACAGTCCCTCCCGCGCTGCCCTGGGTGGGAGGACTCATTTGATGATTATACCACGAAAAACAAAAAGCCATTTCTACAGCTGTCTACATATAATAGGTAAATCTAATATCTGGATTCTAACCCACCACTTGCAACTTGTAAGTCGGGGCCAATCCCACTGGGCATTGCTCCCATTGTGCCACCACCTGCAGTGACCTGCATTGGCCTAACACTGTTTTGACGGACAAATAGGTTGAAATGAACTCTTTTTTTAATGTGCTCACGTAAAGAAACTATCAATGGGAGCGCTCTTGAAAATTATTTTAAGTAAGCAAAAATAAACATAATAACTATTTGCGTTAGGTATAAAGAAATTAAAAAAGAAATAAACCGCGTCTCTTATTTGTACGCCAGTAGTAATATACAAAAAAATAAGAGTAAAATATTGATACACACGCAACTTGCATTCCAATTATGTAACTTATAATGGGTGTCTATATATCAATAAGACTTCAGAGCACAGTGTCAAAAAAACCGGCCAAGTACGAGACGGATTCGTGCATGAAGGGTTCCGTCCAAATCGGCAAAAAAAAATGCCTGTTGTATGGGAACCCGCTTAAATATCTATTTTATTCTGTTTTTTAGTACTTGTTGTTATAGCGGCAACAGAAATACATCATTTGTGAACATGTTACTGTTTTCCTATCACGGTTCATGAAAATCAACCTGGAGACAGATAGACAGACAAACAGACAGACAGAAGGACAGCAGAGTTAAGACTATAAGATCACTAAGGTGATAGGGTTCCGTTTTACCCTTTGGGAACTGAACTCTACAAAAAATTCAATTAAAACTCCAATTATGTGGGTTACGAACGAATTCAAACATCTTGCTGATTTTATCTCAAACCAAAACGTTACGAAACAAATGGTAATATGTGGTTTCAGGTTCTAGATTCATAATATCATCATTAGACCTAGTTAGAATAATCTAAATAAATGTAATTAATTATTTTGGGTAAACTTTCACTCGTATTTTAACAGATTGGTACAAAAATTGTCTATATAATGTGATAGCGTTGTTATAGGTGTTCAAACGGTAATACAATCGTTGCTCTAACATAGGTGCCCTACCCATCGTTGCTCAAAAGGAAATAACTTAATAAAAAACCAATGAATATAACTTTGATAGTTTTACCATTTGCCACCCATGCATAATTTGTTTGTACCATTGGCCTTAGAGGCAAAACTAACCAACCTGTCATACGAAATGTCCTCCTCTTTTTAACCCCTTTAGGGGATGCAATTTAAAGGAATTGTTTTACAAAATTGAACGCTTCAAGAACCATAGTCATGTACTCGATAAATCGTCTGGGATTTTTATTTAGATTGTTTTAGTATGTAATGAGAATGTAATGATTGTTAAAGTATGAAAGATTAAAGTTTTGTTAAAGAGCTGTCTATCAACTGTGCAGTTAGACAAAGTGATCTCTATCCTTGATTGAAAAAGATTTTTTTTTACTGCAAGGCTTACAAGTCTTCGTGCATACATAATTTCAAGCACTTTCGCTAAAAGTTGTCAGTTCTTAATGGTGTAAAATTGTCTGTAGCTTACAAGCCAAAAAGATGAGAAACTATTGTTTGAATACAGTAACAAATTCATTGTCATAAGAATGTCTGAAGAAAAGAAATAGATATTCAATTGTTTTCTTAGGGCTTCCAAGTGAACAATTGAATGAAATATATTTGTTTTCTAGTTCTTGTCGCGTTTTCGCCCGCGTTTAATTTAGTAATTGTCCCGGGGATCTAACTACCTACTCTGATAAAATGTAAAATTCTGTACTTAACCCTTTCGCACACGGTACTCGATCACGTGGTAAATGTAGAATGACACATCAATTCTTCGTACAACGTCTTCTTTTTGAAGCACCAAAAATCATAATGTAATTGACAGAACAATTTTGAAACCTCATGCGTTGTGGCGGAAAGACGTAGCTAGTACAATTTAGTGTATGGCGAGTCAACGTGTGTATACGGTCTGCTTAAAACAAGTAAATTAAAATAGACGTGGTGGTACGTTCTGTCACCACTCGTAGATGTCTTGGAACGTATATACACGCCACCGCCCATGAAAGGGTTAAGTAGTATGGGAAACTATCTACATGCAAAATAACACTGAATTCTATTTCGTAGTTTTTTACTGAAAGAAAATATGTTTTTTTAAACATACACACACACTCTTACAAACCTTAGCAACGTAACTTTTAAATTCAGAAAAAAACAGTTTTTTGAAACTGTTAGTTTCTTGACGTTATATCTGGCTGTTGAAAACTCGGCCTTAAAAGAAGTAAGAACTCGACATTAATATCTTTATCTTCATAACTACTGAGCCAAACTGAATGTAATTATGAAACCAAATGGCAAGTACGCTACTCAAACAAAAAAAATAACATAAATCGGAACAGAAACCTTGAGGTAATATAAGAACCTCCTCGTTTTTGAAGTTGGTTAAAACAACTTCCCATGCCAGATGCAGGAAATCAATCATTGTGGGGATATCCATAGGTAAATTATAAAGTTATACAACAGCTTAATGTTACGTTTAGCCGGTGATAGGCACGATGACGGCGTGTGCGCAGTACATTCACCTAGATGAGTGACGCATCATCCTACATTACAAGAAACCGGTATATTATTTTTTACATATGTTTATATACAGGGTGTCCCAAAACTCAACGTCAAGCCGAAACGGGGTGACAGGATTGATCATAACCATCACGAGAAAAATCTGAAAAAAAATCTATCCCATGCAGTTTGTAAATTATGGGCATTTTAAGAAAAACCTAGAAATTTGATCAAACTGTACCATTTTTCGGTTATTGTGGTTATTCTTTTTTATTTTTGTTCATTTGAACTTTGGAAACGTAATCCTAAATAACATTTCTAGAATCCCAATAAAAAATAATGACACAATTGCCTCAAGTTTCCGAGAATTGAGACTATTTGTTAAACTACGAATTTAAAATTTTCAAGATTCGTCGACTTTGACAGGCCCTCCTATAAAAAAAATGTACTAGAGTGCCTTGGCAAGTGGCATTAAAAGTTGGCGCATTTAATCAGAATTCTAAAATGGTACAATACTTGTTAGTTCCATACAATAGAAAAGAGTAAAAAAATTAAAACCTCAAGTAACCCGATTTTTGCTATCACATTTTACTCAGTTAAAATGTTTTTAATTCGCACAAGCTCTAGGTAGGTTCTTAATTTTAAGACAAAATGATGAGAGAGATGGATAATGGGTATGGGTACGCATTTCGCAGTGCAAGTAAGAGATTTCCTTGACCAGGAATATCCGGGAAGGTGGATTGGACGTTCAGGCACTATCTTGTGGCCCGCCCGTTCACCAGATTTAAATCCCCTGGATTTTTTCTATTGGGGAGTTCTCAAAGAAAAAGTTTACTCAAAGCCCATTGATCACGTAGCCGACCTACGTGAACGCATTTCTCAAGCAGCTGAGGCGATCAACTCTCGAAGATATGCCCGACTTATAAGTAGATCTTTTTTAAGAAGATGTAGGGCTTGTATTGAGGCTGATGGTAAACAATTTGAACATTTATTGTAATAAAAATGTTTTTTCTCTATCTGACTTTTAGTCCAACAAACCTAATTATTTTACTAACTTTTTTTCACTTTGGTAAAAGTGGCGTCACTATCTGTCTCGCTCACTCATGACAAACATACCCATTATCCATCTCTCTCATCATTCTGTCTTAAAATTAAGAACCTACCTACAGCTTGTGCGAATTAAAAACATTTTAACTGAGTAAAATGTGATAGCAAAAATCGGGTTACTTGAGGTTTTAATTTTTTTACTCTTTTCTATTGTATGGAACTAACAAGTATTGTACCATTTTAGAATTCTGATTAAATGCGCCAACTTTTAATGCCACTTGCCAAGGCACTCTAGTACATTTTTTTTATAGGAGGGCCTGTCAAAGTCGACGAATCTAGAAAATTTTAAATTCGTAGTTTAACAAATAGTCTCAATTCTCGGAAACTTGAGGCAATTGTGTCATTATTTTTTATTGGGATTCTAGAAATGTTATTTAGGATTACGTTTCCAAAGTTCAAATGAACAAAAATAAAAAAGAATAACCACAATAACCGAAAAATGGTACAGTTTGATCACATTTCTAGGTTTTTCTTAAAATGCCCATAATTTTCAAACTGCACGGGATAGATTTTTTTTCAGATTTTTCTCGTGATGGTTATGATCAATCCTGTCACCCCGTTTCGGCTTGACGTTGAGTTTTGGGACACCCTGTATATGTTTTTAAACGGAATTAACGTATACTGTCATATGCACGATAAACACAGCCTCTTCTTAAAATATAAAAGAACATATTTTTAAATAAAATAGGATAGAATAGATCGGCCGACAGAAAAAATTGCCGACTAGTTTTTTTTTTTTTAACGTGGTACAATCATTAAATGAGTCCTCCCACACAGGGCAGAGCGGGAGGGACTGACAGACTCGTACTAACTAAAATCCACGGTGTCCTTCAATAGCCCTTTACGTTCCGGGGTCACGGTAATTCGTACAGTCCCGCGACCCCGGCAGGCTTTGGCCCTCTACAGGACTAGCTTGGACCGAACGTTGGCTGTATCTTAAATAACTTTTTACATTAATGAAATCATGTAAAAATACCCTTTTGTTTAAAACAGACAACATTATTAAAAGAAAGCTTTCTCAATGTGCGTCTAAACAGGCAATATTTTTACTGCAATGTATGGCTGCAATACAATCGCAATTGCAGCCAGTCTATAATGCAATATTTTGAGTGCAGCGCGTACATATAATAATACTAGCTTTTGCCCGCGACTTCGTTCGCGTAGAATAGTGACTTCCGGCAGATTTTTGTTTTATTTTTATTTTTTGTATAAAAAAATAAAAAACTATCCTATGTCGTTTCTCAAGTTCCAAACTATGTCTGTACCAAATTTCACACAAATCGGTTCAGTAGTTTAGGCGTGAAGAAAAGACAGACAGACAGAGTTACTTTCGCATTTATAATATTAGTTTGGATTGAAATGTTTTGAATGCCAGTAAGTATTGAAAAATGTTCTGAACTGGCGGGAAAAATTGTATGCAGAAAATATTATATGCAGAAAACTAAAAGGAAGAAGTTTTTAACATCCAACGTTAGGTAAACGAAGCTATCAGACTTTATAATGGACGTATAAAACTTTGAAGAGGATCTTGCAGTTTATAAATTTATAAACTCGGAAGATTTAATTAGTTTAGAGACTTTACATCTTCTTTGTTAATTTCTCCTGCATTCCCAATACAGAACTAGGTAAAACATACCTCCGTCAATCTAGGTTGTAAAATATCTAAGTTTTTGTTTTCTTTTTATCGTGGTAAAATCATCAAATGAGTCCTCCCGCCCAGGGCAGGAGACGGGAAGGACTGTCAGACTCGTACTGTCTTCGTTCCAGGGTCACGGTAATTCGATAAGTCCCGCAACCTCGGCAGGCTTTGGCCCTCTCGAGGGGGCCTCGTCAGATTGCTGACACTCTTTGAGGCACGCGTGGAACGCAACGCGCCGTCGACCCGGGCATAGTCCATGGTCGGACAGCGAGTCGCCCATTACTCGAAGCCCGCATGCCCGGGCCTACGGTGGCCGGAGATCGTCTGCCGACGTCTGTCGCCGTGGGCGTCTACCACTGCGGCTGGGGCGGCGGGAGGACGCGTCCTCCAGGCGATCCTCGCAGAAACTATCTCAGTCTTACTACAAAAAAGTTACATACCTTCCAAGCTATACACTTTTTACACACAACAAAAATGTCATTGAATTTAGTTGAGTAGTTTAGAGATTAGCGTATTTTATTATTAAACTAACATAATGATTATATTAAAAAGATACATACATCCGTCAAACACGATACACAATATATCATAAAGCTCTTTATCTCAAGATAACTTCACAAATACTAAAACAAGTCAAATCTTTTTAATCATAAGGCATTTAAAGCATACATCCCTGCATCCTGCACTTCATACCGATGTAACCAATAATGGGATTATCTCAGACGAGAACCGGCTTTGTAAATTGAAGAAGGTGTTATCGTATTCGCAGAAAGTTCTACGCTATTTTTATGTGAAATAAATTTCAACAGAAACACAAAGTATTTTTGCAAAATGATTCTAAGGTTATTTTTAAATCATAAATCCACAGTGCAACCAAAGTCTTAGATTATGCGTAAGTATGCTATGAAAAAAACTACCATACATTAAGCGGCTTAAGCCCTTAAACGAATCTTTTCCTATCAATACTGTTAAACATACAGAAATGTGTGAGCTTCACATCGACTTAACTTTATAGACGTAACATTATAAAATATTACCAAGTTTTGTGATCTTCGAAAACAACATTAATGTCAATCGGAAAATTTAATGTGAACTTTTAAGATAACCTATAAATTGTGGTGTGACGGTAAGTGTAAGTTACTTAAAACAGTATTGTACTCACTTGCGTAGAATAAAATGTGTTCTGAAAAGCAACATCAGTATAGACTATAACTAACTTACGAATAGCTACGCTAGGTAACCTTTTGTTTTTTGGCGTAGTGATATCATCAAATAGTTTTCCCACCCAGGGCTGGGCAGGAAGGATTGTCAGACTTGTACACCGTGTATAATACACGGTGTCCTTGTATTCTGGGGTCACGGTAGATCGTTAGACCCGCGACCCCGGCAGGCTTACGCCCTCTAAGGGGCCCCGTCATATTGCTCACAGCTCTTTGACGCGCGCGTGGAACACAACGCGCCGTCGACCCGGACATGGTCCATGATCGGACAGCGAGTCGCCCATTACTAGCCGTCCGCATGCCCGCACCTACGGTGGACAGAGATCGGGTTGGTCGGCTGGGTTGTGTGGTGGACGCTGTACGCTCCCTCACGCATCTCGCGTCCTTCTTCGCTATAATGACTGCTTCGTAGAAGGAGGTGGCTGCATCCCATTCCGGGCGCGAGAAGCCTATCGCCTCCGTTAGGACACGGCGGTACGCTAGATATAGCATAGCTAACAATTTTATATTATCAAACTACAAAGTTGACTCGATCCTTAGTTCCAGAACGCAATGCTGCCAGCTTTTAGGGCACTTTTCCCATTGACAGCGATGTGGACGATTTTATGACGACATGTTCTACCTTTTACATTCCCATTTAATTGAATATATTTGTATTTTTTTATTTATTTATTATGTATTATCATCTTCATTAGACTAGACTTTTCCCAACTCAGTTGGGGTCGGCACCCAGTCGCATAAGAAGCAGCTGATTTAATCAGTATTTTACACGGAGCGACTACTATACCATATTTATTTACTTTGTAGATTAATTATACGCTGTTTACCAACCAAATCAAAGATCATGTCTCAAATTAGTTAAATCCACTATTTAATTAACAAGCGAACCTCAAAGACTACATCTAATATAATTTGAAAAGCTCTTTGTAGTGCGTCCTATTCTTATGCACAAAATTCATTTCATATCGCATAGACAAGACCATCAGTCTGTACGGAACAAAGTACAGGATTGAGCAATAAACACCCTTAGCACTTAGTGATTGCGTTGAAAATTGTGAACATAGTAATACCGTGCCATACAAAATATTAATTAATTCATATAACTACATCTATCCAACACAAAGAATAATGGAGGTCCAAAGCTTCCCAAAGCTCCACAGACCCCTCCGCGCATGCCCACGTCGCCCTTAGTTCCAGACAAATGCAATGGAGACTCTATTTTATATTTTAGCTAGTAATTCATCAAGACTTCATTCGGACATGACAGGTTCTGGTAAATTGTTTAAAATCTTGTAACATCACATGAATGCAATAAATGTTTGAGTTTGATTTAAGTCATAAATACTGCCGTCAAGAACAATCAAAAGCATAAATAGTTACAATTTTGCAGTAATAAAAACAAATAGTTTTTACTGACCACTCTTGACGAAACTACAGTTTCACTTCACAAAGGGATATTATTTTTAAAGATAAAACGTCTCAAACACATCACTAATTTATTAAATATCTGTCAATCCTTTTTTTTCCCAGTAACAAGCCGTCTCCTAAGTTTTGATAGTCGCAATCAGAGCCTGTATCGGGACACGTTACAACCTAAATATAGACATATTTATGTTTTTGGATACGTATGAGTTTCTCTTTCGTGCACGAGTATTCAAATTCAAGCAAGTACCAATTTGAATTGGCCGTTGTAGCATTCTCATTATTTCTCATAAAAAGAAATATTAACAAAATTCCGATAAAATCTTGGAATGGTAAAGATTATTCAATATTAATAATTTGCGATGAAAGGGAAATCCAGCGTTTTCTAGATTGCTTTCATTAGAATTCAATCAGCAGTTTTCGATCAAGCGAGCCAACAACTTAATTTTTCCGGGAGACGGGCTTCACAGTTAATTATTAAAAATTTAATTGAAAATGGTTATGCCAAAATAATTTGATTCTCCGTCGGAAACCTAGTCCGGAAAATACTTCGGAGAAAAATGAAAAAAACAGGGATTGCTAAAACATGATTAGTTTGGCTTCTCTCAGTTTATCCTTCATAATCAACCTGTAATGTTCTTTATTCTGTGTCAGGCTTCTTCTCTGTGATAAGAAGTGGACTACTTGTAGAACGTACGAATTCGTTTGTGGGAATCGAATCTGCGAGTGCAGCAGTCGCTCAGCCACTGCGCCAACCGTGCCATCAAATTGAATTTGGAATATTTTCACTAGAATTGGTGGACATTAGTCTCCTACCTGTCTTTCACTGATACCTGCATACAATCAATATGCCATAGTTTCCACCACAAAGCTTAGCTCATGTGTTCTAGTGTCGCATCAGATAACGCCATTGAAATCTAGACTCTACAGTGTTTATCATTCGTATCATACAGGGTGCATTTTTCAACTTGGCGTGAATGGCTATATCCAAAACTATGAGGAATATCAGAAAACGTTGAAAGGTCGATTTTGACGAAAACTAAAACTGAATCATTGGATTTTAGAGGAATCATTTGCTGATTTTGGAAAAAATCACACCCTGTATTATTACACTATTCGATAGTGTTGCTAATGAGGAACAAATTCTGGGAATTAAAATAGTAATAAAAATAGAGTCTGTAAATCTAAACAATCCTTGGTTCTTCATTATTATGATAAATCAGTGGCTCTTAAAACAGAATATTGCTTCCATATATTTTGTTTATGATACCCATATGGCTCTTGGTGGGTGGCACATTGTAAGCGGGCACGTCGAGCCGGACTCTTCTCAGTGATTCCCAGATAGTTTACATAATATCATCCAATCTCTCTTAACTATTATAATTAATTAAGCCCCGCATCCTGACGGTAGTCATTTGTTGAATGGCAATGAAGTTTTTATTACTTCATAAGGAATGTCTAGTATAACGGTACACACAGGTTTATACTCTTCGGTATTTTCTCTGTGATTTTAGATACAGACATTTTTAATCGACTTTTAAGACATTTTAAACAGCATTTTGTTAGTTTGACAGCTCATATTTTCTGTTTACCTTTTTGTTTTGTTTCTGTTTTGATTGATTAGTAATAAAATATACGACGACACAAAAGGTTGTGTAGACTTTGTTTAAATGTGGTTATTTTTAAAGGCTTCACCGCTTTGTCTGTGAGTGGGTAATAGATCATGATGGTAATTTGGATATACCTTGACTTATTCATTTTGTCTTTATAGAATCCGTGTCTCAAACTTTAAGCCTCCATATTTCCGTAGTTTCTCAGAGAGCTTCAATTATGTAGACTTAACCTAATCCAACCTACCGCTTTGCGACAATCTTATACGTTAAAACAGCACCATCTAGATCTAGCCCGCGGTAACATATAGTGAATGGAAATTCACAATGAAACAGCTGACTATCGTCTACCGTTGGTGCTTGGCCGCTTCGAGCGATAGTGAGAGCCTATGTAGCTCTGCGCAAGCGCATGCTTGGCAAGCGAAAGTATTGCCAACTTTAAGTTTACTTTGTAGAAATTCGCTATTGTATACATAGATGGCGATATTGTTATTTCCTGGATTGTAAATATTTTTGAAAGGTTTTATTTAGTAGTACATTTTATAGAAGACTGGCATACGATGTTTGAAGCAAAACCAACAGCATACTATGCTTCATTATAAACATATATGATACTTACACTAGACTGTAATCGGTATAAAGTTTAAAACATTAAGTAAAGTAACGTATGGTGTAACTCCAAGTTGTCAACACGGCTCCATGGCCCCGCCCGGGCGGCGGCAGGCCTGGAACGGCCGCAAGGAAACGACCGACAAGCCGATTTACCGTAACACAAAAAAATGTTCAGATAAGCCGACTTTCTAATAAACCCTACTAGACAACCGAACCTTCCTCCTTGTACATAATAAATCTTAAGGAGACCTCAAATGAAGCGGTTCCCAATGTTTGATAATTGTGTTGAGATAAAGTATTATAAATCGGATTCTCGGTTTCATTATAATAAATAGGGATTGTGGCGCAGGAAACATCAAGACATTTATAACTGTACGCCTATGGGAAAGGTGATCAGTTACAAGCTGATGTTTATAAATATTCCTCGTGAGCTTTTATTCATTTTGTTGCAGTCGTTTAAAATAATTTTCTTTTAAGACGGGAGCATTCTTTATAATGTAGATAAGTTTATAACTGAAATAAAATTGAAAGATAGAACACTGACACGGATACGATTTGCGAAAAAACAACGAAACAAGAGTGGTCTTCTTATTCAAATATTGCTCAAGAAAACAAAACAATACGGCACTTAGAACAAAAGTTTTACACTCACTGGTCGATATTTTAATGTGGTCTAATAATCAGAAAAAAAAAACAGGCTGGAGTGTGCCGGTGGGCTTTAGCATGGCCCAGATTGATGCCTCTCCGTAGTGTGCTGCGTAGGCCACTCGTGTCGGCCCTTTTTTACCTTTTATCTTTGAATATTGCCTCTCATAATAAGGGCCCTGGACCGTTAAAAGTTGGGGAATGCGCGACCCTGTGAATGAACTCAGATATCCACGTGTTTCGATTATGGGTACGGTTTTCTTAACGACGGTTTTCTTATTTTGTGTGGAATGTGGTTGATTCGCCGTTATTCTGCCTCGATTGATGGTGTTATGTGATAAGATAAGGATATACATTTTAGTTTTGTTGCTAGTTTTTAGAACCCACGGATTCTTTAAGCGATTTTCCGAATACGAGCGTTTGTCGTTCTTAAAGGTTCATTGACTTAATCAAATGAAAATGATAAGTAAATAAATATGTATCTAACGCGACTGATTACCAACCGTTAACAACGTTGTTGAATGTATTTTTCTTTTAGTAATTCTAGTTAATATTACTAAGTCTATTGACACCATTATTATTATAAAATGTGTGTATTTTTGTTACCATCACAATACTCGCAAATATTTATAACTTTACTAACACGCAGTCATTAAAATAAACATTTGTTTCACAATTTTAATGACTGCTGTTCCCCGCGGTCACCCCTGCTATTTGGCTCCTACATTTGAACCAGAGTGGTTCCTGAGATTAGCGCGTTGAACCAAACAAACAAACTCTTCGTGAGCATACAGTATAGAAAATAAAGACAAACTGCGCCAACGACCGACCCCATGTCATATGGGAGTATTGCAATTTGCAATCAACCAGGCACAGGACCGAGATACTTACGTCGTCGAAAAAAAAACGGAACCGGGAAGATGTAGGTACGTCAACATAACTAACGTCAATCAAATTGCGGACGGATAATAGGGCCATCACTGAAGTCATTTTGACGCGGCGCTGGTGTCTATGTCATTCCATCAAATAGCATTGAAAAAATCTAGTACCACAATTTTCCGCTGGTCATGACGGGTGGCGCTGACTCTAAGGAGCTATCCGTCAAATCATAATTATATTCTTTCTTAGTTCAGGCTCGTTGTCAAAACGTCAAAACGAAAAACCCAATAACACTTTGCATGACTTCACGCCCAACAGTGGCTCTTGCAACGAAGCAGTCGAGAATATACGAAACGTTATTTTAAAGGATTAAAATTACATCAGTATATTCTCGACTGCACGGCACGTTCTTTGGTTGTTTTATATACCTGAATGTTATCTCCATTGCTTCCTAGATATAAAAATAATAGCTAGGAAATAAGCACTAGATGCGGCTGCGTTTCCCTTTCCATATGATATCTATCTATATCTATATATATATAAATGTTATGTGGGTTTGTATACGCTTCAAAAACTCAAAAAGTTCTGCACCGATTGAGCTGAAATTTTAGCATGATATATAATCCTTTGAGGAGTGGCTGGATAGGCGTCACGGCGTCCTTACCTTCCACATGACGCAGGTCCTCACCGGACACGGAAGTTTCGGGAGGTTCCTGTGTCTGATAGGGAGGGAAGAAACGCATGAGTGTCACCACTGCGAGGATCGTCCGGAGGACACGGTGGAGCATACGGTGCAGGACTGCCCCGCTTGGGCAGAGCACCGCCGTGTCCTCACGACGGCGATAGGCGGAGACCTCTCGCGCCCGGCATTGGTCGAGGCCATGCTGCGGGGCGAGACAGAGTGGGAAGCGGTCGCCTCCTTCTGCGAAGCAGTCATGCTCGTGAAGGAGGAGGCGGGCCGCCTGAGGGAGAGGACAGCGTCCTCCCTCCATCCCAGCCGCAGTGGTAGACGCCCACGGCGTCGGACGTCACAGGACGATCTCCGGCCACCGTAGGCGCGGGCATGCGGGCAGCGAGTAATGGGCGACTTGCTGTCCGACCATGGACCATGCCCGGGTCGACGGCGCGTTGTGTTCCACGCGCGCCTCAAAGAGTGTCAGCAAATTGACGGGGCCTGTAGAGGCCCAGAGTCTGCCGGGGTCGCGGGACTTACCCATCACCGTAACCCCGGTACGTAAAGGGCTCGTGAAGGACACCGTGGATTTTAGTCAGTACAAGTCTGACAGTCCCTGCCGCCCTGCCCTGGGTGGGAGGACTCATTTGATGATTTTACCACGATAAAAAAAAAAAATGATATATAATCCGCATCAAGGATGGCTTTTATCTATTTTTTTTTTGAAAAAACTATTTAGTGTGCCACAGCGAAGCGGGGCAGGGTACAGCTAGTTCTATATAGATTTGCATCAACTTGTCCAGTGTTCGCAAACATTTATCATAACGCTCGGAAGCCATTAGTTGATGAAAGATATCGTAGATTCCAGAGAAAGTAGTTATATTGCTGTAGCTACAAAACTTACAACAGAAAGGGGTATGCAACTTTTTAGCATCAAAAGTTTTTTTCTTTCGCCAGTAATGAAATGTTGGCCATTAGTAGACCGCAACCTAAGAACTTCGCAAAAAATATTAAAAAAAAATCTAAACCGTTACCAACCAGAGATATGGCGGTTTTAATTTTGTTCTAATCAGGAGTGATTTAATCTCGATTAGAACAAAATAAAATCCGTTATATCTCTGGTTGGTTACGCTTACTTAATTAGAAACTTAATTTTTTTTCTATGGACTTCTTAGGTAGTAGTCTAGTAGTGCCCAAAATTTAATCACTGGCGGAAAAAAAAATGATGCCAAGGTCCATACTAAAAGTTGCATGGGCCTTTAAAACATTATTTATTATTTTTTACCTTCTGGTTGAAAATAAGCGAAAAGGAAAACCGACAAAATAAGACCTTTAAAGTTGGGTTTTAAATCTGTTAAATAGACAGGAGACCTAGCTTTCAAATTTCATCGAAATCGTTAGAGCTGTTTTTGAGAACCGGAAAATATAAATAATACAAATATGTACAGTGAGTTTCTATGTTTGTAAACACATCCACGATACAGGAGAAATTCCTAGTGTGGGACTGAATTAAAAAAAAAACAAAGTACATGTCTCATTTGATAGTATAGGATGTGTATGTGTATCCCTTTCCAGCTTTTGTGGGATTCATTTCGTGAAATGTAACGGAAGTAGAACAGCGTGCCATTTGCCAATAACTGATGTCCAATTTAGATCCAGTCTCTGCTTTCTAGTCCTGAAAAAAAGCAATAACACGCCCTGGCTTCTAGACCTCTTTCAACATTCATAGTTGCAATCAAGAAGTTATTCATAAAACTTCACTTTTATTTACTTGGAATCTCTTTAAGGGGTCATTGTATGGCTGTGAACAACATTCAAGACGCAAAAAAATATCATCAGATTTCACTACCCCGTGATGATTTAAATATTACAATTTAATTAAGAAGGTAACTTTTTTCACCTATTTTGGGATCCTCTTCCGGATTAACCAAATGAACACTTAGTTTACATACAACCATCTGAGGCCCTAGCTGAATTATATTATTATAACATTTGACGTTAATTTGATTTATAAAATGAATTGTTCGTACACTAAACGTGCTCTTTGATATCCATACAGCTAATTTCCTAAATACCTAGTTCAAGTACGAAGTACGGTTTAATACGTAGAATTCATGCTAAGGCCAATGACCTCCACAACCCAGTTAATAGTGGGAAACCAATATTTTGAGCCAGTGACTATAACAGTATCGGTAACAGTAAGAGAGCCGGAACCAAAGACACGATTAACTTTCCAAGACACGGAGGAAACTCAGTATGTAATTGATGAAGACTCTATGGACTGAACTAGGGAAGCACAGCTTAACCTTGAAGATTCACCCGTGTGGCTGAAATTATTAAACCTTAAACACCTATTTACTTAGGATATAACTGTTTTCGCAAAGTAAGCACATAGCGTCGTATTCGCGCGTAGTTGAGCACTCGGCCCGTTGCGTGCGCGCACATCGTATTTCCTGCACTTACGCTGCGCCCGCGCCAGTGAAACTCATGAAAATGCGCCGCCGATCAGGGAAATGCGATCGCGAAAGTGATTTATTAATTCAACCAAAAATTGCTTTGTTATGGTTGTATAGCACTGGATTGATAAAAGATTTTTAATAAGTGTGTATTTTTGATCTTTAATTAACATTTTTCATTACTATTTATGTTAGGTTAAATTATTGTACGAGTACCTAATTAGTTTTTTTTTTAATTTAAAATATTCTTTAAATTCGTCAAAGAAAACTAAATTCCTATCTATTTTTCGGGCCCAGGTGAAATGGCCAGTACCAGTAACCAATCTTAAACTACAAAATATATTCTCCACTTCAGTATTAGAAAACTGTTTCGAAGAACATTAAGCCAACGGCATTGATAGCTTTTTTCCTAAAAACTGGATCACTGAAGCGTGGCACCCACCTTAACTGCTCTAGATAACAATTTGATAGTTGCATGGGTAATAAAAACGTTCAAAAATTGGTCACAATTACCGTGGTTACTGCCTCGTAACATTTTAATAGCGAGTTCCCATTTAGTGTGGGAACAAACAGGTGAAATTGTCTAAGTGAGAAGACTCATGATAGGTAAGCAAAGAATAATCCAATTTTCAAACTTGTCAATCAAGACATAGAGCTTACTTACACTTTGAGTATACTCACGGCACCGTTGCACCACTTATGTAAGCCATGAGCGATATCGGTTTGTGTGTGACCTCTTAACGAAGGGCCATTGAAATTGTTGAAAGCTTTTTTTGTTAAATACTTTATTTAAGTACATACTAGCAAGACGGTCGCGGGACTAACGAATTACCGTGACCCTGGTACGTAAAGGGCTATTGAAGGACACCGTCGATTTTAGTCAGTACAAGTCTGACAGTCCCTCCCGCCCTGCCCTGGGTGGGAGGACTCATTTGATGATTTTACCACGATAAAAAAAAGTACTAGCAAAATCGCGGGCGAAAACTTGTTCGCCTGCGGTTTTGCTAGTAGTTTTGTTGGCATTGATTTAGGAGTTGACAATATATTCAGACTGAACACGTAATACTATCTACATTATCGTTAACACGTTATTTTTGTTTTTATCGGGGACAGTACTATTTTTTTGGGATGAAATATGCTCTATGTCCGTTTCTGTACACCTTACAACGTATATTAAATTTCAGGATGATCATTTCAGTTGTTTTTAAGCTTCAAAAGGTAGGAAAAACCTAATATTATAGTTAGGATTTCGTTCAGTCGTTTTTTGTTTATCAATGCATAGACGGTGTTATATTGATCGAAAAAAAAGACGCACCGAGGAATCTAAAATATGTGATAAATCAAAACTTATCACATATTTTTGTCTCTTCCAAATTTATTATTATATATGGAATAAATATAAACCTGTATAATTAATTATTTGGATAAAAGTAAGTACCTATATTAAAAAAAAAAAATAAAAAAAATATTCCTACATTCATTTTCTAACAAAATAGTACTAATTAAAAGTATTTACATAACTAAAACTTTCCTTTACACGAAAAAGACAAAGGGCTTGAGCCCATACAGCCTTGTCTCTTTCAATGACCACCGATTTACAAGAAGGACGGTGCCTTCCATAGCATATATGTTCATTAAATTATTATATGGATTATTTAAATATTGAGCAGCCATGGTCAGACAGACATCGTTATTGATAGGTAGTATTCTGCATTCATAAATTAACAACCATATCGTAATAATTAATACTCATAAATTATCTCTGTCGACGTACCTGGAACTCAGGAAAATAATAATGCATATACATTGCTATTTAAGGAAGCAAGCCAGTCTTTGTTTTATTAAGTTGTAGCGTTACTTGAAACAGTTTGATGGACAGTAGGCAAGCATCAAACACTAGAAAGTGGGAAGCCGACGTTTACACAACACTTGTGTACGTATAAAAACCAGGTAAGTGCGAGTCATACTCTCGCACTAAGGGTTCCGTTCTATTATGTGTAAAAAAAACGGACCAAATATGTGTAAAGGAGCTCTCCTACATAAATGTATATTTTTTTAAGTAGCTTTCATTATTAATTTGAAAAGAAAATATTTAATTAAATAATCTGTGAATATAACAAGAGTCTCACTGTTGTCGTTTCAATATCCAGCAAAAACGAGCAAAAAAAAACACGTTTGTTGTATGGGAGACCCCTCAAATTTCTTATTTTAATCTGTTTTCTAGTTTTTTTTTGTAGTGACAATACAAATACAGCACCTGTTAAAATTACAAGTATCTAACTATCACGGTTCATGAGATACAGCCTGGTGACAGATGGACTGACAGACAGACCGGTTTACCCTTTGGTTAAGGAACCCTAAAAAAACAACTTATTTGTGCCGGCATTTTTACGCCTCGGAATATTGTTTATGTGGGTATGTAGGTTACAGGAATTGTTGATCTAAACCTATTATTAGTGGTTGTAATTGGGAACCATTCATCAAATTTTTTAAGACTCCTCCGTGACTTATTAAGCAGTCGTTAATGGTTAACCGTAGCTTGCCAACCAGACGGTACACGAAGAGGTCAGGGCATTGTCTTGGCTTTTTATTTTGCGTTGTAAAATCATCGAATGAGTCCTCCCATCTCGCCCTCGATGGGACTGTCAGACTCGAATTGACTAAAATCCACGGTGTTCATTCAATAGTCACATTCCAGGGTCGCAGTTACCTGATAAAAAATTCCCAAGACCATTTTTTTTACGTGGTAAAGTCATCGCATGAGTCCTCCCACCCAAGGCAGAGCGGGAGGGACTGTCAGACTCGTATCCACGAAAATATGACTAAAATCCACGGTGTCCTTCAATAGCCCTTTACGTACCGGGGTCACGGTAATGCGTGAGTCCCGCGACCACTGGCTTACTTTTGAAAAATTATAACTTACAAAGAAAAGAATGGCGTAGATACCATTACCCACTTTAGCGAATGTGGTTAATTATTTCCTCCAAGCAAACAGTAGACAGAAGATGATAAACATGGGGTCGCGGGACTGGCTAAACAAGTAACCGTGACCCTGGAACGTAAACGACAACAGAAGGAACACTGTAGATTTTATTTAATATGAATCTCACAGTCCCTTCAGCTTCGCGCAGAGCGGGAGAACTCTTTGGATATTACCGCCTAAAAAAGTGACAACAATATTTATGTTAAAAATTGCAATTATTTTATGGACGACGCCGACGGGCGTCAGACAATTCCCTATTTTAATACAATAAAAACAATTACATTACAGTGTTAGCGACTCCTTGCCAAAGTTGGCCTTTTGGCCTCGTACAGGACCAATGCTTTTGTTTATTATTTGTTGTTTTTCTTTTATAAATTTTGTTTTGTCATGATTCTGTTCAGTGTGAGTTCAATAAATACCTTTTCTTTCTTTAAACTTTTCTATAACTAGACGACCTTTAGCTTTATTTACTGAAATGCTGCTGATGAAAATAAATCTCCCTCTGTTTTTAATGGACCTTTAATAAACAATAGTTATGATAACCAAACTATAAATATTAAACCTAAAAAAAAACACAATAAGTAAAGACGTCTAAATCACGAACAAAAGCCCTTGGCAGTCATAACAAATAAATTACATGTTATCAAACGTCTGTCCGTCGTAATACCACCTAACAGTTACACAACGAGTCGCATGCCTCACCCGTCACCATCACACGACACGACACGTCAAACGTTTTGTTACACCAGCGCTTAATGCAACCGTTTATAACCGATAATAGTGTGTGCCGGTCGTGAAAGCGCTGTTAGATGCTGTTCTAGAAGCATTGCTTCGATTTTGTGGAGTATGGCTTCGAGCCACAGCCAGTCCCGGCCGGTTTGTCCACTTGTCAGGCTCTGATAGGACAATATACGGTCCGAGAATGTAAACGACCGCGGAAATGGTTTAAAAGCGAGAAAGTGACTAGTTTAGACTTGAGTGTCTTTATCTATCTGATTTTACTGGACTCTGCTGTTTATCAGACTTTGTGTAAATGTATTTTTGTGTTAAAACTTTAGTAAAATTAAAGAAAATACATTTATTGGCATAGACAGCAATAAAATAACAATAAATAAACATCTAATGTAAACAAACAAAGAAGATATGATGTACGTGAGGCACACAATGTTATCTTTCTGCTGTAACAAAGCTCTTTTGTAAACTGAAAAAAAAAAATACTTTATGTAGCAGTAAAACATCGTTTTTTTCTTCTAAGAAAATATACGTCACGCCATGACTAATCTGTCAATAAGTCATAAAGAGATCTCTCATAAAAATAGTCCACAAGTATCGCACCTCACGAGTGCACTGACGTAGTGCAGCGGAGCATGCGCCTGCGCCGGCCCGAGTGCAAGTCTCCCCGACCACGGTCATGGATAGCTGGCGCAGTTAATGCCGATGCCCACGTAATCGTTCCTTATATCTCCGTATTTATCGTAAGCAAGGAATTTATTCAAGTTGTTGTTTTTTTCTAGGGAAATACCGGTGGGGTTATTATATAAAGGCTGGGTTTAGAGTGTTGTGCAATGTGTTTGATTTGTATAACAATTAATCGTGTTTAAAAATATATTTTAAAACAAGGTGTTACCAGTGACAGGAACGGTAGCATAAATGTCTTTCTACACCTAACAAAATCCTTTCAGTCATTCTGACGTGTCAAAGAATACAAGAATGCTATGGAAAATGTTATCACAATCTGTCTTGTATATCAAAGTTTGTGAAGGTTATGTTTTTTTAAAATATTTTTAAATGGGAAGAATAACTCTTTTGACCCTTTGGAAGAATAAACCCGGTTAGAGCATGTTTAATTAATAACAACAATAAACTCTTTTTAGAACTTCTAAAATGTAATTTTCTTTTATCTAATACGAGTGGACTTATATACGTTGTGTGCGCGGTGACCACGCCTCCTAGTATCTCATTATTTGGGGATATAAGATCCAACTAGATATTTTGATAATTATTAGCGGCTAGTTTTTCATTAAAAAAGTACTTAAAAAGATTGTGGTGCATATAAAACTTGAAACGTACGTCACCCACCCCCTCACGTCCCCGGTTAGTTGACATCTCTGATTTGATAGTCCAAATTCGCACATAGCGTAAGTACGACAAACAGTTTCAGACGAGATATTGGAACCTTAACCATGCAGTCTAATGTTAAAATAGCTCTCCAAATCTTTTCAGATTTTGTACTAATTTTTTTATCGTGGTAAATTCATCAAATGAGTCCTCCCACCCAGGGCAGAGCGGGAGGGACTGTCAGACTCGTACTGACTAAAATCCACGGTGTCCTTCAAAAGCCCTTTACGTTCCGGGGTCACTGTAATTCGTACAGTCCCGCGACCCCGGCAGGCTTTGGCCCTCTAGAGGGGGGGGCCCCGTCACTTTGCTGACACTCGTTGAGGCGCGCGTGGAACACAACGCGCCGTCGACCCGGGCATGGTCCATGGTCAGACAGCGAGTTGCCCATTACTCGCCGCCCGCATGCCCGCGCCTACGATGGCTGGAGATCGTCTGGCGAAGTCCGACGCTTCAGATTTTGTACTAAAAAATTTTTTTTCACAGTTTGTATTCATAAATGATGATCCTAACACTCAGTGAACACTGTTTACTTATCATTTTAAATAAAAGTTACAACAAAGTAGATCTCATAATATTTTAACAAGCTGCTTCCTCTAATACCTCTCGAGACAACTGAAACGCGAACAAAAGACTTCAACGAGTACATTGTTAAGTAAACTAAGAGGTTACTTAAACCGAACTTAAGTACCGTATCTAAAATGGAGTTCTTACGGAACAAATCGATGCAAATAAATTATATTTTATCGATTAAAGTCTCACTTGAAGTAGGCCAGGTTTACTGCAGAAAATAAAAGTGAGGTATTGCTCCCAATATTTGATGTTTGAATTGTTTGGACTCTAATAAGTACAAAAGTAGGTAATAATAGTCGGCCACGGTGTTCAATCTCAACGGAGATTAGCCATCTACGCGGGACGGGAAATATTATAGTGCACAAGTGTGAGTGCATGCACAGGTGCACTCTCTATTCTTTTATCTCATAGTCTGATGGGAAGGCAATCAGACACGACCGGAGAGAGATCAGGCGTAGAAACAACGACTTAAAGTGCTTTCCAATCCACGAGGGTAATATACCGCCAAAACTCGGGACTGCTACTAAGAAATTCTAATAGAAAGGCCCAATAGTAATTTTTGCCGGACACTGGTATCGAACCCAGGACACCACGCTCAGCAGTCGCGCTTGTGACCACGAGACCAACGGGGCAGTTACTTCTGTCCATTGGCCCTGGCTTCATAGGGTTGTTGTACAGCCACAAAGTTACCACGAAAAAAGTATTGATCCTCTCCTCGTAGTACTTTCTGTTCAGTTCCAAATTGTGTCCTCGTTTTCGTTAGTTTTGTGCAAAACTACGTGTCGCACTCGGGAACTGCCGCGGTAAAGCTATTGCATATCATTTTTTATCAACTTATGCAATTATAATTAATTAATTATATAACGCGCGAATATTTAACGAGAATATCATCCTATCGTTGCGGGAAATTACTCTACTAATTAGGCTATGGTCAGCCACGTCAATCAAGTGAAACGTCAAGAAAAAAAGTTATTCATTCAACGTGAATGAATAAATCATTCACGTTGACATGACAGAAGCTATGCTTTTTTTTTATCGTGGTAAAATCACACAATGAGTTCTCCCACCCAGGGCAGGGCGGGAGGGACTGTCAGACTTGACTGGCTAAAATCCACGGTGTCCTTCAATAGCCCTTTACATACCGGGGTCACGGTAATTTCTGAGTCCCGCGACCACAGAAGCTATGCTAAGCTTTTTTCGTGGCGAATTTTTGTGGTACAACAACCCGCTTTATGAGTGTGTTTTTCAATCTGTATTATTGAATAATCATCATCTATATATATTAAAATGTGGTGTTGGTTTGTGTACGCTTCAAAAACTCAAAAAGTTCTGCTCCGATTGAGCTGAAATTTTAGCATGATATATAATTCGCATCAAGGATTGTTTTTATCTATTTTTTGCATCAGTCACATATCCGCGACCGCAAAAAACAGTTTTTTGTGCCACAGCGAAGCGTGGCAGGGAACAGCTAGTAATTTATATGAAAAATCATGTATGTAACGCAAAAAGTTAAATAATAAAAATGGCACAACGGTTAGGTCGTGCCGGATTTGAACCTCAGACTTCCTCATAATGAGCGTTCTGACCACCGAACTGGACTAAAGAGCCTTACTGATAAAACACGAAAAAGAGGTTCCTATTCAGAAAAAACAGGGGAAACGTTGCATTTTAAAATCTAGGGACAACATTGTAAAGTCTAGATTACATCGGCGTTATCTGATGTAGGTAGCCATACTGCGCAGAACTCTCGGGAAGCTTTGTTGCTCCTATTACACAATGCTTGTACGTTGTTCGAGTGAAACTAAAAGAAACGATGCAAATTAAAATCTAAAATCAACACTTTAAAGTCTATATTTCAATGGTCTGATGTAATCTATGTCGTAACTATAGAAGCAGTGGAGATGACTTCTAAGTGAAATAAATTATCAGCAACAGTTCCAGCTACATATCTGAGAAAAAAAAAAGATAAAAATAACTAAAACCTGACTACGAAAAATGGAGCACTGAAAAGTTGAAAACAAGAATAATATTCATTTGACCGATATTTTTACCAATTATAAACTTTTTTATTACAAAGACAACTTATTTGATACCCATGTTGACACTGTTAGAAACAGGCAAAGTAGCTAGTAAAAGCTATATAATGTATATATATATATATATATATATTTCAAGTGTGCTCATCAAGCCCTTTAATTTGATACCCATGTCGATACTGTACGAATATGTTACGACTTTACATCCCCTAGAGGGCAACATATTTGATTTGGTGACACGTCACCTTATAACCAGTGGACAACTGAGACGCTTCTAACGACACTTCATTTGTCATGTAATGATAAGTAGTTTAGAAGTTATGAGGGAACAAACAAACATACAAACATACATACATACCGGTCAATATCATAACCCTCCTTTTGACTTTGCCGTAGTCGGGTAAAAAAAGATATTATTTAAGGTATTAAAGAAAAAAATTGAGCGAAACAAATTAATTGCTCGCCAAGAACAAAAGCACAAGTTTATTTTTAGCTCTGTTTATTTGATAGTTAAGATATGACTGAAAACTTTAAAGATTAATATTGTCATCAGCTATCTACGATTGGAATCAAAACACTAGTCAAACAGCAGCTTTAAATTAAACGGTAATCTTAACGACTCCATTGCAGTCGTCGGGAACAAAGTTCGCTTTGCACCTGCGCGTAGAGGGGTCAGCAAAGCTTTATAATTGTTGATAGACAGGTCCAGTGTTGTACAAATATAGATGTACTACAACAGATACCCCTCAATCCTTGCAAACTCCCGGCCAGCTTGTGAATAGGAAGTGGTTTAATCGGAGGCTCTCTACAGGGAAATAAAAGGGACTCCTCATTTCCCATTTATATTTAATTCTTTATTATGTTTTTATTTTGTACCCAAAACCATAAAGCGAAATCTGTTTGTTATCGGGACCGTATCATAATAATGAACCGTCAAAATTCAGAATGACACTCACACGCACACTAATCGGTGAAACTCTTTTTACATGGAGGGTTAAAATTATACACATTTATTACATACACAGAGTGAGTAGTGAGTAAGTGAACTGAGTGGGCTACGACCTTTGCAGTAACGGATTCTACGTGTGACATGTCATTGCAATGTGACACCCGCTTGACCGATAAGGAGCGATTTTCCAAATTGGCAATGCCTCAAATTGTTAAAATATGGGTCCCTGGACTCTATAAATATTTTGCAGTAACAAAAAGGACAATCCAATGTTATATTATCCAGCAGCAATCATGTTTAAAACTCCCTGACGTAACTGCTCTTGATTTTAACTGTGTCATATTGTACAAGTGCATTGCATTTCCCATAGAAAACGACTTTTTCCTCTTGTATTCTGGTGGCATTACCAACCTAAGAAATTGCTCAATCACCATCCAAACATAACCAAAAAGATTGTTATCAAACATGAAACTCAACAACTTCTCACCAGAAAATACATTAAAAAATCGGACAATGATAAAGCGATTGGAAACAGCTAACTAGTGTAATATTAATTAATCAAAATGTTACAATTAAGTATAGAATTTCCTCAAAAAACAAACGATTTGTTATTGTTACGCGAGTAGTATTAAAATGCGGATGCAGATGGACAGCTATTGCGTGCGCACACGCATGCGATCCGTTCCGAAGTCTCTTACATTAGATCATGTTCTTAAACCCAATTCATTCATAATTAATTCATTACCTATACGTAGGTGTTGAAAAACTTGCAATTTATGAATACGAGTAGCAGTAAGTATTGTCTGTTGAATGGCAACATTAATTAATACTCGTATCACTTTATGACTACGGATGGAACCGACATCAAAAAGGAGGTTCTCAATTTAAGTATATTTATTAAATATACTGGTATGTAGATACACCGATTTCTCCGAAGCTTCTGTTTTGATTTGTGACATTCTTTTTTATTCGATGGTGTATAGTTGCGATTTTACAGGTACCTTCAGCCCTGTTCGTTTTTTTTTATGTGTTCTTACGATGTCAGAAGCACACTGTAGTGTGACCACTGTGATGCTGAGTAGCACTGTTACCACGTCGGGGCAGAGACGGGGTCGATATTGCGCGCATCAGGGACCCAAGTCGGCTAGTTTTATAAATTCATCATTTCAACACTATCCCACGTTTCAAAACAGAATTGTGTTATTCTGGTTTCAAAACAGAATTGTGTTATTAACATTTATTATGCCAGATTTAATTAATAATATTGTTACATTTTATTTATTTGTATTATTAGCCATTTGAAGTAGTAAGAAGCTCGTAAGTACCAATAAACACTGTACAAGTTTACCATTCTATGTCATTTCTTTCTATGGAGTGTCAGTGGCTGACCATTGGAGAGTCATAATGACGCCATTATATTAGTAGATTACCAAACAAGTAAAAAAAATGAAATCAATGATAGACCATTCTGACACTACTGTTATAGCAGACTTGACGCCTAGTTCTGTAGGTGCATTACTGCGAAGCTCGAAGTATAATCTCATTTAAAACTACAGAGAATATTTATGGGGACCAGTAGTGCTGGTGCTGCTCCGCTGCTCACTGCAGCACCGCAGTAAGCAGCGGAGTTCTTCATACCTTTTGTTATCAAATCGACAATCAAGCACACTTTGCACTTATTTATTATACCTATGTAGATACAATAATTAGTTCCGATTGCTAACTTAAAAAAAAATGAAATATGGTTATAATAAGCAGTTGTTTTAATTTAATATTCAAAATTTATATTGTGATTTACGTTAACTTTTACTGGAACAGATATAAGTGGTTCCTGACAGTTTGATTAGTGCTTGTTTTAATGAAATAGTGACCAGCTCACGTTTACAATTATTTATTAGAACCCAAACTAACCTTTCTCTACGTATACATACTATCAAGGCATCTACTGCTCATTTTTAAGGTTCTATATTTGACGGGTAACCAATGCAATCGTCTGTCTATCAGCGGGCTGTATAATTTTTTTAAATGTTTTTTCTCCCTACGTATTTCTCCTGTGTCATGGGCGTTTACAAATAAACACCCCCACCAGGAACAACTACTTATAGATAATCTATATACCTACATATAATAAATCTGTAGAAGGGTCAATTCTGTACATTGAAAATATTGAAAAAATAAATAGCGGGGCGTGTTGCTGGATCGATACCAAACCCAAATATGTGATTAAAAAAATTTTTGTCCGTCTGTCTGTCTGACTGTATATGCAGGCATCACGTGAAAACTAACGGTTCGATTTCGATGAAACTTGGTATAATTATACCTTATTATCCTGGGCATAAAATGGGATACTTTTTATCCTGGAAAAATACGTAGAAAAAAAATCTTATTTTACAGTTTTATTCATAGACGTTGTTCTGTAGAACCGCGATCTCCTTAATTATTATAGGCTTAGCCGTATTTGGGTCCAATAGATATTTATAAGATGTCATTGTCAGAGTTACTCAAAATGGAGAAATAAACCATCCACGCGAAGACCGAAATCCGCGGGGACGGAGTCGCGGGCGGAAGCTAGTCCGTAATAGAGTGTAATTTCCACAGAATGTGTATATCTGTCGCCGCAATAACATCCAAAAATAAAAACAAATGATATGAAACCCTTCATGCACGAGTCTGACTCTCAGTTTGCCGGTTTCTTAAACAAAATTGTGTGCATTACATGACCAGTACGTAAGGAAAGAGTGTACACACACACTTAAGGCAAACTTAACACAACACTAACGTAACGCAAGCGCCAACAGGATGCCATTTGTTAATGGCCGCTTGCAAATGACGTCCTGTTGGCGCTTGCGCTACATTAGTGATGTGTTAAGTTTGCTTTAAGTGTGTTTGTACCCATCATACCTTGCGTACCCGTCTTATACACTGGTTCCCTACGTGGACCAAAAGTAGTTAATTTACATGTTACAATTTTGAAGGTTACAAAAATATCTAAGTGGCGGGCGAGTTTTTTTTAGAATCGCACTGCACAACAAAAGTTATATATTTATATAGAGGACACTTAAAAGTTAAATAATTATAAATTTTTTAAGACTAATAAAACATTTTATGAACGTAATGTCCTATGTCTGGTTTCAGAGTTATTCGCCGAAATATTGCTATTGTAAGCCGAAATATACTAGTTATTAGTTGAAAACTAAAAGTTTTGCAAAACAATGTCGAGTTTCGTTGCAAATAACGAAAATAACGTTTCTAAAGCAGGGTGACTTTTTCACGTGTCGTCTACGTCAAAGCTTTAAACCTGCACTCTGAAATGAATATCTGCTAACAGACAGGCTGGGGGTTCTCAAACTTTTTCCGTTAATGGGATACTTATTTACACGCAGAAAGGATGGTCCGAAGGAGGTTGTATCAGACGGGATATGACCCACTACCCACCCCCTAAATCCTGCACGACAATTCACAAAAAAGAAAAGCTACTTTCTTCTCTTCTCCTACTCTTTTTCTAGCGAGTAGGGGTGCATTTTATGTTCCGCTCCACATCTAACAGAGCATTAATGAACTACGATGTCCAAACCAACAACTTTTTTTTCAATAAAATTGTTTATTAATCAACTAGCACTTCGCCCGCGACTTCGTCCGCGTGGGTTACGTACTTTCCTCTAAAAAATTCGAAGGCTGATTTTAGAATCGATAGAAGATTTTCCATACAAACAAAATTCCCTCTTTTCACCCCCTTAAAGGTTAAATTTCCAAAAACCCCTTCTTAGTGCTCCCCTACATTATAATAGGAAGGCGTGTGCAAAATTTCACATTCCTAGCCCCAGTAGTTTCGGCTGTACGTTGATATGTCAGTCAGTCAGTTCTCCTTTTATATATATAGATAAATTACGATTACTCGACCCATTTTATCATTGATGACCCCTCCAAAATTTCAGGTTGAGACCGCGCCTGTTTACATGGTTTAATATCTTGTCTCGATGCCCTATCTTGTCGATACCAGGTGTATATGAATCCTGGAAGATTAAAGAATCTTGAATCCAAACGCTGTCTCGCTGTACTCTCTACGGCTTTCCAGGACTTCATGTTTGAGAACCCTTGATCCCTGGACGGGGCAAATTATTTACTCGAGTGTACGCGTTTGCATCTCCAGCGGAGGGTTGTTAATCGACTCTCATAGGCAAACGCTTTGTAAATGCACCTTTCCGTGAAACACGTTGGACATGTACGACTTTTAGGAATTTTGAAATAGTTACAAAGGGAATCCTCCCTTTATTAATGTCAAACGCACTCGTGAAAGTTCTGCTTTCTAGTTTTGCTAAATATGATGTTCGTTCATTTAAATTGTACATGATATTGCACTTGTAATCCCAGAAGGATTAGAATTATTGTAATAGTTTACTCACATTTCGACAATTATGTTTATGTCGCTGTGTATTATATAATGTAAATGCCATCAATCGGGCTTAAATCCAGACTCCCTAATAGAAAATGTGAGTTTGCCACACTCTGCACTTAACGCTGCGTTTCATATGTTTCTGTGGAACTTAAACAAAATACTAAAATAAGCAAAGCTGTTGATTAGCCCACGACTTACCGGTAAATATAATTAATTAACGCGTTAACTTGAACCGATATGTTACGCCTCATTTGTGAATGACACACACTAGCACAAGTATTGTTACGTAGTCATTATTGTTGCAAATTAACTTACAATCAATTAATAATTTCAGACATTATTTCTGTGGTAATTTTAATGTGATTATTAGTAGATAGGTAAAAAGGTAAAAACTGCGGCATCAAAATGATAATTAGTTAGCTAATTATCATGTTTTAAGGTTTGGTTTTGGTTTAAGGCGTGGTTTAAGGTGGGGGTTTTCCATCGAATGAACTTCCATATATCTTGAGAGCCCTTACTTACACCCTTCATCATTTACCAAACTTTGTTGATGTCGGCACCCTGTCTAAGCGGATACAGCATTTCACATAGAGCGATTGCCTTTCTGAAAGGCATAACAAAATTAGTTAGCTATTGAGAAGTCTGGTTGTCAGACTATCGGGCCATCGAGATCTACATATGACTCAGCGGCTTTGCTTGAGAGAGAGGTAATCCTTCTCCTCCCGCTCCAGCCATTGATGACGCCGGGAGACGCCCAGAGACTCTCTCTGGTCACTACAGGCGCTGGCTTGCGGACGGCGCGTAGTGGGTAGCGCCGAAATAGAATCGACGTTGCAACGTTTTCCATGCATGCGCTTTTGCGCTTTTCGAGATCCTAATAAGGCCAAATGCCTGCTGGGGTTACGGGAATGTACAAACAGGATACCTTGACATTTGCACGCAAAAGGGAACCGAAGGAACTGGGGGATTTTCTTTACATCCCAAAAAAAAGTATCAGTACCCTAACATCTTTTTACTATTCACGGGTTTGATTATTATTATTATCAAAACTCCTTAGAAAATTGCATATTTCCAGACCGGTTTGCGCCAGCATGTCTGTCAGTGAATGAAATGAAGATTTTAATTAAGCTGTCCGTTGAAGAGATTGCATCCTGACAGTTTGTAAAGTTTTTAGTATGATGCTCAGCGAGAAATAATGAAAAATCTTATCAGCCAGTAGAGATACTTCGTCATTTTGCACCAACTACTTTGAAAGCTAAATATCTGCCATGAACCAAAGTAGGAGCTATTGTGACTGTTCTTCATCTCAATCTAAATGACGTTTATTAAGCTTTTATGAGGCAGTGTATATTTCGAAAAAAATCTCTTGATTTTAAGCCATCGGACTACTGATAACAAAAGTTCTAATATTATCTCGTATCTCAATTCTAAGCGGAGCAAGCAAAAGAAGAAGGAACAAGAATCTGAATCAATCTAGCACGTCAAGCGGTGTTAACGTAACTAATTATGAACAAAAAATATGTTTGTAATAGTGGAAAAATATGGATTAACAACATGATCATATCAATGGCCGTCAGCAACACTGCAGCAAAGTGCAGCGTGTGTGCAGTGCAATACACACACTTGCAATGGTTGGGACTCCTTCAGGCGTGAAAATGAATGTTATAAATAATCAGGCGCACCGCGAACAATTATCATATGAGCTTGAAGGCCAGTACGGTTTCCACCAGTGCAGAAATTCTTAAAAAAAATTGGAAGTTAAGAAAAATTTAATTTGAACTCTTGTCTCGTCCGTCAACAGAAGAAGCGGCAATGGATTGGTTGAAATTGGTCGGTATCTCGTGAACCTAGTTGATAATGTATGTGATAGTGATGACTTGATAGTGTGGACAGTGCCTTATCATTTTGTGATTGTGATTCCTGAATTTCGCTGCGCGCGTATGTGAATGTGACCTAGAGGATATACTTTTTTGACATCAACAGTGATCATGATTACAAACTACCAAAAACAAATGCTTTTGAATTTAGAACAGTGCAAACATTTTCGAAATTTCAGAATACGTAACTAAAATTGAGTTAAATAATTTTGTTTTCCTTATAACTTCTTCCAGTTGAAAATAACAATTAAAAAGTTTTTTTTAAATACCTAGTAACTAATATAAAAGAAAAAATGAAAAATAAAGTGTCATATAATGTGTATATAAGGACTGAAACTAAAAGTCTAAAATTTCAGTTTTCAGTTTTAATTAAACTAATCAATTGAAAAATAAACGAACTAAAATTGAAACTTTTTTAACGAACATAACATGCAAGAGAAACATAATAATGGCTTAATTGCCAAGAGCCTCGAACAACATCTGAGAAGGCTCTCGCTTGGCAGCTGGATCAAGCGCCTAATTGAGAAGGCAGTACTTCTGGACACGGCGCGAATTGTTAGGAGGTTCCTCTTTCAAGAGCCCTGACCACCGGCAGCCCGGACTCTGCTCCCGATGCTGGTGGAATGCAATTTTTTATATATTTAAATGTGTTTTATTCTTTTATGTAAAAATGTTTGAAAATGTAACCAATAAGTTAAAAGGCGAATAAAGGACAATGACTGAAAGAAAACTGAAAGAAAGAGAAAACAATTGCTTTAACAAGTTTTACGAGAAGTCAAAAGTATTTATTTTTCATACAATTAAATTATTAGTCGGAGAAAACTATAAATAGTAAGAAATGCAAGCTTATGTTGAGACCTTTGTCCACTAGTGGGACAATTGAGGTTTGAATTTGTTAACTATGTCTACCCGAAAATGATATTTTTTTAAAAAGACTTCATAAAGTCGGTCGCGGAACTTACGAATTACCGTGACCCTGGTACGTAAAGGGCTAGTGAAAGACACCGTGGGTTTTAGTCAGTACGTCCCGCCCTGCCCTGGGTGAGAGGACTGTGAAAGACACCGTGGGTTTTAGTCAGTACGTCCCGCCCTGCCCTGGGTGAGAGGACTCATTTGATAATTCTAGCACGCTAAAAAAAAGACTTCATAAACTCGAGGGACCTCAATAGTATGTTTCTGTACAAATTAACCTATATTAAAACGCTAAAAACTAAACAAGGACTAATACAGTTAAAAGTGATACTGATGTCGAAATAAAGATCCAAAATATTTTTAAAAATCTATAATTATCAAAACTCATGCGTGTCTCTATAATATTATTCATAACGTGGAAATCAATTTATCGTATAATAATAAATCTCTACCGAAAACAGTCGTGAGAAAAGATCTTGTGACACAGCATACCGCAAGGAACTCCAGACATCCCTCTCGTCATTCCCTTTGTAACCAAATCTCATAAAATGCTAATCAAAGTCCAACACACAAACCAATACTTTTTGAGTCGCAGACGCAGTCCCATCAATCATGAAAGTTTGTGTTTGACTTCAACGAAGTTCTATACCATGTGAACACTACCTTACGAGGCACTATTTTGGGTCCTTAACATGACAAAGAATAGGAAGTGCACCAGCTATAAGTTTATTTGTGTCTAGACAAGGAGTTCAATGTTCTGTCTCTCTGTTACAGTTCGCTCTTCTGGTAGCTGTAGCATCAGTTCAGATTACGGCAGATGTGCCTAAGTGAGTAGCTTCCAATTTCCTACATTCTAAGTTCACTATTGTTCTATCTACGGTTGCTTCTGCTTTCCACAGGCCGTTGCAGTCTATCGCGTGACTCGGCGGTGACTGGTTGTTGACCTTTACGTCAGCTGACATAATAACATGCTCTCTAGAACATCCTACACAGTCTTACTTATGCCACACACGCTATCTCACTTATACCAACACTTTAGTTTTAGTTCTGCTAGCGCATCGATGTTGAATTTGATTAATTGTAGCCATGTTTTGTATTTCATTTTTTTTTTTAATTTTGTTCTTTTCTCTTGACGAATTCATTTAAAACTAATGAATTCGATGAAGGATACTTAGCAGCTCCATGTGCAAGCGAAAGTGAGCTGATTATATGCTGTGCGACTTCAACTGTAAGCATTGTCAATGTCAGTGTGCCGGCGATTGTGCTCAAAGTGTTATGTTTCACCGCTTAGCGATAATTGCTTGCACGTTGGACCAGCTCCAACCAGGCGCATAATAAGCGCCTGCCTATTAGAAAGTGCAAGTCGATCCTCATCGTTGTCGTACATCATAAGTACGTTGCAAAAAAAAATGACACAAGACGAATGTCGAGTATGACGGAGTGCGGATAGGCAGCGCGGCGACGTCGCGACGCCCGCCGACAGCGAAAGCCGCGCGCTACCGAGTCACGCGTCATGCCATTGACACTGCACTAGACGGAACAACAAGCAGATACACTCCGTCGCTCAACATGCATGCGATCGATTACTTCACCACAGAATACTGTTATTTCTTTTTGTTGCAGGAAAAAGATCCGTATACATCTACCACAAAAGGTGAAACACATTCACCACCATAAGAAGATCTACATAACGAATCACCCAGCATCATCCCAATATGCACCGGCTTTCATGCCGAGCGCTGAAGGTGCGGTGGCAGTACCGACCAACGTCGCGATGCCGAGCGTGGCGAGCGTGCTGCCCCTGAACTCCGTGGAGCTGTATGACGAGCGGCCAGTGCGCCTGCCCGGGGGCAAGGCCGCCTCGTCCAAGCTGCTGCCGCTGTACCGCGCACGCGGCTACTACGGGCCCACCCCGCACGAGTGGGACGACCAGGAGTACGACCTCGCACCTCCCCCAGATCCGACGGACGGATCATACATACCCACTGCCTTCTCAGCTCCATCAGCGGCACCAACTGCACCACCCAACTATCCCCCAAAGCGAGTCAAAATCGTAAAGGTAAATGAACCCCCTCGTAAGAAAGCCAGAAAGGTAAAGCCGAAACGAATTTTAGTACGAGGAAAACCAGGTCAAGCAGAGGAGGAACATCCAGTGTCGACGTTCCATGAACATTTTTATTCCGACTTGGACGGTTCGGGGACTATAAGAAAAATAAAAAAGCCGCAACGAGTAGAAAAAATTATCGACGGTGATACCGAACACATTCACACCTACAGTGAGGAGCACATTCACAAGCTCGTGTATGAGCCTGACGGCAGTATGTCTGGGCTCGCCGCTTCACACCCTCTTATTCCTCTGAAGAATTCACAGGCCCTATTAGCAATTCCATCTGATACACTCACTGGTTTTACGGCAGTCGGGTCCATGGGCACCCCAGGGCATCTCGAGTACGCTGCTTACAACCCGCGAGAAGTAACTCACGATCACATATTCCATGACCACGGAGAGATCCCCTCCGATGTGGATATAACTAAGGAACATATGGCGTACCCACCACGGACGACATATAATAGCCAGGGACTCCGTATTGGACTGGGTGCTCACAAAGGACTCAAAAGCAAATATTCACATAAGTATTTAAAATCTCAACCTAAACCTCATTTGTCAGATTTCACATATTATGAAAACATATATACTCCTTATCAAAAGCTTCGTAATCAGAAGCCAACACTTCCGGCGCCATTTGAGTCTGCGTCAGAGCAAAGCTTAGAGGATTACAGACCTATTCCCCATTTCAAACTTAAAGATAAAGGAAATATCAAGACTCGCAACGTAGTACCAGCACTATATTTTGGGAACGGAAAACAAGTGTCTGACTACCGACTCCAGCAGGCCAGTGTGTCGGCGCCCTACTCCGTGTCGTCCACTGTCGTGCACGACTACAAGCCGAGTCTTTACCCAGGACACACAGTGGATACGTTAGGCTTGTCCAAAATTAATAAAAACATATACAACTACCCGAGTAACTATGAATACGATTCGTATGCCTCTTCTTCGTCTAGTTTATATGCCCCTGATAATACCGCTTCAAATTTTCAAGTTAAAAAAGGTAAAAAGAAATCGATATCCACACAGAATATTAGCTTTGGTGGGTTAGACCATCAGACAACGGTAGATCACTTAGAAGATTCCGGTGTTTCAGCGACGTCCCTAAACGCAGCCAACGTAGGCCCTCCATCAGGTATAGGCAACTACAACAGCTATGCTGAGCCGAAGCCTTTGGAGTCAGCACCGTCAACAGCTTTCACTATACGAGAAAGTTCTCCAGTGCATCCGTATTACTCTGCTATGGCAACGAAGGCCTTACACGGAGACCAGCTCTCGTATGCAGAGGCCTCCAATGATAATTACCAATACGCGGAAGCCCCATCACCATCGACCATTCCTTACGAGACCACAGTGGCGACGACCACTCCTCCTCCGTCAGAATATTATGATGTACAAACCAGAGAAGCTGTCACAACTGAAGCTTCAACTTTTGACACAAGGCTTAGGAACTCACCCATGGACAAAAACTCTGACGTAGTTAATCCGCACAAAGAGCATAAGCCTAGGTACAAAATATTAGCTTTACAGCCGAATGAGTCGCAAGATTCCGAACATTATTACAAACACAGTGCCGGCGCATCGAGTACCACGGGGAAACTTAAATACGGTGACAAAATTTGAACAATTACGAACTAACTTAGTGCTATTTAGTTATTTAAGTACGTGATCTTAAGTCTGAGTGTTGCACAGAATGCCGTGAGTGAAGTGAGTTTCAATCTGTTACTATGTGAATATTGCTGTTATTTATTCTTTGTGGTTAGAATCTAACTATGGTTTTAAGCTGTTAATTAATAGAGCGCGAACGACGATGGTATTCATGCATTTTATACGAATCTATAGGCGAAGTTAAAATATAAAATAATTTTAATAACAATGAATTTTATTTCATAATGAAATCTATCAATGTTTACAGATAAAGAAATATTTTGTGTTCCAGTCAGGACACTTGGATATGGCAACAGCACAAGCGCCTATCCAATACAACATTAAATTACACAAAGTAGAGATAGATTGCTACTGACTATGTGCAGGCACCTAGCTATACCACAGGTAAGTTATGTCATAGTCATGTAAAAATAATTACCCTTCGAATCGCACAGTCTGACTTGAACAATATAATTATGACATATTACATTACCTTTAGGACAAGTCTACTGTGTGACCCATTAAACAAACAAAGAATAAATAAATAAACTTAAAGTTCACATCTTAACAAAGTTGTTCAGTATAACAAAAACCTATAGTATCGAAATGTCTAAAAAGGAAAAAAAAAAATGTTACCATATTAGTAAATACTTTATTTAATCATTGTTACAGATTAGCCCAGCTATTATAACTATTCGTGGAATCAAAGTACCTTGAAAAAATACGCTTACAAATTCATTAACTAAACTTAGTAAGAACGTATCCACAACATCAATCTGGGAAGTCGCGTTGAAAAATAGTCTGTCGATACGTCGTTTTGTCATAACTCACTTTCTATTATGATTCATGAAAAATACTCGCGTATCGGCATCGTCTGTTCCTTTTCGCATTACTGCACTTCCCTGATCGTAAATGTACGTACTTATAGTAAAAACTGTTAATGTCAATATGAACGGACTTGTTCGTAAAAGCGAGCTTTACCCGGAAGTGCGCTTACGCAGGTGAAGGGCGACCCAACAGGGTTCGCTTTTCGCTTATGTAACGATACTATCGAGATCAAAGCGTTCCTGATCGCACTGTTTCTTGGTACCTCTAATCGTACATAATTTCTTTACAAGCAGTTATTCACTGTCATGTATCTTTCACCTACAATTTTGTCATATAATTTCTATTGATGATGGAGCATTTTGCATAATGATTTTGAAGAATTAGCGACTTAGTGATGATTTTTTAAGTCGCGTAGCCAGTATAATGCAGAATGTTTAGTTTAATTTTTGTTTAGCATTAACTGATTCATCATCATCTTCGTCATCTTAGTTATAAATGTTCCCACTGTTGGATCTCAGGCCTTCTCTCTATGAGAGGGAGAAAATGATTACATAACTTTAATTTGTTCAATACCAATTTTGCACTAAAAGTATGAATATACTCGTATTAAGTTCCTTTTAATAGCATGCCAAATTAATCTGTACATTACTATACAATCAAAATGCCGCAAAAGGTAAGTTAATTAGTAGTTTACGTAATTAATGTCTGCTCACACGAGAGTGAAACTGAGATTGCGTGCACATTCTTCCTGTTGTCTTAGCATGAACTCGTGCGCAGCTCAGTCTCAGGCATCATTTCCCCTTTTAATTTAAGCCGACTATGTGACGTAACGATTGGTCAACCGTTTATGAGCTGAATGTAATTGTTATTAGAACATCTGTGGTTCAATTAGCAGGAGACAAAGCTCAGAGTTTACAAATGTAGTGCAGCAATGGCACGCCATTACGTCACGTCTTAGATTCGAGACACGTTATTATAATTTTGTGTATGTTCTCTTTTTATGCCTTTTGTTATATAATTTCGCTGTCAGTTTTTGTTGTGTTATTGATAGCTAATAATTATATTGTAGCGTTTATATTTGAGACATTAGCCAACACAGGCTTTCCACAAGTACAGTTCGAGGTCGTTTCCACTTTCATTGTCCATTTCTTACTTGATAGTGATCAATGTACCTACGTTATTTTGAATCATGGACACATTGGGAGAAGATAAAAAAAAAGAAAACAATTTAAAAAATTAAATAACTTTTAATTAAACAGACAACAATAACTTAGCCTATAAACTATTTACAATAACAAAACTTGTACTATATAGCACTGGATACGTGATCCATCGGCGTCTGAAGACTATGACTTAGTTGATTTATTAATACTACGGAGGTTCTTACTTCCGTTTGCGGTAGGGGCCGCCGCCGTGGCCTGCTCCTATGGCATTTGTATAGCTGTCACCGCCGAAGCTTCCGCCTCCGTGACCACCACCGTGGCCTCCACCGAGGTCTCCTAAGCTGAATCCGCCGTGGCCACCACCGCCACCGAGGCCATGGTCACCTCCTGATCCGTGCCCACCGAAACCGACACTGTAGCTATCTCCTCCGAATCCGCCTCCATGACCTCCACCGATGCTGTAGCTGTCACTACCGCCATGTCCACCGCCGTGACCACCACCGCCGCCTCCGCCGAAAGAGTCGAGGCTGGAGAAGCCACCGTGTCCACCGCCGCCACCTCCTCCATGACCTCCGATACTGTAGCTATCGTGTCCACCACCTCCGCCGCCTCCTCCATGACCTCCGATACTGTAGCTATCGTGACCACCTCCTCCACCGCCACCGCCGTGTCCTCCGATGCTGTAACTGTCAAGACCACCGCCGCCGCCGTGACCCCCGATACTGTAGCTATCATGTCCGCCGCCGCCGCCGCCTCCACCATGTCCTCCAATGCTATAGCTGTCGAGACCTCCGCCGCCGTGACCACCGAAGCTTCCTAGGCCAGAACTGCCGTGACCGCCTCCTCCGCTATAGCTGTCATGGCCTCCGGAAAAACTGCTGCCAAGGTCATCGTGACCTCCTCCAAGTCCACCTCCGAATCCTCCAAAACTGGCAGAGAATCCACCTCCATGGCCGCCGCCTCCGTAGCCTCCACCAGATCCACCATGTCCACCTCCGAAGCCTCCGCCTAGTCCGCCACCAAATGAGCCACCGTGGTCATGTTCGTCGTGACCGCCTCCGCCGCCTCCTCCATGGCCACCTCCGAATCCACCTCCAAATCCGCCTCCAAAACCACCGCCATGATCATGTTCATCGTGGCCACCACCACCGCCGCCATAACCGCCGCCGAAGCCGCCGCCGATGCCGCCGCCGATGCCGCCGCCGTGACCGTGATCATCGCCACCGCCGAAATCACCGCCATGGCCGCCGCCGAATCCTCCTCCTAAGCCACCGCCGTGACCACCGCCCAGATCGTATCCTCCGTGACCACCTCCTAAGTCGCCACCGCCGTGTCCACCAAAGTCACCACCTCCATGTCCTCCGAAGTCACCGCCCCCATGACCTCCTAAGTCACCGCCTCCATGGCCGCCCAAATCAAATCCTCCGTGACCTCCTCCAAAGTCGTGTCCTCCATGGCCACCGCCGTGGCCACCGCCAAATCCGCCGCCGTGGCCACCGCCGAATCCGCCGCCGTGGCCACCGCCGAATCCGCCGCCGAATCCGCCGCTGTGGCCACCGCCTCCGCCGCCACCGTGTCCACCACCTCCGTGGCCTTTTAAGTGATCAGCGAATCCTCCGTGTAAATGTTCAATAATGGACCCTCCGTGGCCTCCTCCGCCACCCCCTCCATGTCCACCTCCGTGGCCGCCGCCGCCTCCGTACCCGCCGCCGCCGCCGCCGTGACCATGCTCCTCATGGTGCTCATGTACCACTACTTCTTTAGAGGAATGGTGCAGTTCAGGTATATGCACCCGAATATGTACACTGTAACAAACAGAAACATTCATTGTTTTATATTGTTATATGCACAAGAGACAATCTGGGTTCATAATATGTTCGCATCGACACATTCAAGAGCCATCGGCACATAACAATAGGAACGTAAATGAGGAACAATAGATCGCATCGCCAGCAGGTCAAACGTGATACAGTGAAAACCTAGTGCAAGGGTAGGTCTGTCATTAAAACACAATAGCTTGGTTTTCACCATTTACCGCAATGAAGAAGCGTGAGAATCGTTATAGAAATCTCAACCAAATTGCTCCATCCACTATATTTTTTGCGGTTCCATCGTCTTGTAGCGTAACTAATAGTTCTATCACTGATAGCGCGGCTTGCTAACTTGCATAGGGTTGGAGAAATTTGTAGAGATAAGGGAACATGGTAATACTAACTGTTCATGTCCACCAAAAGTCGCCAGGCAGACGCCAACGCTAGCCAGTAGAAAGCAGCTCAGCTGAAATTATAAGTAAATGGTCATTTAGTTTGCATAAGTCCCATAAATATTACATGTAATGTAATGTACAATATTACATTATATGAGTGTACCCTGATCCTTGATTACCGCGCGGGTATGTAAAAGTATGCAAATGAAAGTGGTCAGCGTAGTGTTTATGTGCGGACCTAGTCTATTATAATAAACTCGTCAGATGTGGAGATAGTGTGGGTACCCACAACAATTGCGTTACGTAAACCTGCACTCTCTAATGAGGCCTTATGAATTCGTCCACATTGATTAAACACGTTTCTCTCTAATTATTTTCCTTAGAATGTTCATTAAAAGATTACGTAACGGAATGTTTTATTACTTTGTACACTTGGTTTCTTGCGTTTTTAATTATAAAAAAAAACAGATTATCATAAATTACACACTGCTGAACCACGGAAACACTAAGGTTGAACTTATATTGACACTTGTTTGAACTATGAGGTACAGTCGATATCGATAGATCACAGTAATCGGTGCATGAATATAGCATGCGTCCGAGTTTCGCTCGAGTCCGGAAATGTTCGCTATCTCACGCAAGTAGAGATGTTACTCACGGCTAATCGGGAAGCCATGATGCGTGGGGAGTGAAGGTGCTCTTAGGTCGCGCCTTCTCCGCTTCTCCTGATGCTGACGGAACGAATGTAACTACTCTTATGTGCTGCCTCCATCGAGTAAGCCTTTTATATGACAGTGAATGTACGCAACCCCTACTCCATGCGGTTTATTTTATATTGATAATAATATAACATTTTAATTAAAATTTTGTCTATTTGATGGCATTATGACGAATTATGCTTTCAGAATATCTTCCACACACTATTGTTATCTTACCCACTGTAATTTTTTCTTAAAGTAAGTGCTACAAACTGAATTATCTTGTCTGTGTTTTTATTGTTTTTATGTTTTAATTGCTATTGAACACGCTACCGACGCTAGGCAGTTAGTTACAGAACTTATAGGGCAGTTCTAAAAAGCTTTGAGGTTCTAATTCTACGAGAAAGAAAATAGGTCACTTTTACGCATTGTTTCGTGTGATCTAAGTGTTTTGGCAAATCCCTTAATGTCATGGAGGAAGTATACAAACCAGGGTGTATTCATCTGTAAACCTGAATAACCGGGAGCAATCATGAATTCGATCGAATCGCACACATAACCACGTAATTATTATGATATTAAGATAGTCCGACAAACCGAGTCCAGTCCATTACGTAACTTCACGTAACCATGAATGGAGTTCTCCCATAAACGCTTTGTGCACATAACAGCTTGTTGTATGTAGGTGTAGGTACAGGTACTTGTATGTAATATGTACACCTTTTCACGTGGACTGAATGTCCGCTAGTCACGTTTTATGATAATGTGTACTTAAAACTGAAATAAGTAGTAAAAGTTTAACCTAAAAACTTAATAAAATATAGATAGGTACTTATAAATAGCTACTTATACAATAATTTGTTGGAATCATTGAAGTAGGGTCTAAACACAATGAGATACTCGTAGTACTCGTAGTCTTTATTAATGACAACTAATTTAACTATTACTCTATGCCCGATTTTAGGTGATAAATTTATTTAATTTAATATATATTTTCCTACAGTTGAATATAGAATATACTTTAAGACAGCTTGCATTATTTATCTACTTATTGAGCTGTCACCTATATTATCAACACCAAACAAACATACATTCCTGGTCATTTTACGTCTCCTTAGACAATATTATGAATGAAACATTGTTATCCCTATTCTAGGACAAATGCAAAAAACTAGAACGTTGCTAAAAAAACATCCGGTATATTGCATAATCTTATATTTAACAGATAGAATAAAGTGATATTTTAAGCTTGTTTGTTTAATTTATATGCAACGGACCAACAAACGAATTGAATGCAATCTCTCGGAGAACAATGCGAAAACAGTAATTTTTTCCTTGACAAGTGTGACAAGCATAACATTATTTCACCCAAGAGGTGGGACTTTGACAACATTGAACACAAAGAGCGGACTTGCGGACGGCGAGCAACGGGCATCTCGCCGTCCGTTCATGGACCAGGCCTGCGTCGACGGCGGGTCGTGCTCCACGTGTTATGGAACTGTCAACTTAATGACGGTGTCACGGACACGTGGCACAGTCTTTAAGCTGACAGACGTGTCAGAGTCTGGTTAAGTGACCCTGGAACGCAAACAGCAACCCAAGAAACAAGGTTTAACTTTATAATATACAAAAGTGTACCAGGGATACGATGTGCAGTGAAGACGAATAGATGTAGTATTTTCGTTTTAGGTTGTTTTTGGTCGCGGGACTCACGAATTACCGTGACCCCGCAACGTAAAGGGCTATTGAAAGACAGCGTGGATTTCAGTCAGTGCGAGTCTGACAGTCGCTCCCGCTCTGCCCTGGGTGGGAGGACTCATAATTATGATGATTTTACCACGATAAAAAAAAAGGTACTTAGATACTTCTCGCCGCGGAAGACACCCACGGCATCGGACGTCGCGAGGCAATTTCCGGCCAAAATAGGCGCGGGCACGCGAGTAATAGGTGACTCGCCGTACGATCATAGACCATACCCGGGTCGACGGCGCGTCGTGTTTCACTCGCGTCGTTGGCGGTGCCCCTGGAACGTAAAGGGCTATTTAAGGATCACCGTTGACATTAATCAGTACAAGTCTGACAGTATGGGTGCGAATTATGACGTCTTAAAACCAGTCGTCTTGTTCCAGTGAGTGAACGAGGCGGCGCGCGCTAGACGACGTTTATAACTCTGTCTCTTTCACTCACTGGAACAAGGCTAGTTTTAAGACCGACCGGCATCGGGGCCGCTCAGCCGGCAGTGTAGGTTACAGGTCCACTATCCTGAATCCCACCTACATCATCAACTTATTGTCATGTCATCTGAACCAAATCCAAACACAGACGCAATAATTTTGTACTCGTGCTTTCTTTTGCATCGGTTTTACTACTTCGTTAATGTAATTATTTTCTAAAGAAAGGAAAAAAAAACAAGCGCCTAAGTTTGCCTGCGTAATACTCCACGTACCGGGCTTAATATGCAAATTGACCATGTTCTTAAAGTTACTAATTATATTCGAATGACTTTCTTTTTTATAAAATCATTTAGAACACAACAACATGAAGCCGCAACTATTTGATCAGATGTAGACTTTTGGTCAGTAGTGGCATAAAAATCATATTTGTAACAAAGCTCTGGCGTGAACTCCTCCATGTAATGTCACTAAAGTACCAGTCAGTGTCAGGTGACTGCGACTGGTCCATAATAGACATAATCAACAAATATCAAATCTAATTATCCCATTAGTTACAAGAAGGGAAAAATTTAAATCAATGAATATTGACAAATAAAACATGTCAAACCTTGAGAGTGGGGTAGAATTATACGAGTACCTAGGAGTATAATTCAGTTTTGCGAATTTGAAAAGCGTCGTATGTTCGGCAACTTTGGCATACATAATAAAAATGTGGGTCAAATCATTTGAAAAACCTAACTGAAAAAAATACTAGAATTTTGGTCTAATTTTGACCACTAAGGTAACAAGTATCTGTAAATGTGCACACCTTGTAACCAACTTGGAAAGCGTAATACTTTAGGTAAATGTATTCCAAAATAAATCAAGTTTATGAATAATAAAAAAACAGTTTTACGTAACAAAGACTTCATTATACCAAGTTATCAAAAAAAATAAAAATGTTAGAAAGTGAGATCCTACTTGTTTTGAAATACACACTTTGTATAAACAAGTTAATACCTAGCCACTTAAAAGTACGGTTTACATTGACATTGTAAGTAGTTCTCAGTGTTGCTCCTTCGACCGTAACTGTACACATATATAATTATATTACTTTGACAATGTACACTATGATTATTTTATCTAGATATCCATTTAATTAACAATTTTAAATATTCACACGGGCAAGGTTAGAATCATTATTTTTTTCAAACACATCTTTATCGGAACTTATAATCTTGGCATAAGCTTCCTATGTTTATAGTACTGTGAAAATCTATTATCAATGAATAATAATAAAATCCTAAATAAGTGTGTTTATAACATTAAATTATTTATGAGTTTCGTACCTATGTTTAAGAATACTAATTACAGATCATGCTTTGATTGGCAAATAAAAATGTTGTAATTGTATAGTGAACTAATATTACCATAACACAGAATGTCATAATGGATTTTATTATTTGCATATCTATATACGAGATATAAAAATCGATGCCACTTTTCGTTGTAATTTTATAACTCAAGAACGGGCTCGCCGATCCAAACCAAATGTTTAGGCTTTGTTCGGACTATTTAGTAGCTGGTTTATGTGAAGTTTGCACAAAATCGGTAGAGCATTTATCACATTTTTGTAGTAGCGAAGCACGTACCGGGCCGCTAGTTTTACAACAGAAGCCAGACGTAAGATTAGCACGTTAGCGCTGTTACCTATGACGAGGATGATTTCATAATTGTTCGATCAAATCCTGAAAGCTGAGTATCTATATAATCGAAGAACTGACTTTGCTGAACCTAATTTGCTTCTTAACACAAAAAGAATTTTATTGACGATTAATAAGAAAACATGACAAGTCATTTCCTTCCTCTTGCTCGGTTATCTGACCTACGACACTTGCTACACACAGCCGTGAGACTTCGCTAAATAATAACCATAATGAGATCATCAAAAAGAAAGCAGCATTTAAAATAATCACACAAGGCAAGCAAGTTTTTAAAAGGCTAGATGCTAATTTAATGCTAAGTATATAACTTTTCTCACATGAGCGTTAACACACAATGAACAGCGTTAGCGCGGATCTTTAGGCTCTTCCTCAAAGCCAATTTATGCAACAAAGAAAGCATTCGAAAGATCAAAATTAACTACCGATAGGTAAATGTACACTATGGATATATGATATGTTATGTAACAGACACACATAAGCTTTAACCGTACAGTTTACGTATCACTCGACATTTTCTTGAAGAGCTTATTGGTAAAAGTATTGCATCTCAGAATCTCATATTCTTGCGTCATACTGTGCAAAATGGAATTGAACTTAATCATCGACCACTGGGCAAAACAAATCGTACGAGTATCTCTTTATAATTAAGCATTTCTTCTTGACATGACACAGCACAAAGCTTGTTAAACATACACTAATTTTAATCAAGATATGCCACGTTCATTGAATACGCAACATTTAAAAAAATTAAGATGTTCATTATATTTGAATAATAAATTATTAAGAAAAAGTGCATAATATACATTATTATAGTCGGCCTATATTACGCAATGCGGAACAATTAGCTGAAATAAAAGTAAAACGCCAGCCGAGATTCTGAGCGGTTATCCAAATTGGCAAGAATGTAGTGAGTATTAGTCTAGTTGCCATCAATAGGGGTCATCACTAGACGCCGACACTCATATGAAGCAATGGAATAATAGTTATTCATAATTGTTATGGAATACGGTTTCGACATGGTGAGTTTTTGGATCTTGCGTATCACTGGCCACCTTGCTAATTGATCGTTTGAAACCGCCAAGGCGCGCATTGGCAATAAATGGGGTACTTACTGTTTACACACCACAGATTGAACTCCTCTTTAGGAACGAATTTTATAGCCACTATCTTTGCATAATTTGATCACAGTGGTGAGACGAAAACTGCAGCACCTACGATGCGTATAGGTAGTTCCCTATAACCTTGTATCCAATCTCACACACATAATATGAGTTATGGTTGCTCAACAGTAAGAAACCAGTGCCATTGTCCATCTGGGAATTTGCTCTAACGTGTTAGCGGTGTTCACAGCAACCTTCGTTAGGTAATTGAAATTTAATACAAAAGATATAACTTGAACCTGCCGAAATCGAAACAGGTCTAGAAAAGGCTGGCGTTAGGTTAAAACATGTTTATTTATTAGGCAGGGGAAAACTAAACAAAGGAAAGTTATGAAGTATATATTTGCTCAGCAATTTAACAATCATCATCATTTGGCCAGCCTTTTCCCGGTAACCTTGGGGTTGGTTTTTAGTCTACCCGTCTCGACCCGTCTAAATGACAGTATTTTTTATGGAGCAACTGCCTATCTGACATCCACCACCCAGTGAGTAGGTAGGTACTCGGTAATACATAACGCCTTGGAGGAAACTCAGTATGAATGGTCAGTCAGTCATCCACAAACCGAACTAAGCAAGAACTGCCTAACCTTGAAGACCGAGCAGTGGGACAATATAGGTAACACAGAAAATGAATTGGCATTCAATACATTTTGTTCTATTATCTGTTATGGTCAGTTGACAGTCACACCGAGACGCGACGCAACGATACTGCAAATGTGTATCTTTTCCTGTAGTAAATAAAATTTTGAGTTCCTATTAAAACTACGCTACGAAAGGTGTATCGTGTGTGCATGTAGTAGGTAAATAGAGTTAGATTTTGCGTAGCTTTGTTGAAATGTGCGCGCAGCGTCGCATCTCGGTGTGACTTGACCCTTATTATCCGCCGGGCAAAAGCTTCCATATTCTTCCAAGTGCTCTTTTCGAATGCCAATTCGAGCCATCAAGGTGCGCGTCCAGATCATCCAGCTACTTCTTTTTGGGCCGACCTTAGCGGCGGCGTCCATCCTCGGGCAACAATAGAATTCGATTTTATTGAGTGCATATTCAAAACATATTTCTTTATGTTTTTAAATTAAGTATGTCAATTTTTGAAAATGTCGCTGAACTTTGTTAAAGGTTAAGTAAGTCTTAAAATTTCATGACTATTAAAATCATTACGTAATAAAGAATGCGCATTATGCCTCGTTTCTATTCCTCCTTTGACCTTTACTGGCGGAAATGAACCACTAATGAAAGCAAAAAAGATGATATTGACTAACTTTGACTTCAAATTACTGCTCAACACTTCACTTAGCATTATGACATTATGGCATTTTTCTATTGATTTGTAAAATCATCAATTGTGTCCTTCAGCCCTAGTATAGCAGAAAGGCTTGTCAGACTCTAATTGACGGGAACCGATCACATTGCCGAATATTTTATGTGCGAATTTCATTTTACCGAAAATTATTTGACATATTTTTAGTTCATCGAAGTGTCATATGTCATAGGTATAACTTTACCGAATTACGTTTCGCCGATTTACAAAATAACTTTATACACCACATCGAAGCAAAATTTTGGTCATTAAGAAAAAGCGAGGAAGATAAGTTAGCAATATGTCAACGCAAAATGGAAAGAAGTGTGTTAGGAATCAGACGAAAATTAACAAAGGTGACCGATATTGTTGACAGTGCGGGCTCTAAAATTGAACTGAGTGGGTCACATATGTCGAATGGCAAATGATAGATGTACCAAAAAAGCCATAGAATGGATTCCGAAAGAAGGAACAAGATCTAGAGGACGCCAAAGGAAAAGATGGGCAGACATATTTACACAAAGACTAGGACCGAACTGGATGACCAAAGGCAGGGACAGACAATTGTGGAAATGAATGGGGGAGGCCTACGCTAAGGAGGCGACTATTACTGACTAATTTAAGAATTAATGTATTATTATAAATTATATCTTATCAATAAAAATATTAACATTACAAGAATTAACTAATTCAAATATTATTCTTATTAAAAACAAATTAAAATCAAATTAAATTATATACTTAAAATTTTACGTATCAATCTAATTAATTAATCAGATAAATAATATATTTTTGTATAATAGTAGCATGTTATAAATTTCTATTGTAATTTTGTAAGTTGGTTGTGGAATAAAGGGTTAATTTATTTTATTTTCGTAGATGATATTGGAATACCAAAAAAAGTCTCAATCAAGTCTCATTTTTTATGTCAATCTACGCCTAGAACGGTAGCTTATAAAAAAATAGAGTAGAGTAAAAAAAGTCGTAAAAAAATTGGTCAATTATAAAGTGGCAAAAGCAACTTCGTTGAAGTAAAAAAAAGTAATGATAATAGTTGAAAAGTTTTATGTGAAATGAAATTCGGTCAAATATTTTTCGAACTTATGATAGGTAATTGAATAAAAATCCAAACGGAACTGTTTAGTATCCCTATACGTTCCAGGGTCACGGTTACTTTCATAAACGATCCCGCGACATAAAATTACGCTTGTAGTAGAAATTATGCCTTAGCTTACTGCTCCACTATTACCTTTTATAGAATCCTGAGCGCAGCGAAGTTTTCAAAGGTACGAGACGCAGAATTACTTTGCTGCCGAACGCAACACAAAACTTTTCACCTCACTACAGCGTGGAAATGGTAGGTGTAAGAAAAACAACTTAAATTATAAATGTAATTCGTGTTATTTATTTAAAAAAGTTTAATGACTAAATTTGGTAATATTGAAAGTTATTTTTGTTTTGGAACTGTCATGCTTATGTCAACTGCCTCGTCGTGGTACTGTTGAGCGTGAGGTCCTTCGTCTGACCCCCAGGTTGCGTAAAAAAAGTGCTATTGGGTTGTTCTATAAGAATTCCTCAGTAACTAGGAGCCTCGAGTTTGGAAGTTAGCCATATGAATCCCCGTACCTCGGAAATCTATTATTCAATCCAGTCGTCGTGCTGGCCAGTGCGATTATTGTAAAATGAGGTTGGTGCACTAACATGCAGTGGGGGCTGGCCTCACTAGAAAATAATTGAATACGTCTTCGAATTTTCAAAACTCTTTCCACGTTAACGTGGAAAATGGACTTTTGCACTCAGATTTCGAATGATAAATAGAATCTTTCCGATCGTGTGAGGTGAAAAGATTTATTTTCATTTTAAGTGTGAAAAACTTAAGCTTCAGCTATTTTTGCTATTTCCTGATAGGGTCTACAGCGGCCGTTGGGGCTAAACGTTTTATTTACACCCTTTTACCTTATACATAGAATGCAAACACCGCCACTCAGATTTTGATTTAAGTACGTGTGATTAATCGCATAACTTTTCCTTTTGAAATCCAGCCATTGCAGCACTTTGTGCATTTGGTTTTTATTATGTAAGTGAAGTCAAAGGTGTGCGGCAGTACGGTCCACCCACGCCACAGTAATTTTAATTAAGTTAATCGAGTTATGTCGTTCGAGGTAAGACTCGTAACAATAATCAAATACTCGATGTGCTGTAAGGCAAGCTTGTATACAAGCTTCTTCGTTGGCACTCATCTAATTATATTACTGCAAATGTTTTTGATTTTAGAATGGTTGGATGTTTACTATTCTTTCACGCAATAACTACCAAACGGATTTGGATGAAATTTAGTACACAGATAGTTTATAACCAGGACTAACACTCATCAGTTTTATCCTGATTTTATGTTCCCGTGCATAATTCGACTTGTAGCAGGGTCTTCAAATTCATCTATGTAGGTGCACAGCTTTTTATTTACCATGTCATTATAACAGCACCGTGTGGTTCTTATTATTCAGTATTAAAAAAATACCATATACTTGGGTATAAAGGTAAAAATCCACTAAAAATGGTTGCGGTTTCGACGCTGCGTCGGCGCTGTGTCTTGATTGTACCTATATCAGGCTGGTGTCCGCAAGTCCACGCCGTGTCTTTTAAATATTGTATTATAATAGGATTTCATTTTGTGGCTGCCGTGAAACACAGGACTCCCATTAAACCTTTATTTTAAGACTGCTTTGAATTTGACTCATTAGTTACCATCGATGATTTTTTTTATATGGTTTAAGCTGTTCTACTACTAATCAAAGGCCTCCCCCAAATCTTTTAAGAGCTCTTTCTTGTTATCATTAATTTCATATTAATATTGTAAATGCGAAAATTTTTAGGGTGGATGTTTGAATGTTTGTTACTCTTTCGCGCAAAAATATTGAATGGATTTGGATGAAATTCGGTACACAGATAGTTTATAGTCTGGTTTAATACTTGGTATAGATTTTAATTTTATCTTCCCATGGGATATTTTTCAAGTAGTAGCGGGCGAAGCCGTTGGCAACAGCTTGTAAAAGCATACAAACTAACAGTCTTGTATCTGTTAGTTTGTATGCTTTTACAAGCTTAGCAATAGAAATTTCGGTCTTCGGATCTCGGTCAAGCGGTCACTAATTCACCATAAAGTGAGGGTACTTGTTCTGGTTTGTTCACACGTAAATCTGAGTAACATCCGTAACACCGTAACTATGTATTTGATGATATAATCTGTGAGTTTTATAATCGGTCGTCAATTCGGTTCCCAGGTCAACCAGTACTTTGTGTAATATTATAAATAGTTATGGGTTTACAGCACCAAAAGGTCATCATGAGAAAGATGAAACAGTGATATTTATTTTATCATCATCTTCAACAGCCGGCAGACGTGGATCGCTAAACAAAACAAAGGCCTCCCATGAGACCGTTGAACGAGAATCCTCCACTTGCATCCATCAATTGCTCACGTGTCTCACGATGTCGTTGGTCCACCTAGAGGGACGCCTGCCTACGCTCCGTCTTCCAGTTCGAGGTCGCCTCGAGAACTTTTCTTCCCCATCAGTAATTAACAGCAGCGATATGGCCTAGTTTATTGAAATTAAATAAATAAATGTATTATATGAGCAACACTAAATTTTAATATAGAATTATACACGTATAATATCTTCTGTATTACGCAACCAATAACCAAAATTAACCAATAACAACATAACGTCTCAGGTGCTACTGAGCATGAGGTTTCTGGGTTCAATTCTGGTGTCCAAATAGCATTATTGGGTTTATCGTTCTAGGTATTTCTCAAGTATGAATTGTTCCCAGTTTATGGCAATAGGCTCACCCTCTAGGTACTCATTCTTGCGAAATGCCAGCGAATTCTTCAGATAACCTGAGCCTAAGCCTTCGGGGATTAATTGCGGGATTGTATATAGTCATTTGGTAATTATCATTAAAGCTATGTCATATGTAGGTCAACAGTTCACTAAAGAATGCACGAAGATTCAGACAGGAAGTTCAAAGGGGTTAGCCGGTCAGCCCACTTGACACCAACCACAAATTTGCATAATGAAAGGATTGAATCGATAATGACATCAAAACCATTGTGTTTTATCTTATATAACATCTAACAATGATATTCTAAAACTTAAATGAAAAATTAGGTTCAATTTTGTAAGGGACCAAGTCTGAAATACGAACATTGTAGGTATTTGTGTAACTAGAAAACATGTTTAAATTGTTCAACAGTAAAGTAATGAAAGTTTGTTAATAAAGTAGACTTTAAACAGCAATGTAAATGTCGCAGGGATAATATTTATGACGCAGGGATATGATCAAATCCCTGTATTTATCATATCCCTGCGTCATAAATATTATATAGAAACTTGTGAACTTGGTGTCTTATTTTATATTGTGTGTGAGTCGATCATTCTTTTCCTTTTAAACAACTTTGTCGGTTTTGATGTTTTTTCTTTAAAAACCGCGTTCGCGAAAAGAGACGCAGGGATGAATCGAGACGAACAAAAATATGAGCACTTGAAAAGATCTGTGTTGTCGGCTGGTACCTAATATTGCAATTTTAACAAAGGTCATAATGCAAAATTAACTTTCATGTCCTTTAATGAGATTTACGCCTTTGATACAGTCCCCTCTGTTTGTCTTTAAAGACTTTAAACTGAGCGCAAAAAATGCAGCTGCTAATATTATTTAATCCATTCGTAGATGCAACTTGTTTCTTTTTTTCCATGAAGCGTCATCACTACAGTTCATTGTCATTGAACTAGCTGAAAATATTGCAAAAAAACTCATAAAAAAAGAGTTGCACGACGAGGCGTTAAAGATGACCACGCGAAATTCACTCTTACCTCCACCTGTTATAACCGACTTTGTAGCGGTACATCGTGAATCATTTAATTCGACTTCGAGTTTGTGTTCATAACACAAATGATTATATCGCAGCGATTACGTGAGTTCAAGTCACGTTCACTTTTATTTTTAGAGAGGAAATATCAACTACATTATTATATAAGATGCCCTGTACCCAAACACGCGTGTGACCTTATCTTTTATCATGTTTACAAAAATGTTTATATTCCTTCATTTTCCTGGCTGGATGGAATGCGTTTCAAGTTTTCTATTAGCTATACTATAGTATTGTCTTATTAAATTAATCACAACATAAGCACAACAGTTAGTTTCCACAGCTGAGACACAGGCGTACTCTCTGTATGAAGGAGTGTCCACCACGCAGACCCAGTGCGAGTTGGTAGATGTCACAAGTCTTCAAAATTTTGGTTCTAGGACATGCATGATTCCTCATGATTTCCTTCACCATTTTGAGATTTTCATTAATCAATACTATGGTTAAGATACTAGATATCCCGCCTGCTCTATGTAACACCTGAAAGTTGGTAAAAACTGAAAAAAAAACATGAATGAAATCCGCAGATTGTGAACTATGGATGTGTTATGGTACGTAGAACTGGTCGCTTACGCGGAGACAACAACTGTAGAAAGCGTCGGCCAGTGCACTTGTGAGCCTACACTCCGGAAATGAGGAAACGCTGCAGCATAGGGGCTCAAACAGGTTCCTTAAACTACGTCCGCACACGTTTTACTCTTACTTGATAATATCTTCAACCTAAGCCTGATTATTTAGATTACTGACATGGATACATGATTTTACGGAAATTATTATTAAAACGTGGAGCTTTTTGGTTCATTAAGTCATTGCTCTACTCTTGACCACAATCGCCTGATTGAAAGCAATGGAGATAACCTTTCCTTTAGAACGAAACCCAAATTGGTAGGAGGACGACTCCCAAGGGAGACCCTTAAATTAAAATAAATGGCAATTATTACAAAAACTTCTCAGCTTTTCATATCTTAATCATCTACTCATTTTCTTTCTAGCTCATCAGTCCTTAGCACAGACTAGCAAAAAGGTCCTTATAATTAATCCACTAATATTTACAATAGATTGAAATAAAGCCTGGACTAAACCTTTTTAGTTGTTTACACATCTGTCAGTTTAATAGTATCTATCATCATAATATGTAGGATTTATTTCATTAGAAAAATATATTTTTGTACAAATTCAAGTGGATCTTGTAGAATCCATACTATTATGGTTTTGTTTAATACGTTATGTGGCAAGAAGCTCAATATATACTAAATAATTTACTTTTGGAAATTTTGTTGCGAGTAATACTTTTGGGGTTGGTGTGTATTTGTCAATTGAAAATTCACCCTTACGTACGTCATATCACAGAATCTGAACTGGTGAACGACTACAAGCGTCCCCGACACGACTCTTACGTACCGGCATGGGTTATGGTATTATTAATAGTTTTCGTGCCCCTCTGCTGTATCTGTATCCCATTTATCTGGACAAGAAACTTCGTGGACATTGTGCAGGCTATGTTAGCGTGGACACTAGCGCTTACAATAACCGCAGTCGTGACAGAATCCGTTAAATTAATAGTAGGACGACCTCGGCCCGACTTTTTTTGGCGTTGTTACCCGAATGGCCAGATGATACCGGGAGTCCACTACACCGGCAACCCCTATGAGGTGATGGAGGGCAGGAAGTCCTTCCCCAGTGGACACAGCAGTTTCGCATTTTGCTCCTTTGGATTCTTGAGTCTCTGGTTATGTGGGAGGCTCGGCGTGCTGTCTCGGAACCGTGGAAAAAGTAGTGGTGTCATTATTTGTCTCGCTCCACTCATGGTGGCGAGTGCAGTGGCTGTGAGCAGAGTTTGCGACAACCATCATCATTGGGGCGATGTCGTCGTGGGAGCACTGTTGGGTTTGACCACTTCATACTTTTGCTACCATCAGTACTATTACCCTTTATGCACCGAGAGGTCGGGAGATCCCTTTGCGGTGTTGATCGATCACGAATTTTTTTATACTTAGTGCATACCATGTTTTTTATATGTGACCAAAGTCAGTGTTTCACTAGAGACGTGGGAAATGTTTGCCTAATCTAGTTCTTCACTTTTGTAAAAAGAACACTTGAGAAGACAAATAAACAGATCGGCTGAATGAACCGTCGTTGTTTCAGTTCTTCTATAACATCGCCTCACACTTAGAATTTCTCTTTTAACGTGGGTGCGTTTACAAAAATTAACTCGCATACTCATACACCCGCTACAACTACTTGTAGATCAAATAAATATTAACTCCGTGTGGGAATCGAACCCGTGACATGCAGCACAACAGTCGTGCCATCAAATTATGCTTAGCTGGGGCCGTATTACAGCGTCTTAAAACCAGGCTTGTTCCAGTGAGTGAACGAGGTGGCGCTAGACGACTTGTATAGCTCTGTCTCTTTCACTCACTGGAACAAGCCTGGTTTTAAGACGTCATAATACGGCCGCTGGTCATTTATATTATTTTTTCTTATTATTTCATATAATTTAGTGGCCGCCGACAATTAAAAGTTAGGAAGCGAAAACCGTAGTAGTAGTTAGTAAAGTTTTACCGGGACTTAAATTTTTGTAAACGCATCCACAATACGGGAGAAATTCCTAAAGAATTTATTTTTAAAAAATGTATTATAATTTTGCATCCACTACAGTTCACGGTTCAAGCATTCCGCAAGATGCATTTCTTTGCCTAAATGCCATTAATACATTGCCCATTGCCGTCCAGCTATTTAAAGCCGGAAATACATTAATTTGCAACACAACATGTATTGCAACATGCAATGCAACATTCTCGTTGCCCATGGCAGCACTGGCTACCTCGGGGGAAGGATGCTGGCGCCCTTTATCGATTTGTCTGTGGTGCGTTCCCGCCGTGAAACGCGCCTGCGTATCGCACCGGGTGCCACATTCTGTAATCCTGGAGTGTTGCGTCTGTTATTCGTACTTTGGCGCGAACCGTACGCGGGTGTGCTCTCACTTGCCCTGTAACAGCGAACAAAACAACAAACTGCTGCCGGCGTTTTTACAGTAACAGTGTTAGTACTGTGACAGTGACTGCTGCCTAATTACTGGATTGTTAATCGAAGCTCGGGTGCGTATATTTATATAATTTTATACGTATTTTGCACTGATATAGCTAACTTTTATTTATTTTATTTTTTGGCCTCTTAGCAATTTGTTTCTTAAGCTTATTGTTTACTTATAATATTTCAGTACAGCGAATTATACCCGGCTTTTCTTATTTGTCTTGTGTATTCATAAATATAATTGTTTTCAATATATTCGTTAGTTAGAGTTCATAGATGTAACTATTTACAAACATAGACAAACTTATTCAAAAAATAGTTCACTTATTAACCGACTTCGTTTACATTTAGTATTTATTTTCCTAAACTTATTAAAACTGACGACATTGTTTCCAATAGCGTGTGAACGACTCAATTAGGTAATTGAAAACCAATTCGGAAAAATAAGTTTGTGTATTGGTATTTTCATAAAACTGTAAGTAGGTGATTGTTGTTCAAGTCAGATTTATTAAAACAAATGTTCTCATAACACTTGATTAGAAATTTACAAGAAAATCTTTCTTGTCTCCTTTCCAAAATGGTACAAAGTACAAATACTTAAAATATTCACTGTTAACAATGAAATGAATCCATAAGGGTGTTCTGGACAAGGTAGAAAAAAACACCTTAGTAAAAAAACATGGTTTTCACTGCATTTTTTTCGATCCAATTAAGTCTTCTCCTTGTTTCGGTTTTTCTTATTACCACGACGTGGTGTTATGTTTTTTTACTCGATGCGAAAAATTCTGATACGACTATACGAGTACATATGACTGCGCTTAACTTAACTGCGTAGTAACCGATCTTTGCAAATATGGTGTGCTATAACTATCCATAATGCTGAAACAGATACGGGGGTTTCTAAAACTGCGTGGCAATCGCATACTATCAAAGTCATGACCGTTTTAAGTATACAGGTAGAAGCAAAAATCCTATTTTATCTACAAAAACTGCTGCCGCATGCAAGTTGCCGCGTATATCTAAAGACTGCGAACGACTTTTAGTAATTTCACTTGCGATTTCTGACCTTAACTTTACTAAGAGACCGTTCTTCAAATAATCAAATGACGGAAGGACGGGGTATAAGAAACTGCCAGAGTCGCACAGACTTAAAACCACACTGGTCCTTCAATTGGCATTTGCCTTCCAGGGTCGCGGTAATCTCTTATATCATTTCCCGCGAATGTAAAGACACCCTTTTACGTAAGGGTGTCTTCCCCTCAGTTATAACTGCGTTGCGATTTTTCCTACGTCGTTGCCGCTGCAGTGGTTCTTTGAGGTCTGTCAGCTTTAACTGATTTGCTAAATGTTTATTTCAGTTCGGAATATCACATAAGCCTAGGTCCTACTTCCGCTGCACGAAAATGGAGGGAGACATGATTTTGAGATACCCCAACCTAGATGCGAAGCGAATTGTTGCTAGGATGATACTGGAGCAACTGTCCCGCCGCGGATATTTACTTCCGCCGGTATTTGCTAACCTGGATGCCATTCATAAATTTCTGGTAAGCATAGTAGTGCCGTAGAACTAAATTCTGAAATCTAGGTATCAAATTAAGGCACGCACTATGCGTTCCACCGGATCACTGGCCATATTGTGGACAGCCGGACAGAAATTAAATCTTCATCATCAACATGCATTAACAATGACGCAAAAACTTCCAATAAAAATATTGCGAATAAAGTTAAAATAAAAGTGATTTACTAAAACAGACAAGAGTACAATATGTACTTCTTTAGAGCTACTTTTAATAAATGTTCCTACATAAACTACTTTTTTGTTTAGGAGGATGCTGGTGTGCCGACGCAAAGCTTTGTGGTGTTGGTTAACGAGCTGTGCACGCAGTACCGTCTCGACCCGGTGGAGTACGAGTTGATAGCGGACGCCGCTGGAGTGAAGTTCTTTACCGTGAAGGCACGCATTGGTTACGTGGAGCGCGTTGCCACGGGCCCCACTGTGAGAATGGCCCAGCAGTCCGCGGCTGAGCAGCTATACAGATATCTGCGTACCAAGCTTTCTAGAACATGCACCTTCGATGAGGTAAGATTCTTTTTACAGGTCATGGACTCTATAACGATTTTTCATCATGAACATCCACAGCTTAACTTTACCCACTGCTGGGCATAGACCTCTCTTTGTTACACGCTCCAGCCAGCCTCATCCAAGATCTACCCGCAATGGCCACAATGTCTTCTGCCCAACACGCCACCCTCTGGCCTAACGACCCACACACCTCCATCGACTCCTTGGTCGCCACTCAGTCAAAGCTTTACTTGCCATCACCGCATCTGTTTTTGTTCCGTTATGTAATAAGTATGTGCTCTTTGAAAACCTATTGAATACTCGTATTTTAAAACGACTTAAAAAAAGGAGTTATCAAACGACTCCAAAACTAGAAGTCTATTAAAGAGTACCTATACCTACTGTTGCTACAGGAACAGGCGATGTACGTTGCGTACGAGAGGGCTATGGCACGTTATTTACGCGAAGAGGAGGAAGAAGAGCAAAAGCGCAAACAGGAGGAAGAAGGTAAGTCCTACAAATAACTTAGGGTCGAGTGCATCCAAGGTCGCGGAACTATCGTAACAGGTTGGCTGTCGGCTGGAACGCATAGGCCAACTGAAGGCACCGGTTGGCTTTCAGTCAGTTCAATCTGACGGTCCCTTCCGCTCCACACAGTTGGAGGATTAATTTGATCATTTTTCGACTTAAAAAGAAACGAACACATGCTGCACTGGTTCCTAATCAAACCTGACCAATCAAGTCACAGAGACTGAATTATTTATCTGATGCTGTGACGCCAGTTACGCTCTATATTTACGAAACATATCTAAATAGGGTGAATATTCATGGTTATTTAACTAAAAGTTTGTATGTATACCTACATACTCGTAACTTACCACTGACAAAGATTTAATAAATATTCAAAGAAATCTGAAGGCTCTACTTGTGATCGTCACTCCTTATATTTCTCTCTGCGCCGTGTTATTATCCCTAATTATACCGTAGCTATCTAAACTGTGTAACAATTAATCACAAAGACATCAGAAAAAATCTCAGGGTGCCTAATGACATTTTCGTATGTTCTCACAGAAGCAGCGCGCCGTCAAGCCAAGAAGGGGAAGAAGTCAAAGAATAGCCTCGAAGTGGAGGAGACCGTGCGTTTGGAGAATGAAAACTCCGAGAATGGATCGGACGAGGGTGGCCAGCAAGCTAAAGCGGCCGACGAGAAGGGCGCTGAGCCCTCAGGAAAGCACGACAAGGCTATGCGTTTCGTCGCCCGCACTCTATCCCGTCTCGGACTCTAAACACCGAGATCACACTATTTTTCCTCTATTTCTATTATTATAAGCCCTGTAGGGTAGACACAGACTAAAGTCTGTATGACTGATATAGTTTTTGGGCATCACGTAATGAGGATCATGCTCAAAAATATTTTTTTATATGTTTAACTACCATTAAATTACTAATATTATATAAATATTAGTATTGTCTAAATTTAATATTTTCTGAACTATTTATTCGTATGCGACTCTTGCCGAACATATATTCCGCTTTTAAATCTAGTCAATTACCATCTTATTTACACCTAATTTGGATAGTACCCACAAGATACCTTAATGGTGTACATCTATACTTTTCTGGAATTACAACACAACCTCAACAATTCCATCTGCATTTTCGATAAGAACTTAAAAAGTTACACCTATCGTAGGTTTAAAGCAAAAAAAGTGCATGGTCCTCATTTAGTATAGGTATCCCATTCATATTTATAGGATGAGTTGCATGACACACGCCAATTGCAAAAACTCTTAAACATAAGTTGTAACAGCTTTCCGTATTGGTAAAAAAAAAATATTTTTTTATTTTACCCTTTTTAGTTTAGATATTCAACTAAAATCTGCATATAATCGGAGTCTGAAAATCTACAATCCAAGTAAGCAACACGACAACGTCACGAGATATCCGTTATTGTTATATACTAAAACCTTGTACAGAATGTAACGAACACTTTTCCAAAGACCGCATCAAAATCGGTACAGCCAAACGCGAGATAATCCCGGACAAACATACATTCAGGTCGAACTGAGAACCTATTTTTTTTAAGCCCGTTAAAAACATACTTTTAATCACATGTCTAGTAAGGTAAAGTCGTCGTAAAATTTTTATAAAAAACTAAATAAAAATTTATAGAAAATATCATTTATAATTCACAAGTTGGCTGTGTTGAACAAGTTCAACGATGCAACTCATACTATAGTGAATAGAGGAATAAAGCCATGGCAAAAAGGGTATTGAAAAAGAGCGTGATATAATCATTTTGAATGTGTGTGTGAGAATACGATAAGGTCTTAGTCAGTAGTGAAACGCTTAACCTCACACCATGAACATATCGGTCATTCTCACTTTTTAATCTGATCCCATGTAATCAATATTTAATCACGGCTACAATGTATTCGTAGCATTATCTGTAACTTTTCATTATTCTAATAAAGGACTAAAGGAGTCATTATATTGGAACTCCTCCCTAATCCAAACTAGCGCGTTTTATTTCTTTAATTACTTAATTCCCATTGAGAGTAGTGTGTCCTCACAGTATGATTGAGTTCCAGGAGGGTTGTATACCTCCAAAAAGTGTTGGCAAACCAACATTGGCCAGATTGGACGACGACATTCAGAATATTGAGGGTAAAACTTGACCTTTCTTTTCTTGACTTTTTAAATACCTTTGATACGCTGAATTCGTCTAGTATTTAGTCCCACCTACTGGAAATTGGATTGCCTCCAAAAATCGTCTGTTTGTTGGACAGTATTTACAAAAAGTATTCATATAAGGCTACTCCTAAGGTAAGAATAAATCAGGTGTCCGCCAGGGCTGCCTCCTGTCACCACTTGAGGCTGTGGGCCAAGACATTGTAAAATCCCCATTTTACAAAGTCTTGGAAGGCTTGGCCTACGTATATGATCTACGACTGCTTCTTTTTCCTTTCGTGTCGTGGTAAATTGAAATAATTATACAGTCTGAGTCCAGTAAGTGGTAACTTTTATACAGGAATCGAAGGCTTGTTTAGATCATCGAGGGTGCAGATGAAAGCACATTTGAGACACTTCAAATATCGTTTCTACAATCGAGACCGAAAATATCTATATACTTTTGAACTTTTTCTGACTAAAAAATAAGGTTTAAAAGTGTACACATATTATAGAAATCGACTGTACGTGAGCATGGCCGCTGCTGTGTATATTTGATGAGAAATAGTGAAACTCGTCGACAAATTTAGAAATATCGAAAACGTGGCAAAGATGAGAGGTAGTAAAGAACGCTATCTTCGTCGTATCTTTGGAATTTACTGGCTTGAAACCATCTTCAATACAAAGCTGTTGTGATAAAGCCAGGGATAATATTTCCCGTGGACAAGCCTACTACAATAGACATCTTTTTTTTTAATAAAACTAAATACTTTATGGAAAATAGTATTTTTATTTTGCTCTGTCATTAAAATGTAACGTGACACATTAATAAGGAATTATGAAAACTGCTGTTATTACATTTTAAGCTCATCTTATTAGTTAATAACCCATAAGTATGAATTTTCGAGTTTGTTATCTTCAAGAGCATCATTATAAGCAATCCAGTTAGTACAGTTAGATTGTCACGTCTGTAAATATAATAAGATTGCATAAAAAATATGCTAAAATTAAATGCATATAATTTATTGGCTAAATATTTTTTAACATCATTCCAAGTCATTATTAATCTCTGTATTTATAAAGATTATTGTAGGATATATTGGAAGCCCAACTATTTTAAAAATGATTTGACTAAATATGTAACAAAAAAAAAGTGTATTTATCAGGGTATTTGACACCACCTATCAATTGACAAACTTTAAAAAAGGTAATACGCGAAGTAGATATAGTTCTTGGAAAACAATAGCAATGTCACTAATTTTATAACTCAATAAAATAGAACTAAACCAAACATTATAATTTAAGCTGTTTAAAAAACAATAGGGTTTTTAACTGTTTTTACAAAAAAAAAACTTGGAAGTATTGGTTAATAGTGTCAGCTACCCTTTTATTTACGAAATTTCATTTCGATGCTACGCTAATCAAAAATACAGATTTTTTTATAGAATATGTAGCCCAGTCAACGAATGCTCAAAACAAGGTATAGAGGGAAATTCTTGGAACTGAATTTTTGACTTCGTAACTTTGTTAAGACTAGTTAGAAGGTGAAAATATCAAAAGTCCCCGCCCCTAGCCCTTGAGATGGGGAGGCGATTGAAGGTACCATTTTTTACCGCGATGATAGTATTTAAATGTTTCTATAAACGTCCATTTACGCGATAATCAACGGCATTTCCCGTTAGTGTAAGGCAAAAACCACATTTATCGATGTGACTCGGCGGAGCCAGTTGCAAAAACCATTGTTTCCATGCAAGAGAAAATATTTGATCACGACATGTTAGGAAATTACAGGAGATGCTCGTGGCTAAATAATTACAGACGCACAGGCCGACGTTCCGATTTAAGCCGCGCTTGCCGAGGTTGATCTGTGGTTAGGTGACCATCTGTCATAGCGAGTTTCCTCCGTGCCTCGGAAAGCATGTAAAGGTCGGCTTTTCCAAACAGAGAGTTCGGCTTGGCGCGATGCTAGCGTGGCGTGTCTTTTCACTGTAAACGCCAGTGCTAGCGAGTTTCGTGTGACGACTTACCTACATATATTATTATAGTAATTAAGCACGCCAATGCCACGCCACGCTAGCGTCCATCTCGCTGTTTGACAAGCCTTTACATCCCCTCCATTTTTTCCCTATGGTTTGGATGCAACGTCGCCGTCCCGTCCGTGTATCCACGACTTACATCAAATGTACATTTTCTATGAAACGATGTCTCTGGAAATTGTCGTCCCATTCCATCCGGTTTAGACACAAGTTGTACTAGAGTGGTGATATTTGTTCAGCTCAGGCCAATCCGCTTCGACAAGTGTGGTCCTCAAAATCTTCGCTACTATTTTTTAAGGGCGTCTATATCAACATGTGGATACATGAACAATACAGTAACTAACGTAAGAAATACTCTTTTAAAAGAAGCTCACCAAAGATTATATAGCACTTAAACTGAGGCCGATATTATAACCTTTTCATGTTATCACTGTAAAAATAATTAAAATATGTAAGTACAATAAATATAGAGACTCACGCCGCTATAATAATATTACAATAAAAACATAGTATATCTTCAAAATTATACATTATAAAAATGTCGTTAACGATTAAATGTTGTAAAGTGACATTTGAAAGACTCTGACGACTGAATATCAGCCTGTTAGACACAACATTTCTGCATAAAGATTGACATAACAATGGTAGTAGACACGCATTAAACAAATAACAAGATTTATAATCCCCTAATCAGCTTTAATTAGTGTATATCAAAATGACTCTCAACAAAATAATTAGTAAAAAAATAATCGCATTAGAAAAATAGTAGGTAAAATACGATTTGTAAAGTTTAGCAGAAAAAATTAAGAATGAGCTTTGACGAAAGGAATCTTGTTAGTCGCTTAGAAAATCGCAATACGCAATATGGAAGATATAAGCATGTCGTAGCAGAATATAACACTAACTATATATAAACTACTACGTATATCAACTTCATACTATAATTTATTTCCTGAGTATTCATTGTCAAACTTCGATGACATGTTATTGATGTCACTATTACATTACTGTGATATCTATTGAGATTATTATGCATAATATTATGTTTGTATAATAAAAACTTTTTTATTGACTAAAAAGTCACCTAAGTATGCCACATACGTGGAAAAATAACATCATTAGAACATTAATTTATTGAATATTATAAATTTTTGACTACTTTTATTTATTAGAATATGTTTGCATTTAGTCTTTTAAGTAATTCACACCTATATAACATTAGCAACTAACTAAAATCGAGCCTATAACTAGCTCGCAATAACATAGCAAAAATATATAAATCTTCTTAGAGAATAAAACCAAACAACTACATTTTGTGTATTGTCAATATTTTCCTAGTCTTATTTGAAATGGTACAAGTTTGAAACGTTTTATAAAATTTATGCTACTGTATCTAAATATTAAGAGCTGGAATGATTATTATGTTTAAAGAAAATTAATTCTGTAATCTCTCTACAATACGGTTAATTAAGATTTCGCGCAAAGAACAATGGAATATTACGCTAAGTAAATGCAACGATACAACGACTTTGAAACGAAAAACAAAGGGATGATAGATTACTCGGAATATTAACTAGGATCACAACTCGTCTTTCACCTTATCGTGCTTGTTGCAGAATTCAAACATGGCATCTGAGGTGCGCGCACCGTCGTACACCGCGACGACTGCGCCGCTCACGTACATTTTAAATGTGGGTAGAGTCTGTATGCCGGCGAGGTCGGCGACCTTGGCGTTCTTTGACGCGTCTACGGCATAAAGACGGACTTTGCTGTTCTTTTCAGCCAGCCTGTCAGCCGTTTTACTGAAATGAGGTTTCGCGTCCACGCAGTGTCCACACCCTGCCGAAGAATTAATCACTTCAATAGATAAAGCATAAAGACTCAAAACTATTACACGCATCAATGTTTTTCAGTATTTTGTTAAAGCTCTAAGTAGTAGTTGTGTTTCTACTTATGAACCCTTGGCAATGACCCACACACGTCCTCGGCACGACCCTAACGTTGTGAAAATAGGGGAACAGTGCATAAGACGGGGACGCGAGGTATAATAGGAACATACACTCTTTAGGCATACTTAACGCAACACTAACGTAGCACCATCAGGACGCCATTTGCAAGCGGCCGTTAACAAATGGCGTCCTGTCGGCGCTTGCGCTACGTTAGTATTGTGTTAAGTTTGCCTTAAGTGTATGATTTCGCATCATACCTCGCGTCCCCGTCTTATACAGTGTTCCCCTACGATATGTGCGCGATGACAGCGCCTCCTAGTGATACAATTATTGGGGGCCATAAGATCTGTCAATCCATGTCAATTTGATATTTTGATAAACATTTTTGGATTGTTTTTCATTCAAAATTAAATATCACTTAAAAATACCAAAAAGGTTATGGTGCAAATTAAACCAGACAATTCATTGCGCGAGTGCCTCGTAATTCACATTTCGGCCACGTCGCGCGCTGCGATTGTTTTGATGATAGTCCCCAGTACCGACTTCGAACATAGCTTATAACTTTACAAAGTACACGTGGTTTTATATAAGAACTTACATGACGCGTGGAACATAACGAAGGTGGGATTGGCAGAGCTGATTATCTCTTGGAAGTCAGCGTCACTAGTCATGTGGACATTGGCCCCGAAACCTGCGTCCTTGGTCACCACCTTCTGAGAAGCATCAAGTACGCCCCCTTGGCCTTGTATGAAGGAGACGAAATCTTCTTCCTGTAGAAAATAGGTTTAGAATTAGACTTTGTACAATAACACTACTGACTCTAAGGATCACCGCACAGATATCAAGTCGCAACGCCGTCTTTCGCCTCGCCAAACAGACGTCAACCTTACGTAAGCACGTAACCAAAGCGGAGCAACTCCGATACTTCGAATGCTATACAGCTAGACGACGTCACGCGGCTCACTGATTCCTGGTTGACCTCGCTAGCACCAGATCAGACCAGTGGACGAAGAGATGCAAGCGCGGCGAAGGAAAGCGTAATTGTGCGTTTCCGATGAGCGCCATAAGCGCGGAGCCGCTAGTTGCCCACGCGCCACACAGCGGATCGTGCTTGTCCCGTTTACATTACGATTCCGATTAGTGTGCTTTTCAGTAAAGAGTTTTATACAAAGAATACTAAACGGCTCGAGTTGATACGTTTAGGATCCGTTTCCGTATTGATGTGTGCTGTGACTCTAACGGGGAACGCCGTTAATCATCGCGCTGATGGACATTTAATGCTGTACAGGATAAAATATCTCATAATAGTATGCTATTTGACTTAAAATTTATAATTAGTCCGTCACTTAGATTATCAAAAAATATTCGACCTGTATTTTTTGTTTTATTTCGTAAAACAGAATTGACGGAGATACAATGCTTTCAAAATTGGCAATATGTCACAATTCAGTACAATTTCTACTGAATTCTGACGTCACGAGCCCCCACTCTCGAGTTTTGATGCGTTGTACTTTGGTGAATATTCATTGATTTTACAAAAAAAAATTACGTATCCGTTATTTTTTTGAACTGTAAATGACGGACTAATTATATTTGTAATTTATAGCTACTGTTAAATAGCCAATTGTTGTTACTGACTTATGTATTAGTCTGTAAGATTTCCGAACGTTAAATAAATAAATTGTGATCGAATTTCGAAATTATTACCTTTCTGCCTCCTGTGTATTCCTTCACAGCTTTATCGTAATAGCTGAAATATTTAATGGTGGGGTATCCTTTGACGTCGTAGTTAGCGCACAGTTCCTGGTCGCTCGTACAGTCCACGGCGCCGAACGCCACCATCAGCTCATCTGCGAACTTCTCAGCGGCTCTCACAAACTCCGGCTTAGTGCTTTTACAGTGGCCACACCCTGGAAATGTTAATAAATAAATATAAATATTTATTTTAAACGCGAAAGTCACTACGTTTGTTTGTTACCTTTCACGACCAACCTCTTAACGCATCATCCTGTTGTCAGTTGTACAGAAACGGACATAGGATACCCGAAAACAAGGATGAAAAAGGAGCTTTTACCGAATAAAACAACAATAACTTTCCTGTGATAATAGCGCCACATGTACGATCCGAATTGAATGTCAAATTATAAATTAAAACGAGCGAAGCCGCGGGTAAAATCTCTCTATTTTATTATTATAAAAAAAATATAGTTTAAAAAAACTAAAAAAAACACGCTTTAATAGCAATCGAACTAAAAAGTAGAAAATAATTTTTAAGTATAAGAGAGTTTATGTTACTGGAATATAAAATCCAACAATCAATTATCATAATTAACTTAGAATAAGATTAATATAAATATTAAGATATTAACAAAAATTCAAATAAAGTGAAAAAGCGTGGGGTGCTTGATATCGAATGTGATGATGATTTTATTAGTTACTGTTTGCAATATCAGAATTATTATAAAAATATCATTGAGCACCCCACGCTTTTTCACTTTACACTCCGCCTGCGACTTCGTCAGCGCGTGTTTCTAACTTCGAACCAGAAATATTATTGAAGATAAACTGATTTTACAATGTTCTCCCGCTAGGGGTTGATTTTTGAAATATAGATAATTACGCATCCTTTATTCGATTGAGAAACTATTTATGCCAAGTTTTGGGTTTGTTGAAGCAAGTAGCCTTCCCTTAAAACTCAATCACCCTTTTTCACCAACTTAGAGGGTGATTTTTGAAAACCCCAAAACACGTGTTGGATTATTTTTTATCTCATTTTTATAAACTGAGTTTAAAATTTATCGGTTAGCGCGTTATGATTTTCCCACACAAACTTTAACATCATCTAGATTACCAAAGGAGGGTAGTTTTAAAAAACGAATAATTCCCATCTTTTTCATTCACTTTTACTCATATTCGTACCAAGTTTCAAGTTTATAAACCTAACGGATAAGATTTTACATACAAAGGTTTTTACCCCTTTTCACCCCCTTTATAGGTAGATTTTCGCAAAATCCCTTCTTAGTGATCACCTACATAATGAATCGCACCTACCGTCCAAAATTCAGGTTCTACGTTTAGCGACTTTAGATCCTTCCCTTTAAACTTGAATACCCCTTTTCAGTAACTTGAGGGGTGATTTTCGAAAAACCCATAAACACGTGCTTAATTTTTTTTTGATCTAATTTATATATACTGAGTTTTAAATTCATCAGTTATCGCTTTATGATTTTCCCATACAAACTTTAACATCGTCTAGGTTACCAATGGAGGGTAGTTTTAAAAAACTATTAATGTCCATCTTTTTTTTTATTTACTTATACTCATATTCGTACTAAGTTTCAAGTGTATAAACCTAAGGAATAAGATTTTTCATACAAACATTTTCACCCCTTTTCACCCCCTTAGAGGAGGATTTTAATATAAAATTTATGAGATTATTGTATTGTCATCGGCCCTTGACCCCTGTGCAAATTTTCAAGTTAATCAGACTGCTGGAAGTGGGTGAAAATGAAGTTAAAAGATTCCGTTAAATACATACATACATACATACATACATACATACATACATACATACATACATACATACATACATACATACATACATACATACATACATACATACATACATACATACATACATACATACATACATACATACATACATACATACATACATACATACATACATACATACATACATACATACATACATACATACATACATACATACTTACATACATACAGGTCAAGCTAATAAAAGCGTGTTAAAAAGGAATATAAAACCTTGTACGATCAATAAATATACTTTAGGATGCTGTTAGTTTTTTTTTTAACTAGTCTGTCGATCTTTCCCAAAAATTTTGTATTCGATTCCGCACACTGTAAGAAAAATTCTGACATCTCCTTTTTATGCTCACCGGGAGGCACAATTTGTATTGAAAAAGATCCGCCGGATCATAATTTCTAATAGTAGAAGGGCGGGCGTCATAGGGGGTTGCATCCGGCGAGCATCAGTATTTTACTAACAAATATTTTTTACAGCATAACGTGGCCCTTAAACATTACCGTAAATGTGGGATTGTGGGTGTTACACAATATTTAGGACATGCACTTTCTTGTTCCAAAACTTGATAATTTCATTATGCGCGGAGCACACTAACGGGAAATATCACGTATAAACAACCAACATCGCGACTACTAATAGCATTTCCCGTTAATGCTGCCATTAGATTGAATTGTACTCACAGGGTGCGTAGAACATAACGATGGCGTGTTTGATCTTGCGCAGTGTGTTTCTGAATGACGAGGAGTCGAGGTGGCGCACGGGCGACTCTTCTTCCGACCACGGCTTCTCAGGGGGCGGCGGTGGTGGTGGCTCTTTAGGGTCCTGATACAATAATGAAGCATGAGCATGAGTACAATGAATGTTCTTCCCACTGCTGAAACACTGGTAGCCCGTCCGATCGGCCACTAAATTTTTTTTTTTTAAACTGTAACCGGGTGCTGAAACCTCTAAACTTTTTATTTCATCGAGTTTAAGCTGTCAACGAGGCTAAGCAACGAGGCTAAGCTGTCAGCATACTTGGCAATTTTCCCATTTACATGGATGTGAATGAATTTTATGACGCCTTGTAAATATTTTTTCCCTTTTCCTTACTTGTAAATATTTTTATTTTATAGAAGTTTAAGTTGCCTGCCGGGGTCGCGGGACCAAGGGATTACCGTGACCCCGGTACGTAAAAGGCTATTGAAGTAAGTAGAATTTTAGTCAGTACAAGTCTGACAGTCCCTCCCGCCCTGCCCTGGGTGGGAGGACTCATTTGATGATTTTACCAAGATAAAAAATCAATTTAAAAAAAAATTGAAGTTTATGTTGTATTTATATATTTAAAAAGTAAATATAGAAATTAAACTTTATTTTCAACTTCTTAAAGTACGTATTATTTTAACTAAATGAAAGAGTCTACAAACCTTAATGAAGCTAACAATTTGCTCTTCTTGCCTAGCATGGCCAGCGTCGAACTGGTACTCGCCTTTACTGAAGTACTTCAGAGTAGGATAGCCTTTCACGCCAAAACGAGATGCAAGGTCAGGCTGCTTTGTCGCATCCACTGCGGCTAGAATACCGTCGATCTGAAAAACGTTTATGAGTTATCATTGTGTATGAATTAGCGGGATAGGTACTTAACTATGAATTTGAACTAAGAATTGGACGGCCTTACGGGCCCATTCACGAGTTTGGTCTACGCGACGAGCGGTGCGACGGGCGACGCGAATTCCCTACTGGCGTGTTTCAAACATTGACGGGCCGTTAGCACCACATCGTGACTTCATGCACACTTTTCTAATAGCTACTTAATTCACAATTCTCATTATGATTTTGCTAAAGTGGCCTTTTTAGACCCCAGAAAGAACAGTTTTAGAAAGAGGTTACTTTAGTATTTTTAGGGTAAAATGGGGATTTCTTTTTCGCATGTTTCTGTAGTAAATAAGTTTAGCAAAAAAATAAACCAACCTTTTCTGATTTTATCGTTCGGGCTGCTTTCTCAAACTCCGGTTTAATTCTTTTGCAATGTCCACACCAAGGCGCATAAAAGACTACGAGTGCATTTCTAACATTCGAAAGAGTCTCATCAAAATTCGCAGCTGCAAAAAAAAAGTTGATAAGAAAGCTTTTTTTTTAAATCTTTTAGCAATTGCTAAATTTAAAAGTTGGAGGTGCGAAATGTTGCCTCAGCATACGAAATGCTGGTCTCACTTCAGTTGCACCGGTATGGGGTTGCATCGGTTTGGCGTCCTATCAGCCTATGATAGTAAAGGAAAAGAGAGTGTCCTTGTGTCAACTCACACTTTACTATCTCGTACGTACCTACTTTGCTAATTTACGTAAAGTGGTCGCCGTGGTAATTCGATTGAAAAGACATAATTAAAAACGAATACCTTTTAACCATTTCTGGATATGCATAATGCAATGTTTACGTTACACCTTAACATGAACGGTTATAATTTAAATTCAAATTGCCATAAAAATAATTACAAAAATAAAAACTTTTGAGAGCACTTTCGGTGAAGACACCAACAAGTGACAGCGAATTATATATAAATTTTAATGTACTCTGAGACAGCAAAAATTAATGACAAATATATGACAGTTTTCAGCCAGCATTCAGTAACAATTTTCTTTTGTTGAATTCTCTTTTGTAGGAAATCCCGCCTAGGGTATTGGCACCGTGGACGACTTTAGGGCCACCTAGCTTTACAAAATACTTGATTTTGGATTCGATGGCGATCCACCAGCAGTGAACAAAATTAAATAAATATAGGCAAAATGTGTTCTACAAGAAATAATATCAAATATAGGATTTAAATTAGGATATGATGTAATTTACTTTCTTCTCTTCACGGCAGCTAACCATTTCCTATATTGTTGTACAACTGCACACCTGCATTATTGTCTTTTGTTCTTCCACGTTTGCGGAACAAATTTTACGCCAAAAATTTAGACAATCCAAATTTAGCCATCTTTTTGATACGAGTAAGACAACTAAATACTACTAACTCACCTGTTTAAAACTAATTAGCAGGGCATGGTTAGACACCGACAACCTATATATTTTAGATTCCTTGAGGTATTTTTTATCAGCTAATGCTCGATTTATCCAAATAACATATGAGGGAAGATGATCGACAATTATTGAGGACAGTTTTTTAAAATTAACATTGGTGATACGCGATTCAGTTAGACAACCTATACTATACCAAAATATCGTCGTTTAGAGTATCTAGCGTGCATTATATGCCATTTTCAAATAACATATGAGGGTATTTATTTCCTCATTGTATCCTAGACTATGCATGTGTATAGATATGTCTAACAGATTGATTCGAAATTGACAGATGACAGAGCTGAATGTACTCTGAGACAGAGCCATCATTTATTTCTACTTTTTGAAAACATGAGAGCTGCAATCGATTCTGATACTTCGCACCCAGCACCCAGCATTTCTAGATAAGAAACAACCGAATCGAACTCTAAAATCCGTCTTTTTAAGTCCAGCCCATAAACTTTGTGAAGCCATATTAGGACCACGCAGACTTGTGTCTTTTAAACAAGGTGCACTGACCAAATGTGTCCACTTAAAACTGTTCTTTATACAAAACATTCTAGTTTTTTAGTTTTAATGAAACAATACCAGGGCTTTAACCTAAATAACCACTTATTTACAAATGTCCTTGAATACGACATTTTTATTGCCCTATACATTCGGTACATATTTGCTGAGGTATGATCAACATTAACAAATAATAGTTTAATTACATACTAATCATAGTATTCACTGGAATTCTATTATCAATAATTATATTTTGTTCTTTATCTTTTCTTTCACAATTTACTTCCAATGGTGGTCTTTAACCGATACTATCGTTTATTGTACTACTGTATATTTGTTTGATCTAATTTGCCTTCGAAAAGGCATTGTTCCTGTTGATAGCGACGTCGACTATCATCTATAATCGGAGGTTATCAAACAAGTGTTTCCAATTCATCGGAAAAAAATTACTTTACAAAATGTTGAAGAGGTCGTATCATACATAATCTCTAAAATAAATATTTGCCTTCTTTGCCTTCCTGCGCCAGAAAGTAGCCAAATTGCTAAATATGAGTGTACCCCCGCAGAAAGTAGACGTGATATTGTGTTAAAGGAAAAGCTTGACTCACCAGTCAAATGCACTACATCAGAGTCTTCAGGCCAGCTTTCATCAACTACTTCTTTTTTCTTCTGCTGCATGGCAGATGTGGGGTCTCGCATGAAATCTACTATCGCTTGCCTTTTGTTCTCGTTGTTGTATGGAAACTTGTATTGCCCTTTTCTGCAATTACGGAGATATGCAGTTTAGTGTTTAACGTATTATTAAATAACACCACTTACTATGTAACTCTACCTACTATGATTACAAATAAAGATTCTGATTCGGATTCTATAAATAACTTTGAAATAAGATTTAGAATAATACATTAAAATGTGTTCAAGTCTTGAATAAACAACCGGAGAGATGTATTTAGACATAACTGCATAGTATACTCTAGTCTTTTACCAGTGCTCTGTTGGGTATAGACTTATTTAATATACGTCAACAAATGCATGGAAACCAATATCGACTTCGATCATGCCTTTAATCTGCCTTGCATGGGTCGGCTCCAGCCGAAATGGATGCACCTGAACATCAGTATTTAACATGGAGCGATTGCCTACCTGACCTCCATAACCCAGTAACTGTGAAACACAATATTGGTAAGGCTGGTTGTCAGACTTTTGAGATTCCGACTAACAATAATGATAGTTTAAAGACAAAAAAAAATGTTATATTCAAGTTGGTGAGGCGATCTGTACTTCAGACACCTTTCTCTTTTAAAGGTTGTACATATAAACCAGTGCCTGTAAGCATTGATGATGTCGAGATTAATAAAGATTTTATGGTTGCGATTGTCAAAGATCTAAATAAATGACAGCTGGAACCGACGGGTTTACGTGGTTTCCGAGACACGGGAGAAACTAGCTATGATAGAAAGGTCTTTTTTTTTAACCATAAGCTCCTCAATTTTATCTAAATCAACACTTACTCATAATACAATAAAGTGGGAAATCCAGTAATGTTATACAACTGTCTTATTTTCGAGTTTCCTGGCTTCGAAACATCAATAGCAGCAAGTAGTGATTCACCCTGAAATCATATGTAAATGTACTTAATCAGATAAAATAAATAGGTTTGTTATGTTTTCTGTAAATACTATACAATCACAATACGGATGAAGCTGTAGAAGCTTATTGTGACATCATGCACGCTTTTCTAAAACTTGCTCGCTCTTAAATATAAAATAAACATGAAAATAATATTAACAAGTTATAATTAGGACTATAAATATTATTAAACTAGCTTCCGCCCGCGACTCCGTCCGCGCGGATGTCGGTCTTCGCGTGGATGGTTTATTTCTCCATTTGAGTAACTCAGACAATGACATCCTATAAATATCTATTGGACCCAAATACGGCTAAGCCTATAATAATTAAGGAGATTCGCGGTTCTACAGAACAACATCTATGAATAAAACTGAAAAATAAGACGTATTTTTCCAGGATAAAAAGTATCCCATTTTATGCCCAGGATAATAAGGTATAATTATACCAAGTTTCATCGAAATCGAACCGTTAGTTTTCACGTGATGCCTGCATATACAGACAGACAGACAAAAAAATTTTTAATCACGTATTTGGGTTTGGTATCGATCCAGCAACACCCCCCGCTATTTATTTTTTCAATATTTTCAATGTACAGAATTGACCCTTCTACAGATTTATTATATGTATAGAAAATAAAATACACGACTTTTTTTTTGCTTAACGTTCTTTTTTTGTGATAGTTGATCGTTGGAGGTCATTGAGATGTTTACCCTTAACGTGGTTACATAGTACTTCAGAGGGGCCATGGAATTTGGCGTTAGCAAAACCACTCACATCAGTACACGTGAGACGGCATCAACCGAATAATTAAGTTGTTACCTTCAAATCTGCAGCAGCATTTACGTATTCTGGTTTCAAAGTCTTGCAGTATCCGCACCATGGCGCATAGAACATTATCATTGATTTCTTGTAAGCACCAGCACCTTTCTTTAAGAACTTGTTGAGAGCCTTAAAACAAAACAAAAATGTGTTTTTGATGTTGCTAAGTTTCAATAACTTTACTTAATTTCAGCAAAAATAACGTAGGTACTGAAGAAAAACGTTAAATTCACGCACAGTAAAGTTTTTTTTTTAAGACGAATCTTAGTCTGGTCGCGGGACTTACGAATTACCGTGACCCCGGAACGTAAAGGGCTATTAAAGGTCACCGTGGATTTTAGTCAGTACTAGTCTGACAGTCCCTCCCGCTCTGCCCTGGATGGGAGGACTTATTTGATGATTTTACCACGATAAAAAAAAAGACGAATCTTAGTCCAGAAGTTTGTATGTTTTTTCCGATGGGACATCCCATTGGCATAATGCTTGTAATAACTATTTAATTTCGTAATATGTACCTAGGTATTTTGAATTTCATTATTAATGTAATTTGCCGTGAATCACGAAAAGTATAACTAACTAAAAGTACAGTCACGAGTAGTAATAACAATATGTACTAGACCAGTTATTATTCGTGACTGTATTGACTGCTCGGCTGAATATCTTATACAGGTTTCCTCATGAATATGGCTATCATGAAGAGAAAAAACTTTGCAAATCTGTTTAGCAGTTCCAGAGATGAGCGAGTTTACACAAACAATAACTCTTCAGATCGTAATAAGCTTTAAAATTTTAAAAAAATAACGCAATGCTATTATTAACTTCAATGAACTGATTTATTTTCTACTGCTAAAGCCATTGCTTAAGTAGAAATGTTCACTTTGCAGCACAAGTCAATCGCTATAGATTCTTATCATACTATTTATTATTATCGCTAGCATGGTGAACGGTTTATCCGTAAAATGAGTTTTCAATTGGATCTCGTCGAAGTAATTGGCGTACGGAAGGAAGACGACATATTTATGGCAAAACCTGGTCAAAGTCGGCCAGCAGAGGGCCAAGGCTTGTAGAACATGCAAATATTTGTGCCGTCAGGTTGCCTGCTTGTTGGTTTTCGACAGATTGTACTATGGTATGAGTGTGGACTCCACAACCTCATCCCAAGGGGCCTAATTAAGTTACCTTCCCTACCTTGTAGCTATTTCACTGATTCGCACTAAGGTTTTCCAAAAGTACATTATAATGCGCACAGCAAAGGAGTGGTAATCTCTACGTGCGTCTTTTTAATTGAAATAATCTTCTTCCATGCAAAACTAGATTGACTACACACATAAAAAAAAGGTTGCGATCATATCGGATTTCTTCTTCTTTCTAGATTCTTTACTTACAAAAATATATAAATAGTTTGTCCATAAATTAAAAAAAAACAGCTTAAGGTAGTGATCACAAACTATTTTTGATGTGTGTACGTCGTCGACTATCTCTGTCACCTCTGGCCTAGAGTGTATACAAGAGTGAACTCATCCCAAATAATAAATTATTTTGTATCCCACCTTGAAGAGGCCAACAAACAATTAATTTAATCATTATTTCCCTACATTATAAACGTAGTTATGTCATATTATGAGAAGAAGTTTTTGATTCCGAGCCACATTTTAAAGACAAAAATAAAGTTGATTACTCATGGGAATATTTAAGTTGGCATACCAGAAGAATTCAAACAATATCAGCTTTATACTAAGAAGTCAATATTATGATAACAATGTTGCTTTCTCACATTAGCACAAACAACAACGGGATCATATTATTTTTTAAACAGATGTCTAATTAACATTCTTTAGTTGCTGATTTATAGATGCTGTTATTCATAAGCTGTGCAGGCTTTAATCATATTTATCAATACATTTGCTATGCGTTGAGATGTTAGACACAGGTAATGCACTTGGCAGTCGCCTCGCTAGCATGAGTTACGATATACGACTTACGAAGTATGCTGGTTAGAGTTTGAAATACATTTTACATAATAGTAATAATTAGAGACAGCGCTATGCAATGCCGGATCGGCGGATCTAGAGGGGGGCAGGCGGGCCATATTCCCCGGACGTCGGTTTCCGGGGGCGCCTAAATCATAAAAACCATTGCTTGCTTGCAAACAAAAATCAGAAATCTCTGAGAAAGGCGCAAAAAATTCGAATTCGCTTCGTTCGCTGTTGCACTGTTCTTAGCCCTAGATGCCTTTGGGGTCTCAAAAGCTCAAAAACATCGAAGAATCAGGGCTGGTGCATTTAATAAGTACATATATTATTTGCACTAAATTGCTGCCGTGCAAAGCAGGGGCGGGTTGCAAGTACAAAAATAAAATACAACAGCTAAAAACCACTCAAGGACTGAAAGAAAAGAACTGTTTGTTCAAAGTATTTTGGGCCCAGACATTTTCTTATCAATTTTATTTTCGATGCTTCAGTGCACAAAGCCAGTCATAAAGGAACAAACAGAACAGTCAAAGGTATTATAGCTCTAAACAGCCATTAAAATATAATTTACCATACCCTTTTAACATTCTAAACAATATTAGCAATGCTCATTATTCTTAATCAGAGAAGTTATGCCCATTATGTGAAGCTGATAACAGTATGTTGATAGTAGAGTTTTTTATTAATATTTTTTTTTATTGGTGATGACTGTTTTTTTTTAACGTATTTTTATAGATAATATCCACTGAACATATGAAATTGTCAAACATTTGCCAAAACAACTTTTGTAAATTAAAAAGGGTATTTTGCTAACAAAACATCTATATTTATAAAAATAAATTGCTGTTCGTTGTCTCGCTAAAACTCGAGAAAGCTGAACCGATTTGGCTGAAAAGCTGTATTATTTTCGGAAGGTTGAAAAGGTGAGTAAATGCGATAAAAAAAAGAATTTGAGGCAGTTCGAAGTTTGCCAGTTCAGGCAGTATAATATAATTATCATACTGTCTGAAATGATGGGCCACTTCATGTAGACTAAACATGAAGTGTACAATTGTTTCAAGCCAGATCATAGTTTAACAATACGGCCAGCTAAAGTCACGGCCACTCCATAGTACGGGCAGTTTTTAAAGTTTTACGATAAAGGACGATTTAATAAACTCTAATACATAACTGTATGAGCAACATTATTTATTTATTTAGTTGCCTAAGCACACAAATGTACAGAGGTGATCTTCGTGTCAAGTACTTCATCAGGCATGTGCCTAGATGACTCATAATGGTAGTAAAATAACCTTTTTATATTAGTTAACTCTATGACATAATTATTTACTTAGCTTAATTTATGTATTTTGTAAGAAATGTATTAGCTCCTTCTTCCTTATATTTTAATCATATAAAAAAAATATCATATAAATGATGAAAAATAACTTATTTCTGGGCAACAATGTCAACTAATAAAACTTTAATATACTTTTTATAACATCATTATCATCATTTATATCATCATCAAGCAGTTCTGGTTCTTACCAGAACTGCTTGATAAAATCTGTATTAACACAAGGGAAGCCAAGTGCAAAACTTAGTACTATTTAAAGATTACCAACCTCGCCATCTTGAAGATGAAATATATCAGTGGCTGTAGGATCTTCATCCCACGGCAGATCACCGGTCGGATCCCTCAGGAAGTTGCATAATGAATTGACTGACTCATTCCTGTCATAGTCTTTGTGGAATTCACCATCTTTATAATGCTTCAGATAGTAAGGTTTGTCTGATGATATCTTCAGTTTTTTACACAACTTCTTGGTGTCTCTGGAAAGTAATAAAATTATTATTATATTTATTTAATTACATAATGACTTGAGGATATATTATGGTTACAGTATGATTAGATGGGGGCCAATTACATTGGTTAAGGCTGTATCTCTGTTTTAAAGCTGAAGGTAATACTTTTTCTCAATAAGTTGATCCTTACATTAAAACTTTTGTAATATAATATGTAAGTTCTTATTAGTTAACAGACAGATGTGTGGCTGGGACATCTCCCTAACAAAGACACTAATGGTGGATTTTTAAAGGAATTCCCTTTTGTAATTTCTGATATCATTTTTTACTTCCCTTTAATGGCATAATTGTAATAAATATATAGACTGTGAACTTTTTTTCAATATCTTAGGAGATAACTTACCCATTATTGCAATCTATTATAGCAAGGGTTGCTTGTCCTTTCATGGAGTCAGCAGTATCCTTGAATACATCTGTGATTGATTGTGAATTCTTGGGCTCATTCACAAACAATATTAAAACATTAGTCTTAGTTCTTAATAGTTTCTTAAATTCTTTTATATCACCTATATCTGTTATAACTGCAGTTCTTTGCTTCTTTGCTTGCACAGACTTTTGTACAAAAATTATACATAACAGCAACAATGTCTGGAAGAAAACAATACTTGAGTGTGAATAAAGTAGTGAGACTTTGGAAGTAATATGAAGCAAAACTGGAACTCTGGAACTTGAATTTCAGAAATTTCTCTAGTTTTTTTCAAGGACTCCTTCAGTCCAAGAATTATTAACTTTCTAGGTAACTTAGCTAATTGGCTTCCAGAAATCAGAGGATGGATAAATATAAGCTCCTAAAAGGTGCAACTATAATTACTTCAAAGTATCTACTACTAGTTACAGGATCAAACATTATTGTGCCACAGATAAATAAGAGCAAATGCTTGTATATTTACTGTGAAATTCTATTGATTAAGCAGCAATAATTATTATTATCACAAATACAAAAAATACCTGCAATTTTCAAAACTTTAACTAAAGAATTTGTGCACATGGCTTAATAGGAATAAGCATAGCTAATAATACCAAAGTGGCTAATTAAATCTAGAATCAAAATTATTTGTTTATTTATTTATTAGTTTATTACGGATTGTGGAGTGGAGAGTGTTTTAATGTGTATCATAATCAACTACCTATATTTTTTGCAATGTACCACTACAACATGTGTATACCTATTACCGACACAGGTTGTTTACAGGAAACTGCAAACTATAACCACAGATATGTGACAGGATACTAGCAAGTCTGACCCTCGTCTAGATTGTCGACGTGGGTTCATTGAGAAGGTGATTTACTGTTAATTTAACTTCCAATTCACCTTTGAACATTCAGTAGACAATATACATATGCAAAGTACAGCATAAAAAAATTCAAAACAGGATATACACTATATTTGTCATCGTACGTGCCGCATGGTGAACGCCGCCGATAACTCGCCGGCAGACTTTCCATAACGCCTCTGCACTTGAAATAGCTACGTAAATAACCTGTTTTTGTTACAAGAACATACTTTAACGTGAACTAAAATTTTGTAATTACAATTAATTAAAATTTATACGACAAAAAACAAAATTGCACCATGTTTAATGAATAGAGATAAAAAAAAAGAAAGTACAGTTATTCTTTTAGGATTACTTGAAACAAGCACAAATCTTTTTTTTCAACTACTTACTCTCCACAATACTTTTCGGTCCATGACCATCAATTCCAGCACCTTTTATAGAATAATTGCTCTTTTTATTTTTAACTAAAGTTAATTTATTTTATGTTTTTAAGTTTATCGTAACATCCATTTACCATTTACAAGTTAGACAAACACTCACACCAGTGTCAGTTTACACAATCAGACACAATGACAACATTGACAACTGACTGACAGTAATGACAGCATAACCGACAGCATGGCAAATCGCAGTATTGCCAATCCCAAGGCTGTTTGTATTTCGCACACAAGTTTTATAAAGAACATTGAAAAGCACTGAAATTCTAAAAATGCATCCACCATATGTTCACATGCCAGCGCTTTTAAATCGAGGCGCTTTTATCGAGCTCTAGCATTTTTAGGAGATTCGCCTTTTGTTCCAATTCATAGCACAAATAATGCGCGATAGATTATCCAATTTTTTAGCCCCCATTAGCGCTTTTTAGCGCTCGTGTGAATAATAAACATGACGTTTCAAATGGTCAATTTTTTAACGCCCAACGCGACAAAACAAAACATGGGAAATGCACTTGTTATATTTCGGCGCTTTTTTATCGTCCAGTAAAAAGCATTGATCGTGGTCCTCTAATTGGTCCTCTATATGTTCCAGGGTCACGGTTACCTGATGAGATAGTTTCGCTACCCCGACAGGCTTTAGGGTGGGGCCCGTCACATTGCTGACTGCTCCTCCTCCATGAGGACACAACACAGCGGTGCTCTCCCCAACCGGGGCAGACCTGCACCGTATGCTCCACCGTGTCCTCCGGGCGATCCACGCAGTGGTGAAACCCAGGCTTTTCTTCCTTCCCAATTAGACACAGGAACCTCCCGAAACATTTGTGTCCGGTGAGAACCAGCATCAAGTGCAAGGTGAGAACGCCGTGACGCCTCTCCAGCCACTCCTCAAACAGTGGTTTAACCGAAGCGATCGCGGAGCCGCCGGCATGCCTATGCTGTGACGTCTGATAGAAAGATTGGTAGAAGTCAGCAAGTAAAAAGGGTTTAACACTGCCGTTAACCCATTTTACTTTTTGTAGATGATTAGATTATGAAAAGAAAATAGCATCCAAAAGCTTCTCTTCAAACCTTTTAGTTACAAATTACAATAATTTGTGCTTGGACACAAAAGACTAGATCTCATTCCTAATATCAGTCTTGAAAGATAAAAAACATTCTCAATGTCATAGAGGTCATACGTCTTAGCTTGTTTTCATTGGCAATAAACGTAGGCGGTGCCATTGGGCTCTTTTGATTGGTGATAAATTACATACTTCTAGATCACTAGACAATCTCATTGCTTCATTATTATATTTGAACCAATGCTTGGAGAATTGATACGACGATTTATTTTAGTGTGAGAAAGAATAACTTTCACACGGTTACCGATTACAGCATTCCGGTCTCCCGCTAGCAGTGAAGTGAAGAAGTTCCGAATTCCATAATTTTTTGATTTACTATATCAGGTGAGTCTTAATTAGTATTAATAGCAACAGAATAAATAATAAAGTAAAGACAATAATAACTTTACCCATTTTTTACATAATAAAACATATAAAAATAACTGTAGTTATGAAACTATTAGTTTCATTTTTAAATATTAAAATTATGCAAAAAAAGATGTAAAAAATATCCCGAGTTGAATTTTGGAAAAGAATAAAATATCGCGACACGCCTTGACGAATATGGCTAGTCTTGAGAAATCTAATCTCTCCGAAACCACAGAATCTGCCGAAACTTCAATTAATAATTAATAATCGACGGAATTACGCTACACAAGGGATTTACGATCATTTTATGTAGAAAACTATACCTACAGTTTTGTTGTTTTTTAATATTCTCCTCTAAATCGTCAATACAGGTCGGTCAAAAAGGTCATAGTGAGTCAATATTGTATGGCGAGCGATATGGTATCTTAAGATAAAATATTATAGTATCTTAGCCGTGTGTGGCGCTTTAAGCTTTACGATAGCACTATCACGTGTTTCAGTAAAAATGTACAACTGATTAAATGAAGCAAATACCTACATACTATCCAAGCGATCAATTACAGATTTATCTCTATTTTCTCTATTTATTGGGTTGTTACCTATCATGAGCATGAGTTACTATCATGAGTTTACCCAACTATCATGAAAAACAATCTGATAGATCTCTCTAGGAAAATCTCTTATTTTTGTCTTTATTTTTTAATCTCAGCAAAATGGGGCGCAAATTTGTTGTCGGTGGTAACTGGAAGATGAATGGAGACAAGAAACAAGTTACTGAAATTGTTGAGACACTGAAGAAGGGCTCTTTGGACCCCAATGTTGAGGTAATGAATTTAGCTATTTCTATGTTAATTCAATTGTCACTTCACACATTAGCAATCCATCTCTGGTTTGCAGCAGGTCTTAAACTATTGCTGTCTTTTGAAGTGGATTCTGTGTTCCAGATATTATCATGTATGGAAAAAGTGATGTGTAATAAATTAATTTTCAAATATGTCAGACGATCATCAAGAAGATATTAATATTATTTCATCATTCAAATTGTTGTCTCTCTTTTCAGGTTGTAGTTGGTGTCCCTGCCATCTACCTTGAATATGTTCAGTCCATCCTCCCAAGTACAATCAGCGCTGCCGCACAAAACTGCTGGAAAGTTCCAAAGGGAGCTTTTACTGGTAAGAAACAATCTGGATATCCTCAAGTAAAATTGTCTTCTCATTATCAGTGTGTAACAGTATTACTTGTTGGCATCAGGTGAAATCTCCCCAGCTATGATCAAGGATATTGGTGTCAACTGGGTCATCCTTGGACACTCAGAAAGAAGAACAATCTTTGGAGAGAAAGATGACCTTGTTGCAGAAAAAGTAAGTTACTACTACTAGTACCTACCTTACAATTTCAAGTTTCAAAGTGGAAGTTATACCTTATTATTTCTTTAAGGTTGCCCACGCTCTTGAGAACGGCCTGAAGGTAATTGCTTGCATTGGTGAGACACTAGAAGAGAGGGAGGCTGGCAAGACTGAGGAAGTAGTATTCAGGCAGACGAAGGCCCTCCTACCAGCTATTGGCAACAACTGGGCCAATGTTGTACTTGCTTATGAGCCCGTGTGGGCCATTGGAACTGGCAAGACTGCCTCACCTCAGCAGGTAAACAAATGATAGTTAACAATATTTTTACAAGGAATATGTACTAACATTTCGTCATATCTATACATAGTTAATCATTTTGTGATGTATTACTGAGATATTAACATACATTACTATGTATGTTAATAACTGATGCTAATGAATTAATGTCAATATGACTTATTATCAAGAAAATTGTTTATTGCTACCATATCAATATCAAGCAATGCACACATCTCTGTTAACTGTACTATCCAACATAATACATATGTATATATATTTTTTTAAATTGCAAATAGAAATTGAAATTAGTACCATCAGTCTACTAAATAAGTGGTTTAGCCATGTGTGCATTTTTGTTATTTCAGGCAGCTCTTACACGACTGCTTGCATAGTTTCTTTGAATGCTAAATGTTTTTATTTGTCTTACAGGCACAAGACGTCCACGCTTCCCTGCGTACCTGGCTGTCAACTAACGCGTCAGCTGATGTAGCCGCCTCTGTGCGCATCCAGTATGGTGGCTCCGTGACTGCCGCCAACGCTAAGGAGCTGGCTGCCTGCCCCGACATCGACGGGTTCCTCGTCGGAGGGGCCAGTCTCAAGCCAGAGTTCATTGACATTGTCAATGCTACCAAGTAGACACACAGTTTACGTGCGCATTACGTGTTTACGTTTACCACTTATTTTGTAACTTTGTTGTAAGCTTATTTGTAATTAGGAAATGTTATCAAAATCATGGACTTCAAGGATAATTCCTTACTACTTTATTTGCTTTTGCGAACGTTTTTGAGATTGATAAAAAACTTTATTTATTTGTTGTTCTACATTTGTAAAAGTTTTTACTTTATTTATTTATTCAAAATTTGTATTAGCTGTAAAAAACATAATGTCTGCCAAACTGAATAATTTTGTCAGCCTTTATTTTTCCACAAACAAATCAATCTTTATTATATTTCAATAAATGTCTATTCATATGCTGCGTTTTAATCTATTTACAGTTAATGTCCAAATATCTTAAATGTACAAATTAGGTGGTGGTCTGCTTTAATTATCAGGGCTTTTAGGTTCTTTACAAAAAACAGAATTGTCAATGTTAGGGCGATTGTGCACTACAAGGAATTTTACTGTCCGAACATCCAATTTTTTACGGTCCGAAGTGGCATGAAAAAAAACGGATGATTGGCTTGTGCACTTGTCCGTCTTTACTCGGATGATACGCCTCAGTTTAGGGTAGCTGTCTTTGAAACTACACGCCACACACGCATAATTACCCTGAACGATGACCGTTCCGGAATGGGGAAAAGTAAAATGTCTGACGGTAAAATTACGTATAGTGCACATACTAGTACCTAATATACATTATATGGCGTGCCATATCGGACGGTAAAAAATCGGACTTCCGGACAGTAAAATTCCTTGTAGTGCACAATCGCCCTGAGTCTGATGAGTCAGTCCCGCGATTCCGGCTAGCTTTGGGCCCTTCAAGGGCCGCCCGTCAGATTGCTGACAGCTCTTTAACCTTTTGACCGCCACAGTCGTGTATAGACGACAAGCCAAAAAGTGTTCAGCACGCCACAGTCGCGCGTCGCGACTACACGAAAGACTTTTAAACGTCAATATATGTAGCTTATTAAAATATCTCTAAATTCACTACTGTTTTTTATGTACTTATGTATTTATTATGCTTAGCTTGGCGCTGAGAGCACGTTCTGGTTTTTTTGACGTGGCGGTCAAAGGGTTAAGGCGCACGTGGAACACGACGCGCCGTCTAGCCGGGCATGGTCCGTGATCAGACGGCAAGTCTCCAATACTCGCCATCCGCTCTCCCTGTGTGGCTGACTCTGGCTTGGCCACCATCAGGGATTTTAATTTTGATAACACAAATATTTAGTCGCTAATTAGTCGAAATTAGTCGCCAAATATCAGATTTAGTCGGTCACTGGTTCAAAAGTTAGAAGGGTTTATAGGTGGCCGATCTGGAGAGAGTCTCCCCAGCTTGGCCACATTTATATCTCAAAAACTAGGATACCTAACGAAGATCTGTTTTCTCCCAGATTTAGTCGCTAATTAGTCGAAATTAGTCGCCAAAAATCAGAATTAGTCGATCACTGGTTCAAAAGTTAGAAGGATTTATAGGTGGCCGATCTGGAGGGACTCTCCCCGGCTTGGCCACATTTACATCTCAAAAACTGGGGCACCTAATGAAGATCTGTTTTCTCCCAGATTTACTCGCTAATTGGTCGAATTTAGTCGCCGAGTCACAGATTTAGTCGGTGTGTTATTAAAAAGATATTAAAGTAATAAATTTCTCCATACATTGGTACAAGCATGTACAAAACACTTTAAGTAGTTTCTAGACAATACGTATTATGTCTTAAGACGCTACCCCGACCAAACGACCTTGAGTATTCGGTCCTTCTCTGTCCCGTTGATAAGTCTCGCTCTGTCTCGCTCACTCCGATTTGATATTGTTTTTATTGTTGTGTTTATACTATTATTATCCGCGACAGCGGACGCTGGGGACGAGCCTTCGTTATTTTTAACATTTTACTGTAAGTTCAAAAAATGTTAAATAATAAATAATTTTATATTTCGACAACAGAAGTTTTATTATACTAACCTTAATTAGAGCCAAATGGTGTCATATTAGGTATTAGATACCTAATATATATATACAGATAGGTATATACATCTTTGATTTAAGAGCGCTGGGTTCCCGTGCTAGCATAGTATTAGGTAGATACATCATATATTCTTATTTGGAAACAAAGTTTTATTATTCTAACGTAATTTAGGCCTTAACATTATAATTTGGTAAAACAGTTGTATGCGACTGTACATCTTGACACCAAATAGGCCAAGAGCCAGGTGTAATGTTTTCAAAGAAAATTAACCTACTCTAACATAGCAATTTATAACATAAACAAAATTATTTAATTGAGAATTTATATCTCTCTGACATTTCTAATGACTTTAGACCGATAAAACGAGAAGTATATTACACATATTAACAGAAATATTTTTATCTTGGCAATTTTTCGTTATCTTTTCGATCTAGCTCTTGGACTATACCTTAAAAGTTGAACTCATTTTATCTTCTAAACTAAGACCCGACTAAATCTGTGACTCGGCGACTAATTTCGACCAATTAGCGAGTAAATCTGGGAGAAAACAGATCTTCGTTAGGTGCCCCAGTTTTTGAGATATAAATGTGGCCAAGCCGGGGAGAGTCCCTCCAGATCGGCCACCTATAAATCCTTCTAACTTTTGAACCAGTGATCGACTAATTCTGATTTTTGGCGACTAATTTCGACTAATTAGCGACTAAATCTGGGAGAAAACAGATCTTCGTTAGGTGCCCCAGTTTTTGAGATATAAATGTGGCCAAGCCGGGGAGAGTCCCTCCAGATCGGCCACCTATAAACCCTTCTAACTTTTGAACCAGTGACCGACTAAATCTGATATTTGGCGACTAATTTCGACTAATTAGCGACTAAATATTTGTGTTATCAAAATTAAAATCCCTGATGGTGGCCAAGCCAGAGTCAGCCACACGCTCTCCCTCGGTGGTTGCCGGCCTGCGGTAGCTGGAAATCGCCTCGCGACGTCTAATGCCGTGGGCATCTCACGCGGCGGCTGGATTGTAAGGTGGACGCTGTCCTCTTCCACTCGCGCCCGCCTCCTCCTTTGCTAGCATGACTGATTCGCAGAAGGCGACCACTTCCCATTCCGTCTCGCCCAATGCCGGGCACGAAAATTTATTTTTTGTCTCGACACAAAAGCAAGAACAGGATTTTTGACCAGTTATTGACTTGCTTGTACCAATTATCGTCATGCAAATGACCAATTTATTGACACCCTGTTAATAACAATTAATAAAAAAAAAATATGAATGCGACATGAGGTTCTATTTGATGAAAAAAATGTTTACCATTCACACAAGAGGTTTTTAAATGTTTCAACTTATGTGGAAGACCTCACAAATGAAAAAACAGATACAAATAAAAAAACTACCCCACACTTTGCCTCGGATATGATAGGTTATTTTGTCCAAACATGCAGATTAGAGTAACTTTTGATACGAGTGTTATGTATTATACCAACTTATGACTGCAACGTTTTGTTCGGCAATTGTCCTACGGGATAAAAAGCATCCTATGAATATCCAGGTATTGAAATCATCTGCTAGCCAAATTGTATTAAAATCCATTCAGCCGTTCAATTTCCTTCATAGTAGTAAGATAAAAATATTCAGGATCCAGAATGTAACAGTAGACCGGAAATTAAAGCACCTCCCGCAAATTAAGTTTGGTTCTCAGGTGCGTTTTTATATATTTGTGATGATGCAGATAGAGCTACGTCACAATCAAAAAGTGAAGTATAACGTACAAACAATGGTGTCAAGAACTGGCATATTGGTACGTTTGGTTGACCATCAATTATTGACATGCCATATAAATGTAATGGTTTTTCATGCTGTGTGTACCAGATGTTGAATCACTAAAACATGTCAAAACGTGGAAAAACATTGCATATGGAAAATCAATAGTATAAAACTGAAATAAAATGACAATAAAAACAACCTGAGGGTTGAGGGTTTAGCAAATTGTTAAGTTTCTTGCTGGTTTTGGAAGGGTGCTTAACTAGTGTCAATAATTGGTGCAAATAGGGAACTTTATCATATTTTTACATTTTTGTACATATGCAACACTATAACAAGATATATTATTATTTTTGATAAAAACTGAAACAGTCAATAATATGGGAGGTCAGCAATTGGGTACTATGCCCTATGTAGGTTATGAAAAAATGGACGTCCTCAGTTGAAGGTAACCGGACTATTTTGATAATTGGTGATTATTTCTAAAGTGAGGATTGTGTACCACAGGACATGGGAAAGTGACTCCAGCTCGGCCACCAATACACCCTTACTTCTGAACCAGCAACCGACAAAATCTGAGATTTAGCTGCAAACGACAAAATAGCGACGAAATCTTTGGCTTAAAAAATAAATTTCATGATTGGGGCTAAGCCACTGTCAGGGACACACTAGCAAGGATTAAAAACATTAAAATAAAATTATTTTCACACAGGTAAAAAGAAGTTTTTATTTCTGAGAGTGTTGTTTACAGAACTAATAATTTTATTACAAATAAGACTTGTTAAAACATACATCCATATAAATTTATAATAAAATAATCGTCATTCTTTTAAAAATACACAATCAATTGGGGCGTAGGAACCTGCATATCATTTCCTTTTTCTAAACATTATTGCACAGTTTATTAAAACGTGGATATCCAAATTGTATAAGTAATTAGTTAAAAAAAATACATTACACAATCATGTTGTAGGAACAACCAAAAAAATCATAAAACAAATGTCATTAAAACAATGCATTAGTTAGAATAATTAAAATATCACATTTTTGATCTATGATACTATGCAGTTCCAGTAAAACCTTCCCCTGAACATTACATTCCAATGAAGTTGATAAAAGTGCAGACTTTCTTAGATGTAATAGCTTCTGCAACAACAATTAAAACAAAACACTCTTCAGTTGTACAGACAAGACAAAAGTTGTGATGGATATGTGGCACAGCTAGAATTAACATGCACTACAAAGGGTGTGCCACACTGTGCAGCTGCCGGGTGTTTAGGCCTGGCTCTCATTGGTAGTGGTCTCAATGGTGGTACCAGCAGGCTTGGTGGTCGGTTTTGGCTTGGCCTGTTGCTGTTGCGTTGGTGAAGCAGCGGTGGCTGGGGCCTCTGCCTCCTGACCATTTTGACGTGGTGCTTGGATCGGCTGTCCGCCAGCTTGAGGTTGACCCTGACCCTGTCCCTGTTGGAAGTTACGTGGGCGCACGCGACGGTAACCGCCACGGTTCATAGGTCCTGGGCCGCCACCACGGCGTCCACCACGGAAATTGCGGCGGAAGTAGCTGAAAATATTAAAATTTCAGAATTATATCAACTTGGATCTTAATATAACTCCAAAGCTATTAGTCTCACATCCATGAATAGACACCTACCTGCGCTGTTGTGGTGCTCCGCCTCCCTCCTGACCTTCATCCCCCTGTGCACCCCCCTGGTTGGGCGGGGGCCCACGACGTCCCATTCCACCTCTACGTGGAGCGCCCTCCCCGCCACGTCCGCCACCTTGACGGGGATAATACCTGAAATTATGTATTAATTTAAAAAAAAAGCAAAGTAAGGTCCTGTTTTTGCATTGAATATGTCTACTCAATGTTCACTTACTGGCGATGGAAGCCGCGGCGTTTATCAGCTGCGTAGGGCGAGCCCTTTACCGGCTCACCACCGGGTCCAGTCACTCCGGCTGCTTCATAGCCTTTCTCCCCGGCAACCACGGCAAACTCCACCGCCTCCCCGTCGCCGACCGAGCGCACAGCCTTGCGAGGGTTGTTCCGGGCGATTGCAGTTTGATGCACAAACACATCCTCCTTGGTGTCATTCCTTGTAAGGAAAAAGTTACAGGTTACAGTATTACTTGTAATCTTAAAATAGATATTACAAAAAAGCTACTATTGCCTAAATATTTACCTATTGATGAAACCATATCCACTCTTCACATTAAACCATTTGACGGTTCCCGAAACTTTCTCAGCTGCAAAAGAAACAGATTTGTTTATTTATAATCATAATTTTTTAATTTAGGAATGAATGTGGAAAACTTTATTCAACTTATTTAATTTCGGTTGGCTATATGAGCCAACCCAGCTCCTTCCAGAAGCTCAGGAGTCTCCTGAGACATTCACAGGCTTCTTGGAGCGACCTCGGATTGCCAAGGTTTCATGCCTGTTGGTTTGTAACACCCAGCATTCCAGGATTAAGTGGGCTGCCGTTTCATCCGCTTTCAGGCAGCCCCTGCACAACGGGCTGTCTGCAGCGTTGATGGTTAACAGATTTTTGTTGAGTGGGCAGTGACCAGAGAGCATAGCCACCACAACTCGTAAGTCTATTTGTTGGAGTCTGAGAAGTCTACTGGTCAGTCACTAACAACCCTAAGACAGCAGGCAATTATATCGCAGATTGGGCCGGAGATAACCTGCTTCTCGTCTTTATACTATGGCCTAAGCATAATTTGGGTTTCACTTACTGTGTAAACAAATCTAAATTACCATTGAATGTCGGAAAAACTTTTTTTTTTTATTATTAGTGTATGAAACTGACAAAAAAAAACTGAATTCTGCAGGTACATTGCAAAGTTTAAGTACAATAATTTTAAATCTACATTTATTACAAAATAAATATATAATTACCAAAGTTGTTTATGTAGGTGTAATACCACTAACAAATATACACAACACTAACATGGTATAGGTATGTCTGCTAGCAGTTCCTACAGTAAAAGAAAATGTTGAAATATAATGCATCTACAATCAAAATAATACAAGCCAAATTAATCATCCACGTAAATGGACTTGATATGCTCAATAGCATGGCTTATTTAGAATGTTTCATTCAAGAGAGTGCATTACAAATTAATGACATAATTATGTGTAGGGTGAATGTCGGTGCCGCCTTCGACTAATGTAGTATCGAATTGGTAAATAATGACGCCCACATGTCTTTACAAGACATAGTTGGAACAGAGATGTCAAAATTATTTATAAAGTTATGTAGACCAAGAACATCTTAACCACAATGGACAATCGCAACTAAAAAAATTGTAAAAAATATCATGGTCAAGCAACAAATTACACAACTACAACATTCCAATAGGAAGAGCTTTGACGAGTGACTTCATACAAAATGGTTGAAAAACGGGCCTGGACGCCACGCCGCCCTCCATTTCGCCGGCGATATTATTGATTCATTCATCGCTGTTCGTACAATACCTAGCTATAGTTTTACAGTGGGGTCAGCACACGATCAATAACGCCGCCGACTAGAACGCCCACTTCAAAAAATCATATTTCTATTGGATTGCTTATATTTTAACTCCGCGATCCTATATTTTTAACACATCGCAATATAAAATGTAAAAAAACAATAAGATTCCGCAATATAATGAACATGTGCTTTCGATAAATTTGATGCCGGGGCACGCAAAAACTAAGATGGCGTAGCGGCACTTACCAATGACCTGCTTTTGTTTAGCCGCTTTAGCTTGTTGCGGTTGCTGTGGGGGTTGTTGCTCTTGTTGCTGCTGCTGTTGGGGCTGCGGCTGCGGCGCCTTTTCGGTATCAGCCATGGTGTAATTTGGCGAACGGCGATGGTGGCTAGATGGTAAATTCCTCCACGACCTCTCCTCGATGTTCACCGGTCTTAGTCGTCGCTACAATTGACTATGTGTTGAAGTTAGGTTAGAGTCACGACACGACTGGAATAAGTATCGATAATATTGAAGCTAAAAATTAATTGAAACTATAAAATGAAATAGAAACGGTATTTAAATGATTTAATTAATAAAAATGAGTTTTTGAAATAATATTAATGATAAAATAAATAAATAAACTATTTTGGTATAAAATGGGATTTAGCTATTATTTCTTTATTCATCTTTTAACTTGTTGGTTACATTTTTAAACATTTCACAAAAAAGAATAAAAAACATTAAAAAATATATAAATCAGCATCGGGAACAGGGTCCGGGCTACCGGTGGTCAGGGCTCCTGAGAGAGGAACCTCCAAACAATACGCTCCGTGTCCAGAAGTACTGCTTTCTGAATCAGGCGCTTGATTCAGCTGCCAAGTGAGAGCCTTCTCAGATTTTGTTCGAGGCTCTTGGCAATTAAGCCATTGGCAGACACGACTATAATTACAATGACTGACGTATTCACGACCCACATGTCAACAACCTTGCGAGCCAGATCAAGATACTTTAATTGCTTCTTCTATCTTTTTCTGCCTTCACGAGGTTCTCATCAATTGACCACAATGTCAGGCTTATTAGAAACAATAGTCCTGTCAGTGATGATACGTCGATCCCAATACAACGAGATATTACCATTTTCGAGAACTGGGTCGGGCGCATACTTATAGTACGGCTCTTCCGATTCCACAAGGTTGTACTTCAAAGCAAGTTGTTGGTGGATAATCCTGGCAACGAGGTTGTGTCTATGCAAATATTTTCCGTTTGCCAGACAAGAAAACCCAGAAATAATGTGTCGAATCGATTCTCCCGGATGTTAGCACGCCCGACATATGTCAACCGTGCCATCCTTCACAAAGTATTTAGCTATATTATTAAGTTGTTTTTATCATTCGAATTTTAAACAAAATATATCCAATGAATTGATGCATCACTTTTAAAATGGCCTATTTCTGAAAAACTGTTACTGTTTGAAACATCTAATTGGTAAGCCAAATCAAAATTCTTTCTTGAAAATCCGTCAGGCCCGAAACAGCTTTTAGTGGACGCTTAGGCCTAGGACGAGCTATCAGGTGCAAGTACGCGTTACAGCAAAATAACTATTAAACGCTCTATATTTCATTTGAACTATGCTTGTTTTGCAACATAACACAAATCAATATTTTACTAAAAAACATTATCGCATCAAGCTCCCGGGTTGTCTTTACAAGTAATGTAAAAATTAGAAATTTTGATTTCCAAAACTTTAAGACCATTCCGAAATAAATGTTCAGTAGAAAAAAAATCAAAGATTCTAAGTATCACATTGCATTAAAGTATCAGAATTGAATATATCAGTCCCATAATATTATTCATTTCATCGATATATCGCTGAAAGTTTTCTGATGACACCACTAACGTGTTTTTTTTTGTTTTTGGAATGGCTTCTGGCCTTTTTGTTATCATTATTGCCAGAATAAAAAATCTCGTAATTTCAGAGATAATGATTACATTGGAATACCTGTGTAATATGAAAAGGTTGATACGCAGATTATAAAGAATTTCATTTATCAACACAGTTTAATTCAGCGCGATAACAGGGATATTGTATATAAAAGTTTATTTTTGTTTAAGGCCATAGATTAATAGAATGGTTTGAGCAATAACCCCCATACGCACGTGCGCTTAAAAAGCGTTGCGGTAAAACCTTTCTATCATTGTCCGTACTCTCTAGAATGAGAGGAAAACAATTGTTTGCTTAAAATGTCTTTGCAACTAATTGTTTTCCTCTCTTTCTAGAGGGGACAATTTTATCTATCAGTTGGCTAAGGAAAGCGCCGTCCATGTTTTTAGGTCTATTGTATAGTTGTCGAATGCCAATGCATAATATGAAGTATGACCAGATTATAAATAATTCCTAAAAGAGAGAGTTTCTTCTCTTCTTTTGGGGCAAAGCTAACGCTATACTTACCCTATGAAATATAGTCTTGTCTGTGAAATTCGACGAGATTGCTTGACAAACAAAAGGATTCACTGTTGTTTGACAAGCAATCTCGTCGAGCTCACGGTGCACCACGGCCGGTGTACAATTACAAAGTGTAGCCGCTTATAACCGTAAATTATCACATGAAATCTCTTTGTTGTATGATACTCTAGTTATCGCCTAATATCAAACGGCAATGGAAATGTCGTTGTAAAATTATTAGCCATTGACATGGATACACCAACAATCAACAATCAACGGGATTTTCCATTAGTGTGGCCTACAGATAAACTTAAATTCAAAGCATTAATTTCAATTAAACCTTTACAGGTTCTTTTGAACCGTTTATGATTTTATTTATCAAAAGCATGTGTGACGTCATAATATGGCGTCATAGTCATAGTCATAGACTAAAGGTATGGATTGTGCAATAGCTGCTTAAAACTCCCACTCAACTAGAAAGAGAGGAATCAAAGAGCTCGTCCTTTATTTCTGTTACAGAAAAGATTTAGGTAAAGTGGCTCACCTTTTAAAGTGCGGAGAATTATATCTGTCAGTTGGCTAGGGAAGGCCCAGTCCATCTTTTAAGCCTATGGGTTACGCCTCGTAGTACTGCATAGTAGTGCTGCCATCTAACGTAACATTCAAATAAGTCTACTTTAAAGAAACCATTTCAAGCTGTTCGACTCTTGCGCACGTATTCTGATAAACAAGGATAAAACTACTCAATACTGCCATCTATCTCGTAATATGAAAATACTTAATTCAAACTCATACTTCTATCACTAGATGTCCCCATTTCAGATATCGTGACAAAATGTTCCGAAAATGAAATGCCAGTTAAAATCAACAATAAAATCGCAAAGCATGATCTGAATCTATGTAGAACTTTAATGGACATGAGAAGAATGATTTCTCATAATTTTAAGTAGAGTGTTTAGGTGTCAAAACTTTACTATCGTACGTCGTACTTTTTAATCGACTTCAAAAAAGAAGGTTTCTCAATTCGCCCGTATATTGTGTTTTTTTATTTTTGTTCGCGGTTAACTTTTAGGATTCTTTTTTTGTTGGAAAGGATATCTCAAAAGGTCCCATGATAAGGAAATCAGGGTTTGATGATGGAAGACCAGAGAAATCGAGGGGGACTTTCAAAAATCGTAGGCGCGACTAGTGCGTTTGGAAGTATTTTAAAGCACTGCAATTTAATGAAGGTCTGGAGACTAGGAGTAGATCTGATGTTGGAGCCGAGAGACAGTCAAGGGAACTCCTCAACGATTCACAGCAGCTACCTTGTGTTTGAGCTTGATTAATTTGTACTATTATGAACTTTACACCTAGATGGGTTGTAACCGTCATTAGAGGTCTGGTGATGAAGACGAAGGACAGTTCAGGGAACTCCTCAACGGTTTACAGTAGCTATATTGTGTTTGAACTTAATTCATTTATATTGATGACAATTTTCACCCATAATGGCCATTGTTCGATGCAGTATACCTGCTATTTGGTACCATAAAAAATCTTTTAGTTTGGTTCAGTAGTTTTTATTTTATGAGTATTTTTAGCTTATTGTGTACATGGGCGATGTTATTACCGGTGCTACGGATTACAAAATTCTAGTGCATCTGTAAGAAAATTATCCCATCAAAAACATAAATGTGAAATGAGAGCGAAGTTCAATATTATGATTTACCTATGGTTTGGTTGTTGACTTCAACGACAAAATACCTGAAATCTAAATGGGTGCTAAGTTCAATGGTCAGTCCTGAAATTTATTTATAACAACATAATTTTTTTATCTTATAACTTAGGATAATTATATTGCAGCCTAAGGTCTGACTTGGCTAGTTCTCATATACAAATTATTGTTAGGTATCGTTTAATTGTTAGTTTCTACCAGCAAGTCAAATTTTCGGAATAATATAATAAGAACCGACAAGTAACATGTTTTTGATGTATTATGTTTGCTATTTAGTCATGCCTGTGCTTGTAATCAGTCTGGACTATTGCTTTACACGCTCCTATTATGTGCTGAATGGTTTCAGAAGAACTATTGCATCACCTACATAATATCGACTGTTTGAGGAACTCGCATTATATGTTGCTGGTAATTGCGAGTTTCTATTACCTGATTTTGAATCGCTATCATGAACCCTTCGGTCTCAGGGAACAGTTCACTACGCCGTAACCATTCGCTCGACGCTAATTTGTCGACGTTAGGAAGGTAAAGGTCGTGTCGGTGCCTGCCATGCAATGCCTTTTAGGTCATTCTGCAATTTTCGGTCGGTCAGTCTGTTGTTGATTGTTCTGTGTTGTCCTATCATACATGTTCAAAGGGGTAATTTTTTTTGTCGTTATACACTATTGCTTTATGTAGGGTTCAAGTCAAACATTTATTTTCAAAATATGCTCTTAATGTTGTTATTTGCTTGTTATGTAGGTTAGTGACATCTAATATTCCCCTGCTGCCATCGTTCCTTGTAGGTATGAGTCTCTGTACCCATGACCTAGAGTTGTGTCTCCTGTATTTAGTGAGAGTGGTGTTAATAATCCGTCGAAGAGGTTGTGGCTAAATAATTACAGCCGCACAGGCCGATCATCCGGGTTAAGCCGCGCTTGCCGAGGTTGGTCTGTTGATGGGCGACCATCTGTCCTAGCGAGTTTCCTCCGTGCCTCGGAAAGCACGTAAAGCCGTTGGTAGGCTGTCATTTGTAGATCTTTGACAGTCGTTACTGTTAGTCAGAAGCTCTGAAGTCTGACAACCAGCCTTACCATGGGGTGTAGTATTACCCAGTTACTGGGTTGTGGAGGTCCGACAGGCAGTCGCTCCATGTAAAATACTGATATCCAGCTGCATCTGGTTTGACTAGAATCCGACCCCAATATACACACATCAAAAGTGTCTAGGGATCAACATATATTTTTGCAATAACTTTTCTCCTGATTGATATTATTTAAAAATTTTTTTAAGGATTCTTCAAATAAAGTGTTTTCGTTTGTCACAGTAACGATAAACCAAGTCACCTTTGCATTAATAAAGAAATTTGCCATTTTCCTAATAAAGGGATTTTTGACATTTGAACCACTAACACAAAAGTTCGAAAAAAAGACTGAAATAACAGTTTTCTTTAAAATTTTATTGGGTAACTTAAACAATTAATATTCCGTGTTTCTACCGCGAACACTAACAACACAAGAACATCGGTTTGGCATACTCAAAATGAGTTCATCCAAATCACGCTGTGGAATGGCCGCCCATGTTCGTTGCAACAACAAAAAAAGGTCTTCTTGCGACTGGATACCCTCCATATTCGGCAGAGCTCTTCTCTGTAGCATATCCCATGCATGCTCAATCGGATTCAAGTCTGGCGACTGAGCAGGCCAGGGCAGGACATTGATGTTAGCTGCGGCGAGAGTCTGTCTTACAACTCTTGCGGTGTGCGGTCGTGCATTATCATGCATTAACTGAAATAAGGGACCGATTTGCACTTGTAGAGGAACGATGACGTCTGATACAATCGTCTCAGCATAAATTTGAGCGTTGAGGTTGCCTCTGATCCAAATCAACTCAGTTCTTCCGCCGATCCAAATACCCGCCCATACCATGATGGTTCCACCACTATAAGGATGGACTTCCTGGCAGGATTTTAATCGCTGTTGGCGTCCAGGGCTTCTCCAGTGTCGTATACGTCTTGTATCCGGTCTCATACCAAAACGAGACTCATCAGAAAAGCACACGAAACGCCATTGTTCTTCTGCCCAATTTCTGTGTTCAAGAGCCCATTGATATCCTACGATTGTGCATTGCTATAGGTGGTAACCGTAGCGGTCTTCGGGAATGAAGGTTCACTTCATGCAAGCGGTTTCTGACTGTTTGGTCGCTAATTAAATTCCCTGAAGAGTAATAATGCACGACCGCACACCGCAAGAGTTGTAAGACAGACTCTCGCCGCAGCTAACATCAATGTCCTGCCCTGGCCTGCTCAGTCGCCAGACTTGAATCCGATTGAGCATGCATGGGATATGCTACAGAGAAGAGCTCTGCCGAATATGGAGGGTATCCAGTCGCAAGAAGACCTTTTTTTGTTGTTGCAACGAACATGGGCGGCCATTCCACAGCGTGATTTGGATGAACTCATTTTGAGTATGCCAAACCGATGTTCTTGTGTTGTTAGTGTTCGCGGTAGAAACACGGATTATTAATTGTTTAAGTAACCCAATAAAATTTTAAAGAAAACTGTTATTTCAGTCTTTTTTTCGAACTTTTGTGTTAGTGGTTCAAATGTCAAAAATCCCTTTATTAGGAAAATGGCAAATTTCTTTATTAATGCAAAGGTGACTTGGTTTATCGTTACTGTGACAAACGAAAACACTTTATTTGATGAATCCTTAAAAAAATTTTTAATTAATATCAATCAGGAGAAAAGTTATTGCAAAAATATATGTTGATCCCTAGACACTTTTGATGTGTGTAGTTGGGAAAAGGCTAGGCAGATAATGGTGTTAATAATCCGTTGTAAGCTTTTGAGATCAGTCTTGTTCCATTTTATAATGTCAAAGGAGTAGTTGAGAATAGGAACGGCGTAAGTGTTTATAGCTTTAATAGTGTTTTTAGCGTTTAATTGAGTATTAATTATTGTTTTTAATCTATGTTTGACTTGTTTCGTTAGTGTAGTTCCTTATGCATAATCTGCTTAGCCTGTATATACCCTAAATATTTATATGTCCCGGTTTCGTCTAGTGAATCTATTGTCGCACCTGTCTGCATTTGGTATGAATGAGTATATGTTTTTCCTGCTCAAATCGAATTAATTTTACACTTGTCTATCCCAAACTGCATAACTAAAAATCGTTTGAGATTTTTTATGTCACATTAGCCAGTTCGTTTAATTCATCAGGGGAAGTTGCGTACAATTTAATGTCATCCATATAAAGGAGATGGTTGATTTTGAAATCTCTTTGGTCAGTCAGTATGTCAGTCATTGTTTTAACCACTCTGCACGACAACATTTTGACACATGACACATCAGCTGAGTCGACCGGGTGATTCGAAATTTGAGATAATATTGAAGATTTTTGTCCATTTTCAGCATTCGATTTTTTTATCAAAAATATGTTACTACAGTTATTTCATACGATAAGTTTATGAGCAATATCTCTAAGAACGTGTTGAGGTCACTAAAACTGCGTCATTCCTCTGTAAAATGTGTGTAACATACAAAATGCTATGTCGTTCCAAAAACTATGTAATTTAGATGTGCTGAAAATATGTACATAAACAAGCTTCTCACGTGATAAAAAATGGTTAAACAGTGAAATAAATGAAGTAACTTACTACATGCATTATTAGATTTGCCAGTGTGCATACATAATTTCATAAATAATAACGATCAAAGACTTGATAAAAATTACCAAAAACTATGTTGCAACATGACACTTCTTAGTGCTGACAGCGATCCCAATGTTCATATAACGATTGAAAAGGTTCATTCAGCCTAATCGATACTCGCAATATAATCGAACATGGAAAAAAAGTAGTACAAAGACATGGACCGATTTATCTGCTTATTTGACTAGAGAAGGTTTACTCCATGCAATAAATCTATGGAACGGAATCTGTGGACTCTTTGGTATAATATTACAAGTATTATTTCGTTTTGAAAATAAGTTTTTTATTAGGTACGCAATAAATAATTTAATTTTTTAATTTTATGATTGGGATAGAAATAAATATTGGTGTTTCATTGGAGGCCAAACGTGTGTGTCTTTTAAATTTAAATTCAACCATATAGTTTTACCCATATTGTATCTTCTTTATTTAATTTCAATTTATCTGATTATTTCACTTTATAAAACGAATCTAAACAACGTAAAAAAAGACAAACACCGGGTTCGGATCAAATGCTAGAGGGAGAGATATGGGAGTAATTCCAAATGATTCCCTGCAGTTATAAACAATTTAAATTTCAAACGCGCCGTGGATGGCTAAATTCGAGACTATGAGGAATACCAAAAAATACTGAAAGAAGTCTCGTGGCCGATTTTGATAAAAAATGTAAATTACATTGCATAAAATTAAATTTTTGAAATATCAATTTAAAGTAATCAAACCATTAATAAATAATAAATAAATAAATATTCCACAACTATCACACAACGCCATCTAGTCCCAAGCTAAGCAGAGCTTGTGTTATGGGTACTAGACAGCTGATAAACATACTTATATATTTCTAAATACATACCTATTATAGATAAATTACACCCAGACACAGAATAAATGATCGTGCTCATCACACAAACATTTGTCCTGGGTGGGAATCGAACCCACGACCTCCGGCATAGCAGTCAGGGTCACTAACCACTAGACCAACAGGCCTGTCAATAATGTTCTGTGAAGTAATTACATGCGACAAACATAAAGTAAAAAGGTTTCTTTAATAAATCGATTCAAACTTTAGTCAATGGCCGTAGCTCACTACATGTTCACAACATCGTGTTCTCATTTCAATTTTTTTTGCGAGTAATCACTTCGCGGTACAAATACATTATCGAAATTTTTGAAATTCGAACTTTGAGTGAATTGGCGCGAATTTTGATTTTGATCTGCGTACGATGACTAAATTATTGTTTGTATAATATTAGTTCATATTTTACCAAATTAATATCACTTTACTGTAGTTTGTCGTATATCATTACGAATTTGATCCTTAACAGCGACACTATGAAATAGTGTAAAAATATAGCACGTTCTTTTTTTTTCATTTACAAGCTCTATTCCTGACCAGCAAAAATCTAAAGACGCAGACTTAATTTTTGCGATTGTAGGTGCGGGCTTGCGAACGGCGAGTATAGGGTAACTCACCGTCCGATCAAGGACTAGGCCCGAGATGAATGCGTGTTCCAAGCGGGCTTTAAGGAACTATCAGCGAACTGACGAGGACAAAATAGTGCCAAACGCGTGCCGGGCTAACGGAATTGTATTAAAATCATTAAAAGGGTACTGCGGTCCTAGAACGCAAAAGGCATATGAAGGAACAGGGTAACCACCCTGTTCCTTCATATGCCTTTTGCGTTCTAAGTAAGTAATAGTCTGACATCTCCTTCCGCTCCACCCAAGGAGAGAATCATTTAAAGGTTTTTTAACTTATAACAGTATTACTGAAGTTAAGTTGCGAAAAGTCTAAAGTATCCTTAACAAATACCTATATAAAAATATTATTATACTGGTGTCAATACTGACGATTAAATATCTGTACGCGCGGCAGCAGATCAACCTACCCAAATCTGTCAAAATTTACCAATCAAACATTAACCTTCCAAGCTATTGTGATAAGGTTGAAAATCGATTAAAGAAATTTTACAGATTGAGGTAGGTTGATGTGCTGGCGTCTATACTTAACATGGCCAAACCAATGTTACGAAACAATTTTGAGAATATAATAATTTACTTATCTATCTTTTATTTGGTGGGAAACAAACTCATTTCTAATAAGCCTATCAAGATCCAAGGCATTCCATATTCATTCAACCTTAATTATATTATTGTACAAAACAAAATGTACATTAAAAATTAGCTAATAAATTAAAATTTATTATTTTGAATAGCGAGTACCACAGCGAGCGCATTCCAAATCCAATTTTTGTAATTAATAATTGGCGCGCATTCAAAAATTTATTACTGACATTGTTCTTTTGTCTATTATTGCTTTTTGGGAATTACAATGTACGTAAAATTATTATAAAAGCTTTAAAAAATATTATAACAATTAATAATTGTATTTTAAGCTTAAAACAAATTTATTTTAATTTTTATTAATCGTTTTCTTCAATTCCTTATTTTTTTCATTCGAGTTGACGAAAAATTCAATTATGGAATCGATTAGAATATTCGCTTTCACACATCATTACGATTAAAAAAAATAAGCATGGTTGTCGATTATGAATACAAATTGAGTAGTGGTAATGAAAAATACGTGTTATTAGCTCTGTAATAGAGAATTACGCTAAGATCTGGGCTTTTTTACGTTATTTATAATATTTGACATGATATTTATCGTAATTGTTATTGAGTATAAACGCATGTGTGTGATCCAAGTGAAAAATAAAAATGTAAACAAACACGAGTGGCGCGAAACTTCGACTTCAGATATCAAATTCTTCATTACCACTGCTTATTTATGTTGAATTATGTATGAATTCGTTACAATACTAAATGACGAGTTATTCATCCCTCCTATAATGATCCCTTAGATGTCCCGAAACCACATTTTTTATGATTTTTAGCCCAACCCAGCACTGCCATCAAAATGGCGACGATCGTATTTAGACTTCTGGATTTTGTTATGGTAAATTAAGAAAATGCGCGCTACATGTAGAAGTTTTAATGGCGTAAACAAATCAGATTTTTATTTAACATTCTTAATTAATGCGCACTCATAGGATTTAACGCTCAGAATATTATTATATTTTAATTTAAAATGAGGATGTCGTATGACTACAAAGTCTGCCCCTTTAGGACCCGCTACTGAGCCGGCGTAGGTCTATGTGTTCGGGTCCTTTAGGACCCGGTACCGAACTATACGGTTAAACTAAAAAAGCTAACATAAAAAAGTAAAAAAAAAATTGTAACCGGCTTCCAAAAATAACCACAAAACATTTTTTTTTTCGGTAGTCAGTGGCAAAAAAAGTCACTGAAATAAAAAAAACAAAGCCACATACTTCCGAAAGAAAACTTATTTGGGTTATAGGATATTTTACCCGCTTTTTTGTTATTTGTGAGGCCGGCAATTTTTTTTTTATCTTTGAATTGAATTTGGTTGTGGATATGTTTTTTTTTTAATGTTGCCCCACATTCCTGTGTCGTGGGTGCGTTTACAAACATATTTATAAACTCACATAGAGCCGAAACGACTACTTGTAGATCATACAAATATTTGTTGCGTGCGGGAATCGAACCCGCGACTCGCAGCGCAGCAGTCCAATCGCTCAGCCAAGTGCGCTAACAGTGCCGTCAAATAGTAATAAGTAAATGATTATATTAAATAAAATAAATAAAAGATGTAAATCGCAGCAATTACCGCTACATATAATTATTATAAAAATACATAGAGATATAAAAAAGAAAACAAAGTATTAATGGAATGTTTAGGTGCAATTCTTGTTTAAAATACATTTACATAACGAGTTCATAAAGTTAGATGTGTTTTGTTCTAGCATCTGACCGCACATTGAGAAGCCATCGATAGCTAGGTCTAATTCTCCATCCGACTGTTGAATAAAACGGGCTGGTATCTGCGTTTTCCCAAACGAAAAATAAAGGTTTCCATGAATATTTACGATATCAGATTTAACTATCTCATGAATGTTAGAGCTATGAAAAACAGGATTGGAATTTGTTTCGATGTTTGATGGTGTTGACATAATGCTATTAGTTATGAAGTCAGAATTAGGAACTTTTTCAAAACCGTCTACTACACTCAAAATTGTTCCATTAGCAAGTTCTTTTGTAATAATTCGTGGTATTATCATATCTGTCTCACTAAGAATTGTGCGGTCCATTGCTCTTGTTGTGCCTGGGTCCACAAAATCTATTGGATCAGTAGTAGTCTTTAGATTTATTTTATTGTACACTGTCGACCCCTCATAAAAGGTTAATGTCGATGTAATGTCATTCTTCTTCTTACCTGGCAGATCAGTATTGGACAAGTTACGATCATCATACTCTAAATTGTTTTTATGAAATTGTTTGTCAGCAGCTTCGGTTCCGGTTGCAATGGAAATGATATCCGCAGGATTAGTCGTCAGTGCGTTAAGATACATATCACTCGTAATAGTATTTTCGTTTCCAAGTCGGATTGTTGGGTTTTGTGTGTCTATAACTTTGTTAGAATCAGCATTATTAATTTTCTTTTGGTCATCCTGAATTATCTCAGTAGATGTATCCTCCCGTGACAAAAATTGTTTTATTTGATAAATGCTGTGCTTTATGATACTAGCAGGCTGGTCACACTTACTTTCAATCTCTGTTAGCTGTTGAAAGTTTGATAAGTTATCAGGTTGACCTTCTTGACTCCAATTCGCATTTGTTTTGTTAATGGTATCAATATATTTTGAAAATATATAAATATGAAGATTTATACATTCTGATAATTTTTTTTCAGCTGTCTGAAAGTTCTCAAACATACGTTTTAGCTCTTCAAGATCTGGCTTGTTTTGGTTTTCAGAAGTAATGTCTATATCTAAATAAATATATAGCGGTGGTTCTTTTGTTTTATCTTCTGCCTTTGGAAAAAAGGTGTCGCTTCTTTTAGATTTATTGGCAGTTTTGCTATCACTTTCATCATAGCTTTCTCGTTTTGCATATAGTAAATCGTCTGCATTACCAAACATGACCTCTTTGCTTGTATTTTTTAATTTAGACTCAAAAATCGGATTAATACCTAATATGTGCAATGTTTGTTCATCAAAAGTTGTATTCTGCGAATTAATCTGCTTCTCCGGATCGTGATAAATTCCACTATTTTTAGTGTTTGGAAGTGGTGTGATGTGTTTTGTCGTCGTTAAACGAGGTTTCCTTAATGTATAAAGAGAACAGTCACATCCAGGAGCGATGGAAGAGTTTTCACGAGAACTGTAATGAAAAATTTAAGCAAAATTAATTTAAATTTTCTATATAATAAGTCTGTGAGCCTATTTTAGCATTTTCTATTGCTGTGCGGGATGGAACAATTCAAGAGTAATGAGAAGTTGTCAGAGACCGTTTTATCGCAGGGGGACCTCAATAGAGGAAAATGCTTCTGTATCCGAATTATTTTGCAAAATTCTTAAGTTTAATTTTTTCACATAAAGAAGATTCTTAATTAATAATTTTACAAGACTACCACAAGTATTTTACTACTACTATACAAGTATGTATGTATAAACTATAAATTCAACTTACAAAGTGCAGTATTGGAGACAGGTTTGTGTTAAACCTAGTGTGGTCGTTAGCAGCGTAACTGTGATGACCATGTACATTTCCGCTGCGTTCATCATTAGAGGAGCTCCTACTTGTATGACGTTCCGCAAACTCATTAAGTGTGTTCAGCGTGGCCGTGGTCAAACCGTGGCTACGCGATCCGTCACATTAACCAGCCATTAGAACGATAATTTTAATTTACTGCAAACAGCATGCCTCAGCCTTTTGTCGTCAGTTTTGTTTCGCAAGTAACGCTTTTCAATTAAGTTCTAAGAACTCTTTGTTGCACGTTTGCAATCAAAGACGTATTGTGATTTATTTAAATTAAATCAAAGGGACATACTTAGACCTATATTTTTATTTAACAATTAAATTATTTCTGGTGAAATAAGTTCTACTTATGTAGTTGTATCAACCAACAACATTACTCAGGCGTGTTTGGTGATAGAGGAGGAAACGTAAAACCTGGAAAATTAAGCAACATACTCGTAACTCATATGACTGGGATCGTCAGGAGTAAGGAGACGGGATGTAGAGCCCCGATTGCTGCGTGCCCGAACGGCGTCCAGGGGGTCCTACCTTATTTTTGCTTATTTAAACTGTTTTGTAATGATGATATACGCGAATACTTCCATGAGTTTAACGGCTCTATCAGATCTTTGACCGTTAACATTTTCGGAGATTAGACGGAGGTCACCAAAGCGTAGACCTTTTCTTTGACCTTTTCTTGTTTATGGTCTACCAATGCTGTAGGATGCGGTTCGACTAAGGCGGAACGGAGCAGAGCGGACACGAGCTATGCCGCGATTCACCAATCACCTTGCTTGAGTGGAGAAGAGATGTGGATTTCAAGCCATGTGATTGCCTATTCCGCCTAAATGGGACCGCAGCTGTAATGCGGTCCGGCAAGCTGCTCGTCAATACTGATGGTTGAGAGAACACCGGGGTGGGTTTTAGTCATCACGAGTCTGAAATACTCCTCTCCTCTATCGAGGGCGAAGGACATTTGTTGAAGAATACACCTAGAAAAATAAATGTTTTTCATCAATGTTGCATGCTTGTTAGCAATGAGCTTGATTTGGTGATTGTTGATTTTACATAATAATTGTAAATAATGTGGGTACCTAAGTAGGAAGTGTGATGACGTTGGAAACTTATTGAATTGACAACAATAGAGATCAAGGAAGTCACGCATGAAATGATCTTTTTTACATGCATTATCTTCCAAAAACTTAATACTTACCTACATGATTATACCACAATTATGTTTAAACCCCTTTGGGTCATTTGAAGGCCAAAATTAAAGTAAACTACGAGTTGACGTACTTTAAGTATCAACAATAGTTTCATTCTTGGCGTAGTCATGTAATAATTTATCACACATTTTAGGTATGCTTGAACAAGTTTAATTAAGCTATTTTTTTATGTGCTACTTACACTTACTTTAAAGTTAATTGAATAGAATATACATACATAATTATAATGAATATGCCCCTTATTATATTCTAAAACCTAGCAACCAGACTCCAAGAATGATGCTTAAACATGGATTTATTCTCTCTTAAAACATTTAACGTTTATTAGGATATTTACTCAAAATCAAAGCATTTAAGTATTTCAACTAGACCATTCCAGGCACTTTTGAATTGTCAAAAGACAAAAAAAAACTATACTTAATTATTTAAAAAAAAATGGAGCTACAGTCCCAGACACAAGACAATTCAAGACATAATAACAGAACTGTGAAAGTACTTTACATCCCAATCCAAAGCGTAGATCTCCATGGAGAAGAACGGGCAAGAAACTCCATGGACACTCTTTTCTGTTACAGAACCTTTGTTAAATGTTTCGTCTTGAGATGGTACTGTTACTGATGTGTAATGTTTAAGTATTTGACATAATTATATTATGCAGAGAGGTTTAAATGAACATTTATAGTACAAAATATACCTTCTCGAATTTTCGACCCAATGGGTAGGTAGGTATTTAGGAAAATATCAAGCGTCGACGATGACTTACGTAAATATATGAAAATGTATGCTGCCGCATAATAACAGAGTCAACCTTGTTCAAGGTCACTGCCAATTTACTCACTACATAATATATTATTGGTAGGTACGAACATACCTAGACCTACATACTTCGCTAAGTGAGGTAACATCAGTGCGATAGTATTTCATAGATATAGATTAAAAATAAATAAATAACATTAATGGCATTTTTGGTAAGTACTAAATATTTAGGTTTACCTACATAAGTATCTACCTGTGTGTTATCAATCATTCGATAATTTAGATATCGACTTTATTGTGTACTTTTTATCCTACCTGGTGTTTAGATTAGGCAGTACAGCACGATCCATTTTTGTCATTTCTTTTCGGTATGGTACCATCACTATTCACGGCTGTATGAATTACCTACTCGTAAGTAGCTAATGTACGCATGATCAATCTCCGAAAAAATGTTGTGCAATTTTAAACATGGAATAATGTTCGGTTTTCTTAGCATAGCCATTATAATGTAATCAGCCCATAAAAGATCGCGGTTCAATGGTTAAACCAATAAAAATTAACTCATTTTGTGTCGATAATAATGTCAATGTCAGGTTAAAGATTTTGGTCCTAAATAATAATAAATGTTATTGTGTTCTCATATAATGAATGTAAAACACAGTAATTAAGAGCTATCATTATGATATTAGGGTAATTAATCGGCTTATTATCTATAAACTAAACAGTAATTGTCATCACGAGCGAATCATTCATTTTCTTGTAATTTCATAAATCATAATATCATCATCATCAGCCTATAATCTCACTGCTCGGACAAATTCCCTCCTCCGGTTTCCTCTCTGTAAGAGGGAATGGGAAATCCATAAAAATCATATAGTTAGGTAATATTTGACACAAATATAGAATGTAATTTGGATAAAGGTATTGGATATGTATGTTATTGAATAGTTGAGAATTCTCTCAAGTTTTGAATTTTCATTAAGTAACTCTGGAGTCTGGGTTCATTTCGGGTCACGATGCGGTAACTTCTCTAGAAGCGAAGCAGCTGAATAACAATGTTCATTCCTGGGGAACCTATTGATGAAGCCCACCGTACTTTCATTGTAACTATGAACTGAGATAGGTAACTGAAGAGCCTCGAAAGTGCTTAAGGCACGTTGAAAACTTGTTCAATATTTCTTCAATTATGCCTTAACACAGAAATGAAGACCTGGTTTAGAGAAACTGGTTTTGAACGAAGCCTGACGTACTTAGATGCTATTTTTAAGTCACAGTTAAAGTGTTTTAGGTATTTTAATCAGCCAGGTCAGCATTACTGTGTTTAGGGATAATTGAAGAAGTGTTGAGCAAGTTTTCAGCGTGTCTGAAGCAGTTTCACAAAATTTCAAATAGCTCTTAGGTCAAAAAGGTTATGCCATGTAAAATACTAGCCCAAAGGCGTTCAGAGGTCTAAGCTCTTGAGGAACCCTCAATTACTTCAACCCGAATCCAGAATACGAGATTTTTGGAACGGAATTAGCCCTTGTTCGAGCTGTCTAGAGAGAATCTCCTCAGAGATGGTTTCAACCGTTAGGTATGTTTTTTATGTAATGTTCTGTACATATACAAAAAAAAACTTATTTCTTATATCCATGGTTCTACTCACAGGATATACACTTCCTGTGGAAAAATACAGCAGTTTTTATTAATGATGTTATCTGAATGGATTAATTAAATAGAGCCTCATATAAGACGACTGTTATAAGTAGCAGCTTTTATTTGATTTAATTGCAGTTAATAAATAAATAAAAAAAGTAAAGTGATGACGATGAAGTCGAGATTCCATTATAATGCGGAACGACCAAGTGGTCGTACGGCCGAATTCGGCACCACCTTGTCTTGGTTTGATCTCGACGGACTTCATCCTTTTGGATGCCCGAATTCAGATAACCGACGCCAATTTTCCGTTCACTCCGGACCAGTTAGTAGTCGTACCTACAAACTACTCAATATTTGATATCTCGTTCAAACCACTCGGCAGTCGTTAATTCTCGTATTCCTTGGCGATGTACAGTGTAATAAATGCACCGGATACCCGAAATAAAATCAAGATAAATTATTATCCGAATACTTTCAAAATAAGGGCTACAACAACCAGGTGTAACCGTACTATTAGGTACCCCTATCTACTTAAGCTTTATAAAAATTGTGTCACTAAAATCGGATCTTGATAATTGCATTATAATTTAATTATAATGCTGATGATGATGATTCTATTTCGGCCTTTCAATCTTTGCGGTACTAAGGTATATACTAAATTCATTTGAAAGATTTTCTATGAAATGAAAAATTCTAACCGCGAGCAGGACAATATTTATAAACCAGAAAAGAACCAGTCACCGACATAGCTCGTAAAATTTGCAAGTGGAAGTGGCAATTGGGCAGGCCATATCGTTTTGGAACTGATAACCGATGGGGAAGAAATGGGCTCGAATGGCGACCACGGACCGGAAGACGCAGCCTAGGCAGGCCTCTGACTAGGTGGACCGACGACATAGTGAGAGTCGCGGGCTACCGAGATGGCTGCAAGTGGCGAATTGTCGTTCGGCGTGGCAGTATATGTATGTATAACCATAAAATAGGTAGTGATTTTCTTATTTCGGACTGTAAGCTTCATCTGTACCTACAGCTCAGCTGGGATGGCATAATTTTAGGACTATTTAACAGAATATTGCAGTTTGTATCGTTGCTAAATATAATAATTAGATCAGGTAGGTGCTTACCTTGCGGGCATGCGGGCAGCGAGTAATGGGCAACTCGCTGTCTAACCATGGACCATGCCCGGGTCGACGGTGCGTTGTGTTCCACGCGCGCCTCAAAGAGTGTCAGCAAAATGACGGGGCCCCCCTCTAGAGGGCCAAAGCCTGCCGGGGTCGCGGGGCTGTACGAATTACCGTGACCCCGGTACGTAAAGGGCTATTGAAGGACACCGTGGATTTTAGTCAGTACGAGTCTGGCAGTCCCTCCCGCTCTGCCCTGGGTTGATTTTAACACGATACAAAAAAAAGGTACCTACCTTGTTGTTTAAAAAATATCAATCGTGACGTAAACGTCTCGACGAGCGTAAGATACGACCAAAACTAGTTTAACCTGTTTAGCGCAAAGAAAAACCATCAGCTTAGTATTTTACATCTAAATATAGGTTCAGCACTATTTTGTTTGGAGAAGGCAGCTGCATCTTAATAGGTAGGTAGAAGGAATTGCAGATTTTAGTAGGTATTTGATATTAATTTCAGCTTTATAACTACACGCGTTCTTTAGGAAAAGGGTCTTGACAGAGTTCCTAAAAATAGATGGATTGTACGAGAATGTAAAGGAAAAAGAAGTAAATAATACCGTGACGTCTGATAAGGGAGAGTGAAACTTGGAATAAAAAAATCATTGCACCGATCACAAGTAAAATGAGATGAAGTCAGGAAGGTGATGAAACTTCAGATATAAAGGTACAATACGGTTATATTATTTAATAAGATCGTGAGGCTTATAAAACTGGAACATTGCACAATGTTATACACATGTCTAGGTCCATTACCGATATTAAGGTCAGTGACTTTATTAGAAAAGCAAAGCTGGTTTGTCCACCTACCCAGTCAAGTTTATGTTAGCATTTATTACTTACGAGTATTTTTGCCATGAGAAGTTGAGGACACACCTCTGTGATTTAAAAATATTTGGCTCTCGAATTAGGTTGATCAGAAGGGCGCGCTGTTGAATCGTAGAGAACGCCTCAATTGAGTCTTCCCTCCCACCCAGGGCAGGGCGGGAGGGACTGTCAGACTCGTACTGACTAAAATCCACGGTGTCCTTCAATAGCCCTTTACGTTCCGAGGTCACGGTAATTCATAAGTACGGCGACCCTGCCAGGATCAGTAAGGTACCTACGTAACGTTGAAATCTTTATTTCTTACTAAAATTATAAACTCGAAAGTTTGTAAGGATGAATGTATGAATGTTTGTTACGTAATTTTCACGCAAAAGCTATGAAACAGTAAGGGACTTACACTTACTTAAGTATGTATGGGTTTTACGTCAGAAACAGAAAACTAAGGAAGCTAGTAAATTAAGGGTCAATGCTTATTTATTATGGTTTTACTGAGGGTTTTACTTAGTAACATCTACATTTGATCAACTGATATATTATGGTGTTTTAAAATATTACAAAAAACTAAATAGGTTTATATTCTCGATATATTCTCATATAATATTCTCGACCAACTGATTGAGCGACGATTGAACGATTGTTCCATAATCGCATTCCAGTTATCATCAAACAAAAGATGTTTACGTTTTGCATTGACCGACTGCAACCCAGTTAGAGAGAATTTACGACACACAAAAGAACCGCACTCTATATGCTTCTTGACTGAATTTTTAATAACCTGAGCTGGGGGCACGAAAAGGTGTCCTCGTATAATGAGCAGTCGGTACTTGAGCATATTTATATTGGCATCTATATTTAATCGACAATAGGCTATTTTACTCAAAAAAATATCTTAGATTAAGTATCTATATTCTATTAATATATCTAATTAGTCCGAAAGATAGTTTACCAAAAACATTTAGGTTTATTATGAGTATTTATAAATATTATAATATGCGTAAACATTCTGTAAATTGTACGTCTAGTCTAATATTTGATTAGTAAACAATTTGCTAAGAGTAAAGAAAACTAGAGGTTAACGATTTTTGTTGCTTTTCTACGCCAGAGGGCATTGACGTTTGCTCTCGCGTCCGGCATTGGTTGAGGCCATGCTGGGCTGCGAGACGGAATGGGAAGCGGTCGCCTCCTGCGAAGCAGTCATGCTAGCGAAGGAGAAGGCGGGACGCGTGAGGGAGAGGACAGCGTCCACCTCACGACTTATAGCCGCCGTGGGAGCCGCTAACGACAAGAAACGTCGCGCTCGCGAGCCGATTTCCGGCTGGGGTCGAGGGACTGTCTCATCAGGTAACCATGACCCTGGAACGTAAAGGGCTACTGAAGGATCACCGTGGATTTTAGTCAGTACATGTCTGATACATAGGTAATAAAAAAGTTAGAGTAAGTACGGTTTTTATAGTAGGTAGTGAGTGATGCTGTAAGCACTAAATTTAGAAAATGTACTCTGATGACTTTTAAGACCTTTATATACTCACTGTATCAGTTATTGTGGAGCGACAATATGATGCAGCTGCATTGCAGCTAGTTTACAATAATTCCAATTATCAATTACAGAGTCACAGATAACTAGCCATCTATAGCATATTGCTCTTTTGGTATTGGTAGGTCCGAAATGGTGCAAAAACTGGAATTGTGTTTAGGGAACTTATACCTAAGTAGGATGAGATGAATGGTGTTTTAAAATTTTGCTATTCGGTCTGCTTGGAATTTTTCAAACAAAGTTTTCTCCTCGCATTGTTCACTCCGAGAACTCCTATTTAAAATAAAATCTTTACAATTTGAATTGTAAATTATGTATGGTTGGTACTTAAATAACATTTCGAATTGTTATTGTTGACATCAAGTGCATAGGTGAGGACCTATTAGTATGAGCAGCGCTAAATGGCGGGTGTGACAAGTTTTTTAAGGAAGTTTTGTCGTATCAATAACACTAGTTGCGCAGTATTTTGATTCAGTACAGTCACGAGCAATAGTATGATACACTTAGAAGAATGAAAAAGCGAAACTCTCCTACCATATTGATAAAACTTTTGTATTTTCATGAACCCTCTATTTTGGAAACCATGCTATTACGAAATGGGTATTATTTCAAAGTAGAAACTAATTTCACGAGAAAATCGCGTTTGAATTTTGTTAAGTGTATACATCTTATTGCTCGTGACTGTACCTAATTTATTGTATTGTCAAAAAAGTATTTAAATTAACAACAATATTTAAATTCCCACTAGCAACAAATAAATTAGAATATTTTAGATAGGGACCTACGCAATTCGCAAATAATACTTAATCTAGGTGTAAGTATCTACAATATCGACAGATAACGAGTGGAAGTATTTACTTGTATTACTATGCAAAAGTAATGAGTTATTTATTTATACACGAAAGACCAATTATTATTTTTATAACTGTAAAGTGTACTGTGATAATACACACACTGATTACGCCTTCACTTGAATTTCGTTCAATTTCAGAGATCTTCTTCAACTTGTTAATGACTTCGCTTATCGCACACGTTTAAAATTGCTATACAATCAATCTTTAATTTATAAATCAAATAAAGTACAGAATTGATTTACACGTCATGGACCGGTAGCCTCTTAACATCATTATCACCTTAAACATATGAGAGTAGCAGATGAGTTTACTAAAGCCCATGTTTATGACGTGCATGCTATAATGACATGGTCAAATAGGTAACTCTAATTTTCAGTTCCTAAAGACAAATAGGCCACTTCAGCAACACCACTATTCACCTTTTTTTGCAAATCAGTCATGCTACCAAAGGAGGAGGCGGGACGCTTGAGGGAGAGGACCGCCTTCACCTTACGACCCAGCTCGAAACGTCTCGAAATGAATTTCGGCCGCCGTAGGCGCGGGAAAGCGGACGGTGAGTAAATGGGTGACTCGCCGTCCGATCATGGACCATGCCCGGGTCGACGGCGCGTCCGTCAGCAATCTAACGGGCCCGCCTTAGAGGCAGGACTGTCTTATCAGGTAGCCGTGGAACGTAAAGGGCTATATTGAAGGATCACCGTGGATTTTAGACAGTAGGTACTAAAATCCACGTCTAAATCTCATAGTGGGTGGAAGCACTCATTTGATGACTTCTTACCACGATCAATAAAGCAACAACACAATTCACATTGCTATAAAATACGTAAAATGGAATATTATATTCTATTGTTTAAGTAATACAGTACAGAATGATGAACAATTTTATTTCAATTTTATAAGCAATAAGGCTAAAGTGGCGTTTTTAGATTCAGTCAAGATAACGCAAAAAGTCCGCACATGTTCTCACTAACAAATGCGGTTATCTAAGTCGTAGGTAGGTCAAAGTCAGAGTAGATCTACATACCTATCAATGGTGTAATTTCTATTATTATTTTATCCCTCAAACTAAATTGACGTTACTATGCATTAATGTTTGTTCTCATTTGACACCAAGATGGCACTACGTATTTTTAACGATAGTCATCAACAAAGTAGGTATAATTAGAGCACAATTTATTTATTGTGATGGTTTCATCTTTGACGTCAGTAACAAAATGAGACGAAATTAAGCAAAATAATGATAACAGCCAGAGACAAAGTACCAACACGATAGTACTTATAGTAATATGGATAATATAAAACTTGATTTTCTTGTCGCCACATTGATGACATTACACAGTCGGATTGTTACGCAGTCGAGCACGCTGTAACTGCACTCTCTTTGAGGAATGACGAAAGGGACACTAGGCCGCCCTCACCTTCCACCACCACCAGCTTTCTCCAAAACTGCACCCTAACAACCTTATTTCCACCTTCTGTCTGATTTAGCATATTACCTTCGCTGGTAAGCCGAATCTAGTCTAACAAGGGGGCTTCTTATCTTAAATTGACTTTATTTTCTATTGTCAATTTATTTTTTCCGTCTTACAACTATCATTACAGGATGACAACCTGATGCGATAGTGTACACAACTACGTTTTGTAACTTATTACAAATAAAGCATTTCTTGTAAATTCACTCAGAGAACAGTGAAAAAAATCAATGTCACTAGCTATGAGGTTGAGAGCGCGGAGTGCACGCGTCAGTGGGCGGATTTTTTTAAACGTGTACATTGCATTTTTGCTATGTCCCACAACTTTCGATTTTTTTTTTTACGATAACTATCTTAGTACTCAATTTTTTTTTGATGTCGTTAGTTAAAACATATATTTAACTATATTTTCACATCTTCATTTCCTTTATTTCTTAATTAATTCATAAAATTTTTGAGTGATACCGTTACGTACATGCCATTTTTTACCCTGTCCTACCGTCTTTTTGTAACCAACAAATTAACATTACGAGATAAATATAAATATATTGATTGCGAAATAAACATTACTCCATAGCTTAAAAATTATATTTATTCATATTAGTAATATAATTAATGTAAAGCAACTGATTGAATTTTAATATTTTTTTAAATAAAAGTCTTAATTATTGACCTGGGTGGAATTTCCATTGAGAAACGCAATTTTACACGGCTTTTTGAAAATCTATCGCAAAAGTAGTTTTTTCATTAGTTTGCTACATTATTGAACACTCTGTGGAACATATCCGTCATTAGCTACAGTGGATCAGTCTCGATAGAAATATCATTGAAAGTGGACGATTTGCCGAGAGAAAAAGAATTGTCCATTGATCAACGGTGATTTTTGGATAAGTTAACAATATTTCAAGTATAGTACACTTAATATATAATCGACCAATGTATATTTTACTAAGTTGTATCAATGTTTTGTTGTTTTTAATGTAAAATACGTAAATAAAAAAATAACCTAGTGTAGTTGGTAAGGAATCGTTACATTCCACTGACCAATTCTGGCAAAAACGTTAGTCAGCGGAACGAATAGTACCTCAGTGGAACGCTAAAGCTGCATGCACGGTGAATATTTTGTCCATCACGTGATTCTGTTATTTTTTAAACAATATTACGAGATTTTACCAATTGAGGTAGGTAGGTAATACGACTACGTAATATACGACTTAAAAAACATTATGATTACATTATGCTAATTATTTTTACTTTAAATTCGATTTTTTTAATTAATGATCAAATGATAGAACTGCAGTAACATGTACTAGCTGTCTCCCGTGGGTTAAAACGCATAAGTTCCGATGCCGTGGAAACAACGAAAAAAAAAAAATAACTTCCTAATTTTGAAATCGTTCCATGACTTGCAAATACTATCTAGCTTTTTTTTCGAACATTTTGAGGGTATGTTGATTTAAAAATATGAAAGCTAATGATCTCTAACCTCAAGAAACAGCTGATTTTCTAGTGAAAATCAGCTGTTTCTTGGCAAATTTTGTTTTGCGAAAAATTGCAGAACAAAATTTCTACGTCTTGGTGACATCAAATATGTCTGTTACAGTTCTATACAATTTTGCCTAAAAATGTGTGCATTTTAATCAGAGCCTTACTTTTCCACTTAGTCATTTTAGCATTCCACTGATGTGAGTGTCCATCACTTATACAATAAGAAAAAAAGGGTTAATTGCTAGTTTTTACGTTAATTTGGGATTATTATTATTTTATATCATAAAACATAACTTGTTGGTCATCATACGGTTTTGTAAAAGAACATTCAATGTTAATTTAAATAGTTGCTAAGAAAAATAGGTAACTAATTTGTCCCATGTTAGTCAGATGAGACAATAATACGCTTAGAGCAGTGATTAGTTCCTTTATATCATATTGTTGCACGTTTTTTTATTAATTTAGCATACATATAGCAAAATAAAATGTGATATTTCAGTAAATTATTTTATTTAAATTAATAGAGCGGGTTTTAAAATCGTTACTAAGTGGAACCAAAAAACGTCTACATGATTTTTAATCGTTTATTATTAATTAACTTTATGATGTTATAGTAAACCTTCAATATTTTTATAAACTTTAAATATTAGTCAGTAAAAATCTCAAAACAAAAATACGAAAAATAGAAAATAAAATCAGACCACCAATTTTAAAATGTGTACACGTTTTAAAAAATCCGCCCCAGTGGCGCCTCACCTAACAGATCGGTTCGCGCGCGGGGCTCCACCAGCAAGCGTGGCTGTCGGCGTCGCCCCACGTACCTGACCGGAACACACAAACCTACCTGCCCTAATATATCCGCATTACGTACCTTCCCTCTAAGTATCTTGAATATGTATGAGGTGAGTGTGAGATCCCTCCCGACACTCAGCTCGTTATAACTAACCTTACCCAAAATAAATAAAGTTGGGTACATAAGCGGATAGAATGAGTATACACCATAAAATTTCAAGTACAAAAACCTAATAAATTTGTTCTGTACTTTCTCCAGCATGCACCTATATTTAGATACATGTGGAGCCCAGACGATTGCGTTACACATTCTAATTGGCTCCTAATCAATGCATTATATAGGGCTATGACGGCTTTTATGTTAGAAAGATTGCTTACCATACGAAGCATAAAACCTAAATAACGGTTAGCTTTTTTGCAGCAGCTTACTATGTGACCACGAAACGTCAGCCCAGTGTGGAATTTCACCCCTAAATCCCTAACTTCCGTAGTCCTAGCCATTGACGACCCGCCTAAATTATAATCATATAATATATTAGCACGCGCGCGGGAGAAAGTGATTGTTACGCAATTTGCGGTGTTGAACTGCAAGTGGTTGTCCTTGCTCCAGGTCACCACTCTGCCTATGTCCCTCTGGATCCTCTCGCAATTATCCAAACCCCTTACCTCTTTTTTTTATCGTGGTAAATTCATCAAATGAGTCCTCCCACCCAGGGCAGGGCGGGAGGGACTGTCAGACTTGTACTGACTAAAATCCACGGTGTCCTTCACTAGCCCTTTACGTACCGGGGTCACGGTAATCCCTTGGTCCCGCGACCCCGGCAGGCTTTGGCCCTCTACAGGCCCCGTCACTATGCTGACACTCCTTGAGGCGCGCGTGGAACACAACGCGCCGTCGACCCGGGCATGGTCCATGGTCGGACAGCGAGTCGCCCATTACTCGCCGCCCGCATGCCCGCGCCTACAGTGGCCGGAGATCGTCTTGCGACGTCCGACGTCGTGGGCGTCCACCACTGCGGCTGGGGTGGAGGGAGGACGCTGTCCTCTCCCTCACGCGGCCCGCCTCCTCCTTCGCGAGCATGACTGCTTCGTAGAAGGAGGCGACCGCTTCCCACTCCGTCTCGCCCTGCAACATGGTCTCGACCAATGCCGGGCGCGAGAGGTCTTCGCCTATCGCCGTCGTGAGGACACGGCGGTGCTCTACCCAAGCGGGGCAGTCCTGCACCGTATGCTCTACCGTGTCCTCCGGACGATCTTCGGAGTGGTGACACAGGTACCTCCCGAATATTCCGTGTCCGGTGAGGACCTGCGTCATGCGGTAGGTAAGGACGCCGTGACGCCTATCCAGCCACTCCTCAAGGAGGGGTCTTACCGCCGCGATTGCGGCGTGCCCGAAACCCTCTACCTCTAGCGACAACTTAAGGTCATCAGCGAACAATAAACACTTCGCGTCTTGGACTACTTCTGGCAGGTCATTAACCATGATAGTGAACTGCAAAGGCCCTAGGTTACTGCCTTGACTCACCCCAGACCTGGTAAAATATGGCTCTGATTTGCACACCACATATTCTACGTACTGTTTCCTTAAAGGAAATAAATAACTTTAAAAGAACCTGAGCAGATGTGGAGTGAAACCAAATGCTGCTAACTTTTTGAGCAAGACATAATTATTTATTAAGTCAAATGCTTTCTTAAAATCGAAGTAAGCAGCATCAGTCTGCCCCCCACTGACTACCGATGGCACAAGGCTGATCATATGGCTCAAGAGATGCTAGTAGTGCATCTTTCCGGTCGGAATCTGTGCTGGGCATCCGATAACTGACAGCGGACTTGTTGGAATATGCTCTTATGCAGCTTCGAACACCTTAGCCGGGGTTGACAGCACTGTGACAGGCCTATACCCATCTACCGTCATCCATAAACCTATTATTAGAATATATTTTTTAATTCGAGTTTCTGAGATTACCACGTTCAACAAAAAGAACAAGCTAACAAACTCTTTTGCTTTGTAATATTAGTATAGATTAAATATTATCCACTACATTGGGCATCTGAAATGATAAGATGATAATAACTGCACATTTTGCAAACATAATTATACTTATTCTGGTTTACCTGGGAACAAATTGATATTATATTTAGAGCTGTCGATGCACTCGTTTATTTTCTTATCTTATCTATGTTCAAAATCCATGAATAACTAGTTCATAAAAAATAGTTACTAAATGGGTGACGTGAAAAGTTCTCAGACTGACAGTGAAAATTTGCGATTAATTATGAAATATACTTTTCGTATCTAAACTCCCTTAATGAGAACACAATTGGTTTAGATTTTCTCCAAAATCAACTAGGATTTCATAAAAGTGAAATTCTGTAAGGCTATAAAAATATTCAGTTAAATAAGAAAGGAATATTTAGCAGAGAAAAATCTGTATAGAAATATCTATAATCTCTATAAGTTTGGGAATACACGGCAACAACGCCTCCCGCATGCCCGCGTCTGCGGTGGCTGGAGATCGTTTGCCGACGTCGGTCGCCTAGGGAGGACGCTGTCCTCTCTTCGCTAGCTTAACTGCTTCGCAGAAGGAGGAAACCGCTTCAAACTCCGTCTCGCCCGCAGCATGGACTCAACCAATGCCGGGCGCGAGAGGTCTCCGCCTATCGCCGTCGTAAGGACACGGCGGTGCTCTGCCCAAGCGGGGCAGTTCTGCATCGTATGCTCCACCGTGTCCTCCAGGCGATCCTCGCAGTCGTGACACCCAGACGTTTCCTCCTTTCTCATCCGATACAGGTAGGTACCTCCCGAAACATCCGTATTCGGTGATGACCTGCATCAGGCGGAAGGCCAGGACGCCGTGACGCCTTTCCAGCCACTCTTCAAAGAGGGGTCTTACCCCAGCGATTGCGGCGTGCCCGGACGTCGGTTTCTCTTCCCGTCGCGTCTCGACTTATCGAGGCAGCGGGCAATCGCCTTCAGATCCCAGGGCAGAACTAATGACACATGGACATACATTATCGATTATTAGAATCAAATGATGCAATTTTTGAGTCAGGACGGGAACTCTTAAATTTACCCTAGTATTTACCGGAAAATTAACAGATTAAGAACTTTATGAAAAATAAATTGAGTGGTCATGGTTGTGGGCGTGGAAACGAACTAATAGATGACGACTTCGTGAACTGTGTATAAGTATGATGAAATTCAATGTAACTTATTTTGTTAAGGCGGATCGTGCGCACCTGAACTGTATGAAACTGTGCCACTACTATGTCAACAATATATATAAATTGTAAAATAATATTATAAACATACATAAGATCATTTTTTGTGTGGTCATTAGAGTTTTTCTTGTTAACTGAAGATGTAAGAAAACATGATTTATATCAGTAGCTTATCTGCACGAGTAATTATTTTATTTTGCTAGATTAAGAATATGTGATGGTTTAGCAAGGCCGTGGCGGTCATTTGATTGTAGCTACACCTTATGCATAGATATTTTACAAAATGAAAAAATCGACTGGCTGACTGACTAATCGATCAACGAACAGTTGAAACTGCTCAGTAAGTTTTAAAGTAGGTACACACATAAATGTGTATTTGCACAAATGCTCCTTAAACGCGGCTGTGATGGAAATATGTCAGAAAAAGTCATTGGAAGCGGGCCATCCGTCAGAAATTTTCTTACAGTGTGGAGTATTTAAGGTACCTTAAATAATATGTATGCAGCGAGGACCTTCCAGTGGCAATGAATTTTAGTGACAGGTGTGCGGTCACGCTTATTGTCTTAAGTCTGCTAAAAGAATGGATTTTAGAACAATTTTTCATAAATGGATTAAATTGATATAAAAAATTTATCATATAAATTATTAAAATAGGTATGTATATTATAAAAAGAGTATAAAATTATTTAATTTAATATGCTGGCGTCTGTACTTAGTGGGTACGATTCTATTACAATGCTATTCTGTAACACAATAGAAAGGAGAAAATAATATGAAAACATTATTGACATAAAATATAGCCCATTTGGGTATCAATAAAAAAATAATACATTGCTCTAGCACAAGGACGCCACCGCCGCCCGCGCCGTTCAGACGCCATCACATCAACCTACCCCAATCTCTCAAATTCAATTTCTTCTTTATCACAGATGTTGAAAGGTTCATGTACTGTTGGGATTTCACAGATTGGTCTATGCAAGTTATGTTCTGGCGTCTTTGGAAAAAAAAATAAGCCCGAGAGATTCGTTCCAGATACAAAAATGGAATATGAATGCATTTTTATTTGACTTGTGTCATCACGTCATCTGTTCCGTCAAAAAATCAAAAAAATACTGTCAAAAGTGCAGTTCATTTTTATTGTAGTTTATTTATATTTTTTTAAGTAATATGATGGTTTTATAAGACCAAATAACGGTTTTCAGCCGGTAGAGATAGGCTAAAACAAGTAACTAACTATTGGAACTCTTAAGAATAAGTTTGGAAAAGGGAATTTGAAAAAATCTTGCTAATGAATAATACTCAATACCCAGTGCCAATATGTAGGTATACATGCCGAAATAACGCGTATGTAGTATCGGTCACCAGTCGCACTTGTTTGGCATGATAGTTGTTTATCGCTGGAAACTCTATATAAGTGGATAGCACGCAGCCCGAGCGGTATTTGTGTTCACGGTACGCGTCCAGTGCGCCGCTCCGTCCCGTTGACAACGAACGCTTACAAACAAATCCAAAATGGCTTCAAGGGATCCTGCAACCGACCAGCTTGTGAACTTCAAGAAAAGTCTTAAAGTAAGTCTAAGTTTTATTAGAAAAGTGATAATCTAGGCAGTGAATAATGTTGTTATTGAGTGCTTTGTAAACGCATAATCTGTGAGCTAATTCGACGAATGTACTTTAAACCAAGAATATTAAATTGACATTAGCTATTTGCATTAACTTTATTTTGTGTCATGCTGAGCATTGTGTTTAATGATACTCATTTTACTCATCATTATTACATTGAACTTTGTACCTTGACTTGTATTATCAATAATTTTGTATAAATACTGGTGTAAAAGATAAATAAAAATGTATGATTTGTTTTTCTCTTTGATAATACTTCTTTAAGATATTAATGTTCATTGAAATGGTGAACATGTCATTAGTGAATGAATTTGTGCCAACAACATCTAGAACAACCTCTTGGTGTTCACCTTGTAATGCATTGCGAATTAACATATTACCCAACCTTGTGAACTTGTGTGATAACATATATAATACTTACTCTTTAAACAATATTGTTGCAGTTACCACTATAGGTATTGATTGCCCTAACTATATTTTTACAAATAATTTATTTATTATGTTTCAGGATTCTCCTGGCTACATCACTACAAAAACTGGAGCACCTGTTGGAGTTAAGACCGCCATTCAAACTGTTGGAAAGAATGGACCAGCTCTCCTGCAAGATGTCAACTTCCTCGATGAGATATCTTCATTTGACAGGGAACGTATTCCAGAGCGTGTTGTGCATGCCAAGGGTGCTGGTGCCTTTGGATACTTTGAAGTGACTCATGACATCACTAAGTATAGTGCTGCTAAGATCTTTGAAACTGTTGGGAAGGTAACCCCAATGGCTGTGAGATTCTCCACTGTTGGTGGAGAGAGTGGGTCAGCTGACACAGTCCGTGATCCTAGAGGATTTGCTGTCAAGTTCTACACTGATGATGGTAACTGGGACCTTGTTGGTAACAACACACCAATTTTCTTCATCAGGGACCCCACTTTGTTTCCTAGTTTTATACATACCCAGAAGAGAAACCCTGCCACTCATCTTAAGGATCCTGACATGTTTTGGGACTTCATCACTTTGAGGCCAGAATCAACTCACCAGGTGATATACTTGTTTGGTGACCGTGGTATTCCTGATGGTTACAGGCATATGAATGGATATGGTTCTCACACATTCAAGCTTATCAATGCTCAAGGAGTAGCACACTGGGTTAAATTCCACTACAAGACCAACCAAGGAATAAAAAACTTGTCTGTTGATAAAGCTGGTGAATTGGCATCTACAGATCCTGACTATTCTATAAGAGACCTTTACAATGCTATTGCTAAGGGTGATTTCCCATCATGGACAATGTATATTCAAGTCATGACTATGGCTCAGGCAGAGACCTGCAAATTCAATCCATTTGATTTGACCAAGATTTGGCCCCATTCTGACTATCCTCTGATTCAAGTTGGTAAAATGGTCTTGAACAAGAACCCCAAAAACTACTTTGCTGAAGTTGAACAAATTGCATTTAGTCCTGCTAATTTGGTACCAGGTATTGAGCCATCGCCTGACAAGATGTTGCAGGGTCGTTTGTTCTCATACAGTGACACTCACCGCCACCGTCTGGGAGCCAACTATTTGCAAATCCCTGTAAACTGCCCCTACCGTGTCAGTGTGGCTAACTACCAGCGTGATGGACCACAAGCTATTAGCAACCAGGAGGGCGCCCCCAACTACTTCCCCAACTCATTCTCTGGGCCACAAGAGTGCCCGCGCGCGCAGCGCCTGCAGCCCAGGTACAACTTGACCGGCGATGTCGACAGATACGACAGTGGCCAGACCGAAGACAACTTCTCTCAAGCTACAGAACTTTACAAGAAGGTGTTTGATGATGCCGAAAAACAGCGTGCTGTTGCGAACATTGTGGGTCACTTGAAAGATGCTGCAGGCTTTATTCAAGAAAGAGCCATCAAGATCTTTACTCAGGTACATCCTGATTTAGGTAGCAAGGTTGCTGCTGGCTTGGCTCCTTTCAAGAAATATCATGCCAATTTGTAAAAGAACATCAACATAAGGGTGCTATTTTATATTAGATACTAAGCAACAAGATTATTGTAATATCTTGTGGGTAAACTTGGGTCTTTATGAAATATGAACATTATGGTACATACTTATACACAATTCCATGTTAAAATACTTTTAAGATGATTTACTTTGAAAACACTGACTGTTGTACTGATTATACATGAATATTATTGTTGTTAAAAATATACCATTTTATAAATATAAAGTGATGTTGTTTTCACTGAATTCCTAAATTCACATTCTTAACTGTATAATTATTATCATGTAACCCTCGATAGTTAAATACTATCTTATCAGTGGGTTATCTTTCGAATTTATCAACATAAGAATTGTGTTATATGGTCAGCAATTTGTCCCCAAAAAACCTTATAAATATATGCAAGTAGGTAAATGGGTCCACTGCAGGGTCCTAAAAAAGTTTTTTTTTAGATTTGATGAAACAAACAGTTCAATTTGTTTTAAACAAGTGTTTTTTTTTGTTCTTTTTAGTTTAGAGTATTAATTTAAATTAATTCGACCTACAGGTCGACGTCTAAACTTATAAATTAATCATATACGAGTACGCTACACTTCTAAACTAGATATTTTCAAACACGTCGTATTCATTTTCAAAAAATCCCATGTTTTAATTTAAGTATTTTTCATTAAAATGTCAATAAAAGTTCAAGAATATAACGTAGCATTAGCATTGCATTAACACGACTCAAATCGTTTTATGTCAAGCTATTTAGATTCCTAAAGAGTTAGTGGCTAAATAATTACAGCCGCACAGGCCGATCTTCTGGGTTAAGCCGCGCTTGGTCTGTGGTCGGGTGACCATCTTTCATAGCGAGTTTCCTCCGTGGCTCGGAAAGCACGTAAGGCCGTTGGACCCGGCTGTAATTTTTTTTTAAAGCAGTTAAAACGTGTGATAAAAAACAGTGTTTTATTCAAACTGTTTTAAACAGGGTGTTTTAAAACAACTTTTTTAATCATGCCTACTCTCGTCCAGTGCCTGCAGCTTCGAACCTTTGAAACCTTTTTAAAAGACTTCAAAAATGTGGAGGTGCTCAACTGGTTCAGTATTTTATTTCGTTTTTTTTTTAATGTAGGTACACCGATTACTCCGCGGTTTCTGACTGACTCTGTTTCTCTTTTTGTTTGATGAGTATACTTGCCATGTGGTCCCATAAAAATATAATTCTATTGGTTCCGTACTCTTTTTATTTTATGAAAATTATTATGAGTAAGTAAACAATAAGCGAAAAATGTTCATCCAAGTTTGGATAATGATCATAACGGTCCCACGGATTTCAAAATTGTAATGTGTACTTACGTAAGAAAATTATGTATGTACAGACGCCAGCAGGACAACCTACCCAAATCTGTCAAATTTTGCTAATCCAACATTAACCTTCCAGGTTCAAATCTATTAAAGAAATTTGACCGATTGAGGTAGGTTGATGTGCTGCCGTCTGTACAAATGAATTTGAGTGTAATATTTGAACTAAAAAGGGTAAAATAAAAAACTTTTTCAAAACAACATTTAATTTATTGAATTCAGAATTAGGTTGGTACCCACCTGTATAAGCTGATCGTTCACTGTACGGAAAAATGATCAACGCGAGGCCAAGACCAACTATGTAGCTATATGTGTAGCCCTGTGTATGGATATTATCTTAGTTGCTAATATCGGTAGGCCAAAATGTGTGAAATCACAATAAGCCTTGCTCGACCTTAGTGACCATTGCTAGCCGATAATTATGTCGTCAATATGAGAATTGGTTTCATAAAGCAGTCGAGATCTATAGGAATAACGGGCGGACAGTTGCCAGCACATCACCTACCCAATCTGTCAAACTTCAATAGATTTTCAACTCTATCACAAATACAGTTGGTCCATGTTTTTTCGTGCTAAAATTACCCAGGGCGGGGCGGAAAAAACTGTCAAACATGTATTGACTAAAATCCTGTTTCTTCAATAGCCTTTTATGTTCCAGGACCACTGTTACCTACCAGATAAGACAGTCCTGCGACTCCGGCAGGCTTTGGCCTACTAAGCGGGGGCCCGTCATATTGCTAACAGCTCTTTGAGGCGTGCGTGGAACACGACGCGCCTTCGGTCTGCCCCATGGACCATGATTGGATGGCGAGTCACCCATTTCACGTCATCCTCATGTCCGTGCCTACAGTGGCCGGAAATCGCCTCACGACGTCCGGTGCCATGCAAACATTTGCGAAGAAGACAACCGCTTCCCATTCTGTCTCGCCCTGCAGCTTGGCCGCGACCAATACTGGGCGCAAGAGGTCGCCGCTTATCACCTCCATGTGGACACGGCGGTGCTCTGCCCTAGCAGGGAAAGCCTTCACCTCGAGCCCCAACATCCAGATCCCATCTACGATTGTCTCCAGGTCTGCCGCCACCTGGAAGGTTACAGGCTACGATGACCACTTTGCATCAGGTGGCCCGTATGTTTGTTTGCCACTTTTACGGTATCAAAAGTAATGCGCAATGAACAGGTTTCTTAGTTGAAAAACAGGAAATCACAATAAAAGATGCGATAATGTTATAAATAAACCTTGATTCTAGGCCAACGGGAATTTGAGAATACTTAGGTACTATGCATTCAACACAGATTTGTACTCAAAGTATCAAAATATGTGGCATCAATGACCGTATTTTACCGCGTTGACCTAATAGCTTAATTTTTAAAAGGATCACGCCTGCGTACTATTTAGTAACAATTTCAAAACGTTCCAGAGAAAAGTTTTTGACAGTCAGACAGACGGACAACGAAGTGATCGTGTTACGCTATTCCCTTTTGAAGTCAGGAACTTAAAAAAAAGGTAAAAGGCGTGAGCAGATGAGCTCTTGTTTAGCACCATGCCGCAAGGCCCGCGGGCTGCGCTGTGGTTTCATTAAACTGACGACGCAATCTATCAATGGAAAAACACTAGCAAAAATACGTACCTTCTTGTCAACTTGTTTACATAAGGTAGCGCAACGCTAAGCTAGTACCTTTTTTTTTTTTTTTGCGTGTTAAAATCATCAAATGAGACCTCCCACCCAGGGCAGGGCGAGAGGGACTGTCAGACTTGTACTGACTAAAATCCACGGTGTCCTTCACTAGCCCTTTACGTACCGGGGTTACGGTGATGGGTAAGTCCCGCGTCCCCGGCAGGCTCTGGCCCTCTACAGGCCCCGTCAATTTTCTGACACTCCTTGAGGCGCGCGTGGAACACAACGCGCCGTCGACCCGGGCATGGTCCATGGTCGGACTGCGAGTCGCCCATTACTCGCTGCCCGCATGCCCGCGCCTACGGTGGCCGGAGGTCGTCTGGCGACGTCCGTCGCCGTGGGCGTCTACCACTGCGGCTGGGTCGGAGGGAGGACGCTGTTCTCTCCCTCACGCGGCACGCCTCCTCCTTCGCGAGCATGACTGCTTCGCAAAAGGAGGCGACCGCTTCCCACTCCGTCTCGCCCCGCAGCATGCCCTCGACCAATGCCGGGCGCGAGAGGTCTCCGCCTATCGCCGTTGTGAGGACACGGCGGTGCTCTGCCCAAGCGGGGCAGTCCTGCACCGTATGCTCCACCGTGTCCTCCGGACGATCCTCGCAGTGGTGACACCCAGGCGTTTCCTCCTTCCTTATCAGACACAGGAACCTCCCGAAACTTCCGTGTCCGGTGAGGACCTGCGTCATGCGGAAGGTAAGGACGCCGTGACGCCTATCCAGCCACTCCTTAAAGAGGGGTCTTACCGCCGCGATTGCGGCGTGCCCGGACCTCGGTTGCGACAGTCGCCCCCTCCATACTGCCCTGAGATCGTGCCGGAGCTCTTCCCGCCGCGCCTCGACTTGTCGAGGCAGCGGGGATTCGCCCCGGGCGGCGCTGCGCCTCCACGCGCCATTCGTAGACGCGCTGGAGGGCAGTCGCCTCCAGATCCCAGGGCAGTACGCTAGTGCCTTGCGGTGCCTAACGTTGTGCACAACAACGTACAGACGCCAGCACATCAAGCTACCACAATCTGTCAAATATCAGATAATTGTTACGATACGAATAAATGTCAGATTTTTAACCTTATCTCAATACTGGAAGGTTAATGTTTGATTGGTAAAATTTTTCAGATTCGGGTAAGTAGGTTGACCTGCTGGCGTCTGTACCTTCTAATTTCAGGTAAAATTATCATAATTAGAGTGTACACACACTGGTACTCACGGGCACATACCAATCTATACAAAACCAATTTATCGTGGTACGCTTTGTATGATTTTCCCGCACCTTCAACGGCGTATTTACTACTCGGTTTTGCTTGATGTGTAGCCGTGTGTACTTAACTACCTTTTTTTTTTTTTGTTTTCGGGGGGAAACCTTCAAAAGGCGCCCGGTCTTTGGGGATAAGACCAGGGTGTGTGGGATTTGTACCTCACTAAAACCACCCCGGTGATCACCATCAGCACATGGAGGAGGGAACCGGGACCTCTTAAAAGACCAACTCCAGAACCCTCCTGTGCAACGTCTGTTAAGACACATTCTCGGGAAGACTGTAGATATCTTCCCTGAGTCTCCCTGTACACGGTAGCACGTGATCACATTGCTACCGTCTTCCCTGAGATCACTTAGTGGGCGAACAGGGTCCCCGCTCTCAACGCCCGCGATTTCAAAGGCCTGCCTGCCTTACACATTATGCAGACGGGGTTTCGGCATATTAGGCGCCACGGCGATTGCCTCCCGGACGCCTTCTTCTCCTGACGGGATCAACCCTCTCACGATCACGTTCGGCGGCCTCCTTCTGAAGCATCACTGTTTCACAGAAGGAGGTCACTTCTCTCCATTTTTCTGAATCTGCCAGCATGGCCTTCACTACTGCTGGCAGAGACAGATCTTGCCCGTGTACTTAACTACCTAGGTTCAAGTTACTGGTAAAGTATTACTATTGTAGAACGTAGGTACATAAATCAAGAAACACAAAATAATATAGTTGTTTTAACAGATAACTTAAGTATAAAGATAAAAGTAGCTACGAATAGATACGAATATGCGATTGACCTTCGCTAGCATGCATTATGTAAGTAGGTAGGTAAATATCAGTTCTTATTGTGTTTCATTATAATGTAGCTAACAAAAAAAACTACTTAAGAAAGTATCGAACTTATTCACTACCGACTGGAGTGAATTGGCTGTCATACGTTGTGTTCTGACTGTCCCTCCTAGCCTGCACTTTGTGGGAGGACTCATTTGATGATTTTACCACGCTAAAAAAAGGCCAAACCTTGAAAGTTTGTGGTCTGAATATAGACACTCCATGTTATAAGTGGCATGTTCACGGGTTGGAAGACCATCTGCGTTAATTGTTCTTGCGTCTTGCGATCACACGTGCTTCACTGAACAATGCACCAAAATACATGGCCAATAAAGAATCGTTCATATTTGACTTGATTTTTTTTAAATAATATTTGCTATCCTAATAAAAAATGGAATGGAAAATTGCCTCGAAGGCAGAACAAAGTTCGCTGGGTTAGCTAGTAGGTATTTATATACACACATCAAAAGTGTCTAGGGATCAACATATATTTTTGCAATAACTTTTCTCCTGATTGATATTAATTAAAAAAATTTTTAAGGATTCATCAAATAAAGTGTTTTCGTTTGTCACAGTAACGATAAACCAAGTCACCTTTGCATTAATAAAGAAATTTGCCATTTTCCTAATAAAGGGATTTTTGACATTTGAACCACTAACACAAAAGTTCGAAAAAAAGACTGAAATAACAGTTTTCTTTAAAATTTTATTGGGTAACTTAAACAATTAATAATCCGTGTTTCTACCGCGAACACTAACAACACAAGAACATCGGTTTGGCATACTCAAAATGAGTTCATCCAAATCACGCTGTGGAATGGCCGCCCATGTTCGTTGCAACAACAAAAAAAGGTCTTCTTGCGACTGGATACCCTCCATATTAGGCAGAGCTCTTCTCTGTAGCATATCCCATGCATGCTCAATCGGATTCAAGTCTGGCGACTGAGCAGGCCAGGGCAGGACATTGATGTTAGCTGCGGCGAGAGTCTGTCTTACAACTCTTGCGGTGTGCGGTCGTGCATTATCATGCATTAACTGAAATAAGGGACCGATTTGCACTTGTAGAGGAACGATGACGTCTGATACAATCGTCTCAGCATAAATTTGAGCGTTGAGGTTGCCTCTGATCCAAATCATCTCAGTTCTTCCGCCGATCCAAATACCCGCCCATACCATGATGGTTCCACCACTATAAGGATGGACTCTGATGAGTCTCGTTTTGGTATGAGACCGGATACAAGACGTATACGACACTGGAGAAGCCCTGGACGCCAACAGCGATTAAAATCCTGCCAGGAAGTCCATCCTTATAGTGGTGGAACCATCATGGTATGGGCGGGTATTTGGATCGGCGGAAGAACTGAGATGATTTGGATCAGAGGCAACCTCAACGCTCAAATTTATGCTGAGACGATTGTATCAGACGTCATCGTTCCTCTACAAGTGCAAATCGGTCCCTTATTTCAGTTAATGCATGATAATGCACGACCGCACACCGCAAGAGTTGTAAGACAGACTCTCGCCGCAGCTAACATCAATGTCCTGCCCTGGCCTGCTCAGTCGCCAGACTTGAATCCGATTGAGCATGCATGGGATATGCTACAGAGAAGAGCTCTGCCGAATATGGAGGGTATCCAGTCGCAAGAAGACCTTTTTTTGTTGTTGCAACGAACATGGGCGGCCATTCCACAGCGTGATTTGGATGAACTCATTTTGAGTATGCCAAACCGATGTTCTTGTGTTGTTAGTGTTCGCGGTAGAAACACGGATTATTAATTGTTTAAGTTACTCAATAAAATTTTAAAGAAAACTGTTATTTCAGTCTTTTTTTCGAACTTTTGTGTTAGTGGTTCAAATGTCAAAAATCCCTTTATTAGGAAAATGGCAAATTTCTTTATTAATGCAAAGGTGACTTGGTTTATCGTTACTGTGACAAACGAAAACACTTTATTTGATGAATCCTTAAAAAAAAATTTTGATTAATATCAATCAGGAGAAAAGTTATTGCAAAAATATATGTTGATCCCTAGACACTTTTGATGTGTGTATTTACAATTATATTCAAAAGGTTTAATTGGTTTAAAAAGTTAGCTTTCATTTGACATTTTGAACGCCAGTTTTGGATGCTGCACGCTGCCACAGTAAAAATTAGCTTTTTTTATTTATTCTGTAAAAAACGTTTTTTGATAGTACTGCTTTGTTGCCCGGGGTCAGCGAAGTATGCGTGTCGGAGGTAAGGATTACCTTAACTCCTACATGCATGATGCCTCTTATGATGCATACTTGTCTTATCTCTGATAAGATTATCCGTTAATACCTATTACAGCTAGATAAGTAGGTACTGGCTGTTAACTGTACGTCGTTGTTTTTATAAATAGGTACATTTTTAATTTGATTTATAGTGTTTCGAAGTCTTATATCCAAGCGAGTCATGTCCCTGTCTGTGTCTCTCTATATCTTTACTTTAGGTATACGTAGGTCTTTTCTTTATGTTTGCTTAATAATTAAAAACACAACTATTATAACGACACAATTTAATACATTAGGTATCGACACTGAAAGTGAGGTTTTTAATTTGTGGTCTAGCCTACCATTCTTCGGTCGCGTTCGGGATTACCGTGACCCCGGTACGTAAAGGGCTATTGAAGGACACCGTGGATTTTAGTCAGTACAAGTCTGACAGTATGGGTGGGAGGACTCATTTGATGATTTTACCACGATAAAATAAAAAGCCTACCATTCTTATCAATAATTACCATAAAAAGACTGCAAGCTAACTATTAAAGGCCACGTATTCATTACAACATTAAAATATTTTAATTTTATTTCGATCCGATTCCTATCTATATCAAAGACACATCAAGTGTCATTTTTGGGATAAATAATCAGAAAAAAAAAATCCAGTTCAGATACAACTTCGAGAGAGAAAATCTTCAACATTTCACGCATCATGGTAATGATGGATATAAAAGTTTATGATCACTAGCATTTTAAGCTGATAAAAAAATGTGAAATAAAAACCTAAAAAAAAATATAACCGACTTCAAAACGAACCACAAAAACGTTTAAAAAAACCTACACAATAACTTTTCTTTCGAAAGTCGGTGACTTTGTTTTTTATTCATTGACTTTTTTGCCATCTACTTTTTTTAAAGTTTTTTGTTTTATTCTTTTAAGTTCAAATATTCAGCCCAAATTATTATCAAATACATAATTTTCATCCATGTTCACTAGAATTTTGTAATCCTCAACACCGGTAATAATATCGCCCATGAACACAATAAGCTAAAAATGGTCATAAAATAAAAACTACTGAACCAAACTAAATGAAAATTGTATGGGACCAATGGCAGATATACTGCATCGAACAAAAATCATCGAAATCGGACCAGAAACCTCGGAGTAATCGGTGTAGACAACGTTGATATTTTTTTTAGGCTTTTGTAGATTATTCAAAAACCGCTTGTCCGATTTCGATAAAATTTTGCATGCACCATTCGGGAACCTATACCTACCCTTTCCAAGGTTTTTTCCCAAGCGGTTAGTAAGCGACGGAACTATGCGCGAACAAACGTAAAAAAAAAATATAATCATCCGAATCGATAAGCTCCTCCTATTGGAAGACGGTTTAAAATTATACATGTCATTTTAATTAATAATGAATAACGGATAAGAACCTAGCTATTAAACCCGTTTTGCACCGCGAAAGGTTAATGACCTAGAAACGACTAATCAGAATGGACTTGAAATGAAATGGGTTTGTCTTTCCACCAAGAAAGAGATTAGTCGTCTGATTCCCAAAGCGATGAAATTTTTACTTTTTACCGCTGAGTAATTTCCGCTTCACTCATTGTTGGCGGAAAGACATCATGTAAGCAGTTTTCTCTGGCGAGGTAAATTATAATTCAGTGTATGTTCATCAGCCAATCATTGCCCCACATAATTTCATAGGCGTATTGTTTATTTTTATTTTTAACTCCTATTCAATAATGTGGGGCAATGATTTTCTAGTCAATGGAATGCAGTGCAGTATTGAAATAGTTTGTGGAACATTGACATTATTGAGAATATTAAAAAAATCTAGAGACACGTTAGCCTACAGCTAATTCTATTTCAATGGATTGATCATCGACTTGATTTTTATTGATGATTATGTAAATGATGTATTTGACAAGAATTTGGGTTGAATATTTAAACTAAAAAGAGTCGGTGGCAAAAAAACAATGAAATAAAAAAAAAAACAAAGTCACCAATTTCCGAAACAAAAGTTATTTTGTAGGTTATTTTAACCTTTTTGTGGTTGTTTTTGAAGGCGGTTATATTTTTTATGAATAAGTTTTTTTTTGTTTTATGGGATGGTTGCTTCAAAGGTATAGCCACGCCAGATGGCTAGAATACTCTTTATTATGCACACCATACAATTAACAGATAAAATTATCAAATTCACAATATCTTTTAAGTAGTTTAACACAATGGGCGGTCTTATCGCTAAAATGTTTTCAAGACAACCTTTGAATGGATTTACCTACCTCAATCTGTCAAATTTCTTTAAATAGATATTCAACCTCATCACAATAGTAGAAGGTTAATGTTTGATTGGTAAAATTTGACAGATTTTGCATCTTGTCTGTGATATCATAGACTGAGTGACATCTCCTGAGAAAAATACATGACATGTGATTGGCAATGTTTTGAAGTATTTTTTTGTAGATTTTTATTAATTTTTAGTTTATTTTATAATGTTCTACAATTTGTGCTTCTTTACAAATTATTTTGATTCTTCTTTTCAACCTATAGAAATAAACTTGAACCAAATGTGATTTGTTAATAAATTGTATTCAGTAATTCACAATTCGTAGGTCTTCAGTTTCACCTTGTGGTTTATAAACGGTCCACAGAAATACGAAGGTATATCATCATCAAAATCTCTCTATGCTTTTTGTTCGACTGAGTTGTGATTACTAACAAAATAAGAAAGCCAGGTGGCCTACCATGACGTCTTAAAGCCAGAGTAGTTCCAGTGTGGGAAAGAGACAGAGCTATACAAGTCGTCTAGCGCCACCTCGTTCCCACACTGGAATTACTATCGCTTTAACACGATCATGGTAAGCCACCAGGTTTGGATCAAGTCATAGGTGCTCATTTAAAGAGCATACATCTGTATTGTGACAGTCCCAGATTCGATTTTGAGTACAACGTTACAAGATATCTAGGCTCTTTAACACGGAGCATTCAAATTGTGTCATTACTATTTGCTCACAGTAATGTTTGATTCTCTTTGCTCACTGATACTCTAATCTGAATAACGTTACAGGCATGAGCTTCGCACTTCTTCGCACAATTCGCTGCGATTAAGCGATCCCTTACTTTCTAGTAAGGGATCGCTTTAATCGCTCTACTGACGCGTAAAAACTCTGATGTGCATGTGTGAACCATCGATCTTGAAGTGCTAATCCAAATATACTCAATTAACTTTTCAGAATGATATGTAAACGTTGTCAGCGGTCACTTAGAAATAGCGAAGGTGTCAAATGTGGAATGTGTGAGTCAAGTTTCCATATGAGATGTGTCAATGATTCTGTGAAGGACCACCGTGATAGCGGAGACGGAGGCTATCGTTGGAAATGTTCTCTCTGTCAGAATTTTGTAAAAGCACACGCGAGTGGTTCAGACATAACTAAAGAAAAAGTCAATGAGAATCATTGCCTAATGAAGGCTGTAAATGCAATAAGCGAAAAGTTTGAACTCGTTAATAAAATTCAATTGCCGAAATTGAATAGCGATTTGGCTCAAATAAGGACTGTGGCCGATCGCATTGTCCAACAGAATAACGATATATTGAGGAAAATAGATGAGATTGAAGAGAAAAGAAAGAACGACAAGCAGTGCTTTAGTATTGTCAGTAGGTACCGGAGAAGGAACCTAAGCCTTATTCCTAAATCAGCAAACACCCTTGAAAAACAGGACGAGCCACTGATGTCACTAAACGAAAAGAATGTAAGGTATAGGACACGAAGACGGTCATATCTTTTGCACAGGATATTTAACATTTTAAACAGAAAAATGGACAGAACTCATTCTCCGAAAGGTCAACAGTTGAAGTGAGCGTTCTAATAAAACGTATTTATTTAACTTTCCTTTTATTACTGTCTTGCTTCATAAGTAGGTTTACCGACGACACTAAATTATTGAATATTCAGCAGAGATTCAAAATATCTCGTTTGCAGCTTTCGTTGCAGTTTCAGTAAGTTTTTAAGCGACTTCGAAAGAAGGTTACCTATGTTATGTTCCCCGATTACACTATGACGATTGTTTCTTTTTAGTGTAGTAAAACCATCAAATGAGTCCTCCCACCCAGGGTAGGGCAGGGTAGGAGGGACTGTCAGTCTTGTACTGACTAAAATCCACGGTGTCCTTCAATAGCCCTTTACGTTCCGTGGTGACGGTGTTTCGGTAGTCCCGCGACCTTGTCTATCACGCTGGGACCAATTTGGATTTTTTTTTTGAAAGGATATTTTTCACAGATGGTCCCATGGTAACCAGGTAAGGAGCTGCTGAAGGGATCTTGGAGATATTGATGGATCTCTTCAACAGCTTCTCATCGGCGATTGCTGCTACTATCGTATCTATATACGAGTATCATAGATATCAATCGTATCATGCTTATGTAAGTACGAGTATGTGAAGTTAAATTGACTTGAAAATTTGTATGAAATGGTGTGGCACTCAAGTCATTCTCGTACCTAATTCTAAGCTGGAGCTACGGTCCCGTCCATAGTCATTATTAGCAAAATAGCATCTCATAAAAGCTTTCAAAAAGATTGCTGAATATCAGAGGTAAAAACAGTCAAGTGAAATAACAAATTACCGTAGCTTCTTGTACCGTAAGTAACTTCATTTGTACCTACCGTACATCAGTACTATACCATTATGATACTCTTCATACTCTTATCCCTGATGATTCACCTGTTAATGATAATGACTACCACCAACAAATTAGAGCATGGGCAACAGTCCCGCCTGAATCACCAGCGTCAGACCTTCCATCCACTGACGAATTAATGAATGTTGTTAGGAGATTGCCCCTTAACAAATCATCAGGTGAAGATAAAATATCTAATCGTATGATAAAAGAAGCGTGTAAAACAGCGGGTGACGCGTTATTAACTGTTTACAACCGGTGTATTTCTGAAGGCGTTTTTCCTCGTATATGGAGACATGGCTTTATACGAATAATACCTAAAAGCGGCGACAAGCCACCAGATGACCCTAAGTCATACCGGCCCATAACTTTATTACCATCTTTGGGAAAGCTCTTGGAGCGTCTTATCGTCCCACGATTGTTACCGGACGGGCCCAAATTCCATAAAAATCAATTCGGTTTTACTATCGGGAAATCAACCGTTGACGCGGCACTTTCTGTTAGAAAAATGGTTAATACCTCTAAACACAAGTACGTAGTTGGGATCTTTTTAGATATTTCCGGGGCCTTTGATAACGCGTGGTGGCCAATGCTACTACTTAAAATAAAAGCTCGTGGTTGCTATAATAATATATTTAATCTCCTTTGTTCGTACTTTTCTAATGGATCCGCGAAACTTAAACTCGGACATCATTCCATATCGAAACCTCTCACCATGGGCTGTCCTCAAGGTTCGGTTATCGGTCCTTATTTATGGAATCTAGGCTTCGATGATTTCCTCGCGATTCCACTTCCAAGTGGTTGTTCTTTAACTGGTTATGCGGACGATGGCCTTCTGCTCATTCAGTCGAGTACTCGTGCTGGACTCGAGAATTTGGCTGACACTTGCCTACGATTAATATCACAGTGGGGCGATCGTAACCGTCTGACCTTTGCACCACATAAAACCTATCAACTCATTTTAAAAGGTGACCTTAAATCGTGGCCTAGTATTAAATTCAATAATGTTCCCGTTAAGAAAAAGAAATCGGTGTGCTATCTTGGTTTAGTCTTAGAGAGGAATTTCACATTCATAGAACATATAAAAACAGTTGGTGAAAAAGCTAAAAATAATTTTTATGCCCTAACGAGAATATCCAAATCTACTTGGGGTTTGTCGTTTTTAACCTTAAAAACTATTTATGGTGCTACTTACTTGGGCTGTATGTGCTACGGAGCACCTGTTTGGGCCGATAGGGCCACCATAGGGGCGGCACGACGTAAATTGCTTCAAAGCCAGCGCTTGGCTTTGTTATTCTTAAGTAAAGCGTATAGAACCGTCAGTACTGAAGCTTTACCGGTACTTGCTGGTGTTCTTCCAGTCGATCTTGAAGTACAGCGACGTGCTGCAATGTACTTTTCCACACGGGAGACCACTGATGCTGATTTTCTACCTCAACGTGACCGTGATAAGATATCTAGATTATTCAAACCTCAGAGCGACGTCTGGGTGGATCTTTTATCCGAATGGCAAAGTAGGTGGGATAATTCTATCAAGGGGCGGCACCTCCACCAGTTCTTTCCATCCGTTCGTGAGCGGCTGGCTAGGACGTGGCTGGAGGTGGATCACTGTGTTGCCCAATTTCTCACGGGACATGGTAACTTTAAAAGTAAATTATTTTCCTTCAAGCTTGTTCCCTCGCCTTTTTGTCAATGTTCGACATCTGACTGTGAATATGAACAATCAGCACATCATATTCTATGGGAGTGTATTCTTTGGCAGAACGAACGTAATATTATGTTGAACACTGTTCAGACTACATCTGGAGTCATTTACTACTCGGACCTTGTTGAAACTCGAACAAACTTCCGTGCGTTCAAGCGTTTTTGCCATACCTATTATTGGAATCAAATTTAGCAGCTCACAATTTAGGACCCATTAATATTAGTAGTCATTTTACCCGTGGTGCTAGGCAACTGGGCTTCTCCCAGTTGTAATGTCCCTTTGTGCCTATTGGCCTTGTTTTGTTCTGTCTCCTGCTTGCATGAAGGGAAGTGGAAACATATATTTTTTCCTACTCCTCCACTATTCTTTTCTGATTAATTTCGTTGCAGGATCCAAGACAGGTAAATTCATTCTTCGGGACACGTCGAGCTTCATTGTCTCGGCCCTTTTCTGGTTGGTTGCCACTGTTGATTCTGGCGCACAGGAGTTGCAGTGGTTAGGGAATAGTGTGGTGGGTTTGTCCCAAAAAAAAAAAAAAATACCATTATGATTGTGGTGGTTATAGAGGGTGTCCCGAAAAGGGTGGATCAAATTGAACAGGGTCATTAAGGTCATTTCCAATCTTTATACCTCTAAGAATTGAACGAACCCTAGTTAAATTTGATCTACATTTCCTGGGTCACTTTGTTTTTATCTAATAGTACGAAGTAATAATACCATTGTATGCATACAAGTGGTAGCGCCGGATTTATGTTAATGTTTTATTATCCAAATGTTAGAATCTGTTGAATTAATATGTCAGACATGTCTTATGGCTGGCCTCTTATTATAATGTAGCCAACAACACCTTACTCAACACATATAGATACATAAGTCTACGTAAGTATATACATATAATTTTTGGTTTGGGACTTGAAGATTGCCATTTTGTTTATAGTGCGGACAATGACTTGTGATGGTTGATAAAACAGGAAAGCCCGATTTAGATCATGTTATATGACGCTCCTTTACCCGAGTACTGGTATGGCCGAGATTCAATTTTGAGCATTACGTTACAAATACAGTCTTTTGCCGGCATCGCACATGCGAATGCGGAATTCAATGTTAATAATGCAAGCTCAAAATGCAAGATTCGATTTAGAATGGAAACAGATTACTTATCAAAAAAAGAAGAGGTGTAGGCACATTTTGTATGAAACACCTGTTTTTTTTTAGATTTTTCAGGTTATGTTTCATTGTTAAACTTGTTCATAACCATGTATACTTTCAGCCGATTATAGGTCGTTAATGTTTTACAAATAACCCTGTATACTATAACGTCACAGTTAAAGGCCAATGCTTTCAGGGATGGAGTTACGAGCGCCCATATGAAGAGACACGGCAATTAAAAAATTTCAAAGGTACGAGTAGGTATTAGTCTTATAGACCAGAGAGATTGAGATTGTATAGTGGAACTATCTACGAAATTACGGAGCCTACATGCTCACCTCACTCCACTCTGTTCACTCCTTGGACCTCTCTGTGTGTGGCTCGAGGGTCCCATCTGTTTCTGTACCAAGATTTATCAAGACTGGTTCAGTTTATTGGAACCGCAAGCCTAACAAACAACAAAGCCACTTTCTCATTTATTGACGGATCTCTCACAACCATAGCCAATATTTAGTCGGGAGAGACTTAACTCATAATGAGATAACAGTTGTGATTGTTTTCTAAGGCCCTAGTTCTACTTATCACGTTATTGTGATGCTAGGAAAACTGGAACTTTGACGTTCATTTGTTGAAAAAAATAAGTTCCTCGTTCGTACACTATAAGGTGCTACAGGCGCTTGTTAAAATTTTCCACGCTATAGTATTAAAATAACTCGATACTTCAAGTTTGCTGTATATTATAAAATACAGAAATATTGTGTTATTGGCATCTGTTCGTTTACGGAACCCAAGAAATAACAACGCATTGTTAAAAAGATGGTGGCTGCCGCATAACTATGTAGGTACTTACTGAATGTGATTAGCTTAGTTTAAATATTCAACCCACGACTCTTTAAATGAATTTGTCGACTATTTATGGCCAAAATGAGGCGGTCTATGACCACGTCTTAAATGCGTAAGTGTAATATGAGCTCATGCTTAAGAGTGTGCGCAAGAATACTATTCCTTACGTTTTATTTCTATGCCAACATAAACGAGTATCCTAACTTACGAGGCCTTTATGCATTGAGAAAAATAGCAAAAACCAAACCGATCGTATTAAATACTACTAAGGCATAAACTGAAACCATCGTGTATTGTGTTCGATAGTGAGAGTTGATAGGTACCGATAATAGCATTTACTTATTTTCATAGCATTGTTTTGTGTAGATAGCTATTGTGCTTGTACGAAGTAGACATGGCTAGTTCGCGAGCGATTGAAGGAAATGAACTACTTCATTTCCCTTATCACTCAATCAGTAGCCATTCAAATGTGTCTCTACTTCACTTAGTCAATCTTTCTTTGGCTCACTCGGACAGGACATGTTCGTGTTAGTTCGACGTAGCATGAAGTTCAACTAACAAAGTAATGAGCGACAACAGTGGTTAGTCTAATCACCCTGTTATGAACTTTATTTTCAACTTACATCAGTATTCGTGAACCAAAATAGAAGTACGTTAATCAAATATAATTTATTATTGTATCAACTTCAATCAACTGGTAAAAACAAACAAGATACTATTATATTTCTAGGATGACAATCCTAAGCCTGTTTAAGTAGTAGTATGAAGGAAAATCGACATACATTTAGAACTGAACTACTTAGTGTACAAACATCTCAGTCTTATTATCAGTTAGGAACTCGTTCTGATTTGCTGAACTAAATGAACTAATTTGTTAGGCAAAACAGAGACTACCTTTTTTGGCCTACACTTGTTTTTCCACTGCTGGGCAAAGATTTCCCCATAATCTGCCATTCTTCCCTATAGAATTTTCTAGAAGAGAGATACCTTATTACTCGTAGATCCAACCGTTTTTACTAAGTGGATTTTTCATCTTAATATCCTAAGAAAAGAAACGAAAGAAGACTACAGTACAGGAGCATATACAAATAATTTAGCCTTCTTGTGTTAATCACTCTTTTATCCAAATAGATTTTTAGAAAGGTTGAAATACAAGCACTAAAGAAAATAGACAACCGATCAAAAAATCTATAAGCTGAACACAGGAACCTGCGAATTGTACTCACCGCGGTCAATAGCAACATTGTTTGTTTGTAAAATAATTATAATGGCAGATACCCATTATTGCTCTAATACACAAAGTACGCAGTTACAGGTACCTATGTGATCATGTGTAAGTAAAGTAGGTAAGACTTATAATAGACCTGTAATATAGTGTGCTAAAACCCTCGTTAGCCATCGTAATTTATTGTTGCTCCGAATATATACCTGGCGATTATGGAAATATCACCAGGATCACCATGATGGGTTTGTTTGCAAGAGATTTTTGAACTGATTTCAAAACAGATGTTCTTGCATAACATAACACCATATTTTGGTATCGATACGGTCTTCAAAGGTTTTTATTTAATGGGAAGGAAAATATTTGTAAGACGCGTATTTTCCTTCACCTCTGAATGGATAGGAAAAGCCACAGGCCACATCGTAACGTGATACAACAGTGTAAGTAAGTTCATTAGCTACGGATTGCTATATAATAAAAACCTGAGACACCGGCGTTTGTTATCATTTCGTGTTTGGTTTCGAAGCGGCACAATCATCTGCATGCGATCATGCGAAACAGGTTTCATTTATTTGACGACTTGAGAAATATGTGGAAGTCCACAGTGACGGTCGTAACTTTAAGTTTACTTTTAACATTGTACGTTAGTGATGTGAACAGCGAGGAACGGCCTGTGGTGCGGACCCCGCTGGGGGAAGTAGCCGGGTACTATATGGAAACCAGGGGAGGACGACAAATAGCCGCATTCACCGCCATCCCGTACGCTGTCCCACCTCTTGGAGACCTAAGATTTAAGGTAGGTATTTTATATAATTCATACAAGCAAGCAAGCACATACATACATAGCGATATAGGATAAATTGATAACCTGTTTCATTTAGTTTGTTTTTAATTATATAATAGGTAAGTATATCAGATTAATTGTTGCAACAGTGATAATAATGATAACACAGTGTTTGATTTATTGTTCCGTTTGTATTAGACTACCTAGTTATTGGCAGCGGCTTCGCCCGCAGCTTAATTTCCCACGGGAACATAACACCGGACAAAAAATATCCAATATGCTTACCCAGGTTATGAACTATCTGCGTTCTTGTTGATGACACAGGTCGGTATTACAAATAATAATTATTTTCATTTGATGAATTAATTTCATAATTTAGTACTGAGTACTGACCAGTTTTATTAAACTATTACGCATAAAGATATTAAATAGAAAACAGATCAACGCCTTCATTAACAGTTTGGACTTTATAATAATACATAAATGTCTCTGCATTTATGAATGAAATGAAAAACATCTACATGTTTTTCATTTTTTCACGACACACCAATCTGTTTCAAATATATACTCATAATTATCATCATCAAGATTCGTATCTAGTTCATCATATCATACTTTGCCAATCCATACCAATCTGATATTATAATGCGAAATTACTGAGGTATATTTGCAAGGGTTTTATTGCTAGACCGCAATAAAAACCCAAAGAAAACGGCATGCATTTATGAAGAAAATTCTGTAAAACCGCCAGGAAGATATAACGCTAACGCAATGTCTATGTGTTTATGTTTAAGTAGATGCGATTTTTTTGGAATTGGTCTTGGTCAAATTAGATGTAAACATTTACAATATAATTGAAATGCCCAATTCCTTTATTTTATAATGTACCTATGTAAGAAAAAAAATACAGTAGGCACGTACCTACGTCAATTGCAACCTCGCTGTGCTTTTAATTAAAATGCTATGCATTAAATTCGTGATAACCACTTAAGCTGCTGCGTTTTGGACGACTTAACTATTAATTAAAAGAGAGGATTCTAGTCAGTACGTGTCTGACAGTCCTCATTTGAAGATTAAAAAAAGCATTTCATAAATAATAATATAGAAACTGTTCGGCAGGCTCCTGTTCCAATAGGACCATGGCAAGAAACATTAGATGCGACCACTGTGAGTCCAGTGTGTGTACAGAAGAACCCTTACGTTCGCCAAAAGGACATAGTGGGACAAGAAGACTGTTTGTATCTGAACGTTTACACACCAGTTAGTAAAAATGTGAGTATTTAATTAATCATTTATTGTTTAACTTTGTGATGCTCTACCAAACGAGGGAAGGACAAAGCCGCCGAAGTAAAACGAAGTATAATTAAAAGGTCGGGGCCGTTGAGATTTTTTTTACGTTGACGGCACTGGTCCCGATACATGTTCAAAGTTGGACAAACATGGATTTAAATTATCATATAATGTGCCTCGGTGTGTGTGCTTCAGAGGCGCTAGCATGGGTTCTTGGCGTTAACTTCATGTAAAACGCCGATTTTTGTATCGAAAATACAAGAATGCCACACCATTTAAGTCCAATTATGACCTAAAGGCACTTTTTTTTATTTGAGTTGGGTTTATTGTTGACTTTTGGCTTGCGATAGATCAAGCCAACCCAGAAGAAGCCTTTTCACTCTAACGGATATAAATAAATCCCTAGTAGTAAGTTCACGTTAAGTCGCGGGACTGAACGAATTACCGTGACCCCGGAACGTAAAGGGCTATTGAAGGACACCGTGGATTTTAGTCAGTACGAGTCTGACAGTCCCTCCCGCTCAGCCCTGGGTGGGAGGACTCATTTGATGATTAAACCACGATAAAAAAAAAGTAGTAAGTTAATATTTTATTAAGTAATGATTTAACTGTACGTCAGTCACTTTTTAATTTGTTAATTCGCAGGATGACAACAAAAAACTTTTACCAGTCATGGTGTTTTTGCATGGTGGCGGATGGATGTGTGGGGACGCCACCACACAGATGTATGGACCACAGTTTCTGCTTGATAGAGATGTGGTATTAGTCACTACGAACTATAGATTGGGTAAGTAACTTGCGCAATGTTAGTGTCAACATTTGTTCGAATATTTTACCGTGACTTAAAAATAAATTAAGTACACGTGTTACTTCAATTATTTTTGTATGAATTGCAGGGCCATTAGGTTTTCTATCTACTCAGGACGAACACTGTCCTGGCAACAACGGTTTGAAGGACCAGCAAGAGGCTTTAAGATTCATACAGAAGAACATAGAGAGTTTTGGTGGAGATAAGAACTCCGTCACGATATTCGGTGAAAGTGCTGGTGGAGCTAGTGTGCACTATCACATGATATCGGAAACTAGTGCCGGTAAACTACCTATTTTCAGTTACATTTAAAAGATATCGGATACCGATAACGAGGTCCTTTGATACTTCAAATGAACGAAAACTGTTTCTCAATCGAACCATCTTTTATCGGTGTTGTTGTCAAATGTATGCGTAAGCGCATGCTATCTCATCGGTTGAAGCGGTTCACTAACTCGTACGCTACGGTATATTCGTAGGCAGAAATATAAGTTTCCCGTGGATAGCCTACGCAAAACTAGTAATATTCAATATACATATATCCTCACAAGGTGTTTTAGTAATTTTCATTTTAAATTAAGTTTATGTTTTTGCACTAACAGTGCAGTAATGGATAATAGTACATATATAGGCGGACTGATTGAAAATTATTAATTTAATTTAAAAACACCTTAGTTATAGGCTGGTATCGACCGGATTAATTTATTGCTACTGCGCACATTTACGTCTGTGTTGTCGCTATTGTGGGAGTTCAAAGAACTTCCAACTATTGTGGTTGAGTGGAAAGTGTGAAAGTATTATTATTAGCTACAGAGGGGACAAAGTTTACTCTTGGAGCTGTTTCTTATGATTTATTATTACCAATCAACTCAAATTACTTACTATGTGAAGTTCTTAAATATATGCTTCAGATTATATGTTTACAAGTAAATAATTTAATACATACGAATACGTCGGTATATATGGCTTGATTTGCCTAATAAAATAACTGAGCGATTAATTTCTTCACAACATACACTTTCATCGATTCTAATCGCGAAGAGCCATAAATATCCCAGTCTGGAACATTTCCCAATCGGTTAGCTTGTCACATAATACAAACAATTGATTTCAGGGCTATTTCACAAAGGTATATCGGAGTCAGGTACTGCCCTAGTACCATGGGCTGAGGCCCCACCTGGTGAAGCTCTCCGGAACGCATTTCGGCTGGCTAAGTTTTTAGGTTGCCCTCAGTCGCCATCAGAAAAAATGATCAAATGTCTTCGCACAAAGGACAGCTATGATATCATCAACACAGAGTTTCGTTTTTATGTACGTTCACTTTGCTTATGCCTACACATACGGTTATATGTATACAATACACACATACTCTTTTATGATAGATTAGATTTATTTTATTTCATCTATGAATGTTCAATCATTGTGATTACTATTCTTTACATTTATTAAGTTATACGATGTAACCTTTTTCGTTTATAGGAATGGGACTATGAGCCAATGACCCCATTTAAAGCGGTTGTGGAGCCAGACCTTCCTGGGGCATTCTTAAAAAGGAGTCCTCGTAAAATTCCTGACATACCAGCAGTGCCCTGGATGACAGGCCTCACCACAGATGAAGGGTGCTTGAAATCAGTTTGTAAGAGTTCTTATTCCTAATGTTTCTTTAATAAAGCCGGACACCATGCATTATGTACGATCTGCTCAATAGCCTCCAAGATTTAATTTTGTTGAGATATTATATTGGTGTGGAGGCAACTTTTTTTGCAGTAATAAGGAACAATCCAAATCCAAGTCACAGGTCGACCTTATAGTTTATTTATGTTTCTTGATCACAAAATACAGAATATGAAAAAAATACACAATCCAGTTTTATACACGAGAGGTTTAAAAAGAAAAAAAAACACATAGTTTTTATGTGGTTTAGCTGTTTTTGTATTCGATAGGTATGTTTGAGCCGATATTACGTAAGAATTAATTAATGTATTCCGGTTTAGAATGCCAGTTAATATGTAGGTATCTTGTTTTGTAGGGATCACAGCGAATACGTCCAGATATGAAGAATTTGTATCAGCTTTTGATACTATCGCGCCAGTGACATTCTATTATGAGAATTCACCTTATGTTGACGAAATTACTAAGAGCATACGTCAAAAATACCTGAAAGAAAACGACCTAGCGGCCACACAGCGAGGAATCCTCGATGTAAGTATTTTAGTACTAAACTTTACTAAACCAGAGGAGAATAAGACCAGAAAACATTTTAAGCAACCAGTTCAATCTTATATTTATAATAGTTGTTCCCCGCGCTTTCACCCGCTGCTCGGCTCTTATTGGTCACAGTGCGATGTTATATAGCCTATATCCTTTTTATATCTAAAAAGGCCAATTTAAATATATAAAAATATAAATAAGAATTTTTCAATTCGAACCAGTAGATCCTGAGATAAGCGCATTCAACCAAACTCTTTAGCTTATAGTGTGTGCAACGACTATACAGCCTGTATGGTCGTTGTGTGTTTGTGTGTAGTTTAAAATAAGCTTAAGAATAAGAGATACATTAATTATTTATCTAGATGATTTTCACAGTAATTACCATTGTAGTTCGATGTTAATTTTATTTTAAAAACCCATAATAATTATTTAGGGCATATTCTCTTACGAGTACCTATTTGTACGAGGGTTGGAATAACCCTGACCAGCATGACGTTGTTTGGGACTCTCTGATAGTCTTTGTAAGTCCACACTCAACCACCCTCTGTCAACGGGCATTAACGCCTTTTTTTACAATCTAGGAATAAATCCTCTGTCTTGGGTACGTTTACAAACATATAAACTCATAAACAACCAGACCCAGAATAATTACATGTAGATCATAAACATGGTCATTTCTTAGATGCCACGGTACTTTTAATGGATTATTTAATTGTTTTGAATTCCTAATTATATTTTTTTTACATTCGGCTATGGACACTTTTACTTGCTACATCGTTCTCACATAATGTGTAATTACAACATGACAAATGATATATGTAACAAAGTAAAAAATACCTGATTGTAAAAGAGTGTCTACGGATTTTCTTGCCTATCGTATTTAATTTTTTTCCACTTGAAACAAATAATTTGATTTTGATGAAACAAATATTTGTTCGTGCGGGATTCGAACCCGCGACACGTAGCGCAGCGGTCAAACACTCAGCCATTGCGCCAATCGTGCCGTCAAATTCTATCATATCATATTGGTATAGACTATTTGAAATGAAGACTCATATTAATTATAATTATAAACTTTCAGAGTTACACAGATTCGTATTTCGCTTATCCTGCCGTAGAAGCCATTGAACTGGTGTTTAAGTACACGAAAAATCCCGTTTACCTGTATGAACTGGCTTACAGAGCTTCAAACAGCTTTTCACAAATATTCGGTGATCCTGAAGGAAACTACGGTGAGTTTTTTCTAGTGAATAGGTACTACTGTGTAGTAATAAGAATTTAAGAAACCTTCTATGCAACACTGCACTCTAGAACGTGCTCCTCGTCGCAACAGCCTCGATCGACCGATCGTTTTAATTGATAAAATCAAGGCTGTTTTTAGGGAACATCAAAACTTATGAAGAACGGTCAAAGGAGATTGCTCTGCGCCCATACATTGTTCGCCCTGGATCCAAAAGCATCGGAAAATTATATTTTGTGTTGTCGATCATTAATAAACTCCTATAAGATCTTATTTTTATAGCGGACTAGCTGCAGAATAGATATATTCCAAGAAAAGAATCAGATTTTGAGGTTATAATCGAACCATAACAATGAATATTAGGTGTAGTTTTTCATAGCTTAAATGATTTTTAAGAAACTGAAAAACAATATCATAATATATTTAGCTATTTTAAGCACCTACCTAGATAATTGGGTAGGTACCTATGCCTAGGTTGTCGTTTGAGCGGTACACAGTTCCGAAAATCACAGCCAAGTAAGTCGTTTTTTAAAGCGATTAGAGTCCGTTAAAATAGCCAAGTCGTAATATGCAATATCACAAAAGTCACCAAAACACACCGATACAAACAATTACAAACAGCAAGCGACGCTATTGTAATCATCAGTAGACTGACAGTGACAAGTGACTAGGGATGACGATTTGAGATCGATTAATCGAAGAATCGATTTTTCAGGTCTAATAGATCGATTTTTTGATCGAAAAAATTCTGATTTTACTGATAAGAGATCATTTATTTTCTTTCTTATTTTTCATAGAATGGATAATATTAACATTATAATGTAAACTTGAGAAAAAAAATCGATTTTTTAGAAATCGATCTTTAAGACCACGATTTTTTTGTAAATCGATACATCGGCTTACAATTCGCATCAATTACAATCAATTGGGCATCCCTATTATTTATCGACACGACATGACGTTTGATGAAGATGGCGGCCATTAATGTTATTAGTCGCGTTAAATGCTTTTTAATGTTCATTTTTGCATACAGCTAGTCCGTGTTACAAAAGTATTTGCAACTAATATAATAAAATAGACAGTTAATTATCGTGTATTTCAAAACATTTTGTGGCATAGGGCCATTTCGGACATTGTCCTTTGTCGTCCACTGAGGAATTTTTATTCACGGCTGTCACGGCGGTGAGCGCAAGTGTCGCAGTCAGTTCCTTAGTGAATACCTAGCTTTGGTTACAGCGTTGCGTGAGCTCTGAGGCCGCGATTCTCACAAGGCTGAATTTACAGAGAATACCACTGCTGCGCGCGCGGTTTAAACAGTATTTATATTAGAAAAAAAACTACACTATTTCAAATAAATGATATCTAATAAATGTAGTGATAGCATAGCAGAGGTGTACCTAATGATAATTAAACCCATGTACATTTCGCCGTTATTATAAATGGGGGTGAGCTGTTTTTTAGGGTTATGTACCCAAAGGGTAAAACGGGACCCTTTTACTGTACTTCGCTGTCTGTCTGTCTGTCACCAGGCTGTATCCCATGAAACGTCATAGTCAGACAGTTGAAAATATTCACTGATGATCTATTACAGTTTGCGCTATAACAAATACTGAAAACCAGAATAAAGTAAATATTATACTAAGTATTGGTTGTAGCGTGATGTAAGATGAAGACTATACATATAGCCTTCCTTGAAAAATGGACCATCCAACATATTTTTTTTTATTTGAAGCAGTATTCCTGAGATTAGCGCGTTAAACCTAACAAACAAACAAACTCTTATCTTTAAAAGTAATATGGATACATGAACATATCGTATTCTACGAAAGTTTGTACTCATTGCGCATAGGATGTACAATTGTACATGTTATCAGATCTATCCTGCGAACAGGAAATACTTAATAAGAGCTTTAGCTAGTTTTTATATAATGTGTTGCTCGTACATTTCAGGTGTATGTCACGCCGATGATTTGATGCATCTTTTCCCAATTGACTTCCTGGTAAAACCAATTTCCCCGGAGGATCTCAAGATGAGCGAAACTATTGTTACTCTATTTACAAACTTTGCTACTACAGGGTACGTTTATATGTATTATTCTTAATATTTTTTGCGAAACTTGATAGCATAGTAGTAAGTACCTATGTGTTGCCCACTTGTCCCATGGAACCAACATCGTAATCGCTAAAATATAATAAACAATTCCATATGAAACTTGAATATCGCCTGTACCCAAATGTATGGAACAGCTGGAGGCCTTAAAGGCTGCAGAAGTACTAAAATGGCATTCTAGACTCTTTATCTAGACACGCGGTAGCGTGTCAAGCCAGTGGCATAAGTTGCTTTTCAGTGTTTCTTTCATTTATCCTTCAGTCTTTACAACTTTTATTTTCAACCTCAACGGACCGCAACCATTGAAATGAAATGAAATGATGTTTATTTATGCAAGTAGGTTATATCAACACTTTACACGTCTTTTTATAAAACTATGTAGAAGGGGTACATTGTATGTGATCTATGCCAAAGGTAGTTTTTTAATTATTTTTCTTCCAGAAATCCCAACAAACCCGTACCCGTGCCACTGAAATGGGAGCCAGCGACCTCTGCACGCAATATGGAGTACCTTGAGATAGCAAGCCAATCAACGATGAAGAAGGACCTGGCGTCCCGCTCGCGATTCTGGGGCACCCTGCCATTGTGGCATAACGTGCGCAGTGACAGGTATAGGGACGAGCTATAGAAAAACTTGTAAATAAATAAATATTTAAAGAAGGAAGTATTTTATTTTTTGAACTAGCTGTGCCCCGTGATTTCACCTCCGCTGCTCGGCTCCTTTAGATCGAAGCGTGATGTTATATAGCCTTTAGCCTTCCTCGATTAATGGACTATCCAACAGTAAAATAAATTTTCAATTGCAATCTGGAGTTTCTGAGCGGGTTTAATGAAACAAAATCTTCAGCTTTATAGTGTTACCATAGATATCTTGACAAAAAGTAACGAAGGCTAAAAGAGAACAATTCTGACCGCCGAAATTGAAGATTTTAGTGATTAAAATGATTCTTTGTTCGCCAACCATGTCGACTAGCTGTTGATACACATTCCGGCAGGTGTCCACCAAGCACTAAAGTTTTTATATATAGTTTGTTTTGTCATCAGAACTTCATCGTTTGCCATGGCACAGAACTGGCAGTACTCATCAGTCTTCGGATCCTCATGTCTGCGTCGAAATCGATAGTACTGTCGCCATCTAAAATATCTATAGTATATTTCACGGTTTTCAATGATGTCGTTTAACTCCTTTGCTAAGTTTTTGGCTCCTAATGCATAAGCATTAATGTACGAACCAGGTGGCAAATACCTGAAAAAAAAATCAATTGATTTAGTGCCGTCTTTCACAAAGCAAAATATTACAATGGTGTTTATGTACTTGCCTTGAATAATCAGCACCACCGTAGACCACGGGTACCGTATAATGATCAAGAGCGTACAAAATCTTTTCCGTAACATAATCCTCACTTATAGCATTTTCAAAAGCAAAATAAAAATAGTAGTTTTTTTCCAACTCGCTGAGACATCGAGGCATTATTGATTTTGGACACTGAAAACTACCGCATGAACCGTACACATCAATGTTTAAATTGTAATCACGCAAGTAAGCTTGAAGTTCATTAACGAATTCTTCTCTTTTACTTAATGTGTTACAATTAGAAACGAACCAAGCGCCCGCTTTCGACTTCGACGAAAGTTTCAGTTTTAAAGCTTCATCAATAGGGGTCATTTCGTCCACGATCCACCAATCCATGTTGACGCTGGGTCCAATAACGCTGTTATTCATATCTAAAACGGCGATATACCCCCAAATGGCATCAGAATTCAGTTTATACGTCCATGTCCAGTTGAAGAAATTATCCCAATTGTCTTTACAAATAGGATAGTTGCTTGCAGCTTCAATATTTGCGTACACATATTTTTGGCGAAAACTTCGAAATCGTGGTAGTTGGTCACTGCTCTCAATCTCTGTTAGTTGAGGTCCGTTAAATGCAATAATGTCGTATTCAGTGTAGTCTCTTAAGAGTTGCCTGTTACTAGTAACATAACAATTGGTGTATTCACATTTCTTCTTTGTAAAGATACTGTTTCCTTCACCGAAGTATAGGAATGGATAAGTGTTAGGGTTTGTCCAAAGCAGGATATATTTGGTTTTAGTTCTGGGTCTGACCGTATATGTCATAACTTCCGTTGTTGTTTCATGGAATGGTCTGTTTGTTTCACGTGGGATTTCCTCTTCAGTTTTCTTTATATAGCTTGTGTTATTTAAATAAAATATCACGAATAATAATGTCACAGTAACAAAACAATACACTGATTTAATTTTAATGCTTTTAAAATTGACGTGCATCATTCAAGTCTGTAGAAACATTATGCGTGTCTTTCACCTAAATTGTTTACAGCTTGGCTTTGTTTACAGATTACATACTTAAACCGTGTATCTGTTTTTCACGACAATTGTTAAGCAAAAGCCACATTTTTAGTCACGATTTTTTCAGTTTTGAATATTTCTGTTATCAGGACAAAATTTTACTATAAGGGGCAAGGATAATTAGGTATTGTTTTATTTTGGAAGAGAAGTGTCATTTTGTGATGTTTTCGAAACAGCCATTCGAATATTAGTTGCATTGTGACGTGTATATATTTTTATACATATTTAACGCCTGAGTCGCGAAACGTAAAGATTTTTGTATAAAAATTTTCGATTGCGGACAGTACTTGAACCTGCTACTTTCCGGTTCAGTACTCGAATTCTCTTTCTGTTTATGTCGTATATTATGAGTACATAGTCCAGTAAAACTCAGTAAAACCAATATAACTTAGTTGGTTATTAACAGTTTGTTTTAGAAGCTAATTTCAAGATTACTGTTATGTTGTACCTCATTTTAATGAGAATCGTAAACCTGGTACATATACCAGGCGACTGAGCTCTGCTCCGGTGCATACTAAAGCAAATCCAAAACAAAGTCAAAGTCAGGGTCAACCAGCATGGAAGGTCCAATGCCACGCAGACGGCGACCGCAACGGCGAAATTATGAAACTGTGCATGTAAATCTTCTTATGTGAAAATACTGATAAAACGTTTTTTACCAGACATGCGATCTAGTTAGACTAATTACACACAAATATTCTCTATTTTCTATTGCTTTAATATCCTGTTGTGTCTTTGTGATTCTATGAAAAACCCATTGTACACGCTTGTGATTGTGACAAAGTAAGTTTATTAGGATTATGTTTCCTCTTGGTAAATAAAACGGCTGATGCTGATAATGTTCTAAGTAATTTAACAAAGATTAGAATGTATTGTTAATAACTATATTACGAGTAAATACCTAACCGTTTTCACAACAGACTGTTACGTAGATTTGTGCAATTAAGGTATTAATGCAGTACTAACTTAATTTCAATTAATTAGTTTATGACATACACGTGTAAGTGGCTGCTCCCTGTCTACTGTACTAGTATTCTAGTGGTGAGGCATCAAACATTTGTTTTTGACACTGAATCTAACATCTGATACTAATGACAATGATGAAACTCACCGGCCTGGTGGCCTACCATGACGTCTTAAAGCGAGAGTAATTCCACTGTGGGAACGAGACAGAGCTATACAAGTCTTCTAGCGCCATCACGTTCCCACACTGGAATTGCTTTCGTTTGGTAGGCCACCTGTACTCTCCCGAATCCTCCATTTATTTTGATCCTTTGTTAAAATACATTAAAAATATAAAAAATAGCAGTTCACCAGCATCGGGAATAAAAAAAAATACGCGCCGTGTCCAGGAGTACTGCCTTCTGAATCAAGCGCTTGATCCAGCTACCAAGCGAGAGCCTCCTCCGGTGTTGGTTGAGGCTCTTGGCAAATAAGCCATTGGCAGACACGACTATCAGCATAATGACTGCTGTATTCACATCCCGCATGAATTATTTATTGTTAAAGTTGTCAAGGTCTTCATCACCAAGTACCCGCTTACGTAACGTAAAATATTAAACTCATTACCTATTTGTTATTTTGGTTAGTAAAGAATGTGTGAATACCTACACCATTCCGGTTCTCTGAGGCTGTAGCTTTGAATTGTCAAGGTTACCTAATGCAATAATCATGTTACTATGTTACTACTATATGTAGAGTCTACTTATCAAACTCATGATCAGTTTCTTAACGAATGACGACTGTCGAATATGTATTAAATAATGGCGGAATATTCTATGTATAATATATAGCTATAAAGTATATTAGTAGAACAAAGCAAGCTCGAAAAGTAGTCTTGAAACATTTTTCAGGTGTCCATCCCCTTACACAACAGTTGAAGATTCAATATCACCCATTATATGTATAGAGTAACAAGTACCTTCGAGTCTCAATACATTCGTGTCTGTGAAATAAAAATAAATAAATAAATAAGGTGTTGATTTAACACCTTATTTATTTATTTTTTTTTATTTTTTTTAGGGTGGCAAAATCATCAAATGAGTCCTCCCGCCTTGGGTGGGGCGGGAGGGACTTCTATCTAACTAGGGACTAAAATCCACCCGTGTTTCTTCGGATGCCCTTTACTTGGTCGGACGGCGAGCTTACCCATTACTCGCCGTCCGCCGCTGTGCCCTCTGCTATTCAGAGGGACACGCGTTGGAGCGTCCACCCGACAGGCTAGTCGCATACGGGCAAAGAGACCCCTCAGGCACACAGTGACTAAGGAAGAATTTTTGCCCGCATCCCAGGGTGCACCGGCCCGAAAAACTGGTCTTCCCCCCGGACGTATCCGAGAGGGAACTCCAGTCCATGGGCGCACGTGGAGGTTTCCTGTCTTAGCACCCCTTTAACACCTTATTAAGATAACTGTTGATTTAACAAATATAACCTTGTAATGTGATTGAAATAAAACTTTATGTTAATTTGATAATAAAGTTTAATCAACAGGAAGTGGTAACATATTCAATGGACCGAAAGAAGAAATGAATAAATGTTAAAAATACAAGATTTAAACAGATATAATATGGGAATGATAAGAAATTCTGGCAGGGTTCTAACCCCAGACTCTGACGCTGTTGTCCCAGGAGCAACTGGCCAATGCAACGCCATTGGGTGACATAGAAATGGAAGTCACTCGGTTCTCGTGAGCATGAAGAGTACCTGGAATAAATATTAAATTTGTTTGTTACTTCAACTATTTACGGAAGCACCTTCAAGGTTGTGTTTCGTCAATAACATACCAGCACAACATACCCGTACTAAGCATTGTTAAAGCTGCGTAACAGAATTGTGGATCAGAATATCCTTTTTACAAAAAGGGCCTTTTTGGTGGTCTCATGCATTAGGAATGGATCTTGCAGGTCTAAAAAAGGTATCCTCTCAACGCAAGTCCCAAGAAATCCAAACGATCTAAAGCCTATAATTGAAACTGTTGCGTATGGATTTTAAATTATTGTATTTTTTTTTCTAGGCTGGTCATTTCGTTAATTAATATGGAAAGTAGCGGATTACAGCGAGAAAATCCTTTGAAAAAGAAGCTTGGGGACGGGCGTTGTAAGTATTTGATAGCTAATGAAATGAGCCATCATCTCGTTCAAGTCCGTCTCGTACCTACTGATTAAAACTCTAGCTATAGGGACCTCGCGGTTTCATCCACCACTCGGGGCTTAGGCCGCTATCCCACTGGCGTTTTACGAGCGTTGGCGTCTCTACACGTCTGCGCAGAGTCAACGTTGCGCACACGCGTCGTTGACGCCGCGATTCTTAGTGGCAAGCGTTCGCCTTGCGACCGCGCAACGTTAACCTCGGGATTATTGGCCAAAGTAGGTATTATGTGCGCGACGTTAACGGTGCGTTCAGCGGACGTTAAGCAGACGCCAGTGGGATAGCCTTAGGTATAGGTCGTAGCATCATATTAAACAGCCTGTACCGCTCCTCAAGAATGGGACTATCACATGCAAAAATATATTTATCAAATTCGACTGGTAGTTCTAGAGCTCAGAGATTATCGCGTTCACAATAATCAAACTCTTCAGCTTTATTATAATACTAGCACTTTTCCCGCGACTTCGTCCGCGTGGTTTACGTACTTTCCTAATTCCCCCTTTTCACCTCCTTAAAGGTTAAATTTCCAAAAACCCCTTCTTAGTGCTCCCCTACATTATAATAGGAAGCCGTGTGCAAAATTTCACATTCCTAGCCCCAGTAGTTTCGGCTATACGTTGATATGTCAGTCAGTCAGTTCTCCTTTTATATATATACTTAGATATGTATAAAAGCGTAGATATATGTCATATATCAAGCTGATGTTCTTTCAGGGGCATTAATTTCTACTTAGGGATTGTTTTAGGCACTACACGAGAAGATAGGTACGCGACTTGCTCTCAAGTTACTCAGGTTGGTAGTTGCCACAATATTTCTTCGCTTTTTATGTTTTCTTTTACCGATTTGTAGCAAGACTCTTCTGAAAGTTTAAAGATAAAACGAAATAAAATTGTTCATTACCAGTGTGGTTGACTTTGAGGGTGTCCCAGGAATGCACGTTATTATCGTCTGATCCAGCGAGCAAATATCTTCCGCTTAGTGACAGTCCTAAACATAATAAATAATTAACCATAAACATACTATATTTTCTATAAAAAGTTTTGTAATGTGTTACGTTTTAACGACATGGAGAATATTTAAATAAAAGTAATCTTTGAAGATTCACAAGAAATATATTAATTATACTTGAGCAGCTTACATGGGCACGACGACATATTTGTGACCAAGTCATAGACTACAACCATAGACTAAACATACTCAATACACGTTCCTTTTTTTTTTAAAACAACTTAAACAATTATCCTATAAAACAAGTTTCAGACTTACAAGACAGACTTTGAAATAAATCATAAACATAAGCATAAAAACTATAAACTAACTTTACTCAGTACTATAATCAACAAATCTAGCTGGGGGCCTAACCTGCCTGCCACTCCTTGTTCTTTTAATACCGTCATTCTGAAAACTCACAGTATTTTTATCAATTTCAGTTCTTACAGGTGATGCTGAACTAGATGGAGTAGGAGAGACAGGAGTTGGTTGTCTTACTGGAACCAAATGTTGTCTATTTCTTCGGAATATGCCTGTTGGTGTTTCAACTACATATGATCTTGGCTCATCAGAATATTTAAGTATTTTTCCAGGACTCCAGTTAGCATTTGGATCCTTCTTATACATAACATTCTCTCCTTCCTTCAACAATGGTAAGTCTTTCGTTTTTTTATCATAATAAAATTTTTGTTTTTCTTTTTCAAATGATTTCAACTTAATATAATCTTCAACTGGAACTACTTTAGGCTGCAGAAGATGCAATGCTGTTGGTAGTTGCGTTCTCAGTTGTCGTGACATCAGTAACTCTGATGGTGATGGTAATTTTCCTCTTGGAGTTGTTCTATACTGAAGCAATGCTAAGTAGACATCATTCTTCGACTCATGACATTTAGATAGTATTCTTTTAACTATTTTAACTCCAGATTCCACTAGTCCATTAGATCGTGGCAAATATGGACTTGAAGTTGTATGCTGAATGGACCAATCTTGCAGAAATTGTTGAAATTCAATGGAGTTAAATGGGGGTCCATTATCGGACATACAGTGAACAGGTATTCCATGGCGACTAAATACAGATTTTAAAACTTCAATTAAAGTTTTTGCACTTGTGGAATTGACTTTTGCCATTTCGATGTAATTAGAATAATAATCCTCAATTACAAGATATGTTTGTCCTTTAAAATCCATGTAATCAATCCCAACCTTTTCAAAAGGAAAACTAGTAATAGGATGTGACATTAATGGTTCAGGAGGATTTGCATTTCGATGTGACAGACATGTAGTACAACTTTGTACTAAATTTTCTATATCATGTGACATTAAAGGCCAGAATACAATTCCTCTTGCAAAATTCTTGGACTTTTCTATGCCTTGATGACCACTATGGATAATTCTCAAGATATCCTTTCTGAGATCAGTAGGTATAACAAGACTTGTACCTTTAAAAACTAAATCACCTTCAGTATGTATCTCATGTCGATAATTCCAGTAGGGATGTGTCATCAAATGAGCTTGCGACTTGCATGCAGGCCATCCTTCTTTACAGTACTTCTTCAGCAACTGCATAGTATCATCACTGTTAGTACCTTGAACGAGCCACTTCAGTTTCTCTACTGAAACAGGTAAATTATTCATTAACATATTAACATGAATAATAATTTCTTCATCCATGTCTTCACTAGTTTCAGGTAAGGCAGCTCTTGACAGTGTATCAGCAATAAACATCTGAGATCCAGGTTTGTATTCAACTCTAAGATCATAGGCTTGCAATTTCATCATCATCCTTTGTAGACGGGTAGGTACCTCAGCTAAAGGTTTTTTAAATAATGTGATCAAAGGACGGTGATCAGTTTCTACAATGACAACTTGACCATAAAGATATTGGTGTAATTTTATACAGCCAAAGACAATTGCATACAGCTCTTTCTCAATTTGAGCCATTCTTTCTTGACTTGATGTTAAAGTTTTAGATGCATAACAGACAGGATGTCTATTTTGTAATAAAACAGCTCCTACAGCAGACTTACTTGCATCTACAGACAAAACTATAGGTTTTTTAACATCAAAATGTGCTAAGACAGGCGCTTGACAAATAATATTTTTAAGACGACAAAATACTGCATCATGACTAGAATTCCATTGCCATTGACTTGTCTTTTTAAGTAGATCTCTAAGAGAATCTGTCTCTGATGCCAAATTTTTAATAAATGGACCAAGATAATTTAATAAGCCTAGAAAACGTTGAAGATCCTTGAGACAAGTTGGAGTAGGCATTTCTTTTATAGCACGAACTTTTTCTGGATCAGGAGATATTCCATCTTTGGAGAAGATATGACCTAAATACTTAACCTGATTATGACCAAAAATACATTTGTTTTTGTTAAACTTTATATTTACTTCCTTTGCTCTTTTAAAAATATTTTCCAATCTTAAATTATGTTCTTGAAGATTAGGTGCATGTACTAAAATATCATCACAATATACTAAAGTACCAGGTAAGTCTCCAAATGTTTCTGTCATAATTCTATGAAAATGTTCTGGTGCACAACTAATACCAAAAGGCATACGTTTGAAGCGATATCTTCCAAATGGCGTATTGAATGTACAGAGCCTAGAACTTTCATCATCTAGCTGTATCATCCAAAAACCACTGCTGGCATCCAGGGTCGAGAATACTGTAGATCCTGCTAAATTAGCTCTTACCTGATCTAACGTAGGTATAGGATAGTGTGACCTCTGTATCGCATGATTTAGATTTCTTGGATCAAGACATACTCTGAGTTGTCCGTTCTTCTTTTCTACTAGTAAGAGAGAACTTACCCAAGCTGTCGGTTCAGTCACTTTAACTATGACATCCAATTTCTCCATGTCTCTTAATTCATTTTTCAGTTTCTCATGCAGTGCGAATGGAACCTTGCGTGGAGCATCCACCTTTGGAGGTATATCTGGGTTAACAGAAATATGTAACCTACCAGGCAGACAACCCAGGCCCATGAACAAAGAACTATAATTAGACAATATGACATTAATTTCACTTGATTGAGTGACTTGACTTTGTAGCTGATAAACTCTTTTTATCATGCCTAATTCACTGCATGTATCTCTACCTATTACAGTAGGAGAATTTACTAGTGCTATAATAAAATTAATATTATAACATTTAGACTTATGTTGTTGTACTAAATTACATTTTATTTGATATTGTCCTAATATCTTAATGTTATTTCCACTATAAGATGTTAATTTAGACAAACAGGGTGACAATATAATATTAGGTAAATTCAATGACTTGAAGGTACTTAAAGACATTACATTAGCATCACTACCAGTGTCCAATACACATTTAAAGTTTACACTGTTTGTTTGTAGCATGACTGACCACTCACCTGTTTTATTACAGATATTATCATTACCTTTCAAGTGACCAACAAAAAGTTGCATTTCAGAAGTTTCTTCTTCCTTATCTATTAAATTTACCTTCTTTTTGAAACACATTTTAGCATAATGACCAATTTTGTTACATAATCTGCATTGTACATTGCTCGCAGGACACTTAAATCTGTGAACTTGACCACATTTAGTACATAATGGCTGTGATGACTTAGCTGATGACTGCTGGAACTTGGAAGATTGTGGGTTAGATACTGAATTTGCTCTAGACTTTGAATGATGTTGGTATGAAGACTTTTGATGATTGCTGTTTGACGGCTGACTTTGATTGCGATTAGATGAATGATGCTGAGACAACTGCATGACAGCACAGCTTGATTCCAACTGTTGTACTCTTCTCTGCGACATATCTAATGTTTTAGCGATAGAAATAGCTTTTTCTAAAGTTAGCTTTTCTTCTGTTAGTAATTTTTCCTGAATAAATTTATATCTTGGATGCATATTACAAACAAATATGTCCATTATTAGGCGATCGCATAGTTGTTCAAATTCACAAGAAGCACTTTTTTGCCGTAGTATAGTAACAAATTCATCAATTGTTTGATTTTCTTCCTGACGATATGTGAAGAAATTATGGCTTTCAATCATTAGATTTATTTTAGGTATGAAGTATTCATCAAAACATTGTATAACCTTTTCGTATTTTACGTTGTCTTCATCCAGCCCAAATGTATTAAAAATATCTAAAGCTCCGCTTCCAATATAAAGAAGTAAGACATTTACTTTCCGGTCTTCAGATTCATGTATCATACCACTCGCCTTCATAAAGATTTTAAACTGTTGCCTCCATTTCTTCCAGTTGTGACTTACATTTCCTACCAATGAAAGTGGTGAAATGTTTCCATTTAAAGATATATTTTTCATCTTTTCAGTTTTTTCCGACATGACGCTCAATTGTTTTTTCTTCGACTGTTCGACTTATTGACTCAACATTATATTTTAATGTTTTTGACTGGAATTCTTCACTTCTGACACCATGTTACGTTTTAACGACATGGAGAATATTTAAATAAAAGTAATCTTTGAAGATTCACAAGAAATATATTAATTATACTTGAGCAGCTTACATGGGCACGACGACATATTTGTGACCAAGTCATAGACTACAACCATAGACTAAACATACTAAATTCTATTTACTGCGTGCCTGTGGTACAGTGACGAGCAACAAAAGTCAAAAGCGATTTTATTGCTAAATAACATTTCGTAAACGTAAACGTTCGTTCGTTCGTATACAGTGGAAGAAAATCGCTTTTAGATTTTTATTGCACGTGACCTTTATCTTCAGATAATAACTTGAAAGTTATTAAAAAGTACCTAACCGAAACTGTAATATGCATTTATATAACCTCGTATATTTCACGGAGTCAACTACCTACTACGTCTAGTTGTTAAAAGTTGTTGGCGTTGACCACCGTGTCTCGGAGAGCACGTTGGTCCTGCGCCTGTTCTTTCTGCGGTTGTGTCGAATTGCCTTCCCATCGAAATATGAGAGTAAATGACCGGTAAGTTAAACTGTGTCTGCCCCCAGACATAAGTAGGTAACTATATTAATTTTTAACTCCTGGGTTGATGGCCAATGAGACCGAAAGCTGTCAGGGACAATTCGACTTCTAGTTTATGTATCTTTTGTAGAGTAGAATCATTGTGTTTTTTTGTAATGGAGCTACCCTTGTGTCATAGTTAATTAAGTCCCCTCTACTAACCCCACATGCCTCTGCGTGCCTACGTGGCTAGGAATTATATAGATTATAAAAATTCCAGGTTTCTTCGCGATATTTTCCTTCACCGGTGTCAGTGATGTCCAAGATATACTTTAGAAAGTGCAGACGCCAGCACATCACCTACCTCAATCTTTCAAATTTGTTTTATAGATATAAGGTTAATGTTTTGTTGGTAACATTTGATCTGCTGTCATCTGTACAAAATTGCGTTGAAAAATAAATATTACTTAGTATTTGCCTGGGTTTAAAGAGGTTGCACCGACAACTTGGCACATGAGGCCTCTGAACCATCACGACTTACAACTAGTAGAAATGAGTAGCAACGTACCACAGCTGGTGAATCCGCCGGCTCCAGGCGGGGTGTAGTGTCCAATCTGCTGGTCACTGCGGATGTCGAACAGCCGTGCAGTCTTATCTTCAGACGCCGTGGCGAACGCATGGCCACTATTGTGGTACTGTGAATATTTGGACTTATTATTATTAATTAACACTTTTAGTTTTGTTTTTTTGCTTTTTCAAATAGTGAATCGACTATACCTCCGTCATAATGATAGTACAAATATAAACTCTTTTCAGAGTGTTCCTTAAACTTTGTCTCACAATAATAAGTAGTTGTGTTGTCGGTGTAGTCATAAACAAAAATATTAATAATTTTTAAAATTACATCAAAAGCAGATCTGGAACTATACCAATAATACTAGTGGGAATCGAAATCGAACTCACGTCACATAATGAACACATTTATTAGCCAATCGCTCAGCCACTGGGCCAAATGTGCCGTAACTAAAACGTGCCATCAGAATCATACTTACCATGTGTGTATGTGTGTCATGTCTTTTTTTTTAAGTAGTTTGGCAGTTTTCATCAAAAAAAGACGCTGTAGGTACAATGGTACCGTTACTGCCGAAGGAGAAATTGATTTGTGAAATGGAAGCGTTCACAGATTAATTTTCTAACCCTAATATTGTCATCCTAAGCTTAACCATGTCACTAATCAAGTACCTAGATGTTAAAATTAAACACATGTACTCACACATACGCTGTTGACGTCAGCTTCGTGTCCGAAGAAAGTTTGCTTGGCTTTCTCATCCCGAATGTCCCATAATTTACAGGTCTTGTCCACCGAGCCAGTCACGTACGTCTTCATGTCTAATAAACATTGTTATTGCTATAAGATTACATAGAGAGACGAAGGTAGGTTTGACCAAATGTTTACACATTAGTAGAAATCTTAGATACTTAGTTCTCGGTTCAAGTCAATAGATAGAAGTACAGCTTCTGCTGAGAAGCTTAAGCTTTGTCAATGTTTAAATAAAGATGATGCAAGGCAAAAGCTGAAAAGTTAGCTAGTCAATTTGATGTTTTTCTGTCGAGTGGTCTAATGAGGTCCCGCGATCCATTTAGGATCGGGTTCGAGTGTTACTGGGTTTTTCTTTAGGAATTGTTCGTTAGCAGCCACGGAACATGGATTCGTACCCGGTTAATGGCAATAGGCTTTCCCCCTACCCCCACTAAAGGACTTAAACATAACTTTGCGAAATGCACATGTACAATTAGGTACACCTCTGCCTAACTCTTTGGGGATTATAAGCGTGATAAACTATCATATTTATAAAAGAAATATTAAAAAATAAAAGATTTGCTGTGCACCTGGTGACAGAGAAATAGTGACGACATCACCAGCGTGAGCGTCGAACTCCATCTCTCGTTTGCCTACTGCCAAGTCCCAAACGCATCTGTGACGAAATCAAGATTATATTATTCTTATAAGTGTGACATCATTGTATCATGTATTCTGTGGTTCTGTAAATCTTAATCTAAAAGTTATAAAAAATTGTTGAACTTACATCTTCATGTCTCCGGAGCCAGTGATGAGGTGGGTGTCGTCAAGGAAGCGGCAGCTGCTGAGGAATCCCTCGTAACCAGCCAGCTCGCGCACCATTTTGGCGGCGCCGGTGGAATCGCGGTTATTCACGTCATAAATAGTACACATGTTGTCCATTCCACCACATGCTGGAAACAATTTTAAATGTTCAGTAAGTGTGTCGGGGGACACATTGTTTCAAAACCAAAAACATGAAAAGATCCTCATATATGAGAGCCAAGAAAAATCTCGTCAATGTCAGCTTTCAAAAATTCCATGATGCTGTTTTTGTTTTAGTTAAAATCAGCCTCAAGAGACCTTTCAGTATTTTCTGATATTCCCCATAGTTTCGGATATAGCCATCGACGCCCTGTTGGAAAATTCACCCTATATTAGCAAAGGAATAATTATCTGTAATTATTTCAGAATTGTATGGGGTACGGGAGACGGTTACAAAATACACCACTGCCTTTGGACCACAGGAATTAATATTAACAATTATTAACAACTCAAGTAAAAACTTATACATATTTTAATACCATTTTTATGTTGACAGTTAAAAATGCCATTATAAACAATTTATTACATATTTATCAGTTATACACCTAAACCGCAGCTAAAGCAACAACAGACGGGTTGTTGACATTGTTTCAGCACAATATTTACTTTTACTGCTGAAGCAAACAGGAGCCTTATCTTCTTACATCATGTAAAACTAAATGATGTAAGTCTCGCAAAACATTTCGAAAAAAAACCCACTAGTAAATTTCAATTGGGCGAAGCCGGGGTAGTTCACTAGTTAAAACTTAAATTAACTACTTCTTGTAGGCCGAAGATTTGTAAGTACATAAATTCGTTACACGACACCGACGTGTAAATATAGACTCTGGCTGGCTTACAATAAACAAGAAAGGCAAAAGACAGACTTTTGTGTCGCCATTTGTAACTGAATTATTACGCCACGTTCACGACCGTACCGTGGAGCAATCGCTACCTAGCTCACTAACCGATAAGGACAAGGGCCGAGCTGACAGCGAATTGTGTTCGCTTCAATAAGCTAGTCAGCATCACTGACGGGTTATGTCTCCGAATATTGTGAAAACGTTCGAGTTATCACGACACTGGAAAGAAACACAAAGGAAAATTGAACAAAAGGGTGGGTTTTAGTCGATATGAGTATGACACACCCATCCGAACCATACTGCATGTGCGGTAGAAGTATCTAGCGAGAGAAGTCGCTTGATGATTTCTCAATAGTAAAAATTAAAGGAGAGTTGCGTCTACAAATACACGGCACAGTCGTACCTCTCGTAAAGAAACTATGACACGTCAAATGTATGCTGGAGAGGCAACTGAATGGCGAGTGGTAAACTGGGCCTGAGTACAGATCCGCCCGAAATGACTGCAAGAGGATTGGGACGCCACAATTTTGTTTTTTATTTAACAGCTTCAATAGACCCATGTTTTCTCATGTAAATGCACACAATACTACACAGGTTGTGATTTTCCGGTTTCTTTATACAGGCTGTAAGAGACATTGACGCACAAACGGATACTATGGGCTCAGGACATGATTCTAGACCCCCCGTGTTGGAATTTTTCGTCGGTTTTTTCCGGAGTTTTTTTTTACTTTAGACTGTTCATAATCGTTATTCTTACTTAACCCAATGATATTATTAATAAAAAAGTAATTATTTCACTAAACGTAGCAATGTAAATAATACTAGAAATGGGTGTTTTCTCAGCTGTTTATAAAAGTTCAAATAAAAGGTCATGGTATACCTAAATACTGTGTCCAGTACCGCAGTACCTATAGTACCTAATGCGCGGCACACTATTAAAAAAAAAACAAATATTAAAAAAGAAACCGACGAAAAATTCCAACACGGGGGCGTCCAGAATCATGTCCTGGACCCATGGTAACTGTTTGTGCGTCGATGTCTCTTACACCCTGTATAAAGTTTACATGCACGACCAGTACCGATCCGTACCGACCTGTGTGTACAGACAACTTGCTTCTTCATAAAAGCACCCTAACGGTTAGTAGGTAACTATAGTTACCGAATCTAAGCGTCAATGGAGCACTGAATGACTAATATTTGAAGATTGGTATCAATTAATGTAGGTACTCTTTCGAAGTAGATCACCCAAGATCATGGTGATCTTGGGTGATCTACTTCGAAAGAGTAAGTCAATGTACGAGTCAAAGTACTCAAGCAGAGGTGACGCCATAATATGACAAAATGACTGAGTGCAAATTCTTTTCTAATAAAATTTATTATCTTCATAACGTACCTATCTTGTTAATGTTATTTTTACATATCATTGTTCATTTAAGAGGAGCGTGCATGTTGTCATAATATGGCGTTCTCTTCCTCGTTTTTGTCGCATGGTAGATAATTATATTGTTTACCAACAAAATTTCCGGATGGTGCAAATGCGACGCTCATGACCCAGGCGGAGCGCAGCGGTATCACTTGCACCTTGTTGCCGCTCCAGGTGTCCCAGATGATCAGCTTCCCGTCCAGTGAGCCCGTGACGCAGTGCCTGCACAAGACAGCTGTTTATTGTACTACCCGCTCCAACGAAATGCTATATTTTTTTTTAATAGTATGTTGGAGTATCTCTAGTTTAAAAGAACATGTGGATTATCCACATATTGTTTTAAACTATTAAAACTAGAATATTATCCGCGTGTTGTACAGTTGTAGCTATGCCTATGTACCTAAATACATTCACAATTAAAATATTTTTTAATACAACAATATTAGAACTTCGGCACTGCACTAGAGATGGATAACACGTAGTATTTTCAAAATCATTTTTCGTTTTTTTTTTCTGTATCTGAATCGTAACGCTCCTTATACATGTAATATAGCCCTTAGCGGTAGGATTCTTGCAGATGACTTTCTCGAATAGAATTATAATAAACGTGTATATGTATATACTTATGTATCCTGTCTTCGATTAGAGCGATGAACCGATCACAACGTTGTATTCGGTCCATCGCACTGACTGTCTATAATTATACATTGAACATTTTATTACTAAGACATTACACAATTATATGACAGCTAAATGCACTCTAGTACCTAATTGATACTAATTAGATTAAAAACTGGTACTTAGCAAATATTTAGTTTAAATGAGAGAAGGAGGCAGGTGCAGGCTACGAAAATATATGATAAGGAGTTAGAAATACTCTACAATATTCAGTGCCTACAATTACGATTAGGTACTTCATGTAATATCGTAAATAAGTTCCTATAATAAAATAATATTTTAGCATTCCTTTTCCGGGTATAAAATATCTGATAGTTTGTCTTGCATAGTGAACGGGAAGGAAAATATACAAAAGTGGAACCCAACTTCCTAATTATAATGTATGTTGAGTCAAGAACGCATGTTGTATTCAGGGAATAGCTATAAAGGCAAATATGTGTCAAACGTTAAAATTAGCAAGCAAAATGCTACCATCGCATTTATTTTTACATTACATTATCTTCGCACAAGTCAAGATTCGGACAAAATGTTCCATATTGTAGAAGTTCGTAATTCAGGTTTTATTGCATAAAATATCAAATTACCTTTAAACCTTACCTTATAAATTCGTACTCACCTGGAGTCTCCGCTATAATGCACGGAGTTGACCTTATTGATGTGTCCTTTTAATGTCTTCTTCGTCACCAATCTTATCTTGGGCACGTCTCCTAAATCCGCACATTTTTCAGCTAGCTTCGCGTCGGCTAACTTTTCTTGATCGGCCTGATGAAGGGCGTATTACTATTAGTTATGAATTGTTTTTCGTCCATTTCCACCCAACCATAAAATGCGCACAGTAAATATTATTATAATGACCAGCTTGGTTTGTCTGGATATTCTGTGGATACCTTTACTTTGGCGATCAAATCAGTCAGCTCTTTTTTCAGGGCCGTTGTCTCCGGGTCTTCCTTCGGCATTTTTCCGCTGATCACTACCACTGAACAGTTGTATGACTTAGTCCCGCGACTCGTATGAACCACTAACACAACTGGGCCCCGGTCTTTAATCTCATTTGCGTAAATTGGATTTCAATTTACTGCTCAACCGAAGCTTTATATGTGCCAACTAATGTGCTGCTTACCACAATTTATGATGTTACTGGTAAAAGTAATAGTGAGCAAAGTCATCTAAGTATATATATTTTTATCGTGGTAAAATCATCAAATGAGTCCTCCCACCTAGGGCAGAGCGGGAGGGACTGTCAGACTCGTACTGACTAAAACCCACGTTGTCCTTCAATAGCCCTTTAAGTTCCGGGGTCACGGTAATTTGTCCCGCGACCCCGGCAGGCTTTGGCCCTCTAGAGGGGGGCCAACGTCATTTCGCGGACTCTCTTTGAGGCGCGCGTGAAACACAACGCGCCGTCGACCCGGGCATGGTCCATGGTCAGACAGCAAGTTGCCCATTACACGCTGCCCGCCTACGGTGGCTGGAGATCGTCTGCCGACGTCTGTCGCCGTAAGCGTCTACCACCGCGGCTGGGGTGGAGGGAGGACGCTGTCCTCTTCCTCACGCGGCCCGCTTCCTTCTTCGCGAGCATGACAGGAGGCGACCGCTTCTCATTCCGTCTCGCCCCGCAGCATGGCCTCGACCAATGCCGGGCGCGAGAGGTCTCCGCCATCGACCACACAGCCTATAGACTCCTAATAACAGGCGACCGATGTCTGTCAACACATTAGGCAAAAATGTCTTATAACCATCGTCACTCACCGAGCTCGTATTAGTTTCGACCACTGCTGTGAGCCGTAAACACTTCCGCATTACTCCTTTAAAAAATCGAGAAAATAGACATAATATGTTCCCGTATACAATACGTTTGTGTGATAAAAAAACCGGACTTCAAATTTCCTGAAAGACGGTATCACATTTCATCGGTAACTTAATAGTTCCATAATCTAAATTAGATTAAATTTCTGACAATATTTATCGGGGTTCATCTTATACTGGTCATACTTGGCGTCTTTATGATTCCGTCCCTTTCTTTTGCAAGTATTTTTTTCGCCATCTCTTTTCGTCGATTTTAAGTACACATATTAGTGATGTTCCAAATCGTACAACCACCTCTGTTGTCGATAAAGCAAAACAAAAACCTATAACTATTAATTTATACAAAAAATATTTTTTCAATAATAAGAAATTACAACAAATGTACATCTGATAAATTGTGAAACTTTAATTTATACATTTTAGATCCCCACACGATCTTGATTTAAAAAATAAATGGATAATTGCAACCAAGCGAGAGAACTGGATCCCATCTACTTAAAGTGTAATATGTTCACGTCATTTTAGCGAAGATTGTTTTATTCTTATGAAAAACCGTCGATGTCTACTAAGTTGAGCAGTACCAACTAAGTATTTGCCGCTTTTGGTGAGTTTAATTATTGAACTTTTTTTTCTGTCTCCTAGGCAAAAAATATAGTGTCGGAACCTTTCTTCTTTTTCTTTTTCGTGTCGCTGCCGCGACGGTATTTATATTTTATTGGCCCAAAACCCCGTCATCTCCACCGCATTGTCGGTAGCGGCGAAGAGATCCGTTTGGCTGCATGTTTTTGGGCTAACTCTATAACATCGCGCTGCATTCAATTTGATAGACCTCACCAAAGACTTCGAACATAGCTTATAATAATTACGGAAATTTTAAAACATTGTTTTTATTCATTTTTATATTTTACCTACATGATTCAATCGTAATTACAATAAAAGAAGGCAATTGAATGCAAGTATGTAAAAACATATTTTATTAAATACAATTTAAAAATGTCGATACTTTCTTGTTTGATTTAAAACCGTCCCATCTCTAGTGACATGCACTGACCTTGAATTGACCAATCAGGACGCAGTACCCCGTCCCCCTCGCTGACGTCATACCTCAGCAAGTTGGCAGAATAGTTTTCGTGCGTTTTATCGTGTATTAGGTGTCTATAGGCTGTGTGGTCGATGGGTCTCCGCCTATCGCCGTCGTGAGGACACGGCGGTGCTCTGCTCAAGCGGGGCAGTCCTGCACCGTATTCTCCACCGTGTCCTCCAGTCGATCCTCGCAGTGGTGACACCCGGGCGTTTCTTGCGTCCTTCTCCGACACAGGTACCCCCGAAACATCCGTGTCCGGTGAAGACCTGCGTGAGAGTCCTAGTGTGTTACCCGTTTAAAAAAAAACTCAAGGTTATTAACTAACTGGTTTGGAGGCCAGATAGAAAGTTTTATTAGAACGATCAGATTAAGTTATTATTACGAGAAAATTAGCTGGAGAGGCGCTATGAGGTTCACTCCTTCCGTAAGGTGGAATCACAGATCCTCACTGGACACGGTTGTTTCGGAAGGTTCCTGTATCGGCGTATTCAGCTAGAGGAAACGCCCGGGTGTAACTTTACCCATATGGACTGCCTGGAGTACACGATGGAACATACGGCGGAGGTCTGGCCGCTTGTGCGGAGCCCTGTCGTGTCTTCACGGAGGCGGCGACTCGCATCCGGCGCTGGTTCAGGCCATGCTACAGAGCGAAATCCTTACATTTTGGGAAGCAGTCTCTTTTTCTGCGAAACAGTAATACTAGCGATGAAGGAAGTAGAATGCGTGAGGTAGAGAACCACACAGCCTCACAGCCGCGGGTCATCGGGAGCATCGGTCAACTCGGCGCGATTGCTGGGTACTGTAGGCGCGAGCTTGTGGACGGCGACTAATATGGCTAGCTCGCCGTCCGATCAAGGATCCAGATCGCGTCGACAGCGCATCCTATTCCTCGAGCGACTCAAGGACCAAATACATATATATAGGGCCAAATACCTGCCGGAGTCATGGAACTGTCTTAAAAGGTCACTGTAATTTTGGTACGCAAGCGGCATATAAAGTAACAGGGTGGTTTTTAGTTAGTAAGAGTCTTACAGTCCTTTACGCTTCTCCCAGAGTGGGAGGACTAATTTAATGACGCGAAAAAGCGCTGCGCGTTCACTCATTTTAATAGCGACTCAAAATCTAACTTTATTTATTACACGAAAAGTTCATTATATACATTTTACAGAACAGTTCTCTTGGACACGGCGCGCGCGCATATAATGAGGAGGTTCCCCTCTCTGGAGCCCTATAACCACCGTTAACTTAGACCCTTAGTTCCTGATGTTGGTGGGTCATTAATTTTTATGTTTAAATGTTTTTTTTTTATATTTTAAAATGTAATTAATAATTATGTAAAAAAAAAGTAAAGAATAGTAAAGCGAGGGTGTAGGTACCTACTTTTTTTTTGTCGTGTTAAAATCATCAAATGAGCCCCCCACCCAGGGCAGGGCGGGAGGGACTGTCAGACTTGTACTGACTAAAATCCACGGTGTCCTTCAATAGCCCTTTACGTACCGGGATCACGGTAATTCGTTAGTCCCGCGACCAGGGTTTAGTTCTAAGAATCATTCTCTACCACTACACAATAAAACATATAAGTAATTTTACAAAAATCGTTATTTTAATTATTTAACAATTCAAGTGAAGCGCGACATCGTTGTCCCAGAAACCATTACTTTCACTAAACCGTTTCACTTCTTTTTGGTAAATTTTAACTGTTAACAACAGCTACTGTTGAAAAACCGAGACTTCGACACGAATCGAAGATATTTGGCTACAGTCCCCGTATTGTGTGATGAATTGAACAGTTAAAATTTAAAAAAGCATCATCAACAATCACGAAGCCGAAAATTTTAGAGCTAACCTTCGATCATTTAGCTGATACTCATCACTGCAACATATTGCACGGATACTATGAAAACATATATGTCGTTTAAAAAACGATCTGTCCCTCCCAAATTTTGCCAGTTATGTTTATGTCCCATTTATTATGGGGTGGACTTATTGCTGTACATATTGAAGTTACATGACTGCTCTATAATCCAATACGTGGTACTTTTACCCCGGACTTGACGTACCGTACCTGAAATCAGAGAAATAGTCAAGGTTCTAGTAAGTTCTATACCTAATAATTATGTTTATTGTATTTTTATAAGTGAATTTATTGAATAACTGCCATCCACAAAGTTTACTAAATTATTGATCGAGACTATTGAAATCTGTGGCCTGGCTACGTAAGCGATCCGTATTATTGTAACAGTTACCTAAGTTTTCTTTTTAACGTTGTCGATCGCCGCTTTCATTTCACGGTATAATAAGTTTTTTTCTGAAAGCAATAAAAATAGAGAACAACTCTCACCTTCCCGTTGTAATCAATTTGATAGCTTGTGTTGGCGGGCTGATTGCAGTCGCTCGTCGGGAGCTTTGAGGAAAACATGGTTCTTAAACGTCTTAGTTTTCCGTTCAAATGTTGCTGGCTGGTAGCGATATTTATTGCTCTCAGACAAGGCACATTATCCCAAGAATTCTGTGAGAAAAATTCTGAAGAAGACTGCAAACAACATTTCTTGTATTCCAAAGGTTAGTACTACCTTCTCATTTCCTTCCATTTCCTCTTGCAATGCGAAGTCGTGCCAACTAATTGTTTAGTGATTATGCGAACATTTACATATTAGTGTACTTTAGATACTAAACCACATCACTAAAACGATGTAAGTGTTATTAAAATTAATATTTATTCATATCTGATACGGCAATCGAATTGAACTTGACGGCAATGTGTATTTCACACCAAATTATTCTCCGCGATTCTTTAAATGGACATTTTTTTTATTTGTGGACCGATTCTCACCAAACAAACACTAAAAACTGCGCCCAGTTTAGCAAAACACATTAGTGAAAACCGCAATCAAATCCTTTCAGCCTATCGCGAACAGACAGACAAAAGTGACTGAAGACTGAAGTATTTTTTTGTGTTCTGTTGCTCTTATTTGATCGCCCCCGTTCATTTTTTGGTAAATTATCCAATATATAGACACTCTGTTTCTACTGTTTTATTATTATGTAATAATATACATATGTATAAATACATTTTTTTTTAATCTTTAATTTTTTTTAAACTCCTTGAAGAACGTATCTCAATAGCGGTAAAGTTTATAAACTAGGATAATTTTCAGATTCAGACTAAAAAATCCCTTTAAACATATTACACATACTTCGAAATTCGTACTATTTTACTACAAATAAATATTTATTTTTATATAAAATATTTTACATCTGTTTAGAGAGTGTTTTTTAAAAGTCATTACATGCACATGACGTTTTCTTATTTATTGGTGACTAAGCGAGCGGTTTATCCCCCATACCAGACTTGTAAATCGCTGGACAAACAATAATGATATCTACTTATAGATAAAACTGGAGATGATGTCAATATCAGTGTACCAAGGTAGATGTTTCTTTTTTTGTTATGTTTTTATTTTATTCAAATTCAAAACGCCCAACACTAGTAATTTCTCCTGTGTGTATGTATGTGCGTTTACAAACAGAAACTCACATACATACACACCCAGACCCGGAACAACTACTTGTAGGTCATACAAATATTTGTTCCGTGCGGGAATCAAACCCGCCACACATAGTGCAGCAGTCCAATCGCTTAGCCACTGCGCTAACCGTGTCGTCGAATATACAGGGTTACTGGTTAAGTCGACCTATTCCCGTTAAGGGCATGTAGTTACATCATATGACTGATTTGTCTATGAAACACCCCATCCTAAACCTAACCATTTTCGAGATATTTTGTATATAGATATAATAGTCAGAAGAGTCCTCCTACCCTATTGTCAGACTTGTACTGACTAAAATCCACGGTGATCGTTCAATAGCCCTTTACGTTCCAGGGTCAGGTTACCTGAAGCGACAGCACGCGACGCTGACAGCTCTTTGAGGCGCGCGTTGAACACGACGCGCGGTTTACTCGGGCCAGGTCCATGATAGGACGACGAGTCACCCATTACTCGCCGTCCGCATGCCCGCGCCTGCGGTGGTCGGAAATCGCCTCGCGACGTCCGATACCGTGGGCGTCTCCCTCGGCGGCTGGATCGTTAGGTGGACACTGTCCTCTACCTCAATTTCATTCAGCCTCCTCCTCCGCTAGCATGACTGCTTCTCAGAAGCGACCGCTTCCCATTCCATTTCGCCCCGCAGAATGGCCTCGACCATTGGCGGGTGCGAGAGGTCGCCTCCTATCCCCTCTGTGAGGACACGGCGGTGCTCTGCCCAAGTTGCGGCAGCACGGTATGATATGCGCATCGTACCTTCGCGTTACTTGATGAATAAATAGTAGTGGTACCGGTAGTACAGGTATTCAAAATCGGGGACAATGCACTGAAGAGAGATTATTCACGCTCCATACATGTTTCGAGAGGTTCCTGTGTCTGATAGGGAGGGAAGAAACGCCTGAGGGTCACCACTGCGAGGATCGTCCGGAGGACACGGTGGACACCGCTTGGGCAGAGCACCGCCGTGTCCTCACGACGGCGATAGGCGGAGACCTCTCGCGCCCGGCATTGGTCGAGGGCATGCTGCGGGGCGAGACGGAGTGGGAAGCGGTCGCCTCCTTCTGCGAAGCAGTCAAGCTCGTGAAGGAGGAGGCGGGCCGCGTGAGGCAGAGGACAGCGTCCTCCCGCCACCCCAGCCGCAGTGGTAGGCGCCCACGGCGACCGACGTCGCCAACGATCTCCGGCCACCGTAGGCGCGGGCATGCGGGCAGCGAGTAATGGGCAACTCGCTGTCCGACCATGGACTATGCCCGGGTCGACGGGGTGTCAGCATAATATCGAGGCCTGTACAGGGCCAAAGCCTGCCGGAGTCGCGGGCCTCACAAATTACCGTAACCCCGGTACTTAAAGGGCACCGTGGATTTTAGTCAGTACAAGTCTGACAGTCCCTCCCGGATTGCCCTGGGTGGGAGGACTCATTTGATGATTTTACCACGCTAAAACAAAAACTAACTTCTATCTAATTCTTTTTTTTTAAATTTCTATTCGTTTTGTTTAAAATGTAAAAAAAAAGAATTGGCTTTCAAAGCAAAAATTATTTATTAATTTGTTATCAGTGAAGTTTACAGTCTCATTTATTTGTTTCTAATAATCACTTTTACTTTTCTATGTATTTATTTTTCTCGAGCTAAGCTCGGTCGACCAGGTACTAATTATTAAATCGAACAACAAAAGAATCATCAAAATCCGTTCACCCAGTCCTTCGATCAAATTATTGATCGAAGACCTAGTCGTAGTAAGTTATGGCGGTATGAGGAAGATGCAATATTTTTCGTTTTGCTTTTAATTGAGTGGATTTCATATCATACAATGAGCCACAAGTTTAATAAAAAACTACTTATTTTTGTCAAAAATTGCGGTTTTATAAAACGGACATTTTAAATTTTGGCGCGAAAATGGATCTACAGTTCCAGGAACGTCACTCCAGTGTGCCATTGACCCATGGATGGCTCAATAGGCCAATATACCTATATCTGGACAGAGCACTCATGCCGAAAAACGTGCCGACAAAGATAGCTTCAATAGAGGCTTGGCTTGCAATAAATAGGAAAGTTTGCTTTAAAAGAGTTTTATTTAACTTGTGAGCAACAAAATATTACATTTTCTATCTAGTCAACAAAAGTTATCTCCTTACGATTGAGGGAAAGGGAAATGCGCCTCTGATTTGACCCTCTCTTTCGCCTTGCCAATCAGAGTCAAATAAAAGTATTTGTAAACGCATGTAGCAGTTTTAACTGTTCGTTTTTATGTGAGTGCTCAGTCCACATCTAAATAATAAGCTCCGTACAACATGTTGTAAAAAAAACAGAAGTGAAGTGCCCACACGTTCCGTTCCATGATACTTTTAATTCGTAATTATTGTTAAAAATCATTATAAATAAAAAAAGAACGATGCAGTGGCCCTTCCGTTATGATTTTTTTCACATTGTAGTTACACAATGTTGATAAATATTACCTTCCCTATTTGGTTGTGGATATTTAATTTCAAATTGGGACTTGGCAACACTTGTACGATGAGTAGAATGTCACGGAAGCCGGGTAGTAACTCTGTGTGTGTGTGCTGTGTTTTTGCTGGCCTAATGCATTGCATGTGTGTGTTCTGGCGTTGTTTCGATTCGTTCTAATACCCCATTTACACATTCGTGTTCGCTATTCGCCTCGTCATTCGTCGAATCATTCGTGTACGAATGCCGTCGCGAACTACTGTTCACACATTCGCGGGGTAATTCATTTTGACATTTGCACACGAACATGGAGGACGTGAAAATAATTGCGGCATGCACGCTACATCTAATGAGTTTATACAATATTTTTTCCAATCTTGCTCGGCACTAAATTTTTTTCTGTACTGTGGGTGCGTAATCTATACTATATAATAAATCTGTAGAAGGGTCAATTCTGTACATTGAAAATATTTAAAAAATTAATAGCGGGGGGTGTTGCTGGATCGATACCAAACCCAAATATATGATTAAAAAAATTTTTGTCTGTCTGTCTGTCTGTCTGTCTGTCTGTTTGTGCAGGCATCACGTGAAAACTAACGGTTCGATTTCGATGAAACTTGGTATAATTATTCCTTATTATCCTGGGCATAACATAGGATACTTTTTAACCGACTTCAAAAAAGGAGGAGGTTATCTTTTTTTTAATTTTGTTACCGCATAACGACCGACTGGGTGAAACAATTTTCATGATTCTTTTTTTGTTTGAAAGCTGGTGCTTCCCGTGTGGTCCCATTGTCACCAAATCAGGATCTGATGATTGGATCTTGGAGAAATCGAGGGCAACCCTCAAATTTTATAGGCTCACCCATCGTTTTTCGTAAATCTTATGAAGTAATTTAAGTACTTGCGTATGGGAATCATGATCTTATGTAGCTGAGCTGATGATGGAAGGTACAACTCCTTAACAGTAGTTTGTTACCGCATAACGACCGACTTCGTGAACCGATTTTCATGATTCTTTTTTTTTTGAAAGCTGGTGCTTCCCGTGTGGTCCCATTGTCACCAAATCAGGATCTGATGATTGGTTCTTGGAGAACTCGAGGGCAACCCTCAAATTTTATAGGCCCACGCATCGTTTTTCGTAAATCTTATGAAGTAATTCAAGTACTTGCGTATGGTAATCATCATCCTTATGTAGCTGAGCTGATGATGGAAGGTACAACTCCTTAACAGTAAGGAGTAGGCATCGACTGATTCATTGTTCGCGAATCTCCGGAACTACACATCCGATTTAAATAATTCTTTTTTTTTTGTGCTAGGTATCGTCCACTCAGGGAATACTGAAAGTTTCATCAAAATCGGTTCAGTAGTTTTTGAGATAGGGAATTTTATTAGCTTATTGTGTATATGTATGAGGGATGTTATTACCAGTGCTACGGATTATATTATATGTATTTGGCAAGAATTTGGGTTGAATATTTAAACTAAAAAGAGAAAAATAAAAAACTTTTTCAAAAAAAAATGTAACCGCCTTCAAAGTCGTCGGCAAAAAATAAACAATGAAATAAAAAATAACAAAGCCATCGACTTCCGAAATAAAAGTTATTTTGTAGATTATTTTACCCTTTTTTGTGGTTCTTTTTGAAGGCGGTTACATATTTTTTTGAAAAAGTTTTTTATTATCCTGGAAATATACGTAGAAAAAAAAATCTTATTTTTCAATTTTATTCATAGACGTTGTTCTGTAGAACTGCGAACACACGTTGCATTACCCGCAGTGGATTCAGCGCCGTAATATTTATAAGATTTCATTGTCAGAGTTACTCAAAATGGAGAAATAAACCATCCACGCGAAGACCGACATCCGCGCGGACGGAGTCGCGGGCGGAAGCTAGTATAACACATAATACAAACTCACATAAACAGAAGCCCAGACCCGAAACTATTACTTGTCGATCATACAAATAATTGCTCCGTGTGGGATTCGAACCCACAATACGCAGAGCAGCAGTCTAATTGCTCAGCCACTGTGCCAGTCGTCTCATCAAATCAGCAGTTCCTTTTAAAATAGCTCATAGCTCTATACTTCAATCCACTTCATTATTAACCGACTTAAAACAATGTAGGCTCTCAGTTTGACTTGTAATATAACATAATATTTGCCCGCGTATGGCTCAACAGATTTTGATGCGATTTTCAGTGTCGTTATATTCTAGAGTAGGTTTTAGTATATATTAATAATGGATATCTCGACATTGCTCGCATAGATCCTCTATTCCTATTTTTTTTTAGCGTCGTAAAATTATCAAATGTGTCCTCCAGCCCAGGGCAGGGCAGGAGGGACTGTCAGACTGGTACTGACTAAAATCCACGGTATCTTTCAATGGCCCTTTATGTTCCGGGATGACGGATTATACGTTTTCAAAGACGACGATGGTACGGAGATATTTCTAATATCTTAACTGAAAAGTGTAAAATAAAAAATTAAGCTTTTTGAAAATAAAAAAGAACCGACTTAAAAAATAAGTCGTGAAGTCGGTGGCAATAGACATTTTTTTTGGTTCTTTTCGTCCCTCTTTGGGACAGGCAAAGGGAGCTGAGCCCATACAGCCAAGTCTGATTTAGTTTTCTTTTTCTTCCAATTCTTCTTTTCTTTCTTGTCTTTCTATGTTATATCAAGGCCGAAACCATGTCTTCTTTATTAAATGTCTTCGATATCCAATAGTCAGGCCGAAGCCAAGTCTTATTTTTTTTTTCAATGTCTTCAATAAACAATAGTTAGGCGTAAGCCAAGTCTTCTTTTGATATATTCAAGTTCAGTACCATTTGTTAGGCCGGAGCCAAGTCTTCTTTCATGTTTCATCAATGTGGCAATAGACAATGAAATAAAAAACAAAGCCACCGACTTCAGAAAGAAAAGTTATTTTACGCTTTTTTTTAATAGTTTTTGAAGTTGGTTCCTTTTTTTTTTTAAAGTTCTGTGGCGTCCTCTTGGGTCGGTTGCTAGCTGTTAACTGAATGCACGCGAATATGTAAACGGTCAGTTCGTGTTCGCTATTCGTACACCATGATTCGCATCCAAAAAACCGCTCTCGTCGCGAACTCACGAATCGCGAGGCAAGGGCAACCTCGCTCTTCGCGCGAATGTGTAAATGCGGTATTATATACTCTGTTGTATCGGATATCGGTTTGACTTTAGACTCTATAGTCAGTATCAGTGGGTGTAATGTTTAGTGGTGCATTGTTGTACGTTATGTAGATCCATATTAAAATTACAGTATCGCTGAAACATAAAACCATTTGCTTGGCTCAAATGATCTCATACGATACTGTGGCGTCGTGAGATTCGGTCGTACGCGCTACAAAGTGATAAATATCACACTTGTGTGTATATACCTACTGAAGCTTATCGCTTCGGAAGCGGGAACTCGTATCTGGAACAAGAGGAACATTAAACGGGTGTTTATTTAGCCGAGTTTTGTATTACGACCACAGTTTTAAGCGCATGTCGACGGAAGTCCAGTAAACCCGGTCGTCATGCACCGAAATGCGAAGCTTGCAATGTTCTTGCAAACTTTAGGTTTACTTTTACTGCTAGGTGGTCTGATTGAGGCAAGAGGTGAGTACTTGGTTGACAATACATTAAATTAAAGCTAGCGAATATAATGCTGAGCAAATCTTACACTTGTGTCCTTTGTGTAAATTGAATTGCTTTTTTAACGTTTCTGTTATTGCATGTTTTAGTCATTAAGCTCTGCGTTGTTGAATAACATTTGTCTGCTAAACCAATACTGCCCATTATGGAGGATGCTGACTCACTAGAGCTTCGTTATTAGTCTGTGAATTTTATTACAGTGATGAAATCTATGTCAACTTGGCAATTTTTGTTTCAGTATGATGAGCTACGAAAGCAACTTAGGATAAAGTTCTTGTTTATTATCGAAAATGCTATTGAATTTTATACTGACTTAGCACCCTGTTATTTTTTTTTTCAGAGCTGGCTACTAAACAATATTATTTTGGAAATCATATTATCCGTTATAATATAACAATAAAATCCCTTTGTTGCAGATGACATAAAAGTACTGACTGTTGCAACTGATGAAAATCATGGTTTGGAGAGATTCTTGCGATCAGCTAAAATTTATGGAATAGACGTTGAGATACTGGGCAAAGGAACAAAATGGAATGGAGGTGACATGAACCATCCTGGTGGTGGCCAAAAAATCAACTTGCTCAAACAAAAGTTAAATGAAATGATGAAAACAGAAAAGGCAGAAAAAATTATACTTTTCACTGATAGGTTTGCAGTCATATACACATATAATTATTATTATTTTCAGCAACTGAGAATGTTTCTTAATTCTATGTTTTGGTTTTAGCTATGATGTTATGTTCCTGGCAAGTCTAGATGACATATTGAAGAAGTTCCAGTCGTTCCCTGACACTCGAGTATTATTTGCTGCAGAACAATTCTGTTGGCCAGATTCAAAACTCGCTACACAGTATCCAAAGACAGAGGTTGCCAATCCGTACCTGAATTCTGGTGGTTTTATAGGTAACTAATTTTCACTATTATAAATAGAATCTGGATATCCACTGTACACTACCATATAAATAAAAAAAATGTTAATTAGATTAAGTTTTGATTTGTGAAAACAGAATATTAAGGCCAAGTCACTGTTTGAAAATATTCAATGACCACACAGCTTGATGTTTTATTTAAACATCAATTCTCATAATGGTATCAGTATAAATAATAGTCCATTTACAAGAATTTTACATTATTTGGAAACTCCCTTTAAAGTTTTAGCTTATATTATGCCTATGACTAAGGAAATGTTACATTAGTGCTCTCATATGGTGTCATAATTATACATGATGATGAAAGAGCCATTAGGTTGTTGGTTTAGTCCAATTCTCAATAATAAACATTATGATTTCAGCCTTCTATTTTGGGCCACACATGTTGATTAGTAACAGTCATTGTTTTATAATTTCTTATGTGAAAACCTAACACAATGGTCTTCTCATAATAATAGATGACTGTATACAAATGTCAATCAAAATATTTACATACATTCTTAATTCTGTGCAGGTTACTTGCCTGAGATATATGAAATAGTTAATTATCAACCAGTCAGTGATAAAGATGATGACCAGCTGTTTTACACCAAAATTTATTTGGAAAAGAAATTAAGAGAATCTCTTAAAATAAGTTTGGATCACAATTCTGCTATATTCCAAAATCTTAATGGGGCTTTATGTGAGTATAATTTGACTTAAATTATAATATTTACACTTTACACAAGATAACATTATTCACTTGATATATTTTTCTCAGCTGATGTTCAGTTAAGATCCAACTCAACAACGGAGACTTGGCCGTATATAGAGAATGTTGTAACTAAAGAACGACCTCTTATTATTCATGGGAATGGGCCCTCTAAGATGACATTGAACCACTTTGGCAACTATTTAGCTAAGGCTTGGTCAGTCACAGGGGGCTGTGCCTTGTGCGCAGAAAAGAAAATTGAACTCAAGGTAAATAATATGCCATAATAATTCATTAAAGTGAAAGATGATTTTTAAAATAATTTTTAAGTAAAATGAATGTGTTTTAGGATGACAAACTGCCTACTGTGATGATGGCAGTGTTTATAGAACAGGCTACACCATTCCTTGAAGAATTTTTGGATCAAATTCTAACAACTGACTATCCAAAAGAGAAGATTCATTTAGTATTGAGGAATAACGTTGAGTACCATGAAACTGAAGTTGATGATTTTTTCCAAGAACATTCCAAGAAGTATGCAACTGCAAAGCGTATCAAACCCAGTGATTTTATCTCAGAATCAGAAGCTAGAAATATTGCTAAGTGAGTATAATTTTCTCTGATCTCTCAGTTATTCTCGGTAATTTTCAAGGAAATAAAAAGACCATGTGGGTACTGACCCTATCTGTATACTTCATGCTGATATTTCATTGGCGTGTGTATAAGCAGCGCGCCTCAGTAGTCCCATTATTCACTCTCGTCAAAAACTTTATTTTTTGCCCAATTAACTTTCGTCCATATCATATTAATATTATAAAAACGTAAGTGTATATGTTTCATGTTCAAGCCAAAACAGCTGAATTAATATCGATACATTTTGAGACTAGAGACGGTTATAGGCCATCATGGGGGAGGGAAAGCCGCGGTCTTATCTTGTACAACTGTAATATAAAGCAAAGCACTATTAAACCAGAAGAGACAAAGTAATTTAGTCCGACTTAACACGTTCGTTGCATTACGAGATCTATCAGATCTCTTGCAGGACTTTTGTATTGTGCGTTGAACATAATCGTGTTGTTTCACTCCTTGCGGGAGGATCTAACGTGTAAAGTTCTTTAGGTATGGGTAGGACAAATATACATATTTGCTTCCTACTTAAAGCCGAATTCAAGGACGTTAAAAAAGAAATTAGAGATGGATTAGGTCCCTAACGCACAGTACTGTAATTATTTTCATTCCTTGCGTTAGGAGATATGTCGGTACTCGTGGAATCGTACGCCTCGTAGACGCAAGAGAGGGAAGTTTGGCGGCGCGGGCGCTGCGTGACTCGTTTTAGTGTTGTCCCAGCATCGACGTGGGAGGTCACGCGCACGTTTGCGAAATAACACTCGCGTATATACCGACGTGTTGATTATCATTTTTGTTATACAATGAGTGCTTTTAAAAGAAAAAAGTGTAAAAAAATCTATTTATTTTGGTGAGATTACTAACAAAAAATCAATGCCGGATTATACTGCTGCATCGTCTGTCAGGCTTGTACTGACTAAAATCCACGGTGTCTTTCACTAGCCCTTTACGTACCGGGGTCACGGTAATGGAAAAGTCCCGCGACCCAGGCAGGCTTTGGCCCTCTACAGGCCCCTTCACTATGCTGACAATCTTTGAGGCGCGCGTGGAACACAACGCGCCGTCGACCCTAGCATGGTCCATGGTCGGACAGCGAGTCGCCCATTACTCGCTGCCCGCATGCCCGCGCCTACGGTGGCCGGAGATCGTCTTGCGACGTCCGACGCCGTGGGCGTCTACCACTGCGGCTGGGGTGGATGGAGGACGCTGTCTTCTCCCTCACGCGGCCCGCCTCCTCCTTCGCAAGCATGACTGCTTCGCAGGAGGCGACCGCTTCCCACTCCGTCTCGCCCCGCAGCATGGCCTCGACCAATGCCGGGCGCGAGAGGTCTCCGCCTATCGCCGTCGTGAGGACACGGCGGTGCTCTGCCCAAGCGGGGCAGTCCTGCACCGTATGCTCCACCGTGTCTCCGTGATCCTCGCAGTGGTGACACCCAGGCGTTTCTTCCCTCCCTATCAGACACTGGAACCTCCCGAAACTTCCGTGTCCGGTGAGGACCTGCGTCATGCGGTAGGTCAGGACGCCGTGACGCCTATCCAGCCACTCCTCAAAGAGGGGTCTTACCGCCGCGATTGCGGCAAAAATTACGACGCACAGTAAACAGCACTGACGCTTCTAAAAAAACTAAACGAATTGTTACCATTTGCGCGCAATGCAAGCAATCAATGTGCTTACCATATTTTAATGAAAAACACTTTGCATAATTAATAAAACTTTTTCAATCGACAACTGAGATATTATTTTATTCCCATCACTACTTACTACACATATTGAACTATCTTCGGTTGCGGTACGAGATACAATCGATATCATATTTTTTTTTGGTATTTGTAGTTTATTCAAATGTCATAACTGCGTGCGAACCTGGCAAAATATAAAGCAATAGGCTATCTTTCGCTCACAAAAACTTCAAAATATATTTGATTGTTTTTTTGGAAGATATAAATTATTTTCAAAACTGTATCTTTAGGAGACTGATTAGGTCTCAAACGCACCAAAAGGTAGGTTAGTTTCGAGATCTTTTAGGTCTCCTAAGCACCAGCTGAAAGTTCTTTGAAAGTGATGGCGCAGGGAACGTGTTAAAAAAAAGGACATTCTCAGTTTGACTCGTATGTTAGTTTTGATGTTTGTCCGCGATTACCTCGCGTCTGAAACGATTTTGATGTGGATTTCAAAAAAGTATTCGTTACATTTTGAAGATGGTTTTTTAGTATACAACAATATTGGATACCGCGTGACGGCGTCCGCATGGATCCGTTATTGGTTACTTGGATTGCAGATTTTCAAAGACGCGTATTTCCAATCTATACAACTCGGGTATACCTACTTTGTAATCTATTTTTAAATCTTCAATTACGATCTATACACGAATTTTGTGTACGTGTATAGTTTGTAACGTAGATGCGTACGCACTGGTTCCAAACTATACTACATCAGTTACACCTTGCTTTTTCTCGTGTTAAAAACGTCAAATGAGTCCTCCCGCACATAGCAGAACGGGAGGGAATATAATAGTGAAAGTTGAGTTTTAATTCAGTACCTACCTAAATTAGTGATAGAAATTGCAAAGTTGATTGGTTTGTTTTACATTTACAGGGATCGTTGCATCAACAGTGCTTGCGACTATCTGTTTTCTATAGACAGTGTGGCCCGTCTCGAAGCGAACACGCTGCGTCATTTATTATCTTCGGGTTTTGATGTCATTGCTCCAATGCTGGTGCGGCCAGGACACGCTTGGTCAAACTTTTGGGGTGCCATCAACACAGCTGGATTTTATGCCAGATCTTCAGACTATATGGATATAGTCTATCAAAGCGTTAAGTAAGTATATTCATAAATGTTCCTATGAGTATGTTTTGGTATTTCTTCTGAGAGTATTCAGATAAGAAACACGAAACTCATTGAATTTTTTATTGACATCCAAAAGTAAGAGTAGACAAAACTATCATAAATCATTTATTCAGTAGATTGGTTGAACTGATCGTACCAAAATAAGTATCTAGATTATTTTTGGGCTAAAATATAAGTTAAGAATTACATAAATGTATCTTGCATAGCAAGTACGTATATTTAATCACTTAAAAAAACCGTTTTATGGTAGTTATCTTTGGGACCTTTTAACCATACAACATAATAAGACCCCAAAAAATTTAGAGTAGGTATCTATCAATTTTGCGGTTAAAAAGCAGACAATTAGGATCACTCAACTTTTTTTTCCAAAATTATGAATAATTCCAAGGCAGGTAATTAATAATTGGGCATTAAACAAAAATTGAAATCTTAAGGTTATAAGGAATTTGTGCTGAAACAATTAAATGTATTGTTTCTTTTTTAAATCATTTTTCATCAAATATGCAATGTTAAAGCAGTTGGTCTTCTGTTATAGATTTAATAATAATTTAAAAAGATAGATTAATGAAATAAAATGGGTAGTAAAATTATTTATTAGACAGAATAATATATCATATAGAGTATGTATTATAACACTAGTATTCTTAAAACTAGCTGTCTGTACTTCGTGAACAGAGGAATACTTTATGTTACCATTAATAACAATCTAGTCAATCAGTGATGTAACATGTTCTGCAATGTGGCAACGCACTTGTTCAGTAAAGGCAACGATGATGCATCTATTAACAAGTGTTTTGGTTTGCTTTTAATTACTGTCCATTGATAAAATAGGTTAGTCAATCCCTTTTGGAGTTGTGTCCTGCGAGTAGTAAAGGTTCAGTCGAAAGCGATAGAAAAGTCGGTCTTGAATGAGCGGCGATCAATGGAATACATGTTGTCTGCTGTGCATTCGTATACGCCGGCGTCCATTTGAGTCGCCGGGTCAATCTCAATCTTCGACTTCACGCGGTCGTCGCCGATCGGCCACTCGTGGATCTAAAGAAAAAACAGTCATTACTTAACTCCGTGATTAAGAAATTATAGGTTTGTCCCGTGGCTTCTGAATCGACTCTGGGTCTTTTGTTCAGAACTTGCTGCGATCCTTAGGGTGCTTTTCTACATAAGATATGCTATGCAGCTGCGCTGCGGTCATTTGTAAGCTAAACTACAATACGATGTGACCCTTTCCACTGTAGCTACATAGATTAGCACCAGTGGAAACTCGCGGTGCGAGTAAGATGCGCTGCTATGGTAGCTGATAAGCTCCACATTTCATATAAAAACGTCCATGTTCACAACCATAATACCTATTTTATTCTTCATGAAAAAATATGTATTGGCTAAAATGCCCGCCTTCTTATTTAAATTTATCTATTTGTTCATGATGAAACTGAACTTTGGGTGACCTATTCAACGAATCCATAACATTCTCCAATTGAAGTTTTTTGCCTCGTGGTTCCAATAAATTTTAATGATACAAGTAGGACAATGACCAGTGTAGGATATTGAAAGTAGGTACCAATGGAAGTAGTGCATTCATTGTAGAATTTTACTGATTGTCATGAAACGCCTCAATAAACTTAGCTACGCGGAAAAAAACAAGTCAACCGTCACTGATAAAGCTTTATCTAAGTAGGTACATTGCGCCTTTTTTTTGTTTTGTTCGACCACACAATCTATAATACATCGCATGGAAATCACTTTTTGTGTATGTCGGTTACTGTCCGATTGAAATAAGTTTTTACAACCGAAATTATATATCCTTCTAAAGCAATCCTAACTATCCTAACTAATATTATAAATGCGAAAGTAACTCTGTCTGTCTGTCTTTCTGTCTGTCTGTCTGTCTGTCTGTCTGTCTGTCTGTCTGTCTGTCTGTCTGTCTTTTCTTCACGCCTAAACTACTGAACCGATTTGTGTGAAATTTGGTACAGACATAGTTTGGAACTTGAGAAAGGACATAGGATAGTTTTTATTACAAAAAAATAAAAATAAAATTTATGAAATGCTCTAACGGAGTATAGATAATTCCTTAAACTCTCAATAGACGGCGGTGATCGTTCAATGGTGTCGATCGTTACACGAGTTGTCACTATGGATTGATAGATGGCGTTGGAACCAAAATTGTACTTATTGTCGGTTGTATGATAGTTTATGTGGACTGGTCCTGTTTCGTAAATTTTAAATTGTTCCGTTGTATAATTGGTGTTCCTGTGATGCTTATGAGAAACTATATAACTAGATCCACCAAGACTATATAACGGCATACGGTTACAAATAACCTATTTAGGACGGAATGTCATTAAAGCCGTTCAAAAGGCGAAACTTTTATTATTCCCCGTATTCCCATCATTCCAACTGATTTGCCATTCCAATTCAAAAGAGTTCAGTTTCCGCTGTAAACTGCGTTTGCAATGACCATAAATAAAGCCCAAGGGCAAACGCTAAAAGTTGCGGGGGTACATCTTGAAAAAGACTGTTTCTCCCATGGACAACTCTACGTTGCGTGCTCAAGAGTGTCGAAACCACAAAACCTTTATATTTTTGCAAAGGATGGCTAAACTAAAAACGTGGTAAACAGAAATGTCTTGGTGTAAGAAACTTTCATAATCTCTAAAACCTAAAATAATAGAAAATTTGTCAAGGGAGAAACAGTCTTTTTTCCTTTTGGACTGAAATGTCAAATCAGTAGAATGATGAGAAAATAATGGAAAAATAACATTTTCGCCTTTTTCGATCGGCAAAACGGCTTTAATGCCCTAAATGAGTATACATCTCTTAAATTCAAACGCAGAGCTCATTATGTTGATTTTTGAAGAGTTCCCTAGAATATCCCGCGAGATCGGGAACTATGTGGGTAAAACCAAAAATCTGCTGGAAGTCACTATTCCACGCGAACGAAGTCGCGGGCAAAAGCTAGTTATTCTATATCTTTTTAATACCTTGGGATTTCAAGCTAGCTGCATAAATTGTATGTCATAAATGTCAAAACAATAATATTTCGAAAGTTGAGCGAAAAATTATTAATAGGAATGTGTGGTCATAAACCTACTTATATTTAATGAGCTTTATTTTATCTTCTTGTTTAAATGAACCGAAGAGATAAATGATCATAATTAATTTTAAGAGCAATAGCAGGGTTTATTTCAAGGGTCGCCGGCAGTTTAAAACTAGCACCGCGGCCCTTGATCGCAAAGGCCAAGTGAAGGAATTGGTAGTTTATTTTCACGATTTTTTTGATTAATTGATTCAGCTTCCGCTGCTTAGCTTATCTTAGAAATGCAAGATACTCACATGTAGGTAATGATGAGCAAATATTTCGACGCCATCTTTAAACCATGTGATATGCGGTCTTGGCGAACCTTTGGCGATGCACAGAAAGGCAATTTTGTGTCCCAAAACGTACTCAAGATCAAAGTGCGATGCAAGTAAGATTTTCGCTCCCTGAAAAAAATGGAGGTTTTGAGTCAGTACATAATGAAAGAAACTACAGACGCTGTATGTTGTGTTAACTTACGTCATTATTGTTGTAATATTGATCAGATTCAGGATCTCTGTATTTTCCGGTGATTGGTAATCCAATTTGTACCTGGAATCATGTTAAAAGTCGTGGAATTAATTATTCATAACATTTTCACGTACCTACTTTTATCAAATACAAGTTAATCTACTCTGTTCCATGCGTATGTATTGAAAGGATGTAAAACAATTGGGTCAGATCACGTACAGTGAGTACAATGATTGAAGTGCTATGATTTGATTGGTTCCAATTCTAAATCACAAATTGTTTTTTGGCAATTAAAATTATTTTCGTAATCTTAAATGTTGTTGTAGGTTTACCAATTATAAATGTTATTCACTGGTAACTTTATAGGAATATTTTAATCAGCACTCTTTAAATAAATTTAAGAACAGATTATAATATAAAAAGTCGACGTATAACCTACGACCTTTACTGATAAATACAATAGGAGCACTTAGTCATCCATATTTCATCCCTAAAACATCAACAATTGAGCACTATGCCTCCACCAAACGTCGCCACATTAAAGCAATTTAATATCAGTTGCTATACAACTATTATATAGTCTATTTGGTACAAATAGACTATATAATATATATAGATTTAAAAACGAATGCGACTTTAAATATATAGACAGCTAATTTATAAATATGATTACCTTGGATTTAGTCCTACTCCTGGTGCGTCCACGCCTTGCGTCTGTTGAACTAATCAGAAACGAGTACAGTAAGAGTAAACACAAAAAGACGTTGGTTTTCATGAGTAACATTTGCGTGGTGCGAATTAACGGTGTAAGTGGTACTTATATAAATCCCATACACGACACGTGCGTGTTATGCTGGTATGTTCTTACGCGGTGTTCTGAGTGCAACTGGTGGTGTCGGCGATTCCTGTTGCGCCAATCTCTCAATTGGCTAATGACGAGGTGCTAGCAGGAGGGCCCTTGTCTCCCCTTCGTGATATACGGCACTCGTCATTTCCTTTCGCATTTCGTACGACGGTACTATAAATGTGATATTAATAAATTTATACATGGGTCAATGGATCGTGATAACGTGTGACCTCAAAATTTCATTTACATTTTAAATTGTCTTATCAATATACCAGCGCTTTGAGATAACGAAAAATAAGTAAAAAGTTTAGGTAGGTAATGCTTTAACGGGATACCGGGTTATCAAACTGACTTCACCTCTAAACAAATTACTAGGTACCTAAAAGTAAATATATTTGCTAGGTACTTCTATATTTCTATGTAGGTACTAAATATCAACTATTATAATATCTAAACAGACGCCTAGCCTGACATAGCCTAGCCCCTGTACCTCTTAACATCTTATGAATATTTTATATAATTCCAGAGGAGTATGGAACGTGCCGTTCATCACAAACTGTTACCTAGCAAAGATGTCTGTGTTCAGACTACCTTCTTCGAAGTCAGTGACGTACTCTATAGAAGGCATTGACCCAGACATGGCTTTCTGTGCCAGTTTAAGAGATGCTGTAAGTACTTGTGACCAAACAAAATTGTTTGAACATTCTTTACTTTTTATCCAATCGATTTGTCTGATATGTTGTTTTTTTTTCAGGGTATATACATGTATGTAAGCAATGAATTCGAATTCGGCCATTTGGTGAATCCGGAATCATATGATATTAGTCGCACGAATCCCGACATCTATCAGCTATTTGATAACAGAATGGAATGGACTACGCGCTATTTGCATGAAGACTATCACCTAAATTTCGATGAGGGTAGAAAGCATTTGATGGTTAGTGCACAGTTAAAATTTTTCAATCGATTTTGCATTCTATCATACATTTTAAATGGGAAGTTGTGTTAAAACAATATACATTGTATTGTTACAGCCGTGTCCTGATGTCTACTGGTTACCATTGATGTCCAAAAGATTTTGTTCCGAATGGATTGAAATTATGGAGGCGTTTGGACAATGGAGCGATGGATCCAATAATGTAAATATACGCTTTTTTCGTATCATATCATACCAAACTTTTGACCACTTAGGTATTATTGCAGATCAGATTATATGCAACTTTTAAATTGGCGTTTTATGCATTCAAATTACGCAAACTTAATATTACGCAAGTTAGACGGCACGGTTAGCGAAGTCGCGGGTTCGATTCCCGAACGGAACAAATAGTTGTATGACCTACAAGTAGTTGTTTCGGGTCTGGGTGATTGTGTATGTGACTTTTTATGTTTGTAAACGCACCCACGACACAGGAGAAATTCCTAGTGTGGGACAACGTTTATTAAAATCAAAAAGTAATATGCAACATAAATGCCTGAAATAACAATAATATAAACAAAATCTGCAATATAAAATTGTTATGAGTACTAAACTATTTTATATTACATATTCTGGATACTGTTATTGTGTCTTTTTTGTATTTATATTCATGGATTAGTGTACTACGGTATATCGACACACGGATGTGCAATTAATGCTTGTGCGAAAAAACTGTACAGCGCTGCGACTCACTGTAGTTCTATGCACACTAGTGCGAGACACTGAAGTTCTGCAGTACACCCTTCATGAATTTACTTAAATTAAAATCAGAAAATGTGAAAAACTGATGAACGACTATTTCGGTTCCAAATGTTTTTATGAAACATGAGCACTTTCTGCCAAATTCTGTGAATGTAGATAGATATTTCTGAAATAATACCGATGGTTTCCATAAACCGTCCCTTTAGCTATCTAATAGTTGAAGTGGATAGGGTGGTTCAGACTGGCAGCCCTTACGACCGCTACACGACAATATTCAGGGAAAGAAACCAACGATTCACGCGTACTTACTTTGTGAATGTCTTTGTGCAACCCAATATTATTGTAATTATCTCACGTCGACTTCTAATTTACGCAGGATAAACGTCTGGAGAGTGGGTATGAAGCAGTTCCGACTCGCGATATCCACATGAGTCAAGTTGGATTGGACCGACACTGGCTACACATACTGAAGGAATTTGTGCGCCCATTGCAAGAAATGGTCTTTATTGGTTACTACCACAACGTAAGATTTTCTGCTAATATATTTTAAACATAAATCGAAACATTTCACTACAAATCAAAATCGAAACCAGCAATCAACCTGTAGGAACATTAGTCATTACTTAGTAGAGAAGCTTTTCGGTAAAATTTTCTTCATTCCTTATTTTAAGTGTCACATATTAAACGACAAAACTAATATTAAATGAGAAGCTCGATTTATGTTAGGGGTTCTACAGTCTAAACACATTTTCAAGTCGGCTTGCTACATTTTTCGGCCCGGTTGTGTCTAGAGCAGCTTAGTTGTTGCAGGTACACATCTGTAATCGCTATATGCAAGTTTGTAATTTATGAAAAATCTAATTTATTTATTTCTCTAATTTTGACAGCCACCCGTGTCGATCATGAACTTTGTAGTACGCTACAGACCCGATGAACAGCCATCCCTGCGCCCACATCACGACTCGTCGACTTATACCATAAATCTGGCACTAAACACACCAAGTAAGTTCTATAATATTAAATATTGAAAAGATACAAAAATAAATAAACTTGTTCCCTTGTTAATCGACTTCAAAAAGAAGGAGGCTCACAATTCGGTAGGTATTTTTTTTATTCACTTTTTTATTTTTTAATCCTATTACTCCGAGGTTTCTCGTTTGATTTATATGATTTTTTTTATGTAGTATACTTGCCATTAGGTCCCATAAATTAATTCAGTTTGGTTCCGTAGTTTTGAATATTCCTTTCTTGGCACAAGAAGAAACTATTGGTAATGTTGGTGTTTTGGGCTGCAGCAGAAAAATAACATCTGTACATTTATGAATGCATTAAATATCACCAATAAAAAAAATACAAATGATTTATTTAAATTTTAGATGTGGACTACGAAGGCGGCGGGTGTCATTTCATTCGGTATAACTGCTCCGTGCGCGACACCAAGCCTGGATGGCTGCTCATGCATCCTGGCCGCCTGACGCACTACCACGAGGGGTTACTCGTCACCAAGGGCACTAGATATATCATGATCTCTTTTGTCGACCCGTGAACTACATTAACAAAAACACCGGAAACATAACCAATATGATATAAGTTTAAAGTTCAAGGAAGTATATGAATAATTTTTAAGCAACATCTAGATTTATACTGATGTCCTTTTTTAGGTTGTAAGTACTATATTTTTTTTTTCTTAAAATCCTTTTATTGGTAATATAGGCAATCCAAGTTTTGTTCTCTTCAAATCTTTTTGTACAATAAAAAAAGAATTTATGAAATACGTAAAAATAGACACAGAATCTCTTAGGGATAGATAATTTTACTAATGCTCTTTTAACAATATTTCTCAATGTAAACTAAAACCAGATGGAATTGTTGAACTGATTATAAAATGTTATTTTCTAAATAGGTATTTGTAAGTTGCATTTGTTTGTGGCAGTTACCATCTGGTTCTAATATTATGACTATGTATAATACACATACATTAAACCAAAGATTCATTGTGTGAGTGCAGATAAAAATGTACTATTGTGAATGATAAATGCAAGTAAAGTTATAACATAATTAAATCTATTGATTTTTATTATACACTGTATTCCTGCTTTTATTTACCCGTGACTTACAGAAGGGTACTAATATTTATCAGTCTATTTTGTTTTTTAAGCGACTTGCTTATGGCGCTACGCGATACATAATTGCATCGATTGACGATATCTTTGCTACTGAAAGCCAGAATCAACAGTGGCAATCACCAGAAAAGCGCCGAGACAATGAAGCTCAACGTGTCCCGGAGAATGAATTTACCTGTCTTGGATCCTGCAACGAAATGAATCAGAAAAGAATAGTGGAGGAGTAGGAAAAATATGTTTCTACTTCCCTCCATGCAAGCAGGAGACAGAAAAAAACAAGGCCTATAGGCACAAACGGACATTAAAACTGGGAGAAGCCCAGTTGCCTAGCACCACGGGTAAAAATGACTACTAATATTAATGGGTCCTAAATTGTGAGCTGCTATATTTGATTCCAATAATAGTATGGCAAAAACGCTTGAACGCACGGAAATTTGTTCGAGTTTCCACAAGGTCCGAGAAGTAAATGACTCCAGATGTAGTCTTAACAGTAACCAACATAATATTGTGTTCGTTCTGCCAAAGAATACACTCCCATAGAATATGATGTGCTGATTATTCATATTCACAGTCAGATGTCGAACATTGATAATAAGGCGAGGGAACAAGCTTGAAGGAAAATAATTTACTTTTAAAGTAGCCATGTCCCGTGAGAAATTGGGCAACACAGTGATCCACCTCCATCCACGTCCTAGCCAGCCGCTCACGAACGGATGGAAAGAACTAGTGGAGGTGCCGATATCTGTCAGATATCGCACAAACGTCCAGCCTAAGAAAAAGCATTGGGAATATCTCGTGTTTGCTAATGCGGGCCATACACGATACTTCCTGTCGTCCAATCGGTATGACGATTCAGGCTTGATCCAATTCGCAGTTTGTCCATAAACACACGATCAGTTTAAACTTTCCAATAGGGAGCGACGTTTAGTTGAAGTCATGGCATCACCAGTGACAGACGTCGATGTTTTAGCCGTTTTGGGTATTTTACTCAAGGTAAAGAAACAAACAAAAAACTTCGGGAAGAGTAGTGCAAACAGTGGTTAATGAAAAGGAAACAGTTTACTCATATATTTTTTTAAAGGAATTGAGGATTACGCCAAATGATTATCGTAATTATTTACGTATGAATAAAGAAACATACGACCCTCATACACGTCCCAATCGGAATGACCCTCAATCAGCATGATCAAGCCAAAAGAATTGAAATTTGATTACGCCATCAAGTTTAACTGTCATGCCAATCCACGCCCACACACGATCACTTCTAATTGACCCAATCGGCAGCTGGACGATAGGCAGTATTGTGTATGGCCTGCATAATGGAGCCGCACTAGTTCACGATATTGTTCACAATGCTGCTCGTGAATTACGTGTACTGTGCTAAAGACAACACACGATTCTCTTCTCGAAATTCGATTGCGCCAAAAATACCTTACGTAGTAACCTGAGAACCTAACATAATTTGAGCGAGCTGCTTCCCTTTTTAAGGTAGAGGCGATATATTTACCACCAACAAAACTGCACTGGCAACTAAGGAGATATGCCTTATTATTATTAAATTAAATGAAGACTTTTCAATTAAAGACTTGGCTTAAAGGTCTCGTAACCAAGCCAGTGGCATAGCCACAACATTAAAAAAAATATTATTATTAAGAAAAATAAATGACGTTTGTGTGATATATTTTTTCTTGGCGCCACTAGCTGTCAAAAAATTGCGCCAGTTTGAAAGAAAATTTGTTACTCCGTGAATCTTCATATTTTTTATTTGAAAAGAGGTAAGAATCTGTTTTCTTAGTATGTATTTATGTTTATTCTTCAAGATGTTTGCTATAACTTAGAAGTTACTATCGTATTTAGATGTGAGAGGACTTTTTACTTGGTGGGAAAATATTCCTGCAGCCGGTGGCGTGTTATGTACACTTGTTGAACTAGTTCCTGCTTTTCTCAGATTTTCATGAAAAATGCCGCGCTATATGAATGAAAATGATATTGAAAAGACATTGGAGCAGATTTTTGGCATTCCTGATGATGGCTCAGAAGACGGATTTGAGTCTGATGAGGCAGAAGAGTTCAACGTGAATACAATGCAACGGTTACTTGAATCAGATGATGATTCAAGTAACCTTTTACAAAATTCTCCTGCTCATTTGAATTCTACCCCTAATAATAGTTCAGAGTCAGGTACATCTACAATAGCACTATGTTCACAATTAGATAACTCGCAGCCAGAAGAGCTTTTGATAGTACAATCATCATTACTCTTAGAACAAGAACTGACTGATGGATCTGAATGTAAAGATGAGTCATGGTCAAATCCTTCCCGGATTTGTGGACATCCAGGCCAGATCCCGATGAATTTGATAAGGTGACAATAAAACCTCGGTATTTATAGGAGAGCACGTCCAGTAGCGCATTTCAAAAAGTTTTTTAGTGATGAAGTCTTCGATTTGATTGTTACTCAGATAAACTTGTATGCAGAGCAGCAAAATATAAAAAATTGGCAGCCTGTTGACAAACAGGAAATTAGTGCTTTTTTGGGCATTCTCATTATAATGGGTTATCACATTCTTTCACAAATCGATTTATGTTGGTCATCGGATCCTGGATTTCGTGTGAATGAAATAGCTGAAGTTATGCCAGTAAAACGCTTCAAAAAAATTTTAGAGACTGCATTTGAACGATAATAGTCAACAACCAAGTAGAGAAGATGTAAATTTTGATAAATTATATAAAATTCGTCCTCTTATATCCTTACTTAGTCAATCATTTCAAAACAATGCCTCTAATTCCTCTTCCCAAAGTATCGATGAGAGCATGATACTATTCAAAGGAAGGTCCAGTTTGAAGCAGTACATGCCGCTAAAGCCCATAAAAAGGGGCTATAAAGTGTGGTGTTGTGATAGTAGCACAGGGTACTTATATAACTATGAAATGTATACAGGCAAAACCGGACAAGGAACAGAAGAGGGTCTAGGGGCTAATGTCGTAAAGAAATTGTCAAGTAAATTAGCAGAAGAAGATTTCAAGACTCATGTTTCATTCGATAAAAAAAATTTGCGACTTTTTTCTCATGCAGTACTTGTATGAAAAAAATATTTATGCCACTGGAACAGTGAGAAGAAATAGAGCAATTTTACCTAACACAATAAAAAATAACACAAATAGAAACGGCAGAAACAAAAGCCTAAAGTTGAAAAAAGGTGAGTTCAAGTGGAGAACTAAACAAGATGTAGCATTTACTGTGTGGCAAGATACTAAAGAGGTTTTATTGTTGACAACTGCATTTCATCCTAAGGTAGAAGTAACTTCTGTAGAAAAGAACGCAAAAAAATGGCACCAGGGAGGCTGTACATTGTCCAAAGGTTGTGAAAGAAAACACCAAAAGAATGGGCGGTGTCGACCGTTTCGACCAAGTGAAGGGGACGTATGCCGTCGGAAGGCGAAGTAAACGCTGGTGGTTGCGGATATTCTACTTCTTGGTGGACGCAAGTTTAACACTTTCATTTTATATTCCCTAACATCGAGAGTAGAAAAGCTTACCAACTTAGAATTTCGAGTGCTGTTGCCAGAGGTTTGATTGGTGGCTAAAGAAGCAGAAAAAGAAAATCAAGCTTGCCTACATACATCTGCAACAAATCACGCATAGCATGCCCAGAGGTATATCAAAAAAGTGTAAATGCTGTACCTGAAGAACTGTGGTTTGTAAGCGTAGGTGACCATATGCCGGCAGAGTTGGAGACTTACCGACGCTGTAAATTGTGCAGCACAAAGGTCAAAGATAAGCGTAGCAAAATAAAATGCAGTAAGTGTAATGTCCCTCTTTACGCAACCAAAGCATTTGAAATTTAGGCACTTTGGTTGCGTTTTACAAATATCCGATTTTTGAACCGGACAGAAGAGCAAATTTTTCACATGAAACAAAACTTAACTCAATTTTGTTTTTTTTTAAGATAATATCTTACTGTTGAACTAGGGCAGCGATATGATGCTAGGTAACCATTATGATTGACTGTCATTATGACTAAAATACAAAAAGGTGTAACGTATGGAAAAATACTTTTATAAGACTATTTGGTACACTTATATTCGCGAGTGAAATAAACTGATTCTTTAGCTAGAATAGGCTGCTCTATAGGAAGTGTGATAATCCAAAGTGTTGGTGCTCTCGATCATTAGCTTCTGAATACCTCTGTAAAGGTTTTTTTTACCTATTTACGATATTAGGCTCTGGGCCCGCATCTGACCTTGAAGAGACTAATCATGGATTATGCTACTAAAATAGATATCGGCAAACTCACAGAAAAAGAAAACTGGTCCACATGGAAATATAAGATTTCCATCCTACTTGATGGTACCTATCCTCGCAGTCGGAGCAGGTGACGCTGACATCGCTAAATATAATACGTTGATGGCCAATTATAAGAAGGCTGAAACTGGCACTCTACTCATGTTGACCACCAATATGTCTGAGGATACACTTAAAAAAGTCATGAGATTTAAGACTGCTCATGAAGTCGTGGTTGGAATTACACAGACTATTTCAAATTTGCTTACAATTTAGGTTTGGAGTTCTTTGGATTTAAGCGTGATAAGGCGGACGATATTCCAACTCACATGTCAAAGCTCAAGAACGTCTGGAAGGAATTTAAGGTGGAAGTTGCCAAGATTGACTCCACAGCTAAGCTTCCTGAAATGTTTCTAATCTGTAAGGTCTTAAGTAACACTGGACGACAGGTTCTTCAACTTCAAGTCAAGCTGGCTGATGTTAAAGCAGTCTGAGAGAACCATTGACAGTCTGACTAATCATCTGTATGCATTTGAGAGAGATCTGGTTTGTCAAGTAAGCTCGAAGGAGGAAGCACTAGTGACTACACATACAGATCGACAAATCAAGCGCAATAAAGACGAGCAAGTGATATGCAAGTACTGTTCTGGCAAAGGACACAGAGTGCGCAAGTGCAGAAAGTGTATTAGAGATGTGAGGCCACCTAAACCAACTCCAAGCACGTCAGGATCTAGCTCGAAGTCCAAACAAATCATCTCGCTGATGGTAAACACATGCTCGGCAGGACAAACACAAGATCTTCACAGCTGGTTTGTCGACAACGGAGCAACGACGCACATTGCAGTAAAGAGTGATTTCTTCATGGAATATCATGAATTTGACGCTGATCACACAGTTACGACTGCAGATGGGACCACAATTCCAGCGTTAGGAAAGGGAACCGTAGTGGTAGCATCAAGTGTCAATGGCAAGAAGGAAGAAATCAAGCTTAATGATGTGTGGCTAGTACCATCGTTAACGAAAAACTTATTCTCTCCGTTAGCAGCGCAAGAAAGGATGCAAAACAGCATTTTTACCCCAACAACTAGAGAGTGCAGGCATTGAGAATATCACAAGAGTTGTTGGCAAGAGAGTTCCTTTTGGAGGACTATACAAATTGGATATGGAGACAGTTATTCCTAAAAAGCAGAAAACCATAGAGGTTAATGCTATTACCGGGTCAAATATGCTGCAACTGTACCATGAACGCTTTGGTCACCAGGGTAAGAATCATGTCATTCGTGTGATGAATCACGAGTTCGGCATGAAGCTGAGTCATGACAAAATTAAATTTGAGGGCTACATATATGGGAAGGCTCATAGAAAATCGTTCGGAACGAGGGAAAGAGCATGGCAGCTGGTCAAAGCGTTCTTATAAAAGTAATTATTCTGCACTTTCTGGAGCTGCAGCTATAATTGGCAGGAAATTCAAAGAAGTTCTACCTTTAGGTGTGAAAAATAAATTTTGTTGCATATGTGCTCGTGCGCAAAATAAAGGAATCACTAAAAGAACATAAATGTTATAAAAACTACACCGGTTCTTCTTCTGGCATGGAGGCAGCAATAATCGTGGAAGGTTTTAAAAGTTCTGTAGAAATGTACAACATCATCTATGGACGTGTTATAGCGGATGGTGATTCGAGCACTTACGCAAAGATTTTAGAAGAGAGACCATACAAAGATATAACAGTAGAGAAAATTGAATGCAAAAATTACATTTTGCGTAATATGTGCAACAAATTAGTTTCCTATAAGTATGAGAAAAATGCTGACCCCGCAAATTGCAGTTCTTGCAACCAGGAAACTTATTTAAAAATAATTCTGCAGAACTAGGTGTTCGAATACGTAATCTATTTAGGGACATAAATAATTCATATAATCATTCATTCGGTCATCACAGCGATTGGTTACACCACTATTGCTCTAGTGAAAAGCAAAATGGAGACCTAGTGCCGAAAATAAAAAAGTCTAGGTTTTGGGCGAAAGTCAAATATATTATAGGTGTAGTTGCGTCCCACTCGCGAAGTTTGATTAACGACTGTGGCAGTAATCCAATGGAACAATATAATAGTATAATAGCTCAATTTGTTGGCGGTAAACGAACGAATTTAATTCAACAACAAACATATAAATCCAGATGTGAAGCAGCAGTTGTGTCATTCAATACCAAAAGGCCATCGTATAATATTCAAAAATCGCTTTTGGGTACGAGTCCTAAATCAAAATCAAAACCATTACTAAGAAGACAAAAGAATTAAAAAAAATGAATGTAGAAGAAAAGTAAAAATTTTCAGGAAACCTTCAACTAAATTATTGACATCTGCAGTAAACGGCGCTAAAAGTTATGGAAACGATACTTGTGAAAGGCCTGATATGAGTGAAGAGATTTAAGAGCTGGCAAAAGAAATACTGAAAAGTTTAGAAAAAACTACTCTTGAACAGGCACAGATTGAACGATCAACAATTTTACAAAGAGATAGCAACGAATGGTTAGAGCTACGCAGAAATTTATTAACTGCATCAAATTTTGGCAAAATAATCAACCGTCGCCCGACTACCAGTGCCAGTATTGTTAAAGCCTTATTATACAAAAAAAATATTTCGAGCATACCTTCAATCAAACATGGAATAGATAACGAAGCCACTGCACTCAAGGAACTTGAAAAATAAGAAAATATTAAATTTAGCCCGTGTGGTTTATTCATTGACGAGAAAATTTCACTTGTACTTGCTACTTACCGTGGCAACCGGATCATCCTCCTCCACAACAGACCGCGGCGGAACTCTATTTGCAGACACGGACGCCGTTGATAATGGTGAAGTTAAGATGATACGGTTGCTAACCTTCGGGACGCAGCCTATCAAGCGCGGTATCGTCCAACATGTGATTACGTTGGATGACCCGCAACTGATCCGACAGTCGTGGGGCCGAGAAGTTTAGGGTTGGTTCAAACACCTGGAAAAGAGACAGCATCCTAGCACGGTATACAGTGTTAGTTCCTCCCTCTGTATTCGCGCATGACATTCTCTTTCATGGACTGAGTCCATCTCATGTGCTGCACACGACCAACTGTGATCTTTAGTCTTGAGTATGCATTTGTCCAGAAAGTATGTAAATGTTATTCGGATAAAATAAAGAAATCACCTCGGGTACATAGTATGGGTTAACCGCCCACTATTTTCTTCCAAAATGTTATATTAATACAGCTTTAAACATCCGTGTTTGCGTTAAATTTGATTGTTCTGATTTTTTGCAGACTTGTTTGCGATGTTGGCCCAATTAAGTATCCAAGTTTGAGACCTGGAACGCTGAGTGCAACTTTTTCAACAATAAAAACATGCGAAAATTTCGGTCCGTTCTCAAATTACTGTGATTAAAACATTAAAAGACTAATTATAAACCTAAACCTAACCTTTCAAATAAATTAAAAACACAACTTTGATAAGATACATAATGTTTATTCGCTAAAAGAAAACAGTGCATCACTTTTCCTTAAACACGACATTAATTGCTAGTTTTACATACGAACAATAAACAATAATAATAACGTGGCAACACTGAAATAACCGTCAAATACAAACTAACATTTTCCATTTTTCCCATATTTACTATCATACCGCAAATAAAATAGAATGTATAGAATAGACTTAGCACAACATGTGGAATGCTCGGCTATCATTGTACCGAAAGTCGTTACAGCCTGAAAAGAGCCTCGACGAACACCTTTCGGGGCTCTCGTGAAGGCAGAAAAAGATTCAAGTATCTTGGATGTGGCTCGCAAAGTTGTTGATGTTGTTGTAGTCATGTCTGCCAATGGCTTAATTGCCAAGAGTCTTGAACAATATCAGAGGAGTCTCTCGATTGGCATCTGCAGCAAGCGCCTGATTCAGAAGGCAGTACTTCTAAACACGGCGTGTATTGAAGGGAGGCGTGTTAGGAGGTTCCTTGCTCAAGAGCCCTGAACTCCGGTAGGCCGGAACCTGTTCCCTATGCTTGTATTTCCCCTGTTTTTTTTTTCCATGTATTTGTAGAAATATTAATTTAAAAACAAATAATAGATCTTTGTAATGAAAAGTTTTCAAACTATGCTTTCTAGCAGATAGGGATTACTGCCGTACTTAGCTGGAACAGCCTTACGGGCCATATCGTCGTTGAGTCATCCGATTCAGAATTACTCAGTAGACAGTTTTATAATAATTTTTAAACGCAATAACGCATTTGACGCGCATCGTAAAGATGATTTGTGAGGAAAGAAAATTTCAGTTGAAAGTGGGATTTGAACCCGCGTCTTCTAGATAAGTACTCCAGACGCCTTACCAATCGCAACTCACACTTGCAAGCTGAAATCCTCTTATCCCGCGTTTGAACGTTACTTTACCGGAAAAAGGTTTTATAATAATCAACAGAATTTGGAATAAATTCAACTACAGCTGCTATTTCCAACATTTTGTTACAAAGCAGCAATTCCTTTGGAATGACATTCTGAGGACTCATTTGATGATTTTACTACGATAAGAAAAGTTTGAATTATATTTTTTACAGAAAATATATTTATTCCGTAGTACAGTTGACTGCCCCAAAGAAGATAGATTTTTTATTCCATGGTACAGTCTACTGTACGACCGTATTATGCATGTTTAATGATGGTACAGTCAACTAGACAAATGTACCACGAGCAAGAAGCGGTCAAACTAGCTGTCGAACCTCGCACACCAGCCCTTTGGTCGCATTACGACCTTGCCCATTTCACGATATTGGTTTGATAGACGTACCAATTTTTAAACAACGCAGTCTTACCCAGAAGTGTTGTCTCATCATAAAGGTTGATTCACAAAACCCCGTCGAGACTAGATCAAAGGCTTTTGAAAGATCAAGAAAATAAAGAAGAAAACCTGCAGGTACAGGTGTTATCAGGATAACACCTGTCACAAGGACAGATCCTTGCATCTGACAGTGTGTTTGAGACAAAAAACAACGTGCTTGAGACAAACATGCGTTCTCTGATGAAAGACCAGCTCTGGAGCCAAAGTGGGCATCGTGAAGCGACAGATGCAACGCCTGGGTCAGTTATTTATATGTCGGACTAGTTGTTGCGGGGTCGAACCCTAGCGTCTCAATCGCGTGTTGTCCCTTCTCTCGGGCTATTATTTAATACATGACAAAGTGTCGATAGCGGCTTATTTAGGTCCTATGTTTAAAAATCACTTAATTCAGTTTTAAATTATCGAAAGATCAGAAACTTCATGTGGGTTTTCTATTGTTTCCGCGGTCAATTGCGATTTGAAATTATTGAAGTGTTTTGTTGGAAACCGGAAATGTTTACCGAAGGCCGGTTCAGAGTATTTTTTAAATCTTTTATACTCCAAGGCTTCCTTTTCCCATTCTTCTTTTTTGACATAAAATATAACAGATTTTAACCAAGATGGGATAAACTCATCCATGTAATAGTATCGCCTTTTCCAAACTCTGTGTGTCTCACAGTAGTTACCGCCATTACCTCCAATCCAAAACGGCAGACTGTGAATTAAAAAAAAATGTTACATGCGCTTCAAGGAGAGAAGATCTTTCAGCCCCCTGACTGAGCCCCCATAGGGCAAAACGCCTGCTGGGGTCTCGGTACTGTCTAAGCGGGTTACAGTGTCCTGGAACGTAAAAGGCAATTGAAGAAAGACGGTGGATTTGAGTGTTATAGACCCTTTCACTACACCCAGGGCGAGTCCTCCCGCCCTGTGATTTGCTTTTGATGGTATTACAATATAAGAAAAATCTAGTGACAAATAAAAGCTAGAAAAAGAAAGCAAGTTGGACATTCTGGGAAACGAAACAATGAGGAGGATCCAGTTCTTTATCTGAACAGAAATGTGTTCAATTTTTTGAGAACGTTCTTCTGTTTTTAAAGTTGGTTAAAAGGGAAAATGAATTCAATTAGTTTATTGTAAAAAAATTACATACAACTTGTTTTTAGAACTTACAGGCTAATGTATCTTAGCGCCCATCTGTATACATTCGTGTAGAAATAAGCTGACGTCGGGTCCAAATGTGGATAAGTACGTGCACTGGATATACCAGCAGCAACACTTATGACAATAAGACCTGCTTTGTACCCGTCGACCAAAGTACATGTACCTTCTTGAATGTTTGCTTTATTACGCAAAGCAACCCTCTGATTGATCTCTGCAAATATATATATATATATTATATATCACGTAAGGATAAGGCCAGTCAAAATCAATAATAAACTCACAAAGCGTGGTGTATTTGATTTTAAGTATGTTGTTTACCATTAACCCATCTGGAGCAGTCTATTGGATACATAATTACGGTTTCTGGTTGATTAGACTAATTAGTGTTTCGTGCTACCGTAAAATATTGTGTTATTTTAATGTTACATAACATATTGAACAGTTATCAAAGGAGATGGCTAAATAGAAGTTTGGACGACAACGAAAAGTGTGTCGCTACTGTGACGACACGGTTTAGCTTACGTTGGAGATTGGGCTTGGGCAGAGCATCGCCGTGACCTAGCTTTAAATGTCTCACGTCTTGTTAACCATCGTGACAGGATAGTGAGTAGAACAGCAAGCAACGAAAAGGTGATAAACCTCCGCAGTCTTTGCGTGGCTATACCACAGTTTATTTGTTGCATGATGAATTGAATACAAGTCAAGTCCGTGTCGAGTAGTGAGAGGTCGGTAGCAAACAGAAAGTCCAATGAACTAGCGGCGGTCAAGGAAAAGCCACAAGAAAGAATCACAAGTCTGATGTTTGTTTTTTTCTTCTTAAAGGTGGGATTGAACTCGAAGTGTCACAGAATGGATAAAAGAGTCGATTGGTTCGAAAGTATTATAGGTTGATCACACAGTTAATATTATTCGACAAAACGTTTTGTGAACGAATTCACTATAAAAACAATCCGATTTTCAGAATCAAGTAATTTACTTGTTATTGTGTTTTCACACGGTTTGATTTCATTCATATTGTGTATTATTTCATATTCAGTTGAATAGGAAACTGAATTGAACTCTATCTATTTCCGACCAAAAGTTTCATTTTCAACGCCTTCTTAATTTAAGAAAAGAAATCGTTTTGAATCCCGTTAATAAAAATCGATAAAGTACAGTTTCATTTTGACATTCTGGAAAAGCTTTAGGACCCTTCCCTAGTTTACATTATTTCATCGTGATCTTGTCATGTCTATAAAAATTGCACAAAGAGCAATTTAGATACTTTTTTGTATTAGAAAATTATTATAACACTAAACATTTCATTAATGAATTTTAAAATACTACGAGTTAATGTGAAATTCTTATAGACGACTGGGGCACTCATTTAGCCATCTCCATTATTGTTATGTTTTGTTTACTAGATAAAAAGGTGATCAAATAGCTGTGCATTTAACAAACAAACAAAAAAAAGCAGTTATATTAAGGATATTGCGAAATTTGAAATTTTGTGCTTTTACACAGCAAAACTGATAGGTTAAAGGAGATAACCTTACCGGTTGTAGGAATAGCTAAATCGAGACCCAAGCGGGGTTTCCAAAAGAATGTGCCCGGTTTTGAACCCTGAAATCAACATATACGTTATTAAAGCCTTGTTGAATTAATGCATGCAGGAGGTGTATACCCCAGTTCGGCCAGTAAAAAATAAAAATGACCGCCATTCGTATTTAATATACGTATATCCCCTTAAAGTGTCGGTAATCGAAAACCGTATAAACGCTATTGCAGAGATTATATTCCGACACGGGAACAGGCGACATATAACTGGCAATGTTAAAAAAAATGGATTTTCAAGATTGTCATAAACACTCAATTGCCTTGGCTTGATATTTATTTATCGACTTAGCAAATGCTAGCCGCACTGGAAATTGCAAATGTTTAAAGTCAAATGACATGTCGTTTGGAATCAAAGGAATCCGTGGAATCAAAACGTCTTCACCTTTGTACTTCCGTTTCAAAATTGTGACGTTGATAACGTAGTTCATTAATATCTTCAGAGCAAATATAGCTATATATTTTATCAATAAAATAATTCCAACCGAAGCGTTTGTTATAAACGATATTCAGTTTTTTTTACATCCTCTTTGATGAAATTTGCAGAATAATAATTACTTATAAAACATCCTAAGGCTACATTATAAAAGTTTATATTAAACAAATCGCTAAGGTTAGATTAGAAGAAGAGTATATAGTGGTTAAGTATTGTAAAATTTTCTAATTGCACAATTTTTTTAATTCAAAAAATCCTTCTGATAATAACGAACACAAAAAAAAAATGTGAATTCGGTTCAGCCGTTTAGGCGTGATGACGTGACCAAGGGAAAAAGGGATTCATTTTTATACATACTTATAGATAAGCCAACTTACCTTTGCTATTGGAATAAAATAAATAAACGCAGCGTAAATACACATGACTATCATTTTTTTAATATTTAAATGAGACCAATACATCTTTGCTGAACAATATCTCGAACAATTCTGACTCTATCGGTGCTATGAAATGTTACAATAAATTTTGTTTTGAAGACAATAAATTCCTAACGACCGATGGAAGTTGCTTGCAAACACTGTATCCCTGTTTTGGTAAACGTTTGAAAAGTGAATACCGAGTGTTTAGTATTTTGGAGTTCCGTAGTAAGAATGTATCTTCCAGGAGGTTTTTAGTCAAATTATTCATATCTTGTTTGTGGCCGACCACCACAGGCCCGAGCAAAAGCGCGCGGTGTAATCGTCATAGAAATACTTTGATATTATAATATTAAATATTAATATCTTTCAACATTTTGGTCCAATAATCAATCTATTTATTACTACAAATATAGTACTTGTAAACTTAAAATGTTTATTAAAAAACAACATATTGAGGCACTCTGATCGGGGTTGAGGTGAGATAGAGATAGACTTGGATATAGATAATAAGGATCACTATATTTCAAGTACACAACTTAAGATTAAATTAATGAGATGAAAAGGTTGGGATTAGAGTCACGCACACGGTATGACATCGAATACAATTCGCTCACAAAATAAAATTGTACTTGCACTCGCTTCGTCGGGAATCGCAGCAACTTTGCTTGAAGGTGGTCAAACAGCCCATTGAGCATTAAAATTGCCATTAAATATGCAAAGCAATGAAACTCCGACCTGCAACATTTCGAAGAACTCTGCAATGGCAAAGGTCTTGCAGCAATGTAAATTATTTGGGATGAATGCACAATGGCACATAAAAAATCTTTGGAGGCTTTAGACAGAACCTTAAAAGATCTACGGAGCAATCATAACCAATTTGGTGGTGCAATGATTTTATTAGCCGGAGATTTTCGTCAAACATTGCCAGTGATTCCACGATCAACACCAGCTGATGAACTCAATGCATGTCTAAAGTCCTCCAATTTGTGGAAACATGTCAAAGTACTTCATTTAAGCAAGAATATGCGTGTCGAGTTACAAAATGACCAATCTGGAAACACAACTCATTGACATTGGTAATGGCAGATTTCCTATAGACTTGTTGACTGGCTGCATTAACCTTTTGACCGCCACAGTCGTGTATAGACGACAAGCCAAAAAGTGCTCAGCACGCCACAGTCGCGCGTCGCGACTAAAGAACAGACTTTTAAACGTTAATATATGTAGCTTATTAAAATATATCTAAATTCACTACTGTTTTGTATGTACTTATGTATTTATTTTTCTTAGCTTGGCGCTAAGAGCACGTTCTTGTTTTTTGACATGGCGGTCAAAGGGTTAACTTTCCTCAAAGTTTTTGTCAGTTAACTCGATCATAAGATGAACTTATTCAGAAGGTGTTTCCAGATGCTTCTCAAAATTACAGAAACCATGATTGGTTGAGCGAACGAGCTATATTGGCTGCAAAAAACATAGATGTAAACGAATTAAATTTAAAAATTCAAGAACAAATTACAGGCGAATTGAGGACATATAAATCAGTTGATTCGGCTACTAACCAAGATGATGTAGTGAACTATCCACCAGAATTTTTAAACTCGCTAGATTTGCCAGGATTGCCACCTCACAATCTTCAATTAAAGGTTGGATCGGTAGTTATAATGTTGCGAAATATCAACCAACCGCGTCTTTGCAACGGCACACGGTTAGCGATAAAAAAATTATTAAACAACGTGATAGAAGCAACTATACTGAAAGGAAAGTATAAAGGAGAACGAAACGAGACGTTTTTAAATGCTTTTATGTTTTATTTCATTATATTTCTTATTCACAACGCCCTTTCACCAGGGTGACGGTTCTGTTCAGGAGAATTTTATGCCCCGACTATAAAATATGTCGGAACAAAAAACTCACATTACAAATCTTTTTGACAGGACGAAGTCTGTCGGGTCCGCTAGTATTAAATATAAATCTTTCAACATTTTGGTCCAATAATCAATCTAATTATTATTACAAATTGTTGTGTATGTAATATGTTCTCTTGGTTAAAGCCTCTTTGCACTCATTAGGTTTACTTCTTTCCTAACTTTATTGTCTGTGCTTTGCTATATTAATGTGTCGAAACCGAACGCACGTCTTTTATTCATCATTGGCGACGAGGAATTTTTTTTTTTTTACAATAAAATGTCGGTGAGTCAGATTCGCGATTTTAATGTTAAGACCGGGAACTGGTCGGATACACAGAACGATTAGAGATGTATTTTCTAGGCAACAACATTAAAAATGAGCTCAAGTTACCGACTCTAATCACACTAATGGGAGAGGACGCCTACGATCTGTTGTCGTCTTTGGCAAGTCCATTGAAGCCTGCGGAGCTTACATTCGCTAGGGCCGTCGAATTGCTGGCTCACACCTGCAACCTACACCCTCGGTTTTGGCCAAAAGGTACTCGTATAAGTTCCAACAGCGGCGGCAACAAGGTGAGGAGTCGGTGGCGGAATATGTGTCGGGATTGAAAAAAATTTAGTAATAACTAAATATTGTAACTTCGGACCACATTAGAAGAAATTTACGTGACCAACTGGTCTGTGGATTGAGAAATGATACACTCCGTCAAACGCTGTTAGCGGACGAACACCTGAATTTTAGTAGGGCTGTTACGATAGCACTATCTATGGAGGCTGCAGAAAGGGACGCGTTTGCGGTGAAGGCTGGTACCTCGGAGACTATTGAAGCGGCAGAAATGGTTTGTCGCTCGTGTGATGTATGCGCGGCTATAGCTGACGCTCCACCTGCACACGTGCCATGTTCATGGCCGTGGCCATCACGACCCTGGTCTAGTCTGCATTTGGATTTTTTATGGCCTATCGGTGAAGTAACTTATTTAGTCATTGTAGATTCTTGCTCGAAATGGATAGAAGCAATCAGAATGCATAGAACTACAGCGCAAGCGGTTGTTTCTGTTCTACGAAAATTGTGGTCGCAATTTGGTCTTCCGAAACAAACTGTTAGTGACAACGGTCCACCATTTTCGAGCTTAGAGTTTCAAAGTATTCTTAAGCATAACGGTATAGAACATATTTTTACATCCCCTTATCACCCAGCTTCTAATGGTGCAGCTGAAAGTACGGTTAAAATATGTAAACGTACAATTATAAAGGCGTTCAAACAGAATGTGGATGTTGAAGTAGCTCTGTCGAGGTTTTTGAAGTGAAAACTTCTTTAGCGGCGTTGTGCACTTTTTTTGGAATGAGTAAAAAATGTTAAACTCGCGTCAGGACACGCGACCTGATCGAAAATTCGTAAGACGGCGCAGGGCGCTTGCGCGAATGTTCGTGTGTGTTTATTACTATTTTTATTTTTATTAGTTTTCACTTCTGCCGACACTCCCAGAGTGCAACCCGTCGTTTTTTATTGGCATATAGGAATACGGAACACTCGTCTACTGGTGTCAGTCCTGCTTCTTTATTAAAAGGTCATAGTCTTCGTATGAGGTTGGATAACTTAAAGCCCGAGCGTGAATCGCAAGTGGCGGCGTAAGCTCGTAGTGAGCGAGTTAGATACGGGTGCCCTTGTTTGGTACCAAGATTTTAGAGGCTCAGATAATTGGGCGCCTGGTACTATAATTAGACGTTTAGGCAACACAAATTACTCGATTAAATCTAACATTGGATCGGAGATTCACAGACATATCGATCAGCTAAGGTTAAGGATTCTGGGTAAGGTTGGTAATGATTTTCCCAGTGGGGGTATAGCACTGGAGCAAGTTGCGAGAAAATTAGACATTACCAGACACGCACGTAACTCTTTGTCAGTTCCCACGAATAGAGGTGATAATCCAGATCGCGGTGTCGTTGGTTCTGTAGAGCCTAACATCGTTGTGTTTTCGTTTCCAACATCACCTGCGGTGGTGGCGCATGATGGTTCTGGTGGACCACCAGATGAGCCAACCAATGTGTCGCCGATTAGGGAACCTCCTGTTGGTGTTATAGGGCGTCCAGTAAAATAAATTAAATTACAACCTGTCGGTTGTATTTTAATTTCTTTTAAATTGTTATAAGTTCGTTATTCGTATCTTTTTTATTTCTTCAGTTTTAAGTTAGTTTTCAACTTAAGTTCGGAAAGATTTTAATCTTTCTTTAGTTTTAGTTCGTTTTTCAATGACTAGAAAACGCAAGTCCAATTTATCACGTAGTTCCAGCGGAGCTCGAGCTAAAAGAGTTGCAAGAAGTCAAGAGTCTGAAGAACAGACTCAAGCCCGCTTGACTTTAGATGCCGAGCGTCATGCTGCTCAAAGAGCTGCTGAGACTGAAGAGGTGAGGCAGGAGCGACGGCTCTTAGACGCTGAGCGTCACGCTACTCAAAGAGCTGCTGAAACCGAAGAGATGGCACGGGAGCGCCGGCTCTTAGACACCGAACGTCACGCTGCTCGAAGACCTGCTGAGACTGAGGAGATGAGGCAGGAGCAACGGCTCTTAGATGCCGGCCGTCACGCTGCTCAAAGAGCTGCTGAGACTGAGGAGGTGAGGCAGGAGCGACGGCTGTTAGACGCCAGGCATCATGCAACACAAAGAGCTTCCGAAACTGTTGATCAAACTCGAGTACGTCGGCTTTTGGATGCTGAGCGTCATGCATCTCAGAGCTATTGATTTTTGAGGAGTTCCCTAGAATATCTTCCACATTTCATTTTTGAAGAGATCCCGCAAGATCGGGAACTATGTGGGTAAAACCAGAAATCTACCGGAAGTCACTATTCCACGCGAACAAGGTCGCGGGCAAAAGCTTTTTTTTTTTTGCGTGGTAAAATCATCAAATGAGTCCTCCCAACCAGGGCAGCCCGGCAGGGACTGTCAGACTTGTACTGACTAAAATGCACGGTGTCCTTCACTAGCCCTTTACGTACCGGGGTTACGGTGATGGGTAAGTCCCGCGACCCCGGCAGGCTTTGGCCTTCTACAGGCCCCGTCAATATGCTGACACTCCTTGAGGCGCGCGTGGAACACAACGCGCCGTCGACCCGGGCATGGTCCATGGTCGGGCTGTGAGTCGCCCATTACTCGCCGCCCGCATGCCCGCGCCTACGGTGGCCGGAGATCGTCTTGCGACACATACAGCATAAAACTAAATTCCATCATGTTGAGTGTGTAACCATGCCCAATATTTTTTTTTTTAATAATTTGATACGCTTCGAGACAGAACTGGCACCAATTTGGAATCTATTCAAAAACAGTATGAAGAGATGGTTTACAATCTTGAAAATGAAGGTGTGCATTTAATGACGGATTATATCCGTCATTAAATGCACATTATATGACGGATTATATATATATGCCGGATTATATACATAATGACGGATTATATCCGTCATTAAATTTTGAAACCACGCCTTTTGAAAAAAAAAACAGGTCTTTTTAATAACCGAAACAGAATATTAGGTATGTCCAAGATGCGTTTTACATCATTGAGTGACGTAACAGTTAGCTAGCTAGCTGCTAGCTGACTATAATGGTGAAAGTGATGGAAGAAGAATTCTTATATTCTGTCGTAAAATGTCAGATCTATGGTTAAAAGCTTCAAATACATATTATGTGATGGCACTTTCAAATCCTGCCCAAAGCCTTTTGGGCAGTTATATTCAATCCATGCTTATGTCGAGAAAAGTAAATCCGTGACTCCGATAATTTATTGTTTACTGCCTTATAATAAAAGGCATAAAACATATGAGATCCTCTTTCAACTTATTAAATCAGTCTTTCCTTTCTGGAAGCCCTTGAAAGTAACAATGGACTATGATAAGGCAGCAATAAAAGCACTGGCCACAGTGTATACTGGCATCGAAATCAAAGGGTGCTACTTTCATTTCAATAGATGCCTATTTCGAAAAGCTAAATAATTAAACATATCAACACCTGTAAAGCAACGACACGTGTCAAGATGTGCCGGAATTGCACGTTTACCACCGAAACCCACAGCAAGTGGTAAGGAGTATGTAATGCGTAAGAGCCCGCCTGGTTTGAACATTAATAAATTTAACGTATATTTACGCAATGGCTAGAGAAAACTAACTTCAACAAAACTTGCTGTTGTAGTAAGGAGTCACTACGAACACATACTATGCGAAGTTCACAATGGAAATGTTATGATGACGAATCGAAAAAAATTACAAAGAGTAAAAAGAAGCTAATTCCACATTGTATTATATATGCGAAACATAATATGAAAATAAGGTAAATTAATGAATATTTTTTAAGTAAATATTATAATTTAGTTTATTTTACTGTATTTTTATTTTAATAAAAAACAAAATGTGACTCGTTCATTAGATTCAGTTTAATAATATTACAATAATTATTTACGACATCCTTTTAATATGCTTATTATCCACTTACCTACTCATACATAACATGCCATCTAACAAATTAGAATGCCTGCCTCTTAAAGTAGCAATACCATTGAGTGAAGACGCACTGCAACTATTTGCCTTTAATGTTTTATCAGGCACTTTTCCTTGGGATAATTTAAATAATTGCTACATCCTTTATTAAACATAATATGTTTGAAGTTACAACTAAATGAGATAAATGAAGTAAATATGTAGCAATTATTGACGCAATACATTTCGGGAAACTCTGCACGCTTGACTTTAAACTAGGAAGTGACCAGTGTGCGTCAGAATGCCTGGTTGTCTGTGGCGTTGGTCTATGAGAGTTGATTCGAAAGTTGCTATATAATTGCTTATATTTGCTACATATAATAAATAATTGCTACATAGGATATATATTTAGAAATCATTTTTTTTTGACCAGTAATCCTTACGTTTGGTTCTGGTCTCCTCCTAGTTTAAAGTCAAGCGTGGGGTGGAGGGAGGTCGCTGTCCTCTCCCTCACGCGGCCCGGTTCCTCCTTCGCGAGCATGACTACTTCGCAGAAGGAGGCGACCGCTTCCCACTCCGTCTCGCTCAGGAGCATGACCTTGACTAATGCCGGGCGCGAGAGGTCTCCGCCTATCGCCGTCGTGAGGGCACGGCGGTGCTCTGGCCAAGGGGGGCAGTCCTGCACCGTATGCTCCACCGTGTCCTCCGGACGATCCTCGCAGTGGTGACACCCAGTCGTTTCTTTCCTCCCTATAAGACACAGGAACCTCCCGAAACTTCCGTGTCCGGTGAGGACCTGCGTCATGCGGTAGGTCAGGGCGCCGTGACGCCTATCCAGCCACTCCTCAAAGATGTCTTACCGCCGCAATTGCGGAGTGCCCGACGATATCCGCACCAGCAATGATTAAGAATAATAGTGTAATAATAAATTGTAAAAATTATTGAGGGTAGGTACTTATTTTTTTACGCAAGAATCGCATTACTTACGCTGTTACCAGAGCTTAAACGATTAGGCCTCTGCCTTGAATCTTGCGGGCAGCGGGGCGGCGGCGGCGGCGGCGCGGGAGCGGCAGGATCTTAGGCATACATTCAAATGGACCGGCCCTCGGAAACAGCGGCGCGGCAGCGGGGCGGGCGCGAACTGCGAGCGCCGCCGCCGCCGCCGACCCGCTGCCCGCAAAATTCGAGGCAGAGGCCTTAAACGGACACCTACATAACTAAGTATTTGCCTTTATTATTTCATCAGGCACTTTTGCTTGGGATTATTTAAATAATTGCTACATCTTTTATTAAACATATGTTTGAAGTTACAACTAAATGAGATAAATGAAGTAAATATGTAGCAATTATTGACGGAATACATTTCGGGAAACTCTGCACGCTTGACTTTAAACTTGGAGGAGACCAGCCAACCAAACGTCAGGATGGCTGGTTAAAAAAAATATTTGATTTCTAAATATGGATATATATTTAGAAATCAAATATTTTTTTTATGTAGCAGTAATATTGTTTTATGTAGCAATTATTTATTATATGTAGCAAATATAAGCAATTATGTAGCAATTTTTGAATCAACTCTCATAGACCAACGCCACAGGCAACCAGCCATTCTGACGCACACAAATTTACGGTAGAAAGTACGTCGTTGCATATCGAACAAATATGCGGGGAGAAAACGCATCTGAGCGGGAGACATAAGTGTATGAAAATCCATTTCTTACGTGGTTTTTCTTTTTTAATTTTGGGTAAGACTATGCGCCGGTAACCTAAATTTCAAAAGCCAAAAAGTTTTTACAGTGAGTTTTTATCTCCAAGTTCGCAAAATGACACTGGCCACTAGCTGTGTGTTGGATGGTGTCGGGCTGGCAGTGCGACACTGCGGCGGCAGGCTATACAATTTGAAAAAAGAACATATGAAAATTACAGTCGCCATTGGCGCCATTTTCAATTTGTATGTTGTTTGAGGATTCAGTTTTTGTAGAAAGTAAAATAAAAATGATAAGTAGTGATAGTGATGATGAAAAATTTTAAACTCCGCCGCAGTTGACGGAAACAGCAAAAATGCTGATTGATAACCTTTTACCACAGAAATCAATTAAAAAACATAATAAAACTTATGACGATTTTTTGCATTGGAAAAGTGAAAAAAATGCGGCATCTTTTTCTGAAACTGTTTTGCTAGCTTATTTCAGTGAAAAAGCGCAAAAAAAACAAACCAAGTACGTTATACTGGTGCTGATTTAACCACAATGAAACGCCACGGTGGTTGGAAATCGTCCGCTGTTGCAGAAGGTTACATAGAGAATTCCGTAGAAAACAAAACACGAATAAATATCCAAATATCGGGATCGATTAATGTGCATCAAGACTCATCTCCTCAACCATCAACGAGCGCGGCGATGCCACCTCAGCAGCCAGTTGCCCCTTTGGCACCACAGCCTTCTACGAGCGCAGTGCCAACAGCACAGCCAGTTATTCCTCCTACATTGTCGCAAACATCTCAAACAAATATTAATGGAAAAATGTTACATTAAGCTTCATTAACTGCAACAATTTCAATATAAATTTCAATTAGTAAAGATTTAGTTTTTTATTTTCCTCGTAGGTGTAGTACCTATAAAGCGGGCCGCGTGAGGGAGAGGACAGCGTCCTCCCTCCACCCCAGCCGCAGTGGTAGACGCCCACGGCGCCGGACGTCGCAAGACGATCTCCGACCACTGTAGGCGCGGGCATGCGGGCGGCGAGTAATGGGTGACTCGCTGTCCGACCATGGACCATGCCCGGGTCGACGGCGCGTTGTGTTCCACGCGCGCCTCATAGAGTGTCAGCAAAAATGACGCCCCCCCCCCCTCTAGAGTACCAAAGCCTGTCGGGGTCGCAGGACTTATGATTTACCGTGTCCCCGGTACGTAAAGGGCTATTGAAGGACACCGTGGAATTTAGTCAGTACGAGTCTGTCAGTCCCTCCCGCTCTGCCTTGAGTGGGAGGACTCAATTGATGATTATACCACGTTGAAAATAATTTAATTTCACTCGATTTACTTAAAACTTTTTGGCGTAGTGGCTGAGCGATCGACTGCTGCGCAGGACGATACAGTAAGAAATTCCTAGTGTGGAGATCGATCGATAAAATAAGCGTTAAGAGGATTTTTGATAATTCTAGACCCAAAATATGCATCCTCGCGGACGAAATCGTGAGTACAAAGAATACTCGTTAACTGTGTAGACGTTTTTTTACACAAGTTATATGTTCTTCCTCTTGTAACTTTGTATCTATAAGACGTACAGAATAATAATAATTAGAACCATTTGTTGAGGAATTTTATTGTCTTAAAACTCCTCTCAGACATTTTCGTCATAAAGTCAACTGTTGAAGCATTATGTGAAAGGAAAAAAGTGCCTTAATTTTTTCATGAGTAACATATACTTAAGCAATACAAATAAAAAAAACTACACCACCTTTTGTAGGGCAAAACTCGCCGTTGACTGGACTATTAATCAAAGGAAAGGAATTTTCTCATACAAATATTTTTTTCCCCATTAAATTTGATCAAAATAAATACATTACGAGATGTTAACCTTCAAAACAAACCAAATTACAATAATGGTCGCATACCATTAAAAAACGCCTAATGATCTTTATCAATTCATGCTGTCTTGGAATATTTCTTCTATTTCCTGATCTTGCAATTATGTGTGTTTAAAAGACAACCACACGCAAAGCTTCAGGTTTAAAGAATCAAATTAGCCCGAAGATACTGACCTGTGGAATGCAGTACTGATAAAAAAGTGTTATAAAAAGTACCTGTTGTATTCTACATATCTTTGTAATTTGCTTTTTTCGACAAGAAAGAAAGAAATAAGAAAGAAAAGAGATTTATTGACACACAGGACAAAAAAAAATACATGAATAAAAACAACAAAGGAAACAAACTATATAAAAGAAAAAGAACTGAAGATAAAACTAATAAAAAACAATTTAGTCCTGCCTGTGCGAGGCCAAAAGGCTCCTATCTCAGCATGTGCTTTGTTTTTTTTTTTTTTTTTTTTTTATCGTGGTAAAATCATCAAATGAGTCCTCCCACCCAGGGCAGGGCGGCAGGGACTGTCAGACTTGTACTGACTAAAATCCACGGTGTCCTTCACGAGCCCTTTACGTACCGGGGTTACGGTGATGGGTAAGTCCCGCGACCCCGACAGGCTCTGGCCCTCTACAGGCCCCGTCAATTTGCTGACACTCTTTGAGGCGCGCGTGGAACACAACGCGCCGTCGACCCGGGCATGGTCCATGGTCGGACAGCAAGTCGCTGCCCGCATGCCCGCGCCTACGGTGGCCGGAGATCGTCCTGTGACGTCCGACGCCGTGGGCGTCTACCACTGCGGCTGGGATGGAGGGAGGACGCTGTCCTCTCCCTCAGGCGGCCCGCCTCCTCCTTCACGAGCATGACTGCTTCGCAGAAGGAGGCGACCGCTTCCCACTCCGTCTATCTCAGCATGTGCTGCGACATTTTTAAAATTGTCACAGCGCTGGTTTTCTGATAGGGCCCAAAGTGATGTCACGGTCATATCCGTACTTAAATGTTGTTATAAAATAAATAAATAACCAAGTAAGATATAAATATACAAGTATAATAAGTAGATAACATTTTTAAAATGACAACACTGAAGCGCTCACAATGCTCAGCTGGCGGGAGTTAACTTTTGTATTATGTCCGAGGATAACATACTACTCGGAGATGCATGAATGATGTTCGAGATTGAAAACTTCTTTCTACAAAGTGAGCCTAGCAAAATGTTATTACTCATCCCACAATATACAAAAGCGCCATCTAACACCACAAGCAGTAATTATTTACTTAGTAGCTTTATATCATACGCCTTCAATAGAAGTTTTAAAACTATTAAGCAGATGCCAGTAGTAGACACATTCGAGCATTAAAAAACTTAAGTCACATATAATTAAACTTCCATAGTGCCTAAAGTCTGGGACGACTACTTGTTACAATACAATTTTAAAGTAAACTCAATAGAGTAAATGGCCTAAAAGCCGGCGTGCTTCAGCTTGGATACTGCCACTGCCTGACTCGCCCATGTGTCGATCACAGTTCTTACCTACCAGAACCCTAATATGTTCGAATAACTTTGTAATTAAAATCACATCGAAAAGGTCATTACTTTAAAATTCAAATCACATCCATCTTTAATTGTAGCATGTGAAAACAAAAGGACACGTAAGTGATAAAGTACAGCCAATATCATCCAAAAATTTAACAAAAAGATTGTTTGTAGCCAATGCTACAACCAATGTTTTAGAGACAATCCTTGTCTCGTTGCATATCCTACTAATATTATAAATGTGAAAGTTTGTTTGGATGGATGGATGGATGTTTGTTACTCTTTCACGCAAAAACCACTAAACGGATTTGGACGAAATTTGGACACAGATAATTAATACCCTGGATTAAAACATAGGATAGATTTTATGTTCCCGTGGGATCATTTTCGATTAGTAGCAGGCGGAGCCGCTGGCAACAGCTAGTATAATATAACATTAGGTATGTCAAATCTTACTATATGTGAAACGTAGTAATTAATTAAATACGTGTCACGCAGAGATAGGATAAGGTAAGATAATTAATTATTATAGGTTTGATTTGTGAATACATGACTTGTATGTGTATTAACTAGGTAGGACTCAATGGTAGCTATTCTAATTTAGGAGGTATTAGAAACGTATAGCAATTTGGTAATCAACAGCTGCAGCAATCTTATAAGACAACGCTGTAAATGGCCCAGCAGGTCTAAAACGTCCACTTTAAGCAATATTTTTTTTGAGATTTGGTCAGGTTGTTCGAGGAAGCTGACGCACGAAGTAAGTTCCACGCCTTTACTGTGCGCTTTATGAAGCAAGATTGAAAGAACTTAGTGCAAATTGGTGGAACTGCAAGTATGGATGACAAATAGTAGTACTTCTAGAAGTCTGATGGTAGAAGGGAACCGGTGGGATAAGATCGTAGAGATCATGCGCACACTGCGAAGACGTAAAGTCTATAGACGACAGACAAGCAGACAACCTTGCAGTCATGCTCCAAGCTGTGAAGCTTGGCATTCACCAGTTTTACGTCGCCAATAATAAATAATAACAGGAACAGAAACACCTCAAAATGCTATAATATATAAAATCAATGCTAGAATTTCTAGAAAAGTCGTTAGCGACTCTTCTAAAATTCGTAAAATGTTTACGAGCACAGAATTTTGCCTAAGCTTGTCTTATCTGAATATGGCAATTGACAAGACCAAATTAGCTCTAGATTATTCCGAGAGTCCTAGGCTAACAGTAATAACTGACTAAATGTGGGACTTATCAAAAGTTTCTTGGATATTTTTATAAACATTTTTTGTAATAAATTAGATTAAATATACGTACCTAGTCGTAGTTATACTTAATGCTGGATTAATAAAAACAATTCTTATTAAAAACAATACCATTTTAATTCTATTTGAATACAGCTTGCCGTCCTTCTGACGCATTTGACCTTGACCGCATTATTTGTCACATATATTATTGTTACGTATCTACGTACTGTGTTTGTACTCGTGAAACAAAGTTTACATTTGAATAAAATGTTAATAAAATTCGTATCGATTGGAAAGCACCTTTCAACAGCGCGTGCATCTATTATTCATATAAACATTACTTTGTTCGTTTAATGATTAGTTTGCCTGTTGAGTAATGGTTTGCAGGAGTCAAATATTGACAATTGTTGAGCAAAAGATGGATGTGTGATTTATGAGGAATATAAACTGGTACCTAATTAGAAAAGTACAGACTTAGTATGTACTTCCAACACACCTCTTGAATTTATATCCTAGGACAATGTCATCATACGAACAAGTACATATTAATTTAATCTGGGCATTTTATATGTAAGGAGTAATAAATTTATATTCAGTAATTTCCGTATAAAACTAAATTTTTAAAGTCTATACCTAGGTATGTATACCTAGGTATTACTATGAATACATAAAGGTCGAGATGCACACAAAATACTTTTTTTTTTGTGGTATAATCTAAAAATCCACGGTGTCCTTCAATAGCCCTATACGTTCCGGGGTCACGGTAATTCGTAAGTCCCGCGACCCCGGCAGGCTTTGGACCTCTAGAGGGGGGCTCGTCATTTTGCTGACACTCAAGATATTTGGCCATTATTTTTTTTTCTCAACGGTGGCTGCCCTTGCCAGGCAAGATTGATTTTGTGTCTAATATTGAATTTCAACTAATTTCCAACAGTAATAATCTGATAGGTATAATTATTGATAAGTAGGGACACAATAGCGCTACGGCGGTGAGGGCGGCAATGGCTCGTACTACGAGAGGGCGGCGTGGTGACGGCATCGATCCGCCCCGCCCGGCTGCCTCTTGGGCGCACTTCACTCCAGTAGTCCAAAACCTTACTCACTTCACGACATCCACCTTATGTATGAAACGTAGTATCTATACGCTTTATTGTTTAGCCACCCCCATTAACAAAACCTGATATCTACCGCTTGGCGGCATAAAGGTCACTAGTCGAAGAGCGCAGGGGACGTTGGATTTAGGACATGGTATAGTTAACCCCTGTTTGACGTTTTCTTCATCATCCCGAATTATTAATGTTAGTTACATACGGGTCAGGAAACGCGCGCCACGATACATTAAGAGAAGTGAGATTTGTGAACGTTTGTTGTGATCGACTGTTACTTTAAGGTAAAATTTAAATCACACCTTTATTGTTATTATTAACGCAGTACGACGTTCTTACATCAATTGTCGTACAAACTATCGGATCGCGGACTCCTAGTTCAGTGTAAAAAGTGGGATGACATATTAGTGAAAAACATATCAGAATTATATATATAATATCTTAGTGACTTAGATTTAAAACATTTGTGCGTTATTGTTGTTCATTTAATAGACGGAATAAAGCTTCACCACGTTCCGTCACAGCAAATTACGTTATTCAAACCATTTGCCTTCTCGAGGTTCGCCATTAAATATACGAGGACAATCAGTAAAAGCGGCGTCATTGAGTCGCATCGAAGCTTCGCCGAGGCTGGCAGCAGGGCCGGAGTGCGTCCGAAGCGCGGGCGGCGCGTCCGGCGGCGCCGCCGCTGGCGTCCGCCCTGGCTACGGGTATGAGGCGCTCTCGGCGGCGAGTGACGGCAGTGAAGGAGAGCCTGACGAAGCACCCGAGTACGCTGCTTTTGAAATGGAACTCTCAGGAGGTGGCGAATCCGTAGAAGGGCCTTCTTCGCGCGGGTCAACTAAAGTCAATTTTCCACCTGAAGTCGAGTTAGAACGGCGACCTACAGTTTCCGCAGTGGCTACCGCAGCCTACCATAAGGGTCGCGGAAGATCCATGAGTGCCTGGAGTGACATTAGCCGATCCAGTATACGCTTCGAAGAAAGGTCAGTGTAAACAATATTTACTTTATTACGAAATATGTATTGTAATGTTAAGATAAATTGTGCGTTAGGTAAGGGTTTGCGCTATGAGTTTAACTATCAGTATCTTAAATCAGCAGTAATTGATTAGACTATTGTATGTATCAATAATATATCATGCGACGAAGAAAGGTGCGAAAAGTCTGTAGTGCTTTACAGGGACCATAAATTCATGCCATTAAAAACATCTTCTGGAAGGAAGGATCTTATCATAAAACCGTCGGGGACAGGGAAGTCTACATCCACTCACCATTTTTTTACATTTAAAACAAAATCAACGAGCACCCTCAGCATCATTCTTGACGCATTCTGGTGTAGGGCCCGTTTTGACATGCGCGAAGCAGGCTGAACGACTAACTGCGATTTTAGGTCAAAAAGGGCTTATGTGCGACGTGACTGGATTTAAAATTTGATACCTACTACTTCTGTTGCCAGCCAATTGTAGTTGTTTTTCGAAAGGTCTATTGTTTTTACTAAAAACAAAAATATCTGATCGAATATATTTATACTTTACCAAGATCAAATTCTTTGAAATATCTTTTTTGCTGATTCTGATATTTTCGCTACGCTCTCGTAAAGGAACTCATAAATGTCAAGAGTAATCTTAATAAAGTAACGCTTAGGGACGTGTTAGTAACGCTATTGCAGTTATTTTAGGTTTTCGTTCATGTAAATCAGCATTTCGGACCTTTAATTAAAATCGTTGAGGCAGATTATTAATGAATAGGTAGTGTAGATGCTATTTACGCAAGACCTATTTTTAGATAATTGGACTCCTTTATATGCCTGAGTAATAATCTAAATCATCCTGCACGTCCTCCACGCGTGGTATGACACCGTAGAGACGGGTTTTGTCGATGGTAGAACGAAAAATTGACAGAGAAACTAAATAATAAAGATAGATTACTATCATGGTTTTGCTTTGGCCCAATACTCATAGTTAAATTTTATTTAAAATGTTTATTTATGCGACAGACGTAAATTCCCTTCACTTTTGGGTGAAAGTAAACAATTTACTATTACACCGTTTATATGGTGTATACAGAGTGTCCAGTAATGAACGAATAACCTTAGAAAGGGCCATAGTAGAACTAACGGCCATGCATTAAAAAAAAAAACAAAAGATAAATACAATACCGAATAGTACCGAAGACAAAATCTTCATTCAAAAAAGTGTCGTTCGCTGTCTCAAACTAACTTACCTATCCTTACATAACCTAACCTTATCATTTTTTATTTGATCTGTATAAATGATGTATATAAATCATGTAATAGTAGATTGTTTACCAATGGAGCAAACAATTATTTTTAAGACGAGATAATTATTTGAATCCTGAGGTGCTGCCGAGGTGGACACTCTAGCTTTTATGAGAGTCTGTGAGAAAATGCAACGTAGGAACAAGAACATTAACGTTTTTCTTTAAATACAATCAGGACATAACATTGTAGGAAAACAGTATTTATGGTTAGTAGTGATCCCCACGGAATCGAGACTTGGACCCGAACAAAAAAAAACACAAGAATTTACAAATCTACTACGAAAATCACATAGAAGACACAGAACACATAATGCGCTCGAAGGCTGGCATCACCGTAATAACGGATGTGGGTATACCTAAAAGTTAATCTATTCGTACATAAATTGCAACAAGAAATTAGGTACGTACTGGGCAAGGATGCAGCAATCCGGTACCTGAAGTAGTGATGGAAATCTTTTACTTCAAAATTCCGTGAAAATAAAATTTGTTACAATGCATTTTCAAATATTGTTCAAACATTAATCTAATGGCAGGTCAAAGATGTTGGGATGGAACGTTTGTTCCAATGTCAGGTTAAAGTTTCTTCTACAAAATACGAGTATAAACAGATTTTCTTGTATTATTGATTGAGTTTTGAAACAAAATTGATATGAAAGATTAGTTTTCTTTGCAAGTTCATGAACTACAAACTGAATTAAGACGCCGCGGTGCATCTATCAAGAGATAAAAGGGATTTAGTTGAGAGGTCAGACAGCTGATTCTACTACATTTAGTTAGTATAATACATCCACATGAACTTGTAGTTGAAGTTTAATTTTCTCATATGTTTTACCTGTGCTTGCTTCTACAAAGAATGTAGTACTTTTGACTTTCTATTTTAAGAAAGATTTCATAAAGTTTTATGTCAGTAATTTTACCCTTTTTTTCTGTTTAAATTTAAGCAGAATGATATTTATTTTTGCACCAAAATTATCACAAAACTCCGATATTGAGTTGTCCCCCTATAAATATAAATCCTTAATGATTTGATGATCCTTAATGACAAGTTTTTTTATTAAAAGTTATTTAAAACATCAAATAGATTCAGATTTTTTGTCATACATTTTTATTTTTTTTACATTAAGTAAACTTAACATCTTATTAGATGGATTTGATGATAAACACGATCCACCATCTCGATGTAATGTAAAGCGGACCATCATAATGCTTTGCAACATTTTCAGAGACAGTCTATTGCGCAACTTATTTTTCACGATATTAAGCCTTTGTCAAACAGACAGGCATGGCGAAAGCGAAGCGTGACGTTTTTATTTGTAATGTATGGAATTGTTTGAATCCAGTCACATAGAAAAGCTAAAGAACTATCGGACTGACATCTCGTATCGGTTCATTATATATCGCTTTAGAATCGCCTGTCTGTTTGAAAAAGGTTTTTTTTTTATACATAGAGGATGCACTTCCGACCCTCGCGTTTGAAATTGGGACAGTGGCAAATGCTAATCCGAATTTTGAAATATTTTCAAAACGTTTAAAGCCAGCTGCGTCACAGTCATTATAAACTTGAAAATAGAAATCAGCTGAGGGAGAGATTCGTCCATATTTTATTACTTATTTGGTGCCACTCAGACTCGATGTAATTTTTCTTGCCATTTATATGAGTTCGCTGAATGTAATTCAATATTGGTTTTATATCGGATTTGACTTGAGACGTAGCAAATCTTGGGTGCAAATCAGCAACAGTTTTCAACACTGATAAATTATTCGGATTGCATCGTTCACTGACATCCAACAGATCCTTTTCTTCAATTTCTTGTGATATCGTATGAAAGTTAAAACCAAAATACATTGATGCTGTATGCATCAGATGTTCCCGAAAATTAAATTCTATCAGTTCAATTTTTCCGACTGTGAAGGTATAACAAATCGTCTTAGATTTTTTATTACGTTTTTGTAAAAAGAAAACATTCTCAGACAATTGATAGGTTTAACATTGTTACTTTGAAAAAGTAAGTTTAATTTCGTCACATGTTTTAATTCATTTTGTAGAAAAATCAATAAACCTTTAAAAGGAAGCCTCCGCATGATATCATGATATCTGATGACATTTGTAATCAAATTTTGTAATAGCAAAAAGCAGCTTCAATTCCTCCCGCTGCTCCAATATTGTGTTAACAGCTTGATAACGAACCGAGCTGAGCCTACACCGATTATTTTATGCAGGTCAGGTCCAAAATTGAGAAGAAAAATCATAACTTGATCACTTTCAAAAGTGTCACAAAAACCATTGTACTTAATCGGACACTACGATATGAGATGCCTAAATCATTTTATTTAGACGTCAATATTCCGGTCACCCTATAAACCATCACACCTCAATAACTATCATATAAGCAATTCGTAGTAGGTACACAAAATATTCAAGTATTAAAAATGAAACTCCATATTTATGCAGGACAAAAGACTACCCAAGCTTGAATAGCAACTGGGTCGGAATATCAGTATATAAATATAGAAAAAAGAACTATAATGGCTTTCGGCGTATTTTTGTTTTTTATTTTAATATTTTAGACATATGGATTTGAGATTATTTTTAGCAGAGAAATCATCAAATTCATCTTCTTCACCAACCGACAATAAAACTGAACAAATAAAAAATTGAATGTCATGCTTACACGTTTCTGCCGGGGTCGCGGGACTGTTTTAAAAGGGCCCTGAAACGCATAGGGCAACTGAATAACCAGGGTGGATTTTTAATCGGTGAGTCGGTAAAAGCCTATCAGTAAGGTCTAATTTGATAATTTGAAGACCACAAAAATATGTAAACTCGCTTGCCAAGTTTCACCTATCTTCCACAAGGCCAAGCATAATATAAATCGCATAGGGATTAATTTACATGTTTAAGATTGCGACAGTGTCCTCGGATCGGACAAACATGGCAGACAGCGTTATATAGAATGCTCAACGTTGTTTAGGTACAAATTATTTATTTAGTTATGTGAGACTCGCTTCTCGAAGGCTTTTTCAATATGATCGTAATATATCAGTTCTTCAGCGAAATGGTATGACAGGAACATAGTAGTAACCCTCCGCAACACCTCCTATAGTACCCATGTAATAATAAAATATTGCTGTTTGACCAATTTTGTGACTTTCTGGGGTACGTACGAGTATATAAATACTACCTCCATCAATCAGTATTTTTATACGACAAATATCTAACTGGATCAAGTAGAGTGCTGTCTGGTGTAGCATATGTTTCAATCTCGTTCCTCATTGAAATGACGGGATAAACATTTGCTACAATAATGCTATTAAATTTTATTGTATTATTTGACCCTTGTTTCATGTTTTGAATTTATCTCACGAAACTTGTTATATATACAAAATTAAAATTTTTGTCCTGATTTCATCCAAAGAGGTTTATTTGTGTACTAATATTTTACAAGTTACCACCTACCGTTAAGAAGTTATTAGGATCTTTTGAACCGATTTAAAAAATGAGGGAGGATTAAATTCGCATGTTTGTACTTTTTATAAATGTATATATAATAGAGCGCATCAAACACATTATTCAAATCTAGGTTTATAACTATTTTGCCCCATTATTCATCAAATAAGCTAGTTTGGTTAGGCTACTCTCATCAGCTAATTATTTTATACTAATGTAATGGTACGATTCCACCAAAATAGTGTGCGATACATGTGTTAGAACTTCAGCAGTGCGCGTACTAAATGCGGTATCGTGTTTAGCCTTAGCCGCAGTGTCCATCGGCTAGGCTCTACGTGACTTTTTTACGCGCACATTGCAGCACATTTTTGTGTGAACATTTTCTCTGAACCGAGTTTAGCAATGTGTGCACACAAATAACGAGTCCGCTGTTCACGTGTGCGCGTTCAATAGCATCCAGATGTGTGCGAACATATATTTTGTATGTTCGCGCAAAATTTGTTTGTGTTTGCTTGGGTGAGTCGACTAGAGCGAACATATGTGGTGGAATTGCACATTAAGGCTGATTAACATTGGCAGATCCATTCATCATTAAATTATTTAAATAGGCAGATCCATTCATCATGAAATTACTAATTTGTATTGACATTTTGTATATCAGCTTTGACCAGCTTTTGTTCGTGAATTCGAAGATTGCATAGGGATATTAATAATGTGTAAAAACGCTTTTTCATATAAATAAAGCGTTGCAAACAAAGGTTTAATCATGAGAAACTTATATTATTGTATTTGTCTGAATCGTGGAAACATTTTGAAGCGTTTCAATCTTTGTACTCCGCGGAACCATTTGGTGTTCGAGATATAAGGCATATTTATAACTCGGCACCACAGCGCTGATACTGATCCTAATTTGTTGTGACATATCGCTTTAATGTTTTTTATTAAATAAGGCTTTACTGATCCAGTTAGGCCACCCGCTTCGAGTAAACTAGATTAGTGTTTGTTTTGTACATTGCTCTATAAAAGGTGTTAAAAAATTAACTAAAAGAAACTTGAGGAGTTGTTTGGAATATAAAATAAAAAAAGACCGAGGCGGCCAAGCAATAGGTCCACTGCGGTCTATTTCAGTGGTTGGGACAAGTAGCATCCAGGGACTCATGGGCTTCTCAGTGATAGTGTACAGGCGCTCCACCTTACTGGAAGAAGTAGTCCTTTGTTTCCGCAACAGGAATATCTTCCAGCATCTCTTGCACAGACTCGAGCAGCTGCAGATATGTTTCGCGATTAAAAGATGATTCACGCTACACCGTGCCGCGTCCGGGTTGTGTCCTGGCCGGGCCACGAACGGGGCACGTCCACCGTGCACCGGCTGGGCCAGTCATTTATATCACCAGGTTATTTGGGTGTATTATTTGCACGACTATATCTGTGTTATGTGGTTCTTGTCAGCATCGAAGACGATATTTCGTCCGAAATGGTTTTCCAAATAATATTTTTGTATTTGTTAGCTAAATACTTAGGATGGCTCATGTAAATCATAGGTTACTTGCGCATACATCTATACATATAATAAATCTGTATTATACATTGAAAATATTGAAAAAATAAATAGCGCGGGGTGTTGCTGGATCGATACCAAACCCAAATATATGATTAAAAAAAATTTTGTCTGTCTGTCTGTCTATCTGTCTGTCTGTCTGTCTGTTTGTGCAGGCATCACGTGAAAACTAACGGTTCGATTTCGATGAAACTTGGTATAATTATTCCTTATTATCCTGGGCATAACATAGGATACTTTTTATCCTGGAAAAATACGTAGAAAAAAATCTTATTTTTCAGTTTTATTCATAGACGTTGTTCTGTAGAACCGCGAACACACGTTGCATTACCCGCAGTGGATTCAGCGCCGTAATATTTATAAGATGTCATTGTCAGAGTTACTCAAAATGGGGAAATAAACCATCCACGCGAAGACCGACATCCGCGCGGACGGAGTCGCGGGCGGAAGCTAGTTCTAAATAATTGTTCATCGTCCATTTTGCTGTTTAGTTGCTCACCTCACTAAGATTTGAAGTTGATTGTTCTGCGGGCGCCCGGGCACATATGTTCATGTTACAACGTGGCGAGGCCGGGCTGCGCCGGAGCCGGGAAACAATATCCAACGACATTTCCGGCCGTGCCCGGGGCACGGTCGAAGCACGGTCAAGCATGAACCACTTCATACAAAGAGTATACCATAATGTTTGACCGTGCCCTCGGACACGGCTCGGTGTAGCGTGAATCATCCTTAATGCGTTTTAAGAAGACGTGTTCGATTACCAGCTGCTCTGAGCACACACGTTCACTGTGCAGGAGAACCGGTGTCGAAAATAGTCAGGGACCACAGCTCGCGGGTTTTCGTACAACCGCCAGTGAGCAGTTGTGGATATTGAATAACACTCTACTAAAAGTGGACCTGTCTTTCCAAAAATTGTGCACATAAAAATGTTGTACTAAATTGTTTTTTAAATTATGTGAAAAACTAAAAATGCTTGAAATAATATTTTTCATTACTCATACTCTGCAAGTAGGTGATGCATTGCAGCCTTAGGGAGAATCACTTTCAACTGACAGGTGCCAAAAAAAAAAAAAACTTATTCTATTTTGACATTTCTGTTTAAGCCGGCGACATCGTATCAATATAAAGAGATTAAATATTTAATGTCTTTGTATCAATATAACGAGCGAATTATTATTTATTGGTGTAACAAAAAATGACGACATTTATTTTTTTACTCACTGTCGTAATAAAAATTAAACCTCTTTAAATACCTGCTCCCAGGTCAAAACTTTTCCATCTCTGTTGTGTTCGGGCACGCCGCAATCGCGGCGGTAAGACCCCTCCTTGAGGAGTGGCTGGATAGGCGTCACGGCGTCCTTACCCACCGCATGACGCAGGTCCTCACCGGACACGGGAGTTTCGGGAGGTTCCTGTGTCTGATAAGGAGGGAAGAAACGCCTGGGTGTCACCACTGCGAGGATCGTCCGGAGGACACGGTGGAGCATACGGTGCAGGACTGCCCCGCTTGGGCAGAGCACCGCCGTGTCCTCACGACGGCGATTGGCGGAGACCTCTCGCGCCCGGCATTGGTCGAGGCCATGCTGCGGGGCGAGACGGAGTGGGAAGCGGTCGCCTCCTTCTGCGAAGCAGTCATGCTCGTGAAGGAGGAGGCGAGCCGCGTGAGGGGGAGGACAGCGACCTCCCTCCACCCCAGCCGCAGTGGTGGACGCCCACGGCGTCGGACGTCGCAAGACGATCTCCGGCCACCGTAGGCGCGGGCATGCGGGCAGCGAGTAATGGGCGACTCGCTGTCCGACCATGGACCATGCCCGGGTCGACGGCGCGTTGTGTTCCACGCGCGCCTCAAGGAGTGTCAGCATAATGACGGGGCCTGTAGAGGGCCATAGCCTGCCGGGGTCGCGGGACTTTCCCATTACCGTAACCCCGGTACGTAAAGGGCTAGTGAAGGACACCGTGGATTTTAGTCAGTACAAGTCTGACAGTCCCTCCCGTCCTGCCCTGGGTGGGAGGACTCATTTGATGATTTTACCACGATAAAAAAAAAAATCTCTGTTGTGTTAGTCCTTTTCATGGATATTCCACAAGCATTTTCAACAGCCTATATTAATGTTTCTGCCTCACAGATAGGTAACTATAATTAATGCAATTATTGTCGTTCTACTAACTACTCATCAGAACTCGGAATCGTATTAATAGGGAACTCCAGTGAGACACTTCTTTCCAGTTGCATAATTCGCAATATTAACGTATTGTAAATTGTGTACCTCTCGCGCCCGGCATTGGTCGAGGCCATGCTGCGGGGCGAGACGGAGTGGGAAGCGGTCGCCTCCTTCTGCGAAGCAGTCATGCTCGCGAAAGAGGAGGCGAGCCGCGTGAGGGGGAGGACAGCGACCTCCCTCCACCCCAGCCGCAGTGGTGGACGCCCACGGCGTCGGACGTCGCAAGACGATCTCCGGCCACCGTAGGCGCGGGCATGCGGGCGGCGAGTAATGGGCGACTCGCTGTCCGACCATGGACCATGCCCGGGTCGACGGCGCGTTGTGTTCCACGCGCGCCTCAAGGAGTTTCAGCATAGTGACGGGGCCTGTAGAGGGCCAAAGCCTGCTGGGGTCGCGGGACCAAGGGATTACCGTGACCCTAGTACGTAAAGGGCTATTGAAGGACACCGTGGATTTTAGTCAGTACAAGTCTGACAGTCCCTGCCGCCCTGCCCTGGGTGGGAGGATTCATTTGATGATTTTACCACGACAAAAAAAAAAAATTGTGAATTGTGTAACTGCAATAATCCATGATTCTCAATAACTAATCAATAGTTGGATTGTTATCCACCAAACTTTTGGTGAGGTAAACAATAATATATATAATATCTATAATATGTATGTATTTAGAAATATATATGTATGTTTATCAGTTGTCTAGTACCCATAACACAAGCTCTGCTTAGCTTGGGACTAGATGGCGTTGTGTGATAGTTGTGGAATATTTATTATTATTATTATAAGAACATGAATGTCAAGAGCACACTTGTGCGTGACTGTCACCATGTTGGGTAGGCAATAAATCAATGCAGAGTGAAGCATTAACACCATTGGCAAACAAAGGCATGGAATTTTTCAGAATTATTAATATTACCATAAAACTAAGTCAAACTGCTATTTGTTTAATTATTTACAATGTTTTTAATTTTTTTTTGAGGTCGCTTTTTAACATCTAGGGTCATTAGCGACCACAGTTAACAATACATTTATTTAGGTACATGTTAAGCTATATATACTAGGTTACATTAAATCATACTTATTAATAATTTTCACAAACATTACAGTTTGCTTACATCATTCTTTGTTAAAGCAATCTTTTATGTTATCAGGTAAGTTACTCAAACGTTTCTCATTATTATATGCGAAACATTTCATTAAAAGATGATGAACAGTCAAACTCCGTACAATAATTCGTTCAGAATATTAGTCTGTATCGTTTAATCGATAATAGAATCAGTGTGCGCCTGATTCAATAATTAAAAAAAGCGTCATCTACATTTTTGGTCATTGGCATTTTGAATTATAAAAAGTATGAAAAAGTAAAGTATTAAAGTATCACAACGCCATCTATCGAACTGAGACTGTAATGCAATTGATATTAATCTCAATCATTAGAAAGTTTAGTTGTCATTTGAACTTAGCGGACAATGTCCTTGTCCGCTAAGTAAAATTATTCTTATAATCACCTAACAATTTCAAATTATGTGATTTATTGGTTCAATTTTTAAACAACCCATTAACCATACTGTGTATGCTAGAGATGGTTTTTACACAGCTAATATTTTAAATAAAGAAGCATTTGTACAAAGAAAATATAATGAATAGGCCGTATCCTCCAACAACATTTCGCACTAAAATACTCATTTCCGTCCTCCACGCGAACGAAGTCGCAGGCACAACTAGTTTAGAAATAAAATAACATTAAAAATCCTACAGCGCTATTACACTTTTCTAAAAACGTGGAGTGGTCTAATACTGTTAATTTATCCTGATTCAGAAAAAGTTGAAATTCTTTATTTGGAAAGGGTTTTAATTTTCGACACAAATTACACTATTTTTCAAAATAGAAATTATTACAGTCATCTCGGTTGCCAAAATAATAGTTTTTATGTTGGTTTACTTGTGCATTTTCTCTATAGAATCAGATTACACTTCCTTGTTCTCCTTCGTCTTTAGAAAAGCTGTTTAAGATGAATTTAAGCGATTGGAAACGAAGGCAAATAAATCGTGGTAACAGAAAAAAAAGTAACAAATAGATATAAAAAAATAATGAGGCCAGGTTCTTCAGAAATAAAATCAACAGGATCTCGATATAAATCAAGCGCGTCAAGTGCAAACGTAGGTGAATTAATTAAGGGTTCCGCAATCAATAATATTCGTTCCCCACTACCCAGAAAATGAAGAAATTGAAAATTTGGAAGGAGAATACGATTTAAATGACGAAAAGACCACTGAATACGAAAGAATTGCTTAAAGATATGCAAAGCTGGGTTATAAAATTTAATATACCTCACCTGGCCCTGAACGAACGGTCTACTTTGAACAAAAGATTACGTCATGTTTTACCTAAAGATGCACGTACATTATTATACACCAACAAAGAAAGGGTGCATATTACAATCTCAGATGCAGGACAGTATTGGCACAACGGATTGATTGAATGCCTAAAAAATATAATACAGTGGCAATAGTTTACCAAATGCGACTTTATTAAATATAAACATAGATGGGTTGCCAGTAGGGTATACAACAGGGAAATGAAAATCCCGAAAACCCTGGGATATCCCGGTTCTTTCAATAACTGAAAAGAACCTGGATGGGATTTTCGTTACTCAGATAACATTTTAAATAATCCGTTTAAACTTTGTAAATTCTTTGGACACATATTTCTTTCCCACTTCAGTCTGGTTTTGTTGGATGGGCAGATGACAGTTCTGTTTCAGAGACTACCCATGACATTTGCCATGGTCGAACAGATTTGATTCGTCTTCCAGTCAGCGAACAAGAAACTTGTCACTTTTAACGCCACCAATACACAGGCGCATATTTTAGTTGGTCAAAACTAAATCCTTTATGGAGTCATTTCGACCAGCTCCTACTTTTCCGGGTACATTGTTCCTATAACTGATCAGCTCGAGCTGATCTGCTCTGGGCATGGAGCAGACATCCAGTGTCAAATTCAGCGCCGATATTAAACACAAAGCCCAATTAGTGGCCAAAAAACTAGAAATCCTAAATATAGTAAAGCGATACTTTACGCTTGGATAGCTTTTGCGCAAGTCCAATTCTGCAAAGTGTATTGCAGCAACCTAACCCCTATGGGATGGCTCAGTTAAATACCAACTTGCTGTACTTGGAGCAGTGGAGTGGAGCGCAGAGCTTCTTAGACTCATTGGCAACGTCAAACTGGTAGATGCTAAACTTCACAGCTTAGCTCATCTCATTATCGCAAGGTTATGCAAGGCGCATCTCTAGTTGCCAGTCTATTAATTCGCGCTTAACGATTCCAAATATACGAGTACTTCATATTGCGCACGGAAAAATAGTAGAACTCAATACTTGAAGGCATACAACACGAATTTCTTCAAAGTTAGAGTGAATAGACTTCTTCGGATAAGCTAGTAGACTTTATCTGTACCTCCTCTGATAGAGAAAAGATTCAAGAGCGAACCTATGACAAATTAAAAGTATGACAATCCTTTTTTAGGTAGTCGTGTAAAGATAGGACTCGTTTATTTACGAGGCCAATCATTCGGCTCTATGATTTTTATAAGATTATACTATGCCTTACAGTTATCTTGTTCTTTTTATTGTTTATTTTGTAGATAGGGGACTGGACAGCTCTTAAAATCATCAGCAAAAAAAGGAAGAAACTTGATGTAATGTATAAAACATGATGTAGTAAAAAATACATTTTTGTCCCGAAAGTCCCGAATATCCCGGGATTTTCCGATAACTTAGACGACAGTCCCGAAAATCGGTTCTTCCAACAAAGACAGGTTCTTGATTCTCTAGTTGCCAGTCTACAAAAGAAATCAACTCTCCTATTTTCTGTAACATCTTAGAAATATTCCACAATCCTCCCTTTGTGATTGGTAAATAAACACTATTTACTACACTACACACCAGCATTAATTCCTATTCTTTTTTCAAGGAATTTATGCGGGTGAAGGAAAGCCATCTGATCTGAATGCATATTTGAGGCCTTTTGTAAACGAAATGAGGGAACTAGGAAAATAATGAATTAGATACACCGTTTGCGTCAAATGAATCTCGAATCAAAGTCAAAATAAGAGCCTTCATTTGTGATTCGCCAGCAATACTCTTGATTAAAGGCAAGTTTCATATTGATTTTATATCCTGACACTGAAAATGACTTCATAGTTGACACAAACGCAAGTAATACTGGAACTGGTGGCGTGTTCTCTCAACGGAAACGTAATCAGGAAGTTGTTATTGTTTACTACAGCAAATCTTTATCGACACCGGAAAGAAATTACTGCGTTACGAGAAGGGAATTACTTGCCGTAGTAAAAACTTTGCAGCACCTCAGTAAGTTTTTTTGCTGGGACTAAAATTCCAATTGCGAACGGACCATGCCGCATTAAAGTGGCTATTGCAATTCAAGAATCCAGAAGGACACGTGGCGAGATGGATTGAACTACTACATTAATGCACTTGCCACTGTTGGTTGACAACCTAATAAAGCGCCAAGGAAGGGTATAATATTCAAGTGAGAATAATTCACTTAAAAAATACTTGACGAAGAGTGATTATTTTGATATTATTTTATTGACTGACTTAAATACTTCTAAGTTAATACAAAAACCTAAGCAAAATTTAGGGGTACTTTTCGAGCTAGAGTAAAAAATGTGAAAATATTGAGAATTTTTTGTGTCCAATTTTGTGTATTCACGTGTTTTAAGGTTCGTGATTTTTTTTTTATAAGCAGTTTTGTCGATGAAAATGAGTCTATAATATCACCTTCAAGTATCGGTAATCGGAAACCAAACACACTGTATAAAAATAATTAACAAAATACCCGCAAACAAAATTTAAAAAGTCAAAAATAGTACCTATTGTTGAACAATCAAATTCCATTCGACGACAACATCATCTGTGTTAGTACTCGTATTATTGATCATCGATTGTTATACGAGTACTTCACCTAGAAGCGACAGGTGTGCCTTGTGTTGCTATGTTGCTATTTTACCAAATTTTATTTAGTATCCGACAGGGTATTTTTTAACTTGTTTTCTAAAAACGATTCGAATCTCGATAATTATTAATACCTGTGAAAATCCGACTGGTTTTTCTGTGTAGTCAAAATGCGTAAAATTTAATAGAAAATAAAACATTTGCTAAAGGCCCTGGGAGCGAACCAGTATTTTTAGTTACTATAAAAATACCTTGTTGTGTTGCTCGCAGTAATTTTTCAATTTCAGTCCAGTAAGTAATCTAGAATTGTGCAATCTAGAAAGGTGAAAGACTCACTCCTTTAATGGCATGATGTTTTTTTAATAAACATTGAATGTTACTTTACTGAAACTCAAAGGATCAATTACTTTTTATATTCCAGTATCCAATTTCCTCTTACTATAAAGATCACTATCGACCGTTCCAGACTGACGTTAAAGCCATTTGGTCTGTCTGTGGCGTTACAAATCGGTCACCCGAAATTGCCGCGTTAACTTCGCGCTCTCTAATTATAAGCTGACGTTTATTCGTTAATTAAAAAACAAAATTTACTACTCTACTTGACTCTTGACCTATTGAGTATTATGATCATAATAATAGCATGAAATCGCACATATTATCATTTCAATCAGTTTTATACGAAAATCCTGATCGCAAAACCGGCTACAAAGGAAGCATTGATAAACTGAAACCTACCTAGTTTGTGAAGGATTACAGAGGAGTAGAGTACGTATAGGTTGGGTAAGGATGGACGCGGGGGTGCGCGTAGAGCGCGGCGGGAGGCAGTCGTGCAGAGGGCGGCGGGCAGTATCTCGCCGACTCAAATCACATAGTCTTTCAGGCGGAGAGATACGCACGGCGCACACGTCAGGCCCGCGTGCTCGCGACGTGCCGCGGTCGCATGTAAACACAGCGCGCGTTCCGCGTTACCTTGACCCAAATGTGACTAGGCTCAGTGATAAAAAATATTGACATTTATAAAACAAATGTAACGATACAAATATCGAAATGTGTCTAAAAAAGCCTGTTTTAGTCTTATTTGATAAGCCATTGCCTGTAACGATACACCTTTTCTACTTTAAGACAATTTGCCGTAAAACTTCTCACTCACATTCTCGCGCTAACTTGTTCTAATTAGTTGGATGGAGAGTAGCTGTTATGGAATTAGGAGATGATCTGTTTTTCTTATATGGACGCAGCGGGTTTGTATTTTTATTTCGTCACGTAAATAGGTACCTAATACAAAATAAAATAAAAATAGTGTGGTGACCAAAAAAATTATGTAAGGTACGTTTCAAACGAAAAATAATACAATGTAACTCTGTGTAAACCACGAGGGAATAAATTAAAATCATGTTTTTAGGGTTCCGTAGTTAACTAGGAACCCTTATAGTTTCGCCATGTCTGTCTGTCTGTCTGTCTGTCCGTCCTCGCTTAATCTCTGTGACCGTTAGCACTAGAAAGCTGAAATTTGGTACCAATATGTATATCAATCACGCCGACAAAGTGCAAAAATAAAAATTGGAAAAAAATGTTTTTTTAGGGTAGCCCCCCTATATGTAAAATAGAAAGTGATTTTTTTTTTAATTTCAACCCTAACGTGTGATATATCGTTGGATAGGTATTTAAAAATGAATAGGGGTTTACTAAGATCATTTTTTGATGATGTCAATAGTTTCGGAAATAATCGCTCCTAAAGTCAAAAACAATGTGTCCCCCCCCCTCTAACTTTTGAACCATAAGTTTAGAAAATATGAAAAAAATCTGGAAAGTAGAACTTTATAAGGACTTTCTAGGAAAATTATTTTGAACTTGATGGAAAGAACAGTTTTTGTGCAAAAAAAACAAGAAGGTGGTACAAAATTCCTGGACTAAGTTTTTTTAGTTATCACCGTCCTTTGTGGGCCCGTTTTTAGGGTTCCCTTTTTATCAAAGTTCAAAATGTCAACGTAACAAATAACCTTTTTTTAAAAAAAGGCTATTTGTTAACACTTATTGTAACGGACGGGAAACTACGGAACCCTACACTGAGCGTGGCCTGACACGCTCTTGGCCGGTTTTTTTTTATAACGAAGTAAGTCTTTGATGGCTTAGACTTCCTATAAAGTATATCCTTTTGAGGTCACAGAGGCCTAAAATAGACTATTGTGAAGCGAAACAGCACTCTAGACGCTAGCACTCATCTTCCTGTCCCTTCCACTTCTTGTCTCTCCGCAATATTAAATGTACCTACCTGTACATACACTACACTGTGAATATCCAGTAGCGTGCATTATCTATAGAGTTTGAGCACTTTAATATAGATTCGACAGTGGTTACGTACCGAATGATGTTGTTCTCTCAGATACTTGACATGTTAGCAGGTACGTAAGCATTTCATGATACTTTTTGTGCAAGAAGACTGCGGATACCCTTTTCAAATACTTACGAGTATCATCTGAAATAGTGAAAACAAATGCTTCAATAATAATTTCTTAAACACTTTGAGGGGTCAAAATTCAATTAAATTCAATCAATGTTCAATGAATGTTTCTTAATTTACAATTATTAAATAAAATATGGATTTTACCATGTTGCAAACCACTGGCTCGTCGAAACCTATAGCAGTATCAATGAACTTAAAATTATGTCTGATATAGATCTATACTCATCGTCATCATCTTCCTGCCCTTATCCCATTTTACTTGGGGTCGGCGCAAAACGTTTTTTTGTTTTTTGATATAGATTTATACTCATCAAAACAAAATAAAGGCTACTTATTACATAGCACTTTAAACAAGTATTACTTTTATTCAGAATAAATAGTCAATATCTTGTTATGGTTTCTTTCAGGTATTAAAATTGACTTGAGATATTTGAGTTTCCTGCCGGGGTCGCGGGACCAAGGGATTACCGTGACCCCGGTACGTAAAGGGCTATTGAGGGACACCGAGTCTGACAGTCCCTCCCGGTCTGCCCTAGGTAGGAGGACTAATTTGATGATTTTACCACGATAGAAAAAAAATTGAGTTTGAGTGTACGGTTTGGTGTTTTTTAATTTTCAAATTTAAAACGGATTTTTCTTCGACTTATACAGCAAGCAGGCTTTAACGATTTTTCAATCTCATAATGCCATGTATTCGGTGGCATATGGACGCAATAACAGCCAATTGGGGTGTCACCTTAATCCAGAGGGCCCATAACCAGAAGAGGTAGGTTTAATGTTGGAATATTCCCAACGGGTGGTTCAAAATGTTTGAAACTAGTCTCAAGAGCCGGGTAATATCACCAGATGCCATGATCCAGGAAGAAAATAAATAAGTAAAGCCCAATAAGACCGTCAAGTTTATTTAACCGCGCAAATAGAGCGAAAATCTACAGCGCGGACCATACAAACTCCATTGCGTCGAGCTACAGGCACCCCTATGATTGGCTAGACTATTCTGAATTGACTCCATGAAGACTAACAAAACTCAAGAGAATGATTGGTTCCCCTCCAGTTAACTGTAGCGTATGGTGCAAATCATTAAAGATTTGCAAAGGAGATTTATTTAACTTTTTTGACTGGGCTTCATTAATTCTTATTGATGACTCTGTTATTTTTTTAAATAAATACTTATTCATTCGAGTGTAGAGAAGATCAAAACAACAGGTTTCAGATCCTTGCACTCTTGAAACGGACTGTTTCGGTGAGATCACACATCGCGTGCGCAAGCAAAAATATACTGAATAGCTACGCGCGAGAGTTTATGTTGGTTTATCTGATACTAACGACTCTTGAAGTTCACGATCGGCGCGCTCAATAGGGTTGCGACTTGCGAGTTTAAGAGGCATAGTTAGGTAGGTAGGTGTATTTTATGCATTTGTAAAATAATATTATTAACATAGCAAGGAATTTTGTTTTATCACCAGCCTCTATCTTTTTGGTTTCGTCATTGATTACTACATACATTATCGATTGGTAGCACATAATGTTAATAGTCACTACGGCACCTTACGTTAAAAATAATATTATCTTTTCTATCTATTACTGTTATATTTTCGAACATTTCATCTTACAAAAACAAAAAAGTTTTTTTTTAATGTTTAAAATTTTAGGCTTTATTACCTCATCAATATCATAACGTCACATTCGCCACCCGAGTCGTGCTGTGCCTCCGTCGCCGCGACGCCGTTAACGCTCTGGGAAGTTTTACAGTACTGGAGCAGTGAATTAATTCATACTAGAGTTTACGGGAAGGTTTGATATTCGTCTATTTATCTTGCTCGTGTAGTAGGCTCACATCTCCCCCGAGTATTTCGCCACATTTCCAAACTTGTAACCTACCTAATCATGATCAGTTAAGCGGGGTTAGTACTTGAATGACATAATAAGCACATCACAAGCAGGTAGTAAATTTATAAATCATTAATTAAATATATACTAGATATTTTCACTTTTTTTCATACCTTTCGATGTCAGGCGGTAGTGTGTGAAACGTGAGGCGCCTATCATTATTTAAACAACCAAAACCTATGCAGTATTTTCTTTTCTTGATAATTGTTTTATTACCTTCGCAAGTAAAAACTTGTGCGTTACAAAAATATAAGAGAGAAGGAGCGCGTGCGAAACGGGTGGCGTGCGGCAACCAACTGTTTACCCCTACAAAGGGGCGCCAGCATCTACTTGCAGTTTCATACCTACACCGCAGAGTGCGCCCGGCCTGGTTCTGGGGCGGTTATCTCTATCACGCAAAACTGAGCTCGCACTTCTTATCGAGGGTGGTGCAACTCCACATTATCCCATTCGCACAGCAAGGAGTACCTGAGTTTATCTTGAAGCAGGATAATGCTCGAGCGAACATGACGCGACTAACGTTGCACACATTCGCTGACGCTCGAATTACGATGTTACAGTGGCCGCTCAGCATTTTTGCCTGAGTTCTATATTAAGAGATGAGTTAGAGACGAGTAAAAAAGAGAGTAGAATTCCTATCAACACTCAACACGCAGCTGGATTTCATAAATTGTCTGAAAACTGGTAAAGGATCCCAAAAGAAAATGTTTCGGTATTTAATCCAGACCATTCCACCACCAATAAAAAGACACAGAGTTAAAAGCTTTAAAAAACACTTTGGAACATTTAAGACGCTATTCTTTTATTTTTATTTTTAATGTTTTATGTAACTTAATACATTCCTACAATTCCGCACTTTTCATTCAATGTCGTTTATTTTAACGATTTATTGGAATACAAACTAATTTTTTTTGTATTTCCATCCTAAAATCGTTAATATTATAATCAAATTTAGTAATTATAACTAATAACATTTAAATATTAATTAATAAATCGATAAAATTCAGGTGGCCCTTATTTTGTTTTGAGTATTTTACATTATTATACATTTTGTTAAAGCTGAAGGCGCTAATGAAGAAAAGCAGGTATTTGTGTTTTGAATGAAATAAGCCTGGTTTTTCAATGGTAAGATTAAGTTCTTACATACAACATAACTCGACTTTTACGGCCGAAAATTACTGTGTGTATCATTCATAGGACTCACTAGTGAGTACACGGTAAAAGATATCCAGAATAATAATTCAAAAATCTGACACGTCTGGTTTTAGAAATTTGATTTCCAAAATAATTGATAAATGTTCAGTAGGTACTCCTACAGTACTAATAGTCACAAAACAAAAAGTTTTCACCTTCTTTCCATAACTTTTGGTTCAGTCTCTCTTGCTGAAAAAGAAAAAAAAATTGACTGTAAGTAAAGACTTGACTAGTATAAGTTTGTTGAAAGTAGGCTAACAATTATTAATCACTTGAGAGTTTTATAACAACATCGCTCATAATAAAATAGACAATACATTAATTATCAATAAAACATTTCGGTTCTACTTTTTATTTGAAGCCTTCATAAATAAGATTACACACAGCAATATAAAAATAGTCTTAACTTATAATTAGTTTCTAGGTTACATTATAATATTTTCGCTGTAGAAACTAAGTTCCCAGACGTTACTCTAAGCGAGTTGCATATTCGAGAAGCCTTATCACAAGATTTTTGTATTTTATTTACTGCGTTGATTGTATGGAACAAAGCGCCTCTGGTGGACGAATGTGGAACAATTATTTTCCGTCAAATAAACGTAAAGTTCCATACGTCACAAAAACGTGAAAAGTCATACCAGGGCTTCTGTAGCCATAAAATCTGTCGAAACCAAATAAAGACATGTATTTTTGTATTATAGACCTGCGCCGCGGCTCAACTACTGTCTGACTTAATAAAGAAAAATAAGGATTGATGGCAGATCATTAGAAGTTTTTGTCTGACTCATACTATAATATAGCGCATTTTGGCATTGGACAGAGTGCTTACTTTTTCACTCAAAGAAATGTATACAACATTATTTTTAGTATATGCGAAACCAGAATATAGTTTGTTCAGAATCAGTAACTGATTCGATTCTAATAATTTTTACACCATGTTATTTTTTTTTTTTGAAAAATATTTTAATGAAATTTTATTACCAGTTAATAATAATACAATCACCGTACGGTTAGGTACCTATTGCCAAGCTATTATCACGAGTGTATAACACAGGAGACGCGGTTTATGCGGGTGTACCGCGAAATGACCATGTTTTTGAACGGACAACCAGATAATATACAAACTTGTAAGCTTGTGATTTTTTATGACACGGTTATAAAATTTTGTACATAGATTCTTTACACAAAAATACTAGACAGGTGTATCGCGTTCCGCATAAACAAAAAATAATGTTGTATAAGTTATTTTTCATATATAATGACGACTTCATAGTAAATAGATAACTGCTACACTACATTTTAGTATTTTTTTTCTGATCATACATGCCTTTCTTTTAAATTGGCCAACAACGGATTCAGTGATCCCCCGATCTCTGAATCCGTAAGAGATACGAAAAGTTTGTTAGTAGACTTTAACTTGTTTTTGATGTTAAAAATTTGGCTATTTTACTCAAAAAAATTAATTTGTCCAAAAGATAGATCATCAAAAAATATTTGACACGTATTTTTTCTTTTGTTCCAACATTCACTTAAAAATACAAATTTGTTTTTATCAAATTGTAAGCCGTCTATATTAAAAGTGATCTTAAATATTCTTAATTAATAGGTGGATCATCTGCCACGAGCTTTTGGGTCTTACTTTAAGCTCTTAAAACTCTCAGAAAGAGGCTAAAGCAAGTTAAATTGGAATGGATAAACGTTGAATTTTGATCCCTTCTTTTTTTGTCCTAGATATTTGGTTTTTCCATTTTGTTCACGTATCTCGTTTCTATTTCACCCATGACGTTAACCGAGCGGGTAGAAAATAAACAAGCTTTTAACAACGCACCGAATTGGCAGGTTCGTTTTACAAAATTAAATAAATACTACGTAGTTACAATTGCAGCGAAACATGAGGTTGGCGTGTGTGGTGTACTAGTGTGAGTGCTGCATCGCATCATGCTAGTACTATACGTTGTGAAGCGTACTCGCCACCTTTCAGCTGTTGTTTCATTTCTTTAGGCACCCACTCACAAGCACGCAAAGCTTATATCGCGTCCTTCGTGTAGGTGGCCGACCATGACGTCTTAATAAATAATAATAAATAAATATTCCACAACTATCACGCAACGCCATCTAGTCCCAAGCTAAGCAGAGCTTGTGTTATGGGCACTAGACAACTGATAAACATACTTATATATTTCTAAATACATACATATTATAGATAAATTACACCCAGACACAGAACAAATGATCGTGCTCATCACATAAACATTTGTCCTGGGTGGGAATCGAACCCACGACCTCCGGCATAGCAGTCAGGGTCACTAACCACTAGACCAACAGGCCTAAATAATGCGTGAGTAGTTTCGCTGAAGGAAAGCGACAGAGCTATACAAGTCGTCTAGCGCCATCTCGTTCCCACGCTTTAAGACGTCATGTTAGGCCACCTGCGGCCGTATTATGACGTCTTAAAACCAGTTTTGTTCCAGTGAGCGAAAGAGACGGAGCTATACAAGTCGTCAAGCGCCACCTCGTTCACTCACTGGAACAAGCCAGGTTTTAAGACGTCATAATACGGCCGCTGTACACACAAGTGGATCGCTTAGTAACTTTAAAAAACTGTAAAAGTAACAGAAACAAATAAATGTTACAAAATATGGACAAGTTACTAGTTATGTACTGTAATGCTTGCTGTCTCCTAATACGCTGATGTATTGCTCGAGTCTGAACTGTTACATTACACGCCAATGCTCCAGGTTAAGGAGCGCCTCTAAATGATTGGATTGCAATAGAAAATATATTTATACATATTTATCTAACTTGCTTATTTGCATTAAAATCAATAGATGACAGAAGGACATTAAACAGACAGGACAGGAGGATTAGTTAAGTTATATTTTAAACGGCGCTGCTAATTATCCTTCTGCCTAAGCCTATGAATGGTTTTATTCCGAACTAGAGACTTCATGCCGTATTGGTGTAATATCTATGATCGTACTCTGGCTATCTTAATAAGGTTTGACGTTTCTGCACTGTGCTTCAATCGGAGGTAATTAATTTACGATATTGTAGGCTCATTCTCTTCAAACTAAGGTTAGGTCCTTTTGCTGACGTTCCTTTTTTCATTCAACATACGAGTATTACACGTGAATTAATTCAATGCTATCCCAAGGGATTTGAATTTCGTGTATGAATCTCGTTACATTGTTCCAACGAACAATATAAAATCATGCATTATTAATGATTTTGCTAATAGAGTATGGTTTGTTGGTTGATACCTGTTGAGTACAATAAGTTGGTGCTTTGTGCCAACATCTGTATCCATTTAAAAATCACGCTGAAATAAACCTGTTCAGTTAGAGGCCTAACGCAATAATAGAACCAAAGAGAATAAGGGCCAACACACTGCAAACATCTGCATACATGATGTACATTGAACATTATACAACGTTCCGACAACGTTTTGTTGTGGTACGATGTCGTTTAGTGGAATTCAACGACAAGCATCGTAAAAAATCACCACACGATACCGACGTCGCGTTGCTGCGCAAAGCAGGGCAAGACGTTCCTTATACGGTATTAGTACTCGTATTTTAATTCGGTCCCTAAACCTGTTCTCCCTTTTTTATCGTGGTAGAGTAAATGAGTCCTTCCCTAGTGGTGTGGGTGGAGCAGGAGGGACAGTCAGACTCGTATTTACTGAAATCCTTGGTGTTCCTTCAATAGGTGTTTACGTTCTAGGGTCGTGGTTACCTGTTCAGACAGTCCCACAGTCTCTCAGTGACCCCGGCAGACGTGTTCTCTCTTTACTTTTATCATTTTAGAAAACAATTGTTAATATCGCGGGTTCGATTCCCGCATGTTATAAATATTTGTATGATCTATAAGTATGTAGTTGCTTCGGGTCTGGGTGTTTGTGAGTTTGATTGTCTATTGACGCACCAAACTAAATAAATAACAACCATACTATGTCAGTGTGCCACAGCTCCTCGTTTTTTCTATAAATTCTACTCGTTTTCTTTATAAATATCCAAGACCAATAATACTGTTTTTTTTCCACTTTAGGGAATGGTTTTTGGTTGATTTATGATAACTATACTTGTATCATGCAGCGACAAAACGACCTGTAGCATAGATGTGTTAGTCTAGAGCGACGCGCTGAGCGGAATAGTTATTGGCACTCGCAGCGAATACCCTGTCACTCAAAGCGAATTCGCAAAGAAAATTCAACATGCTCAATTTAAATAGCGTCTCATTCGCCGCTATTGAAATTGAACTTTCGGTGAGTGAATCTATTCGCAGCGAATAACCTGTCACACAACAGCAGACTACTCGCGGCAAGTAGGCGTTCGCAACGATCGGGTGGCGATGTGTGACTAAGCCTAAGGCCTCATTTACGTAGACGCGGGGCGTCGCGCGTTGCGTTGAGCGGCGCGGCCCGCACTGAATTCAAATATATGGCGTTGTACGAGTGCGTTTACGGAGAAGCGATTTTAGACGCGTTTGTTTGAATTAAGGGCGTTTTTTGCGGCCGAGCCCGCGGATGGCACCGACGCGTCCCACACGGCCTTTTCTCGATGAAGTTACGAGTATGTCCGAGGCGGAATCTTCTGTCAGTCTTATTTAGAAATCGCGCAACACAGACGTAGTCACCGTCGCAATGGAGTATGATATGATCGACTTTTTTTTAGAAGATGCCTGCCGCGTGCTTCGCTACACGCTAGAGGATTCGCCGCGGGCGCCGCGGCGGACACCGCCACGCTTCCCGTCTCGCTTCTCTATGAACATGGTCGTATATTACTATAAATTTGTGTTTGCGCGTGCGATGATGCGTGCCGCTTCACGCGCCGCCCCACCGTAAACAAAAAAAACGACCGACGCGCCGCGAGACGCCACGCCACACGCGACGCGAGACGCCCCGCGTCTCCGTAAATGAGGCCTAAGACGAGCGTCTAGCGCGGTGACTATGAGCTAGATCGTGTGCGGGGGTCCAAACGTTACTATGCGCGCGTTGTGGCCACACTGGGACTAGTGAACAAGCCAATCAACGCACGGCTGGGAGGGGAAATGAAAACAAACTCTCTTAAAATGTAACCAAGTTAATTTTTCAAAGTAACATTCACCTTGGACCATGCCCGGGTCGACGGCGCGTTGTGTTCCACGCGCGCCTCAAGGAGTGTCAGCATAGTGACGGGGCCTGCAGAGGGCCAAAGCCTGGCGGGGTCGCGGGACTTACCCATTACCGTGACCCCGGTACGTAAAGGGCTAGTGAAGGACACCGTGGATTTTAGTCAGTACAAGTCTGACAGTCCCTCCCGCCCTGCCCTGGGTGGGAGGACTCATTTGAAGATTTTACTACGAAAAAAACAAAAAACATTCACCTATTTTGAAATGTCGATTTACAATAAACCGTCCCCAAAAACGTCCGCCCTTTGCAACTTACTAGTATTTTGCCTGGGTAGAAGATTATATTATATTTAGCATATATAGTTTTGGTCAAGTGTGAAATGTCCATAAAAGTTAGTGAAATAAGGCTAACTTTTTTTAATGCCGCTTGACTTAGTTTCATGCAAGGATAGGCCAAAATTGTGATCATCAAAAAAGAGCCAAAGTTTCCTAAGAAAGATTTCCCGTATCCTTTGTGTGTTCTTATTTCCCCTGACAGAGTAATTATTTTTTCTCTTATTTTAAGGTTTCGTTATTTTATGGCAAAGCTAAGAAAGCTGTTAGATTATAGCTACTACAATTTTCTAGTAATAGTTAACGTTTTTATATATTTTTTTACACAAAGAGTATCTTTATTCCTACACACATTAATACCTTATTAATAACCTACCAGTTTTGCTAGGATATAGAGAGACCTCTACAACTAGTTGCGTAGTTGTGTTTTTTATTGCCCGTCCACTTTCCACTGCTGGTCATAAGCCTATCCCTCCGTATATGCCCGATATCCTTCCAATCGTTTTTGAGTCTTGCCTTTTCCAGTCATTCTTTCAAAAAGAAGTCCAGCTCATCACGAAAACGAATGTTATGGTAAAACAAAGTTGTCAATTATAAATAGGTACACAGAGAAATTGAAAACACACATTATTATTTATAAAAATAAAATAATTGTGCCTTCAACTCGTGCAAGACAAAATACAAAAAGATGGAGAACATGGCGAGGCTTGACGCTAATGAGAGATAAGGTTGAGTGCTGTCATCTACTGCCTCGCTGGAGAATCTAGTCGCGTGTAGAACAAGACAACTTTCACGTAATAGCCTTCCATCATAATACGTGTATGTACCAAAATTATAAAACATATAACAGGAATAAAATGAATATTTATCAGAATTAAATAGAATATTATATAGTTCAATAGAATCAGAATAAAATATACTTTCTTATTGTTAGTTAAGTATCTACTTATTTTAACACTTAGTTAGATTTGTATGACAGTATCAAGTGCCGGATCAGTGGTCTAAGCGACATGGTGAAATCCATTAGTGCTTATTGACAATATCGTTATCTAAACACAAGCGATTACCCACAAAGGACAGGTTGGCGTCTCGAAATAGATCAGAATCATAAATTATGTACATGCAAGCTGCCGCTCCCGAATCAAATGTAGGTCATCAACGTAGGAAAAGGCTCATCCTCTTACTAAGTACATCATTACTACTAATAGTTAAATACGTTGTATTACTTGCTATAAAATTTAAAATCTGCAAGTAGGTACTTTTATCTTGTTTTTTTTTTATAGTTATCACTTATTTTTTGTGCTAGTTAACCAGTTATTGGCGACTATATAATTATAATTACGACCAAGTCGTAATTATAATTATATACTTAAACTTCACTGTACACAGAAGCTGTTAGTAAACCTTTTTTAATAAATAAAACAAACACATTGAGAAATCATATTTTAACTATTTTAAGACCGAACAATATGTTTCAACGAAAAGGATAGAACTTTGAAGCACCCATCATCTATACGTACGTATTCCGGTATTCTTACGAACCAGTGTACAAGTGAACTCTAATAGAATGAGTAAAGACAGCAGTGACTTACAAACAGAACAGAGACCGGGACTAGAGAACCAATGCACAAGTGTACCCAATTGACATATAATGTCGATTTTCTTCTTCCGATTCCACAATCTACAACGCGCCGAGGAAAATCGAAAGAAGCATAACAGAAACACGAATACTAGACGAAACATGAACTCAGACGTGCTTACAGCCCCGTCCCGACTGCTCGAGCGACCGCTCAGCGAACCGGTTGACAGCCTCGACGAAATCGCCCTACAGATACCAAGGTTTATTAGAATTGTTATCATTACGCTTTAGCTTGTCATAACTGGGCTCCTTGTGCTTTCCTCTCTCTGTGTAACTGCCCCATTTTCCAAAGCTTGTTCCTAAAGCCTCTTTTCAAATGGGCATCCATTAACAAAGAGTTTAAATTAGTCTTAATATTATTGTCGAAACTAATGTTGTCAGACAATTGCTCGAATAATCTACTTAGAAGAGTCCTCGAGAACTGTTTAAAAATCAATGGTACTATCATTATTTAGATTGTTTCAGGGATCCAATTTCATTCGTAAGTGAATTTTCAATAATCAGATACGAATCAATATTCAATACCGTTGTCGAGCCTTTGTCCGTAGTGACCGTATTGCAAAAGATTTCAGTTGAATTTATTACTTTTTATGGGAATTGGATTCTGGAACTTTTACGTACCAACTCATTGATAATTTGAAAATGTTTATAATAGGTCTGCATAATTTATTTTTTCCATTTTTATTTTTATAAGTGTGTCTAAATGTATGAATTTTACTTGAACAAATATTTGGCTTCCCTAGTAACAGAATTACTAAACATTCCTTATATTTTTATAATATTTCGATAAGTAGCACGTAGTGATGTGCATGCCGCACCTTGCAAGCCAATTTAGAATAATGATTGTACGCATTTACTAATACAAAAACTAAAACCAACGAAATAGGAATGTTGTCCTATTTGACTGTCAAACAAAAGGCTTCCACTTGGCTTTAGTAGTTTATTACTATGACAAATCACGATGGATTCAAGCTCCAGAGAACGCTACTTTATGCCTTATTAATGTTTGTGAGACTCATCACTCAATGAGCAAATTAGTAACTGGAGTTTTCCTCACCAGAAAAACCACCGTTTCTTAGGAGCCTGTTTTGATAATATTCCCTTATACTACAAAATACAGTGTGACAGAAGGAAGACTTAGCATAAGCATAAGCATTACAAATCTCATGACACACAGACACCTCTTACCAGTTAAGTATTTTCTGAAACATTTCATATGACAAAAAAGCGAAAATAGTAAGAACTACGCCGGTTTTGGAAACAAGGTCGAAGCTATCAACTGTCAGGACTTCGAGAGTTAATATTATATTTTCATGCTTTTTTTTTCACCTAGCAGAGAATCATTTTGTTTATTTTCTGTAATATAACATCTTATATGATAAAATAGTAGTCAACAATTCAGCGAAAATCGAATAAGTATTGGCCAATTTATTCATTTTTAATTACTTACGATTAATCCTAAGATTCAGTAAGAAGGTTTGAAAAAAGTGAATTCCACTGCAATATTTTCTTATTTGTAAAGTAATCAAAAACTGGAGCCGTGATTTGCCTTGTACCTAGAGAAGTAGGGATCGAACTTTTGAAAGTAGGATTATTAGAAAATTAATAGCAAAGTAAAAGTCACTTTATAAATCTTGTCGAACGAAACGGGTACACATCAAGTAAAAAAGAAAATCAATTTGAAATTAGTTTTTTCATGATTCAATGAGTTTTTTTTCCACATACCTACAACAGGAAAGCTGTGGTACCCAGCCAGGTATTTCATCAGTACTGCTCTCAAAACGGTGAAGGAGACATTGTGAGGATATAGAGGGCATATTCTAAAACCAAAAATTTTAGTCGCGCGTCCCGTTCTTTTTTTATTTTATTCACTGCAGAAATAATATAGACGATAAAATATTACAGAAAGAGTTAAGTAGGTTTGTTAGAACTTGAACTGAATGAGTCAGTCAAAGTTAAAATCCTTTTTCCAAACCACTGCCTACAGATACAGGCGTTTTATTATACGAGAGCTTCGAGAGCTTTGCGCCCGAAATCGAGATAAGCCTCGCATTTATATAATACTATCTTATATTATGTTTTAAGCCCTGCAGAAAATAGTTCCAGTTAATGTAAGGAGTTGGTATAGCGAATGACTTCGTGTCCACGAGCCTGGTAAAATGTGATACATATTACCACTGAAGCGATAACAAATGATATTCATCAGACTGTTGTAACATAAAGCTTCGTGAACGTTAGCTGCGGTTCCGTGGATGAACGTCAGGAACGGCAAAGGCATGAAACAAAAACGATAGAGAAATACTATTTGACAGGCCTGTTAGTCTAGTGGTTAGTGACCCTGACTGCTATGCCGGAGGTCGTGGGTTCGATTCCCACCCAGCACAAATGTTTGTGTGATGAGCACGATCATTTGTTCTGTGTCTGGGTGTAATTTATCTATAATGTGTATGTATTTAGAAATATATAAGTATGTTTATCAGTTGTCTAGTACCCATAACACAAGCTCTGCTTAGCTTGGGACTAGATGGCGTTGTGTGATAGTTGTGAAATATTTATTATTATTATTTATTTATTTATAAAAAAAAAACAAAACATTAAAAATATACTTTAAAAACAAAAATGGCCGCCATTCGCAAGATGTTGAAGAAGGATTTTTTAAAAGCAGTTTTGTCGATGAAAATGAGTCTATAATATACCCTTTAAATATCGGTAATCGGAAACCAAACAGACTGTATAACTTATGCACCGAGATTCATAAAAAAAAAACAACGGGTTGCACTCTGGGAGTGCCGGCAGAAGAGAAAACTTTAATAGTAATAAACACACAAGAACATTCGCGCAAGCGCCCTGCGCCGTCTTACGAATTTTCGATCACGTCACGTGTCCTGACGCGAGTTTAACATTTTTTACCCATTCCAAAAAAAGTGCACAACGCCACTAAAGAAGTTTTCACTTCAGAAAGCGACGCTTAAAAGCTTCACTTTAAAAATGACAAATATTCTGTAGTTTTAACTTTTTTCCTTTCACACTCACACTCAGGCAAGAACCTTTCTATCACGAGTGCGCGGTGGTTTATCCAAAATACTTGTTTCACGTATTACTATTTACTTAATCTTAACAATTTAATTATTAAAAACCGACATGCTAAAGAACAGTACGTAGTATTTTCGGTAAAAAAAATAGTGCGGCTGTACAGTGTGATAGTATTCTTTTTCCATCGCTCAGTGCAAGTCCACTGCGATCTACGTCGTAGCACACTGCGAGCTACGTCGTAGCACTGCAAGCTACGTCGTAGCACAGTACGAGCTACAATTATGTCCATACACTGAAGTTTTGTCGTCTCGTGTTAAATCGCACAAGCGACTAGCGATGGGTAGATATAGCCATAACTAGCCAAATACCGGCTGGTCGCGGGACTGTACGTATTACCGTGACCCCGGAACGTAAAGGGCTATTGAGGGACACCGTGGATTTTAGTCAGTACGAGTCTGACAGTCCCTCCCGCTCTGCCCTGGGTGGGAGGACTCATTTGATGATTTTACCACGATAAGAAAAAACAGCCAAATACCGGCTATGAGCAAAATAGCCACGGCTATGATATCCGTCAACACGATAGCTAGCTATTGGCTAGTTGTTGGCTAGATAATTGACAAGTTATGACACAGCCGTTTGTAGCCGGTAGCCGCGTAGCAGTCATAGAGTAAAGCTAACTGCTACGTTTTGTAGCCGTACAAGTATTCGGTAGCCGGGTAGCGAGAGTAGCCAGAATAGCCGATAGATATGTGCGCGCTCACTGCGCTAAGCGAATGCGATTTTCATTCGTATCGTTCATCTCTTTCTCACAATATTCGTAAAATAGATCAGACAAAGAGAGAGCATTTTACTTAGTAATGCGTTAGTTTAATAATCGAACTTACGAAATGCGAATTAGATAGTTACCGTCAGATATATAAACACAAGAAAAAAAAAAGAAGTACCTAGCTAAACAAGAGCTAAGTCGCTGCGCCTCTAGCGCTACTAGTCATTATTATTCAATAGGTAAGTTGCCAAAATAGCTGGCTAGTTAGCTGGCTATTTCATATCAAATAGCCGGCTAGCTAAGCTATTGAAATTTCAGCTAGTTACCCATCTCTAGCAGCGACTAACCGCGATGTGGCGTGCCATTGAAAAAAGGTCAGAGTATGCACGGTCTGCCGCAACAACACTCCGTATTCCGGCTAACCGTGTAGTCTCGGTTCTATTGTAGTCCACTGCATTTCGTCGTCAGTGCTTCTAGAAAAAATGGACCTGACGGACTTTTTTATTTATAAGTAGCTCTCCGCCTGCGACTTCGTCTGCGCGTATTTCTAACTTCGAACTCAGTGAATTTAAATGACCGGTCACACTACTTATTGGATACATTTGAAAAATCTAAAATGTATCCAACTAGCATTGTAAAAAAATCTTTCACATCGAAAAAACCCTCTAAGATCAAATTTCGCTAAATCTGTACCATTGTGATACTGTACTATTCGTTAATAATTAAATATTCGTATTCATAATTAATTTTATCTTGAAAGAGTTGTAGCCCATCTACAAATCACCCTGTTTATAGATATAAAAGTAGTGTAAAACGTCGTCGTAAAAAACAATTATTTTACTATTTTAAAATTCACGACACGCGCGCCCTTCATCTAGCGGGGTTATGGCAGTCATTTCGTCCCATGCGCAGTTCGTCTCACGATCGTAATACAGCACATTCGTATATCGTCCCAACAGTATTTGGTCGTATCCACGGTGCGTCTCATTTTCAGTTGGTCCCATTCGCAGTTCGTTCCATTCGTAGTTCGTCCTATGCAAGTAGTACTGACTGCGTTTGCGTGTAACCGCGCCGAGATACGCCGCGGCGCTACATTCAACCTGTTCTGTTAGCCCCCGCTGTTGCTTCAAGTACTCCAAGACAACCGGGAGTGGGTGACAGCTGGCCGCAAGTCAGTAAGCTGATTTCATGCGGTTATAGTAGTATTGAAGTGCGGCTTACCGTAAGGGCTCGCCGCTACCGAGTTCTAGGCCTTAATGATTACTGAAACTATTAAGAATCTATAATTAATATACTTTGTGGACCCATTTAGGAAATATTTGAAATGAGTGCAAAAATACGTTTCAGTTTACTAAGTGGTGGCACGTCCAAGTTAAAATAAAAAATAAAATAAAGTGATAGTTGACATTATCAGACATGATTAAAATTTCGTTTATTGCCCGTGATCCACCCGCTTGGTTCACCTAGGTGTACCACGGGAAATTATTTTTGCCCGTGGTTCACCTGAACGTCCATATGTTTTTGTCGTAGTTTTACGAAAGAAAAATAGTGATATTGAATTGTGAAGTCAGTGTGACAATGTTGCAATGTTTTTTATTTGTAGGTTCCTCCATTGCAATATGACATGCCTACATATACCTAAACCTACATATACATTAACTAGCACTCGCCCGCCCGTGACTTCGTCCGCGGGATTTTCGAACTTTGCTTTTGTGAATTTCTAGTCCTGGCCACCCTCTTTATGGGATACTTTTGGAAAACCTAAATAAATATCCAACAAAATTTCTATCATCCCGCAATATTCCGTCTTACGTAGCACCTACGTCCTAAAAATAAATGCAAAATATGGAACTCCCAACTATCAAATGCACCATTCTTTCTTAGTGAGAACGTGTCCTAAATAAAACCCCGCTGCAAAATTAGGGACCTCTAACTATCAAACCTAAAATTTTTCTTAATTAAGGGGTTGAATTACGCAAAATACCGCCTTGGTGAGCATTTACGTCTTAAAAAAACCCCATGCAATATTTGAGACTCCTAGCATTTGTAGTAAAAAAGTTTCATACAAACTATCAACCCCAAAAACAATCCCTTAGGGGTCGAATTTCGCAAAATTTCTGCCTTAGTGAGTAATAAGTCTTTAAAAAAAACCCCATTTATTTATTATTATGAGCCTACATTGTCCCACTGCAGGGCAAAGGCCTCCCTTCCCTCCTTCCATCTCTCGCGATGTAATGCGATTGTAGGCCAGCCCCATGCAAATTTTAAATTCCTAGCATTTGTAGTAACAAAGTTTCATACAAACTGTCAACCCCAAAACCAAATCCCGTAGGGATCGAATTTCGCAAAACCCCTACATCTTAGTGAGCATCTACGTCCTAAAAAGAAGGCCCGTGCAAAAATTGAAACTCCTAGCACTTGTAGTAAGTGTAGTAACGAAGTTTCATATCGAAGAGTCATTAATCCGCGGAAATCTTAACACCGCGATTCAGAAAAATGACGTAATTGCACAACGCCATCTATGGGTAAATGGATAAAACGTCCGTACAAAGCATGTTCTATTGCGGTTCGTGAATGGACGGCGGCATTTTGCGATTTAGTAATTTCGTAACTATTTAACCAATTGACATACTGTTTTGGGCGATTCGTATCTCTATGATGTTCTCGTGATCATAATAATACTTTTATACTACACCTGCGAACCCCGGCACGCACCAATGTCTTTTAGAATTCATGTGCGTATTATAAATTAATTATCACTTGCTAAAAACGGTGAAGGAAAACATCGTGAGGAAACCAGCACACCTGAGATTTTTCAACGGTGTGTGAAGCCATGTCAGAGGCCTACGGGCGGCTTAAACTCTGACACCAGGTTGTTCATCAACCATACGATAAGAAGAAGAGAAGACTACACCTGCGTGGAAAGTACCTTGATACTTTATCAAATTTACGGTAGAAAGTACGTCATTGCCTAAGGAACAAATTTGCGGGGAGAAAACGCATCTGAGCGGAAGAGAAAACTGTTTGAAAATCCATTTCTTACGTGGTTTTTCTTTTTTAATTTTGCGTCGGTAACCTAAATATCAAAAGCCAAAAAGTTTTTACAGTGAGTTTTTATCTCCAAGTTCGCAAAATGACACTGGCCACTAGCTGTGTGTTGGATGGTGTCGGGCTGGCAGTGCGACCCTGCGGCGGCAGGCTATACAATTTGAAAAAAGAACATATGAAAATTGCAGACGCCATTGGCGCCATTTTCAGGTGTGCTGTTTGTTATTTGAGGATTCAGTTTTCGTAGAAAGTAAAATAAAAATGATAAGTAGTGATAGTGATGATGAAAATTTTTTAACTCCGCCGCAGTTGAAGGAAACAGCAAAAATACTGATTGATAACCTTTGACCACAGAAATCAATTAAAAAATGTAATAAAACTTATGACGATTTTTTGCAATGGAAAAGTGAAAAAAAAACGGCATCTTTTTCTGAAACTGTTTTGCTAGCTTATTTCAGTGAAAAAGCGCAAAAATACAAACCAAGTACATTATGGTCTATATACTCAATGTTGAAAAGTACTATATTGACAAGAAACGACATAAATATTCAAGAATACAAAAAACTTACAGCATTTCTGAAAAGAAAGTCGGAGATATTCCGTAGTAAGAAATCAAAAGTGCTTACTACAAAGGACGTTTATTCCTTTTTGCAGAATGCTCCAGATGACAAATATTTGTTGATGAAGGTAAGTTTATGAACAAAATGCACTGGTTTATGATTTATTACGTACCTGTTTATGAGTAGAAATCTGCTAGGTTTTCATGTTTGATATTTTTGTTTACAGGTTATTTTGATTTTAGGAGTAAATGGGGCCTGTCGTTCGCAAGAACTTGTGGATATGACAACAGACGATATCGAAATCCTCGAAAATGGAATAATTGTCAATATTCCTAACAGAAAAACCAAAATTCTGCGATCATTTGTTATATCGGGCTTATTTTATGAGATAATAAAGAAATATAACGAAATTCGCCCCAGTGACCCCAAAACCAATCGTTTTTTACTACAATATAAAAACAAAAAAATGTACGAAACAAGTAATTGGGAAAAACAAAATAAGTACTGTGCCAAGAGAAATAGCTTCCTACCTTAATTTACTAAATCCACTAGAATACACTGGCCACTGCTTTCGCAGAACTTCAGCGACTATTCTTGACGATACTGGTGCTGATTTAACCATAATAAAACGCCACGGTGCGGTGGTTGGAAATCGTCCGCTGTTGCAGAAGGTTACATAGAGAATTCCGTAGAAAACAAAACACGAATAAATAACCAAATATCGGGATCGATTAATGTGCTTCAAGACTCATCTCCTCAACCTTCAACGAGCGCGGCGATGCCACCTCAGCAGCCAGTTGCCCCTTTGGCACCACAGCCTTCTACGAGCGCAGTGCCAACAGCACAGCCAGTTATTCCTCCTACATTGTCGCAAACATTTCAAACAAACATTCATGGAAAAAAAGCTTCACTAACTGCAACAATTTCAATATAAATTTTAATTTGTAAAGATTTAGTTTTTTTATTTTCCTCGTAGGTGTAATGTAAAGCACTATGTATCACTCGAGAGAAAGTGCGATTCCCGATCGATAATCGTCACTTTCTCCTCTCGGTAAACAAAGTACTATTTTCGACGTACTTACCTTTGGACAATTTTTTTAGCCACAAAATATTAAACCTTATCGAAAAATACTTTTTTTACACATAAAAGCTACTATATGTGCTAAAATTTAAAAGATAGAAATATGGTGTTGCGGACATTTTTGTAGAACTATTCAAAGCGGACCAGGTTGCCATACATTGTTTTCAATTATATACAACTGTTAAGGCAGCGCATGCAAATAACTCTGTTGTAAGAGCTATTTTTATCCGCCTGGCTAAACAAAAATTGAGATAGTTAGTATGCATGATATCTTTATAATTTATAGCCTATATATAGCACTCACGGATAATGTAGCTTTCTACCAGTGAAACAATTTTTAAAATCGGTTCATTACTTTCGGCGTTTACCCCCTACATACAAACAAACAAATTTACCTCTTTATAATAATAATATAGACAAATGTTAACTAAATTAATTATACAATACTTCCTTTTGCCGTCAAAATAATATTGAAATAAAATTAAAACTGTGTAAAAGGGTTTTATTTATAAAAAAAACCCTTTTACACGGAGTAGAGTTGGAGCCCCATGCAACTCATCCACTTCCAAACTGGTCCCACCCCTAAAGGGAAACTCAAAGTGCTCCTAGTTGTTCGTCTACATCGTTGCATGGGGACCGGTCCCACCTTTTCTTTTTAAGGCCGTGATTTCCAGTTAAACGCTTAGAAAATGAAAGAATGTTAGTGACCAGCAAAAGTATTAGGCTGGCATGCGTTCGAGGTGGTCTTTTTATAATAATATGGTAATAATTTTAATCATGTTCATATGTTTTGTTCATGTTGTATTACTGTAATCAATAGTCTAGCAAAAGTACAAGACCGGTCAGGTGTTTAAAAACATACCACTTTAAACTTATGTAAGCCTGGTACATTTTCCAGTAACATTCTTTCAGTTTCTAAGCTTGTAGCTGGAATTCGTACGGACGGTGACCATTACACCCATGGCCCAGTTGCCCCCTAATAAAGACATAAGGAGCAACTGGTTCCCATGACCCTTCTTGAAGGTGGCATAAATATTAGTCGAGTATACCTTGAGATTTACCGTGGTCCACCCTGACTTCACAACTTAATATCACTTAATTTAACATTTTTCTTTCGTAAAACTACTATAAAAACATATGGACATTCAGGTGAACCAGGGGTAAAAATAATTTCCCGTAGTACACCTAGGTGAACCAAGCGGGTGAACCACGGGCAATAAACGTAAAATTTGTTTACCACAAATATTGATATCTTTCACCAAATATCATTAGTAAACAGTAAACGAAAACGATGAATAAAACGCGAATTCATAGAGGGCGCTAGGATAAGACAAATGGATGGCCTTGATTTAGCGATCAAGTAATTTCAGCTGAAACATAAAACCTTTTCATTAAATGCCGCTGACTTGAACAGTGACGAATCAATTTTCTAGAAACTTTTAATAATTTTGGTAGTAACGACATTTGTTTTTCACCAACGTTTTAAACATTTTTTATGTCCAATCGATTATCGACTACCCTATGTATGAAGAATAGATTTCATATTTAAGAAGTTATTACTATAGATTGATAGACTGAAATTAGCTGTACTTTGACGAAATGAAGTTGCAGTTGTATTATGCTCCTCAGTAGTACAATTTATTCAGTAATGAAGAGTCTATACATGTGAGACCGCAACACTTTGACCTTATGCAGTCTAAATGATAAACATCAAGTCTAAAATCGGTTTGTTTAATTATTAAGTTTGTTTGAAACTGTATAATTAATCAGCGAATGAAGTATCCTGTTTCATTGTAATACAGGAAACCACCATTTGTCATGCCAGTTTAAGCTAGTCAAAAAAATATAAGCCTTCACTTTGGATTTCTCCTGCGTCATGGGTGCTTTATCAAACACAAAAAGCCGGACCCGGGACCACTACTGTAGGCCTTATAATTACTTATTCCCTACGGGAATCAAACCCCGATTTTATTGTATTCAATATAACAATAATATACATTGTAAGGTTTTAAAGTTTCTTTCATTCATCATCTGCCTAGCCTTTTCCCAGCTATATTGGGGTCGGATTTCAGTCAAACCAGATGCAGCTGGATATCAGTATTTTACATGGAGCGACTGCCTGTCGGACCTCCACAACCCAGTAACTGGGTAATACGATACTCCATGGTAAGACTGGTTGTCAGACTTTAGAGTTTCTGACTAACAGTAACGACTGTCAAAGATCTACAAATGACAGCCGGGACCAACGGCTTTACGTGCTTTCCGAAGCACGGATGAAACTCGCTATGACAGACGGTCACCCATCCACAGACCAACCTCGGCAAGAGCTGCTTAACCCGGAAGATCGGCCTGTGAGGCTGTATTTATTTAGCCACGAGCTCCTTTAAAGTTTCTTTCATTGAGTTTTAAAATTTTACAAGATTTTTCCGACATTTAACATAGTACTTATTAAAAGATATTTGTACTTTACTTACTAAGCAATTTTTAAATTTGGTATTTTTTAAGCTAATTTTAAAGTTGTCGATCACTTATTGAGAAGATGGAGATTTTTTCTGACATGCATTATACAATGTGTCCGGTTTTGGCCTGTACAAACTTAAAACGGAGGTAACTTGCTCAATTCTATCAATAAAATTATTCTACATGTGGATCGGAAACCAACCCCTACTCAATGGTAGCCATTTTTGTTTTCCGTTCCAATTTCGATGTGTACAAGCTTAACAGCTTTAGGGAGAGGGAATTAGTTTACTTCTCTTTTGAGTTTGTACAGATCGAAACCGGACACATTGTATATTTTCATGAATCATTGAACAAAGTACTCAATACAATCTATTTAAATAGCTCTCTGAGAGATTCGCGGCTATGTAGACTGTATGGTAACCTCAATAAATAGCACTTAATATTATTTAAGTTACCATATAACTACATTATAAGCGCAACGAGCTTTTAGTTATATTAGTTTAATTGCTCTAATGCATCTCATAAACTTGCGGTGTTCACAAGGGCCTTCCTCCGACGCCGCTAATATTTAAGTCTTAGACGTTTATTTTCCCTTCCGGTCGGTCTACACAGGTCGGAAGGACGCGTTTTTGATAACGCAAATTAAAACAAAAATGGACTTTTGAATATGTTGATATACCTACCTACTAAATTGGGAAAATAAATAACGTTTTTGCATTAGATAAAACCACTAAAATTATTCACAATCGCAGTAACCTGACGCGTTTAGAAGTATTTGGATTACTAACAATATTTATTTACGCTACGTTGCCCTCCGAAATTCCCGTGTCAAACAAATCTACGTAATACTCATCACGCAAATGGAGGACGGATTTCGTGGTACAATTCGCTATGCATATGCGGAAACCGGCATCGAGGTCAACTTCAGAGCTATTTTCAAACGTCACTAATATGATTAGTTGAATCCTAAAATGATTAAATACGAAGCAAATAAATCGAGCGGCTTCCTGTTTTCATGCAATATGGTTAATATTATTTGGTATTATGAAACGCATGGATTATTGGAAGCTTATTAAATTTACATTGAGAGTAAAATATTAAATATCAACCTTATTGTATCATAATTTATTGGAATCTGATACAAAATGTTTTGAATTGATGCGTTAAATAATACTCAAAATTACATGTGTGAAGAAAGGAAGTGGCTCAATTTATTTGCTCCCCAGTTGTATATACTCTTATATATCAGTGAAGTTGGTTTAGAACCGGTCCTTTTCACATAGACGAAAGTTAGTCTTTGGGTTACGGAGTGACTGATTTTCACGCATATCGTGATGTCATTGTAAATATTTCTTAATAATTGTTTTGTTATTTTAATTATAGCTAGAAGTTATATATAAATAGGTACGTAAGAGTTTGCGAATCTGCATTTCTCTTTGTGTAGAATACAAATAAAAGAGGGATAAACGCCGCCTCCGGTTTGGTTGAGCGAATACAACACACGACAAGTTTGATAGCAAATACCACGAGCTTTGTTCTCGCAAACATACCCCAAGCGTTTGAACAAATAAAAAGGTATGTATGGCAAAATCTAAAATCACCTCGGTGTGCGTTTTACGTGACGATGACAGGTAAGGCCAGGATTCCCAAACCTACCCTAACTATACAGGTAACGCCAATATTACATGTACCGCATTATTTGGGCCAGCCAAATCATTTCAGTGGTTGAAATGATAAATGATGGCTGATGAGCTGATATTATTGACGACCATGTGATTGATCCCATCCACTCACCTTACACATCCACTCACCCTTAAACTAAAATTATATTTTTTGTATCTCGTTAAGAAACTCTTTCGTGGAATTAGAAATGCACTTGCCACTGTAATATTGACGACTTCGCATTGAGCAAATATTTGCCGGAAACAAATTATTTACAGTAACAAGCACCCAGGTGCTTGTTTATGTGAATTTAGATGTTTGTAAACGCATCCGGTTTAATCGTCCCAGTCCCAGTTTCATGATCTTTTTTCTGTTATTTTTTTCCTTAAATATCTATTATCGCTTAAATCTTTATTTTTCTCGTGTATAAAATATCGTATGCAAATCTTGAATACAACGGATTTATGTAGAGGGCCATGAATCACTCTCGTCACTCAGGATTTAAAAACTTGAAACACTTGCTACGCTTGTGATTCTACGATGCTACGTTCGGGTCTGGGTGTTTGTGTATGTGAATTTAGATGTTTATGTTTACAAAACATCTAAATTCACATCCGCACCCACGATATAGGAGAAATTAATTATGTGCAGCATAGTCTGAATAAAAAAAGTCTTTTTCGTTTTTTCCCTATTAAACATCTATTATTATTTAAATCTTTAATTTTCTCGTGCTTATGGTATGGAGTATCGTTTGCAACTAATAAAACGGTGTTATATAGAAGGCCATTAATCACTCGCGTCGCTTAGGATTCAAATACTTGAATCACTTGATAGGCACGTGATTCAACCATCATCGAATAAAGAAACTATGATACTTGTATCGTACTAGTTGGCGTTACTTACGGTGGTATATTCCCTCGCAATACAAAGTATGTTCCCTCACAACTTATGCATATTTTACATGCGCTGAAACCATTGTACAAGACAGTTGGATCAGTCTTCCTGAGGACCACTGGCTTCATAGAACGCATTCACCGCCGATTCATGGCTCGTGAAATGTGTGCCTTAGTGTTTAATTCTCGGAAACAGAAAGGAATCCCACGGTGCGGAGTCCAGGTTGTAAAGCGGATGCGTCACCAGTAAGAATCTGGGCATATTAGTGTTGACGAACCAATCTGCAGCCATTGTCCTTTGATACTGTAATGTCCTGATTTGCTGCCACTTAATGAGAACAAATATGAGTCTCGCAAGAGATGAACGATACGAAACGTCCGCTATGGTTATTTATAAACGCATTTGTTTAATTTGAAGACATGCACGAATCAAATCGTTTCGGTGCATTTATGTTACACTAGCACTTTGCCCGCGACTTCGTCCGCGTGGGTTACGTACTTTCCTAATTCCCCCTTTTCACCCCCTTAAAGGTTAAATTTCCAAAAACCCCTTCTTAGTGCTCACCTACATTATAATAGGAAGCCGTGTGCAAAATTTCACATTCCTAGCCCCAGTAGTTTCGGCTGTACGTTGATATGTCAGTCAGTCAGTTCTCCTTTTATATATATAGATGAAAAATGTGAATAGACAGCGGACTAGTTTCCTTAACATCGAAGCAGACGAAATTATGATACATGGTCTAGAAACAATTTACAACTATTACGTATATAACATGGCAACAACTTATATAACTATATAACATGTTTATTTAGCATACGAACTGTGGGTTGCTGTGAACTTGTAATATTGTGTTGTACTTTCGGTGAGCGAAACACCATCCATCAATTAGGCTTCTGGTCACAAACCTAGACAATAGGGTATTTTACTGCATAATTAAATTAAAAATCTGTTAACTCGTAGTCCATCAATTAGAATATTTAAAATAATGAATGTGTTCATTATTTTTAAATCAATGAATATTGACAAAGATAAAACTTTTTTTTTATCTTGCTTGTGACGTCATAAAGCTTGTAAAACGTCACTCGGTCGGTAGAATTTTTGTTTACGAAACGAAAGAAAAAATACGGGTCTAATATTTTTATAATCTATATTTCGGACTATTTTTTTTTGACATTTAAAACTATTTTGAAGCATTCTTCTGTGACCTTTCTGCGGGCTTTTGAACAAAATCTAATTCAGCGCAACGAGAACCTAACACGGGATATTATGCGACATTACTAAACAAGCGTGGATTAGTTAAAAATAGGTGATGGACACAATGATATTAACATAAATAATCAAAAGACATGACTTTTCATTCAGTCATAACCATGATGACTCAGTTTTTAGTACACTATTTTGCTACATAGATGTTGATGATGGTGGACAATGAAATTTGGACCAAGCTTTATAATTTTTATGGTCATTTTCCTTTTTTGTACTGATTATAACGATGATAATGTAATTTTTTTTTGCGAAATTTTGACCTAGTACTATGATGTTACCGGATTATTTGCGTTAATACTTTCCGGTTGAGTTTGTGATTGCGAAATAGCTATTTTACATTAATGAACACGTCGAATCCCGTCGCTTAAGTCTGTGATTTATCGTTTCAGCTAAATACATTTGATGAATACGTTGTTGACACTTAACAAACATTTGCATTAGATACCAAATAATTAATCAGCAAAAACTGTAAAATAAATCTCGTGAAATATTTTGATTGCTGACGATTACATACTTATTAGACGTTATACTAAATAGGTTTTATGTCTTTTAAGTGATACATCAAACGATTTCATAGTCTTTGATGATTGGTTTATTATATTAACTGGTCAATAATAGAAATAAAATTAAAGATTCAGTTTTTATATCTTGTTAATATTAAAGATTTTGTATTTATATCATACTTAGCCTTTGTACTAGTGATGTAACAAATATTCGCATTCGCATCCGCATGACTCAAATGGCAAATATATCAGATGGTATGTAGAAACACTGGTGAAATGTGGGTGTACAATTAGGTAAACCTTTGTACCCTTCAGGACTAACAAGCGCGACGTTGATAATTTCCTTTTTTCAGAAAAAAAAATTGTTCTTTGTCCATTCCTGTTCCGGTGAAGTGTATAAAGAAATCCTCATCCATTCTTAACTTGTTGATTAATATGTGTTAAATGAATGAAGTTACATTCATTCAACTATATCGACTTAGCAATTTTCGGTTTAAATGTCTGACATGAAATAAAGCGGCCCCAAGACCGATCCCTGTGGAACACTGCACGACATCTCTCGCCGGTTCCATTCTCCACGGGTGACCGGGGTAGATGATGGCTCTGTCTCTCTCTCTGAGGTAGGTCGGCACCTGGTGATACCGGAGTGCCGCCCTGATGCACACTTTGTAAGCAAGCGTATTACAAACTGAGCGACTATATCGCTGATAATAATGCTTGGCTCCATGCTGGTCCTACTCCATGAGACAGTGAATGAATAAATAAATTGATAGTAGAAGTGTACTTAATACCATTGTTGGAGATGCTGAAGATTGTACTACAGTATTTGCAATCTATACAGATTCAATCTTCTTTGTATTATATAGTTTCATACGTTGTGTGAGTGCTATGTACTTCAGAGCTGTGATTCACTGGGCACCTACGTCTCTTGTTGACTTGAATGACCCTGGCGGTTGAGAGTGTGTCATGCTCACTCAAATGTCTCGCTGATGGTGGCGCGTGTGTCGGATCATTTAGCTCCCTTAAATATGGTTGAGCTGAATGGTGCTGATACATGTGTCATGTTCGTGAACGGACGCTATCAGTTGGGACTGGTCATCTCTTAGCTGCCACGGTTTATTTTAATTATTAATCATTTTATTTCTAAATTGTCTTTGTTTAACTTTTACTATGGACACTTTTAACTTGCTACATCGTTGTCACATAATGTACCATCTCAAAATTAATGATAGTAATAATTTTGGCGATCTAAAAAGAGTGTCCATGGAGTTTCTTGCCCGTTCTTTTCCATAAAGATCTACACCTTGGAATGGGCATCTACGGTACTTTCACAGTTTTTATGTCTTGTGACTGGGACTGTAGCACCATAATTTTGTAATGACTAATTATATTTTATTTGTCGTTGACAATTCAAAAGTGCCTGTAACTGGCCTACTTGAAATAAATGCTTTGATTTTGATGCAACTCCAGGGCAGCGTTTGATATGTTTATTTTATTTCATGTCAGGCGTTTGAGATGTCCAAAGACACCGCCAGACGACCCTGCCCCGGGATACCGCATCCCCTGTCGTGAGGGCTCAGACGCGCATGGTGGCGACCACCGTCGAGCCCCATTTGCGGAAGTCAAACTGTCAATATAACCTTGTGTTTGGATTGGAACAAAATAGCAGAATTGTATTTTAAAAAATCAATAAAAAATCTGGTAATGGAATGCTGTTAAATGCTGTTTTTGTAATGAAAATTAGAAAACATTCACTACAAAAACAACTTAATACGAGTATATTATATTGTGGTATGAACCTTATAGTTTTTAGGTAAAAACGACCGAATAATATTATGTGTAAAATTAAGCATTTTCACTTTCTATTAATTCGACACGATGTCGTATGTTTGCAACTTTTCATCCGTTATTATGTTATCGGTTGGAAAATCGGACAATATGAAGGTGGTAACACGATTTTATGGACCAAAGGAACGATAGCGCCCCTTGTTCAAAGATTTGTACACAAGTAGACTTAACACGGCTTTAAACTGCAGTGGCGAACAGATGAGAAATTTGGACCAGAGCTTTACTGTGTCGATGAACAATCAGGCCAAGTAAACAATTGCTGTTGCAATAAAATAGGTTTTGTCACGTAGTCCCTTTAGTAGTACGTGAATTTTATAGGTCGAGACTTAATCAAATATTTGAACTTTCTGTTTTTACTTTTCTTCACATGTCATAATTTTAAATCATTTGGCCTATATACAGTCTTTTAGAATTGTTAAGTAATTTAGTATTATCTTTTACACTCGTTATTATGTGAACATAAGAAACTTACGTTTATGTCGTTATGAATGACACGTTAATGGGTGGGTTATATAAAGAAACAGGCTGTCGGTGCAGACAGATCGGTACCGACTACCTGCACTAGTTCATACGGGTTAAGCATTTGCCGGTGGAGGATGCCAACAATTAATAACTATGTAAATTGATAACGAATTAAGAAAAGTAAAGACTTGTTTCTGTGCTACTATGTCAGTAGGTAATAGAACTTATTTCCTTAAATAAATGTTTTCTTTTGAGTAGTTTTAGATCAGCTAATTTAACCTCCCATTACGGGTGAGGCGGAAATAAAAATTTCAACTCTCCCTCATTAATTGCTTATTGTAAGCTTTGCCCTAATTTTGGGGGCTCCGACGCAGAATATCCACTGGTCTCAAAATGTCCTTTTCTCAGAATATCTCTTTCGCAGAACGTCCACTTCGCAAAATGTCCCTTTCGCATATTGTCCCCTTTTCATTTCTGACTTACTTTAATCATAATTCAATTCATTTTAGCAATTAGCTTTCATACATCATGTTTGACGTGTGTTTGTTTGTATCGAAATGGGTAAGCAAAAAAAAATAGTACAAATAACATTTATTTCTTAGCATAATCTCTTGATTTAAAGTAATTATTTTACCAACTTAATTGTTATTAACTCGTTATTAATAAAAAAAAAAAAAAAAAATTTGAACACTCTTTAATTACCTACGAACCGTTAACTGTAAAAATTTTCGTTTTTTTATAAATTGTGACAATGCCAAATTATTTCGTTCTAATTAAATAATGCCTTATATTTTTATCAAAATAAATGTCAAGTTTTCTTCTATTGTGCTGCACATTTTTAAAAAGACTGTTCCTTATTTCCATATCCCAGTATTTACTTTCCTTTGTCAACTTAAAGACAAACATGTACAGACTTGGTTTTCTTGGTATACGTCCTGTATTAACGCATTAGTGCCATCCTTCCAAAGCATTCGTTGTTCGATGGCGTTGGAAAGCACAACTCAACAACGTGGTAGACATTTTGGGGTACCACTGGTTTTTCGAAATACTTTCTAAAACGGTGCATTTCCAGCGACTATTATTCTAAAAATAAATCAAGTATCCATGTTAAAGAAAATAAAAAGAAGAAATTATTCAAAATATAATCAGAGTTTTTTTATGGTTAACGTTTAAGGGTTTTGTATACCAAAACTATTTTACTGATAAGTATGCATGTTCATCAGAGTCCGTTGGCTACTTAGAATTTACAAACCAAACTCTCAAATCGCTTGTTACAATACGAACAACAGAGCATATCATAAAAAGTATTGGTTTTTAGAATTCGAAATTGTGTAGAAATGAATATTGGAGTTTCTCCCAACAATCATCATAAATGAATGCCAAAGACTACTATGCATGACAAAGAGCGGAGCGGGCCCACAGTAACTAAAAGTCAATTAAAATGTGGTCTAAAGTGTAATTTTGCAGACTGAGTTAAGAGAGTGAACCTGCCGTTTATACGCTTAATAATTACCGAATGAACAGTTACTACTAGTCGAAAACGACGTTAAGCTGACAAACATACAACACAGAGAATCAATATGTCACATTTATCGTTGGAAAAATCGTGAACTGCTATCACTTCGTTATATTTTTTATTCAGTGAGTACCTTTCGAACCATGAGTAATTTTTTTTTTATGTTTGAACCGAATTACAGTTGCTATCTCTACATTTGGATTCCTGTGTGTTGTGTGTGTTACGAGTATAACAGTGTGGTATTGCAAAATTACACTAAGATAGGAAAATGTTTTGTTTATTACTGGCCGATAGATGGGTTATGTTATAGTGGAGGGCGGGTGGGTGCAGTGGTCGGGCGCGACGGGCGCGAGTGTGGGAGCGGGCGCGGCTAGCGGCCCCGCGCTCCCGGCAGTCGCTCGAGCACGGTCGCGCGCCGCGGTACCTTTGCCGCTCAACACAATACAAACACACACTCTACACAAACAGAAAGTAAACTTGCACGCATTTTACGCTCACATTAATAATTTCCGATATTCATTAGCTTAAAGCGCACGTTGGTTGTAAATGATATACTGATGCTGATATTACCTATAAAATAAATAGGTATACAGATATTTTACGATCATTCAAACAAATTAACGTAATACTGAGTGAAATTTTAAAGTGTTTTCGCAACGTATGAGAATTTAATAATTGAATTATTTTACTACTTTAATTGTAGATACCTACCCTAGATTTTTGAAGCGGTTAATTCCAATAATCATTCATCTGATATATACAACATATATTGTATGTGATATTATTTAAAAAAAAATTGTTTCGTTATAAAGAAAATATTTGTAATCACATAATTGAGTATGTAATAGTATTAAGTTTGTATTATTTATTTTATGTCGAGGTGTCGAATGTATTAACTTTGAAGCTTTCAAGTAAATTAGCATCTAATTGAACATAACAAAATTACCACGTCGCGAAACATGCGATCAAATGTGGGTTAATTTTATAATTATTTTGTTGAATCATCATTGACAAAGGATTTGGGCAAATAATGACTGTGTAAATATTGCTATGACGTGAATTCTGGTTAAAAACACCCTCTAGTTCAGATCAAAAGTGAAATAGGTGTTTATTTTAAATTAGATGTATGCCAAGTGCCCATAATTTAGAATTACTAAGATAGGGTAATAATTAGTGAACAAGTTTTGCAACCACTCAACATCAGCAACAGTCGCGACCGTTAAACCGAGTTTCCATGACGACCGCGGAGCAAGCATTGCAAGCTGTCCTGATTTTAGATCACTGTGATGAACTTACCATATTTTTAATAAATTGTGAAGACTTATAAAATGGCAGCAGTAAGCAGATATAGTTCATACAATTGTTTAACAGGCTGGGACAGCTATGACAAGATACCGAGGTAAATATTTTACATTGATGTTCACATCTCCCAAATTTATCTAACTTAAAACTGAATTCGGCCAGATTTACGATAATTTACGATTTAATATACGATCACTATATTAACGAAAACGTCAATGACCTCCATTTGTGAATTGTCACTTGAATATTACGTTTAGAAAAATATGTGCAAATTAATTTTCAATCTAATTTATTATCGTTAAAAAGGCGTGACGTTACAATATGGCGCCGTCGGTTTCATTTCTATGATCGTTGTATATTAATTATGTTGTAATGGTGTTATTATGCAGCGGCACTAGAGAAAAGGGAATCCATCACTAAAAAAAATATGATCGCGATCGTGCAGATTTATAGTACCTACTCAATGGTTTGTTTCATTCTCGATACTAGATACTCCATCTATTTATAAAAGTGTAGACAGACTTCACCAGGTAACTATTGTCTGAGGGGAAGTCTTCGCTTACCGATTTGCTTTTCAAAAATTCCTTTCATTCATTTAAAATAAATTGCAAGTCTCATACTTAAGAAGTCGAAGTCAAGGTAAGTATGCTGGGGATGAGAGTTAATTCAATTAACGGCGGAGTACTAGCTTTTGTCTCTATGAGATATGTAATCATTGCCAAAGCAAAGCATCGACACGCGCATGATCGCGAATATTCGATCACACAACCGATGATTCCCGATGTCGACCCTCCAGTTTGTTCACAAGTGGTCGACAGCGAAACAATTGAATTGTATTTAAATGTAAATTTATTGGAACCGATTCAGGTACTGATTCTGAAGTAACTATATTCAGGTTTGGCATAAACAAAAAAAATATGTTGCATAAGTAAGAGCTCGTATAGAGATTAGTCTTAAGTTTTACTAGTAAATCTTATTATTTACCAACATGCTTAGGTTAAGGCTGCTTTTCCACCAGAGATGCGCTATGCTACGTTGCTGCGAATGCGTTAGATATCCACCAATCATATTTATTCATTTACATAGTACAGCACTGGTGCAAACGGATTCAACTAAAATGTGTTTTTTATATGGAGGGATGCGTACTTTGGCTGCGTGCTATAGCTGTGTGGTATGACTGCGTGCTATGGATGCGTGCTATGGATGAGTGCTATGGAGGCGTGCTATGGGTCGTCTTCCCTAGTATCGATACATCGCATAGCTCCAGCTGCGCATCTTCCTAGCGCAGCTACTTTGTGGAGGCGCATCTTCATAGCACATCTTACTCGCACATCTACATAGCTGTAGCTTCAGTGGAAATGGTCACCCAGTTTCGTAGATAAGCTTTTACATCCTCGCAGCACAGCTACATAGCACACCTCTGGTGGAAAGGCACCTTAAGAATTGTATTATTAAAAAGATACGATTTTCTAGGCTTTTACCAATACAGTTTGTAACATACAATTTTTTACCAATGACAGTCGCGAAATATTCGGCAACGCATCATCTGCTGGCAAACTCAAGTTTGATAATTCAACTACGGTCTATTTAGCTACAATTGATAAACCTATCGTTGATGGAACTAACGAGCGATTTACCTACTGTAGGTTTTTGACAAACACCTGATTTGTCTGTAAACGCGTAAAATATTGACATGCATTAGCCATGAAGCAATGGTAAATTGAAGTGATTGGTTTTACTTGAAAATCTTAGGGCTCGTTCACGAACTCGCGGCGCGTTGGGAGGAAATTGTTCGTCAATTGTTGCCGCTCCTCCTTGAACACTCTAACATCGTCGAATGTTTGTTTTTTTGGCGGCCCGGCTCGTGCAACACTCTGTTCGGCGCGACGTGTGTCCTTGACCGAGGCCTAAGATTTGCTAATAAAACCTAAGATTTATTTATGGACTATAGCTAAAGTCCGAACTATCCCACCAAACTCATTCTGTAAAAAAATAGCCAAGTCTTGATGGAGCTGCTTGTTTATCTGTAAAAAGTAATGAAATCTCTAGTCAAAGTTGAACCAAGTTTAAGGTTCTTCAGGTTTTTAAGGTTCTACTGCAATCTATTATTATATTTAATGTTATGTGACTTGGCATATGACCTGTACCCACTAACGTGTAAAAATTGTACAACGGTTGAACATTTTTTACACGTTAGTGGGTACGCATAAGATTCACATAAAGGAGTTTGCGTCATCTTGGACAATTACTCAACAACGATGAAACCTATGGCAAATGAAGCTGTGAGGAAGTTACGCATTTCTTATTATGGTAGCTAAGCCGAATTCGAGCGCGAACCAGGTGATTTGGAGCATCGAAAAAACATTCCCTTCCAAGAATAACTCTTACCCAACCTAACCTGTGGCAATATCCTACAACAGATTCGAAGCGTGAGGTAGATACGACATACTTTAACTACTTATGGCGACATTCTTCAAATATGTGAGGTTCACCTGGAAAACCTGAACATTTCAACCTAACCTAACCTCTGGCAATATCCTCCAACAGATTCGAGACAGATGCCATTCGAAGCGTGAGGTAGATAAGATACACTTTTATTATGGCGACATTCTTCAAACGTTTGAGGTTTACCTTAGCCGGTGTTTCCCAGCGCACTTGCATTAGTCGTGCCGTTGCTTTCGGGGGCGGACCGCTTCACCTTTGGATCCTGACCCGGGTAGAGCGAGGTGTAGAACTACCCCGTTTCGTTGGTGAAAGGCATACGTGAAACAATACGCGCCGCCGTCTTGGGTCCATTTCGATGGAAAGTCTGTCACCCATAGACTGTTTACGGTAGCCGAAATAAAGCGTTGTTTGTACTGACCCCAGCTGCGTCTCATATGTATTATCTCAAAAGTAGGAATTAGCAAACCGCTTTATGTGAGTGCGATGCTCACCATGAAACGTTGGTGCATTGCTGTAAATACCGTGAGCCTTAAGACGCGTTGAACTTTATTTTTAGCGTGGTATAATCATCAAATGAATCCTCCCAACCAGGGCAGGGCGGGAGGGACTGTCAGACTTGTACTGACTAAAATCCACGGTGTCCTTCAATAGCCCTTTACGTACCGGGGTCACGGTAATTCGTTTTCGACCCCGGCATGTTTTGGCCCTCTACAGGCCCCGACACTATGATGACACTTTTAGAGGCGCGCGTGGAACACAACGCGCCGTCGACCCGGGCATGGTCCATGGTCGGACAGCGAGTTGCCCATTACTCGCTGCCCGCATGCCCGCGCCTACGGTGGCCGGAGATCGTCTGGCGATGTCCGACGCCGTGGGCGTCTACCACTGCGGGAGAAGCGTTGAACTAGAACAAATTATTTTTAACTTTTTATTCGCACGTCTTAAAACGCTTTTAAAACGCGACGCTTCGTGATAGGTGTATTTCATTCTGCGGCGTTAAGTTCAATTTATTGTTTCAATTTAGCCCTTTTTTAATATACTTTAATAAGATCTCCTGCGTATATACAGGTCTCCACACGCTTGGAATGAAACCTGTTTCAAAGCTTTTAATTGATATTTTCCTAGGTTAGTTTAGATATTATATATTTTTTCGATGACCATATCACGTTTTTCGAGCTCGAATTCGACTTAGCTGCCATAATAAGAAATGAATAATAACCTAAAAGCTACCATATGGCATAGCTTTCATCACTGTTGAGCAATGTTCCAGGCTCCATATATTTGTGCCCGTGCTCCCTTTTTTTTTGAATCTAGTACATTGTTAAATAGTTAGTAATTTGAATACTGGTCGAGCAGCTTGCTGCTCTGTCGGCTATGACCCTTAAAATTTATTCCTTAAAGTACAATTACTCATTTTCGAATACATGAATAATACGCTTGGAATTTATTTATATGTTGTTATAATTGACAAAGTAATGAAATTTTTATGTAAATGCGCTGTTCGTAAACCGAGTAATCCGATACGTAGGATTACTTTGTATTGTTATATATTACATGGATGTTTGTATTCCCATAATTAGAACAAAGGCAAACTCGAAACCATCGCAATAAAAATGGTTTGGGGACATTTAACAAATAGTTCCTCACACAAATAGACCTCAGCTTTGTTACGAGGGCTTACAGTATTTTTTGGACGAGTCAAACTTTAAAATCAGAACATTTCGCTCGATAAAGATTTCGTTAGTTTTGTGAATTGTGACCGAATTATTTGCAGTCGTCAGGATATTTTATACCAGGACCGGTTTTTAAATTTACATGCCTTATTTCGTAATAAATACCCACGAACACAATTAATGTCTAACCTAATTCGGTGTTTGATTCTTATTTTTATCAGATCTTGTTTTTTGGTAGATAAGATACTTGTTAATGAAGCGTGAGCATAACAATGGAAAATAAAAAATGCGTCATTAATTTTGCCTTTTCGTTAACCTGTACACCTGCATGTTCATGCTTTAGAAAGTTTATATGTCACGATCAATAATAAAATAATCTTTTTAAACCATGTCAAGGAAGTTTCAATCAATCGATGCAGACATCGCTCATAAAATACTCACATAATAACCTACCTACTGTGGCTTGCTATCGTTAAGATTTATTTCATAAATTATCTCGTCAACGAATACATTAAAAAAAGGCAATCTTTGGACTAAAGACTATATCCGTTATAGATGTTTTTAGGGATTCGTACCCAAAGGGTAAAACGGGATCCTATTACTATGGGCCCACACAAAACACCGAATTCGCGTCGCATCAAAATATCTCAGAGGCCTGCGGCGGGCGCGGAGGCGGGCGCGATAGGTGTCCATAGCATAGTATAAAGACGGGAAGTACGTTAAATTTGGTAAACATATCAATTCCTGTGGCCCAAAGGCAGTGGTGTATTTTTTGTAATTTTAAAATAATCAGTTTCAAAGACGAAAAACGAAGAAAATTATCTGAACCCATAAATCAACTTTTTTTTGTAGTGGATTTTAAATTTCTGTAATTGTCACGTATGTATTTAAGAAATTCTTAGATAATAGACTCAGCGGTTTAAACTAAGCATAACCTATTATTTGAAGTACTGTACATAACAATAACTCGAAAGACTTTAATTGCTATTTTGCGCATCACAGCTGTGGTCATTCCCCTTTAAAGATAAATGAGGTCAGATTTGGTCTAAAAGCATACATCGATCCAAACGAATAATTAAATACTCGTCGTCTACGGACTCTATTTCTACAACCAGCAACGTTTGAATAAGGACCATAGTATAGATGTGACTAGAGATGATTCATTGACGGTTGTTCCGTTAACCAAACGTTAACGTTGATTAACGATTGTCAACTGGTTAAATTCGTCAACGATTTAACATACTACTAATGTCAACTTGTGATGTAAACCGTTCATTAATTTAAAGGATTTTATTAGCTTATTTTATTTTTATCGCGATGACGTTCAAAATTAACCTGTTTCTCACACTGCCGTCCTCTAACTAAAAGGCCGTTAAGTGCAAAAAGTAGTTTTCGAGAAAACGCTAAAATTGTGAATTGATGTCTCTTGAAAAGTATGCTATCTAGGAACAAGGCTGCAAATTATATATGTAGGCATAGTGTTATTGCACAATATGTTATATGTTTAATTCATTTATATTTATTTATATTTATTTAAATTCATTTTCTAGTTTTTAATTATGCATTTTATGTTATTTAACTGCACAGCAATCTTCCTTTATCTCCTAAACTATTAATCATAGAAAAATGATTCTTAGACCAAAAGATAGAGCATCGAAAGTTGTATAAGACTACATTAAAAAGTGAAAAACGAGCAACTGTGGCTTAACGGCCTTTTAGTTAGAGGACGGCAGCACAGGTAGGGGGCACAAGCGGGGCGCGACTTTTCACAAATATCGTCAATCCGTTATAAGTATGTACTGTTCTTAAAATAATTACTTCCAAAAATCAACTCTGAACATTTGGCGCTTTCAAACTGTATGGCCATCGCTTGCAATCTATGCCGTTATTTTCAACTTAAGTTTTTTAATTTGCTCAATTTGTTGCGTTTGTGTTCTCGATCATTGAATAAGATGCACAAGTTAAACTCATATACGTCGTTGACGAATTCAAACAAACAGTCTATTCATAAACAGTTAACGTTAATACGTTGACAGGAGATCAAATGTTGATTAGACATATTTGTTGATTCAACGTTCATCCCTAGATGTGACTTTTAGTTTTAGTGAACAATGACGTGGTTAATCAAATAAATTCTGGGTCGCATTTTGGCGACATTTTGAAAATAAAGCCTGAATCTTACAGGAACCGTCCCTAATGTTAACCGTCGAACCTTGAAGTTTTGCAGGTGATCTATGTAAGATTAAGATTAAAATGTTAAAAGTAACCGCAGGTAGATAAAAATATATAAAATACTAGCTTTTGCCCGCTTCTTCGCCCGTGTAATAGGAATTATGAATAAACACACATCTATGCTCATATATACTTTCAACGTACTAGTTGCATTTCTTCAACAATAACTACAACTCAGCTATACCCGCAGGGGTACAGATTTTGCAACATCCAATCTAAGAGGAAAAAATGAGGGGTTTGGGGTACCAAAAGTTGAATCTCGAGTGGAATACTCACAAAAGTACAGACGCCAGCACATCGCTACCACGATCTATCAAACTTTAATAATTTTTCAACCTTATCACAATAGAGGAAGGTTAATATTCAATTAGTAAAACAGACAGGACAGATTCGGGTAGGTTGAGCTGCTGGCGTCTGTACATAAATTATTTATTAATTATCACATGTTTCCTTTGCCATTATAGTTATTAAAACTAAAGTAACTTTTAATATACGTAACTAACTATGCCCTACATGCTACACAGTATGTGGCCCTTTTGAACTCACTCAGTGTACAGTTGAATATTTATCTAAAGTTTAACATTAACGGGACTAACGAATATCGTGACCCCGGAACGTAAAGGACTATTGAAGGACACCGTGGATTTTAGTCAGTACAAGGCTGACAATCTCTCCTGCCCTACCCTGGGTGGGAGGACTCATGTGATGATTTTACCACGATTAAAAAAAAGTTTCGTCGCCTAAAAGGGAAATAACATAATGTATAAGGATTCTTGCATGCCGCGGTTAGCTGAAGTCAATCTATAGGGTGATTTGTAATTGGTTTCAAGCCCTGAAATGGGTGATACTAGACCTTATTTGGTAACAATTTTAACTCCGACAACATGCGGTCCAAAATGGCAGGTTTTGGAGTTATCAAACTTAGAAGATTTTGAGAAAAATTTCACCTGTCCTTAAATTAAGTAATTATTGTCAGATATGGTCACCTCTTTGAATTTACACTTTTCTGTATATGATATTGTCGCCTCAGTCTGCCTCACAAGTACTCGGATTTACAGACCTTTATCAGAGTTAATTAATACAACAAGTCAATTCTATCAAAGATCAAAAAGGTCGCCTTAAGAAATTCCATTGACCCATTTACTAACTAATTTGCCAACCTTCACGAACGAGTGAATTGCGACCATTAATAGACAATAATGGTACTACAAAGAACAAAATTAGATTGTCATTGAGTGGAAAAATTGCCATAAGTGCTTATCGATTTTTTATTGACACAGTTACTCAAAACGTAACCCATGCTGTGTAAAAAATAAAGAGTGATTGGTTTCTGGATGCATTCCTTGAAATGGTTGATTCTAGATCTAATTTGCAAGAGTTTAAACCCCATCAACAAGGGGTCCAAACTGGTTTGTGTTGGAGATATCGAACATTTAAGCTTTTTCAAAACATTTCCTTCAACCTTCGTTGCCCCCACACTTGAAGAATTTAGCGCCCTGCACACGTAAAGTTCGAACCGCGCATCTTGGACTGCGTTCCAAACCGCAGTTAGATCTGTACAGTTTGGACTGCGGATCAAACTGTTGTACCAATTACGATTAAAAATGCATTCACGGTTTGGACTGCGGACGAAACTTTCATATCTAGACAAACGTTCCGAACTGTGCGTGTAAATTTGATTTCAAGAGTTTGGACTGCAGTTTGGACTGGCGCGTGGAACGTTATAACTTTTAAAAGTTTTTTAGGTAGCAGTAAGAAAAATGGACGATCGTTTGGTCATCGCGTTAACCTGAATTTGTAGTTATTTACTTATGTTCCGTGTCTCCGTTACTTTTGTCAAATCTTTGCCAAATGCATCTCTTAAATTCTGTATTTTTGTGGGCGAAATCGCAATGAGTAAAAAAAATACCTACTGTCTTGCAAGATTCAAGAAGCGTCGTGCTTTGTTTCTCATATTTCTCTTACTATCTTCTTACGTTTTATCTTCCAGAGACACGGATGATCACGGAACAAACGAATGAACTCTGTGATAGCTTCCACGCTCCAAACCGCCAAATGTAATTTACGTTTACACGTGATGCGCGTGTAAAACTGTGAGATATGCGCTTGTGTCGATGTGCCAGATCGGACTGTTAGACCAGCATATCTACACGTACAGTCCGGAGGGAGGGATGGAACGGCTCGTGCTGTTTCCCGCGGTCCGAACTTTACGTGTGCAGGGCGCTTTTGTCTTGTATCGTGGGTGCATTTGTTAAATGTTTTTAAACACATTTAAACTCATTTGTTACTCTTCTAATGTTATCTTAAAAAATCCTTTGTATTTCAAGGTATATATTTCAAAATAAATGTATGGCACTTTGCAAATTACAGGAAAAACTTCCATGTCTCATATCACTTTAAGTCAGTGACTAACTAGAAAATTAGGGTTGTTCCTGACAAGGTAGTATTTCAACGGAAATTGGTGAAACATTTTCTTCGATCCAAGACTTCCTTGTTGCGAGTTTTCTTAGAACCGGTATATGATATATTTTTGACTCAATGCGAGGAGTTCTGATCGATCTATCAGGCAGGATCGGTCTGTATCTGGAGTATTTTTACTTATCCTACCAGATAGACAAAGCATCAATTTTCTTCTATTTGGGGCACCTGCTAACAGCCCTTTGAAACAGAAGTACACTGACTGAATATCTATTTGTTCTGGTTTCAAAAGAACTATGTCAGACCATGACAGTAAGATATGTAGGCACTGCTTGTTTCAATTATGTTTTTTTTTATTTTTATTTGTAGGTTTGTTTGGATTACTTAGTTACTCTGTATTTCTGCTTAAAAATTAATATAATAGTTTGGGTATCCAAAGATTAAAATGTATTGTATTCGATTAACACTTTTTTCACAGGTATATGCTATTTTTAGAGATTCTATGGCATTTTAGCCGCGGGAACCAGAACCTCTAGTTTACATGAATGGAGGATTCAGTTTTACGACTTTTTGATAAACATGTTAAAACTACCTTGCAACTTAGTCCAACAAAACTATTACATATTTGTACTTTTCATATCAGCCATATTAAGCCCTAAAACCAAACATTTCATAAGCAATGGTTCAGTGGTATAAGTGTGAAGAGAAAACGGACAGATTTAGCAAAACACAATTAGGATTATAAAAACACGCGAACCCTCGCCGCAATTGAATATAAAGTCACAATCATATCTAAGAAGATGTATTCCTTCAGGGTGAGAAAGATCTAAGATAGAAAAGATGTTATGCCACTTTGCAAAGAGTCTCTCCCGATTCGATCTAACGAGATGTTGAAGTTTGCATAAATCCGCAACGACGTCGCGGTCGTACCAAGCTACTCTTCAAGGACACCTGCATTGTTATGCTTTCACAAAAATAAAAGCTATACACATGGTTAAAAGTCAATGCGTAAAATTAAGCGGCATTCGATCTATTGTAGACAAAACGATGCAGAATGATATTCTTACTAAATTTTTGTATGGGGTCTCATATCATAAACTCGGTCTGAGCTGAGATAAATGATGTTAAAGTTTAAATAATGATATGGTAAATACTCGTAATTAAAGAATTAGCAGTTGAACTTAGTTTTATCGTAATAGACACATCAAAAAAGTCTAAGCAACACATACGAATTTCAATTTTACAATGTGTTTTCGCATTAAATCCTTTGTATTTCTTGAAATTAAACAACAATTGTATTCTTAATTAATTAACACAAATGACGAGTAAGTACTGTAAGTACGTAGTACGAAGCAAGGTGCCTAATCAACTAAACTTAAACTAAAATTAAATGGATGTACAAAAATTGCATAAATTAATACAAAGTGCAGCCTCCTCTGTTATTGAGAACTTGCTGTCACCATGTTCTATATATATTCATAGAATCGATGAGACTGTTAATGTTATCCTGCTGCAATTGCTCCCAATGCAATTTTAGTAAGTCCATCAGTTGTTGGATGGTTATCACTCCATTCAAATCCTTTAAAACGCGTCTCTGGAGCATGTCCCATGCATGCTCGATGGGGTTGAGGTCTGGCGATTGTGCAAGCCAAGACAATACCAGGATTTTTTTCCTTGCCAAGTACTCCCGTGTGTACAAAGCTGTATGCGAACGCACATTGTCATGCATCAACGTGAAGTCGGAGTCAAGCGTTTGTGCGAATCGACGGACATAAGGCCTTAGAATATCCTCAACGTAATGTACAACGTTCATGTTACCATTTACAAAAACGAGCTCATTTGTTCTGTTCTTCATAATACCCGCCCATACCATAACTGTTGAGTCGTTGTATTGATGCACTTCCTGAACGCACCTCAGTGTTTCAGTATTTCCAGAACGACGGTACACTCTTACTCTTCTAGTTGATACTAGAAGAGTAGTATTTTGCGATGAGTCTCGATTTCTCTCTCTCTGTCTTTTAATCCTCTTGAGGGGTCATTGTACTCATCATAACGAACAACTTTTACTATAGCATCAATCCTGAAATAACGAAAAAAAACAGTTGTTTAGTACATTTTGACGAATTACATAGGTGAACATAAGGGTCGGAACACCAAAAAGCGACGTAACGGTGCGAGTACCGGAAGAGGCCAGTCATTTCAAGCTAAATCGCGTGAGTTGTTTTATTTGGCAGTTTTGCCGAGTACACCATAACATGAAAAAAAAGTAATTAGGTATATTACGTGTTTAACAATTTTTTTTCAAATTACGGTGTAAAAGATTAAAAATTTAATTTATTTTGCTCATAACTTTTTTGTCTTGATTTGCTGATAGCTGAAACATATACAGATTGTTTGTGAAATTTATACGAAAGCCATGTGACCTTGGACCTTGACCTCGGACTTCTCGTTCTAATGATATTAATTAATTTAAAATGCATGTTATGACGATAGTGTAATATGTGGCACTTAAAAATATTAGTTTATTAAATTTTTTTGCCTAGTTTCGTTACTTGATCGGCAACAAATCTGTGACAAAGTGACCTTGACGAAAAGAACTAATATATTCAAAACGTATGAATTAATGAAACAAAACTAGTTTTATATAATGGTCCTGATAAATCACCCACCAACTTTTGTTGCCCAGATATTTTCCAATGAAAATCCTTCCATGATATTAAACCAAATAGCATAATTAAAAATAGGTAATTTTTTCGCTCATTATATTTGTATATAGCTCATCTTTTTTAATTGATTAGAATATGTGCTTATATTTGCGTTTTGTTGAACATACTCCAGTTAGGCCGGTTAAAAAACAAAAATGGCTGCAATTTGCGAGGTTTTGGGTTAAGAATTTTTCTATCAGCAGATTTATCGATAAAATTGAGTCAATAAAATCCCCTTAAAGTATCGGTAATCGGAAACCAAACACACTGTATGCTAGCTTTTGACAGCGACTTCGTACGCGAGTGTTATCGAGCCTACATTTTAAGAGCTGCTTTACAGTCCACGCATGTATATGTACCTAGTTTTGAGTGATGAAATCTATAACTATTGTTGTTCTTATTAAGACCGCCATATTAGAATTTCTTCAATATTAAATGCTGACTTCAAACGACGCGTAATATCGCGAGTCGCGCCGAGGTATGCGCCCACTCACGCCGAAGTATTCGCCCACCCGCGCCAAGCCATGCGCCCACCTGCGCCAAGCTATGCGCCCATAGGCGCCTGCACGAGCGCGAATCGTCCTCTACGAACTTACGCGCCAGCCCGAACCTCGCCAAGGCTTTCTGTAGCGAATATTAAATGTACTGACATCGGCCTGTTACAATTTTATTATATGTATAGATAGCCTAGTAGATTCGGCACGCAGAAATTGTACCGTTAAAGGAATTAGGATCATTTTTAATATAAAAGAATATTATTGGATCTCTCATGATATTTTTTTTCTTTTTGTTTCAGAGTCCGCGTGGAGTATTACGTAAACGAGAACACTTTCAAAGAAAGACTGCAACTATATTTTATAAAAAATCAACGATCGAGTAAGTTCATTAAATATTGATGTGGTTAACACTTCCATCACATGGACGATAAATAATTTGTTACAATGTAAACGGATAATCCAATTCATCCGAAAAAATAAAATAAAAAGATTTTTATTTTATTTTTAAATGCAATTCTGTGCATAATACAGGCGCCTTTTCCCCACTGTTTAACTGTAAGTGCTCAACTTCGTATAGTCCGGTCGCGGGACTGTACGAATTACCGTGACCCCGGAACGTAAAGGGCTATTGAAGGACACCGTCGATTTTACTCAGTACGAGTCTGACAGTCCCTCCCGCTCTGCCCTGGGTGGGAGGCCTCTTTTGATGATTTTACCACGTTAAAAAAAATGCTCAGCCAATCAGAGTAGTTGAAAATTCAAGCAATATTCCTGTTCCTGCTTAACTAAAACAAAGGACTTAGATTTTATCATTAATTATGGACGACCAGGTCAATTTTTAAAGCTCTACTTGTAGAGCATTTTGTAGTTGAGCAGTGGGGAAGAAGGGAATTCAGTTGTGAGAAATGCGGCAACAAATTCTTATACAAATAGATATTGTATACAGGGTATTTTTTATGTAGTGTGGATATTTTAGTATATTATTGCTCAATAAAAAATATTAAACACGTATTTTCTAATTTTAATTTTTCTAAAAAATAATAACTAATACTAGTCAATGGGTACAAAAAAGAGGCTTTGCCTTTAGCCCAGTCAACGAAGAGTTATAGAGGGAAATTCTTAACAAAGTTAAGCAAAGTTACGTAGTCAAAAATTGTGTTCCAAGACTTTCTCTCTATACCTTGTTTTGAGCATTCCTTGACTGGGCTACTTGCAGTAAGTGGTGTAGTTTTTTTGTTAGTATTGTTTAGGTATTTGTTATATTGCTACTCCTGAAAAATGAAAGTTTTAAACCCCGAGGAGTGTCTACTACAGCCGCCATCTTGGATTAAAGGGGTCCAGGAAAAAACAGGTTGTTTATTGAACAAATCAAGTTTCTTCTGCTCCACCCGGTGCGGGAGGATACATTTGGAAAAAAACATTTAAAAAAAGTTATCTATGGAAATGTGTTCAATTACTGAAATACGAGCACAGGATAAAACATCGCATACATTAAAAAATACCCTGTATAATATATTATATAAATATTTTAAAGGAAAGATAAGTAAGAAAAGTACACAGCGTTTATGTATGTTTAAAGGTACTCGTACACTGTATTGTGCTATTTGAATGTGCATGTTATAAAACTTTTTTCATTGTTTCAGGTTTACGCATTAGAATAGCTAATTTATTTTTCAAACTTTTGACCTGTGTGTTGTATATATGCCGAGTTTGCGCTGATGGAGATCCCATTACCGCTTCCTGGTAAGTCAACTAGTTCCTGGTAGACAAAAATATGGTATGTTTTTGTATGTTTTTGTACAGACACGCCTTCACAATGTTTTTTTTTAAACAAAAAGGGCTAAAAACGTTTCGAACGAATCGGTCACAATGTCCCAGTTTTCTTTAATACCATAAATTTTCGGCCAGACCACGTGTGGTAAGAACTTAGCTTTTCTAAAAAGGCTGTTCCATCTAGTCCTGGACTGACCGATATTTTGAATTAAAGTTACCATAATATACAAGGTTTGTAGTTAGATGTAGTCCTTGAAATGGGTGACCTTATTTGCAACAAATTTATCCCTAACAACATGGGATCCAAACTGACTGGTTATGGAGATATTGAACTTTAAAGATTTTTCAAATAATTTCCACCTCGCCCTTTTTAAGTGCTTATTGTTAGTATGTATACTTTTCTGATATAATATGACCGACTGAATCTAGTGAATACTAGTTTGTTATAAAACTAATCATATCTTGGGAAATTAAGTGTCATAAAGTTTCTATTTTGAAGTTTTCTGTTAACTTCCCTTGTCTTTCAAAGCATATTTCTCAAAATAAATGTAAGACACTTGGTTAGCAAATTACAGAATAAACTTTATTACCTCATTACCTTTATTGTCTCATTACCTTTCTAAAATGGAGTCACAGTACCATCTTTTAGTTAGTATCTTACCAGAAAATTAGGGTTGTTACTGACAAGGTAGTTAACGAAAATCGTTAATAATTTTTCAACCATACTTTTTTTCCTTCTCTTTTTTTTTTGTCGGAACTGCTATCTGATAGTAGCTTTTGGAGTCGACCCATTTCAAGGACCGCATCGAATTACAAATCACCCTGTATATTGCAAACTTTCCAAGCTCAAATAGAATTATAATTCAATCACCTTGCACTTAACCGAGGCGAGGAGAGTATTCCGATAATACTGTACTATAAATTACTGAAAGGGCTCTAAAAGCCATTTCGAAAGGAGTAATAGAAAAGACGTTTTGTAGTAAAATAACAACTGATAAGCTTGATTAGAATGAAAGGTCGACGTTAATTCGTACAAGTAATAAACACGGTTAGTCACGTCATATTGAATATACGTAGGTTATGTTAACATGGTTTTTCGTATTTTAAGTCCAGTTATAATTATTAGAATCTTCTGAGCTTTATTTTGCAGGAATAGTAATTAGAACAAGAATAATAGTTTAATTTTATTAATATTCCTAGTACTTGAGATATGCGTCGCGACGGAGCTTTGAGAATACTTAGTCTTCACCAAGTGTCGGATATCCACAGTACCTAACTCATAATAGGTTATAATATTGGCACTATTATAATTCACTTTTGTTTCTTTACAGCTATGGTTGCAGGCCTGGGAATAAGACTGAATTCGAATATTCGGCTAACTTGACGGAAGAGGAATTTCAGGAGCACCCGATTATTAATTGGGACGGAATAATATGGGTCAATAGGCCCCTATATTTGTGGGTTGTGCAAGTCATATTAGCTATGATATCTTTTACCGAAGCCATACTACTTGCTTATTTAGGCTACAAGGTAAATTAATTATGTCATCAACTAAATTGAAACGACCGTAAGGGACCATCTATTAATTACGTCAGGGAGTTTATAAAGGGTGATACGAGGATGCGGGTAGCTAGCCTTATAAAAATCCAAGGTGAAATTAAATTTTCTCACTACCTGTTCGCAATTGTGAAATTTTAGGTAGATCAACTTACCTGACGTAAATAAGGTCATTGCCTCAGAAACATAAAAAAAACTCAACGGCATAAGATATTTGTATTTATTTTCTGAGCTAAGAAAAGGATGACTATACGATTGAAGTAGTTTGAGCTTATCATTTGCTATTATGATCACAATTGACAATTGGCAATAAGCAAAGGCTCCGTGAAGTCGGAAAATAAAATGTTTAAGATATTCGTAAATAAATATAGATAGATAATTAATAATATTTATTTTCCTTTTTCACTGAAACATCAATAAATAGCTAGTAAGAAATTCAGTATTCTCCAAATTCATCATCTTTTTTTTTCAGGGTAATATATGGCAACAAGTTTTGTCGTTTCACTTCATTTTAGAAATGGTGAATACTATACCATTTGCATTGACGGTGAGTTTGATTAATTTGTAATATCCATTAGAAAAGTTTAATTTACGAGTATCATGGACAGTGCAATGACACTCTCACGAGTAACCAAATTGACTGAACAAATATATTTCATTAACTTTTTTTTTAAATTGCCTACTGGATGAAGATGTAGTTGAAGTGAGGGTTCAACAATTTTTTGTTGTCTGTTTTTTTCTCCAGGATAACAAAATCTGTATTAACAGTTTAATTACTTCAATTTATTGTATTATTTTTAATGATGGCGATCGATGCGCTAGGCGATTTGAACCAGTTATTTTTTTGACTCATCCTTTATGGATTTATGTCTGAACTTTGCGCGGATTCAGGCCAGTCCATCGTCGTTATAGTCACATCGTCCTTCTATTGCTGAGTGATACGCGTCACCTTACACCGGGCGTATAACAAATTTAAACAAGAATTGGAATACAATTTTTGCCAGAGATCCAGCGCAGAGAAAAACATAGTCTTGGTAAATGTCGGTTCTATATCGATCAGCTGTCAGCCCTCTCCTCGACCTCTCCCCCGGGCACGAACTTGAGAGCTGTTGCTCCCCCTACAGATATCATGTAGGAGCCGCAGCCTGTAAACTCGTGATTCCATGCCCTGCCACGCATTTGACATTTACCCGCAACACAGATTTGTCAGCAACAGTGACCCTCATTGTGACCCCTCAATTCAGAAGTTCTCTAGCAAAATAGTTAACCTTTGCAGTTAATTTTAGACTAAAGACAGGCTTCTCAAGATTACGTACCCTCAACTACGCATTAACACGCGTCAAGTGCCGATTCGTCAGCCAGTTTACATCTGGCTCTTGGTCGGTAGCGTAGGAAAGGTATCAAGAGACTGATGTCATCGATCGAATTAATTGCATCATTTCTTAATAACTTCTCTATATTCTTAATACAGTATACTGGCTCAAGTGTAGCTTGGATGTGATTATAGTAGTATAGCAGTCCACCAGCACCGGGAACAGGGTCTGGGCTACCGGTGGTCAGGGCTCCTGAGAGAGGAACCTCCTAACAATACGCGCCGTGTCTAGGAGTACTGCCTTCTGAATCAAGCGCTTAACCCAGCTACCTAGCGAGAGCCTCCTCAGGTGTTGGTCGAGGCTCTTGGCAATTAAGCCGTTGGCAGACACAACTATCGGCACAATAACTGCTACCGAATCCTTATTGCAATTTGAGCAGTCTTCTGGGGTATATCCCATATAATAGTTTCGGCAATACACTATACTCGGTTTACAGAAATGTGTACAAGTCAACTTCTGATAAGCCTTGTTAATAACCGGCAGGGTTTTATTTTGAGCACTGGCAATTTTTCTATATTTTTACTCCGATTTAAATTATTGATAGAAAAATGATTTTGACTTCAAGCCGGCAATGCTAATTATGTCAATATAAGTATAACCTAGCTATAGTTTTTTTGTAATATTTGTGCATACTCGTAATTATACGAAGCAAACGCGATACCTCTTCGGGTTTGACGATAACAACAAGATTAAAATCAGAACGAATACAGAAGTTTGCTACAATGAGTAGAAATTGGCACTGTGACGTCACAAGCGATCGGATTTTATTCGGAACCTGTCGGTGTGTTTTCAGTACGGGGTTCAAAAATATTTTTTTAATTTATATAACTTTTAAATTAGAGCAAAAAGAAAAAAACTAAAATCAGTTTGTTACTAAATAGATATATGATCTTTCAATTAAACACAAAAAAAAAACATTCAAAGACCCAATTCGTTAAAGGATGTCTCGTAGTTCAGCGTGCCGCTTGTATAGGTCTCCTCGAACTTTTTCCAGTGGATTCTGTCACGCGCTACCCTTCTCCAATGATGTCCAGCGGTGCGCTTAAGGTTATTTTCCCACTTCCTCTGCTGGCGGCCCCTGGTTTGTTTGCTGTCTCTGGTTATGCTCCATTTTCCTTGAGTATCTCGGATCATGAGCCCGGTCTACCTCCACTTCTGTTGATCTAATCGAGAGATTATGTCGATTACTCTAGTTTTTGCTTTACTTATGCTGCCTCTCACTTTGTCTTGCCACTTAATTCCTGTCATACTTCTCTTCATAGCTCTCTTACAGCGTTCCAACTCTGTGAAAAAAAATATCTCTGTGGTATTTGGTGAGCGACCATGTTTCACACCCCGAAACTACTTGTTTAGCTTTTGCCTCCGTCGGCGTACCAGCGGTTTTAGAACCAAATGGCTTGGTACGTGACGATGGGAAAAGACCAGACGGAATGACATTGGTGCCTTGGAAGGTGGGTAGACCTTTGATGTGGGACGCTACCTGTGTCGATACCCTTGCGCCATCCCACGTTGCAAGCACGGCGGGCTGTGCTGGCGCCGCAGCTGCGGCTGCTGAGAACCTCAAGCGGCGCAAATACTGTAACCTTAATGGTTGCTACAGTTTTGAACCGTTTGGGGTTGAAACGCACGGGTCATGGGGTCCGAGTGCGCGTCTCCTTTTTAAGGAAATTTCTCGCCGACTGGTCGACACTTCGCGTGACCATAGGGCTGGTTCTTTCTTTGGTCAAAGAATAAGCATTGCCATTCAATGAAGCAATGCTGCCAGTCTTCTGGGCACATTTCCAGATGACAGCGATGCGGAGGAGTACTTTGACGCCTGAGTGTCTGTGCCTTTTTCTGTTTTTTCTTTTTTTTAACAATTTTTATTTTGGTTTTAGTTTACATTTAGTATCTTCTTTAATAAAAATATGACATTACGTGTTTGAACCAATTTGGTTGCTTGCTAAAGTATTTTGTCATTGACAGCATTGTCAAATTTTGATACGAGCTGTTCCATGCACGCTGCTTATAACATGTCATGTTTCTATGAAATAAAAAATTTGTTAATGTTGATTTCAGTTGCCGTTTCCACCGCTCAGAAACCTTTTCATTCCAGTGTTTCTAAATTGTTGGCTGGCGAAGAGATCACTCGAGAATATGTTTGTAAGTAATCTTCTATACTTATAATAAATCTGTAGAGAGGCCAATTCTGTTCATGAAATATATTTAAAAAATAACTATCAAGGGGTGATTAGGGATCGCTACTGATGCCAAAAATGCAATCAGTAAAATTTTTGTCTGTCTGTCTGTTCGTATGTTCATTATAGAAACAAAAACTACTCGACGGATTTTAACGAAATTTGGCACAATTATTCTTCATACTCCTGGGCAGGTTATAGTATACTTTTAATTACGCTACGATCAATAGGAGCAGAGCAGTGAAGGGAAATATTGGGAAAACGGGAGAAGTTACTCCATTTTTTAAGCTTCCGTCGCGTGTGCAGTCTTAATAGTTAAAGCTACATAGAATTCATGTCTGACGAAAATGTTCTCCTTAAAATTATATAAAAATATTCCTTGACAACATATGTCTATCTTTTATGGTTGACTCACAATAACACGTGAAATTCCCGATAGCTTAGCAATTTGGAGCTTTCTGATTATATTTGTCTACTCTTACGTTTACAACACTCTCACTCATCCCTAATTAAAAAAGGTAACATTATTACCTATTCAATAAAAAAAGAATCATGTAAATCGGTGTAGAAACACCAAAGTTATACATGAAATACGCTAATAAGTCATCGCACGTGAATACAGAAACATGCTATAAGGATTATTTTTGTGTATCGGTTGCCGCGCTCGACGCGCTTCGCGACGGGATGTATAAAAAGGCGGGGGGGTCCGCGCGCGAGCTTCCACCCCCGATGATCCCATCACCCTCCTCCAGGAGAGCAGTAGGGAAACCAGTACTCTTAGAAAACACAGATATAAACCGATTCCGTCATTCCGTCCTCGCCGCTGAGGACGCCCGTCGCGACATCCGAGTCAATGCCCTCCCCGACCCTTGGAAGAGCCAGCCCACGATGCTGAGCCGCAGCTTTAAATTAGCCCCTAATTAATGATATCATTGTGATCCAGCCTGACCCATGCTGTCCTCCCTCAGTGACGCCCTAAGCCGAGCCCCACAGGGGGTGCCCTTAGCGTGTGGTCACTTAGTTGTAGTTTTTAGTTTTAAGCCCCTGGTTGGAGGGCTTAGAGTAATTTAAGGCATCCACAGAAAAGTCCGGTTAAGCAGCCCACAACCTCCTAAAGGTTGACCTGCAAGATGCCATACACAAAAAAAAATGCGCGAAATTCATACAATATTTGGCTGTTGATGCGAATAGACGTTCAGACTGTTCGACCTTATTGACAGACAATAATTGTTATTTACAAACCGTGCGTATCAGCGCGACTCTTTGAATAGTTTATTTTTAGATTTGTTTTGTTGTTATTTTATGAAATAGGTATTAGGGGTTTTGGTAGTGTTTAAATATATTATTAGTTTACATTTTATTTCTTTATAGTTGAAGCAATAGTAGGTACGAAATTAGTTATTTTGGTAGTGTTAAATATTTTGAAAGTAGAATTATTTAGTTTTAGTACCTATATTATTTCACAATTTATAGGTTCATATAGATAATAATCTCCTTAGGCAGAATTAGATTGAATTATGGACGTAATATTTAAATGATTTTTAGATTAATTATAAATTAAAATTTATTTAGCAGTAGTTTTAAATAGGTATATTTAGCAGTAGTTTTAAATAGGTACCTAGGTGTCAAATACGTTATTACATACTATTAGACGTAGTTTAGGTACCTACTCCTGGGATCAGTTTTATTATTTAAGTAAGCATTTAGATTTCGTAAGTGGAAAGTAGCTTCAGTTACCGTCGATTAAAAATACACAATGCCACCTAAAAAACGACCATATTTGAGAGATGCTAAGAGGATGACAAATGCGCGTTCTCAAAAATCGGCAGAGGAAAGAGCACATCGGTTAAACTCTATGAGAGTTAGTGCCTCAACTTCTAGAGCCAATGAAAGCTCTCCAGGGAGAGAGATGCGATTAGCAGCTGACAGAGCGAGACGAGCTACATCACGGGCGTCTCAAAACTTTTCTCAACGAGAGCTGAGGCTTACCATTGACCGAGAACAACATGTGTTATCCCGAGAAGCTGAAACTGCTTCACAACGAGAATTGCGTCTCACAGCTGACAGCGAACGACATACATTATCTCGCGAGTCCGAAACATTTACTGAAAGGGAGTTGCAACAAAATATAATCGAGGCTCAAATTTTAACAGGTTGCGGTGCAGGAGAAACCGTCTCTATTCCCAGAATACCCTTAATACCACTTTTTCATTCCAATTTAAAAGGACGCAATTCCCAGTATCGGTGTGTTATGCAATGCCAATTAATAAGGCTCAAGGGCAGACTTTTCGTGTTGCCGGAGTGGATCTCGGTGTCAGTTGTTTCTCGCATGGTCAGTTATACGTTGCTCTTTCCCGTGTTAGCAGTTCTAGAAACCTTTATGTTCACGTGCCGGACGGTCAATTTTCAATATACTTTACCCGGAAGCTTTGCGCTGAAGTATTTTCGTTCTGCAGGAACTTAAGCCTCATGTGAACGTGATCTAAACAATATTAACAATACATTAACTTAATAACACACAAGGAGTTACACGCTGACGGAGTCGCGGCCACAGCTATCTATACTTTTCTGCCGGAAGCCACTATTCCACGCGGACGAAGTCGCGGGCAAAAGCTAGTAAATGAATAATCCTTTAAAAACCTTTGTTCATGTACATACATGTTAAATTATGAAAATGAATTTGAAAACTCCATATAAAATAGAAACCGAAATATGTACCTACAGCTGGGCCAAAATAGTACATTGTTATCCAAGGAGTGAAAGTTACTTATTTACGTCCCGAGACGGGGTTTGGCGTCCGTAACGTAATGAGGGCGCTAATAGTTCGAGGGACTAAATAAGTAATTTACCGATGGTAAACACTGTGCTTTTCATTACGAATACAAGGAAAGTAAAAATAATAACATAAATTATTAGCTAAAGAAAAAATGTAATAAAGTTGATAGGATTTTCGCATTCCCGCTTATTTTTTTAAATTTTAATTCTTGTCCTGTTGTCGTCCAGCTATACAGCCAGTATTTTTCATGTTCATAATATTATAGAACTGGCAGAGATTTTGCCGAACTCTATGTTATTTTAGAAAAATAGCTGAAACTAAATTAAATTAAAGTCATAATATATATTCTTAATTTATAACTTTGTTATTTTTTTAATTTGGCAGCTGTCAGTTGAAAGCGATTCTCGCTAGGCCTGCAAAGGGTAACTTTCAAACCGCTTATCAGGCATGTAATGACCTACTTTCAGAGTATGAGTAATGAAAAGTTCTTTACAATGAAGTGCTACTGGTCTCGTTTGTTATTACCATTCCCTTTTTTTACCGTGATAAAATCATGAAATGAGTCCAGTCCAGGCCGGAACGTAAGAGTCAGAATCATATTATATTCTAAAGAAACCTAGGCTGCAATACCAATACTTCAACTAATTAAATTGGATTGAACTACATCCAGTTTAAATTTTTTCCGTAATTAAAAGTCAAATTAATTTCAAGCAAGTGTTACTGTGTTGCCATTTTCGAAGTCACGTGCCGAAATACGAGTAGCATTCTACATTTGTTCGATTGAAGTTGCACATTGTAATTATTTTGAACTTAAACCTGAGGCAAGTAGAATTTTTAATTAAACTGTAATTTATTTAGTGTAGGTTATTCATGATTACATTGCAGAAAGAAAACTTAAAAAAGATAATATTTTTCGATTTATTTTTAACATTTTTTATATTTATCTGGTAACTGCCACGACTTGATCTATCACTTGCTTCCGGACGATTGACGTTGATTTTTGGGACACCCTGTATAACGGTAGAACTTTTTAGATGTTCAGACGGTTGCACTTCATTACAAGTTTTTAATTTGGTTTATTTCAGAACGATCTTCACAGAGCCATGCAGAAATCCCAATCGGCACTATCCCAGCAACTGATGATATTGTGCGTCACTCTTCTCTGCTTGGTGTTTACAAGGTAGCTACATTTTATTTACATTTAAAAAAAGAGAATTTAAATCTATATATATAAAAGGAGAACTGACTGACTGACATATCAACGTACAGCCGAAACTACTGAGGCTAGGAATGTGAAATTTTGCACACGGCTTCCTATTATAATGTAGGGGAGCACTAAGGGGTTTTTGGAAATTTAACCTTTAAGGGGGTGAAAAGGGGGAATTAGGAAAATACGTAACCCACGCGGACGAAGTCGCGGGAAAAGTGCTAGTAATATTATAAGAATGGTGATTTTGATTTAAAACAAGTGCGAACCATGAATTTATCCAAAATTAGTAGAGTTAAGAGTAACCAATAAAATATGCTAGATCATTTGTTGGTTACTCTAAACTCTACTAATTATAATAGATTTTTAAAAATAAAGTCTCAGCACTACTACAATCCGTAGGTGCCTAAGTGGAATAAAATGCAAGATTATTAACTATTCCAATTACCTGTTAAAAATATTGATAGATACCGTATGTGAATTACCTCGGTTTTCAGATTTAAATAATATTTATTGTTTGCGATTTTCCAGTTGTTGTCAGACGTCTCAATTATCTTAAGGGTTTTCTCTATTTAATAGTCAGTGTTTTGGACTTTTGCATTAAATTGTTTTTTTTTTGTCTGTAACAAATTACCTGAAAAAAAAAAGTTTTCAGAGAATGTTGATTGATTCCGGTACCCGACGGCGGTTTGCGTTTACTCTTTCAAAGAGCTTGCCCACCTCGCCGAACAGCACAATGGGCCGGAACCCCAAATTATTACAGAGATACGAGTTTGGGATTAATACATATTATATGTGTTGTGATTTCTTATAATAATTTTGTTTTTAGTGTTTCTTATTTTATTCATAATCTATTGTTATTTTAAGCCTTATTTATAGTAGTGTATCACTCAAAACCAAACTTTTTCCTTTCTAGTGTGTGTGGAATCCAGCACTTCCAACGTGCGGGGCACCGCCACCTCAACTTGTTCCAAGCAACCTACTTCGTGGTGGTGACTTTTTCTACCGTGGGCTACGGTGACTTTGTACCTGATATTTGGCCGTCACAACTCTTTATGGTGATCATGATCGGAGTGGCGCTGGTTGTCTTACCCACACAGGTAAATACATTTTTAAAACTGAATTTATAAACTTGTGTCCACTACTGCAAGATATACTTTGTGATCGCTTCGACGGAAATGATTATCACCCATCACGTCCACCGTACTGAAGTGGACAAATGTCATCGCGGATTTTTCTTTTGCTTTTTATTATAAATAAAATTCTTTGCTACATACTTTTATTTTACTATATCTGTTATAGTTTAGCCAGCATCGGGTTAACTTTTTCAGTTCGAACAACTTGCATTTACATGGATGGAGAGGCAAAAACTTGGTGGTTCATACTCGTCTCATCGCGCCCAGTCAGAGAAACACGTCGTCGTGTGTTCTACGACACTACATGCTGATACTATAATGGATTTCCTAAACGAATTCTACGCTCATCCTCTACTTCAAGATTACTACGTAGTGCTGTTGTCTCCTATGGAACTTGACACGACTATGAGGATGATATTACAGGTGCAATTTTATATAATTATTTTCTTTAAAAAATGACGCATAGAAAGCAAAAGTGCAAGATTACTTGCTGGGCATTAATTGTTGTGGAATTTCATTGAATTGAAAATTCAAGCGATATTTCGCTTGACGGTCAGACAACTACGCAGTATTGACTGAAATTTCGTATCACTCGGTAAAATAGGCAATATTTAGCTCATCACCATTAAATTCAAATTGTTACATCTTTGAGTCAACGATGCCTTATTATATGCGATATAAGTTCTTGAAAATACGGTATGTATAATTTAGCTATTTGAAAAATCTAGTGAGAAAATGACTGAAAGTGTTTTAGGATATTAAAAAAATATACCTATACTTTTGTATTTGCAACATAACTGTGAAACTAAACAAAAATAACGACATATTGTATGAATGAAAATGACTCAGATATCAGTGCGAATTGAATAGCAAACTTGGTAAATTTTGCAAATGACATTAAATTGACGTTAGGGGGGAAATCGAAACTGACTCAACTGAGCGATAAAAAAGATCAATCATATTATTATTAGTTCTATCGAAAGGTTTTCAACTTTAAGCCGCTATAACTGTTTACTTTTAATATTCTAGGTCCCGATTTGGGCGCAAAGAGTGATTTACATCCAAGGATCCTGCTTGAAAGATACCGATCTAATAAGGGCAAGAATGAACGAAGCTGAAGCGTGTTTTATTCTGGCTGCCAGAAATTACGCAGATAAGACAGCAGCGGATGAACATACTATATTGAGGTAAAAGCTTAGCAGGTTTATTATTTCTATGATCTTATTATTAAAACGTATAAAGTGAGTTACCGAGAAACCTTTATGTCATACTAGCTGTTGCCATCGGCTTCGCCCGCTACAACTCGAAAAGTATCCCACGGGAAGATAAAATCCGGATAAAAACTATCCCATGTGTTAATCCAGGTTATAAAGTATCTGTGTGTAAAACATCCAAATCCGTTCAGTACTTTTTGCCAGTACCTAACAAACATCCATCCATGCAGTCACCCCCACAAACTTTCACATTTATAATATTACTAATTTGAACATTCTTATCATACATATCATGCCCGTACATATGTCACCATTGTTACGACGACCCGGAGGACACGGTGGACCATTCGGTGCAGGTCTGTCCCGCTTGGACAAAGCACCGTCTTTTGCCCGAAGCAGTAATACGAGCAAAGCTCAACACGTGAGATCTCCCTCTGGCCTGGTCTTTCTTTCGACAACCCTCGTCCTCCCGCCACGGAAACCACGGGAGACGCCAAGGGCGTCGAACATCAAGGCGAATTCCAATCACCATTAATGCGGGCATGCAGACACAAGTAATGGCTAGCTCACCATCGATCAATCACCAGTATCAGGATCAAGGTCCCAGTCGACGGCGCATTGTGCCAAATGCCAGTTTGAGACGATATAGACTACACGGCAGTTTATTTTATAATTAATCTATTCTTATTTTCAGATCGTGGGCTGTGAAAGACTTTGCACCAGCAGTGCCGCAATATGTGCAAATTTTCAGACCTGAAAATAAATTACACGTCAAATTTGCCGAGTTTGTTGTTTGTGAAGATGAATTCAAGTATGCCCTTCTAGCAAACAACTGCACTTGTCCAGGAGCATCCACACTTGTAACTCTTCTCCTCCATACTAGCCGGGGCCAGTAAGTAACGTTGTAGTTTTTTACTCTAATATTTTTTGCTTTCCCTCAATTTTTGTCTATTAGTCTATTCTCACTCGACTGCCCCAAAAAGGAGTGTTATGATTTTAGGGTTCATGTGTGTAATCAAATCAATAATACTTATTGTTAAAATATGGTATAATATAACACCTAGCCCGAGATAAATAATCGTACCTAAGCAACAGCCAAGCCAAAGTCAGTGCTTAGCGACGTTCTAAGCATCCATTTCGTATAAATAGACAGTTCTATAGTATTTACTTTCGATGAAAGCCAACCTAATCCTGAGGCAGTACTTCGCTCAGCCATGGTATCGATTTTCGAGAACTTAGCACGCTTTAAGTATGGATTTGACATCAGTTTTTGTTATTGTCAAATATCACTAATTTCGTATTGTCGTCATACGTCAGTGGCATTTTATAACGCGTTCAATAAATTCATATTTATTTATTTCTTACTGAAATACTTTTTATAATATTGTAAGGTTTTTAAATAATGATTAATCTTAATTTTACTAATTGATAAAATCAGTTCAGTTTAACATTCAATCTATAATAAAATAAAGCGAATTCGTTTGTTTATGAAATTCAAATTATCCAGTATTTTGTGGACGCTTCTGAAACATGACAGTAAAGTATTACTTTCGCTTGAACTATGACTTAGCCGGTACTATGTCAAGCAATGCCCAAAGAATCGTTTATCCCAAATCAGATACTTGGCTTCGCTTAGCCGAAGTAATACTTCCTGAAGTAATACTTTTGACGGACGCTTAGCCACGACTATTTATCTTGGCCCTCGTGTAGTAGGTGTTACATTATTGATTCCAGCTTAGCCTGCCATAATATGAAATACAAATATTTCTATAACAAAGTTTATATTACTAATGACTTATCCTGAAAATATTCTTTCACACTGTAACTTTTTCTAATACCTAAATGTTTGAACAATAACCCTTTGAATAACGTCGTAAAATAATGACAATAATTCGTTTATGAGTCAGACGGGAATATTTTTGTTCAACTTAATAATTTCGTATTGCTGAATACAGGGCGATTGTTGACACGTCAAATCCAGTGAAACATTGAACACAATGAAATTTTATCATTTCGAATAGATTATGGCGACACCAACACTTTTACTTCCTTACTTAACCCAAATTCATACTTTTACGTCACACAGGTCTATGGAAATCTGTTTCCTGATATAATTTAGGTTTATTTCGCCTTGAAAGTTATAAATGTTTTCGTTACGTGCATGCAACAAGCTGAGAAGAGACCCCAAACCAAACCATTAAAGTTATTAAGCAAACTTTATTTGTTTTACAGGGAAGGCCAGCAGTCACCTGAAGAATGGCATCGACTATATGGTAAATGTTCGGGAAATGAAATTTACCATATTGTTTTAGGTGACAGTCGATTTTTTGGTGAATATGAAGGAAAAAGTTTTACCTACGCTAGTTTTCACTCGCATCGGAAGTAAGTTAAGTCTAGATTTAGTAATGTGTTTAAAATAAATATAACAGGTATCAGTAATATGTTTTTTGTCAAGGTACGGGGTTGCTTTAGTTGGAGTGCGCCCAGCTGAGTTACCTGAATTCTATGAAGAAACCATTCTGTTAAATCCTGGCCCTCGACATATTATGAAAAGTAGTGACACTTGTTATTATATGAGCATTACAAAGGAAGAGAATTCTGCTTTTGTTGTGGCTGAAAAACAAACAGAACAGAAACCGACAATACCAAAAGACCAAACTGCATGTAGTCTACTTTCTAATGAGAAGAAACCAGGTGACGCAGAGGAGGTTTCTGAGCAGCAGAAGAAACCAGACGGTAGTAGCGTCGCTCAATACGACCTTCCACAAGTGATTCTCCAAGCTCCCGCGAGTTCCACACCAAAAGCATCGCCATCACGCATCAACCAAGCTAATACTGTATCATCCGCTAATTTTACTGTCACTAGCTGTGAGTGTCACAGTTGGTAAACAACAAAAGTAGATCGAATGCACAATCCCTGCATTTTAATTAGTCTAACATGCATTCGGCCTACTTTCTTTTTTAGTTTGCTTATTGCTCGTTGTCTTTATTGGCACAATATATAATCATACGGTTGATTAGTTTGATTATTACGTTAAAGGCAAATAGCAACTCACTCATTTCAAAAGTACTATGATAACGAGGCAAATAAGCAATTTATTATTATTAGCAACTACAAACACAACACACACAGAGGTGTTTACAGTTTAAATACGTTACCTTCCTTGTTATCGTGTACCTCTTCATAATCTGTATAATGCAGGGAAATCCACAAACCGGTCAATGGCTTGGATGTGCTTCGTGTCAAGTAAAATCATATCAAATTATTTACAAATACAAATCATAGCCCTCAAATTAAGTTTCACAACGATTTTTGCATGTCTCGTTTGTATGATAACATTGTATTTAGTTACATGGATTGAAGAGTGTGGATTGATTTCAAAGTTTATATAAACCATGCCAAAATATCACCAGATGCATCTTTGTTAACACATTACCATCGTATTATATTATAGACACTGCATATAAATTTTGTCGTAGAACAAAATATTTCATTTTATCTTTTAATTTATCATATTAAAAAAAAAAAACAGTTAAGCGGATAATTAAAATGGGGAATCAAGTTGTAAAGAAATTCAAATGCAGTGCCATAAAAGGCAACTTTGACCACGACGGCCAAACACTAATAGAAATTGTGTGTAATTTATAAGACTGGGGATTTCGTAGAACTTATAAAGGCGATAGGAAAGTTATAAGATACAGTTAGCAAGACAACGCTTTTTCTTAATGAGCAGATAATGACAAATAAAAAGCCAGAATGATGATAAAACAGACCTCACAAACTGCTAGACACGAGTATGACAAGATTCTCTACGATATCGATATCGTCACTAAAGGATGAAGAGAATTGTGGAAAATATAGGTGTCAGTCCAGCCCAATCTGTTTTTTTAACAACTGGGTATCATGTAGTTACTCTAGACCCTGATTTAGACACCTACTTGCTAGTACTAAAGGGAAGATTAAAGTGAATGTGCAAAAATCATAACAAAAGCCTTTCACAGATGACATCATTTGCAAAAGCCATAGAATGATAGAGAGGCTTAACCTGAAAGAAACAAAAAAATCTTCATTAAATTAAATATATGAAATACCATTGAACCACACATCGAACATTCATGCATCTGGTATCTTTGAATTTTATGGATGTTTTATGTTAATATTAATTCACGGGTGCTGATTTCCACATTTAAGTGTGTTTATAATTTCAATTTTGTAGAATTACACCCTTAATCACAGGCATCACAGAAATATGTTTAGTAAGCTCCCTACAGTACTCTTTTACATGCATTAATGAGTTTATGAGATTTGTTTTAATATGTAATAGTATATTTTGAATGTTCCTTTTCCACACAGCTAAATATGGTGAGGGTCCATCGGGTACAGAGTCCAGAACCTGTTTAAAAGATTCTCCAGGTACAGACAGTGCTACCGATAGTCATCTATTATTACCTAAGCCCGACAACAATTTCCTAAGCCCTGATGCCTTAAATTACCGCAGAGGTAAGGAAAAATAACGGTAATAAATAATATTTTTTCAATACACTTTCTAGAAAACTGGCTCTTATCGCCCTACGATTAGGTTCAGCATGCAGTGTATTTCAGTCTTGCTTTTTCTTTTCTTTGTGGCACTTGTGCGAAAATTAAAAATTCCATTCTTTATATTTTTTGAATATTTAAATTATGTTAATAAATATAATATATAAACATGTTATGGATAAACATGTTTATTAAAAAATAACATTTACTTGTGTACTTGTTTAAATATGTAGTTTCTATGTTCATATTTGGCTATATAGTCACTTCATACCTTTGCTTCCCCTTCAAACTAACGAAAGCAAAGCGTGGAGAAAAAAAAGGAAATTAAAACCAAAGTTTGCTAATTGTTATAAATAAAATATTTTCTTTATCGGATTTAATTTCCCCGAAAGTGTATTGAAAAACGTCCTTGATACACGTAGGCATTTTGTTATTGCGGTTCTCGGCTGCTCAATAGCTTCGTCAAGGGCTCGACTGATAATTCCGTTTGAATGTAATAACTTTCCCTATTTGTATCGAAATGTAGTATATTAGTATACTAGCTTTTGCCCGCGGCTTCGCTCGCGTAGAATTTGGTCTGCCTCATTAAGTTACGTGACATTTTTTTTAATACTTATATTTATTTTATGTAACTTCACATCGTACATCCCAGATTTCTAACTTCAAAATTAGTTTCCATACAATCTTTGAACACCTATACCTAATATTTAGAGGGAATCTCTTGAGGTTGGAATTATTTGAATTTCTTTCTAAGTACTCATTATTTTAGAGGGCCAAAGCCTGCCGGGGTCGCGGAACTTACGAATTACCGTGACCTCGGTACGTAAACCGTAGCACTGGTAATAACATCCCTCATGGACACAATAAGCTTATAAAATTCCCTATCTCAAAAACTACTGAACCGATTTTGATGAAACTTGCAGTATTCCCTAAGTTGAACGATACCTAGCACAAAAAAAAATTCGGACGTGAAGTTCCTGAGATATGCGAACAATGAATCAGTCGATGCCTACTCCTTACTGTTAAGGAGTTGTACCTTCCATCATTAGTTCAGCTACATAAGATGATGATTACCATACGCAAGTACTTATTACTTCATAAGTTTTACGAAAAACGATGGGTGAGCCTATAAAATTTGAGGGTTGCCCTGGATTTCTCCAAGATCCAATCATCAGATCCTGATTTGGTGACAATGGGACCACACGGGAAGCACCAGCTTTCAAAAAAAAAAAGAATCATGAAAATCGGTTCACCCAGTCGGTCGTTATTCGGTAACAAACTACTGTTAAGGAGTTGTACCTTCCATCATCAGCTCAGCTACATAAGATGATGATTACCATACGCAAGTACTTAAATTACTTCATAAGATTTACGAAAAACGATGGGTGAGCCTATAAAATTTGAGGGTTGCCCTCGATTTCTCCAAGATCCAATCATCAGATCCTGATTTGGTGACAATGGTGGTCCCACGGGAAGCACCAGCTTTCAAACAAAAAAAGAATCACGAAAATCGGTTCACCCAGTCGGTCGTAATGCGGTAACAAACATAAAATTGATAACCTCCTCCTTTTTTTGAAGTCGGTTAAAAACTATCCTATGTCCTTTCTCAAGTTCCAAACTATGTCTGTACCAAATTTCACACAAATCGGTTCAGTAGTTTAGGCGTGAAGAAAAGACAGACAGACAGACAGACAGACAGACAGAGTTACTTTAGCATTTATAATATTAGTTTGGATTAAGTGACTAGCTGTTTCCCGCGGTTTCACCCGCTGCTCGGCTCCTTTTGGTCGTAGCTATCCAACACAAAAAGATTTCTTCAATTGGAACTAGTAGTTCCTGAGATTAACGCGTTGAAACAAACAAACAAACTCTTCAGCTTTAAATATTGATTGAATATTTTTGCAATTCAGGGAGCCGGAGACCATCTATACTACCGGTCCCGGATATGGTTACGAGCAGTTTAAATATTGCGTCTGACAATCAGGACGAAGAGGCTGAAGTCGATGAAAGCGAAGACGAGCTAGATGACGATGTTCCATGGCGGTCGCCATCAGAAAAAATCGCGTAAGCACACTTATGTATTTATCGCTTTCAATGCATCAACATGCACGCAACATTCAAAAGTTTTAGTAGGTAAAAACTAATTTTTTAAGATATTTTTCCTATTAATTTTATTTAATTTCCATGATTTTGAAGTCGTTTGAAGTTTTATTTACGGTTCTCTTATTATTTCGTTAAATGACTTATTTTGGAAGTAAAGGCGCTGTATATTTATTATTTCCACTGTTTTAGCGTGTATTCACTCCTGTAGATAGCCGCCCAGGATCACTCAAGCTGCATGAATACCGCACAGTACGTACTCCATAGCCTCATATAAATACCACATCAGCTTCGGCATTTTAAAATAACTTCAACTTTTTCCGACTTGCTATATAATATTCAGCGCTATTTTGTTTCAACAAAACAAGGGCCATTTTATTTACATACTAGCTTCTTCCCGCGGTTTCACCCGCGTCATGAAAAAATGCCATGCCGCCTTTGGCCTTATGGTGTGTAACACGACGCGCCGTCGTCTCGAGCTTTGTCTTGGTCGGATGGCTAGCTGTCCATTACTTGCCGTCCGCATGCTAGTGCCTAGTGGCTGCAATTTCACCTCGCGATGCCCGACGCCCTGGGTGTCTTCGACAGTGGCTGGAGCGTGAGGTAGAGGAAGTACTTTACTTCACGCGTTCCGGCTACTCCTTATTACCCTCGCCATCCGCTGAATCCTTGAGTTCCCTCCTTGCCCCTACGTCTGCCATAAATGACCCTCCTGAATCAATGACACCCTAACTAGCTGTATTAGCATCAACGTGTCTCGAAAATGACATAATGAGATTTAAAAATCTATATAAACTGCTGGAAGAAGACTTGGAAAGAACTAGTCATTAAACGACACAAAGCGTAAATACAAAATCCAATTGGCACTAAAAACAATATTAACACGTAAAAGAATCCGTTACACCACACAATTTTTATAAATTGTTATGAATACAGAAAAAAAAATATACTTGTTTAAGGTGATATATGGCCCTTATTTTGTTTAGATAAGTATATCAATGATGCAGATGAACGGACATACCTTTAATATACCTAGGACATCAAATATGTTCGACATAATTATTACTGAAAACATACATAGTGAAAATAGATAGATATGGTCAGTTACATAGCCAATACACAACAATATAAAAGTGTTTACATTGCACCTTGAAGAGTAAATATTACTTCAAAGAGCAGTAGACATTTCAAATAACACATCTCATTATGTTATGAACATACTATTGAAAGAATTTTAAGTATTGGGGAAAAAAGACCAATTAGTGTTTGTTCAGCGTCCCGACTTGGTGTTTCATAGTAGAAGTCCTCAAAACAGTGCTAACACATGGTTGGCTATTCTATGGTTGCTGTGCGAACCATTATTAAACGATTGCTCTATTCTAACGAGCTTTTTCACACATTATGAAACTATAATTTTGCTCATTAGAGCTTCCGCAAGTAACGTTCATCGCACGATGAACATTTTGATAATTATAATTACATACTCACATATATTTCTTTTTGGTGTTTGATAATGTTTGCATTTTGTCACATATTATTAATGTATAGTGTACGCAATAAAAACCTTGGCGCCACGTCATCGGCGCTGATCACGTAATTGTACATCAATTCTTCTTTTATTTTTCGTGTTGTGGCTATTTTTGGTGTCAGAGTTGATTAATCTACCTCTGAGAACACCTTAGACCTTAACATGGCTTTAAACTTATATTGAATATAAATAATTGTAAATTCCAGGTTTCCTTATACCGTTTTCTTTCATCGATGATAGTGATGTCCAAGATAAACTTAAAAAGCACATATACATACATTGATACTTTAAAGTATTAATATTGATACTACAGTCAGGGGCGCTACCTATTGTGCACTTAATTTGACTGTCGACAACATGAGTTACGCACTTATTTCGATTATATGATCTAATTCTGGCAAAGTGAGACTTATGTTGAATACAGGTTCCATTTATTTAAGACTAACCTTCGCCCGCTACAACTCAGAAATTATCCCAAGTGAACATACAATTGGGATATAAACTATCTGTGTACCAAGTTTCATGCGAATCCGTTCAGTAGTTTTTGCATGAAAGTGTAACAAACACAGACTTACTAAGTGAGGTAAGAATACTCGTATTTTGTAATTCACCGTGGACGTGGTGAATCTGTCTTTTTCAGAAGTTCTATGTCATCCCCCAAAATCTTCTTCCCAACCAACGACGCGGCGTGCCAAGCTGTGCCAGTCTTATTTCCATAATGCAACCAACCAGCAGCGCCACCCTGACATTCTATTCCATTTGTTCCGTGCGGAAAACAAACCCGCGATATGCAGCCCAGCAGTAGATCACTCACTGCGCCAATGATGCCATCAATTAAGATTCATAAGTGCTTATATCACAACGTGTGATATCAAATGTGTTACAATATTTTACTTATCTTATCTTCAAGGCGCATAAAAGGAGAAAACGTATTATTTGCCCCCTTATGACCATCTAAATATCTATCTTTTTTCACTAAAATTGCAACTATATAAATATAAATATTGTTTTTTCTACTGCATCATTTTGAGAATGAATTAGCTAATACCATATATTACTTTCTTGATTATCTGCTGCAACCACAAGCACCTCAAGCATAAATAATACTAAATGATAAAAACATATTACACTCTGTAGTAAACTGTATTTGAAATACAGATACTTAAAAATATTCTTGTTGCAATTGTGTGCATTGTGTATCTGTATAATCCCTGAGCGTAAACCCCCAACCGCACGGCCCGTACCCCTGCCTTCAGTGATGACGTGACCACCAGCAGCTTCTCGTCGCTGGCAGCCAGTGACATCGGGCACAGCGCCTGGCGAAATGATTATACAAGGTAAGCTATCATAAGAAATTTTAAACAACTCAGCCTCACACTTACGACTCAACCTTACACTTTACTGTATTTAATAGGAATAAAGAAACGATGGGAGTATGATGCTTAATCAATCTGTCAGGATTTGATGAGATGCGCGATTTCTGAACTTCAAAGTGAATTTAAATGCCCGGCCACCCTCCTTATAGGATACTAGTTTATCGAAGCAAGCAGTAAAATCCTTCCATTAAAATTTAATCATCCCTTTTCACCAATTTAGGGGGTATAAGATTTTAGAAAAACCCAAAAATACCTGTTTGATTATTTTTGAACTTATTTCTATATACTGAGTTTCAAATTCATCGGTTAGCGCGTTATGATTTTGCCATACAAGCTTAAACATCGTCTAGTTTACTAATGGAGAGTAGTTTAAAAAAAAATATAGTGCCAGTCTTTTTATTTACTTGTGTTCTTATTCGTGGCAAGTTTCAAATTTGTAAACCCAAGGAATAAGATTTTTATACAAACATTTTCACCATTTTAACCCCTTAGAGGAAGATTTTCGCAAAATCCCGTCTTATTGCTCCCCTACGTGGTAGACTGCAACTGCTGTCAAAAATTCAAGTTTCTGCGTTTAGCGGTTTCGGCTGCAGTCGAGGCTTAAAACCATACCCTGTTCTTTTATATAATAGTACATTGTTCACCGAGAGGAGAAAGTGACCGATTACCGTCGACGGTGTCGTCGTGAATATTCCTAAAAATATGCTTCTGTTAATAGGCTATGTATTATAACGCTATTTTCCCTGAGGGACAAGCAATTTTAAATAACGTAATTTTTATGCATGTTTTGAGTTGGCGCCTAAACTACTGAATAATAGTTATTCAATTTTTCTCAAATATTCCTAAAACTGCTCTTCAATTAATAGGCTATGTATTATTATTATTTCCTTAGGGAAATTAGCAACGTTATATTATGACGAGCAATGCTATCGCACGTTCGATTTCTTTCAACAAATTGCAGCAATACTGTAAATGGAAGAAAAATAATAATATAATGTTTAAGATAAATACAGATCTTTGAAATTAATATCGCTCAAATAACGTTTCCTATGCAAACTATGTATAAAATTATTAATCTAAAGTAATATTATAAATGCGAGTATTTTTCTTTTTACCTGTTCACGCTCAAACTACCTACCGAATCAAACGTCCCGAAATATTGCATATACGTTGTCACGAGTACAGACACGGATATAGTAGGGTATCACTCATCCCGAAAAACAGAAGAGAGCTGTTGCCGAGAAAAAAACAAACATGTTCATATTCCAGATGGCGCCACTCTGACGATCCGTTATTCCGTATTGTTTCTCAAACTCTAAATGAACGCAAGCGAAGCCGCGGGCAAGAGCTAGTAATAAATAATAATATTTTTGAAACTGACCAATTTACTCAACTTTTTTAAGATGTTCAAAAACCCATTTCTACATCGTCTTCAGAAAGAAGTGTAACATATTCAAAATGAGTTTTGTGTGTACGTAAACGTGGGCCTATTCTATATAAAATGGATTTTAATTTTTATTTGAGAGGTGAATCTGTTGTGAACAACGATGCGATGGTGGCGATTTGGATTAAAGACCATGAAGTCGTCAGGGCTGCGGTATCTTGCTTAGACAGTATCGTGACCCACAAAACTAGCCCTTAATGTGGGCGGAAGGGAGCTAATATTCACGAACGATGAAGTCGCGAGTGTAGTGGTATTAGTTTCATAAATCATTCGGAACACCAGGTAAAAATGTGATATTCAGCAAATGTTGTTGCATAGAATTCATCAAAATACTTTTTCTTTAATGGGAACGGTCTGATTTTCATAGAACAGTTGTCATTATCACATTACACTTAGGTATGCATTAGGTTATTATGATAATGTGCTCTGGTTATATTGGCATTATTAACACAGGCAAAAATAACACTACATAAATACAATTTGAACATTACATTACATTATTACATAAACTGATAAATAAATTCTACCTCTCACTCTTCCTAGAATGGTGGTCAGCTAAAGGTAGGTAAAACGGAATTAGAGATGTTTCGATTGCATATGTAACTGTTTTGCCAATGATATATCAAAAAGTCCTTAGAAATAAGTTAAATGTTGAAAATAAATTATTAACACTATCTATTTAACTTCTGAGCGTTAATTTGTTGACCCCATTGGTTAAGGTTAAGGAATTAAATCGACACATGTCTAAAAAATTCATATGATGATTTGTGGAGTTTAGGTTTTATAGTCCTAATTTTATTTGTTCCTACAATATCACATTATTGCCATACTCTATAAAATGCATGGTTACATATATAGTATTTGATCTATTGTCCAGTTCGAAACGCAAGGGTATAATTTATTAAATCATTAACTCAATATTTATTTATTTGAACTTCATGTACAAATAGTGATACATAGGTAAACTTAATGGCACCAGCTGTTACCAATCAACCTTTGGGTTCAATAAGATAACATTGTAGTAGGGTACTGCAAAAAAACGAAACATAAAAGTAACTATACCAGATATACATAAATCAGCAATGTCATAGGTACAGACTTAATGAATTGTATTAACCACTAATAAAGATAATAAAAAAATATACTTCACTAAGTTATGTGATATTATAAGAACGACATTATATTAGTTCACATTTGCGTTTCAGCAGACGCTTAGTGATACCGCGCATTGGTATCGCTTTCAGCTACCGCATATTTAAATAGTACAGCAGTCTAAAAATGCTAAACATATAATTGATTTTTTACGTGCTACTGTCGGCGTGGCGCATGCTAAACGCAAGTGTTATAGCGAATCTAGAAACTTTCAAATACTTTAGATACTAAGGACTAGATTACTTTTGCACATGTCCCTTTTGTGTTTTCGAGCATGTTAATTTCTCGTAAATTTGATGTTAAATGTTCTACACCACTATATATATAATTAATAGTCATAAACACAGTCCTGATATACAATATGTTATATTAGATGTCTCTATACCTTTTTCTTGCAAGTATGTACGTCTTTCAGTTACACTTTTTCGTCACTTTATTAAATAAATTTTAATTAAAAGCTTTGCTTCGCCTAAATATATGACGGACATTAATTAATATTTATATACGTTTCAATTGGTATTTCTGCTTGTATAACCACAAATAACAATAAAAATGAGATATTTCAGAATCGTCAAAGGATTTCCACCAGTGTCTCCATTTATAGGAGTGAGTCCAACACTATGTTATTTACTAAAAGAAAAGAAGCCCCTATGCTGCTTGCAGCTGGCGCAAGTTTGCGAACACTGCGCTTATAGAAACGCTAAGGAATACCAATGGCAAAACAAAACTATCATTCTTGCTGCTGATTATGCATCGAATGGAATATATAATTTCATCATACCTCTGCGAGCTCATTTTAGATCGAAGACTTCACTGAACCCTATAATTCTACTTTTGGAACGAAGACCAGATATAGCATTTTTAGATGCAATATCATACTTTCCTTTAGTTTACTGGATGCTGGGTAGCATCGATTGGTAAGTACTTACTGTGAACTCACCAATATATATTAACAATAGAAAAAAAAGTAATAATTTACTTTCCTTTCCAGCTTAGATGATCTGTTGCGAGCTGGAATAACATTAGCAGAAAATGTGGTTGTTGTTAACAAGGAATTATCTAATTCTGCTGAAGAGGACAGTTTGGCAGACTGTAATACAATAGTTGCTGTACAAACAATGTTCAAGTAATGGTTTTAATCATTTAATGGCGCTGCGCCCTGGCGAATTGTGCCTTTTCCAAATGCTTTAGTATTCCTTGATTTTAAAATCTATAGTGATTTATACATATTTACGTCTAATTGTTGCGCAGCGAACATTTACGACTTTGATGGTACTTCTACACGTTGCTGGTTACCTGAGAATGTCGCTTGAGCGTAAACCTGCGCAAGCTACCGGCGCGAAGTACATAGGCGTCCGGAAGTTGCTAAACCTTCACATTTTGACGACGTCGCCGTCGTATATGAGATGCATGTAATTTGCGCAGGTGCCTCATCGTGCGCATTTTCTTCTACTTGCGCCGAATAGAAGCACCAAAGTCTTATTAAATAAGTGCGGATTTAGTATCAATCAACAATATGTTTTTGTTTTCAGATTTTTTCCATCGATTAAGTCAATAACTGAGCTGTCGCAATCATCAAATATGCGATTTATGCAATTTCGTGCACATGACAAGTATGCCTTACACCTTTCAAAAATGGAAAAGGTATCTATCGGTTCCAATAATACTTTGTATTTGTGAAAGTTTGTATAATTACCAAACCGTATCTGCTTCCATAATACTTTTGCTTTTTAATATATTTTTTTTAGCGGGAGAAGGAACGTGGCTCGCACATCTCTTACATGTTTCGCCTACCGTTTGCTGCGGGATCTGTTTTCTCAGCCTCTATGCTTGACACGTTACTCTATCAAGCATTTGTAAAGGATTATGTCATTACATTTGTGCGACTATTACTGGGTGTAGATCAAGCTCCAGGATCAGGATTTCTCACATCAGTAAGTTTTAGAGTATTCATACATAATTATATGGCTGTGCACGATACTAAATTCCTGCGAATTTTCTAGTAAAAGCAAACCAAAAATTTTGAAGTTATTATTTATTTGCGTCATAACTATACAAGCGAAATATTGCGAACGATTATAACCATTTAATAAAAGCTGTGATTTTAATAAAAAATAAACAGGCTTTTTTATATTCAACTTGGACTTCTAACAGATGAAAATCTCAAAAGAAGACATGTGGATACGAACATACGGTCGATTGTACCAAAAGTTATGTTCGACTACATGCGAAATTCCGATCGGAATTTATCGCACACAGGACACGACATTAGCCGATGCATCTCACCACGTGAGTATGTCGCCAAGGACGCCATCAAAGTGGTTTTGGTCACGCCTCGCGAGAATGCGACCATCGCGTGCATCGGTGAGTCGGTTAACTCCCTACTCTCAAATATTTATCTCCTTAAATACAGTCCTTTACTGCAGTTTACGCCTGAACGCTATTGAACCATCACACACCATTTTAATACTTATTAATTCCAAATTAAATTAGTACATCACAAAGTTGCATCAGTAGTCCGAGTCTTTGGACTGTATTTCGGGTACATTTTTTAAATCCTTTTTTCTTTTTCTCGAGTAAACGCTACACTGTTTTCTATTATTGTAACCTATCTACATACATTCTGAGCCTTACACTTGTGGAGTGTCTGTAATTAGTACCTAGCAATTTTTATAACTTTCTACCTCTCACGCGATACTGTCTTATGGACTACACGTGCTTCAATTTTATGATTTATACGCAATCTGCTACGGCCGGATGGGTTAGGTAATCAAAGTTTAGCTTCAGCGTTGACACGACAAAACATGCATATTTCCAAACGCTGAAGTAAACTCTAAATTGAGAAGCTTACCTGAAAGGTATTAGCTGACCTGGACCATTATAACATTTCTCTATAATTGAACTCGATGATCGCAATCCCGCCTATGTGTTATATTTGTAGTTTGTGTTTTGCATGATGTTATATTAACCTAGAATCTTACAACATGAATGAACGATAAAAAAATTCTGAAATATGACAAAGGTGTACTATTATAGCATAGAGTTTATATTGGTATGACTTTATAAAATAGTATTTCTAAGGAAACTAAAGGGTAATCGCTGCATGTGCAATCTGAAGACACTTGTACCAACAGGATCTAATACATCACACCTTTCCATCTTTCCATAGCAGTCACACAGGAAGAAATACCACTAACATAGCGCAACTGCTTCTGCTTTATGCATGCTTATAGCAATAAAGAGTAGAAATCATTAAAAAATATACTCATCTCTCATAAATTAAACGACAGTTAGGACCTCGAACTGAATCGAATTACAATGCTCAAATCCCTTTTCTGAATGAAAAATTTTCCATTGTTTACTTCCTAGATTCAAACTTCTAAAATCCGAAATATTTTTGGTATAATTTAATTGTCGAAAAAATCAATTTGTGGCCGTGTGTTAGGAAAGTTTTGGAAAACTGTGACACGATAGTTGCAGCAGGAGGAAGGCGAAGGCGGAGGATTTTCGACTTGCGGGCGCCGGGAGGCGGCAAGCTGCCTCAGTGGCTGCTACGGAGAACGCACGCCGGCGGTAAGGTCACTACCAGAGACCTTTCACATGGACTTTTTAAAATAATATCATGGTGATAAAGGGGACCGGTTCAACGATGCTTAAAGTCCGATGCTCCTTGACGAGCCAATATTGTGGTCAAGGCTACACAACATTTAGATGCTGAAAACGATAATGACGTATCTCAAAATAGATTTTTTATTAGTAATAGAAATTATAAAGTAATTACTTTATTGGATGGTCTAATCTTCATTTTAGACGATTTTTTTTACAAAGTCTATTTTGCACTTGTCTTCCATTTTGACCGAGCCATTCAGGACCCTCATAATTAGCTTATGTCTAGTAGTCAACTGCTACATAAAGATTTCGTACAATTATACGTTATTAGACGTTATTCTCAACAACTCTCATGCACCCTCACTTATGCTTTCTAAGTAGCAATTACCAATCAAGAAGTCTATAAGTGTCCGACCATTAAGTCGATCTTCTAGAAAAAGCCGAAGCCGATTCATCGGCTATATTCACAGCCAAAAAAAAAACCGACGGTTTGAGAAATACTGATCAGGGTTCATCGCGCACTAATTAAAAATGCGTTCCTTCGGATTAGCAAAAATTTAGGCTTATTTTAGCCAAAGCATCTTTAGGACGCCACGAATCATCGTTTCTTCAGCTAATATTAAAATAATGAATTCTTTAAGGATATATTATCCCGTTATTTTTCACCACGACAAACGCTGAGTTACGATGATGAACCTTATTAATTTCAACCATCCGTACAAATCGTATGATTTTTATCAGGGAGTCTAATCTCTAAGCACGAAACCCGTTTTTTTAACTACTAATGCACTATTTGGTAAGGTCTACGCGTATTATTGTAGAATGCATTATACGTAGAATTGTGAATTTGGGCTTCATCCACTTCATCGCCTCATGGCCAACAATGTACGTGTATGTATGTATGTTACATGTTCAATTGTACGTGTCTCGTTTTAGTCTCTTGAATGCGTGAATTATGTTTCTCTCCAATACTTCACTGATTCGCAATCTGTAACTAAAAAAACATCCACCGAAGAGGTTGATAGATCCGCGAGTTGCTTAATATTCTGCCAAAACATTATCAGGATCGAGTAACGGGTCGCTCCCAAAGGTCCACGATGCTATTGTTTTCGAAAAACAAAAATGAACTACAATGCAAACAATCTAGGAAACAGTTTGAAGGAATCATCACGCGACCTGTATCGTTTGTAAAAAATGGTTTATCAACCACGATAGCTCTAATACGAATAATCTAGACAATTCTTTGACATCATCTCGTAAAGTTTTGATGATCACATTTTTTCTATCACTCGTTACACAATAAACAGAGACCTCCTGATCAACGGCAAGTTCGCTCTTTCGAATTCGACGTTTTCTGTTTATGCATATTGTGCTAGAAGTAATCGATAGTCGTGTCATTGCCCCAAGACCGGCAAGCGCCTTACCCTACCTTCACCTTTATTTCATCTTGATCCACAAATGTAGTGCGTTATAAACGTATTAAAAATCAAATATTAAAGTATTTACTGTGTGTACGGTATAGAAAATTGAAAACACGCCGCTAAAGTACGAACGAGTAACAATTTTTTACTCGACGAGCTGACAAATTAGGAGACCCACGCATGTTATTGAGAGATTTTTATGTTGGCAGTCCAGATAGAAATAGTGTTTTCTCTTGTCTTCCTCCCACCGAGGGATCAGTAAAAATTAACTCAGAAACTCATTTTAGATTATAAAAAGGTACGTAATTTTACCATTCATAAAATTAATATTAAAAAATATTTTGCTAACTATGACCAACTTCCGCCATCCCGATTGTTTTATTCTCATGTAATAAATCGATCTATACCTAAAACAGAGTCTAACGGCATTAAAAAATTGTTTACATCAAAAAAGAGCTAAAGGTTTTCCTAAGATAGTTTTTCCGCATCTCGTAGTTATGGATACGGATTTCCACCTATTGGCCGTCTGTCCGTAAAAGTAAGACCTGTACATGTACCCAGTATAATCTAAAATGAGTTTCTGAGCTAACTTTTATTGCTCCCTTAGTGGTAGGAAGACAAGAGATATCAAGCTTGATGGTGATATCACATACAACTTTCCAAATGCGAAAAGAAAAATGTTTTTACCTTTTCTAAATTACAGACATTCAAGAACGGATACCTCGAAAACCATACAACATATCGAAATACTTACTGAGTAAAACTTATGGGAAATTTATTCAGCTTTTATTTCAATCCTACATGCTATGCCGCTAGGTCACATGGTTTCCGAGATATAAGTGAAAACCCAAAAAATGGTACCTTCAAACCCCTCCCTCCCTCATAGCTCAAAGGCTAGGGCGGGAACTTTTGATAGGTTCACCTCCTTACTAGTCCAAACAAAGTTACGGGCAAAAATTGTTTTCCAATTTCCCTCTATAATTGTTCGTTGACTGGGCTAAATAATAAAAAACGAAACTATGATTGTTGTTCTACATTTTCATTTTGAGATACGACACAATCGCTTTACAGCGTTGATGTACATGTGGCTTACTAATTATTTTATGTAATCCGTTACTGCAGATGGTTTCCTTTTCAGAAACATTTTTTATACTACTTCGTAAATACTTATCCAAGTTTGTTTTCTTTTATTTTAAGGATAGTTTTACAAAAATTTAATGTTGTAAAGAATTCTGGTTATGGGTCCTCCATCATCTCTTAAAATGGGGCTCTATATCTCTGGAAATGGTGGGAGAAGGGGGGCGCAAGTAGGAGCTTAGTAACAGAGATACACTAAGTTTCCAATGTACCAGCTTGTTGACGGTGTGCCGTATCTTTAGTCTCCATTTATCTGGTTGCCCTTTTGTCTGATCTTCCTCGTAAAAATTCGTAGAGCTAGAATTATTATAAAAATGCAAGTTTCCGGCATGATTTAGCAATATTTTCAGAAAAAAATGCAGGAGTTCAAGAAAATACCTTTTTCTATATGAAAAAATCTTCCAGCTTGAAGTACTGAAATAAAAAGAATAGGTTTTCACATCATGCCGCTTCACAATACAATCTTTTAAAAAAAGTTCAGCACATCGTTTGTAAAACCATAGTGCACAAAACCATAGCATCTTATGAATAATAATGTAATATAAAACCAACATCTTGTTGTCTGTCTAGCTTTTCGATTTTACAATAAAGGATGATTCAGGCTACACCGTGCCGTGTCCAGACCATGCCCCGTCCGGCCACGGTGGGGCACAGTCAAACATAATATACTTTTTGTATGAAGTGATTCATGCTTGACCGTACAAAGTCAAAGTCAAATCATTTATTTCAAATAAGCCATCAAAGACGCACTTTTGAACTACGATTTTTAAAATTTAAGGAAATGGTAAGTGATGGGATTGATTCTACACCCATTCGCAAGTTTAGGTTAGTATGAAGAAGAATGGGCAAAAAACTTCATACTTACTCTTTTTCAAAAATGTTTCACAATGTTTTGATTTCACAAATTTAAAAAATAAATGTAAAAGCGATGCAGCTATAAAGTCTAGACTATGTCAGATAAAAAAACAATAAATGTGCTTCGTCCGTTCCCCGGACGCAGAAACGGCGGTGGATATTGTTTACCGGCCCCAGCACGTAACGTTGTAACATATACGCCCGGGCGCCCGCTGATCAATCAAATTCAAATCTTTGTGAGGTTAACAGCTCAACAGCCAAATGGACGATAAAAAATATTTAGAATGTGTGCGCAAGTAACGTGTGATTTACGACATGAGCCATTCTAATTACCTATTTAGATAACAAATACAAAAATATTATTTAGAAAACCATTTTGGACCAAATATCGTCATGGGTGCTGACAAAAACCACATAACACAGATATAGTCGTGCAAATAATACACCCAAATAGCCCGGTGATATGAATGACTGGCCCAGCCGGTGCACGGTGGACGTGCCCCGTCCGGGGCCCACCCGAGCACGTTCCGGCCGCGAGACGGTGTAGCGTGAATGACTGGCCCGGACACGGCATGGTGTAGCGTTAATCATCCTTAAGACTTAGTTCCGTCCACAATTCTTTTAGATTTATTTATGACTAACTTAACTCTGAACTTAAAAAGATTGCCCCTATTTATAGGAATTTTACAGCTATTATTATTCTATGTGAAAGGACTCTGTTTGAAATTGGTGTTGGATTACACAAATTTATTTGTTTAAATTAAATGACTTGTACGAGTAGATACGTCAAGACAGTTGGTTGCCTACCTCACGCACCGCACGACCTTTTTAGAGGACGGTTAGTTCATGAAAGTGAAGTGTGTCAGCACTCAGGAAAAGTATGAAAGCAAAAGGTGTAGAGCATACTCAGTGATCGATGATTGAGTGACACGTTTATATCGCCTTCGTAAATATAAAGGCGATAACCTCAAATCATTGGGTCGAACTCGAGTTATCTTTAACCAGTCTGGTTTCCTTTGATTTGGTGCACCACCGAAGTGCACCAAATATTGTTCAGTTGGCTTTAAATAATTTTGTATAATATGAATTGTATCCTTCCGTTACCTACGAAAAAGGGCCTTTTCTGAAAATGCCCAAAAATGTATGGAGCGTTAATGTTCTCCTTTGACTAAGAAAGACAGTAGTAACTTTTTTCTTTGACCGACTTCCAAAGTGAAGTAATAATTAATTTGTAATACTTTCATCAGTTATCTTATGGTGCAGATTTTGTTGTTGGTTTTGTAATTTGAAGTAGGTAATTCAGGTGCACATACATTTAGTTAATTCGCCTTCGTTCACTTCATATCTTACTAGTATACCTACATGAATGATCATTCGGTGCATTCCTCGAAAGACTACGCAACTCCGCGCATTAAGTTGTGAAGACTCGTTCAACAACATGGAGATGATTCAGCGGTCGACCTCTTTCTTGAAGTTGGCCTTACCTACCCCCCACGTCATCTGTCACAATTCTAACAGACGCGTGTAAAACCGCTTTTCCTGCAACGCTCTACACATCGCATTATGTGTTCCGGGTAACCTTGAAGTCCTGAGGCATCGCATGACCTTGAAGAAGGCCTTACTTTATCGATATCTCGTAAAAACAATTTCTTCTAATATTAATTTAAACAAATAAACAAATTTCATCTTAGCATGAACTTTGACTAAAGATTTTACAGTATGGACTTAGGGCCATACTATCAAATCTCTGTGTGTGTCCTTTAACTCAGTTCAAAATAACTTATCGAGATCAAACAAATTAAAAATTAGGTCACTAGCTCCTACCACCGGTTTCAAGAAATGCACCGAATTACTTACTAATCACCTAGAACAAAGTAATAGCATATGTTCTAAACGAATGCCTCATCTCCATGTAGTTGGGATATAAAAAATTATTGTAGGTACCTACATAGAAATATAGTAGACATGCATTAAATCGATTTTTACAGTGAAATTAACCCATTATCCGGTTATTGTATCGCTCATAGAGCGTACAAAACGATAAAGCAGATCATGCATGTTTGTCTTAGCGTACAGGCACCAACAATAATTTGTTTGTCAATTTCACATTTTCACTTGTGTATAAAATTTTACTTGTTTATAATCAGAATATATTATTGTTGATGACCATTTATATTTTTGCGACGCATAGGATTTTATGCATTCAAAAGAGTACTGTTTTAATGAGTTGTAACATTCGCAGTATTCTGCAAGTCTGGCGGATGAAGCCCGGGACAACCATGCTCAACAAATTGAAAGAGCTGAAATAGCCAATCTAGTACGATCAAGAATGGAATCGTTAAACCTGACTGGCATTGACTACGATGACGTGAGCGAAAAACGAAACAGTCTCTCGTATGTCATCATAAATCCGAGCTGTGATCTAAACTTGCAAGAGGGTGATATAATGTAAGTATATGAACGTCAGTCCGTCACTTTTCAGTTAAATACAATGCAACAAAAATCTCATGATTTTTATTAATTTATTTTCAGATATTTAGTTCGACCATCGCCATTTTCTGCCCAAAAAACATTCGAACGCCATAACAGTCGCCGTAAATCAAATATTAGCTTTTGTTCACAAGCGTTAATTCAAGCTCAGGGAGTTTCAAGCAGGAGAGGATCCACCATCGGCGCAAGTTACGCTCCACCTCGTGCGCCTCCCCTTTCCACTACTAAAGCCAACTCCTTATCGCTGCCTGATAGTCCTACAATCATCACAGATTTTAGAAGCAGGTCTAATTCACTCCGAGTTGTTGACGATATATTACTGAGACGATCTAATTCTCTACGTCAGGGATTAAGTGGTGTTGGATCACGTCGCCGCAAGAGCAGTCTCGAAGAAATTGGTATATCTCACTTTAATTCATTATTACAACATCAACAACAACAGCAACAGCAGAATGCTTTTAAAATTGCTTTGAATGGCAGTATTGGTTTGGAAGTAACCCCACCTGAAGAACATCCGATGGATCGTTTCCCTGGACCCAGTATACCACTCGGCGGATATCAAGAGGTTGCGGCTGCTTTGCCGTCCTCGTCTCTAGGTCCTACGCTCCCAACTGCCACTTCATCTCCGGATCCCCAACATTTGCAAGGGACTATTGTATGATACCACCTCATGTGGGGACGACGACTGAGTTCCGTAATTAGAAACAAGTGGACGTAGAAATTAGTCCGGTAAAATATAATCGAACTATTTCTGGTGTAGATACCGGCTGATAATATTTACTTAAATGCGGAACCTAACTCATCTCGTAGCGTCTCTACATCCACGTAGTACCTATGTACATGTTTAAGTACATATTTAGTGTTTTAGACTGGTGGTGAAAGAGCTGTGTAATGTAAGCGGGATCAATTAGTTACTAGGTAATGGGGAATTATAAGTCAGCACATCGCTGTCAATGTATATCAGATCTTTACGTGATTTTATTTCAAATTGTAAATTATAAATCGTAAATAAACTTTACAAAGTGTTAATTATTGTAAATATATTTACATAGAAAAACTATTTAACTTAAAAAGTAACTAATCACTTAGGACTCATTTTTCTAGATTTACTGACCAAAATTTAATAACTCTGATTTGAAAAAAGATTCCGTACTTTATCTATGCAGATTTAGATTTACCTAACACTAGATTGATGGATCACTTAACAAGTTCAGAAAATGATATAATAAACAGTGTATGTATTCACACAGAAATGGTTTGTTTTAATTTCAATACCTCTAACCTAATCGTCAACTACCTCGCCCACAATAAGCGGCTACGTAAGTATGTTGTGTATCCAAAATACCAAACGTTAACGAATCGCCATAATTTTCATGATGGTATTACATTTAATATTGAAATCGAAGTGCTGGTTTAGACGGAGTTTAGTATATACCCATGGAAAGGAATCTTGAACAAACAAAAGAACGCACTTAAATCCTCATTTATAAAAAAAGAAACTTACTGGTCGATCAACGCACAGCTGAAACCGCAAACAAGAATCAAACATGAAATTTCGTTTGCGATTCTTGCTGAAAAAGATCCTTTTCTTAAAATAAATCGAAATTGAAAAGTCGATTAAAAAAACGAGGTTTAAAAATAGGTGGTAGGTTACCAACATGCTTCCAAAATTATGCCCAAAACGAGATAGACACTGTTAAAAACAAGTAAGCGAATAAGCTACTGTGTCTAACAGTAGCGTGCAGTGGTTCCAGACTAAGGGTAGGCCAGGAAAAAAAAAAAAACTAAATTCTCAATACTGACGATGCGAATGGAAGAAAGCTTCGGCCCACTTCAAAACTTATAATTTAAAACACTCACCACATTCTTCACGTAAGATTAATAATCACGATATTCTGACGATTCAAATAGAAGATCTGTCACCTCAAATATCTTTCCAAGTGGGTGATAGTTACAAAACACGTCACTCAAGCAAAGAATAACTCTCGAAGATTGAAATTGTTGGATTAATTCTCGTAACATTTAGACAAAACTTGAAATTTAAACGAAAATATTAGTAGTTCTTCCTAAGAGTTGTGAAAAATAAGTTTTCACAACTATCGTAATCAGTATAAACACACATTGTCAGCACAAGTCACACAAACTAGGACCATTTTAGGTAAACAAACGAATCTTCTTTAATATTTACACTACTTTTTGTTTCAAAATGTATTACTTATAGCTAAATATGATTAAATAAAAACAAAAGTGCAAAACAATAACTAATTTTAGCCGGCATAAACTGACACTTGCACACGGAGTTGCCAGTATTAATGTACACAATTCCACAAAAACCAAATTCGAAATAAAATTCTTACAGTTTTTAATTATTATAGGTCTTTGCTATTCCTTAAAATATAACATTTAATTTGAAATGTATAGATTTGACAATACTACTCTGTTTTTTTTAATTGTCTTTATTAATCTTTTACGAAATTGTCGTTTCTTTGTGTAATCTGTTTCCCGAATTGGCAACTCTGTTTATTTTACCCGTGCGTTTTCATTCATAAAACGCGTACTCGTCAGCTACAGCGAAAGGAGCTGCGTAGTAATTTATACATGTGTGCGGTTTCATATACACGAAAATATGAACACGGATGCATACATATGCATGAATTATTGAATGAATTTTAGAATTTTTGAGACCACAGGACCGCTTGCCTTCGGTTATAGTAATCTGGACGTGATGACGTCACACGGCGGCCGCGCGGAAATTTGCTAATGCGTTATGTGAGGCGTTATGTTTTATATTTTTGTTTTATTTTATTACAAGGTTACAATAAATGCGTTTGTTTTATTTATGCGATTTTGTGGTAGGGTAGGCTTGGCCTAAATCAGTACTATGAGAGACCGCCCCTGGTGTCTAAACTAGTGATGTGACGAATATTCGCATCCGCATTCGCATGAATTGATGCGAATGTTTGCGAATATTTCTTAAAACCTATTATTTTATTTACTTAGGTATATGATATCAATTTGGAAACTATATGTAACGGAATAGTCTAGTAGGCAACTAAATTAAAATAGTTCTTTTACGAATAGTCCGATTAAAATATTAACAGAATCGCAACAAATAATCATCAAACGAGTAATACAAGTTACATTAAAAATCTACTACATAATTATGCATATATGAGAAAAAGAGCTTGAAGCTTGAGTCTATTCAAATGAATAAATATAATCAACCATATCTAAGTCAAATAAGTTTTATTACAATAAATTCACATAATGCAAATTTTGAGGTAAAAGTAATCTTTGGTATTTATTCCTTTTTTTTTTCAATTTTTTGGTTTAATATAGAGTAAAGTAAAAAAAAAACAAGATTTTATTTTGATTTCCTTGTTGGTCCGTCTGTCCAGGTCAAGCAGTATTATTGGATTTCCTTCAGAATTGTTTTTAACAGTAAACGGCACTGGAGATACGCTCAGTAAGCTCGCTCCATATCACATGGTATGTAAAAACAATACCGCCGTATTGTAAAAACAAAGCGGAAAATGAGTGTACAATTAGGTACACCTCTACCTAAACCTTCAGAAAAAACAGGCGCAACGTTGTTTTTTTTTCAGAAATCTGTATTTAAAATTATTTTTATAAGTTTTTTGTCCATCCCTGTTCCGATTAAGTGTATAAAGAAATCCAGCTCCAGTCTTAACTTCTTGAATAAATGTTGTGTTTAATGAATGGAAAACGGACCGGAAGACGCAGCGTAGGCAAGCCTCCCACCAGGTGAACCGACGACATCGTGAGAGTCCTGGGCAACCGATGGATGTAAGTGGCAAATTTTCGTTCGGCGTGGCGGTCTAAGGAGGAGGCCTATGTTCAGCAGTAGACGTCTTCTGGCTGATGTTGATGATAGGTCCCAATGTCTGATTTGTAAAAAAAAAACGCTTGGGTGTCACCACTGCGAGAATCGCCCGGAAGACACGGTGGAGTATACGGAGCAGGTTTGCACCGCTTGATTAGTTAGAGCAGCGCCGTATTCTCACGGTGGCGCCCGTTATTGGTCGTGGCCACGCTGCGTGGCGAGACGGAATGGGAAGGGGTCGCCTCCTTTTGCGAAGCAGTCATGATAGCGAAGGAGGAGGCGGGACGCGTGAGGGAGAGGACAGCCTCAACCTCACGACCCAGCCGCCGCGGGAGACGCCCACGGCAACGGACGTTGCGAAGCGATTTCCGGCCACCGTAGGTGTGGGCATGCGGATACTCGCTGTAATGGGTGACTCGCCGTACCACGGGAGGGACTAAACCCGCGTCGACGGCGCGTCTTGTTTCACACACGCCTCAAAGAGTTGTCAGCAATATGACGGGGCCCCCTTAAAGGGCCAAAGCCTACCGGTGTCGTGGGACTATCAGGGAATCGCGGACCCGGAACGTAAAAGGCTATTGAAGGACATCGATTTTAGTCACTACAAGTCTGTCCCCTCCCGTCCTGCCTTTTTGAGTGGCAGGACTGCCACTCAAAAAGGCAAGTTGCTGGTGGATAAGCCTAGCTACTAGTTTGTATTATTATCAAGACGAAAATAACAGCAATATTGCACATGAACATAATTATTGTGCGATATTGCTCCATGCAATAAGGTTATATTGACACTCAAATATTTTTTTCCAAAAGGAAATACTGAGTTACGCCCACAGTAAAAGTTATTCCTTAATAGCAGTACTTTCATTTGACACTAAATTATTTGATGGACGCCAACTGCACAGGGGCATCGCAAAAAAATAGTTGGATTATTGTGCATCTGAAATGTGTATTACCTTCTTTCATCATATGCCAAATTTCAGTGCCGGAGGAATTTTTTGGACCACATTTGCCTCGTGGATTGGACTATTTGGATGAACCGATTTTAATGCGGTTTTCTGAAAAGTGTTGGTTACATTCTGGTGTTGGTTACTTAGATTTTAGATTTTCTAAGATTTTCAAAATTACACTTAAGATTTTGTTGAATATCGGAATTAAAAAGGGTAAAATAATTAATAAAAACTTTTTGTACGAAAAGGAACCGACTTCAAAACAAAGAACAAAAAAGCGTAATAAACTTTTCTTTCGAAGTGGTGGCATAAGTCGATAAGAAAACAAATCCACCGACTTCCGAAAGAAAAGTTCATTGACGCTTGTTTTTTTTTGTTTTTAAAATTTTGTCATTCCAACACGATCCCAATATCATTTTTCTAAAGTTGGAATCTGCTAAATTCATTGGTCGATCATTGTTCGGTTAGTGGTCTCGTAATAAAATTGTACCTATTATAAGGACTTTTCAACAATTACTCATCCCAGATTTCATTTATTTATATGTATACATATTAGTTTTATTTATTAGTGTTATACAAATCTGAGCTAGTAAGAAGTTCGTTAATAGCAAAAAAACATTTATTTAAAACGATAATACAAGCCAGTGATTAGTTTAAAGGAGAACTTCTTCTTCATACCAGTTTACGGGATTTAGACGTTATCATAATTGTCAAACAACTCCATTTGTTTTAAAACATTGTATGGTGCTCGTATTGAAAGACAGTCTTTCGAAAATAGTGATGCTCTCCAGTCGAGCGTTATTAGCCCCGCGCGTCTGCATTAATCTATACATATAATAAATCTGTAGAAGGGTCAATTCTGTACATTGAAAATATTGAAAAAATAAATAGCGGGGGGTGTTGCTGGATCGATACCAAACCCAAACATGTGATTAAAAAAATTTTTGTCTGTCTGTCTGTCTGTCTGTATATGCAGGCATCACGTGAAAACTAACGGTTCGATTTCGATGAAACTTGGTATAATTATACCTTATTATCCTGGGCATAAAATGGGATACTTTTTATCCTGGAAAAATACGTAGAAGAAAAAATCTTATTTTTCAGTTTTATTCATAGACGTTGTTCTGTAGAACCGCGAACACACGTTGCATTACCCGCAGTGGATTCAGCGCCGTAACCTGTAGCGCCGAAAGTCGGATTTGGCTTGAACCGTTTGCGGCACACGCGGGCCACACCTCCCCGACTCCTATATAAGGAGCCGCGTAATTATTATGGGCTTAACCGTATTTGGGTCCAATAGATATTTATAAGATGTCATTGTCAGAGTTACTTAAAATGGAGAAATAAACCATCCACGCGAAGACCGACATCCGCGCGGACGGAGTCGCGGGCGGAAGCTAGTAGCGCATAAATTTTCTTTTGCCCAGAAAAATCGAGCATAACAAAAACATGTTGTTACCGTTATTCAGGTGTATCGTTCGTGAACAAAAACAAATATCTCGACGACACAACACTAAGTCGCCGCGATCTATCCGCTGGTTTCGGCGAATTTAAACAAATACTAAAACAATTCTTGTCGCAATGACATAGATAGGAAATTAATACCTAACGACTTCAGCTTGTTTAATTTCACGGATTTTCACAATCAAAACCTATAAACAGCAATCTGAACTTGCCATTGAAAATGTACAAATGTGTGTTTCTTGCAATAATACTTCAATATTTATATATGGTATGTATAAGTATAAAAAGGTTGAATTTTTTTGAAGTGAAAACTTCTTTAGCGGCATCTAGCAAACTCGCGTCAGGACACGTGACCTGATCGAAAATTCGTAAGATGGCGCAGGGCGCTTGCGCGAATGTTCGTGTGTGTTTATTACTATTCAAGTTTTCACTTCTGCCGGCACTCCCAGAGTGCAACAAGTCGTTTTTTTCTATACAATTTTCTTAAATAACTTTTATCTTAACATTGTAGATGCCTGTGCAAGTAGCGCATGTTGATCGTATGAGTGTTATTGATGGAATTGCACTTCGGGTGAGTTTTGTACAAAAATGTATTCATTGTTAAGAATGCAGTTGGATCATTGGATATTAACTGTAGCCTGCGGCTGTGGGATAAGGGAACAGTGTATAAGACGCGAGGTAAGATGGGAAATCACACCCTTAAGGCAAATTTAGCACAATACTAACGTAGCGCAAGCGCCATAAGGACGCCATTTATTAAAAGCCGCTTGCAAATGTCGTCCTGATGGCGCTTGAGCTATATTAGTGTTATGTTAAGTATGCCTAACGAGTCTATGTGCCCATTATGCCCCGCGTCCCCGTCTTATACACTGTTCCCCTACTTATTGAGAGATGAGCGTTGAAACCGACGTCACACGGTCTCAAAAGCCCACGCCTGCCAGCAAAGTCTCGACACTGCAATACCCAGACTTAACCGACACTCCTTGTATGCTGCACCATCTCATCGAAAAAATTACTAGTCTAAACGTCACAGGTACTTTCTAAGGAAAAACTGTATGGCGGTGAAACTGTATGGAAAGTTCCTGTGCCAGCCAGAAATCAAGGGTGTTGTGCAGTGCCCCAGCCTTATCTGCATAACGCGTCTTAGCAGCATTATTTAAACGTGCTCTAAAAAGACAATACGAGAGACAAATATGAGTTAGACAGAACAAAGTAGGTAAATACTAAAAAACTAACTCGTTAATGTTTTAGCAATCTTCTATCAATTGTACAGCAAAGGTATGTTATCTTACAAAATTCGCTAATTTTTTCAAGGTGGACATCTACTAATATACTAGTCAATAATATCTACATTTCCCTGTTGTAGTGCAAAGGATCAGACTGTCATGCAAATGTGAGATTACCATACATGTAATTTAACTATTAAAGTATTTTGCATATCATTTATATGGATACATAATATATGTATACTGAATACTTTAAATTATAAATGTTCCGAGTAAAACACGTCAAAGAACCTGGACGTACAACAACCAATCAAAATTGACAGAAAAATCCTGTCGCTTATAACAATTCTATTCGGCTTACCTTGCCGCTCACTAGTGGCTTTTGGTCGTGGTGACATTTTGCTTTCCCGTCAAGTGTTATGAAGATTTATGGGAGTGTGGTGATTATGGTGACAAATAGATTCTAGCCACCAGTGAGCAGCTAGCCTTTGTGTTTTACACAAATAAATAAAAATAGATACCTATATGTACAAGTGCAATGCTTATTCCTAAAGAAATCTATCCCAAGATAGCTGGAAAAAGAGAGTCGATAAGAAGTCAAGCATATAATGTCCATATACATATGTTATCAAGTAAATAAATTGAAACATTTGTGAGTGCGTGTTTATTACTCTTTCACGTAAAAACTACTAAATGGATTTACATGAAAGATTCATAGATACCGTCTTATTTTTACCCGTACCGTCTTTGTCTTAAAGAACTGACAACGTCAAAACGGCATTTGACGTGGATATATTGTCGTTTTATAGATAAAAAGAAGACTTGTCTAAAAAAGTGTAACTTTTTGTGGTACGACGGTTTGAGTTTATAAGCCGGATTAACACATAGGATACTTTTTATCCTGTTATGATATTTCCGTGGGACAATTTTCTAAATACACACGAGCAAAGCCGCTGTCACCATCTAGTAAAATTCTAAGTAATCATCGTTTTCATTGATGGAATGTAAGTCTAGGCTCTTGGACAATTTCAACACATACGCTTCGTAACCAGCGGTAGCCAATGGGTGATTCATAATTTTATTTTTTTAAGTGCACGGGTATGATGGCTTCAGCATCGGTAAGAATAAATCCTGAACAGGTTTATAAGTAACACATTACATTCTGTTTTAGTATTTGTTCTTATAAGGACAACAGAATTACGTGTACATAATCTGTGAAAATTTCAACATACTATCACGGTTCATGAGATACAGCTTGGTGGCAGATGGACTACGATCTCTTAGTAAAAGGGTTTTATACCCTTTGGGTACGGAACCTTAAACGGAACGGCAAAACAATCATGTCCGTTGTACGGGAAATACTGAAAAACAAAATAAAATAAGTGTTTAAGGGTTACTTATTTTATTCTGTTATGCAGAATGAATTTTTCAACTGGGATGTGAATGGCTATCCGAAACTATGGGGAATATCAATAAAACTTTGAAAGGAGTCTCCAGGCCGATTTTGATGCAGTATCCTGGCCAGGAATCGAATTCACTGATTTTGGAAATATCACACCCTGTATTACACCATAGTATAATGTTGCTAATAAGGATCTAATTCTGGGAAGTAATCTTATACAGCAAACTTAAGGAAAACGTCTTATAAGATGTTGCAGCCAGGCGTTCTTATAAGCTGTTGTTTAATTCGTGTGTATTCCAGGCTATAGGTTTCAACGCGACAGCAGTAGTAAGTGCAAAATAATTACTATACATATACAAACATACGATTTGTTAGAACAGACCCTATTTAGATGGTATCAACTAGCCACTCCATGAAGTACATATATAACTAACTAATTAACTTTATCACCATTTTTCAAATGTACAATATTTCAGACTATTGGCGATCTTTCTACAGTCGAGGTAAGGTATACCATAAATAGCATTTGTGTCAATTCAAATATATAATTGGTAATACGAATAATGGTGTAAGTATTCTTGTGGAGTTTGAGTAATAACTTTATTATTTCATAAAGTAAACCTACAATAGTTTATCGCGTGTGTGGATAACAATGTACTGTACAGTATACATTGTTATCCAAGGGGTGAAAGTTACTTATTTAGTCTTGCTTTTCATTACGAATACGAGGAAAGCAAAAATAAGAACATAAATTATAAGCTAAAGAAAAAATGAGTGTTGATCGGATTGTCGCTTTTACTTTTTTTTCTGTGTTATGACTGTTCAGCTATACACTTACAGCCAGTATTTTTCATGTTCATAATTTAAAAAATGGCAAAGATTTTGCCGAAATCTATGTTATTTTAGAGAAATAATTAACTAAATTATAATAAAGTCCTAATATGAAAGTCCTAAAATGTTCTTAATTAATACTTAACTTTACAATTGTTCCATTTGTACTATGGAACATAACGTAATAGAACAAATTGAGAAAATATTGTCCCTATTTGTACTATAGAACAGTTTGTACTTTTTGTCTCAAATTGTTCCATGGAAAACTAAGTAATAAACTTCTTGAAGTTTATATGTAAACTGACCACTCGAGAATGATTTGCTACCACTTGTCTTAGTGACTTTGATGATTAGATGGTTACTCACCGACAGAAATTTTAACGGATTTTGAGAGAGCTGCAGTCGCAGGGTACTCACTTCTTTTTTGCTGTTTGTTTACAATGATTGGATTGGATCTTTGCTAATCGTAATGGAAATAAACGTAAGTTTTGATAGTTTGAATTTTCTGCAACGGGGTCGTGGAAAAGTTTTACAGCATGGTGATAAAGAATATTACCTACAGACAAATTATACTAGAGGAATGTCATTATGGCGATGTTTAAATAACCGGAAACTGAAATATGTCGGAAGTATGAAGATTTCTATGGTGAGTTAATTATGTAAGTAATATTTTTTTAATTTTCAGCTTTAAAAAGTTTTTTTTTATAATATCAATATTTATGCCGATTTTAACGATGGAGACAACCGCATTTTACTGTTTTGTTCAAAAGAAGCCAGACGAATAATACCAAATATTAAAATAATACTACTTGATGGCACTTTCGAAGTTTGTCCTGCACCATTTATAGAAATTTACACCATGTTTGGTGATTTCGGTAGTTCTGATGAGTTTACTAATATGTATAATTCCAAAAGTATATGTTCCGATTACCAAAAAAACAAAAGAAATGTATGTGCGTATGCTAGAATTGACAAAATCTACTATTCCGGAATTTTCCGACAGAAATTATAACCGATTTTGAGAGGACTGCAAACGCTGCTGTTAAAGAAGTTTTCCCATATGCGAATTACCATGGCTGTTACTCTAATTTTACGCGAGCTTTACGACGAAAGGCAAAAAAACTGCAATTATCAAAATAAAGATGGATTTATCTTTATTTTGATAATTGCAGTTTTTTTGCAAAGAATTGTGTCTCTTTATACAGTATCGCCGCTTTTACCTCTACCAAGGCTAGACAATGGTTGGGTATATATAAAAGCGGAAGTGGCTTGTATTTCAAACGATAACTTAATAAAATTTGTGAAATACATGGAATAATTCTGGTTAAAAAATAATTTTCGTAAGTTTTGGAGTTAAACATAGGACCACTAACAGTGTGGAGAGTTGGCATCACGATTTTGTGGGCCATTTTAAAAGAACTCCGCCATCGTTTATAATATTATTGACAAAAATGGCTGACGATGCAATTTTGAATAAAATTAAAGCAATAAAAGTGTTAAACAAATCTAAATCGTTAACTAAACGAGAAAAAAAAACAATAACAGAGATAGGAGATAGAGTCGGAGAAAATAGCGTAGAAATGTTTTTGAACAAAGCTATTTACTTGTCGACTCATTAAAGATCACACTGGCCGTTCACAAAATAATTCACAAAAAAAAAGTGAAAATGTCAATACTTGTTTTGAACAAAACTAAAAGAAACTAGCAAGCGCGGGAAACCTGAATTTGGCGGACGTAATTTTTTTGGCTCTGTTTAAATTTTTTGTTACATATTGGATTAGATTAAATTTTTGTATATATTTCAACTTTTTATTTAGTTTCATAGTAGTAGTTTTAGTGTTTTGTTAATATCTGGTAAGTTTTTTAAAGCTTTTTTATTAGTTTTAAGAATGGAGCCTCTGGATGACCCCGGAGGAACAGCTCCATTAGAAATAGGTCACTACGTGACTATTTCAAATAATGAAACCAGTGTTGCCACTGACTGCTCCATATCATTATCAGCTAATAACAATTATTCAAAACGAAAAAGGGTTTCTGCTCGGCCGACAATCTGCAAACATTGCAATAAAAAAATGCGCAAAAATGGCGGGAAGCGTCACAATGGTTGCGATTGTGGCGAGGTGAAAAAAATGATTACTCTAACTGACACTAATAGTAATAAGGCATCTGATCCTAGCCTTACTCCTGGCTCTGTTGATCTGATTGGGTTGTTTCAACGTCCAGCTTCAGTTGCTCGGCTTTTATACAATTCCTCCGATGCGGCTCCATTTTTGGTTCATGTTCAGCGGGAGCAAACCGCGTCTAACGAGAACACATTTTTAAACCCAATCTCTTTTGGACGATTTTTAAAAAGGAATTCTTTTAATAATATAGTAAATAGAAGTTTAAAGAAAATAGGACGTAACAGGCTGGTTCTTGCTTTTTTCCAATTTCAATAATGCGAATTTATTTATATCCAGTAAGTTGTTGGAAAAGAAATGTTATAAGGCTTTTGTTCCGACATTTTCTGTCACTCGCATGGGTGTCGTCAGAGGCGTAACCATAGAGTGGACAGATGATGAAATCATGGAAAATATCTCTATACCAATTGGTTGTGGCAAAATATTAAAGTTAAGAAGAATAAAGAGAAAACAATTCTTGAAGAAAAACCTTTATTAAAAAACACAGAAACGGTTATTTTGACTTTTGATGGCCAGATCCTTCCGAAGCGTATTTACACGTGTTACACAGCACTTTCTGTTGACTTGTAGATTTATCCAACAATTCAATGCTACAACTGCTGCAGATATGGACATGTCAAAAACAAGTGCAGGTCTAAACCCCGCTGTTTTAAGTGTGGTGAAGGTCGTTCTGGGAATGGGTGATCACAATTTATCTTGTTGCCTTTGCAAAGGTTTTCATAAGGCTACGAGTAAGAAATGTTTAGAACATGAACGGCAAAAAAATGTTAAGGAATCAATGGCCAAATCCTGTATTTCATATGCTGAAGTTTCAAAGCTACATCCCACAGTTTCAAAAATATCATATGCTGATGCCTTGCTTTCCTCACCGACAACTTCAAGCCATATGAATGCTTCTGTTCCTCCTGATTACTCTCCCTCTAAACAAAATAAAATATCATATAAAAAAGTTTTCATTAAACCTCGCTCCCCTCCCCATTTTTTTAAAGGCTATTATCAGCAATTCCACTTTGCCAGAAACATACCCCAACCAAAAGATGGCTGTGCCCTCATCCCTAAGGATGATCTGTCTGCATTGACTGTAAATGAACTATTAATTATTGCTTTGATAAAATCACTAACTCGAACACATCACTTTTCACCGTCCATCGCTGCCACTGTAATAAATGCAGTTACTCAACATCATCAACATACATCAACTAATAATAATCATGGACAACAAAGTCTTACAATGGAATTGCCGAAGTGCAATTAATAAAAAATCTGAAATTAAACATATTGTAAATAAATATAAACCTTTTGTTTTTGCTCTTCAAGAGACATGGCTTAAACCAGGGTATTTGTTAAAGATCCCTGGTTATGCAGGTCTAAGAGAAGATCGCTCTGATGGGTATGGCGGTTTTGCTCTACTCATCAAACATCATCACTCATTTTCATTTTTCACAATCCCACCTCATAATAATGATTTTTCTGTTATTGCAGCAGTTGTAGATAATATTTGTTTTGTTTCTGTATATATTTCTCGTCCATCAATTGTAATTTTTAATGAAATTGTAAATATTTTTTCAATTCTTTAGGTGATTTTAATTCCCAACATGAAGTCTGGGGAAGTGCGTCAACAAATAACTATGGTTGCACCTTACTTGACATTTTAGATAATCTCAATCTTTGTTTATTAAATACTGGGTCCCCAACTCGACGCACTTCTCCACATGAAGGTGCTAGTGCACCTGATTTATCAATATGCACTGACAAATTAGCTTCGCGTTTGACCTGGGAAGTTATGCTTTCCTCTTACGGCAGTGACCACTTTCCTATAATTTTATCATTTCCCTACAGTCAAGAACCTTATTCTAAGAGCGCTCTACGGCTTAAGTACAAACTGGTGGATGTTGATTGGCATACTTTTAAGGAGCACTTAGACAACATAGTTTCTGTTCTTCCTGAAATTAAATGTGGTAATGAACAGTTTTGTGCCGATGCCTTATCTGAAGCCATGGTTTAAAAAGATACGAAATAAATTCCATCCCCCATTGTGGGACAAAGATTGCACAGATGCAATAAAAAAAAAGGAAACAGTGTGAACTAAACTATCTTATAAATTCTACCGAAGAAAATTTTAATATTCTGAGCGTCTCAATTTCAGAAACAAAAAAATATTTAAAGAAAAAAATTTGTAAGTTGGAGATCATTCTGCCTCTCTATTTCCCCTAATGTTCAACCGTCTGTGCTTTGGCGTAATAAAAGAAGGTGCAGATCAGCGTTTTCAGATTCATCTAGCGCATTCCTTTCGACAGTAGATTCTCTTAGTGATCTAAATACTCCATTTAGTTTAGAAGAGCTTAAAGGTGTTGTACGTCACAGTAAAGACTCCGTTCCTGGCGCTGACGGTATTCCTTATTCTTTTCTGGCGAACATGAGTGACACATGTCTTTTGTATTTTTCAAAACTAATTTATAACATTATGATATCTGGAAATATTCCGCTTTCTTGGAAAGTTCAAGATATTATACCAGTACTCAAACCCAACAAATGTCAATCTTATAGCACTTCTTACCGTCCAATTGCTCTATCATCGGTTTTGCTAAAGATTACAGAACATTTAGTTAAAAATAGGTTAGAATGGTATTTAGAAAACAGTAGATTACTCAGTGAGAGTCAATTTGGTTTTAGACGAGGTAAAAGTACCATAGATAGTTTAAGCATTTTTGTCACTGATATTGGATTGGGATTTTCTTCGAATCAATCCATAATTTCTGCTTTTCTTTACACAAGATCTGCTTATGATAATGTTGTAATATCGACACTAAAATATAAACTAGAGCAATTAAATGTCCCCATTTTACTCTCTAACTACATTCTAAATATATTATCTGAGAGGTATATTAATCTTACATTTCAGGACTCTAGGTGTGAATCTAGACTCGTGTGGAAAGGTCTTCCTCAAAGATTTGTTCTTAGCTCTTTATTATATGAAATTTACACTTACGATCTTGAGAGCTCTTTAAACAATGAAGTAAAAGTTCTTCAATACGCTGATGATCTTCTTTTATATAACCCTCACAGCTCTATTCAAACGGCTTGCAATACAATGACATCGGGTCTTAGCCTTTTATTCATGATCCGTTAGATATAGATATAAATTGTCTTCAAGCAGTGCCACACTGGAACGTAGATTCGAAATCTTATGAGTTTAAGTATAAAAATAACGATTTCGAAGACATGGTACACACCTCATTCGAGAAATGCGATTCATCAATGGATGGATAGCAATGGTCTTGAGCTATCTACTTCTTAACGTACAGTTGTACTTTTTACTAGGACGCGCCTTTCACCTCCTGTTTCTGTATACTATGATGATAATTTAATTCCTGTAAAATCTTCGGTAAAATTTTTAGAAGTGTTTTTGGATAGTAAACTTACTGGGATTCCACACTGTGAGTATATAACGGCAAGATGAGAACAAAGACTGAACAAATTAAAATGCTCATCAGTATTCATTAAAATTAATACCGTAAATTGAGTTTACTTTGATTAATTTTGAACTTTAACTGACTGTAATTTTTTAATGTGAGGTTCTAAAAAAATTAAAAAATAGGTAATTATCGGTTTTTATAGTTCTCTCTGTAAAAAAAAAGAACAAAAATAATGCGTAGTTTTTTAGAAAAATATATAAAACAATGTGATAAAAGGTAAAATGATTCTGGGGTTACTTTGGAACTCCCCGTTTTTAACATAGAATCTGAAAGTAGCCCCAATAAACTATAGAAAAACAGAAAGAAAAGGTATTGATAAAAAACATAATTTTTTTGCACGAAACGACGTGCCATCACCAGCGCACCCACAAAAAGGATTGTGACAGTTTACCATATTTGTAATCCGAAAAAAAAATTTTACTAAAAGTTGTTCCGTCTTACGCAATTTGCAATTTTATGTCGATAAGTAGTTTCTATCAAATTTACCCCATGATTCAAAGTAACCCCGTTTACCGGTATATAACGCAATAGTCAGAAGTGTGCTTGACTATGGTACATTTTTATTGGAACCTGGAAACTCAGCCGTTTTGGATACAATTCAGTCTAAAGCACTTCGAATAGTGACCGGAGCTATGAAATCAAGTCCAATAAACGCTTTACAGGTTGAAACTGTAGATCCCCCTCTTTCACTTCGACGCCAGTATCTTTGTGACAAATTTCTATTCCTTTCATTTCAATTTTCTAATCATCCTTTACGTGTAAAACTACAGTCTCTTCTAGACGAAACCAATTCTTCTCATTATTGGTCTAACAAATCTCTTCCTTGTCTTCTTGTAGGCTATAAAAAGTTTATAGCTTTGCAAGCCCCAATTTACAAGTCGCTATCATTTCCTCTCTTCTATCATTCTTATGAATCATTGGTGTTTACTCCGAATATCCTGAACTTAGGAATTAATAAAAATGATAATTTTGTAAAAGAATCATTTAACTTTTCCAAAGGCTTGCGATGAGAGAATTGGCATCATATTTATACAGACGCGTCTAAACACTCTTCTTTAGATAATATTGGAGTTGGAGTTTTTCACTCACAATATAATATAATACAAAAAATCAAGCTTCCTCCTGAATCATCAATATTTACTGGTGAATGTTTTAGACTGTTCAAAGCCTCAGAGTATATTTACATCATGAAATTGAATAAAACAATAATATTTAAGCTAAGCTCTAAGTGCTTTACAGGCTACTGAAAGAAATTCTTTTAAATCTAAACCAATATTTCCCATAGTTCTTTTTATTAGAGGTCTTTTATATAAATGCTCTAAATTAGGTCTTCAAATTTCTCTCGCCTGGATACCTGGCCATAGTAGGATCACAGGAAATATAAGTGCCGATCATCTGGCTAATGACGCTGTAGGCTGTGGTGTTTTTTTCCCCTATATTAACTTTTATCATGACTTGGCGAATCTGCCAATGAACTTTCTTTGGGATGCCTGGAGCAAGTTGTGGGCGGATAGCAGCACTATCAAAGGAAATTATTATTCTCAAATACAGACATATATTCCAAAAAAACTATGGTTTTTTAAATTGAACCTTGGTAAGGTTGCTACCAGCTGCCTTATTCGAATGAGGTTGGGTCATAATTGCTCCAGAGTCCAACTTGCCCGATTGCAGATCGTTGCCAGTGACCTTTGCGAATGTGGTGATGTTGGCGATTTAAATCATTTTTTTTTCCTGTCCTCTTCTTAGTCACGATTCCTTTATAACTAGTTTACTTTCTAACTAGCATCTAACAATCCCATTATTTACCCCAGTATTTATCATCATTCATCTCTCTGAATAATATACGCATAAATAGTAGTAATAGTTTCTAGGTTATGATTTTCTAACAATCCTGTCCAATATCCGTCCAAATTACGTATCCTAAATTTTTCATTTTCTACCAAGTTTCCTCGTTTTTGTATGTGGCATTGCGCAAATAGCGACTTGGCAAAAGAAAAAAAAAACTATATTAAAATGAACAGGCTTGAAGTAATCCGTAAATTGTTCTCAAAACGACCAAAGACTTTATATGAAATGGCTTTGACAAGTTTGTTTAAGTACATGAAATCAAATATTGATTGTTGTCTGAATAACTCGGCGTGAATATTTGAAAATATTGAAAATATATATTTTATGTTAAAACAGTTGCAGTTACCAAAAACAATCTTGATCGATTTATTTTTTTACTCTCTGCAAGATTACAGTGTAATTATGAGTTAAGAGGGTTTGTCATCCCCGGGGCCGTTGCCTGCCTACATCTTCGGTACCCGATGCATAATGACTATGAACCCATGCAAATTTTGTGCTCGAGAACTCTTTCTACAAAATAAGTATTTTCCGGGGACTATTTAATATAAGAATGTTTTAGTTAAAAGAAGAAATGGTTTTAGTTTGTTTTTATCGCGGGTTGTTTAATATAAGAATATATTAGCGGTAAGAAGAATTGTTTTTAGTTTGTAGTTACAGAAACACGTATTGTTAAACTGCTGTTTTGCTTTTATTTTTCAAAATAAAAATATTATGTAGCGAGTGGTCTAAATTTTTTGATAGTTTACGGTACCTAGTATTAACGTCAGTGATTAATGTCATTCACGTCTTATATATCTCATCATGGAAGAATTTGGGAAAAGCGATTCCCATTTAGTTCTGTGCATTCACAGACAAATAAAAACAGGAGCAAAAGCTAGTGTGTAGATCTATAGTACAAATAGGGACAATATTTTCTCAATCTGTTCTTATTACGTCATGTTCCATAGAACAAATGGGACCTACCGTTACTTTATGTTATTTTATTTTTAAACCGCGCTGTAATTTGGTGGCTGCATAAAAAGTTAGAACATGGTTCAATAGAAATGTCAAAATAGAACTAGTTTTGTTTTTTAGAATTTTGCGGCTGTCTGTTGAAAGAGATTCTGCCTAGGGCTTTTTTTTTTTTTTTTTTTTTTTTTTTAGGGTGGCAAAATCATCAAATGAGTCCTCCCGCCCTGGGCGGGGCGGAAGGGACTGTCAGACTCTTACTGACTAAAATCCACCCGTGTTTCTTCGGATGCCCTTTACGTTCCGGGGCCGCGGTATCCTGGATTAAGAAAAAAGCCGCGACCCCAGCAGGCATTTGGCCCCGTAAGGGGCCCCGTCGGTGACGCGTGAAACACGACGCGCCACCGACCCGGGCTTGGTCCTTGGTCGGACGGCGAGCTTACCCATTACTCACCGTCCGCAAGCCCGCTCCGCCGCTGTGCCCTCTGCTGTTCAGAGGGACACGCGTTGGAGCATCCACCCGACAGGCTATTCGCATACGGGCAAAGAGACCCCTTAGGCACACAGTGCCTAAAAGAGTTTTTGCCCGCATCCCAGGGTGCACCGGCCCGAAAAACTGGTCTTCCCCCCGGACGTATCCGAAGGGGAACTCCAGTCCACGGGCGCACGTGGAGGTTTCCTGTCTTAGCACCCCTCTGCCTAGGGCTACAATGCATCCAACATATTAAGGAATTTTATAGATCTTGCTCGCACAATAAAACTCTGATTTATCCGTTCACAGTGCTACGGACCTTTATGCAAAGTTGCTGTACGTATAGATAATTTATTAACACATAATAAAACACAATACTTTAGTGAACCAGTAAATAAAAACGCAGAGCAACTTGTGGCAACCAGATGGACATTATGATGAAATGATGTTTATTTATGCAAGTTGGAAGGTTATATCAACACTTTTACACGTCTTTTTATAAAACTAGAAGGGGCCGGTGTTTCGTACCTGACTACTCTGAGAAGAAACAGCCGAAACAAACTCAGAGGTCGCAGTCTCTTTTGAAGTCCAGACATTATATGTAGATCAGGCCTTACGAGGACCATGCAGCAGGTCAGTGTTTGATGGTCTTTTGAAGAAAGAACCACACAAATTCGAGTGGACCTGTCCAGTCAGTGCAAGCATTTGTCAGTTATCGTGTAGCTCGACTCATAACTCAAGGAGCTCAACGACACGACGAACAATACCAAAGAAAGGACACTTGTTTAGGCCGCTTAAGTTACTCAAACTGTCAGACAATCACTATGATTATAAAAAAAAACAACAGCTTGACCCGCATGGGTCCTCGCTTTAGACACCAGCCTGCCTGCAGTTCTTATTCTCCTTTCTGGCTTGTCTTTACTGGCTAACTGGAGTGTAAACTATCGAAGAAACCAATTTCCACCTCTCTTTTTTTAACCGACTGAAATTAAGAATTCCAGAAGAACAAACGCGTTGGGAGGAAGAGATTATTCCATTAATTTCCCCAAATCCTCGAGTCCGTTTCGTACCCTGTCAGATTTTCATAACAGGAAGCAAAGGACTGATGTTCTCCACACTAGAAACCGGAAAAACCGTATCTCATTGGATGCCATAGTGGCGACAATGCAGCGGCGCGGCGGCGTCGCCACTATGGCGTCCTAGTAATGGCTCAAAATGTTCACGGAAACTGCGTTTTCCAGACATGAATTTTATTATTGTTCATCCCATTATAATTACTGTTTATAATATAAGTTTCTATATATAATTAACATTTATCCAAACTTATCACCCTAAGCAATGGTGTACCATATTATTATAAAAAATTGTACTACTATTATTATATTTTAGTGCGACGGTGTTTTAAACGTTTGCATGGCAAAAGTGAGTGACTTTTCTTATTCATATTTAAATTATTTTTGGTTTTAAATATACACACATCAAAAGTGTCTAGGGATCAAGCATTTTTATGCGGATTTCTTGAGATTGAGATGTGGCTTTGTAATAAATTTATGATTTTATAAATTTATATGGATCCTTTTTGGTGCATTTCATAATTTGAATCAGGAACTGTGAATCAAATTCGAGTAAAAGATGAAAATCAGCTGTCAATATTTTCCCTATAAAAACATACATCGCATTGAAAACATTATTAGTGCTACTGTTTCCCTACTACTGATTAAAACCAACGTTATTATGGAGCGGCGACGTCATTTAAGCAGGGAAGAAATGCTCAGAGCCGTGGGAATGATAGAAGCTGGTTCCCGGCAACGTACTGTGGCTTTAGCTCTGAATACAAGTCAGAGTATTATCAGTCGACTTTGGACACGTTACCGAAGCACTGGTACCGTGGCTGAGCGCCATGGAGGACGGTATCGCTGCACCACACGGAGACAAGACCGATACATTCAAATCTTAACTCGAAGAGCTCCAACAATAACAGCCATGATGTTAGCCGTGAGGCTTCATCACTCTTCAGGGAACTTAATTAGCGACCAAACAGTCAGAAACCGCTTGCATGAAGTGAACCTTCATTCCCGAAGACCGCTACGGGTACCACCTATAGCAATGCACAATCGTAGGATTCGATATCAATGGGCTCTTGAACACAGAAATTGGGCAGAAGAACAATGGCGTTTCGTGTGCTTTTCTGATGAGTCTCGTTTTGGTATGAGACCGGATACAAGACGTATACGACACTGGAGAAGCCCTGGACGCCAACAGCGATTAAAATCCTGCCAGGAAGTCCATCCTTATAGTGGTGGAACCATCATGGTATGGGCGGGTATTTGGATCGGCGGAAGAACTGAGTTGATTTGGATCAGAGGCAACCTCAACGCTCAAATTTATGCTGAGACGATTGTATCAGACGTCATCGTTCCTCTACAAGTGCAAATCGGTCCCTTATTTCAGTTAATGCATGATAATGCACGACCGCACACCGCAAGAGTTGTAAGACAGACTCTCGCCGCAGCTAACATCAATGTCCTGCCCTGGCCTGCTCAGTCGCCAGACTTGAATCCGATTGAGCATGCATGGGATATGCTACAGAGAAGAGCTCTGCCGAATATGGAGGGTATCCAGTCGCAAGAAGACCTTTTTTTGTTGTTGCAACGAACATGGGCGGCCATTCCACAGCGTGATTTGGATGAACTCATTTTGAGTATGCCAAACCGATGTTCTTGTGTTGTTAGTGTTCGCGGTAGAAACACGGATTATTAATTGTTTAAGTTACCCAATACAATTTTAAAGAAAACTGTTATTTCAGTCTTTTTTTCGAACTTTTGTGTTAGTGGTTCAAATGTCAAAAATCCCTTTATTAGGAAAATGGCAAATTTCTTTATTAATGTAAAGGTGACTTGGTTTATCGTTACTGTGACAAACGAAAACACTTTATTTGATGAATCCTTAAAAAAAAATTTAATTAATATCAATCAGGAGAAAAGTTATTGCAAAAATATATGTTGATCCCTAGACACTTTTGATGTGTGTAGTATCCATCAGAACACTTAATTAACTACTCCGATGTGTTACCTTTTAACGGGATTGGTCACATCACAAATAGTCAGTATAATTTTCACTCTCAACAATGTATGCAAGCAGTCAAGAGAACAGAGGCTAAAATACATGTCCGTCAGGATTAAGGAGCCACATCAGATTTTTAAATCTGATTTCACCATTATTTAGCAACAATGTAGCTGATTTTGCAGCACAAATTCTAGATTTAACAGCAAAATATATCACTAGTTGTATATTAGAAAGAAAATACAATAGTTTTAGTGTGGCTCCTCAATCTAGACCCCAGAGGTGAATTTATTTATAGAATAATGAAAAATCTTAAATCCGTGTACTTTGTTCCTCTTTGGTTGTACTACCAACAGTATAGTATTATAATCAGCACTGCAGAAATTAAAAGACACACATCCTGAATCCTCAAGACCTGAATGAATACCGATTTAGTAACCGAAATAAAGCAGTCAGATAAATATACCTAAAAGTAACGCGCGATTGAACATTATTGCTTCCTCAAGGCCTATGCCTTCAACATCTATATGTTCAATAAAGGTTTTAATTATTCGGATATACTAATTAGTTTTAAAGTAAGAGATTTTTATTGAATTGCAAACATTTGAACCGTAAAAATTAGAACAGTATGTGTAAGAGATAAGAAGATTGGAAATGACCTCCCTTCCAGTGACATCTTGTACATATCGAAAAAATAGTTACTTTCTTTTCCAGAGGCTATCAATTAGCCATCAAAGTTCAGTAGCGTTATAAAAGATGTTATTGGTTCCATACCCAGTTACAACAAGTGATACCACATTATTGCGAAACTTGTGTGAAGACGAAAATCATGCATTTCATTGGTTATACGAACCAAACGATGCTTTTTTTTGGACAGAGGCTTTAGAGATTGTTTTATAGACTTAGAATCAATGGCAAACGCAAACAAATCGGGATTAGTAGTAACAGTAATTCGATCGGTCGTGGAAGCAGTCAACGGTAAGTTTAAGAGTAGGTTCAAATTGCTTCGCCAAGACTATTTTAATTGAATCGAATAGTGGGCTGTTCGCATTTGCTTATTAGGAAGCGTATCACGTACTAGGTAGTGTAAGTGGGTGATAACCGCGCATCGCAAATAAGCCCATGCTTCTTGAAAATTGAAATCTTTTTAACTTAATTTCAGTGCATTGGGCGTGGATGTGAAGCGCTGGTAAGATTTTGTTTTACTCTAATTCCATCTGGTCGTAGTAATAATGAATGAAAATGTTTACTTTAAATACTGTGAAAATATTATTTTGCAGTGTCATTCGGCCTCCTGTTTAACATTCGTAAGTGAAGTAAAGTTGTTTCATCCCCGCACCTCGGAAAGAGTATTTTTGCTCTTCGACATCTCAGTGCAAAAGCCGTTTTTTTTGTATACAATTTCCCCTCTAAAAACCTACTTTTGCTCACTAAAAACAGTGAGTAAAAAGTTTTTTACTCTTTTGGTGTTTGAGTTACACCGTCACAGAGACGTATAGAGACAGCAAAAATAATAAAACAAGGATAATAAAACACCAATGTTAAGTTTGTTTTATTGTGTGATTAAATTTATGATTTATTTTTTGTAAAACCGTTTATTCGTGAAAAGGTTACTGAGGGTCTTATAGATATAAAGTTTATACCTACGGATAAAATGATGGCCGATGTTTTAACAAAGCCCTTAAGGCGCATCGCTCATCTTAGGTGCATTGTTAATATGGGTTTAGTGATAAATAGGTAGAATAATTTTCTATTTATTTATTTTTCGTCGGTTTATGTTTTGTTTTTCTGTTTAGTCTGGTAGTAATGTTGTTCTTTTCTATTGTGTTTAACATTACTACTTTATCTTTTTATTTCCATTAAGGGCGGATGTTGTAAAACCTATTAGTTTGATACTTTTTGTTAGGTTTTGTTGTCACATTGTAATGTCGATAAAAAGTTAAGTTTAAAATTCTGTTCTTACGTTTTGAAGTTTAATATAGCAACCAAATCAAATCGTACACGTTTACTAAGTTTTTCATTTTCGTATATTTCCACAGTATTTAGATTCTTCAGACCACAATTACAACACGTTATCAGCACGAAAGCTCTGTATATTTTATCTACGATCGAATTTAAAAGGAGATTGGTGGTAAAATTGTAGACATCTAGTCAACATGTCGTCTGCAGCATCTGGTATGTTATTTAATGGTATTCCTATACTTTGTAATAGAGAAGGATACACTGTATGGAAATTTAAAATGCGAATGCTATTAATCCATGAAGAATTATGGGAAACTGTAAGCGGAGTAGTAGTCGAAGGGAAAAAGACGCCCGACGATGTACGGAAGGCTGAAAAGGCTCTTTCTAAAATATGCCTTACTGTAGATGGTGCTGCTATTTCGATTGTTCGACCAGCTAAGACCGCAAAGGAAGCGTGGGATGCTCTTATGAAATCCTACGAGGATCGAAGTTTGGGTCGTAAACTGTCGTTGGAACGTAAGTTGTACAGGTACTCCTTATCTGATTTTTCTGATTTAGAAGCTTACATAACGGCAATAACTACAACAGCACTAGACCTGGCCGATATTGGCAAAACTATAGAAGATAGTTCTATAGCAGCTATTATATTGGGAGGCCTAACGTCTCGTTACGAGCCCATGATAATGGCGCTTGAGAATGGGAGCGTTGAAGTCACAACAGATTTAGTGAGGACTAAGTTGTTGAGCGAAATGACGAAGGAGACTAAAGATGATGTGGCTGCGTTGCGTGCAAACAAGCAGGTTATTTGCTTTCGATGTAAGAAGCCAGGGCACAAGAGTCCTAATTGTCCTCTCAAAAAGAAGGAGAAAAAGGCAAAGGCGAGTTGCACTACAGAAAGTTGTTCTAAAGATAAGGGACTGTCTGCTTCTAGTTTAGGGAATATGGATGCATGTATCACGGAATTGGCTTTGTCTGCGCCAAGTGTTCAGATGTCTGAGAAGTGGATTATCGACTCTGGTGCGTCTACTCACATGACTCCACATGCTGAATGGTTTAATAGTTACCGACTCTGTGATGGGAAGATAACTGTAGCAAATGGTAAAATTTTGCCGGCTGTCGGTTTAGGAGATGTTGCTATTGACACAAAAACTAATTTCAAGAAGATTTCTAATGTTGTACATGTTCCTGGCCTAGATTGTAATTTACTCTCAGTCAAAAAGGCAGTAGAGAAAGGTTTCTCGATTGTTTTGATACGACTGGCTGTAATTTTTATAATTCTAATGATATTTCTTTTATAAATGATCCTGTTTTACATGGTTCTGTTTGTGGTGGACTGTACACTTTAGATTGTACAGTAAAAACGCAAGGTGTTTCAGCTTATAATGTTCACACTAGTTTGTCCCAGTTTCAGCTTTGGCATAAGCGTCTAGGACATCTCTGCCGTATTGGTATGGATCTACTCAAAAAGGTCTAGCTATTGGTGTGGAGTATACTGACGTTGACAAAGAACCATGCGTACCTTGTGTAGAAGGTAAGCAGGCCCGGAAGCCTTTCAAAGGGATAAAGTATAAGAAGGCTTCGTCACCATTAGAATTGGTCCATACGGACGTTTGTGGTCCCCTGACCACTGAATCTTTTAAAGGTAATAAATATTTTATAATTTTCGTAGATGATTATACACGTTTTATATATCTTTATTGTATGTCATCTAAGACAGAAGTTCAGAAGTATTTTTGTGCTTTCCAAGCACTTGTTGAGAGACAGACTGGCACTAAGATTCGAACCCTTCGGTCAGACAATGGTACTGAGTATGTCAACAAGAAATTGACAGACTATTTGCAGGATCAAGGGATTCGACATGAAACATCTGTACCATACAGCCCTCAACAAAATGGGGTAAGTGAACGTTGCAATCGTAGCATTGTAGAGAAGGCCGGTTCCTTACTGGCACACAGCTCTCTGTCGAAAGCTTTTTGGCAGGATGCTGTTGAGACTAGTGTTTATTTAAAGAATAGGTCACCTCATCGTGCACTTGATGGTAAGACGCCATATGAAATGTGGTGTGGTAGTAAACCCGACCTGTCTCATTTAAGGGTGTTTGGTTGCCGAGCTTTAGTTCACGTGCCTTCATGCCAGAGAACTAAGCTAGACATGAAAGCTTCTGAACATATCTTCGTTGGATATTCAGACGATCCAAGGAGTTATTATTTTCGTAGCGCGGAAAACCCTCGGAGGTTGATTAAGTCACGGGATATTACGTTCTTTGAAAATAACTTTTCAGGATTGAAAGAAAAATCTGTTCAACCTGAAGTTGTTTTAAGACCTAATGTCATTAATCTTTTTTCACAAACTTCTTCAGATACCACATCGCCACAGGAGATTTCTATCTTCTCTGCTTCTACTTCTTCACCTACTTCAGAAAGTGTTAACATGGAGCTAGAGCAAGTTGACGATTTTGTGGACGCGACTGATGAAGCTGGTGGGGTTGGTGACACGGAGTCTCTATATTTGGGTGAACAAGTTGATCTGTCCCTGATTCCTTCAGATGAACCTAACGATGTTTGTCCTGAGAGAAGATATCCTGAAAGAGTACGTAAACCTCCAGATTATTATTCATACGGTGCTCACGATGTCGATTTATTATATGATGATCCAAAAAGTTATCGTGAAGCTATTAATAGCGATGATAAAGATAACTGGATCTCCGCAATGAAGGATGAGTACAATGCCTTATTGAATAAGCAGACTTGGACATTAGTGAATAAACCAAATAAAAAGGTTATTCCATGTAAATGGGTGTTCAAGATAAAGAGGGACGCGAACGGTGCAATAGTCAAGTATAAGGCGCGACTAGTTGCGAAAGGTTTTAGTCAAGTTTGGGGGACTGACTATAACGAGACTTTTGCCCCTGTGGTTCGAAATTCATCTCTGCGTACCCTTATAGCGTTGGCGGCAGAAATGGATTTAAAGATCCAACACATGGATGTCGATACCGCATTCCTCAACGGGGATTTAGAAGAGGAGGTGTACATGCAACAGCCTGAGGGTTTTGCTGAGCACGGGGCAGAAGGTAAAGTCTGTTTGCTCAGAAAATCCATTTATGGTTTGAAGCAGGCAGCTCGAGCTTGGAATATCAAATTGCATCAAATTTTATCCAAAATTGGCTTTGCACGAACATCTGCGGAATCATGTGTTTACTTAAAAAGGTTTGGTAATGAAACCTTAATACTTGCAGTCTATGTTGACGATTTAATTGTCTTTTACAAAGAAAAAAATTTGTTTGACGCTGTCAAAAGGGAACTGAAAAAATTTTTCTCACTAAAAGATTTAGGTGAATTATCGTATTGTTTAGGGTTAAATATTAACCAAGATAAGAACAAAATCGTGGTCAGTCAGAAGACGTATATCCAGGCTGTGTTGGAGAGGTTTAATATGCGAGATTGCAAGGAGATTTCTACACCTTTGGAGAATAACAAGTTGGAGAAAGGTAATCCAACATCTCTTGGTGAATATCCTTACCAAAACTTGATAGGATGTCTCATGTACTTAGCTGTGAATACGAGACCCGATATAGCTTATGCCACAAGCTATTTAAGCCAGTTTAATAACTGTTATGATAAGAGACATTGGTTGGCAGCTAAAAGGGTGTTACAGTATTTGAAAGGTACTATGGATTACTGTATTACTTACAGGAAAGTCGGTGTACGTCTGTGTGGATACACGGATGCTGACTGGGCGAACTGTGTACATGACCGTCGGTCGTACACTGGTTACTACTTCACGCTAGCAGGTGGACCTATTAGCTGGGAGTGTAAGAAGCAGCCGACGGTAGCCTTATCATCTACAGAAGCTGAGTATATGTCCTTGACCAGTGCTGCAAAGGAGGCTATTTTCCTCAGACGGTTAGTGTGTGACATTACTGGTTATGCAGATAGGGTGTTGCTATACAACGATAGTCAAAGTGCACAGAAACTTGTGCTCTATCCAGTCCACCACAATAGAACCAAACACATTGATACGAGATATCATTTTATTCGTGAAAAGGTTACTGAGGGTCTTATAGATATAAAGTTTATACCTACGGATAAAATGATGGCCGATGTTTTAACAAAGCCCTTAAGGCGCATCGCTCATCTTAGGTGCATTGTTAATATGGGTTTAGTGATAAATAGGTAGAATAATTTTCTATTTATTTATTTTTCGTCGGTTTATGTTTTGTTTTTCTGTTTAGTCTGGTAGTAATGTTGTTCTTTTCTATTGTGTTTAACATTACTACTTTATCTTTTTATTTCCATTAAGGGCGGATGTTGTAAAACCTATTAGTTTGATACTTTTTGTTAGGTTTTGTTGTCACATTGTAATGTCGATAAAAAGTTAAGTTTAAAATTCTGTTCTTACGTTTTGAAGTTTAATATAGCAACCAAATCAAATCGTACACGTTTACTAAGTTTTTCATTTTCGTATATTTCCACAGTATTTAGATTCTTCAGACCACAATTACAACAAGTTTATAATATGTTTGGTGCAACAATAGTTTAAGATATAATAAATAAAAATTGCTAAAGAATCTTAAGCTATTTATACTTGGTTTAAGCAATTTTTATGACTATTTTTGCCATTACTGTGTCAATGAAAATTAATGCGATCTAGCGAAACGATAAATAAAAAACTGCACATATCCGGATTGGCAAACGCACCGAAATTAAAGAATTTGTGTATTGTATTGTTGCTGTTGTTCAGTGTTTTAGTGGAAGTAGAATACAGCCGTTCGATACCTCCGTTTTGTACCTACATATACAGAAGAGTGCGGCCTTTAACAGTTCTGCAAAAAAGTCCACGACACTATATCCACCCTGTTTCTTCGTTTGCCATTTGAGCTCCAAGGCCTCGGTGCCTTTTTAACATAGTCCCGCTTTTACCTTGCATTACCATCGTGCGCTCCCGAAATTATTTACCAAAAGTAAAGGCAAGAAACAAACTTGATTTTGATGAGAATATATACTTTATTTCTTCGTTATTTTTCAGGCCATGGGTGTTGTCAGTACATCAAGTGTAAGTCTGAAATGATAATTATGTATCTCAACAAGAATGGGCACAAACAGTATTAATATTATTTTGCAAATTAAAAACCTCATTCATTAGGGGCAAAATAATTTTAATACTGTTTGTTTCTTATTCATTTATTATATGTTCAATGGTTAATATGTTTTAATATTCCACCATTTTTCAAAATCTACAATGTTATCTAATCTCGAGGACGAAGCAACGAAGTATAATTGGAGATTAAACGAACTTACCCGAAGTGAAGTTCTATCCAAATTATACGAGTTGCTTCGTCTGAAGGGATTAGTTCCCTCCCAACCCTATAACTCCTAATATCTTAAGTGAAATATTAAAAAGGTTCCAGGCTTTCAAGGTCACGCTCACATACTGCGTTAGTGACGCTGCATTTGAGTGTGATCGTTTTATTTGCTTGTATTGACATCTATCCGGAAAACGTGATGGTTACGGTAGCTAATATTTCTTCGAAACTCTGGCATCACAGACTAGGTCACCTGTACCGCGCCTTTATAACATCTACGCCGTATTCCAGCCAAAGCCATTTAGTATTCCTCATTAGACATAAACCCTTGTGTAGCTACCATTAATCCCTACCCCAATAGAATAAAGAAATGAGTCGAAACGCCAAATAATTTAGTTAAAATTTCTTTTGATTGCAGTGTTTGGGACCTAGATGCTTTGCGAATGTAAGTTATAGAATATCCAATCTTAAACCTTGATGATTTTACATTGGGTTGTCGATAGCTGCTAACAATACAGAGAATGCAAAGTTCAATTAGTACTTACGCTAAAATTACAAGTACTTATTTCTTCAAGTTGACAATAAATAGTAATTTAAAAAATCTGTATCTAATACTACTCGTACAAGTAATATAAGCTTTTAACGTTTGAATATTTTTAGACATATTTTTTAATATTCTGAGCAGTGATGGCCCAGTACTATTCGGTCCAACTTACGAAGTTGCAGTTCGTGGGTTCCAATCCAGCCAAGCGCATTACTTTTTATAATTTATTCCGATTCGACGCCGAATTAAAGAAAAAACGACCCCATCTGGCGAAGAAAAAAGTGCTGTTTCACCACGACAACGCACCGGTTCACACGTCTGCCGTTGCCATGGCCAAATTGGTCGAATTACGCTACGAATTGCTGCCCCATCCACCGTATTCTCCAGATTTGGCCCCTTGTGACTTCTTTCTGTTTCATAATCTGAAAAAATCACTCGCCGGGAATAGATATGGATCGAATGAGGAGGTCATCGCCGCCAGGGAGGCCTATTTTGCAAAGTTTGACAAAAACTATTTTTTAATACAGTTGCATGAAAATTGACATTTTATGGGGGAGTTTTCTGTGCGTAAAATGCAATTTCTCGCACTAGTTAAATAAAAAACCGTACTACCAACATAATAAATTAATATGGGCTCTCTATGCAACCAAAGAGACTTTAGTCTAATCTTTTTTCATTTTTACTAAAGTATTAATTCAATATTTTTTTCTTCGTTACAAGACTGATAATAATCATGCAAAAAAAAAATGAAATTTGTTATTTATTTGTTCAAATAATAAAGCAATATTAGTATCGACATAAACAAACTATTGGCTGTATGAGTACACTGCCTTTGCGTATGATGACAAAAAATATACTTGGCGCCATTTTCGTAAAATTTTCTACGCTAAGTGAAGTTTTGTTTGCAAAAAGTAAATAATTATAAAAATGAGTGACACGGAAGAAAATATTTTTGATTTCACTCCACCGGAATTGGATTTATTAGCCCAAAATGCTAGTGAATGCACTTTACCGGAAAAATCAAAAAACCTATACATGAGTGCATATGAAGATTTTCTAACCTGGAAAACAAATAAAAATGCAGTTTCGTTTTCTGAAAAAGTACTTTTAGCTTACTTTTATGAGATGTCTACGAAATACAAACCTCATACCTTGTGGTCTAAATTTTCCATGATCAAAAGTATCTTGAAAATCAAAAATAACGTGGATGTAAGTAAATACGCAACATTGGCTGCTTTTTTAAAAAGAAAATCCGATGGCTTTCAGAGCAAAAAATCCAATATATTAACGTCAAATGATATCGAAAGATTTCTCAATGAAGCTCCAGGTGATCAATATTTGGCAACAAAGGTTGCGCTGATTTTCGGCGTAGTTGGCGCATGTCGCCGCGAGGAACTATCTAATATAACCTTAAAAGACATCGAGACACACGGTGAAAATATGATGCTAATCAAGATAACGAACACTAAAAATAAAATTTTAAGAAGTTTTGTTATTGATGGGGAATTTTTTAAAATTGTGAAAAAGTATGAAGCCCAAAGATCACACAAAGGAAAAAGCGATCGCTTCTTCCAAAATTACCAAAAGGGCAAGTGTACAGCACAATCTATCGGTATTAATAAATTCGGCAACATGCCTAAACAAATCGCAAAATTTCTCGGTTTGCAAGATGCTGAGAGTTACACCGGGCACTCTTTCAGGCGGACCTCTGCCACTATGTTTGCAGATGCTGGAGCTACTTTAACCTCAATAAAAAGGCTAGGAGGGTGGAAATCAGATAAAGTGGCTGAAGGCTACATTGAGGATTCATTTAACAATAAGCTTGAAACAGGAAAAAAAATAACACAGTCAATTAAAATAAAATCAACACCTCCACCGAACAATATTGAAGAGATTGTTTTACCATCTACCTCTACTGACTTTACAAACTCTCCATCAACAACCAAACGCCGCCGTTGTACAACACCTATTCCTATTTATCATATGAAATCAACAATAGTTTGTCTCAAACACTAAACTTACCGCCTAAGACTGCGCCAGTCAACATTACAAAATGTTCTAATTTTAATGTTTATGTTAATTATAATTTTTGTAAAAAATAAATATTTTTTATTATTAAAATTTTTATTTCTTCGCAACTGTATTAAAAATAGTTGTTCAATACACGTGCGAATCTGTCTTTATAACTCGTTCCAGCTATTGACCCTCGCCTACGGCTCGGCTCAAAAGTTGGAACTCGTTTATAAAGACAGACTTCTCGCACTTGTATCGAAAATAACTATTTCGGACGGGTTAAAAAAGTTGGAGCATCGCTGGGCTAAGTGTATCGAACTAAAAGGAGACTATGTTGAAAAATAAATTGCCACTTTCCCAAAATTTTCGTTTACTTTTTGTAGGCTAAGTATTTATTGAATGACCCTCGTAACTAATGAGTGTCCAGATGATCGGGTGATCATAAAAAAAAAATCAAGAAAAATGCGGCGATCAGGTTTAATGTGTTCGGGACACTAGTTTTACAATCCTGCATGAAACCTGGCAAATGGCAAAAAGAAGTGTTGGCATAGACGAGAAACTTAAAATAATACGAAATGTGGCTTCCATACTTTTGAACGATATAAAATGGACTGCTTTTGATTTATCTGAACCCCAGACAATTTCCTTAAAGAAAGTGAGGATATTATACCAAAAACTTAATTGACACTTTTAGAGGAAATGATACTGTTTTGAAAATTTAAATAAGATTTAGACCGACCATTCATGCTGATAAACGTGCTGACAGAGTTAGCTCCAACAGATGCTATTTTCTTACGACTAAAAAGGTGACCAAACATTTAAAGACAAACAAGAAAGTCCGTTTTGAATGAGATAAATTTTGTTCGGTTAACACGACTATACACAGTGGTTGAAAATGTACATTATACGCTCAGATCAAAAAAAAATTGATCTGAGATTATACGTTACAAATATTATGAAATAAGTTACTTAAAAAGAGGGTACCATAAAAAAGGAAAATGATAATAAAAACAACAACACAAACAATATCAGTTTAATGAAATCGTGAATGAAAATCATTACAAGCAGAGGGGCTAAAAGTCCTTAACATTAATCATAATACAAATAGTCAAATGGTTTCTAAATTGCCAATTCATATTTATCAGACAATTGAATAAGGAATCGTAAATGAAATGATTGCTCTGAAGTATAACTTTCAAATCCTAACAAATCATTTTTAATTTTTCAGTGCACGGGCGATGGGTGCATAGCATTGGTAATTAAATACATATTCTGAATGCGTAATGATCTTGTATTTTTCGACAACAGCTCTCTTCTGTTTTTAGAGATGAAAAATACCCTATATCCGTGTCGGTACTCCTGACAACGTATATGCAAAATTTCGGTTTGCTTTCGGGACGATCGATTCTGTAGGTAGTTTGAGCGTGAAAAGGTAAAAAACAAAAATACTCGCATTTATGACATAATCAATTTAGATATGATTTTTTTTAATTTCTCAATCAGAAGACGCCGTTTTTGTCCATTTAATGAAAAAAGTACCTGCCTTTTGCAACTGTCAAGAAACAAGTTATGAGTTATCAAAATTAATCTCGTTTGATTTAAACGGGACCAATAAAGTCAATTTAAAGGAAAAACCTAAAACAATTAATATAAAAGGTAAATGTTACAACTTATTAGGCGGTACTGAAAATACAGGGTCATGATTTGAGTGCATTCCTGAAAATTCCAATCTTTAAAATATACTATTTCACGGCCTTATCCATTTTTTTGGGTTCAAATCATAAATAACTCACGGTCAAGTCATTGCGTAATTATGATGATATTTTTTACGTAAACTTTGCGTATGACTATAGAAACATTTTTTTATATATATTTCTCTATAAGGCTCTCAAACCAGGCTTGTTCCAGTGAGTGAAAGAGACAGAGCTATACAAGTCGTCTAGCGCCACCTCGTTTACTCACTGGAACAAGCCTGGTTTTAAGACGTCATAATACGGCCCCTGATGTACCTAATTAATATTTTATCCATTTGTTTCTTCTAAAATGCCTCTCGCCTCACAAAAAACCAACACCTTTGTTTACCTCGATACACGCTAAGCGACTAGCTAGGCGTCAAGCCAGCAATGCGGCCGTTCGCAAACATGCTAGAACGTTCGTTATACTAAGCTACTCGCTAGGTGACGCTAGGCTCTAGTCGCTAAGCAAACCGCCTGTCTGTGCGGACGTAACCTAAGAGTTCTACATTTTATTGAGATTTGTGTTTTTTATTTTATGTTTGGACGTTGCCCACGGCGCCGGACGTCGCGAGACGATCTCCGGCCACCGTAGGCGCGGGCATGCGGGCGGCGAGTAATGGGCGACTCGCTGTCCGAACATGGACCATGCCCGGGTCGACGGCGCGTTGTGTTCCACGCGCGCCTCAGAGTGTCAGCATAGTGACGGGGCCTGTAGAGGGCCAAAGCCTGCCGGGGTCGCGGGACCAAGGGATTACCGTGACCCCGGTACGTAAAGGGCTAGTGAAGGACACCGTGGATTTTAGTCAGTACAAGTCTGACAGTCCCTCCCGCCCTGCCCTGGGAGGGAGGACTCATTTGATGATTTTACCACGATAAAAAAAAAAAAAAAAAAAATGTTTGTAGGTATTTTAACAATTAAAAAGCACCTGAAAATGGCCTACTTGAAATTTGATTTTGTATATTATTACAAAACTGACTTAATAATTTTCCTATTCTGAAATCATGGTTACCCTAAAATACTTCGTGTGAAAAATTAAAAATGGATTAAAAAAAAGTACTACTTATAAATTTTAGTTAATTTCTTAAAACTTTCCAGCAAATTTATTCAAACTCGGAGCCTGCACATAGCCGTTAAAAACCAAAAATATAAGGGCTCTCAGTTCAGACGCTATCCGAAAAAGCGATTGCCATTTTACCTTTCAACAGTTACTTTCTATGTCATTATTTATTTTTAGGAATTCGAGGCGATACCCCCCGCCCATGAATGTACGGTTGCTGATTAAGCTAGGCCCTTAACGAGTGGCACACGAAATTCGTGTTAAAGACTGAACAATAACGTGGGGGAACGACCTCTATTTGAGTCTCTAAAAGCAGCATTTCACACATTGTATAAAGTTGCCTTGTTATTCCAACAGTGCGAAGGAGCAGATTGTAAATCAGAGGTAAATAATAACAAATAGATACATCGAACCACTACGCTAAGAAAATACAAAATTGGAACCTAAATTATCGTCATTTTACTTTGATAATCTGTTACCTTATCGATCTACGATATGTCCAAAAGAGACCGATTCGAGACCCCGATTATGTGGTCCAAAAAATTATAAGAGAAATCAAGAAACTGTTCAAAGTGTGGACGAAAGCCTTTTTTTACTTAATTGGTATTATAATTATCTACCTAAGAAAATACATATCAAATCATCATCTGCGTAACCTTTTCTCAACTATGCTGTATGTGCTGATTACCATTATTTTTAATTGAAATATTACGTTAATAACATATTATAGTGTCGCGCAAAAGCTTGCCAAGCACATGTAAGTATTAATAGCTCTAAAGTTCTATCATGAACCCCCAGACCGACATTAGTTTGTATGTGGTGTACTTGCTAGTTTTAAAACAATGAACTTTTTTAGAGTGTACATTCAAAAGGCAGGTCGCGTTTAACGGAGCCGACTTGCCGGTAGTGAGCTGCTTCATAGAACGCGCCTCTACCGCCTCTCTACCCGCTGACTTTCGAGTCCAAAGTCATACACGATCAAGGATCCGCCACAGCTGCAGCTGCTTTACATGCACCATCACCAGCAGAAAAAAATAGAGCAACGCGCCAAGAATACCTTAATAAACTCTAGGGAATTTAAAACATTTACGAGGGCGACTTCGAAGCTAATACAGACGCATAAGGCTGCAAGTACATTGTAAATTTTTAAAATTGACACAGTTAATCATTTTGTTTCTAGTGCGCAGGCCCCGGTTGTGATGCTATGGTAAGAACATTTTTAACCATTATTATAATGTTTAGGCTCAGAATGTGCCTATCCCAAAATGTCACTCGGTTTCAAAGTTCTTCTCCATAACCTTTGCTATAGCTAAAGTCGACTAACGTCAGCCAACAGATACTCGTAACGATGTTCGACTATAAAAACTTTACTACAGTTTAACAGTTTTGTTACTAGAGAAGGAAAAGTATTTGAATGTGGCATATGATCGAACATGATTATCAGCATTAGTGTCTCCCACGCTGGGTTCATTGGCATACAATAAAACGATATTTAATTCTAACAATTTTTAATTTTTTCAGTGTTACGGACGGCTTTGTAAACGCTCTTTAGCGTGATTTCCATTCACCTTTCATTCATGACCTACCGAAAACCAAATCTTGATAAAACAGTCTGTCGACTGTGACCGAACTGAATATAATTCTGAAAAATCCTTATTGCGTTATATTAATCATACAGCAGAAACAAATACTCACAGAGATGTTAAAGGCCTCATGAATCAAATCGCCTTTTAAAACATTGAAGGAACAATGTTTCTCAGAGAACCAATCCGAGTTTATGAAGGCATAATTTAGATTGACCAAAAGAAAATCATTAATTCGCATTTCTAAACATTTCATCCATCCAAGTAAGGTTTACTCATCGAAAAATGTACAATAGAAAAATAAAAACCAACCACGAGTACCAAAAACCGGATTCTGAAAAATATGGAGCTTAACAAAACTAGAAAATGTCGCCATCACCAATGCTGACTAGACGCCGGGCTAAACAGCAGCTACAAGAGACTCACCTACCATCTACGGGCTCGTCGCCGAGCTCCGCCACGCAGCCGCCGAGACGCCCCCGTGAACATCCGTTTCACCGGTAGTTGCAGCCGCGTCAAGCTCAAGCGGTGGGTGCCTGTCAGTCACACTGAGGGCGATTGGACCCGGGAAATTGAACGAGCGTGTGATCAGATTACCGAAATGGGGGCAATTACCATCAGCCACCAAGGCGTAGCTTGTGCAGTCCATCCGTTGCCTAACTGGAAATCACCAGGGCCGGATGGGCTGCATTATTTCTGGATAAAATGGTTTAAAAGATCACACGTTCGTTTGGCATCCCAATAAGCCTTTGAGCCAGGGTCGCTGTCCCAATTCTTGACAACAGGAGTAACCCACCTTCTCCATAAATCGGGTAGTACTGCGGTCCTCAAAAATTATAGACTGATTACTTGTCTACCAACGGTATATAAAGTTCTTACATCCATATTGAGAGTTAAAATCACTCAACATATTGTGACTAATTCTTTCATGTCTGCCTCTCAGAATGGATGTAGGAACGGGTCCCGCGGTACTTAGGAGTTCCTCCTTTCCATTGATATGGCTATTAGCCAACAGGTTCGTCGCTCCCGAAATGATCTGTCCGCATGTTGGATAGATTACAAGAAGGCCTATGATTCGGTACCCCATACATGGCTCATGAGGTATGGGGACCTGGAGAACAGTCCTTCGCTATCCAGGATGTCGACAGATCCGAGGTAGCAGCGAACCTATAAGGATTGAGCGCGGCATATTCCAGGGTGATAGTCTGAGTCCTTTGTGGTTCTGTCTGGCGTTGAACCCGCTCAGCACATTGCTGGAGGGTTCGGGGCTAGGATATCGGTTGAAGAGAGGTGTTCAGGTCATATTTCACCTTCTTTACATGGATGATCTGAAACTCTTAGACCCCAACAACTTGCAAATAATGAAGCTACTGAAGGTAACAGAAACTCTCAGTAACTCCATCAGGATGGAATTTGGTGTGGACAAATGTACAGTCATGCATGTGAAGCGAGGGGAGATTACTTTGGGTAGGGGAGATTGGAATCAGAGGGAACTCAACTCTCGGATTCCATACACCTTAGATCCCTCTCTTCAACAGAGACCTACAAATATTTGGGTATTCGGAAGTATTAGGCATCAATAATACTGACATGAAACAATCGTTGAGGGAGCGCTTCTTTGGCCGCCTGAATAAAGTACTTAACAGTCTTTTATCGGGTGGCAATAAGGTGCGCGCTTTCAACGGTTGGGTCATGCCGGTATTTATGTATTCTTTTGGTATACTCAAATGGACTCAGACGGAACTTGACGCCCTGGATAGGAGAGTCCGTTCACAGCTGACTGCAAATCGGATGCATTATCGGTGATGAGACTGAATATCCCACGGAAGTGCGGAGGTCGTGGCTTCTTAAATGCTAAGACCCTGCACAACCGTGAGGTATGCAGTCTCGGGGAATATACTAACAACAACACTGTCCAACGCCATCGAACAACGAATGCTTTGGAAGGCAGACACTGACGCGTTAATACAGGACGTATACGAAGAAAACAAAGTCTGTACATGTTTGTCTTTAAGTTGCAAATAGAAGTAAATACTGGGATATGGAAATAAGGAACAGTCTTTTTAAAAATGTGCAGCACAATAGAAGAAAACTTGTCATTTATTTTGATTAAGGCATTATTGGTTCAATTAGAACGAAATAATTTGACATTGCCACAATTTATAAAAAAAGTAATATTTTAGAGTTAACGGTTCGTAGGTAATTAAAGAGTATTCAAATTTCTTATTTTTTTATTTATAACGATTTAATAACATTTATGTTTGTAAAATAATTACTTTAAATCAAGCGATTATGCAAAGAAATGAATGTGATTGTACTATTTTTTTTTTTGCTTACCCACTTCGATACAAATAATCACACGTCACACATGATGTGTAAGAGCTAATTGCTAAAATGAATCGAATTATGATTAAAGTAAGTCAGAAATGAAAAGGGTACAATATGCGAAAGGGACATTTTGCGAAGTGGACATTATGCAAAGAGACATTCTGAGAAAAGGACATTTTGCGACCAGTGGACATTTTGAAAAGTGGACATTCTGCGTCGGAGCCCATGACTTCAGGAGTGCGGACTTGAATGAATTGCAGCCCAAATGCAATAAAGCTTTTGAAAACTTAAAGGTCCAAATTGTAAATCACACGAATCATCAATCAATCAATGAAAATGACATACAACCAAAAATCGAACTACTCCACAAAGAAAATGACAAAGATGTTTCTTTACCTTTAATAAACTTTTATAATGACTTAATACAAACCGAAAAAAGTTGAACCATCAGATAACAAAAATGAATATTTCTTACCGGAATTGAACAGTACATTAAAACGACTTCTGAAAAAAATTCCACTGTGGGGTTGCGTTATGAACAAACATTTCATAAATGCCAAACAATATCATCAAGCTCAAATGTTGAAAATCATTTCAAAGATTTGAAAACTATACACTTTGATACAAAAAACCAACGCGTGAGATTAGACGACTTTTTAGTACAGCACCATGGTTTTATAAATGGAGCTGTAAAACTTAGTTCCAGTGACGTTTAGCACAGAATAGATCTAAGCAAACGAGCTCAACAAACTGTGCGAACACAGAAGTTTAAAACCAAAACCAATTTATATTTTACAAAACGGCAACGTAGCAAATTCCTAAACCGCTGAGAACAGGACTATAATAACAAACACATGTGCTTTCGATTCTGTTTCACAAACGTTTGCGATAGCTTACAAAAATAGACAAACATTTAGCGATCCTGTAAATGCATAGATTAATAAAGGAGAATTTCATGATTTCTTAACATTAATTACAGAATTATCGAATGCCAAGAATTGTGGTAAAAAAATATATGAACTGAGAACGAAATTGCTCCTTCAACTTTTTAAACACTGTTCATATAATACTACCAAATATTAGATGAAATATGTAAAAGTAGCTTATTTGTTTCTGCTATTAGACAAAGAGTTTGCTATAAAAGTATGTGCACAAGTCATGCAGATGAAAACAAATTATACAATTGCAAGTATTTGTCGTTGAACTTGGATTTAATAAATACTAAAGGTATCAACCACCTACAAGAAGCTTGCGAATCATGTTTAAGAACAGAATTTACTCCAGAGTGTCATATTTGTTGCGCTGGAAATATATCATTCAGATACAATGTTAAAGATATTATCATTTATGAACTTCATGTCGTGTGCGCCATGTTGGATGATCTGTCTCGTAACATTGAACTAAATAATAAGGAGTACACAATTCTGTCTACTCCTTTAACTAGAGACTATTTACCGGCTGAGACTGAGTGACGTCCGTATGGAGTGACGTCCTTCACATCCTTACGGAGAAATGGCTGCTACTTAACTTGCATAATTTACATAGTTGGAAAAAATCCATATGTCTCAATAGAAGACAGGTCTCAGTACCAATTAAAAATAAATTTGTGGTGTGGGGTTTTTAATCGTCAGACTGTGGGTCCTGTCGAGCTTCCGCCTTCATTAAATACAAATTACCGCCGGAAGTATCGTACAAAAGTTACACCCCGGAGATATTTTAAGACATGTTGATTTTTGCAACTGGTTACAAAAACAACATATCAAAAAATTGACAACTTTTTTTACCTAATCTTTTAATTTTATTTTATTGTTTATTTACCCGACAAATATTGTTTTTGTAATGTACTAATCATAATAATACACCAATCTTTTAATGGATAAATAACCGAAGTGCACCAAATAGTCCGATCAACGAGGATGTTGGTTGTATAAAGACTTCCGAAAAATTCCTCCAGCACTGAAATTTGGTATATGATGAAAGTAGGTGACACAGATTATAGATGCACAATGAAAATGGCTTCTTAAGTAATTCAAAACTTTTTCCCTTTTTAAACATCATTATTTGATGTCAAATCAATCAAATTATGTTTAAAAAGGAAAAAAGTTAACAAACGTATGGATTTAAGGATAAGAAATCACATAAAAAAATTAAAAACGGCAGAGCAATTTATCACTAGAAGTTACAGCGCAGTTACAGTTTGAGGCCGAGATATTTTTCAGAGTTATAAATAAGCAATTTTCTTTTTTTGGTAAAAAAGTTGTGCTTATTGATATCTGTAATCTGTATCACCTTATTTCATCATATTCCAAAACATATAGATTATTTTTAACCGATTCCCAAAAAAGAGGCTCTCGGTTCGCCCCGTATGTTTAATGTATGTATGTTTGTCCACGATTATCTGGCTTTTAGCTAAACCGATATTGATGCCCGTTTTCAGTTAATCGTTCTCCACTTTTTGGAGAAGGTTTTAGTATATAACAACTATGGATATCTCGTGACGTTTTCCGCATGACTCCATTATCGCTTACTTGGATGCCAGATTTTTAAAAACGCCGATTATTTAAAAAGAAATCGAATCCCACCAAAAACATTAAAATAATGTAAAAAAATGCCAAGTCTCTCGATGCAGTCTTTCCATCGTAAAAAGTTTTGAGATCTCATAGAAGCCAAGTCCTATTCAAATTATTTTGTAGTTATAAATCAACATTTAGTAATTGTATCAATAGTTTTCTTTATATTATAATTATAGTGACTTGGCAATGAGCACCAATTAAAAGCTGCTTGCTGCCTGGAATTATGTGCAAATGTTACTGACGAGACCTGTGATCAGATCACTACCGACTACATGCTCCAATGCAATAATAAAAAATAAGTACCTTACGGGCCATCGCTTTATGAAAGTAAATGAACCGAGAGTACACTAACACTAGTGTTTGCGTACACACTTGTGCAATTGTGCATTATAATTTATGTCCTGCGCAGTTTACTAGTCTTGGATGAGACTGACTGCCGTTGCCGAAATTCGGTTGGGACGACACGGATAAACCAAAAGAAAATTAATTTTGTGATATTAATGTTTACGCATGCGGTGTGTGACTTTCAACTCCAAATATGCCGTTTTGTTTCTTCTTGTGCTCATTGCCAAGTCACTATAATTATAATATAAAGAAAACTATTGATACAATTACTAAATGTTGATTTATAACTACAAAATAATTTGAATAGGACTTGGCTTCTATGAGATCTCAAAACTTTTTACGATGGAAAGACTGCATCGAGAGACTTGGCATTTTTTTACATTATTTTAATGTTTTTGGTGGGATCTCATTTATTTTTTGTAAGTGTATTTCTTTCTTTTTTTTTAGGTGACCTCATAATTTCTTGGACTTCAGCTACTGCTTTGCTTAGAACCCATTCTCTATCTCTTTTGTTTCTTTTCAACGAGCTAAATAAACATAAATCTACTAACTTACAAAATAAATATAACTAAACTAAATAACACGTAAACAACTAGATATTGTAACTACCTATGTCTATGTTATATTAATAAACTATTCGCCTAAATAACTGTTTCAGTAACAATAATAAATCTACTATCTAATCCGGCTAACTTAAGTTCTCCGAATATAGCTACAATATTTTTTTAGTTTCGAAATGGTTTTTCATAGGTAGGTGGCGCTATCAAATGAAAATTATCGAATTATTTTAAAGTACTACTTATACTGCGCTCGGTAACGAAACCATAGCGCGATTCAGACAGGTACAACGCCATCTATCGAGCGCGCATACAATCGAAATTTATCGCAATACAATGGAGTTTTAGCTTTATTAATATAATGAATTATGAACTTTATGTATCAATTAATTATAGTCTATGTATTACATTTTTATTATTCTTTTCTATTCCATGTATTTATTCATCCAATTGAATACTTAAACAACGAACAAAGTTAACAATGCAGTCAAAATCCATACATAATGTTCTTGCCAAACCGCAAATATAAAATTGTTTTCTATGGTATATTATTTTTTAATGTTTTTATAATTTTTCCTTTATATGTGGCTAATGACCTATCTTGGTGCAAAATTTGAAGTTTCTAAGTCTGCTAGAAGTACCTTAGATTTTTGATGATCGGTCAGTGAGTCAGTGAGTCAGTGAGTGAGTGACAAAATGGTGTAACTTTGATCGACCGTAACTCCTGAACTATTAATTCAATTGGCATGTAATTTCGAACTTAAGCTTGTTCTAATGCCTACTATTATTCACCGAAAACCTAAACTCCTAGCTTTGTCCACGTCGAAGATATAGGGGGGGCGAAACAGCCGCGAATCGCATCGAGAAAAGATGGTACGGCCGTGCCCGTTTTGCTCGAGACTTGGCTGGGGCACTGCCGTGCCCCCAGATATCACACTCAACTAAAAAGGGTAAAAAGTTTTTTTTTTATGAGAATGTTGTAGAATTGTACAGTATTCTGTAGAGCTGAAACAAGAAATGATAACAAACATGTTTTCACTTGAATTCATACGGCCTTATTACAAAAACTAAATAAACCTTGGTTTAAACCTGGTCTATCAAGTCCAGGCTTATCTGCAGAGCCATGGTTTAAATTTGTCTGTATTACAAAACTAAGATAAAACGTCGACTTTAGTAACGCCATTTGAACGATTGTCTATACAATTAAATCCACAATGAGTAATAACAATTAAATCTACCTTGTTTCAATCCATTTTGGGTGAAAATAACACAAAAACTACAACACAATGAAAAATTTGCTATGAGAAACTTTGACATACCTTTGACAGCTACTACTGTTAGACCATGGTTTATCGCAAAACCACGATTTGTAATAATCTTTGTTTAAACCGTAGTTTTACAAGATTAAACTTGGGTTTTTAGTTAAACCCCTTTTTGTAATAAGGTGGATTACGTTTAGTGCTGCAATCAAAAAATCACGCAGAAAGATACAATCACGATGACGCAGTTAAACTCAACACTTTCTTCCCGACCACAAACGGATAGAATACAAAAACCAATAACTTTTTGAATTTTGGACCTTGAAGTTAAACATTAACAGCTGATCGGTTCTTCAAGGTTAAGCTTAGCTTGCCAATGTGGATGACAATTTATTGCATAGCAAGTTTGCCCCGAGCACGTGCTTCTTAAAACTTCAGCCATTGGCACCGGCTGTCATTTGTGGATCTTCGTCAGTTGTTTTACATTAAATATTTAGTGCCCAGCAAATTGATGCAGTGGCTGGACCGTGTGTCACTGGATACCACGTAGAAGAGAAAGAATTTTTTAAAAGGAAACGATTTCAAACAAAAAAGTGAAAAATTACTTTTCTTTGGATGTCGGGTTATGCATTATTGTTTTATGAAAACCTTTTACAGGATGTAAAGAACTCTTTTCTGAAAACCCCATCAAAAACGCGAGATAATCACGGACAAAAATACATACACGTCAAACTGAGAACTGCCTTTTTTGAAGTCGGTCAAAAACCACTAGCGATAAAAATATATAATATATAGTATGTTTAATTGTATAAAAAAAAAACAAATGAACCAAACAACTCAAGTATACCCTCAAAACGTTGAGTGCATTGAAATGAGAACAATAAAAGAAGACATCGTATGTTATTCATTGGTGAAATATCATCAATGAATAACATGCATGGATTCCACTGTTGTTCTCATTTCAATCAAAAAACGAAATAAATAAATAACTCATGCCTCTCGAACAACCTATTAAGGACAGCAGGAACTAAAAATAATAATAAAATAAATAAATAATAATTAATTCAGAAACACATTTCCACAGCCTATAAACTTACAACCAACTTCAAAAACAATACAAAAAAGTGTAAAGTAACTTTTCTTTCGGAAGTAGGTGGCAAAAGTCTATGAAATCAAAAACATAGCCACAGATTTCCGTTTTCGTTTTGTGTTTGTTTTTGACGGTGATTACTTTTTTTAGAAAAAAATATTTGTTTTATCCTTTTTAGTTTTACTCAACAAACTATTCGTGACCGTGTTTAAAAATCGGCCATCCAAGTTACCAATTACGGACCCATGCGGACGTTTCTAAAGATAGGTATAAGGTTTTAGTTAGTATACGACAATAATGGATGTAAATCGGATATCGTTCTATACTAAAACCTCCAGAATGTAACGAATAGTTTTCTGAAAACCCCTTCAGAATTACTTCAGCCAAATGCGAAATAATTACGGACAAAAATACATATGGTTCGAACTGAGAACCTCCTTTTCTTTAAAGTAAGTTAAAAACCACTAGCGATAAAAATATATATAATTGTTTAAAAAAAAACAAACAACTCAATTATATCCTCAAAACGAACGTGTTTAGTGGATGTATGTGTGAAATAAATTACATACATACGAGTCGAACTGAGAACCTTCTTTTTTTAAGTCGGTTAAAAACCACTAGCGATAAAAATATAAAATATATATTATGTTTAATTGTATAAAAAAAAAACAAATGAACCTAACAACTCAAGTATACCCTCAAAACGTTGAGTGCATTGAAATGAGAACAATAAAAGAAGACATGCATGTTATTCATTGGTGAAATATCATCAATGAATAACATGCATGGATTCCACTGTTGTTCTCATTTCAATCAAAAAACGATATAAATAAATAACTCATGCCTCTCGAACAACCTATTAAGGACAGCAGGAACTAAAATAATAATAAAAGAAATAAATAATAATTAATTCAGAAACACATTTCCACAGCCTATAAACTTCCAACTTCAAAAACAATACAAAAAAGTGTAAAGTAACTTTTCTTTCGGAAGTAGGTGGCAAAAGTCTATGAAATAAAAAACATAGCCACAGATTTCCGTTTTCGTTTTGTGTTTGTTTTTGACGGTGATTACTTTTTTTAGAAAAAAAAAATATTTGTTTTATCCTTTTTAGTTTTACTCAACAAACTATTCGTGGCCGTGTTTAAAAATCTGCCATCCAAGTTACCAATTACGGACCCATGCGGACGTTTCTAAAGATAGGTATAAGGTTTTAGTTAGTATACGACAATAATGGATGTAAATCGGATATCGTTCTATACTAAAACCTTCTCCAGAATGTAACGAATAGTTTTCTGAAAACCCCTTCAGAATTACTTCAGCCAAATGCGAAATAATTACGGACAAAAATACATATGGTTCGACTGAGAACCTCCTTTTCTTTAAAGTAAGTTAAAAACCACTAGCGATAAAAATATATATAATTGTTTAAAAAAAAACAAACAACTCAATTATATCCTCAAAACGAACGTGTTTGGTGGATGTATGTGTGAAATAAATTACATACCTACGAGTCGAACTGAGAACCTCCTTTTTTGAAGTCGGTTAAAAACCACTAGCGATAAAAATATAAAATATATATTATGTTTAATTGAAAAAAAAAAAATGAACCAAACAACTCAAGTATACCCAAATGAGAACAATAAAAGAAGACATGCATTTTATTCATTGGTGAAATATCATCAATGAATAACATGCATGGATTCCACTGTTGTTCTCATTTCAATCAAAAAACGAAATAAATAAATAACTCATGCCTTTCGAACAACCTATTAAGGACAGCAGGAACTAAAAATAATAAAACAAATAAATAACCATTAATTCAGAATCACGTTTACAACATGCTCAAATTTAAAAAAAAATGAACCGACTTCAGAAACAAGTGTAAAAGTAGGAAGTAGGTGGCAAAAGTCTATGAAATAAAAAATATAGCCACCGATTTCCGTTTTCGTTTTGTGTTTGTTTTTGAAGGCGATTCCTTTTTTTTAGAAAAGTTATTTAATATTCGTGAGCGTCTTAAAAAATAGGACATCCAAGTTAGCAATTATCGGGATATCCTTTATTGTTGTATACTAAAAAACCTTCTCCAGAATGTAACGAACGCTTTTGTGAAAACCACGTAAAAACGGTTCAGCCATACAAACATACAGGTCGAACTGAGAACCTCCTTTTTTTGAAGTTGGTTTAATATCTGGGTGTCACAATGACAGTGAGCAACAAAAAGGATTACTGTAACATAATTATTAGTTTTACCTGTTGTAACTTATAATTTAGGATAGGTGTGTTCTTGTGTTTGCCTCTTCAGCAGTTGTCAACACAAGTTTTGCCGCAAGACGGAAAACATACATAAGTACCACCCTCTTCCATGGTTCCAAGACCGCGGTACCGTTTTGAACATTCCCGCAACCCTGGGAGACATTGACCCTACCCTCGTCAGTTATGCTGACAGCTCTTTGAGGCGAGATTGAAACACAACGCACCATCGACTTATGTGAACATGATGTTGTGTTCGTCAAAAGATGAAGCACTTGATATCAAGACGGATGGGATCTACTTACTATGTCGCCCAGCTCATATAGACTGTTATAAGTGAATTGGTCGCAGGACTGTCTCATCAGGAAATAGTAACCCTGAAATGTAAAGGGCGTGCTCCTTCTGATCACGGTGGATTTGAGTCAGTACTGACCAACAGTCCCCGCCGCAGGGCGGGGCTCATTTAATGACTTACGACGATAAAAAAAAAATATCTCTAAGCGAATGAGGCGCAGATACTAATAAAACGCTTTATGATGACGGATTTATTAAGTTTTGATATCTTACTACTGTACAATATAAAATAATACTTATATGTAATGACAATCATGATGTTATATATATAGCAAAATGCACGGCATATATTAACGAATGAATTTAAATACAGTTTGAATAAATTCAACGGAATAGTCGTAATTATGAATAATACTTTGATATAAACTATCAAAATTACGTCGTTCATAATACAATTTAAAAACTATTTACCCACGATTATCATCAAAGTCTAGATAAAACCATTGGTATGTAATGAATCATTAAAATTATACTTAGCCAATAGCCATAATAAAAGTTTAGTGACTATTATTCTGGCTAATGCTCTGGACTGTAAAAGTCAGTGGTTGTACTTCGGTAGGAGCCTCGGTAGTAGGAGGAGCAGGAAAATGACCATGAGCTCGTCGATGATTCTGCAACGCGGTACCCTGAATCAAAAACAAATAAGCTGTCAATATTTTAAATAAATATGTATTTCGCACTATACAGACACTTCCGCGAGTACCGTAGAGCGCGAAAGCATCTGTACAAATTCTAGTGAATCCTGCATCATGAACGTTCGTAGAAATAAGTGCGTCGCAAGCGCTATTTAAGGAAATAACAGCTGGGGTGCTCACTTGTACCTTTTACATGTACAAGAGAGCGCCAAAAAGTATCGTACACTACGGATGCTTAATTCGTTAGGTTAGGTTAGGTGTCTAGCAATCGAGTGACGCTAACATAATATTAAAATATATTAATGTTAACCTGAAGGTTATACTGGTTAATACTTTTAATCAAATTATATCCAGATGCATTACATAATGTGGTAAAAGCCAGAAGCACCAGGTTAAAATTTAAAATCACCTGTATAAATCTGTCGCCGCATACTTCGCAAATATAAGGTCGGTCCCCAGTGTGTCGACGGATGTGCAGGTTGAGATCGTTGCTCTGCGAGAACGCTTTCTCGCAGTACGTGCACTTGTACGGACGCTGGCCAGTGTGCACTCGCATGTGTCGAGACAACTTATTACTCCGCGAAAATCCTACAAAAATAAGACTCGATATTGATAAATCGATAATAACGCGCACCTCAAGACTTTTATCATTCGTAGCATTACTCAAACTATGTTCGAGTCAGCTTCCAGCCAGAATACCAGTACTTTAACTGCCTATTGTACATCCACAACACTATTAATAGGTAAAATGATACACCCCTTTATAGGGTTAATTGTCATGATTTCGGGATCTTCAAATGAACATTAAACATGGACAAGCAAATATTATAGTAAACAATACACTACACATAACCTTATTTTTAAAAGGGCATACGCATTTATTGAATTTCAATAATTTTAATTTCCATGCTCTTGTTTTATCAAAAACATTTTGAAAGACTCACTATGATCATCATCTCCTGCCCTTATCCCATTTGACTAAATTTTGAAACACTCATATCAACATGAAATGTCAAAACATATTTACCTTTACCACAAACACGGCATATGCATGGCTTTTCTCCAGTATGAGATCTCCGGTGACACTGCAGATCCGAAGATCTTGGGAAACCTGTAAGTAATGCGATTGTGATAAAAACTCACTTTTATTACAAGTCAGGTATTCTACTAAAAGCTAACCTTTGCCACAAAAATCACACTTGTAGGGCTTCTCTCCGGTGTGGCGGCGCATGTGTACGATTAAGTTCGACGAATTAGAGAAACTGCGGCCACAGTAAAGGCATAAGCAGTTACTAGACGAAGTCTTTTCGCGCTGCGGCTGATGAATTCGTTTGTGAGAACTGAAAATATTATCACACGCTATATTTTATATCTATATTATGTTAATTTAATGCATCATAAAACCAACTAACCGGAGATTGTCACTTCTGTGAAACTTCTTTTCACAAACATCACATTGGTAGAAATTCTCGATTGGCATGTGTATTTTAGTATGTTTTACTAGTAAATCCCTCCTGGAAAAACAGCAAAAATAAAACTAAATTAATAATTTCCAAACTGAGCTATGGTAAACGACACAGTTGTTGCATTTATAATGCATTTTTAAAGCTTCGAGTTTTAAGTTAGACTTCTCAACACTTCGATCAATAATCTACACTAATATTATAAAGAGGAAAACTTTGTTTGTTTGTTTGATTGTAATGAATAGGCTCAAAAACTACTGGACCGATTTCTAAAATTCTTTCACCATTCGAAAGCTACATTATCCACGAGTAACATAGGCTATATTTTATTTTGGAGAAAAATAGGGTTCCGTAAGATATTTGGGTTTTTCGGCCACGAAGTGTAAAAAATCAACCAGAAACGTTACTTATTTTGCGTACGCTGCCTAAACTATAAAAGATAGAACCATAAAATGTTCTAATTCATTGTTGATCTTATAAATATCTAATAATTTTCGTAAGTTTTTATTAGGTTTTTTCAGAGCTAACCAACAGTTCTTTCCAGGGCTTAACAACAGTTATTTTCAGAGCTAACCAACTGTTATTTTCAGAGCTAACAGTTCTTTTCAGAGCTAACCAACAGTTCTTTCCAGGGCTAAACAACAGTTATTTTCAGAGCTAACCAACAGTTCTTTCCAGGGCTAAACAACAGTTCTTTCCAGGGCTAAACAACAGTTCTTTTCAGAGCTAACCAACAGTTCTTTTCAGAGCTAACCAAGTTCTTTTCAGAGCTAACCAAGTTCTTTTCAGAGCTAACCAACAGTTCTTTCCAGGGCTAACCAACAGTTCTTTTCAGAGCTAACCAACAGTTCTTTTCAGAGCTAACCAACAGTTCTTTTCAGAGCTAACCAACAGTTCTTTTCAGAGCTAACCAACAGTTCTTATCAGAGCTAACCAGCAGCTCTTTTCAGAGCTAACCAACAGTACTTTTCAGAGCTAACCAACAGTTCTTATCAAAGCTAACCAACAGCTCTTTTCAGAGCTAACCAACAGTTCTTTTCAGAGCTAACCAACAGTTCTTTTCAGAGCTAACCAACAGTTCTTATCAGAGCTAACCAACAGCTCTTTTCAGAGCTAACCAACAGTTCTTTTCAGAGCTAACCAACAGTTCTTTTCAGAGCTAACTAACAGTTCTTTTCAGAGCTAACCAACAGTTCTTTTCAGAGCTAACCAACAGTTCTTATCAGAGCTAACCAACAGCTCTTTTCAGAGCTAACCAACAGTTCTTTTCAGAGCTAACCAACAGTTATTTTCAGAGCTAACCAACAGTTCTTTTCAGAGCTAACCAACAGTTCTTTTCAGAGCTAACCAACAGTTCTTTTCAGAGCTAACCAACAGTTCTTTTCAGAGCTAACCAACAGTTCTTATCAGAGCTAACCAGCAGCTCTTTTCAGAGCTAGCCAACAGTACTTTTCAGAGCTAACCAACAGTTCTTATCAAAGCTAACCAACAGCTCTTTTCAGAGCTAACCAACAGTTCTTTTCAGAGCTAACCAACAGTTCTTTTCAGAGCTAACCAAGTTCTTTTCAGAGCTAACCAACAGTTCTTTCCAGGGCTAAACAACAGTTCTTTTCAGAGCTAACCAACAGTTCTTTTCAGAGCTAACCAACAGTTCTTTTCAGAGCTAACCAACAGTTCTTTTCAGAGCTAACCAACAGTTCTTTTCAGAGCTAACCAACAGTTCTTTTCAGAGCTAACCAACAGTTCTTTTCAGAGCGAACCAACAGTTCTTTTCAGAGCTAACCAACAGTTCTTTTCAGGGCTAAACATCAGTTCTTTTCAGAGCTAGAATATTACACGCTATTAACATTTTCTTAAACATTTGAAAATGCCTAAGAGAGCCAGATCTCAACTTTCTAAACATAGTTCTCAAACACGGGCAGCAAGAATACGTCATACGACGCGTCGTATGGAAGAATCTTTACCTGAATGTTCACAACGCCTTGCTGAACAAAATAAGAGAAACTCTCAGGTACGCGCACGAGAGTCGAGTGAACTACTGGACCGATTTTAAAAATTCTTTCACCATTCGAAAGCTACATTATCCACAAGTAACATAGGCTATATTTTATTTCGGAGAAAAATAGAGTTCCGTAAGATATTGAGTTTTTCGGCCATAACGTGTAAAAATCATCCAGAAAAGTTACTTAGGTATTTTGCGTACGCTGCCTAAACTATAAAAGATAGAACCATAAAATGATCTAATTAATTGTTGATCTTATAAATATCTACAAAAAAGTCCGCGACACACTATATCTATCTACGTCGAGTGTTTGTTATGACTTCGTCGTCGATGTTAGTGTCGGTGTCTGTGAATAGACCTGGGAATCATGTTGCTGACCGTGTCTTTCCTGAGTAAGCTTTTTGCAGCGGTAACCGACATTCACGCGGGCGGAGCCGCGGGCGCCCGCTAGTAGTATAATAGAGCTATTATTGATCGAAGTCTCAACACCACTTACTTGCAGAAACTTCTATTACAAGTATCACACTGATACTGTCTCTCTTCTCGTTTGGTTTTAGAATCAATAAATTTAACCGATACGCTTTGTCCTTCATGATATCGTAGAATATGCTTATTCAAAGATATTTCATAAGCAAATTTCAAGCCACAGGTGTTACATTTATATTTTCTTTCAATTTGCTTGCAAATGCTTCTGTGGCGTGCTGCTGACCGCAATGAAGCAAACACCTGAAAAGATTAAAACATATATGAATAAATAAATAAATTACTACTAAATACTTTTTTCTATTGCAGTATAATTCTGTTCGCACGTTTAGAGATACAATGGATTCAAAATCCATCACAAGAGTTAAGTACTGTAAGGAATCGGTGTGTAAATCAAATTAGTGAATCTATAATAAACATATATTCAACTTAAAAAACGCGAGCATATTTTTCTATTTCACAATTTTTTTTACAGAAAATTCTAAGCAAACTTTTTCTTTTTTAATTTCAAACACGTCTAAACGACTTGATTCGGCCAGTGTTTACAAAAAGAGGTAGAATCTACTTAAGGTTAGTTCACACAATAAAACCTTCTCAGTACACAGTAGTCTTACGATCAGTTCACACCGAGTAGCGACGGAACGCGACGTGACACAACGATTTAAGTAGGTCTATTGAAATGAGCGCGTAGCGTCGCGTCTCGGTGTGACTTGACCCTTAAGTATAATAAAGTTTTTTTTTTTGTCCATGTGTCACAAACATTAGCCAAATATGCAGTACTAGCACTCCGCCCGCGACTTCGTCTGCGCGTGTTTCTAACTTCGAACTCAGTGAATTTAAATGCGGTCACCCTCCTTATACGATACTTTTGGAAAATCTAAAAATGGTCCAGTAATTTTAGAGCCTATTCAATGCAAACAAACAATCAAATCTTTCCTCTTTACAACATTAGCATAGACAAACTGATTTTCCGATTTTCACCCCGCTAGAGGTTAATTTTTAAAAACAGATTAAAACGCTCATTTTAATTTATTGAAATATTATTTATGCCAAGTTTTGCTTTTATCGAAGCTGCCTATTATTCACCAACTTGATGATTTTGCTGGGGTGATTTTTGAAAAACCCAAAGACACGTGTTTGATTATTTTTTATCTTATTTCTATATACTAAGTTTCATTTGAAACTCTACGTCATCAAAATCACCAAATGAGGGTAGTTTCAAGAAAACTAAAAATGCCATCTTTTTTATTTACTTATGTTCGTATTCATGCCAAGTTTCAAGGTTGTGAACCTAAGGAATAAGATTTTACATACAAAGGTTTTCACCCGTTTTCATCCCCTTACACCTAGATTTTCGCAAAATCCCTTATTAATGATCACCTACATAATAAATTGCCAAATACCGACCAAAATTCAGGTTATACGTTTAGCGGTTTAAGATTCTCTCCTTTAAACTTGAATACCTCTTTTCACTAACTTGAGGGTTGACTTAATATATAAATACTGATTTTCAAATTCATCAGCTCACGCGTTATAATTTTCCTATACAAACTTTAACATCGTCTTGATTACCAATGGAGGGTAGTTTTAAAAAATTAATAGGGCTAATCTTTTTTATTTACTTGTATTCTTATGCATGGCAAGTTTCAAATGTATAAACCCAGGGAATAAGATTTTTCATACATCAGTTTTTACCCCTTTTCACACTCTTAGAGGAGACTTATCGCAAAATCCCGTCTTATTGCCCCCCTACAAAGTAGACTGTAACTGCTGTCCAAAATTCAAGTTTCAGCGTTTAGCGGTTTCGGCTACAGTCGAGTCTTAAAACAATACCCTGTTCTTTTATATACAGGGTTTAAGAGACATCGACGCACAAACGGTAACCGTTTGTGCGTCCAGAGTCATTTCTGGACGCCTCCGTGTTGGAATTTTTCGTCGGATTCTTTCCAAGTTTTTTTTTTTTAATAATGTGCTGCGCATTAGGTACTACAGGTACTGCGATACTGGGCACAGTATTTAGGTATAGGATGACCTTTTATTTGAACTTTTATAAACAGCTGAGAAAACACCCATTTCTAGTATTATTTACATTGCTAGTTTTAGTGAAAGTAGCGAAATAGTTACTTGTTTTTTAATAATATCATTGGGTTAAGTAAGAATAACGTTTATGAACAGTCTAAAGTAAAAAACTCAAAACGAGAAAATTAGAATCATGTCCTGAACCCATGGTATCCGTTTGTGCGTCGATGTCTCTTACAGCCTGTATATAAATTATAATTTATAAATCAAGATGTTATAAAAGTATAAAACTAATTCGTTACATTGATAATCCTGGGAATATTTCAATTCATTCAATTGAAACAACAATGAAATACAAAAATAAACCAATGTGCCCTCAGATAACCAGGAGGCCAGTAATGTTTAATTTTACCAAATGGTATACCTATACATCAAGTCGCTTAAATGTTATAGTAACACTCAGACTGCGGTTTGCAGTTTGATGTCTGCAAACGTGAACTTATCATAATTTCTACACAGAAAACTTCGCACTGGCAAAGTTATTTCAAAACACATAACATCGGAAAGGTAACTTGGCTGATGCAGGGCTTTAGTGCAGTATGATTCAATACTCTTTAGTCTAAACATAGAAATAGTACCAGCGATTATTTAATGCCTCAAAGAAAACTCGCATTGAACATTTCGCAGATTACATAATGCTATCGCATCAGAACAAAAAACAAAAAGTATTCATAATCATCCCATTATAAATAAACAAACTAATAACCTTTGTGCAGAGGTTACACCGGTGAGATAGTTCCGGGTGCTCAGCATCCCGATGGTTAATAAGCTCCCCTTCCGATTGCAATATGCAGTTGCAAGTACTACAAACTATGAGCAAGTTGATGTTGTCCTGAAATATCAGACGTCAGAATTCAAATAAACCGTTTGATAGTTATGGACATAACGTGCTTTTTTATGTCCATTTCCAAGGCAAGAGCACAATGTATACATACCATATCCAGATTCGGGTCTAGCAATTCTCGCAGTGTTATTTCTGATGGAAAGTTTTGAGGCCTTTTTGCTTGCCTTATTTCTGAATTAGCTGAATCCTAAAAAAATTTTTTGTGGAAAGTTAGAACAAAAGACATTCGGGAGAAGTCAATACAAACAATATTTTTAATCATCAATCGTCGATTACGGCATTTCCCGTCAGAGTGGCCCCAGCGTAAGATATTTTTTTTTCATCTTCAACTACAACTCCAACTGATTTGGTACTCACATTTTCTACATTGTTTACATCGTCTTTCTCTTCAATACAGATATGTTGATCAAAATTTTTCTTATCGAGATATATTTTCTTGCACAATACACAACGTAGCACTTTCGTATCTAAAACAATAAAAAAGATACACTTGATAGGATTTATGCAAATGTGACCCCCAAGTTTGGCAAGCAATGTTTCTAAGGTGTATTGTATTGTATTACCCAGTACTAACAGTAACGTGGAGGTCAGAAGCAGTGAAGGTAGTCGCTCCATGTAAATTATTGGTAGTGGTATTCGTCCGGTCAAACTAGAATCCAGACCCTACACAGGCGAGAAATGGCCAAGGAGTTTTTTTTTTTAAAGAAAATGTTGCCCCTCACTAAAGTTTTGTCCTGTACCGTGGCTGCGTTTACAAACATAGAAACTCACATACACAAACACCCAGACCCGGAACAACTACTTATAAATCATACAAATATTTGCTCTGGAAATCTGCGGCTATGGAATGCCCTGCCTTTGTCAGTAAGGCGGGCTCAAACCTTGTCCACGTTTAAAAATCTGGCAAAAAACCACTATTTCTCTCCTTAAACGTGTGGCTAAAATGTTTCTTTGTTTATTATTTTTATATGTATTATGTCTTTATAATGTTTGTTTGTATGTATTTTTATGTGCAAATTGTACACCTCAGACTACCAACAGTATTTTTTCTCCTTTCACATAAATCCATCCAAAGGTTGTCTTGAAAAGATCGCTTTTAGCGATAAGACCGCCCATTGTGTCACCCTATGTATAAGATATACTCTGTACCATTAATTTATATGGTGTGCATAATAAAGTGCATTCTATCTATCTATCTACCTATTTATCTTGCTCCGTGCGGGAATTGAACCCGTGACACGCAACGCAGCAGTCCAATTGTTCAGCCACTGCGCCAGCTTTGCTGTCAGATATTTTAGTTAAACTAGTTTAAATGAACTAGTTTTAATTTTTTTAAATTATTAAAAAACTTTTAGCATAATTCGTACTAACCTTTATGAGTTATAGCATGTGATCCTAATTCTTCTTTGGTTTCAAAAAGTTGTTTACAAAACGCGCACTCAATCTTTTTAGCTGGCATTGATGTTATGCAAAATCCATTTTCTGATAACTTGTTAAGAATAGTCTGAAATGTTACAGTTACAACAGTCAATATGAATACACAAAGGATTAATAACTCACTGACCTCACAGTTCAAGATCATGAACAAGTGAAAACAATAAAAGGTTAAAAATTAACTAACTTATATGAATTTCTTGAAGGGCTCTTCTTCATATTAGTTAAAAATGGACATAAATGCTCAATAAAAGCGATTTGAAGATTAAGGCCCACTTGCACCACAATCACTAAACAAGTTTAGTGCTAAACTGATTTCTACATCGTTTTGTCTCTGTCAACTTCAAACAATTTGGCCTAAGTCTGTAGTTTTTAAGTTACAATTATCATACAATCTTAATGAATATTGTGAAGAAAAAAAAGGTCTAAAAAAAAAACGAAATCCATGTTGGTCTTCGTTTTCTTTAAACCAAATAACTTCAGCTATTCATTCACTTTGTTCTTATTCGTAATTTTCATATTGTAAGCCTTGTTAAGACCATTTATCACTGAGCCACTATATTTACAATAAAAAATATATAATATCTATATATATCTAAATATCTATCAAACATAAAATGATGTTTGAATTAAAATTTTAAAATTCTTTATCGGTTTGCTAAATCAAAGTGAGTGCTTTTATACCAAATCTGTAATTTCATTTTTTAGAATAGACGAAAGCAAGGTTTGTAAAAAAAAACACCTATGAAGCAGATTCATAGTATCAGTAACAGGCAAAAATTATTGTGTCTACATCAAAGTAACAGCTAGCAAAGAATTAATGGTTTTACACTCATAACTCACACTAGTTAACATCTTCTTGGGTCTGCCTCTCTTTTTTGGGCCCATAAGGTCTGCATGATTCTCCCACATATGTTTTGTTAAGTTCTCCGCACCATTGTAGCATGTACCGCAAAGCGGACAGTAAGTACGATTGGTTTCATCACACTCCACTACAATAAATAAACCAGATTATTGTACACACAAACCGAAGTCAACACGAATCCGAAATGAATTCGTATTCGAAATAAGAACCTCTGAGTCCAGTGACAACCATGATCAAGCGGAATGCGCAGACGGCTGGGCGTCACTTAGACTTGCATGATTGATTCTTACATAACGAATGTATTAGCTCCTAAGAAGTCTAAGTATCTCTAATCAGTTTCCTATATTGCACCACAAAAGAGACAACCTTCTGTTCCATGGAGACAGTAACACCCTTTTTGGGTAGTCAAGTTAACATATTTTTATAAATGAATGAAGAATTTACAATGAAAAAAGTTATAATCATACTCACCTTTTATGCATATCTTCTCATGTTCTTGCAATTTACAGTGTGTATCGAAAACAACTAAGCAGCTCTTGCACACATAACATGACTTGCGTTCTGAGCTCTCATGCTCAATCTTAACATCTTCTGAAAATCAAAATGAAAACAAACAATCACTATGATTTAATATTAAAACTGCGAAGTGCAATGGAAGACTCTGTGTTATGCTATATGTTATACAGTCAAACGCACTTCTGCGGTATCGCCTCAATCTTGAGCTGGCCAGCTTAGTATGGACATTTAATGGAATGAGATGCTGATTTACTGGTTTTGTTACCACATGCAAGCCAATACTTGTAAATGTGAGAGCATTGAAAGATCCCACATTCATCAGTATCCTAATTAACAAACTAATGAAATAATTCATACCCTGTTCATGTAAGTCTGGATCATTAAAATCGCTATCGGCATACTCATCATTGTCATGTGCTGACAAATCTTCAGTCTTCACAGCTGATGTATTAGTCTGAAATTAAAGGTAAAAAAAAAAGTTTTAAACTCTCTTCTGAAAAATACAGTTATTTTATCATTTTATATAGAATCATTCAAAGGAGCAAGAAACATAAGTGTTAAAATTATTGATTGAGAAGTGTGGCCTGAATCATTCAATACATAAATAAGTGGAAACAAACCCAGTCAAGGTGACTACTAAATTTAACTGCTGAATAAGGGGTTATAGAGTCAACCGCCTGCATGGCAAGTTTTAGCCATCTAAAACTTGTTATGAAAGCACCACTATATTATTATTGTTAAAGCTGAACTTACTTGACTTGCAATGCTTATTGATATTGTGCTTTCTTTCTTTTCTTTTTTTAATAATATCCCCCTAAGAGACATATTAGCCTCTTCTGATTTTTTCTTGAACTCAAATGCCTTTGAAGCTTTCTCTTTACACTCGCAGCAAATTGTTGATGGTAAACCATCATTTTTGCTTATCTATTGCATGAAATGAATACAAATAATTAATATAATAGAATAATAGCATCGTTTTGGAGAGTAAAATGTTACGTCAAGATACTCTAGTTTATTAAAGAAGTAACTAAATTGGTCACAAAGCATGTAGAAACTTACAAAATACATTTAGCAATTGCATTGCTGTGCTTACTAGAGCTGCAACGATACTCTGTTTATATCTGTGGTATAGAATATCTTATGCATTGGCTTAATTATATAAAACAGCAAGAAGTACAGTAAACATACCTCATGTTTCAAAAACATTATTATAGGTCCATTTATGAAAAAAAAAATTGATATCAGCATAAACCAATTGAATATTTACATGAACCTGTGGCAAAATTTTCTTTTTGTTTACTTTGTCTACTCATCATTCAACAATAGTCTATAGTTTTTGTTCAGAGAAACATGCTAACAATGCTTCTTGTGAATAATGTGTTCTATGTTAACTAAACTAAACCAAAAATCCTATAAATAGGATTGCAGGAGAGCAAGGATTCCATTATTATTCCTCCTCATGAATTTTAGCAATGCACTAAAGAATATCATGTCGCATTTGGCAGTGATTCGAACAATTATTTAACATGAAATAAAAACAATAGTACCTTTAAACCTGTAGTTGAGGTTAATATGTAATCTAACGTGACTGTCGAACCAAGAAATACATCAAATATCGAAACTAGTTCATTATCCTTAGACAAACATGTTCTACACAATTCTTCAATTTTTATTTCGAGTTCCAGAGTAGAGGCCATTTTATTTTAGCTTTGCCAACAGTTTAGCAGCAATTTCAACATAGAAATCACGTCGGTGTCACCAATTTGCCATTTGTTAGTTTGATGTGCTTCTTATTCGTATCGGCCATGGCTAATATCCTAGGACTTTCAGCGAATTTTCTGTATTCACGAACAGAACAGCAGAGTAGTATCACGTCGGAGTCACCGATTCCCCTATAGTTAGTTTGGCAGTAATTTCGACTTAAATTTGATAATGCAAATAAAACGAACGTGACAAAAATATTATTTTCTTGTTATTTTGTTCCACCGTTCCGTTGTGGCCGGGTTTATTACAATGTAATGTACTCTGTCTGTGGGCCGGGCGGAATCGAGTTCTCGTTGGCCGGCCTCCCTCTATAGCATAGACTAGACTAGGCTGCGGTTCCACTGAGGCGGAGCGGAGCAGATCGGAGACGAGCCGTACCGCGATTCACCAAACACATGGCTTGAAATCCACATCCCTTCTCTACTCCGCTTCTGAAACTGCTGCAGAATTGGAGGAGAGGATCGGAATTGTTTCAAATATAGGAGCGACGTGAAGAGGAGAGGAGCAGGGTGACGCAGTGCGGAGTGGGGCGGCTCACTCATTTTAGTTAGGAAGTGGTTAGGAATAGGCAAAGCAGCTCCGCTCAACCCAGCTCCGCTTCTATGGAAACACCTACTTCTTTTCACAGCAACAACTCCGCAACTCCGCCTCAGTGGAACCAAAGCCTAAGCATGGACCATAGACTTGTAAAGTTTTCCATTCAAGTCGAAAAACGTGCCGACAGAGATAACACAATTGGATGGAAACGTCTCTTTCTAACAGAGTGACCAAAATATTATAAAACAAACTTTTCCCGAAATTAAATGTATAACTTTAAAACTATGAGTATTTAATTAAACTAATTCTATTAAATAACTCATGACTCAGTGACTTCGCAGACGGAAACAAAAAAGTTCCAACGAGTACCCTCATTTACTTTTTATTATAACCTTGTTCAAAGCTTCTAAAAAGTGTGTACAAAAACGTAGGTATCACTATTCATCGCTTTACAAGTAAACTTTGTTTTTGTTGGTAGACAGGGTAAATATAGTTCTAAAATTAATACACACACAATAGTCAAATATTTGAAACTTGCGTGTTAGGAGTTCTACTTTATTATAAACAAAAACAAGAGAAGAACACAATAGGCAAACGAAAAGCATTCGGCAAGATTCAGATACTCACTTAGAAGAGTGCACACTGCGTTACTGTTAAGCTCGTCACACACAATATGCCGGCGATATATATTTATCTTAATTCATTAAGAAAAAATATTATTATAGTAATACTAGAAACATATTGTCATAAGTATTGAAAGACATCGGAGATGGGCCTCGAGACTCCGTTTCAGTATTTTTCGATATTCTTCATGGTTTTGGATATAGCATAGCCATCCACACCCAGTTGAAAAATATACAGGTATTAGCTGCTGCCCGCGACGTCGTCTGCGTGAACGCGTTGAAGAAATAAAGGTTCACTGCTCATTCCCCGTAGGTGATAATATGTAGCCAATATGTTGACCCGACTTCTTAATAATATTCGTGTCGAATTTGAAGTAAATCCATGCAGTATTTTTTGAGTTTATCCCTACATACATACAGATAAACAGACAAAAATTAAAAAAAACGACGGTTTGCACTCTGGGTGTGCCGGCAGAAGTGAAAACTGCAATAGTAATAAACACACGAACATTCTCGCAAGCGCCCTGCGCCGTCTTACGAATTTTCGATCAGGTCACGTATCAAAAGTGCACAACACCGCTATAGTTTTCACTTGAAAAAAAAAATTTTTTTTGTTTCGGTATCGATTATAGATCACACCCCAAGTATTTTATTAAAAAAAATTCAATGTACAGTTTTGACTTGAAAAAAAAAATTTTTTTTGTTTCGGTATCGATTATAGATCACACCCCAAGTTGAAAAAAAAAATTTTTTTGTTTCGGTATCGATTATAGATCACACCCCAAGTATTTTATTAAAAAATTTTCAATGTACAGTTTTGACTTTCCTACTATTTTATTATATACCTTATGGTAATCGGGTAAAAAGATATTCATAACTCATTTAACTTTATACAATTATATTATGTAAGCAAGTTGTAATACTGTCTACCATTTCTACTAATACTACCTTCCGACAAAAAAAAAGGGACAAACGCCTCTAACTTTAATATCTCTTTCGCCTCGCTGCAATCATACAGAACAGCAAAGCAGTATCACGATAACAAAAGCAAAACCGAAAAATTGTGATATTTAACGATTCATTTCTGTGTAATAGGAATCTTGAATTATTCAGTCCAAATCGGTCCAAATTATTAAAATAAATCTATAGTTAAGTTAGTAGAGTAGTTTAGTTCCACTAAACAACCAAACCAAATTCTAACTAATCGACTATGTGGCTGTGTCTAGAAAAACAACAAAAACAATAGAGGGTGGAGAAAAAAAAAGATTATCGAAAAGTCGATTTCTGTCGAATGCCGATAATTGTGTGGTGTAGACGTTGTTGTGTGTGTATGTGTATTCTATGTTAATGTTCTAAAAAATTGTTTGTGTAAACATTCAGAACAATTCACAAATGTATATTTATTGAAACATAAACTATTTGATGTATTTTAAATTGGTTTCTGTGTGCCGTTAATGTTCTGCTTTGTGTTAATTTTACCCTAAAAATTGGAAAATGTAAGTATAATTTATTTTATTAAGGAAAATATTGCAAAATATTATATAAAAATAAAATATATAGTGGTTTTGCAGCGAAATGTTAATAATAATTTTAATTTATTATCTAAAATATATAAAAACTTTTAATTTATTATCTTTTTTCTACCCTTTTGTTAATTATTAAAATCGGGTGCGATTCTTTTAATAAAAACATGCGAATGTGATTTTTAATACTAAGTTTATTTAAATTAATGCAAAGGAACTTAATAGCGATATTTTATTACATTTACATAAATGGATGAACTAATATTATACTGAAATATTCATTTAAATAAATTTTTATATCTTCATGACATCATATTGAGTATTTGTAAGTATCATCCTAGAATCTAGGTCACTCTTTTAAGTGAGAATTCTACACAATACAGCTCAATGTCTTAATCATCTGCCTAGCCTTTTCCCAACTATAATTATGTCGGCTTCCAGTCGACCCAGATTCAGGCAGATATCAGAATTTTAATGGAATGAATGCCTACCTGCCTACCTACAACTGAGTAACTGGTTAATATAATATCCCTTGGTAATAATAATATATCTAAATAAATCTAGCCACTATTATTTGGCCCATGGCTTAATTGACAAGAGCTTAGGAGGCTCTCGTTAGGCAGCTGGATCAAGGGCCTGATTCAGAAAGCAGTTTTACTGAACACGGCACACATTGTTAGGAGGTACCTTTCTTTGGAGCCCTAACCGCCGGTTGCTTGGACTCTGTAACCGATACCGGTGGACCACTGTTATTTATATTTTTAAATGTTTTATTTTTGTTTTTGTTAGTGAAATTAATGAATAAAGAAAAATATATCAAACTATACTTTAAATATAAATTTAAACAAATATCACAATTAATATACCCCAATGCATAAAAAACTGATGAACTTAAAATGATTGAACAAATTTTGAGAAAACATGTTTATTAATTATTGTTGGAAAACCTGCTTTCAAATATAAAAAAAAAAACACATTTAATTCCATTCCTATGTTTTTGTGCAGGGGTATCTTAGAGATATACACACAAATACCTAGCAAGCAAACACCCCTATTTACCTCAATGTATGTAGTTGAGAATAAAGAAAGTCCTAACTTACATTAACAATACATTATATGACTAAACATTTATAATAATTATTTATTCAATGAGAAAAACATTGATTCTAAAATTAGGCATTTGTTAGGTATATTAGGCAATTATTAGGACAACAATTTTTAATTAATTGTGACAACAATCTGATGAAATGCTTACACTTAAACACAGAGTGCTTATGTACAGTTACTCATCACAACGAATTAACAATTTGTTACCAAATAAAAATAAAAAGTGTGTCAAGATATAAGTCTCGATCTTATCATATCACTACATATAAAACAAAGTCGCTTTTTTGTCCCTATGTATGCTTAGATCTTCAAAACTATGCAACGGATTTTAATGTAGTTTCTTTTAATATAGTGATTGAAGAGGAAGGTTTATAGGAATAGAACATGCATATTATAGTAGAGATTACACCTGTGCAGAGCGTAAGAACTAGCAACCCGTCCCGGGTTCCTAGTTTTTAATCATTTATCTACTATCATGCTATTAATCCTCTATAAAAGAACCTATAACAATTAGCTTATTGCCAACATTAAAACACTCAATGATATTATGATCATTATATCATCCAAACGCGTGATATAATGAATTTCAAAAAAAGAACATTCTCATGCAATGACATTTTCACCACCAGATCGCTAAAATTTTGAAAAAAGAAACAATACCTATATTGTAGACTAATTCGTAATTTCGGATTCTTGTCTTATCGTGTTATTTCCCGCCATCTTGAATTAACATAGTTCTTACAACACTACAACACCCTATGGTATGAGAATCTTTTATAGAGGATTCACATCATGATTGTAGATAAAGTCTTGTATGCAACTGTTATAATTAGGTATGAAAACACTCATGTGATACTATTATCACACTCGGCTACGCCTCGTGTGATAAACCCTCATTGGTGTTTTAATACACCTGATTATACAACAGTTGCATAAATAACTATTATTCTTGTCCAGATGTTTATTATATTCGCATAATAAATATTTTTTTTTAATTCTTATTGTTTTGTTTAACTTAAAATGAATAAACTACCTCTTTCGACAGTTACTGTCTGGCTTAAGCGGAAGCTAAAGTGCCTGGAAGAAGGAAAGATTTCAGTATGATGCTAAGGGATGGTTATAGAGTGTAATCTATATATATAAAAGGAGAACTGACTGACTGACATATCAACGTACAGCCGAAACTACTGGGGCTAGGAATATGAAATTTTGCACACGGCTTCCTATTATAATGTAGGGGAGCACTAAGAAGGGGTTTTTGGAAATTTAACCTTTAAGGGGGTGAAAAGGGGGAATTAGGAAAGTACGTAACCCACGCGGACGAAGTCGCGGGCAAAGTGCTAGTCTATATATATAAAAGGAGAACTGACTGACTGACATATCAACGTACAGCCGAAACTACTAGGGCTAGGAATGTGAAATTTTGCACATGGCTTCCTATTATAATGTAGGGGAGCACTAAGAAGGGATTTTTGGAAATTTAACCTTTAAGGGGGTGAAAAGGGGGATTTAGGAAAGTACGTAAACCACGCGGACGAAGTCGCGGGAAAAGTGCTAGTAAACCATAATTATGGCCACTGTGTTTTTGTATTTGCGTTTAGAGAGCAAGGACAATGATGATTGAGGAAAACAAACAAAACATGTTGCAGAATACTTGACTGAGTCATGCTAGTCTCTGAAAATATATCTGATTATAGCCACACCATAATGGAATTATACAATTATATCATTTAGAGAACAGGTTTTATGTAATATGAGTGAAGTCCTTCATTGAATATTAATGGTTGTGAACCCTTATTATGATGTTTATCCACACTTGTATTAAACAGAATCTATACTAGAAACTTATTGAGACCTATTTTTGCTTTATAGATAAACAGTTCACGCTTCTGGAGTTCTGACAATACTTAATCATAGAATAAATAATCAAAACCTGTTAATGCCGGTGGCGCAAAATCATTGTTGACATAACCTTCCTGCATGACGAGCCAACCTCATGAAAGCTGAAAAAGAAAAGCAAATCAAGTATCTTGATTTAACTCGCGAGGTTGTCTATTCAGCGGTCATTGTGCCGATTGCTGTGTTGGCCCATGGCTTAATTGCCAAGAGCCTCGACCAATATCTGAGGAGGCTCTCATTAGGCAGTTGGATCAAGGACCAGATTCATAAAGTAGTTCTTTTGGACACGGCTAGCATTGTTAAGAGGTTCCTTTCTCTGGAGCCCTGACCGCTGGTTACTCGGACCCTATTACCGATACCGGTGGGCCACTATTATTTATATTTTTTAATGGTTTTTTCTTATTTTTGTAAAAATATTAAAATATTACAAATAAGTAAAAAAAAAACCAAAATAAAGACGTCTCTAGTGATTTTGTAATATAAGACAGTCTTTTAATGTCAAACATATAATATAGCAAAGCAGGCTTGAGTTACTGAGACAGTATAGAGTGAAAGTAAGGTAGGCACCACCAGTTGCCGACAAAACTTTCACTAAAAGTTTGCACCGATGAATATACACATATTCGTATGCCAGAAAACATAATATGCGCTAAATTTTTTGAGACGATGTAGACTGTTTTTGTCTCCAATTAGTTCCTTCAATCGTCAGTATGAAAAAAGGCTACTTAATAAAATATTTTTATAGTCTGATAAGTATCTCGGAAAAATTGTATCTTTTCGGAAAAAAAAAATGTTTTACGACATATTGTTATAGCCATCCACGCCCAATTGAAAAATTATTATAAATTAATACTAAAGTGGGTACTTTGGCACCATTTTAGAATGCTAATGAGACCAGAAAGTTTAAGTATTTTGAGAAACATGCCTTGAAACTCAACAACTCACTTGAAGTTTAATGAAAAGAAACTAAAACATGCTTTGACCGACAAGGGAAGTTTTTTAATAAACTTGTTTTCAATGCATTAAGTCGTTCATAAGCTATCTAAAAAGTATCAATCAAGAGTGGTGACAATTAATTTCTGACAATAAGCAGTTTATAAGAATAAACTTTAATTTCCATATCTACAAAACAAAACGAGCCTGTTTGGATCCCATTTGGTGTTAAAATTGTCACACATTAGGTCTAGTATAACCCATTTCAAGAAATCCTGTTTAAAGAGCCTGTGATTGAACGTGTCTCAAGGACAATATGGGCAACGAGGTCGTTGCTTAGGAACCAACCCATCTTCGTTTCGCCTGAAGTAAATCGTATATCATATTCAGAGCCACAAAGATGTTAGATTTCCAGTAATTTCGCGGAGTATTTATAGACGTTATTTTAAATGTAGTTTTTATTAAATTTAACGATAGTTTCGAGTTTGACCACTATCTGATGGTAAGCGATGATTTGGTCGACGGTGAAGCACGCTTGCCTAAAAGTAGCCTATTAATTATTGACTTTAACACCCCAAGGTATAGCTATCAGGAATCACCCTTTTTTAACTTGGTATAATCATCAAATGAGCCCTCCCACTTAGGGCAGAGCGGGAGGAACTGTCAGACTCGTACCGACTAAAATCCACGGTGTCCTTCAATAACCCTTTACGTTCCGGGGTTACGATAATTCGTGAGTCACTCCTTAGCTAAAACTATGTTCAAAATTGTAAAAAAAGAAGTTTTCGAGGTGTAAAAATGCTGTTACGTAAAAAGATTATTTTTGCAGTTTTCAAAGAATATCAATTTTGTTTTATGTTAATTTCACGGATTCTGAAAACGGATTAAAAACATTAGCCACTATGTTTGTCACGCTTAATATGACTAAATATGGGCGGATTAGTTTAATACAGACATTAAAGGATACTTTTATGCCGATAAATGCACTTCAGTGTTCATACTAACGTTTCACTTAAAATTGTTTAAATACAAAGATTAATAGATTTATTGAGTATCAACATTGACCATATTTTGAACGCCAATATTAATAAATATTTATTTTAATGAGATAATGCAGGGCCAAGTTATTATTATTTTTGCATGTTTCCAAACCTGAATGAATAAAATGGTATTTTATTTAACTTGGATTTTGGACAGCAGTTGCAGTCTACCATGTAGGGGGCAATAAGACGGGATTTTGCGAGAGTCCTCCTCTAAGGGGTTGAAAAGGGGTGAAAACTGTTGTATGAAAATTCTTATTTCTTGGGTTTATACATTTGAAACTTGCCATGAATAAGAACACAAGTAAATAAAAAAGATTGGCACTATTTTTTTTTTATTACTATTCATTGGTAATCTAGGCAATGTTAAAGTTTGCATGTGAAAATCTAACGCGCTATCTGATGAATTTGAAACTCAGAATATAGAAATAAGATCAAAAATAATCAGGCACGTGTTTTTGGGTTTTTCGAAAATCACCCCCTAAATTGGTGTCCTGTTTAGTTAGAATGTTAAAGCCAAAACTGTTTCTCTTTTAGTACTTAATAATTGATAAAGTTCATTAAATAATTAATTTTCCTTGAAAGGGTTGTAGATGGGCTACTAATAAACTTATGAAAACCTTCTTCAATGTGTTTTTTTTTAAAGTTACAATGTTAGTTGGATACATTTTTAAATCATTAGTATCCAATAAGGAGGGTGATCGGGCATTTAAATTCACTGAGTTCGGAGTTAGAAACACGTGCAGACGAAGTCGAGGGCAGAGTGCTAGTTTAGGTACTGTATAAATCCTGATAACTAATAGACATTATTCTATGTGCGCAAATCCGCGGCCAGTAGAAGTGTTATAATGATATCTGTTTCGGTAGGATGGGGATAAGGATGACCTTCATTGTATGAACCTCTGGTATGCACTTAAAAACGATGACAAAGCTAAAATAAACCACTTGTAATAATTCATGATAAGATAAAGTATAAGAGCCATAAATGCACAGTGTGTATCTATATATTTTTCTTACAGTATACGGATTCAATAAAGAAAAACGAATTCTTTTGCACAAGCAAGATGTAGCAAAGAAGCAGGTAGTCATAGATTTTGAAAAAATGATCTGATCTTCCGATGAAAAAATTCAGTGACATTTAATTTTACGATACATCTAAGATAGATTGTTATGAGTATAAAATTCACGTACCTTTGATTTAAATCTATAGGCAATGTAATTTTGACGATAATAAATCAAATGGTATCATCAACCAACATCTAGTGTTGAATATATTGTAGTGGTGAAATTGAAAGGCTTCTACAAAATCCGTCGAGTTTGGGTTTATTAGGTCAAACTTCGCATTGCGCACGCGCGGTGATAATATTGCCAATCTGCAAAGAAAACTAGTACCTACACAAGGAACCGTGCAATAAGTTTGCTACTTTGTGTAGCATTTACAAAAAATGGCTCTATTTGGTTTTGTTTTTAGAAATGAATTAAAATGTATCCTGTTTAGCGTTAGAAGCAATTAGCCCTTAAATTGGCTATTTGACTAAAAAAATCTAATTAGTCCGTCAGTTAGAAAAATAAAATATTCGAACAGTATTTTTTCTTTTGTTACGTAAACCAATATGGACGCAGATACAACGCTTTTTGAATTGTCAATACGTCACAATTTCGTACAATTTTTGTTGAATTCTGACCTTTCGAGTTTTGGATATGCATTAATTTTACAAAAGAAATAATACGTGCCCGTTATATTTCAAAACTCTGAATGACGACGGACTAATTAGATTTGCAACTTAATGATACTGTCAAATTGCCAATTGCTTAATCTTATTATACATATAAGTTGGAATTCTTAAAAATATTGTACCGGACATAAGGGTCAAGTCAAGCCGAGACGGCGACGCAGCACGCACATTTCAATAGAGCTACTCAAAATCTAATTCTATTTACCACACTGAACTAAGTGTTCTACATCCCGCAAGCAAAGTTATCCGCGAGTTTAGAAGACAGAGAGTATTCCCACATTAAATGTTGGGCAAAAAGCCCACCAGACACAACACCCGGTCTGGTCGGCCTTTTCAACTGGGTATCGAAGTACATTCCACTCTGTGCTTCCTGCCCCTAAAATAGTATGTTTGAGTGAAATAATGAATTGTTTTTTAATAGATTGGAGATGGCTCTGAGGCAAGAGACCGCTCCGGCGCTGACGCCGCTGCACGACCCATACCACGTGGAGAGCGCGCCTCTCGCCGACGAACAATTTGAAGTGAGTTTTCTTCCCTATATTATAATAGCAATAGTATTTACTAAAAAAAAAAACAGTATTTATGTTTCAATTAATTACCATGTACGAGTAGTCCAGTCTAGTTAGTTATATTACTACGTATAACAGAAAATTTTATTAGATACAGTCCGTTTCCAAAAAATCACTTTGTTTAGTGTCTTGTTTTTTTTTGTATCGTTTATTTTAGGGAATACTGCAAGTTTCATCAAAATCGGTTCAGTAGTTTTTGAGATTGGGAATTTGATTAACTGTGTAGTGTATATGAGCACAGAACATATAAAGGAGGTTAGAAGGGCCTTGTGGGCGGGGCACGCGCGCCGCGGTTATGAGCAAATGCTCAATATCAACCGAAATTTACTTTACCGGCCAGCAAACGCGCTCCTGTTTTGACAGCGTACGTAAGCTCCGCAAAAATATTAAATTATGCCGTCTTGCGCTATTATAACGTGTTGGAAAAGAAGTCAGGTGTGTAGTGTAGCACGAGAAGGGATTTCTTTTCACCGGTAAGTCCAAAATCATTAAAATACTTCTAATATTTGTAATTTTAACATTAGCATTATGAAGTTTGTAGACAAAAACGATATAATCGCAAGCAGACGAATAGTAATACATTGCTTGCAATAGATGGTTACTATTTTGCACTACGTAAGCGATCGCGCAATATATTACGTTCACTGCGAGAGTCCCGAGTACCGAACTAAAGGTTCAATTCCACGAGATCTAGACATATCGATAGTGCTGTGCCAACTTGTAAACAATGTCGATAATTACTATGACACAGTTGATTATTATCAATAGTACACTTTATAACTAAAATAATATTATTTATTACGACCATAATTTTTCAATTGAAACTGACATTCATTATGATTTAATATGTTTTAGGTTTCCAACAGATCCAGGCATAAGAAAACTGTGGATTGAGACAACTGGCAGAATTGACTGGATCCCTACTAAATGTAGCACAATTTGTTCGCAACATTTCGATGATGATAATTACATAACAACAAAGTCAGGGAAAAGAAACTTAAATCCTAAAGAAACTTAAACTTAAGTCCATGTTAAATCCTAATGTTAATAATAGTTTTTAATTCAGTTATGTATTTTTTATTTGTTTCACTTTTATTTACTTGTTTCTATATTCGCATGAATACATGCTTACAACATGCATTACAGAAGTCCACATAATCCACAATACTTGTAAAGTAAGAAGCAAGATACATTTTACAAGGAAACATCAAATACACAAAATTGGATTTAGAAATGCGAATGACATACAGCTATACCTACACACCACGCACCAATTATGATGTACGAGGGTGCCGAATTGTATAATAGACTACCAAATACCATAAAAAATGCAAAATCCATGTCTATATTTAAAAAAAACTTAAAATCACATATTTTAAACAAAAATAAAGCGAGCGCACCTTAGTACATTACATACCACATCCAGTTGCGCGTGTTCCGTGTGTTTATTTTTGATATGCGAAATTTCGAGCGTCTACCCTAAATTTTTAAGTATTTTTGATATGTTTGATTTTTGAGTTTATGATTTTGTCTTTTAGAATGTTTTGTTTTGCGAAAACTGCACGTCGGTCGACAATAATGCTTTTTAGTTATAAATATTTCTCATGTAAGTGATAATTTCTTATGGGAAATAAAGATATCTCAAATCCGAAGATTACATTAATTTTATCGATATCAATAATCGACCGTTTAGTCGCCCTACCATACGTGAGCTTTTACGTGTGTATGAGTGTACGTCAAATGCAGAGATTGCATTAGTGTGATAACCAATAGCAAACTCACGATCTAAGTGCGTGTTGTTTATTTGTGTGCGTAATCCGCGTAGGCACTGGTCTCTTGCTTGTAGTAAAGTTAAAGAGTGGGAGACAAACGGCGACAAGCGTTCTGATGCAAATCAGGAACTATTTCCTTTCTAACCTCCTTTATATGTTCTGTGTATATGAGCAATGTTATTACCGGTGCTAAGGATAACAAAATTCTAGTTCACAAGAAAATTATGTATTTGACAAGAATTTGATTTGAGAAAAAAGTTTTTTTTATAATTGTGTGTGCGAGCGCCAAGCACACATTTAAATGTTTTGCTTGGAGATGTTCACGGGTTTTACGTAGGAGTCGAACGGGTAATTTTGTGAGCGTCAAAATGAAGGGACCAAGTTTCCAATATCTGTCAAACATAATTGTATAGAAAAATTCTACCGTTTATCTACTATTCATTGGGTGGGTCATTTTAGATCTCCAAAGAATAAATGTTCAATACCTATTTACTACCTTCAAATCATGCAAAATTTCTTACGTTCAAGTTTATTTGAACGAGTCAAAAAAATGAATAAAGATATGAGTAGGTTTCTCTATGGGTGTCTCTACGAGGGTCCCGTCAGATTACTGACGACTCTAAGAGGCGCTTGGAACACGACGCACCGTCGACTCGGGCATTGTCCATGAACGGACGGCGAGTCACCGATTACTCGCCTGTTTACTATCTTCAAATCATGCAAAATTTCTCACAGTAATACTCTTATAAATGAGATTCTCTGAATGGTGAATGGTCGAAATAAAATATATAAGTATGTACTATTATTTAGGTTATATTCATATAAAAAAAAATTACATATACTTAAGGTGCATTCACACACATCAGTCACGTCACGTCACCGACAACGGATCGGTGACGGTTTGTTTACGTATCCACAAACACCACCACGTCGTTCGTTCATTCTTCAGTGTTTGGCTTCAATTCTCAGTGGTCTTCTAGGAATTTGGACATTCTATAATATAAGTTTTAAGTTTGTAAAAACTTCATTTTTTTTCCAGGATGAGTTTGAAGATGCCACCGATGAGCATCCAACGTAAGTTACACGCATAGGCAGTACCTACTTATTATTTCGCCTTCACATAATGTTTACATAAAATCGTTTGTTTCATACCTTATTCTTTTAGGAACACAATGGATTTACAAACAGCTTTTGAAGACTGCGAAGTGGCCATTAGAAAATTCTTCAATAACGATTTAATTGGTGCCAATAACATAATGAAACCATGGTGAGCTGATATTTGTTTTTTTTTTTCTACTAGTTATAGAATTGAAACGCTTATGCATGGCTTTATATTGTAAATCCCAGAATACAGCTACAAACTCACCTTTGTCTAAACAACGGTGCTTTGGAGTCTACAATCATGTTAATACCTGTAGCTACTGCACCCATGGTAACAAAGGTTAAACATTATTAAGGAGGCCGTCATACTTTCCGCTATTTCACTTTTTATTTCGTCATTGCGGCCAAGTCTAAAACCTGTATCTATCAATAAATATTGTACAAACAAGTATTGTTTAAGAGAAATCATAGATTCTTACTTCCATTTCATATATCGGAAACGTGGTCATTAATTCTAACGAAAACTTAAGTAAATAAAGATTCGTTTTGTAGAAAATGTGTAATTACCGGCTATTAATTAAAACATATTCTTCAAATAAGAAATATTATTTAAAATAGGATTAGTTTGACTGATCTTGATATCGACCGGCCGGACAAATAATTATAGTGGCTCGTAATGAACGTGTAGAGAGTTTCAATCTGGACATTGCAAACATGTGCTGTTTGTCGAGATGTTACCGAAGCCACAAAAACTTCATAGTATTTTAATCTTTATAAAAATATTAGAATAATACTATGATTTTAAATATTAATTACAAAGAAAAAATACCGAAAAGCCTACATATTTACGCATAAATTACTTATTTTTTTATATACATATACATTTTTAATGTTCTCACGTGTTGGCGTTATTTCTTTGCTACTCGTAGTGAAACCATAACATTTGTTTTTTGTTACGGGTTCTTTAAATTTAGAATTTTTTCATTATTATTTTCACACGGTTAAGCGTCTGGTTATTTACAAAAAATAAGCCTTCAAGTTATTATAAAAAATATATGAATTTATTCTCACACGCACGCATGTGTTAATAAAACAAGCTTTGTTACCAGGAGAAAATACTTTTTGAAGTCAACATTGATAGACTGGTATTTGCGCATATATTATATATATATTATATATAGGTATATTTATTACTTAGTTTGATGTACCTACATATATATTGCTTTGTTTATGGATTAGTGAAAGGTTTACACGTCGATCAAGTAAGTTTATATATAATCGATACCTCAGCAATGTCACAAGATCTAAAAAAAAAATATTAAGGTTCTTTTTTTATTCTAGTCGTCTAACCCACTATTTTTCTATATCTAGGGAACGCACATCGCTTTACCACAGTCTTGGCACTTCCATGTTCGAGTTTATACCAGCAATGCTGACTTTCGACCACACACAAATCAATCGGACTCTGGCAGCACTCAAAGTGTCCATCTCTATTTGCAACCAGCACAGGAAAAATTACACTTTCGTAGAGAGCATCGGTACTATGATAAAAAAGGTAGATTACTCCTATATTATTTTTATTTAGTGTATGTATAAGATGGCGTGCAGATGGCAGGGTAACCTGTTGGGCATAAAATCAATTTTACTGTTTACATTTCTACATTGACTAGTTATAAAGTAAAGGTGACGATAAAAAGATATATCCAATACCCACTAATATGAATAATGTGAAAGTAAGTCTTGTCTGTCTGTCTTTTACATTTTACCGCTCTTTACAGCAGACTAATGTCCATATGAAAAGACAACTTGAGTCATGAATCGAGTTTCAAGCGATTAATCGGACAAGAATCAAATTTTCCATACGTCCAAGAGACCACAGAATGGTATTTTATAACAATAAACTTGCCTTTAATGATTATTAAATTGAATAAGGTTAATGATTTTCTAATGAGGATAATACGATAAAATTGTGTTGTGTAGGGTATGGTAAAAATTATCCTCTTTATATTATGTAATTTTGTTTAGTTTGGTAGTCCAAATCACCGTCTAAGAGGTGCTACGCCATTTCTATTACAATTGTTTGTATTTCCATTGCAGCCGAATTATGCCACATACACAGATTTGGAAGCTCATGCTGAACTATGCTATGCAGAAGCCCTTATGCTTCAGGCAGCTATGACTATAATGGAGGGAGAAGACCTTACTGGGCTTATCAAGGGCACTATCAAGGTCAAAAATTGCTACAACAGTTACAAGTAATTATTATCTACATGATATTCTTGCTTTTGTCCACAACCTTTTTCTTTCTTCTTTGATAACGGTTTCGCAATTTATCAAGGAAGAATAATGAAACTTCAAGCTTTAATACCTTAACATCCAACACTCATAACAACTTACGACCTCTATTTTATGAATTAATTTCCGTTTTTATTAAACAGGGAATGCTCAAAAATACTAGAAAAGAAACAATGGGAATCGGAGATATCGAGGATACACTTCCAAAGCGGTGTGCGCCTGGGCGTGGCTACCTTCAACGTAATGATATCCATGTTGCCGCCAAAGATTATTAGCGTATTAGAATTCGTCGGCTTTTCAGGAAGCAAGGTTAGATTAACAGACTTTTCTTTTTATACACATATTATATAATAAAGCAACAATAAATAATATTACCTAATAAGCATCACAAAACAAGAAAATATTTTATTCATAATTTATTTGTCATAACGTCAATAAAACCTGATGTTCGCTAAGTCACCGAAACCAACAAAAAACAACCTTGTAATGCGAATTTGATTCTAAGATCAAGTGTAATGCGAATTTGATTCTAAAATCTAAAATTCAAAGTCAACGAAAGCAAACATGTCACAATTGTAGGGGAAGTGAGTACGAGTATTTTTACTGCTTCGACATTTGGGCCCAAAATGAATAATCTCCTTCGTCAGAGGAATTTTCTTAAAAAGGTGTGCATGTTTTTACTTCACATACTACTATGTTAGATTAAATACTGTTTTGTTTTTTATTAAAGGTCGCTTTTCAACATCTAAGGTCATTAGCGACCACAGTTAACAATATATTAATTTACGTACATACAATAGGGTACAATACATTTGCTTAAACAATGAGGGGCCCAACCAAACGCTAATGTCCCCCGAAAAAGACCAACACATGTCATACAATCCAGTAGAACCCAGAGAAAATTAAATTTAAATGGTTAAATTATTGGTAAGCGGCATACAATATTCATAATGTTGCAACATACTATTTTATAATCGCATGTCCTTGTAAGTCTCGAGCTTTTTAAGTCAGGCTTAAGAATGCGGTGAAAATACTGTTAGTTCTAAACAAATCTAGACTGTATGTGACGATTTTTTTATCTATATATACCTATTTACCACGTAAGAGTTTAAGACTAATGTACAGTCAAAATAATAAAAATAACTAAAACCCAACTACGAAAAAATCTCGCACTGAAAAATATAAAACAAGAACAATATTCACTTGACCGATATTTTTTCCAATTATAAACTTGAAGTAATAGCCGTGGTCGTGTGCCACCTGCGGTTATTTCACACAAAGTTTATTACTCGGCTTATCTTTTTTTTAAATTCAAACATCTGTCTCTTTGGTCGAATGGTTGCAAGTGCAATTGATGAGCAAAAAGCCCTGGGTTCAATTCCCAGGTCGTTCAAAATTTTATTGAGTTTCCCATCAGTTATTCCAGTTATTCAGTAGAGCCCAGAGAGTCTAAATTTGTACCCGGTTTTTGGCAATACCCTCGCCCCTGTTACATGGAAACCCCCTACAAAAGTGCTAGCAGGTTTATAATATTGTGCGAATATTTTATTAGGTATGTAGCAATAAGCTGGACAATATATTTATATTGTCTAACGCAATACCACCATCTTGTCAAAACACATTATAGTACAATGGCTTTAATGTCTTAAAATATAAAAATGTGAAGTGTTCATAAGCCTTAACACAAGTTTCCCGTATTATACCGTACAGTGTACTCCACTTGAAGTACGTACGGCACTTATTGCATGGAAAAATAAAAAAAACACCCCTAGTGTATGAACTAGGAACTAATTCTTTCCATTAGAATAAAATTAACGTCACTGTTACCATTACCGTTAATGAAATTTTATGACTTAGTTATATATTAAATTATATATTCATTTACATTTTTTCGCTATATTCATACTGAATAATGAGTGTTACATGTTTGTTTAATAAACAATTTAATAAACGAGCAATATACATGCTTGCAAGCATACATGCAAGCAAGCAGACAGCATGTTTGCAAGCATACATGCAATCAAGCAGGCAAAATTCAAGCAAGCAGGCAGCATGCAAGCAAGCAGCATGCAAGCAACCAGCATGCAAGTAGGCATGCTGCTTGCAGGCAGGTATGCAGTATGCAAGCAAGTACGTAGCATGCAACATGCAGCAAGCATTGTTTCTGTCACGGCTCCGGCGCTGCGGGGTCTGGGTGGCCCCACGCGAGATTATCGTTACAGTTGGCTTTAACGCGGATTTAAATTACATTCTAGGGGTAGGACAGACAAAACTGCGTGAGGTCGGTTTTGCAGCGATTCGTTTCTGTCGCAAAATTTTATAGCACAACTTTTGACATTTTATGATATAACCGGTTTTTGTGTCCAAATAATATTCTTCAAAATTTTGTTTCGGTGTGGTGAAAATATGGCATATAAATCATTTGACAAACGAAATAAGTTCAAAAGAGGCTTCGACTAAAAGCAAAAAGTAATTTTGTAAATCGGCGAAACATTATTCGGTAAAGTAACGCCTATGATACCTTCGATGATCTAAAAATATGTCAAATAATGCATATAGCTAAAGACTTCGGTCACTAGTTTTCGGTAACTTGAAATTTAACAAAAAATATTTGAAAATGTGGTCGGTTCCCTTCCACTTTGCTAGGCGTTAAACTTTTTTTTGGAAGGATGGTTGAGGTAGGAGTGCGAAAATTACTTTTCGACCTATTCTCATACCTATCAAAAACCTAACTATAATCGTTAGAGCCGTTTCGCAGGAGTGCAACCACAAACACCGTAACAGGAGATTTTTTGATTCTTATTACATTATCTACGTTTTATAGATCAAAATAAAATAATTATTAAAAGCACCTCGAAATACCCAATATTTACGGTATGAAAGCAAAAATAGCAATATTTCATAATTATAATATGTGCATACGATCATTCTAATAAAATATGTTAAAATAGTGTTTTAGTCTGGTTTGATTTGCCGATTGCATGTGACTTGTGTGTGGCAGGTTTTGTGGCACTTGCATTAAATTACTAGTTGACAAAGTTCAACATTTTATGCACAGTCATTTTCAAGGTTTCTTTTACAAATGTCGTACATTAAATTACTGGTATAAAAAACTTATTGCATAACATTTAATTGGCTATGTACAGTCACGAGCAATAATGTATGTATACACTTAGCGGAATGAAAAAGCGAATTTCTCCTACCATATGGATAAAACTTTTGCATTTTCTTGAACCTCCTATTTTGGATCCATGCTATTACGAAATGGATCTTATTTCAAAGTTGAAACCAGAATTTGTATTGCAGCATTTGTTTGTTAAGTGTATGCATCTTAGGAGTGTCAGCATAGTGACGGGGCCTGTAGAGGGCCATAGCCTGCCGGGGTCGCGGGACTTTCCCATTACCGTGACCCTGGTACGTAAAGGGCTATTGAAGGACACCGTGGATTTTAGTCAGTACAAGTCTGACAGTCCCTCCCGCCCTGCCCTGGGTGGGAGGACTCATTTGATGATTTTACCAAGATAAAAAAAAAAAATGTGTACATCTTATTGCTCTTGACTGTAATGAGCGGTCTTCTATGTCATTGTAAGAGTAAACTGTGTGTCATCTCGTTTAATTAGTGAAGAATGGAATTTACATGAAGGCAAAACAAAAATATGAAGCATCTCCAACTCCGAGGGCATTCAGTGACACCCTCGTTGTTATTATGTTATTCTTCGCAACACGCGGAGGACTAACGGGCGCAGCGGATGGGACTTGACTGGCTTTAACCTTGTTTTTGGAAAATTAACCTGTTTTTTCGGTCCCAGAGCCGTGGTGTTATTTAAGAACGACATCAGTGACGTCTTATCCGTGGCACCTGGTAGACTTGCGTGAGCAGCCTGATCCATTGATGAAAAATATCAGCTTTCTTGAGAAGTAAAACAGAATTCCCGTTTTCTTTATACCTTGACTTATCCGTACTTAACGGTCCGTACCGAGTGTTTCTTTACAATAACATACTTAAGCACCTAAACGTTGACGTGGGCAATAAGACCGGTAGATTGAAGTGGGATTGGGCGGGTCATGACGATAGCATGCATCGGGACCAATGGGCCAGAGTTGTCACCCAGTGGATGCTAAAAGACGGTCGTCGTTGCTGAGGGAGGCCAAAAATCGAATAAGACATTTTAGGCGCGGGATAGCGCCCAGTTTATCCAATGAAAAACCGGTCCAGTTTGTTAAGATTGTATAATGTAGTTTCCATAAAGAGTAATCTATCAATACTGACATACAATATGCACAGTATGGTTACGTTCACATAAATATGATATCCACGATATAAACACAGACAATATATCTCTTGGTACGTAACTCGTTGAAATTCGACCGGTAACGACGAGTCTGTCGAGCGGTGTGTCGTGCATAGACAAACATAACCACAGTGTTGTCATTATGGTTTATGTTTGTACTACCATAGATAATATAACACAAAATAAGTTCGCCACAATGTCTTTATCTAAAACGTAAAAATGCACAGGAAAGAATGGAAGGTTATGGGGGAGATCATTGCCCAGTGGGATAAATAAAAACAAACAAACTTTTAGTTGATTGGTTTAAGCGTTGGTATTTTATACTAATTAATGCAGCTTCAAACTCCAGCTTGGAGCAGATCTTTTGTTTGTTTTTTTTCTTATTTATTTCTTTTTGCTTCCAAGCAAAGCTCGCTGCTATATAATAAATAGTTACTACAAAATATTCAATATTTTAAGCCCTTTCATTAAAGCGCAAGCGAATTTTGAAATGTAATAATCACCATAAAGTATCATATACATAGTATAATCAACATAGGTCCTTGGATCAGAGCCCGCACCGTCTCTTTTATCAGCCATAAAAAAGTAAGTGTGGCAAATACTCCAAAGAAAGACAAATATACTTTTCAAGATAATATTTTCATACGTACCTATAATAAAGATAGTACTAACATCAAATTAAAAACCAAAAAGAAATAAATTGAAACCTTACCTTTAGGGTTTCAACTTCCGCTGCTCAGGATCTCCTGCTCCAGAGCATGGCGCAGTGGTTGATTAATGTCGCCGTGGTCGCCGAGCCGTACTTTGTCCTGCCCAGAAATGACTGGGTGGTGGACCTGGACGGCTCGGTGACCCTAATTTCGTCGGCCGCCGTCGGTACCCCGCCCCTCGATCGCGTCGAGAGAGGGCACGGGATCGCCGCAGCACGGTTCGGGGGGATCGCTGTAATAGGCGTTTACTTCTCCCCGAACCGAACTATCGCCGAGTTCCGCGACTCCCTATCGGAGCTAGGAGACATCGTCGTCGCATACGGTTCCCTCCCCGCGCTCGTCCTCGGGGACTTCAACGCCAAAAATGTGGCTTGGGGTTCCCGGGCCACGGACTATACGCGGGGTAGGATGCTCGAGTACTGGGCCCTGGCGCAGGGCCTGGTCATCGAGAACCGGGGTTCTGTCCCCACGTGCGTGCGGTGGAGGGGCGAGTCGGTGGTGGACGTTACGTTCGCCAGCGCCGCCCTGTCGCCGCGCGTCACCGACTGGCGCGTTGTAGAGGAGGTGGAGACCTACTCCGATCACCGGTATATCCGGTTCGACGTCTCCGCCCAGACCTCAGACGCGCCGGTCCGACGGAACCCAAGTGGTCCGCGATGGGCGCTGAAGCAGCTGGATCGGGAGCTATTCCTGGAAGCCTCGATCGTGCAGGCCTGGGTGTCACCACCGGACAGGCCTGCCGACATAAACGACGAGGCGGAGTGGTTCCGGGAGGCCATGTCGGAGATCTGTGACATGGCCATGCCCCGGGTCCGGCAAGGACGCGCCCGGCGTCAGCTGTACTGGTGGTCGCGCGAGCTTACATCGCTGCGCGAGGCTTGCGTGGCCGCGCGACGCCGGTACACCAGATTCCGCAGGCGCCGCACCCGACCTCCGGATGCGGCGACCGTAGAGGCGGAGCTGTACGAGGGCTACAGGGCAGCGAAGACCGCCCTCCGCGACGAGATCTGGCGGGCCAAGGAATTGGCCCGCAAGGAGATGCTGGAGACCCTGGACGGGGACCCATGGGGCCGGCCCTATAAGTGGGTGAGACAAAAGCTCCGCCCCTGGGCTCCCCCGTTGACGCAGAGTCTCCAGCCTCAGTTCGCGGAGGACGTGGTGAGCGCCCTGTTCCCATCGCGGGGAGAGCATACTCCCCCGCCCATGGCTCCGTCTCCGACGGAATCCGACGGTGAAGCTGACGCAAACGCGGACCACAGCGACGACGATGTCTACGACGCTCCAGAGGTGACCGAGGTAGACCTGAGAGTGGCGGTACAACGGCTCAAGGCCAAAAATACCGCCCCAGGACCCGACGGCCTGCCAGGAAAAGCCTGGGTCCTGGCGTCGGGGACTCTCGGGCCTCGACTGGGGGGGCTCTTTAGCGCATGCCTGGAGAGGGGCCGGTTCCCGCTTCGTTGGAAGACGGGGAAACTGGTCCTGATCCAGAAGCCCGGGCGCCCTGCGGACTCTCCGTCCGCATTCCGGCCCATCGTGCTGCTCGACGAGGTGGGCAAGCTCTTTGAAAGAGTAATTGCAGACCGCCTCGTCGGGCACCTGAATCGGGTGGGCCCGGACCTCTCGGAGAGCCAGTTTGGCTTCCGGAGGGGGCGCTCGACGGTGGACGCCATCATGCGCGTGAGAGCCCTCACGACGGGGGATGCGGTATCCCGGGGCAGGGTCGTCTTGGCGGTGTCCTTGGACATCACCAACGCCTTCAACACCCTGCCCTGGAGTTGCATCAGGGAGGCACTCCGGTATCACCGGGTGCCGACCTACCTCCGTCGCACAGTCGAGGACTACCTGACGGACAGGGCCGTCATCTACCCCGGTCACCGGGGAGAGTGGAACCGGCGAGAGATGTCGTGCGGTGTTCCACAGGGATCGGTCTTGGGGCCGCTCCTGTGGAACATCGGCTACGACTGGGTGCTGCGCGGCGACCTCCCTGACGGCGTCGGCGTAATATGTTACGCCGACGACACGCTCGTCCTGGCGGAGGGAGAGTCGCACCAGGCGGCGGCCGACCTGGCGACGCAAGCGGTGGCGACAGTCGCTCAAAGAATCCGGCAGTTGGGACTCGACGTGGCGCTGCATAAAACAGAGGCCATGTGCTTTCATGGCCGTCTGAACGCGCCACGTTCAGAGTCCCACATTACGGTGGAGGGGGTTCGCATCGGCGTCGGGAGGACGATGAAGTACCTGGGACTCGTCCTCGACAGCCGGTGGAACTTTAGGGAGCACTTCCTACGTTTGGCCCCAAAGCTGAACCAGGCAGCAGGCGCCCTCAGGCGACTCCTGCCCAATCTCGGCGGGCCAAACGCCTCCTGCCGGAGGCTGTACGCCGGTGTCGTGCGGTCCATGGCCCTCTACGGGGCCCCTGTGTGGGCCCTAAGCATCCGGACGCGACCACTCAAGCTGGTCGCATGCCAGAGGGTCATGGCTATCCGGATGATCCGGGGATACCGCACGATCGCCGGCGAATCAGCCAACCTCCTAGCAGGATTGCTGCCCTGGGATCTGGAGGCGACTGCCCTCCAGCGCGTCTACGAATGGCGCGTGGAGGCGCAGCGCCGGGGCGAATCCCCGCTGCCTCGACAGGTCGAGGCGCGGCGGGAAGAGCTCCGGCGCGATCTCAGGGCAGTATGGAGGGAGCGACTGTCGCAACCGAGGTCCGGGCACGCCGCAATCGCGGCGGTAAGACCCCTCTTTGAGGAGTGGCTGGATAGGCGTCACGGCGTCCTTACCTTCCGCATGACGCAGGTCCTCACCGGACACGGAAGTTTCGGGAGGTTCCTGTGTCTGATAGGGAGGGAAGAAACGCCTGGGTGTCACCACTGCGAGGATCGTCCGGAGGACACGGTGGAGCATACGGTGCAGGACTGCCCCGCTTGGGCAGAGCACCGCCGTGTCCTCACGACGGCGATAGGCGGAGACCTCTCGCGCCCGGCATTGGTCGAGGCCATGCTGCGGGGCGAGACGGAGTGGGAAGCGGTCGCCTCCTTCTGCGAAGCAGTCATGCTCGTGAAGGAGGAGGCGGGCCGCCTGAGGGAGAGGACAGCGTCCTCCCTCCATCCCAGCCGCAGTGGTAGACGCCCACGGCGTCGGACGTCACAGGACGATCTCCGGCCACCGTAGGCGCGGGCATGCGGGCAGCGAGTAATGGGCGACTTGCTGTCCGACCATGGACCATGCCCGGGTCGACGGCGCGTTGTGTTCCACGCGCGCCTCAAAGAGTGTCAGCAAATTGACGGGGCCTGTAGAGGGCCAGAGCCTGCCGGGGTCGCGGGACTTACCCATCACCGTAACCCCGGTACGTAAAGGGCTCGTGAAGGACACCGTGGATTTTAGTCAGTACAAGTCTGACAGTCCCTCCCGCCCTGCCCTGGGTGGGAGGACTCATTTGATGATTTTACCACGCAAAAAAAAAAAAAAAAAGTGTTTCAACTTCATTAATAAGAAACTTCCTTAAACTCTTATTAAATAAAAGTTTGAAAGCTGAATGATGTTGTTGTTGAGGTTCAACAGCAAATACCACCTGCAAAATTGGCGTCTGGACCAATGCTCCACAATTAAACCTATGGCAAATGAAAGATTTAAGGGTAATTTATTAATTTCTTATTTTATGGGAGCTAAGTCGTATTCGAGCGTGAACAAGTTGATTTGGAACATCGAAAAATATACGCATACCTAACCTTACCTGTGGCAATATCGTCCAACTGATTTGCAAGATACGATATATTTCTAACTATAGCGACTTTCTTCAAATATGTGAGGTTTACCTGGAATACGCGAATTACCTAGAGTGTGCATAGGTCTCACGACTTAAGCAGTTGGTCCAAAACTACTAATAATGCTTTAAATATTTTTGCTTTAAATGGCAAATGTCATTGAGACACGGCTTGTTATAATAATTACCTAAGATCACAGGTTCTCGGTGACTGCAATACTAAGTATACTAGCACAATGCCTAAACCTTGACATGTTCAAGACATACTTACGAGTCGGAACAATTATTAAAATTATTATTTAACTACTGTAAGTAAATTGTATGTGTCTGATTGTTACACAATTGATACCACAATTGATAATATAATTCATGATGGACTATATTTAATGCTAACCAAGACTCGGACGACAGCTAGTGTGAAATTAAGGGTAGTAATATCTAAACGCCTGTAAACGCTCTGCTGATATGTTCCACAAAAATTTATAATCCAAACGGTGTCCTATCATTTAACAAAAGCCTAATCACAAAAACATTTGATGAAGTTAAGACTTTATAATTATAGTATAAAGAAAAATCGAAAAAAACCAGCAACAACTTTATATTCACCATAATTTGTTTTTAAGATGATCATTTGACATTGTAAAACAACAAACCATGCAAAAAACGTATTATGGTCTTCAAACACTGGTATTTTCCGTCGCTAATGACATCACCCAGGTTGCCAAACGCCGCCGAGCCGAATTTTTTTGATGTGGTGTTCTTATCCATAAGATCAACAATATTCAAGATAGACGTAGGTGACCAGGAGGTTACCACCAAACTACTGGATAAATACTTTATTAGCGTTTCATTCACTCCTTTTTCTTTCATATCGTTTCTTAGACAATCCATCCATCTTTACTTTGGCTCTCCTCTTCCTCTCCATCCATCAACAATCATACTTATCACTCTTATAGTCACATAAGTGTCATGTGCTCCTCATTACATGTCCATTCCAAAACATACGGTTCCCTTTCACTTTTTTCTGTAACAGGCGCCACTTTCAAACTTCCTTTTATAAACTCATTCCTTACTTTATCCATTCTTCCAACTCCACACATCCACCTCAACATCCTCATCCTCTTCTGTAAATATCTAAATAACCGTATGTTCAAAATGTTTCAGGCTGTTGGCCTGGCTGAGCTGGAGGCAGCTTCGTTCGCACCTGGCATGCGCTCCGTGCTGTGTGACCTGACGCTGCTGAGTTACCACCTGGTCATGTGCCAGTTTATCGGCGCTCCTATAGATCTGCCTGTTTGCGAGCGGATATTAGAAAAACAGCTGAAGGCTAGTATAACAACTCGTTTCGATATTTTACTAAATTATTAGTACAGTAGATCGAGCTGTAGGTAGACTATCATATTTATATGAACAAAAGACTACGGTCTACAAATGGAAACGTGTTCCAAAAGCCAATTTATAAAAAATAACAATCTTAAATATGCACACGTGTCTACGTAATAATAATATCAGCTGTAAGCTCTTTAAGATGAATTGCTGATTACTGACGTCAGTTCTGAGTTGCCAACGGACCGCCTATTACCTATATGGATGGTCTGTCGGTCACACACACATTAATACTGAGCTTGTATCCAAAACACGGAAGGACCAGTTAAACAGTTGGTTCCAGCTGTCATTAGTTACGGATAGTTAGATAACACGAAAGACTGACAGTAATTCCAAAGAGCGTGTCTTGAGTGTATCAGGTTATACTAGAAGTCGACCCCAACATAGGAGAGCGCTCATCATATAATGATGTTAGCATTTGCCGGTTTTTTTTTATCTATCGATTAGAACTGAGTTTGAAAAAGAGATGAACTTGATGACCAGTATGTAATGGTGCTTTTAGCTGTGGTCACTTATGAACCCAGTACAATTTGTGACAACTTAATAGTACAAGTAGACAACTTTAGTTATAGTTTAAACTTCTTATCGTTGTCAGAATGTAGACTTGGTTTAATATATTCCTAAAGAATTTACAATTTGTAACAATTCAAATAACAGCTAACATTAGATAATCCCGTTCGACTCTAAGCCTCGTAATTACTGAGTTACTGATGAACTAGATTGATACCATTTTATCAACACGCTAACATCATTCTAGTTAGGCTATTTATGTATTTATTTTAAACGTCAATATTACAAGAATGTTTACATACAGAGTGTAACAGAAAGGATCGTGATCGTATCTGAACTGAACATCAATAGGAGTATCGAAAAAATAATTAGCTAACTAAAAACACATTTCGGTCGAGTCATGGGTTAATTGTTGTATGAGGCATTTTATTTTTACGTGGTTAAATCATCACATGAGTCCTCCCACCCAGGGCAGAGCGGAAGGGACTGTCAGACTCGTACTGACTAAATCCACGGTATCCTTCAATAGCCCTTTACGTACCGGGGTCACGGTAATTCGAGAGTCCCGCGACCTAGTATTATTATTACCATTTATTTTTAGGACGTTGATCTCATTGACTCGTTTTGCTTAATGGTATTTTATACATTAAATTCCAGTGTATATGCGTGTGTGTAGAATTCCACTCACCCTCGTCTTATATTTATATTCTCCTTCCATTCAAGGAAGGTATGTCGGCTCAGCTAGTTACCTTTATAAACACGAACTTTAACACTCCTGTGTTTTAATTTTACAGGTGTATCCGGAAAGCGTTTGGTTTCTAGTATTCAAAGGCCGCATTGAGTTTTTGAAGGGACAATTCGACGATGCCATCGCGACGTACAATCGCGCCGTCAATAGTCAGAGGCAATGGCATCAATTCCACCACGTATGCTACTGGGAGATCATGTGGGTGAACAGGTGAGGAGACGAACATACCACACTTAACCTAGGTCTAAGATTTTTCTTACTTTTAAGAGGTTTCATTTAGATTTATGCCAATAAAAGCATTTTTTATTTTCCTATCGATACCTTGATCTCGAAACAAATTAGAATTTTGTTCTGTAACAAGTCCAACATAATAAGAGACGGCTTTCTCACTGATGTTTTTTAAGGACATGTATAACCGATCTAAAGATATTTGAGAAAAATAAAATACCTTGACTACCATTCTCAAACATACATCACCACGATAAAAAAGGACATAAAATAAATAGACTATGTTTACTTACAGTTTGAAGATGGATTGGCGCGAGTCAGCTTTGTACGCAAGTAAGCTTATGGAAGAGAGCTCGTGGTCCAGGACTGTCTACTCATATTCTCGTGCAGCCATGTTATTGGAGCTCGACGACATCACGTCGTCAGAGAAACAGCAGTGCACTGATCTCATGAGGTGGGTAGATTTACTACGTCTCAGGTCGTTTTCAGTAGGGGAGATATCGCAGAGACATTTTGTCGAACTTTAACGGGGTATTCCCCTCGATTGTGTAGGACAATGTCGCTGGACATTTCTTCATGTTACACACACACACTACCCAGTGGTGAACAATGTCAACTTCCAATAAGTCACGCGACCCATAGATGTCTCAAGCGACATTGGTTGACATCGCGCGACAAGTTTAATTCGGTGGTTTACCTTTCTATTCTTATCTCAGACGCATTGGGTACTATTTTAAATATTATTACTAAATAAACATTTAATACAGGGATTTTGTAAAGCTTGTTTTATGCTTAACATGGTGTTTTCTGCAGTTTCATGTCAGTTCTAATAAACATAGACTGTAATAGCGAAATTTTTTATATGTACGAAATACATGGAACGATGATTTTACGTAATACAACTGAATAATTAATACTTAGTCATTGTGTGGCTTAGTTTCTCCACGATGAAATGTCGAAATATGTGTATTTAATGGTTAGCACAAATCACGTTATATCCATGTAAAAACCTATGGGCGAAAAAAGGTAACCACCACTAAATGGATCTGCCGTTTAATTCTAAGAATATGTTGAACTAGCACTTTTTCCGCGACTTCGTCCGCGTTGGTTACATACTTTCTTAATTCCCCCTTTTCACCCCCTTAAAGGTTAAATTTCTAAAAACCCCTTCTTAGTGCTCCCCTACATTATAATAGGAAGCCGTGTGCAAAATTTCACATTCCTAGCCCCAGTAGTTTCGGCTGTACGTTGATATGTCAATCAGTCAGTTCTCCTTTTATATATATAGATGTCAATGGCAACAGATACTGTTAATGTGATAACTGCAGGAACGCGTCGTACTACAAGCAGCGCATCGCGGGCAAATCGCTTCCTATGGAGAAGTTCGTGATCAAACGCTGCGCGCGCTACCAGGCGCAGGGCCGCCGCCTGCTGCTGCCTACCATCGAGCTGCTGTGTCTCTGGAACATGTTCCACATCCTCGCCAAAAACGACCGGGGCATACAGAACGTTCTTAAGGTAGACTAAAGACACTTCATTTTCACATCAAATTAACTATGCAGTAAGTTATTACTTTCCAGGATTTGATCCTCTATAGCTCGAGTGTAATAATACAACGTGAAATTTTTCCAAGTCAACAGGTCGGATTCGTAGCCAAGAATATAGATTTTTCAAAAATATAGCTTCGGGACTCATTTAAGTATTTTCCGCTTTTCCTCATCGTTTCCTGTTTAACCATCCACGCCGAGTTGGTAAATTGACCCTGTGTACCGCATGGGAATTATGGGATTACTCACTTTTCACCAATAAAGAACAAGCCTATTGAGAGAACATGGACTCAAGTATAGAGCACAGCTGAGTTTTTCATTTAGCCTATTTTATGCGTCTGTCGGGAAAAGGCCTCCACCGTACCATACCAATTCTCTATGCTCTTTACCATTTCTGGCCAATAAGTCAAGAATGAGTACAAAGCGAGTGCGAACAGAAAGAATAATAGTAATTTCAAAATCTTGCTTTATAGGGTAGAAAGTTGTTAGAGGAACTCTCTGATCAGGTCACTGTGACCCTGGAACGTAAATGGCGATCGCAGTGTATTTTAATCAGTACAAGTCTGGCATTCCCTTCCATCCCGTCCTGTGTGGGAGAACTCATTTGATGATTTTACCACAATAAAAATAATAATAGGCTACGACCAATATCTGAGGAGGCTCTCGCTGGGTAGCTGGATCAAGCATTTGATCAGAAGGCAGTACCCCTGGACATGGCGCCTATTGTTAGGAGGTTCCTCTCTCAGGAGCCCTGACCACCGGTTGCCCAGACCCTGTTCCCGGTGCTGGTGGACTGCTATTTTTTTATATTTTTAAATGTTTTTTTTTTGCTGTTTTTGTAAAAATATTAAAAAATGTGGTAAATAAGTAATAAGATGAATAAAAAGGTAATAGGCTAGAAAGATAACTTTACTTTTTTGTACATTTACTTATTGTAAAATGTGTTAAACAGTTGATAGAAACAACGAATGATCGTGTGGAGAACGAGCGCCGTGATTGGATGGGTGTGTACGAGGGAGACAACCGTGCTTTAGTGCGTTTTCTGAAAGGATGCTGCCTAGCCGCCATGAACCTGCCACGTTTAGCGCTCGACACCTTCGACTCTGTGCTGCAGTTAGTACTCTTTTCTTTTGTTAATACTTTATCTTGCCCAATAAGTATCTATACTCACATACAGCCAGGCCCGGAACAACTACCTGTTGGTCATACAAGTATTTATTGTGACAGAACGCGACACGCTGTGCAAGAGTCATTCGCGCAGTCACTGCAAAAACTGTACCGTCTGTGTAATTTTGGTGCCATCAGGGAATAGTTTTATTATGAAACAAAAATCATAATTAAATAAATAAACGGTGTACAGTAGTCAATCCAAGATTAATAAATAAAAAAAAACAAATTAGGACTCGAAATAAGTCATCGTCTGTCTAGCCTTTTCGCAACGCTGTTGGGATCGGCTTCCAGTCGGACCAGATGCAGCTGAATATTAACAGTATCATATATTTAGCAACAGACTATCAGACCTTCATAAACGCAGTAACGATACCCTTGGTAAAATCGGTTACTAGACTTTTGAACTTTTGACTTACACCAACGACTGCCAAAGATTTACAAATGAGTCGGATATTGGTCTCGGTACTCATTTGTATTCATCAATCTCAATTATTCATCGGTATTATTTTTATATTAAAGCCACTTTGCATGTTTTCTGAGGCTCGGGGGACACTCAGTGCAATAGATGGTCACTGGTCACCCATCCACAGGCCAACCTAGGCCAGCGTGGCTTAACCTTGAAGATTGACCTGCGCGGCTGTTATAATTTAGCCACGAGTGAAATATGTATTTTTCTTTATTTACAGGCTAAAGAACGACATAAAGGAAGACACATTCTTACTTCCGTACACCGTTGCTGAAATGGCGATGTGTCACCATCAGCTTGGTGATAAGGATCGCGCTCTGCAAATGCTGCATGATGCCAGGTTTGTTTCCAAGCTTTTTATGTACTCTGCCAAGGCGTAAACATGACACTCGGCTTTAAAAATAAACGATTATTGATTCAGCGCTCTAAATTCTCTTTATAGACATACTTTTTTTATTCTGAATCTAAAGTTACTTTTCAATATTATGTAAATATCTGTTATGATATAAAATGTAAATGATAATATATTCAATTTAAATTTAACTGAATACAATATATTTACAGGAAAAAATATTCGGGATATTCTCTGGAGTCACGATTACATTTCCGCCTTCACTCAAAGTTAGAAATTGTCAAGAACGGCAGCCCCAGCGCGAGCCCAGCTCAACGTGCCAGCACATCTTAAAACGACGACAAAAGACTAATCAAATTGACACATGTTACTAATTATGTCTAGTACCATAATTTATATGCTCTCTTTTATAGCTGTTCTGAGTCTCTTCAATCCGTCACTTATCTAGCTTGACTACAATTAACCTTGTTTAAGGATATTGAATTAGAATATAATAAAAATGTGTATACGCAAGAAATAACTCATGGAAAACATAAAAAGCACCCTTTTTCACTACCCTCATTATCTACGTCTAGTCGGGATCTCTGAATAAATCGCTCTTTTTCACCGTTATTTAGTAGTTAGTATTTTTTGTTATAAGTAGGAGGGTGTACCTACAAACCTGGTGATCGATACGCACCGGCAAAACGGTATTGTTATTTTAGTAACTGCCTAGTAGCCGTATAATCAGTATCCAGTTAGTGAAAACGGGATTATATTCTTGTGTAAATTATTAAACCTTTAATCATGTACTTTTAGAAAATGTATAATCATTTTTATCATTGTATTAAAAAGTAACTTAGAACGAATATCTCAAATACTACTTGAAGAGTATTATAATTATATAGGTTGTTTGGTAGAAGGATGAACATAATTATTAACTTGCACTGTTACGATAGTTAAAACATTATAATTATCTTTTCAGTATTCGAAATTTCATCTCGAAGTCTTCATAACTTTTAAAGTTGTTGTTGTAAAAAATAATACAAGATATTATACGTAACATTTGGTGTTTTATGATATGTAAAAGTAGTCCTAGAAAATGACTTATCAAGTGACAACCTATAAAATTGTGTCGGCTCCTTTCCAAACATCCTGTATTTCCAGTGTGTGTAATAGATTGTTACTTCCATTACATTAGTCTCAAAGTACAACATTGATGCAATTATAGAGGAATTTCCTGCATATCGGGCTAGTTCTATGTAACTTGTAAGTGATATGCTTCTAATTTAATTTATTATTTTTATGTTGAATCAAATGTATTGATTGCTATATATTGTGTTTTAAATTTCTCGAATAATATTTACGCAAATATGCAAAAATGTAATCGAATTTTCAAGTATGTAGTTATATTTAAATATGTGTAAATGTATATTCCGTACAATAACTTGTGATGATAAAGGATCAGAATTTTATATTTTAGTACTTTTGGTTGTAAAGTAGCATCTATGAGTGATAAATTTCTATAAAAAATATGGGTATTCAAATATATTTTTGGACATGATTATTAATTAGTGCGTCCATTACTTAATTTAGGTAGGTTGCAAATAGGCTATAGGAACATTTCTTCGAGCTTGACTAATTTACGAATTGTGCATCATCGTATTTATTTTAGGTAGTAAAACATATAATGAAAAAAATAATAATAGCACTGTGAGATCATTATCCCAAGCATAGTGTATATCCACTATGCTTGGAATAATGATCTTTAAGTAAAAAGGTTAACTAATTATTAATTACTTAACCTTTTTCATTGGATTTATGAATAGAGTAAAAAATATATTTTGTCAGAAAATTAAATTCTATTTTTTTAAATGTATTGTAGGCTAGATTCCGCAACTCCGCGTCAAAAGCGCATGGTATATGTATTCTATATGATAAGTATAATGACGCGCAGCCAACGTAAATTATTTTTCATAATTATATGTACAAATGACTATTCGAATAATAATTCTATAATCTCAATTTATTGAAATCTTAGTGTTGCAACATATTATGTCTTATAAGTTTTTAATTTATGAAATTAAATTATCGTCCAGCCTTAGGTTTTTGTGTAGGATAATAATTATTTTTGTGCTTATTTTAACTCTAACTTTGGGATTTAATATTTTGTTGCTATCGATTTTATTGTTTTGCGCTGGTTAGTATGTTGGACTGAAAACTTAGTCGGCCCCGTCGAGTTTTCTTTAACGACGTACACTGTTGATCGTTCGTACTGCTCTAGATATAAATGCTACTCGTAGAGATCTTAAAGGACCTATGCATGTCTTCTTCTTGTCAAAAAGTGCAATGGAACAATAAACGGAACTTAAATGGCAGACATAACATTAAACCAAACATTTTATCAAAGTTCGTAGGCAAAACAACTCAAAATAAACTTGTTCTAAAATATCAGGGCTGTGAATCACAATAAATAGGTGCATACTAGCATACAACAAAATCCATACATACGTTGGCACCAAGTAAGGAATGTTTTATTTCCGTAAGCAAAGTCTTATTATATTATTATTGTTTTATTATACCTACTGTTGAGTTAATTAATAGAGTCATAGGAGGTGATAGTAAATAAGTTTTAAGTAAATATGTATATAGTACCGATAATTTATTGATTAAAAGAAAAGTACAATTTATTTATATTTTTCCTCAAAGAATCAGTGAGGAGTGGCAAAATTAAAAAAACATTAGTAGAGACTACTTTAAACAGAGCATCCGTATTTACAGGATTCTTTTTAACGGATTATATTGCTGCTGGAGGTGAGTTCACACTACTTACATACGAATTTCCGACCATTATAGGGTATTATAAGGTTCGTATAACGGATCGCTGTCTGTATATTTTGTCGGATCACTATTTTTAATGGACCCGTAATAGTGTCGTGTGTGAACTCGCTCATACACCAACATTCATCATCGCCGAATAAAAACTTATTATATGATAAAGTGGACCTGTAAAACGGTCATCTTGAACAAGCATTAACTGCTACATTTGAGGTATTTTACTATTTTATTTATTACGTAATTTTTTTGTTTAAGCAAGGCAGTAAATTATCTTAATTTTGAGGTAGTACTGTAAGCTGTTTAATTAAAAAGCTCTTCACAGATGGCGCCAGTAGTACCTTATATTTGGAAACGTGGAAACACTTTAATAAATTATTTTTGCATAATGATGTGAGATATTGTTCAAACATTTATGTGTGGCTGTTATTACAAAAATACAAATTAAAAAAAAAAACTAGGGCCTGTCCCGTAAGCTACAAATTCAATTTTATCACTTCTTAGCTTATCTGTATGTTTTTAAGTAAGGAAGCGCCGGCCCTAGTAACTGAGACCCTTATCTACCATACAGGGGCAGTTGCACAATATATGGCCCTTAAAAACATTAAGTGGGCGTATAAATCTTTTCGATTGATATCAATATATCAACAAATGGAAGTTTTTAAAACTTTTATTTGGTACTGCAGGGCTAAAACGGCCACTTAGCAATATTCGTAATGATTTACTTCGTGAATGAATAGCCGATGAACTTGCTGGAAAAAGAGGATCATCTATACCAGTGGAGGACAAACTTAAAATGGGGGCCACTAAGTTAAAAAAGGAGGACCAGAAAAAATAAAATACTAGATAAGTATTTTTTCTTTTGTTAAATCAATGCATATTTACAAAAATATAACGCATCTAAATTCAGGACCAGAAAAAATACGTATCCAATATTTTTTGATAATCCATGTGACGGAGTATTAAGATTTTTTCAGTCAAAAACCCTATTGCAATTTTAACTTTTATTTAAAGGCCCTGCCATAGGAGGCGTCTGTCTATTATTCTTCTAAGTAGAATCTACTTTATACTTTGCACCGTGATTTTTATATTATCGCGGGCCATATACTATTCATGTCGAAGGACCGTCGGTCGGCGGGCGGTATTAAATGTTTTCGGTTTCGGAGCTGGCCCGCGGGCCGCACTTTGCCCATTACTGATCTATACTAATATTATAAAACTGATGAGTTTGTTTGGTTGAACGTGGTTATCTTAGGAACTACTGGTTCGATTTGAAAAAATATGTTTGTGTTGGATAGTCCATTTATAGAGAAAGGCTATAAAACATCACCCTACGACCAATAGGGGCCGAGCAGCGAGGTTCAAACCATGGGAAATAGCAAGATACGAATATTGCTTAAAGAGGCCGTCTTACACCCGCTGATCTTACGACTACAAGCTGTGATTTTATATCTCTACTTTTTATAATATTACTTTTATTTATATTTTTATCGTGAATTTGTGCATCTGCGTTTCCTGTAACACAGTAATTGCTGTAACATTCGTACGACATATATTACAAATCGAAATATTTAGGTAGATATATTGTAACTTATTATTTTGTTGATACCTATTTATGGATTGAGTGGAAATAAAGATGTTTATTTTATCGATGTTATTTTATTTTCAACTCCTTTGAAAAAACAAAATCCTATGATAAAAACATCCAGGTTATCCTTGGAAAAATGGATGGGGCATAGCCACGGTTATATCCAATCTCCTTACATATGAGTTTGATTTGATGAACTGACATAGACATTAGACACTAGCTTCGGGTCAAAAGGTCTTAAGTGATGGTGTGGACTCTTAGCCTAGTCAACGAAGGGTCAAAACAAGGTATAGAGGGAAATTCTTGGAACACAAATTGTGACTACATAACTTTGTTTAGACTAGTTAGAAGGTGAACATATCAAAGGTCCCCCCCCCCTAGCCCTTGAACTGTGGGGGAGGGGAGGGGTTGAAGGTATCATTTTTTGGTTTTTCACTTATATCTCGGAAGCCATGTGCCCTAGCGGCATAACATGTAGGTACCTACTAACGAAATGAAAACTGAATAAATTTCCCATAAGTTTCATTTGGGAAGCATTTTGGTATCTTGTATAGTTTTCAGGGTATCTGCTCTTGAATGTCTGTAATTTAGAGAAAAATCACTTTTTACCTTTTCGCATTTGGAAAGTTGTATTTGATATCGCCATAGATCCAGAAAGCAGCAGAAGTCTTATCAGAACCTCCCTTCACCACCTACGATGAATAGAGCCAGGTGAAACCTGCATCTTGAGATGATATGGGGCTCCAGCTAAAGGGGCATCTCTCAATGCCCACAGGTTTAAGTAGTTCTTTAACTCAGTGGCTACCAACAAGCTTGATAACTCTTGTCTTCCTCCCACCGATTTTTTTTTGTCGTGGTAAAATCATCAAATGAGTTATCTCACCCAGGGTAGAGCGGGAGGGACTGTCAGACTCGTACTGGCTAAAATCCACGGTGCCCTTCATTAGCCCTTTACGTTCCGGGGTCACGGTAATTCGTATAGTCCCGCGACCGTCCTCCCACCGTCGGGGTTTTTTTTTTTTTAGGGTGTTAAAATGATCAAATGAGTCCTCCCGCCCTGGGTGGGGCGGAAGGGACTGTCAGACTCTTACTGACTAAAATCCACCCGTGTTGCTTCGGATGCCCTTTACGTTCCGGGGCCGCGGTATTCTGGATTAAGAAAAAATCCGCGACCCCAGTCGCTGACGCGTGAAACACGACGCGCCACCGACCCGGGCTTGGTCCTTGGTCGGACGGTGAGCTTACCCATTACTCACCGTCCGCAAGCCCGGTCCGCCAGTGTGCCCTCTGCTATTCAGAGGGACACGCGTTGGAGCGTCCACCCGACAGGCTATTCGCATACGGGCAAAGAGACCCCTTAGGCACACAGTGCCTAAGGAAGAGTTTTTGCCTGCATCCCAGGGTGCACCGGCCCGAAAAACTGGTCTACCCCCCGGACGTATCCGAGAGGGGAACTCCAGTCCACGGGCGCACGTGGAGGTTTCCTGTCTTAGCGCCCACCCACCGAAGGAGTAGTAAAAATTTGATCAGAAACTCATTTTAGATTATACTAAGTACATGATGTATGTACAGAAACTTGCTTTTAAGTAGGCCAATAGGAGGAAATCCGCATCCGTATGAGATAGGGAAAAATTATCTTAGGAACCTTTAGCTCTTTTTTGGCAAAGATTTTGTCGAAATCTATGTTATTTTAGAGAAATAGTTGAAACTAAATTATATAAATGTCATAAGATAAATAAAAAAAAATACCTGACATATCCAAGTACATTGGATATTTGAGGGTTTTTTTTTAATAATGGACATGAAAAATCCTTGCTGTATAGCTGGAGGACCACAGGAAAAAATTAACAGTTAACAAAAAAAAGCGGGAAAGCGACAATCCGATCTACACTATTTTTTTCTTTAGCTAATAATTTATGTTCTTAATTTTACTTTCCTCGTATTCGTAATTTAAAGCACAGTGTTTACCTCAGGTGAATTACTTATTTAGTCCCTCGTACTATAAGCGCCCTCACTACGTAACGGGCGCCAAACCCCGTCTCGGGACGTAAATAAGTAACTTTCACCCCTTGGATAACAGTGTACTATTTTAAGTATAGACAAACAGAGACCCTTTTTTTAGCGTGTTAAAATCATCAAATCAGTCCTCCCACCCACGGTAGGGCAGGAAGGATTGTCAGACTTGTACTGACTAAAATACACGGTGTCCTTCAATAGCCCTTAAAGTTCCGTGGTCACGGTCATACGTTAGTCCTGCGAACAAACTAGAGTCCCTATCATGACTTTTCAAGTTATTGCAACGTAAACGGGAACTTTGACGTTAATTTGATGAGAAAAATTTATTCCTCCTTCGTACACTAGAGGCGCTTTTACAACTCTTCAGGATTTTGTCTGACATGTCAGGAATTTCAGCTCTCTCAACGGTATAGCTGGGAAAATAGGAGATGTCGCGATTTTTAAATAGAAACAGTAATTAAATAAGACATTTAATACTTCTTTTTTCGGAAAGGTAGGTAAATTAATAAAAAAATAATGAAGAGGTTACTCAATTTCTTCGATTTTTTTGCTTACTGCTTCGTTTTTTATTTTATCTGAAATAAAATGGGTGTTTGCTCTTAAAAAGCGTGTTATCTGGGGGCACGGCAGTGCCCCAGCCAAGTCTCGAGCAAAACGGGCACGGCCGTACCATCTTTTCTCGATGCGATTCGCGGCTGTTTCGCCCCCCCTATATCTTCGACGTGGACAAAGCTAGGAGTTTAGGTTTTCGGTGAATAATAGTAGGCATTAGAACAAGCTTAAGTTCGAAATTACATGCCAATTGAATTAATAGTTTAGGAGTTACGGTCGATCAAAGTTACACCATTTTGTCACTCACTGACTCACTGACCGATCATCAAAAATCTAAGGTACTTCTAGCAGACTTAGAAACTTCAAATTTTGCACCAAGATAGGTCATTAGCCACATATAAAGGAAAAATTATAAAAACATTAAAAAATAATATACCATAGAAAACAATTTTATATTTGCGGTTTGGCAAGAACATTATGTATGGATTTTGACTGCATTGTTAACTTTGTTCGTTGTTTAAGTATTCAATTGGATGAATAAATACATAGAATAGAAAAGAATAATATAAATGTAATACATAGACTATAATTAATTAATACATAAAGTTCATAATTCATTAAATTAATAAAGCTAAAACTACATTGTATTATAAAACTATATTAATGTTTACGCATGCGGTGTGTGACTTTCAACTCCAAATATGCCGTTTTGTTTCTTCTTGTGCTCATTGCCAAGTCACTATAATTATAATATAAAGAAAACTATTGATACAATTACTAAATGTTGATTTATAACTACAAAATAATTTGAATAGGACTTGGCTTCTATGAGATCTCAAAACTTTTTACGATGGAAAGACTGCATCGAGAGACTTGGCATTATTTTACATTTAATGTTTTTGGTGGGATCGCCCTTTCTTAAAAATAATGCCTCCACGCTACTGTGCCATGTGTCCGTTAAAATGACAGTGTGGATGACAGAGTTGAAGTGTAAGTCTGGCCAGAGGATCATCCGTGACGTAGGCGGTAGTAGGAAGAGCGTAAATTTTTTGGGCGCGCACCGTAAAACTTTTCGACTTCAACGAATATACCCGGCTTTGAGGTGACGATGGTGCCCTGTTATGTTCTGAGTTGTCAGGTGACAACGGGTATCGGGAGGTATTGGGCTAGGCAAATACCTTCGAGCCTCTGTTGTGCGCTATGGCTTGCTCGAGTATTGCGGCAGCGACTTGAGCGTCCCTGGTAAGTATCAACTTGCATAGTCCTTTACTTTTTGATTGAAAGTGGTTGTAGCCTACCTGGTGGATGACACTTACCAGGCCTTCGGTGACATCTTTAATGCCTTCAGTGGTTTCCAGAATGGCGAATCGGTTCCGCAGTTCCAAGTTGGCAGCGTTGGTCTGTCAGTTGACCTAGTCAAGCGTGCTTTTTCGATTTGTATTTTAATAACCCTCGTGCCTATACCGGTCGGTGATCACTTACGGTATTTACCCGTTGATCACAGAGACGTCTCTGAATATATTGCGCTTATCAGGCACAACGAAGTCGTTCGTATTCCTGATCACGTTATCATTAAATTCAAAGGACTTAGATTTAACGTCCCCATAGCCTAAATGTCGCTACAACCAAGGTGTACGCAATAAATGAGTCCACTGTAGTAAAGATATAGGTATAAAAAATGAAATTTTTTAGTAATCCTTTATTTACATCTTAAATGTTAAGTAGGTACAACTTAAAACTCCTTTCTGGTTAAATAAAGATAAGCATGGCCTTCGCGTTAAAAAGCGAAGATTTCAGTTCGATTTTTGGATTGATGTCAGTCAGATTTATTGAATACATTTCAAGACAAAAGAAAACCGACTGGCCGCTAGTGTTGGACGTGACTGTCGTAATTTCGCGACTTTGTTATCGGATTCGTAAATAAATTCCCTAAAATACGTATTACTGCTAAAATGAGTGAGCCAATGAAGTCTGTTTCCGCCATGAACAAATTGTACATAGGCAACTTGCCCATAGAAGCCGATGAAGCAGCAGTCAGACAGCTATTTGCTGAGCAGAATCTGACTGTTGCTGATATCTCTGTAAAGAGAGGTGGTTACGCTTTTGTCGACTTTCCTGATCAATCAGCTGCAGATCGGGCCATAGACAAACTGCATGGTAACTATATTTTTTTCTACTTAAACAACATTGCATTTAGAGTAGTGAGAATGTTTTAGTGGTCTTTATTTTTCTACCTACTTAGTATGATAGTTATAGAAAGTGAGTCAATTTTAACGGCTACATTCGTAGATACCAAAAACATGTCAAAATAGTAAGGTAATTTCTTAATTAGTAAGCTATACCAAGTGACATTGATGTAGTGTCAATTAGATGAACAATCCTTTTGCCCTGTGTTGTATTGTATGTGTAGTTGCCGCACAGTACCTACGTATGCGCGGTGATTACTTTGGAAGGCCTATGTCAATATGCTCTAACAACAATGTGGCTTTGAGATTTAAAGGTCTAACTAAAATCAGCCTTCCTTCACTTTAAAAATACCATCTAATATAATCCATATAACTATAACTTACCTCATTTCGTACCTACCTTTTTTAATAAATGTTCATTTTATTGTCATTTTAGGTTATTTGTATTGTGGCCTGCCCCTGATTGTTGAGCCTTCGGTTGCTAATAAGAAAATGTAAGTACATGTCGAACAACTAATACTGCAACCTTCTTAGTAGGTATCAGGCAGGTGGAACCGACTGGAAGGAAGTATCTCGAATGATCTTTCCCGTGTAGCTTCTTAGAACTGCGTACCTACCTTTGTGTACATGGTTTTGGATTACAGGCCATTGTTCACTCTGAAACAATGGTTAGGAATACGAGGCAAATAGGAGAACTTATTACTTGTTTTCAGTTTTTCCGATTGTCTATGATTATGATTTTCAGGATCTATTTCTCATTGACATTTTTATTTTCTTATTTCTTTAAATACCTACCTGTTATTTTGATTGATGTGTTTTATTTCAGAGTCAACGTATCTAATCTTCAAAGCGCAAGTACCACTCAGCTGAAGGAGGGCAATAATGACTCTCTCCCAGGAGGTTGGAGGTAAGTGAGCTTTTATATACCCTGCTGTAACCTGCTAAATTGAAGTTGTTGAAAGAAAGAACTGCTATTTTTCTTTCTACTGAATAATAACCGAGGGGTAGCTCGAGATACTGGTTTGCGAGAAGCGAGTAAACTTGTTGGCGTGCTTAACATCTTTCGTTGAGAAAAGGCAACAGTATTTAGACTATTAACATATAGGTAGGTACTAGCTACATAATTTGAAGGACAACTACGATTTTAATCTGAGTTTTAAAATAACCAACAGATTTTATTTCTGTAACAATTTAAATAATGCCTGCTGTGAAGTAAACATGTCACATTAATTTGTAAGAACTAGTTTCTAATTAGAGGACTAGATTGTGGAATTAGTCAAACTTAATTTGTTATTTATGTTGCTGGCACGACAGTGATTTGGAAAGGAGATAAGTAATACCCACAAACGAATCACTGTAAATCATCAAGGTTTTACCTATATCCCAATAAAAGGTTCATTTTCGATTGAGATAATTTGACAGATTGGGGTAGGTTCATGTGGTGGCGTGTGTACCTACCCAAGAAGTATGACTCGGAAGTAGTATTAGGTATCTGTCTATTCAATGGCAATGACTCTTATAAACTAGTCGAATAAAATTTTATTGATCTCGCCGGCTAAATGGTTTTGTGGGAAACGAAATTGCTTGATGATAGTTTTCTATCATACTTGTTTACGGGAATAGGATTTTTCCACTTTGACCACTAAATTGTCAAAATTATCCAGTTTAAAGCAGGAATGTGATACATACGCACAATTGCAAACTTCGAGCATAGGGGTCTATGCTCGAAGTTTGCAATAGTGCTTTAAGTACATCTAAATAGTAAGTAGGTAATAGGTACTTCCTACCAACATTTTATGTTTACTGAAACTATGGAATCTTCTGCTCGCCATATGAAGAAGTGACCAGGGAGTTATAAAGCAAACAATTCCATTCTGGGTATTTTCTTACTAGCGTTTGTATAAGTATCGAAGTCCGAGTTTAGACTGAAATGCTGTACCACCCCATATTGTTCATGTACATATAAGTAAACATCGCTACCCGTTTTTCAATAACAGTATGCAATTGATACCATTGGTATTACGCTGGTCACACAGGATTCTATTGTAATAGAGAGACTGAATGAATGAAATAGTTTTAAAACTAATAAAAAGCCAATTATTTCACTAGATGTACACACATGTACGATTTATCCACGTTGAAAGTGATATTTAAATGTTTCGATGTACCCTTACATCTTTCCTCTCGCTTTCCTGCCGTCTGTGGGAGGGGAGTGATTCTGTGAAATTGGAAGCAAAGTGTATAACAAGAAGCCGGAGAAATTCGCCCTAGGTATTTAATTTGATTTGAACAATGATGCGCGCTGTTGTAGAGTTGGTCGTCAGATAATCAGAACGAAATAACTTTTTCGTGGTCAGTCTTTGAATGGGTCACCAAAGTTAAGCAACGCTTCTCAAAGTCTCCAGATGGGTCGCAAAAGTGAAGCAACCATTCAATTTAAAAGTTCCAGAATATTTTATAGAAATAACCTCATTCATAATAATTCAGCAACCAATTGACGTGTTTGTTAGAACGAAGTAGGCCATCGAGCGAAGTTTTACCTCGGCTACGCCTACACTATATTTATTTTCCAATACCAGTGACGTCTTTGCTATGGAGCGCCCCTTGCCCGCCAGAGTCGTAACTAGGGATATTGGCCCTCAGGGGCACTAGAGCTTTAGGGGGAGGGTCAAATTATGCCGACTGTGTGTGAAAACAGTGGGCACGCTTCTTCGATCGGGTTGTGAACAAGCTGATCTAATTTCACATGGGCTTTTAAGAAATCCCGTGTATTAGGAATTAAGGTGATTGCGTAGAGGTTGCCCGAGGAAAGTGTGTCCCAATTAAGGTCTATTCACACATATCCGGGACGTGGAAGGATGTGACGGGCCTGTTAAAGGCTCCAAAAAATTTAGGTGCTTACACTTTATAGAGTTCGTCCACACACGTGGTCCATACGGTCTGGGCCGGCGACGGAGATTCAGACTGGCGAAGTCGAGTCTCGGAGCCGTCACGTCCCGGTCACGACCCTGATATGTGTGGATAAGACTGGATAGACCATTATTAGCACATCACAGTAAAAACAGTAAAGTGGGCCTGCAATAGGTAGACCGGCCCTGCCTAATACATTTCCAATTTATAAGCATGGGAGTTACGACATGTGTTGTGACTTGTGTGTATTTGACCAGCTGCCGCAACAAACCCTGCCTTAGGACTGTTCGATAACGGATCGATTGTGACTTATTGTATTATTTTAGTAGGTAACTAGACCAAACTACTCAAGTTTTGCCTCTTGACATTCCAATCTGGGGGATTTACACGGATCGATTAGCCCTGCGGCTTGCGGCCGCCTAGACGTGCAAAATCGACCGTCTACATGGCAAATCGACTATGCCAGGCCGCGATTCACAGTCGAGAGAGACCCATGGTGACTTGCCGCGCGGATAAATCGACCGAAAAATCGACCCGTGTAAATCCCCCAAAAGGGAGATGACATACATCTGTGATTGTGTGGTTGTAGTCACCCCATAATTCGTACAGTCAGCTTCAGAGATAAGTAACACCAGATTTTTGTGTACGAGTTTGACAACGGTAACAAGGTAATAAAAGTTGGCATTAAGATCCGATTTTGATCATTGGATCACTTCTTTATTTTAGGTAGCTTCTAACCGCTTCCTCGTACACGTAAAGTTTTGGCCTCCGAACCCAGATACACCGCGCCAAGCATCGCATCTCATCGCCCGCCGTCGCTTTTAGTTTTTCTTCTGTAAAACAAAATTGTGATAACTCAACTACTGGTAATACACCTTACCTATGCACGATATACGAGTAAAATTATCTTGTATAAAAATCAATTGCTGTTCGCTAGTCTCGCTAAAACTCGAGAAAGGCTGGACCGATTTGACTAATTTTGGTTTTGAATTATTTTTGGAAGTACAGGGAAGGTTTAAAAGGTGAGTAAATATGATAATAAAAACAAAACAAAAAGATTTTTTGGCGGTACGAAGTTTACCAGCGGTCAGCTGGTAATTAATAGAATTGTATCATTAGTTACGGAAATTATCACCTATATATACAAAAAATCTTTATACCACACCTGCGTGGAAAGTACCTTGATACCTACTTTATAAAATTTACGGTAGAAAGTACGTCATTGGATATTGAACAAATATGCGGCGACAAAACGCTTTCTCTCCCGCTCAGATGCGTTTTCTCCCCTTATACTTTCCACGCAGGACACACTTCAAACGACACCCTCGACGGTAATCACTTTCTCCTCTCGGTAAACAATGTACTATTAAAATTCAATCTCACTAATTTTTGCATAGCTAATTTTCAGTTATCGTTCACCCTGCGCATAAAAACGCTACAAAATCGAGTCCCACAAATGTTGTGTATATTGTAGGTACCTACTTAGTTATGTAATTAATAAATAAGACATAGAGAGAATATTTCTTTCTCAACGACTTTTTTTCTAAAATTCGATAAATATATGTAATACTAGCTGTACCCGGACACGCTTCGCTGTGGCACATTGTGATTGAATGGTTGAAAAATGAGAAACAAAACAAAGAATCCATTTCATATAAGTATAATTTTCCTCGCTTCCGTTAGATGGCGCGATCAATGGTACACACCTGATCGTTAAAAAAATGTATTTTCGCGGTCGCGGATATGTGACTGATGGAAAAAATAGATAAAAACAATCCTTGATGTGGATTATATTTCATGCTAAAATTTCAGCTCAATCGGTGCAGAACTTTTTGAGTTTTTGAAGCGTACACATACCAACATAACATTTTTATATATATAGATATATATAAAAGGAGAACTGACTGACTGACATATCAACGTACAGCCGAAACTACTGGGGCTAGGAATGTGAAATTTTGCACACGGCTTCCTATTATAATGTAGGGGAGCACTAAGAAAGGGTTTTTGGAAATTTAACCTTTAAGGGGGTGAAAAGGGGGAATTAGGAAAGTACGTAACCCACGCGGACGAAGTCGCGGGAAAAGTGCTAGTTCATATATATATAGATATATAAAGTATCAAATTCTAAGCCAATGCGGTTCACCCCTCACTCGTCTCTTCGCGACACTCCCCTATAAATTCGTTAACCTTCAAAGAACAACCAGTTTCATACGAACGTTTGCGTTTTATAATACTCTATCTTAATATAATTCTATTGCAGAGAGCTAAGCGTTTTATTTCCGAACCGGTCAAAACTCGACGAATTTAAATGATTTGTATTTTTTGTTAAGCCCTTAGGTTGAAGGACATAAACCGTCATTCTTTTAAAACATCCTCTTGCTTTTATTTCGGTGGAAGCCGTTGCGCATTACTCTATTTTACTAAACAAAGACTGAAATCGTCTATGCTTAGAAATAGAAATTTGCATGTGGGTACTGGTAAGTATATATTTCTTGGTATCTGTTCCGTCAAACGCCCAAAAAATCAAAGATATTTTTGAGCCGGCTTGGTTACTTACATACGGGTAAAAATGACCACCTCAATAATAATTGTGGCTTTTTGTAAAGGTGTAGTCTCTGAATTCTCTTCCCCTAGGTACCTGCTACTCATTTTATCTTTGACTTTGAAGAGGAATGGTAAAATTGAATAGAAGTACATAGACATTGACAGGCCTGTTGGTCTAGTGGTTAGTGACCCTGACTGCTATGCCGGAGATCGTGGGTTCGATTCCCACCCAGGACAAATGTTTGTGTGATGAGCACGATCATTTGTTCTGTGTCTGGGTGTAATTTATCTATAATATGTTGTGTATTATGTGTGTAATATGTGTATTTAGAAATATATAAGTATGTTTATCAGTTGTCTAGTACCCATAACACAAGCTCTGCTTAGCTTGGGACTAGATGGCGTTGTGTGATCGTTGTGGAATATAATTATATTTATTTTATTTTATTTATATAATAATGTTGTATTATTATGCCGCACGGGTGCAATCTCTATGATATTATGCATGTTATATACATATGAACCTTACTTTTGAATCACTTTATCTATAAAAAACCCGCATCAAAATCCGTTGCGTGGTTTTAAAGATTTAAGCACACATAGGGACAGACAGCGGCAAGTGACTTTGTTTTATACTATGTAGTGATGTATACTAAGTACCTGTTACTAGCAGCTTCACCCGCTACAACTCGAAAATTATCCCACAGGAACATAAAATCGGGATAAAAACTATCCTATGTTAACACATCCAGGTTATACACTATTTTTGTACTTTATTTCATCCAAATCCGTTCAGTAGTTTTTGTGTGAAAGAGTAACAAACATTATTAGGATAGGATTAATAGGATGATAGTAGGAAGTTGACTAAGAATATTCGTCGATCGCGCTTAGCCTTTAGCAAGCGTGCTTCACCGTCGACCACGTACGAACTCGCTTACCATCAGGCGAGATAGTGAATAAAAGCGAGCCTATCGCTAAATTAAAAAAAATGAGTGTTCCGGGTCTGGTTTTTTATGTATGATTTTGTAATCCTACCTATGATATGGCTATGCATCCTATGATAGAGGAAGACTAATAAAATATTTAAAAAAACCTTTAAACTGAATTTGTTTTTCGTCCCGGACACATACTTACCGTAGTTAAAAATTTATCCAAATTATATTATGATACAAAAATTCGATTTGAATTATTCATATTATTCTGATTTCGTATTCAATACGCGTAACCTTCATTATCAATTATCATCCGCAGTCTGACTAGTACTTGGGTGCTATTCTCTAAGGACAATCCTTGTGTGAGCGCAGTCCCGGGGGTCGAAACATTATACAAGAACCAAACTCTATGCTTTTTAATTATATGGAAAATGCACCTCGTGTACGAACGCAACTATTTATTCCATGAAATTAACGTCAAAGTTTTCGTGAAAAGTCATGCCAAGGCCTCTAGACTCAGTGGGAGACGCCCACGCCCCCCCCCCCTTTCAGCCCAACCATCCCCTTCGAACCTAACCTATCCGTGTCGGGGAGCCCCAAGTCCCGAGCTCGCTTAGCTCGCTCTTGTATTCTAGGTCATGTTATTAAATTTACCAAAAGTAAGGAGTAATTATTAATATTAACCGGGAAAAGTGGATAATTTATTACTTTTAGCTTCAATTTTGCTAACTATGAATGACTGTTGGAAATTATCAATAATTTTCAATTAATCTCTATGAACCGTAAACACATAATACGCACATAAAACTACATATGAACACAAATTCACTCTCTCACTGAATAATAAGGCTTCGATTCAATAAGTCAGCTTCCGCTCTATTTTGTCGTCGACGTTTTATGGGAACTAAGAAATAAAATGTTTTTGCCAGTAAAGCATGCTTCGGTGTAATACACCTTTTAAAACCGAATGTTTGTCAAAACCAAGCCGCCTCGCTTATAGTGATTGCACTTTTCGTAAAGTATACAAAATTTTCTAACCTAGGGTAATTTCTTCTGAAACATTTTATTTAGACTCGGAAAATTCGAGGAATTTGAATGAAATCAGTTTTTCCTTGTGAACTCTAAAGGTAAAATTGTAATCGGTGGTGAAATGCAGGAAACAGAAAGCTTTGAGCTAATATTCAGTAGAAAAATCGGATGGACGTAAAAAAGAGATTAACTGAGGTTCTATACCACCCCTTCCTTCCTACCTCCAAACTCCCTCTTAATCCGTGCCCTGCAATGGGCATTGTTCATTTTTTTTTAATATGTTGTAATTGAAAAACCATTTCGAGGAATAGCGTTACTGATCATTATAGACTAATTAAAAATGAAAATATTCATATTTGATTGTTTTTTTTTTATTAAATATGATTGACCTTCCTTGCCCTTCAAATGACGTCAGCTTTGGCCGTACAGTTTGGTATCGTTGCCTCAGTAAATAAAAAATAAGTGGCAAGAATTTTCTACAATCTGTCACGTGCCAAATTAAAAATGTCAAAAGTATAAACAAATAACTTAGTTTTTATATTTATTATTATTGCAACTTAACAGGGTATATTTTCTTGCTGATTCTGTGTTCCGGAACAATTTTAGCTTTAACTGTCCACGCACTTCACGTTCAACTAACTTTAACGTAGGGTACGTTAAAGTGCAAACTGCAGTATATACTTAGTTATGTACAAATCACGAGATGACCTAAAACAATAAAAAATACACTGATTTGATATGAACAAAAACCACGATTTACTCGGAATTTTAATTTATGGTGTATGTATTACTTAAATTAGAATTTTTGCTCCCTTATTTCAGGTACGCTATTATGATTGCTAGTAGAAATATACTCCATTATCATAACGGTCTCAACTTTAGGCAGGTTTCGCGAGTCAACTTTACTAAAGTATCGCTCATTGTGGTTCATGAAAACGAACAATAAAGTCACCGCGTCGATCACTTTCTGTTTTAAAAAACCAATTTCGAAAATAAAGGTTATCCTTTTGTAAATAGGATGCGATGTAAGTGACATTTAATAACAGACTAGAGAATATGACGTTTACTTGACAATTTTTTTTTTTTTATTATGCACCGGTGAAGCAACGGAAGAACCTTTTGTGCCGTTGCCGGTGCCTATGATACCGTCCGCCGGCACATATCTTAAAAATTAAAATATAGAAAAAAAAAAACTATTGATGCAATCAATTTTTAATAAGTTTCTCAAAATGCTCTATATATGCACAAAATAAAAAAAATCGAATGTTTAAAAAAAATAAAACAATCCCCATTGTCAGTAGTACCTACTATTACCTACATGGGTAATTAAAAGTAATATGTAAAAAACTCGATTGCGTAACACTTGGTTTTCTGAGATGCTGTGGAAATCCATACAGTTGTTTGGAAGTTACGACACCGACGACAAGGCAATAAAGAAAACAATACCTACGTAACAGGATATTTTTTATTTAGCTCGGATTTTTCTGTAAGCCGCATTTCCATTTCACATTACTATAATCTTTTAAATCATCCATTCGCCCCACTGTCCTCCCCACTCTATGTGGGGTGGACAGGACTTAAAGTGGTTAAAACCTGTTTTTTCAGTGGCCGTTTGCATTCCAGGGACGTGGACAGTCGCGCGAATGTCGTTACTACGTTTTAGGGCATCAATATAAATGGTAGCCGAACAGCATTAAAAAAAAACAATTTCACTTCTATTTATTGGCAACTCAAACTTGACCAAAAAACTCAGTTAGTCAGCCGCCTGTAACTGTACCCCCTAAACTTCATTTCATAGTAGTAAAATTTGAAGCTTACAGGACAAAGTTATTTTTTTGGCACTTTCCAAAATGTATGGTTGCTGAAGTGCAGGGCTGAGACCTGCCAGGTCATGGTTACTATACTTAGCAAGTTAGCATACGAGTACTATGACTCTCTAACCTTACTGGACAACCGTTAGCCGGTGGTTGACGAGCTCTCAGTCTATTACACCTTGAGATGAGGCTTTTTCAGATTTATTCCTAAATAGTGTCCCTTGTAGCCCTAAAAGTAGCCCTTCCACTTAGGAATATTAATTCTTCTAAATCTTATTGATTCAGTTGTCTAAACTTGTCTAGCTGGAGCAGTTGCATGTAGGTGACTGCTAATTGAAACACTTTAGCTCAGCTTTAGTTTAAAACTTTAAAAAAATTCCTTCTCCTTTTTTTGAAGTCGGTTAACATGAAGCGGACGCAACAAGCCCGCCGCCGCGGTGGGCTTCCGCCTGCTTGCCGGGTGTCGGCGCGCAAAAGAGGGGTATACATGCAGAATTGCCGCCCTTATCTTACTACGTGATCGGTGATCTCGGTGCAAGTGGGCTTTATTGCACGCAGTTTAAATTAATGATATACCTAACCATATGTACAACAGAAGTCGGCAGGCGGTAAAAAATACCGGCGTAGTTACCGACATTTGAAGTTGAACCCAGAAAGGGGGAACTCGCTAATCACGTGTCTAACAAGGTTTGTCATGTGCGCGATTATAAATGTACCTAATTTCATACACAATACACATCATGCAAAAACAAAATGTCTTCTTTTCTTCATTCAACTTTGTAAGTAATGATTATCCTCCGAATATTTATGTATACTTACCTGATGTAATATCCATTTCATATTACAATATGTAATATTAATAATACTATACAATTTCCGAAACTAACCAAGCTTGAACCGGGAACCATGGAAACGAAAACAATGAAAGTGACAGGCTAGCGAAGGATGTAGCTCGGAAAAAGTGTAGGTGTAGGACGTAGGTTGGCGGGCACGGCGCGACACGTTTCGCCCGGGTGTGCCCGAGGAGCGCCCACGTGCCTCCGCGACGATCGATACACATTCACGCACGCGCCGACTCTCCCGCCATTCAGCCGCCAACTGGCCAGGACCTACCGAAACGTCCCCTGAAAATACAGCCTCCTCAATAAATACGTACATCTCTCTAGAGCAAGAGTTTAGAACAACCTCACGCGGCCAATGTCATAACATGTAGGGTACTTGTATAGTGGCTAAGATTAGGAACTGTTGTGCGGATTAATTTGTTCTTATTAAGCTCATATAGCAACAGCACATCCGATATTAATAAGTAACTAAAATGTACTTATATTTCTGTACACACAGTTAGAAATATTGATCTAAGTCCTACTTTCCTGCATGCTCGCAATGACAGCATCTTAAGGTATTGTTCGAGGCTCTTCGCAATTAGTCCATTGACCATAACGACTATCGTTACGATGACTGCAGAGCCGACTTGCCACATTTCGACAATCTCGTGTGCTGTAAAAATTACTTTATTTTTACTGTTTTTTGTTTTCACGAGATTCTATTCATGAGATATGATGATACTCGTATCAACAATCAGGAAGCCCGTGAAGGACTCGGTAAAACCGCCAGGGCAGTTCCTTGTTCTGCCATACCTGCTTGCGATCATTTGTATCCAATACCACAAGTTTGCACCAGTTCTCTTTAGCCAACGAGAGCTGGATAGGGCCTTTGTCCACATTTCGATGCATTCCCATCTCTGTCGTCGGCCTCAAGAAAATATTCCCTGCCTACGCGGTTTCGCGGTTTTACATTTAGGTAGCCAAGACCTCTATACTTCCACGGGATATACCTACTCATCACCGACGAGCTGGGGTCATGCATCCGATTCAAATAAATTGAATTTATTATTAAAGATAAACAGAACAATAAGATTTTTTATCCTGTTTACTTCCAAAAAAAATAATAGGCACCAGAAAGTAGAAACGTTAGCAAGTATTAATCAATGAACCTATCCAGGGGTTCCTACTAACTTTATTTGTCTTTACCGATAGGAATGCCCGGCACACTCAAACTTTTTAACTCAATGTGGCGGCCGGCCGGGCGTATTCCTATCGGTACCCACAAATAATAAACTTAGATACAGCATTTCATCCCCTGCTTAATCGTCGTATGAATGATGTCATCTTTGTGTCCGTTATAAAAGGAAGTTTAGCACAAAATTTTATGCGGTGGTTTTCATCAGTACCTTCTTCTTTCTTTTAACATTACAGGCCTCTGTCGTGGCTTTAGACTTATATGTTAATTATAAGTCCAGGTTTCCTTACGGTGTTTTTACGTCACCGAGTCAGTGATGTCCAAGATTAACTTGGAAAGTACATATGAATTTAAAAATACACATTGTTACTTGTCTTGGTTTGAACTCGCAAACTCATGCATGGTTTCTAAACCTCCGGACAATCATGACTATCATACTTCTTGTACCATGGCTAAATAAATTGACGAAAACTATTCCTACCTAACACGTTACAACTCAATTTTTATGAGACTCTTCACATGCAGAAACGTTTAATGTACTAGATATACTCATTAATGAGCAGGGATACTGAGCTAGGTCACATTCCTGCTCAAAAGTGACTCTTTCTCGCGTTATAGGTAAGTCTATACAGCTATCGGTGTAAAGCCTGATGTAGGTGCGGGATATACCGTAAATACCAACGGATACGGAATTTGTTGTCTACAGCCAGAGCTGTAGACAACAAATTGTGCCAAAGAAGTATCGATACCCACAAAAATGCGTGTATTAACTAACCATGGCAAACCCGCGCCGCCGCCGCACGCCGCCGCGCCCCCCGCGTTTTTTGACAGTACACTTACTCGACGCAGATTTGTCATGACATAAAAAATGATTACATAATAGTTCATTGTTTACAAAAGCAATCAACAATTTTTAGAGCTATAGTTTTTTTTTAATCCTGAGCGTAGCGAGGTATTTAAAGTACGAGGTGGGGTGAGGTTTCCGAAGTGGACATTCTACTTTTTATGATCCTCTATGAGAAAATTTAATAAGTGCAACTTATGAACAAGAACATTTAATAAAAAGTAGTGTCCCGTCTATTTTTTTTTGATCTGAGGTCCACGTATACTTTTATTTATTTAAATACAATTCGGACATCATAACATTAAAATAATTATATGTTTATATTTGAACAATTTATGAAAGTGCATCGTAACAAATAACTATTTCACAGGATTTTGTAGGTAAAAGTCTTGCCATCTCATTTTTAGCTTCCGTTATTATAGAATATTCTCTGGAATAAATATAATATGATGATCACTAGAGAAAAACCATTGATATACGTATAATAAACATTTTTTATATATAACTAAAATAACTTAGAGAACGAACGAAGGCGGAATGTATTTCTCAGGCTGTTTTCGTCCGGCTGAGATACTCTGTGCTGATTGGAATATTTATTAACACAGTTCAAAAAGGAGGGAACACAGAGTAGTTTTCCTTTCTAGAGCCTGAGGAACAAACTCTTTTCGAATAGATGTAGGTAATAAAAAATATGATTTTAGTCCTGGAATTCCTGATTAAATGCATTATACTTTATTGCATTTTGCACTTTTTTCCTAAATTTAAACCGAAGAGCAAAGTTGATTCCAATTATTATTCTGAACATCTGGAAACTTGATCTCGAAACAAGTCCATCTTAATAGCATCGTCACTTAGAAACAGAATCACACTTTGTAAATGGTTTTTGCTTCAACCCTCTGGCAACAAAACAGGAGTGCCACTCCTAATTTAATCCGACTTACAAATGGACGGAATTGACGGCAGTATAAAAGTTTTGTTTTTATCATTTGGCTACGAATCCCTAAAAAGGGGCCGCAGGCTGCAGCCTAGCACCCATACAAAGGCTGGAATTTGGCCTCTACCCAGTCCCTTTTGATGACGCCAGAGTTTTTTGTTTTATTTCTCCGAAACTTATTTTCTGTTTCAATTATATTTTTCTTAGCCAAATAAAATATTGACGGTCTGTTCAGAGATTGATATCGTTGAAACTATTAGTTCTTTGAAACCGTAATAGTAAAAACGGCCATTTTGAGCGGCCATCCGTCTAATTGGACGGATCATTTTACGAATTCAATTCGAGCTGAGAAAAAATTATCGTGAACTTAAAATAATAATAATGTAAATAATTAAACAATTAAGATGCACTTGAACTTAGTTTCTTCGTTGTAAGATATTATTAGTTTTTGCACATATAATAACAATAACATATAACGCAGCTCGGACCGAGTTTATGATATAACACCCTATACTACATAATTGTTCGTTCAGAGTATTATTCTGCATTGTTCCGTCCCTGAAAACCGAGGATCGCTAAAAAAGGCATCATTAACTTTACGCATTGGCTTTAAACCAACCTAGAGAGGTGGTAGCGGGATGCTAAAACGTTCGAGCTGACTTCTGCCGCGAAGTGACTTTATTCTATAGCATAGTAACTAAATGATCCGACAAACGTCCTTTTTCTCTCTCTCTTGGAGAGAATAACCCAACTTTTTATTTTCCGATAAATATTTCAAACGGTTTTCTTCACACTACAAATTATGTCCGTCACGAAAAACAGAATTATTGAGTACAGTTTTTCTGGACATAGACTATAATACAAGTAAGTTTATTTTTCTTAATTAAACGAATGTTCCAGTTTAATAAGGACACAGATTATAAGACATAAACGAATCGCGTTCTAGCTGGGTAGCCCTTAGGCTGCGGTACCATTGAAGTGGAGCGGAGTAGAGCTTGAAATCCACATCTCTTCTTCACGTTATGGGATATTTATTTATTTATTTTATTTACTCCTCCATGTGATTGGTGAATCGCGGCACAGCTCGTAACCGCTTCAAAGGAAACGGTAATGGGGGAGAGGAACAGAATTGTTTCGTTTATTTTAATTAGCAATAGGATAGGCAAAGCAGCTCCGCTCTACCCCACCTCGCTCCGCTTCAGTATAAACACCTACCTCTTTTCACAGTTCAGCTCTGCTTCACACTGCTCCACTCCGCCTCAGTGGCACCGCAGCCTTAGTAGACGCCACTCTGCTCTGCTCACTAACAATAACTGCGAGGCGCAACAAGTTCTAGCTGTATCTAGGCCAAACGATTATAAAATTGTTTCTTTTTGAATGCGTCAGCAAAATAGCTTTTTTAATTTTTTCTTTATTATTAACTTAAAGACATAGTAGAAATAGTGCTATTTATTCGGTAGGTATAAATCAGAGTCGCTGAGGTAAATCTGAGAATTAGTGCTGCAGAATCAACTTTTGCTAAATTGCAGCCCAAAGTTTTTTGTTCGCATGATCTCAAATTAACCACTAAGATCTCGGTGTACATGGCAATAGTTCTTCCAAATCTGTTGTACTTGTCACAAGCAAGTACAGTTTTTATTAAAGTACCTACCTCTGTCGTTAGGAGCCCCCACTCTCGAATTTTGATTCGTTTTATCTTGTTTTAATTATTTTACAAAAGAAAGAAAATACGTTTCCATTCTTTTTCAAAACTCTAAAGGACTAATTAGATTTACAAATTGTTATTGATGTTTAAAAAATAATGAATATTGATTGATGTCAATTTATTTCAATAACCCGTTAGGGTTGCTGCACACGGTGTGTGGTTGTGTTGTGACTTGCATCTTGCATCGACCCGCGATCGGTTAATCACGCGCTTCACACGGCGCGTGGTATTACGCACCGTGTGCAGTTTATTCAGTTGTGTAGTGTTACAGACTCAAATTAAATAAATACACTCACCGGCACGGAATCTTGGCCAAGCGCGTATTTCGCGATAACAAGAGCTTTAAGTGTTTCCTATGATTATTTATTATGAAGGTTGGTCTAAAAAATGTTTACCCTTAGTTCAAGAGGGTAATTTATCATGTTTGAGTGCAACATGACGTTATTTTTAAGTTTTAGTTGAACCCGGTCATCTGAGCGACTAAGTTGCTGTTTTAAATTTGTGTTTTGTGAAAGTTTATTGTTAGGTTATTCAATAATTGTGATATCGTACTGTTACTTCAATAACTAAAGGTGATTTAATTTCAATAAAAATGCCATTAACACCATCACAGGTTGCACAAGCTGTAGCATTGATCGAACAAGGGCTGACACAGTGAGAAGTCGCTGTTATTCTGAATGTACCACGTTCATCGATGCAGTATGCGCTGAAACGATACCAGGAGACAGGCCACTACTCCCGCAGACCAGGCAGCGGAGGCGTCAGATGCACATCAGCCCGGGATGACCGCTTTATTGTCCTGGAAATTTTGAGAAACCGCTACCTCACCGCTTTTGAGATACGCCAGCGACTCCAGTTCACAAGAGGTGTCAATGTTAGTGAACGTACAGTGAGAAGGCGAATGGAGGAAGTGAATTTAAAAGCTCGTAGACCAGCACGCGGCCCAGAACTTCTCAGAAGTCACCGAGTAGCTCGACTTCGATTCGCACGAGAACACGTCAACTGGACCCATGAGCAGTGGGCTCGAGTACTGTTCACAGATGAGTGTCGAATCGCTTTACGAGCTCCAGATGGTCGGGAGCGAGTGTGGAGAAGAAGAGGAGAGCGGTTTTTACCCAATACCACTACACAAACTGTTAGTTTTCATGGAGGCTCTATAATGGTTTGGGGAGGAATAAGTTCCGATGCACGTACAGAGTTAGTTATCGTCGATAACCGATTTACGGCACCACGATACATCGAGGAGATTCTTCAGGAACACGTGTTACCATATTCAGGGTTTATTGGGTTCGACGAATTCCTCCTAATGCACGATAACGCGCGCCCACACGTTGCACATTGCGTGGAGGAATACCTTTCAGAGGTTGGTATTCAAAAATTGCAGTGGCCAGCTCGTAGTCCAGACTTAAATCCAATAGAGCATATCTGGGACATGCTTAAAAGAAAAATAAAGTCCTCCTCCAACCCGCTTGAAACTCTGAACCAGCTTCGAAATGCAGCACTGACCGCTTGGGAAAGCATACCACAAGTTGAGATCAGAAACATCATCCAAAGTATGCCAGAACGAATGCAAGCTGTAATCAGGGCTAGAGGAGGAAATACCCGATATTAAAATGCAAAGACAACTAAGACTTTTTGTTTTTTTTTTCATTTTGTGGTCTTTTTAAATTGACAGTGTTAAAACCAATATTTTTGTGAAACTGCTATTTTTTAAAAGATGACTGCTGGTGCATAATTTTTTCAATAACTGATTTACAAAACCATAAAAAACCCTAATTTAGTGCATCAACCCATAATATAGTGAAAATGAAATATGTAAATAGAAATTATCGGCAAGTTTTGGTGGCCAAGTTTCCGTGCCGGTGAGTGTAGATACATAGAGCGCTTACAACACGAGAGTAAATTCCATTAAAAAAAATAAACATCGAGGGAGGTGGACATCAGACATTTGATCACCAGACCAAACAGAACCGTTTTAGAGGACCAGTCATCCAAACGCACAAACACTAGATGGCAGGCTTCTAAATCTAAACTCGATCTTAACAGTGTTACTTTTAAATATATATCCAAAAATATGCATGTAATTTCGTTCTGGCGTGGTAATAATATCTACCTATGAAAAAGTTGTTGTTATAAAGTAGGTATAACTTTATTTATTTACACTTAAAAGATGCATGAAAATTTTACTACCTACCTATATTTTTATACATAATACATCATCTTCCTGCTCTTTTCCCATTTTACTTTATTTTTATTTTTTTCGTGGTAAAATCATCAAATGAGTCCTCCCACTCATACTGTCAGACTTGTACTGACTAAAATCCACGGTGTCCTTCACTAGCCCTTTACGTACCGGGGTCTCGGTAATGGAAAAGTCCCAGAACCATTTTACTTGGGGTCAGCGCAACACTTTTCCTTTTTCCATTCTCCCTTGTCAGATGTCACAGCATCATTTCCTCCTTTTTGTTTCATAGCATTTCCCACACAATCCATCCATCTTTTCTTTGGTCTTCCTCTTCTCGCTATCAAAATTCATATCCACCCAGGGATAGCGATCAACAATAATTGCTTGCCCACGGCGATCTATCACCACAATATCGTCAAAGTTATTTATTGCAGTAGTCCTGTCAGTGATGATAAATTCATGTCAATACAATCCGGTATGAACGTTCTCAAGAACGGGGTTTTGATAATTTCAAGCAACTGCCTAATTCCAAACAAAAATACCTACCTATCGTTAATTTCTGTTATCAGATAAAGGAGAATTCAGACTCAGACCCTATCCCAACTAAGTAATTAATTGAATATGAATCTTGGACAACTCCAGATAATTATGTTGTTGGTAATGGATGTGTCACAGATATTTATAGGAATCCTTTAATTCGGTAATACTCTCCTAATCTCAGTTCACAGGTAGCTGTATATGGTATCGTACTTGCTTATCGATCTTATTATTCTACTTACTACCACCAACCAACGGCTTCGCCGTAAATCGGTAGTACAAAATTTAATGAAATAAAAAACAAATATACAGATTTCTGAAACAAAAAAAAAAGTTACATATTTTTGTGTTCTTTTAGAAGTCGGTGAATATTGGTTTTTGAAATTTTAATCTATAGGAAATGAAAACGGTTCCTAGAAATTTCGAAAGCTGTTAACCTCGAAATAGTATGCTGGTTTCTACGGGTGCCGTAGGTGTAATAATAATAATAATAAGACAAGATAAATAAAACTGGATACTTGATTGATATTGCTGTACCAAATACGCATAATCTACAGACGACAATAGCAGAGAAACTAACCAAATACACAGAACTAAAAGATGAAATTACCCGACTTTGGCATTTGCAAAAAGTTACAATAGTACCAATAGTATTATCTACAACAGGAGTTATTCCTAAACAACTTCACCAGTCCCTCAAATCTCTTAGCTTACCTCCAAATATCTACCACTTACTACAAAAAGCAGTTATATTAAACACCTGCAGGCTGGTCAGAAAGTTTCTGCAATATGAACCAGAAAATTTCAACCCTGACACAAATACGCAATCTTCAATACAATGTTCTCCACTTATCCGCACTTCATCTGTCCCAACTGATAATTCCTTGGCTTAGGCCTGTTTTATCAGCACTTCCCGGCTCGCCGAGAATGTAAAATACATGACAAAAATAATAATAATCTTTATTTGCATGAAATATGGTACAATAAGGTCTTAAAGGTAAAAAGTTCAACATATTTCGCTTACTATTATTCAGCATGCAAATATTTTTATAGCTTTAGTCTTAAAGCGTTAAATTTAAAATATTAGTAATTAGGGATGAGATACAGCATTACTCATGTTTATTTTTAGTAGTATTTTATTTGTAGTGTAGCAACAGTAGAGAGATCCCTTTCTGGAGCATCGATTGCAGAATAACGCTTATTATTATTATATATCTTAACTTACTTATCTTATTATTATAAACTGGGACCGACAATTTTATTAACAGACGCAATCACATCAACCTACCTTAATCTGTCAAATTTCTTTAATAGATTTTCAACCTTATCACAATAGTGGAAGGTAAATGTTCGATTGATAAAATTTGACAGAATCGGGTAGGTTGACCTGCTGGCGTCTGCACATTTTTTTTAGCATGGTAAAATCCTCAAATGAGTCCCAAGGGCACTCCACGTCAGGGCAGATGGACTTTCAGACTTGTACTGACTAAAATCCACGGTGTCCTTCAATAGCCCTTTACGTTCCGGGGGTCACGATACGACAAAAATGTACTATTCTAACCAATAAAAAAAAGCTTTTCTGAATCAAACACACATTTATTTCGGCAGTCGGGTTTTTTTTTATATTTCATTGACTTTTTTGCCACCGACTTCCGAAAGAAAAGTGATCTCTCTATGATAGCCAACTTATCCGATGCTATAGTTTTTGCTGATGACACTCGCTGATATTTAGAATAGAATATACGAGTATATATCGTATCGTATCTTACACTCGCTTCACACGGCGCGTCATGTTACGCACCGCGCATCTTATGAAGCCAGTGACACGGGCTGGCGCGTCCGATTGCTATAAAATTCTATATGAAATATCAGAACGAGCTTTTCGCGGCTCGGCGGCGCTTGTTGGCACGCGCCGTGTGAAGCAAGCATTACATGTAAACGAAAGCCTACTGGAATCAAAAATAATGTTCACTTGAAATGATTCGCAGTTAACAATTACTTACTGAATTCGATCAAAACTTTTTAAATAGTTGGACAGCTGCATGAAAAGCTCTTGGGCCATAAGTTCTCGATACCTAGGGTTGCCATCTCTAAAATTTGGAAATCAGGACAAGACGCGTGAATACCCCGAATTTTAGAGTCCAGAACCCGGACATGAGTCGAAGTGCACACCGTGGCAACTGCGTAGGGAGGTGTGGGGGGACAGTGAAGTGTGCGTGTGTCGCGGGTGGCCCAAGACTTTAACCGACGTACCACAAAAAGATAAACACCTGTTGAATGCTTGTCTAAAAAAAGTGTAACTGCAAACCGACCCCTATATCAAAGTGAAATGCCGTTTTGACATTGACAGTTTTTTTTGACAAGTGTTAATATTTTTTGTGGTAAGACCCGGACTAGAAATGAAGCCCCCCGATGCCGACGCCTTCTAAACTAGGACAAATCCAGGAAAACTCGGACGGATGGCAACCCTATCGTCATGAAATGTTCCATTAGTAGGTCTATCTAAAAACTATTTTTTTTTAATCTGTGTTGTCCCACTGCTGGGCAAAGGTCTCCCCCACAACTTCCCACTCTTCCCTGTGTGCAGCTTTCTCCGGCCAAAAACTATTAATTCCTTTTTTTATAATGGATTCCCCCTTGGTTTTTTATACCTGCCTATGCTACGTAATTTCAGCAGTTTCGTGTATATACCACATTAAGCACCCCTGATAATTTTGTCGCCACGAACAGGTAACTGGTAAGTATGGACACGTACACATTGATGCGTGTAAAATCTGCCTGGAGTAACCTTTTTGATTTTAATTCGTCAGACGATATTTTGTTTTTCAATATAAGTATCTATATTTTTCTTAAATGCGCATGAGAGACGTGATTTATGACGCTGGGGTCGCCAGACTATCTTAAAAAGACACCACAGTCCTGGAACACAAAGGGCAAATTTTTGAGCCAATCTCTTCCGCTCCACCGGTGGGAGCAAACATTTGTTGATTATCCAATTTTTCATATATTCTATTACCAATTCTATGTCAGTGCATAGAAGCACAGAAAAAAAAACCAACTAGTCGGCACATCTTTGCTTTTCGATATCAATTTTCATATTTTTTTTAGCGTGGTAAAATCATCAAATGAGTCCTCCCACCCATACTGTCAGACTCGTACTATATAAAATCCACGGTGTCCTTCAATAGCCCTTTACGTTCCGGGGTCACGGTAATTCGTACAGTCCCGCGACCGATATCAATTTACATAGGTAGTTATTCATTGTGATTATCCTACGGTTTGGTACCGGTAGTCTGTACCGACCTAGTAGTATCTATGTGCCACAGAACAGATAAAAGAAGTCCTCTTTTACTGAAAAAATACATTACATAATCTGCTTATAGCTTTTATTTCACGTCGTCGGTTGAAGCAAGTCCTGAAAGGTAAAAATATCAGAGAGCGATAAAAGGGCGTTTCTTAGCAGAACTAGGTAACCTAGATACGGTAGCAAGGAAACTAAACATAGTTATAAGTACCACTCAGTAATACCATAAGATTATTGAAGTAGGTCGTAGAGGGGACATTTTATTGCTAGGGAGTCGATGCCGTGTGGATCAGATCGTTACTGAAGGTACTTAGAATACCTAGTTAGACCCATAACGCATTTCCTAAATAAGCAACTCACAAAAAATAAGCCACTACTGATCTTACCAACCTTATTCAAAATAAGGCTGTTGTTAAAGGCGTGCTTCATGCTTTTGGGAAAATACGCGCCACATCGCAGACACGAGTTTACGATGTGGTGTCGTTGTGCTAAGTACTAAGTGTATTTGTGAAAACACTTAAATAACGACGGCTAAATCTCAAGGACGCCATTTCTTACACGGCAATCGACAACCATTTGATACCACAATCATTATGAGACGTTCTTGGGGTTCCTCTGTACCACACCCCTATTAAGTTTGAGGCCTTCATGTGACCGCAAATATGTCAAGTGAAGTATATCCTAGTTTCAACTTGTCCCCAGACGAGTGTCCTTTCTACTTATTTATTTTATGGCAGAACCTACAATCAATAATCAATCAAAATTGTTTACAACTGAGCGAACAGTCCAGGAATAACAAGGCTTCTTGAGTTGCCGAGGCGAGCGAGCTCTCGGTCGGATCACTCCCTTCCTCGTATACCACCTACCTCTAACAGCCATATTGATTTATTAAGAGTCGTACTTAATTTCTAATCTTATTAATACACAGTTGAGTGAATGACTTACTAGTTCCAGGAGTTCTATCTGATAAAGAGCTTTATTGTGCATAGTTTATTTTTTTGTGTGACAAATAATAACGTTTTTATTTTATTTTACTACTTTGCGAAAGTCATTTTATCAGCTTTCAGTCCAATTAACAAATTGTGACCAACAATTTCGTGCGAAATTCAACTAAACACAATAAGTTGCAATTTCATTAAACGGTGGCGCGCCTTTTGACTATTAGTCTTGCTGTCGTTCATTTCGGTGGTTGGCGCACAATCAAACAACATCCTTTTTTATCCTTGTCCTGTTCTTTTTCGAACACCCCGTTTTTTATATCCCATTAATATCCATGTATAATTGCTCACCGAATGTTATTTCAAAATACTATTTCAAGTAGGGTCAGTTCACACCGAGACGCGACGCGATGAGTGTGATGACGCGACGATACTGGATATGTAAATCTTTATGTGCACATACTAAATACATAGTTTCATTTGGGGTCGCTATTAAAATAAGCGCGTGGCGCCGTGGCTGCGTCGCGTCATCGGTGATATGTGTATTTTTTCGTTTAGTAATTTCACCGAAAGTAAGAATTTGAATCGCAGCGTCGCGCCTCAGTGTTAAGTTCGAAAAGCGAGGGGTATGACCGATACCCTATTTCGTCTTTATGGCCTTGCGTCCGCCGCCGCCGGTACTGTAATAGGATAGGAGCGAAGCTCCGCTATACTTGCCGTTGCAGAACCTGTGTTAGTGTGTCAGTAATGGTCGCGGGACTATATGAATTACCGTGACCCCGGAACGTAAAGGGCTATTGAAGGACACCATGGATTTTAGTCAGTACGAGTCTGACAGTCCCTCCCACTCTGTTCTGGGTGGGAGGACTCATTTGATGATTTTACCACGTAAAAAAAAGTGAGTCAGTGATAAAATGTAGGTAGCATTCCAATGATATGATTCCATGGATTGCTGCTGACTTTGATACGCACGATTTAAGCTGCATTTTGTCACCTGTATCGTATATCTTGCATTCACTTAGCATGTCATGTATCGTGTTATTATTCACAAGTGTGCAAGTGTCAAATTGTTTACATGAATGAGCTTTTTAAGGTTCCATACCCAAAGGGTTTACCCTTTGTACGGAACGGGACTCTATTATTAAGATTTCGCTGTCCGTTTATCTGTCTGTCCGCCTGTGACCAGTCTGCATTTCTCATGAACCGCATTTCTGTTACCGCTCTATAACAACAAATACTAAAAACCAGAATAAAATAAATATTTAAGGGTCTACCATACAAAAAACGTGTACTTTTTTTGCTCATTTTTGCTCGATTTTTATAACGGCAACAGTTAAACGCTTGAAATATTCATATAATATTCAGTTACATTTTCACTTTAAAAATAATTAAAAAATCAAGATAAAACAAATATCAATCCCATACAAAAAAAAAATAGTTTTTTTTTGCCGTTTTATAGATTTGTGGACCCTTTGCACGAATCCGACTCGCACTTTGCCGGTTATTTTATCTTTTTGTTACGTCTACAGTTCTTTCACTGAAGTTACACGTGCTTGAATACATTTCCCTCACAAGTTGCATTGTTTCTGTCATGGGTTCTCCACATGATCAACTAATTGAAACGAGTGATGATCTTTTACTGCGTACTTAAGTTACCTATTATGCAGGTATTTTTGAAACCCCTGTATTTTAAAGTTACAGGAAATTACAAAAAATAGCCTCACAACTGTGTCGTCCATCATCTTCCAATTTATTTTTTTAATGTGCCCAATGCTCACAGATAACCTCGTTTATTTTTCGTTTGTATACACGGCATCCCGGCAACATGCGCGCCACACGTCACACTACCATTACCTAGCCAGGGGCGTAGTAATCGCCATATCAGCTGTGTCAATGGTACGCGGCCCCTAAGTATAATGGGCCTCTAATGATTAGAATAAAAAAACTTAAATTTTGCTCTTAAATTGAAACTTATAGCTCCTTAAAGCTTCAACTATCGAGCTCATAACATACAGCTCAATTTTCAATATGTTTATACCTCGAGATGGTTTGAGCGAGGGCAAAAACATTTACGAAAAAATGGGCATAAACTTGGCATATTGGGCATAAATGAGTAAACGCTCGGTCGCTGGGCATAAAAAAAAACAACTTTGTTTAGTAAAAAAACAAGCAGAAACGTATCTGGCCAAAAACCCAAGAAAAAGGCTTTTACTCGGCGTTAACGGGCATTTATCGGGATTTTTTACAATGCGCCTGGCGTCTCTATTCTCTAGATGCCTTTTTTTTGACGTGGTACAATCATCACATGAGTCCTCCCACCCAGGGCAGAGCGGGAGGGACTGTCAGACTCGTACTGACTAAAATCCTTCAATAGCCCTTTACGTACCGGGGTCACGGTAATTCGTGAGTCCCGCGACCTTCTCTAGATCCCTTCTACATTATTTTAATGGCATCAGTCCGTTTTGTATTATAGTATATTATAGAATATGGGGACAAAAGAGACTTTTTCTTAATTTCTATTGCTTTAAGTATATGCTACTCATGAAAATAGTAAGTTTAGTTTCAGTAAGACCATGAGAAGTGTCTGCGTTAGCCAAAAATACCATTTGTTGTGAAATTTTATTGACTTTAAGCTTCTCTCTCTGTAGACATTTTTGTCGTAAAGGCAACTGTTGAATCGGTATGTGAAAAATAACAAATTTGGGCCCCTTCAATCCAAAATGGCGGCTAACGCAGACTGTCGAGGTCAAAAACTTACAATTTTAATGAGTAGCATATACTTAAGCAATAAATAAAAAATTAAAGTACCTTTTCTCCCCGTTGACTGGACTATTAGCTATACGAGTCAGGATGCAATTTTCTTTATTTTGCAAAACTATACACTTAGAATAGAAACAGGGCCCTCAACAAATTTTAATACGAGGCCGCTTCTGGCCTAGCTACGCCACTGCTTAAATCCGTGTTGATGCTAACAGTTCCTAAAAATGTACCAACTCTAGGTTTGAACTTGGCTTTAGTATAAATAGGTAATTATTTGAAGATTTCTATGTATAAGTAGGGTTCCCAGATCAAAATATCAAAAATCCGGAGAAAATTCCTTACATTCCATGAAATTTTTATATAATAATTAATAAATAATTTGGTATTTTTATTTTTTATTTCACTCTTCACTTATTTGTAGAAATTCCGGACGATTTAAGATTCCCCCCGCATTCCGGACAAAGACCTATATTCCCGGACTTGTCCGGAAAATTCCGGACGTATGGCAACCCTATGTATAAGGCACTAGAAGAACGATCACGAAGACGAGTAAAGGCAAATGCACTGACGTTTGGCGCGCATAGGTTGCCTTCCATGCGGTATCAAGGCTCCTCGCGCTATGATGCCTTATAAGCGAAAATCCTTCATGCCGTTGAGGTGGGGAACATAGAAATCTACAAACACACAAATACTAAAATAAATGACATAAACGTCCTGAAGAAGTCTGGTAAAAGAAAATAGATGTCTTTACACCACAACGCATAGATATACCTACCTACGTATCTAGTCTTTGTAATGTAAAATGTTACTTCGAACATATGGCTAGCCTAAAAACTTAATTTCTGATGATGGTGAGTGCTTCCTTCCGCCCGCCCCCATCTTATCAGACGGTCAGAGACGTCAGAGCCACTAGGTTGCCATGTCGTCAAACCTAATAACAGGACAAAGTAAACAGGTTGGCCGGATATTTGGATAAAAATTCCAGACATTCCAAATTATTAAGGATGTTGTCTTTTTTGTATTTAAAATCAGGTTTTTTTAGTTTTTACATAATTGTTTTTACTAATCCAACAATAGGTATCTACGGTACGGTACGGTACGAAAGTATGGATGTTTGTTACTCAATCACGTTAAAACGCTCGATCGACTACCTGGGTGGCCAAAAGTAAAAAGCTTAGTACCTATAAGCCGGACACCGTTTAATTTGGCCGGACACACATTCAAAAAGCCCATGTCCGGCTTTATCTGGAGGCCTGGCATCTAAAAAACTGGCCACATAGTAGGTAAGTAAAGTATGATTATTGGAATTCGGTTCGTAATCTTTTTAGATACTTCGGCGTCAATAGAGACCGGCTATTTTATCCAATCTAGAATGTAGATGATCAAGACGTGCTATTTTGGCGTGTCTTCTTCCTATGTAGAAGTTTCCTTTATTTACCTAACTTGAGGAATTTATTTAACGCTAATAAACACCGGTAAACAATCCTTGCGTAACCTTGGTAGGTAAGAAGTTAGACGTAAACTTAGTACCTATGTCATGACTGGTAGACTAAAAGGATAGAGTTGATAGGTAGGTACTAGGTACCCGTAATGACAATTAGAAAATTGTTGATTTGGCGGTGAGTGATAGAAAAAAATTAGTTAACTTCATGCCTGTGTCTTAGTAAGATAATCTAACTTAGTAGTAGGTACTTACACTACTCAGAAAAGGGCGGACGGCAAGCTAATATTTTAAAAAGCAACGTTTAAGTCACTTTCGGTCCCCGGGCTATGCCACCGGCTCCGGGTCGGCTTGCTACTTAAATTATCATAAGTGGGTTAAAGCGTGCAACGCATGATGGCGGTACCCACGACCAAACAGCCACCACGTGCGCCTTGGCGGCAACGGCGTTGCCGTGGAGACGCGATGGGGGCGCGGGTGGCGCGGGGCCCCTCGTCGCCGCCCGCACGAGCCCCGCGCCGCGCTGCGCCCGCTCCGCTCGCCCGCCCGCCGACCGCGGACCGGGACTGAACGAACGGAACTACTCCGCTCAGTACTGGCTACACGCGCGCACCGGTTTATTCCGAGTGCCCATTTTTCAATCCGTAAACTAAACGCCGCTCGAGGCCCGTGTCCTTGTCGCCGAAACCGAACTACTAACATAGCAGCATGGACGGTGACATGTCCCAGGGTGCTTCCGGCGACGTCTCACCCATTTTCGAAGATAGGTAAGACTTTTAATTCTATAAGAAAGGAATCATATTGGCGAGATACCTATAAGTATGGTGCACAACGGTTTTACTTCTAATACATGATCATCAACAGGTATATTAATTCTCTAAATCGTAAAATGTTATTAGTTACCTATTACCTACCTATAAACCAAAGTAGGTACTGCTTAAATAGCTGTTATTTAAGTACGTGCAATGATAATATTATCTTAAATTAGAAGTTATGTTCGGTATTCATTTCCCTTTTGTACAACTGGGATTTGAATCATACTCAAATGCTTACGTAGGTACTATATTTCGCAATACGTACCAACATAATAGGCTTATTATGTTATAAGATCTTATAAGATTTAATAGTTTTCAGGTGTGCCTAATTCGATATTAATTATATACCTACTAGGTACCTTAATACATACTTAATCAGCTAGGTTCTCTGTATAAATATGTACATACCTACTTATATGCCTATTACCTAATGTTATGGTTCTGGCTTTTCAATAAATATTACAAATGGTAGGTAGGTGAAAGAGAGACGGTTAAAAATTCAGGATTATGATATCAAATATCAATATGGACTACTTATCCAAATTTTTTATGCAAAGTAGGCATGTGTCTATAGCTAGGTACCTCTACCTACACCTGGTCTCGTTCCACCTCTCAAAGTACTGTAAATTAGAGTTTTAAATGTATATCCTAAAGTGTAAGCCGACAGTGCGCAGAGTCGGACCCAAATGAGGAAAACTTTACTGATAATATAAGTAGATGCTTATATACAAGGTAACGCAACGCTATGGTTCATGGCCTAGCCTGGGCCGTTAGTATCCTCAAAAAATAGTTAATGTATATATAACTCAAAATATTTAGGTACCTATAGATCTCCACAATCGAAAGGTTCATCACGGTACAATATGGGTTCAAACATTCAAAAGATGCTACCGATTAAGACATAATTCTAAGTTATCATAAACATGCTAGACTTATAAATTATGAAACTAATACACGTAGGTGGCGTGAAGCTACGGCTCACATGGAAGACAAGTTCTCAACGCGGACCGACATACTCTACTCTCACAGGTCACACTGATTAGTCAGCTGATTGTCAGAGGTCAAGTACCTACCATCTAATACTGTTACTACTTAAATGAGTCATAGAAGCTGTAAAGACAGATTAACTAATCTGATTCCGGCATGCTCGTACCGTTGTTTCGGTATTAGATCAATAATCTTCTAAGTACTCACCATAGTGTTACTATGGGGAGATTCCTTGATTCATTGGTGTTAGTAAAACACGTAATGGTATCCAGTTGATCATACCTCCATCTTACTGCCTACTTATTAATAGTAATTGGTAAATTCAAAACTCTCTATCATGGTTACTTGAAAAGAAACCCCCGCGAGTCCGGAAGATTAGCTGCCTGCTGCTTTAGAATATTGAACAAGATAATTATGATCTGATGACTACCTAGTAACGGAATAAATAGGTATTTGTATGATCTGCAAGTAGTTGTTCCGGGTCTGGGTGTTGGTGTATGTGAGTTTCACAGGAGAAATTCCTAGTTTGTCAGACTCAAGCTTCTGAATAACTCCTGAAAGCCAAAATCAACAAAGGCGACCATCAGAAAAGTGCCGAAGCGATGAAAAAATAGTATAACTTTTTTGGATTCTGCAACGTAATTAGCAGTAACGATTGTCAAAGATCTACAAATGACAGCTGAGACCTACGAGAGAGCTACGAGAGAGCTTTACGTGTTTTCCGAGTCACGGAGAAAACTCGATATGATAGATGGTCACCCATCCACAGACCAACCTAGGAACCAGGTACCCTGAAGATCGGCCTGTGCAGCTGTTATTATTTAGCCATTACGTCTTCCAAAACAATCTAGGAATCGAAAGGTTGAGAAACAGGTAGCAATGTTTCCCACACTATCAAATATTGCGTAGCTTTGTCACCGTAATCTAACTGTACATCTCGTAGGTCAGTTCCAATTCCCACTGTTCCAAGTTACGAAAGGACTCTTAAACAAACATTTACCTCATCGTTTTCGACTCTTCTCTCGCGACACATAGTTGTCGACTCACCATGTTTATTTCTACATCATGTTACTGAAACAATTTTGTCGTCTCTCTACATCATGTTTCTTGCAGGACATGTTACTGCAAAAATGTTGTCCCTAAATATTTCTTGCGACACTTGTCTGAAACAATGTTGTCGACCTGTCGATGTCGACTCTACATTCTTTCTCTTACGAAATAAGAGATAATGAAATAACAATAATTATCATAGAAATAATGTTGTTGTTTCTACAATTCTACATCATGTTACCTGAACAATGTAATCGCCTCTACATCATGTTTCTTGCGGCACTTGTTGCTGAAACAATGTTGCCGACTCTACATCATGTTTCTAAGAAACCGTGATCTGCCTTGTGTGTTGTAGACCATTGTTCCCCCTTGTTCCCCCCCCCCACCCGTTGTTTCTGCAGCCATGTATTCTGTCTTTGCAGCCACGTTTAGCGGGTAAGAAACATAGGGCGCTGTCGATGAGGGCGAATACGATTTTTAAAGTGGTTTCTCAACACTAGGATTTTTTCCTGTGTCACACGTGCGTTTACAAACATAGAAACTCACACACACAAACACCCAGACTACACGGATAAACTACTTGTACAAATATTTGTTCCGTGCGGAAATCGAACTCGCGACCCGCTGCACAACAGTCCAATCGTTCACCCACTGCGCTATCCGTGCCGTCAAAGATAGACCACAAGTTTGTGCGAGCGACGGATTAACACACCTCGTTCTAGATGTGTACACTTTATGCAAAAAATCGTAGAGCGCCCGTGCAATAAGAGGTACTAGTAGGGTTGCCTCGATTATGTAGTGCATCAAGAATACTCAATCATGATTACACATGATTACACAGTAACGGAAGCGGAACCCTCATGCCAACTGCCAAAAAAAAAAAAAGAAAATACTAGGCAAAATCAAAAACTCAAGCAGATTTTTTTGGATTCCGAAGTGGGTAACATAAATCAGCTAATGGTAGGTATACCGTTGAGTGCAACAGCAAGCCAGGCTGGTTCTATTTGCGATCGCGCTGTCTACTTAATAATGCATGGTGAGGATGGCACCATGGTGGTGACCCAGTTAATAAATAAATGGGGTTACGAATCGATAATGTCGGATTGATAGTTTCGCTGCTTTTTACTTGACGATTGATTTTATATTCTTAGTAACTGCTACGTAACAACTATCGATTTCACTAAGTACCTATACAATTCAGGGAAAATGAGTGCTAGGAAATCGAAACGTTTGAAAAGTGAAAATGCAGAATTTTTATAAATCTTAAATTACAGAATCTACTGATATCTAAATAGATTTGTATCTAAATATCAGTAGATTCTGTTGTCTGAAAAACTGAGACTTAATGAAGGTTTGTGGTGCCTTCTACATAAATTAAAAACACTGTATACTTTTTCCCCTCAATTTATTTTGTTTGAATTTTAGTATCACGTTATTTTAATTTCCATGCGAATGTAATCGTCATTTACAACTAAGTATTTCTTCTGTCTTACATGACACTGACTGTATCAATAGATGGTCGGAAAGCAATGTCCTTTGGTGACTTATAAAATTAAATTAGTATTTTCTCATACAATAAGACACCTATCCTATGTCCAATTAAGACCAGTTTTAGATTAAAATATGCTCGTACGGACGACGTCTGTTTTGCATAACATGATGATAGGTAAATCTTCAAAAACAGGGTTTGGCAAAACATTAAATTGATGTACTTAAACAATCGATCCTTCTCGTAACTAAGAATCCGTTGTTTATTGACCCACTTTGGAAAGGCATTGTAATTCGTTTCAGCCTCATAAAACGCTGCTATAGAACTAGCACTGTTAAATGACTAGAACAAGGCTCGAAATGTATAGATTTTTTTAACAATTTCATGCACACTAGGACTTCCAAATATTCGATGGCATTTCATATTCGAATTTCTAAAAAACAAATATTTTAATTAATCGAATAATTGTATTTTTTTTTAATCTTTGTAAGTAATTTTGTCACGACGAGACAGACGCTCGAATACAATGCCACGTTATATTTAAGACAGTAAGTTAAAAAAAAAATATTGTCAAAATGTACTGAACAGCTGTTTCTCCGTGATTTCGGGTTTGGTCCTATAATAAAATTTGATCGTTATAATGATAACACAATGAATTCAAAGGATTTAAACAACCTGAAACTAACGTTGTATTACTCACTGGTGCGATAATTAGACTTTCAAATAAAAGACATTTGTTTATAATCGACTTCAAAAACGGAGGAGGTTCTCAAATCGACGGTATGTTTTTTGAAGTGAAAACTACTTTAGCGGCGTTGTGCACTTTTTTGGAATAGGTAAAAATTGTTAAACTCGCGTCAGGACACGTGACCTGATCGAAAATTCGTAAGACGGCGCAGGGCGCTTGCGCGAATGTTCGTGTGTGTTTATTACTATTCAAGTTTTCACTTCAGCCGGCACTCCCAGAGTGCAACCCGTCGTTTTTTTTTGTTTGTTTGTTACGCGGTTACTCCGCCAATTGTGGACCGATTTTCAAAGTTCTTTTTTTGTTCGAAAGGAGATACTTCTGAAGTGGTCCCATAGTCAACCAAGTTAGGATCTGATGATTGGATTCTGGAGAAATCGAAGGCAACCCTCAAATTTTATGGGCACACACGGACCCACACATCGTTTTTCGCAAATCTTATGAAGTAATTGTAAGTACTTGCGTATGGTAATCATCATCTCATGTAGCTGAGCTGATAATGGAAGCTCCTTAACAGTAAGGAGTAGGCATCGACTGATTAAGTAAATTATTATGTGTGTTCACATATCTCCGGAACGACAAATCCGATTTAAGTAATTCTTTTTTTGTTGTAGTAGGTATCGTTCAACTTAGGGAATAATGTAAGTTTCATCAAAATCGGTACAGTAGTAGATGTAGATAGGGAATTTTATTACCTTATTGTGATTACAAAATTCTAGTGTTTTATCAAAATCGGTTCAGTAGTTTTTGAGATAGGGAATTTTATTAGCTTATTGTGTACAAGAGTGATGTTACTACCGGTGCTACGGATTATAAAATTCTAGTGCACAAGTAAGAAAATTATGTACCTATTTGACAAAAAATTGGATTGAATATTTAAACTTTTCAAAAAAATTGTAACCGCCTTCAAAAAGGGTAAAATAACCTACAAAAAAACTTTTCTCTCGGAAGTAGATGGCAAAAAAGACAATTGAATAAAAAAAAAACCGGCCAAGTGCGAGTCGGACTCGCCTTTAAAGGGTTCCGTAGCAGCAAGTAACATTATATAAAAGTTGGTTGTAACTTTGAAAGATAAATTGCGGTTTACGATTTATGACGTATTAAAAAAAAATGTAAGTTGGTACGCACAATATTGAGTGATTTACCATGTTATTTTAATATCATGGACTTCTTATAGGTTTTCCTATAATCTATAAGGAGAAAACTAATTTCTGTATTTTTTTCAAAATTTTAGGTTCAGTAGTTTCGGAGATAAGGGGGGGGGAATGGTCAATTTTCGTCTATTTTCTTGAATAACTTGGAAACTATTTATTTTAAAATTACAAAAAAATACATTTAAGATCTTCTCAACAAGACCTTTCATTTGATATGCCACACGATGCAGTTTTCAGAATTTTTTTTTTTAATTTTCCCCTTCCCCCCCAAAAATGACCCCCCATATACAGATTTCATCTGCTCACGTCACACCTCTGTGTTTGGGTCACAGGAATTGATATGTGTACCAAATTTCAACTTAATCGGTCTAATAGATTCGGAGATAATTGACTGTAAGCGACGGACGGACAGACACACGAGTGATCCTATAAGGGTTCCGTTTTTGTATTCAGACGTACGGAACCCTAAAAAACAAAGCTACTGACTTCCGATAGAAAGTTATTTTGTAGGTTATTTGACCCTTTTTTTCGGGCCAGTGTTTAAGCTCAACCCTCTCCCGCCATTCCACCACCATGACCCGAGAGAGCTGCATCAGTCGCTCATCACGTGCAGCTTAAGGCGTCTGTGTATCATTTTTGAGGGATAATCTAATCAAAACGTCCTGTAAGCTTCATCACACTTCTCTTCGTTCGCTCCGGGTTCTTTTGTACTCTAAAACCAACGACGTTTATTTCGAATAATATTCGAATATTCAAAGATAACCCAAGTCAGTAGTCGAATAGTGAAATGGGGCGGTAATTCGAAGTATTATATTATATTATAATTGGAAGCCCGAATGCATACATTATTAAACGAATCTCTATCTTACTAGTTGTATCATACTACCTAGTTGTAATTTTTCTGACGTTCCGATTTTTTTTCTGATACATACATTTTCGCTATTTTATATCATTCGCCCGGGATCTGTCTTGCCTATTAAATAATATAAACTAAATAATATTAAAATCACAGTCCGAACGCCCCACACACCGGGCATTGAACTCGACGCAACTACGTCTAATAGCAATCATACTTGAATTCAATTCGATTCATAAATAAATTGATGCAATTTTCCTTTGAGTTGCGACCCTTTGAGAGCTTCATTTCTCGTAATTACCCGTATTAAATGCAATCTGAAGAAGGTACACGCATTTCTACCTCTTCTGCGCTTTTCTACTCATCGAAATGATATCGTGATTGCTTTTTATAATCTTCCTTTCAGAAGTCCTCTAACTTGCCTTCGATTTACTAACACTCGTGGTTATTTCTTAAGACAAAAATAGTACTCTTTCTTAAAACTATGGTCACACACACACCGCGACTTATCGCTGCGAATGCACACGTCGCGAGTTTTCACTGTATGTAACAGGCTATACGTACTTACGCAACGAATAGTCGCAAGCCAGGGTTTGAATTAGCTTGTTCATTTTAACTCGCAATTAATGCACTCGCAGCGATTAGTCGCAGTGTGTGACCGAAGCTTAACGTAGTATTGCTGCTTCGACTATACCCAATGACCGCCGAATCTTCAAATCGCTGATTGGGACGATATCAAGTATCAACTTCTTTATTGGTGATCGAAACCAGCTACCTTAAGTAATAGATGGCTTGCGCCTCAGAACTCAATTCAAGTCCCAAGTTTTCAAACATCAATTTCAGACAACATATTTGGAAACGTCTCTGTATAAATATGCTATTGCAGAAAAGATTATATCACTTTGTTTGATGATATTGTTTTATTAAAAGAAAGGATCTGATTTTTAATTCATGTGTTTAGACATTTGATTTGCATAATCCCCTTTGAAGGCAAAAGACCGTTACTCCGATGGTCTTATCAAGATGGTGTTTAAATATTGTACGTATAAATAACGGTCAGTTACCGGACTTGATTTGGCTTTGCGGTCTAATAATGCTTAAATGACTAAAATAGAGGGGTCTCGATCTGGGTTTTGTTTCACACAATTACTGATGCACTTGCACACCACCATTAACTCGATGGTAATTCGTATCAAGCCGAAGTGTCTGATAAATAGAGTACAATGCGCATATCCTCGGTGAGGGGCTCCGTTAACAAGCCGCATAGGGTTCGATGAATCAAGAATATTGTATGATTGCCTCTTGACTAGGCCACAGGGCTGAACCGTAACTTCCAGTTTGATTCATATCCGAATTGGCATAAAAACTATTCTTATAGGGGAATCCGTATGTTAAGCTCTCTTCGATTAAATTAGCATTACTTAATTACTTTGTTTAAATGATGTGCTTTGTTAGCGTTTTTTTGCGCCTTCTGTATTACTAACATCTTCTTATAAAAATTCAACTTTATCTCATGCCATAAAAAACTTCTACGATGTCAACCTCAAGCTATGGCTGCTTTCAAGCACACATCCGTTTTATTACCGCATTTACCATTTTTCATCTCCGTTATCATTAGGTCGGATCTGACTAAAAACACCTGGTTTATTGTTTATCGGTAGAACTATCAAATAATATATAATATTATATTACGGTTACGAGTACTAACAGCCTTAAAACTACTCAGGGCTACAACTAGTTTGCGGATAGAGACGAATTGTAAAAAAAACCGCAATTATCAAAGTGCCGTTAAATCTGACAATCCCAACATCATGGATTTTACCAAATAATATGCTTATTGGGCGTTAATGGTATTCAAAGGGGCGAGGAGGTACAGTTCGTGAGGGGTGACACCCCTAGTGTTTAGAAACTGTTGCTCCCAGTTAAAGGTCGTTGATTTATGTCTCACCAGTAACTCAGTACTCAATTCATACATTGAATATAGTGTAGGTAGAATTGGCAGGCACTGCTTGCTTGCATTTTCACTTACGTTAAACGGTACCTGAATGACTGCCAAAAATAAAATTATTTGCAATGCTGGACTTTTAACGCGAAACGTGCTTTTATAGAATCATTAATTAAAATGGGGTAGTGGTTGTGAAGACGGGGGCCTTCACAGATAAAATTGTAAGTTTATTTTTAAAGTTTGACATAATCTGTTCCATTTTCCCTTTTGGCAACTTATCTGATAAAAATGTAGCTTTGCGAATATCTGGCGATACGAAGATTGTATGGACTGATATGTCAAGGGAATAGAAGATTCTCGCTTACAGTCCGTGCTCGGGTGTTCCCTCGCCATCATAAATGCATCATTGTAGCCTCCTATCGGCCGATACTATGATTTAATCCTAACTCACTTAATCTTTATCTTGATAAACTTTAATACTAAATCATAATCGGTTCCCAATTGGTGAACGATGATTGCGACAGATACCTTTTTAGCCACATAACAACTTACTGTGATAAGATTAATGTTCATAGCTGAAAAACATAATTTTATTATTTTAACCGATTTCTTTAAGGTGCAGGTTCTTAATTCGGTCGGTTTTTTATGTATGTTGTACACACCGAGTACTCCGCGGTTTCGAGACCGATTTGCGTCATTCTTTTTGTTAGATGTAGTATATAGGTGCTTCAAAATTTCATGTTGTTTAGATTAGTAGTTTTCATGCTATGAGCACTTTTCGCTTATTTCGTGGACTAGGACGATAGATCCTACGGATTGCAAAATTGTAGTACCTACGCACGTCAGAAAATTATGTAAGTATACGACATGAATCTGGGTTGAATATTTCAACTAAAAAACGACTTCAAAAACGGCCACAATTTTTTTTTCGGACTTTTATTAGACAGACTTTTTTGCCACCAACTTCCGAAAAAAAGGTATTTTAAACTTTTGTTTCTTTTTAAGTCGGTGAAATATATTTTTTTAAGTTTTCAAGTCCACGTTTTATTGTCTTGTTTTTTCAATACACACTGTAGGTCTGTAATAAAAACAAAGAATCATTTTTCGGCCTAACGACCTTCATTAAATCTGGTATATTAACAAAATGCGAATACGTTCTGCCCAAAATATCAAATGGGATTGTAGTCTTTGGCAAAATTAAAACTGGGCAAATCAAGGTGACTAAACAGTTAATCCACACATGGTACATAATCGCTTGTCACTTCACATGACAATTCATTGTGGCGTAGCAAGACTGAATCTAATACGGGGCAAGACGCATGTGCGAGGACCTTATTTTCAGAACGAAAAATATGACATGCCTCCGCTGTTCGCGCGAGGGGCTTTTATGTCATCTATACCAAATGTGATTGTGATTTTTCAGTTCCCAGTAACAAATAAAACGTTACCAAGTTATTTTGCAACATGAGGCGTCGCGCAAGCACTGGAAGCGCTGAACCTAAACGTGATCGTCGGCGACATCAGCATTTAGGCCTCTTAGGTTTTTTCAGTTTCCAGTCATCAGACACCAGAAGTATACAACATTATTTTTAGTATATGCGAAACCTGAATATAGTTTGTTCAGAATCAGTAACTGATTCGATTCCAATAATTTTTACAACATGTTATATTTTTTTTTCAAAAATATTTTAATTACATTTTATTGCCAGATAATTACAATACAATCACCGTACGGTTAGGTACCTATTGCCAAGCTATTATCACGAGTGTATAACGCAGGAGACGCGGTTTACGCGGGTGTACCGCGAAATGAGCATGTTTTTGAACGGATAACCAGATAATATACAAACTTATAACTTTGTGTTTTTTTATGATACGGTTTAAAAATTTTGAACATAGATTCTTTACACAAAAATACTAGACAGGTGTATCGGGTTTCGCATAAAAAAAAAATAATGTTGTATAATTGATGATCATGTTAATTTCTTAGAAGTTAAGTTGCACCCCTGAGTGCAAGGTGGGTGCGAGGCCGGGGTCTAGGGTCCGCTGCGCCCCCTTAGCTAGGCCACCAATTCACTTCTCGTCCAGCAATGACCTGTAGCCCCTATGACACGTCAATAGATACTTATTTTACCTGCTCTGCATAATTTTTACTATCTTCTTACTATTCCATTTCTGAATCACTAAGTGGTACGTTGTCTCGTGTATGACACGTGCATTGCACATCTAAACATCCTGGAAGTTTGTATTAAATGCATTATGCAGTTCGCATAATTCATTCACAAATAAAGGGTTGAACAAGTTTATGAGAGTTGCATTGCCGAGAAAGTTCGCTTTCAGAAAGTCGCCCGCTGTAAGGGGGATGAGAGGTGGCCATCGGCACGTGTGCGGCGCGTGGATAAATGAATTAACCGGGCGGCGGCCACCTGCCATGCCTCTTTGATAACTTATCTATTCTTTGGAATTTTATTATTAAAAAAAACTCCCTTCGAAAATCTCAATACGCACCCTACTTCGGTACTACATGCAAAATTTTAAAATTTTAACACCTTTATAACCAGCTTCATTTATCTCATAGCGAGAGGCGCACGCAAGTGTATCTATTTACTCAAACACGTTCAAGGTCTACTTATGGCCTTGATTTTGTTCGGAGTGACGATATAATAATAATATTGTTCTCGTGGGCCTGCAGAGACGTGGCACATGGCCGCTTTTGATGCCCCGTAATGAATGCCCCCTCCTCCCTCCCGAATGCTCCGAAACCTGTTGCCCTATGTTGTCTCACTATCTTTTACCTATTAGAGTACCGATATTTAGATGTTTTATTTCCCACGTTCTAATATGTAGATTTCACCAGTTTAGAGTAGGTAGTATCACCAACACCATTAGACAAAAAAAACTAAGAAAGTAATAATAATCCGAATGATTGATGTAACTATAAAAATTAGAGTGACGACACGAACTTCGGTAGCGTTTTAACATGTTTCGATTTCGATACAAATTAAGAGCGCGTATTCTGAAAGTTGGCAACGTCGCAAATAGTTGTCAGCTATTTGCGACGTTGCCAACTTTCTGGTTACGCGGCCTTAAATTTTGTTTTATGCATTGCAACAAAATATTTAAATAGTACAACCAATAATGCAAGTTTGCAACATGTGTGATTTCAGATATTATCTCGCCCTTACGAAGGCAATGGAACCCTTCGTCTCAGAATATCGTTCACGTGGGACCCCTGCTTAGTCGTGGAAGGGTTTTTCAAACGAATGACCTCTAATAATGCCACCCCACATGTCATTTGTATGGGATAATACATACATAATAGTAATGAAAGCGTCCAAGACTAAAATATATTTCTAAAGTTGCGTATTAGTCATGATTCTGTTCTGTACTGATCACAATCATAAAGCAAAACTTAATGTTTAGCCTTTATTATTTAATATAAGTAAATTAAAATAAGACAATCCAGTTTGTTAAAGTTAACTAAAAAATTCTCCGTAACGTTACATTTATTTTGCTTACACCTAAGTCTTTGCTTGGTTGTTTATTACATCATCATCAAGATCTTTAATTGGCATCAAATTAATTTATTAAAAATAAATGTATTTCTTCACAAAGATCGGTCTTGCCTTTTAACAAAAGAGCCGCTCATCTAAACGTAAAAAAAATGTATTTTGGTGCACTCCTTCGCTTTATAAAGTGGTGCATAGTTTATGCTTCACCTATTAATAGGTACATAGATGCACGAAATAATAAAAATGTACTTAAATACGCGTAACAATGATGAGGATGAGGTATTTAAAGCGGCGCCTGTCCGGCCAGTCGCGACGATAGCCACAACTTGGTTCGTGTGCGGGCGCGCCGGCTCGGGTGTCGACCAAGTGTTGCGTTCATGACGCGCCTTGTGTTACCATCTTATTAATCTCTACCGTTCGTATTCCTTAAAATAAACTATTCTTCGTCATCAAAATGCTTCAAGATAAGTACGTTTGTCTAGACTGTCTAGCTAGCTCAACTTGATGTCGAAGTTGATCTACAACGTGACACGTCTAAACTAGTGTCCGACCGAAGGTTCGGTTTCGGTTTCGGTTTCGGCCGAGTTTCGGCCAAAAATCAAGTTTCGGCGGCAGTTTCGGATTCGGCCAAAATTGGCCGAAACTTTTGCCGAAACCGAAACTGATTTCGGAAGTTGTCGTGCACGCTCGTCTAACTTCACTAACGCTTTGGCGGACGCTCGCGCTCGCGGCCCTGTTCGGGAATTGTCGTGCGCCGTTCGGGTAGCTCCGTAGCAACAAAACTTCTGCGTTTTCACCCGACTCAAACATTCTTTAGAGGTTATGTTTTGATGGAAGTGATTATTAAATGTAAGTTTTTGTTTCGTTTCTGTCATCATCATCTCAGCCATAGGACGTCCACTGCTGAACATAGGCCTCCCCTTTAGATCTCCACATATACCGGTTGGAAGCGACCTGCATCCAGCGTCTTCCGGCGACCTTTATAAGGTCGTCTGTCCACCTTGTTGGTGGACGTCCTACGCTGCGCTTGCTAGTCCGTGGTCTCCACTCTAGTACTTTTCGACCCCATCGGCCATCTGCTCTGCGAGCAATATGGCCTGCCCATTGCCACTTCAGCTTGCTAATTCGGTGGGCTATGTCGGTGACTTTAGTTCGTCTACGGATCTCCTCATTTCGGATTCGATCACGTAGAGAAACACCGAGCATAGCTCTCTCCATAGCTCGTTGAGCGACTTTGAGCTTTGAGATGAGGCCGATAGTGAAAGACCACGTTTCGGTGCCGTAAGTTATCACTGGTAACACATATGGTTAAAGACTTTCGTCTTGAGGCACTGAGGTATGTCGGACGAAAAGACATTGCGTAGTTTCCCGAACGCTGCCCAACCGAGTTGGATTCGGCGGTTGACCTCTTTCTCGAAGTTGGACCTACCTAATTGGACTACTTGTCCTAAGTAGATATATGAGTCAACAACTTCGAGTACCGAGTTTCCAACAGAGACTGGGGTGGGCACAACATTGGCATTTGACATAATTTTCGTCTTGTCCATGTTCATTTTCAAGCCCACCCGTTGTGAAACTCGGTCGAGGCCATCGAGCATCATGCTGAGTTCCTCCATCGACTTTGCCATGACTACGATGTCGTCGGCAAACCGAAGGTGAGTGATGTATTCGCCGTTGATGTTGATGCCAAGTCCTTGCCATTCCAGGAGCTTGAAGGCGTCTTCCATTGCGGCAGTAAACAGTTTCGGGGAGATAACGTCCCCCTGTCTTACGCCTCTTCTCAATGGAATCGCCTTCGTGCTATGTTCCTGTACTCGGACCGACATGGTGACGTTATTATACAAACACTAATACCTCGATGTATCGATAGTCAATACGGCATCGCTGGAGTGACTCAAGCACCGCCCATGTTTCCACCGAATCGAAGGCTTTCTCATAGTCCACAAACGCTAAGCATAATGGCAAGTTATATTCCTCGGTCTTCTGTATAACTTGCCGCAGCGTATGGATGTGGTCTATGGTACTATAGCCTCTTCGGAAACCGGCTTGTTCGGGAGGCTGGAAGTCATCAAGTCTGTGTTCGAGACGGTTCGTGATAACCCTTGAAAACAGCTTATAAACATGACTCAGAAGCGTGATGGGTCTGTAGTTCTTCAATAGGCTGTTATCACCTTTTTTGAAGAACAGCAGCACCTCACCCCTGCTCCACGTTTCAGGCGTTTTGCCCTCGGACAGGACGGAATTAAAGAGTTTCTGGAGGACTTTAAGTATCGGTGTTCCACCCGCTCTCAGAAGCTCTGAAGTGATTCCGTCCTCGCCCGGCGCCTTGTTGTACTTAAGCTGCTTCAGGGCCATCCTAATCTCGTACAGACTGATGTCCGGGATATCTTCGGTATAATGTCGGGACAGCTTGGCTCTTGGATCTCCTACCAAGCTGTCAACGGGCTTTGCGACCGAAGTGTATAACTGTCCATAGAACCTCTCGATCTCGCCTAAAACCTTTGCTTTGGTCGACGCTATGCTGCCATCCTCCCTTTTCAGCTTTGTCATCTGGCTTTGCCCAAAAGACTTGTCCTTTGCGAACACTTTGGAGCCTTGGTTTCGCTGTATGGTCTCTTTAACACGATTCGTATTAAAGAGACGCAGATCGATCGAGATTCGTTTCTGTACTTGAATGATTTATGTAGTTAATTAAATTAAATAAATATTGAGTCAGTAACTTTGTTTTGTTGTTATTAACAAATCAAGTTACATATTAAAAAGAGATTGTTTAAATGAAAAATGTGAAGTGTTTAATTTGTTAAATTACGTTGTATGGGTAAACTTATTTCAAGTTTTACCGTACAATGCACCAAATTTCAGTATTTTAAGGAATTCTTTACTTGACCACGTGAGTTTCGGTTTCGGTTTCGGTTTCGGCCGAAACTGAAGCCACTGCCGAATATTCGGTTTCGGATTCGGTTACGGCTGAAAAACCAGTTTCGGTCCGACCTTAGTCTAAACCCATTTCGAGGGGTTTTTTTCGTAATTTTAAAAGCCTATGCATTCTACCCCAACGAAGAAGTGTGCAATCTAACACTAAAAGCCGACTTCAGTTCTGCTGGCGCAAACTTCTTCAATTAATGACTTAATTAAATTAACGACTGACAATCTTACTTAGCAACTGACAATCTTACTTAGCGGTTCTAGCTTGCACGCAGTTAGCAAATAGGTAGGTTAATGGAGATTTTTATTTCATCAAAGCCTTTATGCCCCGCCAACACGAGCCATGGACATAATTAAATAGGTAGTTTCAATTGCAAAGATCTTAAACTTTAGATTTTATTGATATCTAAAAAAAGAACGTTTTCGTCACTGAGGCCGAGATAAATAGTCGTCGCTAAGCATCCGTCAAAAATATTGCTTCGGGAAGTACTACTTCGGCTAAACAAAGCCAAGTATCTGATTTGGGATAAATAAACGTTTCTTTGGGCATTGGTTGACATAGTACCGGCTAAGTCATAGTTTAAGCGAAAGTAATACTTTACTGTCATGTTTCAGAAGCGTTCACAATACGTTGGATAATTTTAATTTAATAAACAACCGAATTTGCTTTATTTTAGTATCGTTTTAATGATATACTGAACCGAATTTATCAATTAGTAAAAATAGATTAATCATTATTTAAAAACATTACAGAAATATTTTAGTCTAGATATAAATAAATAGGAATTTATTGAACGCATTTTAAAATGCCACTGATGTATGACGTTATCATGGAAATTACTGATATTAAAATTTGACAATAACAAATACGAATGTCAAATTCATACTTAAAGCGTGCTGTTTTCGAAAATAGATACTATCTATGGCTGTGAGCGAAATACTGCAAAAGTATTAGGTTGGCTTTCATCGAGAGTAAATACTAGTCTATTTATACGAAATGGATGCTTAGAACGTCACTAAGCACTGACTTTGGTTTGCTTAGGTACGACTATTTATCTCGGCCTGAATGTTGATCAAGTTAACCTACCCAAACCCTTAAACTAGGGGGATGCATTCGTATGTGAGTTCTGCTAATTTTCATAATAGTGAGAGATTTGGAAATGTATATAGGGATTCCTTGTTATAAATAATAAACACCAGATCTCAAAACCACTTTTTTTCTGGAAACAATACAAAAAGACAGTAGTCCTAGGCAACGTTTAATGTGAAATCCTACCAATAACATTTACACACATAGTTCTTGAAGTAAAACGGTTTACCCACCTACTCATATTTTAAAGGTTTGAAGATAAGTAAGGTTGTTAAGTTAGGGCGTGTAGGTACAGTAAGAAACTTGACTCTACATTATATCTAATACATTTTTGACAATGCGAGCCATTCTAGTCTCGTCTTCTTCTTTTTTTTTATCGTGGTAAAATCATCAAATGAAGGAATCATTTGATGATTTTCACCCAGGGCAGGGCGGGAGGGACTGTCAGACTTGACTGACTAAAATCCACGGTGTCTTTCAATAGCCCTTTATGTACCGAAGTTACGGTAATTGCTGAGTCCCGCGACCTCGGCAGGCTTTGGCCCTCTACAGGCCCTGTCATGCTGACACTCCTTGAGGCGCGCGTGGAACACAACGCGCCGTCGACCCGGGCATGGTCCATGGTCGCGCCTGCGGTGGCCCGAGATCGTCTGCCGACGTCCGTCGCCGCGGGCGTCTACCACTGCGGCTAGGGTGGAGGGAGGACGCTGTCCTCTCCCTCACGCGGCCCGCCTCCTCCTTCACGAGCATGACTGCTTCGCAGAAGGAGGCGATCGCTTCCCACTCCGTCTCGCCCTGCAGCATGGCCTCGACCAATGCCGGGAGCGAGACGTCTCCGCCTATCGCCGTCGTGAGGACACGGCGGCGCTCTGCCCAAGCGGGGCAGTCCTTCACCGTATGCTCCACCGTGTCCTCCGGACGATCCTCGCAGTGGTGTCACCCAGGCGTTTCTTCCCTCCTTATCAGACACAGGTACCTCCCGAAACTTCCGTGTCCGGTGAGAACCTGCGTCATGCGGTAGGTCAGGAAGCCGTGACGCCTATCCAGCCACTCCTCAAAGAAGGGTCTTACCGCCGCGATTGCTCGTCTTGGCAAAATTTATTATGAAATTGTTGTAGATGCGGTTAGTTGGACGCATTTTAATTAAACAGAAGAGACACTGTAGTATGGGCTTTGTCGTCTTGGACTTCCGTCTGGATTCATTACTAACGGTAACCGTTGAGGCCATCGGTTCTTGGAACCGGGTCAGAAGCACTGCATAAGCTTCTGAAGTTGTTACAGTATACAGCTTCCCTATGGTTTCAAAGCAAGCGTGGTATGACGTTACGATACAACTTCTTCTTTCAATTAATTGAAGTACGTAGTCTAGACGTCCATTTCCTTTTCGCGTTCGTTGACTCCGTTGGTAATATTATCTGAAGCAGCTAATTCAGCACAATAGTCAGAGTTCATTTGTTTTTATTGGATTTTGTTCATAAATTAATACGTTTGCTTGCTTTGCATACATTACATATTTTAGTCTACTCATGAGCTAATCCTCACTTAACACATTATTCATTCGTTTTGCATTTCTGTTAGGTCTTGACTAATGATGTTTGGCTTGGCTCCTCTCAATATCACAGTAGCTACTAGAGATTTTTTTATCGTGGTAAAATAAATGAGTCCTCCCACCCAGGGCAGGACAGTAGGGACTGTCAGACTTGTACTTCTAAAATCCACGTTGCCCTTTAATAGCGCTTTACGATCCTGGGTCACGGTAATTCGATAGTCCCGGGACCAGCTAGTAGAGATATTTAGGCTTTCTCACAGGCTGATTGATGATGTTGATGAAGGCTGCTATGTTATTTAACAGCGTCGGTATTATGGCGTCTACATTAAATACGTGTTAAAGGGACTGTAATGATCTAATAACTTATCACGGGACCCTCAGTATAATGTCTGCCAATAGCTCGCGACCAGCGTGTTGTTCTTCATCCTGTTGAACTCTCGTCTCTCTCGTGAGCGAACTACGACTCCTATAATTGGACAAACTTCATTTGTTCCGTCTTCCCTCCTAGTTTGACACTACATTTCCAATTTGAAAGCTACTACAATAATACTATGGATATTAACAATAATATCCATGCTTTGTATCTTCGATCATTAATAACAACGATCGAAGCCTTGTATTAACTTTGGTTGCGTCTTTAGTTTCTACCAGTGTAATATTATATTATTTTAGTGATATTATCAAACGCAAGTTTGATAATTCGGGAGACCTTTGTTCTTGTTCTACTAACGTAACTTTTTTTCGGCGGTAGGTGTAAAAAATATAAGACGCGTTTTTTAATCAGCTGTTTTAATAATTCGTTTAAAATATAATAAAGTATTTATTTTAAGTTATTAGTGTTCAATTAGTTAGCTGAACTTACCAAGATATTCCATATATGTTGGTGTAACTATTGATGTTGAACATCACTTAAAACTACACTACCTATCAGCCATCACTAATACTTGGACCTTTCAATTCAAATTCATTGAGTTGGAGTTAAGTATGTCTCAGCTGGATGACATTCAGTCGGCCCAGAAGAACCTTGAGGAGTGTTTCTTGAGTAAGATGAATGACCTTGAGGCGCAGCTCCAGTGTGCAGTCCCTGCTAAGGACACCGTGGCAAAGGTCCGTGAAGAGCTCCGGACATTTAAGGAGCTAATGTTTGGCATGCTGGGACTTCTACGCAAGCAGATCACCGAATGCTCCAGAGCAATCGATGGAATGGAGACACGTTCTCGTAAAAAGGCACTCATTTTCACCGGGTTTGCGGAGGCTGATGAAGAGGATTGTCGGTCTTTGGTGCTGGGGATCATCAATAATAAGCTGGGCCTGTCCAACATTACTGCATTGTCCATCAAAGTGTGCCACAGACTTGGAACCTCCAGCCGGGGGACCTCACGCAGTCGGCCAATATTGGTAAGGTTTTCTAATGTTGACCATCGTTCTGCTGTATGGAAGGCGAAAGCTGCACTGAAGGGATCCACGGTCACAGTCAAGGAGTTCCTGACCAGGGTTAGGCAGGCTGTATTCAGTAAGGCGCGCTTGCATTTTGGGATGAAAGCTTGCTGGTCACAGGACGGGGTTGTTATCATCAGAACCCCCGATGGGACTCGGCATAAGGTTACTGCAATGGAGGAGCTCAACTCTCTGTTGACACGGTACCCTGGGCGAGCTGGAGAATCGTCTAGTGCATCGGGAGGTGGCAGTGAAGTGCGTAATGGTTGAGTGTTCGTCTGATGACTGATGTTCTTTCATAACTTTTATTTGGACGGCACAGTTTACAGTTATTACGCAACTTTTGTTCGAGTTTGTGTACCCACTTTTATTTTATTTTTTTTTTGTCTAGTATTTTCTAATAATGAACAATATTTTGTGTTTCTGTTTGCGTCAACTTTATAAAAATGTCATCTGTCAGTTGTCATATTGTAAACGTGACGTTCCATGCTTTGTTCAGAAATTATGTTTAGTTGTAAGTGTCAAGTTATTTTTTTTTTATTATTATGAAGATTATTTGTTTACATACTACATTTAAAAACTAAAATTAAAAGTAAAATATTTACAAAAATGACTAAATTAAAACTAAAATTAAACATTGTTTTCCATTCATTCATTAGTGTCAAGTTTAAATTTAAAGCTCGACTGTATGATTTGTTTGTTAGGGAGCGTGGACTGAGCATTGTCAGCTTATTATTATTATTATTTTTTTTTTTTTTTAGTTTTCTACTTTATTCTTGATTAAACTTAGTGGTTAGGAACCACTAAGTTTTGTTTTCTAAATTTCAGTCTTATTATTTGACATTTGGCTGGGGAGGGCTTGGTCTCTGCTTTATGTCTATGTCTATTTAACTGTGCGTGTTGTTTTTGCTGCCTAGTGTTATTTAAATGTTTTATGTTTAGTTATTGTTAATTTTAATTTGTATGTATTAGATTGGTGTTGCTGATGGGTGGTGTATAGATAATGGTGTTGCACCGTTTGGTTAAAATTAAGCTATATATAATTTTTATTTATTTTATTGTATATTTTGTTTTATAATATTTAATGTTATCTGATGATGATTCCTTTTACTCCGCTAATGGTTCCTTCGACTCTGCCGCTAATGCTAGTTTTGGGTCTTTGACTGATTCACCTCGTGACATTCTGCGTCGGAACTTTAACCAACAAAAAAATAATTTGTTTAATATTTGCCATGTCAACGCTCAGAGTATCCCAAGTCACTTTAGTGATCTCTATGATACCTTTTCCGACGCTAATGTACACGCCGTCCTGGTTTCTGAGAGTTGGCTAAAACCTCATCTTCTCTCTACTACCTATCCTCTCCCCGGTTTCATTCTTATTCGCAACGATAGAACGGGAAAGGGAGGGGGTGGGGTTGCTATTTATCTTCGCTGCGATTTCCCTTACAAGGTCCTTGCCTTATCACCTTCTATCTATAGTGCTTCTGCTGAATATCTTTTCTTGGAGGTTTTTGTTAAGGGTGTCAAGATCTTACTAGGTGTTGTCTACTGTCCACCCGCTGTTGACTACTTTTCTCACTTGGAATTGGTGTTAGAATCTTTTGGGTCAGAGTATGCACATTGTGTTATCATGGGAGATTTCAACACTGACCTGTCTCATCCTACCCCTCGTTCCCGTAAACTCCTTCATATCATTGAGTCCGTTAGCCTTCATGTCCTTCCTCTACAACCCACTCACCTCAATGTCTTAGGTGATGATACTTGGCTTGATCTAATCCTCACGGCCACTCCTTCCTTTGTTTCCCTTCATGGTCAGTGTCCTGCGCCTGGCTTTTCCAATCATGACCTCATATTCCTCTCCTATACCCTGAAACCGCCGAAAGTCCCTCCTAAAGTTCTGCACATGCGTTGTTTTGCTCGCATGGATGTTGTGAAGCTGCGTCAGGATGCGGCTGATATGGATTGGAACAGTATTGCTGAGGTTACAACTGTCGACGATAAGCTGGGGCTGTTCAATCGGATGGTCCTTGCTCTCTTCGATAGGCATGCTCCTGTGAAAAGGATCAAACTCAAGCGTCCACCTGCTCCTTGGATGACAGCTGGGGTTCGATTGGCGATGAGGTGCAGGGATCGGGCCTTTCGAAAATTTAAAAGGGATCGCTGTGTTGAGAACAGGAACATGTTCAAAGCAGCAAGAAATCGGTGTAATCAGGTGATACGTAATGCTAAACGCCGCCACATTCTCGAAAATATATCTACTTCTTCTCCGGCTGATGTCTGGAAATTTCTTGGTACTCTTGGGATCGGTAGGTCACGTCATTTGGAGTTTCCAAAGACAATCAGCTTGGATGACATTAACCGTCACTTCACCTCGACTAACTACTTGAGTTCTCAATTGTCAGCCCAGACGGTTGATTTCATTACTGGCCTACCCGATCCTATTATCGAACAGTTCCACTTTTCCCCGGTGACCTTGGATGAAATCAGAAAGATTATCCTATCCATCAAATCTAAGGCCATGGGTGTTGACGGCATCAGTCGTTACATGGTCACCCTAATCCTCGACCTTCTTTTACCCCCGATTTCCCACATCATCAATTTTTCTCTTTATTCCGCACAATTCCCATCCGTCTGGCGCATGGCCTACGTTCGTCCTCTCCCTAAAATCCCTAATTCTTCCCTTCCTAATCATTTTCGACCAATTTCTATCCTTCCTTTTCTATCCAAAGTGCTGGAGGCCTGTGTCCACAAGCAGCTTTCAGGGTTTGTTCATCAGAATAACCTTGTGAGCCCATTTCAGTCTGGATTCAGGCCGGGACATAGTACTACCTCTGCTCTCCTCAAAGTGACTGGTGACATTAGGAAGGCGATGGAGGACACCAAAGTTACAGTCTTGGTATTAATTGATTTCTCCAATGCCTTTAATGCCGTCAGTCACGATATTCTTCTTTCTATCCTATCACATCTGATGATTTCTTCCGAGGCCGTGGATTGGTTCTCTTCGTATCTTCGAGGACGTCAGCAGTCGGTTCGTGTTGATGAGAGCTCGTCGAGTTGGTGTGGTCTGACTGCTGGTGTTCCTCAAGGCGGTATTCTTTCTCCTTTGTTATTTTCCATTTTCATTAATTTCATAACTCAATGTCTTCAGTGTTCGTATCACCTGTATGCTGATGACCTTCAGCTGTATGCTGCCGCACGGGTGGAGAGTTTCTCGGATGCTATAGGCGACGTGAACAGTGATTTGGTCGCTGTCAAGGACTGGTCCGATAGATTTGGGGTGTCTGTGAACCCCTCAAAATGTCAGGCCATTATAATTGGTAGTTCGCGCATGATGGGTCGTTTGGGGATTAACTCTCTTCCTCCTATCATTTTTAATGGTGATGTAATCCCCTTCAGCTCTTGTGTAAAAGATCTTGGCTTACATCTTGACTCGACGCTTGGCTGGCAAAGTCAGGTCTCTAGTCTTTGTCAAAGAGTCAATGGGTCCTTGCGTTGCCTGTATCGTCTGAGAAACTTTCTGCCTGTAAAAACGAAGACTATGCTTGTGCAGACTTTAATCTTCCCTATTATCGACTATGGTGACGTGTGCTACTTTGATCTGAACGCTGTATTCCTGGACAAACTTGACAGGCTACTCAATAATTGCATCCGGTTCATATTCAACCTCAAGAAATACGATCATGTGTCCAGCTTTAGATCTGAGCTTAAATGGTTGCCCATTCGGCAGAGACGTAAGCTGCGCGCTTTGTCCACGCTTTTTTCTCTTCTCAACTCTCCCACTCCCCCTTCTTATCTCATCCCTCATTTTCAATACCTTTGCTCTTCACACGCTAGGAATCTGCGTTCATCTAATAACTTTCTCTTGCTATGTCCCTCTCATACTTCTGATTTTACTCATTCTTCCTTCCATATCCAGTCTATCCTTCTGTGGAATGCGCTTCCTCTTGACATCAGGACGGCCAATAGTCTATTTGCTTTCAAGCGGAAGTTGCGGCATTACTTTCTGAACCATTAGTGGAGTCTTTTAAATCATCTTTCTATTACTTTGTATATATTTATTTATATGTGTATTTAGTAAAGTATATATTTATATATATGTATATATATATATATTTTTTTTTAACTTTGTTCTTTGATTGTTTAATGTGTATTTTTATTTTTGTGCACCTACCATATTATCACTCCACTACCCTTGGTTGACTGGTAGAGAATGCCTCAGGCATTAAGTCCGCCTATGTACCATTTGTGTTGCATGAAGTTTAAATAAATAAATAAATAAATAACGTCAACTGTGAGACTTTGTCTTCTCCAACTCTTATTAGTATTTTTGAGGAAGGAAAGTGAACTTCGCTTGTTAGTTTTTGTGGTTTTGGCTAAATGAACCTGTTACATATTTAAATCACAAAATAAAAACAAAACCTGATAACTAAATAGGCATAAAAAGAAGTAGCAACTATATTGCGCGGGTCTGTTCCTTTAAGGCTCTTCAAACTAAAGACTAGTTTACAAACCGCAAATAGTGGTCGCCTCCATATTGGATTTGGTGACACGTCACCTACCCTATACCCAGTGGACAACTGAGACGCTTCTAAGGACACCTCATTTGTCATGTAATGATAAGTAGTTTAAAAGTTGTAACAAACAAACATACATATATGTACCGGTCAAAATCATAACCCTTCTTTTGGCTTTGCCGTAGTCGGGTAAAAGAACAAGAACAAGCCGTGGTCGTATGCCACCCAGCTGATAAAGATTGTGTGAAACAACCGCAGGTGGCATACGACCACGGCTTGTTCTTGTCTTATACTTTTCAGTGCGCGATTTTTTCGTCGGGTCGGTCGGTCAGTCGGGTTTTAGTAATTTATAACTTATATGTTACTAACAACAATACACATACTTTGTTCTTTGTCATCTACTTATTTTTACATTTATTTCATCGCACATGCTTATGTCGTCATCAACAAATAACATTGACGGCTCGTGTACCAAACCTGAGTTCGGGCCAAGCATTTAAGCCTTTATTTCAATTTATGTATTATGTAAATTGGAAACCCATAGATGACACCTTAAATTCTAATAAGTTTTTGATCTAATTCGTTCACATACCTACTAGACCAATCAACGAGGAGTTTTGCTTTAAAAAAGGGGGTGTAGTTTTTTTTATTAGTATTGCTTCAGTATATGCTACTCATGAAAACTAAGTTTTCGATCTCGAGGAGTGTCTGCACTGAAATTTCTGTGAGTGTCTGCGTTAGCCGCCATTATGGATTGAAGGTGCTCAATTTTGTTCTTTTTCACATAATGCTTCAACAGTTGACTTTATGACGAAAATGTCTAAGAGAAGTTTAAAGACAAGAAATTCCACAACAAATGGTATTTCAATGTATTCTGGACGTCTTATAGATACAAAGTTACAAAAGAGTGAAAGTGTAAAATTAAAAAAAAAATCGTCTACACTGATAACGAGTACTTTGCCCACGATTTCGTCCGCGAGGATGCGTATTTCGACTTAAAACTTTCCAACGTACACTTAAAAAAAAATCGATAAAAAAATGTTAAAGAGGCTTTTTATAATTCTAAACCCGAAATACGCGCATCCTTTAATAAAATTATTCATTCGTTTTTAACTCAAAATAAATTCCCTGTTCAAAAATCAAAACCCAAAAAAAAATGAAACTAATTACTTATAAATCGATAGTCTTGATGCGGGAGACCTTTTGGTACCAACGAATGGTGATTGTCTTTGAGGTACGATGCATATTACGTTTCCACGAATTAATTACGCCTTATGTAGGTACCTACACCAGTTTGAATAAATGTATATTTGTTACTTTGATAAGTAGGGAATTATTTTTATAAACACGATTTCATTATAATATTAGGTACATTATTATTTCATTATTACATTACATTATAATTAATAAATATATTAATTATTACGCCGCGGCAAGTCTGTGTAGACAGCAACAATTTACAAACTGGAGAATAATTTGGCAATACAAAGCCTAAAAGCCATACTCGTGTGATCAATCTCAAGGTCAATGATTACGATTTTTAGAGCTTGTTATTGGGTGCCTCAGTGCCTTATTACAGTATCCATTCCCTTCATGATATTATTGCAGTAATTGTACCTATCGTGGGAGACGCGTGTTAAAAGACCACGTGGTCATTTTGGTATCTGTAGTCATAAAATTGTAGGAATATAGAGTTTTTTCACAAAACGCCCAAGTCAGCACCATCTGTCTTAACTGCACTTCGAAGAATCAACTTCTTTTGAATATTTTTTTGTGGCAAGTTTAAGTATCTGTGCAATAATAGTCGGGTACCTACCTACAAATGAAACAATGACTTGGCGCATTTAGAATTGTCCATTGAATTCTGGGAAAAACATAGGGTCGATTTATGTTAAAAAGCAATACACTCGCTTGTACACCATCACCACACACATCACCACCGAAAAATTAACTACATACTAGCACTTGTTGCAAAGTTGTTTTTTTAAATATAGATAATTACGCATCCTTTCTTCGATTGGGAAACTATTTATGCCAAGTTTTGAGTTTATCGAAGCAAGCAGTAAAATCTTTCCCTTAAAACTTAATCACCTCTTTTCACCAATTAAGGGGGTGATTTTCGAAAAGTCCAAAAACACGTGTTTGATTATTTTTTATCTAATTTTTATATACTGAGTTTCAAATTCATCGGTTAGGGCGTTATGATTTTCCCATACAAACTTTAACATCGTCTAGATTACCAATGGAGGGTAGTTTTTAAAAAGTAATAATGCCCATCTTTTTTTTTATTTCCTTTTACTCATATTCGTACCAAGTTTCAAGTTCATAAACTTAAGGAATAAGATTTACATACAAAGGTTTTCACCCCTTTTCACCCCCTTATAGGAGGATTTTCGCAAAATCCCTTCTAAGTGCTCACCTACATAATAAATTGCAACTACCGTCCAAAATTCAGGTTCTAAAATTAGCGATTTTAGATCCTTCCTGTTAAACTTGAATACCCCTTTTCATCAACTTAGAGGGTGATTTTCGAAAAATCAAAGACACGTATTTAATCATTTTTGATCTAGTATTTAAACACTGATTTTCAAATTCATCGGTTCGCGCGTTATGATTTTCCCATACAAACTTTAACATCGTCTAGATTACCAATGGAGGGTAGTTTTTAAAAAAACTAATTTCCATCTTTTTTATTTATTTATACTCATATTCGTACTAAGTTTCAAGTTTATAAACCCAAGGAATAAGATTTTTCATACAACAGTTTTCACCGCTTTTCACCCCCTTAGAGGAGGACTTTCGCAAAATCCCGTCTTATTGGCCCCCCTACATGGTAAACTGCAACTGCTGTCCAAAATTCAAGTATCTGCGTTTAGCGGTTTCGGCTGTAGTCGAGTCTTAATAAAAAACCCTGTTCTTTTATATATATACTAGCTGTGCCCCGCGGTTTCACTCGCGTTTTTCTCGTTTCCGTGGAAAAACCGAGATAAAATATTGCCTATATTAAAGCCTCCCTCAATAAATGGACTATTGAATATTTAAACAGTTTTCATATCAGATCAGTATTTCCCGAGATTGCCGCGTTCATAACAAACAACCAAACTTTTCAGCTTTGTAATATTAAGAAAAATATAGATTAAGTTAAATTGTATAAGTCGCAGGCAATAGCTGTCTATCTGTTCGACATTCAGCCAGACACATAAGACTACAGGCGGGAGTGTACGTCCACTTTAAACCGGGTTAAAATATTATTTTAAAGTACTTATGAGTAAATTATACTTTTCGTTTTATTTTCTTGTGGCAGATGAATATATTGATTGTTTCCGCAACCTGATCTTGACAACGCGACATATAGTTGGCCGTGCGAAAAACAGTCTTGCCGTAAATCTAATCCAACATATTTGAATGTTTGCCCCTGTGATTTATTTATCGTTACGGCAGAAGATAATTTAATTGGGAATTGGACTCTTTTAAAATGAAAAGGCAAATCATTTGGAATCATTGGGATCCGAGGTATAAGTACTGTTTGACCAACCGCTAGACCAGTCAAAACTGTTGCAACGATCACGTTATTGCGAAGAAATTTAACCAGTCGAGTCCCGTTACATAAATTTGATGGTTTTTTTTTTATCGTGGTAAAATCATCAACTGAGTCCTCCCACCCAGGGCAGGGCGGGAGGGGCTGTCAGACTTGTACTGACTACAATCCACGGTGTCCTTCAGTAGCCCTTTACGTACCGGGGTTACGGTAATTTGTGAGTCCCGCGACCCCGGCAGGCTTTGGCCCTATACAGGCCCCGTTACTATGCTGACACTCCTTGTGCGCGCGTGGAACACAACGCGCCGTCGACCCGGGCATGGTCCATGATCGGACAGCGAGTCGCCCATTACTCACCGCCCGCATGCCCGCGCCTACGGTGGCCGGAGATCGTCTTGCGACGTCCGTCGCCGTGGGCGTCTACCACTGCGGCTGGGGTGGAGGGAGGACGCTGTCCTCTCCCTCACGCGGTCCGCCTCCTCCTTCGCGAGCATGACTGCTTCGCAGAAGGAGGCGACCGCTTCCTACTCCGTCTCGCCCCGCAGCATGGCCTCGACCAATGCCGGGCGCGAGAGGTCTCCGCCAATCGCCGTCGTGAGGACACGGCAGTGCTCTACCCAAGCGGGGCAGTCCTGCACCGTATGCTCCACCGTGTCCTCCGGACGATCCTCGCAGTGGTGACACCCAGGCGTTTCTTCCCTCCTTATCAGACAGGTACCTCCCGAAACTAAATTTGGTGGCTTAAGATTTCTAAGTAAAATAACTGGGGCACCAATTTTTAACTTCAGAGAATGTGGCGGGAGGCCACTCGGGTTTAGAGAATTAAGAAATTCCTGTGGAAAATGGACTGCATCTTCTTGATCCATTACTTTATCAATAGTGTAGGTGACTATATCCCCTGGAAGTTTAGTTAAAATTAAATCGTTAATTTCGCCAAAACTACTGTTTCTCGCCGCCAATATTGCTCGTTGACACATCCATTGATAATCCTTATTTTCTATTTCGACGATATCTGGGTAAACTTTAAGATCTTATACTTACAATCATCAACAAATATATTTCGAAAAAGATTATTACAGGATTTTATGTTGATAAAAAACTCTATGGCCCATAACTCACTAATAGGTACCAACTCTTAACATCTTACAAACGTGATAACTTTTAAACGAAATATCCGATTGAGATGAAACAACATGTATTTTACTTCTACATAAATACCCTTGATAACATAATGCTTAATTTCGATAAAGATCAATATTACGATACATATTTAACGTAGTTTTTTTTCTTCAGACGATTTAATAATTATTTTGAACACAAAATCGGTTATTGTGATTAAACCATGATAGCTAGATATATGTTCTCGCGGACTTTTTTGTAGGCCTTAATGGGATATACAAACGCGTAGTACATCATTTTGTTCTATTGTCAATAGTTTTTGCAGCGCACGCAAAAATAGGTTTTCGATGTTACACCTTGTTTTACAAAAAGCAATTTTATTGCGGATCCCTAATTTTGAAACAAAAAAAACATAGCCTATAGCCTTCCTCGATAAATGGACTACCCAACACTGAAAGAATCATTCAAATCGGACCAGTAGTTCCAGAGATTAGCGCGTTCAAACAAACAAACAAACAAACAAACTCTGCAGCTTTATAATATTAGTATAGATATAGATTAGTGATAACTTTTTTTATAAGCACCTATTGATCTGAAAATGATGCTGTGGAATATTACATATTAACTCGAGTCCGCGACACGACTGACGTCGTGCGGAAAATTCGCGGCACTACTATGCGTTTCAACTACGATGGAGAGCAGCAGCTTATGACGTCATATCTGTCAAATCGTAAAAATGTTTAAGGCAGCAAAGAAAAATGTTCAGGAAAAAACACATCATTTTTCAGTTTATATTATTGTGTGTTTAGTTTTATTATTTAAGTTGATTATATGTTTGGTATAACGATAGTTTAAGCTGTAATAAGTAAAAATTGCTTAAGAATTGATTAAAAAATTCAATTCTTAAGTTGTTTTTATTTTTGTTAGCATTTCTATAACTATTTTTGCCATTATTGTTTCAATGAAAATTAATGCGATCTAGTGAAACGAAAAATAAAAAATAGCGCACATATTATCAGGGTTGGCAAACGCAACGACCGTTAAAATTGAAAATAATTTGTACAATCAACAGCAAAAGTAGATGAGCAAAAACAGAAATTCAGTACTTATGAATGGAGTTTGCATCAGAACTGTGTGTGTGGCGTCGAAGTGTTTCAAAAGTATGTGATTGTAATTTACCAAACATTTACTACTACACAGTTCTGACGCGAACCAACTCCGTTCATTAGTATTGAATTTCTGATTTAGATAATTTCTTTTGGTAACTGTACTTTTGAAGTGTCAGCTGACAGATGAAAACCATAGACTCCTCCTTAGCCTCCTTAGTCGTCGTGGCGTACCGCGAACTCTACGGCAATTAGAGGTGACACAGTTAGTGGCGTGCTTAATTTCGACAAAAGTAAATAATTGTTCAATATTGTTTTTATTTTACATTGACTATTTTGGTTTGGTTAAATTAATGATATAATTTATTGCTTATAATCGTAATCAATCTTAAGTTTGGATACAATGCGAAGTGTTATTATGAATAAATAATAAACACAATTGTGTAGTCTTTTTGGGGAATTCAATACCACCCTACGATCTTAGATACAACTTGCGTTACAATACTTGTTTTAAAAGACAGGGTAAAAAGCTGAAAAGTGACCTTCAACCAGGTTGCAAAAATAATACGCGGTGGACTTAACCAATGCGTCATACGATTTTGTTGCACGATATTACTGAACGTGAGGAGCGCGTCATTGCTGCAGAACTCGAAAGGGGGTGATTGAGTACTATTGTTACATTTACTTGAAGTTTATCGAACACGAATACCGGTGAAATTTCTATTTTTCATAAATTATAATAGTCGTGTCACGAGTGAGCCAAATTGATTGACATAAATTTTCGGATAATATTTTTAATAGCCCTGAAAATTCTAGTAGACTGTTATGATAAATAGTAAAAACTATTAGTAGTAACTATTTGATAAGGCGCAAAGAGGCGGGGTGGGGTGCATATGCAGTATAGGGGCGCGAGGGGTGTGGCCGGCATGCTATTGGCGCCCGGCTCGCTTATTCTTGCATAACGTGCAAGGGTTGTTACTACCTCTGTGATAACGGCGATCATCGAGCAGAGCGTTGATGGCCAATCAATGATATTTTAGCAATCTGCCTTAAAATATTGACAGTTGATTGAAAGAGCTAGGCCGGATGTCTGAAATCCCGGAACCATGATCAATAATAATTTTCCGGTAACTTTTACGGATTTTCGCCTGATGACCAACTTACGATCACTCTGCATACATAAGAAGGTTATGGAAATATATTATTTTCCAATTTATTTACATAACTAAATGTAGAATAGGTATACAGTTATTCTCGTAAATTGACGTAAGAGTACAACGTACGGTGTTTGAACTCGCGACCTCGACGGTCCTTGCGCAAGCTGATTCCGTTTCTCCTTTGTGCTTTGATCTTTTAGAGTTTTTAAGAACTGGTCCTGAAACGATTCCATAATACGTAAGGACCACGGCTTAGCCAATGACATGTTTAATATAAAAAAAAAAATCTCGGCCAACCATCTCACTGGAGCGCGAGCGTTACCATTAAAGACACGTCTTAAATGTTCGTGGAGTATGATCTTTGCTATATCAAACATGAAACTAACGAAGATTTGAATTTATACTTAACCACCAAACGATTGCTGCGTTGTATTGTATTGCACGAATGTAAGAGCACGAAATCAACAGGTTGGGTGGGATGGCGCGAACATTGCGAGTTCTCAGTTGTGTAACTCTTTTATGAGGGAATATCTAAAGAAAAGTACAATAACCCAGCTGTCACACAGCCAGATACAAAAGGAGAATGTCCTTGCACAAGGTCGGGCACTACGTTTGGAATGTTCTTCTGAAAATTTCAAGTTTTCGACCGACGAGCCCTTGTCAGGTGGCTCACTATTTTTGTATTGTAGTTGAAATACAAAATTGATCAATATGGTTGTTCTTTATTGCACAGGTGACAAAATAATTTTGTAGTTAGTTTAATAAATTTAATTTTTAAAACCATTTTTTTTCGTGATAAAATCATCAAATGAGTCCTCCCACCCAGGGCAGAGCGGGAGGCACTATCAGAATCGTACTGACTAAAATCCACGGTGTCGTTCAATAGCCCTTTACGTTCCGGGGTGACGGTAATTCGTAAAGTCCCGCGACCTTTTTAAACCACCTAATGAATACAACAAATGCCTTAATTAATAAGTACTTCTCTTACTTTGGTGTTTGATATAAAGGCATATGTGCTGTGATAATTGCAGACTGAATTAGTTTCGTCTACGTCCATACATTGGTATGTCTCAATATACGCACGCGCACAGGTTGCGTCTTATACGCACCTGACCCGTTCGAAGGTCAATCAATATCATTGACCTATTGTAGTTATGATCAGTTTATCCAAGTTCCCGGGCATTTTATTTATTTATTTATTTAATAAGCATGGAAGACTTACAGCTAAAATAAATAGAATACAAACAGCATGTGTGACTGACAGCCAATTAAAAGTCTTCACTTCTAGAAGCAGATTGGAAAAGTGAGTGTGAACGCCACTAAACAATACGGCTACAAAGAGGCTGGATATCAGCAAAGCTTAACTTAATTTACATTTCGAACACAATTATAGAACAAAAACTATAGTATAGACTGAAACTTATTTGAAAAAGTCAAAACTCATGTACCTTCTGGCCGAGGACACACTTGTCAAGAAAGGATCAAAATCATGCTGTTTACACATGTTATTAAAACTACTACTTGCACGCACTATAAATGAATTTTGCCTATAATTCGTAGCAGTGAAAGGAACACGCAGGGGTGCGTTCCATCGCTTTGACCTTCCAGGAACGTTAAAATTAAATTTAGATAAAATATCAGACTCATCAATAGAATTATTGAAAATCTTAAATAATGTAATGCAGTCGGAGATTGCTCTCCGATTAATAAGGGGTAGTATATGAAATTTCTTACAGAGAACGAGGTAATCTTCAGACCGGTAGGGCAACTTCTGATGATAACATAAATACTTGATAAACCTTTTTTGAATGCTTTCTATACGATCAATGTATTTGTGGTAACATGGATTCCAGATTTCAGATGCGTACTCCAAGTGGCTTCTAACAAAAGTACAATAAAGGATTTTTAAAGTTTTAGCTTGACTGAAGCACTTGGAGAGCCGCATTATGAAACCTAGTGCTTTAGATGCTTTGGCGACTATGGCATTGACATGAAGTTCAAATGTAAGTTTAGAATCGTGATATACCCCTAGATCTCGGATGCAATTCGTTCTAGGAAGTACTTGATCACCTAAAATATACGAGGAATGTATAACTAAGCGCTTTCGAGAATATGTTAGGACCGAACATTTAGCAGGGTTAAGATCCAGCTTATTCCCGCGACAATAAGTTTCCAGGCGGCGTAGATCATCCTGAAGCGCCACCACGTCCTCGAGTGACGATGACATTTACACCATATGTATCTTATAAAATTAAAATATATTATATTTATATTATATTATATTTATATTATATTCAAAACGTTAAATAAAAAATTACAGTCAAATTGTTTGCGCTTTTCCTCCTCTCTTTTTCTCATTCATTTCGAAATTTACACCATGGCCATAACTTCCCAAATGACGGCTTTCAGCACCTTTAGATGGTATTTTACTTTTCTGAAGAAACTTGCGTTGAATTTACCCTTGAGTCCACAGATAGGTAACCTTCGTCAACCTCATAAACTTTCACTTTTAAAATATGTTTTGATTTTATGAATCTTACTTTTTAGTTCTCAAAAATCTATTATTTTCGAAATCTTCTTATTTGCGGATAAAGATGTGTCACAAAAACACCTTGTTAGCCCTAGCCGTTATCCAGTATCCTAATAATACTGCAAACATTAGCGTTCAGAGATAGTATTTAATGTAATCCCTTCTCACAAAAAGTGCTCCTGCCTAAAACCTGATCGTCAATTAATTCATACATATTTCGGAGGGGTGGCCAGAAGCGGATGCCATCTAACGTTCGTAACGATCCCGCGGTACTTATTATTATTTGCGTTACTATGGGCTTCTAACCTAGAGATATATAACCTTTCTAAATAAAAAAAAAATCAATGCCCAAAACTACTCTTAAAAATACTAATTTACCTATGTTGGTCTGTCTCCCATACAATCCTTGAATTTTATCGTTTGTATCATTTCGAGTCGTATTCCAATCACATTTATATCAATTTTGTCGTTGCCCCAATAATAAAGAATATAAGCGACGATGGGATGGGCGTGTATTGATTTTCGTTGCTACGTCTACCTACTCTCATTTTCTACAACTTGCTTGTAAAGAGGCTCTCATTGCGCAGTTAACTTTGAAATATTTTAGTGAACTTTTTGCTTGTTTTCCCTTGCTAGTGTTTTGAAATACGTCATTTAATGCTTCACGCGTCGTGGGAATTTTGCGCTATTCTCAGTTCAATAACCGTTACGTTCGAGCTCAATGACAAACCGAGATCTATATCACGAGTCATCAAAAATTCAACACATTAGTAATTTGACAATATCGTAACCATTATGGGTACATTACATGGGTACTAAATATTTAAGGTAGGTAGCGAGAAACTCATGATGGCGGCGACGGCGGCGGGTCTAGGGAGGATCTGTCAGAAAACGGTAGTTAACTCTCCGACCCTCTGACCTCCAGTGGATTTACTAGACAATATTAAATTAGACCAGTTCTGCTGTCAGATTTCAGCCTAGGTAACTGATGTTTGATACGAATAATTCACTTAACTAAGTGGTAATGTGTTAATTGGGTTGGATGCCAGGTTATAGATTGAAAAGCCTGGATTCGGTTGATTACGTCATCTACCTTTACAATTTGTTAAAATATTAAGTGAACAGTGAACACATTAACCATTTGATGAAATTAAATCGTAAGTGAGGGCTAAGCGTTAGTAGATGATGTCGTAAATTGATGTTGCAGACTTGGAGGTTAAATTAAGCAGCCCAAGCAGCTGGTGTAGTCCCGACACAATGGAAACGTCGAGAGTATGTTGTAATGTGTATTTTGGACATGAGGGGTTGTCTCCCCAGAACGACGCCGCGCCGCGTCGCCGGTGCACAGCTGCCGTCGCCGTTAGAACCGCGTTAGATCCCATTGGCAACGCGCTCTTCTTTATTATTATTTAAAAGGTGTCCTTGGACCCAACTATGTTGAATCTTGTGGGAATTATTGCAAATTAATTAAAATTGAGAAATATGTCTACTTACATACTTAAACACATATATTTCGGAAGTATCCGCACGTGTCCATTTTTTAACTATGGCAGGACTAGGTAATTTACAGCATTTTACATTTGAGTTGCTCTAGCATTAGAGAATAATTTTTATTAAAGAAATTGTCTGGTTCTAGGGTTGTCACAATTTTAATTAAGTTAAATAACTGGCGGGTGTCGCACGATGTCTCACGCACCCGGAACAAACATACTGGAAACATAATAAGCTATTTTACAAAAAAAAATTATTAGTCCAAAATATATAGGTATTATAATAAATTATTATTTTTTTCTTACGTAAATCAAAATTAGCGAAAATACAACCCTTCTAAAAACCACCAAACGTCACTCGGTTGGTACAATTTTACGATCGATATGACGTCACAAGCCCCACTCCGGAATTTGGAAGCGTTTTATCTTTGTCAATATTTAAAAAAAAACGTATAAATTAAAAAAAAAATACGTATCGAATATTTTAAATATTCTAGCTGACGGACTAAACAGATTTTCAATTTATTTATGCAGTGAAATACCCTATTATGAAACATAATAATTGTATGTATTAAGTTATCCATCGAAGCAAAGTTGAGTCTTTTACCAACGACTTTGCTTACGGATTTGAGGACTTTTAATTCTAAAGAACAGCATGAATCCAAAACATTTGGGTTGGGCCAAACAAGGTAAAAGGTCTATTTTCCATCTATAACTCATTTGAATTTATAATGATAAATAGATTCAAAGATATAAATAGAACACATCAAGATCAAGGCAAAGTTGCAGCGTCTCTCGGTACCTATTTGGAGTCCTTCCAAAATCCATGTGGGAATTAAGAATCTTTGCCATAGGTTTGGCTACATAATTGAAAGCCTCACACGAGGTCGTTTTATTAACTTTGGCAGATTAAATGTGGCTTTTTCCACTTTCCATTCCACACGTCATCATTTTCAACCTCCCTGACCAACTTCAGTATCTTCGCGACTTGCACTCGGCAGGTTTCTCCACAGAATTCGCGTGACCCAAAAGGTATGAAAAAAATAACTGATGCTCAGCGTATAAGAAAAAGTACAAACTTTACAAAAAGAGAGCAAGGCACGGTTGAGGCCATGCTGCGGGGCGAAGTGGAACGGGAAACAGAAGGAAGCGGGATGTGTCAGAGATAGAACATCCGTTACCACACGATCCAGCCGCCGCCGCGGGAATTGCCAAGGGAGTCGTACGTCGCGAGAGAATATTCGGCCACCGTAGGCGCGAGATTGCGGATGGCGAGTAATATGTTAGCTCGCTGTCTGATCAAGGACTATGCCTCGTCGTGTTGACTTGTACTGACTCAAATCCATGGTGTCCTTTAATAGCCCATTACGTTCCGGGGTCACGGTAGCTCGTTAGTCCCGCGACCCTGACAGGCTTTTGCCCTCTAAGGGCCCCAGTCAGACAGCTTTTAAAGGGCGCGTGGAACACGACGCGCCGTCGACCCGGGCATGTGCCATGATCTGACGGCGAGTTATTCACCGTCCGCATGCGCGGCGGCCACAATCTTGGATTTCAAAACAGATGGCTTTTTTGTAATAAGCACCCCAATGAACCTAATCATTGATACCCCAATACCCATATCTTATTATAAAATAGTACCTACGCTCACCCTCTTGAGTTTGAAATGATTATTTCATACGAGATGAAGACTTGCAATCTCCCACAATACACGTATGAACCATTTTGAATAAACAAATAAAACACAAATAGGTACGTGTTAGCCCTGAATAAAATCTCCCTAAGTACTAACATCGTGCCGCCTGAGGGAGAGGACAGCGTCCTCCCTCCATCCCAGCCGCAGTGGTAGACGCCCACGGCGTCGGAAGTCACAGGACGATCTCCGGCCACCGTAGGCGCGGGCATGCGGGCAGCGAGTAATGGGCGACTTGCTGTCCGACCATGGACCATGCCCGGGTCGACGGCGCGTTGTGTTCCACGCGCGCCTCAAGGAGTGTCAGCACATTGACGGGGCCTGTAGAGGGCCAGAGCCTGCCGGGGTCGCGGGACTTACCCATCACCGTAACCCCGGTACGTAAAGGGCTCGTGAAGGACACCGTGGATTTTAGTCAGTACAAGTCTGACAGTCCCTCCCGCCCTGCCCTGGGTGGGAGGACTCATTTGATGACATCGTTTTGTTCCCAATTAGGGAGCAACTCTCCTGCGTCTCGCCCCTCACACCCCGCACGATTGCCATGTTTTGACGTCTTCGTTGGACGTATGTAGGTTTTTAAACTGTGGTTATATTTATAACTTAGGGCTACGGGACTATTTAAGCAGGTTACTGTGACCCTGGAACGTAAAGAACAATTGAAGGTACATGGTGGATTTTAATCAGTACGAGTCCCTTCCGCTCGACCCAGGACGGACGGACTCATTTGGCGATTACACCACCTAAAAAGTAGGTGCCTAGAACTTTTTAATACGTTTATTGTTGAGGTCATAAAAAAATGTTAATAGGTAAAATCGATAAGTAGGTAGGTACCTATTTAAAGGTAACCAATAATAATGTCCGGTTATCTAATCAAAAAGCCGTTCGATACCTCACTGATGGTAATTCCTTCAGCTCCGCATACTCCGATATATAGGAGACGCCTATATAAGGTATAAGGTACGTCTGTAAGTAAAATAATGATTCATACAATGACGTATACATGTATGTAGAAGTAGGTATGTAGCGTCGGTTTAGTGCAAGCGTTCTGGATTGAGCTCGTTGTGTTGTTTAGTGGGCTCGTTCTCGTCGCTCGTACGCACGCATCGAGTATGCGACGTCCCACCTAAAAAAAAATCGGTCGATACTTTATAAATATTTCAAAAATACTTTTTCTTTGAAACGTTTTATTTTTCATATTTATTTCTAAAGACAACGCGGGCTACTGTTTTATTGAATTACCTCAAGAATATTCAGACTGAACGTTTGTCAATTTGATTCGCGAAGTGGAACATCAGCATCTGTCGGGACCAGACTTATGTTCGTGGTACCTTAACTTCGTAGTACCTTAACCCTCGTGTAAGGGCAGGATAGACTATTTGAAGGGCGTTTTCTCCTTGGAGCTACGTCTCGTCTACTTGTAATTTTAAGGTGAAGCGGGACACGAGGCGGGCGACGCCTGTACCAGACGAAGTAGGCGGTGTCGGGCGACCGCCCTCCGCGGGCCCCGGCCGAGCGCTGTGGAAAACGCATGGGCGCGGGGCGCCGTCACACGGACCCAGTAACAAATATACTTCACGAACCTGTTATCGCTCTTAGTGATTGACCATCAGTTCCATTTTGTCGATATTAGTTAAAATCAAATTAATTAGAAATACATAAATTAAGAAAATAATCCTTAGGAAACCACCCCATTGCTCTCGGCTAATACGTGCCTTATTATTGAAAAGCTAACACGTGAGAGTAACATAACTTTTTAAATGATAGACTTACTCACTTACTTAGACATCGCGGCGCCAGTTCCGTTTAAGTTGATATTGTAGAATCTTGCAAGTTATCCTCCTAAAGCCATAAATACTGTTATAGGTATCTAATTAAATGTGTTTAAGAGCGCGTAGCAGTGTTTGGCTTTGTGTAGCGGCAGCGTTGCATTTAAATGCCGCGTGCGAGTGCTACCTAACACGTTACATACTGTTATTAAATTTTACATTCTGTCGCGCTAAAATATTTTTTTCATAAGTTTATCATTACTCGTGAATTGAAAAATTGAGTTCCTAAAACGTGCTATTGTAGTGCTATTAGTAATACATAGTTTGTCGTGTCCTAAAAACTTAGTTATAGTGAGGTGCTAAACAATGCATTTAAAATCATTGTCATTTTGAATTGAAATTAAAACTCCGTAATTTTGGTATACCCTCATCAACGCGTGAAAATAAGGTGCAAGTTTTACAATACCACATTCTAACAACGTGTGTTTATTATCATTTTTTTCCGAGCTTTCAGACATTGGCACTATTGGCAGAATAGTCGAAATCGACTTGGCTCGCCAATAATTAAATAAAAAGTATAATTTATTGTTCATAATTATGTAAGTATAAGCGATTTAATTATGTCTGATTAATTTATTATTTTGGACTAGACCTATAATGCAATAAACAATGCTCCACAAAAACTTTTACCGATTGATTTAAAACTAGGTATCTTTTAGAAATATGTATTATTGTAATTAGGTTAAAAGAGGAGTTTTTTTTGTGTTCAATTGGCTAATGTCGTACAACCCTGGTAATCAAGGAATTAAATAATTTAATAAATATTAAGATGATTATTGGGTTCAAAAGTTTAGGTCGATTTATTTAAAAAAGGTACTCAAATCGCGGAAAAATTTAAAACGAAAGTAAAACGTAAATCCTTAGCCCGTTGCTAAACTCGATATAACTTTAAAATCGATACTTGCGCTTCACTAAGGTGTGGCGTTCTCTCCCCGCGGGCCCCGGCTCAGCCACGCCCAGCGCGCGCATTCTCAAACAAAATCCGCAGAAAATGTTGTGCGAAGAATCGAGTAGAGTCTGCGTCGTTCGTTTCGTTCAGTCACGCACGTCACATCAGTTAGGCAGCTCAGTTGAGTAGTGATCTCGATAGCCGACGAACCGTACGCACGGCGCACACGTGCCACTCGCGCCCATCCCTTCTCCGCCGCACCGCACTCCCGAGCGATTTCGCCGCTCGCTCGGTGACGCCACCGTCCGTCGCTACTCCGCCGACGCCGCTTGTGCTCGGTGTCGTTCCGTACGGAGCTTTGCTACATCATACTATATTATGTAATACGAAAATAAACAGCTCAAAGCAAACCACGTGTGCGCGCCGGCCGGCTTACATACAAATTCGTAATTAAATTGAAATCAACCAATATCACGCTCCGAAACTTCCGATAATAGCAAAGAATAAAGTGATAGGTGTAACAAATAAAAAAACATTCCAATCTTTTAATCAGTATTTTGAAAACCTAAACATAACTCATCGTGGCGTAAGATAATCAATTAAAAACAAGTGAAAATGTCTAATTCCGTGGAACAACAATTCAGCGAGCTTAGTTTGTCACAAGAGGACCATGACCAATATGAACCAGAGGATCATCAAGACCAAAGGTTAGTAACCAAATTGAACACATTTTAATAATTCCGTTTTATTCACACAACATACCCACCGTACATAATTTTAGTTAAAGGCTTTTGATAAGTTTTTTTTTTCTTTAAAAATTGCGCGAGAATTTTCGTTACATTCAATTGCTATTACATAAATAAAACAATTTATGTCGGAAAACGATCGAGATCTAACCTTTCAGAAAAGGATCAACCTTTTCTTTTTTTGCATTGCAGAATATTTAAATATTTTATATGGGCTTTATTTATGATTGTACATAAACTACATAAATATTAGAAAGAAAAAAAAATAGACGTAACTGTATTGTATCTTTTTCGTTTTGTTTTAAATTGAATTTTATTTCGATCTTACTGGTTTATTATCTTCTACCTATATAACAAAGAAATATTTTAAAACTTTGATAAGTGGCCTCCTCGCAGTGAAGTCTGCAAATACGAAATGAAGAATTAATGTCAGTACTATCTGCGACAAAAGTGACTATTATTATTAACTTGCTCGTCTCCGTATGTATGTACATCTAACAAAATGTGCCCAATACAAACAACCTCAAATATCCGTTTTGGCTTGCGAAAAGTGTAGAAAGTGCTTGAATATTGAGCGACGTTCCGGTAATACGGGACTAGGGTCAAATCACACCGAGACGTGACGCTACGCGCCCGTTTTAAACAGCGACTTAATTAATATCACTTTATCTATTACACGAAAAGATACACATTTCACCGACGATGACGCGAAGCCGCCGCGCGCATATTTTAAATGCGACTCAAAATCGAACTTTATTTATCACAAGAAAAGGTACACATTTCCAATATCTTCGTATCGCGTCTAGGTGTTTACTTACCCTTAAATGTAAGTACGTTATTTCAGTCGCAGTTTTTAACACTAACAACTGGAAACAAATTTAATAATTTCGATAAAACCAACTTACGTACATAACAGTTAAACCAAAAAAGGAATGTACTCTGATAATCATTCCGACTAAGCACGGAACGTTGTCGTAGAGGTAAAAGCTTCTAGTTATATAACACCACGGCACGGTTTGCACTTTGACTGGCGAGTTACAGCTTTTTTTTAGCGTGGTAAAATCATCAAATGAGTCCTCCCACCCAGGGCTTACTGTCAGACTTGACTGACTAAAATCCACGGTGTCCTTCAATAGCCCTATATGTACCGGGGTTACGGTAATTTCAGAGTTACGCGACCCCGGCAGGCTTGGCCCTCTACAGGCCCCGTCACTATGCTGACACTCCTTGAGGCGCGCGTGGAACACAACGCGCCGTCGACCCGGGCATGGCCCATGATCGGACAGCGAGTCGCCGGCAAAACGATTAGAAAATTCGGGGTCGCCAACTAACTTTATCTATCCTGTTCATATGGCAACCCGCTGTGAACGTATAGCGTACCAAATTAACGTATTGATACTTTTGTTACTATTTAAAAAAAAAATGTTAATTATATTTAAACACAATAACGCATGCGACGCGCATCGTAAAGATGATTTATGAGGACAGAAAATTAAGTATAATTTCATGGAACAAGAATTTATTCTTCTAATGGTACTCAATATTACTATTTAATTAACTAAATATTATATACCTATGCAAGTAATCATGTGTGTTTTTTTAATTTTCTGGGATTAAAAAACACGCCCTCCGTCGGAGTCTTGGCTAGAGTTAGCCGCATATTCGTCTGAATCGTTTTCCGATTCATAGGAACTACTGTCACCATTGAGGCTAATGACTATACGCTCCATCTCTTCGATTTTAGACCATTAGTTCCAGCTCGTAATAATCTTTTTCTATTTAAATTACCTACATGCGTCAATGATATCTTCCAATTGTCCGTAATTGTTTGGAGTGCGCGCTCAGCTGCTTCCTATAAAGACGAAACATTTGATTAAACCTCTATCAATATTAAAAACAAGACATCAATATCACCTCCCTCACTATCATACTTTAGTAAGTCAAACTGTACCTTTATGTCAATTAGGGTATAGGGATTTTCTGGTTCTTTCAGTAAATAAAAAGAACCGGGACAACTGCAAGAGAACCGGGATTTTCGGGACTCAGAAAAAGAAAACATTTTGAATAATACGTTTAAACTTGTAAATTCTAATAAGCAACAAAATTTTAAATTGGATGAAATTATTTATTCACTTCGTCCTTATAGACGGGATAATATGTTTGGATACTCGTGTGGATTACAGAAAGGAAAAGTTGCTGATCTACTGGTTATATTTCAAAAACCTTGGACGGGGTCTCGAGACGCAAGTGTACTCAGCAAGCTTCCTGATTTTGGCATCTCTGTTGATTTTGGTAACTGGGTATCAGACTTTCTTAGGGAAAAATCAATCAAAGTAGTCGTTGATGGCTGATCCTCTGAGCTTATGGCTATTGATTCGGGATTTCAACAGGAGTCCATTTACTCTTCAAATCTTATGCTGCTGCACATTTCTGACCCACTTTAGCCTGGTATTGTTGGAGAAGCAGATGACAGTACTGTTTCAGAGACATTCTTGGTCACTGCAAAAACCAGTGGGGATGAAGTTCATTCTTTCAGAGAGGCCATAGAGCGAACAGATTTTACCATAAGTCTCCCAGTGAGCGAATAAAAAGCTTATCTCTTATAACGCCACCAACACACAGGCGCATATTTCGATCGTGAAGTAAGAGTAGGTCGAAACTACATCACTAACGGAGTCATTTTAACCAACTCCTACTTTTCCGGGTACTTTGTTCCTGTAACAGATCAGCTCAAGCTCCTGGGCATGGAGTTGCCATCCAGTGTCAACTCCGGCGCAAATATTGAGCACAAAGCCCAAACTGTGATAAAAAAAACTCTATAAAAATAGTGAAGCGATACTTTACGCCTGGATAGCTTTTGCGCAAGTCCAATTCTGCTTGGAGAATTTCAGCAACGTAAACCAACTTAACCTTTGGAATGACTCAGTTAAATACCAACTTGCTGCACTTGACTCAGTGCAACGCAGAGCTTCTTAGACTCATTGGCAACGTGAAACTGGTGGATGCTAAACTTCACAGCTTAGCTCAACTCAATGTTGCAAAGATTCCTGCTTTTTGTCTTATTTTTATATTGGGTTCACTCTTGGCAAAGATGAGACCCAAAATGGAGCGAGCTCACGAATTCCACACCCTCATTCCACCAGCCCACTTGCAGTATATCTAAATTTTAAAAATGTTCAACATCTGACATCTAGATGAACTGCAAGTTTCCATCCATCCCTAGTAGCCATTTCACTAATTCGCACTAAGCGATTCCAAATAACCTTCATATTGCGCACGGCAAAATAGTAGAACTCGTTACCTGCTTTTGTGTTCCCGAAGGCGAACAACTCGAATTTCTGCAGTTAGAGTGAATAGACTTCTTCTGGGTAAGCTTGTAGACTTTATTCCGCCTCTGATATAGAAAAGAGTCGAGAGCAAACCTATGTCAGGCTTATCCCGAAAAATCCGGTTCTTCCTGCAAGAACCGGTTCTTGATTCCATAATGTCGATCGATCGACCGATGAAAATATTAATTTATATAGTTAATAAATAATATATTTTTGGTACATTCCTAATTCTAATGGTATTACAAACATAGTTATAAACTTAGAAACACAGTCAACAATAAAGTTATGTAGAAATCGATTAAATGCAACGTATCGCAGAGTACGCCACTCAAGTATCAACATTAATCTGACGCGCTATATAATAGCCCAATCAACGAATGCTCAAAACAAGGTAGCTATAGAGGGAAATTCTTGGAAAACAATTTTTTGACTACGTAACTTTGTTTGGATTAGTTAGAAGGTGAACATATCAAAAGTCCCCGCCCCTGACCCTTGAGCTATAGGGGGGAGGGGGATTGAAGGTACCATTTTTTGGTTTTTCGCTTAGATCTCGGGAACCATGCGTCCATACCAGCAATGCACAAAATAAAAGCCGAATAAATTTCCCATTAGTTGTATGCAGTGAGCATTTCTATAATCTTGTATAGTTTTCGAGGTATCTGCTCTTGAATGTCTGTAATTTGGGAAAAAGCATTTTTACCTTTTCGCATATGGAAAGTTGTATTTTATATCGCCAGCAGTCTTTTAGACGCTCCCTTCACCACTTACAATGATCAGAGCCAGATGAACCTGCATCTTGAGGTGATATGGGCTTCGAGCTAGAGGGATCTCCCTCAATGCCCACAGGTATAAGCCACATATAAGAAATTCTTGAATTCGGTGGTCACCATCAAGCTGGATTTATCTCTTGTCTTCCCCCCACCGAAAGAGCAGTAAAAATTAGCTCAGAAGCTCATTTTAGTTTATACTAGGTACATGTACTGTACAGGGTCAGGGTCTTGCTTTTAAGTTGCACAATTTTTTTTAGGGGAAATCCGCATCCATAAGAGATAGGAATAACTATCTTATGAAAATTGGTCTTTTTTTCTGTAAACAATTTTGGCACATTTATTTTTTGGTCAAGTGTGGGTTGTCCACAAAAATTAGTTACCCAGTTTTTTTTTGTGCCCGTCGGCTCTGTTTTAGGTAACATTATTTTACATACGAGAATAAAAAAAAAACATGGAAAATAAAATATCAGGATGTAAAGGTCCGGCACGATATTTGTTTTGCGGGACTGTCAAAACAGGTATATTGAAGGAACACCGTGGATAGTCAGTACGGTCAGTACGAGTCTGACAGTCCCTTCCGCACCACCTAGGGCTCATTTGATGATTTTATGACACAATAAATTGCTACAGTCACACTCTTCATAAGTTTTATTGGGGAAGGAGTTTGAAAAAGGGATTTTTCTGGAACACGACAAGACAATAAAAAATTAACAATAAATATCGAGGTCATTAGGTCGTGACAAACTAATATTTTATTTAAAGAGCGAGCGATTTTCAAATCTTCCGTACAATGACAAACGCCACCGACTTTGGCCACTGCTTGCCTTGGTTTTTCCTGTCATTACTACGTTATCATGACGGTAGTTACTAATCAAATGACAGTGATCTGATGTGCAATAATCGACCGAGTATTCATTTATTAAGAGCGCGTATTCTGAAAGTTGGCAATGTCGCAAATAGCTGTGAAATATTTTTAAATTTTAATTGATTTGGTAATTTTTTTGGAATGCAATTAAAACACTGAATTTGATGTTATCTCCGTTTCAGATGTAAAAAAGGCATTTAGAATGTTTCCAAATACTTTTTTTACATCTAAGACTGTGTATTTGGTGTTACGATATTAATATTAATTCCATTCCCTTATAAATTTTTTAGTGCACTACAGAGCCATATTTCTTACTTCCGTACAGTAACATTGCCAAATTAATTAAAACTTGTTAATATTTGACAACTATTTGCGACGTTGCCAACTTTCAGAATACGCGCTCTTAATTAACCGAGTAGTGCGGCTTGCGCCACCCTTTGCAGCCTGCTACCGGCCCATGGCCCTTTTGGCCTAAGGGTAAATACGCCACTGTCACCGGAGTACCGGAGTAATCAACTCGAGTCTTGCGTCACGGTTTAACAAAAGCTTCAGAACGCCGTTGTTTCAACAAACTTATTTATTTTAAAAGAGGGGATTTTGTAAGGCTTGTTGTATAAATTTCCTTATTGCCTTAAAAACTGGCAACGTGATGTTTGCAGAAGTTTTTAAAACAATGAGGAAATTTATACAACAAGCCTTACAAAATCCCCTCTTTTTAACTCCCGACGGAAAAAGGGGGTTGTTATAAGTTTCACGTGTTCGAATGACGAAAGACGATTTCAATTTAGTGTGTTTTTTTTATTAAAGGTGACTTACGTGCGAGTGTTCTTAGACATGTTTGATGAAAATCCAGAGTTGAGCCATTTAAAAGTTGTGGGGGTGAAAGTGGGGAAGAATAACCGAATGTCTGCAAATATAATCGAGTGGGGTCTCAAATGAAAGCACACTGAAGGGAATTGATGACTTAATCGAGAGTGTTCTTAGCATCGTCTGATGGGAAAATTGGAGTTGGGAAAACAACATAAAATGATATTATAATAAGTATGTACCTATAAAAAGTAGTTGAGTTTTTTTCTTTTTCCATTCTCGTTACAGACAGGAAGAAAAATAAGTAAGATTTTTTTAATGGGTTATAAACTTCATTTTAAAAAGAGTCTTTTTGGATTTTTTAGAATTTACTAAATTATCAAACATGATAAATATCACAATTACGCTCGTTTGGCCTCACCCTTTAGTGTCTAAACACACTATGCCGAAGTTACGCGACCGAAGTTCGGCGGCTGATTTTACGTTCCGACGTATTTGGCTGATATGACACACCATAAGTGCCGAACTAACGCGGCAGAAATTCGGCGCCCGGCTCCATGCTGCTCCCCGCCCCCGGATCTTCGTCGGTATTCGAACCGAAATTCGGTCGCGTATAATGTGTGGTCACAGAATAAGTTGCCGCTGAACTTACGACCGACCGAAGTTAGGCTGTACGCTATGACGCGACGTAATTTTGGCATAGTGTGTCGTCAGTAATTCAAATAGCATTGCAGGCGTAATTGTGCTGAACTTCGGTCGCGTAACTTCGGCATAGTGTGTTTAGACACTTAAAGTGTTTATTTTTTTGTATATTCTAAATTATAAATCGAATTTGATTTAAAACTGAATATTCACATTCACGAATATTGGAATTGAATATTTGCATTCGCAAATGTCAAAATTCAAACATTCGCATCATTTCATTTTTATACAATACTAGCTGTTGCCAGCGGTTTCACCCGCTACAACTTGAAAACTATCCCACGGGAAAATCGGATAAAAACTATCTTATGTGTTAATCCAGATGATAAACTATCTGTGTACCAAATTTCATCCAAATCCGTTCAGTAGTTTTTGTGTGAAAGAGTAAGAAACATCCATCCTCACAAACTTTCGCATTTATAATATTAGTAGGATAAGTAGGAAGTAGGATTTCGGCGGAATTTCGGTCGTTTTCATAGAAAAAGTCTTTCGCGATTCAAAATGAGTGGTTTGCACTGTAACAGAACACGAAATTGCGCGACTCACAACTCAAAAAATTACACTTCTGGCTTCAGCCTTAATGATCAAACGATAAGAACTTTTTTGAAGTGAAAACTTCTTTAGCGGCGTTGTGCACTTTTTTTGGAATGGTTTAAAAATAAATGTTAAACTCGCGTCAGGACACGTGTCCTGATCGAAAATTCATAAGACGGCGCAGGGCGCTTGCGCGAATGTTCGTGTGTGTTTATTTATTACTATTCAAGTTTTCACTTCTGCCGGCACTCCCAGAGTGCAAACCGTCGTTGTTTAATTTAGTATTTATGACTTATTTTTACTTTCTGTGTAACGAAAAAGGCAAAAGTATGTAAGAGTAGTTCCAAGAGTGGCGTCAGTGAAAGAAAATCAGAATAAACACGTTTATCTTAGCATGGTAATATTTATGATTGATGTTTGTGATTGATTTGATGAACATGAATATTGGTGAATAGCGAGATAAAGGCAGACTGAATAAAATATGAATGGATATGAAAACGAAAGATAAGCATAAATGAAGTGTGTGTGTGGAAAAATCATACCAAATGATTTTTTTTTTTATAAAAATATACGAATATATGCGCGGATGCGACTGCGAATGTGTTCTTGTTCGTAAAATCTTAAAGGTACTAGTGTTGGTTTTTTTTATTAAAAATAAATAGTCACAGCACTAATACGATACGATCCGTGGAACCCCAAGTGGAATAAAATGCTAGATCATAAACTATTCCATTATTATGTGTTTCTCAGCACTTTCAGAAAAGGCCCAAAAATGTATTGAGCGTGAATGTTCTTTTCTTTAATAGATTTTCAACCTTATCACAATAGTGGAAGGTTAATGTTCGATTGGTAAAATTTGACAGATTGGGGTAGGTTGACCAGCTGGCGTCTGTACATGCATGAGATATCCTGATCTACAATATTGAACTTAACACTGGTTCAACTTTAGATTTCCTTTGTAATAAAAAAGACTAAGGTCAAAAGCAAACCCCAATGGGTTGCTCTTGACCTTAGTCTTTTTTATTACAAAAAGTGCAATCATTTAAAAAAAAAACCAGCCAACTGCGATTCGGCACGTTGGGTTCCCCGTACCATTATCTAAAAAACGGAATAAAAATCACCTTTGTTTTATGTGAGCCCCCCTAACCATTTGTTTATGTTAATTTAATTATTTATTTTTAAAGTGAACATATAACTAAATACTCTAGGAGTATTTCAAGCGTCTGTCTGTAGGTTAACCCTTTACCGCATACTGTGACAAATTTGGAACACTCACAATAATTCACTTTAGATAACTAGTTACGCCATCTTTGTCGAATTTTTTTCACTCATAAGCTAGTTTGCAGTGTGTTTTACAAAATAAAATAGAGATGTCGCTACTATAGGACTGCATATTGACAGCAACCGGTAGGTAAAACAGTCGCAACGGCCATTTTGACTGAGTTCGAGTTTGCAGTTATTCAAAAAAGTTTTTCTTGGTGTTTTCACGAATTGTTGTGAGATATTTGTTATAAATATTGTAAAAAAATGGATCCCCAGCGTTTTTATGGCAAAACACGTAAATATTGACTCAAGCATTATCTTATTATCATCAAGTGAAGTGGTGTTCCAAATTTGGAACTTCATGCACTAACGAACATAATTATTTTCCAAATATGGAACTTCATGCAGCTTGGTGATATATGGTTCCTGGCCATATTTGGGACTGTATGCAGTATAGCTGAATATTTTATTACAGATAATATGGTTACTCGTACTCGACATATAAACGTAATCCCGGATAGCAGTGACGACGAAAACATTTCAGATGATGAGTATGGAGTCCCAACACCATTAGAAAAAGTCTATATCCCAGAAAGCGACGCGGACTGTAGTGATGATGCCATATCAAATTATGAACAAGAATATGAAATGGTAGACGACGTTCCCGGTGATCAGCCTTCTTCATCAAATATGACAAAAAAAAGCAAGAAAGATAAATTATTATGGTCAGATGAAGGCATAGAATACGATAAATCGCAAATTGCTTTTTTAGGATGTGAAGATCTTCCAGACGAAATATTGCAGCTAGAAACACCAATGAGTTTTTTCAAATATCTTTTCCCTTCATCAGCAATTAATTTGATGGAAAAGGAAAGCAACTTATATGCGTCTCAAATTTCTCCGGAAGGTTTTAACGAAATAACGGATGAAGATATACGTAAATTTATTGGCATATTGATTTATATGTCGGTAGTTCACTTGCCGTCTACACGCCATTATTGGAAGGATGGTACATATATCGAAAAAGTGGCTTCTGTAATGACGTGCAATAGATTTGAAGAAATCAAAAGGTTCTTGCATTTTTATGATAAAAAAAAAGAATTGAAGCCTGACGACCCAAATTTTGATAAGCTTCAAAAAATACGCCCTTTCTTAAATATATTACGTGAAAGATTGTTAAAAGTGCCCAAAGAAGAATTTTTAGCAATAGACGAGCAAATGATTCCTACTAAATCTCGCACTTCAGGAATACGGCAATATAACGCCAAGAAACCACATAAATGGGGTTATTTGAATTATGTGTTGAGTGGAAGCAGTGGGTTCAGTTATGATTTTGAGGTTTTTGGAGGAAAACATTCTGGCCCACCTGAAAATTGCCCTGATTTAGGGGTCCCTGGCAATATCGTTCAAAGATTATTGCTGACTGTTCCAAATAACTTGAACTACAAAATCTTCGTGGACAATTGGTACACAAGTTTGCCACTAATGTCCAACTTACATCAAAAAGGTTTTCTTCCTTTAGGGACTATCCAACTGAATAGGGCACGAGATCTTAATTTGCAAAAAAAGGCTCTGCTAAAAGAAGAACGTGGCTACTGCGTAGAAAAATCTACGATTATTGACGATGTTAAATTATCAGTTAGTACTTGGGTTGATAATAAGGCCGTCAGCTTATGTTCTTCGTACGTGGGCAAAGAACCTATGGGAATAGTAAAACGATTTGATAGAAAAAACAAGTGTAAAATTGATGTTCCTTGCCCAAAATCAATTATGATTTATAATAAATATATGGGTGGAGTGGATCTACTAGATTCGATGCTAGGATTTTACAGGATAAAGATACGAAGCAAGAAATGGTACCACCGGTTATTCTTTCATTTTATTGATCTCGTTTGTGTCAACAGCTGGCTATTGTGGAGACGACGCATGATAGAGAAAGGTATTTATCTACCTTTACTTGATTTTAAATTAATGTTAGCAGATGTATTAATGCACCAAGACGTCAAAGTTTTTACCCCAACTACGCGCAAAAGAGGACGCCCATTAAGTGACGAAAATATTATACAAAATAAAAGACGACGACGATTAGAGCTGCCACCGCTTGAAGTAGCTGAAGATTGCTTAAATCATTGGCCTGAGTGGAAGCAAGATCGCCAAAGATGCAAAATGGAAGCATGTGGACAAAAATCCCAATTGATGTGTACAAAGTGCAAAGTGTATTTGTGCCTGAATAAGGATCGCAATTGCTTCATGAGATTTCATGTTTAATTTTATATTTTTTCATCACATCAGACCACATCATCCCACTGCTGGACAAAGGCCTCCCTCCACTCCTTATACATTAATACCTACAAAACCTCGTTAAGAATTGTAATACTATTTTTTTTTAATAAATTAAGAAGCAATATTTTTTTTTATTTTACCCAACATATTACTGCATGATGTGCCGAATTTGGAACAACAAAAGCGTTTATAGCGTTAAAGCGTTAATGCATGTTGTCCCAAATATGGAACAAATAGTTTTTACTAAATAACTTTTTCATTTATAGTTATATTATTTTTTTATAATTTTTCTACGGTCTTATTTTAGCCAATATATGATATTTTTTTTTTTCAAGCGATTTAAAAAATCCATGCGGTAAAGGGTTAAATATTTGCCGCTTCTTCTCAGCCAGGCCTCCAATTTAGTGTTTTGGTATTATTGGATAAATAATGGACAAGTTTTCAGCGTGCCTTAAATATCTACCAAACATATCAACAGCTCTCTTAATATGTCTGAACGTCTGGTAATCCAAAACTTAAATAACAGATGACCGTGTCTTTAGTTTTTATTTATTTATATACTAACTGCTGCCCGCGACGTCGTCTGCGTTAATGTGAATGCGTTGAAGAAATAAAGGTTTTCACTGCTCGTTCCCCGTAGGTGATAGCGTAATAATATTTTTTTATCGTGGTAAAATCATCAAACGAATCCTCCCGCCCATGGCAGAGTGGGAGGGACTGTCAGACTCTCACTGACTAAAATCCACGGTGTCCTTCAATAGCCCTTTACGTTCCGGGGTCAGGGTAATTCGTACAGCCCCGCGACCAGCGTGATAATAATATAGATAAAAATATAGCCTATAATAATATGTTGACCCGACTTCTTAATAATGAAGAAGTAGAAGTACTTCGTGCCAGAAGTAAATCCATGCAGTACTTTTTGAGTTTATCCCAGACATACAGACAGACAGACAAAAATTCTAAAAACTATACTTTTGGCTTCTATCGATTGTACACACCCCAAGTATTCTTTAAAAAAAATATTCTATGTACAGTTTTAACTTTACCATTTTATTATGTGTATAGATTTAACGTTGAAACAATGCATAAAGATTAAATTCAATTCAGCAGTGCGTGCGTAATGTGTGGCTCAATAAATTAACAATGGATATAGGTAGGTAGATACGCAATATGCACATGCTTACGCATTCTCGCCGAAATTTATATACTTATGCAAATTAAAAACAAATCTGCCACTATTATTCCAAAAATAATTAATATAGACAACTCAAAGGACCATTATTGATAAACTCGAGAGTTTAATTTTGTACAGAACGATCGCATTATAGATAGTTTTCTTCAGCCTGAAGCTTAAAATAAATGCCGTCTGCATAATATTATTTCCATCACTGCGCAGTTGTTGCGGCGGGCGCACCTGCCGGCAGGTGGTTCGGACCATTGCAGCGCGCGTGCCGTCGCTGCACTCTTCAGATTACCAACCAACTGTTCGTTTTTTATTGCTAAATTGATATTATTAAAACCAATTATTCCTGCACAGCGAAAAGGTTCAAACTTTAGCAAAATACGTAATCGAAAACAAGCCCCGGGATCTAGGCAACTTTACACAGCAGTGAGGGGTCCGTAACTTAACTTCGAGAATCATTCACATCTTCTTACCTAACCTGTCCGTGTCAGGGTGCTCGAAGTACCGAGCTAGCTTCGTTCTTCAAAGTGCAGTCACGGATTGATATTAGGTAGCACATGTCGATCGATTTTGTTGAGTTAGGGTTAAATGATCTGAACATAAAAATTTTGGCTTTCACGGTGCCCATAATAGAATTGAAAGTCGAGCGCGCATCTCTTTACTCTTGATTTCGATTTTTTTTCTCAGCATAGTTATATTTAACATCAACAGACTGTTAATTGGCCTTCTGATATTTAAGTGTAGTATAGACAGATGAACACTAAAGTCCAAACAAAAAAAAAAAAGTTTCGGCCAGTTGCGGTTTGGCTCGACCCTCTGTATGTATGCATTATTGTGACTGTTAACTAACTTCAGTCGAGTTCGTTGTATGTACGTCATTGCCAGCCGAGCCAGCCGGCGGTGATATTTTATGTAGCTAGATTTTTCGACAAAAGGATTGAGTAGTTTGGTTTGTCTCATTTAAATTGTCAGTTAAGCACTCCGAAATATCGATAACGAAGTCTTACAAAAATAAATAATATACCGCACCGTATGGAAGGACCATACTTTCGGCACCAGACTGTCGAAGGTTCGGCTGAAAACCCAGTTTCGGTGGGGCATTATCAGAATAAATATCCTCTGATATACAACAAAAAATGTAGGCCGCTTTACGTACGCCAGGTGTTTTCTCCCATTGTTTGTACAGCTCGTGCAGTAAATAATACATATAGCCGTTAAAAAAAAAATACTAGAAAAAAAGGAATCTTTTCGTAAATAAATACTGTCACATTGTTTATGTAGATCTGTCTCAGCTTTTCGATAAAATTAATTTGGTATGTATTGCGGTTTCGTCATAGTTCAGTTATAATTAGCATAGCCCCGGGGTAGGTAAATTGATTTGGGGTCAATAACCTCAAACGTTTATATTAATATGGTCATGCGTCCGGGATTCCGTGATTAAATTGTTACGAACATGTAGGATGAAGACATACATATAAGCACTCGCTGTTGCCTGCAGCTCCGTCCGTGTGCGTTTAGAAAAAGTAGAGTTAGGTATAGTTGTTCCCGTAGAAACTTACCTACTACTCTACCTACTCCGGCGGGGTTATGGTTATTAGCGACCTGAACAGCTACGTCATTTGGAAGAGTCCTGCAGGTACAGATGACCGCGACGACCAAAATACGGTTATCTATTATGAGACTTGTTTGGAGTAGTGATAACCTAACTAGTGACCAGTTTTCATACAACACACCAAATTACAAAATAAACAACAGTGGAGCCATTTCGGAAGCGGACGGCGGCTCGACCGCTATATCTCTTCGAATCTTCGATTTTTCAGCCACTATACAGTGACACGTGATTTTATGTAAGAAGTAGAAGAATATCCTCTTCCTTTGGTATTCAGTAATATAACTTAATTCTAGAGAAATATAATTAATTCGGTATAACTTTTAACAGAACAAAACTTTTTGAAGTTCTATGACCACATAGCGGGTGCGCTCAATCTAGTGCATTTCATAATGTACTCGATGCGAGCGACTCAGCTGTTTAACATTGACAATTATTATTAAGTGCTACTAAAATTGCCTATAGCTGAACTCAACCGACAAATAAGATCGCCACAACTGATTAATCGTCCAGTCGACCAAAATCGCAGTCGAACCTCAGTTTACTTTATTTAAAAATGGTCTGATATTTTTTTTTTTTCAAATAACGAATTGGGTCAAACTTATTTAACTTTCAAGGCAAAAGGAATAACATTTTCAATATTTCTTTTATTTTAATTGACTAGATTGTGCCAGTTCGTCAAGTCAATGAACTTTTTATTTATTGAGCAAATTATTATTTACTATTTTTGGAAAGTTAAACCAGTCTCATAATGATAGCAGATTAATGAATGGCTTGGGTTGTTGTTTTTATCAGTATGAAGCGGGAGGGGTGGAAGGCGGCGCGGCATTTATTCGTTTTGCATTGCAAGTTCGTTCTGAACCCGCGTCGCGTCCGCTACACAGCCGGTACTCGACTCGGTTCACTCATTCTTCAGTCACACGGCAACACTCGCAGTTGCGCCACAGCTCGTATACGAATGGGCTAGGTTCACCACTCCTTCCGGTCGTTTAATTCATATAATAAATTACAAATGTACTCGACATCGTAATACGCTTGATGTTTCTAATATTTCAATTGGAATCGCGGTGGATATTTCTGTTGAAGTGGTGAAATTGAAAGCGTCGGTGTGCATCTACAACAGGCACGTGCTGTGTTAAGTTTCACAACTAGCTTATGGCTTACAGAATGGCGAAATACCGCAGGTATGACTAGTTTAGTAGGCTATCCTATCCACACGAATACGCCCACATTCCTAAGCGATCGTTACAGCTGGTATTCTCGTAAAGCAATACTACGATTGGAGTTTGGCAACTATGAAATATTATGTAAGTAGGTATGCATATACTTACTTTAACCCTGTCGATTGTTTAAATGCATTGAAAATCTAAGATGCTTCAATAAATTCGATGCACATGAACACGTGGTGCGTCAAGAAAATGGCGGCGCGCAGAGAGCTGCCGCCCGGTATTGCGGGCCGTCGCGCCGCGGTCATGAATCACTGATACCGAACACGCCGGCCGGCCGGCATCGTCGCCTCCCGCTAATGCAATGGATTTATTGATAACAATTTTTAACACGGTTTTCGTTAGGTGTACCGTAAGTACAGTAGTCCAGTGCTAATTTTAATTTTGCAAATAAATTATACGAGCTAACAAATTATTCAGTAAATCACGACAATTTCTATTTTACGAGTACCATGCAAATCTAGTACAATTAAGTGTCAAGTATCTTTATTTCATGACTGACTTATCGATTAGATGAGGTATTTATTTAAACTGCATCCAACTCACGAACTAAATAGGTTATGTGAGTGCACACACATACACAAGTGCCTTTATCTAGATCCTTGTTGAGTTGCATATTTCAACATGGACAGTGTGTTTTATTAATTAGATGTTCAGTTCAGTAAGCACCTACCTACCTCATATAATGAACAAATAATCAAGTTTCCTTGTATACTATTTACTAATAGACCGTAAATAAGACTGAAATCATAACACATATGTAGGGTAAATACGCTAAATGTCGGCCCCCTTACGGTTTTTCTGTTTTGGGATCGGTTTGGCACTATCAATTTGCAACGAAAAGATAGCTTCCGATGCGGTTTTGGATAGCTTGATAAATATATTTCATGTTTATGGGCATAAGTTTGACTTTTCTATTGCTAGGAAAAAGTACTAAGGTTTAGATGCGTCGAAAACGAAAAAACCCTAAAGTCGGCCATTCAAGGCCCATGGTCGGTCGCGTTTTTCCCAAATGTCGGCCGGGTATAGGGTGTTTTGAATTAAGATAGACTAATATTATTAATATGATATATTTTGGCAGGAGTCTCACTAATTATACATTATAAATCGTATTTTTTTAATAGTAGGTAAGTATTCTTTATTTGCACTAAAATAAAGTTAGGTATTACAATTTAAAAAAATCTAATTAAATACTTCAAAATTCCGTGTTTGTTGACTTATAATTTTCTTTGCTTCCGTGAAGGCCCTGGATCTCCCTGCTCTGTCATTGTAGTACCTTAAATTAAAAGCATTAATTCTAAAGGCAGATTTTTGTGACATGCCAGTTAATTAATTAATGAAAGATCCACGACCAACCATTTATATTTTTTAAGCTAATTAACATGGGTTTATTAGGTAGCAAGTTCCAAAGAGCAATTTATATCTTACTAGCGACCCGCCCCGGCTCCGCACGGGTGCAATCTCTACTATATTATGCATATTATGTATATATAAATCTACCTCTTGAATCACTCTATCTATTAAAAGAAACCGCATCAAAATCCGTTGCGTAGTTTTAAAGATCTAAGCACACATAGCAACAGACAGCGGGACTGACTTTGTTTTATACTATGTAGTGATATTCCCAAACCATAATAAGTGCTATGATAACTTATGCTTTTTAAATATTATTAAGTCCTACATTTAAACTGAAATCTTTATATTATTCATAAATTAAATGTATAATAAATATTTAATTTTGAGAAAATAAGAAAAAGTAATCAGCCTGTATAGTTGGGCTCGAATTCGAGGCTGGTCGACATTACGATCTTTAATGTTTCTAAAGCCGGCCCCTATTTCGTGTACATTATTTCTCGAGATTCAACTAATATCACCCCGGCCGGTATTTGGCGATTAAACGTAAAATAGATTTATTTGCCTATATGCGTTGCAAATTCTCTTATTAAACCAGTAGAATTAGTACAATTGGAGTTTATAAAACAGACTGCATTTACTTTAAGTCGGCCACGGCCGAGAATCCGGTTTTAACTCAAAATTGGTATTCTATTGACGGCCTCCTATTTTTCCTTTAAAACAATACGTAAAACATTGAAAAAACTATCTCAGAATATAGTAAAAATCACTAATTACCGACAATAAAGCTTAAAACAAAAAAAAAGGAATGTCTTACCGTTCTAATATCAATCCCCGAAATGTGGGTATCCACAGCAAGTAAGGTACTTTAGATATGAATTTGACGCTTTGACGGCGCAATCGCTTCGGATGCTCGGTGTGCGAAGAGTGAGTGACGTAATCGGAAAGTAACGGTTTATACATATAGAGCATAAACTAAGGTTGTAATTAGAATGGCAAATTTGTCACTTTATTACGTTTTAAATGAACGCAAGCTGAAAATGTGCAGACGGCCGAAGTTTGGGGGGGGGCCGACGTATGGCGTATTTACCCTACCTACTGATTTTGATCACATAAACGAATGATAATCCGAACTATGATATCGTTACATTCGTTACACTATATTTAGGTTAGTACCTACTTCCAAACAGGTTAAAACGACAAACAGAATAAATGTATGCTGCTGCCTTTTTTGGCGAATTGCAAAGAACATGAGAACAAGTTTGACAGCTCTGAAGTTCTTGACTTGTTCTTGTTTTGTCCGTTTTTAAAGATTGCAAATAGGTATTGCAATATTTTTAGTTAAGTCCGGTGGCCAATACAGTCTGATACAGCTAAATTACAAGTATATTGGGTTGAGTCACCAATTCACAATTGAGGTGAGGTACAGCTAGGAATGGCACATGGCACCAACTCGATTGAGAGCTACTTGAATGCAACCACACAACGTCTAAATCTGTAACACTAGATACAGGTATATATTATGACAGATAATGGTATAGCACTTGAATTAACACCTGTTGATGGCGTTTGAGTACCGACACTTTATTTCGCAATGCAACAGTGGTGTTCCAGTTAATAGCAATGATGGCCGTTACAGCATGATTATTTCAAGCTTCTGAGAAAATCTACGTACGTAATTAAATCTACTACTACTTATTCGATTATGTTGCTAAATAAAACAAATTGACGCAACTCATGGATAACATTATTGATGAATACTTAAATAATATATTTATAAAAAGAAATCCTATGGATCCGTACATGATAGTCAATGAAGTTAATAATAAATAACAGTATCTGCGGATACTCCAGTTATAAGTTTATTGACCCCTGAATGGTATGACGTATAATTATTTAATAGTGCCCGTTTTGAATGCTTGACCAGTGTTATAGAAAATGACTACGTCAACATTACGAACCGTGTGTTGTGACACGGCTGTCATAGTATTTAATAAAATTCCTTCTTAACGTTAAGATACCAAGGCGTCCGGGCTCCGGGACACTCTCATCAGGTAACCGCGACCCTGCAACTAAAGGATAAAGGGCTATTGAAGGATCACCGAGGATTTTAGTCGGTACGTGTCTGACAGTAGGCGGGAGGACTCATTTCATGATTTTAGCATGATAAAAAAGGTATCAAGCTGTGTCAGAGGCGGCTTAATTTGCTCAGATACCAGAGGCCGCATACTCAAACGTCAACGAAAGAATATTGACGTATGGTTTATCTTCTACGACATGGCCGAACATTCGAAACGGACACTATTAAGACTTGCGCCGGAAATTAATCTACCTCTGTTGCTATCTTGATCCCGATGCAGTGTAAAAATTTCCAAATCAATCCAGGTATAAAAATATTTCCACAAGTTTTTGAGGCTTGCAATACCTATTCGTTAGACCTACGTAGCCCTATAGGTCCAAACAACATACTAAAATAAATCAGAGATACTTTATGTTGATTTTGACTAGAATAAAAGACGAAAGAAGAAGCCGTCAAAACGGAGGAACGGTTTTTTTTTTACGTGGTAAAATCATCAAATGAGTCGTCCCACCCAGGGCAGAGCGGGAGGGACTGTCAGACTCGTAATGACTAAAATTCACGGGATCCTTCAATAGCCCTTTACGTACCGGGGTCACGGTAAATAAATGAGGAACGGGATTTGGATTGAGGTAAAACATTATTTATTTCGAACGATAATCGGTGTTTGACCGATGCAGCAGGAATCGTAAACCTGACGTTCTATTGCGACTTTAGTGTGTATTAGCTATTCCCCGCAGTTTCACTCGGTGCTCGACTCCTATTGATCGTGCGTGCGATATAGTCTTCCTCGACAAATGGACTATCAAGCACAAACACAATCATGTTTTTTCAATTCGAACTAGCAGTTCGAAAGACTGAGAAACAAACTGTTCAGTTTTAAAATATTAGTACATATAGATTTTACGTTCATGTTATTTACTGAGAAGGAATTTGCCGCGGAGTATTGATTTACCAGAGGGGAACGACCCTAGAAAACTAGGATCCTTTAAAAATGTTAACGTTACGTCCCTGCTTCAGATGTTTTAAAATTCCTTATTTTTTTGAAACTTTTCGCCTAATTATTCTGTTGAGTAAATTCCAGTACGATTAGTATCAATTACTATGCAAATAAATTAACTCTAGTGATATTGCTCCAGTTTGCAGGTGGTCTAGGTATTATCTAAGAAAAAAAAACTGAAAATTTTATTCATACAAGCCTACATAGGTACTCGTATTATGTTTCTTAAAGTCCTGCCGTTTACGAATTTTGCGACATAGTTAAGTATTCATTTTATTCATAGATGTCCCACTGCTGGGAAAAGGGCTCCTCTAAAATCGGATTCTTTTTTTTTCTTTACTTAACAAATTGCTATAATAAACTGTAAAAAAGTACCTACTCGATAGGTATTGTAAGAAACCACATTAATTTGTTACAGTACCTATCCAAATAAACGTAGAACGTACACAGTATGAGTATCTAAATAAACGCAGACCGCATACATGCAGATATATTATAATCTACAGATACATACCTATTACACGAAAACGAACGATTCTATTGTTGGTTGTATCGTGCGGTCGCTTTGTGTTGATATCTAGGTACATATACTATGTGTAGAGTGAGGTAGTAAGTAGGTAGGTACATTGACTACGAGGGGTCATGCATCGAGCGAGTGCAATGGAACGAAGTTGTGAATGGCGTGCGAGTAGTGGGGAGAGAAGGGGGGAGGATGCGCGCGCGGGGCGCCTGCTGGCGTCGCCGTGCGCTGCGCCGCGCGCCGCGTTCGTAGTGACGAGGGCGCGGATGATGTCATCTCCGGAGCTCCGCCATTTTGTATCCAATGATGTTCGAATAATGCTACGTTCCCAACTACTCTCAATTTATTGTTACGTTGAACGTCCAATAGAAGTTTCAACGTGCCCTCTCACTTTTACTGAAATTTTTTAAATCATGTTTAAATGAATGAAAAAACGGGGTCGGATGTAGGAGCTGATTTGCCGACTGAGGTTAGACCGACTTGCCGATGACGATAGTGAAAAAAGCTGACTAATCGGCAAAGCCGATCTTTTTTGTCGGGAGAGTTCTGGAGCTATCGGCAATATCAGTAGAGTTTAATTTAATGTACTGAATGAAGTACATACCTACTCGTACATTAAATTAGTAGTAGAAGATTCGTTCGCATTGTTAAATGCACTCGAAAGGTCTGCGGTCACCGAAAGACAAATTTTGTTTTTGCGTTCCCTTAGCGGAACAACTCTCACTTTAAGACGTCATGAACTGAGCAATGTAACTCAGTGATGGGACGGAATTCGTCATGCTCAACAGAGTTGCGCTCTCACACCTACGAGACCAAAGGGCAGTTTAGTGCACATATCATGCAGACCATGCAATGCAACATCGACATGATAGTGGTAACTGGAACTTTTAAGGCTCATGAAGAAACAAATCTAAATGTTACTTCAGGTTACGCACAATTGTTGAAAAGTTATCTACATTGCTTTCGTACATTTTACGTGATGCCCGATTAAATAAACCGACAAAATAATCGAAAAATGCTGGAAATGGCTTCTGACGGTTGTCCTTTAATACCCTGGCTACTGTATAGGAAATATTTTCGATGTGCAAAAACGATTTTTCAACAGATTTACTACAAGTTACAATAAACCAGTAAGGTGTTTTTAAGGAAAATAAAGTGTACGTTTGTTTACCAGCTGGTTTTCTTTACATGTGTATTAGAAAAACCACGTTTATTTATTTATAAATGAAATAAGAATTATACCTGGAGTATTTATCATAGATGTTCTCGCTTTTGTGGAAATACAAGGACTATGTAGGGGCTATCACTATAGTTAATATTTAAGGATGCTAGTTTATGTTAGGTTATTGGAGTTAAAAGCAGATTGTTGTAAACAATGGTTATGTCGCTTCTCGCAGCCGGTCATCAAAAGTACTCATCAGTGGGCTACCCCTGCACGTTCGCTTCGACAACATCGAGCCGCTGCTCTCACAGTACGGCAACGTACAACATTGCGACAAAGCGAACTCACGCGACGCCAACACCCAGGCCGTGTTCATCACGTTTGAAACTCCGGAGCAGGCGCAGCAGTGAGTATGATTGTGTCTGATTGAGGGTTCTCTTGGGTGTGCTGTTAGGTGGCACTGTCTGCTTCGGTTCCAGCTTTCCTCTTATCTCTCGCATCTGTATTTCGGCGTTCGCATGATGATTTTTAGTGACATGTTTTGCTTTAGTTATTACTACTTATTTGCTTTTTTGCTTTTCAGGTTGCACTGAAGGTATAATGTTAAACTGTTTCTTTCTCTCTTCTGTCTGCCGTGACCCCCGTCTAGCCGTTTCATAATTGTTAATTTATTAAAGAAACACCTATGACCTCGATAGTTCATGGCGTTGAGTTTTGTTTTTTATTCAAGTGCATTATGAGTAAAATTAACTCTTTCCCTCACTTTGTTTTCGTTTGCACTGATTTAATTTTAATCAATTCTGAGAATTTGCTTTTCATATTAAAGTCATAGCATGGTTGCTTTTGAGTGATTGGCGTGCTGTTATTGGGCGTTATTTTTATTTAACACGAACGCGTAACTTGTTACAGAGCCATCAATGGGCTAAATGGGTGCGAACTGGAGGGAAGTCGGATGAAGGTAGAAGCGGCGGAGCAGAACAGCCGTGGTGGCAGGCGCGGTCGCCCCGGCGGCGGCCGTGGCGGCGGCGGTGCCACTGGCGGCGGCTCGCGTCCCACCGACTTCCCGCTGCGGCTGCTCGTGCAGAGTGACATGGTCGGCGCCATCATCGGCCGCCAGGGTAGCACCATCCGCCTCATCACACAGCAGAGTCGCGCTCGCGTTGATGTCCACCGCAAGGACAACGTTGGCTCTCTCGAGAAGGCCATCACCATATATGGCAATCCCGAGAACTGCACCAATGCATGCAAAAGAATACTGGAGGTCATGCAACAGGAGGCCAACAACACCAACAAGGGGTAATAACATCATTAGGCGTTTTCTTTTTAAAAATATTAAAATAAAATATTCGACGATTAAATTAATAATTCTGTATCTGTAACTAACATATTTTCACTATTGTTTTCAGTGAGATCTGCCTCAAAATTTTGGCTCACAACAACCTAATTGGCCGTATCATTGGTAAGGGCGGTAACACCATCAAGAGAATTATGCAAGAAACTGATACAAAGATTACCGTCTCTTCTATCAATGATATCAACAGCTTCAACCTGGAGCGGATCATCACCGTCAAAGGCACCATTGAAAATATGGCTAAAGCGGAGTCACAAATTTCAGCTAAATTACGCCAGAGCTATGAAAGCGATTTACAGGTAATTTGGCACTCGCTACTAAATAGTAACTACATAATAGGTTACTTGATCAAAGCTTAAATTTTATAAATATATCTGTTATTGGTGTTATAGATGCTGGCGCCACAAAGCATTATGTTCCCGGGGTTGCATCCTATGGCCATGATGTCCACTGGTCGTGGATTCTGCGGTGCTCCCCCGCCGTTCCCGCCGCCTATATACGCTCCTCTGCCGGGCCAAGGCGGCGCACAGCAGGGAGCCGGTGACTCACAGGTACTAAATTTTACAATCCCACGGAACTCTTATTATGTTTGACGCCTTCTATTTCACATTTAGCCATAGTGCTATTTCGTTTCTGAGAACAGTCGGAACACGCGAAAATATTGGAATTTCTAGTTGTCATACTCACATTTAAGTGATGACTGTGGACTGCCAAAGATTATAAAAAAAATATGCATTGATTTTTCGTTATCAACTACATACAAGCTTCATAAAAGTCTTTTCTGCTATAGGAAACTACATACTTATACATCCCAAATAATGCTGTGGGCGCGATTATTGGCACCAAGGGCTTGCACATTCGCAACATTATTCGATTCAGCAACGCTTCTGTGAAGATCGCTCCATTGGAGCAAGATAAGCAGGGAGAGAACCAAAGCAATCCTCAGCAGGAGCGTAAGGTCACCATAGTTGGCAGCCCTGAGGCTCAGTGGAAGGTATGTACATACCGGTATCATTTTGATGTTTATTATAATATAGTGCATTGAACATGCTGGACACAAAATTAATTACATACAATTTACATTTACAGGCTCAATATCTCATCTTCGAGAAGATGCGAGAAGAAGGATTCATGTCTGGTTCGGATGATGTGCGGCTGACAGTGGAGATAGTGGTCGCTTCGTCTCAGGTCGGCCGCATTATCGGCAAGGGAGGTCAGAATGTACGAGAGCTGCAGCGCGTCACCGGCTCTCTGATCAAACTGCCCGAGCAGCCGCAGCAACAGCAGGGAGGCGGGCAGGCGCAGGATCACGATACAACGGTGCACATCGTCGGCCCCTTCTATAGCGTTCAGGTATGAATACAATAGTTCTTACACATACTTTCTTTTGAAAAAGGTGGTATGTCAGAAGTTTGCTTTTGTTAAAATGCTGGAATTTTGTATAAAATTGGAAAGTTAAACTGATCGTAAACGAATAAAGGTAAATGAAATGTAAATAAGAAAACGTATGAAATTTCCAGAATTCTGTAACAAAAGGATTTTTTGTTTCCATGTTTAGGAATAATGTGGTGTATTTAATATGAAATAAATGGCCAAGCGAAATTAATAGAACGGTATTTTACTGTGTAAGATGTATACATGTAGTTACGAGTCCAAATTTATTATTTATTTATAAGCAAATATAATATAAGAAGAAATGGTGTCGCGACATACGGTCTAAATATCGAAAAGATAAGTATATGGTTTTACTAATAGCTGGCGCGCAATGCGATGCAATAGTTAGTGTAAACTTGATTTTGATTTAAAATAACACGACTCACTGTGGCATAATAAGATATTTACGTTTTGTAGCGGCCGCCTGAAGCGGGATGAAACATTAGCGAGACACTGCCTGTCTAAGGATACAATCCTCAGTGTGAGCCAATGAAATGGCACCACACCATGGCCATGCCAAGTTATTTTATGCCTTTGACGCTAAACAATAGGTGAGTTATCCCAGTTTTAACGTAAATAAATTCTTATTGATGTTATGGCGAATGTTGTTAAGATTGTCAATAAAGTTTATTTCATGAAACTTCTTTAATTTATCTGCTTCGCCTTTTAATTAATAATGGACTATGTAACTACATGTATATGTACTGAACAGAACTGACGGGGTAGTGTGTATTGGTCTTTTGAATATAATGTAAGGCAAAGCGATTTTTATACGAATTAGTTGTGATATAATGCGATGTTATACAATATTTGCAAAGGTAATTAGTTTTAAGCTGCGTATTTGAAATAAATGTCATCGTGCAAAAACTTGAATAAACTATTATTTATTGAAAAAGTGAATAGTATATAAAGACTCGCGCGAATGTGATTATCGTTTAGTAGTGGTACGCTTAACAGTTCCTGTGTATTTTATCAGTCGGCGCAGCGACGCATTCGTGCCATGGTTGCGCAGGCGAGCGCGCCGGGCCGCCGCCGCGCCGCGCAGCCGCCGCCCCCGGTGCAGCAGTAAACTGCCTCCGCATCTCCAGGAACCCCGCGCGCCCTCCAGCACCTCTCACCCTCGCAACACCTCGGCTCGGCAGCCTGTCCGCGAGCGGGCACGGCGTCGACACGGTTACAGTCACCACCTGCCAGTGCCGTCGTACTGACGCACTTCACTAGACTAGCTTCACCTGCACATTTGCGTTGCACCTAACGTAGACCGTGCCGTAACACTTGGCCCGAACACTGCGCAGGCAGGCTGTCGAGTTGATCTATTTGTGTCCATGTTGTTGTTGACATAATTCTATTATTGTAGTGAATTGTAATTAAATTTATTGATAAATCCATATTTTATCCCGGGAATTATATATGTTGATGATTAATATTTGAATATATATATTCTACATATATATAATATTATTCATATACACAATTTTTTTAATAATAACGTGATTGTTAGGTTGTTTTCATACCATGTTATTCTGCTACAAAGTAAAGAGTTGTCATAGATTGCAATAGTTAATGATTATGTTCTGTAAACTGTTTACAAATGTTAATAGCAGTTTCTATAGTATCGTACCGTTTCTATATACAAACAAGAAGTTCAAAATATGTTTTTGTTATAAAGTAATAGTTTAATCTGTTAAAATCACTGCACCATACTGTTAATGTAATTTTTGAAGGGTGTGTGGGATACAACTACTAGGATTGGAAATTACACGACTTTGCTTTAACGAGGAGGCTCATTGGACAAACGGCTTTGCAAAGTATATTGTAAGAATATTTCTTAAAAACGATACACGGAATTTCTGCATGCATGCTGTTGAGAATGTGTCGTACAATGGTATCTATTGAACTGATGTGTGTGTTGGGTGATAAGTAACTAATCCAAAGAGTGAACGCCGATCGTGTGTCGAATCGGCCTGACGTAGTGACGAGCCTTGACTTGACTAAGCGCGGCGCGGCAGGGGACATGAGCCCTGCGCCCGCGCCTGCGCGGATCTCCTACCAATGATGATATGGAGACGATGATCTACCTAATTATGATGGACAAATATTTTTGATATAATAGTAATTGTTGGAGAGTAAGGAGTAAACTTATGAGTTTTAATTTGTAAGTAACATTTGTTGATCGTTTTCTTTGTAATTTTGTCTTTGTTAGCTTTATAATGTTTTCTTGTATTGAAAATGTAATTCAAAAGTTTCGACATTGAACGATACCGTAGCGTTTAATGGTGCGTGTGTAAATGTCGCGTCGGTCGTATTGTTCAGTTCTATCGTGATATGTTTTATTATTCAATTGTGCGATTTGCGTTATCATTGTGCCAAGTGAGATAATTTAAACTATGAGAGATTAAGATTAAGTGAATAATATCAAAATTAATTAAAAGCTTAGATATTTATATGTATAATGTGATAATATATGGAAGTTTTGGCAAAAATGTTACTAAGAATGTTTTACATTCTTATTTCCATTTTCTCATTTTTTAGGTTAGATTATAATAAAATTATAAATTGTAAGTCGTGAGGCGGTGGCGACGGGCGCGGTGGCGCACGGCTGTCTAGCGCGCGGCCCGCCGGCGCACGCGCCTCACTAGCTGATGACCCGATACTTCAACACTTGTCTCTTAACATCTGGTCACGTCTATTCCGTGTCCCAAATGCATTAAAATAATTTTCAATTCATTACAGTTTAATGGCGTAATCTTCTCAGTTGCGCACACATGCAGTGTGTCAGTGCTGAATGTAAAGGGTACAACATGCATGCTTACTTATGTTACATATGTGAGATTACCTAATAACTCTTCAGCAAGACAAAGTTCTGCAGAACGCTACGCTGCTTTTTCCCCGCGTTTAGTTTCTGTGACGGACTTACATCCAGTTATAGATGTACGCCATCACATTAACTTGGGTACCAAACCTTTGTGTTTTATAAGGGTTCACTATAATGTCACCTTATGACTTTGCTTTGTTACACTGTTATTAGGTAATAAAACTAGTGACATTTTGCATTTAGTTTATTCAGAAAGAAAATGTTTAGATCTTCCGATAGAGCTCTATTTCCAATTTCCCCATCAGCCCCTGCTGACAAATTATTTAGTCGCCACATCTATGCACCCACCCGTCACTTCTTTCATGTAATGTGCATGTTATTGCCTCCCTGATTTATCTATTACTCTATGCATTTGAGGAGAAGTTCAAGCCCTGAATAATAACCGACCAGTATTACAAGCATAATAAGCAAAGTTTAAATTATTGTCAGTTTACTATCGGAAGATATCCTGTCGAACCATATGCTCGCACCAATATCAAAGATCTAGGTCGGAACATGGTTGAAGTACAGTAGTCTTTGATAATTGGTACGACCTTGCTTTATTGTAAAATCTTGTTTGTTTTTTTTTGCTTTATTTTATTATGAATAAATTCTTTGTGGTGAATTATAATTTTCTAATGAACCCCCAATACGTCACATTATGTGATGGTATATTAATTTCTTGCAATTTTGTATTGCTTCCACATATTATTGAAAATAATCTCACATTTGGCAAATAACTCCTTTAGTCAGTCGGAAAACAACGTGCTGTAGGTGCTTTATATTCAACGATAAACTAAGAAAGTACGAGCCGTGAATGAATACAATAGGGTATTTTACTGCATAAATAAATTGAAAATATGTTTAGTTCGTTAGTCAGAATATTGAAAAATAATGGACACGTATTTTTTGTTTTTAGAATTCAATGAATATTGACAAAGCTATAACGCTTCTAAATTCGGGAGTGGGGGCTTGTGACGTCATAATGCTTGTAATATTGTACCGACCGAGTGACGTTTTGTGATTTTTAGAAGCGTTGTATCTTCGTCAATTTTGGTTTACGTAACAAAAGAAAAAATACGGGTGTACAATTTTTTTATAGTCTATATTTCGAACTAATAAAGTTTTTTGAGTAAAATAGCCTATTATGTCGCCGTTATAATTTTATGATTTACTTTTACACTCCTTAATATCATAGTTTCATGAGTCTACATTTTATTCTATTGAAATATATACTGCCATGTTACATACTATTAATAAGCCTCTCCTTAAATTAGTTACTGTTAATAATTATTGTAACAGAGATATCGTTGTTATATTACAAAAATACATTATAATATTTATATTTACATTTATAAAAGTAAACTAATCGTAAACTTATAACGGCTTAATTTTAATGTGACAAATCCGTCTATTATGATTAACAGTACATTTATGTAGTACGAGAGTATTCACAAGATTTTTATTGTACGTGAGTTCCTTTACACGCTACGGATGATGTGTGCTCTTCTATAGAGAACGCACATGAAGCCATTATGTAAATAACGTACGACATTTTAGAAAACGGACTTCATTTTTACAAACATATCAGGAAGAATAAACTGCCTATGATCAGAGAGCAGTGAGAGTCCACATACTGACACCCGCCACGCACGTGGTGGCGTGCAGACGCAACACAGTGCGAACACTAATGATTGGGCCACGATTAAAGTTTTTAAGAAATGAGTGTTTAGTGATTAGAAAGTCGTGCGAATGAGCGCACGCGTCGCTAACTTTGTTACTCTCCACAATAGCTGTATCACTTAAAACTGATAAGCCAGGAAATAAGGCAGTGCATAAAGTACCAATACTAACTATATCTACGTTTTACAATACATGATGAGTTTACTATAAGGGCTCTGAATTTATTATTAAAATGAATATGAATGTCTGATGCTAGGAGAAGTGTTAACGCGCTTATTAGCGTGTATTATATTGTCAGGATACTAAGAAGAGTCCTATGATATCGGCAAAAATAATTTTACATTCCATAATTCACGAAATAACACCTATTGCTGAAAGACCGACCACCTGCAATTGAGTATTTTAGAAATTTTACTAAATTATTATAATAATTTCGCATTCAATGTTATTACTTATTATACGGTACGAGTGAAAAAATATATGTGTAGATGTATGCAAGCTAAATATTGTTTCGCTAAAAAAAATTGTATGCATTATCGATATTTGAATGTCTTGAATTAATGTTAGAATTCATATTGGTGTAACATTTCCGCTCGATGTTAGAATAAATAATATTTTCTGGAAAGAGAAATTGGCTTGTATTATGTGTTCAATATCGGTCGACTACAGCTGGAGCTAGTTGATCGACTATTGTTCGACGCACAGACAGCCAGATTCCGCTTGCATCGGCTACCAGAATGGAATATAATAAACAGTTACTTTCACTGCGACAGGAAGAGTGTACATATAGGCATGTTGTTTATTCCTTCCAATGTAAGCAAGAGAGGGTACATTATGATTTGTAATGTTAGGATGCAGAAATAGTTTTAGTTGATTATTATTGTATCGTTGCGAAGTAGTTTAAGTTGATGTAGGCGCGGGCGGCGCGCGGCCACGAGACTGAACTACACCCCTGCCGCCGCGCCCCCGCGCCCATTACTTACATATTGTCATTGTCGCTATTATCATTCTTGTTTGATGGTTCTACTGTTATTTACATTACATTATAATTCTTTCTCGTGTGTGTAACCACTATTTTGTGTATTTACGTGTGAAAGGATCGATTTCATTTAATGTGCATGATTGTAATTTTGGATTTCATCTAATATGTATGAAAATATTTACTGAATAATTATTACGCCGAATAATAATTATTAAAACATTTTCATTTTAAGATGAAAACTTCGAGCGCACATTGCATTATTATTTTTTCAATTACTTGTTAATTTTACTTAGTGGGGAAATGGAGCACTCATTCTGTTGTTCGTATGTTACAATCCCCTCCAGTGTATGCTATTGAAGTTTACCGAGTCTATAGTAATAGTGTTTATGTATGTCGTATGTATTTATGTACCTTGCTGGAGCATGTATATCAGTGTGTAGCGTGGTCGCGTGGCGGCCGGGCGGGTGTAGGAGCACGTCGCACAGGGTCGGGGGCGCCACCGCCCGGCCAGACTCGTTTCGTGTCGTCGCGTCTCGTCCCGCCCGCCATGTGATAAATATATTATAAAATAACGGGCGTACATACGCGATCTCATGAGGCGGGACCCACAGTATGCGTTATTTTTGTTTAGGTATAGAGAAGCTGTTGTTGTTGCTTCTCAAATGAATGTATCAAGGTCCAATATTCATTGATATATTGTTTTTTTTTTCACTATTAAAGCAAGACAGGACATACATAGTTCACCGCATTTTCTTTAAATTTTTACTGTTATTTTTAGAACCATTTTATAATTGGTATAAGTTCTGAAACTAATAACTACCTCAATATTACTAAATGAATATGATAATTATCTTTGTGCATGTTTTTTGGGAACTGAATTTAAAAGAATACGAAAATTCAATATAGTATAAGATTGCTATTTTAAACATAGTAACAGAAAGTTGTCAAAATTAGGTTTCTTAACGTAATAAAACTGGTGAAATTTGATTTTGTGTTTTTATTTGTGTCGCCCTCGTTCCTCAACACATTTTTATCCTACGAATAATTGCCATATTCTGGTACTATAGTCAACGGGGACAAAGAGGCTTTGCCTTGCATTAGGTTGTGTAGTTTTTGATTTTGTATTGCTTAAGTATATACTACTCATGAAAAATATAAGTTTCCGACCTCAAGGAGTGCGTCTGCCGCCATATCTCATTGAAGGGGCCCAAATTCTGTTCTTTTTCACATAATGCTTTGAAAAAAATGTCCTAAGTGTCTAAACACACTATGCCGAAGTTACGCGACCGAAGTTCAGCACAATTACGCCTGCAATGCTATTTGAATTACTGACGACACACTATGCCAAAATTACGTCGCATCATAGCGTACAGCCTAACTTCGGTCGGGCGTAAGTTCAGCGGCAACTTAGTGCGAGTCCACACGGCGCGTTGCGTCAGCGTTGCGTCGACGCAGCGCTGCCGTTGCGTTGTTTTACATACAGGTGTTCACACGGCGCGCTGCGTGCGTCGTCGAACGCACACATGACGGACAGCAGCCCCCGAGACGAAGCGGGAGGGGGTGTACTCATTGCGGCGACGGAGAGGCAGCGCTCAGTTGCTTGTGCGTTGATAGGGAGGATACACGCAAGCTCATTTCATTTTTTACCTACGTACTTTGTACGTACGTAAAAATGCTTGCTGCAACTGTGCGTCGACCGAACGTTAAGACTGCGTCGTAGTAACGCTGCGACGACGCAGCGCCTGTGTGGCCGGCTATGCGTCAAAATTATTTGCGTTGCGACGACGCAACGCGCCGTGTGGACGTTCGCTTATTCTGTGACCACACATTATACGCGACCGAATTTCGGTTAGATTACCGACGAAGATCCGGGGGCGGGGAGCAGCAGGGAGCCGTCAGCGCCGAATTTCTGCCGCATTAGTTCGGCTCTTATGGTGTGTCATATCAGGCAAATACGTCGGAACGTAAAATCAGCCGCCGAACTTCGGTCGCGTAACTTCGGCATAGTGTGTTTAGACACTAAGAGAAGTTTCCCTTTAACCGCCCGACTCGCGTAAATACCTATGTGACAAATATTAGGTCTTAAGGTCGAAAACTTACATTTTTCATGAGTAGCATATACTTGAGTAATACAAATAAAAAAAACCCTTCCATTTGACACCACCAAAACGACACCACCGGTGGCGTCGTATGGAATCTCTAGTCCATATGACACCACCGACTATTAGTGAGGTTACATACAAAGTTGTTGATATGAAAACTCCAAGTTCAAGCAGTTTCATTAATGAAATTAATCAGTTTCATTAATTACTAGCTTCCGCCCGCGACTGCGTCCGCGCGGATGTCGGTCTTCGCGTGGATGGTTTATTTCCCCATTTTGAGTAACTCTGACAATGACATCTTATAAATATTACGGCGCTGAATCCACTGCGGGTAATGCAACGTGTGTTCGCGGTTCTACAGAACAACGTCGTGTACGTTACCCCAGCCAGATGTTGTCGAAAATGGTCATTTGAATCATCTAGATAATTAGTTGTGCGGCTTCTGTAATTGTTGCGCACATTTTTAAATTTGTTGCGCTTATAGTTTTTTAATTATTTCACAAAAACATTTCCTGCTGGCATAACGTTACTCCAGCCAGACCTTTTTCTTTCTAATGGGAATATTTAAATAAGTACTAGCTATAAAATTAGTAGTCTAGATGAAGTAAATGTTGTGCCTTGTTTTGTATTCGTTCTTTCTTCGGTTGCAAAGTTATTCGAGATTTTGCTGGGGTAACGTTTTTGGTTTTGCTAGATCTTTGAAACGGTTAAGCGGATTCTTATCATATTTTGTACAAGACTTCTTAGGAATAAGTTTAAATTAGTTGTGTAATAAAAAAACCAAAATAATACATAGCTTAAAGGTTATTTAATTAAATAGAAAAACACTTAAATTGGTCCCAGCACTCTCAATAAGAGGTGTAAAGACTTACTTTAAACATTATTTTGAAGCTTGTAACTGCCTTCAAATGTATGTGAAGTTTCATTAGTATCCTGTAAGTATTTAACAAGTTATGATGATATTCAGTTCTTCACGAGCACGGTCTTGATGCGCGCGGTGTTATTTGGCCACTGGATTGGATATATGAACTGAATGTTATGTCAATTATTAGTTGTTTAGTTCAGTTGTATATCAGTAAAATTTCAGCTCAGTACATTGGATAATTAATGAGATAATACGATTAAAGTCATTAGGAAGTGAATGACCGTGGTAACCCGACCAAGTTTAGGCACAGAATATATAATAGTACCTAAAGGTACAGAAGTATTACTCCCAAAAAGAAAACAAACAAATGTAAAATCTATGCTCGAAATAATAGAGTCCATTTTTACTTGCACCCGCATCACCCACCTACTTTTATAATAGCCTAAACTTCCCGTGCGCAAGCAGAAATGAACTGAATAGTGACGCGCGAGAGTTCATTTTAGTTTATCTGACGCCAACGACATTAAAAGGTTACTGTCGGTCAAGCTCAATAGGGTTGCGACTCGCGAGTTTGGGCACAGTTAGGTAGAAATACGTATTTTATGCATTGTTTAATTACATTATTAATTAACATAAATAATATATATCACTCCTCATTACCTCCTTATGTCCCTCAAGGAATTTTGTTTTTATCATCAGCCTATATCTTTTTCTGTTTCGTCATCGATTACTTCATATTCATATCGATTGGTAGCACAGAATGTTAACAGTAGGTAGCTACGACACCTTACGTGAGGAATAATATATACACCGTGACTTTTTAGTCGCCTTACAACGGCAGCCCAGTTCATGTATCCAATGACTAAAACACGTTTATAATATAAAATATGTATTTACGAGATTCAAAATTTAAAAATAAAATTAGGTAACTAGTCCTTATCATTTCATTCATTTCATTGTCACAGGCCCCGTGTTGCGTGTCTTTGTAGGTAAGTAGGTAAAAAAGTCGCGAAGAGAATTACGATCGCTGACCTTGAATGCGTAGTGTAGCCATTTTCTGAGTTTGAACGTGTCTAAACAATAACGTAAACATCTTCCTACTTTCTACCGATCATAATTCGACCTACCTACGTATTCAGCTTAGGTGAGTGAGAGTGATGTCAGGTTTGATATTCGTCTATTTTATTAATCTTGGTCGTCTTGTAGGCCAAATTTGTAACCTACCTAATCATACTGATCATGATTACTAGCCGGTACTTGAATGACATTAATAAGCACACCACAAGCAGGTAGATAGTTTTTTGATCATTATTAAATATGTACTACATAGATAAATATTCACTTTTTTCCTTACCTTTCGAAATCACGCGGTAGTGTGTGAAACGTGAGGCTCCTATCACTGTCATTATTTAAACAACCAAACTTTATGCAGTATTTTCTTTTCTTCATCATATACCTATATATTTTTTTAAACTTATGCGTAAATACAACCAAACACCAAACTTAAATATTATTTAAGTAAAAGCGTGCGTAGTGGGCGGCGCGCGGCAGCCGACTAAATGGCCACTACGAAGTGGCCCCCGCCAGTACTTGCAGTTTTATACCTACACCGCGGAGTGAGCCAGGCCTGGTTTAGGTGGTTTCGAAAAAGCGAAAACATTATGGTACCTTCTAAAATATGTAGGATAGTGTTACAAATTTATTACAGACATGTACACAAGTTTTAAAGAAAACCACATGATTATTAAATAATTTTTATTGACAGGTAAAATAATCATTTCAATTGTACTTTTAAAATATTATTAATAAACTTATACATAAAAACAATCACTGATAAAAATTCGTCGTACGGTCATTCACTTCCTAATGACTTTAATCGTATTATCTCATTAATTATCCAATGTACTGAGCTGAAATTTTACTGATATACAACTGAACTAAACAACTAATAATTGACATAACATTCAGTTCATATATCCAATCCAGTGGCCAAATAACACCGCGCGCATCAAGACCGTGCTCGTGAAGAACTGAATATCATCATAACTTGTTAAATACTTACAGGATACTAATGAAACTTCACATACATTTGAAGGCAGTTACAAGCTTCAAAATAATGTTTAAAGTAAGTCTTTAGACCTCTTATTGAGAGTGCTGGGACCAATTTAAGTGTTTTTCTATTTAATTAAATAACCTTTAAGCTATGTATTATTTTGGTTTTTTTATTGCACAACTAATTTAAACTTATTCCTAAGAAGTCTTGTACAAAATATGATAAGAATCCGCTTAACCGTTTCAAAGATCTAGCAAAACCAAAAACGTTACCCCAGCAAAATCTCGAATAACTTTGCAACCGAAGAAAGAACGAATACAAAACAAGGCACAACATTTACTTCATCTAGACTACTAATTTTATAGCTAGTACTTATTTAAATAATCCCATTAGAAAGAAAAAGGTCTGGCTGGAGTAACGTTACGCCAGCAGGAAATGTTTTTGTGAAATAATTAAAAAACTATAAGCGCAACAAATTTAAAAATGTGCGCAACAATTACAGAAGCCGCACAACTATTTATCTATATGATTCAAATGACCATTTTCGACAACATCTGGCTGGGGTAACGTACACAACAACGTCTATGAATAAAACTGAAAAATAAGATTTTCTACGTATTTTTCCAGGATAAAAAGTATCCTATGTTATGCCCAGGATAATAAGGAATAATTATACCAAGTTTCATCGAAATCGAACCGTTAGTTTTCACGTGATGCCTGCACAAACAGACAGACAGACAGACAAAATTTTTTTTAATCATATATTTGGGTTTGGTATCGATCCAGCAACACCCCCCGCTATTTATTTTTTCAATATTTTCAATGTACAGAGTTGACCCTTCTACAGATTTATTTTTTTTATTTATTTTTTAGTAATAGATTTTTTTTCAATTAATGATCGTTTAACTATAGATAACTTTAAATAATGAATTGGGAGCTGTTTGTCAAAAACACGCGTTTCTGGACATTACTAGGGTGGTGTCATATGGACTAGATTCCATACGACACCACCGGTGGTGTCGTTTTGGTGGTGTCAAGTGGAAGAAAGGAAAAAAACTACCCCTCCTTTTGTAGGGCAAAATTATACCCGTTGACTGGACTACTATGCGGTCCAAATAAGGAGAGCTTCTTATGCCGTCATATCTGTCAAATCGTAAAAGTTGTATAGGGACAGCAAAAAAGTTACCGGGATAATAAAACACCATTGTTCATTTTATATTATTGTGTGTTTAGTTTTATTATTTAACATTGCCACAGTCAGTGAGACATTTGAGTAAGCATGACATATTCTCAACCACCAGGGTAATTCACGTCAATGAAAGACGTGGATATCTAATCATTGAAAGCTCTGAAGTACATGGTACTCACACAATGCTTGCTATTGGTCAGGACAGGCCTGTTGGTCTAGTGGTTAGTGACCCTGACTGCTATGCCGGAGGTCGTGGGTTCGATTCCCACCCAGGACAAATGTTTGTGTGATGAGCACGATCATTTGTTCTGGGTCTGGGTGTAATTTATCTATAATATGTATGTTTTTAGAAATATATAAGTATGTTTATCAGTTGTCTAGTACCCATAACACAAGCTCTGCTTAGCTTGGGACTAGATGGCGTTGTGTGGTAGTTGTGGAATATTATTATTAAACTATATAATACTAGAAAGATTGACTCTTACAATGCAAAGATCGTTATAGAATCTTCATCGGCTCCGACAATAGTACCCGAAGTTTGTGCTTATTCCTAGTATTAAAGTTATGGATATTACAATTTTTACTGTACAGATGAATGTTTAGCCTGATATATAAAATGTTGGCAAATATGTACTGTGAAGCCACTGCGAGGTGGTAATTTTGATAAATAATATTGAAAACTAATATGTACAAAGTAATTATTTTGTTAGGTTACGTGTACTTTCGAAGTGTCGTATTTTACTAATTCATAAATTCGGTGGAAAAGAACCAGAGATGTGCTATGCTATCGATACATCGCATATACTTACTCGAAGCTCGACCTGCGAATGTTCCTAGCGCAGCTACTTTACGGCGGCGCATCTTCATAGCACATCTTACTCGCACCGCTACATAGCGCAGCATCAGTAGAACGGTCACAGTTTCGTAGCTCAGCTTTTACATTCTCGCAGCACAGCTACATAGCACATTTCTGGTGGAAAGGCACCCTAATCCTTTCACAGGATAGATAGGATACACATGTCGACGAGCTTACGTTTGAGGGAGATGGGAAGAAGTCCCTTCATTGACCAGTACTTTCTCCAGACATTTTCGACTCGACGGTCAACCTCTTTGTCCTGTCTATTGTGGAAGGAAACTAGCTGGTCCAGGTAGATAATTATACTCTTCGACATTTTGTATTTCCTGCCCATGTAAGCCAATATAGCTATGTGACTGCATTGCTCATTATTTTCGCCTTTGACCGATTCATCGTCAATCCAACCTCAAGACTTGCTATGCTTAGGTCTTGAAGCACTTGTTGCAGCTTGCCTGCCACAGATGCAAATGATTTAGTAGTAGCCAGATGTTGACACAGGACTAACGAAATCTCTTTGGCATTAGACGTCACAAGCGAGGCGACCAATCATGGCGCGTTTGTATTCACGTCAGTCTTGTTCAAATTTTATCAGTTTTAAATTGTTCAAAATAAATGTTTAAAAAAGAATTAAGAATTTTTCGCTTCGATTAATATTATTATTCATGTTAGACTTCTAAAATATATTTAAAAAAATAATATTTTTTTTTAATTCAAATACCGTCACACCCACGGTCATACACCTACAGTCACTATAGTATGCCCATAAGTTTCGTGTACAGGGTTCATTATTTACTAGTTTGTACCACAGAGGGTGCTTTCTGGGTGAAAATGACAAAAGGCGTTGTTTTCAGGAAATGGTATAGGGATTCTGGAACTGTGTTGTAAAAAGATTTTCATGGTTGTACTTTTCTTTTTCTTTTTGGTAGTGGTATACGTGGTAGTGATCTCCGTAATATTCGGCTCTGTATCATCTTTTTCATTGCCCTCGATTTCTTTTCGCAATTCTTCGGCGATTTCATCCATCTCGACATGGGCTGGAGTAATTGATTGGTTGGTGGTTGCATTCGCTTCATAAGCCGTGACAGTCATTACAACCGTGGCGGTCGTGGCAGATGTGTCAGGCGGGACAGACATGGCAGACGTGTCAGACGTGGCAGACGTGTCAGGCTGGTCAGACGTGTCAGGCTGGTCAGACGTAACAGGCGGGTCAGACGTGGCAGGCGTGGCAGACGAGTCAGGCGTGGCAGGCGTTTCTGTTTCTGCAGAATCGGCTTGACGCAGGTGGCTGACTTTGTTATGTTTCTTTTTATTCTTAGAAATGACTTTAGTTCTTGCTATCAAAGAGAGAATAAAATGTTATGTTCAAAATTCAGTACACAATCAATTTTAAAAATATCTTGAGGGAAAATATCTAAAAAAAGTGTAAAAAAGCTATGTTATTCTCTATATGAAATCTCATCGCTGGACTCTATGATGTGCTCTTCTACGAGACGGATTTGGGATATTTCATAAAAAATTGGAATGGACAATAAAATAGTTACCTATTGGTTTAGGCATTCGCTTATTATGTTGGACCCTTTTTCGATGTTTAGTTTTTAAGGTTGGCGGTAAATTGGGTTTTTTGGTTTTTGGTAAGAAACTATTTTTGGTGGTTTTAGCTGTCGATAAATGGGACTGATTCCTGGACTCAGCTGTCGCTAGCAAGGACTGATTGATAAAGTTGTCCATTCGTAGGATACGTTGTTCGGTCGTCGGAAGGATTGACGCAGATAAAGAGCTTGTTGAAGTGGCTGGCTCCTCCACGTGTAAAGGTGTTGCTTCGCTCGTAACTGGTGTTGGGCTAGATGTGGTTTGTGCTTGTGAAGTAGCTGAAACCACATATAATCGCAACTCGTCACAATTATTAGTAGGAAAGTTTTGTAGAACTTAACCAGTCATTATCTCTGAGTTAATGAGTGAGCGTGATGTCGACCTTCGGTGTGTCGCACAAGCGTTCATCACACATCCGTTTGTCGGTCTAGCGTATAGTACACACAAAAAAATCAAAAAGGCATGTTGACAGTATCAATTAACAAATCTGATTAGACTGTCCGCGTCAGTTAGGCTGGTTTTATTGTTACGCTTTTCGGCAGCGCCGTTGGAGCGCGTGCGTTCTGATATTCTGATGTATGGGGTATAGGTGGTAAAATGCGTTTCAAAGTCGCGCGCTTGAGCAGCGCCGTTCAATAAACGTACGCTCTTCGCCGGCGCTTCCGAATAGTGCGCCCCTCGTACGCTTCAACGGCCAGTATGCGTTTTAGAGAGAAGGCGTTGAGACGGACCGTAAGATATTTGTTTATTGACTGTCTAACGCAGCAGCTTTAAGCGCGCACTGTTATGAGCGCGCTGCCCAGAGACGCGTCTAGCGGCGTTACTATAAAATCAGCCTTAGACCCGCCTCTCATTGGAGACTTTTTTCACGAACAATTTTTGTCACGGATTCTCACCCTCGATGCACTCATTGAGAATCATTTTGTTTCCCGGTGCCTGTCACTGATACCAAAAGGAAGTAGGTTGATGGGGTTCTTCCCAGAGGTCAGATTTAATGGTCAAACTGTGATTTTTTTCTCTTTTGTTAAATTTATAAAATTAACAGCTGTGAAAACAACAGAAAAAAAAATACAATGACAGTAAAACCCGTTTTGCATTTTATTAGGCGTCTTACAATTTTACGCGCTGTTTCCTCGTGGTCATCCTATTACCAAAATGTAAAAGTCCTCCTGTATACGATCAAATATTTCATTGCATTAAATAGATTGAAACCGTTCTCTTTATGAATTAAAAAAATCTAGTTCTGTATCTAAGGGTGCTTTTATGAAGAAGCAGGTTCTCGGCGCAGACAAGTCGTCGCAACCGCCGATGAAACATGTTAACCATTACAACTTACAATTCATCGGACTACGATTTTTTACTTCATAAGAAAGGTGATATTGACTATCTTAAGAAGACATCACGGTCATGGAGCACCAAGGAAACTGAAGAAACAGGTTATTTTTTAAGCCAGTCAAATTCCTTCTCCTCCGCCAATATTACGAGAGAACATTTAAGGATTTTACAAAAATAAAAACAAAGATCCGCAAATAAAAATAAGTTATTTAAGTTTGGAAATGTTCTATCACCTACTGATATAGAACCACAGAAAAAATTCATTCACATACTTTTCATTATTCGTGATCAATTTACATTTATATTCATTTTGTGAACACTCTACACTGCAAATGCTTGACTCGCATGAATCGGTACCTATTGGTAGTCGACGCCGACCAGCATATTTTATATGCGACCGCATGAGATAACATGGGTTTAGTTTACCTGTATGCCGCCGACCTGTCTGCGCCGGGAACCTGCTTCTTTATAAAAGCACCCTTATGTAGGATTCATCATTCTGCTGATTCACATAAACATCTATGGGTAAAAACCTTGTGAAGTATGTAAGTGGTAGAAACATTTTTCGTTTTCAGTAGTACTTTATTTAAATTACGAGCTGATCTCACCAACGGGAAAAAAATCCCCTTGGACTGACTACTTGACCATGAATGTAACCACTGGGGAAAAGCCTTAAAAACGTGTAATCTAGTGCTTAAAGATAGAGCTACCCTGCTCTGACTATTGCAGACGTAAATGAAATTAATATAAATGAAGACAGAACAATTAAGTATTTGTAATCTGCAAGTAGTTGCTCCGGGTTTGGGTGTTTGTGTATGTGAGTTTCTATGTTTCTTTACGCACCCACGACACAGGACAAATTTAAAAAAATATAAATAAAAATATTATACCAGATGATTGTTATCTACCAAGTTTTATTATTCAGGTAATAAACAACGTGTTAGGTATAATTTGCTGTTAATTAGCAGCAGTTGTTCTGCTTGGATGCGGCTTACCTGTAGTGTCACCAAGGTGTTCACCAGTTGGCTCATTATTAAATCTTCGGAAATTCCCTGGAAGTTATAATTCTGTATAGTAATGTGAGAATTTTATTTTTGGCAAAATTATTTTTTCACCTCACAAGCTCGGATAGATTCTACTTATTTGTCATTTGAAACCTGCGAAACTGGATTTTATCCGCTAGCGTGCAAAGATTTTTCAAAATTCGAACACGTCTTCTGTTCAAATATTTTTTTCTACTTCATCCTTACAATAATCGCATTAGCCAGCACGACGACTGGAGTGAATAATAGCTTTCCGAGCCACTGGGTATCATATCGCTAACTTTCAAACTCCGGGCTCCTAGTTACTGAGGAATTCTATTAGAACAACCCAACAACTTTTTTGCCCAACTTGGGAATCGGACGAAGGACCCCACGCTCAGCAGCACCACAAGACCAAAACGAGGCAGTTGAATTATTAATACTCAATACTATTTAAGTTGTTTTTCTTTTACCTGCCATATCCTCGCTGTAGTGAGATGTAAAGTTGTATGTTGCGTTCGGGAGCAAAGTTATTTTGCGTCTCTAAACTTTGAAAACTTTGATATGCTCAGGATTCTATATTTGAACCGCTCGTTTCAAGTACTTGTAAAATTACCGAATTCTACTACTTGCGCCAAAAAACAATTTTGCAGCCTTGCATAACTAATAACTATTTCAAAATATCACCCAACAAATTCTAGCAACCTTTTTCAATAGGTACCAATGCGATGTTTGGAATTATTCTACTACGGAAATTACTTGGTAGTAAATTACCAAGGATAATATCATTAAGGCATTTCGTTTTTAATCGAGGTAATGATTTATTACAGCAAATAATCTTTGGACAATAAAAATTTGTAATTTAGTTTCTGAGAAAAGAAGACATTTTTTTCGCCGATTAGCTGTTTGTCGTAAAAACAACTTGTGGCAAATCGAGTCGGACAAGTTGGTTTACGAGGGGATTCCGCCATCCCTTTGAGAATGTTTTTTTTAAACCAGCCAAAAGTAGGAGCACCGTCAAGCCATAGTATAAAGAGGGGAAGTAGGCTATCTCCGGCCCAATCCGCGATATAATTGCATACGTTCTGAGGGTTGTTAGCTAAATTTTAATTCAGTGCCTATAAATAGGCAAGGGTCGGGAAATTGAATTTTTTACATGTATTGTCTGGGTAGTATTTGTGAGGTCGATTTTACCTTTTTTTTTTTTTTTTTTGAGTGGGGAAATCCTCACGGATACCCTCCGAGACCTGGGGCGAGCGGAGGGTTATGTCGGACTCAAACCGACTAAAAACCCACTATTCCTTCAAGTACCATTGGTTGGGGGCCCGGGATATATATGAATACATTCGCGCGCACCCCCAACTGGTATCGGCCCGCTATGCACAGCGGCCCCTATCTCCAAGTGCGATTTGTCCAACACCGCACGTTCTCCTTGTAGACGCGCAGTAATATATTGAAAACAGCGCGCCTCCTGATAGAGCCTGGCTGGTCGGGCGACGACCTAGCCCGAAGTTCGTCACCCGCAGGCCCCTATTTACGGTGGCCGGAGATCATTTAGCGCCCTTCGACGCCCGGCTGCTCTTCTGGTACGGGAAGAGTGAGATGCATGCTCTCTTTCCCGCTCTGCCGCTTCCTTAGCGTGCATCACTTCCTCACAAAACGAAGCGACGGCTTTCCACACATTTTCACTTCCGACAATAGATCTAACCACAGCCGGAAGTGAAAGATCGTTCGTACCAAGCACTGCGACCAGGTCACGGCGCTGCTGATCCCAAGCTGAACACTCTTCTAGAGTATGTTGTGCCGTGTCCTCGAAGCAGTCCACACAGTGATGGCAGGCGGGAGTCCGTTCCCGACCTATGCGACGCAGGTACTTCCCAAAGCATCCATGTCCCGTAAGCACCTGCGACAGCCGGAAGCTGAGGGCGCCATGTCGCCTTTTTAACCATTGTTCCATGACTGGTCTTACCGCCCTTATTGTGGCGAGTCCCCATCTGGGTTGCGCAAGTCTTTGCCTCCACTCGGCAACTAAAATTTGATGGAGCTCGGCTCTTCGTGCCTCAACATCTCGTGGGACCGGCCTCTGACCGCGCATTATCTCCGCCTTCTGCCAGCGATACATAGATGCTAGGATTTTTCCCTCCAGATCCCAAGGCGTTGAACCTGCCAAAAGAGTTGCAGCCTCGTATGAGATCGTACGGTATCCCCTAATTACCCTAACAGCCATCGCTCTTTGCGGTCTTCGTAGTACAACGACATTGCGTGCTTTCAAGGTGTCCGCCCATACTGGCGCCCCATAGAGGGCCATGGACCGCACGATCCCCACGTACAGCTTCCGGCAGGCGACGTTAGGCCCCCCCAAATTTGGTAGCAAACGAGCAAGAGCAGCTGCAGTTCTCATCAATCTGGGGACCAGCTGCTGAATGTGCGGCCCAAAATCCCATCGGCTGTCAAGGACGAGGCCGAGGTATTTCATAGTCAAACCAACACCAATGCGAACTCCTCCAACTACTATGTGTGAATCCCGTGGTGGCTTGTTCCGAGGTCCGTGGAAACAGAGGGCCTCTGATTTGTGTAAAGCCACCTCGAGACCCAAACGCCGGATTTTTGTAACGACCTGCGCAACCCCTGCTGTGGCTAGTATGGCTGCTTGTCTGTGCGTTTGCCCCCGAGCCGTTACAAGTGTATCATCGGCATAACACGTTACGCCAACGCCGTCGGGGAGTGCACCACGCAGCACCCAGTCATAGCCAACGTTCCAAAGCAACGGTCCCAGAACCGAGCCCTGTGGAACACCACACGTTGTGTCTCGCCGACGCCATCCTTCCCGGCCAGGGTATATCACGGCTCTCTCCATCAGATAATCCCCAATAATGCGCAACAGGCTGGCACACGATGATACACAAGTGCCCCCCTAATACAGCTCCAGGGCAAGGTGTTAAAGGCGTTTGCGATATCCAGAGATACCGCCAAGACGACCTCACCTTGTGCAATTGCTTCCTCTGCAAGAACTTTTACACGCATAATAGCGTCCACAGTGGACCGTCCTCGAGGTCGATTTTACCTAAACGATGATGAAACCTTTACTGATGAAAGAAACAGCGACGAGTCAGCAGACGGGCGGCGCGGGGCGATGATGAGCACGAGTAAACGGTGGGTTACTTATCAGTAACCTTTTTTTGATATAACCTTTTTTTGACGAAATAAGCCAACTTAGATGTAAGGAACAGCTGATATTTTTTTCTCGATTTCAGGCTCGGTTCCATAGTAAAAGTTCATAATGATGAGTACAATGAGCCCATAAGAGGTTGGCGTTAGTAATGTTACACGTTGTATACTAGTCACTTTTTTGTTTATTTTTAATAGGCATAATAGTATTTTTACACATAAAGGATCATATTTATTTTTTATTAATATAAACATTAATAATACAAACATATCTATTGAATCACACAATACGTTCTCCTGCGATTATTATCAAACATTTTTCAATCATTTAGCGTTGCCGAAAAGCCGTGACAAGCGAACCTCGTGCGTGCGGCGACGCATCGATACTGTGGCGCAGCTATAAGATAGTCAATATCACCTTTCTTATGAAGTAAGAAATTGTTTATATGAAGATAACCTTCTTCCCCTCTTTATACTATGGTCAAGCGGTGCTCGGTCGACAAACGAAGCGAGCCCTTATCTCCTTCATGTAAGATGTGTTATACAACCCTGCTGGCTTTATTTATTTTGAGTAAAATATTTGGCTACATTATACTCGTAATTGAAAAAATACTGTTTGTTGGTAGTTAAGTAATTGTTTAAATGTTCACTTGCTAAGCATTGGATTTGTGTTTTAATGATTTGGGAATACAGCCGAATTATAATTTAACAAATACACTGTATTTGCTAAATAATAATTTATGCCTATTTTTTAAGTGAAAACTTCTTTAGCGGCGTTGTGCACTTTTTAGGAATGGGTTAAAAATGTTAAACTCGCGTCTGGACTCTTGACCTGATCGTAAGACGGCGCAGGGCGCTTGCGCGAATGTTCGTGTGTGCTTATTACTATTCAAGTTTTCACTTCTGCGGCACTCCCAGAGTGTAACCCGTCGTTTCTTTACGTGGTAAAATTTACAAATGAGTCCACCCAGGGCAAGAAAAGGCAGGAGGGACTGTCGACTTGTACTGACTAAAATCCACGGTGTCCTTCAATAGCTCTTTACGTTACGGGGTCACTGTAACTCGTTAGTCCCGCGACCCCGGCAGGTTGATACTCTTTGGTCACAACGTGCCGTCGACCCGTGCATAGTCCATGGTTGGACAGCGAGTTGCCCATTACTCACCGCCCGCATGCCCGCGCTTACGGTGGCCGAAGATCGTCTTGTGACGTCCGTCTCAGTGGGCGTCTACCACTGCGGTTGGATTGTGAGGTGGACGCTGTCCTCTTCCTCACGCGTCCCGCCTCTTCCTTCGTTAGCATCACTGCTTCGCAGAAGAAGGCGACCACTTCCGGTCACCTGGGTGTCACCACCGCACTCGCAGTGGTGACACCCAGGCGTTTCTTCCTTCCTCATCCGACACAGGTACCTCGCGAAACTACCGTGTCCGGTGAGGACCTGGGTCAGGCGGTAGCTCAGGACGCCGTGACGCCTATCCAGCCACTCGTCAAAGAGGGGTCTTACCGCAGCTCGGAGAATTTTAGCAAAAGTGCTTGAGGCACACTGAAAACTGGCTCAATACTTCTTCAATGATACCTTAACACAGAAATGCAGAACTGGCTGAGAGAAAGTGGTTAAAGGTATATAGTATTATATATTTACGAGTGTAAAGGTTTTGAAGTACATCAAATACTTTATGGAACCAAAAAAATCGCATCTACGGCTGGCTTCGTTCATTATCAGTTTAACAATATAAACTTAAAGTATAGTTTCGGATACCTTCTAGCCATCCACGCCCAGTTGTAAAATTCATTCTGTATTCCTTAATCAGGCTGAGTAAGGGAGCTTTCTGATGACGCAACGCGACGCGTGCGACATAGAGTGGATTGCCAATTCAAATCGCACGTATATGCTAATGGAGCGATGCGATGTAGTTCGACCGTGAACTACGAAAATCAACTTTACTACTACGATATAAAGACACTGCCAATATATAATGGTTTCTGGTATTTGTTATGAATCAATCGATGCCATTCTGCATCGCGTCGCATCATGAGCAAGCTCGTTAAATGTCAGACTTACCACGACTAAAAGGAGCATCTGGAAAGTAGATACAGAAGTTTTACCTTATATAATAGTTTTTATATTATGTATAACTGTGGGTATAACATTCTAAAATAACATGTATAGGTAAACAGTGGGTCCAGTGTTTGAAGAACTTATTGAGAATTTAATAAACCACTTTCGCCTAAGACAGGATTTCAAGATCCTCGCTGGACCGCACTATTATCGTTTTATCACTAGTATTTTAAATACTGCGATTGTAAAAGAAAGATAAATAATAATATGTGGATCACGAAATGTTTTAAATTATTTACCTACATATCTGTACAAATAATGCGTTTAGGATAGATCTGCCGAGCGTATGTTTGCGGTGGCGCGTACTGATGGCCGCCAAGCCATCATGCCCATAGAAGCTACCTCGCTAACGCGCGGTGACAATAGCGTCCAGAACGCAAACCAATCAATAAGAATAGCTATGAGTCTATGCTAGTTCTTTTTACACTTACGTTATTTTAAAATATGTACTTTGCCACACGGATATCGGAAATGTATGTATTTCGTCATTGTATACACTTCCTAGAAAATGTATGTACTCGTAATTCCTAAAATCGCCCGGAATGTGTGAAACCTTACCAAACCGAACCTCGGGGTGCCCCTGACGTCTACTTTCAAAGGCGTCTGCAACTCTTGGGCACCACGACTTTCGGTTTGAAAAACCTGCAAAAAAAAGAAGTCCCGTGTAGCGGGGCTTCGTCGACCCTGCTTAGTTCAAAATGTTACTAAATCATAGCCATTGTCTAATTATCTGTGTTTTCGCGACATCCCTTGAATTTTTACGATAACAAATTATTCTACTACGGTATATGCAAATGCATGCCATATATGTATGTAGGTACGAGTAATCCCTACGTACAATGGAGCACGTTCAGCTTGCTATTTTATGTAACTTATGATTCAACTTAAGACCAGGTGCACAAATTAATGCTAACTTACCGTAATAATAATAATCAGGCATCATTCGTCGACGGCTGAGTCCTAAAAAATAGCTAAATTTTGTAATCTCAGAGTCACACCTAGTTTAGTTAGCTAACGCATACCTAGGCCACAAAAAAGTAGGTGGAAAATGGACTTCCAACAGCTGAATTGCGGATGCTTCATTTTGAATTATTCTCGACGCAACTTCCTGCGTATGATTCATTGACTTATGATGATTGACAGACATGGCGTAATTGTATAATTTGAGTCGATTCTCGTGGGGCGCCGTTGCAGCTGGCGTTTGCTTCGGCTGAATACTTTTCAAGTTGGCGTTTTTTATAGATAACTCAAGGATTAGTAATCACTAGTATGAATAAATATCAGCTGGGCGGTCAAAAAAACAAAACATTCAACTAAATATTTTACGAACCGGTCCGGTCCGTATCAAAATCTGTCAATCCAGCCATGGTGGCGCTTATTTGTTAATAGTGAACGTATCCTACACACTGTACTGTACTGATGTGTAACTCCTTAATCCTTACGGACATCTGTTCAGGAGCTTCTTTTTTCATTACTTAATGATTGATAAATATAGGTAATTAAGCGTCGAAGAGCTGCGAGCGCAATTTAAAATCCTATCATCTTTCCTATCAGAAGACTCGGAAGATAACAATGGTGAACTACTTAGGTGTCTATAAGTTAACTATCTTACTGTACGGGAATCTATAATTTAAATCCGAAAAGCTTCTTCGTCCTGGCGCAGAAGCGGCGGGCGGATAGCCCATAGGCATAGGAGGCCAGCTCGCATACGGTATTATCATAGGTACCGCAGGTTGCATATTAGGCTGCAGAGGTGGCTGCGAAGGTGGTGGCGAAGCCGGCGTCAAAAGAGGCGTCGAAACAACATCTTTGGATGACACAGCACTCGCTGGAAAAGAAGTTACTATCGAAGTAGGTATTGCCTACCAGCACGCGTAGCATGGCACTGTAGTAACAGGTTTTGTCGACGGAAGAAAAGACAAAATGACAGAACGTGGAAAGATTTTTACCCTTTTAAGCATGATGTTAAAATATAGAAAAAGAATGTTTCTATTCTTCAATGGTATACTTGACTTGTGCCATAATGTACAAAAAAAAAACAGCCAAATTGTACAGAATAACCATGAAATAACTTTTTCTATTCTTGGTAGAACAGGGATAGAAATGGTCATGCTACGAGTGCAGGTAACTATCTATATAGACTTGCGTCTTACTGAGTAAAGCTATGTAGCTAACAGGTAAATATTTAAATAACTAGAGCAGCCTTCATCTGAGATTGCCGTCAACATGGCAATCTAAATATTTGATAAGATTTCTGGATTTCAATCAATTTTTCAAATATAAAATATCCGGGGATCCGTAACAATTCCTATTTAAAAACCTGTACCTGTTACTTCTGTTCCATTCATCGCTACCGTGGAATTAAAGTCTTCTGGAGGTAGCGAACATGTGCTGTTTTTATCTTCTTCTTCAGTAAAATTTCCCTCCACTTCGTTTGCCCTCAAAACTTGTGCAAAGTCTTTGAAAAATAAAATTAGCAACATTTATCTCTTGAAATATCTCTATTACAAAATAATGACTATAGGTACTCTTACCAGATTTAAGCAACTTTACCAAAAATATGGCTTCTTTCAGAGTATCATCGAGATCATCAACTGCCACAGCCTCCTGAAAGCTGAAACTTCCTATTGCTAAAATCCCTAATAAATTCAATAGTTTCTTACTTGAATTCATAATACTAAAGCACATTGCAAGCCAAGTTCAAGAATAAAACGACTGCTATTTCGACATTTTATGCCAAAATAATTGGATGTAAGTAATAAAATTTTGTGTTAGGTATAGATTTCTTATCACCTAGAGCATTTAAATTTTACAAATATTGAACGTGTCGATTTGTGAAAAGTAGTTTAATATAAAGGATTGTAAAAAGCACATAAAAATATTTTATTTACTGTTACATAATATCTACGAGTATACAGTCACCAATGTACAAACTAGGAAGTTTAAACAATTAAATTTTATTGAAAAAATAAATTAGATCACGGGTAGAGTTGATTACGTAATTTATTTTATGACAACTTTTAAACAACTGTTTTGTATTACAGGGAAATTAAATTATTTAATGAATTGCTTCTGCAACTGACACTGGTTGTGGCGTAACTTGATACTTGACGTTCAACTTGAGAACTGCACTACTTTCTTATGGTTCCTTTTCCTCATTTTGCCAGAAATTGCTGACTTCGTTGAAGGGTGACTGTTGTTCTGCCACCTCGTTGCTTACTGAATACTGGTGAACAGACGACAAAATATTATCATCATCATTTCCACCTATTGCAGCCCACTGCTGGACATAGCCATCACGGTCTATTTTGTCGGGGGTGGGGGGGGGACCCACATTACGTTTACCAACGCTCGGTCTCCTTTCAAAAACCTTCCTACTAGGGATGAGCGTTGAATCAACGAACTAGTTGAATCAACCGTTGATCTCCTGTCGATGTATTAACGTTAACTATATATGAATCAACAAGTTCAATTCATTAACGACGTTTATGAATTTAACTCGTGCGTCTTGTTTAATAAACGAGAACGCAACGCGCTGAGCAATTTTAAAAACATGCGTTGAAAATAATGTCATAGATTGCAAGCGACGGATTATCATACAATTTGAAGTTTAAGTGACGGATGAGAAGTTGAATTTGGAAATATTTATTTTAAGAATAGGTATACTATTCAGTCAGTCCGGTAGTCCTAAGCCTAAAGAGCAAGTATGAAAGGAAGGTAATCTTAAAAAATCAAATTGTTTCTAAATTGAACGCACAATCGTTGAATAAAAAGTGTTCATTGAATCAACGGTTTACTTTGCAAGTTGACATTAGTAGTACGTTAACTGGTTGAAGAATTTAACTAGTTCATTAACTAGTTTACAAACGTAAATCAACGGTAACGACCCATCACTACTTCCTGCTCCACTTTTCGTAGGTTCTGCGGCCGACATGACCACTATGACCAGCCCACTACCACTTTAGCTTGCTACAGTCTTATACCGTAAGACCTCATTCCGGATTTTATCCCTTAGCGAGATCTCAAGCATAAGACCTTTCCATAGCACGCTGCGTGTCATGAAGTCGGTGGGCCAGCTTGACTGTTATGTGCCATGTTTCGAATCCGTAGGTTAGGATTGGAAGGATGCAACAGGGGCGTAGCTACCGCCGTATTTGCCGTATCAATTATACGGGGCCCCCGGGCCACGGGGGCCCCCAAAGTGTGTAAGGAAAAAGAATAAAAACTTTCTAATTTATTTTATTTTACAAATGACAAAATTCTATAAAGCAATTCCTTATTTTCCCGCCTTAAGCGTGCGTTCAAAAGTTGGCAACACTACATCGTTATGGCGGGCTACAGGACTTCCCTGTTTTACTTACTTCATCTTCAACTCAGCGGGGATTCCCCGGGAATCCTTCATCGATATCGCGATGTACGTGTACGTTGTTGTACTTTGCATTGGATGTTAAACCACGGAGTGCAGTGCACTGTTTATTTACGCGCTTTATATAAATGTGCATTACATTGTAATTCAGTACAAACAATATTGTTCTTCTGGTTTAGCAGTATTAGTAACGATTTGTAAAAGAAATGAGTGAAAGGAAAAGAGATTATCCCAGCGGCGCTGAAAAAAGAAAACTTAAATAGAAAAGGGACGAGGTTATAAAAAAAGTGCCCAAAATTTATTTTTTCAGAGACAAGATACTGTGAGTGATTTAGATTGGAAAGGTAAGTACTACACTACTACCCAACCCATTTATTAGGGGCCCGTAGTGATAAACAAGGAAATCTTTTAATTTCGGTCTGTCCATCTGTCCGTCACAAAAAGTTGTCTCCCCCCTCGATTTTCACAATTATACCGTTTTTAGGGTTCCGTGCCTTGATTAAAAAAAACAAAATTCTAACTTATCTATAGGATCGATTTGTTTTGTTGTTTGTTTATCAGTCCGTATCGTATCGTTAATTGGCTAAAGGCTCTAAAAACATGCATAAATTCTGAAATTAAAAAAAAAAATCCATTAGATCATGAATTACTTCTAGGCAAATTGGCATTTAACGGCATTCGTGGGGACTTATTCCGTTGGTTTACTTCGTACATTACAAATAGAACGCAAAAGGTGGTGGTTAATGGTTTCCATTCCAAATCTATTACTGTTTCATCAGGGGTGCCTCAAGGCTCGATACTGGGCCCTTTGTTATTTATTATATTTATCAATGATATTGACATGTGCTTTCTTAACTCTAAATTTTTACTTTATGCAGATGACCTTAAAGTTTTTAGACCAATCAAAACAATGCTTGACTCTCAACTTCTTCAAGAAGATCTGAATCGTTTTGCAGATTTTTGCGCTAGAAATAAACTCCAACTCAATATCTCAAAATGTTGCTGTATTAGCTTCACCAAAAATAAAAATGTATTCAAATATCCTTATACTATTCAAAGTGAAACTCTGTCAAGGGAGAGTTTGATTCGCGACCTAGGAATATTACTTGACAACAGACTGCATTTGGACGTACATGTCAATAAAATTGTTAATAATGCTTATCGCATGTATGGATTTGTGATGAGATCAGCCACAGAATTTAAGCATCCTAGTACATACTTGTACCTCTATCGATCATTAGTTAGGTCACAATTGGAATATGCAGTACCTGTTTGGAACCCCTACTACAATAAATACATTGACTGTGTAGAAAGTATACAACGTAAATTTTTAAAATCTATACAATATCGTTGCTTTAAAAATTGTTATCTCTCTTATAATGAATTATTAAAAAAATATAATCTGCTTTCTTTAAGTTCAAGGCGAACATTTCTTGAGACTAAATTTTTGTATGATTTATGCAATAATTTATATGATTGTTTGGACATCACTAATAGGCTATGTTATATAGTTCCCAGAACATGCCAGGGACGTGAGGTGCGCGCACGTCCTGTATTTGCCACTACTACCTGTCGTACAAATGCCGGCTTGCATGCACCTCTTCGTCGCCTCACCAGCAATTATAACAGTCATTTCAGCAGCCTAGATTTATTTGCTTTACCGCAAAGAAAGTTTAGGCTCATGTTGCTAGATATGCTGAATCATTAATGTGACACTTTGCGGCACTGTTAGTCATGTTTATTCTTCTATTATTGTATTATATTCTATTGTATTTGTTGTTACTGTTAGTTAATTTTCATCTTTCATCTTTTTTACTGTCTATAACACTAGTCTCAAAATGTACCAATTTGTCTCATTAAGTATCTGTGGAGAACGTGGTTGATTTCACATTTGTATTATGTCTTTATTTATCTTATTGTAATTCTTTAATGTGTAATTGTTTGTTTTCCCAAATAAATAAAATAAAATAAAATTAAAGAACTCATTCAATTATTGCTAGTAAAATTCAATAGTCTTGCATCCAGTTTTCCCGAGGTAATCACAGCATGCTTTTTATTCTTGATTTATTACTTAAGAACTTCGATGGGACAAGAACGGCTGTCAGACATCTCACTGTTGTCCATAGAGGCAGAAACTTTAGAAAAACTAAAATCATCATCAGCCATAAATGATTTAATAAATCAGTTTGCCGATAAAAAGGCAAGGAGAGTGAATATTTAAAATTCGATTTTTATTTGTAAAATGGGTAAATTATGTGATAAATAAATATTACTTCTCACAAAATTTTTTTTCTTTTGTGAAAAATCTTTACCTCCATATAAGGGCCTCCAAAAAAATTTTTATACGGGGCCCCGACAAGGCACGCTACGCCACTGGGATGCAATGATTAAGTACACTCGGATTTTTAGGCACTGCGGCAGTGGTGACGTGAGGACATGACGCATTTTCGCCAATGCTGCCCAGCCAAGCTGCATCTTCTAGCAATTTGCCGTTCGAAATTGTCTCTACCTAGCTGTAATAACTTTTTTTTTTCTCTTATCTGAGGTAGGTAGATGTATTCTTGGACACAACCCGACGGCACCGCACCGTTACCGCGACGTGTGGCCCCGCTCTAAGAGAATAGCTTATCACTTACTTTAACAGTATTGCGAACCACATATCCCTTCTTCCGAAACGCCACTAGAGTTACCGGCCTCGGTCGTCTTTCAAAGGGTTCGAAGTAATCCTGGAACAGTAACCTAGGTTATTTAATGGCTTGCCGTTTGTTGATCGAAGACCGGGTAGATATATTTAGATATATTATGTGCAGTATGTGTACTATGTGTGTAGATATATTAGTGACATTTAGTTTGATAACCTGAAGAGGGGGGCACTATCAAGTTTTGCCCGGGATCGAAACATCTCAATCCGAGGCTGCCTAGAACAACCCCTACAGCGGCTACAGCCGAAGGTGTAAACAGAAGCTTCACGAAATCGTTACCAAGCATTCTATAGGTGCATTTAAACTTAAACTAGGTAAAATACACCGCGCCAAATGATTGCTGGGAAATAGAATGTTACGCATCCAATCCAGTGTATTTTAGAGATAAGAAGACATGGAAAAAAAAAAAACTTTGTAATAAAGTTCCTTTCGGGCGGCATTCATTTTTAGGTATGAAAATTGCAATAAACTTCATAGACCGCCTATAGCTATAATTACTTATTTTGTTTTATGAAATGATTCAAATATTTTAATTATTAAATGCCAAGAAGGTACTGTAAAGATGATTACAAGGATGAATAAGCGATGTCCGTAATGTTGCTCACCTTACTAAAAGAAGGATCAAAACCAAGAGACAACGTTTTCGCAAGTTTCGTCAGTGAATGTGGTGCATTCAGTAGCAATTCATATCTTTTAATTTTCTCTCCCTTAACATCTGGTTGCTGAAAAAACACACTTTTTTGGTATTATTGTGTGATGGGAACTACTCTTAAAACTTATAACGGCAAATCAGAATAAATAGTTAAAAATATTCCCCTGGAAAGTTTCTATCGGCATAAAAATAATAATTAACTTTTTATCCCATAAGTATGATGCCGTTGAATAATTCTGACATTGCCCTGCCTGGCGATGCTTCGGCAGCATAGCTTAGGCTACTAAATTATGATAGTGCGAGTGACACGAAGAAGAAGTCGTAGAACGATCATACTCACACTGTTCCTGCGTGGTGGCAGAGATTTATCCCATAGAGTCACCTGGTTTAAAGATATTGCCGGCGTTAAAGGTGTGGTAACTTGCACTGTCGATGTATTAGGGGTTGTTTTCGATTGCTTCATATCTTTTATAGGTTCCTTAATACCTGGAGAAAATTACGTAACACTAAGCCACAATATTTCAACTCCATTTAAATATTAGTTTAACTGTTGCTTATATAAATGACTAGGTCAAAACGACACGGTGTAATCTCATGATTACAGCATATATTCTTAAGCGGCCTGGCCTCCAGTGATCACTGGAGGCCAGGCCCCTTAGTCTTAATATCTCTAGATGCGATGATCATATCACCATTTCTTTTATTTCGCCATTAGTATGTACCTAGACAAACAAAGGACGATTAGGTACCTGGTTCCTACGGTCTCGAAAATCCCGGGATTTTACGGTTCTTTCAGTTACTGCAAAGAACAAGGATTTTCGGGATTTCGGGACTCTGAAAAACATTTTAAATACTACGTTTTAATTTACTTTATGGAACCACGGAATAAAAGTGGATGTAGGTTGTTTATTCACTTCGTCTTTGTAAACGCGTCAATGTATTAAGATACACGTTTGGATGCCAGAGAAGAAAACTTATTATTGTCATATCCCTTCTATTCAGCAAGCTTCCATGCTCTTCCTGCTTATGGCATCCCAGCTCTTTTTTGTGTAGCTGGATATCAGACTTTCTTAGTGAATGATCAATGAGAGCAGTCGTTGACTGTTGCTTCTCCTAATAAAGAGAAGCTGATATCCAGTCAAAAAATTGGGCAACCTGAGTGAAGCGTAAAAAGAAAACAAACAAAAGTCAAAACGTGAACCTTGGAGAAGCAAATTTTTTGTATTTTTTCTCCCTACAACTATGTATATCGAATTATGACAGCATAATTGCACAATGCATTGTAATATGTGACTCGCCACGAGTTTTTTTTACCTGCAAACTTAATTATTTTCATTGTACTTAATTGAACACATTTCATTCTCACATCAATAAATGTATTTAACACCACATTAATACATTATGTAGTCATAATTCAATATGCATACCTTCATAGAGAAAAAGACAAAAATGTTGCTTCTCCAAGGTTTGCGAACAACTCTGAAACCTGACCTTTTAGGACATTATGCTGATCTTATTTTTTGTTTGTCTTTCGTACACTAGGCGACGTTAGACTTGCGTCCGATTACTCGTCGATACTCCTTACGACTTTGGTATCCATTCACGCATGTCTGTGTACGTACGAACCTCTATGGATTTGCGATAGTCACCTGGATACGAAAGTCGTAAGGTATCAGAGACTTGCATTGTTTACTGCCTAGGGGACATTGAATTTTCGTTATACACCGGGATTCTGAAAAATTATCAAAATGGCGGGTGACTGTTAGGGCAACCCTCTATACAACTATCTTCTTTAATTTTTAAACACCTTTATCCTACGTATGAGGCTACACTATCTTCACATAACAAACAACGGTAAATTTACCAAATGGTCATGGATGTCTGGATCCGGAGCTCCGAGTCTGTATTTTTTTCAAAATGAATGGGTTCGGTTCTTGGATCCAGATCCAATTATGTACTTTTATTTCTCATCAACACCAACTTCGAGATTCTTGTATTATTTAAATTATCTTAAATAGACGACTATATTTATTTATACTTACTTTCGCAAGATAAAATGTGTGCCACAAAAGGTAGGATAGCGAACGTCATGTAAATATGCATTTTATTAATAGCTAAGAATATAAATATTGTATAATTAATCCGCGTGTTATCCGCGTCGAGCGGTAGATCAAACTGATAGTTGATTGTTAGTAAATGTATGAAAGAGAGGTTCCGTGAGAAATGGTAACTTAAACCTGTAAACATGCATTACACAGTAATGTTGCCAAGTTGAAGCTATTCGTCGAAGTAATGCTCCACAATGTCTCTGTCGTAACTAAACACTTATTGCATAATATTGCATTAACTGCAGTGCTATTCTCTAAAATATAGCCAAGTGACAGCGTGGTCGCAGCACTCATGCAGCGTCGAAACTTAATTTTAGTATTCGCAAAGTTACTGCAGCCACACTATGCGTTGACCACTGTGAAGGCCCAATTACTAGGTGAGAACTACTAATAAGTCAACCGAGTTTTAGCCTTAACCTGCATTGCAATAGAAATACGGAAGTAAAAGAAACAGGTTAGTTTGATTGAGTATATAAAGAATTTATAGGTAAAGTTTAGAAAAATAAATTATGCCGTCAATTAATGTTCAATTGTCGACTTCGGGAGTGTCCTCGGTAATGTTGTAGAGGGCGACGTGGCAGGGTGCGCGTGCGCAAGGCCGGCGCTGCTCCTCGCGCTCGCCGGGCGCGCATCTCCCCGCCACACATACGCGGTACCTCGTCACGATGCCATCACCGCATGTCACTGAGCAATCGCCCCATTTACTCCACCGACTCCAGATTTTACGATTCTTCAACGTTTGGTCGTCTTCGCATGAAACTGTTTGGACGAACAACATAATCATTAAAATTGGCCATATCTGCAGTCAGGGAGTAGTCGGCACAATTCATCAGCTGCTGCTATGCTTCAGTTGCCTTTTGCGTTCTAAGGCTGCGGCAACCTTTAAGACATTCCCGCGTCCCCTCAGACATTTGGCCAACCAGTATCGGGCTCTGTCTGTTTTCTGCAGGGATGGATTTTTTTTTTATTTTATAAAATAAACAGGTCAAATTGTTTTAACCAATTTTTTATTAAATTATTTTTAGTTTAGGGAATTATTTTTATTTTTATGCGACCTAATGTTTAATTTCCAGACTAGATCTTTTTAAACTTGTATAGTTCCAGTCATTCGCCAAGAAAAGTTTTAAAACTCGTTTTTATTTTCCTATTGTTTTATACAATGTTTAAAACTTGTTTTATTTGTTTTTAAACGAATGGTAAAAAACACGGTGTAAATTCAAACTGTTTTAAACAACTTTGTTAATCATGCCAACCCTGGTTTTCTGTGATGAAAAATTAAAATTTATTAACGAACACCTAACTGTTTCGATAGAAAAACATAGGTAATAAATAAATCATCAATAAATACAAATGTATTACATTGGCAGTTAGTACGAATTCATTCGTATAGGGACGTAGCACACGCCGGGGTGTTCGCGAAGCTTGATTTCGATATTATTGCGTAAGGGTGTGGGTCAATCCTGCCTACCCGTGACCCCCCCTCCTCAACTGAAATCGTCAATAGGTACCTACCGAGTGTAGTAGAACTAGTGCGATTGGTGCACGGGAATCATCGAATCATCACTCGCGTTTGGGGTGGGCTTAAATATAGACATCTGATATTTGGTAGGTAACTACGAGTACATGTAATGCCTATAATGCTTATGCATCATACCGTCGCAAGTTGTTGTCAAATATTTTTATTTTTCAGACTGGATTAGTCAATATTGCTATATTGTAGCGGAGGCGATTGCTTCCGAGGATTTTTTTCGGAATAGGTTGACGTGCTTGGGGTCTACCTAGTAATTACTTAACGACTTATCTCAAAAGTCTCGTTAAGTATTTATTTGTCGTTAGTGGTTTTTTCCTCTAACGTGGGTGCGATTGCAAACATTGAAACTCATATAAACAAACTCCCAGACCCGAAACAATTCATTGTAACCGCCAGCCTCCAGATGCCATTACAATAATTGTAGGAAATTGAATTTTTAGCATATTTTTGCTCCTGGCTTGGTGGAAATCCCACCTAACAGCTCCTGAGACGTATACCCCTTCAAATAGAAATTTTTCCAAATCGGTTCAGGCGATTTGGGCAATCGGGAAAATCGAATAGAGTCCTTCATTTTCCTGGGATGCGATTGTCGCATTTTGACTTGGTGACCTCTGGATATAGAGGAATAAAACAAGAAAATCGGTTCACAATTAGCGGAGAAATCGTTGAACACACACGCACATAAAAATACGTTAAACATAGAACCTCTTCAATAAAGTCTTAATACGAGTATACCTAATTATTGAGATAAATTGGTGTTTTAGAGCAGATTGAATTAAAAATTTATTCGTTTCTACATAAACTCACACCTTTTAATAAATTAGTGAGGTTATACGGTACCAGTACATAGGCTAAAAGCTTTCTGATTCGCGGAACCGTCTGTAAAAGAAACCGAGATCCTGGAACGATAAGGGCAACTGAAGCAACTGTGTGGACTTTGAGTCAGTAGGTAAGGGTCTGACAGTCCCTTCCGATACACCCAGGTAGAGATAAAAACTGGTAGTGTAGGCACAATGCAGTTAGGTAGGTACAGTACTTAGGTAGTGTTACTGATAACTTTCATTTATACCACTTCATCAAGTTGTTCTTCTTTCTTTAAAAAAAAAGTCCCTTCACTTGGAATTTCTCCTGTCGTGGGTGTGTTTACAAAACATAGAAACTCACATAGTATTCAAACATCCAGGCCCGGAACATCTACTTGTAGGTCATACAAATATTTGTTCTGTGCGGGAATCGAACCCGCTGCTACTGTCATAGAAATCGCTCGGTTTAGCTCGAATTGTGACTATTGGACTCTACCAAGAGATAATTTTAAGTTAGAAATGTGGCCATTCTGTGTGTTAAGTGGATTATCCATGCAACTCTTCAAAACATGAACTAACCTGTGTCATATTCTGAATTATCCGGTTCCAACGGTTTACTACTCTTCACCATATGCGCCTCCGTAGCTGTTTGCAGAGACGCCTCATTTTTATGCTGTTCTTGTCTTACGAGATCAATCAATTCAATTGGACTCAATAATAGTTTGTCCTCCTTTCGGTTTCTGTGAAATGCATGTGCCAGGCAAGTGAAAACAACAAGAAACAATGTTATTCTATTCATAATGAAACGTAAAATAGTATACAAGACGACCGCTTATGTCATTCTGTGTCATCGACGCCTGTAAGAGGTTCATATCTGTATAGGTTTTAGTTTATCATAGATGTTCTTAGAGGTATGAATCGAACGAGTCGGAAGCACGCTGTTACTTACACAGATCACAACCCTGATACTGCTACCCAAGTAGTATTAGCCCAGGGCCCCACAAACTCTTGGTCCGCCCCTGCTTGCATTGCCGAGTTGATTCGACATTTGTTTTAGTTCTGTCTCTGTGGAAGAGAATACGACAATATTGTCAGCAAAACGAAGATTTGTAACAAGCCATTAGCTTTCCGAAGATCTTTTTCAGGGCGCTATTAAAAAGCTTGGGTGAAACTAGGTCATCTTGCTTTTCACCTTTTGTAAGGAAAATAATGGTCAGACATTTTGTAGTTTAATTGAAGCTGTACTGTTTAGATAGACTTAAAGGTAGATATAGGTGGGTTCATTTCCTGACTAACTAGAACTGTGTTTCAACACAATCAGAAACCCTACGTCTGCTAAAAAATATTGAAGTTTAACCCTTTGACCGCCACGTCAAAAAAACAAGAACGTGCTCTCAGCGCCAAGCTAAGCATAATAAATACATAAGTACATAAAAAACAGTAGTGAATTTAGAGATATTTTAATAAGCTACATATATATTGACGTTTAAAAGTCTTTCGTGTAGTCGCGACGCGCGACTGTGGCGTGCTGAGCACTTTTTGGCTTGTCATCTATACATGACACTGGCGGTCAAAAGGTTAAAAGTATTAGTAGGTAGTTTTATTGCATATTTACAAAGACACTTAGACCTTGTCCAGAAAAAGCGAATTCGTCGCGAAACGTTTCGCGCGAATTCATTCGCGCGCTATTGAGATACTAGGCACATAGCATCGCGCGAATTCAAAATACGCGCGTAAATCGCGTGCATAACGCCAGACCCTCGACTCGCGCGTAATTCGCTTCTTCTGGACAAGTTCTTAGAGCGTAGGGCGGCGCGTGCAACTGTTCGCCAATTGTTGCCGCTACTCCTTCATCGTCTAAATCTTTTGTTTTTCTGGCGATCCGCCGCGTGTCCTTGAACTAGGCCTAAGGGAGGCAGGAAACTGGAAGCAAACAGTCAGCCGCGCACTGTCCGTAAGGCTCGGAATTACACAGCAGCCTTGGAATTCCGAGGCTGCTGTGTAAAGATTATCTCTCGTCTCTGCTCTGTAATTACAGAGCAGAAACGAGAGATAATCTTTGTCTTCCAGAGCCAAGGTGCCTTTTTCACAGTCCAGCTACACCGGGGATTTTGAAAATCAAAGGTGAAAAATGAAACATTGCATATTTTTATTATCATTTATTTAAGATATTTCTTTGGTTACACCTTATACATGATCTTTACTACATTTACTGATTATTAAATAAATATATATACAGACACATTGAGAATCCTTCTTTGAATTCAGTTATGAACTGAAAATGTGCAAATACAAATGAAAAACTACAAGTAAAATCAATTTAACACGGCCAGACTTTTCGTTTTATTCTGAGGGTAGTTTTGAATGTTTATCTATAATTGAAAAAAAAGTCAATGATAAAAAATAGGTACATACCAAAAAGGTACGTACCTAATGATATTGAAGGATTCTTAAAAGTGTGAAAATAAATTCATCTTGACAACATTTAGATATCACGTTATATTTAGACGAGGTACCTATTATAAGGTTTTGTGAACACATAATTATATACTTAAGAAAGGTTTTTTTTTACCCAAACACATCGTAGTTTCAACTTCTGTCGTACCATAAGTACCGGCAAATTATTGAAAAGTATAATTATAACTAAGCAGTATATGGACAAGTACAACACAATAAACACCACGCGCCTAGTTTCGATATTCCTTACTATGCAACTCTACCACTCACGAACTCTCCTTAAAAACATCTAGATTACTATTGCTAGCTATTTCTGTTCTCATAATATTTATTAGTTTTCTCTAAGTATTTGTGTGGATTGTTTTATAACGAATTTAAATATAACTATATATAACTTCATAATAATTCTTATCACAATCTGTTGTGACCGACGATTAACACTTATTTGTAAACCCCTCGATAAAAGAGCCTCTTGATTTTGTAACATTTATTGTCAATGCTTCGAGATATTAGCATGGCGTAAGCATTCGATTTATTGGCCGTCTTGTGTAACTAAAACAAATTCATCTATCACTAATTGCACAGTTGACACGCGTTTTAAAGCACTATGTCGCGTGAGGTTGTGGGCATAGGGAGTCGCATGGTGCTGCAGCTGACATTAAATCGAACATATACTAAAGTAAACCCTCTCAAGATCTTTTAGTAAACTGGTTTATATTGAGATCACAACACAACACTCAAGGCTTTGTCCAGATAATGTATTTTAACCGCGTAGTAAAGCTGACACATACATGACATACACTTACACATAATATAATAAAAAAATAATATATATATTTATAACAGAATATATAAATTAACAAAATACAACATTTAATAAAATTTCTATAATATTACAAATACTATAACAAATACAAATGAATAATAATACATAAATTACTAGACGTCAATAAAAAATCGAATAACATATGATATTAATTAAATAATTACAAACATAGTAGCAAAATATAGTAATTATATTTGTTAATAAAACTTCCAATACCAACTGACTGGTTGATTGTATTGTTAATATAATAAATATGTTGCCGTGCCCTAACCGGGTTTCATGTTGAAATTTATTTACTTCTGTAACACCTTTGAGTATTTGAGCTACTAAGAGCGAAATCATTCCAGCAGTGCTATTCTTCAACGTTCACAAGCTCACTTCACCTAAGTGACGGCGTTAAAGTAGACCATCGCAGATTCTTAACGAGACAATAAAAGAAATCTTTTAACCTCTCGGGCGATTTATAATTGAAAATGATAAAAATCAACGTCCAATGAGCGACTGTCTGTTATGTACAGACTTGCGTACGTAAGGCGCTGGGGCGTTTTCGCTTATGTACACCCGGGTGTACGTAACGCGCCCGAGAGGTTAATAGTCACGCTCGAATTTCAAACAATATCACGTTGAGTAAGAGGGATGATGTACTTTAAAAAAAAATGGTTTTATTGTGCGCTCACTTGGGTCTTGAATGCAGCGATGTCGTGAACGTTACAGATTAACACTACAGAGGAGGGCCTAGAAAAGTAGTTTAATAGAAACTACAGTTTGTTCTAAAGACTACAGAGCATTTTCGTTTGTAACGTAACTACATGCGAATCCATGCGTAGCGCCTAGTATACGCGCGTAAATCGAGTTATTTGTTCATGAAGTTTCTTATTTTTAACGACATTTAATTTTACATACATTAGGCCCAGATTTGAGTTGAAAATATTATGTCGGCCGATAAATTAACAAGTGAGGTATAATTATTACCCTAGGCAAGGAAACTGATGGTTACATTATGTAATTTAAGTGTTAACATAAACCACCCGAGAACGAGAAACCGGGCTAGAACTTTAGTATTGTACTTTGTCGAGTTTAAAGTATTACATTATTAGTTACAAAAAATTCTAATAAACATAACTTTCATCAGCCCCACACCAGCGTCAACAAACAATATTAATACAGACTAGATAGCTTTCAATGTCATCTGGTTTTTATATCCGACAGCTATTCTCCGTGGTTTTACCACCGTTCCACGGCTCCTATTGGTCGTAGCGTGCCTTCCTCGATAAATAAACTATCCAACACAGAAAGTTTTTTTCAATTCGAACCAGTATTTCCTGAGATTAGTGCGACAAACAAACTCTTCAGCTTTATAATGTAAGTATAGATACATCACAATAAAAACTGGTTGATTAATTGGTTGAACGTTGATAAGTGCGCCACATAGTTATATAATAACGCGCTAATTTCAATGCTTTAAATATTTATTACATTTGTATGCTTTAAAAGCACGAAGGATAAACGATCAATTTACATACATATATTTTGAATTAAAACTACGTTTAACCATAATATCATAATTACATTGGGTAAGATCCCATTTTGTATATTCAGACTTTTAAGTAATGTCTTTCATTTTGGTTTTACATAACAATTTATTATAAGCCCAAAATTTGTTTAGATAACACTTTTTAATCGAGAAAGTTGGTAACAAGCATAAGTACGACATTTAATGTTACTTAAACAATTAAAATTGCTTAATTATACGTCTATAGCAACCGGTTTCTGAAAGGTTACAAAACTGAACACTAAAATTAGCTTTGTTAGCTGATTTTACTTAGTTCTATATTATTTTAGAAACCCGATATAAATAATGTTGCTTGATTTGATTCTAGTAGCTTTTGTAGGTAACACTTATAAATGACTGCATTAGCATATAAGACAATGACAAGAGAACTTTTAGAGACTTATTATTATGTACTAGCTAGTATTTTGCTATATAACATAAGAATCTTTCAGTCTATTTCACTAGTACTAATTTAAAAATAAATGAACGCCGGGTTGGCATCCTTGCGACTAGGTTCGACTAGAACAATTAATTGCTTTAAGAAAGGTACAGTAATTTACTAACAACAAATTTTATCAACTACTCAGGTCACAATGGTAACAAATACAGATTGCCATTAATTTAATTTTCAAATTAACTATAATAAATAAAAAAGAAATTCGCTAAATACGAAGAAAGACAACATTAGATTTTATAAATGATTTCAGTACATTTATTACGTTTGATGCATTTATTTCTTACGATAACGAACACTATATTTTGAGATATCTTAGATAATAAAATATTTACTTTTACAGTATTAGCAAAGATAATAACAATTACGCTTCATGCAAAGTACACACATATAATAATAATATATTAAGAAGTGCAGAATTAACAAGGCTGTGAATATTTAATCAAGTACAGTTACTTAAGGCCTCCTATCAGATAATATTTTTTAGAAAGTGTATGGCACCTAAGGCGAGATAATTTGACTTTAATATAGGTTTAAGAAGTGTGCCCATAGTTAATCTTAGATTGAGCTATAGATCTTTTATTTGGCGCAGGAGTAGATCTTGAAGACCAAGGAAAAAATTTATTTGACTTGTTAGTGTTAAAATGGTCGAGAATATAGTATAACTTAGCAGAAATAGTAAAAAAATCAAAGTAGTAAGATAACCTCGCCTTAAGTCGACTTTATATTTTGAATTTCTATTGTAATATTGTATTCTATAAAACATATATTTTATGTCAGTTTATGTATGCCTATAGTAACCGGTTTACTAAGATATTCGGACAAGTACATCAGTTACAGTGAAGGCAGTGCTCATTTATATCATATTTTCCATTTAAAAACACTCATGGACACAAGAGCTAAAGTACAGTCATAATTAAAAAGATTTATTTACACTAAGCGTAATTAAAAAGCGTTTAGTTAGACAAGTACTTTAATATATTGTGGCTTGTGGAACTTCTTCTAGTTTCTCCTTTGAAATGTTACGGTCATTGATAATAATCAATAGTTTCAAAGTATGTAAGAATACACACTTTGCAGAGTATTTAACAACACAACGGAAAACGCGAAATTTTTCAAATATTGTCTAGGATTTCAATAAATATCCTAGTTGTACTTGTACATTGTCTCTAAATAATAACTAATCAATAATTTATTGTTAAACGAATTCATTTATTGCTTTGTTATTGAACTATTTGCTTTTATTTTAGAATATGTTCAAACAATCCTTTATGAAACACAGGCAGTCTGTCTTTTATTACATTAAATGTTTTAAGAGGCAACATGAACAATGTATACATTTTTCACAATATATTCATATCATTTATATATTTTGCGCAAGGCATTTTAAGCTCTGCCATTTACAGCTGCTGTAATACTAAGAAAGAAGAACGACATACAACAATCTGAGAATTAGACTTACGACTGCCTGTATTCTGCTTACCAAACGATTCCACGTAATAAAGATAATATTTATTTTACACAATATTTACATAGGTCACAAATGTTCGTGCGAAATATTATCTCATTGTCTTAGTCGCGTAAACCTAAAGTTTGAGTCTAAATATTATCATGGAATTTACAACTAATTAAACCTATAGTGTGGTTAGCACTCTATAATAGTCCTTATCATTACTGTGTTTAGGATTAATGTACCTTTAGAAGTATAGAGTCTAAAAGACATTAGTTAAATCATCGTTGAGTCAATATTTAGAATTTGAGTAAGTAACACGATTCGGATGGAGCGTGTCATCAGTGCTTTGTAATTATCGTGAGGTCAATTAATAGTGCACTTGCGTGCGGCGCATCACAGGACGCCGCGCGGCGATCTGCGTGAGCGCACAGTGCACGAGATCGCGTGCCCGCGCGGCGTGCGGCGGGCGCACAATCATCTTACAGCCTAGCTTCCTAACCAATTTCATTAAACATCGAACACAACAAAACATAGCTTCTCATGTCACTATAGAGGATTATAAATAATTCTGTAACTTATAGTATTGCTTATAGATTATTGTTTTCAAAAAAACTTTATTAATTAAATAAAGAGATTAAATAATTTGTTAAACGAGTAGCAGTTGAAGATACGCTGAACACACACACAGTTTTACCCGACTACACTAGCAGGCGGGTGTTTTTAGATGTATGCCATAAGAAAAATATAATGTAGCCAAATAAAGTTATCAGTTTTTCGTCTGAATTATTGAATAAATCAGTCTAAAATCTGTATATAAACATTTGTATTATCACTTGTTCCTTTAATCCATCATGTTTTAATTTAGATACATCTGACTTGTCTTATAGTTAATCATCAATACTCCCAAAACTACTTTCCTTTGGATTGAGCCTTTTGTTTTGTCCTTTTAAGATAACACTTAGATGGATAGCGCTCGTATACCTCGCAATAGAATCTAGGCACATAGACATACAACGACCCGGAATAAAGTAGCTAGTTCCCCAAGCGATAGTGGCCTGTGTGCGGCCACCCTCAGGCGTACATCATAATATTATAATTGTACTAAAGGCCGATTTACACATCCATATGTGAGTAAACAAGACCAATTTACTCACTTACTTACTTGTCGGGTGGTGTTCACACCATGTGTAAATCGGTCTTTACGGTCGACCACTTTAATTAGTTACTCTCCTCTCAGTGACAAACGGGCAAGGCAGGGCATTCCATTAACGCAGTCAATTAATAATAAATTCATAGTTTCTAATATAATCGCAGAAGGTAAAGCGTATCTTTACTAACTAATTTGAACATCAATAAAGATTTTATTAATTTTAAGTATTAAATGATCACTGATACATTCATCATGGTCATCTGTTTTCATTGGTAATAAGGCAGTACGCAGGTTTCTTGGATTATAATTAATTTTACTCGACTAAGACAAAGTAAATAATTGTTTACAGTAACCAGCATTCTATACACTCTTCTGATAATAATGCAACAGAAGCATGCAAACACGAACAATCGCTCGATTAACTAATTGATGCTCAAAACAACCTTACGATATGCGTTTAACATCTTTTTCTAATAAAATCACAATAATAAAATACCTTAATTTATTTTGCGAAGCCCTGTTCGTGATAATAATATAATAATCTATCAAGCAAAAATATATTTAAGGCTTTCATCTTTAATAGGAAACCACTCTTAATGCTTTGAACAAAATTAAACTAAATATTACATTTATATAACAAAATATTGGGCTAAATTATCCTACTTTAATTTTACTACATTCGACAATTTATGTTATAATATGTATATTAAAAGGATTTCAAAAATTTCGTTACATTTACATTGGTGCTAAAATTATTCTATGTGTGGCTCTATGAACATCTGCAGCGGAGGTTTTACTAGTTGTTTAAACAAACGGTTTGGAGTAAAAGTACGAGATATCTTACTGGACCCAGGAGGCCGGCACCCACAGGGGCTCGGACTGGACCCGCCACGCTGCCTTCAGCAGCTGCGACAGCGCACTCGGCAGCTCATCGTTCACTATCTCCTCATCAAACATGTACCCATACAAGAAGTTGATGCGATTGGACGAGCGCACGATATCGTGGAATTCTTCTTCCTGTTAATATATTAACAACTGCTTTAAAAAACAGGGTAATCAAATGTGAGATAAACTACCCTATTGATCAATTAGGTGATTGATCAATAGTGTAGTTTTAGTAGTGAAACTGATAAATTGATTGACAATAATGAATGCACTTTTCACTGTATTGATGACTGCGGTAACTTTTTCGAAGGTGATTACTTCGAAAAGAAATAAAGTGCCGCAGTCGTCTTTTGAAGTTTATCTTTAATTATCATCAAATAATGAACGCAGTGTGATGGCTGTCATGTTTTGCATAGGATATTCAAGTTTAAACTAGACCCATATCTGTATTTAAAAAAAAAGAGCAAGTCATAATAGCTGTTTTGTGTAGATGATTTTTTTAAATTTTATTTAACTGTAGTAATATGGTGAATCAGGTAAAAACTAAACTAATATCAACATTTAAAATGAAGGTCTTGAGGCAATTAAAAAAATGTTTCGATATGAGGGTAATAATGCATGAAAATGATTGTATTTCGTTAGATCAAAAGAAGGTTGTAGATCATATTTTAAGTAAATTCAATATGACAAACTGTAACGTTGTTGATACACCAATTGAGCTTAACTTAAAACTGGAAAAAGTATAGATTATTGTAAGCAATACCCATATCAACAATTAATAGGAAGCTTGATGTACTTAAGTGTTTTAACTCGCCCAAATATTTCGTCTACTGCAATATTTCTAACTGCGATACTGCAGTTACAAATATTGAACAGGGCCAGCAACTATCATAAGATCACTAAGACGTCCCAATGAGTTAATTTGTATTACTTCATTAAGACGTCTTAGTCAGTTGATCTTGCTTAGTATATCAGGTGCAAAAACAGCTCATCATACTTTCGGACTTGGCGAGTCCGAAAGTACGACAACATGAACGAAATAGTGATGTGTCAATAATAAAATTCTTTCAACGAATTGGTCAAACCAGCCATTAAGTGGCATATTTTTCGCCATCTGATAAGTAACTAACCGTGAAAGCTCGAGAACATTCCTTGTCGAAGGTGGACCGTGCGTTGGCCGCTGTACGTGTCTCGACGAGACGTTCATGAGTGGGTGGTCTGATGAACACGATGTAAGGCCGTAGCCGCGGCGTGCGCAACATCTTCAGCGCCTGCCAGTGAGGACTTAGCACGCACACTCGACCTGTGAAATACATCGAGTTTATTACTTAAAATTCGGGCTTAAATGTTTTAAGTGGGCGTCAATAACCAACTCTGTAAGAGGAATAGCAAAAATACTGGAAGGTTTAACGAGGCCGACTTTGTTGAAAACTGCATCATTCGTTTTTCTAAATTCTTAACTAGATATGGAAATAATATATGATATAAATATAATTTACAGCCGTGCTGAATATTTCTGCCTGCTATATCTAACATTGCTGTAACTCCGAACAGAAAAAAATATATTTGGACCATAACTTCCAGGGAATACGCTCTACAATATATACGAACTTACAAACAAAATGCAACTTTCTGGCATAATTTTTGTTTCTTTCGCCCTCGTTGAAATTTAGAACATAGTTAGACCACTACTTAAGAAGTCTATTTTTGTGAACAAATAATAATTAAAGATTCTTAAGGACTTGAAAAACGTTGATATTCAGCTGCTTTCAGAATAAAAGCTAACCCCAACATTGTAGCCATCAGCGATGTAATTACAAAGAATGCGATGCTTGTATGTCTATAAATAATTGATGTTACTCTTAGTAATTTTGACATGTTTACAAGGCTTCTTTTAGATTGCTCGAGTAAGTACCTATACACTCATGTAATACAATCTAAAGTATGTCTTGTGTAAAAGTAAATGCTTAACATACGACATTTCGTGATCATGAACTACTTACCGGAATTTACGATGGTCTCGACGCTCTCCGCCGAAGTTCCGTAAAGATTCCCCTTATATTCGCCATGCTCAATAAATTTACCATCAGATATATCTTGCTCCATTTTTTCACGTGCAACAAACATGTAATCTTTACCGTTTTGCTCGCTCGATTTTTGAGGTCGAGATGTAACTGAAAAGATTAGCACAATCATTTTCACTAATGTTGGTGCTCATCTTATATATTCAAAAACAAGTCGCAAATTCGCTTGAATAATTTATTGATGCATATAAAAAATAAAAGGTTTAACTCTTGCTGTTAGCAATATTGGCACAGCGGCTTAAGCGATTCTGTATTAGTAAGTTTATTTGTACTTACATGGTATAGGTGTGACATATTTTTCAGGATCTGTGGCAATAAGTCTCCTGCGCAATTCATTTCTGCCGACACCGGGCGCGCCCACCAACACAATCGGTCTGATCATACCCGGCCGCGGATATAACCGCGCTACCTCTTCGTACGTTGGTATCATTTCACGATCAAAATCATCATTCTCTGTAATGTCATATATAACCTTTTTCACTTTGGGTGTGGACTTGCAGGGTAGTAGTGCGGTGGCCGTCGGGGTTGGGGAACACGGCGTTTTCGGAGTGCAGTCCGAATTGGTAACGGAGACACTGCAAAGAGCCGGCTTGCCTGCGTCGAGCATGCAAAATGGGTAAATGATAATGAGCTGACAGTGAAACTACACAACATGCATCTCATAATGAGTCGACAACGAAATAATGCTTTTTCTTTACACAAAGGTATAATAAATATTTAACTTTTATAACATTCGCAATTTCTAAAAAAGTAAATATGACTAAATACTATATTCTCTATAAAACTCTGACACACCATCTAAAGTTTGTGGATCTGTTTGTCTTTCATGGATGATACGACCTTCTTGTAGTGCTCTTGACGGTATCAAACCTGCTCTCATTACTCTGTCGCCTTCTCTCCGAGCTTGCCACCTAAACACAAGAATGGGCCGTTAAAAATCCGTTTAAGTAATGGGTAGAAATGCAAATGATAAAAAAACTTGCCAATATGCATCATCCTGGGACACTATGTGCAGTACGTCCCCTTTCTTGAAGTCAAGACCCGCCTCCTTGCACGGTATGTACGGATCTTCTGAAGAATTGTAATTGAAAAGAGCGCGGACTCTCACTTTACTCTCCCGTGAACCTCCTTTGCCAAATGATGGCACTAATTTGAAAGTAATAGTGCCCTCGGAACTTTGCTGTGAAATCGATAAAACTATTTTAGTGGTCCTTGATTATGTGGGTATCAACGATTGTGCATAGTTACCGAGCCTGGTAATAACGTACCAATATCGACAGCACGTCGGCAGGTGTCTTGTTTTCCACGCTGATACCGTTGACCTCAATAACCTCGTCCCCGGCGTGGATCAACCCAGATCTGTCAGCGGCCCCACCGTGCATCACACGAGCTATCACTATTTTCCCGGTCTCTTCGTCCGTTTTGATTGTTGCACCCTATTGTACAAAGTGAGTCTAAATATGGATAGTTCCATGTTAAGTCGACAGCATTACCTATAAAATTCATGTTGTTTTGTAGGTGTCATGATAATCCTTTAATTGATTTTTTTATTTATTCAAATGAACCTATTGGACAAGTGGAGGGTTTGATTCACATAGTTTATAAGTACTAGGTTATAGAAATAAATTATAATAACATGACACTAGGCAAAAAATCAAATACATATAGGTCAGGTTGATAGTCAAATAATAAGCAAGATGTATTGTGTGGGGGTAAGAGTGTAACAAACAAAATATTTGCAAATGGTGTTGTACTGGACATCACAATACAAATTGCAGCGGCATCTAGAGATAGCAGCTAATCATTCTTGAACTTGAAGACACGGTGACCATGAAGAATAACAAATACAGAAGAACATCAAAAAGACAAATAAAGAATAGGTGAATGCGTATACGTACACTATGTGGAAAGGATTGAAAATAATATTGGAAGCATTCAAATGAGTAGCATAAGTACTAAACATATATCAATACTTACCACTATTGGCTCTGCACTCTGTGCTCCACCCTTTTAATAAAAAAATAATTTCAATATACCCTAGATGATGACATGGTATTGTATTCACTAATAAAATCTAATATTACATAATGCTTGAGACACACTCATATTGTGTTGTATAAAGATGATCCATGCATCTGCTTCATATTTTACTTTAAAATAAATTCAATGTTTTTATGAAATTAGCAAACACTTTCACCTATATAAGAGCCTATTTGAGTTAAGACTATTTTAATATTGCTGAATATCATGTTCATTTAACAAATTTAGCTGCTATTTCTAAATGAATTTATTGGTATTTGTTGTTAAATCTGCTATTAAATTATGGAATATTGGATTCTAATTCTTACCAGTGGCTCGTCACTTTTAACTAATTGAACGATTTTCACAGTTTCTTCTTCATCATCTATTTCAGGAGGAATATCTGGGAGATGCGGGTAGTAATCTTTTTGAGCGACTGCATCATGAGTGCAGAGTATTGCCTGAGGGATAAACAAATCCTTTGCTTAATTAAAAGTAAGTATTTTATTTTTATGACTTTGGTATAAACTCACTTGTTAGTGATTTTATAGTGCCATCAATTGCAAAATAAAGATTATATTGCTGGAGAATACCATAAAATAGAATCTCTAGTATTTTCCTTGCCTCGGGGTCGCGGGACTTATGATTTACCGTGACCCCGGTACATAAAGGGCTATCGAAGGACACCGTGGATTTTAGTCAGTACGAGTCTGTCAGTCCCTCCCACTCTGCCCTGGGAGGGAGGACTCATTTGATGATTTTAAAACGTTAAAAAAGAAAGTATTTTCCTTGTCAATTATGACATTTGGCTAGAATGATGTGATCACCAAGTGAATTGGTACTAAAAATAAAACTACTACATCTATAAAATTAAAACTACTTACTTGAAAATGTGGTTTCTGCAATAAGCTAAGAAGCTCTCCATATTCTTTTGAAACTGATACTACATCATGGAGTAGCTCAAATACTTCTACAGTCACTTGCATGGCGTTGGATAGAAGAGGATAGAACTTATCATCTTTCCCTTTGGCCACTATTTTATTATGTACTTGAACAAGAGCATGAAGCTGTTTTGACTGCAGCAGTTCACTTAAAAATGCAAGATCTTCTCCTCCTGACTGTACTTCTTTTAAAGATGCAAGGAGGCGAGTGAGAGCTATGAAACAAAAAATAATACATATAATTGATTGCTTCAGAGATTGTGAAGGTTCTCCTCCTTCTACGAAACAGTAGGTAATACTAGCGAAGGATGGGGCGGAATATTGGCACAGTTGTGGACCTCAACCTAACAGACTTGTAACGTCACATTTTTTGTCGTTCATAAACGATCAAAGATTACAATTAATTTCAGTCGTCTTTAATGAATACTTGATTTGTTGCAGACCAGAAAACAAAAATTTATCTAGCTTGTTGCACTTGCTCTTCAGTGAAAACTTAAGTTACCACGACCTAGAGTTAGAACTAACTTTTCCAGCGCGCTTTTAAATTATAACATATATTTATGTTATAATATAGAAAAGACTAAATTGTCGAGATCACTGTGCTCGCTCTTGAGGTCCAGAAAGCTACAAGTTTTCGAGCTCGCTTCGCCCGCTTGTCAACAAATACTTTGCCTATCACGGTCTATAAATATGTACATCATCAGTACCTACACCCCTGGCGAAACACTTCGTTGCGAGTTCTAACAAGCAGAGAAGCCTTGAATATTGCTCTCTCCATTGCATGCTGAGCGACTATGATTTTCTGGGCCATATTTCAACAAAACATAACACAGTCTTCGACATCTTTAATATAGCATAAGACAGCAGGATCATACTAATTCAAACACAGTCTTGCAGTTACCACCACATTCACATACACTCCTCGTTATCCCACTCACAACGCAAAATACACACACGCTCCAGTCACACACAAATACTCACACAATTCAAAATACTCTAATTACCCCGTTACACCCACAAACTCACACAACGCAACCAAAACACATGACCCGCAGTCGCACATACAAAATTTTCATTTTAATTGTAACCTTTGTATTTTGTTTCTTTTTTCCATTTTTGTATTCACTACTTAATAATATATTATTTTTGTATAAAATCAACTTACTGGCTCTTCACACCAATTTAAAGTGTTTATAGTGCCCAAGTGGCAGTAGATCACTGATTCCTGAGTCACAGGTATTCCTAGTTTAGGAATTAGGTTTTCAACCATTGTATACCTTTAATTATTGTGAACTTTTTCTAGAGAGTAAGTAATGATTGTAATGAATCCAGAGTCTTGAAACGTCCTTCAACACGTTCTTAAACAGTTTCGGAGAGATGACGTCTCCCTGTCTTACCCCACAACAGCTCATCACTTTGACCTAGCAGCAGCAGATGTGGCATCTTTGCTTGGAAACCATTCCAGCACAGTTGTTTGTGTGCGATGCTGTGATGTTGTTGAAGGTTTTCTTGTAGGGCTAAGGTGTTGTAGTCTTTTCAGGACCCAGCCTACTCAGACATCTAAAAGTCATAAAACTTTTGGGTGGGATGTTTCGAGATAACCCTCAAAAATAGGTTCAAGACATGGCTCAGGAGTGCAATGAATGGGTTGGTAGTTCTTAAGGAGCACAATAATAAAGACTCGTGATCACAGCATTGATCACACTAATACCGCTGATGTTGTTGTTGGAAATTCACAAAGTGAATTTAAATTATTAGGTATATTGCTAAGTGACCGCTGTATTAGTTGGAAGTTGATATTGATACAAACAAGCTTTATCTCTATGGGACAAAATGGTCAATAACTATCATCATTTAAAACATACAAGCTATCAAAGTTTCACTTAAGGCAAAGATATTAAATTTTTGTGATTTTCTTTCTTACATCTAGCTGTTACTCTGGAAATATGACAGTCAAAAATATGTAGATTTAAATGTCTGTGTTCGGATGAAATCCCTCGACAATTACAACTTACCTGTGGTTCAATTAGAAAAGAGGTAATATATCACATTTTGCAAGCATGTTACTGCAAATACAGTTAAGTGAATAACTTACACAATTAGCATTCATCGGGACCAGAATCCATTACTTATTCAACAGCTGGGTGTCAAATTACAAACATTTGAAAAAAATTAAACTGAACCCAAATGATCTTGATGAAATAGCTCCATAAAGTTATGGACTAGCAGGAACTCAAAAATCGTTTTGCTAGTCCCTTTCAATGCTTTTTGTGACTAGGATTTCATGATGGTTCTAGAGCCAGATATTGGTCACAGTAACTCCCAACTTAAACATATTACAGTTATTACTGTTATCGACAGAATGTTACATAAAATATTGAAATCAGAATACATACCTGGATCCCAGTGCTCGTGCTCAGATGAAGAGTCCATAGTCACAAAGTTCCACTTCAGTTGGATAGTGAATATTGGAAAATACAGACATTCAGTATTCACTATTGATTTTTACCATGAACATCCCTACTACACATACCTTACATCGCGTGCTAAATTAGGATTTATTATGTATAACCGCGCCCTAAGAAACTATAAGTAGAATAGAATTAAAAAAACTGAAAAAAAAAAGATTTAAACTGACTGTTAATTTTTTTAAACTCTCTTTTTTTCTGCACGAATTTCCTTAATCATTTTTTATTTATTTAAAAAACTGTTCATTTGTCATTCGGTCCCAAATTTTGATCTTTCAGGGGTGCATGTGGGGCTGAAAGTTCAATAGTGGCTATCCATTTTATTTTATTATCCTGGTTAAATTAATAACGAACCATTTAAAAAAATATGATCAATGAATACATAAAGAAAGTTATTATTTACAGCTGTTAGAAAAAATATAGAATTATTTAAACAGGACGAACAGGCCAAATTAAACTTGTAAAAACTATGCTACACACAACACACATCTATGGCGTTTACGTACTGGAAACTGAAACGTCAAATGAAATAAAATCAATAAGTACAGAAAAAAAGATGCGTTCGTATCCATAACTTTATAATTATGTTCGAAAGTAATATTTAGAACGATTTTGCGGATTTAAATTTATTTGAACTATCACATTAACAGATACGCAAATTTATTTACAAAACGTTTAAATGTATGAACATAATAAAAATAAAACAAACCCTTTATTGCCATCTTCGCACTACAACAAAATCAAAACGAGTGGTGAAAAGCTAATTGGTCGCAACATCTTTAGCGATATTGATTTAAAGCAAATTTTTGGCGTTTGAAACAATTTTTGGGTTGTTTCCAAAGTAGCAGTCTATTATCCGACGTCGAAATTGCATTTTTGCAGTAATGTACTTGAACTATACAATAATATAAAGAACCGAAACATAAGCCTTTCTCAGATTGATTGATTATTCTATAACAGTTAAATAGTTAAACGATCACGATTCAACCAAACTGCAGCGTTCGGTCGTAGGGGGAGGCCTATGTTCAGCAGTGAACGTCTTCCGGCTGATGATGATGGATTCGGGTACATCGTTAAACTATGACCAGCCATCGAAGGTCGGGCAGGCATACTCAGAATAACCAACCGGTATTACTTGAAGGCCATACAGGTTTATGCACCGAGGCTTTGTATCCGAGGCCATACATACCTCCGAAACATACCGTTTACTGTTGTTATAGGGGAATTCAACTCGAAGGTGAGTCCACGGAATGGCAATGAGTTAAGAGTGGGGCCATTTGAATAGCTGCTGCAAGCAGCGGCGTTCGGAATCATACGTTAAGCCGTATTCTATGGGGAGCAATCTTGCACAGTATGCTCCATCATGACCATTCAGGTCATCCTCAGATTGGTGATACCCAGGCGTTTCTTCCTTCCCTATCAGATACAGGAACCTCCCGAAACTTCCGTGTCCGGTGAGCGTAAGGTGAGGACGCCGTGACGCCTCTCCAGCCTCCTCCACTCCCCAAAGAGGGACCTTACCACCGCGATCGTAGCTTGGCCGATGATGTAATAGTAACTTTGATTTTTTAACAATGCTTCTTTTTTTATTAATTCATTAAAAAAAGATCGAGTTTCTGCAGACAGACATGAAATTGGATATTCAATACTAGAGAATGGCAACACTGTGAAAAAGTTTATAGATTGTTTTCGAGTACCTACTTGCTCATTTGTGTTGCAAGTAGCGGCAGCGGCTGTAAGAAGTAAATTAAATAGTGTTCTATCTCCGTGATAGAATTGTAGAAGATTGACCAAGCAAGTTGGAAATTAAGAAAAGGTTGGTATTGCTGTCGCCTATTTGTGTCACAAAGTATGTTTATACAGAAATAATGGCGCTAGTTGAAGATCCTCGATGTAGTTTCATGAACAAATACAGGTAGGTTGATGTAATAGGTGCCTATGCCAACAGTACTGTGTGTAAAGAAATCGATTGACCTTAGGCGAAACGCCGATTGTTTACTTACTAACACATCTTCTATTGAAATAATGTTGTATTAGAGAAAAACTTGACTACGTGTCGCTAAACAACATAAATTGCTCCAACAAATAGATGTAGGGTAAGGAATAAGACTTGTTGAGTAAATAGATCATGAAATCTTTGATAAAAAATGTGTGGAGGATGGTGTTACTCGTTTTACTACATCGAAAACCAAAATAACGTCATCACTAGAAATATTTACACTTCACATAAAAATTAAAGCAGTGTATTCTAACTTGTGTCTATCTAGAAATAAATAAGAAATAATATCATAATACTGTGATTATAATCAGTGAAAGAAAGTAAACTTATCTAAATGATATGTAATCAAAAGATTAAGTAATGATTCTTATAATTTTGTGTTATTATTTACATTTTATGTCTATAAGATTTCTTATTCTTAAATACAGCCAAGAAAACATTATATTTTTATAAGATTCTTATTTTGATTATTCCCAAAATGTATACAATGTTTGTGCCTTCACTACATTTTAATGGTCAATAGAGACTGACATTAACTTATATTTGGAAAGCTTTATACAATTGCAATTTCATATCAAATTCTGACTGATTTTTTACTTGACATAGACACCCAATTTGGGGTGCTACACAAAGGGGCTGCTTTCTATTTACTAATGTGTTATTATTGAGGTTAGATTAAAGAAAATAAAGAAAGCATCTTCAGTACAAAATTAATATTTCAATGAAATAGTTAATATTTTTGTAAAGTAGCAAGTCTATTGTTCACTGTAGTCATGATCAAACACAGTGACCAACATTCACTTTAAAATACATACTGAATGTCTTCACATAACAATACTTGAATTTAAATTAGCAATAGATGCGTACTGACACCACAGCATATGAGCTATTGACTGATGACATTTAAATACTGAATATAATGGAATCATGATCTGAATACAAATTGAAATATAATTAAGGGTTCCTTTTAAAGCCTTGTTTGGCATTTAATTAAGATATATGATGTTATTTCATGTGCAGGGTTTTTTAATCACTGCACGGTTTATGCCATATTATTGAACAAAACAGAATAAATTCAATACTGAGACTGGACCCAGTATCAGATTGTTGTGTGGTTTACACACTTGGGTAGATAGGAATACAGGCAGAGGTACACACAGATAATGTAGATCTTGTTAGCTATGTTTAAATATATAATATGAATTTGAAAATGGAAGATTCTATTCTAGTATTTAAGCAACAGAGTAGATAAATAAATAAATAAATATTCCACAACTATCACACAACGCCATCTAGTCCCAAGCTAAGCAGAGCTTGTGTTATGGGCACTAGACAACTGATAATCATACTTATATATTTTTAAATACATACATATTATAGATAAATTACACCCAGACACAGAACAAATGATCGTGCTCATCACACAAACATTTGTCCTGGGTGGGAATCGAACCCACGACCTCTGTCATAGCAGTCAAGGTCACTAACCACTAGACCAACAGGCCTGTCAAAGATAATAATTGATAAAGTAATAACTTTAATGCATATGTAATTATTATGATTCAATTACAGTGGCTTTTTAGATCCCCTGAAGAACTGTTAGTTACTTTAGTTAAACTTACATCATTTAAAGGGAATACATTTTAAATAAATGAAAACAATAATTTGTTAATATTTTTCATTTCAGAGAAGAGATGCTTGATGCCGGTCACTCAATTGAACTATAAGCCGGGGCCGGCAGATCAGTTTTCGGCCTGCACAGAGGAGTCGCAGCTCGAACTCCACCTCCAGAGGCAGCTGGAGGATGATGTTGCGAGGTAACCATGTTTTTGAATACCATCCATTTTTTTTTGGATCCTTCTGGGCTACCTACCCAGATACTTCACCAATAAAAATAGCCATAATGGAGCTGGACCTACTTACTACTACTAGTGTATAACAAAGTGTTAAAGCAAGTATGGCATATAATGCTCACACTTATCTCTAACAGATGCTTGAAGCAAAAAGGAAAGGTTACTGAGCATATGTCATGTGCAGAGGCAACTGAAAACTAATGTGCAATGCAATACATGAGCAATTCTAGCAGTCATCCTACAATTTATTGTCAAGGCAACTTTAATGTTGTTGCTATACTCAGTAATGTTACTATCTCCAATATAAAATTTTACACCATAAAAATTGGACAGTCTTGCCTACATTTTATTCTTATTTATATCTCACAGAGAACGCATGAAGACGGTGATCCTATTGCCCACCAGGCACATCGATAGTGATTACTTGGTATTATCTTTTTACGTTTTTTTTTCTTATTTCATAGGCATAAACCTACCTGTTTCTCGTCCTGGAATGCAACATGGATTATCATAAATTACTCCTGTCTTAGTAACCAATCCAAAATCTTGTAAAATGTCTTAATCTGAGTGATTGTTGGTTAAGTTAGTCTATTGACTAATTTACTAGTTCAAATTGAAGTAGACAATAAGAAGATTGTAGTGTATTTTGGGCTAGTGCAGCGATTCCCAAACTACGCCGCGACGCGCCTAGTGCGCCGTATTTAATTTGCGTGGGTCCAAGATAATTTCTGTGAAGAAGATCCACCAGGAGAAGATAGTCTCATTAAACCAGACTACTTGATTTACGGACCAAGTATCATTTTCACCTAGTATCGACTAGCTAGGGTGCCGAGATAGAATATTAAACCCGCGTAAAGTGCGCCACGAACTGAAAATGATCGGAAGTACCTGGGATAGTGGCCACAACTTGCGCGCTATGACAAGCACTTTCTTAACATCTTGGACGTGAATAGCATTTATCTAGATAACATAGTCAAATCAATGAATATTGTCACGGAAGTTAAGTGTTCTTGTACGTTTGGTAAGGTGGATGTTGATAAACTTGCATTTAGTGTTCCTACCTAACTGATATCTACGTACGAATTAAATTAACTGGCAATATTAATAAATCAGGAATGAAACCATACGCATGAATATTACAACATTCATTGTACTTACTCTATCACGTACTCATACGGTACTACGGTACTGTATATGTCGGTACTTAGTACGGAAAGAAATAATATTCCGATAATCCAATATTTTGACTACTACGTACTCCCATAAAAATTGTAGATTGACTTCCCGATTGCACATAGTCAGTCAATCAGGATTTCTCAACCGATTGAGTTGAGCTACCTCAGTTTTTAATTGAAATCCTCTTAGCCGCTCTGAAGCGTCACCTAATAAATAGTAGGAAAAACAGACAGACAAAACTCCAATAACGTTTGATTGGTGTTTAATGTATCTTGTTTTTCCCTTATAGTTAGTGTAATAATAATTTGTAGATTTTTTTACCCTAACCTTTAGTCGTTGTAAGTATTTAGATACTTTTGTAACTTAAATTGTGGATTGGCTATTAAGATCGGGAGCTGGTGCCTATTTATTAAATAGGATTTCCACACGCTTTTTCGTGACATACTCATTATTACTAATAAATTACATGTTTTGTGTTCTTGTATAACTACAATTATTTTAAATAATGGATCTGTATTTTGGTTCTAATGTTAATAATTTTGTATATTGTGTGTTTTGTTAAAAGTAACCTGGTTATGGTGAGGCTGTGAAGTGGGTTTGTAGGGATTTGTAGGGATGCTTAAATACTAACAATGCTTTATTATATTTAATTGTTACAGAATTTTTGACGAATCGATTTATTCTGATCTTGAAGTGGTGTGTGGGAAATTAAAGATCCTGACTCATTCTTGCATTTTAAAGGCACGCACAGATAAATTTTATCACCAACTACATACATTTTTGCATGTGAACATTGAGCGTAATACTTTTGATGAAATATATTCTTTCATAAGGTACGATTATCATTTGGTATATTTATGTGATTGTAGTTTTCTTTTGTATTAAAGGTAGTTTTTAAAGGTAGAATTTTAGTATGGGAATTTACGGCGGATGCCTTGAGGCAATTTTTTTTATATCATCATACTGCAGTGTCGCGAATACACACACACAAGTGACACGACACGGTTAGCGCAGAGGCTGAGCGATCTGCTGAAATTGCGTGTCAAGAATTCGATTCTATGATATTTATTATTCGATTTTATATTTATGTGGACTATCGATTTACCAAGATTTCATCCATGGCCGCCACTTAAAAAAAGCCGCCCCTTTTTTTTTGGTACACTCATACAAAAATTTTTATACCCCTTTGTAAGCGGTCCACCCCAGTATCTCACGGGTTCGCGAAAACTTTTTCAGTAAGGTTGAATAATGTAATCAACATTCTCTAATTATCCGTGTTTTCGCGAGATCTCTTAGAATTTTCGTGATAATTCGAATGATCAAATCGTCCTATCTACGAGTAAATACTAATATTATAAATCTGAAGAGTTACTTAGCTTGTTACTTTGAACGATCTAAATCCAGGAAATACTGCTTCGAATTGATACATTATTTTTGTGTTGGATAGGAGACAGATTTATCGAGGAAAGCTATATATAGGTTTTATAACATCACGCTGCGACTAATAGGAGCTTAGCAACGAGGGTGATTTCATAGAGTATGGCTCGAATAGAAAATTTAATAAGCCAATTTTCTTTTCACTTATCAATTAGGAATTGCTTTATTTTTCTATTCGGTAGTAAAATACAACAGCTGCTTTAAAAATATCGGTTTTGAAAGTGTTCCAGTATTCAGCAGTATCGAGTTTTAACACGACTGAGCTCTTCCCTGAATTCCCACATTAAAGAGTAAAACCTGTATAGCATTCTTTTTTTTTATTCAATAGAGAGGTATTTTAGTTCGCTTTGCATGTCTGTATGTTAATCACACACTAATATCATAGCCATAAAGATTTTTTATACACGGTTTGTATACGGAGTGTCATCTCAAAATAAGTAAAATAATATTTATACTTGTCTATTAAATGGTCTAGCATGACTTGCATTTGATACTTCCTCAAGAAGTCTTATAATATATCTGCATCGTTGGTCTAGTAATCCTCCAAACCTGACTGCTGAACAAGAGGGCCTGGGTTCGATTTACAAATCGGGCAGTATTATTAGGTTTTTCCATTAGTAACTCCTCAGTAGCAATCACGGAGTATAGAAAAGTGCCTCCTTGGTGGCAAACGGCTGGCCCCCTATTACATGGCACTGAAAGTGCGGGTACTATTAGGGGATTACATGCCTGAGGTTATTGTATGTATTATATTTCTCTTTGGTAACATTGAATACTATCTAAAACACGGTGCGCACACGCTTAATATATTTTTCAAGACACCTGTATACATATTTGTGTTCTATTTAAAACGAAAAACGAGAATATTTTTATACAAATCCAATTTCAAACCTACTGTTCACGTTTTCCTATATGTCTGTATTGCGAGATTATTGGCTGTTTCTTCCTACTTTGACAACAGAGGCCCTAACGCGCATTCTACGTATTTCACAAGTGTCTATGTTGTAAATTGTATGGAATTATTTTCCACACAATTTACGATATAGACATAAGCGCATATAGTGTACGAACGAGGAACTTATTTTATCCATCAAATAAAGGTTTACATTCATTTTTACGCCACAAAAACGCGAAAACTTGCGCATATAGTGTACGAACGAGGAACTTATTTTATCCATCAAATAAAGGTTTACATTCATTTTTACGCCACAAAAACGCGAAAACTTGTGTTAGGGCCTCAGTACGCTTACTTTTTCACTACATATTATGCTTATTAGTTTATCAGATCTTGTCTTATAAAAGGGCTTTTTTTAGCAATTTCTAATCATGATTCTGCAAAAGTTGCTGTTTTATCTTCTTAATGTGCAATTATATAGTAGTAATAACGACCTTCCAACATGTAAAGTAAGGGTTTTTGTTTTAAAAGAATATTAAACGATCAGCACAATATAGCTGTAATGTGAGATAAAAAATATTTAGTTCATTCAGGACATTTGCCATGGAATGCAAAGCTTACTCTCAATCGGGTATGAAAAAATATTAAAACGATTGAAGATATTTTTCAGAAAAGAAAATATGAACAGATTTTTTTAAATTAAAGGTTTAGTCTAAATGCAGCTAAATAATTGTATTTGTGTATTCATAATATAGGTAAAAAACGCTTACACAAAACCTATTCTTTATATAAATTCTAATCATTGATCTCATTGAAATCAGTTATTACCTGATCTATTTTTAAAACTCTGAACATTTCATTATAAACGAAGTAAATCTTAGACCATGCCATTGGTAAAGATTCCCTATATGATATTCATATTCTATTGCAGTGATGTGTATACTGAATGCAACATTCAACATGAAGAAAAAGAAATAATTAAATACCTGAAACGCAATTTAAGTGTTATAAAACCTACCCCAGTAAAACCTAACAAACCCAAGAAAGAAGAGGAAGAACCTGAGGTGTTTTCAACGCCGAAGTGCATTACTCCATACGTAGATAATGACGTCCAGAAAGTAATTCATTCTAGTCCAAGCACTGAGTTAACAAAAGAATACTACGCACTAGTTCCCATTGAAGGAAATTTACTTGAGAAGGAACTTATTGAGCAGGACGAACTCTCTAATGCATTTCATTCCATTATAAAAGGTCAAGCAGAAGACACCAGTCAAGTAAAAAATTCACAACTCAATAAGCCAACTTCGCTATCCCTTAATTCTAGTCATATTTCCAAAACAGTCAAACATTCCAGTAGTTGTGATATTTTGAATAACATTTGTATAAAAGATAAAATCTCTCCAAAACACGATAATAATCTAAACACAGTCGCTGATAAGGACTTTAAAACTAATCAGACATTACCGTTAAGTGATACAACTGGGCCTAATATAAGTAGGAACACCAAACCTAATCTGAGCGCTGATAAATCTTTGGATCCTCCATATTCGCCTGATAGTCTTATCACGGATGAACCCAGTTCTTCATCAGATTATCTGTCTGCCGCATACGTTAGTTCTCCGGGCGTTCAGTCGTCTGGTTTTCAACATCAAGTAAATGTTGAAAACATCACTTCCAGGATGGAAAACATTTATACCTTATCAGATTCCGGCTTGGAAGACACAGCAATGTTGGGTAGCGTCAATAGTCACAAGGACGTTACTTTAACAAATATGTCTTTGTCTGAAAACACGCTCCACGATTTAATTGCTGACGATGCGAGCATCTCTGCAATGTCCATACCTAGTTCGTTAGGAGATAAAAATCACTTACAAAGACCAAAGCAGAGTGGTATATCTTCAGAAAAAGATTGTAATGGCCAAGACACCATTGCAGATTTATGTGGCAAATCACTTAAAGAAGAAAAACAGAGACAAAACGAAGAAATTGTAATATTAGAGTCGTCTTCCTTATCTTCAGAAACGGGTTCTTGGGAGTCGGTATACCCACCTAAATTAATAGAAAAAGAAATCTGTGAGAAATTTTTAGTCCATGAACGCCGGCAATGTTTGGACTCGCCTAGTTTAGCTCAGAACACTTCCTTTAAATCAACAGCCTGTTTCATAGATGCTTCGAGCTTGGTTGATGAAGAAGAGACAAAATTTCAAACTACTGACAACGTACCTCCCTCTAACGTTAAGTTGGATATTTTACCCGCACCAAGTCAACCGGTACCCTGTCCTACTATTAAACCGGATATTAGTCCAGGCGATTGGTCAGAAGGTAATGATAATGAAGATTCCTTGGAACAAGGAGAAAAGAAAGACCCCGATTCTATACAAAAAGATTTATCACCTACTATTTTTGAAATGACTCCGATTACCGAAGATTCTTTATGCACTAATGCATTTGAAAATGCGACTCAAGTAGAGCAATGTGCAGAAATCGACGAAAGTGGTAACTATATGTCTGACAAAGAGAGATCACTTCCAGTTAGTGCTGTTTTCATGTCCAACACTCCAAATAATTCAATATTATCATTAAAAACCTATAAGCAGTATGAGTCGGAAGACAGTGAAAGCAATACTACTATTGTTGATTCCGACAGCTTTACAATAAAGCAAAGAAAAGGCAGCAATTCTCCACCTATTTTGTCAGGAGGCGTATCGGTTGAGGATCACTTGCCACAAGTAGGCAGTAGTCACGAAAGTAGTCCATTGCCAAAATTTAAACTGGAAAATACACCTATTGTAACTGGCGCATATTTACCACAACCCACGGACCAAAGTCAAGGAAGGCCAAGAACAAGTTCTGCTTCAGCTTGGGTGGTTGATATGTCTAGTGATCCAAAAACAGATGATAGTAATTTAGAAACTTCGAAAGCTTCCGATGAGGTTGTAAACGAAAAAAAGAATATATTTTCTATGTATATAGATTTAGGTGACAAGTCTACTTTAAAAGACATGCCTACCCGATTATCTTCTATGAATACAAAAAAGAATTCTGTTAGTGTTGAAAATAAGTCAACCGTTCGGAATTCTAAAACCCCAGCAAATACTACCGAACGTACTATAAAAGAAAATGATGCTAGTGTGTTTATTTTTGAGAAATATGAATCTTTGTGCAACGATCCTAATATTAGTATTTCAGAAATTATAGCGATTCCGGAGAAGCATGAAGCTATTCCAGAAATCTTAGAAGATTCTTTTGCAGATTATACACCCAAAGCAAACCAGTCGCGAGCACAAAAAGGTGGAGACAAAATGTCCTCGTATAAAGAAATACCTGAACAAGAAGCTTCAGCTGATGAAGCCAAAGATCTTTTTGTAAAACTGTCAGACTTAGATAAACCAGTACAAAAAACAGACACTTTGATCTCAATCGACGAAAACAGGGTCGATGTGCGCATGACAAGGTCCATTCCCGACTGGGGTGAACAAGCATATTCGACTAACTCAAGATCAATTGACGTTATAACGTCGTTTCACTCAGAAAATGCACTCAGTCTGAACAGATTGTTTCCCCATTTGAGAAACGAGTTTAGCAGAAGTATGCCAGGTTCGTTGTCAAGCAGAACACGCTCGCCTTTGAGACTAGGAACATCTATTACCCTCGGCGATGGTGATGAGCAGGTGTCGGATATGTCTGAAATAAGTAGCATGCAGAGCAGCAATTGTCGCTCAGGATTCGGTAAGATTTACAAACAAGTTTTATAATTGAAATACTGTACATTTTTAGCCCCACTTTTCATTTACCGATGTATGTCAGGTCCTCTACCTTTTCTTTTGATTTGGCTCAAAAGGTAGTAAAGATAACATTCTAACGTCCCAATATTACCTCAGGAAACAGTACAACAGATAGTCAAACATCGAGTTTAATAGAAAATTGTACATCACGTCTCGGTCAAGATCTACTACGAATGTTCCTTGAAGAAATAGCGCCTGATGTCATTGTGGAAGTATCAGGAAAGCGATTTAAAGCACACAAATGCATTTTGTCATCCAGGTAATTTTCTTTTCACTTTATGGTGAAAAGAGTATGAATCTTAATTTGGTATTGCTTCTTAACGTAAAAAACTTGGGTACTTAAGTGTGCTCATTTCCGCTTGAAGATTTTGATTCAATTATAAGAATTAATTTTTACTGACTTGTTCTGCAGGTAAAAGTTTTGAAATTGATTTTTTGTTTAAGATACATAACAATCTCTGTTATATGTCTTTAGGCTTGACGCTCACAGGTGATTTTTTGAGGTGGAGACTATTTTTTCCTCGTCGAGTGCTATGACTATAAGAGTGTGCTTATTATGGTGACAAAAATGTCGTTTCTAGCGGTCGGTATATACAACTGCGTGACAAAAAGTCACCGTAACAAAAAAAAAAACCAGTGAGCGGGGCATCTCTTAGATTGTCTGAAATTAGAATAATCTAATCATGAAGAATTATTTATTTCAAAAAATAAGGTTATGAAAAATTCAGCTTCGAATTAGTGGTTGCGATATCCTAATTGGTAAGGCGTTTGGAGTACTTATCCAGAAGACGCAAGTCGAACTCCGCTCGCAGCTGAATTTTTGTTTCCTCAAAATATCATTAATTTATTTATGTTTTAGGTGCCAGTATTTTGCCGGTATTTTGAGCGGCGGTTGGGTGGAAAGCTTAGGCAACGTCATTGTACTTCCACCGTAAGTATGTCGGTAGTTAACACGGGGTGTCACCTCAGGAATGGGACTCTGTAAATTAGAATTACTGGCAGTAACCATGACTCCATAACTATTACTTACTAATTACTGCAATTTAGAGCTAGGTCGAGGGATACTAACGACCTAAATAAAAGTGTGGCAGACACACTGCATATGCGCACTAAAGTTTTACATCTGCATTCAGTTTCTGTATTGGTAAACTAAACAAATGTTAACCTATTCAATATGTTTCAAGGTTCTCATATAATGTGGTATATTTCGCACTGTGCCACATCTACTCTGGTCTGGCCACCATCCCAGACTCTGTGAGCATCGTAGAATTGGCCACAATCGCCGATATGTTGGGTTTAGAAGGGTTGAAGGAAGCCATCATGTTTACGCTTAAAGCTAAATATTGTCATCATTTCCATAAGGTATATAATCTAAAATTTAATTTATTTCATTAAATTATAATTTCTGCTCGCTTGTTACTAAATTACTATTTTTGTACTAAATAGGTATATTACATTTGGGTCACAGAGAGTTTGACTGAAATCTAAAATTTCTTTTTTATTGCAGCCATGTGAAGTGTGCATAGTTGGAGTTTTGGAATGTTTCCCACTGTCTGCCGTGTATGGTTTAGATGATTTATATCACAAGTGTATAAAATGGATTACAAAGCACTTCTCTAAAGTTTGGCCAACCAAAGCTTTTGCCACGTTGCCTACAGATCTCCTTGATAAGTGCTACCAGCATCATACTGTTAATTTAACCATTGATAATGTTGTAGAAACAGTATATGGGTGTGGCATCGCTGGTAAGTTTGTTATAATATGGTGTGGAACCTAACGATGAGCAAACTTTCAAAGTAGTTGCTTCTGTTTAGGTTTTTCGATCCACTACAGTATGCATATGTATTTTAAATATCATAATCGAAGTGATTGCTCTTTATAGCGGCGTCCTTGCAAAACAGCCGATGGTCCGAAGGCGTGGCGCGAATGTGTCGGAGGCTAATAAATGTAGCAGCACACTTTGCAGCACCCAAACTTGTCGCCGTGTACAAAGCCATCCCTCCATTGCCCAGTGAATCTCCTCACGCCGCCAAGCAAGCCTTGGACGATTTTCTAGCGGCTGCAATAGAATGGGCACCTCCTGAATCAGTCTGTTATGCTTATGGTTACCTCTCAGCGATTGTCAAAGAAATACGTACCAGTCACTACTCGAAACCTGATTTAATCAGCAATGGAACCGAAAACCGCAAAAACTTCGGCCTGGGTAACCTACTGTACGCGAACGCAAACACTTGGCGCATGCAATGTGAGGGCGCCTTAGTGCGCGCGTCGCCTCGAGTTGTTTCTACACAAGCTTTTAAGGAGTTACCATCAGAATTACGGAAAAGATTGCGCGAACTGGGCTGTATCAAATATGGTGCGCATGCTATGCCCCTCTCCTCTCCTACACATCAGCCTGAGAGAAAATCTAAAACCAGGACGGTAGGCAAAAACAAACCAACAACTTCAATGGTTCGCAGTGTAGATATAGCGCAAGTGCGGGCTTCATTTGTACCCTACACGCCAAAACCTTCAATTCCGGTTGGTTCGGTTGATACTCTTAAAAGCAATAGCGGTCTCCGTATGAATGAATTCAAGAAACCGTTTGTCTCTCCACATACACCGAAAGTGAGAACAACGAAAGCGCAAGAGGAGCGAGCTAAATTTAATAAAACAAAGAAGACGAAATCTCAAGAATTAGTGAATAACAAAACAAGTGCACACCGAACTCTTTCATATGAAAAGACCACATCGAGATATTTAGAACCGTCACAGAAGGAGAAGAAAACGACAGTTGTGAATAAGCACTTACCGAAGATCGAGTCTTCAAGTGAGTCGTCGCGTAACTCGAGTCCAATACACTTGCGGAACTTACGCTCGAGCCCGCAGAAAGGACGGCGCGGTGAGATGGGTGGACTGGGGGGGCAGACCATGTCGCAGGACAGCCTGGCCACCAGCTCGCGGCCGCGCACTGCCGAGCCCAGCACGGACTCGCTCAGTGAGTCGCAGACCAGCAATAGATACGCCACCTACACCAAACAGAAGCACACCAAGGGATCCGCCGAATGTGAGTACTATTGTTATCCAAAAGGTTTGGCAGAAGAGTTATTTATTTATATTTATCTTTACCCACATTTCGCCAGTTATGTATTTTGATATAGAACCGTTATTCGATACGATATTGTGGGTGCTGAAAACAATTTTCGACGCACCATATATAATTTACCTGTATATTTTTTACAGCTATAAAAATCCTTAAAAACGTTGAACCAGCCCCTGTCACGGTAACCGAAAATAAAATGAAGACAAAGATACCTGTATATTTAAACCAAGGACCAAAATACAGGGGCATTGACACTCGGAATTCGAGGGACCAACAAAAGTGGGGCAGGCTTGCGCCCAAGATGAACGCATCCAATAGCAGGCCCAATGAGCGCAAAATGCCTGGATCTTTGATGAACGCTACAAAGTCAAGCTCTGCGAAGATAGTTCCGAAGGTAGATTTGGTTTCTTTGTAATTATTGCTAGCCTGTTCTTCCATACTCGCTCTTTCGCGATCTCGAGTTTCTAAAAAAATTGTGCGTTTCGTGTACCATCCTCGCGCACGCCTGGAGATAAACTGATATTGTGTGTTTTGCACTTCAACCATTAATCTGTTACAGGTAGTGAAAGAGGCAGAAGCACCCTCCAAGACCAATATGTCAAGGAGTCAGAGATCACAACCTAGCAGACAACATCCTCACCATGATGAGAGGGAATCATCTTCCCTGGTTGAGTCAGAGACATCCAGGAATAACATGTCGAAGAGTCAACGAAGTCCACACGCGCACTCGAGCAGGCAACAGACTCAAGATAAAGATTCTTCGTCGTTCGTTGAGACCGGGTCGTATAAGAATCACACTTCAAAAAGCCAGCGAACACACTACAACAAACCACAGCCACAAAAAGAAGAGAAAGAGGCTCCCACCCTCAAAGAAATACCCGTGATGGAACGCTCTGGAACATTTCTTAAAGATGAACCTACTTTCGGCGAAATAATCAACTTAGATATATCACAATAAATATCTTCAGTCTTATTAGCAAATAGTCGATCATATTGAGTAGTATCTCTATTTAATATCAAAGCACTTCATGTATATTTTGCCTCAGTAACTAAATATTTTAGAGTAGTACAAAATACTTCGTGCAAGAGCTCGTCCGGGGAAGTTCTTTAGTCTCTGTTGCTAGGATAGCAACGCATCTTCATACCGCTATCATTGCAAATGGCTAAAGGTGGTGGTAACCACTTCAGGCGAGCTACTGGCATTAGTTTTACTCCCGGTATTTAAAAAAAAACATAGACATATACCCAGTAGTTTTTCACATTCTCTCACTGTTTCGATTTACTCATTTATTGTGCTTTGAAAGATTCTACAGTGCATTGATAATTCCCACTGCAAGTAACTTGTATATGAGTTTGATTCTGGCGCTTGACTGGTCTGGGATCAGAACATCGGCAATGGATATGGTGTACACTCTTCTTAGTACTTGGTGAGTACATCAATTAATAACTAAAAATAAATATTTATGATTCATTTTTAGCTGAAGTAGCATGTTTTAGATTCCTGATGCAACAACAGCTTAAACGTTATAATTTTTTTTTAATCATAAATGTCTCCCATACTTACCTGTCCGTACCGACAACCTGTTTGTTTAAAACAGCACCCTACAGTGTTTTAAATATTGTGTCTCAATCAGTTTAATTATAACTCGTTAGCAATATTATAATCTCAACCAATGGGTGTGAAATAAAAGTTCTGTTTCAGACTTGACATGAAATACTCAAATAATTGTAAATATTTAATACATATAAAGGACAAGACGGATATACAAGAATAATAGATGAAAATAGTGACAAGTTTAAAATAAATAACAATCAAGGTAAGCTGATGAGTAGGTCATCATCTCATCTTTAAATATAGGTGTTTATATTTTAATATATTCATCCTCATTACACCAGCAAAGATGAAGTTATTTCCGTACGGATGATATCATAGTAAACTTGTCTTCTAAATGGTACTCATGCATCGCTCAATAAATTTGCAGTGTAGGATGATAAGGATATTATTTTATATTTGCCTAATTTTGGGTTTACATTTTTTGTTTATTTTGGAATTGCTGTAGTTTATAAGATTACTAGCTGTTGCCAGCGGCCCGCTGCAACTCGAAAATTATCACACGGGAGAAGAAAATCGGGGTAAAAAGTTTCCCATGGTTAATCCAGGTTATAAACTATCTGAGAACCAAATTTCATCCAAAAGGGTTTAGTCGTTTTTCACGTGAAAAATTAAAAAGATCCATTCTCATAAACTTTCGTACTTATAATACAAGTTGCCATACTAAATAATATTAATAAGATTATAATTACGAAAACACGTCTCCTTTACTCAAATTTTGTCAGACCAATAATTGAAAGCTGCACAGCTCACTATTAGCTTCGTTTGAATGCCAACCAACTCCACCGTCTATCCAACTCATCAATCAGAACCACTGATTGATGAGTTGGATAGGCGGTGGACTATATCCTGCAATGTCTTGTCAAAACCAAACTAATCAACATTCATTAATGTAATGATAAAGTGTGTGGGCTCGGACCCTGGGTGAAATCTTGGCCTTGAAGGCTTTGTATTTATCTCACAAGAACAGATGTTCTGAGGAAAGAAGTATTCCCGTAAGTTTCTGGGTTGCACTGTACTGGTTCCCAATCGGTTCTGATAGCCGTGGAATACACCTCTCCTCCTCAAGCACTATTCGCTGGCTGCGAAGTACTAAGTAGCGGTATCAGAATCAGTTGCAGCGCTCATGGTGGCAAAAAGTAGAAATGCTGACGGCTCTGTCTGAGAGTACATTCAGCTTTGTCAAATGTCAAAAACGCGCTAATCTCAGGAACTACTGGTTGGAATTGAATAATTCTTTTTGTGTTGGCCATTTATCAAGGAAGGCTATAGGCTATATAACATCACGCTATGACCAATAGGAGCAGAGCAGCAATGAAAAATGTTGCAAAATCGGGAAAAATCTTATTGAGAGCTTCCGTTGCGTGCGCTGCGTAAACAATTTTGGAATTTTAATACAGACCGTTGATGGGACTAATGGCTATCGTATTTTGTTTTCAGGCCAATATACAATCACAGTGAACATGATCAAGAGAAAGTGATGGGATATAACATCAACAGCGTGAGATGCTGAATTGGAGGACAAAATAAGTTAGATAGACCAACCAAACTGGACGTTACTGCCATCAGCAGCAGGGCGAACGAAGCCAATATCGAGACCAAAGGAGAAGGATCTTTGATGAACTCTATAAAGACAAGCTCGTCAAAGATAGTTCCAAAGGTATTTCTTAGATTAAAAATGTCCAGATTCTGTGTTCGAAACAAAACGAAAAGTTTTAAGTGAAGCCACTTTTTTATAAATGTATGAGTGAGCGCCACGCACACATATAAATGTTTTCTTTGGAGATGTTCACTTGTTTTACGTAGGTATATTTGTTTTTTTTTCTCTAACTTGCCTATTCCGCTCCAGACCTAGGGAGTTGTTTCTTTTTTTTCAACAAATTGTATTTATTATATATCGATTTCGAATTCCGCACGGAGCAAATACTTTTATGGCTTACAGATACGGGCTAGCTGTTTGTGTTTGTGAGTTTATGTGTTTGCAAAAGTACCTACGACAGAGGAGAATTTACTAGTGTCCAACGTTCAACGGCTTAGGAGCGCTCTTTGTACCTGTAATCTTTTCATCTGACGTCATGACTCCTGAATCTCACAAGGTGCAACTGCTGTAGGGTATTTTAATTTTAAATTTGTTGAGAGAATGACACAGAAGTTAATAGCTAGCTTTCGGCCCACAGTTTGTCCATTCATATATTATTTTGTTTTCTTCACAGGTCTCCGTACATCGATGTTTTTGAGCACTGACGAGATCTACATGCAGTCTCCTTGATTCGTAAAGAAAGTATTTTAAAACTACGATGGTAAACAAATTATTCTTCTGCAAATTTTAAAAATATTCGTTTATGTTACATTTATCTTTAACAGAGAAATTGATATTCTCTATATCACGTTTGAGAAGTTAAGGGGCCTTTTACAGTCCACTAGCGCCACTTAGCTAAATCGTGCATTCTAAACATAAATGGCCGTTTTTGTTACAAATGCACAATTTAGCTAAACAGCTATATTTCAAGTGTTGACAATGTGTTATAAAATTACGTTATTGCCTTTTCTACAGTAATTACAGACCACATTTTGTATTCTTGATTCTATTTACGAGTTATGACATTTTTTCGATTGGCGGCGCTAGTGGACTGTAAGAGGCTTCTTAAACTATATGTATATACGGAGCAGAGGAGAATTTTATTTTGTGTTGAGTCTACTTTAATGTGATTGTGATTGGTGTCCTTCCCCTGATCAAACTCATTTTTATACTTCCATAAATTAATAAGTTACATGTGCCAAGCTCTTTATGAAAAACATTGTGCTTTGCTTCTGCTTCGCCACAGTCCTATAAAAACTCATTTGTTCTAACTGAAAAATAGGTTCTATTGTGTCTTCTGTAAAGATTACGAAAATAAAAAGAAACAGTAAGAGAAGACTTCTTCTGAGTAAGCTAGACCTAGAATACAGTAAAGAGCCAACCCAACGAAAAAAAAAAACAATTACAAAACATATATCTCCTCTTCACTAATCTTGATGTTATAGTTCTTGATTCTATAAATTTTTATCTATATAGTTGCCGAGGCCCTTATATGTATATATAATGTCTTGTTATCCTTAGGGAATTTATTATAATATAATCCATTGTATCAAATAGTCTATTACTCCAGACAGTTTATTTACTCTAACACATTTCCTAAGAGTTATATATACGGTATTCGTATTGTAGGCAAGTAAAGAATTTTGTAAGAATATCTAACATGCAGCGCGCGGCAAATTCTGACCGCGAGTTAATTTTGTGCCCGCTTGCTCCATATCTCACAAAAAGGGTTTAAAACAAGTCATCATTCTGTCTAACTCATCTAAAAATGACAGAAACAGATTGATGTCTTATGTTTAATGGGCGCGAAAAACTTTTTTTTCTTAATGTTCTTATTTTTACTTTTTCGTATTCGTAATGAAAAGCAGTCTTTACCTCGGGTTAAGACTTATTTAGCCAAACTCCATCTTGAATCTAGATAAGTTACTTTCACCCCTTGGATAACAATGTACTATAGTGATTAGTGGTGTAAAGTGGGCCTTAGTCTGTGTGGAGAAATGTGTTGGCGCTGGCGCTCTGTGCTGCTCTCACTGTCCGAGCGCTGACACTAAGAACGCTAGTGATATATCACACTTAACCTGTATAGAATGCGTATTTAGGGAATCAATATTTTATATTTACATGTTTACTTGTAATTCTTGGTGAATAGTAATATATGTAATGCGACAAATGAAATACCGTTTGAATTAAAATGAAATAGAAAGGTTGCTTTTTAAGAATAACAAAAATATATTTATATACTGATTGAAAAATCTTACAGATTTTAAAAATAACTTAGGTCGGTATGTCATAATTATACAACTCACCCAGTATGTAATTACTGCTTTGCTATCTCCTTGTAAAATATTTAAATATCTAGCTGGATCTAGTAAATATAAAATAGAAGTAGCGATTATTAAAATAAAAATTTCGTTGCCATTTAAATGATTAAATACTAAATATTATGTAGACTCTAGCAAGCTAATTCGACGGCACTATCTTTTGCATTATAAAGATAGGTATAATATTATAATGAATTTTTCAAACTAAATAGGTATGTTTTTAAAATTGCATTTCAAATGATATTATCGTTTTATTTTACAAAATAAAAATACAACGTACTTAAAATTTTGTAATTAACTAAATTCGCATTAGAGTTCTTTTCCGTAACGCGTCATGTCAACTCAGTATTAAGTATATTATAAGTCTTCCCTCCGAAAAAGCAAAATAATATGTATTATTTAACTAAAACCATACTTTTTTATATTTATATGTATGCTAAGGAACTGCTTTATATTTCCTGTTAAGGTCTAACTATATGCTTGTGTATGCATTAGTGATGTAACGAATATTCGCATGTTTTTTGATATTCGCATCCGCATGAATTGATACGAATGTTTGCGAATATGTCTGAAAAACTATTTTTTATTTACTGATAAGATTAGAGTATGGAAAATATGTAACGGAATAGTCTTTAAGTAGGCAACTAAATTGAAATAGTTCTGTTAGTTCAATTCAAAATATTAACAGAATCGCAACTAAAATGACAAAATACCTTTTTAATTAAAATACTTCTTAACCACGATAACGTGATAAAATCATCAAATGAGTTCTACCACCCATTTACATTAAAAAAATAACATATTTATGCATATACTAGCTGCTGCCAGTAGTTTCACCTTGTAAATTATCCCACAGGAATCGGGATAAAAATTTATCCTATGTGTTAATTCAGGTTATAAACTATCTGTGTATCAAGTTTCATCCAAATCCATTCAGTAGTTTTTGCGTGAAAGAGTAACAAACATCCTTTCATCCATCCAAACAAACTTTCAGATATAATCAGATAAAGAGCTTGAAATGTCTATTAATAAATATAATCAACCATATCTCGAACCAGTCGCGACGTTGCATCAATTTCTTTTTTCAGAAAACAAAAATATTAAAAATTATTTTTATAAGTTTTTTGTCCATGCCTGTTCCGGTGAAGTATATGAAGAAATCAAGCTCCAGTCCAAACTTGTTGAATATATTTTATGTGTTGAATGAAGTTACATTCATTCAACTATATCGACTTGGCAATGTTCGGTTTAAATATGTCTGACAAGAAATGTCAAACCCATCTATCATTTTGCGTGCGTTTTATTGGAAAGTCAATATTCGCATTCGCGAATGTGAAAAATCAAACATTCGTTACATCACTAGTACGCATACGTGGAAATACGAACTCCACCCAAAGGGATAATACCTTTCATAATGATTCTAATAGCAAGTAGTACTAAGATGTGATCTATTCAATTTTTAAAGGAAGAAAAATCTATCATCGCTGCGTTGACTGCAGTTAGCCCTGCGGGTTTGAAATGACCACGTTAGAAGCGTTTCTAAAACGAATTTTATATAAAAATTGCGATAAATTCTTAACATGGAAAAATGAATTCTATTGCAATAAAGTAGATAATTGATAAATTTTTTTAGCGACATTGGTATTAGAAACATTGCTAGTGACCATTTTAGACCCGCTGCCCTAAGTGCTCGTTGTTGACACAGAGCATCAGTATTTATAGGATCTGTTGCTACTGGAGGATGTATTTGTCGGTTAATAAAAGAGTGCGTCCATTTATGTGCATAATTGTTTTTTGATTAATTATGGAGAAGGGGTAAGGCCACTTTAAAAAGCAGTCTTTGACTAAACACAATTTGAATGAGGTATTTTCCAGACACGTGGTGTTCGTTATTTCACACTTTCTAAAAAAAGTGCTTGTTAAGATTTAAAATGTAGATGATTCATCTGTAGCATATGGTGTGTTCTGCTCTGTATCCACGCCATCTTATATATTTTTATTGTGATATGGCCAATTTTTATGAACGCCTAACGGTCATGACGTATATGCAATAGTTGTGAAAGTATGACTTTTAAATAAAAGAAAAAAGTAAATTAATGTGGCGTTGCTGCGGAGAATGCTCTGTTGCTACAGAGAATTCTCCGCAGCATATTGATTACAGGTGGCGTTGCTACTGAGAATTTTTCGCAAAAAAAAAGCAACGCCACATTGACTTTTTTCTTTTAAATTAAAAATCGTAAATTCTCAAACAATGCATGTACGTCATGACTGTTAGCCGTACATAAAACTGGGTCATCTCATAATAAATATAAGGTGGTGTGGCTACAGAGCACAACACCATATTGTAGTGTGTACTTATGAAAGCATTTTAAAATAATGCATCAACATCACATTCTATTTTATACCTATATAATCATAATGTATTAATATTTATGTAAATAGCTACTAAGAATTTCTTTTTTAATAATGATTGTGATAAAATGATTTAGGTAATTTTACTTTTATAAAGTCTTCTTTCAGTGGTCTCATTTACTACTAACAACTATGTACTTGGTATTTGGGTCATAATCAAACACTTGCATTTCAAAATATCGTATCTAAAGCAGATTTATATGCTGTAAATCAAGTTGTCTCCAATCGCCTTTTTACTGCTTAGGAATTGGGTCGTCAAGTGTGACTCCACATTAATTTCTCACTCTACAATTTTTCGATTTGATCGCATGTATTAGTTGATGGGACCACGGAAAATTGTTTACTTTTTATTTTGCTATGTATTTGCTATCAGTAAAATCTTATTAGGTTATACTGCATTTAAGTGGTAATTAAATAATACTGTAGCGGTAATTCAATTAATTTTTAAATTATTAAGATACAAATGTTTTTACTTGGGTTTAATCTAAAAATGATCTCAATGATACACAGTATTCAATAATTTTGTTGGTTTTCGCACCAGGCCATCAGCCGTTGCAATATTAGTTTTTATTTTTATTATATTTCTATATATAATAGGATGTGTTTCAGTGTCCTGATAATGTTAATTGTTATAATTTGTTGTAAATATTTTATTTTACGTACATACTCAATATTGTCATGTTCACATTTTATTACACATTTCTGTCACAAATTGCACCGTTTATATACGTTTTGTCTGTATACTTCTATAGATTGTAATCATGAATATATTTATTATTGTAATTGTTGATGGAAAATGTTATTTTAGGAAAAAAGTAATGACGTTAATAAACATGTGCAAAGCTATTTTTTATTCTTTTAATTCATCATAGCTAAATAGGTACTAAGAGCCGAGCAAAAGGGTTCGTTTTATTTAGCTCGCTGGCCCTCGCCTCAATGGGAATGTAACGAGCCCGCAAGTGTCGGCATCGACGTGTTGGTGGATGGCACTGGATAAATACTTGGTCCAAGCACATACAGTCCGCTGGTTTTGTGCTAGCCTGCTGATCTTTGAGATTCACAGGGGGTCAAGCTTGGCTACCAAAATACTATTATAACTTATTTGGCGACAAATTAGCGACTAAATCTTTAGTGTTCCATAAATCTAAATTAAAATCCATGATTAGGGTTAAGCCAGTGTCAGGGACACGGAAGACATAAAAGGCAACTTATCTAACGTAGGGATTAAAAAACAAACATTTGAGTCATAAATTAAGTCTTTTATTTCAGAAAACGATACAATATAGCATAATAGTACAATATAACAACAATACCATACGGAAAGGACCATGGGCAATTTTCTATGAAATCTGGGCGTAGGATCCAACAGAATTAAAAGATATCTCAAATAGTAGCTTATAATTAGGATATCACTTCATTATATTACAACAAGTAAATTAAGTCACAGGAGAATAGAATTACAGACACTTCAAATTCCTTTTTCAGAAGAATAATAAACCTAGTTGAAAAAGGTGATACAGATTCAGTTGTCTAATCGATTCTAGAGTTTAGCCAGCTAAGCTCGGATTAATTAATATTTAGCTCTAGCAGAATGTTTTGAACATGATCTACTTTAAACACAAATAACGCTGTTATCAAATCTTTAACGAAATGCAGGAGATCGTAATATTTCAATAGGGTTTTCTTCTGGTTTCGGGTAAATTTGGTACTTGTTGTATTACAGTTGGAGAACTTATCCCTTAAACTGATTTAAGATATAAATATTTCAATTCTGTTCGATTTAGGCCCTTTTTGACCAAGATCCCTTTAAAAGTTTTCTATTGTTAAATTTAAAATAACCCTACTGTATGCTGAATCTGTGAATACAAAGTTCCGTGTATAGATTACGACGCATTTCTTCAAAAATTAAACCTCTTGTGTTGATTCTTACGCAAACTAAGCCTGAAATACACATGCTACGTAGTAGCACAAAAGCATGCTAATTTCGAGCAGATGCTACCTAGTAGCACACAATTCGCAAGTGTATACGAAAGGAGTATGATTATTTTTCACACGTGGGGAGCATGCCATAAATAAGCATACCACTTACCAGCAAACAAACATGCTCTGTAATAGCACGTGTATTACAGCTTTTACGCATTTATACATTTTACGAAAGGTTTTAACTCAATTGACCAATCTGCCGATATTCCAGTTCGCATGTAACGTAGTATTCTGGTACTCTATGGCCTATTGAAATTTAAAATTAGTGTTCCACGGGTTAATATGCATTATCATATTGTAGTCCTAAAAATGCTCATACTCATTTTAAATATGATTAATAACACAATGACTAATTCCGGTTAATATGCATTATCATTATAAGTCTTTAAAAATGCTCACTTTATTAACAAAATTACTTCATGAATTTTAATTTACTTTTAAATATATTTAGGGACAAATCTTCATTAGATATACTTTCCATTACAGTGTTGTACATAATGGACAATAGGTGCTGTCATTTATTAACTTTCGGTTTTCTGTACAGTCGGAGTGTTAAGAGTCAGATATTATCTAAATGATGTAGAGATACATTTAATATAAATAAAACATTCTGTCCATCGGCAATAATTACAAAAACCACCACAAATGAAAATTAAAAATGCCATAAACAAGAGTGAAATTCTTCTAAATATACTGACACAAAACTACGATTAAATGTGCTATGAAACATGACATGTTGACGCCTATTTTAATATCGAATAGTAGCCGTGGAGTTTACACAGAGCCACGGTTGTACTACCAATTTATTTTCTCAAACAATCCTCACTTCGCTCATTGTATCTCAACCCGACACTAGCTGAGCTTCAATACAATCAACCTACAATGTGTATACCACACCATGAAACGTGATCAGTTCTTACCATAACGAAAATAAGTATTAGAGTACACATGTTTTAATAAGTTAGAAGTTGCATAATTATTATACCTACATTAAGATAAAAGAAAAGCTCAGCTAGGATCAGACCAGGCCATATTATTTTCGTAATGGTTTTATAAAAGCGAGTCCCTAACCTCACTGCTTGTCACTCCCGCTGTGCACTTAAAATAAATAAACTTAATATTCGTTGTAACAAAATAATTTTATTATGGTGTAAAGCAGAATGTATTTTCAAAATTATACGACTGCATTCTAACAGACTGATGCAAAACGATATGCTCCCCAAACCCACAGAGAAATAATAATACACTGGAGTAGAAAATGGTAGAAAAATTGCCTGGATTCTCTTAACTGTTTATACCATAATCACGTCTACCTAGGGTTATTAAATTTTCAAATTGTGTAAGCGTATAATTATCTATCGAATTTTAAGAATTCATTTACAATAACCAAATACTTATGCACTTACAATAAGAACATTTCAAAAGCCATTATTGTATACAAGTTTAAAAATAATTACGAGACATTTTACTCAATTTTTACACGAAAATACACAATAAGTATATGAACCTGATATTTTACGCTATGTTTTCCACTTAACTCGTCATAACATTAATTCCTAAGTATTCAAGGCTGGATATTGTAAGTATGACAACAACTACATACCAAAAAACAATGACTTACAAGTTCTATACAATATTTGTATTATTCCAGGTGTGTAGCACACTGAAATCAGTACTTATCACACAACGCCAACATTAGTGTGTCAATGGTTGTAGTCTCAGTGTGCGCACTGCCGTAGTGAATCTATGCACTAATTTAAATAAACGGCTGATTTTCTGTAAGCTCGGGGCATTTGAAAAATTAAACGGTTAGTGTGTCAGGAATAATATAGGCTAAAAACAATAGTCACAATACAGATTTTTTGAAATAATTATGATTGATTCCACATCGATTGGTTTGCCATAAGCTAATAACTATAATTTCGACAACACTGTGTAAATTATTATTAATATTTATCCATGCAGAAAAACACAGGCTAACAAAAATTTAAAAAACAGTTACCCCTTAAAACGTCGCAGTCGATTTTTTTTGTTTTTAATTAGGTGATTGCCTGTCGACGTTGCGCCGACCCCAATGGGACAAGGGCAGAAAGATGATCATGAATTAGGTGATTGCCTCTCGCATGTACATAATCATTTTCGCCAGGAGCTGTTTCCTAAAGTCAACTTTCTTTAATATTTTTAAATTTACAGCAATTTATTCAAACATAAATATTAAATAGAGTATTTCACAAAATTGAAGAAAAAATAAACAGCTGCATCCCTTATTACTATTAACGTATTTCAAAATGTGGTCTACTACTGTAGAAGATATCTGGTGATTTGATAACCACAGTTTTTGTTACAAAAGCAATTAGGGAATCTCAAAGGTGAATATTTTGAGAAAAATAGTTGCGTAACAAACGGCTTTTAATAAGTCTCTCCAATTTAGTTGAATGTTCTAGATTACTTGAGGCACCAAACTACAGTTCCAACATTCTTGAAAATTTTTTGAATACTGTAAAAACCTTCTCTACTAAATACATCTATTTAATGGCCTAAGGTAATGAAGGATAGCTGACACCAGTCCGAATGGAAGAAATGATGGCACTTCAAGAACTTCATCATGAGACACACATCCACTATATGGTTTCACAAAACAGTGGGATCTTTAGCTTATTCGTTATAGTTTTAATTATTTTAGAGACGACCCTTCCACCACTACGAGGTGTCTAACGTCTAGTACAACTTTGTCAACTGGATCTTGCATTACCTCATTGTTTTACATCGAAGCTGTAAATTGTTACTTTTTCACAGAATGTGTACAATATTACACTAATTTTATATTCATATTATTAATTTAGTACAAATGTCGACAAGCACACTTGGCAAGCCGCATTTAGTAACTTCTTTTTCTTGATAATATTTGGTAATTTGCCAAAGTAAATTATTCTGCATCCTTAATGGCAAATATTAATTAAAACAACGATGAACATGAACTTTGTAATATAGAAGACTGTATGCGCCTTACTTTAAATATTACGTGGTATATGTATTTGATAATATCCAAGTTTTATCAAGAAAATAGTTACATCTTTATAATTAATACATAAACTACGCAAAATAAAATATCTATCATATATATAATATATTCTATTGACCAATCTACTGCCCTGACATCTTACCACTGTTATAAAAATGCTTTATTATAATATACATACTGATGATAACACCTTCATTTTAACTCATTGTCTTGACTTTTTAGTATGAGTCGACCGGAATCAGCTTATTAACACTGAATGATGACATTAGAAAAAAGAATAGCTGCAGTGTACCGTCAAAAACTAGATAACTAACGGTAACAGCATTTTATAACGTAAAGGTACGTAGTACTACTTATAATGAAATAACATGTCAATTGCTAAGTTCTATTGTAAGATGCATAATTCGTAGTGATAATGACATTGTGTGTTAGTTAACAACAATCTAATGGTGGTTCCCAACATTTTTTGACCACTGACCAGCTCATTCTAGATATGCATGAGCGCTGGCAGTCTTATATCGAGGGAGGTACATGCTCAGCTCCACAAATTATAATACATAGAAAGACGTCTTTGCACTACCCGAGATATGTTACGTTGTTTGATCATTTGTAATGATTTGACTTAACGTCAAAGTAGAATTTCGAATATAATAGCGAGCGCACGTTTTTTTATTTATTTCGAAACTTTGTTGATCTCGTCTCCATCATATTATTAGAGGAACGCTTGAGAATCAAGAGAGAATGAAACAAAATCCGTTTTTAAGTACTCTGTCTCGAATAAAATACTTAAAAAAACCGAAAAAACTTTAACATTCCACATCTTTTCACGGCCCACATACGAGCTACAGCGGACCATAGGTTGGGAACCAATGATCTAAGACACGAAGTTAAACCTTAAGCGTAGGATTTAACAATTAAAACGGAATTCTTCGGATGGATTGTAGAACGACTCGCTAAACCTTGACAGGAATACAATGATGTTTTGAATATATTTATTTAGAGAGTCCTTCTGCAAGCAACCTTAAACATCTATCTCACATTAAAGTAACTATAAGGCCCGGTCCCTACGATAAAGAAATCTGGTGATCGGTAGTGAGAGCTCGTTAGTACGAATGCTATGGCTCCTAGTCATAAGAACCCGGCCTTAACAGGCAGGGCAATGATTGGTTTTGGAAACATGTAAATAATTCGTAAGGTCCACGGTATAGCTTCGGAAGAATAGCTTGGCATAAATACTAGAGTATTTCAAAGAGGTAATAATAAGAAAATCCTTATATAAACTTTTGTGAAAAGGAATATGTACAAAATTCTATGATCTGGTTTAAAAACGTTTAATATTATTTTTGAGTATACCATTAAATTAATAAACAACTAACAGGAACACATTGGTTGCCTTGGAATTGGATAAAGCACTTTATTAAGAAATAACAATCTAACAAACTATTTAAAAGGGAAACAGTGGTTTGATACACGTTGTTATTTGAAAAACAAGTTAGTCTTGGCGAATCTAGTGGATTTCAATTAGATCTTTGATCGTAAAAAAATTAAGACTTTAAATTCAGAGGTTAGTTAAATAGTAGGCATTATACTAATTATTTCGTCGAATGAATAAGGGAAGACGACAGAAGAACGGTCATGACGGAAGTTTTGGAGAGGTCGCTATAAAAAAAATAAGCTGCCTTGTGCGAGAGGGATGCATCGGGAGCGGTGTAACAGCGGTATCTGAGAGGCGATGTCAAGGTCACCGCAGGATTGAGTAGACCATTCACATGAGGAACTTGCCGATGATGATACCGAGGAGTGCCATGCCGATGGCGGTCATCACCCAGGGCATGAGCGTGATCTGTGCGTTCTTCTCGGGTCCATATGAGTGTGGGGTGCGCGCCGCACGCCCGTCGCCGCCCGCCGTCTGGCGCAGACGCATCAGTTCCTCCTGCAACACAATCACCACACATGTACCACACTAGCTTTACCTTGTGCCTGTGCAATCGCTACTGCATTTATAATATAACACATTAGACTTTATTACATTAGCAATGCGACAGGATTCATGCAATTTTGAGGTACACGCACGCTCACGTCTGTACATATTTAATTTATGGACCGGAAGTTATAACGTATTCATTACTTTAAAAGTTGTTCCTTAAGGTGAAAAGGTTAGAATAACAAGCGATTATTTCATTTTATACTATTTTGCATTTTGTTTGGTAATAAAAATATATGCGAGCGTATGAAATATTTATCTCGTACAGTTAAAATCTTCAATAATTATAGTCCTATTCCAAAACACCGAATTCCCTATATGGACTAACTTCGGGAATTTAGCATCTTGAGTATTTTGCCAATTAACTGAAAATGATTAACGTATGGTTTTGGAAAATTTGGACGTGGAAAACTTTCGCCGATCTGTTAGACATCGTTATCTTGTCGAGATTTCAAGTATAACTACAGGTTAACAAAACGTTGCAGCAATAAAATTACTTAACGATTTGGCCCACAACCCTTGAGGATGTCGAGTCCAAAAGTTCAAGTTGAGTTACGTAAGTGGGATCGCTACAAAGTATTATTATTATAACCTTGAGCAATGTCAACTTATCACAATGCCTGTGTTTAAGCACTTAGATCCTGAAATAACTCATTATAAGAATAATTTTTTTGACTATTTATATAGAGATACAAGTTTTACAAAGAGGTGGTGTAATTTTCACTGGTTTTACAGACAGTCTTAATTACTTTATTTTGTTATAAGAACACATTGTAAACCTGGTACAAATGTTAATTAATAATATTGTGACAATCCAAGATGTTTAGGTCATGGAATAAGGCGGTCTGACTTTAAAGTTGCTGGACTGAATGACAATTTCCTACAATTATAGCATCTGAGGATTTCAACTCATTGGAAGTTGAATTCCATTTATGTTTTTGCTTTCCAAATCCGTATAAAAAAAGGCGGGACAGTAGCGCTACACGATCATCGTTTATCTGTTCATTTATATGGATTCACAACGCAGCGCCACACACCACAGCCCACTTTGAGGCTAATTAGAAGTCGCCCTTAATGCAAAATATATTACTATGAGAATCGTTGAGCAGAGTGGTATTGAATTTAAAAAAAAAAACCGGCCAAGTGAAATCGGACTCGCGCACGACGGGTTCACCATTATCTATAATAATAACAAAAAGCCCCCTTAAATATATTTATTTCTGTTTTTTAGTATTTTTTGTTATAGCGGCAACAGAATACATCATTTCTCAACTGTTGTGTGTCTTCAACTGTCAAACAGCCAGGCTGTATATCAAAAAATCACGGTTCATGATATACAGCCTGGTGACAGACAGACGGACGGACAACAGACAGACAAACAGACAAAGCGAAGTCTTAGTAATAGGGTCCCGTTTAGCCTTTTGGGTACAGGACCCTAAAAACGTATAATTCTCAAAAATAATTTCATAGAAACCAATAACACTGGTCGAGAATTTAACGTTTAACTTTTAATACATGTGTGTGGGGGATTTTCTTAATTAGGCCGCAAGGCATTAAGCAGCCTTCAAGCCAGCCCACACATTACAGCCGCATCGCATTTCAATACATATAAGTTTGATGTGGTCTGTGTGTGTGGAGATTCACATAATGATCAATAAAATTATTAGATGTAAAGAAACAGAACCAATTCTGAAAATTCTTTCACAGTTTATTATTTTTGAGTGACTGTGAATTTTGTTCTGTTTCAGCAGTGCGAAGCAAGCCGCGCTACCTTAAAAGACTGTTCCGCGACCCGCCATGACATACCCTTCGATTTTAACTCGGTCTTAATACATTCACTAGCTTAAATACCGTGCTATTAGCACATACACATTATTTGGAACTTTCTTGTCTCTCTCTTGCACCTATGTATCTCGAAAGTTGTGCGACAGTGAAGTAAAGTGTCCCAATCTTCTAAAATACTGTTTTGGTATATTTCTAACGCGATCACGAAGTTTTGTACCTATATCTCTTGATACATTAAAAGTTGATTTTGCTATATGTATCAACAGACCAACCAATTAAAAGTAATTGTATGTTGGTTATAATTCACCTTGACCATTTATTCTGATTTAGAAATTAAAAGATAATTAATCACACGCAAGTTTAGCAGAGGCAGATATCCAATTCCACTAGAGATATAAGACTGGAAGTGAAATGACTGGAGGTCTAAAAAGGCAACTTTCGCAGAATTATAAAAGAAATTGTGATTAAATCATTCTATAAGAATTACCTACTAGAATATTCCATTTTTCGCAATTCATAATTATGATTCTGAAAAATCGGCCTTTTCGGCCCCCTGGTATACTTAACAGATAGAGGAGTGAGCACATCAAGGAGTTTTTTTATTGTCGATTATTACATTAAAATCGAATCATATCTTTCCCACCCACACGCAAAATACGCGCATTTGACGTGGAGTTGCGGATTGGTATCCGCAACTATTACTATCTATATGCTGCTATGTCTCATTCCGATGTTAATAAGCAGTGTGCGCGATGATAGCGCCTCCTACTAACCACATCATTGGGGAGGTTGCGTTGACAAACATAGAAACTCATATAAACAAACACCCAGACCCAGAAAGACTGCTTGCTGATTCTACAAATATTTGTTCCGCGCGGGGATCGAACCCACGACACGCTGCGTCATTTACATCAATAGTACGGTAAAAACACAGTGAACACATCAAAAGTATCTGGGCTTGATCTCATTGTGCAATAATACCGTATCATTTTGATAAAAGACTTAATGCCGAATCACGAACGCCTTGCAAAAAATTTATATCTTGAGTGGAAAAATCATGTAAATAGTGACATTTAGCTCATAAGAAACATCGCATTACGGCACTTTGCAAAATAACATAAAATCGCAGAACGCTAACATAAAATTGCTCGATTTAGGTTATACTTGAACATAATAAAGTATTGTATAGGTAGTTAAAAACATGGTTAATTAGTTCAGTACATTAACATGCGGCAGTCTCGTTGGAGACTCTTATCGTCCCGTTTTTCCCTGTAGCTACGGATGTAGAAGCAGAATTAATAATTTGACTCGAACTAAAGATTGTCGCGTAGATTTATTTCCTCACTAAAGTTTTGCATGGGGAATTCCATGTTCCTGTATATTATTAGCTGTGAAACTGCTATGTTTGGCACTACACGACGAACCAATGCCTTTACGACGAGTCGTAATAACAAATAGATAATATTCGGTAGTTGCTAACATACGAAAAATACGCTACAGCATTTTTGTCGTTACAAGTTAATTATACGACTAGTTTAATCTCTCTCTAATCTAAAGCATTTGTCTAGTATCGATCATGCTGTCATGAATATTTAATTATTTATTTTTCTCAAATCGCAGAGCACACGAGGTTTCGTATAACTCGTCAGATTCGCTTTGAGTGCATGTGCACAACATTACAGCCAGTACTTTGCCAATCATTTTCAAATCATAAAATCATAAAATAAAAGGAATGTTCATACACACATAGTTTCCTACATAAAGGAATATAAGGCTATGTTTAAATAGATAAACAATAGGAAAAAAAAAAAAACAATTATGTTCATCAGAAGTTTCGATGATTAAGATAGAATGCAAAACCCAGAAGAAATATCATTAAAAAAAAATTGACTCACTTTTAATTGCAGATTTTCGTGTCTTAATTTGCTTTCTTCCTCCCTCAAAAGAATAACTTCTAATGTCGCCTTTTGCAAATCAGTTTCCGCATTCTCAGACTTAGGGAAAGTCAAAGTCTGAAATAACCATAATAAAAAAAAAATGTATATACGACTAATCATATGATATACTTACTTAAACAATAACAGAAAAAATAATATAAATATTACTTTTGCAAATAAATGATAAACATGCAGTTAAGGGCAATAACAGGAAATGTACAGTTGTGTGGGTAAATGGGATGTTAAAGATGAATTGGAAGTATTTAAGATACGCCAAGCTAATGGACTCAGCTAATCTATATGTTTAGCAATACATAGTTGAAGTGCTAATGCATAGAGTATTTTTCCTTCAAGCTTAGTGATTTACTAATAATAATTAGATTTAAAATTAAGAGTTTATGGAAGATTTTAACTTAGTTGTAACCGTTTTATTAATTTTAAATTCTTCTGAAGCGACGGACACTAGCCAAATATTTACATATTTACAACGCACACATGACGAAATGGTTGTTCAGAAAGAAAATGTCGGAGATTTTGTAAGTTTAGAATAAAAATGTAATGGTCGGGTACCGTTTTCACGCCTGTAGTGTGATCATCATCCTTCCGCTTTGCTTCATTCTGGATAAGACCTTCTACGGCATCCTGTAAGACAATCGAAATAACATGCCAAGCTTGGACTAATATTATCCAATGTGGATACGATATTTACATATTCATAATTCACTAACGGTACTTCGACAATGATCATCTTATTGAGTACAGGTAATACGTTATCTAAGCTGAGCGTTAGTCGCAATACTACATGGCTGAGAGGCGAAAGGGCAAATAAAAAATTGAAAAAGCTCACAAACAAAACGAAACCGTAAAATAAACCATACAATATTTTCGTGCGCAGTCTCCTTCTACAAATCGAGGTAGAAGAGAACTCCACAAAACAAGACATCCATGAAGTTGTAAGTACAAAGCTGGCATATTACCTTTGTCGATGATTTAGCTTCATCTGCAACGGCGACACGCTTCTTGGTCACTTCGTTTTGAGCGACGTTGTCTCCAGCATCCTATAAATATTGCAAAGTTAGGTCTACCAAAACCGTAAGATAGTTAAGCTATTTTTTTTCTTAGAAATCGGCAAGTGGAACGGTGATCATCATAGAAACCGGCTGAATGAGAGTTGAATGCCATGAAAATGAAGAGGCCTATAACATTAGTAGCTGATGATATCTGGTGCAGTTTCAGGGCATATTTTCAATGTTACAACTTACGTTCAAGTTGGTGCCGCGCGGAGAGTCGAAAACGCACTTCAGCTTATAATCCATCAGTTGATCTGGACTGATCTCCTTCCACTGAAATAGTGAAGCATACAAAAATTTATAACCTCGAAAACATTTTTTGAGCTGATTTTTACATATAATTTTACATGAAAATCTGGTCAAAATATTTTTCTAAACTTTTAATTAATGTCAACGCACATTGCGTATAATATTCACACAATATTTACTATATCAGTCAATTTACATACCACTTGATCAATGTTAGTCTTTCCCTCCGGAGCGACGACACTCTGCACCATAAACTTATGTTTATGTTTCTCATTGGGGTCGACATACACAGGCTGTGGTGTAACTGAAAACATTCAGTACATCATTAGTTAGTTACACACAATTTGTATGACGCGACATTTTAACATTCATAAGGTATAAACCACAACTTTAAAACAATAACGCATTCCTATTACAGATTAAATAACTATTTATTAAAGATGACAGAGTAGATGTGATACATTATATAATTTACACTTACTAGCAATTTCCACCTTGGAGTTCGGCTCAAGTACTCCAGAATTAGGGCGTACGCAATATTTCTTTGGTGCAGTCGTTTTTATCTTGAAGAGTACTGTATCATTTGATGGGTTCGTCAATCGCATGTAAGTGGTACACCCCTGCTCGAACAATCCTGAATAATCAACTAAAAGATTCAATTATAATGACTATTTCTATTCGGACTGGCACAACTATCAACAATATGTACTTGTACTAGTAGCATAATGTTACTAGTAGTGCTCACAACATAGCTGAGAAAACATTAAGAAAAATAATACCTATAATAATATACTTGAACATCAGTCTTCGAGTGTTTATGTAGGTATATATGCATAAAATACGTACTCGTAAGTGTATGCAACGTCATAATCTGAATAGCCTGGCTATGTTGGGGGTGACTTCCAGGCTAAAGCGCGTTATACACGGCGAAGATACTATAATATTTTATCTTAAGATACCACATCGCTCGCCATAAAATTCAATGGACCATCACATACGACGAAGATAATACATTCAGGGGCACATTTAACCGTCCACTCATTCGAAATTGCATATCGTTTAAATTGGACGTGAGAGCAATGGAAAGAAGTTCTCTTCTCTGATGAATCAAGAATCACTTTACGAGGTCCTGATGGACGTCAGCGGGTGTACAGCCGCCGTGGTGAAAGGTATGCTGAATGTGCTGTGGTGAAACAGTGAGCTACGAGGGAGGCTCGATTATGGGGTGGGGTAGCATTTGTTACGAGCCCCGTACAAAGTTGGTGGTCTTTCATAGAGGCAGCGTTAATGCTCACAGGTACGTAACAGAAGTCCCAGAACCACATATGATGCCATATTCTCCATTCATTGGCGATAATTTTGTTTTAATGCACGACAACGCTCGTGCACACACCGTGAGAATTGTCACAGAGTACTTGGACGCCATCAATATTCTGAGATTACCACGGCCAGCTCGGATACCTGACCTGAACCCGATAGAGCAAGTATGGGACAACCTAAAAAGACAAATTCGTAGTAGAACACCAACTACTATGACCATTAGTGAACTGAAAACTGCAGCGGTTGAAGAGTGGAGGAACATTCCACAAAGCGACATCCAAGACATAATGGACGGGCTTACAAATCGATTACAAGAGGTGATTAGGGCCAGAGGAGGAAATACACTTTATTAGTGCGATAACTTAGAGCATATTTTTTTTTAAATTAAAATTTCGCTTAATGTTGGTTTTGGTCAGAAAACTCCATAATTCGCATTTTGATTTTTTTTTATGTTGATTAAACCATTTCGCAACTTACACATGTTTTAAATGTGTTCTCAAAGATTCACCCAAAGTAATGTTATAACAAAATTAGTTAAAATCCGATTCAATTTTGAAATAATCAACAAAATCGAGGTGGCCGGTTAAATGCGCCCCTGAGTGTATATATTTCATATTTTGGTATCTTAAGATATAATTGTACGGCGAGCCTCTTGGTAAGACTGGCTGTCAGACTTTATAGCTTCTGACTCAGAGTAACGACTTTCTAAGTTCTACAAGTGCTTTCCGAGACACGGAGGAAACTTTGCCACAAAACGAACATCAGTCAAATCAATATGAAGTTTAAATTATAAAGGTAGACGATTTTTATCATGCTTAAAGTCTTACGACCTCTATACGTAAAAGATAGCTTATTATTTGTTAACCGGGAACTGAACCCTTATAACCAGACGACTCGTACTCGACTTCGTACATATTGTTTCCCAACAAATAAAAAAATAAGTTAAAAATAACTAAAACCCGACTACGAAACAATCGCGCACTGAAAAGTATAAAACAAGAACAATCCGTGTTACAGAAATTTTTAAGTAATAGCTGTGGTCATGTGTCACCTGCGCTGCGGTTGTTTCACATAATCTTTATTGGCATACGACCACGGCTATTACTTAAAAAATGTTTCGTAGTCGGGTTTTAGTTATTTTTTTTTTAACTTATTTTTTGTTTACACTATTTGTCATGATTATTTTATAAGACCTAATTTATTTTCAAGCTGAAGTATCAAATACTAATAACATAATCTCCCAGTCAGTCACAATAACCCAGAGCAGGGCGGGAGGGACTGTCAGACTTGACTGACTAAAATCCACGGTGTCCTTCAATAGCCCTATACATACCGGGGTCACGGTAATACGTGAGACCCGCGACCGCCTATAGAACCTAGATAGCATATCAACTAAAACCTATATAATTTGTTATATTTACCTTATTTTTTATTTACAGGGGTTTTTTGATAAATAAAATAATAAAAGCAAAGTAGCGAAATTTCAAATGTACTCATAAAGCCTTTTCATTCGATGGTTAGAAACAGGCAAAGTAGCTATATAATGTATATATATGGCAAATGTGCTCATCAAGCCCTTTTATTTGATACCCATATCGATATTGTGCGAAAATATATTTTTTTCGGTTACGACTTTACATCCCCTAGAGGGAGCCATATTGAATTTGGTGACACGTCAACTAGCCAACGGAAAAACTGAGACGCTTCTAACGACACCTTATTTTTCATGTAATGATAAGTAGTTTAGAAGTTATGAGGACATATATACATACCGGTCAAAATCATAACCCTCCTTTTGTCTTTGCCGTAGTCGGGTAAAAAGTATCTAAAATCCTTTTCAAAAGTTAAGGATGAGGGGATGAAAACAATAGCGTGGAGGTCAGAAATAATTCTATCTAGCCTGTTGACAGTTCTGGGACAGCGGGATGGATAAAATTTACAGGTCTTAAAACAATCGACACATTAGTGTGTTCAAAGTAATAGAGAATGTTCATAAAAGCCAGTCAATCAATTTAGAAACTAAATTTAAAAGCTTAAAACACTGAAAAAGGGCTCACAGTATTCTTAAACACTATACATAATCTAACTATGAATAAGAGCCTTTTGTGCTTCCAACAATCAATGAAGCCGTTGTCCACAGCAACAATGAGTGATGTGAAAAGGTTGTTTACATGTATAGTATAAATGAATTGACATTCTTCAGCTGAAGTTTTATTACTTTCTGCATTTAATTAAATCATTTTTAAGCGAGCTTCAAAAAAAGGAGATCTTTAATAAGTAAGATTGGATAGTAATAATGATGGCAAATCTAGCTAATATTATGCATACATATGAACTAGTATTTTTTTTTACAAATCACCTACACATTATGTTTTGAAACTATGCCAAAACTCAATTTAATGTTTGTCTCCAAAATAATGTCAGTGTTGTAAGTAGGAAAATTAAAAAACAAAATCATATTAATGAAGAAATCATATTAATATTACAATTGTCATTAAGTAGTAGGTACTAGTATTATAAACTAGCTGTTCCCCCGTGTGCCCCATTGCTTGGCTTTTCCAATTCAAACCCGTGGTTAGCTTGTAATTAGTGAATGCAACAAAAAAAACTCTTCAGGTTTGTAACATTACTAATATAATACACTTGCAGTGGGTTTGTTACCTTTGTACCGAATTCTATGAATTCTGGAACAAATACCCTGGAGACTTACAGGCTACTTTTGCGCTGGGAGCTGGCTAGGAAAGCCGCGGGAAAAACAATATTTGTATTAAATTAAAATAATCAAGCATATCCTTTAACCAATGTTCATTGAAGAATTTAGTAATGTTGCTTAAGTTGTTCTTCAGCTAAAACACTACAAAGTGTTGAGGGGGAAGGGGGCGGAGTTTCATTTTATAAAGTTTCCTAGTTATGATTTAACCGATCTGATTATATTCACAAAAAACTTTTATGAGTGAGTTTTTAATGAGTCAACTCTCAAGTTACTGCTCTGAATGCGCCAGCAGTAATCAGCCATTATATTAGCATACCAATGATCTTGGTATTGATGTCTTGCTGGAACCATTCTCTTTGCTCTTCACTAGTCACTTACATTTTATGGAAAATAGTCTAAATGACTGGCAAAGTGTAATGCTCATGTGGCATCATAGTGGCTGGAAGCGACGTCTTAATGTATTGCAATAGTATGATAACTTGTTGTTTCTTCATAAAGTTTCAACCACCCAAATCTTAAAAATAGATTTTTCGACATCTGATATAGAGCTTTTGTTGTAGAAACAAAAAATCGATTGCAAGCCCGTTTTGAACCTCAGAAGAACATCAGCTCTTTCCAACCAAGTTACCGCAACAATACTAATCTAATCCTTCACTCAATAAACATTTTCTTTCATCAACTAAAACCTTTAATTTTCATGACACAAGCATATATAAAAATACATACAATCTGATTGGTCATTGTTAATTATATGATCTTGGAAATCAATGAAAATTGTTGCCTCATGTTTTTCAAAACAGTCACTATTATCACTTCCTCAATGCAACAGATTTGCTAGTTGCAGTTTGAAATTATAAATCTATCACAACTCAGTACCTCCCTTCCAACCATGAGTTACTGAGTTGGGACTGAAGTACTGATTTTTAGACAGGAAGTCAAAATTAGCCTAATTGCAGATTGCAAATTTTGGTAAACCCAATTGGAACATGGAACAATTTATTCCAGTTATAGTCACAACACCAATCATCAAGGCGATTAGATGGTTTGTGCCCAATCATAGATATTTTGAACTTGTTTTGTTTAAAAACCCCCCCTGCGTTTCTATTATAGACCATGTTTCATTGGTAGGGCCTTTTCTTATTTGCAAATACACGACAACACGGTTGGGGCAGTCGCCGGGCGATCGACTGCTGTGCAGAGTGTCGCAGGTTCGATCCCCGCATGAAAAAAATATTTGTATGATCTGCAAGTAGTTGTTCCGGGTCTGGGTGTTTGTGTATGTGAGTTTCTATGTTTGTAAACGCACCCACAATACAGGAAGAAATTCATAGTGTTAGGCAACATTTTGTCAAAAACAAAAGAAAGGAAATAAATATAATGAGGCAACACAGCTGTTGCATACAAAATGTGGAATACAGGCCAGGTATTAACTTCTAATAAAATTCTTTAAATTTTTACTTGCAGAAATGGTACAAATTACAAAACTATTGAGATCACTTTATTGTACACTGTGTACTCTCTTGATGTTTTGATGCATAGTAGATTTTTTTTTTGTTTACTTTTGTTATCAGAATAAACTGTGCATAATTCTTGGATCTCAAAAACAAGAGCTGCTGTGTTAAAAATCAGCATACATCATCAGATGAGCCACCCTAAAATAACAAGAAACAGTTCTAAAATAAATAAAAGGCATTTTCTGCACCAGTGTCAGAATAAAATAATAAAAATTCTCATTAGTCACACACAATTCAACATATGGACAAACTTTGGACAAATGTGCCAATGAAAATTATTACACTAAAAAGAACATTACTATAGAACAAGAAATACTATTAGCATTAACATAGATGAACAACAAGTAATGATTCATCCTTGTTACTCATAGTAAACTGCTGTTTGTTTTGTTAGTTTCATCCAAAACTCTACTTTGACTTATCTAATTAAGTGTCCATAGTGTGTTCAGTAGCTATTGTTACATTATTATGATCACAGTATTAATATAATGGAATACCATGTTGTTGTTCTAAACTATCTGCAGGGTTAACAAATATGAAGAAGTTCATGAACACCATGCCAGGGGTCGAAACAGGTTCAGTGTTCAAAAATACTGATTTTACTGACCAGAAATCTAAAAAAACTGACTTTTACTGACCATCTGAACTAACTTAAAATAAAAGTTTCACGTGGAATTGAAAAAAAAAAATATTATTGGCCTCCACCATCCCCATAGCCAACCATCACCACCTTTTTATTATTAAAAAGTTTACAAATAGTTATCAGTTTTAATATTTGTTAATAAGCAAATGACACACATCCAATCATGCAAATAATATTAAAAGTTAGAAACATTAGACATTATGATTTCTTGAAGAAGTTAGTAATCAAAGCATTTTTCTTTTTATCTATAATTTTTTGTACGTTTTCTTCTTCTTTAATTTTCTCCTCGTAGTCTTTTCTTTCTAAAAAAAGCTCTTTTATTGAACTGCAGGATGGCTCTATAGAATAATCAGATGCTACTATCTTCATAGCCCATAAAATCTCAGCTCTGGTAGCCCCATCTTTAACACTATATAGTTGAACGGGTGCTCTACCGGGTGAACCAATCGTCGGGTCTTCAACGGGCCGAACACTTGCTAGAGATAATTGAGATGCAGCCAGCTTCACCTTTGACTGTTCAATATGTTTTTTTTGATGATGCATGTTGCTCCAAAGCCTCAAATCCCCAAGCCACAGACAACGTTTTCATGCAAACACAACAAAAAACCTCATTTTCACCATCCCTTTTTCCCCATTCAGATATAAAGTGTCCATTTTTATCTTTTTTATTTAGCCAGTCCTCATTAAATTTACATTTCCCCATATTAGTTAGTTGGTTAGTAGCCACAAACAAATCACACAGCAGTCAAATTAAAAAAAAAAAGGTTAAAAAGCTGAAGCTGTAACAAATATGCAAAGTTAAACTTACAATAATAAAATATGTATTTATTTCGAGAAAAAAAGTAGGTAGGATTGGACTTTTTTCCTCGAAATAATGATGCTACAATATTAAGTTGCCACAAGACATCATAATAGAGCATCAGCTGTTAGTTGCCCTCAAACCATCACTGGGCCCGTCTAAGAAAATTAGAAATGACTAGAAATTTGTTTTTTGTTGACACAATCTAAATGTATATTTAAAATGCTAATGTTAGGACGGGAAGACAGGGATTTCTCTATGACCACCAACTCCAATCATCTCCCCTTTGGTCTCCTGGTGAAAGTAAGGAAGTTTGGTCGCGGTTGTGGGTGGCGAAAATGTGAAAAAGTGTTGCATCTGATGAAATGAATGGACTTGAAAGGTGAAACCCGAGCAACGCCGGGTTTGGCTGCTAGTAGGTATACTATAAGATATATATTTCTTAAGCAAAATCTAGAATGAAGAAGGTAGGCGTAAAAAGGAACGACACAGACAGGCAAAATTGTGTCAGTAAATAATTAATAAGGTTCCAAAAAAATATATGGAGCAATATATGAGTTGATCTCAAAAAACTGACCATTTTCTCAAAAAACTGACTTTTACTGACCATGCTAAAAAAAACTGACTTTTACTGATTTTACTGACGAGTTTCGACCCCTGCCATGCAGATTATTGATATTTATTCAACATCACTGCTCACACATTGTGAGACAACTGTAACATACAACATGCAGTATTATGTACCCACAATAATCACCTATTCATATTTAATTATACGCAATTTCCAAAACCATTACTATTAAGTTACGTGAACGGAACAATACAGCTGGTCGTTACACTTAGGTTTCTCTACGACTCAAAAAGGAATCCATGATAATTTTCGAGAATCTCGGTTTTTTCCGGATGATCATTTCTTATTCAAATTAATGCTATTTATTCATAGTTTACTAGGCCATTCGTAGCAAATAATAAGGAAAATGTAAAAAACCGCACCCTGACAAAACGCCGATATCTGGAAATAGAAACTCCATTTGTCAGCAGCTAGCTCGCGACCTATGTATGCTACCCAAGTTACAATGCGGCGGTTCTTAGCTTGTGCAAAATAAAGATATTAAAGTACTCACCTTTAAATTTTAGTTCGTTTTGAGGCTCTATAGTTAACACCTGGTTAGGCATTTTGTTTTATTATAACTTTAGTATCTCGTTGGCAAAAATTGCAGATCACGAAAAAATGACCGTTCCGCGATGTCGACCAAAGCGAACGAACGATGAATGACGAATTCGACATGCGCATTGCGCATGCGTTCTCTTTCTTTTTCTGGCATCTATTCTTAAATTCGCTATAACTGAAGTAATAAAATCATAATCAAATCTATTCTTTCTCAAAAAATATTTCTAGCTTTACATTTATATAAACCATTAAATCCACATGGAATATATTTTATTTAAAAAATGCCATTGGGAATGTTTTGTGTTGGAACGGTACTTTATAGAATAATTTTCTTTATGGATTTATAGATTGGGACCATGGGACGACCCCTGTGGACATTGGTGGACGGACATTACCGGACGTAGCCCACTTGATTGTAATGGGTATCTAAATCTGCGCGCGCATGTTTCTATTAGATATAAAAAAAACGACTAATATATCCAAACCAGATTCAAAACAAAGGTCTAGTAACAAACGAGGATAGGTACTGACGGTACTGTTTATGAACAACGCAGTACGAGACTTGAAATGGTCTGCACCAATCAATTAATTCGGTCATCAAATCAAAGCCTTGTCGATCTGTAGCTTTGTCCTTGAAGGGTTATTCACGAGTACTTCATGACTATACATTGACAATACTAATCATCTATTGATGTTAAGATTGTTGGTAAAACAAAATAAGTTAGGATGAGGTCAAATTGGATACCTTTTTATCGCATATAGTTTTTGTCCTTCTAAACTTGAGCATAAACGATTCCGCATTCCAAATTTTGGCATAGTAAAACTTTGCTATAATTATTTACTGGCATTTTTTTATGTGCTGTTATCATACAATGAGTCCTCCCACCCAATGCAGGACGAGAGGGACTACCAGACCCATACTTACTAAAATCCACGGTTTTCCTTTAATAGCCCTTTATTTTCCAGGGTCGCGGATTTCTTATGAGATAGTACCGCAATCCTAGTAGGCGTTGGCCCTTTAAGGAGCTATATCAGTAAATTGACAGGTTCCCAAATTGCTGATATAGCTCATTGAGGCGCGCGTGAAATTCAACGCGCCATCAACCCGGGAATTGCTTGCGGACGGCAAGTCACCCATTACTAGCCCTCAGCATGCCCGTGTTTAAAGTGGCCGGAAATCGGTTGCTACATTCGCAACTCAGAGTCGCATCACAGTCTAGATTCAAAAAAATATACCTCCTACTTTTCTGTTAAAGACATTGACTATGAGAGTCTGCCCAACGAAAGCTGACTACGAACGAATTTCTAAACTTTTGTTAAGGCAATATTTTAAGTCTGTCAAAATTGACAAATCATTGAACTTTCGTATAAGTGAACCTTGATAATTTCTCACTTATTTACAAAAAAATGCAATACTTTTCACGGTGTATCTATTTTTCAGGTAATATTAACGACAAAGACGAGAAAACAAAACTCATCAATATTAGGTGTAGAGTATTTGGAATCCGCTCAAGATTATACTCATAATGTGGCGATTTGGTCCCTGTATTGTGCTGATTTAATTGTAACAGTGGTATCTATTCCAACAAATAAACGTTTAATAAAAACTTCTTATTTATTCAACCTTTCGATATGATGTCGTGTCAGGAAAGTTGAGCTGTGGACTTCAATGCATGCAGAAGTTAAAAATGACTTAACCTGGCTTACTATGGCATTTTTTTATTGTATATTATTTAAGGTAATCTAACCGCCACCAGACATGAGATACTGATATAAATATTGCTTATTAATTTTGAATACTAATATTATGTTTCAACTCCGCTTAAGCAGTGTGTAGCCGGGGTTGTTACCTCTTGATTTTTTTAAATTTCCGCCCTTTTTTTTGTACAGCTTTCGTTGACCAGACTCTAGACAAGGCTGTGCGAGGCTTGATACGAGGACTGCCCATACTTCTGTGCTCGTTTTTATTTGACATTTGGTCACGTAAATCTTTGTCCATTTTCGATGTCTATGATAAGCGGGCCATTTAAGCCACTATTCGCTTTAAAAAACACTGAAATACAAAAAAAAAATGCATTCCCCCGTGAACGCTTCTATAGCGCGGCGTTTTTTTCGACCTGCATTTGATTTTAAATGCTGGGCGGTGACATTTCAGTTCAATTCATCTTTTTGTTCTAATTCAGCGCTTTTTAACGCCCAAAAAAACACAAAGTCAACTACAGTTCGAAAAAAAGGGCTGACGTATGAACAGATACATGGGATTGCATTTGTTATAATTCGGCGCTTTTTTAACGACCATGAAAAAAGCGCTCGTGTGAATGGGGGCTTAGTGTTTCCCTAGTCTTGTTGCCATAAGTTACTGGGTTACTGCTAACTGCTAGCATACTGCTAGTAAAATTACAAGCTCTGCTGCTAGCAGTCTGTCAACAATTTCAACTGTCATTGTCACTGAAAGCAAGCAAATCGCAATTTTGTTGCTGCTGATATTTTATATTATTAGTCGAATTTAAATTAAACTGTAATAAGTACTTAACAACGCACGTGTTATGCAGTGCCAGCTCAAAATATTTTAAGTTTCTGAGTTCACTTCATGTTTAATGTTCACCTTCTGCCTGCTTACGATATAGTCAATTTTGACGTTTTGAGGTTGATTGAAATGTCAATCAAAGAGTTTTTGGTTTTATTTGTTCTATTTTAATTGATAGACCCTATTTATCCTACTGAAAATGTGCGTTGTTAAGTTTTTGAATGAGTAATGTGTCTTTGCCTGATATAAATAAGCCATTAATTGGTTGGGAACTTATTATTCAATAAAATGATATTTAAACATTTGTAATGCTTGCATAACAAGTTCGTGATGCCCGGCTATTGCTGTTAGCCAGTTTTGTAAATATGAATAGTTTATATTTAAATTTTTCACTGAATACATGTTTGAAATTAAATGTGAATACTAAAGTTAAATTATTGTTGAGTAATATTCATAAAGATCACTGTAAAGTTATCAACCAGAAATGCGGCTTTAGGTCAAGTTCCTATAGTTATTTTCGCACCACAGAAGCTTCTCCGGTGCTCAAAGATGGTATTACAGGTTTACCTTCACCACAAGAAGTAAGTATATCGAACTTTCGTAGTTAACTGCGTAATTTCCTTTACTTCTATTTTATTCGAGTCCTGTAAGATGTATGAGTCTCCTCCCTGAGTTTACATTCAATTTAATAAAAGATCAATCAACTTCTTCAAAAGATAAGCTGTTAAGGTATAAGATCAACCTTAACAGCTTTCAATTTTAATTCCTGATTCTGTTGCACAATAGGGAAATTATTAAATATTGTTTGTTGATTTCTAGGTTACCGTCATTCTGCAGAAAAATGAATTCAATAAAGAGTTCACAGAAGGTTCTGTTAAGTCATATGATTCCAACCAGCTTGCTTCCAATAATCCTATTGAAGATACCAGAGCGGAAGGTGTCTGCACAATGTCTCCAGGTACTTATGAAAAGGATATTATTAAAAGTTACATTTTTAAAATGCACTGGAATTTGTGGCGGTAGCTGTAAAATTTGCCACTGAAAAAATACAGAGACAGAACTTTAAAAATAAAAAAAAAAAACAAAAATTGTACTTAGTACATCTGACCTCTGGGGAGAAATCAGATGTAAGGGAAATCAAATCATTTATTTCAAGTAGGCTAGTTACAGGCACTTTTGAATTGTCAAAAGACAAAAGTAAAATAAAATTGTTTCAAAATAGTTACGGTGCTACAGTCCCAGTCACAAGACATAAAAACTGTGAAAGTACTTATTTCCAAAGCGTAAATCTCTATGGAAAAGAATGGCCAGGAAACTCCATGGACACTCTTTTTAAATGGCAAAAATTATAACAGAAACTTTGTTACATCATTCAACTTGATAAGTGAGAATGATGTAGCAAGTAGTGTCCATAGGAAATGAATATACAAAAAGACAATACAATCAAATTATGAATAATTAAAATAAACTGCGGCTGCTAAGAGATGACCAGTCACGACTGATAGCGTCCGTTCACGAACATGACACATGCATCAGCATCGCTCAGCTCAACCGTTTTGAAGGGAACTAAATGATCCGACACACATGCCATCATCAGCGAGACATTTGACCGAGCATGACATAATCTCAACTGCCAGGGTCATTCAAGTCATTAAAAGACGTGGGTATCTACTCAAAGCCCTAAGGAAAGGATAATGAACTCATCATATTACTCTTGGAAGAGAGATCTGTCTGAGCATACACATGTGCATTATAATATCTTCTGCATACTTTGTAAATCTCTGAGAGATTGGTTACTGTGGCTGAAACTCAGCCAAGAGGTAATTATTATGTTTCTAGCACTCTGCCTGCACTGACTTCATCAGGAAGGATTTTGTGTTTTCTCCTATGACTTTTAAATAACCTTTAGGACTTCAAAATTTTAAAATTTTCTGGAAACACATGTTTTATAAGTTTGCTTGATAAGTTTACATTTAAAATCACATGTTTTCAATTGAGATTCATTAATTTAAATAAACCTTCAAAAAATCACCTTCATCCCATTTCAACCCCAGGGGTCTAATTCCCTAAAATTTACGTTCTTAGTGTACACTGATGCCGTCATTTTAGTGATGCTTATGCAAAACTTCATGCTGGTCCTGCCAGTTACAGCTGTGCCTTGATTGATGCCAGTCAGCCAGTTCTTCTTTTAACCCTTTGACCGCCACGTCAAAAAAACCAGAACGTGCTCTCAGCGAAAAGCTCAGAAAAATAAATACATAAGTACATAAAAACAGTAGTGAATTTAGAGATATTTTAATATGCTACATATATTGACGTTTAAAAGTCTTTCGTGTAGTCGCGACGCGCGACTGTGGCGTGCTGAACACTTTTTGGCTTGTCGTCTATACACGACTGTGGCGATCAAAAGGTTAAGACATTTATTTCTCAAATAGAATACAATTCACTTAACATGAGAAATACAAGTGAAACTAAAAACTAAATAAAAGAATTACTTGAAGAACTTCCAGATACTTGTAAATAAATAAACCAATAAGTAGTCACATATTATTATATTTTGATACATACGAGTATATTTATATAGATTTTTCATTGAAACATTGTTTTTTTTTCAGGTCTTCTGATGGGTATATTTGATGGCCATGGCGGTCCTCAGTGTGCACAAGTAGTGTCAAAACGACTGTTGAACTATATAGCAGCTGCTCTCCTTCCTACAGATGTCCTCAAGAAGTTCCGCGAGGATGGACTACCACCAGAAAAGTTGGTAGAAACATTTAATGACAAGGTATTTATTTTTAGTAGTAATGCCATACTCCCGTAGCGCTAAAATTATCTCTTAAATGCTAGCTTTGCTATTTGTTTGTTTTATTTTATAATAAGCAACAGCGATTATTAACTTGATGCGAAATCTTATGCTAATCACCAACTCTCAAGTGATAATTTGTCTACATAATTATATATTCTTCTTCTATTATATTATAATAAAATGCTTACATGCTAGCAAATTTTTAGTTTAAGAATAGAATTTCTAAAATATGACATGTTTAATCATATGGATTTCAGATGCAAATGGTAGAAGATTTAAGAGATAAATACCGTAGTAGCTTTAAACAATACTTGGATGATCTTTCTCAAGAAACTGGGGAAATAATAGTCGAGAAGGCATTAGAGAAGGCTATATTAAGATTGGATAGCGATTTATCGAACGAGGTTCTTGAGAGTTACAAACTACACGGTAAAGTCAGTCAAAGAACACTATCTGTAGCACTGTCTGGAGCAGTCGCATGTGTGACGCACATCGACGGGCCGCACCTGTACGTGGCTAACGTCGGCGATTGCAATGCAGTGTTGGGTACCATGACGGATGAGAATGAATGGATAGCCAAAAAAATTACTAAAGAGCACAATGCAGAAAACTTCGATGAATTGAAAAGAATTTGGAATGAACACCCTGATAGTGAGCGGAAAACTGTAATAAGAAGAGACAGGTTGCTAGGTGAATTGGCACCTCTTCGTAGTATAGGAGACTACAGATATAAGTGGCCAGCTGTGCTTTTAAAAAGCCTAGCCGCACCATTTTTCGGACCTAAAGCGGTGCCCGCTAATTATTACACTCCTCCGTATCTAACAGCTATGCCGGATATTTACTACCATCGATTAACACCTAAAGATAGTTTTTTAATAATAGCTTCGGATGGCCTCTGGGATATGATGACGCCATTGCAAGCAGTAAAATTAGTTGGAGAGCATATGAAGGGAAAAGTTTTCTTTAATCCGCTAAGTTTACCAAAAAAGAATATACAACTAGGCGCCATCGATGAGCTTTTGGCTCATAGGAAGGAAAGTTTGAAAAGTAAGCCTAAAGATAAGAATGCGGCGACTCATCTGATCAGACACGCAATCGGCGGGACAGAATACGGTGTGGACCACTCGCGTCTGGCTCACCTGCTGACGCTGGCGCCGGACGTCAGTCGCACATTTCGCGACGACATTTCGGTCACTATCGCCTATTTCGATCCTGAATTTCTCAGACAGTGTCCAACATAAACATTTTAAATCTAAATCATGTGCCTTCCTATTTTGGTTATATTTTATCGAGACGCCTCAGCAGCGTATAATAGAATGTCAATTTACAGTTTTTAATTACAGTGGTAGCGACGCTAACTAGTACGCCACCCGTGTTATGTCAGCACAGCTATGAGTGCCTTTATATTACGCTGTAATGGCGTCTTGGTGACACGTTAACCTTATAGTAATGGTTTTGCCTATAAAATTTAAAGTTATTTTATTTAAGCGTTTAAACATATTTGTGTGTGCCCTCAATCATCAATATTTTATTACATTTTGTCATTATTGCTGGCGCCTTCTGGAACTAAGGAATTTATTGAAGTTCTGTTTAGTAATGGTTTAGTATTACAATTGGTGCCTTTATTGTGAAAGCTGGTTTGTGAAGTTTGTCATTGCAATAGTTACCACAAATTTATTAATGATGAAACGATTGCTCGTAATTGTCGAATATACCTACAGTTGTCATGGTTGTTGTAGCTTTAACTGAACGATTCGGAATACCTAATCATGTTATTTGCTTAGGTCCTAAAGTAATGGAAGAAATATTTCATCCACACATAATTTTAGGCGTATTCAATAGAGATCAAGTCAGTTAGCAATATGAATACAAAATATTTTCCTACAGTTTGATATATATAATGGTTACATCGAACTTGTCACAAATTATTGTTATTGAATTTTACAAAAAATATGTAAGTGCTGTAAATACACTGCTAAAATCATATTAATATACTCACGGCGTGTGATTGATAGTCATCAGATAGTAATAAATTAATTATAATTTAAGATAGAATCCGAAACAATTTGAAACAAAATACTTAGCTGTAGTTAACATTTATATTGAATTTAAATGCTAAAATGTTCAATAAAATACATAATTTGGGACATGTTGACTTATTAAAAATAAAATCATTTTCTTGTTCGACCTTGTCGTCGCCCGGTCGTTGAATTAGGCATATCGTAAAGGGGGTTTGTAAACTTTTGAGAATCGCGGTGCACAATGAAAATTATATATTTAGAGGTCACATAAATAAACAAAAAATAAATATATTCGCCAAAATATAAGTTGAAAACTGAAATACGGAGAAAAAGTTTTTTGTCTCCTTTCTCTCTGCAGGTATGCATATTGCATTATGACGACATAATAACATAACTGTCCACAGAAAAGCTTTAAAACATTTTAATTGCTACAACACTGGTTAGCGAATACGAAACGGGGCACTATCCAGGGAGCCCTGCTTCCCGGGGCTCCTATTTATGGGTGGTTTTAAAAAAAGAGCCAAGATGTTGGCGAAGGTCTTACGTAACCTGTCCTAGTCGAGGTGCCCCAAGTCGTTATTACGATAAAAGTAAATTGTTTTCGTCGATCCGCCTGACACGTACTGGGCATATCGCGATATGGCTGTTTTATATTGCCAGATCCTACAATGCCCCGTATCACGATATTCCCTGGCATATTAAGATGTGGTTAATTTGTCGATCGGCAGACGTCATATCAAATAATGACGTAGAAGTCTACAATACAGGGGAAGTGTGGAACAAACTGAACTGGGGCATGGGAGAGAACATTTCCAAACTTTTCACCTCTGAGACATACTTGCTATTTTTACGGTATCTTTTTTCCAAGATAATCGATTGTAAATCGAGTAGCTGATAAAGATTCATTAGAGATTAATATACCATTAGTTTTTAAAAATTATTTGAATTGCAAACCTCTAGGTGTTTGTTACCTCTCTGGTGGCCTACCAAGACGTCTTAAAGCGTGTGTGGTTCCGCTGAGGGAAAGCGACAGAGCTATACAAGTCTAGCGCCATCTCGTTCCCACAGCTGAACTACTCACGCTTTAAAACGTCATGGTGGGCCACCTGAACACGAAGAGGTCATAACTTTTGAACCGTAAAAAATAAAACCGTCGTAAGTCTCAGAGGTAAAAAGATTATAAATGACCTCCCCTGTAACCCTGTTCAATTTGATCCACCCTACCCGGGATCGGGGTCGCGGGACCAAGGGATTACCGTGACCCCGGTACGTAAAGGGCTATTGAAGGACACCGTGGATTTAAGTCAGTACAAGTCTGACAGTCCTGCCCTGCCCTGGGTGGGAGGAGAGGGAGAGGGAGATTTTACCACGATAAAAAAAAACCCTGCCCGGGACACCCTCTATAGCCTGACAAATGTTTGTTGACTGTTGAAGTACCTCATTGATGTGGGAATTAAAATGTACATAAGATGCAAATTGTATAGAAGCGAATAAGGTCTAATTCATTTAGTAATGAAGGTAAAATCTTGTTGAATGTTGCAGTTTCTGACTGTTTCTGAATGCATAAGAACATGATGTGTTTCTGGTAATAGTGTTGCATTGGTGTTCCTTAACTTTTTTCTCAATGAATAGTTATTTAATTTAGTTAGATACCTACACAATTGATTTTATGTTTTGTTCGTTTTTTAACTTTTTGGGGATATTGAGTTTAGTGACATCCTGAATGTTTTTTTTAATTTATGTTTTATTTAGTAGAGAATTTTACCATCAGACAAAGCTCATATTTAGCTGCAAGTTTTGGCGCCTGTGTTTATGGTTAGTCACTGTAATCCTAAATTTGTATAATTGTACATTGTTTTACCTATTTATGATGATGATTAATTTGAAATTAAATATAAACTATGATTTTAGTGGTTTTATTATGTACTAGCACCCGGCTCTGGCTACAATCGACATGAGACTTAAGGCGCGTTTTCACTAGACAACTCTTGCAAACAAGTATAACGTCACATTGGTATATAAGTTGCAAAAACTGAAAAAATAAAATCAAACCTCAGTTCAAATTACCTACTTGCATCTTGTACATACAGGTTTGTTCAAGTTGCATGTACATTTTGCAACTTGTATACAAGTAACTTGTATAGTGGAAACGCGGCCTTAGAGCCAGCTGTTTGATCATCATAATAATATACCAGTAGTTCCATTCTCTAGTTCTAAGTAGTTGACAATGACGATATTGAGAGCCATGGCACACGGCGTATTTTAAACGTGCAAACAACGCGACGACACGCTTATAAATCGCGTATACGGGCTTCAAAAGAGATTTGAACGCAACCTGGTCGCGAAACGCGCGTCTACAGCGTATATCCGCGCTTCATCTATGCGTCGTCTGCACGTTTACGTTTACTACTTAACACTCTACCCCTTCTCCGATTCTTCGTACGCACTTCAAACGAGTATCGAACGCGCTTCATACGGGCGTTTGTACCGCGATTTACGTATCTACTTTTGAGTCTTTAACCTTTTAAGCGCTTGGCTAAATATCAATTGCCGTGCCCCTAGCGCCTGGCTACGAATTGTGCTTTCCTCTTCTCCTCTGTTTCTGCTCCTTTTAAGCTCCGATTTGTAAAATATCATGGTGTACAATTAAAAGTATTCTATCTGTCTATCTACATAAATAGAGAGATATAGAATAGATGCAATAAAATCGAATAAAACAACAAAAATCGTGAATATTCTCTGTCGGATAAATACGACACGGGCGATAGGGGCACGGAAATGTTTGTCGCATATATACGACTCTGGCGGTTAAAGGGTTAAACGCGCAGAAAATTGGGTCGAATGTGCAGACATGCGTTCCTGAAACATCGTCTGCGCGTGAAAATATGCCGTGTGCCATAGCTTTAATATTTTAAACGGCCTCTAACGCTTATACTTACTTCTAGAACGTAAGTCTTCTCTAATCCAACATGGGCTATTTGTTTGCCTTTTCGAGTCACGCGTGAAATATAACGCGCCGCTGACTTGGCGACACCCTGGCGTATTCCTCCCGCCGAGTCCGAAACAGGAACCACCCATAACACACGTGTCCGGTGAGGATCTGCGTCAGGCGGAAGGTATGAATGCCATGACGACTCTGCAGCTACTCCTCAAAGAGTGAGTCAAGATGAAAATACATAGTGATCATGGCTCACAGTGTCTTTAAAATTTCCGCGACTCAAAGTTAAGGAACACTGGGCTAGGCTGATCAATGAATTTTCTGAGTGCACATTTAAAGTGTCGCAACTACATTTTATTAGGTATTTAGTAAGAATCCAAAAAACTTGATTACCTGGGTACAACATTTTAAGCCTTTGTTAAACAGACAGGCGATAGCGAACCGAACCGAGTCCGAAGCGATAACGAACCGGTACGAGACGTTAAACTGGGTGCAGTGAACCGAGGCGTGGCAGTTGTATTAGCTGGTTTTTTATGAACGACGTCAAACAGCAAATACGCCTTCGCCACGTCTTTGCATCGGTTCGGTCACGCTATCGGTTCGCTTTCGCTTCTCTATGTGACTGGATTCAAACAATTCCATACATTACAGATAAAAATCTCTCGCTTCGCATTCGCCACGCCTGTCTATTTGACAAAGGCTTTTATTCAAGATTAGGTAGAGTCAGCGGCAGATTAGCCCTAAGGCCCATGAAGGACGTCACGAAGGACGGCCAACAGTATCAAAAAAATCAGTGATCCAATCTTCTTATCGTGTCGATGATAATCTGTATTGAATCTGCCCAGAATTTGGCCACGAGTTTAGACGTCCAAAGAAAGGAAATGGGCGATAATAATATATTCTATATGATGGTTGCTGAGAAAGCGGCAAGGGCGGATCATCCAGCGTTATGGGCACGAGGGGCACATCCTCAACCCTAAGAGACTTGTAAAGTGTTATTTTGTTCAAATACGCTCGAAAAATTCCAGTTGTTGAAGTCCGAAAAATTAAAAAAATTTAGGCTCGCTAGGCTCGCTCTTTAATGAAGGCGGTTGGTCTGTTCTGGAAGCTTTAATATTTCGAGTTCACTTTAAAGACTTATTTTGTGTGAAATAATGACTCGACTGTTCAAGCCCATAAGATGTTTCAACTCACTTCTTAATGAAATCTTGTGTCTTGTCGTGGGCAGAAATGTTAAATTTTTTCGAGCTCGCTGCGCTCGAATTTTAGCGTTGGTGTCAGTTATCAAGATTCATAAACGCTTTAAAATTAAAAGTTGTCTAGTGATAACACAAAAATGACAAAATTTTCAAGGCCACTGTGTTCACTCTTCATTAAGGGTACGCTGGGTAAATTGTAAAAACATTACATAATTTTATTTTGAACAGATACATTCAGTATTTTTTTCATAATATCCATATTCCTGAAAGTCTTTTGAAAAGTTGCAGTAGTCCATTCTTCAATAAAATCACGCATGTATGAGCCAGTCGAAGGTTGGAGTGTGTGCGTAAGCGGCCTAGCTTCTTAATGCTCCTTCATCCATCTCATTGGTACGTGATGTTGGATGAAATAGCATGCATTTTAATCTCGCCCGCTAACGAGTTCGTCCTGCCGACTAGGGTCGTCTTGCCTCAGTTCAGACAGCTACAATTCTTCGAGCTCAATGCGGTCACTCTTTAAATTAAACTTTTTTCATGACCTAATGAGCTCTAAGTTTACAAGCTTATTTTTCAAAATAACATAGTTTTGTCGTGGACGACAAATATTTAATTTTTCGAGCTCGCTCTACAACAAGGATTTGAGTTTTCATACTTTGATCAATACCTACACATATTTTGTAAACATCTCTTTCGCCGGATTACGCCAAATCGATCATGAGTGAGTTCATACACGGAGTCGCACTTAGCCATAATTCTGGTGTCCGTATCCACAACCTTTTTTGAGAGCTGGATCCGCGCCTGGAAAGGGGCGGCACGGTGTGGGGCCATGTAAATGGCTCGAGGGCTTCATATTATGTATATAGATGACATGTACTGAAAATACATAATCAAAACATTTCCTGGACGTTATTTTTTACATGAAACTAGGTACTATTATCGTGCTTATTTTAAGTCGTGAAAAATAATTTAAAAATATTTTGTAAGTAAACGGTTTTTATTTTGAACCACTATGATAATATTCACATTAATTTTGAGGAGTGCTCAATTTGAGAAGTGCACAATTTGCGAAGTACACGTTTTGCGAATTACTATTTTGAGAAGAGCACATTTTGCGAATTGCACATTTTGCGTAAAGCGCACAATTTGCGAAGTGCACAATCTGCGTCAAACCCGAATAAAGGTCCTGTCATCCACAAAAGAAACAATCGAAATACTTTCTGGCCACAGCAGAGTTCATCAATATGCATAATATGAAACGCAGTAAGTCCATCCAGAAATATATCAACTTCCTTGAGGGACTCCGTGAGTCGTAGAAAGATTGCCACTTATCCAACTGCCAATTAACATGCACTGGAATGCATTGCTATGGTCTATGAGGATATTGCGCTGTAAATCCCCAGCATTTCATGATATCCTCTTAGGTACCTGCTGGGGGGATCCCTTCTTTTCGCATAATGTTCTTTGTCCTAATATACTTCGGCATAACGAATTTGGCACAATTCTTTTTGGCATAATAAAACTACGGCATAATATTTTAGGCATACATTTTACGTTGGCATAACCATCTTAAAGACTAATTTGTTTTGGCATAAATTTGATTCGCATAACGTTAGTAGGCCTAATGACTATTAGCATAGTAATATATAGTAATACTAGCACTTTGCCCGCGACTTCGTCCGCGTGGGTTACGTACTTTCCTAATTCCCCCTTTTCACCCCCTTAAAGGTTAAATTTCCAAAAACCCCTTCTTAGTGCTCCCCTACATTATAATAGGAAGCCGTGTGCAAAATTTCACATTCCTAGCCCCAGTAGTTTCGGCTTTACGTTGATATGTCAGTCAGTCAGTTCTCCTTTTATATATATAGATTTATTCTTTTCTAGTAGATACGAGCGACTACATTACTAAGTGAGCAACTGGAAATCCAGCTCGGGACTTGCTGGCACCCCGACTCGGACAATTTTTAATGGTTATTTTTTTTTAAATGGTTATTTTTTTTTAAACCACCCAGAAGTAGGAACCCGCGAAGCGAGGCTCCGTCGACATGCTACTAAAATAAATTTATGCTTTAGGATATTATGCTTAAAAAAGTTATGATTTAGAACTTTATGCTTAATCATTATTATGGTTAGAGAAATTATGCTTAAAAAATTATGCGTAAGCTGTTATGCGTAATTATATTATGCGAAAATATAAATATGCCGAACAAAATTATGCTGTTATAATAGGTCTTAAAATTTTATGCAAATGGATAGGGAACCTCTGCTGGGTTATCTGGACACAAATTCGAATGCTTAGATCGAATCGATGAAAATGGTTGGATCTTTGTTTTGTTGTTAATTTAGGTTTAATTACGTATATAGATATCATACTCGTAGGAACTCGTAACGTCAATGGCGGATTATATATCAAGAAGTTGCTAGGAGGGTTAATAACTTGATAGGTTAAAATAAACATAATACACCAATTTCAATTCGTTTATTATTAATCATCATTATTATTAAAAGTGAATATTACCATAATATCTATGAAAGTAGGCGAATAATAATTTAATATTTACATAGAAAGAGAATAAGTAGGTATTATCAGTTATAAATAGGTATGATTACAAATCGGTGGATGGCGACTCTACTGCTGAATTTCAGCTTACAAACTTGCTAATTCATTATTCGTAGAATAGTTAACTTTACGTACAGGTTAGTTAGACACTAGACACACTTTGCGTTTAGCTTATACGTTCATCGCAATCAATGTCGCATCAATGAGACATCAACCAAATCTAGATGTGAAGGCAAAGGCACCTAAGTATAACCTCATTATAAATTCAGTCAGTTCGTCGCCATTTTGAAATTAATAACGTTGAAATAATGTAAGCTTGCTATGTTTAAGTTAATCTAGGTTTACAAGAATAGGATCAGTTGACAAAATAAAGGTTGCAACTGAGGATTCGTACACATGTAATCGTTATTATAAGTAAAAGTAATGTAAGTTCTAATTCATGAACAATTTAATAAGTACCAGAAAATATAGGTACTTATCTTTGTAGGTACGTCTGAGGGATTTCCCTTTAAATACGAAAAAAACAATAACATTTACAACGTGGTACATATTTTTAAATATGATATAAACAACAGATGAGGTGTTTGGGTACAAGAATCTGTACCTAAGCTCCTCTGTGAATACTGATCTAAAATGCCTAGGTTCTTTAATTTTATTATTTCTCTCTTTAGCCAGGCACAAGATATTCCAATTAGGCGCCTTTGTTATAAACACAAATTAAAGTTTAATGGGTACGTAGGTCCTAATCATTAGGATGAGATCATTGTTGAATCAACTGTGAAGCAAAATGTTATATTAAATGATTTGTAAAGCATTTCTAATTAAGTGACTTTTCATCCGTGTTCGATCTAAATGTAATTAGGATTGACCTGGTGTTCTGGGACCTCTCATTTCGTGTTTGTGTTTTACTCGATTTCAGATCGTAACCATGTTGAGTAAAACTCAGTTCTGAAACCAACTCTTTTCTTAGGTCTAGGTATTCTTAGGTCACACAGACGTAGGTACCTAGTTTAATTTAGTTCGATCGCGGAGTATACCTACCTGTTCCCCAAAAAGTACACAAGATTGAAGTTATCAAGCAGTAAAACAGTTACAAATGCATTTGGAGCGGAAAATAGCTACCGAAAAATACTATGTCTATATAATTTATTATTATTTCTTAGTCATGTATGAATATTTAATATTTAAATGTCAGCGTACTTTTAAGATAAGGTCATATTTCATAGCCTTTAGTAGATAAATCAAGAATGAAGTCCTATAACTCAGTCGTAGGGTCAATTTGATGTTCAGTTTCCCCCGACTGATATGTGAGTCAAGTGGAGTATTCTCCGTGAATTAAATCATAATTAATCAATCTGTCCATCATTGTCTTGCTATCAGTTTTTACATTAACAAAAAGATAGCCATAAAAAAGATAACAAATTAAGTATAGTGCGATTCAACCAAGAAGGAGACCTTCTTCTGACGTCACACCTGTCAAATCGTAATAGTTGTTGATATAGGGACAGCAAAAAAGTTTCCAGGATAATACAACACCATTGTTGTGTTTGTATTATTGTGTTTTTAAAATTATTTACGTTTATTATATGTTTGGTGTAACGATAGTTTAAGCTGTAATAAATGAATATTGCTTAAGAATTGATTTTAAAATTCTATTCTTTTGCTATATTAATTTTTGTTTAAGCAATTTCTATGTCTATTTTTGCCGTTATTGTTTCAATGAAAATTAATGCGCTCTAGCGAAACGATATATAAAAAAGTGAGAGTTGGAAAACGGATAATGAAATAATTCGTGAAAAGTAATTTTTTTGGTAGCCGTTCTTTTGAAGTGTCAGTCACAGTGTCCGTTGACAGACGAAAACAATAGACATTCACCTTCTTAGTTGGACCGCATTAGGCCGTGTTTTCACCTGCAAGTAAACTTCCGCGAGAAATGACCGACAGTCTGTCCGACAGCAACTTGCAAATGTAAATTACATAGCAAGTACGCTCGCGACAGTTTGCCAGTCATTTCCTGCGAGTTGTCGCACAAGCAATTAATAGCATGTCTAAACGTGTTTTCGTCATCTCGTGACAGTTCTCGTAGCTTATCCGTTTAGTTCCGTATATTTCTTGCACTCGCGACTGTTTATTGTTGAAAAATGAGCCGGCAGACTCGGGAATGGTCGCGGGATGAAGTTATTAAATTAATAGGGTTTTATGAATGCAACCCTTGTTTGTGGGACAACCGACATGTGGACTACAAAAACAGAATAAAAAAGAACTCTGTACTTAATAATATTGCACAAGATATCTCTACAACCGACAATGAAGTGCCCCGAAAATTACATAATATAAGGAGTCAGTGGCAAAATGAAGTAAAAAAAGATCAAGAAAAGTGGAAGTGGCAAAGATGATGTATTTAAATCCAACTGGAGCTATTTCGATGCTCTCAAGTTTTTAGAAGTGGGAAGCGCAAGTGGAATTGTTATTGCAGCTGCTAGACGGACGCGTCTTCTCGGCATGATACTACATTGATTGTCATAGTTTTCGCGACATCCATTAGTTCTCATGTGTAAACATCCCTGCGATAAGTAGCGACAGTATGATCTGCGAGTTTCTCGCGAGACAGTAATTGCATGTATAAATTGCAGGAATTGATATTATATGTAAACGTTATTGCAAGAAACTCGTGCAAGACTTGCGCGAGTTTACTTGCAGGTGAAAACACGGCCTTATAATCAACAACAAAAAGTAAATAATTAACTGAAGAGTAAAATCTCTTACAAAGAGATAGCAGTAAGGCAGTTATACGATTTCAATCTGGTCATAAAGTTGAAGCTGCAGAAACGAAAGTACATAGATAAAGTAACAATGTTATACAAGCGCTTTAGGTATAAGATACATTTTCTCCAGTCCAACACGAGATCCGCTTCTTAACCTATACGAAATGCACAGCCCGCGACAATTTATCCCTACACTAGTTCGTTTGAAAAACGCATCTTAACGTCTACAAACACTGTTGAAAGACACAAATTGACACGTGATCCAAAACTACCAATATAAACTTACCTAATATTTCAGAACTCCAAACGGACAACGCCATCGCAATAAATAGCTGAAAGGCTACGAAACGTGAAAGTTCACATCTTAATATAGAATCCATTACATATATCATAAGAAGTTTAGTTTACTTTATAAGCAAAAGATAACAATTAATTTCGTATAAAGCTGTAGGTAAGTTCCTTACATGATAAGTAGACTCTTAACAACTACATTATGTTGAGAATCGCTAAACGGAAATATCCAAAAGTCCTCCAAAAAATATTTATAATTATGTGAGAGAGGATGGAGAGAGAGAGAGATGTAGGTAGCCCTGTCTTTAGGGAGCGTTTGAATAGATATAGATAGAAACTATATATTTGGCAATGATTATATAAGTAAAGTTTAGTGCTCTCCAAGAAAAGTGCTTAACGCGCCGCCGAGATTACTCCGAGCGACTGAAATGTTCCAATCGTGCTTTAATATTTCAAAGTTAAAATGTATTACACCAACTACATCATTTACTACTGCTATAACACATGGATAACTTGTCATAAACATAGACAATGAATTAAATAGATTTATGAATTGCGCTGTACCTAATAACGCATCGCGCTCGTCTCAACAATCATCATTTTTAACGTTACTTACACTATTTTTTAATATTTTATAACAATTATTAAAAAACAACTCAGATAATGAAGAACTATAATTGTATGAAGTTTCATCTTCATTATCGAAATTGTATTTTTTACTCCTAACCAATTGCATGTTTCCGAATTTCTACGTATTTAAAATAAATCAACGCCTAATTCTTAAGTTTTTAATTTAACTTACGAATCATAAGTTTAAAATTGTTGAATGTTTCTCGTCTTCAATGAAGTTTCCAAAAATTTTAGACGAGCATTACTTTATAATGGATAAAAAATGGTACAGTTCGCTTTTGGGTATGGCTTTGCCACATCTGCACTCTAATTTTTGAGTATTCATATTATTAATATGGGGCAGTAAAAACCCAAAACGCCTGTACGCCAAAATTTTCATATTGTCTTAAAATGCAAATTTAACGTTAATGGGGCGCAACACTTAAAAAACTAACAATTTATCAACAACGACAGTACAGTGTTAACGTTATGTTCTGGCAAAACGCATTAAGTACCAAAGTTGTTAGCGTAATGCCAGCAGGGGACGCTGTGCGACCCGTGTGCGGCGTTTCTGTGTGTTCACACCTTTATGAATTTTTCATTGTAAGTTTTGTTGATGACGTTAAGATTAGGCGATAGTTTAACAAATGGTGTTTATTCGCTTTTTCACGAAAGGAGTGCCTAGTGCACTGACGACTTGTCTCACAGCCGTCTGCGTTATCTCCGGTCATTCTCTCGCACGGATTTGACTTTATTTTGAGGGAGCAGAAGCTCAGTCTAACAAGTATCATTATACTTTGTTGATGATTTTTTTATTTATCAATTCTTTAATGTTGTTGCATTAATGGGGAATGAATTTTATTAAATGCCATCAATTACTTGAAAAAGAGCTTTTAAAAATTTGCCAACACGAAGCGAATGGCGAGGACACTCAAGTTTAATTTAATACTGAACGGCCTTAATATAGCCGACATTTGTTTGGATAATACAATTTTTAGTACCTTGAAATATTTGATTATGATAAAAACCGTAAATGAATTATTTTATTAGTGAATGTGGATTGCAGCTCCCAAGCATGTCGTTGCTAGGCTTGACTTGAGTGGTTAACGTTCCAGTTCCAAAGTCAAATGTGTCTGTTGAAGGTTCTCGATCAGAAAAGAGTCGGGAGGTTCTTCGTGAGCACCCCATTATTTCATCACATCGAGGCGATTCGTACATTACCTACTTACCTATATCACAAATACATGCGGAACTCACTACCTAGCCGTAGGTACCGCGTTTAGACACATTCATTGTTTAGTTTTTCAGAATTTTCAAGAATACATTCGAGGCGGAATTGAAATTAGTTTTTTTTATATGCGGAGATGTCTTTAAATAAAAAAATATGTAATTGTTTTTAAAACAAAAAACAAGTTATTCACAGTTCATTTTAACAAGATATGAAATAGTAGGGACACAAGAAGTTTAGTAAATTACCTTTGGTGGCTGAATATTTATTATAATTATTTATAGTTATCATTTATCAAAATAATCCTTGCTCCTGGCCTGGTGTTCATATTGGCAAACATTGACATAAAAATATTAATTTTGATTAATATTCATTCGTCGCCCATGTTACAACAGTTTAACAAATCTTCAAATTCAATAAATAAATTAAGTATTTAAAACACTAGATCAAATTGTTAAGACTGATTTTTGACTGGCGTCAAACAATTTTAAATAAGGAGAAATTATACACCTAAGATGATTGAAACAATACAATACAGCGAAATAATCAGTTATACAGTTCATCAAAGGACTAAATAGAATTAAATTCTTATAGCTAAACGATGACAAAAAAGTACAGTAAGTGAATACACAAACACAAGCGGCGGAATGAATAGATTTCTAAGAAAAAGTGAAGTCCGGCGAGAGGATGACCGTCGATTAATCGCCTCCAAGTGAGAGAGCCTGCACAATACGGGGGTCCGCCTTGCTTCCCTCGCGGAACTCCTCGAGGGTGAGGCGATCGTCGTGGTTCTTGTCCATCTGGTCGAAGATCTTGTCGACGCGCTTCTGAGGAGTGTTGTCGTCCTCAGGCTGAGGGGTCTGGCCCTGGAGACAGAACAGTGGTCAACATTGAGAAAAGAAGAACACAGACTAAATTAACAGCATTAACAGCAATAAGAAATAGTAAATATCTTTTAAAATTAACAGCATTAAGAAATAGTAAATATTTACATTTAGTTATAGCCACGCCCAATCATAAACAATTTGAAAAGCTTCATCATGGTTTACAAATAAATTCTAAAGAGCTAGTGAAGCCCGTTGCCTCTACAATATGGAACGTGCCTCTCCGCAGCGGTATTGCATATTAAACACTGGCTGTGTCAATATTAAATAGTGAAATTGTAACATAAAAATAAACAATATTGGTGACTGCATGACAACCTATCAAAAGGAACGCATTTAAGTCCCGAGGCCCTAGCACAAGATTTCTGTATTTTATTTACAGCGTACTTGAAGTATTTACTAGGTTTTTTTGCATGGAAAAATAAAAAGGCGGTTCTAGTGTACGGACGAGGAACTAATTTTTTCCCTCAAATTAACGTCAAAGTTCCAATTTACTTTACGTCACAAAAACGGGAAAATTCATGATATGGCCTTATTTTGACTAAAATTACAGCGCCAACCATTTCTTAATTAAAAGGTCCATACTACTTTCGCAATTTACCAAATGCGTTCAAATTAAGACTGTTTCGGAATTAGCTTATATAAAACTTTTTCTAATAAATACAATGAAGAAGGAAACACACTTTTGCTGGAGTGTCTCTCAGTTCCTTATCAAAATGGAATCAATCATGATAATATCTTTATTGTGATGGCATTTAAGAGAGATGTTTGAGGAAAATCCAGGTGCTGCGCAGCACTTGGCGTTTCCATAATGATTGGACAGGAGGATGACAGCTTCAATAAGGAAGCTTTTTTTTAGCGTGGTAAAATCATCAAATGAGTCCTCCCACCCAGGGCAAAGCGGGAGGGACTGTCAGACTCGTATGACTAAAATCCACGGTGTCCTTCAATAGCCCTTTACGTAACGGGGTCACGGTAATTTGTGAGTCCCGCAACCCCGGCAGGCTTTGGCCTTCTACAGGCCCCGTCACTTTCAATAAGGAAGCTAAGAAAAACAAAAGCAAAGTAAGGTTATTAAGTTGATGGAAGCTCATTTTATACGTACCACCATCTGATAGATCGCGTCGACTATGTTGTACATTTCATCCCTTGTGATGTAACCGTCGTTGTCAACATCGTAGAGCCGGAAGGCCCCTGAAATTTATAACAGCAATTAACCTGCGTAAATTTTAACAAAACAGGATACTTTAGTTTAAGGAAATCATTAATTATGGGGAATCGAAATTACGTGTTACATTTTCAGACGCAATATCTGCAATAAAGCCTTTGTCAAACAGACAGGCGTGACGAATGCGAAGCGAGGCGTTTTTATTTGTAATGTATGGAATTGTTTGAATCCAGTCATATAGAAAAGCGAAAGCGATCCGATAGCGTGACAGAACTATCGGGCTGATGTCTCGTATCGGTTCGTTATCGCTTCGCACTCGCCTGTCTTTTTGACAAAGGCATAAGTGTTTTAGGCATTTTGAGTGGGTGAATTATGTTGTTCGTGTACTACGTGAAAGAACGGTTAAATTAAAGGTAGAACTTGTACGGAATCTCTGATATGAATAGGCCGACATACAAATCCTATTGAAATATATATACGTACAGTGCAACTTTTCATCAAGGTTTCCCCGCGACGTCACCGACAGGGCTCGAATGAATTCTTCAAACTCAATCGAGCCGTCCTGAAAAGAAACGCGTAATCTATTAGATTCCTTGATGAACTATCTACGGGGTTACACTACTTATGTAACGAAGTAAATATTCCATTTTAACATTTTTAGTGGAACAGTCTTGTAAACCTACATTAAAGTGCTGATAAACTTGAACATTCAGATAGGAAAACAAACGAGAGCGTTTTAGCGAGCATTCTAACGAGCGTTCTGGCGAGCTTTTTGCCGAGCCGACTCATTCATGAAGAAAAATTACTTCGACCATCGACTGGACCGTTCACTTGAAAGATCGTGAAAATGTTCGTAGCGTTGTTTTTTTCTTGGCTCTCTTCGTTGTTCAGGTGGCCTACCATGACATCTTAAAGCGTGAGTAGTTCCGCTGTGGTAAAGCGACAGAGCTATATAAGTCGTCAAGCGCCATCTCGTTCCCACAGCTGAACTACTAACGCTTTAAGACCTTAGGGTAGGCCACACATTCGACTTAATTATAAACGGCGAACGCTCAATGTTTTGTTACAAGTGAATGCTCAAGTTTATCAGCACCTTTAATATGAATAGTATCCATAACAAAACTACCTACACCCCGTGGTTTTCCCGCTGTGATATTAAAAAGTAGCCTATAAATCTCTTGAATTGGGCAATGAATTCGCCTAGTACTTTCAGAGATTAGCTCGTTCTCAACAAACAAACTCTTCGAGATCTCTAAATATAAATATATATTTAGATTTTACCAGTCTAACCGTCTAACGGACTTATACAGTCTAATGAATATTAATTATTGAAGTCATCTGTGACATAATATTAATTAAGGGCCATATGTTCTAATCTTATTCGTGTGGAAAGCAGGTCAGTGATGTTTTCGTTGTAGTCTAGTTTTCTCTCAGCCATCTTTAATATTAAGATGCTTTTTAGGGTCAGAGCCCATTCGTACCCTAAAATTCGTCCCCCAGCATAAAAGTTGTGGATTCGGCCCCTATATAGGTGCCCATTGGTCTCCTGGTAGGGGACCAGTTAATATTTTAATAAAAAATATTATTTTTAAGGTACCCATTCGTACCCTCTAATATATATACAATATAAGTTAAAGATTCGGCACCTATTCAGGTGCCTATCGGTCCCCTGAGATAAAATTAGCTATATTTTACATAAGAAACGGTTAACATAGTACACTTGTGAACAGTTTATTAACGGAATTAATTTAATAAATCATAACAGATCATTGAAAAAAGAGCTTTGATCAATGATAATCCGTCATGATAATAATATAACCTGTCGATAGGCTTACGATGTAATATTGTCTCTCTACGAATGGCCTGTTAAAAAAAAACGGGTTATAAAATAGATACTTAAGGTGTTTTGTTTGTATGTTGTGGCTGCCTCGGTGACATATTGGTTCTTGAAAGTGACTGCGAATACAAGACTGGTCAATGTGTTTTTGGTCTTTTATTAAATGAAGTTCATCTAACGAAATAAACAGTACTGTTAATATTAGGCTTATGTTTAACTTACGACCAGATAAAGTAACAATTAACAGACAAAAATAGTAAATTATCATCAAAATTAAACCCGCATTTTAAATGTAAATTTACAGTCAAAGTTTTAACATCTCGCTATCCTATCTAAGCAAAATTACTCCAAATAAATCATTGTTAACCCAAAAGTAGTAAATGATCACCAAAACTAAAACATCATTTTAACGTTAAATTATAACCTAAATGTTTACATCTTGCTATCCTATTTAAGTAAACTGACTCCAAATAAATCATTGTTAACCCAAAAATAGTTAATGAACACCAAATTATTGGGTACGTATCAAAATCCCGAATTTTAAAATACCGATGGACAAAATCCCGAAAATTGCACTAATGAGCAGAGTATAAGGAGCTCACATTGGCAGTAGCATGTCGACGGAGCCCCGCTTCGCGGGGCTCCTACTTCTGGGTGGTTTAAAAAAAAAATAACCACGACGAGGATGGCGGGGTCTGAAAGACCCCGCCATCCTCTTCTAACCTAAGTTGGCCGAGTCGGGGTGCCAGCAAGTCCCGAGCTGTATTTCCAGACGCTCAACAGCGCAATTAATTTGCTCGTTTAGATTTGGTGATCATTTACTACATTTGGTGTTCGATTACAATTTGAAGTGCAGTCGTGTCTAAAATAGCTAGTGCTATTGTAATTATGGACTTTATTTTTCTTGTGTTAAGTATATATATTTGGTAAAAGAATTAAGGGTATCAAAGTATTTTATGGTGGTCATTATATTTAATCCCTTAATATTATAATTATAATATTTTTAACATAATTGAATCGCAGATGTGCGCGCATTAAACAGTTACACAGTTTTATTTTACTGCATAAACATATTATAGTTATCATATATTTTGCTAAATATTTACAAATGTACAAGAAACCAAAAGTTCATTAATTATTTTGAAGATTGGCTTAATTGAGAAAGCCTAGAGGCATTTTATTAAACTTAATCTTATTTGAAATAAACATGATATCTAACAAATTACTATATTTTTTATTTTACCCTTTTCTGCGCGACTGTACCAGGACTACCAAGCTGCAGTATACACATATACATGTACTTATATTAGAAGAATGAATTAAAATAAATATTCTTCAGGGGACGAATGGGCCCCTCAAAAGTTCCAGGGTACGAGTGGGCACAGGGTGCGAATCTTAGGGTACGAATGGGCTCTGACCCGCTTTTTAAGGTTCCGTACCCAAAGAACAAAAACCGGCCAAGAGCGTGTCAGGCCACGCTCAGTGTAGGGTTCCGTAGTTTCCCGTCCGTTACAATAAGTGTTAACAAATAGCCTTTTTTTAAACTTAAATAATTGATTATACTACAAACTTAGTCCAGGAATTTTGTACCACCTTCTTGTTTTTTTTGCACAAAAACTGTTCTTTCCATCAAGTTCAAAATAATTTTCCTAGAAAGTCCTTATAAAGTTCTACTTTCCAGATTTTTTTCATATTTTCTAAACTTATGGTTCAAAAGTTAGAGGGGGGGGGACACATTGTTTTTGACTTTAGGAGCGATTATTTCCGAAACTATTGACATCATCAAAAAATGATCTTAGTAAACCCCTATTCATTTTTAAATACCTATCCAACGATATATCACACGTTAGGGTTGAAATTTAAAAAAAAAATCACTTTCTATTTTACATATAGGGGGGCTACCCTAAAAAAACATTTTTTTCCAATTTTTATTTTTGCACTTTGTCGGCGTGATTGATATACATATTGGTACCAAATTTCAGCTTTCTAGTGCTAACGGTCACAGAGATTAAGCGAGGACGGACAGACAGACAGACAGACAGACAGACATGGCGAAACTATAAGGGTTCCTAGTTAACTACGGAACCCTAAAAAGGGACCCTATTACTAAGACTCCGCTGCTCGTCTGTCTGTCCGTCTGTCACCCAGACTGTATCTCATAATCCATGATAGTGGACATATTCACAATGTTGTATTTCTATTGCCGCTAAGTAATAAAAAAAATAGGACAAATAATCACGTTTGTTGTATGGGACAATGGGCCTCATACGATGGATACGAGTATCTACTACTTTTGAATGCACAATAATGCAATTGGCTATTGACGGCAAAAGTATAATTAGTCCGTCACTTAGATTATCAAAAAATATTCGAACCGTATTTTTTCTTTTGTTTCGTAAACCAAAATTGACTGAGGTACGATGCTTTCAAAATTGGCAATACGTCACAATTTAGTACAATTTCTATTAGATTCTGACGTCACGAGCCCCCACTCTCGAGTTTTGATGCGTTGTATTTTGGTGAATATTCATTGATTTTACAAAAGAAAAAATACGTGTCCGTTATTTTTTAAACTGTAAATGCCGGACTAATTATATTTGTAACTTATAGCTACTGTCATATAGCCAATTATCACACTACACTATTATCGAGTGAGACACAAAATTCACAGTCGTTAATATTGTGAACAACGGGTATTAACAAGTACCAAATACCAGCTCAATGCACTTGAGTTGATTGACAAACGGGCCGTCAATGATGCTCTGGTCGATTCAAAGCTTCAGAGCCTTGAAAATCGACGCCGAGTTGCCAGCCTGTCGGTTTTTATCGGTTACATTTCGGAGAGTGTGCGATGGAACTGCACAACTTTTTTTCCTGCCTTGTCTGTTCCATCTTCGGACTAAAAGACGTACGTACGTACGTACAAAGCGTTTTGCCAATACTTTTATTGTGCGCACAGCTAAGGGGTGGAATTCCCTGTCGGGGTCTGTGTTTCCTGATAGCCATAACCTTGGGGCTTGGAGTTTTATCACCGTCGACCACATCATTGCTCATTATCAGGCGAGCTAGTGGTCAAACGAGAAACTACATTTAAATAAAAAAAAAATGGAAAGACTAATAAACAGATTAAAGATAAGTCATGCACTAAAATACTTGTTTAAAAATGTATTTAATTGTCTTACATTGTTTTCGTCGAAAACACGAAACACTAATGACGCGAATTTGCTTGGGTCTCCCTGCGGAAAGAACTGCTTGTAGATCTTAATGAACCCCTGGAAAAATAAAAATGAAAATGTTATTATAACAGATGAAGATAATGATACAGGATGTAAAAGCATCTCGGGACTCTCTTAAGAGGATAACGCGGGTCTGGAACGCAAAGAGTAACTATTTCTTTTTTCTTAGGTTTAGTTCAATGGCTAGTTTTATAGCACAAGTGTTTTATCTTTTTTAAATAATAATACGAGTACTTTATCTCAAACAACTCTAACACATTTTTACACCAAAAAACCGGCCAAGAGCGTGTCAGGCCACGCTCAGTGTAGGGTTCCGTAGTTTCCCGTCCGTTACAATAAGTGTTAACAAATAGCCTTTTTTTAAACTTGTGTGTTAAAAAAAGGTTATTTGTTACGTTGACATTTTGAACTTTGATAAAAAGGGAACCCTAAAAACGGGCCCACAAAGGACGGTGATAACTAAAAAAAGAAGATACGTTCAGAATAATGAAATACGTAAACGAAGTTAAAAAAAATGCTTGTATATATGATTAAATAATTGATTATACTACAAACTTAGTCCAGGAATTTTGTACCACCTTCTTGTTTTTTTTGCACAAAAACTGTTCTTTCCATCAAGTTCAAAATAATTTTCCTAGAAAGTCCTTATAAAGTTCTACTTTCCAGATTTTTTTCATATTTTCTAAACTTATGGTTCAAAAGTTAGAGGGGGGGGGACACATTGTTTTTGACTTTAGGAGCGATTATTTCCGAAACTATTGACATCATCAAAAAATGATCTTAGTAAACCCCTATTCATTTTTAAATACCTATCCAACGATATATCACACGTTAGGGTTGAAATTAAAAAAAAAATCACTTTCTATTTTACATATAGGGGGGCTACCCTAAAAAAACATTTTTTTCCAATTTTTATTTTTGCACTTTGTCGGCGTGATTGATATACATATTGGTACCAAATTTCAGCTTTCTAGTGCTAACGGTCACAGAGATTAAGCGAGGACGGACAGACAGACAGACAGACAGACATGGCGAAACTATAAGGGTTCCTAGTTAACTACGGAACCCTAAAAAAGACACATTCAAAATAAATCATGTAAAAAAAAGTTAAACATCGGTTAAACACTTGTCTAAGAAAACTGTCAACTGCAAAACGACATTTGACGTTAATAAAAGGGTAATTTAGCAGTTACACTTTTTTTAGACAAGTGTTCAACAGATGTTTAACTTTGTGTGGTACGACAGTAAAAAATAATATATGTCTAAGGCTATATCAGAGGCCTGTGACATTCTCAGAGGCGGTTTTATTAACTCGTCCTCATGAAAAAAAAAAGAATATTCATGTGAAGAGGGTTAACTAAACATGATAACTATGTTCCCGTTTTGTGAGCCTCACCTGTTCCGTCAGGAGTCCGTTTGGACAGTCCTTGAGAAATCCTTTGTGCCTAAAAAATAAAAAAAAACCATTAATAATCGTAATAAAGCTAAGAGAAACAAGAATACCTTAATTTTTCACGCAGCGTACATACCAAAGCCGGATTTCCTTTTCCGTAACTGAAACAAGCAAATAACAAAGAATTAATTTAAAAATATAACCTTCTGACGGAGTCAGGTAAAAATAGAGCTACGGCTAAATGAATTATTTTTATAAGTTATATCATAAGGCTTGAATATCTCCGAAGGATAACCAGCGGTATACCCATAGACTTAAGAAGATGGACTTCTCTTTCCCTAGCCAACTGACAGATAAAATTGTCCTCTTTAGAAAGAGAGAAACACAATTGTTCGCATAGACTTTTAAGTAAATAATACTTTTCCTCTCTTTCTGGACAGTATGGTCAATGTTAGGCTGTTGCTCAGCCCATCCTTTAAGTGTATGGGTGTACAAAACTAAAAGTACACCCACATTTCGCCACTCAAGTTAGGAGCAAACCTGTTGGCTGTTGGCGGTCTATCAGTAAGATTTTTGAAAATAACGTATTTTTTCTTTTGTTAAATTAATGCATTTTTAAAAAGGATATAACGCATCAAAATTCAAGAGTGGGGGAGTGACAACAGAAACAAGTAAAATTATACTTGCTTGTGGCAATTTTTAAAGTGTCATATCTTTGTTAATTTTGGTTTATGTAACAAAAGAAAAAATACGTGTCAAATATTTTTTGATAGATTATCAAAAAATATTTGACACGTATTTTTTCTGACGGACTGATTAGAATTTAACTCTAAAACCCTATTCCGTGTTGGCTTAAAGAACCTAATAACTACTAGGTACAATCCGAGTTGGGAATCGAAATCAGGACCTCACGCTCAGTCGTCGTGCTTGCTAGATTAGACTGTTACTAACAGTAACTGTAGTTCTATGATTAAATAACAATAAATGTCATATTTGGGTCGTTCTACTTTTTTAGTAATATTGGTATCTTTATTAATATACTAGCTGTACCCCATGGTTTCACTCCCCTGCTTGACTCCTATTGGCGTGATGTTATATAGCCTATAGCCATCGTCGATAGATGGACAAGAATAGAAACCAGAAAGGAAACTCGGAGTAATGCACACATAGAAAACGGATGCATTTTTTTTATCGCTCTCTAAAACCAGTTATAGCCTTTTCCCAACTATATTGAGGTTGGCTTCTAGTCAAACCAGATGCAGCTGGATTTCAGTATCTTACATGGAGCGACTGCCTGTCGGACCTCCACAATCCAGTAACTGGGTAATACGATACCCCATGGTACAGACTGGTTGTCAGACCTTAGAGCTTCTGACTAACAAATGACAGCCGGAGCCAACGTCTTTACGTGCCTTCCGAGACACGGAGGAAACTCGCTATGACAGATGGTCACCCATCCACAGACCAACCTCGGCAAACGCGGCTTAACCCGGAAGATCGGCCTGTGCGGCTGTATTTATTTAGACACGAGCTAAATAAATACCAGTGCTTTTTTTTTTCGTGGAAAAATCATCAAATGAGTCCTCCCACCCAGGGTAGGGCGGGAGGGACTGTCAGACTCGCACTGACTAAAATCCACGGTGTCCTTCACTAGCCCTTTACGTACCGGGGTCACGGTAATTCGTAAGTCCCACGACCAAACCAGTACTAACGAAAATTCAACGGCCAAAAAGAAATAGAAAGACGTCAAAAGATATTTTAACAAGAAAAGGAGAACGATCCGTTTATCTTTTTGGAGAACGATCCGTTTCTTATGTCCAGAACATATAGATAGAACATCTCAAAACTAGTGGAAAGTAACCTTAACATACGTAAAAACAAAGCAAAATACTCGTACTGTAGAAGGTTTCATATTTTGTAAGGAATGTAAGAGTTTACTGTTTACTGAACTATTATTTTAAAATTAATCTACGTTTTTGATTACGTTTGTAATTGGGTCGCCTTCATCGTAAGCCTGGGATTAGCACTGAGAAAAAGGCGGGAAATGTTGTTTACCCAAGAAATCCTTCTTATTACTGTAAATTACATAACAGGAATTAGAATCGGCGTACGAAAAGAAATACCATGAATATTATAAGCACGTCTAAGCTGTAAGTACGGTCCACGTAGACACAAAAATTTGTTACAATTCTTAAATGCAAATGGTACAATATTGCTAGTTCTATAATCTAATGCAGAAAAATTTTTAACGTCTAGTAGACCGAGTTTAAAGTTTTTTTTTGTACATTTGGTAGATATACATAATGTCGTAAAGTGTTTTTCATAACGAAGGGGGTATAACATAACAAACCCAATCTATTTAAAAAAAAAGTTTTAGTTATGGCTTTGTCGCTAAATTTTTTTTTTCTCACCTTGCTTTGTATGATCCACGATTTTTTGCATCTGCAAGGACAACGACCTCCCTGTCCCTTGTCCCTTGTCCTAGTTTTGTTTATATTTGTAGACAGACATATCTATATATTTATCGGCGAATCGGTAGAACGCCTACTTTCAAACGTCGTAATATGTTCTGATTAAAATATCGCCACGATTGAGTTAGTTAACATAATTATGTAGTGGGATAAATTTTCCACTCTGTGGTTTCTATGGTCGTCAATCTGTGTGACACTGTTGCATCGGTTGGTTTTAAATATTTATGTATCGTGGTATCATGGGTGAATTTAAACTGTGGATTATAATATTTTAATGGAGAGGTTATGCGAGAGCGGACAGCGGATAGCGGATTATCTCATGGAAATACCTCATTGATCAACGGTTGATCGGTACAGGGTTTAAATTAATAAATGGATAATTTATCGCATTGTTCCAATTACTTATGAAATATCAGAGAATTAATTAGGAACAAAAGACTTATTTATCAGAAAGGCTGGTCTTTGCATCATGGGCAAAATAATACAATTTTACATAACGTATATAAAAAAGGTTTAAAAAATAGAATTATAGAATATTACACTTTTGATAGAACTAACCAGTATCCGAAACTTTTTCCATTGAAGGTATCATAATCCGCCATCATAATCACAAAATCGCTGCCTTAGTGTCTCCGGAAATGTGATCGATTCTAAACTCATTATTTATACAAAATTAGCAAACCTAAGACACATTTTGTCAAAGGGAAAGTGTTTATAAATATTGCCTCTGAGCCAATAATCTCACCATTTGGTGTGTGTATGGGAAAACGAAGATGTCACTCGTGTTGGTCAGTCCCTTTAGTTTAATTTTAAAGAAAATGTGTCAGTGAAGTTTTAGCTAACATGTGCACAAATGTGATTTAACAAGTTGTGTTATTGTTCTAGGTTTTAACAGTGGCCAGCTTGGCATTAGCAGACGCAGGTTATCAGTACAATGCACCGAGTGGATCCTTCGGTCTGCCTGGTAATCAACCTGCAAACTTTCAACCAGGACATGGTTCACAGCAGCAGATCATTCTGCCAAACGAGTTTGACCAACCAATATCGAACTTACTATCATACAAAGATTATGTTTATTTAAAACAAATTAATAACGAGAATCATGGAATTGTGAACAGTGGATTTGTAGCAGGACCTACAGTACAAGCTATGTATGGTCAAAGTGCGAATGGTGGACACGTGAATGTAGGCTACGCACAAAGCTTTGCACACCACGCACCGACTGCAAAGTTGAACCATAACTACGCGCACAACTATCCTCATGTGAATAGCCATTTCAACAGCGGTCAAATTCAGCATTTTTCGCCGGTTACAAGTGGCAATATAAATACAGGTTATTTACAATCTACATCACTGTCTGGTTCTAATTCAAATGTTGATAACGTGCATAATTCTATATTATCCACCGCTGGTCCGAGTGCGGGATATGCTCAAACTTTATCAGCGTCTGCTGTTAACATAAATAATGATTACGCGCATACTTCAGTACCAGCTGCCAGCAGTAATTTAAATGTGGGTAATGCTCATACTTTTACACCTTCCACCAACTTGAATAGTGGTTACTCATATGCTCCAGTCCCAAACACAAATACAGGCTTAAGCCACGGTTATACTAATTCCGCCATACATTCTACTGGTTCTAACCTAAACACAGGTTACTCACAGACTTCAGGCAGTGAAAATTTGAGCAACGGTTACTCAACATCGTCAGCTAGTAGTACACTAAATACAGGCCATTCACAGACTTTGGCACCATCTGGAACTGCTAGTTTCAGTAACAGTTATGCTCAATCATCCATACCTTCCACTAATGTGAATCTAATTAATAGCAACTCTCAGTCTGTTGCAATATCTGGTAGCGCTGCTTTGAACCATGGATATCCCCAGGCATTAATCTTACCAGCTAGTGGTAACCTGAATAATGATTACACCCAAACTCATACCCCATATTCAAGTTCGTCTAGCACAAATAATGGTTACGTCAAAATATCAACTGCATCGGCTAGTGAAAATTCGAATAACGACGATTCATATAGACTAGTTCCATATTCCAACTCGTATAGTACAAGCCATACTAATGCTCAAACTTCTGCTGGTACTGATACTAATTTAAATACTGGTTACTCTCAAATTCTCTCACCAACCGTTAGTACTTCAAGTAATACTGGCTATTCCGAAACTTCAATCCCCTTAGCGACCGATGGTATCGATAGTTATAATACGGGCTTCTCCCATTCTTTGGCAACTGGCACCGCTAGTACAAGCCATGGTTTTGCTAACAATGTTGTACCTGCTGATCCCGCTCTGAACACAGGATATTCACAGACGACTGATTCCAATTTGAATACTGGATCCTCACAAAGTTTCTCATCTGATGGTGTGAGTTTTGTCAGCGGTTATAGCCAGACCGCTTTGCCTCCGACAGATGCACAGTTAAATATTGCATACGGAACACCGGTCAGTTCTTCACTGAGCAATAGTTATTCAGAGATATCGGATTCGCCTCTCAAAGTAAACCTTAATGCAATATCAACTTTTGACACTATAAACAGTGGTAGTGTTCAAACAGGTTCGTCAAATTTGAACATCGGTTTCACGCAAACAGATTCTAGTAACAATTTCAATGGAAACGCAGTTGGTGGATTTAGTAGTGCAGCTATCGCTCCGGCGGTTTACAAGCACATATATTTACATGTTCCTCCACCAGACATTGAAGAACAAAATGTGATTCTACCACCGCCACCACTGAAGAAGAACTACAGAATTATTTTTATAAAAGTGCCATCGCAAGAATCTCGGACGAATTTGGCTCGTATAAACCAAATAGCTGAAAAGATTAATGCTGCCTCTTCTATTGAACATAAGACTCTAATTTATGTGTTGGTGAAGAATCCGGAGACTTCGCAACCGGTTGTGATTCCTAACCAAACTCCGTCGGAGCACGAGGTGTTCTTCGTTAAGTACAATGGTGATCCTATCGACATAGCGGCACAAGTTAACGATGAACTTGATAAAACTGGTGCAGTGCAAAGTATTGTTCCTTTAGAGCAAGGTCTAGTTAATGGAAAGAAGTGAGATGAGAACAAACACTAGCACAAATGCCGCATCTAGTTAAAACCTGATGAACGTACTAGAATGGTGAAATTTATACAAATAAGAAGTATTCCAAACTCCTGGTATATTTATCTCTACAATTAGACTCAATACTCGTTACATTACTTAAAATTTACTTTATGTTATTCTATACAATTAAGTTGTCTTTATTTTGTACTTCATGAATTTCAGCCGTATTTTAACGTAAGTTTTATTAAAGTTAGCGTTTGTAACGCGATGTATGAATACAATTAAGAGCAATGTGTCCCAAATGTGTGCAAGGTATTTTAATATGAATGTTTCATTTTTAATTACTACTTGCGTTAGTATGCACACTATGCACAGCTATGTTTTGCCTTTATGCGAAAATGCCGAGCGAACTGCTAAAATTATGTTATTTTATGTTTGTACATGGTTTGTATTTTCAACCATTATTTCAGATTAATTCCTGTAATAATAATAATAGCATGTACAATGATGCTTATTATGTAACACAGGTCATGTGAATTGAAGTCAGTTAGAATTAATCCAGGTTTAGCCAAAGTTTGTGTTAAGTTAATTAAGTTTTTAGTAATTTATTAGCTGATAATGAAACTAAATATTTTGTAGGGAGACTGAGCAACCATTTCCATGAATCATTGTGCGACGTTGGAGCCACATACATCAGATCAATCAATCAATTGTCTATTGCATACACATTATATGTAAGATCACCTGAAACGAAGCTCCATTTTCAGCAATTTCAATGAAATGGGTGAACAAAAAGCATTGGTATAATTTTGTAGAGGTGAAACTGTGGCGGATTGTGGGTTGGTTTAGTGGTTTCCTCGCGTCACACGCAACGATCCACGAACACAATAAACTTTGTTAAACACATATTGCACCAATTCACATCCGACCATAAACAATGTTAATGAAATTTTATGTTACTTTCCAAAAACGATGTCTATTTAATATTGATAAGATTATCATCATACTAGTTTGTAACATTATACAGATAACATTAATGTTGTTATGTAAATTACCTATTTTTAGTCACATAGATTAGTTATGTAATATGTGAAACCCAAGCATCGGTATCGTAATATGAAGAAAATTAGATAATTAAAGTTAATGGATTGTTTACATTGCGTTTTTGTATAAATATTTATGTTATCGTGTGAAAGTTTTATCGACCATGACAGGTTTCCAAACTTTATGGTTAGAGTTATAGAAAGTGGTTTAATAATAATTCGTATTATTAAATTAATTAAACAATTTTTCTTTTTAACAAAACAAGTGCCACTGAAGATAAATTCAGTGCCATTTGTTTTAGTCAGACTTAGAACTTATGTTCAAAGTCTGCTTGGACCACAAATGACTAAATCCGTTAAGCACTAGGCACCCACTTCCCACTTTTGGGACTGCTGTCTTCTTTCTACGGCAGGTTTCGTAAACAAAATAGGCTTGCTTACAGCATCAAAACATTACAAATCTATTTAGACTGTCGGGTAAAATTTAGAAAAAAAATGGGACTCTTTTTTTTTCTGTTACCCTAATGCATCTTTACAAAAATATAACGCATCAAAATTCTAGAGTAGTAAAAAGTAAAAACAGTACTTGCTGGTGACGCATTGTCAATTTTGGTTTACGTAGCAAAAGAAAAAATACGTGTCATATATTTTTTTTAAACTTAACTTACGGACTAATTAGATTTTTGTAGTCAAATGCTATTATTTAATACTAATAGTGTAGTATGTATTGAACCTCTCTCGGACATGATATTTTTTTTTAATGTAAGTTTACCTCTAAACGCATTAAATGTACAAGCAGGTTTAAATACTTTGATGGTGCGTTTGACTCAGTAATTGACTGCTACGCAGGGCGTAACGCGTTCGATTCCCGTGTGGAAGAAATATTTGTATGTAGTTAATAAATATAAGTAGATTTTTCTGGTCTAAATGTCTGTATGTGAGTTTAAATGTTTAGAATAAAAGTGAAATTCGTTGAAATTAAAAAGAGGTAGTATATTACGATAGTAACAATGTTAAATGAAAAGTGTTCAGATTTATGGTACAGCTTGTACCATAAATCTGAATCGTTTATATGCGACAAGTCTGTCTGAGCGAACGCTGCTCCTTCTTCATCTCGACACTTTTATATGTTTCATTCTTTTATTGTCTTTTTCTTATTTCGCACTCGGGGTCGCGGGACTAAGGGATTACCGTGACCCTAGTACGTAAAGGGCTATTGAAGGACACCGTGGATTTTAGTCAGTACAAGTCTGACAGGCCCTCCCGTTCTTCCCGAGGTGGGAGGACTCATTTGATGATTTTACAACGATAAAAAAAAACTGTTCCGCGATTTCACCCGCTGCTGGGCTCCTGGGCTGGGTTCTATAGGTCCTTCCTCGATAAATGAGTTATACCAACAAACAATTATTTTCAATATTCCAATCAAAAAACCAAATTAACAAACACTACTTCTTTGTAATATTAGTATATACGAGTATTTGTTTGTAAATTATTAACGTTTCATTTTTTATTTTTCATTTTACGGCTTGTTTAATTGTAGTTTGTTTTACGCGACTTCAAGTTTGTTCATCTGTTTCCAGTTGTTTCAAGTTTTCAACTTCCTGTCAGTGGTTGTGTTAACATTTCGCATAAACAAGGCGAAAAATAGTACTATTTTTTTAACTTCAACTTGTAGTCCCAACGATTAGCCCTTTCAAGAAGTCCCAATCAATTAGTTCTCGTTCGATCGCTAGACGCACTTTTTCATTTTCCAAACAATTTAGATAGATACGTCGTAATACTTCAAGTAAGTATATTTGTATGGCCTAATACGTAGAATTTCTGCTAGAGTCTCAGTTAAATTAAGTAAATGTGCTATTACTCTTTTCGACTATTTCAAGGTCTGTCAATAAAGACACTTAAGCCTTTGTCAAACAGATTGGCGTGGCGAATGCGAAGCGTGACGTTTTTATTTGTAATGTATGGAATTGTTTGAATCCAGTCACATAGAACAGCGAAAACAATCCGATAGCGTGACAGAACTATCGGACTGACGTCTCGCTTCGGAAACGCTTCGCTTTCGCCAGTCTGTTTGACAAAGGCATTAATGAGTCTGAAAAGCAATACTTATCATCAGATATAATACGAAGGACTGACGGCACGGTTTGCGCAGTGGCGGAGCGACTAAGTGCTGCGCATCGTCCCACGAGTTCGATCTCCGCACAGAACAAATATTTGTATGATCTGCAAGTACTTGTTCCGGGTCTGGGTTTTTGTGTATCTATGTGAGTTTCTATGTTTGTAAAAGTTTTCTAGTGTGAGACAAGTTTAAAAAAAATAGTTCCGAGTTCTAATATGTTTATCGTTGAAATGACATTAAAGGTAATGTACGCTACAGTCTTCGCTCGCCTTTTCATCAGAGACAATCCTACCGGAACTTATTGACCTATGACCTTTGGGGATAGGTTAAGTGTGGAAATACTTTCGTAATGGAATAAGTATTTCCAAAGATAGCCCTAAATCTAAAATGAACATAAAGCTTGAATATAAGTAAATATAGACCACCAAAGAAGAGAGGAAAAGTTGAAGCGAACGCGGTACGTATTTTTGTCACAGAAAAATGTATTTTTCTAGTGGACTCAATTTGGAGCGCTGACAATGCCAAAACCAATAAAATCAGATGCGTCATACCGTGGATGTTGTTACTGTTAACATTTTACCCCTAGACAGGTCGTCGTCTTTTCGGTTGCCCCACTTACAAGATGTAACCTAGTACATAAAGAGCTTTTTTTATCAAGTAAAATAATCCAATGAGTCCTCCCACCTTGGGAAAGACGAGAGGGACTGTCAGAATTGAACTGACTAAAACCGACGGTGATCCTTCAATAGCCCTTTACGTTCCAAGGTCACGGTTATCTGATGAACAGTCCCGCGACGACAGCGTATCTTACGATTAACTTTGGGATTATACGAGTAATCAGTCTTTTCGTTCAAAATTAGACTTTTGTAACAATTACTTGTGACTTTTCCTGTACAAAATCGAATCTTGGTTTGTTTATATTATAGGTGAATGCTCTCTGTGGATCGTCTATTTGTTACTTTATACGCTCAAAATCGAATTATGTAACATTGCATTGTTTGCTCCTTTCATCTATAGGTACTTATATTATAAAGCTGAAGAGTTTGTAGAGCGCGGTAATCTCGGGAACTACTGGTTTAATCTAAATGTTTTTTTTTGTTGGTTAGTCAATTTATCGAGGAAAGTTATAAGCTATTTAACAACACACTATGACCAATAGAAGACGAGAAGGGGTCTGAAATTGTGGGGTGCAGCTAGTGTATTATGAGGCAACGAAACAGTATGACAGCCAAAATACAAAAACATTTTCTGATTGTTGCGTTACCTTTTTTATCGTGGTAAAATCATCAAATGAGTCCTCCCACCCAGGGCAGGGCGGGAGGGACTGTCAGACTTGTACTGACGAAAATCCACGGTGTCCTTCAATAGCCCTTCACGTACCGGGGTCACGGTAATTCGTTAGTCCCGCGACCCCGGCAGGCTGTTGCGTTACCTAGGTATATTTGTGCATAGCAATAATCACGGGGCCGTACGTCGTAAACAAATTAGATTTAGTGGCCACCAGGCTGACCTTTACCAAACAAACGGAAATTACATCCTTATCTCTTTCATCTGGGCCTATTAATTCGACATATACTTGGCAGTGGCAGTAAATGGGTGGATATAGTTACTGCCGTGCGTCCTTCTAATTGTGCAAATCAACCCCTTGGGGTAGTTTTATGACCGATTTTTTATGTCAAGGTGTTAAGTAGTATTGTTATGCTATTCAAATAAAAAAGGAATTGATTAGTTAATTCATGAAAGGTTACGACTCACACTAGTTTTTGGCTGACTTCGCCTGTGTGGTAATCGAATTATCGAATCTAATTATCCTACGGGAACACAATACCGAAATAGAAACCTGTCGCATTAATTTCATCCAATTCCGTCAACATTTGGGTAATCGAGTTTTTTTTAATCTTGGTAAAATCATCAAATGACGTCCATCTTTTGACGGATGCTTAGCAACGACTATTTATCTCGGCCCAAGACTCGCTTTTTTATTTTTTAAATAAAAATTATGTTACTGTAGCTAATAAATCTGTAATCATCAAATTAGAAGACACAAATACTAAATTCAATAAAATACCTCATGGCTCTGTAGATCATTTCGGGGAGTATGCGATGGAACTGCACAACTTGATTCCGTCTAGCCCTTTCCATGTTCGGAGTACATCGTTACAGTGGACATCCCACCGGTACGTGCAAAGTGTTTTGCCAATACTTTTATTGTGCGCACAGCTAAGGAGTGGAGTTCCCTGCCTTTCCTGATAGTTATAACGTTGGGTGGGTGGTCTTCTATGACTGAATAGGTTACTTCTAGGCAAGCGTGCTTCATCGTTGACCACATATGCTATCAGGCGAGATAGTGGTTAAACGCGAACCTAATGTTGAATAAAAAATAAAAAAAAGATATATCGAATATATATAAAAGGAGAACTGACTGACTGACATATCAACGTACAGCCGAAACTACTGGGGCTAGGAATGTGAAATTTTGCACACGGCTTCTATTATACTGTAGGGGAGCACTAAGAAGGGGTTTTTGGAAATTTAACCTTTAAGGGGGTGAAAAGGGGGAATTTTGTTTGTATGGAAAATCTTATTACTTGTGTTAATAAACATGAAACTTGGCACGAACATCTATCTAAGTAAATTATGAAGTTTGGCATTTTTTGTTTTTCCGAATTACCCCCTGAGAGGGTTTGAGGGGGTGTGAAAATTTGTATAGAAGAATTTAGATACATGCAACGACATCTATTGGGCCAGAATGGTACTAACGAATACATATCTACATAAAATTACAGTCATAACAAAACACAATGTAACATTTGGTTTTCCAATAAAAAGATATGCGAATTTAAAGTTTTCAAAGTGCATCGATCGTGATTTAGACAAGTCCAATCCAATCAAAAGATATGCGAATTTAAAGTTTTCAAAGTGCATCGTTTATAAGTTGAGGAGTGGTGATTTTGATGGCGCTACCTGCCATCACGATCCTAATCAATTTTATTCAATGTAAAACTAGAGTAAAAATATATTTATAGGAATAAATTTTCAGTACTTTTCGGAAGTCTACGTCGCATAAAAGTGTTTACTTTGTACGAATGAATTTCCATGCATAATATTTTGACAGTTTAACTACGTGATCGATAGATGGCGTTGTGCTGTGACGTCATTTTTCTGAATCGCGGTGTTAAGATTTTCCACGGAAGAATGACCCTCGCTAAATTATTTGAAACTAGCACCTTGTTCGCGACTTCGTCCATGCCTATATGACCGGGCTGCAAGATGAGCTCATACGACCATGGGAGAAATAGGGCTGTCGCAAGTCAACTCCTGCAAATTTAAGGGTTTGAATTTTTTAGAGGAAAGTACGCGGACGAAGTCGCGGGCAAAGCGCTAGTATATACAACATTATTTTTTGTTTATGCGAAACCCGATACACCTGTCTAGTATTTTAGTGTAAAGAATCTATGTACAAAATTTTAAAACCGTATCATAAAAAATCACAAGGTTATAAGTTTGTATATTACCAGGTTGTCCGTTCAAAAACATGCTCATTTAGCGGTACATCCGCGTAAACCGCGTCTCCTGAGTTATACACTCGTGATAATAGCTTGGCAATAGGTACCTGACCGTACGGTGATTGTATTGTAATTAACTGGTAATAAAATTTAATTAAAATATTTTTGAAAAAAAAATATAACATGGTGTAAAAATTACTGGAATCGCTTCAGTTACTTATTCTGAACAAACTATATTCAGGTTTCGCATATACTAAAAATAATGTTGTATATATACGAAAAAACTTTTCTTAAGAAAATCCTCGAAAATCCTCGTCTGAATTTCACGTTATATTTTATGAAATATTGCTTTTTATCGTAACTCAGTATAGACGCTATGAATTCGGTTCTAACAATAAAGTACGAAAACTTTCGTTCCCATAAATAAAATCGGAATAAACCAGTATTGTCATTCGTATGATATTTCATTTACATGTAAATTATTCAGAACGGCCGTTCATCACAACAATGTCTCTGAATTGGAAATATATACGAAAGCATCGGGCAGATTTTTATGGGTAAGAAAATAGGCTATCTTTGGTATTGTAAAGTCCTTGTCGCGGCCATTGATTGCTGCGCTGCGTGTCGCGGATTCGATTCCCGCACGGAACAAATACTTATATATTTTCCCACCCAACCCGAAACAACTACTTGTAGATCATACAAACAGTTGTTCTGTGCGCGGATCGAACCCGCAACACACTGGGCAGCAGTAGAAATCTCAGCCGTTGCGCCAACCGTGCCGTCATAGATGGTATTTATTCAAAGATGGTAATGATATTTGGTAGAGATGTCACTACCAAACGCGATTCCTTTTTCTGCAGCTTACCGTGGGGTAACAGATTGAGTCTTTTTCAAAATATCTTCATCAGTAAAAACGCCACAACATTTACTAAGGTACTTAATTGCTAATAGATAAATCGTTGCTACTTTCGTACCAGGCTTGCCTGAAAACCCGACTAAGCTAGCTGAAAGGGTGAAAAAGAAAACAATTGAAAGTATTCGGCACTCCATTGTTTCTGTTAAACTGTTGTTTAACTAGAAACAGTTAAATGGTCCGTGGATTAGATTTAGCCCCTCCCAGTCTAGGCTTTGGTTTCGATTCCCAGGTTGCGAATGTCCAGGCTTTTTTTATTATACCAGGTTTTCCAGCCACAGAATTTGGAATAGTGCCAGTTTGAAGGCTTGTTCCGTCGCGGGACTGGCTTATCTGGTTACCAAGAACCCGGAACGTAAAGGGCCATTGAAGATCGTTATTTTACTTAGAGAATAAAGTAGCGAAATGAGCGTAATTTTGCACAAGCAAAACCCACATTGTAGAGCGAGTGAAGCGAGCTCAAATTTATCGCACTACGGACCACGATCAGTTATTTTTTGACTTATTAGGTGTGTATTGCGTAAGAATTCGAGATCATGGAAAAGATTATCTCATATTTTTCTTTAGTCGCCGGTGGTCCTGTATTACTGATGCGATTTAGGTTTATAAACTGCTTTAATTTGTTCCTAATGTCTATCTCTTCAAGTAATTTCTCTGAACACACATTTTAGAAAGAAAACACTTTATTTTATTGGAAAACTTTCTAACTTCGTATTTTACTTAGTGACATACTACGTAAAGTTTTCAGGAGAGGTTTAACTATTCGTCTAAGGAGACAGGGCACCGATGAGGCTACGGGCAATGTCGCCTAAAAGATGGCTTAAAATATGAGCTTATCCATTATACTATGCTTTTCATGTTTTATAACCCATAACCCTAGATAAAACATTACATCAAGGTAAATTGTTGGTAAGTATTGAATGGTCATTATGAATGCAGTTTCTGAAAAGCTTTCGCTTTCGGAAAACCGCCTTACACGTGAAATACTTTAATATTATTTATTTTTGAAGACTGTCTAAAATATCAAAATACACTCCAATTAAATAACACAGCGAAACTCAAAATTTTCGTCTGCCAAAGTATTATCCGACGACGTTATGGTGGTACCGGATGCAGCTGAATACTTATCGATGCAACCAAGAAAATTAACATTTACCCGAAGAGGCGCACTCCACCAAAACTGATCGAAAGATTCAATATAGGTATTAGATGCAACGTTGGAGATTCTGTCGTGTATAGCCTATAAATCTTCAGTGAGGTAAAAAAAATAGCAATGCTTTTGCAATAAATCCGGTCTGCTTCTTATTCCTGCCTCCCGAAGTCCCAAGCCACTTTTTATGCGATCCCCTACACTCGCCACCGCCCCCCGTGAGCATTTCCGCTTCTGCTCTATTTCAATTGATTTTATGCCTTAATTCCTTACTTTACGACTACTGGCCACAAAGTTTTGTATTAGAAAACTTTTGATTGGAAACGAGAGAATCAAACCTGTGAGTTTGGTTCTTGTCGCAATTACCTTGTATTTGTTAAGAGTTCTATTGTGTAGGTACGTATAGCTAGTCAGAGTAATAAAAATAACAATTCGACAGACACAATTTAGTGCCAGTCAAATCGATCATTCTTTGTCTTACTATAGGTACACGGGGACAAATTGAAATGTGATATTTTCAATTGGAGTGCACTCAAAGTGATTGGGGTAGATACTATGGTATTGTTTACGTCACACAGCAGACAATCGAGTTGTATGAAATTGAATCAAGTCCGATGCGTGAGTCCTATTTCGATGTATCCAATCAAATTTTCATCAGATTGATACCGGTAAGTGACGTTAATTGAGTGTTTGTCTTTATAATATTCTGGAGAAACCACGATTTTTTGGAACTCTATTTCTGGTCGACAAACAATAACATAATAAAAAAATAGAAATCTCGTAGATCTATTATGTCAATTGCCATTACTTATTCGTCACACTGGGCTTTAGAAAAACAAAATCTTATAGGACCACTTTACGATTTATGATGGCTGATGAGATTAGCCATGGATATAATTAATGAAAGTACGCAACTTCTTCCGGGGTTAAAAACGGCATCAACACGCAAAAAAAATTCACTTAATAGTGTTAAAAAAAGAGTACTCAACAATGATGTAAGAACAGTGGCCTTGTAACTCGTTTTTGGTCGTTTTACAGCACTTCCCCGGACCCGTGCAGAGTGTTAGAGTAAACGAAAGATTACAGGGTACTATATGTGAGTTTTGTTTGAGTTCCATTTGGAAACACGTGTCCGCGAATATTGATGAGAGTGGATGTCGTCACTACTTTCTGTTGACCTTAACCCCGACCTTGAAAACGAGAAGAGTAGTTTTTTTATTTTATTAAACTTTGTCCCATACTAGCCTGTACTGCACCTTTACCTGCATTATTTAAGCCATTATGAAAATTAAAAACAAGTAAACACACACACACATTACATACACATTATAAAAGTTTGTGATCACTAGCATAAACTGATATTTTGAAGTTGTATCCGGTTGGACTGGAAGACAAACTAAATATTGTAGGCAGAAAAAAATGTCTGTCTAACGTAACGGTTGGTTTAGAATGCAGAATGTGTTATGTGACCTCATATTGTTTGATAGAAGGATCCGAAGTGAACCTCAGGTAGCCTGAACATAGCCTTTTTAATTTAAACAGATTGTAATTTCATATCCAGGATTTTACGGTGAATGTGGTAGTTTTTACGTTCATGCGATTGTTAAAATATTGAAAAAAAATATTACAAACAAATAGTTTACAACCTGGATAAATAAAAGATTTACAGCGTAAGCATGATCTCCTGGGACCCCACGCGGAGGAAGTCACAGCTTTCCAATTAGGTAAGCTCTGAATTAAGCTTTTTTTTTATCATGGTAAAATTATCAATTGAGACTGTCAGACTTGTACTGACTAAAATCCACGGTGTCCTTCAATAACCCTTTACGTACCGGGGTCACGGCAATCCCTTGGTCCCGCGACCCCGGCAGGCTTTGGCCCTCCACAGGCCCCGTCACTATGCTGACATTCTTTGAGGCGCGCGTGGAACACAACGCGCTGTCGACCCGGGTATGGTCCACGGTCGGACAGCGATTCGCCCATTACTCTTGTCATCATCTTTCGACGTCCGACGCCGTGGGCGTCTACCACTGGGGCTGGGGTGGAGGGAGGACGCTGTCCTCTCCCTCAGGCGGCCCGCCTCCTCCTTCACGAGCATGACTGCTTCGCAGAAGGAGGCGACTGTTTCCTACTCCGTCTCGCCCCGCAGCATGGCCTCGACCAATGCCGGGCGCGAGAGGTCTCCGCCTATCGCCGTCGTGAGGACACGGCGGTGCTCTGCCCAAGCGGGGCAGTCCTGCACCGTATGCTCCACCGTGTCCTCCGGACGATCCTCGCAGTGGTGACACCCAGGCGTTTCTTCCCTCTCTATCAGACACAGGAACCTCCCGAAACTTCCGTGTCCGGTGAGGACCTGCGTCAGGCCAGCAACTCCTCAAAGAGGGGTCTTACCGCCGCGATCGCGGCGTGCCCGAGCTCTGAATTAAGCTAGCGGAAAATGAATTAACTGGGACTTAAAATAGTTTAGAACTTGGGTTTTTCAATAAAATATAGTTTTAAGATCGGAAACTGCGTCTTAAAGAGAGACAATCGGAAACTTCGAATTTTTTTGTAGAGCCTTATCTAAGAACATCTATTACTTAATAAATTGATGATTTTTTATTTGTTTGTACGCGCTAATCTTTGAAACTAAGGTATATTTGAAAAAAAAATGATGTCATTGTTCAGAGAGATAACACATTGTTATTTACTGGCGACTTGTTAAAAAAAATCGACTGGACAGTATCCAGACGGGGTTATCAAATGTTGGGCATAGGTATTTTTTTTATGGATGGGTAAACCCCGCAAGATTTTTTAAATACGATAAAATATAACAAATCAAATCAAATGCATTTATTTAAAGTAGACCAGTTACAGGCAATTATGAATTGTCAAAGAAATAAAAAAAAATATTTAAAAACTACAAAATTATGGTGCTACAGGAGACTGTAGCACCATAATTATGTAGTATTTTACCAGTAAGTTTAACTGAAAGTTAAACTGTGAAAGTACTGTAGATACCCATTCCAAGGAGTAGATCTCTATGAAGAAGAACGGGCAAGAAACTCCATGGACACTCTTTTTAGTTCGCCAAAATTATTACAAAACCTTTGGTACATCATTCATTTTGATATGATATGGTACATTATGTGGGAACGATGTAGCAAGTTAAGTGTCCACAGTAAAATACAAAAAAGACAATTCAGAAACAAAATAATCAATAATTAAAATAAACCGTGGCAGCTAAGAGATGACTAGTCTCAACTGACAGCGCCCGATCACGAACATGACATACGTATCAGCACCGTTTACCTCAACCATTATAGTTACATTGTTTTTCTTTTAGACCATTTGTCGTTAAATACAAAAAAAACGACGGGTTGCACTCTGGGAGTGCCGGCAGAAGTGAAAACTTGAATAGTAATAAACACACACGAACATTCGCGCAAGCGCCCTGCGCCGTCTTACGAATTTTCGATCAGGTCACGTGTCCTGACGCGAGTTTAACATTTTTTACCCATTCCAATAAAAAGTGCACATCGCCGCTAAAGAAGTTTTCACTTCAAAAAAGTTCTTATGTTTGATCATTAAGGCTGAAGCCAGAAGTGTGTAAATTTTTGAGTTGCGAGTCGCGTAATTTTGTGTTCTGGTACAGTGCAGACCACTCATTTTGCATCGCGAAAGACTTTTTCTATGAAAACGAACGTAATTCCGCCGAAATATTAAATAAAAATTAAATGATGTGAATGTTTGAATTTTGTCATTCAAAAATATGATCGGATTAAAAATGAGTCTTCTGAGCGATTTGTTCTTTATATTAATTTTACAAAATAACTTAAACTTCTAAAATATAAATAATAATTTAAATAGAAACAGACTAGGATACTCCTGGATTATCCGTAGATCAAACTATGCTAGCTAAAGGTAATCTCTCGCCGGGATAACAGCGACTATTACAACTGTCATGACGTAAGCAAGTTGTTAATTGCTAACATAAATCGTGGGCAACACTGAACTTAGTTCTCACCGTCTAAGATTACTGCTCTTGTTTGTTGTTAAATTGTGACCCTCATATGACCGTGTCATGCACACCGGAATCCAATGGTTACACATAAATCGATGGTTTCCTTTTACGCGGTTTGTTGTTTTTCAAAACAACCGTTGTCGGTCAATTTGTTTGTTGTAAACAAAACTAACAGTGTCGTTAACTACGCTGTGAGGTACAGTGTAAGATTGGCCACGGAAAGTGATGGTTTTCATATCTAGAAGTTCATATGGAGCACGTGAGTTAACTTTATTTTAATCAAATTATACATGCTTGTTTATCCTCTTCGTCATCATTACTTTTGCGTAGCCTTAGATTGCAGTATTCATAAAGAATAAAGCACTCTATTTTTTTCTTTACAGGTTATCGCATTTTTTATATTCTCAATGAATTTTGTCATTCAAAGTTTACCTATAGAAAATGGATTTTCGGTGAAGTTTAATCCCATTTCTCCTAAAGAGGAGATTAGACCGAGAATGTTCGGCACAATATTTGCAAAAATTCCACAAGAATTTCAAGACCAAGAAGAAATCAGGAGAGAAGATGTTCTCAACGCGATTAAGCTTCCTCAGAAATCCGAAGTAACGTCAGGGTATACCAATCAAGTTGGTAAAGTATATCCCGCTAAATATGTTTACAATAGAAACGTTACTAATGTTACGATGTCGATGGAAACCCACTGGGAGGGTGTAAATAACTTTAGTCTTCCTCTATTGATGCAGCCGTATAGTGATTATAAGGTGTTAGTTGCTACTGCACCACCGAATGTGCACCTCGGTGGTGACGACAAGCAGACATTGATATATGTTGTGTTCCCTCAAGAAGGATCCGGGAAAAAAGCGGTTTACAATGTTCCCACAGTATACTTCGTAAATGAAATTAAAGAGAAAGTACATGAGGTTAAGAAGGAAAACATAGACCCGATATTGATCGTCGACAGCAACCGAACCGTGACAGGAATAAAGAGTAAAGAAATCGAAAAATTCGTAAGTTTTAAAAACAAATTGATTACAAGCTATTTAAAGGTCTGAAGTACTTTGATTACACTAATAATGAAGTTTAAGATGGCGATGTTCATAATGCTCTAAATAATATTCTGCTAAGTTTACAATTAGTCACAATTATGTATAAAAAATCCAAGAATAAAAAGAAATTGATTGTTGTTGTACGCAATTTTTATTTTTGGCTCTTTTCTGACACTACATGTTTTGGGCTCCATTCATAGTTAGGATACGTACGTATACCTATACTATAAAGTGGTACGAAGGATCATACAAGTTCACACATGATATTGAATATTATAAAATGTCGATCACGAGGCACGCCACGAGGTAAAGTGAGTACGTCTAATGAAATCTTATGAATAACCGGGGGGTTTTTTAATCTCTAGTGAAGTAGTGAGGTGCCTACATAGAATGCAGTTTTTAATGTGAGATGTGTGGGCCGCCAGGGTGTCCGGACGATAACACCTTCTTAGATCTTAAGTGGTATGTATTTATCTCTTGTTTAGCTGCAATATTTTTAATAATATACCTCTACTAGACTGTTATACCGTATATTATTTTCCTAGGTATTCGAAATCATTGCGCCGTTTTCGAGAACCGGAAAATTTACATACAAATTGCTCGTTTAATATAATAGTGGGATAGTGGGATAACAGAGGGATATAAAAAAGAAAAGAAATTAATAAAAAAAATATTGTCAAAATAAAAGGTGCACTGTATTACCAAGCCCAAAAGGGGTCAAACAATAAAATGACTGCACGTTGATGGCGCAACATCTGGCTTATATCGACCTGGTTGCCTTGTCCTGCCTCCACAAACTTAGCAACTGACGCAGTTCACGAGGCTGGACCGACTCCAACTCCAAAACGGTATCCAACTTTACACTGACACCTTGAATGACAATTTAACTTTCTTGTTCTAAGTTAGATTAAGATCGTAAATGACCGATATCTTTGTTAAGTTATTGACGTTTGGTATGCTTGAATGCCTAGGCTGTTTTACGACTTTTGAAATACCAAGGCAACATTTTCCTAGTAAAAAGACAAAAATTGTTTAATTAAGCGTATAATCATTAAATTATGATCAATCAGATCATAATTACTACATACATATATATATACAGGGTGTCCCAAAACTCAACGTCAAGCCGAAACGGGGTGACAGGATTGATCATAACCATCACGAGAAAAATCTGAAAAAAAATCTATCCCATGCAGTTTGAAAATTATGGGCATTTTAAGAAAAACCTAGAAATGTGATCAAACTGTACCATTTTTCGGTTATTGTGGTTATTCTTTTTTATTTTTGTTCATTTGAACTTTGGAAACGTAATCCTTAATAACATTTCTAGAATCCCAATAAAAAATAATGACACAATTGCCTCAAGTTTCCGAGAATTGAGACTATTTGTTAAACTACGAATTTAAAATTTTCTAGATTCGTCGACTTTGACAGGCCCTCCTATAAAAAAAATGTACTAGAGTGCCTTGGCAAGTGGCATTAAAAGTTGGCGCATTTAATCAGAATTCTAAAATGGTACAATACTTGTTAGTTCCATACAATAGAAAAGAGTAAAAAAATTAAAACCTCAAGTAACCCGAATTTTGCTATCACATTTTACTCAGTTAAAATGTTTTTAATTCGCACAAGCTGTAGGTAGGTTCTTAATTTTAAGACAAAATGATGAGAGAGATGGATAATGGGTATGTTTGTCATGAGTGAGCGAGACAGATAGTGACGCCACTTTTACCAAAGTGAAAAAAAGTTAGTAAAATAATTAGGTTTGTTGGACTAAAAGTCAGATAGAGAAAAAACATTTTTATTACAATAATAAATAATAAATGTTCAAATTGTTTACCATCAGCCTCAATACAAGCCCTACATCTTCTTAAAAAAGATCTACTTATAAGTCGGGCATATCTTCGAGAGTTGATCGCCTCAGCTGCTTGAGAAATGCGTTCACGCAGGTCGGCTACGTGATCAATGGGCTTTGAGTAAACTTTTTCTTTGAGAACTCCCCAATAGAAAAAATCCAGGGGATTTAAATCTGGTGAACGGGCGGGCCACAAGATAGTGCCTGAACGTCCAATCCACCTTCCCGGATATTCCTGGTCAAGGAAATCTCTTACTTGCACTGCGAAATGCGTACCCATACCCATTATCCATCTCTCTCATCATTTTGTCTTAAAATTAAGAACCTACCTAGAGCTTGTGCGAATTAAAAACATTTTAACTGAGTAAAACGTGATAGCAAAAATCGGGTTACTTGAGGTTTTAATTTTTTTACTCTTTTCTATTGTATGGAACTAACAAGTATTGTACCATTTTAGAATTCTGATTAAATGCGCCAACTTTTAATGCCACTTGCCAAGGCACTCTAGTACATTTTTTTTATAGGAGGGCCTGTCAAAGTCGACGAATCTTGAAAATTTTAAATTCGTAGTTTAACAAATAGTCTCAATTCTCGGAAACTTGAGGCAATTGTGTCATTATTTTTTATTGGGATTCTAGAAATGTTATTTAGGATTACGTTTCCAAAGTTCAAATGAACAAAAATAAAAAAGAATAACCACAATAACCGAAAAATGGTACAGTTTGATCAAATTTCTAGGTTTTTCTTAAAATGCCCATAATTTTCAAACTGCATGGGATAGATTTTTTTTCAGATTTTTCTCGTGATGGTTATGATCAATCCTGTCACCCCGTTTCGGCTTGACGTTGAGTTTTGGGACACCCTGTATATTAAACGAACAATTTGTATGTAAATTTTCCGGTTCACGAAAACGGCGCAATGATTTCGATGTAATTTGGAATATAGGGGTTTAATTTGTTTTTTCCGTATTTTCACGCATAGAGATTTAGAGGAAGCATAATGCTACATAGTTTCGTCCCGCGTCTAGGTAGTTCGATTTGTTTAAGCGTTGATTTCCATGGTGGTGACCATGGGTTAAAACCCCAGGTTTTTCTTTTTTGTTTTCTTTTTATCAGTTGGTTTTTCAAAGGTTTATTTTAATTTTTTTCTAGGTTTTTTTTTTATAAGTAGATTTCTTTTATTTGGATCTGAACGCTGAAGCGCTTATTGCTATGCTAATGACGGTGGATTCAAACTCCAGTTTTGAACAGGTTTTTTCAAATGATTTTGTTCACTTAGTTCCTTTATTATTGTCGTACCTACATGACGAAGCTGGGTTAAAGTAGTATTAAAGTAATTTCATTAATTCTGTATAATCACGTTATGCATTTAACCATGAGGTTAAAAAAAACGATATGTTTTCAAGTTTACAATACAACTGTTTTCAAATATCATAAAGATGTATGATATTCGAAATTCTAGTCTTTAATTCCTTCTCTTTTTCTAAGTCAAAGTCAAAGTCAAAGTCAAATCATTTATTTCAATTAGGCCATCAACGAGGCACTTTCAAACGTCGAATATTAACATTAAGGAAATGGGATGGGATGGGATTGATTCTACACCCATTCGCAAGGGTAGGTTTGTATGAAGAAGAATGGGCAAGAAACTCCATACTTACTCTTTTTAAAAATGTTTTACAATATTTTTATATACATCATTTGACATCAATAATGTGAAAGCAATGTACTTTAAATCTAGACTAAATATTATAAAAAAAAAATGAATAAGAAATAAAAAAAAAATTTGCAAAAATCTATTCGTTTTGTTTTAAAATGTAATAAAAAGAATGCCAATTCTTTGTGCAAATTCTGCCAATTCTTTATGTCTAAGCAAAAAATATTTATTAATTTGTTAAAAGTCTCAATTTTTTCTTTCTAATAATCACTTTTTATTTTCTATGTATTTATTTTACCCGAGCTAAGCTGCGTCGACCAGGTACGAATACTAATAACAGTAATGTGTACAATTTTTTTTACAATGATTTAGTAATGGTTTTTAGAAGATTTTATTTATTATGACAATAAAATCGTTTCAAATTACGTTTCTTTTTAAAATGAGTACAATGTAGGCAATGCGTGCAACTACATACATATTTGCTTGTACAAGAGTTTTTATTTATTTATTTATTTATTAATATACACACACTATCTTTACAGGCAGACCCAATGCAATAGTGGCTTGCAAACAGAAACAAAAAAAACAGACACACACAAGATAATTTAAAAAAAAATAACGTAGGAACGACTAAATACTATTAAAAACACTAAACTTTAAAATGTTAAACAACAACAACAAACAAACAACATTACATGTAAGAAACAAAATTCAACAAAACTCTTGCGAATTCACTCAAGTTGCACGAAAATATGTCTGTCCTTTCATGCACTTCATTTAACACACGTATTGTGCGGGTGAGGGGTGTTTTTGACAGCAGGTTGGTTTTGGCAACAGGTACGGCCAGCAGTGGCGGTCGCCGCCGCCTCCACACGTACCGGTCCGGCACGCACAGCTTCAGGTGTCGCAGCACTTCCGGGTTATGTGCAACTCCCCGCAGGAGCTTTAGCACATACGCCGCCAGTGTAAATTCCCTGCGCACTCTGAGTTCATTGTACCCCACCATACCCAGCACAAACAGTGTAGGATACATCAGCGGGTAAAATGGGTAAACTCCATAAAGTTTGAAATACAAGTGTCTCGTAAATTTATTCTGTACTCGCTCTAGCATGACATTGTATTTCGCTTCATGCGGAGCCCAAATCACCGCACTGTGTTCTAAATGACTTCTCACCAACGCGTCATAGAGCACCTTAAGCGTGGTAAGGTTCGTAAAGCCCTGCGACTGTCTCAAGACGAAACCCAGGTTTCTGTACGCCTTCTTGCAAATCTTAACTATGTGATCCCTGAAAGTAAGATCCGGGGTAAGCAGTACTCCTAGGTCTCGTACCTGAGACACTTGCTGCATCGGCGCCTCTTCTACTTTATAATCGTAGACAAAGGTAGTCTTCGCGCGCGTAAATGTCATTACTGAGCATTTCGCTTTGTTGAAAAACAGTTTATTTTTAAGACTCCATTCTACCACTCTATCTATGTCTCCCTGCAGTTTTTCACAGTCCGACACACTCCTGACCTCGAGCAGCAATTTGAGGTCATCTGCAAACAATAAACATAAACTATGTTTGACTACTTCTGGCAAGTCATTTATCATTAAAATAAATTCGAGAGGACCCAAATTGCTGCCCTGGCTCACCCCTGACCTGGTGTAGTATGGCTCGGATTCGAACCCGTTGTAGTCGACGTACTGTTGTCGATCCTCTAAGTAGCTGGCGAAGAACTGTAAAAGTGTTTGAGTACAGCCAATTTTTGCCAACTTCATTAGCAGTACGTCATTGTCGACGGTATCAAACGCCTTTTTAAAATCAAAATATGCCACGTCTACCTGTACACCGGCATCTACGGCCGGCACCACCCTCGCCATAAAGTTAAGGAGATTGGTTGCAGTGCTGCGCGCCGGCCGGAAGCCGTGCTGTGCGTCCGATAGCTGTGCGCTCACTTGTGCCTGCACACAGCGTTGGATGGCAGACTCGAAGACTTTTGCCGGTGTTGACAACACTGCAACCGGTCTGTAGCCACTGATATCCGGACCAGACTTTCCTTTGGGAGCCGGAATCACTCGAGTGATTTTCCACCTAGGTGGAAACGTTGCTTGTTTTAAACAAGTGTTGAAAATGTGATGCAGAGGCTCAGCCAGCACTCTTCCACAGTCTCTAAAAAGAAAAGCTGGAATGCCATCGGGGCCTGATGAGCGCTTTGGCTTGAGCTTTGTGAGCGCTTCCCTTACGTCTTGAAGACTGAGGGTCTCAATGTGTACTCGTGCGCTGCTCGACCCCGCCTCCGCCTCCGCCACCCGCGCCTCAAGTCGCGGCCGCTGTTTATTATACACCGACTCAAAAAATGTTGCAAAATTTCGAGCACACTCTTCATCCGAAAGATGTTGACCATTCTCTATAATAATTTGCTTTTTTAACCTATTACGTTTTGACCTGATATACTGCCAGAAAGATTTTGGATCTTTAGAAAATTGATTTTGAATTTTAATCTTGTGTTCTTTGTGCGCAATTTCTATTGATTTTTTGATGCGAGCTCTGTACTTTGAAAATTCAGAATAATCGCTATCCAGCTTTGTTTTTTTGAAAGTTTTATGAAATCTAGCTTTATTCTTTATATCGCTTATAATATCTGCAGTGTACCATTCGGGATAATTGTATCGAGAGTTTTCACGTTTAAGCTTTTTCCGTGGTACACAACTATCTAAAATATCACTCATATTATTATAAAAAATATTCAACATATCCTCCAAATCATGCAAGTTGTAAATCATACTCCAATCAGTGGAAGCCAGCTTAGAGTATAACAACTCGTAATCCGCTTGATAGAAGTTCCACTGCGGCCTAACACTACGCGGTGCGTGAGTACCGCCGGCAGAGGACGCGGCAGCGGCGGGTGCGGGAAGCGCACGCGCGCAATGCACACTGACCGCGAGCGGCGGGTGATGTGAGTCGACGGGCACGAGCGCGTCGTCGGCCGCCACCACCGTCACTTTCCCGCTAAAACCTGAGCTCAAAACCAAATCCAACTGACGACCAAGATAGTTTGGTACTGTGTTACTTTGAGTGAATTCGCAATAGGACACAAAATATTCATAATAATTTTTAACATTTATAGGACACGAATACAAATTAAGTTATTTGGGATCCCTTGTAACGAAACTATACAAGCTGATAGGATGATCACGAATATCATCAATATTTGGATTCTGTACTGATTTATTGATTATCACTACACTATAACTTTAGTTGGTTTTATCATTTTCGTTTTTATGCATAACTAGCTTCCGCCCGCGACTCCGTCCGCGCGGATGTAGGTCTTCGCGTGGATGGTTTATTTCCCCATTTTGAGTAACTCTGACAATGACATCTTATAAATATTACGGCGCTGAATCCACTGCGGGTAATGCAACGTGTGTTCGCGGTTCTACAGAACAACGTTTATGAATAAAACTGACAAATAAGATTTTTTTTCTACGTATTTTTCCAGGATAAAAAGTATCCTATGTTATGCCCAGGATAATAAGGAATAATTATACCAAGTTTCATCGAAATCGAACCGTTAGTTTTCACGTGATGCCTGCACAAACAGACAGACAGACAGACAGACAAAAATTTTTTTAATCATATATTTGGGTTTGGAATCGATCCAGCAACACCCCCCGCTATTTATTTTTTCAATATTTTCAATGTACAGAATTTACCCTTCTACAGATTTATTATATGTATAGATGCACTTATACACTTACACGGAAGATCTCTGCTCTATGCTTACTTGTCCGGGTTTAAACCTAGACCTAGACTCATCCAAAAAATGGACGAAATAAGGAAGAAAATGAAGCAAAGAAGAAGAAGAGGAAGTAATTAATTAAATCATCTGAGTTGACGAAGTCCATAATTAAAATAGATTCAGTTTCGTTCCCAAAACGTCTCTGTATTCCGGAGAAGAGGTCCAAACGGCGAAGTTAAGTGTTTAACTGAAAATAAAGTTTAGAAATAGCCTTTCATTTTTCAAGGCGTATTTTATGACGAATCAATTATTTCGGCTAAATTATTATATTTATTTATTTACTAGCTTCCGCCCGCGACTCCGTCCGCGCGGATGTCGGTCTTCGCGTGGATGGTTTATTTCCCCATTTTGAGTAACTCTGACAATGACATCTTATAAATATTACGGCGCTGAATCCACTGCGGGTAATGTAACGTGTGTTCGCGGTTCTACAGAACAACGTCTATGAATAAAACTGAAAAATAAGATTTTTTTCTACGTATTTTTCCAGGATAAAAAGTATCCTATGTTATGCCCAGGATAATAAGGAATAATTATACCAAGTTTCATCGAAATCGAACCGTTAGTTTTCACGTGATGCCTGCACAAACAGACAGACAGACAGACAGACAGACAAAAATTTTTTTAATCATATATTTGGGTTTGGTATCGATCCAGCAACACCCCCCGCTATTTATTTTTTCAATATTTTCAATGTGCAGAATTGACCCTTCTACAGATTTATTATAGTATAGATACTCATACAGCTAACGTTACAGTTTTCCAATTCGAAAGTGCAGAAAAACAAAGATCACGAAAAACTTATAACTCTGTCGAACTTCGAGAAGGGTCACATTTATGCAAGAACTGTTTATGGTGAACATTTATTCTGGGAGCTTATTGTCCGTCTAAGTATAGTCATCACAATGAAAATAATCTTCATCCGTAATGTCATGGTTCGCTCACAATATCGGACAATATATTACCCCTCACAATGCTTACTCCTTAGGCCTCTGCTTCAAATCTTGCGGGCAGCGGGGCGGCGGCGGCGGCGGCGCGGTAGCGGCAGAATCTTAGGCATACATTCAAATGGACCGGCCCTCGGAAACAGCGGCGCGGCAGCCGGGCGGGGGCGAACAGCGAGCGCCGTCGCCGCCACCGCCCCGCTGCCCGCAAGATTCGAGGCAGAGGCCTTACGTTCAGGATAATCTATCAATTTTTATGCCAGCCATGAGTTGTTACGATAATAAAGGATATTGAAGTTTTGCTTCTCATGATATGAAAAGCTATTTTCAATTTAACTTGTATTCTCTGCTGGTGACCGACCGACCCGGCTTTCCACGGTTCCTTTCAAACTTTCCAAGTGGATTTGCCGGAAGAATTTCTAACATAGATACCTTTCCCTGTCAATAATAACACACAGTAAAAATAATTAGCAAAATAGAAGTAGCCGTTCTGAAGTGATGCGCTTACTTAACCCTCCTGGAATTCTTTTGTTTTTTTAATGTGTATTATATATATTGTAATCTAGAGGAGGTTGCCTCGAATGAATTTAAGGCCTCCAGGCAGGGCCTTATGGAATTCGGAAATTTATTTTCATTTATACTTGTGGTCACCCAGACCAAAATTCGACGAAAATTTAAATTGTAAGTTTCAAAAATAGATATCAGCTTTCTGTACCTACTCCTCCTTCATATAGATTTAAACTATGCTCCCATAGCTTAGATCCCACGGCAAGAATTGTACGTTCATGATTATGTTTTTCGGTCAAAATACAGTAAAACAGTTATTTTTTATTGATTGGATCCGCAGGATTGCCCTCATGATGGGTCCCCCATGTATAGACAATATCCCCAGATCCAATAGCTAAAATATATACGCTATTGGAAAGAGCTCTTCAAAAGGAACATTTGCTACTTCCATGGCATTCGGTAGTTCGCAGTCCATTGAGTTATTGACCTAAATAGATGATTAATTGGGCACCGAAGTTAATGTTTTCTGGGTAACCAATGATGATATTATTATTACGAGAATTATGAATGTATGCGTACTGCGTAATAACGGCTACTAAGTTTTTCCCTCGCGTATTAATATGGACTGTGTCAATCAGAGCCACCTATGTTGAGAATACGAATACGTTTTTATATAGGCGTTGGTAACTTCGTAAGCATATCTTGTGGTTCGAAAATGTCTGTTGATATAATTAATAAGTTCGATACATTTTGTATAGATGGCGCAGACAAATTGATCGCGTATTCAAGACATGATGCCATGTCGCCTTGCTCTTTGATTTTACGTTAGCAATAAAACTTAGGTGAAAAATGAACAGCAAAATCGTGTTAAGATCTTGACCTTTTTATTGTTTGATTAAGTGTTTAGCTAAATGTATGATTCGTTTTTATCTTTTTGACTAAATAGGATGGAATCTAATATAAGGCTTAATCTTCAGAATCAACTTGATGCCGATAATAATCGATATGTATCGAAATAACTTTATCTATTCTAAGTAGAATAGACATAGAATTGGTTTGGTACGTGTGTACTCCGCAACTGGTCTGGAGTTTGTGATCATTTCCATCAATTTATCAAAATTTCTACATGGAGTATGAAATATTAACGGAAAAACTCACAGTAGTGGAATAGGCTCCTCATTATATAATTATTGGGGTCGAGGGGCCGAGAGTGGACTAAACGTATTACTAGATTTTTTTATTAATAGGTTTTGCATTTCTCTTAATCGTCGAATTTATGACTTTTAGATTTTTTTATCGCTGACCGTGTATCTGGCTGTGTCATAATAGCTCCATACCGACTGTGCCGATTTTGACGCAATTTTATTTGGTTAAATTTTGACCGTTCGATGATTCTGAGCTACAATTTATGAATATTTATACAAGCGTTTGGTGATAATATAAATGGCTGATATGTTAGAGATTACCTACTTTTTAAATTTTTATTATTTAATTACCATTAATAACAGCACAAAAAATTACTGCCCGTTCAAATGTAAAGAAATGTTTGAAAGACGGCACGAGGCTCCGCCAATGGTGAATTCACGTACTTCCAAGTAATTAAAGTCTTATTCGCGCCGCTTGTAGCATTGATCACCGCTAAGACCAAAGTTGCTGTTACGCTGGCGTCATCCTCGACTACCAGTCACACTGAATTACTCTTGGTCCTTAATTGGTATTAAATAACAGTATGCTCTAATGCCTTTGTCAAAAAGACAGGCGAAAGCGAAGCGTTTCCGAACCGATACAGAACCGAAGCGAGACGTCAGTCCGATAGTTCTGTCACGCTATCGGATCGCTTTTGCTTTTCTATGTGACTGGATTCAAACAATTCCATACATTACAAATAAAAACGTCACGCTTCGCATTCGCCACGACAGTCTGTTTGACAAAGGCTTAAGATGAACCAACCAAAGGTCTGAAATCAACCAATAGACGTCCAAAAATAGACATTCAATAAAAAAATGACGAATCACAGATGTCGATGTGAAAAAGTGTCAAAATTACTTCGCGCAGCATCCAATTTTAGTACAAGGATTTTTTTCCCTTATTTGTCAATTTTTTATTATCCTCGAAGAGAAATGTCGGCTATAAAAGACTTCGGTAGTAAAAGTCAGATCCTAAAGGCAAGGATAGAACAAGCAAATTAAATTATTCGAAAGTTTGCCTATTTAAATAGGTGTCGTTAAATCTAATGGATGTTTTCTTCGACAGCCGAAGTATTAATTACCAAGTTATGACGAGATTCAACTCTAATGATGTATCAGTGTACTTTGCGGTTCAAATAAGAAAGAAGGAGAGTGTCAATAATCTTTGTCTGTCAACTGACACTTGAAAATAATGTTTATCAATAATCTACATTACTTTGTGATTCATCATAAAAATATTTGTAACATGTGGGAATAGAATCAACGACATGCAGCCCTGCGGTCAATAGCTCAGTCACCGCGCCAACGGGACCATTATTATTTTAATCACCATATTTTCATTTTACACAGTCCATCCATTGTTTCTTTGGTCATCACCACTCTCATAGTCGTCTTTCCTTACAAATTGTCCCTTATTACTTATAAGTATATGTATAACGCGTCTATAATCCTTTGCAGATTCGGTAGAGGCTACAGCAACACACACATTTCACCAATTATATTTATGTCCCATGTTATAGAGGCGAGTCTATGCCCCGGGCATAATTCCATATTCTTTAGGTGCTAGTGAGAACTCTTTGATGGAAAAATCTTATAAATTTCTGCCCAGTCTGGGAATTTCACTCAGAAACTGTTGAGCAGTAGACCACTAGACTAATCAACTAGATGTTGCCAGTAGCTTAGACCGCATGTAATGGTGGCCATGTAGGGTTTTGCATGATGGTTTAAACCGTGCACGCATAACCGATACATGCACCGATAACTGTACAGTTAAAACACATAAACGCTAGGATTTGCCTGTCGGTTGGGCATTCAAGGTTAAAACCATCATGCAATGTCCTATGTGTTATTCCAGACTATAATTTATGTCTGAGCCAAATTTCATCAAGGTCTGTTCAGCTGTTCTGACGTGATTGAGTAAAAATCATCCATCCATCTATCCATCCAAACTTTCGCATTTATAATTTGAGTATGGATTTAGATGTGAGATACTCTGAAAATACTTAGTAGTAGTACTATTTTGTACATGTGGACCGGTGCTGCAGACGGTAGATAATTCCAAAATGTTATTCAGAATTTCATACGCTAACAGGCAATTAGTTTCTTATCAGGTTTTTGAATATGCAGTGCAATGTTCAGTGCATCCGTTCAACATTACCAACGGTCACATTATCTGCTACATAAAATCGTCCTAAAAGGAAATCTCCCAAACTGGAATATATTTAATTTACTAATGGTAAAGTTTATAAGTGAATCTAGCTGTATTTTCTGTTAGAACCTCCCACAGACGACATAAACTATCTAGGCAATACATACACTTTATGGAAGCAATGAGACAAATAAGTGTGTGAATGTGAACAAACAACTCCCAATATACCACGAAATTGGTTAATTTAGATGCTAAACACAGGAATGGTATATTTAAAACGGTTAAATCTCATCCATTTGCAAACATTGCTATTCCCTTTCCATTCTATCAATTGAAAAGAATTCTCTTAAGGAGCCAGGACCAATAGACACCTTAGTCTCAAGCTAAAGGGGATAAGGAGACAGTTTGGAATTCATTTCCATGAAAATACGTTGGTTTAATGGACTAGAAGCGTTTGAGCTCTTTTCTCCATTACTTTGTTTAATCAGAAACTGAGAAGTTAACACTGAGACGGGATTATGTGCTTTGTGCACTTGTTTCAAAGTTCCAAACTGAGTGATTGATATCTTGGATAGTGGAGTTCAACTTTTCAATGTCTGAAGTTGAAGTTGCAATGGGCTTTAATAGTGACAGATGAGGTTCGTAGTTACTTCTGTGCACTCTGTAGCCCTATCATAACTTTTCGGTCGCGTTGATCATTTGTCTCAATCCCCATCGAACTCACGTTCACTCATGCGTCACCTTGTGCAACTGGTCATATTTCTTGACTCGTATCATGCTCTATTTCGTCTTATTTTCAACTCGTCCGACGCTTATGTGGTGGGCGCATTTGTGTGCTTCACCCATGTGGTGGGCGTATTGCCCACGGGGGCGTATTGCCCAGATAAAGTTATCCTATGAGTCATGACATCGTTCACATTGGTCATGGTCTACCCATGTGCCCATTTAAATCCATTTTAGTCTGAAAGCGCGAGTGAAAAATAAATTGAAATGTTGCCCCCGACTGCGTCCGCATGCTTGTCCCCCGACCCATCACGATGCATCGTAGGGGTATCTGAATTTTACGGACTTTCCGTTCCAATATTTTCGACACTGACTGTACGTTGAACGTATGCGTCAGAAGAGTTGGGAATAAGACGAGGTAAGGAAAATGACATGATGCACAAGGTGATTTATGAGTCAATGAGACTTAATAGGGACAGAGACGAAATAGCTAAAGTGACGAATGATCATCGAATACTGAAAATTTTGACGTTAATTTTGATGGAAAATTATTAGAGGCACTTCTTCATTTTTCTATACAATGAACGCACTACTTCAAGTACGCTGTAATTAAAATAGAGAGGCCTTATATCACATTGAATTGCAGTATTTACTGCGTTTATTGTATGAAAATATGTCAAAGCGCCTATAACTACCATGTACATAAACTGTGCACCTCTGAAGAGGTGCAGGTCTCAGTTTCAGAGCAGTTCTCCGAACATAGACAAAGTTACTGGCTAGTTCGGATTGCACCTTTAGACCTGTAGGACTTACAAGTTTGCCTGCTCTGGCTAGATGCCGTTGAGTGTTTATTGCCTGTTTTCATTACGACGCTGTAAATGCTTAGTTGAGTGTTTAAAAGTACATATTTGCTTACTGGTTTATATTATATGTCATCTTATATTACCATTCATTGAAGATGGCTAGTTCAATAACTAAAGTGCAAGGTGACCATGACAATTAAATTCGTGCTATTTTCCAGTGGGACCTGGGGTACTACTATCTAAGCACGAAACCCGTAACTTCGGCCGTAGTTTTTTGATTGTCATATTCTTTATCAATTAGATTAGTAAGTGGTTCGGACTAAAAATTGGTGACAGCATAGTTAAACAGTTGTCCCAACTCCCAATGTGTTGTTAAAACTTTGAATTCAGAACTCATAGTAAGGTTCATGATTCGTGTTTCTTTCCGTATTTTTGTTGACGGACTAAGAGAATAGACCCCCTGATGCTAAAAGTAACTCTCGTGTTACGCTGCCGCCGTACGCCATTTCATACAACTTTTAAAGTCTTTATTTTTCAAAATGACTGAGCTGACACTATTCAAGTTCCATGGATCAGGACACTAAAAAAACATTTAAAAACTTATACGGCCTTATTACAAAAACTAAATAAACCTTGGTTTAAACCTGGTCTATCAAGTCCAGGCTTATCTGCAGAGCCATGGTTTAAATTTGTCCGTATTACAAAACTAAGATAAAACGTCGACTTTAGTACCGCCATTTGAACGATTGTCTGTACAATTAAATCCACAATGAGTAATAACAATTAAATCTACCTTGTTTCAATCCATGTTGGGTGAAAATAACACAAAAACTACAACACAATGAAATATTTGCTATGAGGAACTTTGACATACCTTTGACAGCTACTACTGTTAGACCATGGTTTATCGCAAAACCACGATTTGTAATAATCTTTGTTTAAACCGTAGTTTTACAAGATTAAACCTGGGTTTTTAGTTAAACCCCTTTTTGTAATAAGGCGGTATGTGTGTTACAATTAAATTAGACCGATTTAAAATGTTCCATGTTAATAGTTTCCAATTAGCTAGTTTCAAATAAGACATTTCGGCCAACTGCTGTTTTTTTACTAACTTTTTAGACCTACATGTGTGTATATCATCTTGGTTCAGTTTGTATGAAATGTTGTACGGTGCGCATGCTCTATAAGAATGTCTATAAATTATTGCACTGTATTATTTTAAGGCTAGTGATCAAGTCTCAAGATACAGGTATGACCTTATTAATGGACCACCGATAAGATAAATCGCTTGTCATAAATATTGAGTTACAGATTAAATACTGACAGCTTGGATCTAAGGTCGACCCTGTAACATTAAAAAAAAAATTGCTTGCAGAGCAGAGTCATACGCTCTGGGTTTACATGTTTTTTTCTAACATATAAATAATGCCTTGTCCTTGGTCCAACCATCACGAGACTTTTTATTTGCTCTCGGTCGTGCAGTATTTGACTTTTATCGAGGCTAACGAACAGAATTTGGTTTTTATGCATAAAGAGAAGCTATTTGAACTTAGAACTCTCGGTGCTCGAACTTAACGTTGTAAATTCAACAAAAGACCTTTATTTCAGGTATTTCCTAGTTTTAGCAAAGCATTATTGGCGTGGGCAATAATCCGAAGCAAAACTTGTACAACCAGAACTTTGTAAAAATTTTTGACTCATGAATACTCACGAACTTGGCTAGAACTTTAAAATTGTACAGAAGTTTAATGCCGCTCATAGAATGGATTCCTGAAATTCATCGCTGAACAACGGTTTAACACGTACAAAAATTAATCGTGAATATACTTTAGAAGTTGCCTAGACGTGTCTTACAGTGAGAAAAATTCTTACAGGATAAAATATTGTCTTGCCGTTTTATTCTGCAAAGATTTTTCACAAGAAAGTTGTTCTATTATTTTAAGTTAAAGGAAATCGTCTGATTCAGTTCGTTACAGGATTCCTATACAGGTATTATTTATGGACGTAATTACTGAACATAATCAAGTGCCTTTTTCTATTAGGGCTGGTAGACGACCACTCAGAAGGTGATGTATTTGATCTTTACATATGGTGTATTCCTTTTTGGATATCCACGGTGTGAGAACTATGCACCAGACCTTATATAATATACATAGTTGAAGAATTTGATTGTTTGTTTGAATGTCAACGTGAACTCTAGAACTCACAATAGGATAAAAAGTCAGCTAATTTGTTAAGCTTTCACACCTAAATCACTATCACTAAACTCCTGGAGATGATTATGTAGTTACTTCTTTTTGCATTATTCTTGAAAACGCAAGCTAAAAAATGGTAGGATAGGGCAAGTCGCTAGTAAAACCTAGTGTGATAATATTCTGAGAAATATTTAGGCATGTTCAACACCACACTACGACTCTTAAGATCATAATTAAACGGCGAATGAAACTGCGGGTCAAGCTAGTATTTTGTATGATAATATCCGAAATAATAAAGTTAATTTGTTTTAATGTTGGGTACGTGAGGGTCGAGGGGCTGTGGAGTATTTTTTCAGTACATTTACCATTTGGATTACCGTACATTATACCTAATATAATTTTAATAGTGATATTGTTTTAAATTGGCACTCACACGCCCTTGTAAATTTTAGCGTTTGCCTGCAGCTTCGCCCGCGTCACAAAGACGTAAATATAAGTATAAATATTAAAAGAAAAGTTTAGATTATTACGGTACGATTCCACCGGAATAATGTACGGCAAATTTTGTTTGGGCACTCAACACAACAGTGCGCGTACTAAGCTGGTATCGCGTTTAGCCTCTGTGTCCACCGGCAAGGCACAGTGCACAGTGCAGTACATTTGTGCGCGAACACTTTCACTGAACTAAGTCTAGCAATGTGCGCGTACAAATAACGGTTCCACTGCTCATGTGTATGCGAGCGCAGAAGTATCCAGGTGTGGGCGAACGTTTTTATGTTTTTTGAGCACAATTCGTTAGTGAGAGACTGCTCGAGTGAGTACACCAGAACGACCATTTTCGCCGCACAATGGTGGAATCGCATCTTTAAAAGAATTAGTTTCAAAATTGTATGAAAATTGTGAATTGTTTCGTAAAATAAAGCAATAAAACTCCTATTGGAATGAAAATCTGAAAAACACTGCTCTGGGTGTGCAGTAGGTAAGCCCTTTTAATGTTGGTTATCATCGAATGACTTCTCCCTCTTTGCATGGAGCGAAAGGAGTTTGAGACTCGTACTAAATAAAACCAACACTGTTCCTTCAATTACCATTTTTGTTCCAGGTTCATGGTATCTCTTCTAACCTCCACGCACCTTTGGCTTCAGTAGTTCCCTAGAGCTTTGATTTATGCAAGCATAAATCGAACTTTGCCATAATCCTTTGTCTAACAAGGTATAAAAAGGATAATGGCAAAGTCTCGATTACACGGGATTCAATCATAGCCGAATCTGGTTGTACACACGGATCACATCAAGCTATGCAAAACCAGTATAAGTAGATCGTTGACTTTAAGAATAAATCATATAAAGCGAGACCACGGTAAACTGGCTGTATAGCTTGATGTGTTGTATTTGTGATACCAACACGGTGTTAAGAATATCTACGACCAGTCGGTCAACCCTTTAACATGAATTCAGCATAAATGATTGTGTATACATTCCTTATTTGTTAATTTTAATAAAGTTCGGAAATACACGTGCATATCCAGGAATAAAACAACATAATAAAGCAGGTGAAACTAATCTGACGAGGCGGTAAAGGGGTGATGGCTAACCAGCTAGAAGTCGCAGGCAGAAGCTAGTATGGTATGCTTCAGAGGAATCTCACTCCCTTTGTTAGTGACATCACTACCAAAGGTTGTGAGTTTTCTCTGAAGCTGACTGTACATAATAAAATTGTAAAAGGCTTCAATTTGCGTAGAAACGCTTTAATATAAAACATTTTATTACGTATTCAAGTGCAGCTTAATGTGTAGGTATCGTAAGCCGAGATGATATTAGAAATCAGGTCACCCAACCGTTGCCTCGTCGGTTGCTCGTCATTTTACGAGCCTTATGTGAACTTGGTTGGGCAATAAATTGCTCCGGGAGAGTTCCGGCACTAAACCGAGGAACGTTAATTGGTAATATTCTTAAAACTGTTGCTTCAATCGTACCAGTGTTGTTGATTACGATGGTATTCACTGATTAGTCTTAGTTTTAATTGACGAGTCGTTTGGACAAATTGAACTTGGATACCAATACTACTAAGTATCAGCCATTGTTCTTTGTACAGCTAATACGTAACTTAGACGAACCGGTTTGATATCAATCTAGCGACATCAACTGGATTTATGCAAAGAAAACTTCAGAGTCCTTTCTCCTGCAATTATTTTTTTACTAGTTGCTGCTTGCGACTTCGTTTGCGATATGTTTTCGACCCTGCCTGATCATCCGCGTTGCCCGTCCGCTATTTTACATTTTCCGATTGTTTGGTATAAATAATTATAACCTGTAGCAAGTATGAGAAAATAATAAAACAGAATTAGACCGTTTGTTCTGGAGATTTCTTCTTACTTACAAACTACAAACAAATACCTCCTTAACCTCTCGGGCGATTTATAATTGAAAATGATAAAGTCGCTCATTGGACGTTAATCGTCCAATGAGCGACTGTCTGTTATGTACAGACGTGTGCACGTAAAGCCGGATTTACATTTGTCTGACGTGTTGTGTTGTGACGCATCAGAACAGGACGATTCTATAGATTTAGAATGGCGCATCACAACACATCGCGACACACAAATGTAAACCTTACCATACGAAATGTATGAAACCGATACCGTTCTGATGCATCACAACACAACACGTCAGACAAATGTAAACCCAGCTTAAGGCGCTGGGGCGTTTTCGCTTATGTACACCCGGGTGTACGTAACGCGCCTGGGAGGTTAATGCAATACGCTGTAACTTAATATCCTTGTTGTTTCGACATCTGTTTAGCATTATCGGATATGGTTGAATACCAGCATTTTATTTCATTTTATATGCGATCCTTACTCCTTAGTAAGACTGATTGTGAATCTTTGGGTTTCTGAACAACTACCAAAGATCTTGGGTTCAATAAATTATCTATAAAAACACTCGCAAGCAAAAGTATTGTACGAGTATCACTCGGATTCCGCGAGATCGTTCCATTTAAAGATTTAACAGTTAACTTTAAAACTGATACCGATATCATTCAAATCACGCCATTATTTAAGGAGCTATACCGGATCAATTTCAAGTACGTGACTCCATACTTTTGCTCGCTAGTGTATTTATACATAAAACTTCATTTGAACGATGCAAGAAATTGCATATGAGTTACAAGCAAATCTGACTGACAATGAATTCAGTTCAAGAAATAACTGCAATGTCAAACTGGTAAATGAGCCTAAAAGTGACGTTGACTAATTTTAAACGGTATTATGTAACTATACGAGTATTGGTTCAACAACGCAGTGTAACAATTTTTTTTTATCGAAAATGAATTATTTAATCTTTGGAATCTATGCGTTTCTAAAACATTGACCCGAATGTGATGAAACTTTGGTTTTTCTATGTAAGGCTATAGCCCAAAAAAGCTATTCACATAGGTACCTACATTGGCATTGCAACGCAGACGGTAAAATAAAATAGTGGTTTTCCGCAATATATTTTCTCCTACGCATAAGCGAACGCCATTTCTAGTGTAAAGCGACGTTTAACCCTCGGATTAGGACGTTTTTATTGCAAAATGGCAGGTAAGCCGCCATCTTGGTTCACCACACCCTTTACTCTTTGAACGGCGGATTAAAATAATAGTACCAGGGATGTAACGGAGATTTTACTACAGGTTCAAAAAGGTCATGTTACCAACTCATCATCGCAATACACATTGCAAAAATCGTTAAATGGAATTTTCTATGCTACTATTTTATCACAATTCTATTAGCAACATTGCTAAAGTGGCGGTTTTAGATCCTCTGCTCAGAGACAAACACGAACGCACGGTGTAAATTTCATAGATTAAATATGAGGAATTTTAACGTATATTTAAAAAAAATACTTAATTTACATTATTACTCTATTGACCGTCTGATTTTCACGGGGCCAGCGACCTAGATCATTATCCCAACTTCTATCTTTCAGCTGAAGCCAACCATACCCAATTATCCATTCACAAAGTATCATTGATTTCGGTTCGTTGGTTTAGAAGATTGCGCATACGAACTTAGTAGCATGCGCTTTTGATATATTATGAAGAATTATTTATATACTTCAATCAAATAATTTACTCGACGATCTGTAGATCGTTAATCAAAGTCAAAAGTAGGTTTATAATTACAATAAAAAATCGTTTCTATTTAAGGCCTTTATCCACAGCGACCGATCCATACCGCCAGGTGCGGAACGTCATCGCATCAGTTTGTGGGGCCCTGGGCTACTGCGTACAACTCAGAGGCCTGTCTATTTAAACAACTATTGCTATTACATTATAAAAGTGTCTCACTGTCTCTCTCTTACAAGCAAACAACATATGACATATTCATTATCTTCAATAAGATTGGGCGTTTGGGCCCTTTATATCCACGGGGCTCTGGGCTGCTGCCCAAAAAGCCCTCATATAGATCCGCCCCTGCATACCACCCTAATATAACCTGACGAAGCGATCTGAACGCATGCGTTCTCTGTTACCAATAGCCACTCGTATCAGCGATAGAACGCGGATATACACACATCAACAGAATCTAGGGATATCTTAATCGTAAATTATTTACGATTGTTTAGTTTAAAATCTTTTTAGTTTTCATAAAAAGTTTGTATACAGATTGAAACCTCATTTATTCTATTTTCAAAATATAAAGAATAAATATTAAAAAAAAAAGAAAAAACAAAATACGGTGGCAAAATTGTTAGTGATTCGTTATGTTACGGAAAATTAAAATTGTTTTATTAATATTAATTAATGAACAGGGATTAGATTCGTATTCTTTTTTAATTTAACGTGTCGTGTGAGCTTTAGGAGTCATGTCACGTCGTCATTTGAGTCGAGATGAAATGTTACGAGCCGTGGTCATGCTATAAAATGGTGCTATTTAACGCTTCGTTGCTGAGGCCCTACACACCAGCCAAAACGTGATATCAAGGTTGTGGTCACGTTATCGCAGTATTGGGGATGTAGCTGAACGGCACACGGGTAGATATCGCGTTACTACGCAGAGACAGGATCGATTTTTCCAAATAACTGCTAGAAGACAACCCAATATCACAGCGATGCAACTAGTACAAAGGCTCCAGGAGGACCACCAGCTGCTGGTAAGCGACCAAACCGTGCGAAGGAGGTTGCATGAAGTTGGTCTTCATGCTCGAAGACCGCTACGTGTTCCAGCATAGCGACGTGGCAATCGCGGTCGGCGGCTTTCGTGGGCTCGGGAGCATTTACCATGGAGTGACGAACAACGGTCTTTGGTGCTATTCACCGACGAGTCCCGGTTTGGGTTTCATCTGGAATCACGAAGAACACGCGTTTGGAGAACTCCAGGGACAGTTAGCCGTCTAAGGCACCCTCAGGAGGTCCACTCATACCAAGGCGAGACAATCATGGTGTGGGCAGGAATTCGTCTTGGCGGACGAACCCAGCTCATTTGGATCCAAGGTAGCATGACTGCACAAAAATACCACGAGGAGGTAGTGGAGCCTGTTATTGACCCACACAGAATTCAAATGGGCCAGAAATTTCTACTCATGCACGATAATACTCCTTCCCATACGGCGCGGCCGGTGTCGGCCGCTCTCCGAGACCACGATATTCAAGATTTGGATTGGCTTGCACAGTCGCCCGACTTAAATCCTATCGAGCATGCCTGGGACATGTTACAACGAAAAGCTTTGAGAGATTTCCCGCCAAATTTGACGACACAACAACAACTTTACGACCACTTGCAAAGAACATGGGACCTCATACCGCAGCAAGACATTGACAATCTAACTTTAAGCATGAACAATCGATGTTGATGTGTAATTAATGTAAGAGGTGGCAAAACTGATTATTAATAATTAGACTTAATAAGATTTTTTAAATTTTCATTAAAATTAATAGCTTTATAAGAAGAAATGAAGTTTTTTACCATATTAATTTGCTACGGCGATTAAAATAATTAACATTTCTATTTAAAACAAAAAAATCACGAAATGTTTTTTATTTTTTACTGTACACCTTAAAATAACCTATCATTCTTCCATTTACTATATGAGAAAATTCTTCATAGATTTTTAGATATTTGATGAAATATAAAATATCCCTAGATTATGTTGATGTGTGTATGCTTTCAACTCCGTTCAAGTGATCGCATGACTCCGGTGACAGTGACCGGTGCGTTTATAAGGCCTCGTTTAGACGATGCAAGAAATTGCATGCTAGCAGCGTTACACTCCGGACTATGGAGGGGCAAAAAATTCAGTTGGTTAAACAAATACCGCAATGTAGTCAAACTTGCATGCAAGTTCTCGCCTTGTCTAAATGAGGCCTAACGCGTGCTCGTGCTAGTCCGCTCTCCACATAACGACTACTGTTTACTTGTGCTTAAATCTTTATACCTAATGTAATGACACAGATTACTTAATAGTCTCTACGTAACTTAATGTAATCGTAACTGTTCTAAAGTGGTCTAGCTTGGTTGTGGCACTATGTTGCAAATGTTTGACTTTTATTTTTCCAAACTAATATTATAAATGCGAAAGTAACTCTGTCTGTCTGTCTGTCTTTTCTTCACGCCTAAACTACTGAACCGATTTGTGTGAAATTTGGTACAGACTTAGTTTGGAACTTGAGAAAGGACATAGGATAGTTTTTATTACAAAAAATAAAAAAAATATGCCGGAAGTCACTATTCCACGCGAACGAAGTCGCGGGCAAAAGCTAGTTTGATTATATTACGATGGTTTGTCTAGACAGATTTACTGTGGCCAGATTAAAGCTTAACTTTATTTTAGCTATAAATAAGTCACTGTTTCCTAATTTTTTTGAAATCTTTTCTTGACTAATCGAAACCAAATTATAATGTCTATTTTCAAGGAACAGTCAAGAGACTATCGGACTCATAATAACACAAAAAATATGGCGTAGCCTTAACGCCTGATTAAGGCCCAGTTTCTGTCAAAGCGGAGAGGAGCGGAAACGAGAAGTGATAGGCTTTGAATAGCTAATAAATTTTAGTTATTTCCATATCTCCTCTCCGCTATGGTGGTTTCGGTGATGGGCTTTTCAAAACACGTCTCCTCTTTGGTGGCAACGTTACGCTATTTATTAAAAACCCTAAACATTCACGCTATCGTGGAGCTTGTCTCATGTAATAAATTCTGAACTAGGCGAACAAACGCGAACTGCAAACTTCGTGTTCACATCTTATTAATAAAGTAAGTTAATCACGTCTGTTACCATATTACGGTTACGCAACATCAGTTAACTGCAGTGACGTGTTGAACTACAGTTACATTGATACAAAGGCTTGTATACTATATGCACTAAAAAGAAAAAAACCAGCTGAGCGCAGTCAGACTGGCGCACGAAGGGTTCCGTACCATTACCTACACTAATATACGGCAAAAAAATGTTTTTTGTATGAAAGACCCTTAAATATTTATTTTATTTTGTTTTTTAGTATTCATGAGGTACAAACGATATACCAAAAGTCGATATACTTCCGGTAATACTGATTAAAAGGTACCAGGGTACCTTTACGGACTTTAAGGACAGGCAGACATACCGCGGAGCTGAAGCAATAGGGTTTCTTTGCAGTACCCTAAATATGACTACTATTATATTCCGTAAACAAACTGATGCCAAATAAACAAATATTTTGTAATATTAATGAAATTGCGGTCAATAGGTACCTAAATGGTACCGTCTATCTATAGAAATAGTCATTAATATTCAGTGTAACGCAATAATGACTTCGTAGCAGCAGTCGTATATGTTTCTAAAGTACATTCGGGGTACTTTGAGATGCACCTCATGTTAGGGTCAAATATTTGTTTATTATAATTAAAGAAAAAATAACAGGTCTTTTAACCTCTCGGGCGCGTTACGTACATCCGGGTGTACATAAGCGAAAACGCCCCAGCGCCTTACGTACACACGTCTGTACATAACAGACAGTCGCTCATTGGACGTTGATTTTTATCATTTTCAATTATAAATCGCCCGAGAGGTTAAAATATTATGATGCCTAAATGATATATCTGATGCCCAAATTATTTGTAGCAAAGCTCTTACGTAAGTAACTGTTTTATATATTTTTGTTTTAAATTGTCAATGTAAAACACATCAATATAATTCGAACGAACGTGAATTTTGTGAAAAAAGAATGAATGGTCGAATGACGAAGTAAATATAGGTTAAAATGGAAACAACGTTATTCGAACAATACCAGTATAATTGAACAAAACAAGGTATGACTCGATGCTCAACATGAAGCTTTTGTTAGGTTATAATAATATTACTGATCGCATTTCGAGATTACTCTTTAGGTAAACTTTCACCATTAGAGGCTAAATTTACTTTAATTTAGAAATGTGCATTAAAATAGTAAAATGAAGGGAGACAGCATGTCGAACAGATATACGAATTAGTTTCAGCTTATCAATTCAGTTTATCGTCCCCAGCGGCGTTAATATATTACTTAAGGTAGGTAGGTATTCGGCGTCTGGCGACATTGATGAATTGGTAATGTAGAACATATCTCGATAGATCACTATTAAGTAACATGATTTTGAAAATAAGACAGTTTGTGGAATTTATGGAGTTGGTATTTAGAATGAAAAGAATTGTTGCCTTATTACAAAAAAATAAACCTTCGTTTAAACCTGAATTATCAAGTTCAGGCTTATGTACAAAACCATGGTTTTTTCTCCGTATTACAAAACTGATATAAAACGTGGACTCCGTAGTACCGTAATTTGAACCATTGTGTTAACAATGAAATTAAATCTACCATGTTTAATAAAAATTCAACCTATTTTGGGTGAAAATAACACAAAAACAGCAACATATTGAAAAAGCTGCTACGATAAACTTCGACACATCTTTGAAAGCTACGACTGTTAAACCAGTTTAGTCATTGCTTTATCGCAAAACTGCCGGGGTCGCGGGACTAACGAATACCGTGACCCCGGAACGTAAAGTTCTATTGAAGGACATCGTAGATTTTGTCAGTACAAGTCTGACAGTCCCTCCTGCCCTGCCCTGGGTGGGAGGACTCATTTGATGGGAGGGTATATACCGACGTTTGTTTATCTTGTCGATCGAATTTAGTTAGCCACTTAATTAAATCTTGTAATAAAGTTATGTCACGATGTCACAAATAACACAATTGTGAGTCACGCTTATGTAATCTTTAGAAATTCCAATATATATAATCCCAAATAAATGGAAATTAATATTCAAATTTACATTTAGTTTATAAAACTCGCGGCTTAGTTTTACTGTTCACAACATTGAAAACAACTCATATTTTAATGTTTTATGTCTTAAAAGTCTAAATGACTTACATAATAATAAAAAAGAAATTAAATAAAAAATACGTAAATTGACACTGATTAAGTTTTGTACGTTGACAGAATTAAAACTTGAGAATAAAGGACTTTGAAGATAAACAGTCTGTCACCCTTTATGAAATTAGAACAACGTCGAAAATGAGTCTTAAATATAATAAAAATATAATTTCCAAGCTACTGAAACTGATAGCTACAGTTGAAGTAGTTAAGCCCCAATTTTTTAAGTAATTATTTTTGACTTACACTTTGAGTGAAATCGAAACCGAAAAAATAAAAGGGTTTTAAAATTAATTCCCTGTAGAAGCAAAATTGTTTTCTTTTTCTTATTGGAGGAAAATTTTAATAGTACATTGTTATCCGAGGGGTGAAAGTTACTTATTTCAGTCCCGAGACGGGGTTTGGCTCCTGTTACGTAGTGAGGCTAATAGTTCGAGGGACTTAATAAGTAATTTAACCGAGGTAAACACTGTGCTTTTCTTTTCAAAAGTTAGAACATGGTTCAATAGAAATGTCAACACAGCAGTAGTTTTTATTTTTAAATTTGGCTGCTGTCAATTGAAAGCGATTTACCCTAGGGCAGCAATGCATAACCTTCAACTTGCATGTAATGACGTACTTTCAGAGTATGAGTATCAAAAGTTTATTACTCAAAATTTGCATTGTGGGTAAGCATCAACTTTTCTATTCATTGTTAACAATATTTCAAGCATAAAATAATGTTGAGGCATGTTTTAGACGTGCAATTTTGTATAATAACAGGTATTAGCATAATAACACAATAAGCACATCGTACGTTCATTTACATGATACGAGATCTTATTGTGCACATTTTAATATGAATGTTAAGATAACATGGCCACACAAGCAAACACAATCGAAAGTAATGTCTTAACTTTGTGATTAATGTGTGTATTGTTTAGTTGGTGCAACACTAGTTTAACTATGTTTTGTTAAAGAGGGACGTGCTTCAGCACCGCTGTGCTTCATTACTTATGAACATAAACTAATAAGTTATGTTATCGTTATTATGTTATCTTCGCCTGAGTAACAATTGATCAAATTGGTGACGGGTGTTTTAAAGTTCATTCAATTACTGTAAAAAAATCTATTTATGTAACAACGTCATCGATCGATGTGCTAATCTGTCTAAAGATTTAGATAATCAATAACCATTACCGCAGAAGTCAAGGTGAGACTCCGTATCTAATAAAGAGCAGATGTCGGCTAATGAAATTACCTTTCAGAATCCACGCTAACGACACTCGTCCATATTCCTTTTAACATTTCTTAATCGATACTAAACTTAGCTTATTTTATTACTCCAATTTACAAACTTAGAGCATATTAAAACTGTATCGTTCTATTACATCGATACACCTAATTTTCTAAATAAAAATAGCAGAGATGAAGTGAATGGAAGGTCAGGTTTACATCACAACAGGGAGGCATTTGCGATATTGTTTCGAAATCAGGATGCATGTGCCAACTTTTACTTTGCTTTGTAAAAAATAGATACTCGTATCTACCTATTTACATTAGAGACAATATGTTAAATTCAAAGCAAAATAAGCTGTATCACATACTTTACATATTACAAAAATAAGTGCTTATGTAAAATAGTTATGCAAAATTTTATATTTTTACTGTTCTTGTATAATGTTACAAACTGGGGAAAATATTTCTCGGCACTAGGTAAACTACATATTTATGAAGTTTGCAGCGTTTCAAGTGAATATTTATAACGACATATGGTTTTGCAATAATTTCGTAAACCACGTTTCGTACTACCTTCACATAATCCCGGGAAAGTTTGGATACCTGGTAGTTATTCCATTTTCCTTTTTCATAGAGTGTGGAGCATTATTGGTATGTTAGTGTAGCAAGAGGATACTTGTTATAAATAGAATTTTGGGTTACAACCTTGCGCCGACCTTCAGAAGGCAGGTACAGCGGCGATAGAAACTGAAACCAAGTCCCTGTTAATAATTAATTTAGTTAAAAACTATTGAACTTTACAGTTGGTGTACGTGAACAAGTACCTGAAGGTAATGTAATGTCTGAAATAATAAGTAGAAACAACTGTCTTCTGATTTTTTTTAACAGTAAAGTACAACTCCATTGTATGATTTTGTCTTTCTTGTTCCAGTGGTGAGGTCAAGAACGCCCATCAATCAATTTAAAAAGACTGACTTTAAGTGATGATGACCTTATGAACGTATAGTGATGTAACGTCGATACCAAAAAAAAAGAACACATCAATGAGTTTGGATAACAGGTGATCAGCTGGCCAAGATTCTGCACAGTCCAAACGTCATAATTGAACACACAAACATTTTGCCGATTGGTTGTGACGAATCATGCTGAATCAGGGGTATCTACTACTATCTAAGCACGAAACCCGTAGCTTCGCAGTTTCAGACGTGTTCTACACTTTGTCACTTACTGAATTAAGATTATTTAACGTAACGAAATAAAAATTGACATGATTAGACAGTTGTACCGGTCCCCGATGTGTTTTCAGAACTTATAAATACAAAACTAAAAGGCAGTATGGTTCATTTAAAAGTTATGAAATACTTTTGTTCAAGTTCGTATCTTCGTTGACGCAGTAAAGCCTTTATCAAACAGACTGGCGTCGCGAATGCGAATCGTGACGTTTTTATTTGTAATGTATGGAATTGTTTGAATCCAGTCACATAGAACAGAAGTATCGGGACTGACGTTTCGCTTTGGTTCGGTATCGCTTCGGAAACGCTTCGCTTTCGCCAGTCTGTTTGACAAAGGCATAAGAGAGTAGACTCCCAGAATCGAGCTCTGCGCTGATGTAAAAAGAGGAAATATTTACCTACGAAGACAAACAAGGACTGTTTTAAGCAGAGTTTAGAATCTGTGGTCATCAGCATAAAAGACCAACACGTAAACCATTAAGTCCGTTCATACAGGGCTGGCAAAAACAATATTATGAAACATATTGTGCAGGAAAATCTTATAATGAGAACAAGACAAACTAATTTTCCCAGACATGGGACCTAGCTAGATCGACTTTTCGCATGGTGTGCGATCTAGCTGGGTGCCGTGTCTACTTTTCAATATGAGATACGAATACATACCCCATATTGAAAAATAATCGAAATCGTTGGAGCCTTTTTTAGAAAGTGAATGTATACGAGTACTTACAATAATTAATATTGCTCGTTATTCGCGGCCCAATGATATCCTCCCCGACTCGACCCGACACCCGACGAGGCACATTCCTTTGTGTAATTTATTTCTTCACCACTGACTGTTCTCAAAATAGTGAATAAAAACATCATGAAGAAACTACCAACATCTACCAACCCGCACTGGGCCCGCATGGTGGAAACGGCCTACTCCCTCTGATAGAGAGGAGGCCTGTGTCGCAGCAGTGGGAACATGGACAGGCTGATGATGATGATGATAATGATGATGATGATGATGATGATTGACGCTTCTCGATACTAGTTTCCATAAACTGTCCTCACTTAGATCGGTTATATCGCGGGCCCCGGAACAATAAAATCAATTTATGGGGAAAGGGACTTATGAAGCACAATAGCGCGGTTTATATATATTTATGTTAGCCATTCATTCACAGGCCTGTTGGTCTAGTGGTTAGTGACCCTGACTGCTATGCCGGAGGTCGTAGGTTCGATTCCCACCTAGGACAAATGTTTGTGTGATGAGCACGATCATTTGTTCTGTGTCTGGGTGTAATTTATCTGGATGAAATATATAAGTATGTTTATCAGTTGTGTAGTACCCATAACACAAGCTCTGCTTAGCTTGGGACTTGATGGCGTTGTGTGATAATTGTGGAATATTCATTTGTGGAATATTAATTCTAGATCCTGGTTTACTTAAGTTACAGTAATGTATGTGAGTAAAGGATAGCACAGTAATCGAGCGATAGACAATGATTTCCGAAACGCAAACTTTTTCTTGCACACATTCGTATTGTACGTTAATAAACTAAAACGATTGACTGACCAACGATTAAAAAAAATTATTAAAATAATTAAAGTTCACTAATTATGTATGATGAATTTCTAGACTTGTAGTATTATTAATACTCAAAATTATTATAAGCCAGGGTCAACTACAAACAAATCACGTCGTCAGTCATAAACTTTATGTAATTCTTGTACAATAACTATTTTTATTGGTAAGTCTAAGGATAAATGAGAAGAGTTTTTTAAATTAGATTGTCTAAATTATCTGGTATTCTTTTCCATTATTTCGAGAAATTATCTGATAGAAACAAAAACATTTTTATAGGGGAACAGTGTATAAGACGGGGACGCGGTGTATAATGGGGACATACACTCTTTAGGCATACTTAACACTAACGTAGCGCAAGCGCCATCAGGACGTCATTTGCAAGCGGCCATCAACAAATAGCGTCCTGTTGGCGCTTGAGCTACATTAGTATTGTGTTAAGTTTGCCTTAAGTGTGTGATTTCCCATCATACACATGCTGAATAAACACGTTCATATCGTAGCAAGTAACTACAGCGACAAGCTTTTATGTTTAGATAATAAACACTGTTGTTGATAAACTTAGGTCGAAGCAGGATTCAGTGTATCTGCTTATTAGATACCTTTAGACATATACCGTTTCACGACAAGAATAATGAACGCCTGTTGAACGCTTGTGGAAAAAAAGGTGTAACTGCAAAACGACTTACATCAACGTGAAATGTCGTTTTGACGTTGACATTTTTTTTAGACAAGTGGTAAGACGGATAATATCTAGTAGCTAGTAGTAGTAGCTAGTAGTTTTATTATTCACAACGTTTTAAATAACAAGACTGGCTGAGAGATTTTTTTTTTATACAATAGTGGTCCTCACTGCGGTCAAGCGGAAGGTGAGAACGCCGTGGCGCCTTTCCAGATACTTCTTAAAGAGGGTTTATTTTTTACGAGGTTTACCGCCACGATTGCGGCGTGACCATTACGACTACGGCTTTTTGTTAAGAATAGTTTTATTTTATGGTTAATCAATAAAATGTTTTGTTTTATCTCCTCTATTAGGTAGACTACAAGTGTAATATGTCATTAGACAGTCCAAGCAATAAAGAATGCATTAATAAGTGATCAGTAACAGTAATTGTAGACTTGGCACGTGCCACTTTTGTACAAGGTTTATTATGTGGGGTCCACACTTTGATTTCAACGGGTCGGTATACCGGTTTCGTCACATGTAAGTATATAATCCGCATTAACAAACCAAATATTCTGAGTTATCCCGTACACATGTTGTTATGTGAATTAACAATTCACATCAGAAAGTATAAAAAACAATACAACAATTTGGGACGGCACAGTGGCCGCTGCGGTGATTGTCGCGGGTTTGATTTCCGCTGAAACAAATATTTTCCTTCGGGTCAAGTACCCAAAATTCCAGGTCTTGCTGTTTGCGTATATGAGTTTAAATTTCGAACCATGGCACCCAAGATGCAGGAGGAATTTCTAAAAGAGCTGTAATAGGAACATTGCATGTCATGCAACTATAAATTATCACTTTGTAACAAGTGGGTGCCTGCCAGTCTATCCCTAGAGATGGTAATTAAGTTGCAGTGTCTCAACGAGACATGAGTTTTAAAGTAATTTAGTAATTAATATTCCATCAGGCTAAGGGTAGTTTTCCACCAAAAATGGATGCGTTTAATATCCAGCAATCAAATTTCATGGTTCACATAGCATGCATATTTATAGCACTGATGAAAACGGGTTTACCTTAGCTACGCTTTTATATGGAAAGATGTGTGCTGTGACTACGTGCTATAGATTCGAGCCTTCGACGTGGCTGCGTGCTATAGATGGTCGCTAATAATGTAGTTTTCTTAGTATTTTCATAAATCTTTGTTTGAAATATTCAAATATTAATAAAGACATGGTATTTTGAAAAGTTGAGTAATGTAAAACTTAACATTAATACTGTAACGAAATCACTCATTATATTTGGCAAATTGTAACGTTACGTCAATTGGCAAACAATATTGCACAGTTGCACCAATTTAGAGGATTCATAATGATAAAAAGTGACCGTATAAACAAAAGGCTTGCATCACTTCCTCACTCCGATGTTTGTATCCATGTGGTCGTCTCAAGAATTCTTATGCAATCATTTTACGAGTGCTTGAATTGCTCTCACACGGTGGAACGCCCGCGCCGCTCGATCGCCGCTACACTACCGCACTGACGTCCATATCTATACTAACTCAACCGGATGTAGGGCCCTGTCACGAATTTTGCGGCAAGAGAGGCGGAAGCGGCGGCGGCGCGGGTAATGATAACCCGTTCTCAAAACCAGCAGGTAGATCGCGGTGGATGGCGTGGCGCAGTGTTCGTGAACAAAATGTCTGAACAACGGACGGTTTTGATTTATATTGATTACTAACGCTCGATTTACAGCGGGCAAAAGAAGACGTACAGTCGTACACTATCAATGCGCCGGAGGTTTACCGCGGCGGGTTCATTTGATTATGTGCCTAAAATTCGGCAGCTCCCGCGCCGCTGCTGCCGCCTCGCTCACCGCATTATTCGAGGCAGAGCCCTAAATCATGGCTTTAAGACGCCGTACATTTGACTATCAAACTGGTTAAACTTACTCCAATAAAAATAGATTAACCCATGTTGTTGAACCTCTGATCACGAGACTCATGAGAACAGTGTTACGTAACACGTATGGACTGTACTACCAATTAATTAAAGCAGATAATGAAGTGATAATGTGTTAAGATCCACTGAGCGAGGTGCAGGGAAGTGAATGGCCAGATGCAAATGGCATTATGCCACTGTAATACAATCTTGCCGCTCTGTTTGCAACAATGACCAACATGCAGCTGATGAAATACCTGGTTTTTAATAATTAATTACATGTAAAAGTAAAAATAATTGACAGTTGTTACAAGTAGGCCGTGGCCTGTCCAAGAGGTATCGACTAGAACTAAGTTTTGCAGATCAGATCGTGCAGTCATTCGATGTAAAATATATTATTTTTTTTAGAACGGAGGAGGGTACTGTCACTAAAATGACTAAAAACCACCGTGTTCCTTCAATTGCCGTTTACGTTCCAGGGCCTCGGTGATCCGTTTGGACAGCTTCGCGGCCAAATATACGAGTATTAGTATACAGTTGGATCCGGTTAGACCGGAAGCAGACTTTGTGAAAAGACTAGGCAAGTGATGATGTTTTCGTAAACATACTCGTAAGAGTATATCGGTATTAGTATTTGAACTTAATTGCTATTAATATTGTCTATTGAGATGAAGTGAAAGGAGACAGCTCATCTTAGAATGAACGTTAGCGCGCGTAAATGCTCGGAACGATATAAAATGTTCAGCTACATCAAAGTTCTTACCTTTTATTGGCAGTTAAATTGCTGGAACACAGGATTATGAAATATTCACTCGGTAAAACATCCGCAATAATAAACATTTTTATTTCATACCTGAACAACGAACAATGTAAAATGATTTTGAGAAGTCGATTATATCGAGATCAAGCTTTCAGTTTCGATTGTATTAACAATATACAAAGTTCGTGCATTGAATTATTGATTGCAAAAGCTTTATTTCAAAATCATAAATATGTTCTAGGTATTCGGAATTGGTTTATTCGTGTGTCGCAATATTTTGTAACTTAGTAACAGGCGACTTTGCCTGTGGTCTCTTAAGTCTGAAATGAATCATCACTTAGCGAGAGTGTACTCCACCTTGAATAATAAATCAGATAGTAAACGTATCGTGCAGTTCAACACGTAATAAGGCCTTCACATTTTTCGCTCGTTTTCACAAACTGCAGCTGTGGTTTAGTTTTCTGTTAGCGGTGCATTATTAACTCATTAAATTTTGCTGTCAACCTAAAAAGTTAGGCAGAAGTTTGCAGAATAGTAAATTCATTCACATTTCAATATAACTAGCGAAGGTTGTCCTTTGCGGCGAAGGAGTGACCCTATTGTCATCAAATAGGCCCAAATCCAGATTACGTCGACTGAGAAGAAATAATAATGGAAAAACACAAGAACCGATCTGGGAATCAAACGTAAGCCTTTATGCTCAGGGGTATCCTTTGCAACTACAAGGCAGTTCAGTGCAGAATAATATCTACATTTTTCAGGACGGTAAAAAACCATGTTTGTTCTTTTGTGACGATGGATCTACAGCTTCATATCGTTTTGTTTTGGAACAATGTCGACTTTAAAACTTCAATATATGCCCTCAGGACACAGGTCACTGAAAGGCTTACTGTTAGATTCACGAACGTAAGCGGCTCATTCGAATATGAAAACTATTCACGTAAGTTAACGTTCATATTCGCATGACACGCTTGGTCATTCGTTTATACTCGTACGAATATGAAAGAACGTTCTCCGACTATAAATCCAACAGTACCAATAAAAAAGGTATGTATTATTTTGGGGTAAGAAGTCAAAACGAGGCTTGTAAATGCTACCCTTATTTTTTGTATCGTATTGGCTGGTTTCAAAGTCAAAGTCATCACAAAAACACTGAAATGTTTTCTTCAGCTGGTTCATATCAGAGAGGAAAGTTACATCTTAAGTTGTTTTTTCATATTATGTTTTCACAGCAACAAGATTTGTTAATTAGTGTTAAATATTCATATGTCTCATATCTACAAGTTTATTTCATATGTTATACATTTTAAATGAAATTACCAAAACTAGAAATTGTTTTTGGTTAAACATATTTTTATTACCACTCAAATTGTAGTTGTACTGTTATTCTGAATTTTACTTTATTTACTAAGTAAATGTAAAATTTATGTTTGCGTAACATTTCAAATTAAAAGATTTGATATGAAAATAAAAAAAAGGAATACCAACTCTTCCATTCTACAGTTTGACGTGCTTTTTAATGGCCAAATTGAAACAAAAATATTTCGTTCTTGAAGTCTCTTTCTCTTCTAAAACTCAGTGAATACTGCGCTAGTTACGTATACATCTTCCGAGGTATTAAATCGTCTAGATCCCGGTAATTCCCCTCAGTAATACAGGCGTTTAATTATTTAGGCGACCAGTCGCAATCAGGGATGGGTTACTTACCTACGGATTGCGACCTAATCGCCCAACATAACAGTTCCTTCTGAAATGACTAACGTTGTCTGATTGTGTTTATTTATGCTTGTTGTAATTAAGGATTGGTTCATCCCTAAATTATATCTATCTAATATTTTGAAGAAAATGAATAAAAGGGATCAAGAAAATTGAGCAGGTTTGAGAATGTCTTTGTTTAAAAATAAAAAGGCGTGTTTAGTTCTATTTCTATCTCCACCTTGACTAAGTTAGCCATAACGAATTATTCAGCAGGTCTATACTTAGAATTAACCATAATCTTCAATCTGAAGCGTAGAAAGATCTAAAATTGTAACATGACTTTTCGATTTATTTTGACATATTAAATATTCACAGCTAAACTTAAACTGGATCAGTGACTGAAGTTTCCGATCAGATCAAATCTGTTATAGAAAGACCACATTACATAAATTCGTATTACAACTATTTTTGTGTACAAAAAAGAGATTTAAACAGCAAATGAAGTGAATTTCCCGAAGAAACAAAGCCTAAACATAAGTTCACCAAACAAGGCAATAAATTCAGAAGATAATTTATTACAGTGCGATCGAATTGCTCGGGATTCACGATAATATTGTGTACTTGTATCAGAGTAATGTAGCTTCACAGAAACCATTTTACTGCTCAGCTTTTGGTACGATTCCAAACATCGTCTGTTTTGACTTACTTCTACAATATCTTTGGATCAATCAATACAATCCTTTTCTTCTCAGGCAAATAGAATAGAAAATTTCGAAGTGCCACATAGGGTTTATTTTTCAGTTGCTTTTATTTGAATGTTCAGAGGCAGTCCAGCTTAATGGTCACCATCTACGTGGGTTATCCTGCACGTTAAATAAATTATTCAACACCGACAGTCCCTCCGTAGATTTTTCCGTCCCTGTTACTCTTAATTCTGCGAACAGGGTGTAAGGGGGACGCATGTCCGTTACATAAACGTGTGAAAGAGCCGATGACGTGTACACAAAGGATCCCACTTATCATTCGGTCGGAACATTGTCATTTGTGAAGTGTTTAGCGAGAGTGTCGATAGCTAGCGTGTTAATGGTGCTTACCTTCGAAATTTATTAATTTTACGCTTTTTACCGAAAGCCTTCACTTGGTCGTAGTGAGATACTACAAATAGTACTTCTAATGTAGTTACTCAGGTTGAGTTTATAGTAACACTCTTGATTCTGGAGTCATTAATCAACCCGTGTCAGAAACGTCGCCACTCGCAGAGGAATATTGGAGGGTATACCGAAAATGATACTGTACATGTCGGGCTCAAAGCTGTTTTAATTTTTCCCGTAGCCTTAATTATAAAAATAATGGTAATAAAAAGGGTGGCGACCTTTTCGTCTAGATATATATGAAGCTATTAACACCTGAGTAATGAAAGGCGTCGAGAGAATATATGGTTATGATGGTGGAAACTATCCCCAAATATTTGTTTAGCAAATACAAAGAAGGGCTGCTTTAATAGGATCAAGAAAAATGGACCCCAATGTTGGATATTTTTCCGCACGGACACACATGACCAGTGACCACGACATCAATGTATATATCATAATAAGAGTATGATAAATATAACGCGATATGTTTTATTATAACGCTTCATTTATTCCGAGTGATAGTCTCAATGTTATTTTCCAAAACTAAAAGATTGCGATACAGTTCTAATGATGACGCACACATTTTGACATTTTCGATGGTCGTGCATCTTTTGCAAATTATGCTATCCATAAAATTGTATGAGTTGGCTTTCTTTTAATTTATTTGCCATTCATGTCGCACTGCCATGCGGTTGGTTACGTTGTCTTTTTATCCAACGTTGCATATTCAATTGTAATCACAGAACCATCGTAAAAAGACTACTTTGGTTTTACCGCTACAAAACGAATATCAAATCTCTAATGCAATGTTTTTTTATGTCATTGTCGATGAATGTAAAATTTGGACATCTTGAAATTATCACAGTATGTGGTCGGATGTAACCAGTAGTGTGGTATGTCGACCACTCACCGGTGACGTCACCAAGTGAACGTCGGCACTTATGGTGTAACAACTGGTTAGGGATAGCGATGGACCAATTTATGGATTTGAACCTCGTTGTATGCTTGGATGATTACGATGAGAGCCCGATCACGCAACGCTCAAAGAAAACTGCCGTGCGCGGACGAAGGTTACCTTCCAAGGTCAACTATAGAAAACAAGGTCTCGCAACGTTTTGAAAATTCTTCACATTAGATGTTATGGCGCGTCATTTAGGAATGAGGTCGCATACGAGTGAGCGTCCGAGGCGTCCACCAAGTCGTTATAAAAACATTTAGTTTTTTCTAGAGCGTTTGTATTCTTTATTTCGGATATGGCACTCATTAGTCACAACTAATGTGGTTATGTGTAATTGTTGCGTTAATTTCACGCAGTTTGTGAATATGTGTCTCACGTTTCGCGTTAAGTGAAACGTAGTCAAAAGACTGCTTGTGGCTGGACAGGTTCAGCAGAGAGCGAAAGTGGATTTGCTACCTGGTATCAATTTTGAGAGTGCTACAGATAAACGCAGCCTCAACTTTAGACTATGATGTAAGAGTAATTGATGGATGTATACACTAAGGTATTCAATTAATAAATTCCGAAAGTAGGTACATAAGAATTTAAACTTTTAATTTCAATATTTTACTTCAGACTTGTGCCCAAAATTGGTCCCTTATAATTAGAGCCAAGACCAACACGTGAATGAGACTCAACAATCAACGCTATTTTAATGAGCGTGGAGCAACAAAAGGTCAAATGAAATTATAATTTCAAACGCATTAGCTATTGAAGTTGTTTGAACTAACGGCACCTTAATGCTTCTGTAAGCGCGCGCGCAGATTACCACTAAGATAAATTGATCACGGCGCGCCACTTTGTAGTTCTAATGAAAGTTACGAAACTCGTTTGCTACAGACAGACACTACATACCGATTACTCCCATCGATACGTTTAAGTGGCGCTTATGTAATGTTTAACTAAACAGGATAAACTTCATTCTGCCTAGAATCGCCATATTTGAATGCTGATTTGAATACACACAACATGGGTGATAACGCGGTATCACCAGCGATATCATTCGCTGTTTCGCTCCTATTTGTCTTAGCAGCGTGATGTTATCATAGCCTCTAACCTTCGTCGATAAAAAAACTATCCAAAAATATTTTTTCAATTCTTTTCAGTAGTTCCTTAGATTATCGCGTTCAAACAAACAAACGAACAAACTGCTCAGCTTAGTATTAGAAGATTAGATTAGCATGGATCGGTTACAATTACTTAACAACTGTTTGCATTATGCTATCGGCTTGTGGTCACGCGTCCGAGAACTGGGTTCCATATCAAAGTATTCTCTTGACTAGCTCTAGCGATGTGGACGGAGAAACGTTATGATCATCCACAAACATATGTTTTTCGTACCACTTGCTCAAAAAAGTGACATTCTATGCTTCAAAAATCGAACATAACGATAGTCATTTTTAATCTGTTAAAAACAGGGAGAGAATGTTGTACTGAATTTCATTCATCCTCTAGGGAGAGAATGTGATTTAAATTTGGAATACTTACCGAAATTTATACTGAACTACATCTGTGTTTACACCATTGAGTTTGTATATAAAGCATTACACATCTTTTTGAAAAAGGAATACGTATTTATTATGCAGTTCTGATTATTAAACAAAATTACGAAAACCGAAGAGGCCGTATGAGCTTGATGCCTTTGCTTTTCCGACAAAAAAAATTTAGTCTAGGAATTTGCCGCGTTTTTGTTTTCTTCAAATAAAACCTTAAGTTTATTTTATTTTTATAAATAAGTTAATGTTCTAAAAATGCGTAACGATGTTAAATCAAATGAAACGCAAGTTCCTCAGACGCAAGAACAGAGATATACTCAAATTAACTGATCGACAATAAATGAACCAAACAAAAATGTAACTCTCTCTATCAATAATTGGACCAATGTTTCGAATGTTAACTTTTACTTTTAATTGTCATTATTTTCAATAAATGCTTATCTCATATTATTATAGAGTTAATTTTTTCGCAAATGGTACGAAAAGTAGAGTATTTTCCTCGGTGATAAAGCTGTCTTAGTCTTGGGTGAACTTAAATCCCTCGCTACACTCAGGACTCGTCTTAAATCCCTCGCTTCGCTCGTGATTTAAGTTTTTAACACCCTCGCTACGCTCGGGAGTAAACCTCGAGTCCTTCGTTACGCTCGCGATTTAAATCGTCACCCGCGACAAAAGACACTGCTTTATCCCCTTGGTTAATAATCTACTATTTCCGCTCATTCAGCACCCTCCTGTCTAGTCCCTATGTATTTGAAGTGAGCGAAGCATGTATTTTGTATTCCACATATCTTTATTAGCCATCATATCAGTAATTTACTTTTGTGAGAATAAGTAAAATTTGTCACACAATCTTACCCCCTTTTTATTTTATTCTTAAATAGCTATGAATTAATATTCCAAACTGCACAGTGAAATATCTACTGGTACATAACTTTCATCATCATCTACTGAGCCTTTTCTAATTAGCAAAGTAATGGCTGCATATCTAACCGGATGCAGCTAGATATCAAATTATTTTATTAGGCGACTGCCTATCTGATCTTCATAACCCACTGATAGATAATAAGGTACTTCAAGTATATTTGTTGTAGCAATTTTTTTTATAACACACAAGCAGACCCCAAGACGGCGGTAGTTGTCAAACGGCACGTTTGGCGCCCGCCGTGGCTGAGAGCTAGACTGCTGTCTTGCGTGTTGCAGGTTCGATTCCCACCCGGAATAAATATTTGTATGACCTGCAAGTTTTTGTTTAGGTTGTTTGTGTAAGTGACTTGAAATATTTCTAAAGGCACAAGGATTTTTTCTAGCATCGTTCTGGAAAAAATCCTAGTGCGGGACAAAGTTTCGTCGAAAAAACTAAGGACTAAACTAATCTAATCAAAGGAAGAGAAGATTTCTAAACCAAGTGGATTACCTAATCAACGAAATTTTATATTCTCAATGCAGATCACGGCCGTCTGCGGCCTCGGTCACCAAGATGTTTTGAAAGGGGATTTAGTCAGAATCCACTGACACTTAAATATGTAAATTCGTATGCAGTATTGCAGATGTTAGGCCAACACTTAGCGGTTGTATGTGCGTAGATTTGATAACTATGCGACCTTAAAATGGTCGCCAAATGCCTTTTACAGCCAGATTTAACTTTCTTCGTGTTTACTATGCGTATAAGGGTCTAAGTAGTAAACTGCTTTAACTGGTCGGTCGTTTCAATTGTATGATCTTTATTTTACTAAGAGTCAACACCAAGACGCGCTTCACGCGCATGTTTCAATAGAGCGACTCAAAATCCAACTTTATATACTACACGAAAGATACACATTCCAGTATCGTCGAAGCAAATGGATTTGTGATGTGTCGTTGTCGCCTGGAGAGGCATTGAATGAACGTCTCTCGTGCGTGCAGTTTACGTATGTTAAGCATCTAAGGGGTTGTCATACGTAAGCCAATGCGAAGTGGGATTCGCTTCACGGACCTTACGGACGACTGGAGATGTATCAACATAGTACGTACGAATGTCACGTAAGTAAATTTTCCGATGCTACAGTAAATTAAGACTCGACTTGGCTAGGCACTGCAGTTCACAACGGGCCTATAATAATGGAAGCAATTGTCAGCTATTTTATAGATAATTGTGGTATGAGCTGTTTGAATATCCGATAATTAATAAAGAAAGCGACATTGAATTTTTTGTACTGAAATATCGTAAATCTTGACATTCTACATAATTCGATATGTCGAAAGAAGGTATCCTTTATGTCCTTAATTAAGATCGCCTGACTACTGACGTTTAATATATATATATACAAAAAGTTGTTCAGAACTTTTTATTGTACCTCGATTATTTAACAAAAATAACCTTTTAGTGAAGAACTAACCATACTTGCCAACAGAAAGAAAACAGGCAAAACAGGGCTGCGGCCTTTGAGGTTCCGTGAAGCAAAAAGTGTAATTGGGTTGCAAAATTCTCGGTTACAGGAAAATTTGCCCGATATTGGAATTGTCTACGATAAATCGGTAAAGGCTCGTTATAACGACTGCCATCAGGCTCAAACTGCCTAACCCTTAATAAAAAGAGCTTCACCATATGAGCTTAAAGATGAGCTTTTGCACTCCCAAAGTAATTAAATATTTCAAAGATCTGATCTTCCCCAGGCTCTGTTATCATATAGGGACCTTAGTAGACCGCTCTTAAAATTATTATTGTCATTACGGTTTCTGTATGTCTGTTGTTAAATAAATGAAGCATAGACAAACTCCTCGCATAAAATTATATTATTATGTAACGGTTATTGTAATGTTTGGCTTTATCGTGATATAAATTCTAAATGAAATATTAACTTCTTGAGAAAAATATATACAAAAACGGCGGTTTTATTTATTCACATTTTATTGCTCAAGTCAAATGTCGTAAAAAGTGCCTTATCCCAGTGGCTGTCTGCTGGCATCCGATCAAATATTGGGCTAAGCAAAACACGACGAATGTTTGCGTATTAAACTTATATTGAACCATTCCTACTTTCAGAAATACCTACGATAAAATAAAACCAGATATCCCGGACTAAAAATATTTTTATAATCGGATTATAGTCTAACTTAATTAGAAAAAATCGGATTGCTCCGACGGTATCTGTTCTACCTCCGGTAATAGGAATTAATTTTCATTCCCTTGTTCAGGGAATATTACAGTTTTTTAATAACCTGAAAATTTAGATTTTTAATAGCGGATTTTGATTTTGTTGTCCACGGATTCTTCAGCCAAGATAATCAGCTACCTTTACCAACAAAATGTTGAATTAAACAATTACAGAAAGCAACTATTATTACACCATATAAAGAGCTGAAAGACAAAAATTTTGACCTTTTGCTTTAGTGAAACAAACATTTTATTTATAGCTACTATTTTTACAACGCCGTTCCTTCTGACGACACGGTTGATGCAGTGGCTGAGGGCTCAACTGCTGCACAGCGAGTCGCGGGTTCGATCCCTACACGGAACAAATATTTTATGATCTGCAAGAAGTCGTTCCGGGTCTGGGTGTTTGTGTATGTGAGTTTCTATAAATAATAATAATAATAATAATAATAATAATAAAAAATATTCCACAACTATCACACAACGCCATCTAGTCCCAAGCTAAGCAGAGCTTGTGTTATGGGTACTAGAAAAATGATAAACATACTTATATATTTCGAAATACATACATATTATAGATAAATTATATCTATGTTTGTAAACGCACCCATGATACAGGAAGAAATTCATAGTGTGGGGCAAAGTTTTAAAAACCTAATTAAAACAGTTTTGACATAAAACTTTAACTGTATTTTCATCGATGGATGTTAAATGAAGGTGGCGTGTGAATTTCACATAAAAGTATTTATTAACAAATTTTTTTTTTACTTGTATTTTATCTTTTTATTTATTTACTAATTACTCGTACTTAAGTAGCACTATATTAAGAAATTAAGGCGACAATATATGCCAGTGACCTTAATCAAGTTCCAGGAGCCTGAGCGGACACTCATTGCGGCACACAGTAGACAATGCACTAACCAAACCATAATTTCGTAATGTCATAAACATAGACACGTTTAAAAATGTAGCTACTGGTACTGACTGAAGGTTTTAAGGAAAAGAGCAAAAATATGTCTCTGCTGGCTGCTTTCTCTTAGCTGCCACAGTTTATTGAAATTATTGATAATTGACGTTTGAAAAACAGTGTCTTTGGCCTTTCTTGCTTCTCCTTCTCCAAAGAGATTTACGCTTTGGAATGGGCACCTACAGTTCTTTCACAGTTATTATGTTTTGACTGGGACTGAAGATATAAAAATTTTATCTTTTGATAATTCAAAAGTGCCTGTAAGGCCTACTTGAAATAAATGCTTTGATTTTGCTGGGATTAAAATGGTTTTATTTATATTGTTCGCAGATAGGCTCACTTATTTTATTCAAAATATACTTTTGTGAATTAATAAACTCATGTTTTTTCCCTTTTTTTTTCTTGGTAATCATCAAATAAGTCCTCCCACCCAGGGCAGGGCGGGAGGGACTGTCAGACTTGACTGACTAAACCACCTACTCCACGGTGTCCTTCAATAGCCCTTTACGTACCGGTAATTCGTACAGTCCCGCAACCCCATGTCTTTTTCCCTGAGGCAGATGGTAAATGCCACATATCTTCGAGTTTTTTTTTCTAGGACTTTTCCTCCTACCCTGGGATCTGGAGGCGACTGCCCTCCAGCGCGTCTATGAGAGGCGCGAGGCGGCACAGCACCGGGACGAATCCCGCTGTCCGGCCATGGACCATGCCCGGGTCGACGGCGCGTTGTGTTCCACGTGCGCCTCAAAGAGTGTCAGCAGAGTGACGGGGCGCCCCTCTAGAGGGCCAAAGCCTGCCGGGGTCGCGGGACTTTACGAATTACCGTGACTCCGGAACGTAAAGGGCTATTGAAGTTCACCGTGGATTTTAGTCAGTGCGAGTCTGACAGTCCCTCCCGCTCTGCCCTGGGTGGGAGGACTCATTTGATGATTTTACCACGTAAAAAAAAGGACTTCCTCACCATATTTTCCTTCACCGTGTTGAGAGCAGTGGCGATTAAATAAATTACACAAAGTAATATAAGTTGGGGCTGATACCACTGGCCACTAATGCTCAGTTAGATTTAAATCCTATATAATAGGGGGCGAACTTATTACCATTAACCGGACACAAATTCGGACACAACATAATCTAATAATAGAAGTACCCAAATGATGGCCGTCCGGTCTCGGTAGCAACTGCTAATCCTAATCCGACGAGAATCCTTACTGGCAGGCTTGTATATTTTTAGGACGAGTTTTTTATTAAGCAGATAAACTAACAATTATATGAAGTGATTAACATTTTTAATCATTTTTTTAAATTGTAAAACAGTTTAACTACCTAATTGTTAGTTAAATCACTGATCAAAGAACTGGCCTTTAGTGCTGTATTTAAATAAAAGCGTAGCAGGTAATGTTTTTTATATTTATATATATTTTTATTATTACATTATTTTAAACTTTACTGATGAAACAGATCAATCTAAACATTTTTGTTTTTGATTGTTTTAACGAAAGCTGCTTTTTACTTGCTATAAACTAAGTTAGCTTATCTCTACAAATTCAACGTAAACAGTCATTACATTTTTATTTTATCCGTTTCAGATCAACTTGAATGGAAAGTTTATTTTATGGCATCGCTCCGACCGGCCATTAAAATAAGTAGAATTATCACTCAAAAGTTTCGAACGAGAGCGTTGGAACATTAGTCTGAATTCAACTTTTTATCGTACAAGATTGTGAAAAGTGTCAAATACTTTGTGTGGTGGTATATTATTCACTTTTTTTGTTTGTAAATAGTAAGAATAAATTGAATAGGCTAGTCCAGCATCAATAAATTGCAAATCTAATTAGGCAGAAACAGAAAATACGGGTCATATATGTTTTGATAATCTAAGTGACGAAATTATTCGTTTTTTTTGGCACACAAGTTTAATAGCACGGACAGAGCACTGCCATGTTAGAGCAAACGAGAGCTGGAGTGGAGACCACGTATCACTATCCCATCTAAACGGCTTGAATTTGTTGATAAACATACGAACTACACAAAGGCAGACTTTGTGTAGTTTGTTGTTGCCGACATGTCTGGCTTTAATATGCTAAAGGCAGACATGTTGGCAGCATGTCAGCTGTACGCTTACGAAACTTATATCTATCATGTAAACTATTATATACAGAAACCTGGCAGCAACCTTCACAGTTCTCAACCTCTATATAAATTTGCCTAGTGTCTGGTGGGCTACTCCATCTAGGCACCTTTTTATGAAGGTGGAGGAACTTTGTGCCCTGTTCCTCATTGTCCCGAATGTCCGGGAAGGACTGAATGCGGACAGTGCGGAGGTGTTGTGATACTGCCCAGGAAGAGGCGGGCTGTATGGCTGTGGGCTGACAATAAGCTGAATTGGCTGAGCAATTGGACTGCTGCGCTGTGTGTCGCGGGTTCGATCCCCGAACGAAACAAATATTTGTATGATATGCAAGTAGTTGTTCTGGGTCTGGGTATTTGTGTATGTGTGTTTCTATGTTTGAAACGCACCCACGATGTAGGAGAAATTCCTAGTGTGGGACAAAGTTAAAAAAAAATCTATATTGGGGTCTGCTTTCTTTTCGAACTAGATGCAGCTAAATATCTGTATTTTACAAGGAGCGACTGCCTATCGGACCTGCACAACCCAGTAACTGGGTAATGCGATGCCCCAATGGTAAGACTGATTGACTGATGACTCGCTATGACAGATGGTTGGACCCATCCACAGACCAACCTCGGCAAGCGCGGATTAACTCGATAGATCGCCGTGCGGCTGTAATTATTAAGCCACAAGCTCCTCTCAATAATTCATTGATCGATTGATCGCATGAATCCGTGACATTTAATAGAACCTATAAAATTATAACATGAGAGAGCGGAACTTAAAATGATATGTGGCAAGTCCGTCTCATCGGAGACATTGCGCCCTAGAAATTAAGTAACACTCGAAAAACAACATTTCTGTTTATACTTTATAGTTAGGAGTCGTAATCATTAATCATCGTTAACTGTTAGATAAGTTTTGTGGAATTTTCTATGGAATAGATGGTTATTTTATTATAACTTGTTTAGTATGTGATTGGAATTAATAGAAACCACTCTTTTTTATCAACTTTATTTTCAGATTACGGGTTCGATTTACTTTCGTCATCAATGCTCTCAAAACGGTGAAGGTAAACATCATTCCTAGACCAAACATGTAATTAGGTATATTATATCTTCATATAATATCTTTGATTTTTAGAGGAGAATTTCCAGAATTATTATTAAATATTAAAAAATAACTTTCAGAACTTTGACTTTAATAGTTGCTGCGATTCATTTCAACTGAAAAAGGGTTTGTTTATGTAATTTCAAGAGAGTATTATAATCCGATTAGGGTGGATTTAATATGGCGCTTAATGAAATAATCTAAACCTTTAAACCTATCAACGTTATACTCGAAAAGCTCTTTGTTGGAACATTTGCTTGTGGGCGAAATTCTTACAGCAAGAAAAGATTAATGTGCATAGGAAGCCACTTTAACAAACGGACAGGGGACAAAACAATATGAAAAATGAGGGTCGTTATAATAATTACGTGCTGCATAGAAAATCAGTCTTGTATTATAATTAGTTAGTATGCAGGTGTCATTTGGGTAATGTTGAACGTCTGCATATTTGATGAGTGCAGGAGCTCGATGAAGAAATAGTTCATTTTATAGCACCTCTACTTTATGCAGGGTTTTACGAGTATCTGCACCGCAATCACCGACGCCTCGCGCTCCGGTCTCAGACGAAGAAATTACTTTTGATGCATTCACTTTAAAGTTTAGAACAGGTACGCTAGATTCGTTCTCATTTTTATAGCAGCATCGGTTGAAAACAACTCATCTTTTTTTAATGAAATGAAAGCAGTAGAAAGGACAGAGTTTGCGGATCACGCGAATGAGAGGCTATGTATACAAGAGATTATCAGATGAGATTTAAGCGAATAATATTGTATGGTTAATTGATTAGCAGGTGAATGTATTGGAAAGGTCGTACCAAGGTTCGCGGCTGGCCGTCGTGGCATCGGGCCGGCTTGAGCGAGCATACGTTTGTAGCATATGACGGCGGTTAGGCAACCCGACCTCCAGCAGATAATGAGACGCGTGCGAGAAGAAAAATAATATCTAAATCATTACCTACATTGCCTACTGGTGACCCCTCGAAATAGCTATAGTTCAAGGTGGCTGTCGTTCTATATAATTGATCAAATAACTCTTTAATAACGCTGAATTTATGACAGTCAGTGCCAAACTGTAAATGCGTAATGTCAGTTTTATTGATATTATTTGTGTGGCACAAAAGCCTGCCTAAGTCCATCTCGAGTTGATTGATCTCGTTAGGGGATTTGTTTTAATTATTCGTCTATTTAAGTTGGAGAGTTGAGGTCATTTCGTAATCTGTTAAGCGCCTTAAGACTAAGGCTCGGTCACACGGTAGGCGTTGACGTAGCGACATAGATTCAAATATTATGAAGACAATATTTTAAAACTACGCATTTATTTAATTTCTTTTGCAAGTTATTCCAATATCTAGTGTTCCTTCTTTTTCCCATACATAATTAATTTAAGAATTTTGTAAACTTAGAATAGATGTGATTTGAAGCGCAAGTGCTGTAGTATGTTCCAACCTTAAGTGCCATTTTACGTTAGCTTAATTTAAATATTCAAAAAGCAATTTTATTATATTAAGCATCAAATTTACATATTACATTCTCGACTATCGCTGTGGCTGCCATTCATGTAGAGATAATATCAGACAAGAAATACAAATAATTAGAGTTAGATAGAAGATGCATCTGTTGTAGTTTTTTTTTTGGGAAAATCATCTTATGAGTCCTCCCACCCAGGGCAGAGCGGGAGGGACTTTCAGACTCGTACTGACTCAAATCCAATAGCCCTTTACGTACCGGGGTCACGGTAATTCGTGAGTTCAGATGGTCGTGGGACTCACGAATTACCGTGATTTTAGTCAGTACGAGTCTGACAGTCCCTCCCGCTCTGCTCTGTCGTAGTCTTACGGAAGTTATTAAGATAATTGAATGCCAGAATGATTCAGTTATAAACTAGTAGTTACCTACAACCGTAGTCACGTGACTGACTGAACCGAAAACGGTTGGACATGGCGCAATGGCTGAGCGATTGGACTGCTATGCAGCGTGTCGCAGGTTCGATTTCCGCACGGAACAAATATTTGAGTGACCTACAAGTAGTTGTTCCGGGTCTAGGCGTTTGTGTATGTGAGTTTATATGTTTGTAAACGCACCCCACGATGCAGGAGGAACTTCTAGTGTGGAGCAAAGTTTAAAAAAAGAGTGATCGTCGAGTTATAAATGCAGTAACAGACGTTGAAATCCATAAAAAGTGTTATAAAATGTTTATGAACCGTACAGTTTTATAATAGTGGTTCATTTATTTCACGATACAGCCTTAATTCGAGGAAGAACATATAAGTTATTCAACTCAGCTCTGATTAGGGTCAATTGACTACTATAACGAATCTATCAATTTGCTGCGATTCATCGTAGTCAAGGCCGTTTTCAAGAACAAGAAGTTCTTTGAAGCAACCAATCAGTCCGCAATTAATTAGTAGTAGTATAGTATTACGTTTTCTAATCAATTCTCGAAGGCTTCTTCAATAATAAAGCGTACTGAAGCCAAGTGAATCCGTAGACACTGTCGTAAATAAAATATAGTTGGCTTCGCCGTCGGTAATTAAATGTTGAAATCAACCTGAATAACTACCCACAAGTTTGATATTGCAGCTTTTTAATTTTCTTTAACGTGGTAAAATCATCACATGGGTCCTCCCACCCAGAGCAGAGCGGGAGGGACTGTCAGACTCGTACTGTCTAAAATTCACGGTGTCCTTCAATAGCCCTTTACGTACCGGGGTCACGGTAATTTGTGAGTACCGCGACCCCGGCAGGCTTTGGCCCCCTACAGGGGGCCCCGTCACTATGCTGACACTCCTTGAGGCGCGCGTGGAACACAATACGCCGTCGATCCGGGCATAGTCCAGCGAGTCGCCCATTACTCGCCGCTCGCATGCCCGCGCCTGTGGTGGCCGGAGATCGTCTGCCGACGTCCGTCGCCGTGGGCATCTACCACTGCGGCTGGGGTAGAGGGAGGACGTTGTCCTCTCCCTTACGCGGCCCGCCTCCTCCTTCGCGAGCATGACTGCTTCTCAGAAGGAGGCGACCGCTTCCCACTCCATCTGGCCCCACAGCATGGCCTCGACCAATGCCGGGCGCGAGAGGTCTCCGCCTATCGCCGTCGTGAGGACACGGCGGTGCTCTGCCCAAGCGGGGCAGTCCTGCTCCGTATGCTCCACCGTGTCCTGCGGACGATCCTTGCAGTGGTAACACCCAGGCGTTTCTTCCCTCCCTATCAGGCACAGGTACCTCCCGAAACTTCCGTGTCAAAGTATGATCAATTCTTGTTTAAATATGCTTGTTCTTGTGGCTTTTAAACCTTCCCCTTGTCTGAAATAATACGTACAAATGTTCATAAAACTGTTGCACTCTGAATTTCCGCGGGTTCCCGATGAGTGCGAGCTCTACTTTGCACAAGATAGTTAAAACAAATTCTGTGCTTTCTGAATGCGGGAGTATCAAGTTACTATGGCCATTTGTTACCACATTGTTTTTGCCCTGTTAGCTCGTTCGGAATGTCATGCTAAGTAGAATGGATGGCGCACAACGAGCAAAACTTTATGCTGAAACAGTGTGGAACGTTACTAAGAGAAATACACAGAAAAATAAGATTATTTAATTAATTTATTTAATTTTAAATATTACGTTTCAAAAGGGAAACTTATAATTACCAAACATCAAAACAAAGTACTTAAAAAATATTAATATACTTTCTGTCCGCGAAAGTGTGTGTGAGCATTCATCTTTATCTCGTGAATTACACGGTCATGGAAACCGATTAAAATTACACGTTTATGGTATTCGACAAGATGACAACCAATATATAATTGATGTAAACAAATTCGCCTCCAGCGAGATTACATAAATTATTTAGTTATTTACGTAAATCTGTACTAGAGTTTCGAGACAACTTTATCGTAACTATTCTCACTTAAAAGCCGTTATTGAGAAAGTAATGTATCATCGAAATAATTATCTAGTTATTATTTTATAATTATGAAAAAATGACACTGGTTTTGCGAATATAAGCACAAAGTATTTCAATTTAAGGTTTTTCTTTCATCTGACGAACGGCTTCCGTAAGGGTGAGGCAGGTACTTCGAATTCACCTGATTAAACATTAATTAATGCAATGAGTAATCAATTTCTGGATTGTAAACAAGGCGTCTTATTCAACCCCGCATTGGATCGCAGTCGATGTTCAGATACACATGGGTTATTTTATTTACATATTCAGAAATCCGTTTCAAAAGAAGCCGAGGATGCACAAAATATGGACTCATTTATTTCGTGAATCGTTCGTTATGAGTGAACGAAAATGAAACCAATTAGTTCGTTCGTTAGACCCGACGGTCATTACATATTATACTTGAACGAAACTAGCATTCATTTATAACCGGAATACTTTTAAAAACAGGTTTTATTTTAACTAGATATGGCAGAGACAGTCACTTTTTAACGTTCTCCTTTCTCTGTTACTAATATATTAAATTGTACGATGTTTCAGCATTGTTAAATAAAATAAATAAAAGGATGGTCCGCTTCCAGATAACCTACATCAAAGCTGCAATCTTTTAGAAAGGAAACATTGTTCAGGTTTTTTAAACTGACATGGTCACTTACACTATCATTAGAACTTGAAAGGGGTTTATTATTTTATTTGTTGTTTTAAGAATCGGATATTAGAAATATCCGATTCACTTCGATCACTTTTGCGAGTACCTCACGAAGAAACATGATAAATATCAAGTTTTAGTTCCTAGCCGGAAATGTCCAAACGGGTAACTGGAACGTAAAGGCCAGTTGAAGGAACATGGTGGATTTTATTCAGTACGAGTCAGACAGTCCCTTCCGATCCATCCGGGGGACTAATTTGAAGATTTTACCAATATAATACATTATTGAAGCTACATCTTCCCTAGTCTCAAAAATACATCAGTTACATTGCTGAATGGTGTTATACTGTGGAAAGCTTTGAGAAATTTATAGTGTTGATATTATGGAGGCTACATTAATTACTAGCTGTAAATGAATATGGACGATGGACTAGAGTCCAGAGCAAACATATCTCCAAATAAAAAAACCCCTCCTTCTGGGGGAGTTGAGTAAAAAGGTGGCTAGGTCAGACTGGAAGCTATATCCAGCAGTGCACTGCGATAGGCTTTGGTGATCTATTCATTGTTGTTGACTCGTGATCTCTTGCTGATAGAGTGCCCATTAACTAATTAATAGTTCTTTTAATTAAATCAATTCCATAAATCAAAGGATTCAATCCGAATTACAACCAAATTAATTCAGTAGTTTTGCATAAAAGAGACATACATAGAGACAAATTTGATACTTGTTTTCCCAAATTCTTATGACGTACAGCATTGCCATTCTATCTCTAGTCCATCAAGAATAGACGAAGTTATTTCATCGTTATTTCTATACAATTCCATTGTTTTTGCACAAGTGTGACACGATACGTACGGTCAACAGCAAAAGTAGATGATCAAAATCAGAAACTCAATACTAATGAACGGAGTTCGCGTTATACGAGTAACTGTGTTGATGAACTAATAGTAAATGAGCGAAATAAACTTTTTGAGCCAATCAAGTTTCTTTCGCTTCACTCAGTTCGGGAGTGACACATATTTTTTTTTTTAATCGTTGCCTCACGCTAGGAATTTCTCCTGTATCGTGGGTGCGTTTACAAACATAGAAACTCACATACACAAATACCCAGACCTGGAACAACTACTTGCAGATCATACAAATATTTGTTCCGTGCGAAGATAGAACCCGCGACACATAGCGCAGGAGTCCAATTTCTCAGCCACTGCGCCAAACGTGCCGTCTACATACATTTGACGATTAATCAATGAAAAATACTGTCTGTGGAAATGTGTTTTATTTACCCCGCGTAAAGGAATTCCTTAATGTTTACCACGATATGCTTTTGTCTTGCCGTAGTGCAATTACAGTCTACATTCCATTAATTAAGTACAATAAAATCTTTACTAATTCAATGTACATTGTAAGCAACATTGGCACGCAAGCTCCACTGAATTTCATGAGTGTTCAGTGTATGTGAATGTACGTATACTCTGTTTTGCGGTTTTATCTCCCCACTTAGCACTTTGATGTTTAAATATTTTACATTTCGTGAGTACCTCTAACGGAAATTTTATTGCAAATTAAATGAATATGTTGGGCAAAGACAACATGTTTTTTTTTTACCGTGGGGCGTAGTCATTTTTTTCATAGTAGGTATCTGCCTATTTATTTTCAAAATGGCGACGGAACAACAATAACAAATCTTTGACTACTGTTCAAATAACTCGCCCTTAAACCACTTGTAATCAACAACAATTAGGCGTGTGGATAACTGTATGGGAATGACATAGGATAACACACGTAAGTGGATTCCTGTGTGTAGTAATTACACCCTAACAGTATTAATTATATAGGACCGTCACATGCCGCAACCGATTAAAGGTTGGCATGACGCAGGCAGCGGTAATCCGTTTAAGATGCCTTCAAAGGAGATGGATAACGCTCTCATACAAGTTCGGTCCAGCATGAACAAAAGTAAAACCATGTAGGTCATTCATTCATTTCTTTTTAGCTCCAAAACTCGGTGATGACGACGATAAGATATTTTAGATGAGCATTTGAATATGACAGTTTGATGTTTATATCATTGCCGTATATCTGTATATATAAAAGGAGAACTGACTGACTGACATATCAACGTACAGCCGAAACTACTGGGGCTAGGAATGTAAAATTTTGCACACGGCTTCCTATTATAACGTAGGGGAGCACTAAGAAGGGGTTTTTGGAAATTTAACCTTTAAGGGGGTGAAAAGGGGGAATTAGGAAAGTACGTAACCCACGCGGACGAAGTCGCGGGCGAAGTGCTAGTCGTTACATACAGTAATGTGTGTTCATGTGTTATATTGGTCACTGTCCACCTACTGTCAGTCAAATCATCAAACATTTCTTTAGGAAAAGTAGCAGTTGTAGCAATAATAAATTAAATGTAGCTTGCCGGTTATCCATTAGGGATATGATAAATAAAATAAATAAATAAATATTCCACAACTATCACACAACGCCATCTAGTCCCAAGCTAAGCAGAGCTTGTGTTATGGGTACTAGACGACTGATAAACATACTTATATATTTCTAAATACATACCTATTATAGATAAATTACACCCAGACACAGAACAAATGATCGTGCTCATCACACAAACATATGTCCTGGGTGGGAATCGAACCCACGACCTCCGGTATAGCAGTCAGGGTCACTAACCACTAGACCAACAGGCCTGTCAAAAAACGACGTATGATAAAAACAATCCCAAGAGCTAGTACCCAAGGCAAATCAAATCGAGCAGATGTAAATTCCACGAAAGACGGAATCTGTTGGGGAAGCAGTATTTGGGTACACAACCAAAGATCGTCATCAAATACGAGAGTCAACATGAGATGTCCAATTACTTAAATTGTCAAAAAATGTCTTGACGTCCCATCGTCATAGCAACCGATAACATTCAATATAAAGCTCCTAGCTCAATTTCCTGGTCGCGGGACTGTACCAATTACTGTGACCCCAGAACGTAAAGGGCTATTGAAGGACATGCTAGGCCAAGAACTATCTATGTCAAAATTGGCATCAAGTGCCGCGCGGTGCTGGTGTAACATTGCTGTCGTGCTGCTTTGTAAGTTCACATATATTAACTGCCCCCATAAACAAAAACTATCCTAAAATGTGTACCTACTTTTTTTTACGTTTTATAATCATCACATGAGTCCTCCCACCCAGGGCAGAGCGGGAGGGACTGTCAGACTCGTACTGACTAAAATCCACGGTGTCCTTCAATAGCCATTTACGTACTGGGGTCACCGTAATTCGCGAGTCCCGCGACCCCGGCAGGCTTTGGTCCTCTACAGGGGCCCCGTCACACCTGCATACCTACTTAGTAAAAATACCCCGCTAACCTACTTAGTAAAAAATACATGCTATGTAAATAACTACTACTTTGCCAGCGATTAAAGGACTGTGAGTTAACACGATTAATTTTGTGTCTGCAGTTACTAAACTACCGTTGACTCAGCTAAATGTAATTTATGTTACTGTCCATTACTGTCTATTTGTCTAATTTTCCACAGATACACGGACATCCGAATCCAGGGGTGGAAATGGTGGGTAGTGTGAATTACACAAAATTAACTTTGACGTATCTAACAAGCGTATTAGGATCTACTATAGGTCGCTGATTTAAGTAGACAAATAGAAAGCAATCTAGAAATTGTAAGAGACAGTCTGGGCCCCTTGGAAGTACAAAATTGAGTGGGTATGTTTTTTGTTTTAAAGAAATGTTGCCCCACACTAGGATTTTCTCCTGTGTCGTGGGCGCGTTTAGAAACATATAAACTCACATACACAAACGCCCAGACCCGGAACAACTCCCGTGCGGTAATCGAACCCGCGACACGCAGTCCAATCTCTCACCCACTGCGCTTACCGTGCCGTTTATTTTCCTAATACTGCAGTTCTGTTCGAAAACCAGTGAACTTTAGCATAAAAATAGGGTATTTGACTCAATAAATCTAAGTAACTCTTCAGTTGTTACGTCTACGTTCTTTGCTACGTACACCAAAATAACTTGAAACTTTTAAAATTGTCAATACATCACAAACAAGTGCAGTTTTTGGCTGCGTCTGATGTCACATCTTTGTAAATATGCATTAATTTAATAATGAAAAAATACGTGTCCATTATTTTGCAAAACTCTAGCTGACGGACTATTTTCTTTTTCTTTATTTAAAAAAGGAAATACATTTAACTCTATACATTTATGACAATATTAAAATATGTACGGCAAGTTAACAGATCAAAATGAACCCTAACGTCTAAACTAGGGCGGCTATTTTTTTCATTTAATAATAAGTATTTAAATTTATATAAATAACTTATTAAATTTGCAATTTATTGATGGTGTCAACATGTTTATTTCTAGCACTAATTGTAATGTTATTGTACTCATTTAATACTGTTACTGTTTGCCCGTGTCATCCCACTTCTGGGACACTCATCATGATTTCTAACTATTCCGAGCCCCGCTTAATGTGAGCTACTGGTAGTTAGTTTTGTCCAGCTCATCACGACATCTTCTCGAGGCCACGAGGTCTGCTGCGCCTCCTTCCGGCTGTTTCAGGGCTCCACATACCTAGAAACGGACCGCCCCGGAACGTAAAGAGCTTTTGAAGGATACCGTGAATTTTAGTCAGTACAAGTCTGGCAGTCCCTCCTCCCGTCCCGCCCAGGATGTTCATTTTGATTTTACTAGCTAAAAAAAGGGACACCACGTCTGCGACCTACTTTCAAGAGTTTTTATTTCCCCGTCTCATTTTATTGACCTCTTAAATATATACAAAATCACGTTTATAATTTATTTAATAGGCATTATGTAACAACATCAATTTTATTGCCCAGATTATGCGTAAAAATGTAAATTTTTGAATCACAGTATACATAATTATTAGGTACCAAATATGTTGTAGGTTTATAAAGAATGGATGTACAAATATTTCGGTACAGTATAAGCGTACGGGTAATATTATCTTGCTCAAACAGAGTCACAATTTGATTATTATCTTCCAATATTTTTTCACGCGCCACTTCGCCCGCCTGAAGTACGAATTTTTCGGCACTCGATTTAATGTAGCTTTCCGTAATTAATATCGGTTAAGTAGTTTCAGAGATTATATCCGACATCTATACATATAAACTTTACCTCTTAAATGTTGGTGATATCATGTTTCTATTAAGCCTTTGTCAAACAGACTGGCGTGACGAATGCAAAGCGAGACGTTTTTATGTGTAATGTATGGAATTGTTGGAATCCAGTCACATAGAAAAGCGAAAGCGATCCGATAGCGTGACAGAACTATCGGACTGACGTCTCGCTTCGGTTCGGTATCGCTTCGGAAACGCTTCGCTTTCGCCTAACTGTTTGACAAAGGCATTAATCCGTAAACGGTATTGAATGTGAGTTTAATTGAATTTTTAAGAATACCTTTAATACCTTCATTGCAATTTTTTTTTAAACCTTGGCCAAACTATGACCTTCATGATGAGCTTAATCTATAGATAGTTACGTCTGGTAAAAAAAAGGCACGCTTAGCGCAGCAGCTGAGCGATCAATTGCTGTGCAACCGGGTTCGATCCCCGCACGGAACAAATATTTGTATAGTATTTGTTCCGGGTATGGGTGTTTGTGTACATATGAGTTTCTATGTTTGTAACGTACCCACGATACAGAAGAACATGTAGAGAAACATTTAAATAAAAATAATAAACGAAAATAATCACCTCGCAAGTCAGCCTTCCTATATTTTTCTAGGTATATTACTCTCGGGGTCGCGGGACCGTAAGAATTACCGTGACCCCGGAACGTAAAGGGCTATTGAAGGATACCGTGGATTTTAGTCAGTACGAGTCTGACAGTCCCTCCCGCTCTGCCCTGGGTGGGAGGACTCATTTGATGATTTTACCAGGATAAAACAAAGGTATGTTACTCTCACTAAGAAGACGTGGCTTCAAAAATATTCAACAAAGACTGTTGCGCCTTCGCGGCTAGTGGCTTCGCCCGCTACAACTCGAAAATATCCCACGGGAAGATAAAATCAGGATAAAAAGTGTCCTATGTGTTAATCCAGGTTATAAACAATATGTGTACAAAATTTTATCCAAATCCGTTCAGTAGTTTTTGCGTGAAAGAGTAACAAACATGCATCTATCCATCCAAACAAACTTTCACGTTTATAAGTAAGAAATAAGATAATTGTAAACTAAAATATTTGTTTACTCAGCACCACTACTGAAGAGATATCGGATATTTGAATATTACTTATAACAACACATGTAATATTACTGATAACCTACGTTTAATACATTTAAAAAATGTATTTTACGGACATTAACTTTATGAGCATGAACGGAATTCTTTCAGAATTTCTGTTATGGATCTTTTTAGTCTGAACGCTGCTGGCTTAACAATTTATTACATCTGAACTAATATTATAAATGCGAAAGTAACTCTGTCTGTCTGTCTTTTCTTCACGCCTAAACCACTGAACCGATTTGTGTGAAATTTGGTACAGACATAGTTTGGAACTTGAGAAAGGACATAGGATTCAACGGTGGGGATTAAGGTTTTTATTACAGTCATTTCATTTTTGAAGAGATCCCGCGAGATTGGAAAGTATGGGGGTAAAACCATAAATCTGCCGGAATTCACTATTCCACGCGAACGAAGTTGCGAAAAGCTAGTAACATGTTTATTCTGAATTATCTGATAGGAATATTAAAGGTCATCGAATAATCTATAATCTATCATAGCGAGTTTCTTCCGTGACTTGATAAGCACCCCTTTCCCACGATGAGGTATCATATCACCCATTTATTGGGTTATTGGGTTGTGGACAGATAAGCAGTCGCTCCACGTAAAATACTGATATTCAGCTGCATCTGTTTCGACTGGGATCTAACCCCAACATAGTTAGGAACAAAAGATGATGACTGATATTATCTGGCACTAAGTGAATGGGTGACAATGATATTCACATAAAACGCGAAGTTGCGAAGTACTGATCCTGGTCTATTACCTAATTTGGGAGAATAGCCCAAACCTGTGCTCAAAAGGAATACAGGGATAATGTAATTACCAATTTATATCTGGGTCAGTAACACACTCTTAATAAAATTAATGTAACTAGGTTCGAATGCGTAACACAAAGTTAAAGCAATGAAACGAATCAATTTGGTCCTTCGTGGGTTTTTATTACGCTGATCTGCTTCCGAGCTATTATGCAATTGGCGGACGATAAAATATAATTAGATTAGATTTTGATCTTTTCGTCAAACTCCGGCGAAAACTTCTTTTTTTTTTTATCGTGGTAAAATCATCAAATGAGTCCTCCCACCCAGGGCAGAGCGGGAGGGACTGTCAGACTCGCACTGACTAAAATCCACGGTGTCCTTCAATAGCTCTTTACGTTCCGGGGTCACGGTAATTCGTACAGTCCCGCGACCCCGGCAGGCTTTGGCCCTCTAGAGGGGGCCCCGTCACTTTGCTGACACTGTTTGAGGCGAAAACTTCTAATGGAAAGAATGAAAAATAAATATTTTATTTAGTTTTTAAAAATGGAGATACCGAAGCTAATCAAACGCAAAACATTTGACACCGCGTCTGGAAATCAACAATCTATAAATTATGTTTTCGTTTGACTTAAAATAATGGTATTATTTTCTTTATTGTGTATTAAATTCTTATACTCGTATTTCTTGGTAACGTGACATAAATTGCCAATTTCTATCTCTTCGTTTGAAGACAAAGCAAAATTGATTTTGAAAGAAATATCGTCATGTATGTGTATGTCTTTGGAAAGGTAGTGAACCCAAAAAAATCTAACTAAAAATAAAAAAAATCACATACGAATATAAATTGGGTAGATATGAAAAATATTTTGCTCAAGAAATAAAAAATTATAGAGTTTGATTTTTCAATCCATGTCAATTTCGTGAAACTGTAAAAATATAGTCTTTCGTTTATTTTTTTCCCCGTAAAGAGAACAGTAATAAAATGCCAGTTGCAGTTCTACCGGGCTTTCAGTATTTTTTTGTTACTATGTTTTTATTATATAGCTATGCGAAAAAATACCAAACAATTTATTCTGGTATGTTTTCGCATGTAAGCATCGCATGAAAAACTACTTGAATTTGTTTGGAATCGAGTACTGAATTTTTAATTGAATGTTTTTAATTGAGTTATATTATTTTAATATTTTAAAGGACCAGTGACCAGATTACACGTCAAGATAGTGAAGCTAAGATCGGAACGAGCTGGATTTAGTAAACGATCAGTGGTCTATACTAGTTCATTGTACTGTTACTTTTAGTCATCCATAAGTTATTTAATTTCGTCATACTCGAAGGTACTACGCCAGAACAATTATACAGAAATGTGGTTGTTCTCTTGTTCAAAAAGGATGACAACATCTTGTTGAAGAATTATAGACCAATCTCACTTCTGGGCTATGTATGACAAGTTGTTCTTGAAAGTTATCACGAACCGGGCTTGACTTACGGCTGATGATGATGATGATCTTCTATATGAGCCTTAGTTCAAAAAACTGGGAGTCTCAAGGTCTTTGTCTAGTTTTGGGACACTGCAAGAAAACAGTATTAAAAAGGAACAGATTATAAAGAACATTTACTGCACTCAATAGGTACGCTCGGTCGAATAAATCGTTTGAACTTGATAAAAAAAATCTAGACAGTTAATCCAGTTCAGTTTCAACATCAATGCAGTTTGTAGGTATTATTACATTGTGTTTTAAGCTCTACTTCATAATTGAACTTTCTAAAATATTACACTTGTGTTCGTTTTAAAAAAAAGTTAAAGATAACTTTTAAAAATATATCATTATTACTTTTTTCTTAACGTATCTAAAATGTAGTTTTTTTTTTATTATTATTATTAAAACGTTACCCCGCACTATGTATTGTCCTGGGTGCTTTTAAACATTTTAATTGTTAGACACAAACAGCCAGACGCGGAACAAAAATATCCATAGAACAAACATTTTTTAATTCGTGCGGGAATTGAACTCGCCCAACTGTGATTTTGCGGGTTCTATGAGAAACATAGCCATGTAAATTATACAACGGGCACTGATATAAAGTTAGGCGGTATATCGCCCCTGGCAGGGTCGAGGAACTGTTTAAAAAGGTAACCGCGACCCTGGAACGTAAAAGGCAATTGAAGAAACACGGTGGATTTTAGTCAGCACGAGTCTGATAGTCTATTCCACTCTACACAGGGCAGGACGACTCATTAATTGATAATTTTACAATAAAAATGGCTACACACCGTGACTTTTCAGTCGTCTTACAACGGCAGCCCAGTTCATGTATCCAATGACTAGTAAATATTCATAATAAAAAAATAGGTTTTTATGACATTTGTATAATTTTTAAATAATAATAGTATTAGTACTAGCTGCTGCCCGCGACGTCGTCGGTGTGAATGCGTTGAAGAAATAAAGGTTCACTGCTCGTTCCCAGTAGGTGATAGCGTGATAATATGTAGCCTATATATTGACGCGACTTCTTAATAATATTCGTGCCAAATTTGAAGTAAATCCATGCAGTACTTTTTGAGTTTATCCCGGACATTCAAACAGATAAAAATACTTAAAACTATATTTTTGGCTTCGGTATCGATTGTAGATCACACACCAAGTATTCTTTTAAAAAATATTCAATGTACCAGTTTCGATTTTTCTACCATCCTAACTAATATTATAAATGCGAAAGTAACTCTGTCTGTCTGTCTGTCTGTCTTTCTGTCTGTCTGTCTGTCTGTCTGTCTGTCTGTCTGTCTGTCTGTCTTTTCTTCACGCTTAAACTACTGAACCGATTTGTATGAAATTTGGTACAGACATAGTTTGGAACTTGAGAAAGGACATAGGATAGTTTTTATTACAAAAAAATAAAAATAAAAAATAAGATTTATGAAATGCTCTAACGGAGTATAGATAATTCCTTAAACTCTCAATAGATGGCGGTGATCGTTCAATGGTGTCGATCGTTACACGAGGTGTCACTATGGATTGATAGATGGCGTTGGAACCAAAATTGTACTTATTGTCGGTTGTATGATAGTTTATGTGGACTGGTCCTGTTTCGTAAATTTTAAATTGTTCCGTTGTATAATTGGTGTTCCTGTGATGCTTATGAGAAACTATATAACTAGATCCACCAAGACTATATAACGGCATACGGTTACAAATAACCTATTTAGGACGGAATGTCATTAAAGCCGTTATTATGACTGGGATGGCAAAAGGCGAAACTTTTATTATTCCCCGTATTCCCATCATTCCAACTGATTTGCCATTCCAATTCAAAAGAGTTCAGTTTCCGCTGTAAACTGCGTTTGCAATGACCATAAATAAAGCCCAAGGACAAACGCTAAAAGTTGCGGGAGTACATCTTCAAAAAGACACTCTTGAGCACGCAACGTAGAGTTGTCCATGCAACTCTACGTTGCGTGCTCAAGAGTGTCGAAACCACAAAACCTTTATATTTTTGCAAAGGATGGCTAAACTAAAAACGTGGTAAACAGAAATGTCTTGGTGTAAGAAACTTTCATAATCTCTAAAACCTAAAATAATAGAAAATTTGTCAAGGGAGAAACAGTATTTTTTCCTTTTGGACTGAAATGTCAAATCAGTAGAATGATGAGAAAATAAGGGAAAAATAACATTTTCGCCTTTTTCGATCGGCAAAACGGCTTTAATGCCCTAAATGAGTATACATCGAGAGAGCTCATTATGTTGATTTTTGAAGAGTTCCCTAGAATATCCCGCGAGATCGGGAACTATGTGGGTAAAACCAAAAATCTGCTGGAAGTCACTATTCCACGCGAACGAAGTCGCGGGCAAAAGCTAGTTTTATTATATTACTAGCTTCCGCCCGCGACTCCGTCCGCGCGGATGTCGGTCTTCGCGTGCATTCCAGGATAAAAAGTATCCCATTTTATGCCCAGGATAATAAGGTATAATTATACCAAGTTTCATCGAAATCGAACCGTTAGTTTTCACGTGATGCCTGCATATACAGACAGACAGACAGACAAAAAATTTTTTAATCACATATTTGGGTTTGGTATCGATCCAGCAACACCCCCCGCTATTTATTTTTTCAATATTTTCAATGTACAGATTTGACCCTTCTACAGATTTATTATATGTATAGATGTAGATTACGACGCAAGACGTAGTTAGAAACACCTTTGTGTCATAAAAAATGAATATGGAATGATCTGCTCGACTCGTGCGCTGGCTATATACTCTACCGTTTGATACGCAAACATTTTTAACAGGGTGTTACATATTTCTTATGTAACTATTTATTAATGATAAAAAAATAATAATCGCGCCTTTTTGAGTCTTCCCACCAAGGCCGTAACGGGAGGGACTGTCAGACTCGTACTGATGTCGTATACATTGAGTGGACCACTTTTGTAAGACGACTAAACATTCACCGTGTATATAAAGCAATATGTGTAGGTACTGCTTCCAGGAATTATATAAAATGACTGCAACCATCCCCTGGGACACGTGACAGAAAATACTAATTCTTACTCTAAAATCCCTCTAGTATAATTTAGCCCATTCCAGTACAGTAAAAAGCTTTTCATCTGCTTAATATCTAATTTGAAAAGCAATTTATTATTTTGCACACACGTTTAGGTCAACACTGAGAATATTTCGCTCGCCTCTCGTTAAATTTTAAAGCAATGACGTAATTAAAATGAAACTGTTAACCGGAAAAATTAAGGGAAATTCTTTTTATACAACTTTTTGGATGAAAATAGCTTTTTAGATTAACATTTTAACTCACCGTTTACTGACGCAAATTTTAATTTCTAAAAGGGTTGCAATGGCGTAAACTGTTTTTCAGGAACTTTGGTGTATTCGATTTTATGGGTTTTTCCTGTAAAGCATATTCCTTGTTTGAACAAAAAAGGTGATAATAAAATATTAAGCAAGTGATGGTACTTAACATTTTAATGCGAATTGTAAGGTATGTAATATTATATCTAGTTTCTTTTTTAATCAGATCAGGGCTGTAAAACAATTAAGTACTAAATTTGGAATGGCTAACTTCCGGTCATAAAAAACAACGTCATGGCATTTAAAAGACATTAATTAATTTAAAATATTTTTCAATGTTGCTTTCCATTGTTTTATTAAGCCAGGACCATTAAGGGTTTACTTAGGTTGAGGTTTTAAAAAATCTTTTACTAAGGTCATTTTCGTTTTTAATTGCCATTACTATTCGAAGCACTACATTCAATTATTTGTTATAGTTATAGATTTACTATCTGGAATTAAAGTTTTGTAATAATTCCCTATTCTCATAACCCAATTCACAACATTAATCAAATGGTATCATCCCTTTTCAAATGTCAAAACCAGGAGACAACACATTGACCCTGTGCTGAAGAACAATTCCAATGTCGTAGCGTCACGGAACTTTAAGTGCCACTGTGCCATCTATTTACTGTACCTAAATCTGTTAGTACAAACTTTGCATACTGGAAATGGTAACAAAGCAAAAGCGTCACATTTTCCGCGTCCCACGTTGGTTATTGTTTCAACTGAATACTTGTAGTTCAGCATTTGCAGTTCAAACAAAGTAATTCACCGAGGGCTTTCCGCTTGCCGCCAACCGGGGAAATCTGTTTGCTATGAAATTAACAACAAAGAAGTTTTATGATTCAATTTTGTTATTTCTACGCTATCTTGGCCGCCAACGAAGATGAAAACACGCGACACCTATAGTCCGACAATGTACTCGTATCTAGTATCCAGCCACATCTTTAATATATTTTCTCTAACGCTGATTAAAATCTTTGACTGCAACTTAAATTTCCGACGGGTTATACAACCGACCAGGTGAGATAGAATTTCAGACGGCTGATGCATTATACGGAAACCAACATAGATATTGATTACAAAAAAAATCGATCCTGTTGTACGGGCGAGGCGTCCGAGCCAAAGTAGGCTGTAGTGGATATGTAAGTCGAGCAAGACGATGTGTGCAGGCGAGCGGTGGTCGCTAAGGCAGCGTATCGAATGCGCCCGCGCCGGCCGTGGACCTCGACGAAAAGAAAGGACCGTATACTTGTTAAATAATGACGATAGTTGCATGTTACCGAGTGAAATGCTCGCAGGGATGGAGTGTTCTGACGAGATGAGCACCTTAGTATTTAAGAGCGGGTCGGCATGGCGAATGTCATCAGTTAACACAAGCTCACAGCCACAAGAACATCTCCAAAAAGCGGAGTTGTTCTAATCAGTCACAGAACTTGACTTCGTAGTAAAGGTCTTTAACGCTCGGAGCCGCCGCACACAAGCACAATATGCGCGCTTTTATGGTAAGCAGCTCGCGCCATATTTTCTTCTATCATTAATTTTATTTACTGTTTGGCACATGCGATCGATAATTAACTTGAAATAATATTTTTTATTTATTAAATCCAGTGTTCCTAATGTGACATTTCATACAGAGTAGCATTTCAGGATGTTTGGAACTGAAGTGAAGTGTTCAGTGATTGGACTATCGCAGTGTGCCAAATAGTGAAAATGTACTTCAGTGTCGTTGAAGTGAAATAGTGGATCAAAACTAATTAGTGTTTGTGACTTATTGCCAGTTAAATGACGGAAAAAAAATATAATTCAACAATAGTTGGTGCATAACGCAATGAGTAGTGATGATATTATTAATTTAAAAAAACAAACTCATAACTAAAATTGGAGCTTTGTTTCTAAAAACTGTTGGTTCAAAAAATATAAATGGGAGCATAGTTACATTTCGGGTTTTTTAGTTATGCAATGACAGTCACAATAAAATCTCGGAAGACGAGGGAGCAATGTGGATAAACTGTGCCTAATGATACATTTGGGGCAATAGTTCGTTTCACCCATATCAGCATGATTCATGAGCTGCGGGCAGCGCGAGTCTCGAATATGTGGTTCGCATTTGTTACTCAAGCTCATGAAAGGACCACTCGATCGTTATTCACTTCGGGTGCGATCTCCATTTCACTAAGTCCATTTCCACCGCGGGGCACTCTTTAAATGTGCGCAATAAACGTAACTCGTCCATCTGTATTCCGCAAACCTAACACATTCAGAAATCAACTACTGCCAAAATTCCCCATGTCCCTCTTGCATAATACGAATTATTTCAACTTGTTTACGACTACCGTGTACGAAAACTTACGTTACATCACATTTTGAACAGTTTCTTCAGAATAATCACTTTCACATCTGTTATATTTATTACAAAACTTGAATTGATAATCTAATAGGTTGATAATGCTTTGCGAATTGATAATGCTGCGCGTTTGTTTTGTAGTACAGTATAACTGTGTTAGTTAACTAGTGAGTGGTGTGACTGTTACTTAGTTCTCAACATCTTTCGCACTGTCTTGACTAATGTGATGTTTTTACATCATTTTATTTGCTAACCCTAATGGTGATGCTTATTGATTTAAGCCACCGATGGAAACTTGTAAGTTTCTATCAATAAGATGTTGTTCATATTATAGTATTAGGTTTAGTCAGTTTACACTTCCGTTGGTTTTCATGTGTTGGAAATGATATTTTGAGCGGAGTCCTCACCCGGAACCGCGTAAACCTTTCGTGTATCGGACACGACCGCCTTTTCATACGAATACCAATATAAGAAGCTTGGTTAGCTGCCTTGTTCTCATCCAATCGTGGCTACATGTCACTAGCTGTAAATGTTAAATTGGATCCTATTGTTCAAAATATTTGTTGTTTGTTACAGGTACTCGCCTGCGTGGCGCTGGCTTATGGCCGCCCCGAACCCCCGGTAGGCTACAGCTACTCGGCTCCCAGCTCGGGTGGACATAGGACCGTGTCCGTCGGAGGAGGACACTCCAGCGGTGGCTCCTTTGGCGGCGGCCATTCAGGAGGCGGTCTGTCCTTCGGTGGCGGCCACTCTGGTGGCGGACTCTCTTTCGGCGGTGGACAGTCTTCTGGAGGACTCTCATTCGGAGGTGGAAGCATCGGAGGCGGTAGCATCGGAGGCGGTAGCATCGGAGGTGGAAGCTTCGGAGGCGGAAGCTTCGGAGGCGGAAGCTTCGGAGGCGGAAGCATTGGAGGTGGATTCGGAGGAGATGATGGTGGATTCGGCGGCGGTGCTCTAGTTCAGAAACACATCTACGTCCACGTACCACCCCCAGAACCCGTTGAGCAGAGACAGCCCCGTATCCCGGAAGTCGCTCCTCCCCAGAAGCACTACAAGATTATCTTCATTAAGGCCCCGACTCCTCCCACCCCAACTGCCCCCATCATTCCCGTCCAGCCCCAGAACGAAGAGAAGACCCTCGTCTACGTGCTCGTCAAGAAACCCGAAGAACAGCCCGACATCGTCATCCCCACTGCCGCTCCCACTCAGCCCTCAAAACCAGAGGTTTACTTCATCAAGTACCAGACCCAGAAGGATGGCGGTATCGGCGGTGGTATCGGCGGTGGTATCGGTGGTGGTATTGGCGGTGGTTCCATCGGCGGCGGCATCGGTGGTGGTTCCATCGGCGGCGGCATTGGCGGTGGTTCCATTGGCGGCGGCATCGGCGGCGGTGACTTCAGCGGCATCTCTATTAACAGCGGCTCTGGCTCTGGCATCGGCGGCGGTGCTGGCGGTCACGGTGGAATCGAAATCAACGGCGACTTCGGCGGTGACGACAGTGGTTCCGACGGTCACAGCGGAGCTACTAGCTCCCAGTACGGACCCCCCGGACATGTGGCGGGACCTCTTCACTAAACGAAGCATAGCTCGGGTGGTAGGATAATAAGTGGAGTTATTTATTGCTAAGCGAAAATTATGCCAGTCTTCAATGTAACGCGAAAGCGATCGCGGGTTGTTTCCGTGATCGAGAATGTTCAAAAGGATCCTACCACCGTGCTGTAGCTCGTGGCTGGACGCCCTGCACACAGTCACCTGCACTGCGTTCGCCCGCGAGCTTCCTACGACATAACACGATTCATCGATTATCTCATCATCGCCACTCATTTACTTGTTATTAGTGCACAGTGTTAATGTTGTTCGAAAGAGGCATTTTACTGCGACTGTTATGTTATGTATTATAATATAGCTTTTTTTATTTTTTATAATAAAAACCAAAATGTGATGCTTAAATCTGTGTGTTGGTATCTGTTGGGGAGTGGGAATCCAAAATGGACGATTGCATCACATCCGAAAGTAGTGGTGAAAGGTAGCCCGGCGAGTGAGGGCGTTGCGGTGGCGAGCTCGGGTCTGCTTGGGTCCTTTCTCGGGCTCGCTACGATTAGTTTCAACATAAAATCGAAAATTGAACAATCGGAGAGGTGTTACATAACACGCAACTAGTTCTGGCGGCGAGCGGCGGCTCACGTATGCTCGCCGGCCCGACACGCTCTCATTAAACGACCGCCTTAATGGATCATACGTGTAATAATACTTTCATATAATTTAGTGGATCTCGGAGCGGTTACGTTAACTATGCCTTTCTTCACACCGCTGGACCATCAATATTTTTATAGATTAGGGAATTCAAACTTTTATGATTTCATACCCATAATGTGAACGTGAAATGAGTTTTAACTTTTTAAAAAATTTTTTTAGAAAAGGTCGAAAGAGTTTTGGAATGACTATGATTTGTTCGTTGTAGAGGTGTATAGTTCCATTAATCACTGGCTGTGGTTGGCAACAGGTATGCTATAGCGATCATGAGCTTTCAAGTAGTTTGTGAACTTGACTTTGAGCCATAACTTTAATTAAAAATATTTTATAAGCTGAAATATTTTATCTACAGCTGTAAACAAAATCATAAAAAATAGATTCAATTTCTTAACAAAATCGCCAAGTGAAATCAATGTTCAAAACATATTATAGACTGGCTCATATACTTGACTCATAGTCTAGACTGGAAGGAAAACCCTCTATCACTACAAGTCAAACAAACTTATAGAAGAACTTGATAAATTAGTTGAAGCGCATCGTTTGTCTTTATATACTGCCACCAAAAGCCACGAATTACTAACTGAGTCCACATGTGGCCAAACTTAGCGTAAACTAAAAGGGAAAACAAATAAATAGGGTAAAACAGTACAGCCTACACACATTGAGAATTTCTCAACTTTATTCCTCTTTCCGAATATAGTATTTACCCGGCATTTGAGCGCCGAGGGCTTTGCTACCTCCGAACAATAGTCGATATTTACGCAGGGATCGCAATAAACTTCTGGCTACCTTTCCCTGGCCAGCAAGAAATGACATTTTGTATTGGCAACGTGCCCAAAAAGTTACGCCCGGAGGATGTGGTTTGCTAACTCGCTCGATACTCACCGAAGAGCCTTTCCACCAGAGATGTGCTATGTAGCTGTGCTGCGAAAATGAAAAAGCTGAGCTACGAAACTGTGTGACCGTTTCCACTGATACTACGCTATGTAGCGGTGCGAATAAGATGTGCTATGAAGATGCGCCGCCATAAAGTAGCTGCGCTACGAAGATGCGCAGCTCGAGCTATGAGATGTATCGGTAATAGGGAAGACGACCCATAGCACGCCTCCATAGCACGCATCCATAGCACGCATCCATAGTACGCAGCCATAACATGCATCCTTCAATATAAAAACACATCTTACTTGAATCCGTTTACACCAGGGCTGTGCATTGAATATGATTGGTGGATATCAAAGTATCCGCAGCAACGTAGCATAGCACATCTCTGGTGAAAAAGCAGCCTTAATATGGTGACACGGACTCTGGCCATACAGCTTAGTTTATAGATCTGATCCGACACATAATATCTACAAGAGACTTTTAACTGTACATGAGATATGTAGATCAATACTGTTGGCACACGATGAAGGCCGTGTTAATACTTCATATTTTAGGATTACTTTCCCGAACTAAGCCGCATAAGTAATGGAAAACATTCAAACAAAGGGTAAATTGTTGTGACTGAAAGGAGAGAATACGGAGACCGGAAATAACAAACAATCAGGTATCGATTTTTTGTGAGGTGAAACAAAAATTACGGCTGGCCCAACGATAAAACGGGATGGCAGATATTTCAGAATAGAAAAAGAGGAAGTCAATGTGGCTATCTAAAGACTTCTTTATAAAGCGGAATTACTATAATGCTACGTTAAAACAGGTAGGTAGATTGTAGCTATAAGTGCTACCTATTTTACAGAAAAGTCAACTTTTCCTGGAGCTTATTTTAAAGGCGTTGGAGGAGACCGTCCTTGTTACTTGGCCAAGAGGTGACGTTGATAAATGAAGCCTTTCTAAGCTTAATCTTGGAGTTGTTCAGGGAGCTGCATTAAATGCGTGTTTTAACCCTACATTCACAGTGCCAATGCGAAACCTTTGTGAGTTTAAGGTAAGATTAAATATATTTTTTTGTCATAAAATTAAAAAAAAAACAGTTTGTGATCACGCTGATATATTGAAAAAAAGATATGGAAAAACAATTGAACTGTTTTATTGTTTCTTATTCTAAATCTACATTTTTAAATAAAGAATCTAAAAAGAAGACGAAATCGTAATATAATCTACCGTTACAAAAAAGATTTAGATTTAGATTTTTCGATCGAAATCTTTTTTGCTCAAAGTGATCGCAAACTGTTTTTTTATGTGTGTATGCCTATAAAATCTAGAGATGTAAAATATTTGTAGAAAAAAGGAATTAAAAAAAATACGACGGGTTGCACTCTGGGAAAACTTCAATAGTAATAAACACACATGAACATTCGCGCAATCGCTCTGCGCCGTCTTACGAATTTTCGATCAGGTCACGTGTCCTGACGCGAGTTTAACATTTTTTACCCATTCCAAAAAAGTGCACAACGCCGCTAAAGAAGTTTTCACTTCAAAAATTGGATGAACGATGAACCAGAGTTGAATTAATATTTCGAAGTGACCGTTTGGATGAAGTGTTGGCGCAGTGGTTCAGCGATCGACTGTTGCGCAGCGTGTCGCGGGTTCGTTCCCCGCACGGAACAAATATTTGTATGACCTACAAGTAATTTGTTTTTGTGAGATTCTATGTTTGTAAACGCACTCACGATACAGGAGAAAATCCTAATATGGGGCAAAGTTAAAAAAAAAGAGAACGGGAATAACAGGTTGCGGTCTCTGATTGTGCAGAAGCACAAAAGATTTTGCGCAATCCCAGAAAATACAGTGAAATGAAGGTAGCCGCACACATCCTGCTCATTAGAGCGGCCGCAAGTGGTCGGCCACTTGTTAACTATTATTCATGCCTCGATTTTGCAGTTACACTGATTGGCTGCCCCTGACCACAATGCAGAATGCTGCTGCTTCAATTCTTTTATTAACTGGTGGACTGAACTTGCCTCGGATGTAAATAGAGACCTCCTTAACAAACGAAAAACCTTTAACTAAAACTGAAAATAATATAAGAAAGCCCAGTCTGACAAAATCAAAATAGTTATCAACATGAAAGTCCGACGCCGTTTTGAGCGACGATATTATAAAACATATTGTGCCTGTCATGAGTCTTTATCCGTGAAAATTCGGAGAAAATGAATTTTCCCAGACATTTTTACGTCAAAATTAGCGGCAAAACAGCATAAACGGCCGTTATTTTTCATAGCTCTAAGCGTTTGTAGACTTAAGTTCTTATGTTATTAATTTCAGCTTGATACCTCCATGCGTTTCTGAGAAAAAGGGTCTTGACAGACTGACAACAAAGTGATGATATAAAGGGTCCCTTATTTCTTTTGAGGTACGGAACCCAAAATTGTCTACTTCAGTCAAAAACAGCCTTAGGTTATAAGTGAGGTGATTGTCATAAGAAGAGCAAATTATGCAACATGTATCATAAAGGTGTATTTTATTGAATAGGAAGATTAGGAAAAACAAATAAAATGAAAGGAGCAGTAGAAAAGACAAATGTTTGACGATTTTCATTGAGACAATTCGGTTTGATGATTTCTAAGTACCAAATCTCAAAATATCCACATTTTTCTGAAACGCGTTGTATAATATACTATCCATCTGTCCTATATTAATGTGGTTCCATCCTTACATACATTTCATGAAAGATATTATCAATCAAAGTAGAGACTTATACAGACAATGAGAAGAATAGACGGGAGAGCACGCGTTCTTCCATTATTCCATTGTCGGGCCATACATTCATGGAATATTAGCCGCACATATAAAAGAGTTTCTTTTTAATATTTGAGATATAAAAAGATTAGAATGCAGATTTTACACAATAAAAAGGATATACGGATAGTGGAGATTTTTAGACGTATTAACAGCAAAAGTTATTTAAATCGATGACAAAATCTGAACTCAGGTTTGTATTATCACATATCTAAATTAATTTATAAAATGCAATTTTAAATCAACTGGGAATTATTTTTATCAAATGATGCGAAAAGGGGGTTCACTGACACTTTAAATGAAAATCCCCATTCTTAACGTCGTAATTATTTTACAATTAGCTATTGAAAGCGGCTTTACCCGCGTTTTATTAAAAAATGATCCCACCGGGAATGTAATATCGGAAACGGCATCGTATCTATTATTCCAGCTCATAACCTAATTTCAGCTGTTCTAAGAACATTAACAATTTCATTCATCGAAACGCCCAAAACTTTACAGTTATTATTGCCCTCTGAGATGACCGCTTTTTTTTTACGTGGTAAAATCATCACATACGTCCTCCCACCAGGGCAGAGCGGGAGGGACTGTCAGACTCGTACTGACTAAAATCCACGGTGTCCTTCAATAGCCCTTTACGTACCGAGTTCACGGTAATTCGTGAGTCCCGCGACCCAGGCAGGCTTTGGTCCTCTAGAGGGGAGCTCCGTTATTTTGCTGACACTCTTTAAGGCGCGCGTGGAACACAACGCGCCGTCGTCCCGGGCATGTTTCATGGTCGGACAGCGAGTTGCCCCGGAGATGACTGCTAAGTGAACATTTGCATTCGGTAAAGACATTACATTTGAAGTCACAATATTAGACATTTCAAAAGAGCTACAGTGTTATGAAACATATAAGCCATATTATGTTGCAATTTGTTAATTATTGTGACTTGCCATATAAGGTCCCTTTCCAGCCCCCTTCCCTTTGCAAGCCGGATATTACTTGATACCAGTATGTATACTATACGTTTATTTGTTATAGTTCCAATAAGGGATTGGGGTCACAATATACGTATGTAGATAACATACTTGTACGGTATTACAGTAGGATTACAAGCGCAACACATTGGTTTAAAACAAAGCTTTTTGTTAATTAATATTACTACATTATTAAAAAAATTAATTGCCCTTACTTGTACGTAAGTGCAAGTGACACTTAGTTAGTAAAGTAGTAGTTAAAATAAATATAATATATTTTTTAAGCTATTGCATAGCTTTTATCGCGGGCTCTGAGCGCGCTCGGCGACCAATTCAAGAAGAAAGAAAAGAAAAAAGAAAGAAAGAAAAGAATTCTCCTACAACAAAGCAGTTCTTTATTACAGTAGTGCACCACAAATATTTTAAATAAATAATGTTCTCGTTAAATATTCGCGGTAAGCTATAATTTTTTATTGTTTTTTTTTCTTAAAAAATGCTATGCAATAGCTTTTCCGCGGTAGTCTCCGAGAGCCATACATATTTTTTTGTCTCTTAAAGCCAGTTCAATATTTTTATTCCGAGAGCGTAAAATGGAACGTTTGTCTAGCTTCAATGTTTCTCAGCTTGGCTGTCAAGTATGACATTCCCGTGCGCGTCTTGCCTCGGATTGTATCCGCATGAGTTTACAGCCAAATTAAACGCAGAAAGAAAATTAGTTAACGTGAAATACGGTTAAAAACACGTTACCTATGTTCCTCTAAGCCATTCGCTTGTAAAATAAAACGACGGGTTGCACTCTGGGAGTGCCGGCAGAAGTGAAAAATTGAATAGTAATAAAGACACACGAACATTCGCACAAGCACCCTGCGCCGTCTTACGAATTTTCGATCAGGTCACGTGTCCTGACGCGAGTTTAACATTTTTTACCCATTCCAAAAAAAGTGCACAACGCCGCTAAAGAAGTTATCACTTCAATTAAATCGGTCGTGCACTGAGAGTAGAGCCAGTGGCTCGTCGGTTTGTGTACGTATGTTTGTCATCAATGGATTTCATACAAGACAATGTTATGGGTTATGCGCGTCACCACGCGACCGCGCGTACGGGCGGTCTCGTGTGAGAACCGCCTTACGATATCATGAGTTTCGCAAGCACATTCAGTGCACATTACGTTTATGATCCGCAGCATAAATATTCTCGACATTTTCATATCTTTGGCAGAAAAACCAATAAAGTAAATTGTAGCTTTACCATTATTCCATTCTTATTCTGGTTTCGAATCTTTTGTTACGGTCTTTGGTCCTTTGTAGGCCATGCCAGTTTACTGGTTCATCGCATCAATGGAATTACTATGAGAATAATCTGAATAAACGAGGTGGTACGTATGACTGTCGTTATGTGACGAACCCTAGTTTACACTTGGAAAAGCATGTTTAGCCAGAAATCGGGTTTGACCGCAACATATTTACACAACATAATTTCAACTTTGATATACGTATGTTTTTATTTGGTATCATAATACTAGCGGTCTCAGATACAGCTTTGTTTTTTAAACTCGCTTATAGAACGACTTCGTACCGACGTACGTGCATACATATAAATGACACGTGACTGTACGTCTACCTATCACTTATTTCAATGAAGTTTTTCTTATTCCTGATGTGAAGGTTTCCTCATAGCTGTCAAAAAGCCGGAAATAATAGATTTATCCCAATTTCGCTCGGTTGCAGACTTGCTTTTTCTTTACAGTTGTAAACAAGGACTGCTTTGCAAACGGGAATACACTAACATTATGTATTACCAGATTTTTCCCCCTTTTTTTTTTTTTTTTTTTTACGTGGTAAAATCATCAAATGAGTCCTCCCACCCAGGGCAGGGCGGGAGGGACTGTCAGACTTGTACTGACTAAAATCCACGGTGTCCTTCACGAGCCCTTTACGTACCGGGGTTACGGTGATGGGTAAGACCCGCGACCCCGGCAGGCTCTGGCCCTCTACAGGCCCCGTCAGTTTGCTGACACTCCTTGAGGCGCGCGTGGAACACAACGCGCCGTCGACCCGGGCATGGTCCATGGTCGGGCAGCGAGTCGCCCATTACTCGCTGCCCGCATGCCCGCGCCTACGGTGGCCGGAGATCGTCTGGCGACGTCCGTCGCCGTGGGCGTCTACCACTGCGGGTGGGTCGGAGGGAGGACACTGTTCTCTCCCTCACGCGGCACGCCTCCTCCTTCGCGAGCATGACTGCTTCGCAGAAGGAGGCGACCGCTTCCCACTCCGTCTCGCCCCGCAGCATGGCCTCGACCAATGCCGGGCGCGAGAGGTCTCCACCTATCGCCGTCGTGAGGACACGGCGGTGCTCTGCCCAAGCGAGGCAGTCCTGCACCGTATGCTCCACCGTGTCCTCAGGACGGTCCTCGCAGTGGTGACACCCAGGCGTTTCCTCCCTCCTTATCAGACACAGGAACCTCCCGAAACTTCCGTGTCCGGTGAGGACCTGCGTCATGCGGAAGGTAAGGACGCCGTGACGCCTATCCAGCCACTCCTCAAAGAGGGGTCTTACCGCCGCGATTGCGGCGTGCCCGGACCTCGGTTGCGACAGTCGCTCCCTCCATACTGCCCTGAGATCGCGCCGGAGCTCTTCCCGCCGCGCCTCGACCTGTCGAGGCAGCGGGGATTCGCCCCGGCGCTGCGCCTCCACGCGCCATTCGTAGATGCGCTGGAGGGCAGTCGCCTCCAGATCCCAGGGCAGCAATCCGGCAAGGAGGTTGGCCGATTCGCCGGCGATCGTGCGGTATCCTCGGACCATTCGGATTGCCATGATCCTCTGGCATGCGACCAGCTTTAGTGGTCGCGTCCGAATGCTCAGGGCCCACACAGGGGCCCCGTAGAGGGCCATGGACCGCACGACACCGGCGTACAGCCTCCGGCTGGAGGCGTTTGGCCCGCTGAGATTGGGCAGGAGTCGCCTGAGGGCGGCTGCTGCCCGGTTCAGCTTCGGGGCCAAACGTAGGAAGTGCTCCCTAAAGTTCCACCGGCTGTCGAGGACGAGTCCCAGGTACTTCATCGTCCTCCCGACGCCGATGCGAACCCCCTCCACCGTAATGTGGGACTCTGAACGTGGCGCGTTCAGACGGCCATGAAAGCACATGGCCTCTGTTTTGTGCAGCGCCACGTCGAGTCCCAACTGCCGGATCCTTTGAGCGACTGTCGCCACCGCTTGCGTCGCCAGGTCGGCCGCCGCCTGGTGCGACACTCCCTCCGCCAGGACGAGCGTGTCGTCGGCGTAACATATTACGCCGACGCCGTCAGGGAGGTCGCCGCGCAGCACCCAGTCGTAGCCGATGTTCCACAGGAGCGGCCCCAAGACCGATCCCTGTGGAACACCGCACGACATCTCTCGCCGGTTCCACTCTCCCCGGTGACCGGGGTAGATGACGGCCCTGTCCGTCAGGTAGTCCTCGACCGTGCGACGGAGGTAGGTCGGCACCCGGTGATACCGGAGTGCCTCCCTGATGCAACTCCAGGGCAGGGTGTTGAAGGCGTTGGTGATGTCCAAAGACACCGCCAAGACGACCCTGCCCCGGGATACCGCATCCCCCGTCGTGAGGGCTCTCACGCGCATGATTGCGTCCACCGTCGAGCGCCCCCTCCGGAAGCCAAACTGGCTCTCCGAGAGGTCCGGGCCCACCCGATTCAGGTGCCCGACGAGGCGGTCTGCAATAACTCTTTCAAAGAGTTTGCCCACCTCGTCGAGCAGCACGATGGGCCGGAATGCGGACGGAGAGTCCGCAGGGCGCCCGGGCTTCTGGATCAGGAAGATTTTTCCCCCTGACTGCTCTTTTTTTCTTTTTATTAAGATTAGATTATAATTTATTATTCTTGTAGCATAGGTAACTCCGCATCTGGCATTAAAATATTATTTTATTTTGGCCAAATATTGAAAAATATGTAACTTTTTACAAAATAAACATACTTATTTAAGTTTTATTAACCGTAAGAAACTTTCGTGAATTTATAACGAGGTTGTTATAGAAGTAAAAGCATGTCAACACTGAATTGTAAACAGATTAGGTATACTGATATTTGAGAAGCAAAATCAAAACTTTCTCATCAATAAAAGGTAATGAAGCTTACTCTTGTAAAAGGAAAAAAAAAACAAATTAAGAACCTATTTGAGCGTTTTTCTGCTATTTCTCAAAAGTGGCGACGTCCACGGACGTCCACGGTTTTTTTTTTAAAACGTTGCCCCACACTAGGAATTTGTCCTGTGTCGTGGGTGCGTTTACAAACATATAAACTCACATACACAAACGCCCAGACCCGAAACAACTACTTGCAGATCATACAAATATTTGTTCCGTGCGGGAATCGAATCCGCGACGCGCAACGTAGCAGTCCAATTGCTCAGCAACTGCGCCAAACGTGCCGTCGAATAGGTTTAGTTAGACTCTGTTTTTTTTTTAAATTGGTAAAATCTTAAAATAAGTCCTCCCACCCAGGGCAGAGCGGGAGGGACTGTCAGACTCGTACTGACTAAACCCCACGGTGTCCTTCAATAGCCCTTTACGTTCCGGGGTCACGGTAATTCGTACAGTTCCGCGACCCCGGGAGATAGACTGTGTTAAAAAGGATTTATTTTAAACGCCATACCTATAGTTAACAGTCGGGCCATCGTTGGCCCATTCCGCCAGCGGACAACGAATAAATTGAGTCTTCGAAACCTGTTACTCTATTCAATCGGCTTCTTCTTCGTATCAAGATTTGGCCAGCCTCTGATGTCCAAGTTAGTTAAGCAGCCTCTTGGAACCCCAGGGGCTTCTGACAACAAGACATGACTGTAGACATATTGAATAGATGTATAAAATCAGCCTTCCACAGATGTCCCTAGGCCTCGGTTATGTTGTACGCCAAGAGTGCCACGCTCGCGTGTGGTTCCGAACAGCAAGACTTGACGGGGCGTTTTGTCAACTAGACCGTATTGCCAAGTTTTACGCTAGAAATATACTTAGGTCGTGACCCCGGAACATAAAGGGCTATTGAAGGATTACCGTGGATTTTATTCAGGTCGAGTCTGACAGCCTCTCCCGTCTCGTCTTGCGCGGGGGACTCATCGTACTTGACTCAAGTACCTACTTGCATTGAAAAAGACACAAAGGGGTTGTCACGAGGTTTGCGCGTCGAAACGACTTGCCCGGGTTTAGATTCGCAAGCCTAGTGCATAAGAAGCATAATCTGCAGTTAAAATGTTAATTATGTACACGGATATGAAAGGAAACTTTAATTTCCGTGCCCACAATGTACAGGAAAAGCTGTCTGTGACTAAGATGACAGGACAATGGTTCCAGTGTGGTACTAGAGTCGGGACTCACAATTTACCGTGACCCGGTACGTAGAGGGCTATTGAAGGACACCGTGGATTTTAGTCAGTCAAATCTGACAGTCCCTCCCACCCTGCCCTGGGTGGGAAGACTCATTTGAAAAAAGAATCTACACCACGACTCAAATCCTGCAGAAAATTCGAGGTAGGTACTACATTTGTATAATTCAATTTGATCTAATGACAATAGACACTAGCGCCGCGTCAAACGAACTTCAGTCGAAGCGCGGTGACGCCCCCTCCCTCCTTAGAGCGCCAAATCCAGCCGGGGTCGCGGGACTATCGGGTAACCGTGGCCCCGGAACGTAAACGGCTATTGAAGGACACCGTGAATTTTAGTATGTATAAGTCTGACAGTCCCTCCCGTCCTACTAAATAATAACTATTAATTCGTTCTTGTAATACAGATCTTTTTATCTGTAAGGACTTGGTAAGATTCACTCTACGTAATGTTTATGTTAATTCTTAATATATCTTATGCTTTCACTGGGGTCACTAAATGTTGCTGTGAAATAAATGGAAAGTATAAACTTAATTCTGATACTCTTTTAGTATTCGTTTCATAATGTTTAGCTTTAGAATATTTTTTTAAGTTGTTTACGACCGGGCACGCCGCAATCGCGGCGGTAAGACCCCTCTTTGAGGAGTGGCTGGATAGGCGTCACGGCGTCCTTACCTTCCGCATGACGCAGGTCCTCACCGGACACGGAAGTTTCGGGAGGTTCCTGTGTCTGATAGGGAGGGAAGAAACGCCTGGGTGTCACCACTGCGAGGATCGTCCGGAGGACACGGTGGAGCATACGGTGCAGGACTGCCCCGCTTGGGCAGAGCACCGCCGTGTCCTCACGAAGGCGATAGGCGGAGACCTCTCGCGCCCGGCATTGGTCGAGGCCATGCTGCGGGGCGAGACGGAGTGGGAAGCGGTCGCCTCCTTCTGCGAAGCAGTCATGCTCGTGAAGGAGGAGGCGGGCCGCCTGAGGGAGAGGACAGCGTCCTCCCTCCATCCCAGCCGCAGTGGTAGACGCCCACGGCGTCGGACGTCACAGGACGATCTCCGGCCACCGTAGGCGCGGGCATGCGGGCAGCGAGTAATGGGCGACTTGCTGTCCGACCATGGACCATGCCCGGGTCGACGGCGCGTTGTGTTCCACGCGCGCCTCAAAGAGTGTCAGCAAATTGACGGGGCCTGTAGAGGGCCAGAGCCTGCTGGGGTCGCGGGACTTACCCATCACCGTAACCCCGGTACGTAAAGGGCTCGTGAAGGACACCGTGGATTTTAGTCAGTACAAGTCTGACAGTCCCAGCCGCCCTGCCCTGGGTGGGAGGACTCATTTGATGATGTTACCACGATAAAAAAAAAAAAAAAAAAAGTTGTTTACGACCGGAGTGTGTTTAGATTGGGATTAGTGTTATCGTAATCTAAACAGTCTGAGAACAATGTGAGCTCGCGTATACATACATATACATATTAAGTCGCCTTCAAGTATATAAGATCGTAATCAGGATGAACTAAGTGATATTGTGTCAAACAGAGCAATTTATCTTAGCTCTTTTAACTTCTTAATTACAGTTTATGTAATTTTGTAACAATAATGTTTACTAAACGTAATGCACTTACTAATAATCCTAGGCCAGCATGAGCCTGAACGATCTTTTTGGTTCCAAAGGACTGTGATAACAGTCCTCTGAAGCGTTTTTGAGCGTTGTATGGACTCAAAGGTAGAAAGGATATGAATCCTTCCTACCCTTGAGTCCATACAACGCTAACTAAGGCGTGAGTTTAATCTTAAGTGCATACTCGTTACTGATTCTACATTTAAAAAAATAAGTAAATCTCTCTAAAACCGTGTTTCTAAAATCTGTATTTTCTCACTGTACTCTTAGTTTAAATATTTTATCTCATCAGACAACATATTTTTAGGGTTCCGTAGCCAAATGGCAAAAAACGCAACCCTTATAGATTTGTCATGTCTGTCTGTCCGTCCGTATGTCAGAGCCACTTTTTTTCGAAAGTGTAAGAGCTATCCTGTTGAAACTTAGTACGTGTATTATGTGAATCTTGTTAGGATTTTCACACAAAATAAAAATAAAACCAATTTTGGGGGTTCGCCATACTTAGAATTGAAACTCAAAACATTTTTTTCACCAAACCCATACGTGTTGAGTATCTATGGATAGGTCTTTAAAAATGATATTGAGATTATTAATATTTTTTTTTTTCTAAACTGAACAGTTTGGGCGAGATACAGTTCCTAAGTGGTAAAATGTGTGCCCCCCCTGTAACTTCTAAAATAAGAGAATGATAAAACTAAAAAAAAAATAAGATGTACATTACCATGCAAACTTCCAGCGTGGTTTGAACGAGTAAGTGGTTTTTTTTTATACATCATAAATCGTAAACCGTAATTTACCTTTCATTAAATCAACTCAAACATAAAACAAATATACAAAGAACTACAAGAACTTTTATATTGTGATGATACTTGCTGCTACGGAACCCTTCATGGGCGAGTCCGACTCGCTCTTGGCAATTTTTTTTAAGTGTGAATGCACAGTTAAACTCGTGGAATCGCAGTGCTAAGGGAAGAAAGAAAATGTTCTTAAATAAACAAATAGAGCTGCTTATGTGCCACATAAGCAAGCGCGGGAACAGGAATGTGTTAGTGCGTGTTGGTAAATTTGTTTTCTCTACAATTCAATACATTTTGAGTGGAACGTTATTTACATACAGAAGTCGTGCAAGTTCACGTGACAAAATTACCGACGATTGGCGTGACGCGCACACCAATCGTGGGTTGAAATCGAAAGTGCCGACGTCATGTTCACCCAAATTAGCTACATATTGGCAATATTTAAATTCGTTATGTGTCTCAAGGAATAAATGAGAAATTTATGAGAACAGCGGCTATGTTGTAAATTCTTACGCAAACTGGCGTGCATACACACTCCTATGATTTTATACTTAATTCTTAATATGTTTCTCTTATTTATTTTTTTGTAAATGAAGTTTCCATAGAACATTTAATCATGCAAATCTTTGCCAATGCGTTTCTTTTGGTAAAAATATGCTTTTTTCACTGTTTATTTTTGTTATTGTGGTCCGTCACCGTGCTTTTCATAATCTCTTTATTAAACCGGGTCAAGTAATTCAGGGCACTGACTGGTAACGTTTAATTGTTCATTAGTGATAACCAATCAAGCGTTACTGTATTATGCATGTCCAACCACTAATTAGGAAGTCTTGATCTATGTGAATAGTAGGTATTCACTAGTGATGTAACGAATGTTTGATTTTCACATTCACGAATACGAATGCGAATATTGACTTTCAAATAAAACGTACGCAAAATGATAGGTTTGACTTTTCATGTTAGACATATTTAAACCGAACACTGCCAAGTCGATATAGTTCAATTAATGTACCTTAATTAATTAAACACATAAAATTTATTCAACAAGTTTAGACTGGAGCTGGATTTCTTTATACATTTCACCGGAACAGGCATGAACAAACAACTTATAAAAATAATTTAAAATATTTTTTTGTATTCTGAAAAAATAAATGAACGTAACGTCGCACCTGTTATTCTTGAAGGGTTAGGCAGAGGTGTACCTAATTGTACACCTACATTCCACCAGTAATGTTTCTACATACCATGTGATATTGGGCGAGCTGATTGCCAAAAAAAATCCAATAAGACTGCTCGACCTGGACAGTAAATTTATCTTGGTTTTTTTTAAATAAATCTCAGAAAAAAAGGAATTTAAAAAATCAAATATTACTCTTATATTACTATTACTTCAAATTACAATTTGCTCAGAAAATAAAAATGCATTTAGTTTAATAAAACTTATTTGACTTAGATGATTATTTTTATTAATTTGAATACTATAATATATAATAATACATTTCTAGCTTTTTTTTCTCATATATGCACAATTATGTAGTAGATGTTTTTATGTTACTGGGTGGTAGAACTCATTTGATAATTTTATCACGATAAAAAGGTATTTTCATTTTTGTTGCGATTCTGTTAATATTTCAATTGGATTAATAGAACTCTTTCAATTTCGTTGCCCACTTCAAGACTATTCCGTTACATATAGTTTCCATATTAAAATAATATCAGTAAATTAAACACATGCCTTTCAGAAATATTCGCAAACATTCGCATTGATTCATGCGGATGTGAATCCGAATACGAATATGAAAGAACATGCGAATATTTGCGAATGCGAATATTCGTTACATCACTAGGATTTACTACGGCAATCCTGCATTCAGGCTCAGTAGCTGGTAGTAACCGGGTTGTGGAGGTCAAATAAGCTGTCGTTCCATATAAATTCGACTCCTATACTATGCAACGAGTAATATTTGTATATGTACTTCCCGGTTCTCGCCGATTTTGAGGAAAATTGGAATATGGGGGACAACAGGGGCAAAACTCAATCTAGCTAGGTCCTATGTCTGGGAAAATTCGTTTTCTCCGTATTTTCAATTTACATGCATGATACGGGTTCATAATTTCATTGTTTAAAACTAGCCGCTCCGATACCCGATTTTTGTCATTGCGCTGACTTCTGTTCATGACCGTGGGTTCAAACCCGAGATGTACACTGGTGTTTTATGCTTTGTTTTCATTTTGTCAGTTGGTTTTTAGGTTTAGTCCATGTTCAACCTCCACAATTTCAAGCCCCGTCAGTGTTCGACCCATGCCCAAGAGCTTGAAAGATAATAGTTTAGTACAATCATGGGGTTTTTGTGCTTTTGAACGGTGAGCCCAATAATTTTCCGGGTATGAACTAGAAGATGACGGCTGACGTCATTCTTTTAGTTTATGCAAAACTAGTTCGTGAAAGCGGGTTTTATATCAAAGTCTGTGATATCCACCCTAAAAGTGTACCTAGATTAGTGATACAGTTTAAAACCTCATCAGGCACAAAAAAGTTAGGGTGGTACCTGTCACGGGGTCACATAAAAACATTGACATACAAAATGACCTCAAAAACTTTCAATACCGACAAAATTAATGAAATAAGCTTTTTACGATAATAATCGGACACGTTTATATAAACATCAGGCTCCATTTCCGTGATGCCTTTTTTTCATGATATGTAATCACGATGAAACAATATCTTTATCGTTACTGGCCGGTATACGATATATTACTCACAAAATGATACGTCAAATTCAGCTTTGAATCTTGTATCGCCTTTATTCTGTGAAACTGGAATGGACTGTGTGAATAATCATATGGCTTGAGTATTGCTTGCTGTAATAGGGAAGTGTGGAAGAAGAACATATTATGTGCCGAAATGAATCAGGCCACCATTGCTATTCTTCATAAACACATCCCTGTGACAGCGCTGATCTATTTGTGAGCTATTTTTGTGCGAATTTGTGAGCGCTCACACCACGCTGAGACCTAAGTTTTAAGAATTCAGTAAGCTACTGACACCGATTCTGCTTCCGCTGCACGATCGGGCGATCTCAAAGCCACAAGAAAGAACACAGCGTAGAGTCCAACGGGCATTTTTTAAAGATTTCCTTCATAAATTGCAGTTGAGTAATTTAATAGACTTATTCAAGTTTTCTTACAGTTCATCATGATCTTCCTGCCCTTATCCCATTTTACTTGGGGTCGGCGCAACACGTTTTCTTCTTCTATTCTACACTGTCAGACGTCACATTATCTTTTACTCTTTTTTTAGGGTTCCGTAGTTAACTAGGAACCCTTATAGTTTCGCCATGTCTGTCTGTCTGTCTGTCTGTCCGTCCTCGCTTAATCTCTGTGACCGTTAGCACTAGAAAGCTGAAATTTGGTACCAATATGTATATCAATCACGCCGACAAAGTGCAAAAATAAAAATTGGAAAAAAATGTTTTTTTAGGGTAGCCCCCCTATATGTAAAATAGAAAGTGATTTTTTTTTAATTTCAACCCTAACGTGTGATATATCGTTGGATAGGTATTTAAAAATGAATAGGGGTTTACTAAGATCATTTTTTGATGATGTCAATAGTTTCGGAAATAATCGCTCCTAAAGTCAAAAACAATGTGTCCCCCCCCCTCTAACTTTTGAACCATAAGTTTAGAAAATATGAAAAAAATCTGGAAAGTAGAACTTTATAAGGACTTTCTAGGAAAATTATTTTGAACTTGATGGAAAGAACAGTTTTTGTGCAAAAAAAACAAGAAGGTGGTACAAAATTCCTGGACTAAGTTTGTAGTATAATCAATTATTTAAGTTTAAAAAAAGGCTATTTGTTAACACTTATTGTAACGGACGGGAAACTACGGAACCCTACACTGAGCGTGGCCTGACACGCTCTTGTCTTTCATATCATTCGTTAGACAATCATCCATCAAGTTTTCTTACAGCAATCGTAACTAATATTATGCGGATGTTTTGATGTTAGGATGGATGGATATATGTACTCAGTCACATCAGAACTGCTGTATGGGTCTTCATGAAATTTGGCTCAGAGATTGACGATTGATTAATTTCTATGAAAGGTTTTAGATTATTTTTTTACGTGGTAAAATCATCACATGAGTCCTCCCAGGGCACCTCACAGGGCAGAGCGGGGGGATTGTCAGACTCGTACTGACTAAAATCCACGGTGTCCTTCAATAGCCCTTCACGTACTGGGGTCACGGTAATTCGTGAGTTCCGCGACCCCGGCAAAGGTTTTAGTTAGTAGGGTATTCTATAGGGATAACCTATAGAATACCGTTTATCTCGGTATTACGTTCACGTGTTTCAATTTTCGCGTTACACTAGTGTATAACTAGTGTAACAAATACTTTACATAGCAACTGAAAACAACGTTGTAGTCAGTTCTGATGAAACAGCAACATCAAATAGAGCATGAAAATATATCGACAAGAACTTTCAGAAGACTTTGTTTTCAACGTCCGTCGTCTTTCACAGAACCAAAGGGAACAGAAGCCCTACCATGACTCTTCAACTTTTTGTGACGTAAAGTAAGCGGAAAGTTCGACTTTAATTTGAAGGAAAAAAAATGGTTCCTCGTTTATATATTATATTAGAGGCGGTTTCTCAATGTTCCATACAATAAACACATTAAATTCAAGTACGCTGTAAATTAAAAAATACAGAAATGTTGTGATCTGAGACATTTTCAACACTTTTTTTTTAAAGTGTTAAAATCATCAAATGACTCCTCTCACCTAGAGCAGAGCGGGAGGGACTGTCAGACTCGTACTGACTAAAACCCGCGGTGTCCTTCAATAGCCATTTACGTACCGGGATCACGGTAAATTGATGCTGTCAGCTGGTAATGTGCCCAATGACTAACGGCATTGCATCTTTGAATGGCAACGTTTAGTCTCTGGTTAAACGACTTGTTAACGCCTAAGGTAAAAGCTGGCTTTATTTATGCAGAAATCTCATCAAGAACTTATGAGCTATCTATATTCTTGCAAATAAATACATTTAACTTTTACATGTTGTTTTTACACGTCTCTAAAATTTCTCAAGTATGGGATGAACTCAAATACATAATCAAAATAACGGAATTTAAAACTTTAATTTAGAATTATAACAAAAATCAAGGAATCAGCGCCATGTTTGAAACCTCCATAATTTCACTTACAATCAAACATATTATAATATATAAATAAGTAATAAAGTCAAGTTGCGTCGTTCCGGGTTGTTAACTCGTCATTAGTTTAATGATAGAACAATATTATCTTACTACGTACTTCAGATGAAATGGAATCTACGAAGACGTTTCCAGGATCTAAATTGGTTTCGGATTAATCCTTGCAACCTAGAAATTACCTGAGCAAGTTGTAGTGATAGAAATTGGAACTGAATACTTTACTAATTGGACAGCAGCGGGGAGATAAGGATTACTTTGCTACAGCCTTGTTCATTTTCAAATAGCTGTTATACAATTAAGGTAACATGTTTTTTTATGAAACCGTTGGTTTATTTATTTATTTATTTATTTTATAGGTTAGCCAACGATTGTTTACACATAACATTACATTATAACTGATACAATATACATTTACAAGTGTAACAATCAATTATAGGCTAACACCGCATGCACAGAAGTCGGATTAAAATATTAATATATATAAAATAATACAAATTAAATTACCTAATTTATGATGATTATTTAGGTTAATAATTAATCTTATAATTAAGTTAGGCTTATAACAATCAGAATTCTTAATACATAATTATATCAACAAAAATACAATTGCAAAATAAATTAATTAAATTATCAGCTAATAGAAATCAGTTGAATCAAATCAAAACACATTAATGAGAACATTACATAAAAAAAAGAAAACATAGAAAGTGTATAACTAGTTTGGTACATTTATTAGATTTAATCAATAAGATTAAATTAAAATTAAATTAAATAAGAACATTAAAATAATTCGTTGGAAATAATTTGTTGCGATAGTAAAATAACGGATTAGAGAGAAAAAAGAAAAAAGAAAAGAAAAGTGGTTCACTGTACACAATCAAATATAATCCAATTATTAAAAAAGCTCGAAGTTGGTATAAGCTTAAACCATTCAGCCAGGTTTTTTTTCCATATTATTGATTTCGGCAGACGGAAGTCGGATCTCAAAGAAAGTTTTTGTATTAACAACGGAATCAAACTTGTGTCGTAAGAGTATCGAGTTCGCAGTGGTGGACGCCCACGGCGTCGGACGTCGCAAGACGATCTCCGGCCACCGTAGGCGCGGGCATGCGGGCGGCGAGTAATGGGCGACTCGCTGTCCGACCATGGACCATGCCCGGGTCGACGGCGCGTTGTGTTCCACGCGCGCCTCAAGGAGTGTCAGCATAGTGACGGGGCCTGTAGAGGGCCAAAGCCTGCTGGGGTCGCGGGACCAAGGGATTACCGTGACCCTAGTACGTAAAGGGCTAGTGAAGGACACCGTGGATTTTAGTCAGTACAAGTCTGACAGTCCCTGCCGCCCTGCCCTGGGTGGGAGGACTCATTTGATGATTTTACCACGATAAAAAAAAAAGAGTATCGAGTCATTAGCATTACCATTCAACGTGGCAATGTTTACTGTATCACCCAAAAGTTACTTTTAACGGATTGGATGTTTTGCACAAATATAGATGAGGACCTAGTTTATGGGTTTATCTAGCCTATACATGTACCTAGCTATCTATAAGCCCCTACGTACACAAGGCGACGCAAGTCTTCGATATCTTACGACTTTAGTGTCCAGACGACTATCGCAATACAAATCCATTGAACTTCGTACACAGGCACGTGGATTACCACGTGCCTGTGTACTAACCTCTGTGTAATGGATATCAAAGTCGTAAGGTCGGAGACTGGCATCGCCTTGTGTATGAAGGGACTATGCATAAGATTATTTTTGTTTAATTAATACGATCCTGAGGAAAAGTGACCAAACACCACGTGAACAAGCCGAAGTCACAAGTTAGTAATAAATCTATTTTCGATGCAAATTGACACGGAGTAATATTATTTGATGGTTTCTATCCAGGATTTTAGGGGCAACAACGCTCATAGGACCTCTATAACCAAGCCGAAGTAAACTAACACAAAATGACGTAAGTCAAGTCAGGAGTGCAAGCCAGAATGATTCGTAATAACAGATAGTAGAGTTTATATTTATGTGAGCCGTTCACATCTACGATCAGTAGATGCTTCGGGATCCAAGATTAAGACGCTATTACCAGAATGTGTTCGTCTATTAAAGTAATGGTACTTACGTAGATATCAAATATTTTGATTCGAAGCTTTAAGTATTATTTATTCTTAGATCTCAGAACGTGTGTTAAATATTCACTCACTACTGTGAGAGGCAAAAATAGTGTTTTACGCGATAATACTACTGTATTATCGCGTAAAACACTATTTTTTGTCTCTGTCTGTTTGGTTATTTTAAGATTGTCAGGCATCGAACCCGTAACACGCGGCGAATCGCTAAGTAAATATATTTAAAATCAAAGTTTCTAAAGAGTTGACTGACAAAGGAGAATATAAAATCAACAAAAGTGAATATTTAGAAAGAACAGTGTAGAAAATAGTCTCAAAAGTAGAAAATATCGTCTTCTCTTCTATTAAATATAAAAGTAAGTCCTTATTCAAGCAAGAAAAATTATAGCCCATTAAATAACAAGCAAAAGAAAACTCTACAACTTGAGTTACTGAATATCGCGTTTAGCAGAATTGACGGCACGGTTAGCTCAGTGGCAGCGATTGGACTGCTGCGCTGTGTGTTGTGGGTTCGATTCTCGCACGGAACAAATATTTTTATGACCTACTAGTAGTTGTTCCGGGTCTGAGTGTTTGTGTATGTGAGTCTCTATGTTTGTAAATGCACCCACGATACAGGGGAACTCCTAGTGAGGGGCAACGTTTTTTTTAAAAGATTAGAGAAGAATTTTGCAGGCATGTCTAGATGGCATAATTATCTTGGCATGAAGAAATAAATCAATATTGATACTAAAATTGTATTTGAAGTACCCAATAGGGTTGAGTACCAGTAAAAAATAACAAATGGCTATCAAGTAATATACATATACGGTGTTTTCGTGGTTACATTTAGATGTATATGTTTGAAGATCGTTGTGCAACGGTGACTCTTACACCAAGTATTAAACGAAAAAAAAAATACATGGTTTAAAATTTAATCAAAAGTAAATTACCATCCCAAAGGAAAATACCATGACACTTAATCCTCCTGCATTGTGTAGCGGACAGGACTGTCAGACTCTTACTGGCTAAATCCACCCCATTTCTTCGGTTGCACTTTGCGTTCCAGAGCCACGATGTCTTTTTAAGACAGTTCCGCGACCGAATAAAATCGAACTCACATGACGTACTATAGATCAAGTTCAAAGTCAAGGGTACGTTTTAAAGTAATGTCGGTGGAGTGCAACGTGCAACACGTTAGTTCAGCACGAACATTAGTCGTCAAACATAGTACGCGTTGTACAACTGTTTGTGTTTCAAATTAAGTCGTCCATAATGTTACACTTTAAAGGTTTCCTAAATTATTAGTTTCTCATTTACTTTCTACGTAGCACTTGTGGACTAACTTTTGACCGCGGCTTCGCTCACGTTATTTAGAATTTGACAATCATTGGAACCTATTTGTGGCGCTATAAATTCTGAGATCGTTACTGTTGTTTTTCTCAGTAACTGTCTTTTTAGGGATGATAAGAACGTACGAAAGTATATGCAAAATTTCATGCAATTTCAGTAGTAAAGGCGTGAAAAGGTAAGAAACAAGCTTTCGCATTCATAATATTCTTTAGGTTGAAAACCGCAATTCTTTTTATCCATTCCTTAAACTAACATGAATTTTATCTACATAGACGATGGACAGACCCGAGATGTATTTACGTTAGAAAAAGACCGCTTTTCTTCCTAAATCCAGATCCTAGACCGGGCTCAGTTACCCTAGTAATTGACTGAAAAAATCCTATTAGTCCGTCAGTTAGAATCAACCAAAATTGACGAAGATACAATACTTTTAAAATTGCCACATCGTCACAAGCAAGAGCGGTTTTCACTTGCTTCTGACGTGAGAAGAAACATGCATGAATTCAACAATAGAAAAAATACGTATTCAAAACTCCAATGACTTTGTCAAACAGACAGGCGAAAGCGAAGCGTTTCCGAACCGAAGCGAGACGTCAGTCCGATAGTTCTGTCATGCTATCGGATCGCTTTCGCTTTTCTATGTGACTGGATTCAATCAATTCCATACATTACAAATAAAAACGTCACGCTTCGCATTCGCCACGCCAGTTTGACAAAGGCTTTACTGAGGGACTAATAGAAGCAATTTATTGATGTCAAAACGTAGGTTTCCTCGGCTGAATTAATGATAGGATAACTTCTGTCTCCTGTCAATATCTAAAGTAGAAGTACAAGTTTTTTTTATGGCGTGGTAAAATCATCAAATGAGTCCTCCCACCCCCTACTGTCAGACTTGTACTGACTAAAATCCACGGTGTCCTTCAATAGCCCTTTACGTACCGGGGTCACGGTAATTCGTTAGTCCCGCGACCAGAAGTGCAAGATAGGAACAGAAATAGTTACAATAAAAAAAATAACTGACCTAGAGAAGGTAGTGTACGTTCCCTTGTTAAGAATATTTCCCACAACTGGGTACAAAATCCGACTTCAACATCCAATCCAGAAGTCCAAATGAATTAAAACTGTAAATCTATACATATAATAAATCTGTAGAAGGGTCAATTCTGTACATTGAAATCATTGAAAAAATAAATAGCGGGGGGTGTTGCTGGATCGATACCAAACCCAAATATGTGATTAAAAAAATTTTGTCTGTCTGTCTGTCTGTCTGTCTGTCTGTATATGCAGGCATCACGTGAAAACTAACGTTTCGATTTCGATGAAACTTGGTCTAATTATACCTTATTATCCTGGGCATACAATAGGATACGTTTCATCCTGGAAAATTACGTAGAAAAATAAATCTTATTTTTCAGTTTTATTCATAGACGTTGTTTTGTAGAACCGCGAATCTCTTTAATTATTATAATAATTAAAGAGATTATATAATATAGGCTTAGCCGTATTTGGGTCCAATAGATATTTATAGGATGTCATTGTCAGAGTTACTCAAAATGGAGAAATAAACCACCCACGCGAAGACCGACATCCGCGCGGACGGAGTCGCGGGCGGAAGCTAGTACATAATAATTAACGTCGGAGTTAAAGGGAAAGCGTAAAAACTCAGACGATGCTTAATTAGCGCAGACAATACTCGTTGTTAAACACAGTAAAGTTTGATAGAATAACTTTTGTATCGTTGATGTAGTTTGTATAGTAACTGTATAGATTTGTTTACAGAACGACCAAGGTTTCAAACTAGTGGGCGGCGCAGGGTGGCCCAGTGGTTGAGAGATGTCTCTGCTGAGTTGCTCGCTAGTTGCATGTCCGACACCTGTCGGTCACCTCGTCATTCCTGGCGTGGCTGTTTATGCATATGAGTTTATTTGTTTGTTACTAATAATCCTAGGGGAAATTCTCCTGTATTCACATGTTAAAAAAACTCAATTACTGAGTTCTTTTCAGACTTGCGGTGTAGTCAAAACCCTATAGGGTACTTCCCGTTGACGAAAATAGTGAAATTTGGCCAGAAGCAAGAACTTTAGAGTACAATTAATTATAACTACCTATATCACAAAACAAAACCATTACAATATTATATTTGTAGTTCGTTTCATTTTGTAGTTTATCATCAATGGATTTGGATGAAATTTTGGTGTAAATTTTGGAGTTTATAACCTGGATTAACACATGATATTGATAGCTTTTATTCTGATTTTTTGTTTGGATTTTTTTTCGTATTCACAAAGTTTTCTTATTTAAGCTTTATACAATGTGATCTACATAGTCCCAGCGTATCATAGCCAAAATGACCAACTAATAATTTAGATTCAGGAAGCAAAGGAATTTGAGATGCATAGTAAACTGATGCTGTGTCAAATAAAATAATTTTTCTTTCTTCTTCATGCAGAAAAGTCAATTGCCGATACGCTTTCCACACACGAATGGAAATACGCTTAAAAGCTTTGCGGCTGCCGGATTTTTGCTGTACCGCAGTTTTTTTACCAAAAAACTGTTCGCCTCGCAAAAAAGGAGGGTTTTATAATTTAAAGTTACGGGGGCTCTGGAACGCAACTGGTAAATAAAGGAATACCTATTTTTTATCTAATACAAGTCTTACAATTGAAATGTCAATAAATTTTTTTCGACTTTTTTATCCGCCAGGAGCTGATAAATGCCAAAAAGCAACAAATTAAACCCTCCATATGTATGGCCAAAATTGAATAGTTTTCGAAATATTTGAGTATTAAAGGTTTTTTGTAAATCACCCAAAATCGGATATATAATTCCGAAAAAAAAATCACTGCATCGTCCAGTCCACGCACAGCGAAAGTAGCAATTTGATGATTTCCCATTTAAAAAACACTCTAGGCTAGCAGGAAGCCTGCCGAGGTCGCGGGACTGTACGAATTACCGTGACCCCGGAACGTAAAGGGCTATTGAAGGACACCGTGGATTTTAGTCAGTACGAGTCTGACAGTCCCTCCCGCTCTGCCTGCATAGGAGGACTCATTTGATGATTTTACCACGTAAAAAAATAATAATAACTACTGACAAAGATAGTATTAATTAACTAAATCAGAACAAATTTAAGTTATAATACGAGTATCAATAAAATAATAAAAGAACACTAATGAGTCCTTTCCTGCGAGTCATAATTTTTCATATTTACGTGTTAAGACTCATCTGCAAAAAAAATAGATTAGTAAAAAAAAAAAACGACGGGTTGCACTCTGGGAGTGCCGGCAGAAGTGAAAACTTAGTAATAGTAAAAACACACACGAACATTCGCGCAAGCGCCCTGCGCCGTCTTACGAATTTTCGATCAGGTCACGTGTCCTGACGCGAGTTTAACATTTTTTACCCATTCCAAAAAAAGTGCACAACGCCGCTAAAGAAGTTTTCACTTCAAAAATTCTACGGAACAAATATTTGTATGACCTACAAGTAGTTGTTACGGGTCTGTGTGTTGGTGTAAGTGTATTTCTGTTTGTAAACACCCACGACACAGTTGAAATTCCATTTTTTTTATAAAAACGCAACTACCTGTTCGACCCTAATAATCTAAAAAGGACTATCGATTCGAGAAGATGAAGAAGAATCACGTTTTCGTTTTCAGCTTGAAATAATGTATATGCTTAGCTGACCCTTTTGCCCCGCGTGGTATGGAATCGATTTCAAATACGTGGGGTATTGGCACCCCGGAGAGAAATTTGTTACTGAACCAGAAATTTAGATGGAAAATGGAAAACTCGTTGATGTCCGCGGCTTCACTCGCGTGAAGTGTAAAATTTTAATTTTTTATTAATACAGCTAACTGATCGCAAGTAAGTGAAATTGGGTCACGAGACAGTCTCATCAGATAACCGTGACCCTGGAACGTAAAGGGCTATCGAAAGATCACCGTGGATTTTAGGCAGAAAAAGTCACTTGATGATTTTGACATGATAAAAAAGTAAGTGAAATTGCTAGTAATATCTCAGTTAGCAGATTATCAGGCATTGTAAAGGAGCCTTATTACGTGTTTCGGACTGCTAGGTAGCTGTATTTGATTTACCCAGTACATTTACTGTTTCCTTCAAGCCTTTTCACCCATGGGCCGAAAGTTCAAAACATTTTAAATCTGAAGTTTATGATTATTTAATTAAAATACTTTCAGCGTAACTATTAACATATAAAAATCTGATTTATTATTCAGCGTCTCGACACCCACCAAATTCTGCTCATAAAAAATATGCGTATACGGCAATGTAGTTAATAAAACTCATAATTTAAGTACTTAATAACCTGTATTTATTTCAAATATTGTGTTGAATTAATTGTCTCGTTGGTCTAATAGTTGCAAGCGCGACTGCTGAGCAAGAGGTATTGGGATCGGTTTCCGGGTTATGAAGCTTTCCTTTATGCCTTTGTCAAACAGACAGGCGAAAGGGAAGCGTTTCCGAAGCGATACCAAACAGAAGCGAGACGTCAGTCCGATAGTTCTGTCACGCTATCGGATCGCTTTCATTTTCTATGTGACTGGATTCAAACAATTCCATACATTACAAATAAAAACGCCACGCTTCGCATTCGTCACGCCTGTCTGTTTGACAATGGCTTTAGGAATTTCCCAGTAGCACCTATTCACAGAGTTTGGTTTTGTGCCCGGTTGATGTCATTAGGCTCGCCGTCTTTTATATGGGGCTTAAAATGTAAATGGTGAAATGAGGGTGTACCATTAGGTAGAACTCTACCTAACCCTTCTGGGATTATAGGCGTGATGTTAAGTAGTACTTAGTAGTAGTTAAGTAGAATCTGCTAGTTTGTAAAATAGGTCAGTGTGTTAGGCTGGCCCAATTTGAACGAAGCCAGGTTCATCTATTAGTTTGTGGTAACAATGTTACAGCACTATGTCTAATGACTGTTGACTAACGAGATACTATCCATGTGCTAATTTAACGTCATTGTATTACAATAGGTTTAATATATGCTCCTTGGATTCTGCTTCCTAGATCTACAAACGCCAGAGGAGCTCTAATCAACAACATCTGATGAATGGCAATGATCCTTTACTTAGAACTATTGCAATTGCTTTCCTATTGTATCGCCATTTGCTTTTCTACTTTAAATCTGCTCGCTACATACGCGAGCGCTTCTATAATGTTCAGAGTTCAGTTTTTGCGCTCCGTCGTGAGCTGATACTAGTGTCCCATTTATTTTTTAATCCCGCTCACAAAGCTCGTGAAACAGGTGAGACTGGTTTGAACGCTGCATCATATATCAAGATCTGTCTACCTTTTCTTTTATCGTGGTAAAATCATCAAATGAGTCCTCCCATCTACGGCAGGGCAGGAGGGACTGTCAGACTTGTACTGACTAAATAAAATCAGTCCTTCGATAGCCCTTTACGTTCGGGGTCATGGTATCTCGTTAAGGCTTTGCACCTCTAAGGGGGTCCCGTCAGTGTGCTGACAGCTTTTTGCGGCGCGCGTCGGCCACAACGCGCTGTCGACCGGGGCATGGTACATGGTCGGACAGCGAGTCGCCCAAGATCTGTTTTTCTAGGTAGCGACTTCTCCCGCGACTTGTATCTAACTACAGGGTTCTTACAAAAACGACGAGGCGTATCATATAAAAAACTTTTATGTTGAATAGTAAGGAGGTATGTTTTAGGGCGAGGAGAGATCGTAAACTTTGTTTTATCCATGGAGTTTACTAAGATCGAGTTTCGACCTCCATCAAACTTGATAAATATCTTTATGAGATTCATAGTTTATGCTCTTGTTGATGCTATATTGTGGCAATTATTTCTATCTTTTAACCTTTTGTTTTTTATTTGTCGAGAAGAGGAGGAATGCTTATATTTCTTTATATTCATACTTAATACATATGGTACTTTTGTTCAAGTTTAAAATACATGACTAAAACTAAAAATTTACAAATATTACGAACTAAATATTTACAACTAGATACTAAATTAAAACTAAAAAAAAAAATCTTTTAAGTCATAATCAACGTTAAACTATTAAATATTTTTCTTTAAAAAATATCCCGTAAGCCTTCCCGCCGTGTTTACATTAAGAAAAAAAAAACAGTGTAATATAATTTTCTTGTAATATTTCAAGAGAAACTTATGATTTCGCTGAAGTTTCGCAGCTCGACAGTGACTGGCCATATTAATATTGTAGATGTGGTTAAAAATTAAATATTATTTATGTTGCACTGATCTCGTATATAGGTACATGGCGAATAGATCCCTATGTACACCTGCCACCTGCTAACCATTTTCCGAGCGAGGTACTCGTAACTCGTGGGAAACATTATAAGGGGTTATAGAGTTAATCGATGTCATCTACTGTGAGATAAAAGGTTTCATGCATACAGGGAAGTGGTTTTCCGGTTAACATATGAACCTAATTACAAAAAACGTGTTTTTTTTATTTTACTTTTTGATTTGTTCAGATATAGTTTTAATTTAGTTCAGATATAAAAATCTTCGTATTATCGGCGTCTTTGAAAATCTACAATTCAAGTAAACGAAATCGAATCCATGCGGGCTACGTCACGAGATATCCATTATTGTTATATACGTTAACCTTCTCCAGAATGTAACAAACACTTTTCTGAATACCGTATCAAAATTGGTTCAGCCAAATGCGGGATAATCGCGGACATACATACATACATACAAACAGACAGGTCGAAATGAGAACATTTCTTTTTTTTTAATTCGGTTAATAAAGCGTGTGAGACATCGCACAGACGCACACCAGTGTGTAACAAAGCTACACAAAGGTGCGGAATAGCCACCTTTAATTGGACTTTTTTATTCGCCATCAGTTTGCACTTTTATTGTTCTCTAGCAAAAAGGAATTAAACGGTCTTTAACAAACCGCTAACTTCATTTCTCTGAGTAAAATAAAATGCAGTTGCCTTTGGGGAAAATTATAGGGGTTTGTGTTCGCCTTCCTTTAAGTTTTTTCAAAGGACAGTACAGTACCTATTGTGTGTTCAAGCATAGAGTGATACATATAAATAGTGTTTGTATTTGTATAGATTATTTAAAAGAAAGATTACCGCCAATCAAACCAACAAAAATCAAGCCTTTATACTCAAAGCTAACCTCCTATATTTTATACAAAGTCAAATCAATAAGTGCCGCAGTATTTTTCTTTCATAAAGTGTTTTAGCTAATTGCTCGTGCTAGATGCACGACTGACAGCGGTACAATTTATGGCTCGAATACAGAAGCCATCTCGAACTATAGAATTTTGCGATTAAGCACCGGGAATTTTGAAGAGAATGCTTTTTTATTATTTATTTAATGTAAACTTAATACTTATTATGCAATACGTATTATACTGTTGGCGCAATGGCTGAGCGATGACTTCTGCGCAGCGTGTCACAGGTTCTGTCCACACGGAACAAATATTGTATAATCTGCAAGTAAGTAGGTACTCGTAGTTGTTCCGGGTCTGCGTGTTTGTGTATGTGAGTTTTATGTTTGTAAACGCAAATACAAGAAGCAATTCTTAGCGAAAAAAAATTGTCACAAAAAAGGTTTATGTAAAACAGGTTTTTTTTAAAAAAAACGTCGTGTGACGTCTTTACCTGACGTTTACACAGGGCTCAGGTTTAGCCCATCGTGCTGCCTCTGTTACATGAAAAGAAAATCAATCAGTTGGGTCCATACCTACTTATGATAATGTCTGTCAATCCGTCTGTAAAGGGTCGTGAGCGGAATTGATCTTCGTGTCTCCTCTGTGGACACGTGAGGTGAGTTCTTCCAGAAAACATACCTATAATGAGTACCTCTCAGAGAGGCTTACTTTCATTCACTATTTATAAGCCGGATTTAGAACCCTGAAAACTAATGCGAGGATATTAAAGCGCTACTTTTAAATTTATCTAGGTTCCACGGTAGGAAACTTTTAACGTATTAACACTTTCTAGGTACCGCACACGGAATATGTTAAAAATAGAAGCGATCTACTAATTTCAACTTATTTTATTGCAAGGAAATACAATTTATCTTAAATTTTGACATTAAGGTATAATTTTAAATTAAGTTTTTTTTTTAAGGTTTTGTCTAATCTACACCGAATATTCTCCACATCTAAAAATATCTTAAACATTCCGTTGTCGGTAAACGAATTGCTTTTAACATTTCTGTAGGAACTTTCATGTAACAAGAAATTAAGCAGTTAAAGTGGCAATGATAATAGACAAATGTCCAGTCTATGATACAAAGATAACACAATTTGCCATTTTCCACAATTTATGACAATATAAATTCAGGGAATGCCAAGTTCTTACGTAACCATTTTGTTCAGGTCGCGCCTACAATATCTGAGATTACCATGGACGGAAACCCTCCATTCTACATAACCTTAGCTTATCACTCTTTGTGCGAGGCTTTAACGATAATTGCCTTCGAGAAATACGCCCAAGGATAGAATCTCTCAAAAACAGCCCTTACTTGTCTATAATTACTCTATGTCGACGTATATACATACGACGATGTAACATTAAATAATATCTTAATAGACGAGAAGATCGACCACAAGGATAAAATTGTTGTTTAAAAGATACTCTTTAGTATTTTTTTATTCGATTAATCGATTAATTAAGGTTCTCAGGAAACATCACAGCGGAGCATACTCCAAGTCATCCTCAAGGCGTAAAAAGCTTTGATACTTCAAAACTATCTTTTTAAGGCTAGCTTGGTGGCCTAGATTCTTCAAATAATGACTAAATGGAACTATTTTGGAGTTGTGGAATTTGAAATATTTGGAGCAGGAATATTTGTATGAGGTACTTAATAATTTTAGAGATCTTTTCTAAATATACTTAGCCGAATACTGTTTGAAAAGGTGTAAAGCGACGCTACATTAATCAATGCAATATCATCGTCTTATTGCATTTTACTTGGGGTTGGCGCAACACGTTTTCTTCTTCCATGTTTGGCAGGCAAACGCCAGGGTATCATCCATTCCCTTTCCCTTTGCCTTACTCTTCCTCCATCCATCAACATTCATACCCATCCCATCACTCTTCTTCATTGTTTGCAATATGTGTCGATTAGTTCAAGTCATGCTCTCATGACCTATTTTAATTACTCAGAAGAATTTTGATAGCTGTAGCTTCAAAAATTATTCTAACTAACACCGTGACCCCGGAACGTAAAGGGCTATTGAAGCACACCGTGGATGTTAGTCAGTACGAGTCTGACAGTCCCTTCCGCTCTGCACCGGGAGTGTGGGAGGACTCATTTAATGATTTTACCACGTTAAAAAAAAACTAATTGATGTGTTTATGTTTGGATGGATGTTAGTAACTCAGTTATGTCAGAACGGATCTGGTTGAAGTTTGATACAGATATAGGTTATCGTCAGGAATATATAAAACATATATATAATTTTTTATCCTTGTTCTACGTTCCCGTGAAATAATTTTCAACATATATACGGACGAAGCTGCTGACAAAAGATAATCTTTTATAAACAGGTTTCATGATAAACACGACTACACTGAAGAGATTTGGAAAGTGTCTGCACTGCGATAGCTTTTGTAAGACATTTATTATACAAAACCGGCAGCAATACAGAACAGCTTATTACTTACTGTAGTACGATCGCGTGCGGAACGCCGAGTAATGTACACCGATTTCTACAAATTATAGAAACAATTGCGGCTGCATTACAGACAACTGTGTTGTTACGAACAAATGCGGCTGAACTACAGACCACTGTGGTGCAGCCGGGTTTGGAGTGACTGTAACTGGTTTAAGCCATCCACGAGATAACGTAGCACAGACAATAGGTGTCTGTGTTGCACCCGCGTCTGTATTGACACAGTCGGGTTGGGCTTCTAGTATCATAAATAAATTGCCGACAGTATCTCCAAAGTAATCCATCAATCTAAGTAAATAATATCACAGCCTTGTCTTGATTGGATACCCTACCCGTTTAGTGATTAGATATTAAAACACGTTTTAACCCCGGAGTCTGGGGATGCTCGTTAACTGATATACTAATAGCATATGTATACTGTATGCATATATTTTCTCCCTGACTATGCCTTTATCTAGGTATATACTGGTAAATAACAGGCGACCCTCCCCAGATTCGCGTAAGTGTAATTTGTATATAAAATATAGCCTGTGTTAGTCGTTAAAAATGAGGCTTTATACCTAAATGTAACGGAAAAATTCATACCATGAAAATTTAATTTTAAAATTATTATTTATTTTTAAAGTGAATATATAACTAAATATTCTGAAATATTGATGAAATAAATTACACAAAGTAATGCGCCTGGCTGGGTTCGAACCTATGACCTACAATTCACAAGTTGGGGCAGATACCACTTAGCAACCACTGCTCTCGCTCACAGCTTAGAAAATTAGAACATCTCATTTTCCTCATAAGTAAATGACTCCAAGTGCAAACCCGGTCGCGGGACTGTACGAATTAACGTGACCCCGGAACGTAAAGGGCTATTGAAGTACACCGTGGATTTTAGTTAGTATGAGTCTGACAGTCCCTCCCGCTCTGCCCAGGGTGGTAGGATTCATTTGATGAATGTACCACGTAAAAAAAAACGACGGGTTACACTCTGGGAGTGCCGGCAGAAGTGAAAACTTAAATAGTAATAAACACACACGAACATTCGCGCAAGCGCCCTGCGCCGTCTTACGAATTTTCGATCAGGTCACGTGTCCCGACGCGAGTTTAACATTTTTTACCCATTCCAAAAAAAGTGCACAACGCTGCTAAAGAAGTTTTCACTTCAAAAAAAAAGTGCAAACCCAGGACGTCTTACAAGTGCAATATTGTTTGCCGCCATTTAGTACGATTTAAAGAGCGGCGTCGTATATTCCTACTAGATTGCGGTCTATTGGTGTCCAGCGGTCGATATTGATACGGTTTTGTATCCTAAAATGAAGATTTTAAAGGTCATACCTATAAACGTTGTAAGCCACTGTGGAAAATTTAATTTGTTAAGTGGTTTAGAAACTTGTGCTGAATTTATGGTACTCGTTTGAACGTCGATGCTCCACCACAGGTAATGTATGATTATTGATAACATTATTATCAGTCGCAATGTGAATCAGAGATATCCTTTGAATTAGGTAGAAAGGAATTAGCGTTTAGTAGAAGCGAAGTAATGCCTTGCCATTACGATAGCTAGACATAAAAAAAACCTGATTGTATCCTTTAATAAAATACATGTTTTACATCTATTTTAAAGCATCCAATCTCTACTATCCAACAATAAATTGTAGGTATTATTTTATAGTAATTATTTAACTCTGATACTTATCATTTCGGGTGACGAGCGTCTTAAAAGCTGCGTTGTCCAATGTCAACCCTCGTCGGTTTCAGGCGAAGTGTAAAACAGACTTGATCGATGGTAATCATTAGTTAAGAGATAATCAATGTTCGTGATTAAACCTTCGTCTAAGACGTCCACTTTAAGCAATATTCAGTCTTCGGGAATTTCTAGCAATATCATCAATAACTGCAATAAACTGTAATAAACTATTATTATGAATGGCGGGGTCATTCGTGATTACAATTTATAATGTATTCTCCTTCATTGGAACTGCATTTTCACCCTTCAAAGGGAAGTTTCCTTGAAACCTAATTGTAAGTACTTATTTGAAGCGAATTCAAAATTATATTGTCATATTAGAAACGTTCTTCAAGGAAAACCTTTTCAAAGAACTATAATAGTATATTAAAGTAATTGCTGATTGCAGTATCAAAGGTTTTAACCATATACCTACAGTAATTGTTCCACTTAGTGGTGCATAAGACAAATTGCAGATGGGTTTTTTTTACTCTTTTTAAATACTTTTGTCCTATATTTTTGAAGTGAAAACTTCTTTAGCGGCGTAGTGCACTTTTTTTGGAATGGGTAAAAAATTTTAAACTCGCGTCAGGACACGTGACCTGATCGAAAATTCGTAAGACGGCGCAGGGCGCTTGCGCGAATGTTCGTGTGTGTTTATTATTATTCAAGTTTTCACTTCTGCGGGCACTCCCAGAGTGTAACCCGTCGATTTTTTTAAAGAGATATTATTTAAGAGAGGGTGTTTGAATCCCAAAACTTAATTTATTAGTCGAGTTCACACGCACCTCACTACCGCGTCGACGCGTCTAACTAAGAACATGATATCTATGGGCATCGCGCCCCAGAGCAGTATCAGTAGCGACCTAGCCAACACTGGATTCGAGGGGATCTAAACCCAATTCATTTACTACAGTTATATACAGTGAATGTTGTGTAGTGTTCTAGGTCCAAATAATTAAGCATTAATAAAAATGTTCTTCAGTATTCCGTTACAGCGTTTGTTGGCTCCTTATCTCCAGCCAACATGGTCCTTCTATCCAAACTGTCAGAGTGGTCAGTTGATATGATAAGGTTAGCATAAACTAGTCAACAGTCACAACTGGTGTTGTAAAGTTATTGTCAAAGCGGACAGCTCGCGTGTTCCTCAGATATACACCGTGACTTTTTAGTCGTCTTACAACGGCAGCCCAGTTCATGTATCCAATGACTAGTAAACGTTCATAATTAAAAAAATGGTATTTATGAGATTTGGATAATTCAAAAATAAAAATATTATCCATTATTATGACACAAGGTGTAGTTAGAAACACCCTTGTCTCATAGAAAATGGAGATGGTATGATCTGCTCGACTCGTGCGCTGCCTAGGCATACTCTACAGTTTGATACGTAAACATTTTAACAGGCTGTTTCATATTTCTGATGTACCTATTTATTAATGATAAAAAATATTATTAATGATAAAAAAATAATAATCGGGCCTAGAGTTATTTTATGTCGGATACATTGAGTGGACCACTTTTGTAAGACGACTAAAAAGTCACGGTGTATACTGTACTGCTAGCGATAAACCCTTTACTTTAGACCCTATACCCGTGTTAAGGCTACTAAATTACTGACCATTGTGATGTCACTCTTTGAATGGTCACGTTTTGATTGGGGGTTAACTGCCTCCCCTGGCACCCTTTTGTTAGCAAAGTAACAAACAACTAAGTAACTTTCGCAAAACCTGTTTATTTCTTAAGAAAACATTTCAAATACCTTGTAAGTATTCAATACTTTTCTAAAGTAGGGAGTTTCAAGGATTTTATATAGAAGACGTATAACTGGGGGTTGAATTGAGAAATTAATGGTATTTTGCAACTAACCAGTGGTAAACAATATTTCATGTGAAACAGTGTCGTATTTTTTCCGAGGATATAGCCTACCCATATAAATTTGAGTCGTAACTGGATACAATATATTTTGAAAATAATTAAGTTCTATAACAATTCGGTTTGGGTTGACATATAGTAACTAACGGTACCTTAAGTTATTAATACGAGTACATTCTGGCTTATAAGTAGTTCATTGCATTTTATAATAATGCCCATAAAAAACACGGAAACTTCTTCAAATTTCCAAATTGTCATTGCAGTACTACATTGCTTACCATTTAAATAAACCTTACCTGTTACTCAGACTTGATTCCGTGAAAATTAGTTCTAATGAGTAACAAGCGGGATTTAATTATATAAATATTACAACACACAAAGTGGCTGGACGTTTCCAGTTTCAATTTTACATAGAATTCAATTTCCTGTAAAACTAAAACACCACATGATAATAATAAATAAATAAATATTCCACAACTATCAGACAACGCCATCTAGTCCCAAGCTAAGCAGAGCTTGTGTTATGGGTACTAGACAACTGATAAACATACTTATATATTTTCTAAATACATACATATTATAGATAAATTACACCCAGACACAGAACAAATGATCGTACTCATCACACAAACATTTGTCCTGGGTGGGAATCGAACCCACGACCTCCGGCATAGCAGTAAGGGTCACTAACCACTAGACCAACAGGCCTGTCAAAGTGATAAACGAAGACTGAAATTATTTACTCAATTACATTTCATGCTTGATATTCGCGACGCAATAAAGTTAAAGGATAGCGAGCCTTTTATACCTACAGTTAAATTGTGGATGAGCGAGCATTATCGCAAAACAAACTCGGGTGTCAGGAATGGGAAATACCGACACCTTAGGTAGCGAAAGTAGCCGCAGGCACGCAAGCCCCGACCCTTGCAACCCTCAGAGGGGACCGGGCCGGGGGGGACCTCCACTGTCAACCAATGTAGGCAACAAACTAACACGCAGTACCTATTATATCCTGGCGAGACCTTGTAATTAGTGGTTTGTCTTTGACTGTTACAAATTAAGCATTATACCCAACCTACCTGGTAAACAGCGCCAGAATTTGTTAATGTAAACTTAGAAATGAGTATCTACATTCGTAGTGGAAATGTTCAAACATCATGATTCAAGTAGAAACAATAGTAATTTAGTGAGCGTTCATGTAAGTGAGATGTGATTCGGAGACAGGGGCGGCCTCACAGACGCACTGAAATTCCCCACTCATTCCTTTTTTTCGGAAATATTTGACATTTTAATTTGTAACGACTAAAGAAAAGTTTTGTTAACGAAACAGACCAAGTTTCTGAACGTTTTTCTTCGTTTAATACTTTATTGTGTTTTAAACTTTGAAGGTATTCAATTTCGTAATTGTGAGTTTAGAACTGTTGTAAGAAAACGTTACGGCGCGTTGTGTCCACGCGCTTCAAAGAGTGTCAGCAAATGACGGGGCCCCCTCTAGAGGGCCAAAGCCTGCCGGGTTCGCGGGACTTACGAATTATCGTCACCCCGATACGTAAAGGGCTATTGAAGGACACCGTGGTTTTTAGTCAGTACGAGTCTGACAGTCCCTCCCGCCCTGCCCTGGGTGGGAGGACTCATTTGATGATTTTAACACGATAAAAAAAAATGAGTTTATAATGCGAACTTATGATATTACCACCAAAAAAGAGCTGATAGATACAATATAAGCCGTTGTCTATCAATGGATTATGGAACTACATATATAAATTTGCAAGAAAGAATACGTACAATTTGCAGAGTTGGTACTCTTATTATTACATATGTATGAGACAGGACGGTGTTGTTATCGGCTGCAGTGGCGACTAGCGACCCGAGGCCGAGTCTCCCGGCACAGCCCGGCTGGCGCCGCCGACAAACTTCCTCACTTAACTTCGCCATAAAGCTAAGTTCGCCACTTATTTGGGAAAACTCCGCAATTACTACACAGCTAAGACCCAGAGATCCAGCTACTTCTGACTTAACGCTGTTATTTATAGACAAATTAAGATCAATTACCATCTTAAACATAACCAATTGAAATAGGTACTATCTTTATAATGGTTTTGTCTAGCTGCGAGTATCCTGACATGTGCACCAATTTTAAGCCTACCCATTACCGATGGCTGGGTAGCTTGGAGCTATATTAGCATAAATCCATATGACTACTGTTTTGGTTTAAGCGTCGGATTTCCATATGTTTGTCAATCCATGTGGTTAAACGGATTCTACCTTCAATAAATTTATTTATTATGCATGAAATGTACACTTTAGTCCTTTCGAATAATGGGTCCGTGGCAATTATTCCTATAGGAACCGGTTTTTATTTTTATAACCGTGGGAATATCATCAAATGAGTTCCGCATCCAGGGTAGGGCAGAAGGGACTGTCCGACTTGTATTGACCAAAATCCACGGTGTCCTTCAATAGTCCTTTACGTTCCGGGGCGCTCTAACACCCCGTCCGGGTCACGTCATTGTGCTGACACTCTTTGAAGCATGCGTGGAAAACAACGCGCCGTCGACCTCGGCATTGTTCATGGTCGGACAGCAAGTCGCCCTTTACTCGCCGCCCGCATGCCCGATAGGAACGGATTAAGCTTAAAGTTGATTATTACCACAGTTTTATGTGGATAATCTGTTTTTATTGGGTACGACAAAAGACTACAATGCTGCAAGGTTTTACAAAGGAATTTATCTGCTTTTGATCTAAGCGGAGATTAAAGCGGCGGCCATGACCCAGTGTCTTAATGATAATTCGTATAGTGATTAAGAAGTTACGAGGTCGGGTGTGAAGCGAGGTAGCGGAGCAAGCGCGGCGGGCGTGGTCACGGCTCATGGGCTCACGGCACGCACCACGCGTCCATGAATCATGATCATGACAGTGTCGCGTTCACTTCATTTTACCATTAATACCTATTTAGGCCCAGACTCGATATGACGACAAGAAATTGAAACGCTTCGTCGCGTTTTTGTTGCTCACGTATAGGGTTATTGTATTTTTATACGCGATAAAATAGAAAATCACGGTGCACTGTAATAATATGTAAGTTTTTCATATTACCGTGCCGAAATTTAGAGCTTTTCGGTTAAAAATTATATGAATAGATGTCAAATGTGTAGATTACAGCAGTTATTTTTCAGATTCTATATTCTTCTGTCTTAAGATTGTGGAAGCCGATGGGTTTCACTTTTCTTATTTATAAAGGTAGGCTCGTGAAATGAGTGCTCACTTATTTCGGCACCGGTACCTTATGTTTTTAATATGCAATGTAACAGGTGGCGTTACGTAGCTAATCTTGGATTACCGGAATACCTCCATTAAGTAGCAGGTAAGAACTGGCCTGGGTATAAACATAAATGGGATAAAGATGAACTCTGATTTCTCATAAATGTCAAAATAATTGAGGACCCGAAACACGTATAATATTGGAAAAGGTCACATTATGCTTACAAAATATGATTAAACAAATTCATTTTTTAGGCAATAAGCACTAAAGTGGCGCACGAAAGGCAAATTTTTGACATAAGATTAATATTAATTCATTTCCAGCAACAAAACGTGAAAGGTCTGAACCTTTTGCTGTACCGTGCACAATAAAATCATCCCCGTACAATTGTTCGCGTTGACTTTAATTGCGATTCGCACGGATACGACCCCTGATGAATCGATTTTCACTTATGGTACGATTCGGCACGGAGGGGATCTATTGAATCAACTGAATGCGCAACTTAGCTAGCTAACCCTGAACGAATTGTGCAATACTATCAAGAGCTTTACTTTATTTACAGGTATTGGTGGCACTAAACTGCTGTGCTCACTCAATAAGATTGCTATCGACACGCAAACGAAAGAAATTAAGCCCCATTTCAAATCTGATTAACAGTAAAATGTTTGCATAAATACTTCAATATTTCAGCAGTCATTTCATCAATGTCAGTGTTAATTAACAGACTTGGGGAACATAGAAAGGGTGTGGTTGCGCCGCAAATGAGAACGTTGCGTCGCTTGATGCCGCAACTCCACCGCGCACCGCACCAACGCGCATCACGACACGTCCGCATAAAATGACTTTCTTCAAAGCGCTTTTTGTGCCCTCCAGCCTCCTTTGTATAGCTAATAGGCTCAAGATTCGAACCTGATTATCTACAACTCGGAAAAAGTTTCGTCTATAAAATTAAGCAAAATATTCCTCCTTTGTTCATTAGAGTTCTATTGAGCATTGAGCGGTTGAAAACAACACGTTTTCAAAATAATATGTTATAGAATATAATAAATTGTCAATTTGTTGTATTAATTTTCGTGGGATTAGCTGCCTTCTGACAGTCCGCATGAACGAACATGCAATGAAAGGTCAATGTTCACTGTAGTCTCAACTGGACACATAAGTGAAACATGTGTTATACTAGTTGTACCATGAATTTGAGGCTGTAAATCACTGTGGATTGTACTACAACGTTATCTGGAATGAGTAACCTCGATTAGCTACATTTTATTAGTATTTCAGTATCCTGGTTGGCGAGACAGCCGGGCGGCGCGGGCCTTTGGAAATCATTCGCCCGCTTTGGCGGTATTCTGATAAGACCCGCACTGTACAGCTGAGACGACTTCAAGGAAGCCTTTGTAGCGCCAGTAACGGAACGTACCACAATTCGAAGCAGTTATCGACGAGCTTTCCGAATGAGATTGGATTGGGTATTTGCTTCAAAGTCTATCGAAACTCTGAGGCTGCTTATTCACACTGATTGTCAAGAATATCTCTAAATATTAAAAAGTGTAAAGAGTACTCACAGTATGTTGCGCTCGTCAGGCGGTCGATCGTATCTTGTTTTAGCTTCGAGTTCTTCTTACCCATCTTGACTGTGACGACTCTCCGGCACCAGGTACAACTCACACTAGGTGAAGTCTGTGTTTGTCACTAGGCTGTGACGTATTACATATTATTCAACTGCACCCGATTCACTCCACCTGTAAACAGGAATATTATATTAGAGCAGAGTTTCACAATTACGTGGCGAAGTTATAACAAAATTACTTATGTTTTGCTTTATTAATTCTATGTTTACAATAGTGGTCTTATGCTGATAGCGATATCTTCCAGATAACCTTTGTAAGGGCCGTATGAACTTAAAATAAAAGGGTAGAATTAACTTAATTACGATAGTATTGAGAAATTTTAGTTTTTGTTACACACCGTGAGTATGGACACGTATTGTCACAATTTGTACGAAGCTGCGTCAACAAGGTCCCTTGCCTCTCTACCTCTCTTTGTCTAACCGTAACATCCCTATATATCCGTCTCGCTCTGTATAAATTATAGCTGTTTTCCTTCTCCTGAATATTGTAGGGTGAGGACCGAACGGCGGCGAGACGTAAACGAAATACTTATTTTGGCGTATCTTCGGCGAAAACAAGCCATTTATAAGATGGCGATAAATCAAGTGTTACTGTGTGTAGGCAATATTTAGTCGGAGCGAACAATCTTACCCATAACTGGGTATTACTGTAATGGAGACGAAAAGGAGTAATTGTTTAAAAGGTTTGCGTGATTAAGAATTACATTATTGAAGTTAACGGATATTAGCCGGTTAGAGATGAAAGAGTTCTCGTCTTTATTTTACATTTATTAAATACGAGTAGTGAGCATCTTGTATGTACATTATGTACTTCTGGAAACGACTATTAATTTTTCAGTAAACTAAGCTATCGCAATCCTTATAACAACTCTTGTAGAATTTTATTAGTAACTTTATTTAATAACATTTTCAGTAACGTTGATACCTTGGTGCACCAAGTTATCAATTATTCAGCAGCAAACTACGAAGTTCGTGAGACTAGCGATATTCGAGTTTTTTCAATATAACAAAAGAAAAGAAAAATACAATAACCAAGATTCGAGAAATTAATTTCAGTTGAGGAACGTAATAAATGGGACCCCGGCGTTCGTTCTACTGAAAACATTACGATAAAATATACCTTTCTGTAAGATTTTTTATTACCTTTTAGTGTAACTGATTTGTATTTATCCTCCAGGAAAACAGAGCATACTGGCTTCCCATCTCACTACGACAACCGGATTATACACTATTTATACGTTTTCAGACACATCTACACTGTTTTCACGGTACGATATCTGAAACGAGGGAAAAAATCTCTCGTTACTATTGTAAGAGGTTTTATATTAACAAAGCTAAATATTCGCGGAGCATTTTCGCTTTTTCATTAACGCTCGAAGCAAAGTTTTCTTCGCTAACTCTATTACTTGTAAAGTTTTCTCTGTATAACAATCCTTCTATTTTAATACTGTTTTCAACAAAGATGATTTATGGGGAGGAATTCGTGATGGTATGAGTTAGAGTGTGTAATTTAGGGTGGGTTTTTGTTATTGAAATGGCGTGACTGGTGCGGGAGAGCACTTAGCAAAATGATTTTTAGGAAAAGGTGAGCATGTAAAACGCATTTGAAACGCACTACACTTTTATATATGGCGAGAGAAAGGGGGTCCTGTCGCGAACCTATCCAGTCATCTAAAAACTATATGTTTTGATAAGAACGTGCCTGTTTATTGTACAGTTGCAGTTCAACCCTTGAAAGTAGGAGTGACTTCTCAGATTTAACATAAATGGTTGCATGTAAGCCACAGGTTGTGGCGCACGACAGGAAACGAAAGCACATAACGGTGAAAGTAATTTGGTCAGAATTGTGTTCTACGATATCGTATACACTACCGCTTGTATTAACGAAATTGCTTGCTTGGTGAGTCGTGTCTTATTATAGTCAATATTTCATAGATTTAATAACGTGGACCAACCCTGTGGTGTATATAAAGTATCTTCAAGTTGAAGTTAGTGTAGCCAGTGCGGAAACTAGTTAATTACTTAATGAAGCTATGGTAGGCCATGGCTTGCTAACTTGTGCATTAACTTCCGTTGCACGAACTCTTAGTCAAGAAACTCTTCCCACTCATTATGCTAATAAGATGCACAGTATGCACTCATGAAGGTTTAGACTTTAGACTTTTTCATTTGGTTTACAGTTACGGTGGAAAAGATGTAAGTAAGCCTTCAGCGTCAACATCATCCACGGTGTAACCCACCCTCGTCGGATTCCCTTTATCCTCGTCTTTATTTATTGTGCCATTTCCATTAATACATTTTTATTTATTTGACATCATAAGATAATTTTCTGCCAATTAGTGCAATTTCCATATTGGATAGTTAGTGACGTAGACATCATTCGCGGAAAAATATATTTGAAAACAGAAACGTCAAAAGTGTAAAAGTTAAATACTTTTGCACTACTTGCGGCGATGGTTCGAAACGTACTACCATGCTGAACTATAAATAGTAACAAAATAGTTTAAGCGGAGAAACGTTCATCGTTCCGCTATCATTTATCTTTTGTCTTTTCTGAACCATCTTTGTCTTTTCTTTCAGTCACTTTCTACTAAACAAAATCATGAGTTTTCGTCCAGTTTTCTTTTTTATGATGTTGTTTGGATATTCAATGGTTGTTGGTGCCACTTCAGTTTTACAGCATCGTAAAAGTAAGCGTGAATGGGCGCAGAACATTGATTAACAAATGTCATCCGCTGGTTATTTGATTGCCGAACTTTATGATCGTAAAGCTGCACTAACGTATTTGATTTGATGACTATTGGTACTTTTATGATTGGGGGCTTTGTTATCAAACTAATATCTCTATTACACCAAGTGCTGCATAGCATTTTATGATATCCAAAAACAATATTTCGGTGTATACACAAAGCAGTATAAGATTGTTAAGTTTCACAAGATTAGTAACATTATTGGAAAATAATAAGTTTATTCTTTCAGATTTATTATTCATCATAAATTTTAATGTTTCATTTTTATAACATTCTTTGTATTTTATTTAATCAAAAAGGTTTTTTTCTTTCTTTTATTTAATCTGCTCGTGAACTAAGAACCTTTAAAAAGCAAGAAAACCAAACAATTTTCTTCTAAAATATCATATAAAAGCTATTATTTATGAGTCTAACTAACATTGTGTCATTTATAATATTATTCCAAACAAAAACTGAACAACAATGCTCATTAATCAGTGTCATGATTATTAATTGTCCTGTTCCAGTATTAAAATAGAAGGAATTAAAAATGCCTATAACTTTACGGGTAGGATTGTGACACATAAAGAAATTCGCCGAAGGAGATAATGGATTGTTTTGATAAAAGTTATCACTCACCAAATCATTAACATATCGGTACTCGTATTGTCATGCTACAGAATGTAACATTAAATTAAGGTCTGATTAATTTGTGACGATGTAGGTTACGATCGTAGCAAACATCAGATCCGCTACGAGCTACGAACGGCTACGAGCTACGATATCCGAACGGATCTAGGCTGTTTTGGTACGCTCCAGATCTGCTACGATACCGGCTCCAGCAGAACTACATAACCCAATATACATAACCATATACTATCGAGAATGTGAATCAATTCATAGATAAGGTTATTTTCGCATTGCAATTTCGCAGAGCCTATTTCAACATTGATAATACACGAATATAAAACGTAGTGAATTATTTTGTTGTGATAATGGCGAAAGCCGCAAAATGTCATAATAGCCTCATAAACATTGTTTAACTCATTTCAATGAAAAGTTATAGTTCGCAAATAAGTAAATGAAATATTTTATTTATTGGATTAACAAAATGTAATATCCAATGTTTGTGTAGTCCATTTATTTTGTTTGTGTACAATGGATGTAAAAGAGAATTTTGTTTTGTTGGAAATAATAGGAAGAATAAAATGTTAGGTCCGACGTTAAACAATGTTGGTTGGAGGCTTGAATAAGTAATCGCAAGCGGTTAGTCAGTAATATGTTAATAGTCCTGAGAGCAAACATGTTACAAATCAAGTGTCAACTGACAAATACTCGTAACATAACATTATACAAACACTTAGCCTCTTTGTAGCCGTCCGTAGACAAGCAACTTCAGAATATCGAATAACAACTTTATGTGCTTTTGTTTAGACGTAAATAAAACCTTTTTGGGGATATTATGCAGAAGATATAAGTTTGTGTACGTATCGTTTGTGTGTTGAGGTAAAATGGAACACGACAGGGTTTTTGTCGTTTGAATGTGTATGCATGTGTGCGTGTGTTGGATCACGTACATCCAGTAAATTACGTGTGTCCCTTGTTAGAGGATGCCGGACGTCTCCACACGCTACGGATTATAGCCTCTTGAATTATAGATAGATTTTATCCGGAATCCCTACTTATGTTAAGCCTCGTCATGCACACATTTAGCTTAGTAAAAAGTCTATCAACGCCTTCTTGCAGCTGTTTAAACTAGGTCAGACTAAAAGTAAAATTGAATTTTTCATGAGTTAAAATCTCGGTTAAATCCAGGGATTAGAATTGTGCCAGGCATGTTGTAAGCTCGCTGTGTAACGTGAGGTCAGACCGGTCCAATATCCATGATCTGTGACGTCTGCCAGTCTACATCCGCTTAAACTTGTACAGTCGCGGCCATTAACTATGTAGACGCTCTAAAGTTCAACGAGGCAGAGCAAGAACAGAGAGCTAGTTGTAGCAAGTAAGCCCTTGTGACACGAATATATTTGGCTGGTAATTGGACCTGCAGCTTCGACGGCAAGAACAGAGTTACAAACACAACAGCATACTTTATTATACAGAACAAAGAGCTGCAGTGCAGGTTTTTAACAAAGAAACCGAAAAGTAATTCACTTCGTGAAATACTAGCCAAATCATCGGGAATTCTCCTAATATTATTATGTAAAATGGTTACGTACGCACTAGTAGAGTTGCATTTACATAATTATATACTGACGTGACTACTGACTAAGAATTAATAGCTGCTTAAAATTGCCATACTCTCTAGAAAGAGAGAAAAACAATTGTAGGACCATATATCTCTTTCTTGTACGTCTTAGATAATGTCTTTGGTTATCTAAAAGAACTGTATCGATCGGAATGATTCACGTGTGACGGTGTAAGCATTATAGTCAGCTATCGAAACAATTTGCGCAGACAGCGAACAGAACTGACAGAGGACTGACTAGTCAGTCCTTTGCCAGTTCTCTCTAGCTTTAACAGTCTGGCTATTAAGCCAGATTGACAAAGGACAGACGGTTGATAGAGTTACATGTCCACGACTTGTCAGGGATTACGAAAAAGTAGTGAAGAACCCAAACTTAAACTACGAGACTTCAGAGATACTCGTGATTTCGGCCTTGGTTACGGGCGTTTTTTACGAGCCGTGACACCGAGACCGAACTAAGAATTAATGGTATTACGATTTGACAGATAGCAAAAGAAAAGGAAAGACTGGACTGGACTCTTAGAAAAGAGTCCGCGCTACTACTTCTGCGGAAATTTGATTTTGAGGTTAGTTACGTTCGTACATCCGTATCTGTACGTATCCGTGTCTTCGTTAACGTACAAAGAAAGAAGACCTCCAGCTTCGAATTTACAATTGCAATTGTAAATTCGAAGTTAATTTAATTAATTGCAATTACAATGTGAAAGGCTATGTTTATATGTATTTTTTTAAACATTTTTGACACCTAATTACAAATTTTAATGAGTGAGGACCAAATTGTGTGTTCAAATCTAGGTAAATATCAATGTCACTAGTCTTGCGTACCGAGTAAAATAATAACAATAAAAACAAATTCTTTTGTAACGCAAACCATAAATGACAGAGGCTTTAAAAAATTTACGACGCTTTTAAGTTTTCAATACTTCATGCCGTGGTTTTATTTTGTTTCATTTTGTAGGTCACACAAATATTTGTTCCGTGCGGATATCGAACCCGCGACACGCCTCGCAGCAGTCCAATGGCTCAGCCACTGCGCTAATCGTGTTTTCAATTCCTCGTGAATGTACAGACATGGCACATTGACCTACCCTAATCTTAATCTTAATCCCTAAACCTAGTCTTCTTATGTAGATTTTCACCGTTAATACAAAAGAATTAGGATCTCGGGAAAAAATCATGAGAAAACTTGGATTTAAAATAAACATAAGTTTGAAATAGCCAACGCATCTGTAGCAATCCGCTTAATGCTCTGTTTACGAAGAGGCAGAACAGTAATTAGGCTGGTCTAATATTATTGATGAGATTCAGGGCACAAATCCAGACACTGGCCTGCTAATTTAATCAGACTGATCCTATATTCCGACGAGTGTACGTGCAGCTGTACCCTGTTCATTGACTTCGTTACTGTCAACATTAACAGGATATTTCCGTCGCCATTATCAGAGTACTTCTATGAGGCCAAAGCTTGCTGCCGGCAGTATTACAATGACTTTAAAATAAAATATCGGGCAGTCACAGTCCAAAGTTAGAAAAATTAAAGTTATTTCATTCTTTCTCATGTGAGTATGTGGTCACCATCTGGTTGGTCATAGTTGTATAAACCGCCTATTGGAACTCACAGGTTATATTAATTATATAGGTCCAGGTTTTCTTATACAACACATAGGCCCTGTTCATGACTTATGGCGATACCCGAAGTCTTGAATAGTCTGCAATCTAACTTTCTAAAACACAACTGGAATTCAAAATGAAAAGTCCCTCATTCCAGTTGCAAAGAAAAAAAAAACAATATTAAGTTTGATAACGTGTAACCAACGAGGAAAGTTTCCAACATCAATCTGATTATTTAAACCTATCATATTTTATTACTGAACACTTACTAAAGTGAAGTTGGCGCTAAATGTTTGCCTACTTGTATGTGCAGTTTGAACCAGAAATAAGAACTTGTCGGGAAGAAAATTTTATTAATATTTGCCCAACTTTGGCTTCGGTAGTTTTGTGTTTATTTAGTTGAATCCTGGTATAGTCACATATTCAATAACCGGACGACTTATCCCGTACAAAAAATAATAAAATTCTTAGAGAATAGAAACTTGCTAGAAACTCCGTGGTAACTCAGAATTCGTTTTAAAGCGGAAATAGTACATTTTGATACAAGTGGGGAAACTTTGTTATTGCATTCGAGGCGCGATGCTCACCCAAGCCGTATTAGATGTGGGTGATAAGGAGCCGAGAACAGCGAAAACAAATGCCCACGTGTATCGAACGACGTTTTTCAATAAAGTGTATTAAAAACATCTAAAGAAATAATAATAGAATGAAAAATAATTTTGCCATAATTATAAGCAAACTATGACTTTTCTTTTATTTTTCTCGCCGCGCTCGTGGTCGCTAGATTGAAGGAGAAGCAAAGGTAGAAGCCGTTAAATAGCTTATTATGAATAATAGAAAAAAAAAATCTTAAAAAGAGAACACAAATAAATGTGAATTTGTTCAACAAAGTTTTTTTTTCTAATAATAATGTTTATCTATGATATTCCATTGATATATAAACACAATTTAAAAATTCAAAAAACAAATACGCCTTAAAAACACCTAAATCTTTGCAGAAATTAAAAAAAGCTACCTCTGCCGATTATGGGATTTTATTTCGGCACAAGTGCAACAAAGAAAAGAAAAAAGCACGAGTGTGAAATACACTGCATGTTGAACCTAATCGTAGTGCGATCAGTGCCAGTTTTCGAGGTTACATTGCCTACGGGGCTGATTGCATTGCTTACGGGGCTGGTTGCATTGCCTACGGGGCTGGTTGCATTGCTTACGGGGCTGGTTGCATTACTTACGGGGCTGGTTGCGTTGCCTACGGGGCTGGTTGCATTGCCTACGGGGCTGGTTGCATTGCTTACGAGTCTGGTTGCATTGCCTACGGAGCTGGTTGCATTGCCTACGGGGCTGGTTGCATTGCTTACGGGCTAGTAGTATTGAAAAAAAATTGCTACAAGCTTCTGTCAATTTTTCTACTAAAATTGCGACAGGTTAAGTCAATATTTCACATTGAGCAAAGTTGAATTCAGGAGTCGGTTCAAGTCTTTCGGTATCCTACAACACATTCTGAATTTAAGTCAAAATCACCCAACATTTGTCTTTTTGCGAACACAAGCTTGCAATAAAACTTTGAAAATTTTAAGCGTTATTGCGAGTGGATCTTGCACTCAGCTGCACGAGCTAGAACTTTCGTTACAATTATTCCTACAGTGTAAAGGAATGTCAATTTGTTCTCGAACATTTGCAAGCGTTAACTCCCTAGCTTCGGGATTTACGGACCTTATCTATACGAAGAAAGTTGTTCTTATTTTATCCTTTTATCTGGCAACCTACTTTTATGTTTATTTTATATTAGGATTTAGTTATAGACTTGATGTTACAATAACTTGCTACTACTTACACACATGTTAGATGAAAATGGCTTTGTTATAAAACAACATTGTTTTTTGCCTTCTTATTTAGATGGAAATGTTAGTTACTTGTAAGAATTCATTCTTTTTATATAATAGTCCAGAAATTTTCTCTCGAATGTGTGTACGAGTATTCCCTTATTAAGACCTCATGGACTGTTATATTTTGTAGTTACTTGATAGATAAAAGATGTACCAATTCTGAATTCAGAGAATCAACATCGTTTGAAACTTCACCGATATAAAACTGGATCGTCTTTTAGAACGATACGTTCGTTCACTACCAAATATTTATAAATTAATAATTGTGAGTATCGTTTAACTTGGAGACATAATTAGTAGAGCTTAATTTACTCAAAGAAGATGAGTTAAGACAATTTTTTTATTTGCATTAAACATGGTTTCCATGGTTGTCATTGTTAATCTTCGTACTTATTAAGACATTGAAATAATTACATTAAATTGAACGAAATTAAAAAGTCATTAATATTGTAGAAATTATTATTATTGAGCCATTTATTTAGTTGAATTAAGTTTAACATCTTCTCAGAAAGGCTTTTTAAGTAAATAGATATCTGATGCAGTTGTGCAAGAAGCGGCTGATTATATCGAATCATCAAGTTACACGAAAGCAATTGGTGAGTTTAGAGTTCAGTATCGCACTAGCTTTCCATCTATTCACATTGCATGTAATATTTTAAATAAATTTTCAGCACAACCGAAATGTAAAGATGACAATGAACTGAATCGAAGGAATTTCGGGACGTGCGAGTGGAAAACCCTGAAAATACAAGCCTCCGTATACCTCAGTTTTAGTTTTAGTTTTCCGTCCCTCAGTTTTCCCTATACAAAAGCAAGAACAGTGCATAATTTTCACCAGAGAAATTCTTCGAAATAAATTAGAATTTGCCACTAACTTATAGGCGATATTAAACCGTAATTTCATTGTTTTATCTCATACATTCAAGTTATCTCGACAAACTTTCTTCCAATAAGATATTTTAGTGTACAAAACTGGCGGGATAGCGCTCCTTCATTTGAAACGGTGGCTTGTTAACTGGAATTGCTATTTGAAACAGGCTTTGAAGAATGAAACCACCAGTATTACTGCCGAAATTGGAAGATTACACGTATTCTGAATGAAAACAGAATTGGTTACAGTAAAGCAATAAATGCGGCTGAGATATTTTTTTAATAAAAAGTTTGTAAGCTATTTTTGAAACATCTGCTAAGCTTTTCTACGAAACTAAAAAAACATATTAGATGATGGTACTTGGCTTTTCTTCAGCTAAAAGAAAAAGTAAAGGTAAGATCAGTTTTGATCCTGAAATATCCGCTTTCTATCTACTTAAACTTTCAGTTTCTGTTCCAATATTTAAGTAGAAAGTTAAACCTAATATTTTTATGATTTTGTTAGTGTTAGTACGAGTACCTAACTTGACGAGAGCATGAACTAATTTTAGTCAGTCTGAACGAAATTGACGTCTTTAAGACTTGACCTTCAAGATTGCTTTTTTCGATGATTTATCTTTGCACGTAGCTTTTCCCTATCTTCTTCCGAGTATTTTTTGTTTAATAGCTTCGTGATCCTCTGGGACGTTGCCTCTACCCAAGTAACGCCTTTATCTTTTGCGGACTTATCCGACACCACGTACGCTGTGATTTCGAATTTAGATAATCTTATTTTGTAATTAAATTACATATGTACTTCCTACACCTTTTTTGCAGTTATTGACCATAAGTCAGTCATATTGTAAATCAAAGTATTTATTACAAAGTTCTCAAGATTCTCAATTACTTTTATTTGAAGACCAAACATTGCCTGCATTAGACCAAATTGAAGTTGGCTTAGAGAGGACAAGTTTAACTAAAGCAATTATGATATAAATTCCCTGGAAGGGTTATTATCGGTCGTCGCTTCAGCCCGTGAAGTGTACCTCGGTGTGCCGAGTGTCGCTAAATTACATTTCGAGGATCGCCAATTCGCCATGCAAGTGTTATTTAAACCTAATGCTGTTTGAAATACAAATTCAGAAATTGGATAAATTTATTTTGTACCGCATTAATATGGGCTGCTCTAAGTACAGAAGATATGAAGGATGAACGCGTAAGTACCACGTTGAGGTCGTTTTATTTCGTTGTAAAAATGAAATTGGCACGCAGTACTATAACATTTTATCTTAAGTTTTATGTCCCCGAGATAGGGTTAAGTTGTTGGAGATTATAATCAAGTGATCAAGTTGTTGTAAAGAAAGTTTAAAAATGTAAAAGGACCAAAACGTCCCCAATAACACGGGCATCAGAACGGTATCACAGACTTTTGGGGATTACGAACCACCAACGCCGATAAAATACCGTGCCCCAGAGGATATAGTATATAAAATATGGTCTTGCAATTTATAGAACTGTCCCTTGACACTGTGCCTCGGGAAATCTTTATTTATCTTACTAAAAATGTAATGTAGGTGCTCTTAATTTGGCAACAATTTATTGAACTAAAATCTAAGCGTATTTGAACGAAGCTGCGTTCTCGTTTTACTGCAGGTAATTCAATTCTATTGAAGGAAATTGTCGAGCTGAGTTGGCTCGTTTTCTGAGTTTTATATAATAAAAGTGGAAAATAGTTTCTCTTTTGGTTACCTAGCTTATTTATTTATATACTTCAGAGAGCCAAACATGTTACATTATACCTGATTTTACGAAAGTGAAAAGTTTAAAAGTACTAAGTTGAAATAAGCTACCGAAAAAGTATCTCAGTCTTCTTTAAAGTAGTTGTGGCAATCTATATCCACTTGCTAGACCACAAGGACTTAACTACACAAGTAAATAATTTTCACTGCTAAAATTTGCAGTATAACGACACTACAAACTTAAACATAAGCAATATGAACATCCTCATATACCGACTAAGTTATGTCATGTTTATGTAAGTTAACTTATTTAACATAAACACTATCGCGGCTATGACAAATTTCGTATAGATGAATTTCACTTCGCTTAAGCGAAAGATAAAACAATATTTATTTGGATAACCAAGCGATTTCAGGCTTACATAAAACGGTTTATTCAGAATTGTCTAAGCCCGTGTCTTAATAGAAATTGGCGCTAGAACATACGAATGTGACGTTCATTCGTTAGAAACTGGCCGTTACGCACAATGACACTGCTCTTCATTTACTGCCAAAAGCTTATTTACGTAACTAGCTATTGTTTTAATATTATATAATTATCAACAAAAATATAAAAATACAAAATTAAATAAAACTAAACTAAACTACATATTATAGAGCATCGAAAAATTCATCCTCAACGCTGTCAGCTGGTAATGTGCCCAAGAGACTGGCGGCATTGCCTCTCTGTATGGCAATACTTAGCCTCTGGCCAAGGTAAAAGCCAGCTCTTGGGTCACGGGAAGCGTCAATAAGTCTTTTAGAAATTTCTTTGTAGAGGCTGTGAGCACTCGGACCCCATGGCCCTATAGTTTCAACCCCAAACGGCTCAAAAATATAGTTACTACTAAGGTTGCTATATTTACGCCGCTTGAGGTTCTCAGCAACCGCAGCAGCAGCGCCAGCAGAGCACGATGAACTTGGAAGATGAGATGGCGCAAGAGTATCGACACAGGTTGCGTCCCACACTAGAGGCCTACCCATCTTCCAAGGAAACAAAGACATACCGTCAGGTCTTTTGCCATCGTCGCGTGCCAAGCCATTGGGTTCTAAAACAGCTGTAACGCCGACGGTAACAAGCTAAAATTAACTAGCTATTTGAGCCGATTACATTTAAGAATAAATTTTAATGTGGCAGTGAATTAGCAATTGTATTACATGTATAGATAAACAACAAGTAAGAGTGATAAACACGCTGTCACATCGGCATGACGTACTACTGGATCGACAAACAAAATAACTGCTACGAACGAATGATCGCTTAAATTAGAACACAGCACCTTTCAAGATCTTTCTGATTGCCAGAGACATTATCAAACCTTCGCAATATAATACAGTTTCCAAGAAAGCAGAGAACTTCAATTAAGCAACTCAAGACATATTTGATTAATGAAATTCATAAAAGTTAACAAAATTATGTTAGTAAAATAAATTTTTTAGAGGTCATTGTGTTGAGTTTTGTAACGATTCGTATTAAAATTTTAACTCGCTTTCAGTAAAAGTTACTTTGACGGTATACACAGGCCTAGAAATATATTATTCTATGTTTCGTCTTCTATACTGTTCAATACTCAAATTACTTACCTTACCACTATTTGCTTCGTTTAAATCCTAAATAATGGTATATATAACTTTTTTTTACATTACACTTTATTTTATTTTGTGACGTGGCAAAGATGACTAAATTCTTTTTATATATTTTTTATGTATTGATTTTATTATGTATCGCATTTATTTTTATGTGAGTTTCAGGGATATTTTGTATCTAATACTTACATATTAATCCCGTTGCATGATTGTCTGCCAATTTTGCATAATCTTTATATTTTACGTCAATCATTGAGCTCCTTAAATTCTGAGTTCAGTTATATGTTGATTGAGGTACATTGTTAGGTTCACATGATTGCACTGACTGAACAGGTAAACTCAGACGAGAAACTACATGATTCTCACGTGAATCGAATTGACCAAACAATTGTTTGGACTTTAAAAGAACGAGTGACCTCTGAGTTTGTTTCGGCTGTTTCTTTCAGACTATTCAGGTACAAAACACCGATTCCGTCTTGTTTGTAAAAGGTGGATTTAAAGTGTTTTTAAAACTAACTTGCTTAAATAAATGTCATTTCATACATAAAAGTCTTCTTTGTTTTTAACCGAATACAAAAAAGATTACGTGTTTATAATTCCGGTTGTATTTTCAGAAAACGTTGGAATCACTGGGAATTTCTTATGCATCGTGGGTGCGTTAACAAACATATAAACTCACATACACAAACGGCCAGACCCGGAACAACTACTTGTAGGTATATCATAAAAATATTTGTTCCGTGCGAAAGTGAACCCGCGACACGCAGGGCAGCAGTCCAATTGCTCAACCATTTTGTTATATGTTCGTTACCTCAGAACTTCGCCATTATGAATTGATTTTGGAAAGTGTCTTCCATTTTATTTAATTGATATTCATTTGTTTTTTATTTAAATTCTAGATCGGTCTCGTAGAAACATTATTATTATTTAAAAAGATTCAGTAGTCTTAATGACATGATGTCGTAACATCTATAGTTGCAATATAAAATGTTTGTGTCGCGAGTTGCAATATAAAATGTTTGTGTCGCGAGTTGCAATATAAAATGTTTGTGTCGCGAATTTATAATAGAGTTAGAAGTTTTAAATACCTGACACGAGTAAAATAATAAACTTTTTCATATCTTCAACCTTCGTGTTTGCTTCAAGAAAATGAAGTGGCCGTGGCAGAGCCAATTAACTTCGGCTTATTAATATTTAATTTAGTCTAATACCCAGAAAAAAAGTTAAATCATTAACATCTAATAAATTATAAAGAGTATAATTGTATTCGAAGTGTTGTGAAACATTGGCCGCCAATGTGAAAAATTAATGGAAGTGTAATAATTTAGACAGCGACTGACGTCAAGACAAAACGGTGGTATTTTATAAGTAATAAAGGAAATAAAGAATGGATGTCGGAAGGAGAATGAACGGTGACTTCCTCGTGTAATTTCTAGAAGACTTGGAGGAGGCTTTTCCCCACTAGTGGGACTAATTTAGGCGTGGGACTAAAGTGGATTTTTAGTCAGTAAGAGTCTGAACTGAGTCGGTTCCTTTTGTTGCAACCATTTAACATTTCTCGATTTTACCAAACAAAAAAAAGCGTAACGACGTTCAACCTATAAAAATTAATGATTGACCACAATTTTGGAAACTCATCAATCGTTAATTGTTTAAGAAAATAGCAGCTGTTTACACCTATTGGCACCTAGCGTTCGCAACTTTGTTGGTTCGGACCGTTCAAATTAAAATCATTTTTTTTTACAAATCATTAGGTTTTGGATACCATGGCGATCCATTGGCATTGAACACTATTAAATAAATTTAGGCAAAATTTATTCTATAAGAAAAATATCAGATACAGGATTTAAATGAGGATATGATGTTATTTATATTTTTCTCATCACAGCAGCTATAAATTTCCTGCATTGTTCATCTTTCCAAGAAGCGCTTGGGAATCAGTAAGACTTAAATTTACAATTTCAGCCAGTATTCTTGCAGTTTATAACACAACAATTGCTGCAACCCATTGTTTTTTTGGCGGAATAATGCGATTTTACAAAATTACGTATTGATATGCCTAAAGTCTTTGTCAAACAGACAGGCGTGACGAATGCGAAGCGTGAAGTTTTTATTTGTAATGTATGGAATTGTTTGAGTCCAGTCACAGAAAAGCGAAAGCGATCCGATAGAGTGACAGAACTATCGGACTGACGTCTCGCTTCGGTTCGGTATCGCTTCGCTTTCGCCTGTCTGTTTGACAAAGGCATAACAGATTGACAGCTCAATGTACTGTGATAGAGCCTACATTATTTCTACTATTTCTACTTTTCACCACCATGAGCGCTGCAATCGATTATGATACCCCCATCAAGTACTTTGCATCCAGCGAATATAGACCCAACACTGACGCGTTCTACGTCATGTATTAATAATATGTAGAAAAAAAGAAACTGCGTCTATGTCCCAATAAACCATGTTATAAACTCACCAAAAACGATTAATCACAGTAAACACGCTACTTTAATTCTATATACATCAGACTAAGCAGAAATATAGGCCATCATGGTATTACCAGCCTTATCAGACCTGAATGCCTCAAGAGATAAAAGACAGCTCAGCCTCAGCATACGAGTTTCTTCAACTCGACACCAATAGGGTCACATCCATTTGAGGTCATTCAATGACATCCATGTACATACATTAGTTCCTAAGCAGTTTTAGACTTTCAGGGAACGTATTAAAGTTTTAAGCCCCTCAAATGGGATCTGCTAAGTGATGTGTGTAGGTTGTATTAAGGTCCTAATTGAAGACCTTATAATGTAAGTATACCTACTTTATGTAAAATATTTATCTAAAGTAATAAAAAGGGAATATTTGTTTTATACGTAAAATATTGTCACTTTAACTTTTGAGGCACTAACTATCTGTAACACGGAAGAAAATCGGTCAATAATCATCCATCCACGGACCGACCGAAGCAAGTGTGACTTATCTTTTAAAATCAACCCGCCTTTACTATAAAATGCCAACATATATTTTAATTCTATCTCCACATTTCCAAGGGCATTCAAAGTTATTACAGATAACAGCTAAAATGTATAATCGTTAGGTGTTAGTTTACGAACAGTTAATATGAAAACTTTTGCTTGTACCTGAGATCTTGCTCTCGCAAGTTTTAACTATCGTCGTCATATTTTTCTCTGCTCTAACTTCTACTTTTTACTTTTAAACATCATTATTTGCTTAATTTGACATCAAATAATGATGTTAAAAAAGGAAAAGTTTTGGATTACTTGACAAAGTTAGCGATAAGAAATCAACTAAAAAAATAAAAATCGGCAGAGCAATTTTTCACTAGAAGTTAGAGTACGATAAGTATGTAAAAAGTTAATTTGGAGTGACACTGAAATTGAAAATATGTTGGATTTTTATACTTATCTATTCTAACTAATACATTTATGCATATACAGAAGGTATTTGAGGCTGAGGAATTTTTCACAGAGGGACTAACTTGGTTGGATTATCACCTACTTTCATCATATGCCAAATTTCAGTGCCGGAGGAATTTTGCGGAAGTCTTCACACAACAAACGTCCTCATTAATCGATCAAGGGGTATCGGTATTACCCAGTTTTTTGGGCATTCATCTGAATCTGTTTCAACTGGAATCAGTCCAAACAAAGTTGGGAAAAACCTAGACAAAAAATGAACGCAGTGTTCGCACGCGTTTAGTTTACAGCTTGTCTGCAGTTTTTAAATTGATTTCTGTTTTTTTTTTTTGGTTCCACAAAGTTATGCTCACAAAAGCCTGTCTGCCGTTGACAGGTGTTAATTTCCGCAACTACCCTTTACAAATAAATAAACCGTAACATATGAATAAACCTGAATAAAACATTATTCACCCCCTAAAGGGTGTAGAACTAAAATATGTGGTCATCGGCTTAGGCAGGACTCGCCCAATTAATAACTAACACGCTCTACATTACATTATGGCGGGCTTAAACGTTTTCATAAATACCTTATAGAGGGGAAGTGAGGCAAAATAGTTGAGTGATAAGCTAAGCTGTAATTATGACGCTTCGGCGGACGCTCGAGTATTGAAGCGAAAAACGATCGATGACGTCGGCCAGATCTTGAGGACGTTTACTTTGGCTAAAATTTCTAATAGGTACTACATTTAATACAGCTGGCTGCCTTGATTAATTTCAAGTGTTTGAAGTAGAAAATATTGTAATCTTATACTATAATAATGTTTACAAACGAACAAAAGACGTAGTAGTAATAGAAACATACAAATAATAATTAAAATTCTGGCGTAAAAAAATACGTCTATCGCTATCAACCGGATAAATGCTCAGAACACTGGCAGCATTACCACGTTGTGTGGCAATGCTGATTGCTGAATGCTATTAGCCATATACGTGAAGAGTCAACTAATCGCCTGGCGATACCTTTAAAATTTTGTGCACACTCGGACCCTATGGCCTTAGTGTTTTAACCCAGAACGGCTCAAACACATAGCTACTAACTAAACTCATGTATTTGAGCTATTTGATGCTTTTAGCGTCTTCAGCTTGAAATGAATTTAGTCTTTTTTTTTATCGTGGTAAAATCATCAAAATCCACGGTGTCCTTCACTAGCCCTTTACGTACCGGGGTCACGGTAATCCCTTGGTCCCGCGACCCCGGCAGGCTTTGGCCCTCTACAGGCCCCGTCACTATGCTGACACTCTTTGAGGCGCGCGTGGAACACAACGCGCCGTCAAAAATGAAATGAATTTACTCTAAAGTAAATTAATTAAAATCATCTTGTCTGGGATCACGATGATCGTCGCTTAAGAAGCTAGTACCTTTAAAGTGTATTGCAGAATAATTTTCAAGAGAAAGTTAAAAATAACAAAAGAAAAGCGTTGTTTTAACTCATTTCCCCAGAGTTTATTGAATTGTTCTCAATCCCCCGTTGCTCGTTCTAGCTACTTCCCCTATAAAAAGATTTCTTGTTATTGGCTTATTTTTATTCCACAACACAAATAATTCAAAGAAAATTTATAGGTGATCGTGTTTTTATTTTATATTTTTCAGACTAGCTATTGTCCGCAACTTCGATGGCGCAAAAATTAAAGATGAAATGGAACCTATATTTTAAGCTATTAATATATCAGTGAAAGCTGCTTGCAATACCATACAGCAATTTCTGCTTAAAAAAAAGCATTTGGCTGCGTTTTGACTTCCGTCGCTTCAAGATGCCCCTTATTAGTTTTTCTTTAATAGGTATCTTTAATATTCAAATATCGGCTTGTTTCAATTTTATCATGTGTATAGGTAAAAACATATATCTAATATCTAAATACTTTTTCAACAAAAAATGTAACCGCCTTCAAACACAACCACTAAAAAAGGGTAGTAAGTTTATAATTTTACTCTTTTTAGTTTAAACATTAAACCCAAATTCATAATTTTCTTGTGCACTAGAATTTTGTAATCCGTAGCACCGGTAATAACATCGCTCATGTACACAATAAGTTAATAGAATTCCCTATCTCAAAAGCTACTGGACCAATTTTGAGGAAACTTGCAGTATTACCTATGTTGAACGATACTTAGTACAACAAAAAAAGAATTACTGAAATCGGACTTGTAGTTCCGGAGATATTCGAACGATGAATCAGTCGATGCCTACTCCTTACTGTTAAGGAGTTTTACCTTCCATCATCAACTCAGCTACATGAGATGTTGATTACCATATGCAAGTACTTATAATAGCTGAATATCGACTGCTGGATCCACGTGGTCCAAAACAAGAGTGGCAGTTAATTAATGATTAAGAACGGCAACGCCCTCCCCCCCTCTGTAACTGATCTTTATTTATGTGGCAAGTGTAGTAAATAAGCGACGTTGCCAGCCTCTAAATATTATTGAAATATTTCACAAAGCTTCATATTTTTGTTTCATAATCTTCGGGATTATGTATCGGGTACGGATATTGAATATTTTTGATCATGTCTCGTAATAATAGTGATCGCGCTTGGTTTTTGCGCCTGCATAGGAAATCCATTTTGACGGAGTACTCAAAGTTAATTTTATTTTTAATCAATTTATTTAAAGCTTTGTTTATTGGCAAGTAACTTATTAGTTTGAGTATCCCTAATGTTAAAAAAATTAACATGTTGTTTATTTATTGTTTGTAACAGATATATACCGATATAACATCCAATTTACATTACAATGAATGAGAGAATAAAGAAGAATGAGTTTGTTTGTCACGCTGTTACTCCTAAATTGCTGAACCGACTTTTCATGATTTGAAGACGGCACAGTTTATTATAGCAGCCTTCTTTTATGCACAAAATTTTGAGGGGAGAAAATGGGAGATGGGTTCAAAGTCGCGGGCAAAAGATGGTTAAATATAAAAATGAAGTTCAGCTTAATTATTGTTGCCATTATCTGTTATTGCGCCGTTTCTGTGGAGGGCTACAAAACGTTAAGGTTATTTATCAATGGAATGAATGTATTAAATTGAATGGCTGCCCTGATCGCCGGTTGGCATGATATTATAACTATATAGACGGGAGAATTAATGGCTTGCTTGTTTATGTTACCGCGCACGCAAACCTTTCTATGTCACACCTCTATTAAACAATTACCAGCAAACTCGTATTGACAGTTGGAATAACAAATGATATCGATGGTAATGGTTTGTCGCACTTTTTATAAAAAATATTTGTGCTGTTTTATTCAGATGGATGAGTTGAATTTCGTGTCATCAATCAACGGTACAAAATACACCATAAACAAATAAGTTAATGGGAAACCTGTGTCTAGTTGGACTCACGTACGAAGGGTTTTGTAACATTATCTATTTATTCAGTAAAAAAAATTGTCTGTCGTATAGGACCCCACTTAAAAAAATATTATTTTTAAGGGAAATGTTATTAACATCGAGGAAATAAATCAAGTTTGTTGTATAGGAGCCCCCTCAGTCAAGAATAATGTAGCTAAGTATCTCTATTTTTTTTAGCCTGCTCTGTCCAATGTCTGGCAAAAGTCTCCCTCCACTCCTTCCACTTCTTGCAAGTACGTCTCCAGTTCGGATAAAACTTATCCAGTTAGTCCCGCGGCCCGCGGCCCGCCGCCACCCCGTCTCACCATCTCAGGGCTCCAGTTTTGAGTCCAGACCCATTTGAGTTAGGTACCCTTCTGAGCCACGTCAGCTATATTTGTTTTGGAGCGCAGTATTGTGCTTCGAACGCGATCCGTTAATTTAACATCTAGTAAACTGCTTTCTGTTAGTGAAAGAATTTTTAAAATTGGTTTTGTAGTTTCAGAGTTTACTTCCACAAACGACTCAAAATCTTATTTCATTCAACTTTATTATTGAATATTAATTTATCGTTCTTCAAGAGACCATCCCTGACACTAAGACCACTTGCATGGTTCTCGTAGGTATAATTTTGTCTATATAATGTCTGGACTGACAGACTGTGACCTCTGAGTTTTTTTCGGCTGTTTTTTTCTGAGTAATTTGGTACGATTCACCGGTCTTTCCTAGTTTATGAAAAGACGTGTAAAAGTGTGGAACTTACTTGTATAAATAAACTTAATATTTTCATTTCATTTCATTTCATCATTAGTATGTTGAATCGAGAGTTGTACTTGAAGAGCTGCTCAAGTTTTGTCAAAGCAACCGTAGAACGCTGATTTTATTTTTAAAACCATAGTTTTTACCTGCGACTCTTCTCACGTTAATATATCAAAGTTGTTACACGCATGGGAACGTTTGAAATATGATATATGACACGTGACAGACAAGTGGTAAGTGGCAAATGATAAACGAAAAAGCTCTGTAGTCTTTAATAGAATTTAAACTTTATTTTCTAGAGCATAGAGTTGAAGCGGGCATGCGGGCGGCGAGTAATGGGCGACTCGCAGCCCGACCATGGACCATGCCCGGGTCGACGGCGCGTTGTGTTCCACGCGCGCCTCAAAGAGTGTCAGCATATTGACGGGGCCTGTAGAGGGCCAAAGCCTGCCGGGGTCGCGGGACTTACCCATTACCGTGACCCCGGTACGTAAAGGGCTCGTGAAGGACACCGTGGATTTTAGTCAGTACAAGTCTGACAGTCCCTCCCGCCCTGCCCTGGGTGGGAGGACTCATTTGATGATTTTAACACGAAAAAAAAAAACAGCATAGAGTTGAAGATCTATTAAAATTACATTAAAGGTACAAGAACGAACGAAAAATATCTGTAATCTTTAATAGAATTTTAACTTTTAAATTCAGAACGTTTTCGTTTGCCACTAGTCTAAGCTGTCTAGCCGTCGCCGTCCACGCAAAACTAAACTTACTCTTTCGAAACAACCACAGTCAGTACAGTTACAGATACAAGTAACTTCTCATGATTAAATTAGCAAACTGTCTGACATGGTACTGCTAAATTGCCCGTACTCATTCCCACTGGATGTCATGTAAGGGACTAGTATTCACAAGTGTTCACAACTAGTAACAGATGTGGCTTATGTCTAGATACTTGCCACAGTGTCAAACTTACTCTGATATTTCGATATGACTCGACTTAAGTCAAGCTCAACACGCCCCATTAAACCGATATACAGCTACAGTTTTTTTGTTAAGTGCCAGAAACACCCGAATCACCTGTCAAAGCGCGGCCTCTAAGCCGCTGGCCGCAGCCGTCTTGCATCTGCGGTGAGCGGGAAAAACAAAAATATGAGTTGGAACGAGTAGGGCCGCTGACGCGACCGGCGTACATTTCGTGCCCGCTGGTCGCCGCCGCTTTCCGCTGACGCTCTAGCTATTTGGTGGGCGTTCTGAACCGTTGTCATGGTAATTGAGTCTCGCTGAGCTGAGTAACTGACTTAATACGGGTTTTGGAATATCACTGTAAGTAATCATATCAACTAATCTGCTTTGGTTGTTTGGACCTGAGGGTCCATACAGAGACTGTCTACCACTAGCAGCAATGGCAAGAATATAATATATATAAAATCCCTTTTGACACGAAAAACTGACGCTTAAAGCACTTGTCTTGTCTGCCATTATTTTATAAGGACATTTGGCTCAGTTTCAAATAAGAAAAGAGTTTGATGTAATACGTGGTAAAACTAACCTGCAATAATATATAAAATGGTTTCGTCTATAAATCAATGTAGATTATTCGTGACTTGAATTTATTAAGCCTTACTTAATAGAAAAGAATGAAGTGAAAAAGTCAAAGCAAATTGAAAATGTCACAGTTAAATACGAAATAGATACACAGTATCCTTTGGAAAAAATAGATTAATATCTCTCAATTTTGGTGAGTGAAGTATGGTTAAGAATTGAATGTAAAAATATTCTGATATATTTCTCTAGCTCTTTTACATTCGCAACAAAAACTATTTTCTGTCTTATTTCCTCAGGAACTATCGAAATGCTTCTGTTTCAGCATAATTACCGATTCAAAGCAGTCGGTTGCAATCGGCTGCAGTCGGTGTTTTGCCTTCGCGACGTGAGGACGACGCTACTTTGGCAGCCGATGCAAGATAAAATGATCGTAAAAATAAATAACTTTTTACGTTGGAAGCTATCTCATGTTGGCTTGAATTTAAATCACTTTTTTATTACTTATCGTTTATTTAAACTTTGCAAGCATTTGAGCTATTAAGTTTAAAGTTGCTTAAGGAAGGTATTTTATATTGTAAATAATTAGTATTGCTGCCCAACGTGGCAATGTTGCTACGCTTCTTGGAACTTTTCCCTCTAACTGCAAAGCGTACGAATTTTGTCCGCCATGTACTTTTTACCCCTTTTAGTCTTAAAATATAATGAAATAAATTCAACGTGAATTTATTTCTACATCTCCTAATAAGTGTTAATAAAAGAAGATAGTAAAGAAATGTTACTTTAAGAGATATCAAGCTTATCGTTAGACAGAATATTGAAATGTTTTCGTTTAGTTACTTGTATATCAAAAGCTCGATGGACAAAGACCAAAGTAAAACATTTTGATGTTGTCAACAAACCAGTGCAATTACTAGCCTCTCATAGAGTCCATTAATATCCGAGCCGAGGTTTGGAGTACACAATACCTGCCGTATAATCTGGTTAATTGCAACAGTAAACATGCTTATGTAAGCGCGGATTTCATCGGTAAACATGTACCCGTTTTCCTAATCAATAACTAACTAGATTTTGAAACAATGTGTGTCTTAAGTTTATAAGTATAAGTTTGGATGTACGAGGTAATCTCTACATGAGCTGCATGAAGGCGCTGGTAGAAGCTAGTTTTCCCTGAAATTCATGAAATTGATCATAGTCAGCAGTATTGCGGCGTGTCGAGTGTACTATGTTATTTTTACCAGACAGAAAGACGCCCTTGTTTGTTCATTTGACGTAATCCTTTAGTCCGTAAGTCGCCTCTTACTACCCCCAAATAATTATCCTAATTTTCTCTAGAACCACTAAAAGTATTTGTGTTAGTGTCTAGTATTTCGCCTGAATTTTCTTTTGTACAGATTTTATTTAAGTTTTCGTTTGTATGCGTTAATTTGTATATTCAAAATAAAAAAAATGAAGGAAGTTTTAGCAAAACAATTCTGGTGAAAAGAGGTTGGCGGATTGTTTATTCTTTTTAAAAACTTCTCATTATAAAATGAATGCTAGAGCATTAGTGAATGTCACTGACTTTCTTTACTTACGAGTACATTTACCTGCGTCATTATGGCGAGGTCAGGTTTGATTTAAAAATCTTTAGACATCTAAGAAATCTTATACAAGATGTTTCATCTTGTTTAAGATCTCTTAGATGTCTAAAGATTTTTAGTTCCTTCAATTAAATAAAACAAAAAACGATGATAAAAGTGTTACAAAAAGATTAAAAAAACTATTTTAAAAACTTATTACTTGGGATAGGCCTGAAAGTTTGCTAAGCTAAACATATAGACAAAATAATACATTACAATATAAAATAAGATTAATATGTTATAAATATATGGCGGAAGAAAAAAGACCCAGCTGCATTTCTTTTCCACAAAACAAAAAAAAAAAATTACAATATAGGTACATAATATCAAAATAACTGAACACTTCCTTAGTATAAACCAAACATAATAATACGAGTATCTTATCTACAAAATAAATTACCTTTATTTACCTGATATAGAATTATCTAAGAATATACGAGAATCTTAGAATTATTTATTTTTTTTATTTCACTACTGATCTTGATCGTCTATATATGGATTCTCTTTGCTCTATAATTGTATTAGGGCAGTATATCATTCACAACGAAAGCAGAGGCTACATGGCTGGTCGCAATCGAGGCGTCATAGCGTCACCACGGCGGTAGCGTTACAGATAAAATAGACCCATGTTTTCATAATTATGCGCTCGTATATAATAGACACAGATTGAGACTTGGCATATTTTCTGGTTTCTTAATAAAAGATTTACCAGTACCGTAGTATGATCTATACCGATTTGCTTATTTATGAAAGCACATGTAGTATTTTTGGATGCAGGTACCAACCAGGTAGCAATTAATAACTCAATTTCCCATTTGGGAGGCTGCAACCGCCCAAATGGGAAATTGAGTTTATATACACTCGTGTATGCCATGATTCATATGTCACACATACTCGTATGAGACATATGAACCAGGGCCTATCTATTTACCCCACACAAATGCACGTCACATCTTCTGAACCCTCACATTTGGCTGCCGGCTGGCTCCTTGCCAGGGTTGGCTTGCTTTGCTTATCGAAACTGGGTTGGCCGCTTCTGAGCTCACCCACGTAACGTTTTTCCATCTTTCGTAACAGTTATTATGACCGTTGCGACTGCTAAAATCGAATGTAAAGTATTGATGTAGGTGTCATCCTAGCCTTTTTCCAATTGTATTAATAATAATAATCATCATTTAATTCGGACATAATTAAAAATCCATGATGACTTACTAACCGAAAAACTAAACTAAGCAAAATAAATAAATCAAAAAAATAAATTAATTCATAAACTTTTCCCTTTGCGCCGGGCCTGCAGGCATGCCCAAGGTACCAGTGCACCAGGAAAGGGCAGTCTGGTCTTTCAGCAATAACGCTTAGGATGCTGTTGGAACTCCCACGTATCCTACGCATCAAGGAAGCGTGATAGCCTCAAAACTGTCAGTGCCTGCCTCAGCAAACATGCCCGACGTGCTACAGAATCGTGGAAGCCCCAGCAGCACCCGGAAGGCGTTATTATATTTATATAGTTGAAAACGAAGAGCGTTGTAGGCCTTCTGCGTATATTTGATCCACAGGCTGCAGGTGTAAAAAGTCTGGGAGTAGGCCTTAAACAGTGTAATTTTCACTTCTTTAGTTCACCTAGCAAACCTGCGGGCCAACATGTTACATATTGTAATCAGATTTGAGGTTAGATACCATACTCATCATCGGTGTAGCCCTATCTCATTATTAGGATCGGCTTTCAGTATAATCAGATGCACCAGAATATTAATATTTTACATGGAACAAACGAACTATTTGATCTTAACAACTTAGTACTGAGTATTGCGATATCCATTGGTAAGACTGGCTGAAACTGACTTATAAACAGTTATGTCTACTAGTAATTATGTATATCACGGCCCAGTCCGTCAGTCACTTTCATAATTATAATTCTAGCTTTAATAATACTTAAAGTGCCAAATTAAGCAAAAACAAACTCAATAATTGGTTCTGTTTGTCCTTTATTAGTTTTATGCAGACCCCAAGCCGGCTTGGAATAATATTTTATAAAATGTTATGCAACGCAATAAAAGTGGCGAGACTGATAAATGGGTAAATTTTTAATTGAAAGTAGAGTGGCAACACTGGTAATAAAATCCTGCATTATTTAAATATTCGTCAACATTTTAATCCCGACAAAACAAGGTTAAGAGTATTTATAGTCAGTAAAAATAACCGTTTTTTGAAATTGTTTTCAGGGAACAACGAAATGGTAAAGGGATATTTGTGGCTACATAATAAAAGCTTATGCCGATTACCTAGGTTACATCGTGAAAGGGTGACCATCCTTTTTTTTAAGGTGCAAATGAGTCCTCATATGTCACAAGGGAGGTACTGTCAGACTCATATTACTTAACTAAAAGTCACGGTGTTCCTTCAATAGCCCTTTACGTTCCAGGGTCACGGTTACCTGATAAGACAGTCTCACAACCTCGGCAGGTTTTCGCTCTTTAAGGTGATCAACCTTCACATGTTGAGTTCGTAAGTACTCCGTGACACTCGCCTGCCATTTATAATTATTGATCTTTAACAGTCGTTACTTGACTTGTAGTCAATACCAAGGTTTATAGTATTACTCAGTACAAAACTGGTGATAGACTTCATATGACTTCCGTTTGAAAAGAATTTTCCCTTAAGGTCAACTGTTCCTCCAATAAGAACTTATATACTTTCTGTAACGCTCTCAATGCGAGTACAAATGCCTTTGAATCGAACCGTCATGTAAAAGAAATAGTTACACTTTATTATTTTATTATTTTTGTTTAAGATTTTGTTAAGAAGTTCCCCTTTTTTATGGTGTCTACGCGGCTCTCTCGTATTTATATAACCACACGGAACCGCCGCCATGTGAAATAAAATATTTTGATTTTGATTTTACGAGGTCCAGCTACTTTGTCGCACCCGAAATTTATGTAGTCTTTAAACCACAAAAGGTCATTAAAGCTTGCTATTGTATAATAACCCCTTAATCAAGCACGTTAAGGTTCACAAGCCAAAGATTACGTAGGAAGACCGTGGGCGATTACTCCCACTTGGTAATGACAGTATCTATTTGTACTTTGCCTTTAAAATATAAAAACTTTCAGGACGGTCAACGGATTACATCATCTTAGCACATTAAATATTAGTCTAGAATTAGTTTTATTCTAGAAATGGTGGTTTACTTTTCTAGTTGGAAACTAGGAATTACTGTTAAAATGTTTTGAAATAAATAGTATATGTATATTTGGAATGTTAAAATAACTTTCACTTGCATGAAACAATATAAGGCATTTACTCGCTGAAGGGAAAAGCATAGCGACGATGAAGAGTCAATATATAATATCTAACATTTTGACCATTTTTGTTTTATTGCATTATTTATTGTAGAATAGAGTAATGCACATGCTGACAAAGATCTAAGGTCTGTTTCTTATTAATTTTGCAAGATAAACAATTATTGCAATATATACTAAGTGGTGTTACGTCATTTACGATGGCAATAGATACTAATAAAATCTATCTAAAATATATCCAAAAACTAATAAAATAATTGATTAATATATTAATATTGTAGTCATAAGCATAATATTGTAGTCAGTTTACATAAAACATTTAAAAAATCAAATTTACTAAAAAAATAATTAAACGGACTTGAAACGTTTTTTTCGCCTCCTGTAAAGTTGCGTTTTTGCAGTTATTATTTATTGACTCTTCATCGTCGATAGGTGAAAAAGACAGACCCTAAATCACACAAGCGCCATAATATCTTTGTGGCACTGTGTACCATTTTATTTCCTCTACAGTGTATTCTAAAAATAAAACCTTACCGGTACAGTGTGGGCCATACGCAAATATCCAGCCGTGTGAGCTGTCAACCGTTTCGAAGTTTGATTTGAAATTCATAGTCCGACGATTCGCTCTGTCATTTGATCAAAATCGTATTTATCCGGAGAATTTAACTGGGGCTTAATACGACAAAAACGATTAAAATGTAAAGTTTTATTGATAAAAATTGTTAAAGATATAGTTTTCGAGTGATTTTCAATAAATTCTTAACGAATTAAATATGAATAGTACAAATGCAGCAATCATTAACTGACATAACCGTCTGAACTTCTTTTTACTCTGCCAGACTCATACTGACTAAAATTGACGGTGTTTCTTCAATAGCCCTTTACATTCCAGGGTCACGGTTTCTTGATAAGACAGTCACGCGACCATCGTTGGAACATAAATATTTACCATGTTTATGATTTGTTTTGGATTTACGATATTTTTTCGCTGTTGGAAACGCTAATTTATTTATTTTATAAATATTAACTATCATTGATCATTTGGAATCCTACACCATTTTAAGATCAAATGATATAACGTAGCAATCATAGTTATCTTCTAGACAAATTAATAATTGAATGTAAGATCAAGCCCAATTTGCCTGTGTCATTGAAATTCGCTGATCCCGTACTAGAACTGATTAATTAACCAAACACATTCTACGAGTAGCATTCACATTCTAATGAACGAGCTAACATTAAATCTCGGAATACATTTCATCCCGTAAGGGTGGAGGACATTTGGCCGTAGGTACAATTGTGAGATAAAATTGTCGACACCCCTCTCAAAGTTGCCGTTTATATGTTAATTCCGAACGTTTTATTGTTTTCCCGGTATCTACGTGGAAATAAAATGAGAAGCGCGCTCGTATTTTGATTTAAGGTTAGAGAGAATTCGACTCTTTTTTTGTTGGGACCGTTTTGGTTTATTTGCTGCTGGGCAAAAGTGACCAAAAGTCTGGTCAAAAAAATCTACCTTATAACTTCTTTATTTTGGGCAATTTCTCGTCATTTTTGCCCCGCGAACTTGATCAGGTTGCTACACCACCTCTGCCACGGTGAATTCCAGTGAGAGACGATCTTTGCCCACGTCTCCTATATGGTGTTAAAGGCAAAAACAACATTTTGCAAGTTCAAACGAGTACCAAAGCCCAATAACTTTGGCAAATCGCTGTGATCATCATCATCTGCCTAGCCCTTTACCAAATAGATATGGTGAGGTCATTTCTAATTCTAACTGGAAGCAGCTGAATATCAGCGAAATCTGATGGTAAATATATATACCCCACAAGGAAATCTGACAACCAGTCACACTAGTCGACAGATTTCGATTTTCTGACAAACAGTAACGATTGTCAAATATGTTCAAATGACAGCTGCGACCAAAGCCTTTCAGTGCTTTCAGAAGCACGATGTCCCACCTAGCCTTAGTCTATATTCTGGAGTTATCGTCATCGTTAGCAATAGATTTTATAACAATAACTTCTACCCTAATGAGTTTTAAATTGTTATTCGGCAATTTTGCCAGAATATGAATGAGAGTTACAAAAAAGTGAAGGTCCTCAACAAATCCAGTTTTAAATCAAGGCACACTTTAACATCGATATTTCAAATTGAAATTCTAAAGGGCTACTTGAGTATTGGTCTCATGTCCTCGCGAGGGTCGTAAACCTCTCAAATGGACGACTTTCTCTTCACTTTTTTGGTGTCACCTACGTGTACGAGCAAAAGAAACACATTCATAATGTTTTATTTTTATATCGGTATTGTTTTATGTCGGTACTAGTGAACCACATGGCTTATCACGGGTGCATTTTTTTTATTTTTTATTAATTCAAGTAACAAAGACTTTGGTACGTTTTACAATTTCTTTTACAACACAACATCAAGATGGGTACAATTTAAATTATATTTATCAGTTGACATTTACATATACTCGTAGTCACGCAAATATAATAAAACAAAACACATTAATTATAATTTTGCCTGCCACAGCAATCCGGACATAATACGGACAGTCTAGCCTGTTGGCGATCATTGTCAGAATAACATTGGGGCTGGGGATGAATGAAGTGAGATAATTATGAAAATAACTTTTTCTTTCTTAAAAACCTTATCCGTCTTATTACAAAAAGAGGTTTAACTATAAACCCAGGTTTAAGTCTCGTAAAACCATGGTTTACACAAAAACGTTATTACAAAACGTGATTTTGCGTTAAACCATGGTCTAAAGTATGGTCTAACACTAAACCACGCCGCCCCCTAGTTTAGCACTGGTTTAAGTCGTAGCTGTCAAAGGTGTGTCAGTTTCTCACAGCATCTTTTTCATTGTGCCGTTGTATTTGTCGTATTTTTACCCAAAAACATGTTCGATTTAATTGATAATGAGGATATTGAAGCCGGCGAGTTGTTTGAAACGCTACGGCGACACAACAGAATCGTGTTCGAGTCAATTCCTTCATGGAATTATTACCTATCCGATAAAGATTTCTGGCAAAAGTATAGGTTTTATAAACACCTAGCAATAAAATAGTGTACTTATTATGGGAAGATTCAACATGAAATGCCCTGTGTCTCCTAAAATGAAACTTCAATTGGTTTCTTTTGTTGTTACATCTACCATCACAACACACACCACAACATCTTACTACTGATAGAAATGTATAGGTTTGTGTGGCTGAATGAGTGGATAGTTTATTACTCTTTCACACAAATTTGCTGTACGGTACACATTTTATATTCTAGATCAACACATATGGATACTTTTAATTTCGTTATCATGATCCTGCGGGATAATATCTTGACATACTTATCCCAAACATACTTTACTCAGGCATACACTAGTAATATTAACATTACTAAAGAAGGTGAAACTATTAAAAAGAAGCTACTGTTCTATTATAGAACTATTATAAATCATTCCAAAAAATAATTAGGTAATGAACTTGTCACGGTTTCATTTGACGCGCGAGAATGTTACGTATCATTACGCGCTTTAGATGCTATATTAATAAAGAATCCAACATTAAGTAATATTATGCTCAAAAAATCAAACTGCATTATAGAAAATGAATTATATTTAGATCCATAAAAAATACCAACATATCAATATTTTTAACACTCCTAAACATCAATTAATCATTAACGAATTATCAAAACGTTCTATTTTCTGGTAAAACGGAACGTTGCAATTGAATGATATCATGGTGAATGAATGGTATTTGTTGTAATCTGTGGTTGATATTTAAACTTTGGTTCAGATGGCAGTACTAAGAAGACCATGGTTTATTTAAGTTTTGTAATACGGAGAAACTTAAACCATGGTTTTACAGATAAGCCTGTACTTCATAGGCCAGGTCTAAAGCAAGGTTTATCTCATTTTTTGTAATAAGACGGTATCAGTCCAACGTATCAAACCAATTTGATTTGGGACGTTAACGAACTTGGGACGACTTTCGGAGATTAATTTGATTTTTATATTAAACATAGATGGAAACTTTAGGCACTTAACTTTAGGCAATTTAAATGTAACTACTCGAAAGCGCTTTATTATTTTCAAAGTAATCTGTTCTGTGTATTAGTAGTTTGAAACAATAAAAGAGTTGGAATAAAATAAAACACAAAGCGGCCGCATCTTCCTTTGAGGAACGCCTGTGGCATACTATTATCTACTCTTTGGCCCAACTGTCAGCCAGCGATACCAGGAAATAAGATCGCATCTTTTTTCTTTTTTAAACGTTTTCCTTTAGAATTTGTTTCGTAGAGTTATCACGGAAAGTTTTAATTAAGTCTAAAGGTCACGTTGCCGGGAACTTGCTACCGCCCTGACGCTGTTTAGATGGCCGATATATGTGCTGATCGCTATATGAGGTCTTAGCACCAGGTCTACGTATTTGACTGTACTTCTTACTTAAAGTATGCACTAATTTTATCCATCAAATTGGCGTCAAAGTTTCGGTTTACAGTTGCACGAGTTTTATTTATTTAAAAAGAAAGAAAATTGTGTTTATTGGCACTAAAACTTAAATATAAAAAAAAATATAAATACAACTAAAATTATAAAGAAAATAATTCAGTAAAGACAGGTTTTGACAGGCCTGTTGGTCTAGTGGTTAGTGACCCTGACTGCTATGCCGGAGGTCGTGGGTTCGATTCCCACCCAGGACAAATGTTTGTGTGATGAGCATGATCATTTGTTCTGTGTCTGGGTGTAATTTATCTATAATATGTATGTATTTAGAAAATATATAAGTATGTTTATCAGTTGTCTAGTACCCATATCACAAGCTCTGCTTAGCTTGGGACTAGATGGCGTTGTGTGATAGTTGTGGAAAAAAAAAAAAAAAAAAGATAAATGAAATACTAACGTAATAATTTAATGCCAAAGGACCTCAGCCCAGCATGCTGCCATATGGCAACACAAAGATTGCCACCTGAAGCTGATTTTCAGCTGCAGCCCACATATTTACTTGTGGAATTCCTAAGATAGATACACCAATTAGTGCAATAACGACCCAGTACTTGCAATTGCAGCGTAGGTAGTTGAACCAACCACAAGGCTCGAGGACAGCCGAACTCAGATCGTCGTGGTTTAGTGGTCATTGCCATGACGTTTGGGTCCCTAGACTGGCAGTGGGAGTAATTCTAATTGAGATGATGATGATGATGACAGCGGTATGTTAATATGTTCAACAATGATACATGTCTGGTATGAAATGGCTACCAACCAGTCAAAAAATCAAACTCAAAGCTTATGTCTCCACTTACTGTGCAGTGGATGTGTTATCAGTTAGACAGAACCCGGGTCAGTATCACTGTGTTTTCTTTAATGCTATACTCTATAAGTTTATCTTGCATGTTACTGATATCAGTGAAATAAAACCTGGATAAGACTTAATTATTTGTGTTAACCCGGACTTACGTCGGAGGTCTGTGAAGCCGCTTCCAAGCGCGAAAAAGTTATTTTTCTACACCTCTCGGGTGCGTTACGTACACCCGGGTGTACATAAGCGAAAACGCCCCAGCGCCTTACGTACACACGTCTGTACATAACAGACAGTCGCTCATTGGACGTTGATTTTTATCATTTTCAATTATAAATCGCCCGAGAGGTTAATACACGCAATTTTATATTTTAAGGTCGCATACAACGAAACATCGTCGACGATCAAAAAGCATTAAGTAGTACATAAAACAGCTCTAACCACATTATTGGAAATTCTTGCTAGAGTGAAAAGGTTCCCGAGCCTACCTCAGTTGGATAACCAAATACCATTAATGGAGGCTTAAAATAATAACATGTTTGTCAGTAATGTGAACCTTAAAATGTTATATTTAGGTATATTGTCGATCATACACCAGGGTGAATTGGGGGTCTTTATATAAAACCAGTCAAATGGAATTGATTGAGTTTTAGTTTGTAAAGAGAATTATCATCTTTAAAATTCCAAACTTAACCTATATGTGACGCTATAATATCTACTAGCCATTGATATTTGTATAAAGTGATCAATTTAGACAGAGGTAAATCATCACAGCTTCATAAACGTTCGTAGAAATGCAGTATTTCAAATTGTGTATATATTTCAAATCAGTATCGTATCGCCTTTTTAATGAGGATTGTAAAAAATAACACAATTACCGTTAAGGCGAACGGGGTCTAAGGATACACTATGGCAAGGTTCACAAACCACATAGTGTACCTTTGGACCCCCCAGCAACAATCCCGACGACTTTACCACCATTTGACCAACCGTTGTGGAAAACATTATCCCAATTAAAAAATTCCACTCCTATTTTAAAGAGAGTTCCTCGGGGTGCGAGACGGTATGTTGCGCTGAGTTTGGCGCAATGTGTCCGTGCCGCCACCCAGGAGAACTCGGTGCGTGCCTGGGAGCAGTTACTCACCTTCCCTTACAGGATTCTGCATGTTCAGAAAAATTTGGCTTCAAAAAAGTCCCTGACCAATCAAATTAAGGAAAACTGCAACATTTCGGCTCCTATTTTAGATTCTAAATTACCTACTTTCAATAGTTTATCACAGAAAGGCATTTGTGCTCATGTAGAATCCAAATTAAGTGAGGGTGATATTAGGGGGGCGGCCAGACTACTGTTCAGCAGTGATGTGGTGGCGCCGTACTCTCCGGAGACTTTTTCTGCACTGGAGAGTAAACATCCAGCGCCTGCGGATGGCCTCACCTTCCCTGATCCGCCCGTTAACCCTATTGTTCAGGATACGCAAATCAAAATTACAGCCCCACAATTGATCGCAGCCGTGAGCTCTTTCCGGAGCGGTTCTGCCGGTGGCCTCGACGGTCTGACTCCACAACATTTAAAAGATTTGTTGAGTTCAGGCGCCGGGGATACTGGCGAATCGCTTCTGGGGGAGCTTGCGGCTCTGGTCAACCTAATGCTCTCCGGCGGTGTGAACGATGCCGTCGTCGATGTTTTGTACGGGGCCAATTTATGTGCCCTACGCAAGAAGGACGGCGGTATTCGTCCCATTGCCGTCGGGTGCACCTACAGGCGTATGGCAGCCAAAATTTGTTGCAAGCTATACAGCGATTCGCTTGCAAAGAAGTTCCAGCCCCTACAACTTGGCTTTGGTTCCAAAGGGGGCTGTGAGGCTGCCGTACATGCCCTATCTTCTTTTCTAAACTCAGGAAATGGTGATGTCATTCTCAAGGTTGACGTTAAGAACGCCTTTAATTCTGTGAACAGGGACACTTTGTTGGCCGAGGCAAAAAAGGAATTACCTGAAATTTTCGGTTTTTTGTGGCAGTGCTACCGGCACCCTTCAAAATTATTATACAAAAATAATGTTTTGGAGTCAGCAGTTGGTTGCCAACAAGGTGACCCTCTCGGGCCTGTCATTTTCAGCCTAGCCATACATCCCATCATCCAAAAACTAAATTCCAAATTTAATGTTTGGTATTTAGACGACGGAACTTTAGGAGGAGATGTAGACACCGTTGTCAATGATTTTTTATTTCTCAAACAAGAATTTAAATCCATCGGTCTGGATCTTAACCCTTCTAAATGTGAAATTTTTCTTTCTGACATGACTGACAGACAATCTACCCTTCATAAATTTAATGCAATAGCTCCCCAGATCAAAATTCTAGACAAAAATTCTCTGCACCTCCTAGGTTCCCCTATTTTCGAAGATAGTTTTTCATCATTTATCGACGAAAAAATCAATCATTTCAACGACATTTCAGATCGACTTTCGCAAATAAATTTACATTCGGCTTTCACCATTATTAGGTATTGTTGTTTTGGTCCAAATTTTATGTACTTTCTCCGGTGTTCTCCACTGTGGAAGCACACACATATTTTAGACAAAATTGACCAAATTGTTCGTGAAACTTTAACATCCATCCTTAATGTGGCCCTGGACGACCGAGCGTGGCTGCAAGCCACCCTCCCTATACGATTTGGTGGACTCGGCGTCCGCAAAATTTCTAGTGTGAGTTTACCGGCGTTCCTGTCCTCTGTCCACAGCACTGAAACCTTAACCAGAAAGATTTTAAGTCTCTCCCTGGTTAACTCTGAAGTGCCGTGCTTGACCGATGCAGAGAACGCCTGGAAAATGACTTGCCCGGATTCAGATCGACCCGTGAACCCATCTTCCCAGAGGCAGTGGGATGAGCCGCTCTGCAGGTTGGTACGGTATAATCTTATTAATACGTCAACCAATTCTGTGGAGCGTGCCCGCCTGCTGGCTGTGGGAGAGTGGGAGTCGGGTCTATGGCTTCAGGCACTACCGTCACCCAACATAGGTACCATGCTGGGTGACGAAACCTTCCGAATCGCTACATGCCTGCGTCTGGGCGCTCCTTGCGGGGCTCCACATCGTTGTCAGTGTGGTGAAGGCGTCGACTGCCTCGGGCACCATGGCCTTTCCTGCAGCAAGAGTGCAGGTCGGCTAGCACGGCACGCTAGTTTAAATGACATTATCCGTCGTGCTCTTGTCACCGCCGGGGTGCCAGCCGTTTTAGAACCCAGTGGCTTGGCACGCGACGATGGGAAGAGACCAGATGGGATGACTATAATGCCGTGGAAGTTGGGTAGACCTTTGGTGTGGGATGCAACATGTGTCGACACCCTTGCGCCATCCCACCTTCCTGGTACTGCATGCTGTGCTGGTGCGGCTGCTGCAAGTGCCGAAAACCTCAAGCGGCGCAAATACAATGGCTTGACTATTACCTATGTATTTGAGCCTTTTGGGGTTGAAACACTAGGGCCGTGGGGTCCGAGTGCCCACAAAGTTTTTAAAGACATCGCCAAGCGTTTAGTCGACGCCTCGCGTGACCAGAGGGCTGGCCTATTTCTTGGTCAAAGGATCAGCATTGCCATCCAACGTGGCAATGCTGCCAGCGTTCTGGGCACTTTCCCTATTGACAGCGATGTGGACGAATTTTATGACGCTCTATAATTTTTTTTTTTTTTTTATTTTTTTTTTATTATAGTTTTAATTTAGTCATTATTGTAAATATTTTACTTTTAATTTTAGTATTTAAATGTAGTATGTAAAGAAATAGTGAAAAAATTTTATCACATGAATTACCGTTTATAAAACTGTATTTAACGTTAATTATAAACGATTTACCATTAAGCGCTCAAGTACAGAAAAAAAATCGCATCTTTAATTAGATTGTATTCAAAAGACGTTGTACGAAGTATGTAGTGAGTTTTTATTACTGGATAGTAAATCGTTGACCACTAACTAACTAAAGTCTGGCCTTAAATCACCGTCACTCTATGTAATCCGATTTTCAGTTCCCCGTGAATGTTCTCCTTGATTCGGTAAATCTGCAAAAGGTATTCGAATTTCGGAGAGCTGAGCTATGATTCAAATAGGTATTAGGTATTTCGAGGTAAATCAAAGGTTGGTCACAACGTTGGTTGGCTATTACAAACAGAATAGTAGGTAATGGTCTGTAAAACGATATTGTCAACAAAATAATGGAGTGCCTTGCGCAGTCTAAGCCTTTTAAACCAGAGGTGTGCTATGTAGCTGTGCTGTGAGGATGTAAAAGCTGAGCTACGAAACTGTGTGACCGTTTCCACTGATGCTATGCTATGTAGCTGTGCGAGTAAGATGTGCTATGAAGATGCGCCGCCACAAAGTAGCTGCGCTATGAAGATGCGCAGCTCGAGCTATGTGATTTATCTATAGTAGGGAAGACGATCCATAGCACGCAGCCACAGCAAGCAGCCATAGCACGCAGCCATAGTATTTTTAATATACATACTTAGTTATAGTTGGTTCCAGCTTGTATGAAACGATATTTCAAACCCAAATAAGTGGCGACGTGTAAAGCAGAGAGAATTAGCGGCAGTTGATATTGTAATATCTGTAATATATGTAGTATAAGAAAAACAGCGACATAAAAAAGGCAGTGTGTAATATAACCGAACAACGAAAAGTAATTTTGCTTAGCTTCGAACTAAGATTAGGACTTTCGTGAAACCATTAATTGCTTATCTAGCTCGAGAGACATCCAGAATCCAGATACTCATTAAAGTAGCTTTTCTGCCAGAGACTTACCACAAGACCGACCATTTGAAAACGAATTAAGCTATCAGATTAACATATGTATACGTACATGTATTAAGCAACAACGATAAGGGTGAAGCTGTGTTGGCGTCATTTTGTGAAGTCATGCACGCTTTTCTAACTTTTGCACGCACTTAAATAAACAGTAATCATAAAATTAATAAGATAATATCGATAATAAATATTAATTTGTAAAAAGCGTTATTTTCACGTGACAGTTGACAGATGAAGGTCATTGACGTCTTCATCCTCTTAACGTGGTCATAAGTACTTTCTTTAAATCCTTACTTTGGGTCTAAAACGCTTATTAAAAAAGTTTTACTATCTCTAAATTGTTGCATGCTTCAAACAAACGTATACTAAGACTCGACGGATATAATTTTAATATTAAATTACGGGTTCGCCTCAGTCGCTAAGGTGTCTTAAAATTTTATACAGAAGGTATTACACGCTCGAATGCTAGTGAAATTTTCACCCCAGACCACGAGAAAAACGCCCCTCACTACCCCACCGTGGGGTAATGGGACTTTTACGGTTCTGCACTGTAATCAGGAGGAGGAATGGTTGTACGTATTATGGCAAACTGTACATTCACAATGCCGATGTTTTCTCAACATTCCTTTTAGCTTTCCCCGTAAGCCATCGTTTCCTTTCATCGACATTTTCTAGCTGCATTTATGTTCCTATTCACCTTAATATCGAGGTTGGAAAAGGTTTCAATGCATCTATTTTCCATTTCTGGTCAACTTTCATGGTGAGAAGCATCATTTCGGCGTCAACTACTGGAAAATTCTAAACACTTATTCGCGATCTGGTTTTTATATTTGTTTAAATAACACGCTGTGGAAAGTTTTGAACAAGGAACATATTTTTTAAATTCAAACAAACTCGGGTAGAGTTTGTAGTGGTGCGCCGGTGAAATTCCGCTAAATAACTTTGTTTCAACATTAGGAGCAGAACTTTAACTACGAAACTAAAAGAATAAATGTGACCTTGCAACCAATTAAAAAAAAAGGATATTTAGATTTTTGGTACATAAAATACGTGAATTATAACCGTGATCATTTTTTTTTATAAGATACTATTTTAGGTTCGTCTGCGTCTGAAAGAGGCACCTAGGCCTGGTCTTAATATGTTCAGCATCTATTTTAAAAAGGGAATCTACCTGAGGACAAAGGTTTGATGTACTTTTTATGATTTTTAATAAAATATATAACATTTTGTTTCTTTTCGTTGTTAAAACATTTTTGGGCTATACGTAATTTAATTTTATGTTAAGCTAGGTGCAAAATGCTTTTACGTTTTATAGCAGCGCCATAATAACTGGCTTTGTGCAGGTGCAATAAACACGTTGTTGACGTATTTTTACAATCACCGCTGTGGTTAAGAGTATACGATTAAAATTTTCACGTTCGTTTTACTTTTATCACGTTTGCTGCATATTAAAACCGCTCTAAAAGCCGAGATATGTGGTCACACCGCAAAAAACATAATTAATGCCGGCGACAAACTTAGCAATTTACTGAGTGGCTCGTAAAACCTGAAGTTTTGCCCGTCAAACCACTGAGTGGCACACAACTTTGGACAATTCCAACGTTACGTCGACGCGTCAAATGACGTCGGGGGAGTGACGCTGCCCTAATGGAATATCCTACATTAAATGAACATTTCTAGTTACAATACTTCCACACGATCCTACAACATTATGACGTCAACAAAGCCATAGTTTCCATCAATTGAACCGGATGATTATATGTTACATATAGGTTGTGCCATGTCGTTTATGGAAAGTAATAAATAATGTCATATTGGACTAAGTTAAACTGCCGGTGCCAAGCGCAACGAATGACGCAACACAAATAACGTAAGTAAATATGACTTTAAACGGTTACCTACTATAGTAATAAATCTATTTCAGTTCGTTATAAAAGTACCTTCACACGGTTTACATGGTTTTCAACTTCCAGATGAAACTCCACAACACGTTTACAACCGCAGGGAAATAGGTTATGTTTTGCCCAATTTACGGTTATGTTTTTGTTCTAACACAACTTTCGTTTCGACACGACTTGTAGTACAGTGACAATCCGTTCAGTTGTCGAAGGAGATATCCAGGCTACTTAGAAATAACTCACGGATCAAAAGAATATCGAAGGTAAAGGACATAAAAAGCCTGAGTGAATAATGAACACCCTTGATAATAAGTCGACTGTTAAGGGGAACCGTGACGAAATTGAGGCTTCGTTCCGTAATCTTCTTATCGAGTAAAAGTCAGGGGTAGTGGATTGCAGGCTCACACGGGCCCATATCACTCGTCAGCAGAATCGCTCTACGTAATTGTTGACGTCATAACTTAAATTACTTCGGCTCAAAACTGTCGTCTATTCTATCCTACTACCGGAGCAACTGTTTCATAACTTATTTTGATAGTAATTAATGCGAGTGCTTGTCATTCATTACGTAACTATAGCGAAGTTTTCATTAGCGAATGAAAAAATTGTGAATTTCAACCTTGTTTATGGAAAAAACTTTTATTAGAAACATTGGATTCTCTCAATACAATGTTTTGCAGAGCTTTTTTTTAAATCGTGGTAAAATGAGCCCTCCCACCCAGGGCAGGGCGGAAAGGACTGTCACACTTGACTGAATAAATTCCACGGTGTCCTTCAATAGCCCTTTAAGTACCGGGGTTACGGTAATTTCTGAGTCCCGCGACCCCGGCAGGCTTTGGCCCTCTACAGGCCCCGTCACTATGCTGACACTCCTTGAGGACATGTTTTTCAGAGCTTACAATAATTTTACTGTGTAATTATTTTCTAGGAGAACTGAGCTAAACTGAAAAAGAAAACTTTCGTCCCTATAAATTATTTTTATTGAAACCCTCTTCCCAAACCTTTTCAACAGTCCCAGTTTATTATATAAGTGACACTAAATGGATAAGGAAAAAAGTTTAAATGTGTTGGCTGTTTTCAACCCCATCGCGGGGACCATCTGCGGGGTTTGTTCCTATCTAACTTCCCTTTGTATACTTTCAAAAAAGCTTTTCATAATGCGTACATAGTCGTATTTCTCCCTTTTATAAAATGGCTGATTGTTGGTTCTGAATAATTGTCTTCAGGTTAAACTTTATAGCGTTAGAATTTTGTCTCCATTTATTTGTTTTATGCCAGGGCGAATTGAAAGCACAACGCACAGTTTATATTGCGTAGTTGTTCCGGATCTGGGTGTTTGTGTATGTGGGTTTGTATGTTTGTAAATGCATTCACGTTTTATTTTTCTTAATATAACAGTAAGTGTATACTTAATGTACGTACAGTACATACAGTAGCAGCAACTCCCTTTCGAGATTCTTTATATGAAACTTCATAAGGCTATCTTCGCAACATTCTTAAAAACGTATCGCCCTCGGATCGGGATCGGTTAGTAATAATAAACCAATGCAATGCTGATCCCATGCAGTTCTATGACCCTTTTGGTAAATGCATAAATTAATTCGTACGAATTGTAAGCAATTTTTAGTTTAAAGATACTTTTTTTTAAGTTCTTTTTTTAAATATAAAAACACCGGATTTGTGTGAGTGAGTTGAATTGAAGCAGAAAGCGTTGCAGAGTAGCAGATTTAAGCTGAAAGTCACGTTCAACATCGTACGCGCCTCGGACGCGGACCAGCCGGTACGTCCACCACCTGCTATAACAAAGTTACACTCACATATCGAGTAATTGGAGAAATCTGAATCATTCTTATAAACGTTCGAATATTTTCTCTTCATTTCGGAACTAGTCGTAGTATTTTGAATTTGAATGTGAAATGCCTTGAGCAAATGGCAAAACCGAAAAAACAATGAGCGGTCTGTATGAAAGACTTACGTAGCTAGCCAAGAGTAACAGAGAAGACGACTAATAGTGAAGTATGGAAAAGACACAATGGACACAGACACACGATAAGGCAAGAGAATAAGTATACTTAGTCATTTTTTTTTATCGTGGTAAAATCATCAAATGAGTCCTCCCACCCCGGGCAGAGCGGGAGGGACTGTCAGACTCGTACTTACTAAAATCCACGGTGTCCTTCAATAGCCCTTTACGTTCCGGGGTCACGGTAATTCGTTCAGTCCCGCGACCCCGGCAGGCTTTGGCCCTCTACAGGCCCCGTCACTATGCTGACACTCTTTGAGGCGCGCGTGGAACATAACGCGCCATCGACCCGGGCATGGTTCATGATCGGACAGCGAGTTGACCATTACTCGCTGCCCGCATGCCCGAAGTATAGTCATATAGTATAATAAAATACACGTAATCTATATATATAAAAGGAGAACTGACTGACTGACATATCAACGTACAGCCGAAACTACTGGGGCTAGGAATGTGAAATTTTGCACACGGCTTCCTATTATAATGTAGGGGAGCACTAAGAAGGGGTTTTTGAAAATTTAACCTTTAAGGGGGTGAAAAGGGGGAATTAAGAAAGTACGTAACCCACGCGGACGAAGTCGCGGGAAAAGTGCTTGTATAGTATAATAAAATACACGTAACTACTAATTGGGTATTAACTATAAAATTTGTTGATTCGAGGGTTTCTTAGTCACCCTTTTTCATAACAACTCTCTTGAATTTTAATTAGCAGTTTATTGTTATGGATCTTTCCGCTAATTTTGCGACTCGTGCTTCTGTGACAAAGTTTTAATAAATAATAATCTTAATCTATATACAGGGTGTCCCAAAACTCAACGTCAAGCCGAAACGGGGTGACAGGATTGATCATAACCATCACGAGAAAAATCTGAAAAAAAATCTATCCCATGCAGTTTGAAAATTATGGGCATTTTAAGAAAAACCTAGAAATTTGATCAAACTGTACCATTTTTCGGTTATTGTGGTTATTCTTTTTTATTTTTGTTCATTTGAACTTTGGAAACGTAATCCTAAATAACATTTCTAGAATCCCAATAAAAAATAATGACACAATTGCCTCAAGTTTCCGAGAATTGAGACTATTTGTTAAACTACGAATTTAAAATTTTCAAGATTCGTCGACTTTGACAGGCCCTCCTATAAAAAAAATGTACTAGAGTGCCTTGGCAAGTGGCATTAAAAGTTGGCGCATTTAATCAGAATTCTAAAATGGTACAATACTTGTTAGTTCCATACAATAGAAAAGAGTAAAAAAATTAAAACCTCAAGTAACCCGATTTTTGCTATCACGTTTTACTCAGTTAAAATGTTTTTAATTCGCACAAGCTCTAGGTAGGTTCTTAATTTTAAGACAAAATGATGAGAGAGATGGATAATGGGTATGGGTACGCATTTCGCAGTGCAAGTAAGAGATTTCCTTGACCAGGAATATCCGGGAAGGTGGATTGGACGTTCAGGCACTATCTTGTGGCCCGCCCGTTCACCAGATTTAAATCCCCTGGATTTTTTCTATTGGGGAGTTCTCAAAGAAAAAGTTTACTCAAAGCCCATTGATCACGTAGCCGACCTGCGTGAACGCATTTCTCAAGCAGCTGAGGCGATCAACTCTCGAAGATATGCCCGACTTATAAGTAGATCTTTTTTAAGAAGATGTAGGGCTTGTATTGAGGCTGATGGTAAACAATTTGAACATTTATTATTTATTATTGTAATAAAAATGTTTTTTCTCTATCTGACTTTTAGTCCAACAAACCTAATTATTTTACTAACTTTTTTTCACTTTGGTAAAAGTGGCGTCACTATCTGTCTCGCTCACTCATGACAAACATACCCATTATCCATCTCTCTCATCATTTTGTCTTAAAATTAAGAACCTACCTACAGCTTGTGCGAATTAAAAACATTTTAACTGAGTAAAATGTGATAGCAAAATTCGGGTTACTTGAGGTTTTAATTTTTTTACTCTTTTCTATTGTATGGAACTAACAAGTATTGTACCATTTTAGAATTCTGATTAAATGCGCCAACTTTTAATGCCACTTGCCAAGGCACTCTAGTACATTTTTTTTATAGGAGGGCCTGTCAAAGTCGACGAATCTAGAAAATTTTAAATTCGTAGTTTAACAAATAGTCTCAATTCTCGGAAACTTGAGGCAATTGTGTCATTATTTTTTATTGGGATTCTAGAAATGTTATTAAGGATTACGTTTCCAAAGTTCAAATGAACAAAAATAAAAAAGAATAACCACAATAACCGAAAAATGGTACAGTTTGATCACATTTCTAGGTTTTTCTTAAAATGCCCATAATTTTCAAACTGCATGGGATAGATTTTTTTTCAGATTTTTCTCGTGATGGTTATGATCAATCCTGTCACCCCGTTTCGGCTTGACGTTGAGTTTTGGGACACCCTGTATATAAAAGGAGAACTGACTGACTGACATATCAACGTACAGCCGAAACTACTGGGGCTAGGAATGTGAAATTTTGCACACGGCTTCCTATTATAATGTAGAGGAGCACTAAGAAAGGGTTTTTGGAAATTTAGCCTTTAAGGGGGTGAAAAGGGGGAATTAGGAAAGTACGTAATCCACGCGGACGAAGTCGCGGGAAAAGTGCTAGTCTATATATATAAAAGGAGAACTGACTGACTGACATATCAACGTACAGCCGAAACTACTGGGGCTAGGAATGTGAAATTTTGCACACGGCTTCCTATTATAATGTAGGGGAGCACTAAGAAAGGGTTTTTGGAAATTTAACCTTTAAGGGGGTGAAAAGGGGGAATTAGGAAAGTACGAAAACCACGCGGACGAAGTCGCGGGCAAAGTGCTAGTTATTCATAATGCGATAGCCACTGTCAGTGAGTATGAAAGTCTTTGAATAACCACATTAAACAATGTCTCTTTTCAGGAATGTGGAGGTCGAAAAGTTTGTCAGGGGAAAGTAGGCCGTAGCGGTAAATAAAAAGAATCCTTAATCCTATCTTAACGCGAGACTTATAGAAGTTTATGAGAAACTTTTGGTTATTTAAAAAGAGTGTTCATGAAGTTTCTTGCCCGTTCTTCTCCATGGAGACCTACGCTTTACAGTACTTTCACAGTTGTTATATCTTGTGACTGGGACTGTAGCATCATAATTATTTATTATAGTTTTGTATTTTTGTCTTTTGACAATTCGAAATTGCCTGTAACTGGCCTAGTTGAAATAAATGATTTGAATTCGATTTTACTAGAAATGGGGCAAAAAATATCGTAACCCTAATCATCTTGGTGCATCATCATTTATTTTTCAACTAAAACATGAAAATGTTAAGAGACAAACAGATTTACTTTTGCCACAACTATAGTGTGGAGGTTTTGAAATCACAGATGGTAATGTGCACGAGCTCCTTTACTCAATATTCATCGCTAAAATCAAAAAGTTAAAATGTTCTATTAGCGAATGGAGATGGTGGATTATGAATGCATGTCGGCGTTCTGGTGAGAACGGAGAGAGCTCAAGGGACGAACGAGGACCGAAAGTTAATAGCGCACAACTTGCGGGCCCGGGTATTACTGGCTCCCGTTTCCTCACTTTCCCGTTTCGACTACTAAACAAAAGACGTGCAAAACAAGTGTGAAACAATGCTTTTACTTGGCCGTACTTGATTGACGTACATTGTATGGAAAATGAAAAAAGCACCTCTAAAAAACGAACGAGGAACAAACTCAAAAGAATGTCAACTGTCTTCGAATGTTCGTATGGGCTTGTTAAAGTGATTAATTTTGAGAGCACTGTCAATGTAAGAAAACTTTATGTTTACTTTTTATGTTTTACCTTTACTTCACCCTAAAGTAGACTTGCAAATAAAATGCATACGGATTTAACTCTGCCGTTGTAAAAAGATGTGCATAAAGTACAATAAATAAATTACACAAGGTAATAAGTCTGTATTCAAAATCACGACCAAAAACTCATAACATCGGGGTCGTTATCTACTACCGTTGTACATCGGAGATCAAATAGATATTATGATAGAATGCATTTAGGCTGTGTGGGAGAATCTTAGCCTTTAATCGACGTATCCAGCTCATTTCTGTCAATAAAATGTATAATATTCTACATGTGGGGTCCGAACCCAACTATTCAGGTTCAATTAACATTGAGATTTAAAGCGGAATTGTGGGAAATACACACTGTATATTTCAATTTCATTTTATTTAATTACCTACACGGTTATTAAAAAGCTTACACTAAGCTATCCAATAACCACGTAGGTAATTAAAATTTAAAATGAACAACCAATTGATTTTCGCTGTCATTAGCGGGTTTGCAAATTATTATTGAACGCAAAGACGAACTTTTAATAAAATTGGAAAATTGTTTTAAATTAACAATGGACTACGCGTTTGGAAAATAATTAATGGAGGATTCATGTTTAATTATCTGGCTACTTATTAAGGGACTTGATTTCAAATAAATTGAATTTATTACTCGTTGAATTGTAATCTTAAAATCTTAGATTCTGTCAAAAATTTTGAAGATTTGCCCAAGAGTTAATATAATTTTCATCCCACTAAGACATTAAAAAAGGATCATTCACACTACGTCATAATTAACCGTGTAGAAATCTTCCTGAATTTAATCCAAAATGAAAGCAACTCGGTTACAAAACGAAGGCGCGCATACTGAAAAAGAAAGTGTAGTAACCTGAATGATCCACAAATACTTAACAGCGACCATCAATCAATCCTGAAGCCACATTGCTCAACAATACAAAGGAAACACAATAAAAAGCGACGAAAATTACTTTTTTTCGTGTTTCGGGTTAGTGGATATTTTGGTGTGCCCCACTTAAATAAAAAGGGGTGGTGTTGCCTCGGACAATATTAGGATGTCCCAATAAAATAAATAAATAGAAAAGCTTCTATAAATGAACCCTATGCATGAACATTTCAATCATCAAGACATAACAATAGCTTTCTCAAGTCGTTACTACGTAACGCATTGAATCGCATAAATGTTACATTCTTTTAGAAACACTTTTTTTTTCATAATTTTGTAAAAGCTTTAAAAAGCCTTCCTGTACTTTCAGTTACCCTTTGCGTTCCTGTTAACCTGTTAGGGCAGCCCCTCTCAATGATTAAAACGTAACATTAAAACTAAACGAGCAATGGCTATCTGGTTTTTAGAAGTTGAAAACATTTTTTTATTGTTACCCCGTCTATGTTTAGTACATTGAAACGTCCTGTATTGTAAACAACACTCTGTAGCCGAGAAGACATTGTAGCGTCTGCATTCTACTGTCAGATGCCACAAACACAGGTACAACTGAACGCAATTATATTTGTTAAATGTAGCATTAATTACTGAGTATTTCAGAGCAAACACTGTTCTCGTGTTTCAATAACTAGCTTGATGTGTATGGGTCGATATATTATTATACATAATGACGATAACGAAGCAAACATCAGAGTAATTAATTATTTTTAACGCATTAACGCATGCGATGTGCATCGTAAAGCATCGTAAGTAGAAACCAGTCCAAGAGATGGCACGCTACCGTAAAACGTTCAGACGAGGGAATAGAAGATTCAGCTTTGAGTGTGAGTTGCGGTAGTCTAATTGGTAGCGGGCATACGGGCGGCGAGTAATGGGCAACTCGCTGTCCGACCATGGACCATGCCCGGGTCGACGGCGCGTTGTGTTCCACGCTAGCCTCAAGGAGTGTCAGCATAGTGACAGGGCCTGTACAAGGCCAAAGCCTTCCGGGGTCGCGGGACTCACAAATTACTGTAACCCCGGTACGTAAAGGGCTACTGAAGGACACCGTGGATTTTAGTCAGTACAAGTCTGACAGTAGCACGGGTCGAGTAAAATTTGCGTCGTAAGTAAAGTTCTACAAAATTGTTGTAACATTCAAATTCTAACTTTGCTTATTAAAACTTTAGGAACCGCGTATGTTTTATTTAAGGTCAAAGGTCCTTCGTATTTAGATAAAATTGCCTTGGGACAGTATCTGAATACTGCTGCAAGTTACTCCTTGACAGCCTGCTGCACTTTCAATGTACTAGTCTTTGAGAGATGATAAAATCCACAGTGTCCTTCAATGGAATCCACAGTGTCCTTCAATGGTCGCGGGACTAACGGATTACCGTGACCCCGGTACGTAAAGGGCTATTGAAGGTCACCGTGGTTTTTAGTCAGTACAAGTCTGACAGTCCCTCCCGCCCTGCCCTGGGTGGGAGGACTCATTTGATGATTTTACCACGAAAAAAAAAGTCTAATTGGTAAGGCGTTTGGAGTACTTAGCCCGAAGACGCGGTTACAAATCCGACTTTTTTTTTTTATCGTGGTAAAATCATCTAATGAGTCCTCCCACCCAGGGCAGGGCGGCAGGGACTGTCAGACTTGTACTGACTAAAATCCACGGTGTCCTTCACTAGCCCTTTACGTACTAGGGTCACGGTAATCCCTTGGTCCCGCGACCCCAGCAGGCTTTGGCCCTCTACAGGCCCCGTCGCTATGCTGACACTCCTTGAGGCGCGCGTGGAACACAACGCGCCGTCGACCCGGGCATGGTCCATGGTCGGACAGCGAGTCGCCCATTACTCGCCGCCCGCATGCCCGCGCCTACGGTGGCCGGAGATCGTCTTGCGACGTCCAACGCCGTGGGCGTCCACCACTGCGGCTGGGGTGGAGGGAGGTCGCTGTCCTCCCCCTCACGCGGCTCGCCTCCTCCTTCGCGAGCATGACTGCTTTGCAGAAGGAGGCGACCGCTTCCCACTCCGTCTCGCCCCGCAGCATGGCCTCGACCAATGCCGGGCGCGAGAGGTCTCCGCCAATCACCGTCGTGAGGACACGGCGGTGCTCTGCCCAAGCGGGGCAGTCCTGCATCGTATGCTCCACCGTGTCCTCCGGACGATCTTCGCAGTGGTGACACCCAGGCGTTTCCTCCCTCCTTATCAGACACAGGAACCTCCCGAAACATCCGTGTCCGGTGAGGACCTGCGTCATGCGGTAGGTAAGGACGTCGTGACGCCTATCCAGCCACTCCTCAAGGAGGGGTCTTACCGCCGCGATTGAGGCGTGCGCGTACAAATCCGACTTGCAGCTGAATTATTCTTTCCTCAAATATCATCAGAGTAATTGCTCAGATGAACTGGTACCTAAATTACTCGGTATCTCTATGTTCGAAAAAAATAAAAATAAAAAAAATCTCGACCGTCTATAGCCCTTAACCTTGACCAAATGTTTTGTACAAAAGTCGGTCAAAGTTAAAAAGCCTTTTTGGTGGTTACGTAACAGGGGAGCGGGGGAGGGGAAGTTGGACGGAGATAAGCTTTATAAAATGCTAGCATTTCCCCGCGACATCAAACTTGGACCCCAATTTGACACCCTCAGAATTGGACTTCGCGAAATTTATTTGGTAAGGCATGGTCGTTCAGGGTCGCGGGACTAACGGGTCACCGTGGCCCCGGGACGTAAAGGGCTAGTGAAGGACACTGTGAACAACCATGGACAAGGTGATGATCATTGGTCAGTAATAATAGAAAATGGCAACAGATCCCCTATCAGCAGTTAATTGGATATTTGACACTTTTAATCAATAAATCCAAAACACAATTTCACACATACATAATAGGGTTATTATAGAAGAATTCTTAGTAAAAAAACATGGAAAAACTCAATAACGTACAGACGTCAGCACTTCAACCTACCTCAATCTGTCAAATTTCTTTAATAGATTTTCAACCTTATCACAGCAGTGGAAGGTTAATTTTGGATGGGTAAAATTTGACACATTGGGGTAGGTTGACCTACTGACGTTTGTACATTGCCGTGGTCGCAATATAAACGTGGCTTTGAAACAACCAATAAACAGTTTTTGTACTATTTTCCCATGTATGTTAATTCCGGTAGAAATTCTACAGCTGTTTATTTTAAAACAATATAGCTACCCTGTTTTTATATGAGTACGATATTCCATTAAGCCTTTGTCAAACAGACTGGCGTGGCGAATGCGAAGCGTGACGTTTTTATTTGTAATGTGTGAAATTGTTTGTATCCAGTCACACAGAACAGCGAAAGCGATCCGATAACGTGACAGAACTATCGGACTGACGTCTCGCTTCGCTTCGGTATCACTTCGGAAACGCTTCGCTTTCGCCAGTCTGCTTGACAAAGGCATTAGTGAATAATTCTCTTGCTAATGCTTGCATTGGTTATTTAGAACTAATACCACTAGAGAGTCTAAAACGGCCACTTAAGGCAATAATCTTAATTATTCACATCGCAACGTCATTGGTTATTCTTCTATAATCCATTCACGAAGTGAATCAGGATCCGACCGCACGAAAATTGGTCAATGCGAATGTTCAAAGTGGCCCAAATAATCCTATCACTTCCTAGTTGTTCATTGACGGAATTTTTTGCGCACAAGCGGCAAATTGAACAGTTCCTAATAGATGCGCAGCTTGCACGTCATGCTTGGTAATAGCTTCTAATCTTAAGGCAATATTGATACAACATACAATTTGCGTTCAGGCATGGTTAAAATTTATTCAACGTTGGTATCGGCGGCCCATCATCCTCAACATAAACCTTTGTACAATTTTCCAATATGTTCCCACTAAAATCGACTAAACTAGACAGGCCAATAATTACAAAATTAACATAACAAAACTCCATACGTATACACGGAAATACCTGTAGTTACCATACCTCCAATTTGCTTTGAAATTGAACCGTATATCTACCTTTGTTCTCTGGGTGTCCTTTGTTGTAAAATTATGTGACAAAGACAAAAGACATAATCTTCTCTTTCCACCTAATTTTTTCTACACTACATATTTTATACTCAAAATACATACTATAGTAACACAATGATATATTTCAGAATTCGTGTAAACCAAGGATTATCGACAAAAATACTCTAATTAAGGACATCACTTTTTGAATATTTCTGCATTTGTTACATCTGCTACTCAATATCTGCAATGCATAACGTGCCTCTACGTACCACTGGCTTGCCCGTGTCTCGGTACCTATATGATCGGGAACTCTTTGAGATGATGACTTTTTTTTAGGAGATGATTTTCATAGAACTATCGGAATCACTGTCAGTAATAATTGAAAGTAATATTGTGTTTCATGATTGTTTTTTTCGCATTCAACCCTTTAACCGCTCATCGATGAGAGAACTAGGGCCGGGCGGCAAACTGGTTGTGAGTTTTGCTAATGACATCTCTCTCGCTAACTTGCCCAGCAATTTGCATGACAACGAGACTCGAAGCCGACTGTCCGTTCCATTGTCTTATCTATGCAATTCTGCTTTTCAATGTTTATTGCAGATGTTTGTTTGTCCGGGTATTTACGCAATTTCTTTGTTAGTTTTTAATTGATAAAAACATCCGAATCATGTTTTTAAATTATATTCTTTTCAGTGCATTTTCTAACCGCAAAGTATTATTTTTCTAGAGATGCATCATAGTCTATCACGAAACTTTCTATTTCATTTTGCTGGTCAATTTTCTCGACGTTTTCTTTGTTAAAGTTGTTCTTAAAATGTTTACAATAGAGCTCGGTCACGTTAAAAATAGGATGTCAGCGAGGCGTGGCAGGTCACTGCCGCTTGCCCTCACAATGGCAATTTAGGGTAGGTTCAGATGACAAGCGCTCAACGCGCGTTTTGATAACGCGCGTTTACAACTACATACATTTTATTCAGGCCGTACACATGCTAACGCGCGTTTTAGTAACGCGCGCGTTCAACGCTGCGCTAGCGCTCGACTGTTGTCAGCGCGCGTCAACGCCGCTTTGAGATCATTGGTTTTCTATGTTTCCGTTCAGTTGAGCGCGCGCTTTCGACGCGGATAGACGTATTTTAGACATTCTGAAGTAGTTAAAGAATTTGGGCTCAAATTGCCTTAACTTAGGATATAAAATAATGTACTTACTGACTTTCAGTCAGCCTGGTTGACAAAATTGGGTGAACCCAATATCTCCGTATTCTGTTGTGTCGTTTCTGCCGTCTGTATAAAATCACCGATAAAACTGTTTCTACGTCCATCTTCGACAAATGTAGAACTCAAACTGGCCGCAACAACGCGCGTTTAACGCCTGACAAGCGCGCACCATGTGAACACTATACAAAAATTCAACGCGCGTTCAACGCGCGCTGAGCGCTTGTCATCTGAACCTACCCTTAGGGTTGAACGCTACCTACCACGGCCATTGCAAGACTATAAGCCTAGCCGACATTATCGCATAAAATTTTATGATGGCTCATGTAGGGTAATCTTTTTTTATTCATTTTGATTTATGATAGTTTTAGTTCAAAGCGGCTTCTGATGTCGCTGAACGGTCAAATAAACTTTGATATGGTTAAATTTTTTTTCGGTCGGGGTAAATTTGGCCTTGTGAAACATGTCTCTTAAAATTGAACGTGTATCGCGATAGTATTGAAAGTGCCAATATTGATTCACGCACCAAAAACCGTTTAATTAACTTTCTCGAGAGAACGTATAAGTTATGTGATTGGAAACAAGTAGAGGCTTATATTGTTATACAAGACCCGTGGTGTGTTTTACCAAAATATTCAACGCATATTTTGGTATATACATCTATTGTTTATATAAGTATTTATTTTTATCTTGATAAAAATTGAGTGACGTGGAGGTGACATGTAGTGTTGTAGGTTTATCATAATTTTGATCATGGTTTCCACGCCACAGTGGTTGCGCGCAGGTGCTATCGAGTTATGACGATAATTTACGGGATGCCTACGCAAGTGCGCGCATCTTCAGGCACGCCGTCCCAAAATTTAGGGGAACGGGAGAGTTACGCAACAAATCCTGATCATTCATCGTACGACAAAGTTGTATTAAATTTGTTTTCAAGAGATTTTGCCGGATCATCCGAATATAATGTCTGTTGTATTTTTAATTTAAATTTCGCGCCCTTGTTGTAATACCGACGTTGTTAAGGATCATTCACACCACTCCCATTAGACGCGGTTAACAAAAAATGTACTTAATTAAATACAGTATAAGTCCATTTTTAATAACAGAACTCAGATGAAAAAATAGTAAGGTCACGAAACAATGCATGTTTTGATTATAAAGGGATTATTTGAAATAAAATTCACATAGCACGTGACGCATGCACCTTGGTTCTAAAAAACTTATATTTCGGTAACCTGAAAGTTCAAACTTAACCGACTTTATTGATTCACCAACGGCAATCAAAATAGGCAAGAATAAATGAAAACTGCTTAAATTATATGCAACAGATTTGGTTCAAAACTTGTCTCAATACAATGTCTATGAACACCGCCAACTACAATAACCCTAACTTTCAATACCGTCTTCAGATCAAGTTATTTATTCAGGAGAGTGGTGAAAAGCGACTTTTGCACTATTCATGCGATGCGGTTGTTCCTTAGAGACACTAGTTTCTAACGGTAAAGTAACATATGGACAGGCTGAATATATTAAGTTCACATTTCCTTTAAAACATGGAGCTGTAAAAGAGAATGGAATCATATTTGCATATGGAAAAAGAAAAGGAAGTCGAATGTCTATGGAAAGCCAAGGGAGACGCCCACGGCGATTTTATTTCCCTCCCGTCCCGCCCTGTGTGGGAGGACTCATTTATTAATTATCACGTAAAAAACTTGTATTTGGTTATGTTCGAAAGTAGGTATTAAGTTCATCTCTCAAAGACTAGTACATTGAAAGTGCAGCAGGCTGTCAAGGAGTAACTTGCAGCAGTATTCAGATACTGTCCCAAGGCAATTTTATCTAAATACGAAGGACCTTTGACCTTAAATAAAACATACGCGGTTCCTAAAGTTTTAATAAGCAAAGTTAGAATTTGAATGTTACAACAATTCTGTAGAACTTCACTTACGACGCAAATTTTACTCGACCCGTGCTATCTTGTTGTCTTTTTTTTTTTTTTTTTTTTTTTTTTTTTTTTTTTTTTTATCGTGGTAAAATCATCAAATGAGTCCTCCCACCCAGGGCAGGGCGGGAGGGACTGTCAGACTTGTACTGACTAAAATCCACGGTGTCCTTCAATAGCCCTTTACGTACCGGGGTCACGGTAATCCCTTGGTCCCGCGACCCCGGCAGGCTTTGGCCCTCTACAGGCCCCGTCACTATGCTGACACTCTTTGAGGCGCGCGTGGAACACAACGCGCCGTCGACCCGGGCATGGTCCATGGTCGGACAGCGAGTCGCCCATTACTCGTTGCCCGCATGCCCGCGCCTACGGTGGCCGGAGATCGTCTTGCGACGTCCGACGCCGTGGGCGTCTACCGCTGCGGCTGGGGTGGAGGGAGGACGCTGTTCTCTCCCTCAGGCGGCCCGCCTCCTCCTTCACGAGCATGACTGCTTCGCAGAAGGAGGCGACCGCCTCCCACTCCGTCTCGCCCCGCAGCATGGCCTCGACCAATGCCGGGCGCGAGAGGTCTCCGCCTATCGCCGTCGTAAGGACACGGCGGTGCTCTGCCCAAGCGGGGCAGTCCTGCACCGTATGCTCCACCGTGTCCTCCGGACGATCCTCGCAGTGGTGACACCCAGGCGTTTCTTCCCTCCCTATCAGACACAGGAACCTCCCGAAACTTCCGTGTCCGGTGAGGACCTGCGTCATGCGGTAGGTCAGGACGCCGTGACGCCTATCCAGCCACTCCTCAAAGAGGGGTCTTACCGCCGCGATTGCGGCGTGCCCGGACCTCGGTTGCGACAGTCGCTCCCTCCATACTGCCCTGAGATCACGCCGGAGCTCTTCCCGCCGCGCCTCGACTTGTCGAGGCAGCGGGGATTCGCCCCGACGCCGCGCCTCCACGCGCCACTCATAGACGCGCTGGAGGGCAGTCGCCTCCAGATCCCAGGGCAGCAATCCGGCAAGGAGGTTGGCCGATTCGCCGGCGATCGTGCGGTATCCCCGGATCATCCGGATGGCCATGACCCTCTGGCATGCGACCAGCTTGAGTGGTCGCGTCCGGATGCTTAGGGCCCACACGGGGGCCCCGTAGAGGGCCATGGACCGCACGACACCGGCGTACAGCCTCCGGCAGGAGGCATTTGGCCCGCCGAGATTGGGCAGGAGTCGCTTGAGAGCGGCTGCTGCCCGGTTCAGCCTTGGGGCCAAATGCAGGAAGTGCTCCCTGAAGTTCCACCGGCTGTCGAGGACGAGTCCCAGGTACTTCATCGTCCTCCCGACGCCGATGCGAACCCCCTCCACCGTAATGTGGGACTCTGAACGTGGCGCATTCAGACGACCATGAAAACACATGGCCTCCGTCTTGTGCAGCGCCACGTCGAGTCCCAACTGCCGGATCCTATTAGCGACTGTCGCTACCGCCTGCGTCGCCACGTCGGCCGCCGCCTGGTGCGACTCTCCCTTCGCCAGGACGAGCGTGTCGTCGGCGTAACAAATTACGCCGACGCCGTCAGGGAGGTCGCCGCGCAGCACCCAGTCGTAACCGATGTTCCACAGGAGCGGCCCCAAGACCGATCCCTGTGGAACACCGCACGACATCTCTCGCCGGTTCCACTCTCCCCGGTGACCGGGGTAGATGACGGCTCTGTCCGTCAGGTAGTCCTCGACCACACGACGGAGGTAGGTCGGCACCCGGTGATACCGGAGTGCCTCCCTGATGCAACTCCAGGGCAGGGTGTTGAAGGCATTGGAGATGTCTAAAGACACCCCCAAGACGACCCTGCCCCGGGAAACCGCATCCCCCGTCGTGAGGGCCCTCACGCGCGCGATGGCATCCACCGTCGAGCGCCCCTTGCGGAAGCCAAACTGGCTCTCCGCAAGGTCCGGGCCCACCCGATTCAGGTGCCCGACGAGGCGGTTTGCAATTACTCTTTCAAAGAGCTTGCCCACCTCGTCGAGCAGCACGATGGGCCGGAATGCGGACGGAGAGTCCGCAGGGCGCCCGGGCTTCTGAATCAGGACCAGTTTCCCCGTCTTCCAACGAAGCGGGAACTGGCCCCTCTCCAGGCACGCGCTAAAGAGCCCCCCCAGTCGAGGCCCGAGAGTCCCTGAGGCCAGGACCCAGGCTTTTCCTGGCAAGCCGTCGGGTCCTGGGGCGGTATTTTTGGCTTTGAGCCGTTGTACCGCCACTCTCAGGTCTACCTCGGTCACCTCCGGAGCGTCGTAGACGTCGTCGTCGCTGTGGTCCGCGTTTGCGCCAGCGTCAGGCACCGCTGGAGACGGAGCCATGGGCGGGGGAGTGTGCTCCTCCCGCGAGGGGAACAGGGCGCTCACCACGTCCTCCACGAACTGAGGCTGGAGACTCTGCGTCAACGGGGGAGCCCAGGGGCGGAGCTTTTCTCTCACCCACTTGTAGGGCCGGCCCCATGGGTCCCCGTCCAGAGCCTCCAGCATCTCCTTGCGGGCCAATTCCTTGGCCCGCCAGATCTCGTCGCGGAGGGCGGTCTTCGCTGCCCTGTAGCCATCCTGCAGCTCCGTCTCTACAGCCACCGCATCCGGAGGTCGGGTGCGGCGCCTGCGGAACCTGGTGTACCGGCGTCGCGCGGCAACGCACGCCTCGCGCAGCGCTGCTAGCTCGCGCGACCACCAGTACAGCTGACGCCGGGCGCGTCCTTGCTGGACCCGGGGCATGGCCACGTCACAGATTTCCGACATGGCCTCCTGGAACCACCCCGCCTCGTCGTTGATGTCGGCAGGCCTGTCCGGTGGTGACACCCAGGCCTGCACGATCGAGGCTTCCAGGAATAGCTCCCGGTCCAGCTGCTTCAGCGCCCATCGCGGACCACTCGGGTTCCGTCGGACCGGCGCGTCTGAGGTCTGGGCGGAGACGTCGAACCGGATATACCGGTGGTCGGAATAGGTCTCCACCTCCTCTACAACGCGCCAGTCTGCGACGCGCGGCGACAGGCCGGAGGTGGCGAACGTGATGTCCACCACCGAATCGCCCGTCCACCGCACGCACGTGGGGACGGAACCCCGGTTCTCGATGACTAGGCCATGCGCCAGGGCCCAGTGCTCGAGTATCCTGCCCCGCGTGTCCGTGACCCGGGAACCCCAAGCCACGTTCTTGGCGTTGAAGTCCCCGAGGACGAGCGCGGGGAGGGAACCGAATGCGACGGCGACGTCTCCCAGCTCCGATAGGGAGTCCTGGAACTCGGCGAGAGTTCGGTTCGGGGAGAAATAAACGCCTATTACGGCGATCTCCCCGAACCGTGCCGCGACGATCCCACGCCCTCTCTCGACGCGATCGAGGGGCGGGGTACCGGCGGCGGCCGACGAGATTAGGGTCACCGAGCCGTTCAGGTCCGCCACCCAGTCATTCCTGGGCGGTACAAAGTACGGCTCGGCGACCACGGCGACATTTATCAACCACTGCGCCATGCTCTGGAGCAATAGGTCCTGAGCAGCGGCGCAGTGGTTGATGTTCGCCTGGAGGAAGCGCAATGGGGCCATTAATTGGAGTCCATTGCAGCCTCCTCCAGGACCCTCTCCGAGGGTAGAGCCACGGCGGCGGCGGCGGCAGCAGAGGCGGCGGCGGCGGCGGTGGCGGTGACGGCGGCGGCAGAGGGCCTACCTCTGCGCCTGGCTTTGGTGGGTGGGGTGCAGGACTTGCCCCCGGCCCGGTGATCGGCCGGCTTGCCAGCCGCCGCACATGCGAAGCAGTGCGGCGGGGCAGTGCACGAGCCGGCCTTGTGACCGGGCTGACCGCAGCGGAAGCACCTATCGCTGCGGTCCACCTCCGAGGTGCAATTGCATGCCGCGTGGTTGCCCACTTGGCAGCGAAAGCACCTCAGGGGTCTGGGCTCCAGGACTTTCACCTGCGCAGACACCCACCCGACCAGGAGCCTTCGGCCCCCCTCAACTTTTTTGGCCGCCGACACGGGGCAGCTGACCGTGATGGTCTGCAGCCCCGCGAAGTCAGGACGCAGGGCGCCCGCCCTCACCTGATCGGGAGGGCACCCCCCAGTCCTGGCAACGGCAGCCACCACATCCTCCACCGTCACGGAGTCATCCAGACCCAATATGCGCACGTCTGCGCGCTTGGTGGGTCTGGAGACTCGGGCCTCCTCCGCATTTAAGGACGCTCTGAGCCGTTCGGCCAGAGCGTCAGCGGTTGGGCCGCTGGTCGCGCCGGGGACCTCCAGCATCCGAGCCCCCGTTGCGGTGACCCGGTAACGGAGGCCCCCGACGATCCCGAGCTCGGTGAGGTCCACCGCCTCCCGCGCCTTCGCGAGCACGTCGCGGTACGACACGCCCCTCTTGACCGCGTCCGGCTGCAGCGTAATCACTACAGCCGCGGTCTTTGGGGCGCGCAGTCGCGCCGCGACACCGCGCTCCTTGCGCCGCCGTCGCCTCTCACTCCGCCTTTTGGCCCTGGCCGCGCCGGCAGCCTTCCTCTTCTCCCCGGCCACTTGCCAATCGGCGCTGGCCGGGGGAGTCTTGGGCGGAGGCTGCTGCCTATCGGCCTGGGCTCCCTTCTTTTTTGGAGCCGACCGTGCCGGCCCCGCAGGCGTCGGAGTCGGGGTCGGCTTGGCTGGATCCGGTTTTCCCTGGCGAGGCTTGGCCGGGGCAGAACTAGAAGGGTCCGTCTTCGCCGCAGCCGTCCTTGCCGGCAACGGTTTGGTCGGGGTCGGGGGCGTGTTCGACGCGGCCACGGCCGCGTAGGAAGAAGAAGACGTCGCCAACGGGGGTCGCAGCACGCGGCTCTCCAAAACGGAGAACCGCTGCTGAAAGGCGGCCAGCTCCTGTCGCACCAGGTCGAGAACAGAGTTCTCCGCTGGTGTGGGCTGGCCTTTCTCCTGAGGACCCCGCGGCGGTGCGATGCGCCGTCCGCCTACCCGAAGCCCAGCCAGGTCCGCCTTAAGGGCGGCGTTCTCTCTCTGGAGAGCCTCCGTGGCGGCAGTCAGGCGGGCAATCTCCGTCCGCAGCTCGGACACCTCGTCCCTTGCAGACGGAGGCGCGCCGCAGCTGAGCGCGGCCGCCACGATGGAGGCCGTGGCCTCCCCGATCGCCTTCCCCCTTGTCTCCTTCATCCTCTTCCGGGTGACGGAGAGGATGGCAGCTGCCACGACCTCTGTCAGTCTGGCCTCATCTGAAGCCGGACTATTTCCGGGCTCTCCAGAGGGGGGAAGCCCCCTCCCCGAAGTCTTGCCTCGGCCCTTACCCCGCACGCTAGTGGGGATCTTCCGGGCCGAGGCAAGGCCCTCCTCCGAGGACGAAACGTCCTCCTTCGATCGGGGGCGCTTGAGGAAGTCCTTCTTCCTCTCTGCAGCCCCCAACCCCACGCTTCCAGAGGCTACGCTCCGGAAGCTCATGGCGTCTGATGCCGAGTCGGATTCCGACCCGGACACCAGAGCCATACCCGTCCGCGGAGCGGCACTCTGTGCCCGCTCTTTGGGTACCGGTGACGTGGACGTGCTGGTCCGATCCAGCGACTCCACGTCACGGGTACGTGAGCCCCCCTGGCTCAATGCGGCGACTGCCGGGTCAAAGTGATTATTGTCCCCCCCAGAATACGGTGGGACTGACCGGACGTGTCCGGTGCGGGATTCTCCAGCTGCGGAGCAGCTGGTACCCGCCTGGGGTAATCGATTCGATAAGCACTTTTTCATGGTTTTTTTAACTTTTTTAGAGAGGTGAGTTCCTCTTTCCCTACAACCCTATTTCCCCTCCCCTGATTCACTTCACGGTTACGTCTGATGTTCAGACGCATACCGGAAGTGAACCTTTCCCCCCCTTGACCCAATCTCTGAGATTAGGCCGCACGCCGCCTAGAAGCTCGAACTCTGCTCGATCCTCCAGGCGGCGCGCCTTTCCCCGGTGTGACCCTCTTGGTCTGGTTTCTCCCTCTGAGCCTGTCCGGCATGAGTGCACGAGTGCCTCTACCGGCAGGGGCCCAGAGATCATTGAAACACGCAAGCCCCACCACGACGACAACGTGGGGACACAGTTGGTGGGGATCTTGTTGTCTACCGTGTATTTTATTCCGTTGAAATAATAAGAACAAATATAGATTTATCTTACCTTGAGTGAAGCTTCGGAGCGGTAAGACAAAGGAAATGAAACAACGATAATCATTCTGATGGAATACGTCAATCTTTGAATACGAGAGAGTAATATTAAAGTAGAGACAGAGAGAGTTTAATATTTACGAGAATTACGGTACAATCTTTTTGATTCCCAATTAGTATTATCGAAATGACCATTTAAACGTAATTTAATATTTATAAAGTGATCTCGATACGAAGCTATAAAACTAATTGCTATTTTAATGGATTTCAATTAAGCGATCAATGATTTGTGATCGTCCGCGTCAGTTGCCAAATAATTCCAGTATTTTCGCAAAGAGAATACTTTCAGTACCTGACTCTAATTGAAATGGTGATAGTTAAATTTATCGATACCAAATAATATTAAGCGAACTAACGTATTATTGGAAAATTAGGAAACTATTTGTTATGATTAGACATAGTAATTACTGATGAGAAGATTTACATGACTAATTATACCATGGTAGTTTTATAATCCTACTAAATAAATAAAATTAACCAGAGAAATAAGATTCCTCGTGTTTCCCTCCTGCATGTGTAAAGGATAAAATATGGAAACGTATATATTATTTTCACAGAAGCATTTTCAGTATTGCTTCGATATTTTCCGGCTTTTTACGGCGCGTCTACGTTCGATTACGAATGTCAATTTGAATTTATGTTTGTATTATATGTCTATGAAATATTATTAGGCGTCTTGCGCACCTGTAGTAAAACCTGTATTGGATATAAATATTACCATTGACTGTTGGTACTTGCGTAAAGTACAATATACTTGGGAATCAAGTGAAAGGAGTATTGGATCAGAGTCAACGCTCAGGGACCCGCTCTCAGAGGTTGACTTTTATCCTAGTGACTCCTCCGCTAGTGTCATACAAACGTCAAAGATTGTATTGCCCCTGTAACAAGTGTACTCTGTTTAGTGTAGCTTATGTCGTGACCTCACGACGGCGATAGGCGGAGACCTCTCGCGCCCGGCTTGGTCGAGGCCGTGCTGCGGGGCGAGACGGAGTGGGAAGCGGTCGCCTCCTTCTGCGAAGCAGTCATGCTTGCGAAGGAGGAGGCGGGCCGCATGAGGGAGAGGACAGCGTCCTCCGTCCACCCCAGCCGCAGTGGTAGACGCCCAGGGCGACGGACGTCGCAAGACGATCTCCGAGTACCGTAGGCGCGGGCATGCGGGCGGCGGGTAATGGGCGACTCGCTGTCCGACCATGGACCATGCCCGGGTCGACGGCGCGTTGTGTTCCACGCGCGCCTCAAGGAGCGTCAGCATACTGACGGGGCCTGTAGAGGGCCAAAGCCTGCCGGCGTTGCGGGACTCACAAAGCACCGTGACCCCGGTACGTAAAGGGCTATTGAAGGAAACCGTGGATTTTTAATCAGTCAAGTCTGACAGTCCCTCCCGCCCTTCCCTGGGTGGGAGGACTCATTTGATGATCTTAACACGATAAAAAAAAACATTCCACTTCTCTTTGTGCTACTTTCTTCGATTCCAATATTCCATTTTAATTTTGGAATGCAGTCTGCTGCAGATTATACGAATGTCCGTTGCCGAGCAGTCGATCGTCCATTCCTGCCGCGTACGTCGTCCCTTCCATTTAGTTTCAACACTGCATTCAATAAACTTTTCATTTAAAATCAATTTCCTTCAGCGAAGATGTGGAAAAGTGTTATGGAAATCCAATAGGATTACAATATTTCCCCTTTGCATCAGCGCAAAGACGAGAATGTCGGCTGTAATCCCAAATATTGAATGGATTATCCTGTACTTCGATACACACTCGCGAGCTGCGGCGAACGTAGTTTTTTACGTCTGTGGGTAAACATAATAGCATATAATGCTCCCACTGCTGGGACACAGGCCTTCTCTCTGAGATCAGGACTGTCCACGGTGTCCTTCACTAGCCCCTTACGTACCGGAGGACTGTAAGTAGGCCTGGGGCGGGAAAACTCAAAGAATGGTAACTGTATATGTACCTTTAAGCCTTTGTCAAACAGACAGGCGTGGCGAATACGAAGCGAGGTGTTTTTATTTGTAATGTATGGAATTGCTTGAATCCAGTCAATTAGAAAAGCGAAAGCGATCCGATAGCGTGACCGAACCGATGCGAAGACGTGGCGAAGGCGTATTTGCTCTGTATGACGTCGTTCATAAAAATACAGCTAATACAACTGCCACGCCTGGGTTCGCTGTACCCAGTTTGACGTCTCGTATTGGTTCGTTATCGCTTCGGACTCAGTCCGGTTAGCTATCACCTGTCTATTTGACAAAGGCTTTAAGGTAGTACTCACAGTTAAAGTAGATAGAGACAGATAGATAAATAGTTTTCCCTAACTTTCATCCGCCGAGTTCCGAAATAAAAACTGAAATGTGGAAATTCTACATGAAATACGTTTATGAGCCAAAATAAACAGAATTAAATATTAGAGTTGAGTTCATAGACGCCAAATAACTGAATTAGAATACGCCACTTGTATTTTTCAGTGCCTTGTGACACTTTTTTTTTATTTCTGGCTTTTATATTGTTATTTTTTTTAAGTTATAGATTTGTTGTGATATTGAATAAAAAAATAAGTTTCCAGTATAATTTCTAATTAATATTTTAAAGGTCAAAAGTTTATTTGTGTAATTTTGTATTAAAAAATCTAATCCTACAGATTCATGTAATACTTTTACGAAAAATTAAACAGTCAACCATGCCATTTAGTTTATTGAAAGAATGTAAAACAATAAACATATAAAATGTACACCTTCCTTCTTCCGAACCAACAAAAAACATTCAAATTAAATAACTCATTTGTAACAATTTAAGTGACTCATTGTAACGAAGAGTAAACGCAAAAAAATTTAACGTGAAATATCGTCTCCATTCTCAACGTTTTGTGGAATGCCGGGAAAATATCTTATGATTTTGGTTGACGTTAATATTTCGGTCCTTTACAACAAACACGGGAAAATATCTTACAGGTTGTTATTGTATATCATGATAATATAAGCTCGGCTGGTTTACGTTACAAAAGAATATTGTTCCAAGATAATACAACAATTTGGGCAAGCATGACATACTTGCCTACACTGTTAGTATTGTATACGAAGGATCAACTAGCTTCAAAGTTACCGATCATGCGAGTACATTCTCGACACAGATTGCCTTCCGGCCGGTACACCCATTCAGCGATAGTCATTATATCTGCGGTAGCCGCAGAGATTGCACAGAATCCGTTCTCTGTTTATCATAGCTAACATCCCCACAATACGACATCCGACCGACAAAATAGCAGCGATGCCGCAACTTTGCAAGTACTAGTACTTACAATTGGACAATTATTTTGTGTGTCGCATTAAGAACTTGAAATGTCGTAATTGCAGCTTCTGTCGGAAACTTTTACTTCGTTCCTTTTGGCGGAAATTATTTGAACATTAATATTTTAATATTACTGACTTTTATTATAACCCTGATTTAGAGGCGATTACGCTAAACATAAAAGCAGATTTAATTTGAGATTTGCATGTTACGACTTATTCTTGATTAAAAGATACAAGAATCGTCTCCGCTCGGGCAGGTACCGCCTCGACTTTACATATTACATGTGGTTTTATTTTGCATACGTGAGTATAAGGTATGCACGTAATGCCTCCCTCAGGTTTTAAAGGTACCGAAATATTTATATGTTTTGCATTTATGATGAGATTATTTTCAGATTACTAAGATTCTCTATAAAAACGGGAAAAGCTATATTATGTTAACAAACCATACCATTACTGAACACAACAACTTTTTTGGAGTTACGAGTATAACTCCTCTTTGTATTATAAAAAGCGTAAATACGCGCGCCCGAATAGGATAATAAGTTCGACGACTACGAGCTAACGTTTTACCGTGCCGACACTAGTATGAAACATAGGCATGCAATGTCACGCTATAGAAAGACACAAAAAATAACTTCACCGTATTAATATTTAATTTACATAAATCCAAACGCAGAATTTTAACTCCATTCGTGCTCTTTGGTACATTTTTTTAAATGTGTACCTTGCTAAATATTACTCCCGTACCATGGGTGCGTATACAACATTTAAACTCACGTTAGAAATAATACAACTCGGAACAACTACTTGAATTTCATACAAATATTTGCTCCCTCGGGGGTTCGAACCCACCACACACAGCATAACAGTCAATTGCCACTACGCCAACAATGCCATCGAGAATTAGAAGAGCATTGACCTCACCCCTATTAATATCTTATTGCAAACCTACATTTTGTTTCAGTAATTATATCTAGGGTACACTGACCTTCAATAAAGCTTTAGTTATTAGAGCAAAATACCTTTTAGGATGCTCCATTTGTTATTTAATCGATCAATCTTAATACAATTAGGGATTTACAGGTAATGCAGTAGACTGATTATCTAAATTGGTTATTATCTGAGTTTACTAATCAGAATGAAGCACTCGAAGTAGCTTACCTAAAAGGTGGTAAAAAACCGCATCAAAATTCTTTGCGTAAAAATCTTTTGGTCTCGCTGAATCCAAAATGCAAATTAGTGTACCCTACGTTTATGCATAAAAAGTCAGTTAACTTAATTCAGCTCTTAAATATTGACCGTTTTTTTAAACTGCTGGAAGTGAATCTGTAACAAATAAAATAGTTCAAAGTGGATTGGAAAATACAATCCAATTCAATCCATTAGTCGACGATTTCTAAGCAATTTCAACAAAAATATTTTCGTTCCTATTTCGTTTTTATTTTTTCGATGAATTGAATATTGGTTTCGAGCCGCATTCAAACAGTTGGATCTGGCAATTTTAAAAACACTTGAGATTTTATTATTATTGAAAAGTTATATTTTACGTACATTTCAGGTACAAACTACGTGAAATAAACATGAAATATAACTTTTACACTTTATCCGTTTTATCTGTTATAATGCACAGCCGAAGCCACTGTGATAAGCTAATAAATCGTAAGTGGCGACAAACGTTTTATAAATGTCTGATCACACGAAAATCCGAGGGTTACGCGCATCGCCTACGGCGTAGCGCTACGCTGCTACAAAAAAAAATCTCTCGGCAAATCGTCAAGTCAGTGGAAGAAGAAGACCGTCTTCTAAGATTTGTCCCATCACTATTTTATTTGAAATTCATAATTTTCTCTACTACTGAATACTACTGAAATACGAGTATAGTTGAATTTTCAATTAAATATTCGATATGTTTTCATTACATTCATACCGCGCGCCCGTACTAGAGTATATGTGTGCTTTCACTTTTATTACCACACTTTCGCTATAAAAATATAAAAAAATAACTAAGCGTAAATTATGTATATTATTTAAGCACAATATCGTTGCTGCCAAGTTAATAGTTGTGAAGCTATTAACGTTGTATAATAGCTGTGCTTAATCACCAAAAATCCCATTAATAATTTATTCAAGGTTGTACATGCCTACCTAGCTACGTAGTTTATTTTAAAGACAATATTTTTGTATTCAGCTGTCTTGTAGGGTGCAACTATTGAAAATTAACATAACAATCGAGTCCTTTTCATAATCCTTTCGTACGTGATTGGAACGTGTTAGTTGAAGCTTAATCGGAATGAATTCTGAAAACAAAAACGTGTGCCTGTTTACAAAGCGAAAACAATGGAAAACATTGGACGTAATCGTTGTCTTAGTTGTGAAACTGAACTGAAAAAACGAAGATAAAATGGAAAATAGTTTATTAATATAACAAGTAAACTTTAACTAGAAGAAAATTAAGCATCCTTTAAGCAAATAAGCCCGTTTTAGGAGACTCCCCTCTTCCATAACCTTTTTTTTATTGGGTAAAATCATCAAATTAGTCCTCCCACCCAGGGCAGGGCGGGAGGGACTGTCAGACTTACACTACACTGACTAAAATCCACGGTGTCCTTCAATAGCCCTTTACGTAACGGGGTCACGGTAATCCGCTGGTCCCGCGACCCCGGCAGGCTTTGGCCCTCTACAGGCCCCGTCACCTCTTCTATAACCTAGAAGATGTTTTGAGCAAAATGGCGGAGTTAATACTGATTCTATTTTTTTTTTGTAGATCTCATTATGTTTACATATAAATCAACAAAGAACGAGGCTTTTACGCCTGTTTTCATGTGTGTTACACCAAGTGTAATTTAAACGAATGCCTCAACAAAACGCTTTATTGCACTTGCAGAAGGAACAGCGCTCTGGAGCGCATCGAAGCGAATAGAAGCGCATCGCAGCATGACGATGGTCGTGTCACGGTCTCGACTTCAAATTGAATGACAAAGAGAAAGACTGTCCTTCAAAATGCATCCCGTCACCCTAACTAGATGTTCATAAGACATGCAAATGAGAACCTTCGTGTCAAATTCATTACGTTACAATGTGCTCTGATGCGCGCCGCTGCTCTTAGCGGTATCCTATCGGATGAACGTAAGCACATTTCACCCTTTAACTCCTATTTTGCATAACATGGCCAGAAATAACAACATTATACATATTCCTATGAATTATTAACAAGCAAGTGGTGTGAATTTAATCAGAATGGTTCGTGGCTAAATTAAAACAACCACACGTGTCGATGATGATGCATCGATGATGATGCCTATCCATTGACGATATAACGCGACTCTTTCGTGACACGGAATTTATTTTAATCTATCGACAAAATATATAATTATGATAGCCGGGAGCTGTCATTTGTAGAACTTAGAAGTTTGTTCCTACTAGTGAAAAGCCTGAAAAACTGACACCCAACCTTACCAAAGACTGTCATCGTTTTACACAGTTAATGTAGGTCAAACAAGCTGTAGTCACTCAATATAAAATTCTGGCAATCTGCTGCCTGGTTACACTAGTACCCAATCTTAATACAGTTGGGAAAAAGCTAGGCAGATGATGAGGTGTGAACTTCATAAAATTTGAAAACGTACTTAGATATGCGGAGGGATATGCGGAGGGCACGTTTCGGCAAAAAAACTTCGCCTGCTCTTGGGAAACGTTTCATAAATAGGTCTTCTAAAAACTTTAGGTTGTTCATTACAAGTCAGCCACTGAAAGGGGCGTGTGTCTTCTTAACATACAGAAAGAATTCACTTTTAAACCATACGCAAAGTTATTCCTGGAATTGTAAGAATTACGCTGAAACTTTTATAAGAGTGTATTTTTGTATCATGTTTTCGTTGTCCTATTATTCAATTAAAACTACTACTAAAATCTACCTAATCGTATAATTGTAAAACTGATATTATATCACTATCAGTAAATAATTTCTACGCCGCATATAAAATGTGAAAATAACGTAACGGGCTGCCTACGCTATTCACATTGGAAAAAGAATAGCCTGACTTATGAGATGTGGCATGATACTACAGATAAGATCTATCCGTCGCTACAATAGTCTGGGAGCCTGTTTGTCAATAGCTTTTGTTCTTCAAATACTCTTTTACGGCAAAAACATGTCAGTCAGCGCTGAGATTGGGGGCGTCGTCTGTCGCCCACAAAACAAAAGAGTCGACATATTATGTTCTATCCATAGTATATATGCCTCGGTACAAAGAACACAGTTAAGTAAGTACATTATTTCCAATACTTCAGTAAGTGCACGTTGATATACAATCTAGAAAACTTGTATTTTTTTCTTTGTTCCTTTATGTCTCTTCGCTCACTGGACGGCTATTCTAAGCGGCAACATTACCTAATAAATAGTGTGTTTGAAAATCTTTTCGTAGATATTTCTTAGCTATATATAACATATCCGTGAATGTACAAAAATACAATTTATAGAGTTGTTTTGATGACTCATATTCGCCGCCAAATATTTATAAGCTCTTTATTAAAAAATCTATATCTGAAAAATAACTCAGGCTACACGTACAATATTCACGTAGATTCATATTGATTGATTTGAACGCAACTTACACTTAAAATTCGGAGTATCACTTCAGCGATCCACATTTCTTAATGCTACAAGAGAACGAGGGATCGCTTTTTGTGAAAATAAACGCGGGTGACGCTGTTAAAAGGGCGATGGAAGTACGTAAGTCAAAGAGTACATACGGGAATGTGGGAACATTGTGACAAATACCAGAATACTCGGAGTACATAGGTACGGTGGTAGGCATCGCGACCACCATCTTGTCGGAGTCTGCCGCCAAACAGTTTTTACTGTGTTTCATCTGTGTACAGGACTACTAATTCCTTCTGTGTGAGCTAGCTCCATCTTAGCCCTCATCTTTGTTTCTGGGGTATATCGGGGCCAAGAGCAAACATATAGCAAATAAAAAGAAAGCGGTTCAATCTGAAATCACGCAGTCAGCCCATTGTATTCGAGCTGAGCCTGTCAGCAGGCCGTGATTGACGACTCTGCCGAGTACCTACTCTACTGACTGACCTGACCCCTCCGTTACATAATGAATGTAGAAAAAACTATATTTCTTTAGACTTGACGTTACTTTATTAAGGGCGGAGTTTTTATTACTACTTTATTCTCCTAAAAGTCAAACTTGGTTTTATGGGGGGTATGAATATCCATAAAAATCAGGCTTAATTAATTTTTCATAATAAATTTTTACTGGATGATGTTCTGAACTGAAATATCTAATGGTATAGTGAATAGATGTGTCACAAAAAGTTGTTAATGAAAACAATGTGCTTGGAAAATGATTTCTTAAAACAAATGACGCGTACCAGGGAGAAAAGTGCCTATAAGATATTAAAAAAAAAACTTTGCCCACATCACACTTAGTCACAGACAAACAAGTCCTTTAAAAGTCCTCCCTTGGTTGCAGTAGCAAAATCTCAAAAACATAAGTCAGAAACTGACATTATTTTAATTAAAAAAACCCAAGAATTACTCTATGCGACATCATTAAATTGTATGACTATGCTTTAAACCAAATTATTGACGTTCTGTTTTTTATTTTTAAAACGTATTGTGATCTGGAAATTGTAATGCTCAAACATGTTCAGTATTTATGTATGTAGGTGGAGTATATTGAAAAAAGTAAGTGTCCCGCGCCTCACTTGTCGATACAGACTTTTTTTTATGACGTAATAGAAGTTCATTTATTTTCACATACAAAAGACAGATATGGAGAATTACCATTCGAGTAATGTCTGCACTTAACCGAGACGATTTTTTTATTGTTCTTTATTTATTTAATGAAGTTATTAACCTACAGAAATAAGACGCAGTTTAGGATAATGTCTAACAATCTTGTCCATTGTAATTTCTTGCCTATTTTCAAGCAGAATTTTACGGTAAACTGTTTCGTGTTAGCATCGATTTGTAGCTCTTGTCTAGACACATAAAGCATTCGAATTAAACTATTAATATTTTATCGGTTCTCTTGTTAAAATCTCTTTAAATTGTATGAAACGAATGTTAAATATTTTATACCTATTTTTGGACCTAAAAATTTGAAAGTGTTCTATATAAAAACATTTGCTTTTAAAATACTTATTCAGTTCTTATGATTAAAATAATTTTATTCCATTTATGTATTATTATACAATTGCAGTTAAATTCTCATAAAACTGTCGTAAACAAGATGTATCGATAAACCATAGTCCATGCCGTCCAAATGTATTTACGATGCTTGGTCCGCACTTGAAGTATAATAAAACTCAAGCTATATTAAGTCGAAATGGATGTACGTGTTACTGGCGCAAGTAAACAGGCACAGTGGGGCTGAATGTGTCAAGACATAAATGGCATAGTAAGGGCAGCCAAACTAGGACACTTGTAGAGGTTCAAACATTGCAAATGTTCTCGCTCCAGTGCACAGTCTACTTGGCTCGCAGTCAGATCATTACGCGAGTGCCATCGATTTTTCCAACGTTAAAAGGTACTTAGTGTGCGTCATCTCGCGATGTAACTGTTCTAACTTTTGAATTGTTTTTTTTTTCTTACTTAAAAATAAGGCACTAGCTCTCAACAAAAGGCTATAAAGGTAGTTGAAGAGCCCTCGATGCCATTCTATCAGATTAATGTTTCTTGTTTCTCCTCTTGCAATGACAATAAATGGTTGACCCGGAGAAGTAGACCGTAATTAACGATATTCAGGATCGAAACTGTGTCATAACCTTTTGCCTTGGAAAATATTGTCCCAAAGTAAAATTAGAACGAGCAGGGTAAAAATTTGAAGCTATCTGTCGTTACAACTGAATCTGTAATTTAACAAATGCATATTGTGGCATGCATCTGTACCTATCCATGATCGATCAGTTCGAATCTGCATTAAATTTTACAAAGTACCCACAAGTATGAACACGACTGCGGAGTGGGACAATAGATTCCCACTCGTTTAGAATTCCGACATTATATCCAATATCAGTTCATGCACGTTCTGAAAAGCTGTTGTTGCAAAAACTCGAGACTCCCAGTCATGGTTGTGAATGACTATTGTTGTTATCAATAGCTACTGAAACACTCGGCGTTGATTGCCCGCTCCTATTTTTCCGTTATCATTCATTGGTTGTTCTGTGATAATAATGTCTTCATGTAGACAAATATATTCGTAGGTTTTAAGTGTGGTTTATGTGGCAATAATTAGCAGTAGCAAACTACACTATATCGCAGTCGTTAATTTTGGATTATGTACAGTTGTACACAATATTAGCGGGGGCATACCGTCTGTGTGGAGTAACACTACGAGTTATAGGTACAAAGCAATTTACACTGTCTTTATTTAATTGTTTAATATAAGCATAAATATGGCACTCAAGAGAGACACTTACTTAAACTAAGTAATACTGAAGTTTAATTTAAACATTTGCGATTGTCGCGAACTGTTTATTTTTACAAGAGTTGTTGTGTTCGTGTAGCGTAGATTTTGATTGAATCGGGGAACGAGTTATTTGTTTGTTGCTGGACAAATTGATTCAGCTCTTTGAACCGTTGTTTCTGTTGGACAAACATTATTATATCTCCTTTCAATACACGAGAAAAATATTCAACTTATTACTTACTAGCTCTTCCCTGTGATTTCTTCTTTCTTCCCGCTACTCGTCTCCTTTTGGTTGTAGCGTGATGTTATATGGCTTCCACAATAAATGGACTATTTAACACTAACATTTTTTCAATTCTAACCAGTAGTTTATAAGATTCGTTCAACCAAACAATCTCTTTAGCTTTATAATATTAGTATAGATAACCTTCCTATTAAAAACTGAAGACTGAATAACGACATCCCGAAGTGATCTTTCATGAAATTGCTTCAGTTTTCCTCCAGACTTACGTAACAACTTGTCTTTTAAAATAAATAAAATGCAACGTTCAACTGAACAGTTTTAACTTTTAAAATGTAACTTCAACTTCCGTGGGAAGATACTTTCTAGCAGCTTACAATATAACTTGGTTATGATCGTTACTTGTGGAGGTAAAGGACTTTAGAAAACCCATCAATTTCTACGACTTCGAAGTCGGGTAGAATAAGTTAATAATAAAATAGTAACTTAGTCTTTGGCATTCCGAACGCAGTCGAAAATATACTATCATGTGGCGTAATTTTTATTAAAATACAGCGTGGGCACAGTAATTTTCAAGCAAGAAAAAATATTCATGACGTAGAAAAGGTTTGGTACCTACGGATTTTTTTCAGTTTACCGTAAAATATACACATGTTTTTTTTATGAATAAAGTTAATGGTGGTGCCCCCTTGCCTGCAGCACTGACATTATTCTTTTACATCCCGCACCCTAATGGACATGGTAGCATTTCTCCACTTTTAAGCATTTTATATTTTCCTTCCGTACCTACTTATTTTAAGGAAGCTATACTTTAGTGCGTTACTTAAATTTTTACGACGAGTTTTTTTCTTGCCACCTTTAGTTTAATGCGGATATTTCGAAGCGAAGAGCTTATTCCTCGTGAAAACAGAATTGTATGGAAAAGAAAGACTCTAGCCCAGTTCTGGGAAAATATGCATTTTCCCTTATATGTTATTATTCTTCAATTTATTTCAACTAGGGACTCAATCAAATTATCGAGTTAAAAAAGATAAAATTACAGATAAATTGACAAATCAACTGTTGAAAGGCTCATAACACCTGTCAGTGCATTTAGTTATCCTGAAATATCTGAAACCGACAATATAATTATGTACATTTTTGTTTTTTTTTTAGCTTTTAGCGTGGTGAAATCATCAAATGAGTCCTCCCAGGGCAGAGCGGGAGTGACTGTCAGACTCGTACTGACTAAAATCCACCGTGTCCTTCAATAGCCCTTTACGTTCCGGGGTCCTGGTAATTCCTGAGTACCGTGACCACAATAAATGTACATATGTACCTACATCAATATCAAAGAAACGAATAATTGCTCTACTTGTCAGTAAGAAACATGGAAGAGACATGGAAGAAAAGCCACTTTAAGTCACACACACAGAAGCATGGAAGAGACATGGAAGAAAAGCCACTTTAAGTCACACACACAGAAGCATGGAAGAGACATGGAAGAAAAGTCACTTTAAGTCTGATAGGAGTTGTAATCGAGGAATATACTGTCATGGCTGAAAATTTTCACAAAAGATACTTGAACTACAGCTGCAACTTTGGACATTACATTGTTTATCTGTTTTAATTGACGAAATACGGTTAATTGTAGTGTTGTTGTGTGTATATTGCCTACAATGGTGCTCTATACTATTCCCAGTGGTTCGCTGGAACCCTTCAAAGCTATACTGAATGCGTTTGACTAATTAGAGAACCGAGAAAGCCGGCTTTTGTTCGACGAGAGGGACAATTCAGAATCGACCTATCAACCCGATATGCTCTGGTTACGTCAGTCATTGGTACGTTCATCAATTTCACGAAACACGAATGAAATAGATGCTACTATTTCAAGAGTACTTTATTTTTTAGCGTGGTAAAATCATCAAATGATTCCTCCCACCGTCTTCTCCGGGTGATCCTTACAGTGGTGACAACCAAGCGTTTCTTCCTTCCCCATCCGACACAGGTACCTCCCGAAACTTCCGTGTCCGGTTTTATGTTACGTTCTCGTAACCAGGCTGCTTCGCAAAAAAAAATATAAAAGCAGATTTCTTTAAAAAAAAAAAACAAAAAGTTTATGATGATCTCATCATCTTTTTGACATTATCCCATTCTACTTTGGGTCAACGTAACATGTTTTGTCCTTCCATGCGCCCTGTCATACATTTTGTCATCTTTTACACGTTTTTTTTTTCATATCGTTCTTTACACAATCCATTCATCTGTGGTCTTACTCTTCCTCTGAACTAACACTTCCATTAGTTACTAATCTACAGAAATTACTCTTGTATTATTTCAAAAATAAGCTGTAAAGTTGAAAGCACAAAATTAAGCCTCATTATGATTTTCACTCCTATTTCAGCACGGAAACACGGCCACACAAATATGACTCGGATTTATTTTAATTGCGTCGTCTCATTTCAGAGATAAAAAAATAGGAAATAAAGTTGGTGGTTAAAGGCATAATACTTAAGTACGATGTGTAGAAATGGATCCATTTAAAGGTTTCAGGATCAAATAAGCCAGTCGGGTCAACGGGTGACTTGATTGTCTTTGTCTTGGCGAGAGAAAAAAAAAAAACGCGCGTTGTGGCTGAAATAGCTACGCCGGGATTGCAATTAGACCTGATTACAACCACCTTTGCTTCGCCTCAGATCTAAAGCCATTTAAAACAACGACAATACAAACTCATGCACTGATATCATATTGATAGCATTAATGAATTAAACACGAAATCTCAATTTAATGCTGGTTTAAGAATCACGTATGTTCCCAATTAATTTAAATGAAGCAAATATGTGTACTTGGTTTCAAAATAATTAAATACCATGCGAAGCACGACACGGTCGCAATAATTATAATAAATAATCTTCATGTTAGACAATAGTCAACAATGCAGACGACGTTATTAAATTGTTCATTAATTACTACGAGTTCTGAAGTAAATACATTTTTATTTGCTAACGAACTTAAAATGTAATTAGTACTTTACAATTAGGCAACCCTTGCTCCGTTATAAACGATTAATAAAGATACCTAAAAACATTTACACAGAGTGTATTGAAATTTTTAATAAGATACTATTGATTGCGTTACGGTCAAACATGGAGGTTTTTTTGAGGTCGGAGGTTGTGTAATTCACTTATGGGTTTCATCCGGCGCGCCCTATTTTACTCACCACTCTTCTGCCTTAAACTTCCAGCAATGTATGTCAGTTTGAATCGTAAGAACTACTTCTCTAGCTTCTATCTAGCTAAGGAAAAAACCACCAAGGTTAAAAGACCCGATAAAGGTATTCTATTTTCATCGGTTTTTATTCGGAATAAGATATTACGCTATTAGCCCATTTTAAAGCTTGCCAAGTTTAAAGCCATTTGCCGGAATGACTCCGTTTTATTCGTATAAAATGAGAAATGCACCCTTTGTGTATACAGGTGAATATTTTAAATGATAAATTCCACTTGTACTTGATGAAAAAGTATTTTTACTACGAAGCCTTAAATAAAACTTTAGCAGAATAATATTACTATTACCTACATGAATTTTAAAAGGAGATATTTACCATGTTACTTTGTTTTTATTATCTGCTCATAAACATACTCCTGCATTTCACTCAGTTCATCCGTGATCACTTTTAAAAGTGTCGAAATATCGGAAACTCTAAATTAAGTAATATGAACTGCAATAAAATTCGTTAAATTGACATAGATTGACAATTCATAATATTGACTGTGCCTGCGACCATTACACGTATAATATCATAATTCATATACATCTTTTGTACTTATTTTTAAATATTTTTTACTAAAACATTCATATTATTATTAGTCTGTCAAAGTGGCCATTGCAGGCAGGCCCCCAGATATGTACGATTGCAGAATTCCAAGCACAAATACTATTCGCGAACTCAGTAACTCATAAATCTTTTCCCTCTTGTATTTACTTTTATATAATATTATTACGTACATTTCAAGATCATACAGTTTCAGTATTTTGTCTATAAATTCTGAAAATGAAAAATGAAACGTTCAAACTTTGCAGTCCGATCAGTAATATCTCGTTTTTAACTTTGTTACAAATATGATGTTGTGGACTTGTTCAAATGACACATGTGTTGCAGAAATGTAGTATACTTGTAGCTATATCTACAGTATGTTAGATAAAACGAGGGCACAAACTTACTAGGCACAATTGTCCTAATAAAAATGGACAACTTGTACGTACAAGTTTAGTTCCTTAAATTCTTATATGAAATACACTTTCACTGACACATTTTAGATTCACGAAATAGTTGTTTTTTCCTGATAAATTGGTAACTTGTTAGTTATAATTATATGTTTTGAAGCTAACAGATGTTCATCAGGGTGTAGCAGAGACGTCATAATAAAACTATTTGTTTGCAACACAGATGAAACGTCTACAGAGATCACGGACAGGGAAAAATTAACGTCGTTATGTCTTCGTGAGTAAGTTCGTCTAGCTTTGTCATAAAACATACATAAACATCATTTAGATTATAGATAATACTCGTAGACATTATTAACAGCGAGTAATTCGAAAGACATTATCAAATGCGTATAGCTTTTTGCCAACTGTATAGATCTGCTTCCAGTTTAACTGAATGCAGCTGAATTTCAGTTTTTACATGAAGCTAATAACCCTCCAACCTCAACTAGGTACCCACTTATTTAGTCTAGGTAATACGATACTTCCACTGACTACCTAACATCTAAAATCAAGTCAAATATCTGTCAAACTCAAAATATATAACTCTCGGCTATACTGTAACAAAACAAACATATTATGTAAAAACCAAGTGTACGGATGATAAATTACGAGACAAACTCGAACTAGTCTACAAATGCAAATGTACAATGGTCTATCTTATCGCCCTATTTGAAACTTCAATTGAATCTCTAGACAAAGATCAAACAGTTACTTGGCACAAGGATGGAAAACAATGTGAAGAAAATAAAATGCTCAGAAAAGTATAAAAATGCGACAGCGGTAACACAGCAGAAAGGACGGGTTAGGACAGGTATGACACTTCTCTAACACGTCGCATCTTTAAATCTTTGGATTCCAATAAAAATGGCTCGTAAATATAAGTGATTTTTCTTTTCAATGTTCTGTTGAAATATCTCGTTGTAGTAAAGTTTTACTTCACATGAGAATGGGACACCTTTTTTTTAACAATATGAGAACAAACAACTACCTGCTTGTTATCAGCATAATGATACACTTTTAAGCAATCTTGTAAGTTATAACTAATACCTAGATACCGATTATTTTTTTTACATTTAAAAACATTTTATGAAACTGGCGTTTTATATGGAAAACCAAAACTGTAATTAAGTATACTAATCAATCAAAATATATGTAAATGTTATCCATTATTTTGTTTCTAAAACTTAGTGATATAATTATTTAACGACACAACATTTAAAGAGAAATTATAAACGTATTTCGAAACTATTCCACCGTGATAATCTGATGTAATTATTTGTGTCAAGCACCGTTACATTGTTCATTGGCTTGAAATTATTGTTCACGGAGACGTAGACAAACCCTATGAACTCAGTTTGTATCCCATCCAACAAATACAGAATTCCTAGTTTCAATCACGACCTGTACAAGAACAAAACATTGCTGGAACCCAGCTGTATCAAGGGGAACTTTACTGCTAATTATTTAATTAACGTGAAAAATATCGTAGAGAAATAAAGGATCGAACGGAGCAAGAACAAAACTCGGCGAGATTAATTAATTTGGTTCGCAGTCTCTGACTAAACGTCTTCATGAACGTGACTTATTACAGTAAAGGTTCAATATAATAAACGCGGCGCAAAAGAATGATGAGTAACCGTTTCGACTGCCCGAAGAGTAGCAAGTATCATAGGACCGTTCCCCACATTCCTATGCTATTTGTTACAAACGAGTGAAAGCCGGTGCAAGCCGTCTGACAAGCAAAAAGGATTGTTGCTCTAATTGGCGCCAGTCCTCAGCTTGCACCTCTATGGGCCTAACGAGACGTCCTCACTTCAGAGTTCAGACGCCTTTTTGCTGTCAGCAAAAGCTGCTTTTAACCTGCCTGCAGCTAATACAGGCCTTTTTGTTTCCAGTTTGTTTATGTGATGCAGTACTTATAAATAATGCATTAACGTAACTGGTGTGCTTTAACTTTTCAGCACTTTAATGTTTGCTCTCAAGAACATGCATGTGGATGTCAATAATAATTACATACTTAATACATAATTTACATTTTTATCAACACACTGACTGAATGTTACAATTGCCCTTACAGTTTTAGGGATCCGTAATTTACAGTACAAATATAATATGCTGCCAATTTAATTTAATTTTTCTGCATTTGATTTAATTTGGCGTGCGCTTTCGTCTCAAATGTCTATAGCTAGGAACCGCCGTCAAAGCTAATACATACAACACAGAAACATGTACATTTTGAACTTATTTTTTGGCTAAAACGAGGGCTAAGAGCAGAGAAGTGGTTAAAACCACGAGGAACAGCGTCTACCTAAATATACGGTGTATAAGAGTTATATTATCGTTTTCGTCGAGGTGCAGTAATGATGGCTTTCACAAATGGCGATACTTATATGCACAGGGTATGCATTTAACCTAACCTTGGCCGTCCAGCCTTGCCAATACCTGATTGGTCAATATTTTGCTACGGTAGAAGCTATTTTTAATTAGTTCGTGCTGTGAGAGGCCGTGACAAGCGAAGGTTAGTAGTTCGGATTCCCGCACGGTAGAAATAACTCTGTTGATCTACAAGTAGTTGTTCAGAGTCTTTTGTGTATGTCTCTTTAAATATTGTAAGGTTAGTTCCTAGTGTGGGGATTTGTTGATAAAAGAATAGTAGTAATACGATGTCTTTGGCTTATCTATTCTGACAGTTGTTAATTAAAATAGTTATTTGATGAGAATTCTACGTTAATATAGTGTTTGTTAGGATATTTTCTCAAGTATAAGGTCTTCGTATCAATTCCCAACATCTACTTTTTTTAAAGAAATTGCTCAACATAGTGCGTTTAATGGATTCTAGAATTAATGCCAGGTTGTCGGCTATGGTGAGACTATAGCCGACAACCTGGCATTAATTCACGATTATTGGCCTAAAAAAATATAGCTGACGAAATGTGGGTTTCGGAGAATAAAATGACAGTTGTATAAAGTCTACTTTTTGTAAAAGTCAATAAATCGATATTTGCTCATTACATGCCGAGTAATAGACATAAATGACAGAGAAATGGCGCAAAATACAGCTTATTTTAAGCTTTCCTTATGTTTTGATAAAACTGAGTCAAAGGTACATATAGGTAGCTATAAGGTATTACTAATAGCTAACCCTTGAGAGTTACAAAAGCACAAATTACAGGCGTGATATAATTGCTAAGTAACTTATACTAAGTACATACTTTCAACCCACCAAGAAGGTAAGTACTTCAACGTACTTTTCCACGCGCAGATCTGAGTACCTTCGGAGTATCACATCCTCCAACCTCCTGCCAAAATGGGAACAATGGGTAATCTTTCAAATTTCCGCTCGTACGCAATGGAAGTGGGTTCGAGCCAAGTGTTGCCAACTAAAATGAATTCGCAATGACCTACCTACATGCTATTTCTTGTGAACCTTCGCTTTTTGTCTCTTATATTTTGAAATAAAACAATAGATACTCTGCTTATTCAATTTGTCATTCTCCATTATACAAAAGTATTTTTTGTGAACAACTTTGCGGTATAAAACTACTTTATTAGTATAATTATACAGAATAAGCTAGCCAGACCAGCCCACTCTTGAAGTATTATAAAACAAGCATAAATAAGTGTAGTCGACAGAGAATTAGCCTGTTTGTATGTGTGCTACGAAGCCTACGGCGTAGCAATAAAGTCACCTAGAGTTTAGTGAACAATACAAAAAGGTCTACGGCGTAGATTTCAACTTGCCTACGAGTTTTAAAGAGGCAGTTTTAAATAGCGATTTTAATAAGTTAAAAATTATAAATGGCACGTTTAATAACTAGTTCAGCAGTTAAAACTAAGCAGTAAAGTAAACAAAAATGAGTAATAAAAAATTATGAAATGGATCAGTGAATATATAATTGAGCAGGAAAATAATTAAATGGGCGGTAAAAATTATTGAACGAGCGGTTACGTGTGGGCAGTAATAAATCGGAATTTGTCGGTAATAAATCTCATTCTAAGCAATCCTATAAACAATGAGGTGGTAAATGACACAGAATTTGCTTAGTAGCAGCTAAAACAAAACTTATTGTATAAAACTACTTATTACTACTTTATTTAACTTACTATATAAATGTTACGGGCAACGTGCTTACCTGGGCATTATTTATAAGGACTGGCCATTATTAATAATGCCCAAGAGCGATGGGCAAAGTGAATAATTTATCATTTTGACCGGCCATTATTAATAATGCCCGACGGCCCGTGCTCTATGTAATAAGTCAGTGTTTGACGTAGGTTAAAATCACTTGGACCGGGCAGTATGAATAATTTCATACTTGTAGCCGGGCAATGTGATAAATTGGACCGCGGCCGTGCCTTGCAATTACCGCCTACCAAGGTAGCTCGACGGAGCCCCTACGGGCCACCATATACCCATACGGGCTCCTATTGTCCGAGTCTGGGTGGCCCAATTCCCGAGCTCGCTTTCGCTCGCTCTTGCACCCTTAGTCAAATTGCTGATTACCGCCTACCAAGGTGACTCGACGTAGCCCCGCTTACTTGTTAACATTTCATGAAAATTTTGTAAGTTTAATTTCATTCAATAAACAAAAACACTACAGTTTACATATGTTATTACTTTGCCCAAGATAGGGTGAGCATTATTCATAATGGCCGTAAAAAGTGATTAATCATGCGGTTTTTGCCATTTTAATGACATTGCCCAATTGAGTCGGGCATTATGAATACAGACCGGCCATTATTAATAGGGCCCGGACTTATCAAATTGCCCGTAACATAAATAATAAGGTCGCAGGTCTGCCGAACTATTTATCGAACCGGACAGCCCATCACTGTTACCGCTCATTCGGTTATTGAACTGCTCAATTATTTTTAGAGTTGAAATTGTGTGATAAAATTACCGACAAATTGATTTTTTACTATTGTCCATGTTTTACTGTCTCAATAATTAATCAACCGCCATTAAATTAAATAACTGCTCAAAATGTTTTACAACTGGTCATCTCACATCACATCTCGAATATTTAAATAACAACTCAAAAAAATTAGTTTATTCGACTTCAATTTATTTTGTCCTAATCCAATTATTTTTGATGATAGATAGTTGCCCGTAAAATTCCGATATTATAAAATATGTCCAGACAAGCCTTCAACAAAAAAGCTTCAAGCAATTATTTTTTCGCACCAATTTATTTTCAATGTTACTATGAAAACAGCCAGCAATAGTTAAAAGAAAATATGTCACATCAATAAGTAATAAGATTGAAGATTTTAATTACAATTATTTTAATTATAACGTTCAAGTTTAATTAACAAGATCGCGATAATGACAACGTGTCATTTAAAATTATCTTGCGGTTTCAGGCAATTTTCTCCTATTGGTTCTTGTTCTTTTTTAACTAAGATTACAGGAACGAATATTAAATACATAACGTTAACGACACTTTCAAATGTAGGCACTTATAAACTTACACATGATTTTATGGTATTTTAAACATAGTTCGTCTTACCATACGAAAGATAAACTGTTGAACACTTGCCTAAATAAACTGTCTGTGTCAAATCGACATTTCACGTTAAAAGTGGTTTTACAGTTACACTTTTTTTAAACAAGCGTTAAACAAATGTTTATATTTTTGTTGCAAGGTGGATCGTTTTTAAAACCACGCGTTTTAAGTAATACGTATTTTTCGCTGCTTTTGAATGTTGCATAAGTAATTTACAGCCGTTACTGTACATTTTAAAGGCAAAAATACCACACGTCGGTATATTTATTCAAAGAGGATTACTTCGAACCTGTGAACTCGGAAAGCGCATTTGATATATACAAGTTATCACTTTGAGAAACCCATCTTATATCAAAGAGGTTAGCGGAATTGAAAGCGAACATTTACACAACATATAAAAGATGAATTTCGAAGTCAAAAATGTGTTGTAAAACTATTCTGGTTGTACGAGTATTAAACTTGTTTCATTTACCTAGAATTTAAGATATTCGAGTGAGCAGTTAGTGTTAACCTTGAGAGGTACTTAGTGTATTCAATGAAGTAGCAGCGACACTAATGGCGCCCAACCTGGGCCTTCTAATTTTAGTAAAATTAGATGCTGTTGTCATTTTACTAGCCTTCTATGTGGATTAAAATAAGTAACAGTGCATTATATTCTGTTAGAATTTTTAAATCCAAACTAATATTATAAATGCGAAAGTAACTCTGTCTGTCTGTCTGTCTTTTCTTCACGCCTAAACTACTGAACCGATTTGTGTGAAATTTGGTACAGGCATAGTTTGGAACTTGAGAAAGGACATAGGATAGTCTGCCGGAAGTCACTATTCCACGCGAACGAAGTCGCGGGCAAAAGCTAGTAATATTATAAATTAACCGTATGCCGCATGTCATACTATTAAGTGGCCAAATTTAAGACTAGAAACGTCCAGGCAGACTATGAGTAAGATAACGGGACAAACACGATTCGAAATGAAGACTTTCTGGATCTAGTAAACGACAGAATTGTGTGGAAAAGCGAAAAGCCTCCTTTCCTATTTATACGAAATTATGTTTTATTACTAAAACAAATAATGCAAATTTTTATAACATACTTATTGCACGATACAAGGAAAACGCCAAGGTAATAAGGCTAGATGAAATTCCAGAACATGATTCTATTTGTATTGGATCCCGCAGTAAATCCTGCAGGGGACAGAATAAAACAAGGCCAATAGGCATAATGGAATGTTTACAACTGGGATAAAATCCAACAGCCTAGTTGCTGTGGAATTGATAGAATATCCGCTGTCAATAAACCTTTCTAATGTACTATATTCGATTCACTAATAATTCGATTTTCGAAATGCATATTTGAAAATAGAATACAACAATATCGTTTTTATTTTATTTTTAAACAATATCAATTTATGTAAAGAAAAATGCGAACCGCGAGCAGATTTAGATAGATTTTAAATTTAAAACGTGTGAAAAATAGGGTAGGTGATGTCATATTGTAACGAAAATTAAGTTTAACAAAAATATACTTTGTGCGTGTTATTTTATTTTATTATTTTTAATAATAATTTATTATCTGTATTAATTACCAGGAGTAATATTATTTTGACATGATTATTGTTTGTTTAAGAACGTGCAATTGTTAGAAAAGCGTTCTGGCGTCACAATATGGCAGCACCAAAGCTGCCCCATACATTTTGTGACGTAATATCGCGTAGAGGATAGGTATTAACCTAAACTCCTTGCAGGCAATACAGGTCTGACATTCCTGGATTCATTAGAAAGCGCAGTTTCTTTGAGTGCAGCGGATATCAACAATGGAGCGTGTATCAGTCGGAGGTTCTTTTGAAACATTTTTCCAAAAAGTTTTGCGAACGCTCGGAAATCTTTGTTCTGCCACATTTTTTAAACGGTGGATTGGTTGTTGATTAATAAATCAGTTGATCGGTGGCTAGCCCCTTTCTGCAAATACGTTCGCAAAAAGGTTTTTTGTTTTAACATCGTATCCTATTACAGTAATTACTGCTTTCAGTCTCTGAAAGGATTTTTGATACTGAAATTAATTGTTATATCTTAAGTTACAAACCTTGCTGTAGTTGTACCTCTTAACAATATATTGCCAACTTAGATGTGTACGTAAAGATTATACCAGGATGAGTTAAAGTTTATACCTACCAACCCCACATAGTACATGTATGCATATGTGTAAGGATAAACGAGAGACGCATTAAAGGAGGACATATTTTAATATTCCAATCCCGTACCTCGTAAAAAAAAAATCTTAATTTTTGATGAAATTATCCTTTTGACACGTACTTAAAAAAACTAAAAATAAGCATGCAAAGTCGAAAACATTAACGTATGCAATCAAACATGGATCACACCTAAAGTTATTAAACTGCGAATAACTTTAGATATCATTGAATCACTAGAGTGGTCACGTTGCCAGACATTCTACGATTATTTTTCTCTGTTCTATACCATTTCTTATTGTCTTCATTAACAATGTGTGTCAAATTTAATACTCGTTTTGTATCATTACAAGGTACTCGCTGTAATGCGCGATTTTCCTCCATCATTAACGTAATGCTCGAATCTATAACATTAAATTACAGGCGAACGCTCTCGATGAGGGCTAGCTTTAGTAGTAAGCAAGTCTTTACTACTAAAGCTGCTAATATATTCATGCTCGTCATAGAACGTATCACGTGTTTGCTATTAAAGCCTAATCACTAAGTAGTTTTAATTTTTGTCTCAATTTAAATAAGTCCTTTATTTGATCCTAAAACTATATATCAATTAAATTGATTATTATTAAAATTAATTATTGGTAGATTTAATTTACAGGGACACCAGGGTATCCCATACACGGACTACGAATAACATACGGATGGGAAGAGCACTTGAACAAAATTAACACGGCGAAAGTATTTCAAAGGGTAGGAAGGGTGTCGTGCCTGGAATATATCGAAGCCGGCTGACCATGCCCATAAACGTACACAACGCTATTTTTAGTGTAATGAAAAGCCAGAACAATAAGGATAAAAGGTTTTAATTAAAAAATTGCAAGTTAGTTGAATCCCACTACGTTTTAAAAGGAACGTTTGCTTTTTGTCAGTGTGATTACCAGACTTTTTAGTACTGTATTATGATACTATGGTGCTGCGAATCCGCGGACGTAAGTTATCGTATTTTCATAAAAGAGTAGAGGAAACTAATGCAATCTGTTCGCATTGACGAGGTTACACCAACTTTTTCAAGTTGGTGTAACCTCACTGAGGGTGTACGCCAGGGTAGCGTTCTCTCTCTTCTATTTTTTCCTATTTTAACCGACTTCAAAAAGGAGGAAGTCCTCAATTCAACTGCATTTTTGTTATATATGTTTGTTACGTCGTTATTTAAAAAAAAAACAGTAAGATCAAAATGTTTTTGTTTTTATATACCTAGGAAATAGGATGACTTGCGAAAACTTGTGAGGATAGATTCTTGCTATTCCAATCATCACGCAAAAAAAACAGAGCTCATTTGAAGTAAGTTTTGATAGTTGAAAACTAGATTTAACCAACTTTTTATCCCGGTAGTATATAATCACGGGGCACATTTATCCACCACCACTTAAGCTAAGTCGCACGCATAAGCTAGTCCATTCAGTAGCTTAAAAATAAAATACTAAATGGAGTGTCTACCTACTATTTGTGGGGATTTTTTATTACTCACAAAGGGTATGGGGAAGCTATGGAGAAGTCTACCCCCCAACGGGACGCCTAGGGACCTCCGTTATGGGAATATATGAGGGTACTTGCAAATGTTTGTTATTGCCACGGGTAGGACATGTCTGGCTATAAAAAATATACGGTAAATTGGCAACTAGGCACTTATTCACTTCTTTTCTTATAGAAACTACTGACCATGTTATAATATATAGCGTACAAATTAGGGATTACATTTCAGATCGTATTCTCCAAAGCATCAGTATAAGAAGTTAGATTCATCATCACCTGTTCAGCTTTCTTCCATGTAAGTTAGGATCGGCTTGCTGTCGAACTTTCGTATTATCGAATTTATGATTTTATGATGACTTATGATCGCTGTACGGTTTTTCGCAATACAATTTTTCGTACAAACGTTGCATCGATAAAAGAAAACATCGTACGACTGAGTTATCGCCACACCGAGTTCGAAATAATAAAAATCGAATCATCAACTTTCGAAAGCAAATTGGGAAAACCCCTTTATTAATGTAGGTAGTGTAGAACTGTTTATTTCATTTCATTATTCATACTCTGAAAGAACGTCATTACATGCCTGATGCGCGGTTTGAAAGTTATGCATTGCAGTCCTAGGGAGAATCACTTTAAACTGAGAGCTGCCAAATTAAAAAAGAAAAGCTTGTTCTAATTTGACATTTCCAGTGAACCATGTTCTAACTTTTTATACAGCCACTAAATTACAGCGCAATAAAACCAAATTACATACAATTAAGCATTAAGAATATATATTATGACTTTAACATTTAAATAATATTTCAACTCTTTCTCTAAAATAACATAGATTTCGGCAAAATATTTGCCTTTTTTTTTAATGATGAACATAACTAATGCTGCCTATACAGCTGAACGACTACACATAAATAAAAATAAAATAAATTAGCGGGAAAGCGACAATCCGATCAACATTATTTTTTTCTTTACCTAATAATTTATGTTATTATTTTTATTTTTCTCGTATTCGCAATGAAAAGCACAGTGTTTACCTCCGGTAAATTACTTATTTAATCCCTCGAACATTTAGTACACACTACGTAACGGGCGCCAACACCAGTCTCGAGACTAAATAAGTAACTTTCACCGCTTGGATAACAATGTACCTACTATTTATGATTGACTAGTTTTTGTCAGCGGCTTCACTCACCTGGCCCTCCTTTTCGCCCCTTCAAGTTCTACGCAATAAAGCCTATAACCGTCTTCAGGATCCTATCACGCTATGACTATACCAAAATTCTCCAAAATCGGTTCAACAATTTAGGTGTGAAAGCGTAACAAACATACTCGATTTCACATAGTATAACATACTAGCTGTTGCCAACTGCTTCGCCCGCTACAGCTTGAAATTAATCCCACGGTAACATAAAATCGGGATGAAAACTATGCATGTGTTTATATAGGTCATAAACTATATGCGTATCAATTTTTTTGTGCGAAAGAGTAAGTAACCCACATACACACAAACTTTTGCATTGATACTATTAATAAGTTGAGATAATATAGCAGATATACAAATTGCCAATCCATCGGAAATTGAAATGACATGAAGAACAGGTATTCTAAGTACCCCAATGTCCTATAAATCTTTATTTACGTTACCGGGCCATTTGATGTGTTGGTTTACATTCGGAGAGGCATACGTGTAGGTACTAAAACTCCTCCTAAAATATTAAGGGGACTGCTCGTATTGAATTTTATACTTTCAGTGAAATAACATGTCTGTCTAACTTTATGTTTGTTGGAAAAAATAAGGAATGAGAACTTATTTAGAGGAAAGCAACTGATGTTACAGTGTATTGATAACATATATGTTTACGAATAAACATTAATAATGATTAGATATTGATACCTTTTTGATTCATAAATGAACGTGTAATAAATATATAGTTCTTTCGCAGTCTATTCAGTCTCTTTTGTGCTAGGAGAATTCGTTAATACGTCTCACTTTAAATAAGCACATGTATATATGAGAAAAATCCGTTGAAAATATACGATAATGTAATCAAATCGAGGTTGACAACATTCGGCACAATTTCATTCAAATCAACACCCTTTTTGATTTCTATTTCAATTGAAGTGACGAACTGCGACACCCGTCTGAGCCTTTCGATATTTCCCTTACATAACAATTTGCATGTGCCGAAAGATATCACGACAATTGACGGTCACGTGAATATACGTATGTGTATAGCGGAATATATATCGGTATATTTCCTGTCCAATCTGCGTAAACAATTTACTGCACGAATTTCAGCGAAAACGTTTATATTTACACGACGTGACAGACAGATTTCACCTGTGCAATTTTAATTTCGATATTTTCAACGAGTATCAAACAAGTTAATTAATTGTGTTAATCGGTATTGCGATTCAACGTGGCAACGTTGCCAGGCTTCTAGGCACTCATCAAATCGGGTGAATTTTTTGAAGAACTGTTGAAATGTTTTTCTTTTTTTTTTGGTAGTCATGCTGATTTATATCATTTTTACTTTATTAATTGCAACTTAATAAAAACTATAGTTATTATTAAAATATTTACTAAGTTTTATTTGAATACTCAAATTAGATTAAATTATTTTGATTACTATTACCAACTGGAGCCGTGCACTCATTTTTTTGACGTTCTATATAATAATTAGAAGTTTATTTTATTGTTAAATTTAATTAACATAGTTGGTTTTCATTGTTCTTTTTTAAACTGTTATTATTGTGCAGTTTTGTAATAATACATCCGGTACCAAGCAAAATTTTAAAAGTACAGATATCATTCTTAATGAATTCTTGTAAACTTAAGACAATGCTTTTTTGTATTATACTAAACAAAATTATCTTAAGCATTTACTCACAATTCTATAAAAGATAGTGTATCTTTATTACCCCAAGAAAGAGAGAATTGTATTTAAAATATCCAACACATAAAGTATTGGATACAAAGACGTATTGTGTAGAGTAAGAAAAGAGGAGGGTGATTCTCACACATGTCCTGCTTATGTCTGAAAGACTTTATTTACTCTGTAGGGATTGTATGTAGAAGGTTTATATTACAAGAGAATAAAAGATACTTAAACTCACTCCGACTAAGGGTGCGTCCACATCTTCGCATACTCACGCGTCGGACGCGGCGACTGGCAGCGAAGTAGCCAAATCAAACGCGAGCTGTGTTGTGACTTACTTACTCATTCATGCAAGACATTCCAACTGTACGCTATGCATGAAGTCGACTATTAAATCGATCGCAGCGCGCGATGTGAGAGAGATGTGAACTAACTGGGGACACCACAACCCTTTTAGTATTTTTTTATAATTACTTATATTTTTTTATAAGTGTAAGAATTGGCACATCTTATGTCGATATGGTCAATAGATAACACTGTCACCGCGCACACGCAAGCGTGTACAGAGCATTGGGAAACGACACGTTCATTTTAATAGCCTATCTAGTTCTTATAGATGAGGTTTATAATGGAAAATTAAACATTATGTTTCATAAGGCACTATTTTTATCGTGGTAAAATCATCAAATTAATCCTTCCCTCTAGAAAGAAAGAAAGTGTGTCCTCCACCGTGTCCTCCAGTCGATCCTCGCAGTGGTAACACGCAGGCGTTTCTCCTCATCCGACACAGGTACCTCCCAAAACTTCCGTGTCCGGGGAGGACCTGCGTCAGGCGGTATGAAAAAAAAACAGTACATTCTCGCATAATTGAGCCTAAGCAAATACCTTGGCCGGCCTTATCGATTCGACGGCTAAATTGAATCAACAAAAGCGTCAGAATTTTATGTAAAGCATATTCTCGGTCAACAAAGCGAGAAGATCGTTGCATAAACTATTCAAGAAAACAAAACGGTATGATACGGTATTGTTAGGAAAAAACAAAAGCATGCCGGTTGGCCCTGAGCAGTGAGGCACGGAAAATGCTAACTCAGGTAATTTCCTGCCAATCTCCGCCGTTGGAGTGTTAGTCCAACGACCATCATTTCATCTGAGAACAAGTTGAATTAACCGGCAGTACTGCTCGCAAATGTGATTTCGTAAATACAAATCAATTTATGTAAATGTGTCATCTCGAGCTCTATGATAAATGGGGGTTGACACCCAAAATACCTTTCATATTGTAATGATTGTCGTATGTCATTATATACGGCTTGACGTAGGGACATATCAAGGATATCTTACTAATCTTAACAGACAGTACAGTTTTAAGGATAGATGGATCTTTGTTCCTCTTTTTCGCAAAAACTACTGAACGGATTTGGAATAAAATTTGGTAAACAGATAGTTTATAACCCGGATTAACATTATAGTATAGTTTTTAAAACGACTTTAACTACCTGTAGAATAATTTATATAAAGTTATAGCGGTAAAAGCCGCAGGCAACAGCTAGTTGATTATGTATAAATGTAGACTCACGATCTATACCAATGATCTAAAACAAAATGTAAAACGTAAAAAAGTACAATAAATTCTCTCGCGGAATAACCATTGAAGTAACTTTACAATAACGCTCACATTTTTACACTTCTCAGGCTATATTGTCGATTCATACAATAATATAGGCGTCCCCAATTTCTCTACTCTGAATTGGCCACTCTACCAAGTTAAGGGTTGTAAGTGGAAGCTTAAGAATTATATCGAGTGGTTGTCGAGTAGTCGCTGATATTTCTACAGCCTCCCACTCACATGCTTGACATTATTCCACAAGATTTTTAAAACAGATGGTTTTTATCTTAATATAGAAAAATCTTTTTAGTGAGGTTCTTCAGGAAGGTCAGAGGAACGGCTCGTTAAGCACAAGACCCGTAGTTTTGGCAATATTTTCACATATGGACATGTGATTAGTTAAGGGTACGAAACGAATAAAAACACAATTGAATAGTTGCCCTCTCCCGATGTGTTGACAAAACTCAGAAATACAAAAATAATACAGAGATTCATTTCAAAGTTTCGAGTTACTTTCTTACGAACCTGTATCATCGTTGACGGACTTTTAGAGAGTAGACCCACTGGTGCGTAATACTAATAACGGTTGGTCTGTATAGGTACCTAACCAAATTATGAATGAATGTGGACGAAGCGTAAGTTTCGAAATAGGTGGCTTTCTGTAATTTCTGCCTACCTTCACATAAAAATAACAACATATAAAAATAATATCGCTAATCTCTGAAGTAATTTCAATAAGATTGTGGGAATGGGTATAATCGGTTTCAGCTTGAAATGAAGCATTCAAAATATTTGGGCTCGATAGGTGACGCCATGCAAAAGGAGCGGGTCGCTAGTTTTGTATTACCTTCGACTGAAAAGGATCGTCTTGAAAGAAGAAAATAGATTTAACAAAAGTTGTGCGCAAGAAGATTTATTATATTTTTTTATTAAAAATTCTGTAGCTACGTTTTTTTTATTTTCAGATTGTCTCCTCTTCAATTTTGTAATACGTATACATTTTCTGTGGACGGCCTCTAATTTTATAAATTCCTGACTAAAGTAATTTTAATTACAAATCTTTTACATTCAGATACTACCTCTCCACATTTATAATAGAACGAGGTCGCGGTAATGAATAAACGAAAGAGACAAGCAAATTAATTGTGTCCCTAGACGCTTTTCGTGACCCAAATTACTAGCTATTGAAACTGTAAACGCGAAAACTAGATTAATGCTGCAATAAATTATTGAAAAAGGTCTACAATCTGTATCTATGGTTTCCCGATATAATGTCAGATTCATCGCGAACGTGTAGTTAACACGGACGAGAACCCTTGTCACAAGTTAGTTACGACAATCTTAAGTCTGCAGCGATTTCCCAACTATATCGTATCACGTCCTTAATTGATGCGACAAATCGAACAGAGAAATAGTTGCCCTTACGGAATGTGTGAATACACCAACTTAGTGTCAAGGTCGGCGATATGCCAACATTCTACTAAATTACTAGTATCAAGCGTTTTGATCGAACGAACATTTCGACTCTAAAAATATTACTGACAGGTCTTTGCGATAAATGCTCGCACAAATATTTGTAATGGAGAGTTATATCCAAAATGTAGGCGAAAAACGCCCGTATTTATTAGTCTCAGCAAACTATGGACGCGTATACGCGCCACTTAACATAATTGTGTTAATAAAACTGGTTTCCGTATAAAAGTATGCTAGACAAAATACATAATCCATATTGGCGTAACCATTACCTTCGCATAGTCTTTATTTCCACAAGACATACGACTAACACCGCTATCCTTTTATTCATATTCCCTTTGTCTCATAACCATGATTCTTTTGAACAAAAAGGTTTAAAAACTTAAACCCTTAACATACATTTCTAAAGCCGTGTCATAAAATGGCCTTCTCTGAGCTCCCGTGATAAAATATGAAACGCATTTAAAAATGTACATTTCACGGCGACGCAGTAAAAAAGTCGGCCCTTACGCGCCGTGTAGTCCGCGTAGCTCGTGGAGCACCGCTAGTGGAGCTCAATGTCAAGTGGCTTTCAAAACGACACTTTTATTCACAAAACTCCGTTATTTTTAAATTTAAAAACGTAGGCCTTTTCAGATAATGAGTCCGAGTGCAGACTCAACCTTCGCTCTCCCTTTTCAAAGCGAACAATTCTCAACCATGTTTCTTAATTAAACACTGACTTAGATGCCTTTGTTTTGTGCCGAGGCTCCTCTAAGGAATACCTCTAATTCAGAAAACGTGAAACGTTCCGGCTATCTTGCACGCATTTTCATGTTGTATTTCTAATAAAATGTAGGTATATATTGTTTTAGATCTGGTACAAAAGGGCATGACAAAAGCATAGAAGATTTGGATAACGATAGGGTAGGCTTCGGGGATATACAGGGGACAAGGGAACATCGGATGCGTGATGGTCCACGTAATTAGGCCGTGACTGGGCCGACCTTTCACCCATCTGCGAAGCGGGCCCGTATTCCACTTTTATTTTAACTTTCAATTTCTTTTCATCACCCACCCTCCGCCTACACAAACATTATGACTTCAAAATTGAATGGGTTATATTGCAGCCGCATTTAAATGAGACCGTTTAGCCTTTTAAAGTTTTAGAGGAACTTTGTTTCTTCAGCTAAGTGCGAACTATAAAAAGCACTTTAACTCATCTGTACTATTTATAAGTCCGAAGAAGTTCGATAAGTCTGTTTAAAGACTTTTAAACAGTATTTTGTAGTGGAATGATGCTGCAGTGTTTTAGTATTAATCAAGCATGAATTACGAAGGTTGGAGGCTTCTTGAGCTGTCGAAAGTACGAAGTGCGCCCAACATCGTACCTTATCCAACTTATCAACAATTTAATACTGCACGAGAGTTGACTAACTTTGCCTTTTAAATATTTATTAAGCACTGAAGCTTTCCTTAATGAAGACTTTTACTAAAATATGTGTTTGTGGCAAGACTTACCGCTTTGATGTCACTTGTGAACGTTTTTTCAACTGTCATGTTGTTTAAAAATCTTAAGTAGCGCGTCGCGGGCTTCACGAATTACCGTGACCCCGATACGTAAAGGGCTATTGAAGGACACCGTGGATTTTAGTCAGTACGAGTCTGACAGTCCCTCCCGCTCTGCCCTGGGAGGACTCATGTGATGATTTTACCACGTAAAAAAGAAAAAAAAGAGTAGTTAAATTCTAACTCGGTTGTTTGTAGGCAAAAACTAAAGAATACCAGTTCCGTAGTCTGCCTACCCCATGGGAAAAGGGAGAGAAATTATATATTTTAATGATTTGTGACGGTCGGATTTTTTATTTCAAAAGACAAATAGTACTTTTGTTTTTACGTTAATTGTTTAACGCAAGTGTTTTCTTGATCTTTTTAGTTTAGGACACTATTTTAAATTAAATCGATATTTATTTCGACGTCTTAACTTACAAATAAATGATAAGTATACGCTTCATTTCTCGACTAGATCTATTCAAATTCGCCGTAGTAATTGAATGTAATACAAATAAAATTATATTATCTGATTTTTATTTAAGTAGAATAATACTAACCTAAAAAAAACGAGATATTTAATTAGAATGCCAATAAACGTTCATAAATAAAACTTAACATTAGCATGACCTCAAATAGTTTTATGTCAAGCTATTTAGAGTCTTAAATATAAATTTATTTTCGCTTTATATCCATTCATGAGCCATGAAAAGTTAATCATGCCAACCCTGTTAATGCAGTATAATCATTTCCAAAAAAATATTTTAAGGCCTCTAAAACTCGATCTGCATGGATACCTAAATGTTAAAAATAAAAATGTTATATTTATTTACAGAGCAATGAAGCATAACAAAATGAAAAGGCATAATTAATGTTAATAACATAAAACTAAATGGTCTAAAATTCCCCTGTCGACTTTGAAAGTCACGCGACCGAAGAGGCAGACCTAAGTCAGTACACAAGTTACTCGTAAAATCTTAACTATAAACAGATAATCTGGATTACGGAGTAAAAATACCTTTTTTACCCGACTACGGCAAGTCAAAAGGAGGGTTATGATTTTGACCGGTATGTATTGTTTGTATGTATGTTTCTTTGTTCCCTCATAACTTCTAAACTACTTATCATAATATGACAAATGACGTGTCGTTAGAAGCGTCTCAAATGTCCGCTGGTCATAGGGTAGGCGACGTGTCACCAAATTCAATATGACGCCCTATAGGGGATGTAAAGTAGCCACCTAGCCAATAATTGTGTGCACACGACCACTATTACTTAAAGTTTATAATTGGAAAAAATATCTACATATAATATGCTATAGTCTTCCTAGATAAATGGACTATCATTAAATAAAACAAATTGTTCACCTTTGCAATATTATAAGTGTAGATATAGATCATAGTATAGATAGATTAGATAAATACCCTATAAAAAGCACTTTAACAAGTAAACTACATAGAAACTTCTTAGTTCTCAAAATTGTACCTACATACAAAATAGACGTGGATATCTGTCCAGTATCCACTTCCATTGTTTCCAGAAAGTCTGGATTTAACTACGGCTTAGACGTGCTGCTGCATGAACATTCAATTAATTAGTTAAATTAAATGTAAATAATTAAATTTCAGTAATACGCTTAAGTATCTTATGACATTGTACAACTCCTTTTCAGACGTAAATAAGTAAAAACATGTGTTCGTTCAGATCTTACTCGAAGGAAAACGCGACAATGTATCATTTTATTTGAAATCGTCTCGTGAAAGTAAGCCGTAGAGACTCAAATCCCCAGATTGAAAACAAAAAAGCTCATTCAGACGTTGCCAGTAAATCCATAAAAAAACGCGTGTAGCCGACAGGTCGGCTTCAATACGTGTCGGAGACGAACGCGGCCGGCTCCGTCCTAATACGGTGATTTGTATGCAAGTCTGTTTGTTTTCTTGGCCCTCCCCATAAGCCGACCCCCGAGACTACTGCCCCCATTGCCTACAAGAAACAATATCTGTACTGCCTCACTGAAACTACTAATTTGATTTCAAACTGTGAAGTCGGTAAACGGCATACATTTTCATTATTTCCTCGACACTACGTTTTCCAAGCCGCCGAACTTTTATCATAAGATTAAGATATAACTTACTATAGCCGTTCCGCGTGCGTGAGGCTAACATTATTTATAGTTACTACTGTATTCGCGAAAAACAACTTTCCTTTGTTAGTATTTCAACATACAATAAAAGTATAGATTTTCAGTGTCAAGTTACATAACGACCTCATATTTCTGACGCCATATTCTACGAAACTATTCAAGGAACCATCTATGTGGCTACCTTCTTACACCTTAAATGCTCTTTTAGCTGTATTGTATGTCTGCTTTTAGCGTTTTACACTAGGGTGAGCCCTGGCTTGTTATAACTTAGTAGAAATATTACTTTACACGTGCTAAAGTGGCTGTCTACATTAAATAAAATACCTTTCTCTAACGCTACTAAAATGTAGGGTAAGTAGGCAAATATTTGTACTTCAGGCATGTGAGGCTATCGTTAGCAAAACTGAAAATTCCCCTTTGTTAGTGCCTAGCTGAAACTTCCTTTGGTATCTTTTCAGAGCTACTTCTTAAGATTTCCATACGTTCAGAAAATACAAGCCTTTATGTTCCAATACTTCTTTGACCGACGTTTTGCAGACAAAGGCGAGTCATACGCGTTGGAAGTTTTTACTACGTAAAGGTTCCAAAGTCAATGGCTTGATACAAAAATAGAAGATATTAAATAAACTAAGAAATATATACAATGTATTAAATTAATATGGACATAGCATTATGAATTTTAATATGTTCCGTGATTAGTAGCATTATGCATATTTATGCATGAATTCAGTTTTCCGATTAGCGAGCATAAGGATTGGATGAAATTCAGGTTTGCCTGACCGATGACGCTCTAAAATGGAACGCCAGCTGATTTAATATTTGGTCGGTAACTATGCGCTCTTTCACACTGATATTATGTCGATATTGTACGTTAAAGAGATATTTCTTCTTGAAGTCATTGTTATCATTTTTGGACCCAATGGGCAACTTCGTAATCGGAGATGTTTTTTTTGAATTGCACCCTCGCTATATAAAAAAATCATAGGATGGGGCAAAGTTGTTAGAAATAAAATGTTAATTTCTGAAAAACTATTTTCAGCGGTAATTGGCTACTGAAATAATAATGTAACACAATAGCAATCCATCATCGGTTGATTGCTACTCGTAAATTTTTAAATGATTTTCTTTTAACAAAAAATTGAAAATGTGGTTAGTTAAATAGAATATATGTATATAAAAATAAGGAGTAAATAATATGAGGAGCTCGTGGCTAAATAATTACAGCCGCACAGGCCGATCTCCCGGGGTAAGCCGCGCTTGCCGTGGTTGCTCTGTGGATGGGTGACCATCTGTCAAAGCGAGATTCCTCAGTGCCTCGGAAAGCACGTAAAGCCGTTGGTTCCTGTTAGTTACTGTTAGTCAGAAGCTCTAAAGTCTGACAACCAGTCTTACCATAAGGTATCGTATTACCCAGTAACTAGGTTGTGGAGGTCCGATAGGCAGTCGCTGCATGTAAAATACTGATATCCAGGTGCATCCGGTTTGACTGGAAGCCGACCCCAATATAGTTGGGAAAAGGCTAGGCAGATGATATATGTATATATAAATATTACAGGGAATAAAACACAAACCTATAATACAGCTGAAACTTTATCTCATATAAGTAGCAGTACAACGAGGTTTCTCACAAACCGACTGTTGATTTAGTGTATCTAATATTCCAGCACGATGCTAATAATTTATTGCTGGCTATAAACGTCACTGGTGGCCATTGGCTTCCTCGTAAACTGGCTCAATGACTGTATGGGTCTTGGAAGTACCATGTCATAATCACGAAGAGTAGTATAGCAGACTGGCTGTTACTACCAACAGGGAACTAACTGCCAGGATACCGCGTCACTGGAACGCAAAAGACAACTGAACGAACAGAGACGCTAGCACAGTGGGTAAAGTGAAGTATTTGTTACTCGCTTAATAATTGCTCAATGTTATGTATTTAGTTTAATCTATAAGGAATACTGATTGTAGTTTTCGCCAAAAATTGGATCTTACCGCGGTCCTGGAACGCAAAGGGTATTTGAAGGAACAGGGTAAGTTTATAGGCTGTAAGAATCTGACAGTCCCTTTCGCTCCACCCCGAGAAAGAAGACTCATCTCATTTTTATTTACCACCCTAAAAAAACCCATTCCACGTCTCGCATTATGTGGGAAAAGCCGCAGGCCACAGCTAGTATTTCATAAACGCAAAATATGTGACAGTGAATTTTAAAATTTAGGTGACCATTGAAATTGGCGACGATGTTTTTTATTCGTATTAATTTCGGTAACGAACAAAACAAGCTTTGACCAGTGAAAAACAGTTTTGCATTTTACGAGTAAAAGCGAATTTTGGTGAAAAAAAGCCCTTTTGAATTCAGCCCACATTCAACATACAATGTGTAGAGTTATTCACTAGTACTATTCGTTGCGACTACAACTACATTTTACAGTAGCAGGTTTTTCAAAACAAAAAATAAATAAACACAGCGTTTTGTGAAAATTTTCCTACACAAAAGTAAACAAAAGCACAAGTTAACTAATGTTCGTGTATGCGTTTCCACCTGCTGTTTTTATATCGATAATCGTAATATTATAAACGTGAACGGACTTAGATGGATGGATGATTAGATGAACGAATCGTAATGTAAGGATCAGAGATATATCTAGTTCTGGATTTATACAGGATATTGTTACACAGGATCCCGATCGGTATTACATTTCCATGAAATAGTGCACGTAGGCAAATTCGCTTGCAACAACTAGTTTCATATAAGTACTTAGCTTAATAATTAATTGTTCAATATTGGAGATTGCTACTAGCCGTTGAGTTAATTGCTGCACTAGACGCTAAACTATAGATGTTCATTATGACTGATGGAAACCACATTGCTTCCTTCTTCCGTAAATTCGGGGACAGATCGGTGATAAATGGAAATGTGAGCAGACTGCTAATTATTCGACGACGCGACGCGGCGCGACGTGAACCAACGATAGTGCAAATGTGTATCTTATGATGTATAAATTTTGAGTCACTTTGCGTTGCGAAAGGTGGTTCTTTTCATGTAGGAAATAGAGTTAGATTTTGAGTAGGTCTATTGAAATGTGCGCACAGCGCCGCGTTTCGGTCTGAGCTGACCCTTAGCCTTTTGTCGCGGGACAGTCTCATCCGTGACTCTGGAACGTAAAGGGATTATTATACAATATGCTAATGTACATCATTTCAGTACAGTCGTGTCAGTCTTTGATTATTAATATTAATTCCCAAGTAGAGCAAATAGCACGGCCGTACCATCCTTTTCTCGAAGCGACTCACGATACTTTTTCTACAACTATTTCAACTCTTATCAAGATATCGATTCATTGGAATAACGGACATGAAAAATTACCTAAATAGAAAAATTGTAATGCTTTGCCCGACCCGGGAATAGAATCATAGATCATATGTACTTTTATAAAGAACTAGCGACCCGCCCCGGCTTCGCACGGGTGGACATTTATTTTTTAAGCTCTCTCACAATTTTAAATTCGTAATATCTTTTGAATGGATTATCCGATTGGAATAAAATAAAAAGTAATTTATAGCTATTGACTCAATCTTTCAATAAATAGTTTATTTGGATAAGGATTAGTATTTGACGATAATATGATCAATAAACATAGGCTAATAATTTTAATTAATTTTATTCTATGGAAAAGTGGTATTAATGGCTAAAATATAAATATTTGGTTTATACTATCGCGGACTTTTTTGTAGGCATTATTGAGTTCTACAACTTTTCTATAGAAGTAAACCATACATCTCTAACCATTAAGGCAGCGTTCGCGAGAATCGTTAACGTACGGCAGTTTTTTCGACGCCTTACTCCACAATTTTCACTACCACGAAAAATCCTATCTATTTTCCGGGATAAAATATAGCCTATACGGATTCGGAAGAATCCCTCTAAGTAATGGTAAAAGAAATTTTGAAATCGGTCCAGTAGTTTTTAAGCCTATTCAATACAAACATACAAAAATACAAAGGTTTCCTCTTTATAATATTAGTATAGACTAGCTGTACCCTGCCACGCTTCGCTGTGGCACAAAAAAAAACTGTTTTTTTCGCGGCCGCGGATATTGACTGATGCAAAACATAGATAAAAACAATCCTTGATGCGGATTATATATCATGCTAAAATTTCAGCTCAATCAGTGCAGAACTTTTTGAGTTTTTGAAGCGTATACAAACCAACATAACTTTTTTTATATATTCTTTCATTTTTTAACTTACACCTGTCCTGTTCACGCCTGACGTAGGTATCTATAATTATGCATTCCCCTTCAGTGTGACTCTGCCTTTACCTTCAGATCATTTATTATGCACCATTCTATGAAAATTCCGCGAAGCAAATGAATACACTCAATCATTTCTAATGCTATTTTCTATGAATTGTTATGCGCCTAAGTAGCATGTCTAATCAATATGTCAGGGCAATCAGTTTAATAATACCTGTCATTGGCATATGAGATTTGGTCAAAGAAACACGGTCACATGTTTAAATCATCTTTTTTTTTCTTTTTTTTTTAACGTGGTAAAATCATCAAATGAGGGGGGACCAGGGCAGAGCGGGAGGGACTGTCAGACTCGTACTGACTAAAATCCACGGTGTCCTTCAATAGCCCTTTACGTTCCGGGGTCACGGTAATTCGTACATTCCCGCGATCATTTAAATAAATCATCTGGGGTCATTTAGAGAGTCACTCAATGAGCAATGTAAAGAGTTAAGCTCGGAGTTTCTTTGCGGGATAAAATCCGGAATAAGGATATTCGCCCAATAATCAGAATCATTGACATAGCTTGTAAAATTTGCAAGTTGAAGTGGCAATGGGCAGGCCACATCGTACGTAGAACTGATAACCGATGGGGAAGAAAAGTTCTCGATTGGCGATTTCTGCGTTTACAAAAACACATACAAAAAGGTACTGAAAAATAGGTCATCCAAATGTTTGTTTTGAATGGGAAACGAACCCGCGACAAGCAACATTGCAGTCAATTCAAACCAAATGTATTTGTATAAGTCCCTCTCAAAATCCTGACTACTAAGTATTTTAGAAATATCTACCTGTTCATTGTTTATACAATCACAAAGCAAACGTTCAATACAAATGCATTGTATTAATAATTTAATGACAAGTATTAAATGGCTATGTAATTAAATACTAACGCGTTATAAATTAATTAGTTATAATTATAAACAGTAGGGCAAACGCGTATTTACAAAATTGAGACTGCGTATTCGTAGGTACTAAAAATGGTACACATACGATCAAATAAAAGCAGTCTAAAATTCAATGCGAGAATTGCCATTAAAATGTATTCGTTCCCCTATTTTACTATTTTTGCGCGGATAACCTAAGAGGTTATCAGTTCTTTTAAATACAGCATAGAATTCTCATTCCTAAATTGAACGCTGGGGACAAAGGCTACGAGAGCGACCAGAGATAAGTAGTACGGAACCCAGCGAACTTTAAAATAATTAAATTCTGGAAATACGCGGATTTCTAGATAATTTTGCGCAGGACTCCTGTTTCGTACTAATATTTAGTTAGGATTTTGCTGACTTCAAGCTGAATGCAGTATTCAGCTCTAAAATAAACACTTGGCAACTTTGGTGAATATAATCTTCTTATTAAAAATATAAGTTAGTGAATTGCAAAACACATGTACTTTATGGGCCAGTGGACTAGTCCCTAAAAATAAATAAATTCAACTGCTTTGACATTTTGACTCTTGAGCACCTAGCACATGACGAGAATAAAAGGAAATCCAATTTGAATAACTCTATTAAGAATGTATAAAAAAATAACTACATAAAATATGACGTTATATTCAGTTTTCTGGATTCTATGCTATTTTCACCCATGATTTGTGTTTGAACTAGGTAATCCTATATTTCAGGTGATTGGAGGTAATTTATTAAATAGTTACATAACGCGTATATGCACATTTATGAAAGTATGGAAAATAATAAGTTTTTTTTTACAATATTACAATAAATTTAAAAAAAAAGGAAGCAAGTTTGTTTTTTTTCCCTTCCACGCGAAATCTACTAGATTAATCGTCCTGAAATGCAAAAACGTAGTCAGGTGTACAGAAAAAGTCATAACATCTTTCATGCCAGAAATCAGTCCTATTTCCAAGGAAATGCAACTATTTTTCAATAAAATTATAGGGTAAAAATCGCCCCACATCGGCACTTAAGAAGAGCTCGTGACTAAATACTTATTACAGCCGCACAAGGCGATCTTCCGTGTTAAGCCGCGCTTGTCGCGGTTCGTCTGTGAATGGGTGATCATCTAACATAGCGAGTTTCCTCCGAAGTACATAAAGCCGTTAGTCCCGGCTGTCATTTGTATATCTTTGTTACATTAGTAAGAAGGTCGAAATTAACTCGAGCAAAGCCACGAGGAAAAACTAGTTACAAAGAAACAAAAAAACAATCACTCGAGATATGGACGACCAGACAAGCAAGGATCGACAAGCGTGGAGAAACAAAAGCCGGTAAAATAAATTGAAACAGATCGAAACCAACCGACGTCATTCAGGGGAACGACTACGTTATTTTTGTTTTCTATTATAAAATGTAAACCCTGAAAGTTAAGGCCTATGCACACCACGTTTTTTAAACGCGCCGTTGACACGTGTTATAGAAACGCGCTTCGACAGCGCGCTTGTATCAAAGAGATCAGTTTGTTGTCGTTTGTATCGCGTCAAACGCGCCCTTACGGTTGACATTTCATTGGCTGTATTTTTAAAGCACAAGTGAGTTTTGATGGTCTCTCCTTGTTTGACCCCACATCCCAACCCGTTGTTTGTTGTGATTTGCATAATCAATATGCAAAAACAAGTAAACTGAAGATTTATGACATCCTGAGGAGTGCTGTCTGCTATAAATTAGGTGCTATTCATATCGAACGGCCATTACCACGATAGATGACTACCGGACAACATGAACCATAAGCATTCTTGGGATTACAAGGTTACTTTAGGATATTAAAATCTTGAGTCCTGATTTGGTTAGAAAAAGATCTGTGCTTACATATCTATATAGGATGGTGACGAAAGACTCAAATGAAAAGGATGGATACCTAAGCTTCAATTTCTCGCCGTGGTTTATATATTTTATTGTTAGTTATTTTGTTTTTATTGTTTTCTCTATAATTCAAAACATATGGGTAATTATAAATAAAATATTTAAATTGACTATGATTTTAATTACTATGATGTGTTTATTGTTTCTGTGTTCACACCATTAGTTTTTTGTTACTGTGCACTTAAACTTACATAGACCTACTTAAACCTAAGGATTTGTAACTGACTCTCTGGTGACCGTGGTATCATTGTACTGTTTTATAAGCTGTAAATCCTCTATGTATTTAAATCAATAAATAATAACCCACTTGATCTCCTTGATTTTATTAAATTTAAATCTTAATGCGTCTCCATTTTTTCAATTTAAATTTTAATAACTTACAAGACAAAAAAGCTACTCTCTCAAGAGAGATGTTAAGAGCCGTCTTATTACAAGCCTAACGAAATGTTCAAATGACACTAGTACGGCGCTCGAGGTCAAAAAAGGTCCCGAGATCAAAGGCCAAGACGTGTCTCGCGGCTCTAAACGTGACGATTATGCGAGAAAAACTCACGAAACAACGTTAAAAACACTCGGCGAGCATCAATTTAAGTTCAAACTGCTCCATAAACACAATTGTTAGTATTATTGGATAATAATAATATCTCATCGACTAAGCCGTGTTCTAATAAGAACATTATTACATCGGGATCAACTTTAAGAGTATAGCGGCGAAGACCGTATTTACACGAATGCTATCAAGCTGTCATTCGCAAAGCAATCGAACCACGAACCGGAGAAAATATAGATATACTAGCGCTTCGCCCGCGACTTCGTCCGCGTGGGTTACGTACTTTCCTAATTCCCCCTTTTCACCCCCTTAAAGGTTAAATTTCCAAAAACCCCTTCTTAGTGCTCCCCTACATTATATTAGGAAGCCGTGTGCAAAATTTCACATTCCTAGCCCCAGTAGTTTCGGCTGTACGTTGATATGTCAGTCAGTCAGTTCTCCTTTTATATATATAGATATATTCAAGTTGATATTTAAGTTAGGACTTGGAATTATTAACTGGTATATGTTTTGTAAATTCGCCACTCGATGTCGGCGCTGTATGCAACCGCAACACACTTGTTAGTTGCAAAGCATCGCTACCAAACTAAATTTTACACCCCACATCACATTGTTGTTGACGCTAATGCAAAGTGATAACACTCCTATATATAAATATTTCATAACTGTATTCAGTCTGCGGTAGGTATTATTTTACGGAAATAATGAAAGTGAAATGTGAGACCTCACTAATTGTATGTCTGCTGCGGTTTTCGGACGAAGGTCAACTGTCCAATTATTATTGAATTCAAACATTTTACCCAACAAATTGACGATGCATTCTTCATCGTTAGCACTTCTCAATTCACGAACATTTAACTCGTTTTAAATTCACTTTATTTCAAATTCAATTGGAACTGTTGGTAAAATCAAGTTTGTCCTATTTATTTCCTCGATAGAAGTGTGAATCGAACGCAGCATTTATAGCGAAACACGTAGCAATACATTGGTTAATTAAAAGTATTTGAATATATTGATGCATAGATGAATTCCCACGCAAACAAATAATGTTACATGAATTTATTTATGCAAATGCAAAACAACGCAATTATAGTATCAAATGTATCTAAAGAGATGTGAAATATACAAAATAATATTAATTAAGCGTAAACATTTAAATCGAACCAGTAAATCATATTAAAACGAGACGAGGAAATAAGGTTCAGCCGTTGCTAAATTGCATAATAAAGTAAAAAATCAGTCTTGCATCGCGAATCGACAAATACTCGTAGTAGAATTGATAAATAATCCTGAACTTCTCGAAGCAAGTTCGATTAAAATCGACTTAATAAACAGCGCTCGTAGGACAAATAGTCATCAAGAGACCTAAACTAACAGGTTCCGCGACGCGACGGAAACTACCACAAGAATAAGTTTAAGGCTGCGGTTCGACTGAAGCGGTGCGAAATCCACATCTATTTTCCACTCCAGCCATGTGATTGGTGAATAGCTCTCCGCTCTGCTTCGCTCCACCTCAGTGGAACCGCAGCCTTAGTGGTCCCAAACGCAGACCTCTCTTAGCAATCCGTATTAACCAATCCGCACAATTTAATTTCTCCTTTAAGTATACGTACAACTGTAACCTCATTCTCGAAGGTTATCGCGATCCCAAATCACTATATTACGTTTTTCTATTAAGACCACAGCACTCAGTTTTAGTTTGAATTTATTCATAAATGTGCGCAGTATAGTATAGGATGGCGCCGACGGGAATGCAATTTACTGCCCTCTGCGGAGACGTAGCAAACTTCTTACAACAAATATTCATTACTAACTTTTGTGTACGATGTTATTCACACCCACGCACATGTTACTGTGTCGCCACTAAACATGTAGCTTAGTTTACCGAGTCGTAAACTGAGTATATTCAAGCCAGCCTCTTCAAGTACTTGACCGACATTAACCATCTTCAATATTACGAGGTATCAACATCCTTATAGTCCTCATTAACCCTATTTACGCGCACGAGTACTACAAATAATGTATAATTCACGAAAACTCAACAAAAAAGACAAACAAAGAATTATTATTAATCCAACAATGAAAAGAAAACTCAAAAGTATTTTCTTTTAGAATGTTCATACGCAGGTTAATTTCCCTATGAGCACTCTCCCAATTTAGAAATTCATGTAGCGCGTAATTACTTCAGGCGAATCTGCTGTGACGCTGAATTTCCGGATTTGATTCGTTTAGCTTTGATTCAGGGTTGGTTGAAATAATCAGTTTATTTAATGAAGCGTCAGTGTTTCATAAACGTGCTGATGTGCAGCAGATGATCGCGATTTTTAAACAATCATTTATTTAGGATTCCCGAAAGTTTAACTTATAAAGCGCCGCATTAAAGTGTTATGTGGGCTGCAGTGGTCTGCCTGTGGTGTCTAGCGGCCCGAATCCGAACCAAGCCATCGGCTACCCTCAAATCTCTGTAAGCTCATTGTGGTTTATGTTATTTGAGTGATACGATTAGTTTTAAACACAAATTCTGCACGGCAAAAAAATAAAGACTCTAAAGTTTTAATAGTGGGAGTCAAGCCTATATTGTAGTTTAGTAAATGGGTCCTTGACAAAGGAATAGGAAGCTTCAAAGAAATATATCCACAATGTATAACACATTGTAGCGGCAGATAAAAATATATACAAAAACTTTTCTCTGAAATGGAACCTTTTTAGGACGGTAAATGTTTCCGTGCGTTTCACAAATGTCCCGAAACTGCTGGAAATTCACTCACAATATTATTTTTTACGTCTATTTAAATATTCCTTAGAATTATGCTGTTAAACCAAACATTGTACTGAAAGGTGACTTTTGTACAATGTTTATCTCTGGTGTAATTGTTAAAGTAAATAAAGTTGAGATGTTTTACATAAAATGCAGGATCTGGGAGAACTGAAGCGTATAACAGCAACTTTGTGTCGCGTGTTATCTCACTGTATCTCATTCCAGAGAAAACAAAAGAACAAAGAACTGTTAATTCAATAAACTGTAATCCGTAAAAGTGAATACCTACGCGTTTGTTCGTGATAAGCAACCATTGATGTGCTGCACTCACGATTACTGATCAGATATCATTCGATAACTAAAAGCATATTTATCAGAGCAGCTATACAACATTTTACCTTAGTTATTTTCATATGCGTAAACAAAATCAAATATGGATATCCCCATATTTATGTCTCCGCTTGACGGATTATCTTGATTTAAGACCAAACCGTGGTACTCAAAACCTACGCGGCATAACCATATGCATTTAATCCTTTTCCGTTGAAAAGGGTTTTTTGTTTCGTCTTGGACAAAATTTCCTTTAAATTGTACTGCTTAAACGATATAAAAACTATAGTTTCATACGACGGATGAAAAATATTTTGTGAGGTCAACGTTAAGAATTAAACGTTTATACTAGCAGTCTGAAAATAATGCACAAGTGGGTAGGTACATCTGTAAAATAGAGGAACGATATTGAAATGGAACGCAGCGCCTCTCGGATCGAATGTATGCAGCCGTTATGCGGGCCTTCAATTCTACCCGCGACTTTCTTCTCGTAAATAGAACATCTGTGCTCTGAATTAAGATTCTTTGCCTGTAGCGAATAGAACACGGCACAGCCGGATTGTTCCCAAGTTTACATTCAACTTTTATAAAATGAAGATCATGCTGGATACACACGCAGAATGAAATTATTTCACTTGTACTCGTGTTACGGATATAAAATACGATGTTAATTTATTATGTATTATCTTTCACATTTTATTCTACAAAAGTAACGAAACATAAAGTATTTTTTCTCTTCTGCTTTTACTTTGCTGGTGTCGTTTTTCACAAAGAAATTCCTTGGCGGCCGGATAAAAATTAAAAGAGTTTCGCGAAAAAATATTTACTGCAACTAAAATATATTTTTATCGAAATGCTTGATCCTTTTGTATGAATCAGATACTTCTTATGGTTACTGTTAATGGTTTGTTAGAGAAGATATTAAATAGTAAATGACTAATTTCCTTGCACATTACGATAATTATGGTCTGTACACCCACATAGCTGCGACGTGTACAAAGGGCCGTGTATCCAACAAACAATAACTGTTGCCTTTACGAGATAATATGTCGTTAATAGATCAGCTCGCAGTCGACAGGCTCACTGCGAAGCATTAATCACGGGCTGCCTCTATAGCCGAGCCGCGCAAAAATGATAGCCGGTTTATTAGACCTCTACGAATTTACTACGGAGCTACGCAACTCCGTAGGCCCGAGACTTTCATCAACTTTTTCAAATATTTACACGATGTTAATCTTCCGCTTTTCTTCACCTTCAGAAAACGTGACTTCTAAATCATTTTGAAATCACAAAGTTTTTCGCGAAAATGTATGAATATAATTTCTTTCAATGTTTTGGAGTTTAATATACATTTAAATTTAAGGCGCCAAAGAGTTTTCGCCGAGCTGCTTAAATATTTTTGCTTATTTCGATATTTCGATATTTAAAAAATTCGACGACTTCTCTCGTGTGAAAAAAAAGTTATTTAATTAATTAATATGTTTCCGAACAATAAGCACGATAACATGACGCGCGTAATTTAAAAAAAACATTGACACGTTTTACATAAAACATTTTTTAATAAATGTTACAAAATATATTGCAAATAAGTGTATCCTTTCGCAGCCAGCTGCCAATTAAAATCAAGATGAAACAAAAATGAGAGCAATAAAAGCGTTGTCAAAATGTTATATAACGTAAGATGAAGCAGAGCTGATGAGGAAACAAAACAGTAACAAATGAATGTAAGTAAACAAATGGCTTACCGCCTTAGCTGTGAAGTTTGGAGCCAACTGCCGACTATTAAAGTTTAGGTTGTAGACTTGGAAAGTGTTGAGAACAAAGATAGGTATGTCGGAGGAGGTCGGTACGCGGTTCGGCGGCGGTCGGCGCTACAGCGGTACTACGCGGCACGCGCGCGCTCGGGGTGAGTGGTGCGAGTGCGGCGAGGGTGCGAGCTCGTGTGAGCAACCACGGCAGGTCCGCTCTCCAGGGCGGCTCAACTTGGAATCGGCGTCGCCCTCCGCCACGGTTATGTAACACGCGCGGCGTAGCGCAGCGCGGCCCGGACCCCGCTCACCCCGCTTTTAGGGAAAAGATGAATGAGTAAAGTTTCCTAACGGACGTTAGTCCATGGATCGCGCTTGGTTTTAGATCGGCCCGCGGTTACATAAAGCCTCCCGGCACATGCGCGCTGGCTGCTCAGCGCCGCATCATGACCATGAGCGGGTAAGATCGCGCGCGCCGGTACTCCAGCGGCCTCAAGCCTACGTTTTATGGGCAACGCATACATCTTGCGCCCACCTACACAAGCTTGAAACATCGTATTCTACCCTTCTATTCACAGTTTTATAATGTACTACGTACGAACGTACCCTCATATTTCTCTACGGCAACGTTACTATGACATTTCATTCGAATTCGTACCTAACGATATTTTATGATCACTGGGAGGACCAGAGAGGACCTTTTACCCGCATTCGCAGCATCATAATAAAAGTATTGTTAATTAATGTCCCTTTGCCAAGGTAGCCTTTAGTGCAGTTTATATGGATCCCTATGTTTTAATTTTATGGGGCTTATGCGAATTCGATATAAGACCCTTGGAACATTAAATAGATAAAACATGGTATTAGTTTTGCTAGGGATTAATGGAATTTTGGATAAATTATGTTTAAAATAATCCAGTAAGTTATACACACAGACTATTCCCCATAGTCCAGCGTACCAGGAAATTTATTTGGTTGGCGCGACCTGAGTTTGTAGCCAGTTATTGTTGCGATCATAAAAGCCTGGGTTTAAAATAACCAGCTAGGGAAATGTGGAACCTTTCCTAACTTTAACAAGTTATAATACAAGAAACTGTTTGCTTAAAAATAAATAAACGTATGAAAGTTACATTACATTCTCTTTTTTTTATATAACTTTTGTCGTAAACCATCGAAAAGTTGTATACCTATGCCGCTAGTTGACTAGGCATGAGGTTCAATCCTTAGGGCGAGTCCACAGCACTGAGGTGCGACGAAAGCCGTAAACGATTTTATTGATATTTTTTTATGATGCGACGTCGCAACGTAGTGTTTTAGCCTCGCCCTTAGTACGGGAAGTGTTATCGGGTTTTTCGTTTGGGGATTTCTCAGTAACAGTCTACTGTGTAGACTTGCATGGAATTTTGACCTGTAAAAATGTATGTCTGGAATACAACCGTGCTTGTTACATATAAACTTGTAACAAATGAAATGGTTCAGAATACTGATGTAACGAATGTTTGATTTTTCACATTCGCGAATGCGAATATTGACTTTCAAACAAACCGCACGCAAAATGATAGATTTGTTTGACATGTCATGTCAAACCTAGCATTGCCAAGTCGATATAGTTGAATTAATGTAACTTCATTCATTCAATACATAAAAATTCAACAAGTTTAGACTGGAGCTGGATTTCTTTACAAAGAAGAAGATTGTTGTTGCTGATATTTTAATTGGACTAACAGAACTATTTAAATTTAGTTGCCCACTTCAACACTATTCCGTTACATATAGTTTCCATATTTGAATCATATTATTAAACTAGCTGTGCCCGCGACTTCGTTCGCGTGGATGTCGGAACTTAACAATGTATTTTTAGTGGCGCGAATCCCTTTCGGTGAAAGTCTCAGACTCACGTGAGAGGGCGTGACGCTCTTGGTCAGCCGTCAACTTCATTTCGCGTTCCTCCAAACTCTCCTGTAATCGAGAAACTGCCATAAGAGAACACTGTATACTAAGTCGAGACTCACGTTGAGTAGGCGTTTCTGACGGAAGTGTTCTGACTTGCCTTGCACGATCTTCTGATTCCTGGGACCTACTTAGTCTCACCCTTTTCGCATCTCGGCTACGCTGCGACAGGTTTGTTTTTTTCTAGAAGGCATTTTCAAAAATAAAAACTGAACGAAATAAACCAACAATTTACAACAACACAGCCTTTCAAAATAAGAATGAATACTAATCAAATTTCAAACTACGAAGTAAATAAAACTACTTGACTCAAATTGCAACTTATTATTTACTTAGTTTTAAATAGTTTTTCAGAAATATTCGCAAACATTCGCATCGATTCATGCGGATACGAATATCAAAAAACATACGAATATTTGCAACTGCGAATATTCGTTACATCAAAATTTCAGATTAAAACCACTCGGCTTCGCTAAAATCGAGTACAGATGGCGACCAAAACACAATTATCCGTTGGGAGTGGGACGAACGTAGTTAGTGATGAAGTACGTATAGCCGAGAATGTGGAGTTGCTTTCCGTCACTATTTTAGTGAACAATTTTCTCCAATACACTGACGAATTTTGATGCGGTTTCCTTGGTTATTTAGAAAATATATGATAGATACTCGTAGTTTTTTTTTTACGTGGTAAAATCATCAAGTGAGTCCCCCTACCCAGCGCAGAGCGGGAGGGACTGTCAGACTCGTACTGATTAAAATCCATGGTGTCCTAAAATAGCCCTTTACGTTCCGGGGTCACGGTAATTCGTACAGTCCCGCGACCCCGATGATAGATACATAGATAAAAGATTTATTATATGCCTCATGCTTATGAATAAAAACTAGGAACCGACTTTAAACTGCCTTGTACAGGGTATGCATTGCGGAGATTTTTTACATTGCGTTACATTCCATAACTTCTTTTCATCAAAAATGTGTTTGCCCATCTTGGGTGAAGCGAAAATACTTGACTAGCTAAAAACAATCAGTTCCTTTTGCGTTCCAATGCCGCTGTGTCCTTTAAACATCAGTAAGTTCGTATCAGGCGCATTCTGGTTAACAAAGGTCACATATCACCAACGCGTCACCGTAAAAAAAACTCTTTCAAGTAAAGATTTTTAGATGATAACTTTAGAATATTTTCGGTAAACAAGAAAATACGTATTTATTTATATTAATTTTCGTTAATGTGTAGCATACTTTTAATGCAATACTTGTAAAAATATCCTGTGGTCAAAATGAAACTTACTTTTTGTTAAAAACCGATCTAGAATAAGTAAAAATACCCGAGTAATATAAGAGTCAGTCGCTAATTACATTCTTATATATGATGGTATATATGCTGAGGCTGCATTACACGAGAGCTAAGCATTCCTGACAGGCCTGTTGGTCTAGTGGTTAGTGACCCTGACTGCTATGCCGGAGGTCGTGGGTTCGATTCCCACCCAGGACAAATGTTTGTGTGATGAGCACGATCATTTGTTCTGTGTCTGGGTGTAGTTTATCTATAATATGTATGTATTTAGAAATATATAAGTATGTTTATCAGCTGTCTAGTACCCATAACACAAGCTCTGCTTAGCTTGGGACTAGATGGCGTTGTGTGATAGTTGTGGAATATTTACTCGTATTTATTATTTATTTATTCCACGTGCACCTTGTAGTTGTTTAGAAATGGTGTGGGCGGGCGGGCAACTTGAGTTTAATTTTCGTATCGTCATTATGAAACTATAGTGGCGACACGTGGGTGTATTTCTAACTTGTGAGTTGTGGAAATATAATTAAGGAAGCCTTTGTCTATCGGGCACGCCGCAATCGCGGCGGTAAGACCCCTCTTTGAGGAGTGGCTGGATAGGCGTCACGGCGTCCTTACCTTCCGCATGACGCAGGTCCTCACCGGACACGGAAGTTTCGGGAGGTTCCTGTGTCTGATAGGGAGGGAAGAAACGCCTGGGTGTCACCACTGCGAGGATCGTCCGGAGGACACGGTGGAGCATACGGTGCAGGACTGCCCCGCTTGGGCAGAGCACCGCCGTGTCCTCACGACGGCGATAGGCGGAGACCTCTCGCGCCCGGCATTGGTCGAGGCCATGCTGCGGGGCGAGACGGAGTGGGAAGCGGTCGCCTCCTTCTGCGAAGCAGTCATGCTCGTGAAGGAGGAGGCGGGCCGCCTGAGGGAGAGGACAGCGTCCTCCCTCCATCCCAGCCGCAGTGGTAGACGCCCACGGCGTCGGACGTCACAGGACGATCTCCGGCCACCGTAGGCGCGGGCATGCGGGCAGCGAGTAATGGGCGACTTGCTGTCCGACCATGGACCATGCCCGGGTCGACGGCGCGTTGTGTTCCACGCGCGCCTCAAGGCCCCGCTGCATGTGGCTCCTATTTCCGCGTGCAAGGTTTGAAGGAACCTAACCAAACCGAACCTTGGGGTGCCCAAGAGTTGGAGCCACGCAATATCTCAAATTATTCACCTTCGAGGTTTACTTACAGTAAATAAGAGGGTCTAAAACGGCGTTGCGGGAAATAGCCAATGGAGTTGCGGAAATTAAATTTCGTGCATTTCCCGCAACGCCGTTTTAGACCAGTGAACCGCGCACACGCGGATGAGAGCGCGTTGACCGCTTGCGATTCCGTATTTTAAAAAACAAGTATGAGCATCGCTGAAAGATTCGGGAGTGTGGCGAATTTTGTACGGATATTTTAACAACGGCCGCCTGGTCCGTGCTTGAAATACCTATTTATATAAAAATGTTACGTTGGTTTGTGTACGCTTCAAAAACTCAAAAAGTTCTGCACCCATTAAGCTGAAATTTTAGCATGATGTTTAATCCGCATCAAAAAATAGGTTTTTGTGTGCCACAGCGAAGCGTGCCAGGGTACAGCTAGTACCTTATATATGTACAGCAGCTTATATTTTTAGCAGTTACTGAAACATGTAAACGCATTACTTATTCATCACTGTAACCTCTATATAGCAATAAAGTATACTCGTATACTCTATCCATCTATGTAAGTCCACTTGTACAGCTATCCGTAGATGCACAAACTGCATTGATCAAAAGCAAAAATCAGATTTTTGTCTGCATGTGTACGTTCCACAGCAGGCCGACATGAGAGATTGAGCTATGGGTCTACGAGCTAAGTTAGGTTAGCTTAGCTCACATTTCTACGAAGTAAGAGCTAGGGAGCTATTTAGCTTAGCTCGCTCGTTGTTACGTGAACGTAGGCGTTACGACGTAGCAAATGTAGGAAAATGGGCTACGGCGTAGCATGTCCCTATGGTGTCATACATGTAAAATTAAATGTTTGCTATTCTGTTTAATTTTTTTATACACGCATATTTCAAGTATTGCCAAATAAACTTTTTCTTTCTTGATGGACTTGGGTCGAGAATATCTATCACTAAAGCCTAGTGTATGAGCCGATCCAGTCAAGAAAAGAAGGCCCAATATTATAAAAATGACACCTAAATCCACGATGAGTTTAATTTGAAAGTTCAATTACTGTTAGTCACATAACTATCGACTCCGATTTCAGGCCGGCACCACGATCTGGAAACGGTTTAATTGACACCGAATTGAAAATTGAAGCTCGTCAAGGACCGCAAAGTGCTACCGGGAGAAGATTTGGTCTCTCAACATCGACTCCTGGTTATGGAAGTAGTCTTACAAATATGGCTTCTAAAACATAAAGAGCGTCTCCCTCCTAAAATAAAATGGCATATGTTAGAGAAGAATGATTGTGCTGGAGAATTAAGAGAGCGAGTGGTAAATAAAATGATTGAGATGGGTGATATGAACGACCAAAGCGTAAATGAATGTTGGAATAAGATGGCTCGTTGTATTAGGAGCGCAGCTAAAGATATTTTGGGAGAGACGAAAGGAAGGGTCACGATAGATAGGGATACATGGTGGTGGTCGATAGAAAAAAAAAAGTCCCGTACAAAACGAACAAAATAATCAAAAAGTCACTTGAGCAAAACACTCAATCGCACATCGTTCTTCTTTAATTATTTATTAATTAATTATTTATGGTTTATTTTAGGTCGCCTTTTAATTTCATATAGGGTCATTAGCGACCACAGTTAACAATACCTACATTTATTTAAGTTACATTACATTTTTTTTAGCGTGTTAAAATCATCAAATGAATCCTCCTACCCTGGGCAGGGCAGGAGGAACTGCCAGACTTGTAGTGACTAAAATCCGTATTCACAAACATTAATGTTTGATTATATCCCTCTTTGTTTAAGCAATATTTATGTTAGTTAAGTTACTCAAACGTTTCTCATTATTATATGCTTAACATTCCGTTAAAAGATGATGAACAGTCAAATCAAAACCACACTTGCATTTATTTCTGTCAGTTTTAGTTATTAAATGAATGTGTGTCATATTTGTGTGTTCCTATCGATCGAATCGATCGATCGATCGAACAAAATTTCATGACAACTGTAGACCGTAATCCGTTGGTTATATAACTCAACTCATCACAATATTAAAACCCGAACAACAAATAAAAAGCCGAACATTATTTATAGATGGTAATTCATACGTAACGTGTTTACGCTGAAAAAAGTTTCCATAGTTATAAAGTTCCGGCCATAGCATTTGTCTAGACAAGTCGAACTGTCTTACCAACTTTGAACATGAATTTTATTATAAACCTTTATGGCATTTTTTATTTTAAATATAGATTTGAATAAACTTACATATCACATTTTATTTGGTTATTCAAGCGCGATTTCTCGCAATGCGAGTTGGCCCTTAATTTGCATGCAAGTTCGAGTCAGTGAATTATATAATTCTATGATTTCTTTATGAAAACACTTTTACCTTTTTCTTACCTTTTCAATTCGAACTTATTTTGAAGGCCTAATGTTGAAAACTCCTTTGTATTCTTAGGATTTCTGGTCACCATAGGCGCGGGCGGCGGGTCTAGGGCAACTTGCCGAGCCGTCTGATCATGGACCATACCGGGGTCGACGGCGCGTCATGTTCCACGCGCGCCAAAAAGAGCTGTCAGCAACATGACGAGACTTAGAGGGAAAAAGCCTGCCGGGGTCGCGGGACTGTCGGTTAACTGTGGCCCCGGACCGTGAAGGGCTATTGAAGGACACCGTGGATTTTAGTCAGTACAAGTCTGACATTACATTTGATGATTATACCATAAAAAAAAACCTATATTATAGCAAAGAAAGAAGAGAATATTACGTCACTTTTCCAACTTGAATAAAACCATAGCAGGTCCTGTATTGTAACAGATCGAAAGTCCGTCCCTTACAGAAAAATATCGAACAAGTTCAACTTGTTCGATATTTTTCTGTAAGGGACGGACATTGAGCAAAATAAAACTTCTATTTTTTTTATGAACATTAAGGTTCCCTACAACAGACCTCTATGAAGTCATTAACCTGCTATCAATTTAAAAACTTTATATTCTAAATGTAACCTTAAACCTGCATAAATGTCTCCCCTTTGACCCAGCTACTCAAACTAGAAGGCGCAAAGATATTGTTGTCTGCTCTCCAGGGGTTCGATCAGCATTTGTTAGACGTCAGTATGTTACACAATCCACCTACATCTATAATAAACTCAATCTTACTTGTGATATTTATATTCTTTGCTATTATATGACTGTAAAATCTCTAACATATGAAGATACAGAAAAAAATCTGATTAGAGTGAGCTAACATGCTGGATACCCACACTCATACACGCACACACACACACAAACACGCACACAAACACTGCTCACACAATACATGTACATCACACATGTACTGCTCACACATCTAGAGCTGCTTAATTATTATTATTAATTTATCATTTTTCATTAGCTTCATTACTTTCATTGTATAGACAGCACATTTAGGGAAGAGCGAGACAAGTACCTTCTGTTACTGGAGCGGCCTGTATTTATGTATAACACAATGTTTGAGATGAAATAAATATTTTGTATTATTATTCGTTTGTATTTTTTTTTTATAACTTGGGAAGGTATAGCCAAATAATATAATAGATATATCAAAATTGTTACAGAGAAATCATAAGAGATATCTATGTGACGACTAGCTGACTATTAGTCGATTTCATTTATGCGTTGGACCACTAATTTGTAAAAGCCATAATAGTAAGTCTATTCAAAAGTGGCTTTCCCATAAAGTCGTAACTCAATGGTATCATTTCGTAAGGTTTTTTTTTATAATAGCGTAAAGTTACTTCATAAGATTATCTTTAATTTGTAGTTCTCCTGCTCTAGCGAACGTAAAACTGTACCATCAGACTTACACATTATGTACAGACTCCAGTAGATCAAGCTACTCCAAAATTTTAATTACAAGCTACACCTAATTATTAGTCATAAGATTTCAACTCTATCACGTTAGCAGAAGGTTGCTATTATATATTATATTATATTATGAGCCTACGTTGTCCCACTGCAGGGCAAAGGCCTCCCTTCCCTTTAGGTTGCTATTAGCTTGAGAAAAATTGTCAGATTGGGGAAGGTTGATGTGCTAGCGGCTGTATATTGGCCTAAAAAAATTACATTAAGTTTACATTAGAAAATTAATAAGTTTACATAGACGTTATCGATACCATTGTAATCGAACAGTTAAAAAAATTACACATGCAAATAATCCAGAGTACTTTTCAAACCTGAAAATAATTTCAATAGACGTCTAGCGCCACCTAGTATCGGGTATAGTAAAACTAAACTGCCATCTAGTGCAAGTGACAGTAGGAACAGTCATTCCTATGTATTTGAAGGTTTCCACTAAAAGGTGGCGCTTCCTGAAATCAGAAGAATTGATGCAGTAGAAGTTTATTTTTACAAGCTTTTATTTAACTTGCAATGTTTGTATGTTTGTTTAGATCAAATCTTGCAAGTCAAATTAGAATCACTTCTAATTACTCAATCGATCTGAAACTTGGTATTAATATGGAACCCCGATGACAATGCAATAATATGGTGACAGCGACCTGGTGGTGCAGCCAGGATCGTCTGCTCACGAGAGAACTCCTCAATGGTTAATAGTACACAACTAAAACTTGAAATATATATGAAAACCCGGTAACAATGCAATAATATGATAAGTGCGATTTGGTGGTGCAGCCAGGATTGTCTGCTCACGAGAGAACTCCTCAATGGTTAATAGTACACAACTAAAACTTGAAATATATATGGAAACCCGGTAACAATGCAATAATATGATAAGTGCGATCTGGTGGTGCAGCCAGGATCATCTGCTCACGAGAGAACTCCTCAATGGTTAATAGTACACAACTAAAACTTGAAATATATATGGAAACCCGATAACAATGCTATAATATGATGATAACAACCTGTTGGTGCAGCAAGGGACATCTGCTTACGAGAGAACTCCTCAATGGTTAATAGTACCGAGCTATAACATTGAACATAATATATGGCAATCCAAATAATAATACAATAATATGGTGACAGTGTCTTGGTCGTGCAGCCAGGATCAGCTGCTCCCGATAGAATATGGTCACAACGACAATGAAATCTATTTAGGCTATTAATAAAAAATAATGATTATATTAATCTATTTTGTCGTGCCCTGGGATCTGGAGGCGGCTGCCCTCCAGCGCGTCTATGAGTGGCGCGTGGAGGCGCAGCGTCGGGGCGAATCCCCGCTGCCTCGACAAGTCGAGGCGCGGCGGGAAGAGCTCCGGCGGGATCTCAGGGCAGTATGGAGGGAGCGACTTTCGCAATCGAAGTCGTGGCACGCCGCAATCGCGGCGGTAAGACCGCTCTTTGAGGAGTGGCTGGATAGGCATCACAGCGTCCTGACCTACCGCATGACGCAGGTCCTCATCGGACACGGAAGTTTCGGGAGGTTCCTGTGTCTGATAAGGAGGGAAGAAACGCCTGGGTGTCACCACTGCGAGGATCGTCCGGAGGACACGGTGGAGCATACGGTGCAGGACTGCCCCGCTTGGGCAGAGCACCGCTGTGTCCTCACGACGGCGATAGGCGGAGACCTCTCGCGCCCGGCATTGGTCGAGGCCATGCTGCGGGGCGAGACGGAGTGGGAAGCGGTCGCCTCCTTCTGCGAAGCAACAGCTCGTGAAGGAGGAGGCGGGTCGCGTGAGGCAGAGGACGGCGTCCTCCCTCCACCCCAGCCGCAGTGGTAGACGCCCACGGCGTCGGACGTCGCCAGACGATCTCCGGCCACCGTAGGCGCGGGCATGCGGGCAGCGAGTAATGGGCGACTCGCTGTCCAACCATGGACCATGCCCGGGTCTACGGCGCGTTGTGTTCCACGCGCGTCTCAAAGAGTGTCAGCATAGTGACGGGGCCTGTAGAGGGCCATAGCCTGCCGGGGTCGCGGGACTAACGGATTACCGTGACTCCGGTACGTAAAGGGCTATTGAAGGACACCGTGGATTTTAGTCAGTACAAGTCTGACAGTCCCTCCCGCCCTGCCCTGGGTGGGAGCACTCATTTGATGATTATATCGCGATAAAAAAAAAACTATTTTGTCGTCTATTTAGGCTCAAAGCTCTTCGCTGCTGGCCAAGCATACGGGACCTTAAGTAGAGTCAAATCGTCAGAAGGTCTCCTTATTGAAGAACTTGACTGTACGAGATTAACAGGTAAACGACCATGCAACAATGACGCACTAAATGAAATGGAAAGACTGCGAAATATGTCCAACGAAAACTAAAAATTTAAAAATAAAATAACAGTAAAAAAACAATTTTAAAAACAAGCTTTTATTTAAATGCTCTAAAAAGGACAAAATAAACTTTAAATTAAATCAAACATATAACTTAAGTATAATATAAAAGCTTGTCGCGAGATTTACTTGTCACAAACAAAACAAACAAATAATTCAACGACAAAATGTATGTATCATAACGTACTTTACACAGGTAAATCTCGCGACAAGCTTTTATATTATACTTAAGTTATATGTTTGATTTAATTTAAAGTTTATTTTGTCCTTTTTAGAGCATTTAAATAAAAGCTTGTTTTTAAAATTGTTTTTTTACTGTTATTTTATTTATTAATTAACTGACCCGGCGAACTTTGTTCCACCTTACGGTCAGTTCACATCGAAACGCGACGCGGCGCGACGTGACACAACGATACTGCAAATGTGTATGTTTTCGTGTAGTAAATGTATGTATACGTATGTATATATATGCAGCGCGGCGCCGCGCTACGTCGCGCATTGCGAAATGTGTATCTTTTCGTGTAGGAAATAGAGTTAGATTTAGAGAAGCTTAATTGAAATGAGCGCGCAGCATCGCGTCTAGGTGTGACTTGATCCTTAGGAGCAACAAATGAGCAGATTTCCGTTTTTTTATTAGGATAACAAATATAACTGCTAACAATCAAATCCTAAATAAATGGTTAATTATTGGCCATATATTTTGGTGCATGGGTTGCACTGTTGAATCACGACATTTTCCAGCAAACACTCAAAAATACAATGGCTTTTTCCAAATGACCTCATTTGGGGCAGACATTATCGAAGAACGAGGATTTAATCCGACATTCAAGGTATTTATTCATTAATTTTGGTACTTACACATAATACAGTAGAATAATACATACTATACTTATCCCGCCCAACTTTGTTCCGCCTTAGAGGTTTTTTCGTAGTCAGGTTTTAGTTATTTTTAACTTATTTTTTATTTACACTATTTGTGGTAAGTAATTTATGTTATATGTATGTATAGTTTTAAAATTAAAATAATTAATTTATTATGTTGAAGCATAATATTTATTTAATTTTAGTTCATTTGTTGGAAATCTAGAAATCACGAAATAATTTATTACTGTTATTAAATAACTTATAAACTTATACATAAAATTACTGAATGAGAGGCTAAAAATACATAAATATAAAAATACAAAATTAAAATAAAACTAAACTACATATTATAGAGCATCGAAAAATTCATCCTCAACGCTGTCAGCTGGTAATGTGCCCAAGAGACTGGCGGCGTTGCCTCTCTGTATGGCAATACTTAGCCTCTGGCCAAGGTAAAAGCCAGCTCTTGGGTCACGGGAAGCGTCAATAAGTCTTTTAGACATTTCTTTGTAGAGGCTGTGAGCACTCGGACCCCATGGCCCCATAGTTTCAACCCCAAACGGCTCAAAAATATAGTTACTACTAAGGTTGCTATATATTTATGCCGCTTGAGGTTCTCAGCAACTGTAGCAGCAGCGCCAGCAGAGCACGATGAACTTGGAAGATGAGATGGCGCAAGAGTATCGACACAGGTTGCGTCCCACACTAGAGGCCTACCCATCTTCCAAGGAAACAAAGACATACCGTCAGGTCTTTTGCCATCGTCGCGTGCCAAGCCGTTGGGTTCTAAAACAGCTGGAACGCCGACGGTAACAAGAGCTCGTCGAATAATGTCGTTTAGGTTCGCGTGCCGCGCAAAACGGCCCGCTCTACGGCTGCAAGACAGGCCATGGTGTCCGAGGCTGTTGACAACTTCACCACAGTGACAGCGATGAGGAGAGCAGAGTGGGGCTCCTATCCGGAGAGAAACAGCGAGGCGGAAGGTAGTGTCATCGAGTAAGGTACCGATGCTCGACGACGGCAGTGCGTGAAGCCAAAGACCCGACTCCCACCTACCCACAGCCAGCAGGCGCGCACGCTCAGCAGTAGTAGCAGATGTGTTAAGTAGGTTATTCTGAACTACACTGCAGAGCGGCTCATCCCACTGACGCTGGGAAGATGGGTTGCCGGGTTGATCGGTATTCGGGGAAGCGATTTTCCAAGCGTCCAAAGCCTGAGAGAAGCACGGCACATCAAAATCAGTCAGTGTGGAAGCCAGGATATTCCTGACTAATTTTTCAGTACCGTGGACCGAAGAAATGAACGCCGGTAAACTGATACTAGCGGAATAGTTTTTGAGTTGTAAATTTAACATTTATTCATGTTCTCCTAGTACTTTTTGTTCAGATCCCTCATTCAATTTCGGCACCAACACATTCTTCATGATCATTAATTACCACATTTTATGTCACGTGTCACGGAAAAAGGATAAAATGTATCCTATGACCGTCTCCTTTGCTCCGTTCTAAGCAAATCAGTTCAGCCGTTCTTTAGTTATAGATAGGTAATGTAACAGTACTTTCTTCCAAATATGTACCGTATAGATATTCTAGCAAGTACAGTAGCAAAACATATGACTGATCTACAAGCCATCTTGGTTCATCTATCCCCATAGAGTCAAATGGCTGAATTTAAAGTCATAGGAATACTGCAAGTTCTTAAAGATATTGCCAGGCGATTAGTCGACGTCTTCACGTGAAGAAGAAGGAAGAAAAAGAAGAAGAAGGCTGGCCTATTCCTAGGCCAAAAAATCAGCATTGCCATACAACGTGGCAATGCTGCCAGCGTTCTGCGCACTGTTCGCGTTGACAGCTATGTGGACATGTTCTTTGACGCCCTTTATATGTTTTATAGTTTGTATATTTTAGTATTTGTATTATATAATTAGAATGCCTTTTTCTTTTTTTAATCGTAATAAAACCATCAAATGAGTCCTCCCTCCCACATAAGGGGCGGGACGGGAGGGACTGTCAAACTGTACTGACTAAAATCTTGTACTGACTGTGACAGACTTTACGTTCCTGGGCCACGGTAACCTGATAATACAGTCCCGCGAGGAATAAGAATGGTAGTGGTTGTAATATCTAATAGTTAGTAACTATTAATATTTACATGGTTAGGAATTTAAATCTAGACACGCGGATAGCGTATCAAACCAAGTTCTGGCGAGCAGCACCGTGTGTGAACTTGCGAAGGAATATAATTCGTATATGAGAACTATCCAAGTCAGATCATAGACTATATGTTATGTTGTTATAAATCAATTTCAGGACTGACCATTGAACTTGGCACCCATTTAGATTTCACTTCTTTTGTCGTTGAAGTCAACAATCAAGGCATATATCACAATATTGAACTTGGCTCTCATTTTACATTTATGATTTTGATAGGATCTTGAGTTCTGTAAGTAATGTGGACCTCAGAGAGCTCATGAACCATTAATGAAAGTATATTTACCAATAATACCATGAATACTTACATGACTTGATTAAAAACCTAAGGTAATTCATTTCTATGAAAGATCTAGATCTCTTCGCATATAATTAATAATTAATTACTATTATTCGGATAAAGTGGAACAAACGATATTCAGTTACTTTAGTTTAGTTAAGTACCTAACTCATAGTCACGCACTTAGGTACCAATCATGTACAAGAGAAACCTATTGTTTACAACATAGTACGAGTATACACGTATATTTTACGATAAAAACATCACGCCTATTTTTCCAAACTCTTAGAAAATGAGGTGAAAATTTTAAAACATTAGGTAAATTAGAACGACAATAATTTAACAATTATACATACTTACACTAACACTCTCCTGGGAGTTGGTAGAACCTACGGAACGCCACCACCTGTTCCGGTTTTGACATGCTCTTTCCACCCCGTCCACATTCATACATCATTCAATCTACCGGCTGTGATGACTACAACAATTATCTACCCATTTTCGAACTAAAGTTACCCAAAAGATTAACCCAAATTATTAGAATTCCTAGAGCAACAATGTAACCCAATTTCATCGTACTTACTCGTACCTCTAATAAAAGGCTAGATAAACGGCATCCCTGTAAAAGAGCAATCGGGGAGCAATTTGTGGGGTTTTTCTGCCGAATCGTAATTTTCGTGTCCACTAATAATTTACCACTCGAAATGTGGAACAATGGACAACTAGGGATCCGCCACGATCACAAGCGTGGAGGGCACTGGGCCAAGGGAAAACGCTCTTATTTGTTTTTCCACTGATTCGATGTGAATAATTTGGACGACATAATTAAAGCCAGTGTGATCTAGTGGCGAGAGTATGGCTTCGGGTCCAGTACCTTTTTTTTGTTATTATTCGAAAAACTCGACACAGTTACACTCGTGATTGTAGATAGGGTATCGGTTATTATTAGCTCAACAATAATTGATAGAGATAGCAGCGGAAATCTCAAGTAATTTAGTTTGTATTTTAGTGTGATTCGCGACTAGAATTGTTTATTTATTTTATATGACAGATTGGCAGGTTGCCACCTTGCCATTGAGTTTTGTTAAATTTTCCAAAGACTGAAACCTTCCTGCCGGGGTCGCGGGGCTATTGAAGGGCTATTGAAGGACACCGTGGATTTTAGTCAGTACAAGTCCGACAGTCCCTCCCACTCTGCCCTGGGTGGGCTCATGTGATAATTTTACCACGTAAAAAAAAAGACTGAAACCCTCCCCGGTATCAGCCTGGAAAATTTAGCATAACTAATTAAGTAGGTGTTAAATGTAACAGTTAATTTTTCAAGATACCTTTCTTCATGGAATGAAAACAATAAATAACTACCTATATAATAAAGTAACTCAGAATTAATTATTAACACCTACCTTCAATGATAACACCTTATCAGTTATAACACCAGGGCCACAAAAACATTTTTTTACACTTTGCACTAATACACTTTAGAGACCTTCACAGAAATATTCTCAAGTTCACAGAGACTGTAAGGGCGACGGGCAACCAACACGGCGCATCATTTGAGACTAATCACTAATACGTTACGGACCGATTACGAATTGAATTGTATTCAAATATTAGTGACGGGGGGTAGGTGCTATTAATCATTAAAATAGTGCCAAGTATTTCTGCCGTGAGTCGACGGCGGCGGCGCGTTGTGTTCCACACGCGCCTCAAAGAGTGTCAGCATAGTAACGGGGCCTGTAGAGGGCCAAAGCCTGCCGGGGTCGCAGAACTAACGAATTACCGTGCCCTCGGTACGTAAAGGGATATTGAAGGACACCGTGGATTTTCGTCAGTACAAGTCTGACAGTTCCTCCCGCCCTGCCCTGGGTGGGAGGACTCATTTGATGATTTTACCAGGATAAAAAAGAGTATTTCTGCCGTGAAATGCTGCGATACTTATGTTCAAGTTCCCAAGAGAGTAAACCAAAATAAGGCCAAGTAACAAAAATCACCATCCCATATCCCCCGTTTGTGGAACGTAAAGGTCTATTGAAGGAACACAGTGGATTTTAATCAGTAGTCTGACAGTCAAAGAAAGAAAATATTTTTTAAATTCCATCTATATCTGTTTCCAAAATCATAAAACATTCTCTCAGCGACATCCGAGGCCTGCACTTTAACCTTGTCGTAGCCCAAGGAGCACGCAAACGTTACTGGCATCAAATATGCAAAACTTAGCTTAGCTTAACGTGGTCGCGGGACTGTACGAATTACCGTGACCCCGGAACGTAAAGGACTATTGATGGACACCGTGGATTTTAGTCAGTACGATTCTGGCAGTCCGTCCCGCTCTGCGCTGTGTGGGACTCATTTGATGATTTTACCACGATAAAAAAAAAGCTTAACTTAGAGTTCTGTTGGAGACGTACACGGGTGTCAAGAAAAGATTCTATATTTATAAGGTTGATTTACCAGTTATTATACTGCTCAAGCTGTACTAAATCTTTATAAAAGAATCCGCGTAAAATAAAGGTGTTTAAACGGAATATTAAATCTCTAAGAATTTTTTGACACTCTAAGCTAATGTTTATACTTCAAGCAGCAAAGAGGCTGTATTTTGCATGTGATCTTACTTACTACAGCTTTAAGTGTTAATATGGTATCACTCTATTGGCACAGTGCAGGACTTTAGCGCCATCTAGCGTTCGTAACTTCATTGGCTATTACCGTTCAAATTAAAACCAGTTATTTTTACAAATTACTTGGTTTTGGATACCATGGCGAACCATTATCATTGAACAAAATTAAATAAATTTAGGCTTAATGTATTCTATAAGAAAAATATCAAATAAAGGTTTTAAATGAGGATATGATGTTATTTTATTTACATTTTTCTCTTCACAGCAGCTATCCATTTCCTGCATTGTTCATCTTTCCAAGAAGCGCTTGGGAATTATACAGTTTGTCGTGATCCTTGCATTACCATGAAACAGAGAAACTAGCGCTTTTGTTTCTTACGGAAACGCAGATCGGATGTCCATCAGACGTGGCTTATCCATTTGACCCTAGGTTTATCCTAGGGCACAACCCCCGCGCTGGTGCTTGCATGAACGCCAGCGACGACATCTACTATCCGGCATCTTCGTGACTTTGAAGACTCCAACTTCTCAATGGTTTGGGTGCTGGTGAATAAAGGTATGGATAAGATTATCTATGCAGCTTCCAATGAGTGAATTATAAGAATCAGATGAAATTATGGTATTTCGAACAAAACTCAAAAACATATCCCTTACAAAGGGACCCTTAGGTACCACTATCAGAATAATACAATATCGACGTTACGTAAGTAAATTACCACACGATGTCCGACGCCCTAAGGCGTCTCCTGCGGCGGCTAGATCGTGAAGTGGAGAGGATTTCCCATTTCACGTTTTCCGCCTCCTCCTGCGCCAGCTGCTTCGCAGGAGGTTATTATCCTGAATCAGTGAAGTACGCGAGAAGTCGCCGCCGCCTACCGCCTCCGTGAAATGACTCTACGCTGAAGTGTACATGTATCGCTACTCTACTGCATAAATCCTGCTCAGACGATTACTTCTTTATATTAGCTTAATTGATCTCAGGCGGAGTCTTCAATCATTACGTACTCTACACTACAAGTAGAAATTAAATTATCATGAAATCCTCATGTCCCTGGAAGTAAATGTGTTAGTCAATAAATAAAAAAGGACAAAGTTTAAATCAAAGTATTTTTATTTAATAGTGATCATTCACATATATTTTCTAATAATTGCATAAAACAAATAATTCATACCTAAAACATGTGTCCTAAAAATAATTAATATTAAATAAAAATAAATCTAAAATTTACAGAATAGTAATTAATTTTGTACATAAAGAAAAATCAATTAAAAATATTTAAATAGCTCTATTGGTATCAAGAAAAGTAATAATTACTTATATGAGCATTGTAAACCGAATGTGTGGAAAATATTTTTACAAAGTAATTAACATAACAGTTAATTAATCCACATTGAAATCCGAAACTAACACAGGATCCCATTACTTTATGTTTTGAAAACATACAAGATACGCGTGAAAAACGTAACCCTTTCTTAACAGTCGGCTAAAAAGGGTTCTGTCCTGAATAGACGAAGATACGACGCTTTTAAAATGTATAATTCATCACGCCGTGGTTTAATTTTGAGTGCGTTATGACGTCACGCACACTCACTCCCGAGTTCTGATGTTTTATCTATAAAAAATATAATTTTACAAAATAAAATAAAAGTAACAACAATACGTGTCCATAATTTTTCAATATCCATAAATGACGTACTAAATAGACGCATTCAATTCTAGACACTGATAATAGTCTTACAATTTATATTTTGATATATGCATATATTTTTATAATACATAATAAATATAATATTTAATATTATTATAGTAGAAATATATATTTAAGATATTTAAAAACATAAAGTTTACCTGCTTTATACTTTCAGTCCATGACTTCATTCTATTTCTTAGGGTCAAGGAGACAGAAACGATTTACTATTAAAATTGTATGATCTGATACTTTTTAGTCGCTGTTTGTGCTCATAGCACATTTATAGAGGACGATTGTGTCATATCATTAATTCTAATATCGCAGCACTTTTTTTGTTTGAAATGTTTGTATAATCCTAAATACAGCAGGCAACATAAATAAATTACGATACCATATAAAATATGTATATGTTATAATTTAAGCACCCTTATTACCAAAAGGCCGCTAAATCACAACATGTTCTTACGTCTTAAAGGCGTAAAAATATTTATTGTAATTTCTTTCCCATACCCTACATATAAATATACGTATACATAATTAATATATAGGGTCACAGCACAGATATCACCTCGGAAAAGTATCGTAACCGTTTAGTATTCTTTGGTAGTCCACGCGCTTAAGCCTGTCCGAGATCTCTTTGACCAAAAAGCAGTTAGCGAACCGTAAGCGCGGCGTCGTCTAGCTGTAGCCGAATCGCATTATCGGAGCTTTTATTACACGTTCACGGCGATGGGAGAAACGGTTACGATCTCTTTCCGAATTGATGTGTGAACCTTATAAATATTATAAATGTTGTAAAACTTCTGCGATACAAACATAACCGTGTGCAGAACAATTCATTATTTATACTAGGTGATTTTTTCAACTGGGTTCGGATGCCTAAACCCGAAACCATGAGGAATACTGAATATATACTATATATAAAGGGAAAAAAAACAGTATTTCTGGCCAAGAATCGAGTACAATTGAATTCAGCCAGTATATTAAAACATTCCCTAACAATTATTCTTTATAGTATTCTAGAAAACACCTAAGCAATATATAGAATGCCTAGAACATCCAGGTAATATATGATTTACTATTTATTTTATACTTTGCCAAGGTCGATACAACACTGAATGTTAAAAGCCGGTAAGATGTGAAAATGAGAAACGTAGGAGATGTGCCACCAGGCAGTTAACTCCACGCGACTTAAGCAGTATCGACGAAGCCCCTCCTGACGGGGCTCCTATTTCTTTAGACATAAACTTGTAAATGGATAACATGAAGGGGTGACAGGATATTTAACATACATATAATAGACAGTATTACATTCTAATTTTATAGTTTGTTGCATCAATAGCTTTTCAAAAATATCTTAGTAGTACAGGTATTTATTTGAGATATTTTAGGTAGATCCCATTATAATCCATATCGGAAAAAGACATCGCTATAATGTCATGTCATGTCATGGTAAACGTTTTTAAGAAATAAGGTTTAATTTTTTTTAATCTGTTTCTATATTTTATTTTATCGATACTTCATATTTCGGAGATAAACTACTATTTACATACATCGATTACATCATGTCAATATCTAGTACCACGATTCCTATAAAGAACTACAGTGAGAATAATGATAATACTGCTACCTAAGTGATCTCAATAACATTTATACGAGTAAATAGCAATGGTAAAATTTAATGTTGAGTAGACAATAATTATTTTATCTTAAATTCAATCTCATGGTTTATGGGATTTTTTTTTCATGGTGTGTTCTTATTAATTACGTAATCTTGAGTTGATTAGAATGAGCATGTTTTGAAAATTTATGAGACTAATTATATTTTATTTAGTCTAATGTTTTTGATATGACAACATTTATATTTTCAATCTTCCATCCAAAATTGGTCAAATCAATGTATTGACCACTTTTAATACTAAACGACACATTTTTACTTTAAATCTAAGTGCGGTATCATACTATGAATAAGACGAATATGGGCAAAATCGGTTTTTTTTTCAAGTGCAGGACTAGTTTTATGAAAGGTGGCAAAATATCTTAAAGTACGCATTTTAACTTTAAAACGTGAATCTTCTTAAAACCTATTTACAACATCGATTTATAAAGCATGAATGCTTTCTAATAACGTGAATATTTTTTAATTAATAATGGTAACTTAGTTAAGATTACACTAGCAAGTAGAAATGTCATCAAAATAATGCGAAACTTATCGTAATCTAATACTATTAAGTACACAAATACAATACCTACTTAAATTAAACACTTACATTTTTGTAACGAAATAAAAATAAATAAATAAATGTATAATATAATAAATTTGATAAAGTACGACGAAACCAGTTTGTGGTACTTTTATCGTATTAAAAACAGAAGTGAAGAAAATATATTTACAAAATTTCAAAACTGGGGTATTCTGTAAGAGCAATGAATAATAAGAGATACGTGTCAGGGGCAAATACGATTGTAATTGATTTGAGTTCAATGATAAAAATGACGTTAACAATACTGTTCTTATTGCTATGAATAAAATGTAGTATAATACTATAAAGTTCTCCGTCAGCAACAGAGGGGGTCGTCTACAACTCGTAAACGAACCCTAACACATTTAATATTTATATAAATTAAAGTCTGTTAAAGCTTTTCAAAAGTCTTATGCTTCTTTTTATTTCTTTTAAATGCTGTATATATTTTCACTGTCCTCAGTTTCTTTTAATTGAGAGTTAAAAACGTGTTTATTCGAAACTGGGATATTCTTTCACTGGGCTAAGCTTACGTTTTGAAAACTTTTTTCTGCGCGCAAAGGTCTTCTTGTCCTTCACCGCAATTGCTGATTCTCAGTATTGAAAGCTCCGCGAAGCTTCAGCATCCTGACGTGTGATGTTGAAAGCCTCTGTTTTCAGGAAGTCAACAGTTTTGTAGGCATCTGTATCAACAGCTGACATTGAGTTACCGTGGGAGATCTCAACCTTCTTGCTGGGTTTGCTGGGTTCCGGGCCCTGAAATTAAAATAATAAATATTCGTTACTAAATCCTTGATATGAGTTAAATAAAATCAAAAAGTATTTTTAAATATAAATCAATAGACAGATGATAAAAAGCTTCAATTGTTCTTGAAAAAGCAATTGAGTACTTTGATTAAAATCTTTTTTTTTAATAGTTTTACTGCAATTACAGTACCTTAACTTGAGGAGGTTTTGTATCAGTTGGTAAATCCAAATCTAAATATTGGAGCACATCAGGTTTGTCGTCATTTTGTCCCAGTTTTAGACCACCCTGAAAATTTATAAAATCGATTTAATAATAGTCTACAAATACTTCACCAGCGGTCACTTAAGGTGCTTCTTCATCAGGAGTATTCAAACTCAAATTCTTTATTGCATTCATGTGTGCATAGGTGTTGCAGAAGTAAAGAAGTAATGTCACGTGTGATGTAACATTACAGATTCGACTTTGAGCATTACATTACAATACTACTACCCTGACTGACAGCATTCGCGTGTAATGTAAAGTATGCGGTCCGCCGGACACATTTAATTACAAGTGATGCGCCTTGATGTTAAAAGTTGTTTCAAGGTATTACACATTGTACCATTACATTACAATAATCGCATCTCCTCCGTAACTGATGTTATGCTCGAATTTTTAACGTTACATTACAGATGAATGCTTAACACGACAAGTACAACTTAACAAACTACTTAACAATACTATGACAAAATATTATGCAATTACAGTTAAAATCAAGACGAAACTGGCAATAAACATGCAATTAATTGCCAGAAAGCTGCATGGTTCTTTTGGCAAACTAACGCCATTTTTATTTTTCCATATCATTACTGATGGATGATTGAAGCGCCAAAAATACCATGTTAAGACGACACAATGCCAGCGGCGTTATAGCGGGTTATGCCGTACGTTTTGTTGGAATGATGCCGCCAGCATAGTGCGTAGTCTCGAAGAACACGTATTCTTGAAATTTTAACCGTAATATTAATGGATTATGTAACATTATTATTCGCAGTCCACTCTCAAATCATTAGTGGAGACTAGACACTGTATGAAAGGGGAACCTCTTTCAGACATTCCGTCTCTCGGTCATCAAGAGTAAGTTAAGTGATGAGGTCTTGTTTCGGTTGATTTTCGTAGTGACCAGCCGCGTGATCACAAGGGATTATTAATCAAAGAATCTTACCCATTCGTGCATTAGTAAATTAACTGCCACTAGGTAATTGTGGCCGACATATAAATATAGGGATACGTTAAAGTAAAAGTGACCAAAATTAAGAAATGACTACTACGGATACTTTTTTCAATTCCGACAGTTTATTTTTTATCTTTTCATTAGTTTAAACCATACTTTGAAAATTCATGTTAAAAATTTCATAAAAAATAAGTATGTAGTTTCTGTTTGGTTAAGTCACTTTTACTCTGACAGAGTCTCAGAACATTTATTTCATACATCAATCAACTGTAAGGGCGCTCGCTAAATTACATGAGCCCTAAAACTGGGCACAGACCATTTGTAGCGTTGTCTCTGTCGCATGAAGCACTAATGTTCTTTTATATATATAGTATAAAAGAACAGGGTTTTAAGACTCGACTACAGCCGAAACCGCTAAACGCAGTAACTTGAATTTTGGACAGCAGTTGCAGTCTACCATGTAGGGGGGCAATAAGACGGGATTTTGCGAAAATCCTCCCCTAAGGGGGTGAAAAGGGTTGAAAACGTTTGTATGAAAAATCTGAATCTCAGTAAGTTTTAAAAATGCTTTGATAAACTCAAAACTGGGCATAAATTATCTCTCAATCGAATAAAGGATGCATATTTATTTATAATAGGGACAGCGCGTAAATACCACAATTAATGTTACGTAGGTAGTGTGTGACAGAGATAACGCTCGATAAAGCTGAAATTAGCCGTTTGTCTCTTTCCAATGGATTACTAGCGGAGACGCCGTACACCATTGCAAGTTTTAGCGATCGCCCTTATACATAATAATGTACTACTGTATTCATTAAGAATAATCAAACATACAACATATAATATGCAATTTATACATTAATTAGAAACACATAAAATAATTACGACTTATCCGCCATGCGCATTTCTATTTTAATGGAATATATGAAATGTACCTACAACAACGAAATACACATAAATACATAATCATTCCTCTAAACAATGAATTCCAAATGAATTAAATGATCATATGTGTAATTTAGATAACGCAAATAAAAATAACTTGAGCCGCAACGATTTTAAGGTATGTCATGCTGTACATGGTTGTCAAAAAGTAATTTTAATTTCAAGGAGTGATTAAAAACATGAAATTCAAATTATTCGTATATCTGCTATTGTTGTTTGAAAGCATAAAATCTTTCATTTTTTTTATTAGTTCAAAACAAACCTGTCACATCCGTAACGGGCTATAACACGGCTATAATGGAAATAACATAAAAAAATACCTAAAGGCTCCTAAGAAAGTTTTTCCGTCTTTTATGGATTATGATTTACCCCTTTTAGCCAATTGAAGACTCTGACCAAGAGAATGTCTGTGTTCTGGCTTATGTATAAAACTATACGATATTACTAATAAAGGTTGATATTATACCTTTAGGCCGAGATAAATAGTCGTACCTAAGCAACAGCCTAGCCAAAGTCAGTGCTTAGCGACGTTCTAAGCATCCATTTCGTATAAATAGACCGTTCTTTAGTATTTACTTTCGATGAAAGCCAACCTAATACTGAGTACTTCGCTCAGCCATAGTATCGATTGTCGAGAACTTAGCACGCTTTAAGTATGGATTTGACATTAGTGTTTGTTATTTTCAAATATCAGTGATTTCCATGGTAACGTCATACGTCAGTGGCATTTTAAAATCATCATCTTCCTGCCCTTATCCCATTTTACTTGGGGACGGCGCAACACGTTTTTTTCTTCCATCCTCCCCTCTATCAGACGTCACAGTATCATTTACTCCTTTTTCTTCCATATCATTCCTTAGACGGTCCATCCATCTTTTCTTTGGCCTTTCATTTCCTCTCCATCCATCGACAGTCATACTGATCACTCTCTTAGTCACATGAGTGGCATTTTAAAGTGTGTTCAATAAATTCACATTTATTTGTAGACTGAAATACTTTTTATAATATTGTAATGGTTTTAAATAATGATTAATCTTAATTTTACTACTTGATAAATTCGGTTCAGTATAACATTAAATCTATGATAAAATAAAGCGAATTCGGTTTTTTACGAAATTAAAATTATCCAGTATATTGTGAAAGCTTCTGAAACATGGCAGTAAAGTATTACTTTCACTTGAACTATGACTTAGCCAGTATTATGTCAAGCAGTGCCCAAAGAAACGTTTATTTATCCCAAATCAGATACTTGGCTTCGCTTAGTCGAAGTATTACTTCAGTAATACTTTTGACGGATGCTTATCAACGACTATTTATCTAGGCCTCAGTGTCAGTAGCCCGTTACCGTGGGAACATTTCAAAACCCGCGGACGATGTCAATATTCATAATTTATATATTTATAAATTTCCTGCAATCAATCACTCTCAAAAACATCAGCAGTAAGTCAAACACGTTGTTTAATATACCATTTCACTAACTAACATATTGAAACGTAAAGAATACTAACTAACATTTATTATCTATCTAATTGTTTTTTATTTAGTTTACCGGGAAGTGTGGTGTTTCAGTTATTTCAGCATATATATGATTTGCCGGACTTAGTTGTGGTTCGTTTTCAATCTGCTCTCCCGACATTTGGGCCGTGGGCAAAGGCTCATTCGCATATAAATTTGCATGCGGTTGTTCATATAAATGTTCCGGTACGTGTTGAATTGGCACAGGAGGCAATGGGCGCTGACGTAGTGGTATTGGTGGGAGTGGTCGTTGATCGAAACTTCCCGAACGTTTAGGAAGGTTAAGTTCCGTAAGAGAAGACCTAAATATAGGTGGTAAACACCGCGACAGCCCGTTAAATCTGTCTCTAAGAGTCGGTGCCACCGCGTCCGGCGGTAAGCTCCGTCTGCGTTTAAGACAACCATGCCAAGTGACACAGCCTGTTTTTTGCACCGTATCTACTTCATATTTACGTTTATCGGCCTATTAACAAGTGAAGAAAAAAATGGTGTTAGTAATGTTAAACCGATTACATCTAAAATAGTATAATGTTAAATACCGATCTATTTACAAAAACAATATCCTTTTATTGTAAATATATCGCTATTCCTTGAATTATTTACAATACAACTAGTGAAGTTATAAAAAGGAAACTTAGTGAACGATTATAAAGTATAACTTCGGACTATAATTTATTATTGTGAACTTAGCATTATTTACAAGAGATGATAAAGCAGAAATGACCCGAAACGATCGATTTTGGTTTCATCAATCTTAACCTTTATAAGACAGCTTCACTTAGCAAAAACTAAATCTACTTTATTAACACAATTTCATAAAAAAATGCAGATATGATTTTAACATTGTTAATACTCACAAATGAGTGTTTAGTCCACAAAGTCGCGACCCATATTATGTTTAGTTAATAAACTACATGTTTATATACATTTGAGGAATACTTAAAAGATCTTAAGTCGTGTACGCACGAACGAACAAAATATAGTGAACATCAACATGGAACATTTGGTTCGCATGTATGGTAGTAAAAGAGGAAAGCTCATGTACACATCTTATGAAATTCCTCCGTACACTGTCGGCACAGAACAGCCAAATTGGATCGCAATGAACATTTTTGACAAACAATTTTTTAATGTACGTGCGAATAAGCGCGCCATGTTCGTGTTCACCAAGTTTTTGTTCTTTCATTATTATTTCTCAAAGGTTACATTTAATTAATCAGTATCCAAGACGCTCGTTCTTTGCTTGAATAAGTCTAACCATCGAATTTAATTTTTCATTATTAACCAAACAGTCCGCTGTTTTATGCGGTTCAATTAAAAAGGAGAGTGTCAATCATCTCTTTCTGTCAACTGTAATTTGAAAATAACGTTTATTTATAATATACTAAGGCCCACTTGCACCACACATCACTAAACGGGTTTAGCGCTAAAGTGCCTTAGAATATCACTGTATCCCTGTCAAATTGTTTGAAGTTGACAGAGACAGAACGATGTTTTAAATCAGTTTAGCGCTAAACCTGTTTAGTGATTGTGGTGCAAGTGGGCCTTAAAACTAACTTAGTAAAATAATCTGGAAATTAATCTTTAATAAATACATTATTAAAGATTATCTTATCAAAGTCATTTTCGTATGATAATTGTTTATTTGAAACCCTGCATGTGTTAGTAAGGGATGCATGACATGACACAACTCTCCTTCATAGTTGAACTGCATAGTATGTATCTTTGTGTTTAAACTCCTATAACATCTTCTGTTTCCTTCAGTTGCTCCAGCATGTTCTAAAAACAAACTTACATACCTGCGTCATTACCGAATTAATATGGCCGATGCTAAGACTGCCTTGGCGAGGCTTTAAATTCCTATCCACGGCTGGCGGCAGAGTTGGCAAGTTGCAGTACTGCATGGACTGTGGACAAATACAACTAATTTTATAATGTGTAAATGAGTTTGTTTGTCACATTTTCACTCCTAAATCTCTAAACCGATATAGATGAATTGAAAATTGGTAAGAGATATGTAATTACGATTGCGACCCTTGTTTTGTTGTTGAAATTCATGAAATGAGTACTCCCGGTGGACTGGAAGGGACTGTCTTGTCTTGACTGAATAAAAACTACCTACCACCATGTTCCGTCCGTTTGTTTTTGCGTTCCAACGCCGCGGTAACCAGTTAAAGATATTCCCGTGACCGTGGCCCGACGAGCTTCTTAATAAGCTGTCGGCTAACTACCGATTAAGCAGCTCGTGGAACACAAAGCGCCGACGTCTTGGGTCTAGTCTTTGATCGAACGATGAGTTGCGTGTGAGTGAGCAGGTTGTACGTTTCTTTAACGAGACAAAAAAACCAATAGATAGTCCCTTTATCGCCCGCGAACGGTGCGAATTTTGCCTTGCAAAATCTTTTAAAAAATTTCCTTCGAAAATTTTGTAAGTTTTCGATTAAAGAACCAGTCCGCATTGCATATTTTTTGTTTTCTATATCACCCTTCTCAATGCAAAACTAAATATCAGTTAAAAGAAGTCAGTTCCTTTTCAAGGATGAAAAAGAACTCGCTAAGCAAGTTGAAATTACAATGATTTATTGTATCAACTTACATATTCACGCCTTCAACAAAAGTGGTATAATCTTCGACCATGGACCATGCCCGGGTCGACGGCGCGTTGTGTTCCACGCGCGCCTCAAGGAGTGTCAGCATAGTGACGGGGCCTGTAGAGGGCCAAAGCCTGCTGGGATCGCGGGACTCACAAATTACCGTAACCCCGGTACGTAAAGGGCTATTGAAGGACACCGTGGATTTAGTCAGTACAAGTCTGACAGTCCCTCCCGCCCTGCCCTAGGTGGGAGGACTCATTTGATGACTTTACCACGAAAAAAAAAAGTGGTATAATCTTAGTTAGTCATTTCATAAAACGTTGCCCCACATCAGGAATTTATACTGATACACGAACAAACAGACTCGTAGCAACTATTTGTAGGTTATATATGCTCCGTGCGGGATCGAATCCGCGACACGAAGCCCAGCAATCGATCGCTGATCCACTGGGCTAACCGCGCAGTTTAATCTTTATTTGATGTCTCATTTCTTGATGAGACCCCCATTAGTGATTCAAAATTGGTTTGTTGTGTTCATACCGCATGACTGGGCGAAAACTCCTCATCTTCTTCAGGGCAACGCACTACGGGGAGCAGCAGCGATCGTGGTGACGAGGGTGCGCCCTGAGACATGCGTCGAGGGACTCTTAGTCGCTGCTGTTGTGAATGCTGAGCCTGAAAATATATTACAATCACAATTCTATTACAATGTTCTTTATCAGGCATATTTTTTTACTAGTTTTATATGTAGGGACTAGTAACTGGTGTAAAAAAAAGTTGAAAAACTGTCCGGGTAAACAGCTAATTGATGGTAAATATAAGTACTCTCAAATGTTAAAAATAAAATTACCAATACAAAAAAAAATTACGCCCACTTAATTCAGTATGTCGTAACGAAATTAACAAATATTGGCACCGTGCGCGATTTTAGCGCCACCTAGCGTTCGCAACGTTGACGGCTTTGACCGTTCTAATTGAAATCAGATTTTTTACAATCACTTGGTTTTGGATTCCATGGCAATCCATCGGCACTAAACAAAATTAAATAAACATAGGCAAAATGTATTGTATGTATATTCTATAACAAAAACATTAAATACAGGATTTAAATGAGGATAATATGATGTTATTTACTTTCTTCTCTTCACGACAGCTAACCATTTCCTGCATTGTTCATGAATGTTCATCTTTCCAAGAACAGTTTGGAAATCAGTAAAACTTAAAATTACTATTTCTGCTAGTATTTTTGCAGTTTACAACACAACTCCTGGTACCAATTTTTTTTTGGCAATAGAATGCTATGACCTAAAAAAATAATACGTATAGACTAGCTTCTGGCCGCGTTTTCACCCGCGTTATGTTATGCGTCAAAATTAAATGCTTGTAATGATAAACATATTTATTTGGGTAAGGATTAATATTATGTTTATAAAAATACCTTCGTACGTATTATTTTAAAACCATTTGATTTCCATAAAAAAGGTTTTGGTGAGTTAACCTTAAAAGATAGACATAATGCCGTCGCGGACTTTTTTTTGAACTTTTCATTAGAGACAATTCCGTCGTAAAAAAATATGGCGTAATATAAAACTACACGGTTTATAAAACGCAGCGCACGCAACAGAAGCTCTAAATAAAATTATCCCGATTTTGCAACACTTTTCGTTGCTGCTCTGATCCTATTGGTCATAGCGTGATGTTATATTTGTGCATATAGCCTTCCTCGATAAATGGACTATCCAACACAAAAATATGTTTTCAATTCGAACCAGTAGCTCCTGAGATTAGCGCGTTTTTGACAGTTGATAAAACTGAATGTACTCTCAGCCAAAGCTGCCAGCATTTCTACTTTTTGACACTATGAGCGCTGCAATCGATTCTGATACCCCCACCTAGCACTTCGCACCCAGTGAATACACTCTTACATCTTTCATTCACTCATGCACTTGCACATGCATTTTCATGCACTCTAACATCTTCATTAATCTATAGCAGAAATTACGTGATGAGTTTTCTAACTCTTTCTTTTTTGTGAATCTCCACAACAGATGAATGTATGACATATGCGCACCATCTATCATTTAATCCTCGTCTACATTCAATGATCGATTGACCACTTTTCTTTTTTTTCGTTATCAATGACAACACAAAGCTTTTTATGCCTGAAGGATCATACAGAGGCAAAGAGAATTAAAACCACTTGAGAGCTCATAGAGCGATTTCGCCTAGGCACACGATTCACCAGTGCGGGCCGGGGACCGGGGGATTGCGTCTTCCCCCGTTCCTCGGCCCGCGGTAGTTGTGATTGGTTGATGCAACAATGTCAGTAAGAATAGTGATAACAAGTAAATCCAGCAACAATAATATCGATATCGATAAAATCGATGGCAATTAAGTCTTCTTTTGCTTTTTTCAATGTTGATTTGTATGTAGAGAAGTAAATGAAGATTAAACGAAAATAATAATAAACTAAACAAACGGCGTCGGTCCTTTAAAGCTTCAAAGCAATCAGGGGCCGTTCAAGTATTACGTAAGCACTATGGGGGGGTGGGGGGGTCTTTGCTTTGCTTATTTTGGATGACATGGGGGGTAGGGGAGTCTAGATGATGATTACGTCATCGGTAGTTATTTACTTTTTTACACGAATGTTGTCCTCACATTGTCTTTGGTTGAAAACGAAACGCATTTTTGGGGATTCTCGCAAATAATGCATATGTAAATAATACATAAATTGAAAAATGTTTACGTAAGCATGGGAGGAGGGGGTAAGTGCTTTGCTTACTTTTGCTGACAAGGGGGACGGGGGGGTAAATAATTGTAATAAATCTGCTTACGTAATACTTGAACGCCCCCTCAGCTGTGAAATGCCTTGAACAAATGACGCTATAATATTTTGGAAACCAATTTTCCCTGTTAGTGGCATTAATCCACTTTTCTTTAACTTCCGGAATATTTGGAAATCTAAAATGTAAACGTAAAAAACAACATTATTTTTTATTTACCATTAGAAATTATCGATTAAATAATTTATCAACAATGTTTTAAGTTGTCACATCACTTCAGCACACAGTACAAAGTACTTATGGATAGAAAGAGATAGACTTATCTAATATTCTAGTGAAAGTAAAGGACTTTTCAAAAGACATCAACGCGGTATCCCAAAAGACATCAACGCGTAATCCTTTTTTCGTAACCAACCAGTTTAGCTTGAGCCCTCTTATTACCAATAATGTAAATAAATATAAACATATTTTACTTACCGATGAAAACTTATACCATCTTTTTTATAACTAGATGTTTTAGATGATTTCCCGCACCATTTAATTGCACAGGTACTCATTTTTGCTTCAGTTTTATTCGATAAATGTTTTTTTAGGTTCCAAAAGTAAGGAATGTGCACAGATCCAACAACTGGTCAGTACTAAAACATTCATTCGTATCGGGATCTCATATAAGTGCTATTCCATTGATGTGTCGTGAGCCTGAGTCGCCCGTATGAGCGGTCAAGTGGTTATATTGTCATTGTACAGAGGTGTACCTACGAGTAATAAGTACCTTCACATTTTGGTTACAAATCATTTTAGCACTATCCATACTCTTTGGCTGCTATTAACGACCAGGTGGCCTACCATGACGTCTTGAAGCCAGAGTAGTTCCAGTGTGGGAAAGAGACAAAGCTATCCCAAGGAGCACGACAAAGCAATGTATAAAAGCTGTATTTTAGTTTATTTTTATCTTAAAGGCTGTATAGTGAGGCTGTACAAGGGCTGTATAAGCGCTTATACAGCCCTTATAAGTAAAAATTGGGCCCATTTTGGAAGCCGCGGACATAAGTTGGTTCACGTATACAGAATGCAGTAAAACCTGTAAAATAAGTTATGTTTCAAAGTATTGTTTCGATGACACCCACATTATCATAAAATTCTCCTGGTTCTTGAATCTTCGGCCCTTGGAATGGATCCTTCTGTGGTGGTTCCCTGCTACGACCAGCGAAAGTTTTCGGGGGACGCGGTGGAACGGGTGGTCCTGAAAAAAGAGGTATTGATTTTTTTTTATTAAATTCTCTAAATCATTTATAAGATATTGGAAAGAACAATCTTTGACATAATCAGCCACATACCGTCTTCGGAACCATTTTGATTCGGAGCAACAGACAATTTTGTGAAAGATTTCGTCACGGCCCAGTCTGCTAAAAGAAAAATAACATGTCATTACACCATTATCATCGAAATGAAATTGCACTATTTATTTTATCGAACCCTAGATACTGAAAGGTTGTTCAATCATTATAATTCCCATGTTGAATGGCAGATAAAATTAACCAAAGAAAACAATAACGTCATTTGTATCAAACGTTGAAACGCTCATGATGTATTATCACCCGACAATTTTTCTCCTAATAACTAATTAATTAATTCTAATAATAAGCTTTTTTTATCAGAACAAGGTACAAGAACAAAGTTGTAATTTGGCCTAAGTATTGATCCAACTTTCAAAAGCCGGGTGTGGTGTTTAAAACTTTAACTCTTACGTAAATTCTGGTGACTAGCGTGGAGTGAGCCGTCATCTTCCTCGCTGCAGTTGGAGTCGTTCTCAGAGAGTTCCGAGTTGATCCGAATGTGAGGCTGGCTGGTGTACAGCTGTCCATCATTCCTAGCATGATTCGCTATAGATTTGGGCTCGAACGAAAAATGTCTTTGGTCGTCCTGCAACAAGGGATCCTTTTAGACCAGTGATCTATAGACCATTGACTTCTAAGTTTGTTGGTTAACATGAATTCAGAATATTAATAGGTTGATCCCCTGTGGCCTTGCCCCACACGTTAGTATAAATGAGTAACTATATAAACAATATATATAATAACGTAAGTAACTATATAACATATATAATCTTCACACAGTTTCCTGATAAGGCAGTCTCGAGTCCCGCGACCCCGGTTCTGTTAAGCCCTCTATGATGGCCCCGTCAGATCGCTGACAGCTCCTAGAAGCGCACGTGGAACGCAACGCGCCGTCGACCCAGGACCCATAGTCTATGATCTGACGGTGAGATACCCATAACTCGCCGTCCGAATGCCCGCACCTACGTTGGCCGGATAATATCTAGCGAGAGCAGCGCTGCACGAGGCGGATGGATGGTTAAAGGAAACAAAACGCCGCTCGGGCGCCCGAGCAAAAATATCTACCTTAGATCTAACGTAAAAATAAACCCAAATCATTAGAAATATTTATCGGATAATAATCCATGCTGTATGATAGCGTTAAAATCGCAATGAATATTGGTGTATTGTTAAAACATTAAGAATGTAAGCGTTATGCAACTGCCCCGCTGCAAAAGAGATCGTAGAATTTCAAACAACGCAAATTAATCCAAGAAAATACCTCCAGGAATTTTTCAGCTATTTTGCCTGGCTACCAGCGACCAGTCAAGGTCGTCTTCAAATAGTCAAGGTCGACTTCTGAAAAATGTTACTGGCAGCGCTTTTCCGAGAAAATTGTTTTTCATTTCAGGGTTCCGTCGGGTACGTCCAAATAAAAAAACCCTTATAGAATCACTCGTGAGTCCGTATGTACGCCGTACATAGTCAATTTTCTCTAAATCTACTAGACCGATTAAGTACAAAGGGTTTGAAGATTTTTGTACATAGAGTTGGCTAACGGTCGCCTACCATTTTGATCTTTGCACTTGGCCAGTTTATTCACACAAATATGGCGAGTTCGTTGAAACTGTGCATACAGTATTTCATGAAACTAAAAGTAGATTTAAAAATCTGGCAGGTCAAGGCCGTGAAAACTGTGACACGAGATGACCGCGTATACAAAAACGATTTAAATTACAACTTACCCAAGGGTGTCACGCGACCGGTGTTTAAAAAAAAGGGTGTCTAAACACCGGTCGCGTGACTTATGATTTACCGTGACCCCGGTACGTAAAGGGCTATTGAAAGAAACTGTGGATTTTAGTCAGTACGAGTCTGACAGTCCCTCCCGCTCTGCCCTGGGTGGGAGGATTACTCTTATTTGATGATTTTACCACATTAAAAAGTAAAGGGTGTGTAACACCGGAGCCGCCGCCGCCACCGGCCGCGCCGTTTCGAAATTGCGACTACGGTGTGTAACTAGCTTTACTAACTTAATCTTAGCCCAAAAATAGCTAAGCTGCATTCTAAAATAAACCTTTTATTAAGGTCCATAATTATGCAAAAGCGATGATGACTGCTAGTTGAAATATATCTAAAAATATATTAATACCACACATTCGACAATTATGACCTAACATTTCTTCACTCTAGTTATTCCAATCGAGCACTAACAAGTGCCTTCAGATGCCTCACAACCTTGATCGAAATAAGTAATATCCTGTCCTGTATGCCGCAACACGGTAGGTCTCTCGCAGTAAATCATATTTTATTTTCTCAAACTGCAGATTGTAGATAGACTGATAATAAAATAACATTTCCTCTACTTCGCTGGCTTTTCACCCAGTGCTTTCTTTTACGGATATTAAGGTTGCAATAGCAATCATATATGGAAAAAGGACCAGACAATCGATATAAGCATTGTTCTAGTCGTAATAACCATGTCGAAGGCTTACGTCACCTAGTTTCCCTTCCAATATCTTGTCATGTTTGCCTTTACAATTAAAAAAATTAAATGCCTTATTCAAAAAAACATTTTGATTATAAGTAATGTGCACAATTTTTTTTTAAATGTACAGCTTTCATGCTAAATATAAAACAGTTTATCAACTATTTTTGTAACAAATGTTTTCAAAAAGTTTAAAGCTTTTTAAAAACGTTGTTGAAACTGCAGAATAACATTTGCTGCTACAAGATAATTAAGTTTTCATTTAATCGGATGAAAGTGAGTACGTGGGTTTTTGCATGAAACATTTTACATTAATACGTATTTTTAGTTCAAGTTCATTTTAAATTCCATGTAACATGTTTATAAAAAACTGCGTCGAAATAAAACATAGTTTTACCGTCGGGCGATGCCTAACACACCTGTGTCTGGTTGACCCGAACACGTGTGTACCACGCTTAACATCTCCACGCCTGTGCCTTTTTTTAGTGTGGTAAAATCATCAAATGAGTCCTCCCACCTAGGGCAGGGCAGGACGGACTGCCAGACTTATACTGACTAAAATCCACGATGTCCTTCAATAGTCGTGAGACGGGACCCCGGCAGGCTTTGGCCCTCTCTAGAGGGGCCCCGTCATCATGTTCAAATATTGGTTTTCTTCATGAAGGTGTAACCAATAAATTAACATAAAATTTGGGCCAGATTTCATTATAGTAATACCATATTATGGTCGCTTTATTAGGTTGATTAAGGGACTGACTTTATTGTAATACTTAGATTTTTTCTATGTGATTAATAAAACAAATGTTGTGTTCATTCACTGGTTCTATTTAGTTCATTTACTAGAAATGTTCGTTCATTCACTGGGGTTTTAGGGTCTTTTTCATTTTATTGCTAAATATTTAGTTATTTCTTAGGAAACTTTCTTAGGAAAGTATACAGATTATTTCGTAAAAAAAGTCCTCACACCAAAATATAGTTTTGAACCGTATCGTACATAAGCACAACACTTTAATATTTTTTTGAAGTTGGAAGAACGCTTAAGTGTTTATTCGTTGAAGCACTTATTCTATTTTGGAAGCATTAACGTTTGTTTACAAAACAAGTCTTACGAAAAGATCGCTAAAAAGAATTTGAAACTTAAGTAGTGTGAATAATAAGTAAATGGTTTGTTTTTGCATGAATGTTTAATAGTTATTTATGCAACTGTTGTATAATCAGGGGTATTAAAACACGAATGTGGGTTTATCACACGAGGCGTAGCCGAGTGTGATAATAGTATCACATGAGTGTTTTAATACCTAATTATAACAGTTGCATACAAGACTTTATCTACAATCATGATGTGAATCCTCTATAAAAGATTTTCATACCATAGGGTGTTGTACAGAACTATGTAAATTCAAGATGGCGGGAAATAACACGATAAGATGAGAATCCGAAATTACGAATTAGTCTACAATTTATTGTTCTTTTTTCAAAATTTTAGCGATCTGGTACTAAAAATGTCATTGCATGAGAATGTTCTTTTTTTGAAATTCATTATAACACGCGTTTGGATGATATAATGATCATTATAGCATTGAGTGTTTTAATGTTGGCAATAAGCTAATTGTTATAGGTTCTTTTATAGAGGATTAATAGCATGATAGTAGATAAATTTACTTTCAAAATATATAAACAAAACACATAACCTCATTAAGGTTATGTGTTTTGTTTATGTCTTGTTTATGTTTTCTTAAATCGATTGTAATAATGTCTGTGTTCGAAGATAAAAGCAGTAAATATTCGAAATTTTCGTTTAATGATTCGAGCTAGAATAACCCGGAAATATGATAAATCATCTTATAAAACAAGCGGATCGTGTGAAATATACCATAATAGACACCCAGGCGTTTCTTCCTTCCCTATCCGACACATGTACCTCCAGAAACTTCCGTGTCCGGTGAGGACCTGCGTCAGGCGGTAGGTCAGGACGCCGTGACGCCTATGCAGCCACTCTTCAGAGAGGGGTCTTATTGTATGGTATTGTATTGTATAACGGGCTGGTATCCGCAACTTCGCGTCATATGCGCATGACGCAGGTCCCCACCGGACACGGAAGTTTCGGGAGGTACCTGTGACTGATAAGGAGGGAAACGACTGGGTGTCACCACTGCGAGGATCGTCCGGAGGACATGGTGGAGCATACGGTGCAGGACTGCCCCGCTTGGGCAGAGCACCGCCGTGTCCTCACGACGGCGATAGGCGGAGTCCTCTCGCGCCCGGCTTTGGTCGAGGCCATGCTGCGGGGCGAGACGGAGTGGGAAGCGGTCGCCTGCTGTTCTGCAAAGCAGTCATGCTCGCGAAGGAGGAGGCGTGCCGCGTGAGGGAGAGGACAACGTCCTCCCTCCAGCCCAGCCGCAGTGGTAGACGCCCACGGCGACAGACGTCGCTAGACGATCTCCGGCCACCGTAGTAGTAATGGACGACTCGTTGTCCGACCATGCACCATGCCCGGGTCGACGGCGCGTTGTGTTCCACGCGCGCCTCAAGCATAGTGACGGGGCCTGTAGAGGGCCAAAGCCTGCCAGGGTCGCGGGACTCACAAATTACCGTTACCCCGGTACGTAAAGGGCTATTGAGGGACAACGTGGATTTTAGTCAGTACAAGTCTGACAGTCCCTACCGCCCTGCGGGTGGGAGGACTCATTAGATTTTACCACGCTAAAAAAGAAAAAGTTCCACGCCTGGGTCTTTGCAGCAAGAAAACTAGATACTGACTGGACAGACTGACAGACTGGATAGATTGGCATCGTCACATTCAAAGACAGCCTCCAAGGACAGGTTCAAACGCTCAACAATGGCCTCCCGGAAAGACCGGAACTGAAACCCATTAAATCCGTGTATCGGACTTTGAATCTTGTATCAATCGTGCTGTCACCTGCGTTACCACCATGTTCCGTATTTTCGCAGGTCATTAATGTGCACCCCTGAGGATCTCTGGCATCAATAACTAACTGACCGGACGAGCAGCCATCGATAACCGCTCGGATGGATCGATGTCTTAGGGTAATTCAGTCACACAGACTGACTACTAATACTAGTCAAACCGAAAGAAGGAAATTTATCAACAAGGCCCTCTTGCCAGACCCTGACGAAAGCCTTCGAGAAGTTTAGAGAAACATCAACAGCTTTCCCGTGCCTCTTAAAAGCCTCTCTCTAGATGAAACGGCGCGGGCGTATCTTGGCGTAGTTTCAGGCCTAAACCGATGTGTAAAGATTAAGTAATCCGCTCAAGACTGCAATTAAAGATATCTAGAACTTAGCAATGTGCATTAATAGATGAGAACTAATATACCCTCTATAGGTAACCTAAAGATGTAGAAAAGTCCCCAAACTACCCAGGTCTCGATCAGAAAACCCAACTACCCAGTTCCACGAAGGAACGAATCGATAACTTTACATAGTAGTCAAATATTCACACCATTTTAAGTAACCGTTCATATTCATACGACTTTCAGTCACCTTCGTAAAAAATGTGAAACGTAAATAATAAACCTTATCCCAATGCTATAGAATTTTGTTTGGAAATGGAGACAAGTTTTACTACATTCAGATTTCATATTGACGTAGATATCTAATTCACTTATTTCCATCGTATTTCAAGTTGCAAGGTACAGTACTGTAAAGGTTTTACACATAAGTGAACAAACCGAAATACTTCTTGTAAGCACTGGCTGAATCAAGCCGCCCAAATGATTTTTGAAATATTAAAAATAAGTCCTTGAATGGGATATTTTATTGCATAATAAAATTGAAAATCTGTTAGTCCTTCAGTTAGAATATTGAAAAATAATATACACGTATTGTTTGTTTTTTTGAATCAATGAATATTGACAAAGATAAAACGCTTCCAAATTCGGGAGTGGGGGCTTGCGACGTCATAACGCTTGTAAAATTGTAAAACATATGTGATTGTAATTTGCCAAACATTTACTATTAGTTCGTCTACACAGTTCTAACGCAAACTCCGTACTTTCGTATTGAATTTCTGATTTTGATCATCTACTCTGCTGTTGACTGTACCAAACAGACTATGTATAATTAGCATAGCTGCAATTTCGATATCAGAAGGTAATTTTTAGTTAGAGGTAAATCCTGAACAATTCAACATAATTTGGTACTGCTATTCATGGCCTTCAGCATTCATGTGATGCAGCAGCCTTGTCCACTGCCTGGCTCCACAACGTAAACACGCGCCTTCGAAAGTAATCCAACAAAGTAATCCATCAAACATCGACAGATCGCCGATAAAGTACCTATGAAACTTTATGCATTGTTGAAAAATAAAATGGACTGTAATTCTCATAACTCCCACACACTGAAATATTGAATTTAAGAGCTACAAATTTTAAAAGCTGAAAATTCATTTCCATGTACACATATAGGCATTCTTGACCTTTATCACAAATTCGAAATAAATAGGAAAATTGCAGAATTCATTTTATTCGTGTTATTGAAAATTCAAATAAGGGAGAAGAGTAATATGTAAATATCGTGCAATACAATGCAGATACATTTCAAGGTCCTGAGATACAAATAGGGAAGATGCAGCCTCTCAACTGATAAACGAGGTTGACGATATTGTACTGGAGCACAAATAGCGCGGCCAATATGTACCTCGATTTATTTCCCGATACATTTTAAGCGGTTGACTCGATGGGACTAACTTCGGCCATCCTTAAGAGTAAATAAACCATATGAGATAAATTAAAAACATAGAGGTTGTGACTTACCGGAGCTCGAACACCGGTGATACATTCCGATATGGGAATGTACGGGCCGGTGCCATCAACGGACTCAAAGTTGTCCATATTGAGTGCTGCCATGGTCGATAAGTTGTTTTGATGTGCATCTATAAGATAAATAATATTATGTCATAATCAGTCCTAAGCGAATTACAAGTATGAATTGCACTTTCATTGTATTTCACTTAAAATTAGTACCCGAACAATTCTAAATTTTGAATTGAGTCGCAATGCATTTCATATTATTATGTGTACACTCCACACGCAAACGCTGGGAACTCGCAGCAGTGTTAGTTTCCAACCACAGGCGCATTCGCTTTATTCAGTTTATAGGAAAAATAACTACGACTCAAATAAAAGTAGTGATTTTTCGCAAAATAAGTGCTTTGTAATTGACAAGTAATTGTCCATGTTTTGATGGTTAACGAAGACCGAATTATAGAATATATTAATAATTTTTTTAGGAAGTAGTTCTTTAGGCTTCGTGGGCACGTTTAAAAGCATTTAAATCCACCAACAACTACTAATTGGCTATTTGACAGTAGCTATAAATTACAAATATAATTAGTCCGTCATTTAGAGTTTAAAAAATAACGGACACGTACTTTTTCTTTTGTAAAATCAATGGATATTCACCAAAATACAACGCATCAAAACTCGAGAGTGGGGGCTCGTGACGTCAGAGTTCAATAGAAATTGTACAAAATTGTGACAGCAAAATTCATAGAAATGTTTCACAAACTTATTTTCCGCGGGGGTGAACCCACAGGTGCAAAAGTTGTCGCAGAAACAACATTAAGTAATAGGTTTGACCTAAGCGCAAAATAGGCTTTTTCTTGTAAAGGGGGCAAAGCAAAGTGACAATAAAACAAAGAGTAAGCAATAATAAATATGCTGTTACGAACCTATATTGAGGCTTTTAACAAAAGTAAATGACTGAAACCGTTCGCAAAAAAAGCTTTAAGGTATTTTTCTGAATCCCTGCAGTGAGATCTTAACGCATAGGTCTCGTTCAAGGACACGCCACGCGTTGGCCGGCGAGTCAGGCGGCGCGTCGGGCGGCGCATCAGGCGCGTTTCGTGAAGAAGTCCGCCGGAAAAACAAACACATACGGCGATGTTATAGCGTTCAATGAGAATCGGATACAATTGAAACATAACCCGCGCCGCATGTCTTTGAGCGAGACCTAAGATTATGCTGATGGACGGTAGAAAGCAAAGTACTTTTTTTAGAAAACGCACAGAATATCATTACAAATAAAACCATATTTATGCATATGAAGCACAGCGAAAAGATCGCAGACGAAAATGAAATAAGCACAAACTGAAAAATTTTATACAATCAAGAATATAAACTTGTGCAAAAACAGATTGTACCAAACAATGTGTTTTTGCACAAGTGTGTGTTTCTAACATTCCAGATTAAAGGCTAACGCAACAGCAATACAAGAATCAAGATAATCTATGGTTAGTATTTTTACGTATTATATATAAAGCTCAAGAGTTTTGGTTTGAGGTTGAACTTAATCGTTGAACGTTTTTTAATTCGTACCAGTAGTTTCTAAAAGTTATGACTAGAATTGAAATAAAAAATGTGTTGGATAGTCCGTTTATTGAGGAAGGCTGTATAAAATCACTCTAGGACCAATAGGAGCCAAGCAGCGGGTGAAACCTAACTAGTCAGGCATATTTGCAGTAGGCAATAAAAGTCGACTAGTCGTGGGGTGATCGCCTGTCTCTCTCACATTTTTCTACCCGTTTTTATTTCCAGGTAAATTGAACTTTAAAAATATCATCATCATCATCATCTCAGCCATAGGACGTCCACTGCTGAACATAGGCCTCCCCTTTAGATCTCCATTTAAAAATATAGTCGACACAAAATAAATAATGTTACCACTGCTTCACATTAAGTTCAACTTGATGAAAAATTTTACCAAAGCTTTAGATAAGTCCAAGTCTGTATTTCAATGACTCGGTTAAATTAAATGAAGGAACATTTGTGGGTCCTCAAATCAGGAGAATATTGAACAATACAATATTTGAGACCCATTTAATTGAGGCAGAAAAGCAGCAACCTCTTTCAGAAAAGTCGTTAACAAATTTTTAGGCTTTAAATGATTAATACAAAGAGATTGCTGAAAATCTATTGCAAAATTATGAGCGTATGGGTGTTAATATGTAATTAAAATTCATTTTTTGTTTTCCCATTTGGATTTTGGATTTTTAGAAAAAGTTGGTAGTGTAAATTATGACTATGGTGAGTGATTTCACAAAGATTTAAAATCATATCAGCAAAAATATCTATGTTTCTGGGATCAAAATATGCTAGGTGATTATTGTTGGTCGGTTGTGAGAGATATAGATGAAAATATGTAAAAAAAGAAGCATAAATTACCCATTTACCCATTTAATAACTGTCTATTGATTATTTAGATGGTTTTTTGTAAAAAAAATCTTATTTAATATTTCATAAACCTGACGTGCTAGATTTTTATAAATATTTTTTCCGAAATGTGAATACCTACCTAAAGTAACGTAACCGTATATATTTCATTTCAAGGACAAAAATCGTGTAAACTAGTGTTATTTTTGAGTACTAATATTACAAATTCGAATGCGATTCACAGATTAGATAATAAGGCTGATTGTATGAAATACGAGTAGGTATTAACAATAAAGATTATAATTTCATACCAATCACCCCAGCGGAGTAAACAACGCTTTTTGCCGACAAGTCATGGATTGTTGGTTGACGGCAAATATAGTCGACTAGTCGGCTTTACTGTCTAACGGCCACATTAAGTACCTAGATAGGTAGGTTTCACATCATAAAGTATTATTAACATACCATGAACGTTTTGCCTAACTGTAGGACTAGTGTCTGGCTCTTCGGTGGCGCGCAGCCCGCACACCCGGCAAATAGCGTCAACCCATTTCTCCATTTCAGCTTCACAGTCTGCCTCCAGGTGATAAGTTCTACGTTGAGTTTGAATTGTGAAGACAGAGCCACGGATGTTCGGCTTTAGAGGCGCCTGACCATGGCGCTCCATATGAAGTCCAGCATCCACCTACAAAAATGTCAAAACCATTGAACCACTCTTTCTAAACAGCTTAAAATATATTTTTTTGTCCAACATTACGATTTTTTCCGGAGTCGCGGGTCTGTCTCATCAGATAACTGTGATCCTAGAACGTAAAGGGCTATTGAAAGATCACCTTGGATTTCAGTCAGTACAAGAAGTCTGACAGTACCTCCCGTCCCGTCACGGGTGGGAGGACTCATTTGATGGTTTTACCACGATATAAAAAAACCACTACGAATTTCTCCTGTATCGTATCGTTCCGTACCTTTAATAATATGGAGACATAACTGTTCCCCACTTTTCCATCGCATTTTCATGATTCGGTAATGCATTGCTTCATTTTATTCGCAATATTTATTTACAGAGAGCGTAAAATATTTAATAGATGTTATTGAATTGTCGAAATTAATAACACTTAATTAGAAATGCGAATGTGATACGCAATGGCCAGCTATTGATAACATCATTTAGAAGTGTAAGAGTTCGGAAAACTAATCGTGTATAATGAATTTTGTATGCTAAAATGTGCGTCAGTGCAGTTCTGTATTAAATTGATTCTTACAAAAAAAAATCTCGTTACTTTTCCTCATTCGATAATGAAAAACGAATAGTGATTAGCGATCTACCATATTAATAATCCTATCAATTCTTGTAATTCATTGTGTGACGACTTGTGTGTTTTTTTTTGTGATCGATGCAATATAAGTACTTGCCATTTGGTCCCATAAATATGTTATTCAGGTTGGTTCAGTAGTTTTTGTTTTATGAGCTTTTTTGCTTATTGTTTACTTTGACGATGTTATTAACGTTTCTACGGATTACAAAATTGTAGTGTGAAATAACACGAAATTGCGTTTAAAATATGAACTAAAAAGGGTACAAAAAACAAAAAATTAAAATTAAAACAAACTTCAAAAATTGACGATTACCAAAAGTGTAGGTGGCCAAAACGACTTCCGAAAGAAAAGTAATTTTACACATTTTTTGGTATTTTTGAAGACCTTCCAAATAATATGACAAATGACAGAAATACACACATACAATCATATAATCTTACAAATCGGACAGAAAGATTTTTTGTTGCCTTTTCAAGTCCAAACCACTGAACCAATCATCTAAAATTTTCCACATTTCATCGCAAAAAAAAGCACTGTTCCCGAAAAAAACAAGAATAACGTGGATATGACAACAGATGGCGCCACATGTACGATCCGAATTGCTAGTGGTCATCTTCCTTCTCTTATTCCGCGGGAAAAAGGTATCACACGATTTCTTAAATTTTTTAAATCCGAAAATTGCTGTATCCAGGTTTATTGCTTTAATTTAAAAAAAAACTATGACAATTGTCTTCAAAATCCTGGGAAAAATCCTTAGGATAAGGCAATTCACAGAATTAGGTGAGGAAAACTCAGACTCACTTTAGTTAAATCGTAACGGTTGATTTTTTATAATTGTGTTTTCTATAATATTACAAAATAATATCCAACACTACCGACGGTTATAACACCCGCCATAGAAAAAAATCTAAACTCCTAGTATAAAACTGATAGCAACGCATCGACCCCGTGCAACAACTTCACTCTATTAGCTAACCATATTGTACCCTTCTATCTTATATGCTGAATACTATTATAGAAAACATAATAACATGTTAGAATTAAACTAAAGAGACTTAGTTTTCTATTCCTTCGTGGCTCGGAAAGCACGTAAAGCCGTTGGTAGGCCATTTGTAGATCTTTGACAGTCGTTACTATTAGTCAGAAGCTCTAAAAGTCTAACAATCAGTCTTGCCATGGGGTATCATATTACTCAAGTACTGCGTTGTGGAGGTGCGATAGGCAGTCGCTCCATGTAAAATACTGATATTCAGCTGCACCCCAGTATAGTTGGGATAAGATTAGGCAGATGGCGTCTTAGATTTTTATTGACTTTCCTCAATACTTGTGTTATATTTAACCCATTACTCAACTTCGTTGATACGCAATATGTTTTAGATGTATGAGTCTCCATTCCGTAAATTTCGTTACTGAGGAAATAAATGTATGGGTCCTCGAATCTTGGACTACTAAAAAGAAAGACAGGGCGGTACCTAGACCAGTATGTGTCTGGATGATTACTGACTATTATCGATCAATAGCACCGTGGAAACATAGCTTTAATGTATCCGATTTGTTAATACACTGTCTGAAAATTAATTGAAGATGAAAGTTGCAAAATGTATCACAGTGAGGAAAATAATTAACAATTTAAAACCTGATTTAGCAACCGCGGTGTACAGACAAGCTGTTATTGTCCATACATTACTCGTATTTTGAATCAGGAGCCTATAGAGCACTATCAAAATATGTATTGCGATAAATTTCGTAAAATGGAATATACTTACATTCTTCAAATAATAAGTATTGCCTACAACCCAATATTGCCCACACAATGTTAAGGATATTGTAATGCAAGTTAACAAGTACAGATAAAATATGTGTCAAAAGGCAGGAAAACTAAACATATATTGTTTATACACAGTTTATTTATAATATATTAAGCAATATTTTTTTTCTGTAGGACTGTGCCATTATTTAGGGTTCCGTAGCCAAATGGCAAAAAACGGAACCCTTATAGATTCGTCATGTCTGTCTGTCTATCCGTCCGTATGTCACAGCCACTTTTTTTCGAAAGTATAAGAGTTATCCTGTTGAAACTTGGTAAATAAATAAAAAAATAACAAATTTTGGAGGTTCCCCATACTTCGAATAGAAACTCAATTTTTTTTTCCCGAACCCATACGTGTGAGCTATCTATGGATAGGTCTTTAAAAATGATATTCAGTAACTTGTGTAAGAAATCTGGGGCAGCGCTGGTAAAACAAAGCTACAAGAACTACAAAGAAATCAGAATAGGATCATAAACACACTCTTTCGTTAAAAAATGTTTTTGTTGGCGTTAGGTATGTATCGTAACAAAAAGAAGAAACAAAATAATTCTTGTATCTTGATTAGAAAAATAATGGATGAAACGATTCACACAAACATAATATTTACGCAAAAGTTGAAAATACTATAACTTGAGTTGTATAAAAAAAAGAAAAATGTAACCCATTTAACAGGAAACTAGTTTTAAGACAATTGTCCTGTATCAGTGACCGTTACCTAAGTTAAGTATTTTATGTTATCTTATGTTCGAATTTTTCTACAACAACTTTTTTATGGGCGAATCCGACTCGCACTTGGCCGCTTTTTTTTACTTTGACAAGCGAGCCGAAATCGTCTATTATGCTATACTAATGTAATACTTACCAATGTGACAAATTTTACTTAATCTATATATATAAAAGGAGAACTGACTGACTGACATATCAACGTACAGCAGAAACTACTGGGGCTAGGAATGTGAAATTTTGCACACGGCTTCCTATTATAATGTAGGGGAGCACTAAGAAGGGGTTTTTGGAAATTTTACCTTTAAGGGGGTGAAAAGGGGGAATTAGGAAAGTACGTAACCCACGCGGACGAAGTCGCGGGAAAAGTGCTAGTATTAAATATAAATAAAGAATATACTTATATATGCTTAAAAATATTTGGTATCAATAGATACCAAATACTTTTGTTACACATAAACCTAAGTTTTGTTTTAATTTACTAGCTCTTTTGCTTAAAACATGGTAACATTTTAACTCATTACCTTAGGTCGGAATTAGGTATCTTTCATGTACTTACACTGATTTCATACAGCGAAAGAATAAAGTGGACATGTCCCAAATCCCGGGATTGCTTTTAAACAGCAGAAAAATCCCGTGATTTATTAAATAAAAAATTAATTTACTTTTACACAATTTAAACCACTGCACGCGCGGCGTTGCCAAATTAACATCAACGACATCTGTGCGAATAAAATTTGTATTGTGAATTAAATACTAATAAAAATTGCTCGTTAATTATCTTTTTTTTATTTGTCTAATCTATCCCTGAGGTTTTTTTTTTTTGTAATACTGTTCGGGCCACACGGGATTGTCTATTAGAAATCCCGAGTCGACCCATATTAATATCAACATTTCGATGCAAGTACGAAAATACTACTAGATACCTAAATTTACTGCTCATTACACTAATTGTGAGCTTAAATCATGTACTTGAGATCACTTGCAAATGTTGAAGCAGTACTTAACTTGTTAGAGTTGCCGATCGCACTGAAATATTTTAATGATTCCAGACATTGTTATGTCTATACGCCCACATTATTGATAAAGTGCCTATTTTGCCATTTGAAAATACATTCACAGGCACAATTAACCGCCCACCTTATATTTCTTTCAATTTGCTAAAATCTTCAAACTTATACCTCATTTCATGAGAACGTTGTAAGTTACCCTTGAGACATAAAAAAAAACATAAGTCTTGTAAAAAGTTATTTATTGGAAGATTCCCACCAAAAATCATTTTTTAAACCACTTCGATAAAAATTTAACTATGTTTTTTTGAAAAAAGTGGTCGCAATTAAAAAAAAATAAACATTTATAAATGGGTATTGACGCCTCGGTGTCTAATGACTCCTTGGAACCGGTTTGGCAATCCATCCGTGATATCTTGGATATGTGACTGGGGGATATTGTGCCACTATTCCACCGCAGCCCTCATTAAGGTACTGAGAGACAGATCTAGCGGTATGGCAACGTGCATCGTCATGCATTAATCTGAAGGTGTCACCAATGAATGGCGCAAAAGGCATAACATGGTCTTGAAGAACTTCCTCCACGTATCTTTGAGCATTCACACTGCCTCTATCCAACACAACAAGATCGGTACGAGAGAAATACCTCTCCAGACCATTATGGACCCTCCCTGGTAAACCACTGTTTCGGTTTTAACGCATGGAGCAAGCCTTTCGTTTTGGCGTGTGTAGATACGCTGATGTCCACCTGAACCTCTTAAGGCTATTCCGTTCTTATCTGAGAACAGTATGTCCTTCCATTCTTCCATTGTCCAGTCAACATATTTTCGCAGTTGTGGAACACGAGCTGGACGAAAAGCCGTCAGATTTATTTCTGCTACTCACACTGACATTTCTCACCTCAAAAAGACGCGTACGTGCTTCGGTAGCGGTACAAAAGCAATTTCTCAACAGGTTCCTGGCAACGAAACGGTCATCTTGGGTTGAAGTGCATCAATGTCGGCCTTGACCTGGCCTCGAGGTGTATGAGCCAGTCTCAAGAAAATGTCTGATGGCATCTCGTGGTTCGAGGTACACCGAGCATACGGGCGTTGACTGTATCCGGCATCAGCTAAAGCCACTGCTCTAGCTGCACCGGTTTTAATGGAGTCAAAAACAACAAACAATCTCTACAAACTGAATTAAACAATATTCAATTTTTCAAAAAAGCAGAGAATGTTAACATGGTAACGGATCGGCAACAATGTCACACAAGACTAAATTTCAAAAACCCTTGGGTTAGGTATATTGCTAAGTGGTCATTTTAAACCTGCAGGCAGTTTTATACATAACTAGCTGACCCAGCAAACTTTGAACCGCTTCAGAATATTTCTCTTTTTTAACAAAACCAAAATTAGCCAAATCGTTTCAGCCGTTCTCGACTTTTAGCGAGACTAGCAATTGATTTATATATATATATAGATAGATTATTCAAACAGGATGAAGCAGCCGAAGAATACCAGTACTGTGCCATATGTAAACCAATGAATATGATTGGTGGATATCAAACGCATCTGCAGCAACTTAACATAGCACATCTCTGGTGGAAAAACAGCTTTATACTGAATTTGATTTTGAATAAATAAGGTTTCAATAAACCAACTACACAGGTTAAGTCAAGTTTGTAACAGCTAGTTTAAATGGAAAATGTTGAATATAGTAGAAGGTATTTCCAACGGATTTAACTTGTGTTGAAAATTTTGGGTTGAAGTGCAGTCACAGGGCTCTAAGGAATAAAGACTTAGCTTTTTGAAGTGGATAAAATGCATAGGGGAGGTATTTAAAAGCTTGGCACGAGATACTCGACGACTTGGTATTTTACCAGTAGAACAGCATAATGTGGAAACAAATCAATATGTTTTTTTTTGGGCTTCGTACCGAGTTTACACTTCAGTGGCAAGGTCTTGTACTAGCAACAACCTGTTATATACATTGCATATTATCAGATTTCGTGGTTTGAACATTGTGTCAGTTTGGGATGGCTAAACCTATTAGATTTACTATCATAGTCCCAAAGTAAGTCATAATAATAGCTTATTTTGTTGGCTACCAACAGTCTGATAATGTAAGGAAAATACATGGCAAAACCAGGGCCACTCACTACTATCTCTCTCTCAAAGGATAATATTCCAGTTCAACTAAGGTAAAGCTGCTGGCATCACACAGTATTTAATTATATAAGTATACATGTGAGGATCATAGCAAGCGGGGGCACTCTAGTTTTTGCCTACCTCTATAGGAAGGTATGAGTTAATGTGTGTATGTTTATATTTTATGTAGAGTACTTTATTATTATGCATTCAAAAGTTGTCTTGAAAAGTTTTTAGAAGTAAGACCATCTATTGTGTAACTCTATAAGTTCTACATTGTTATACCTGTTTTCGTATTGTGTACATAATAAAAAGATTTATAAGTTAAAAATATGGTTTGGGTACGGTTTTATGAAATCATTATGATATTCAACATAAGTCAAATCACAATCAGTTAAGAACTTAGCCCTTTTAACTGGGTTTATATCAGAAAGGTGGGCAGCACACATTTAAATCAACTTGCAATAAAAGCACACTGGAAACTGATCTACGTTCAATGGTGCAAGGCACGAACATCATGACAGGTTTTTTTTATATTTATCACAAACATCCTGTTTTCAGCATGCAATGTAACCAAGTGTCATAAAATAGGTTTAGCTTAATTATTTTTTCTACAATATTAGATTGTGCTAGAACATTTTCAAATACATAATTAAATATTGAACATTCACTTTACTGCACATACCTGCTCACAAAGGTCCAGATCTATAGTGCCCTTGAGACGACGGCAGTTGCGATCAGCATAATAATCTAGAAAATATTGGCCGGGGAGCTCGCCTGACTGCCGCAAGGCAAACCAGCGTCTGCGCCATCTCTGTAGCAAAAAAATTGAACACTACAAAAATTCGTCAAGTAACTGTAGGAAAAACCTATCAAGCAGCCTCGAATCTACGAAAGTTAGAGCCAATTTTGTCTTAACCCAATATTCACTTACTCTGTCAACAAAGGTAAAATGCCAAGCTAAAGTTGAGCTCACCGTTCGCCAAATACGCCTGTTTGGTGGAGATTTTGTTAACCACCCTTCGAAAACAATATTTCTTGACATTGTTTTTAATAACTCTCAAACATTTACTACTATCAAATACAAATGAGTCATATTACTAGTGTTTTGCGATCGTGAAGTACATTCACAAACGTTGAACGTTCACCTCGCCACTAATATTTTCTATTTTTTTTTCGCTATTGGATACTGTGTTGCTAGCGTTATATTTAGGTTCCTACCACAGATGTCTTAAAATCAATTAACACATAAGCTTTTAATCGCCTAAGCGTATATTTAAGCTCATTGATTATTAGAGGTAATTTTTTTTTTAGAATATAGGCTAAAATACAATTTTTTAGTGATTTTAACCATTGTTAAGAAGCTGGCAGGTAACAGGCAGCGTATTGTTTATCTTCGTCTTGGTAATCCTTTTCACACCTTCAAAAAGTAACATAACTCAAAATTTAATTTTTTTCTTTACTCATACTCTGAAAGTATAGGTCAGTACATCCCTCATGAGGTGGATGAAAATTATGCATCGCAGCCCTAGGGAGAATCGCTTCCAACTGACAATGCCAAATTAAAAAAACAGTTCTAATTTACGATATTTTGACATTAACTTTATATACTGCCACTTAATTACAGCGCGATACAAAATTAAAATAACATAAAATTAAACATCAAGAATAATAATATGCCTTTAATATAATTTCGTCTCACCTATTTCTCTAAAATAACATAGATTTCAGACCCCTCAAAGAGGGGTGGCTGAATAGCCGTCACAGTGTCCTGACTTACCGCCTGACGCAAATTTTCAGCGGACACGGAAGTTTCGGGAGGTACCTGTATTTGATAAGAAGGGAAGAAACGCTTGGGTGTCACCACCCGGAGGACACGATGGAGCATACGGTGCAGGACTACCCCGTTTGGCAGAACACCGCCGTGTCCTCATGACGGCAATAGGCGGCAACCGCTCGCGCCCGGCATTGGTCGAGGCCATTCTGCGGGGCGAAATGGAATGGGAAGCGGTCGCCTCCTTCTGCGAAGCAGTCATGCTAGCGAAGGAGGAGGCGGGACTCATGAAGGAGAGGACAGCGTCCAACTCATGAGCCAGCCGCCGCGGGAGACGCCTGATTTCCGGCGACCGTAGGCGTGGGCAAGCGGCCGGCGAGTAATGGGTGACTCGCCGTCTGATCATGGACCACGTCTGGGTCGATGGCGCGTCGTGTTCACGCGCGCCTTAAACAACTGTCAGCAATCTGACAGGGCCCCCCTTAGAGGTCCAAAGCCTGCCGGGATCGAGGGACGGTCTCATCAGAAAACCGTGTCTCTGGAACGTAAAGAGCTTTTGAAGTATCACTGTGAACTTTAGTCAGTACAAGTCTGACAGTTCCTCCCGCCCCGCCCTGGGTAGGGAGACTCATTTGATGACTTTACCACGATAAAAAAATGGCCGAAGGAAAGGATATGGATACGAGATCAGGCGCAGGACTAACGGCTTAACGTGCTTTCGGAGGCACGGGTTATTATTCCACACCAGACGTGCTTGCAACCACGAATTATCTAAATAATTAATTGGGTTTTTCATTTTGTAATAATTATAATTATTGTACAGGGTTTGACTAATTAAATCAGTCGGTAATATTTGGCGTAGTGGTTAAGCTTTAAGCTGCTACGCTGCGTATCGCGGATTCGATTCCCACTAACAGATATCCCGAACCCAAAATTCAAATCAAGGTTGTGTTGGTGATATATTACAGCCATGATGAATGGCAAAAACAACGTTTAATTCTGTGCTTACTACCGATTGGAGCATATTGTCAATAGAAGAATGAGGTTTTTAGAAATTAAAAAATAGTAGTAAGAAAAAAATATATTAATAAAATTTTGTAATAAAAAAAAATAAAAAGATCTAAATCGAGCTCATCAAACTTTTTATTTTCTTTGTAACACACTTATAAGTTTTTTTTAAATATTACTTACACATTACTATTTCTCAGGAATTAGTAATAAAAATCACTGTACCACTTGAACTGACTACCGTCACTACAACCAACAGTTCGCACCGGCTTTGAAACTATAAATGACGGTTCCACACAAACTACGACAAATAAATACACTGCCACTAATTATAATTGACACTAGTATTTTTTTTGAACATTTCTGGCATGGCTTCAAGGCTTTTATGCCAAATGTCACTAGTGAAGTTATGAATCCACAGATACATGATTTACAATTCCACAATCGACTAAAAAACAGATTGAACCATAAACTTTAATCTTAAAAATTACTTCTTATTCCGAGCCACAACTAAAATGTTTTTAACGTGGCGCTAGTGTGGAATCATCACCATGTTATTACACAAAATTGTGTGAAGGTCAATATGGAAGCCGCTCAATAGGTTTTTTAATTGACAACATTAAAAATATACCACTACCTACTACTACCAAAAATTGTGGTCACCTTAACAGATAATAACGTGAAAAGTATTTCACTTTATCTTTAACAAAAATATGTACAGTGTACGTGTAAAAATGTGTACGCCAGCACATCAACCTACCTCAGTATGTATTTTTTTAAACAGATTTTCAACCTCTGGTAAAATTTTGGTAAAATTGGTAAAATTTGACTGATTGGGGTAGCTTGACCTGCTGGCGTAAAAATAGACGAAGAAAAAACATGGCGTTTTTACATAATTATTTTATTTATAACGAAAACTCTCATGATTCGTTGCAACTCTGACGTTATCACATGCAAGCAAACAAGCGATGAGTGGGAACTGAAAGAACCAAAGAGGCCTCGCAAAACTGAACTGGTATGGATGATTTGTGGAAACCAAGTCATCTTACAATAAGGGGGCCTCGCGCGAGTTGCGGAGTTAAGTCATATACTTTATCGTCCTGAAAGAAAATGGCATCGCAGATGCGTCTTGCCCATTCCTAAATTCGGTCTCGCTATGCCACTGTATAAAAGCTAATTAAAAGTAAACCTAAGCAACAATCTCCACAGTTTATATATATGTGTGTTATGAAATTTGGAGTGCTCAGTGTTGTTGTAATATGAACAGAAACTATACAGGGTGTTCCGCGAAATGTGAATCAAACGAAACACTGAGACAGAGACACTGTACGGTCCTATTTTGTACGGTTCAAAACCTATGACTACTTTTCGTGTTCAGATAGGCAACAAATGTATTTGTTCAGATGAACACTAAAAGTTGGGGTAGATCATTTCCAATCATTTAACCACAGAGACATTTGGTCCTATATTTAACGGTTTAAAAGTTATGATCACTTTTAGTGTTCATCTGAACATATACATTTGTTTCCTATCTGAACACGAAAAGTAGTCATAACTTTTGAACCGTAAAATATAGGACAAAATGTCTCTGTGGTGAAATGATTGGAAATGATCTACCCCGTTCAGTTTGATTCACATGTCCCGCGACACCCTGTATAGAATATGAAGGTCCATGGTCAGCTGCATTGACTTAGAGAATGGACTGCGACATCCCTCTAGCTAATTGACTTATAAAATTGGTCATACTCTAGAAAGAGAGATAAACAACTAGTGGCCATCTCTTTCCTGTAACAGAAAAGTATCACCACATTCTCGTTCTCTATAGTCTATGTCTATCGTTTTATTGATTTTTTAAACTTCTCCTAAGAGCGTAGACCACGAAAATTATAGACGAGTGACGTCCTCAAGAATGAAAAACAAATCGACAAACCGCATAAGAAGAAAAGGGGCAGAGCATACCTATCTCCATCTCTCAGCGCGTGCCGGTTTTTTCAAGGCCAGCACAAACATTTACCTGAACATGTTGGACGTATACACTCTTATTAATAAACGCGAACTAAAGTTACACCAAAGATATCCTGAAGTAGTATAGTTAATCTGAAGATCATCCTGGTGCATATTTAGGGATACCAGATTCAGGCATTATATTTCCCGTATAACCTATATGAAAACTGATTATTATTTTTAGCAAAGTACGTAATCTACAGACTCCAGCATATTATGAGGGGTATTATACCTTCCTAAATTATTATTCAGGATACGATATTTAGGATACGATTTAAGATAAGATATTTAGTCATCAAAGCTCGCGATCACACGTCCACTAATTTAGGATTCTAAATCAGTATTGAAGGACGAGCGACAAGTGACGGACGTGTCGAGTGAAGTGTGACAAAACACTTCAGAAATTATGTTCAAATGCATTCAAAACAATTTGATACATTATTAAATCTGGTGACACCGTTTATACAAAAGAAAGAACGAAGTGCAAAACTTTTTATGTAATTTGGATAACTTTAGTTCCCTAGATAAGGCATATCCTCATATAATTTCAAGATATTTTGGATTAACTCCATCTGTCATTTTGTTTAGAGTAAACACGCAGTATGCTACTGGGAGCAATAGACAAACGTGCGCTCTTGACGGGAGGTGAGTGGCGAATGAGCGTTCTGACTAGGATATGTGATTACACCCATTTGATTTAGCCATTTAGGATGTCGGAAACTATCCTTGTCCAAAATCGTGTCCTAATTAAGATGCTACTCATCCTAAATACGATTAAACTTTTCTGAATTCAGGACGTCCTAAATATCGGCTCCTAAATTTAGGAAGGTATAATACCCCTTATAGACATTGACTATGTTTTACAGCAAAGAGATAGATGGTGACCCGCTCTTCGGTTCGTCTCTTTCTAGTTGAGTGGGGTCTGTGCAGTCCATACTTTAAGTCTATGGTCAGCTGTCAACCTTAAACATACAAAAATCTTCTCCGAGATCCTTTTTACCATCAATAGATGGCGTTAGGTGTATCATTTATTGGTATGCTATTTAATATATTTTAGGAAACCACTTATCGCTTCAAACGGCAAGTCAATAATTCGATATTATTTTTGTTTAAAACCTTTTTTAATGTGTTGTTATGGATACAATATAAAGGTCTTGATATCTATATGAAATAATGTAAATGTATGACCTTTTTTTTACTTTCCATATAACGGACAGCTGCACTGCATTGTACGTTACGTTGTTTTTGCGTCCTAAAAACGAACAGTGCTGTATATGGTTTAGAGACACGGGCAGAAGAACGCTCGTGCTCCTTTACTTTGGAGACACGATCTGAATATGCCCGTTCTCCATTTGTAAGAAATGAAATAGCGCTTACTTCAAATAGTATATATTAGATACGGCCGTGTATTTATAATTAATACATAGTTATTAGATCGCTGTAATGCTAACCAAGAATCTATCTTTGACAGTCGCAAAAGTCAATCATAAAATAAGAGTAAACAGTCGACCATAAATTCTTAGTGGCCAGGAACGCCACACCACCCCCCCACGGAGAAAGATGCACCGGTTACTCAAAATCGGAGAGATCTTTAAACTTGACTCGTCTACCGGAGCGCGTGGTATACGGCGGTTTTGGGGCCGGATTGACGTTTTTAAGTTTTGTAGTTGACTTTGGAACGTCACGGGTCGTCAGTGTTGCAGGTTCTGTGAGCTCTTTCAGGAGATCATGGCTGTTTTGGATTGAGTGATCCATGTGTGCCGGTTTAACGCGATCTACACTCACAGTCACGGTTTTGCGGTTCACAACCAGGGTTATAGTTTTACCATCACTGGCGCGACCTACGACCTGGTACGGGCCAGAATACGGTGGCTGTAATGGTCGTCTAACAGAATCGTCCCGTAGAAATACGTGCGTTGCTGATGGAAAATCCTTAAATATAAATATAGATGGCTGTGAATGCCGGGAAGCCGGAATGGGTCGCACGGTCGACATTTTACGTCGGAGCTGTACGACAAAATCTGCCGGGTCATTTAAACTGTGTGATTCGTCAGCCGCTACAAGCAATTCTCCGGGCAATCGAAGAGGTTCCCCGTACACCATTTCGGCGGCAGTGGCTTTCAAGTCCTCTTTGAAGGCTGATCGCATGCCGAGGAGAACAAGGGGCAGCGCGCGGACCCATGAGTCCTGATGGCACATGAGAGCAGCTTTGAGCTGGCGATGGACGCGCTCAATCATGCCGTTAGCGCAGGGATGGTAAGCCGTTGTCCTGGTTTTCGTTGTGGCGAATTGCGTCATCAGTCGGCGGAAAAGGTCAGATTCAAACTGTGTACCTTGGTCGGTCGTAATGATTGACGGCACACCGAAACGGGCAATCCACTCCCGTGTCAGGGTTTCCGCTACCTCTTCTGCGGTAATGGAACGCATTGGCCATACCTCAGGCCATTTAGTGACTCTATCAATGGCTGTTAGACAGTACCGGTATTCATTGCAAACCGGCAAGGGACCGACGATGTCGATATGGACATGTCTGAAACGACCGCTTGGTAGATCAAAATTACCTAAAGGGGACGAATTATGGCGCGATACTTTAGCACGCTGACACGCTACGCATGTTCGTGCCCATTCTTTGCAGTCACTATTAACAGAAGGCCAAACGTAGCGATCGGTTACGAGACGGGTGGTAGCTCGAGCGCCGGGGTGGCTTAAATTGTGCAGCTTGTCAAATGTTGTTTTTCGGAAGGAAAGGGTCAAATAAGGGCGAGGCTTGCCTGTAGACATATCACAGGTGACTGCGATGTTAGACCCCGGAATGTTAATTTTGGATAATTGAAGGCTAGTGCCTTGCTGCTGCAGGTTTAATAACTCCGGGTCTGCTTCCTGTGATTGGGCAAGTGCTTGCCAATCCTGCTCAAGAGCAATGGCATCAACACGTGACATCGTGTCAGCGACAACATTGTCTTCCCCCTTGATATATTTTATGTCAGTGGTAAATTGGCTTATGAAAGACAATTGATTTAATTGTGCAGGTGGGAGTTTTTCCCGGCGCTGTACGAAAGCATACAGTAGCGGCTTGTGGTCTGTAAAAATAGTAACATGTTGGACCTCGAGTATGTGGCGGAAATGCTGTACGCTTTCATACACCGCCAGTAACTCGCGATAATAAGCGGGCCACTGTGCTTGCTGATCGGTCAACTTTTTGCTGAAGAAAGCAAGAGGCACCCACTCGCCGTCAATCTGTTGTTGAAGGCACGACCCGATGTGGACGCTGGAAGCATCAGTAAACAGTCCGAGAGGAGCACCGTTGACCGGATGATGTAGCAGGGTGGCAGTCGCTAAACTCTTTTTGCAGGCTTCTAATTGTTCGAGGAGTTCAGATGTCCATATAAATGGTTTTGCACCCTTGCCTTTAGTAGCAATCACAGCTTTAATTAACGGTGCCTGGAACAATGCAGCCTTAGAAAGAAAACGGCGGTAGTAATTTAACATACCGAGAAAGCGACGTACTCCCTGGACGGTTTTAGGGGGTGGGAAATCGAGGATGGTTTGAACACGATCTTGAGGAGGCTTAGTGCCCTCAGAGCTGATGCGATATCCTAAAAATGTTACCTCACGTGCGCCGAGCACCAACTTGGAAGGATTTATCACAACCCCATAGTCCCGCAAACGTCTAAAGAGGATGCGCAGATGCTCGCAGTGGAGAACCTCATCTGTAGAGTGGACGAGGATGTCATCCACGTATGGAAAACAGAAATCAAGACCCCGTGTGACCTCATCGATAAAACGCTGGAAGGTTTGGCCAGCATTGCGAAGACCGAATGTCATGAATGGGAACTCGAAGAGGCCAAACGGAGTAGTGATGGCGGTCTTCGGAATATCCTCTTCAAAAACTGGGATCTGATGGTATGCCTTCACAAGATCGATGGTGCTGAAGATTTTGGCACCGGTGAGGTTGTGAGCAAAATCGTTTATGTACCTGACTGGATACCTGTCTGGTACAGTTCGGGCGTTGAGCGCGCGGTAGTCACCGCAGGGACGCCAAGTGTTATCTTTCTTTAGGGTCATGTGCAATGGAGATGACCACGGGCTTTTAGACGGTCGTGCTGTGCCAGACTGCACCATGTTCTCAAATTCCTTTTTAGCCGACATCAGTTTTTGAGGTGCCAGACGGCGAGGACGACAAGAAATGGGGGGCCCATCCGTTGTCTTGATAAAATGCACAGTATCGTGCTTAACGATCCTGATAATGCCAGGAGGACGAGTTATTTCAGGGAACTCTGCTAGCACTTGTGCGAAAACAGAATTCGACGGAGCTACAGCCTTGACACTAAGTTGTTCTGACGTCGCGGTACAGGCAATTGCTGAAAGATTGGTTACGCCGTCTATTAACCGCTTGGTGCGGCAGTCTGGTAGCAAGTGATAATATGCCAGAAAATCCGAACCAATAATCGCGTTATTGACATCGGCGACGACGAACGTCCAGGTGAAATTGCGACGGAGACGAAAGTTAAGCGTCAAAGTAATTGTACCGAAGGTATGTATGCTGCTACCATTAGCAGCACAGAGGTCATAATCCGTAGGCTTTCTTCGACTAGAAAGCCAGCGATGAGGGTAACAGCAAAGGTCTGAACCAGTATCTATTAAAAATTGTCGTTTAGTAACCTGTTCGGTTATAAAAAGGCGACGGCTGGGGGAATGGCTGCAATCAGTCGCCGTCGCTACTGATTGGTCCCTATGTTTTCCGTTACCCAACTGCACGGTGTGATACACTTTTTTGCTTTTACACCAAATTTCTGGTGATACCAACAGCGTTTTTTAGACCGATCCAGAGTGGAGTTGCGCGAAGAATGTCTGCTGCTACTCCGAGATCGGGATCGTTCGGATTTCAAGGCAGCAACCTGATAGCTTAGCTCTTCTAACCGCTCCATCAGGCTGGAAAGCGTGGGTGCGCTTGTTGCAGCAAAAACATTTGCGTGACTTGGCTGAACCTCAACAATTTTGTCAGCAATATCGGCTATCTTGTCCAGGGCGAGATCAGCTTGGGCTGCCAATATTCCTTGTACATGCTGGGGCAAGCGGCAAAACCAGAGTTGCTGAAGGATGTTGTCGTCAGACAATTCATTCCCTGCCAGGGACCGAAGGTGGCGAAGGAACTGGGATGGTTTTCTGTCCCCAAGTTCCTCGTTATTTAGCAGTTGTCTTACCCTCTGCACTTTGGTCGTGGAGAACCGTTTGATCAAAGTGTCTTTCAAAACTATGTATTTTCCCTCTGCCGGCGGGTTGATCACAATCTCCTCAATTTCCCCGGCTACGTTATGGTCAATCTGGCTGAGAATATAATTATATTTGGCGGCATCAGTGACAATGCCAGCCAAAAGAAATTGTGCTTCAGCTTGAGCGAACCACACCGTTACCCGATCGGGCCAAAACGGTGGCAGCTTCACAGCTACTTTACATGCAGCGGCCGCCACCTCAAGTTTAGGATGAGAATCAAGTTGTTCATGCTGGGCACGCAAGGCAGCATTCTCAGCTTCGAGCATTTTTAGACGTGCTTGAAGTTCATCAGTCATGGTGAGTGAACGTGCAAGTTCTCCGTAAAAGAACTCAAGCGACCACACAAAACCTCAAACCAGGAGTAATTACCTTAACCGTGGGAATGTGGTGAGGCAAACTCACATGACCATGCAAATACTGGGTACAAACACATGCAGAGACAAGATAAAAAATACATTAAAGGAATAAACATAGACACCAATAACAATAAATACCTAAAAAAAATAAAAAAAAATATATGCAACAGTAGAACAGTAAACACATAAATGTCAATAAAAACCTTTTTCTCTTCTCTTCATCACTCGCAAGTATGTTCGCCGGTCGCCGGGCGCACTGTAGGCACTGATGAATGGACAGGAAACAACACGATGACTGATGCAATATAATGTGCCAAAGTCCCGCAGTCCACAGGTCAGCTCGTAGTGCAGCGGCAGTGTCCGTAGTGTGTCGCGTCGGCCGAATTCACCTCGAGTTCGCGCAATGAAGCAATCTTGTGAAAATCACGTCGGGGTCACCACTTTAGAGACACGGGCAGAAGAACGCTCGTGCTCCTTTACTTTGGAGACACGATCTGAATATGCCCGTTCTCCATTTGTAAGAAATGAAATAGCGCTTACTTCAAATAGTATATATTAGATACGGCCGTGTATTTATAATTAATACATAGTTATTAGATCGCTGTAATGCTAACCAAGAATCTATCTTTGACAGTCGCAAAAGTCAATCATAAAATAAGAGTAAACAGTCGACCATAAATTCTTAGTGGCCAGGAACGCCACAATGGTATATATTAAGAATAGTTAAAATTATTAATAAATATACAAAAAAAAATAAGTTATAATACAACAATTTAATCAGCAAAAATATATATTTACCTATTAATTTAATTAATAAAAGATATTTATTTTGCAAAATACGGGTACAGTACAGGTGTTATAAAAAATATAATCATCAGCCATATTTTACCCGTAGGCATGCAAAGATTACAAAAAACACAGTACACAAATTCACATAACCTAAAAAATATTTAACAAACAGTTTTTAGTATTTAAAGCATAGAATTATACATGGTCATGTCGACTATGTGGTTCCTTATTTGGTCATTCCGAAACTTTTTGCAATAATCTCAAGATGTTTTACCCCTAAAATCTATAGAAGGGTAAAATTCAGACTCTATGTGCTTTTTTTTATCGTGGTAAAATCTTCAAATGAGTCCTCTTCACTTTCAGATGCTTACACTTGAAATAAAAAACTGTTATGCTGATTTTTCCAAATTTAAAAACCTGCGCAATGCAACGTCTTTTGTTTGTCGATTCACGCATTGTGGTGTAGCCGTTTTAAATGGCAATCTTACAATATAACGACCTTCGGGGTCTCGTCGAGTCGTTTGCGTATAAAATTCTTCACATTTTTCTTCATCTTCTGTGAAGTGCCTTTTTGGAGCTACTGTTTCCTCCAATTCCCAAAATCTACAGTGTACTTGAAGGTTGAAGTGGTATATTGTTCGATGCAAGAGAGAGAGAGAGAGAGAGAGAGAGAGAGAAAGAGAGAGAGAGAGAGAGAGTTCATCAAAATCATCATCAAAACCATTCGTCGTCTAACAAAATACATGAAAGTACTATTTCTTTATCATTTACGACAAGTTCGTCATCTGGTGGTTCTGAGTTTGATGGAACACCATATTTAAACATACCATCATCATGTTTTACCATTGTTTGTCGAATTACCTGAGACACGGATATTAATCTACTAAAACCTATCATCATAGAACATGTTTCATATAAAAAACAATAGTGGATACGTGCACATCTAGATTATTATTGTTTGCAATAATAATCTAGACGTGCAATAAAAAGAAGCACCGAGTAGGTATTAGCAAAGCGACAGTGTACCTACGTAAAAAGTGACATCTAACATCAAGCAGAATAATCTTAGAAATTCAAGTGAGATGGTAGGTAACAAAAGGAAGAAACAATAATAAAATTCATGAAATCCTCTTGTTCTCCTGTTCATTGGCCGGGTTCGTAAGAATAAAGTTACATGTTATAAGTTTATCGTAATCTTTGTATTTGTTTTTGTGGTTATTACTCGTACAACCAGAATGTACCTACCTTTTATAAAATTTAAATTAATTGTATAAATGTTTTACTGCTCTATCGAATTGGAAAACTGTGATGATAGTAGTATGTGTATAAAAAATAAATAAAAACAATCAAATTTAAATTCTTTATTTCGGGCTAATAACTCATTACACGTGAATGCTCTTGGTGAAGGAGCACCTTTAGGTGCAGATTATAGACAGTAAATAAAATACCAATACCCCGAATAACAAATGTGATGTTTTTTTTAAAAAAAAAGAAACGTCTGTCTAGTAAATAAAAAAATGTGGCAATGAACGATCACAAATCAAGCTTAAAATTGTAAATTAATCTTAATTCAAAATTTTACCAGTGCTTATACTATAGATGGAAAACGTGAAACATCCAACAACACCGACCAGTAATGTCGCCAAGTTTGGTGACTACGATCCAAGCAAGTAAGTAATTATACTTGAAGCAATATTTTTATAGAGCCGTCTTTTCCAACGGGCACTCTGGGCAGGTCTGTGCCCACGGCCCCGCTGTCTTAAGGGGCCCCAATTCCTGCGAGAATCGTAGTAGTAACATCGTCTTATGTACTATAAGGGGGTTGTATTTTTTAGTATTCTGTTAGCGATTATAGTTTATTTTTCCCCTTTGTTTTTGATCATGCCTACGTGTGGCGCATAATCTATTCTCATTTATGAAAAAAAAATGTTGTTTTTCTCGACCCTATGTCTGCCTCTATGTCTGACAACGTTATAATTATGCAAATAGGATGATTGGTTCAGCGTCAAAATTTAGGTAACAAACAATCTTACATTAAATACCATTATGTTTGTAAATATTTGTTAAATTCGACAACATTTTTAGAACTATACAAGTGTTACTAGCTAAATACGATTATTTACAAAAGACAGGTGCTAAATTAAAACTAAAACTAATATTAATCAGTATAAAGTAGAGTCAATAAAGTAAATTAATTAAAATAAAGGCTATAAATAATGGTTGCTGAGAAAGGGGCGGTACATAGTGGGGCCTCGAGCGGCTAGGACTGCAAATCCGCCTCTGCTCTAGATTGACATATATACCCTTATCTTAAGGTATTTAAATAAAATACACATCTATATATTCACGACTTTGCAGATATGCTATAACCAACGTGTCTCGTACCTTTACTACAAGTGAAGCCTTGCAGCCTGGCTGCCCTCCCTATTTGACGCAGCAAAGTATCGCCAAATATCTGACACCACTCACCAGAGAACTCAATGAAGTTCCAGCAAGGTCCGTATTTCGTATGTTTCTTCCATGTACCTAATCTATTTAACATTAACTTTTATGTATCTATGTAGCCGTAATTTTGAACGAAATAACTAAATGGCGGATGGCACCTTGTACAAAACATAAAAAGGTCTTTGTTTCGCGTACGTTATTGACTATTTGACTGAAAAATTATAATAAGACCGTCAGTTAGATTATTACCAAAAATATTCAACCCGTATTTTTTCTTTTGTTACGTAAACCAAAATTGTCGGATACGATGCTTTCAAAATTGACGATGCGCCCTGCACACGTACAGTTCGGACCGCGGGAAACACCACGCGCCGTTCCATCCCTCGCTCCGAACTGTACGTGTAGATGTGCTGGTCTAACAGTCCGATCTGGCACATCGACACAAGCGCATATCTCACAGTTTTACGCGCGCATCACGTGTAAACGTAAATTACATTTGGCGGTTTGGAGCGTCAAAGCTATCACAGAGTTCATTCGTTTGTTCCGAGAACATCCGTGTCTCTGGAAGATAAAGCGTAAGAAGATAGTAAGAGAAATATGAGAAACAAAGCAATTATGACGCTTGTTGAATTTTGCAAGACAGTAGGTTTTTTATTAGCTGATCGCGATTTCGTCCGCAAAAAAGTACAGAATTTAAGAGATGCATTTCGCAAAGATTTGATGAAAGTAACGGGGACACGGAACAAAAGTATCTAACTACAAATTCAGCTAAACGCGATGACCAAACGATCGTCCAATTTTCTTACTACTACCTAAAAAACTTTTGAAAGTTTTAACGTTCCACGCGCCAGTCCAAATTGCAGTCCAAACTCTTGAAATCAAATTTACACGCACAGTTCGGAACGTTTGTCTAGATATGAAAGTTTCATCCGCAGTCCAAACCGTGAATGCATTTTTAATCGTATTTGGCACAACAGTTTGATCCGCAGTCCAAACTGTACAGATCTAACTGCGGTTTGGAACGCAGTCCAAGATGCGCGGTCCGAACTGTACGTGTGCAGGGCGCTATTGTCTACCTTTCATTATACAAGGTAGTCTTAAATAAAAAGTATAGGTTCGTGATAACGTGTAACTAGCCTAGTGGACGCAAGAGCGACTCCCTAGCATGAGGTTTTGATCTAGATGCCCAGGTCTGTAAAAGTGTTATTGGGTTATCTGCCAACAAATCGCAGTAGCAGCCAGGGTCGTCATGTAGTCTGGATTTACCTTGCTGATGGTAATAGAGTTCATAATAATAAAACAATAGGACTTATTATACATGGAACTTTAGATTACTGCCAAATAAAAATTGTGTTTATTGGCACTTCAAAGATATAATTCAGAGTACCCCTAATTCTTTTACAGAATTTCTTTACGAACTTTTACAGTTCACACGACTGCACGCCGACTGCAATTGGACCGCACAGTTGGTTTGCAGTTCTATTGCAGTCGTGTCAACTGCATTCAAACTGCATCCGAACTGCAAATTTGCAGTTGGATTGCAGTTGAAATGCAGTCCGTCTGTTTAGACCCTTAGGGTATAACAGGCAGTGCCCTATTAGGGTAACTTAGCCGGTTTTCGGCCACTTAAGCGAATGTATGACTTTGTGGCGATTTTTCTCCATTACATTAAAAACGTAGACAGGTTTCTTAAATATTTGTGAGCTCAAAATATAATGTAGTTTTGATATTTGTAGACATTTTACTCGTCAACGTCACATTAAAATTACTAAAAATTAAAATGTGTGAAAATAGCGATTTCGCCTGTTTTCGGCCACCTGTTTCAGTTTCCGGCCATTATTTTGCTAGCTTTCGGCCACTAATTTGTTATTAGAAAAATGATCTCTATATGCTAAGTAGTAAGTTCTATAATGGATTAAAAGAAAAAAAAAACGTATGAATCCAGTATTTTTAATTAAAATATTTAAAACATTAAACATAATTATAGAAACATTTTAAACATACTAGGAAATTTGGTAGGAACTTTGTTCAAAAAGAAAAAAGTATAATATGGCATAACAAAAATAATCTTGATGCTTTTTGACTGGCCGGAAAATAAGATTTATTTAACTGATTTTCGACCATCCCTCCAAACACGGCCGAAAAACAAATTTAAATTAATTAGTTTTCGCCCGTTGATTATCTTGCTTCATTTTCTAACTAGCTAATAAGAAAATTTTTGGGGAAGTCCTTTTATGTCTGTATTGTTCGTGTGAGTGAAGATTTCGATTCAATTAGTTGATTTATTATCTTTAGCTTTAAATGGCCGAGAATCAGTTAGTAAATTATTAATTTTCGGACACATCGATTAGCTTAGGCCGAAAGGTAAATATTAAAATTCTAATTTCCGGCCGTCAAATATTCAATAACTAAAAAGTGTTATTACCACATAATTAAGCTCTAAACATGCGGCCGAAATCTGAATACACAAATGAGAAGCGGTTCTACTTTGTGTACAAATGATTTCTTTTTAAAGAATTCCTAATTTAATAATCAAAATAAGCAATTAAATATAAACGGTCTTCTTCTAGTTTTCGGCCGGCCGGCCGAGAAATAAATAGTCCCCCAAATCATTATCTAGTTTCCCGGCCATCAAATTTAAGGGTAAATAACATAATCTTTCTTCCATTTTAATTAAATAACAGTAATTTAACTTATCTCCCGTGCACAGAACAACAATTATATTTATAAAACCGATAAACAACTTTGTAACTTACCTTGCAAAAATTTTGGGCGCTCTATTTTTTTCACAAATTTCGACACACGCGTGCTCTGTAAGACTTTTGGAGGGTCACTGACGACACATTTGGATCATTAAAATTCTACAAAATTCAAAAATTGTAGGGTTATACCAATACATTTAGTAGGCGTTGTTGTTTGAAATGAGTAGGATAAAGTGTCCTTATTATATTAATATAACAACGTAATGGCCGAAAACCAGAGGTGGCCGGCAAACCGGCTAAACTACCTTTACCTTACCTACCTTTTATTAATTTTGTTTGTTTTCTACGTGTAGGCCAACGATAAACGAACTTCCTGATGCTGTCATAGATCAAATGGTGAAACGAGACAAGGCTTTCTGGGTAGATAAACCAGGGGTGAACGACTACGTTATTCACGACTCCTATCATCATTATGGATTAAGTACGGAGGTTGTAAAACCAGGTAAAATATTATTCAGTTTAAGCGCGCCAATATAAATGTAGTTTATCTGTCAGAAAAATTCTGATGCTCGTCGGATACACAACTTTTACAATACAAAATATTATGCATCGAGTGCGTTACGGCGAGCATCAAAAGCGGACGATTTTTCGGACAGTGTGCGGGATCTACTTATTACACAATTTAAGCATCGAGTGCTTTACGGCGAGCATCAGAATTCTTCTAACAGAAATTTCTGCGGTCGCACTAAGTCGATATAGATTCAACACTCTTTTTCAATATTATAACACTGAAAACATATTTACCGCACCGTAAACTGGCTTTCCGTTTTTAGGAACAGGTTCCAAGCTACAGGTTCTTAGGACTCCAGAGACGGGGACCTCTTCACAATGCGTTTCTTATAGAGCATATTTAACAAGGATATATATTTTTTTAAATCATTCTATCGGTCGTAAACTCAAAACTTTAGGTTACGAATATGAAAAGATTCAACACTTAACCAAAAATTTAAAACATTTCCCGTCATCACAATTTTAAAGCTGACGACGCCGCGCCTTGTAAAAAATGTGTCCCAGTAGGTAAATAATCTAAAGTTCTTGGACAGGGTATCAAAATTACTTTGACCATCACTACAAACTGTTTTTAAACTCTGTGAATTATTAAAATAATCTAAGCCCTATGAAAAGTCGGAATTCTATTTTTTTTCCTAAAGCGAAACTAAACTACCCTGATATTATTACAGTGCCAGATCAATTCTAAATTCGCCATTTTTATGTTATATTAATTATTCTTTATATATTATTTCAGAGTTGATGGGTTGCCATAGTCTAGCTAGAAAACCTCAAGGCACGACTTGTAGCGAAAATTTTATGGGCGGCAAAATCTGGGACACGCTGTTAAGCCAAAGTTATGTACTTACAATAAAAATTAGAATATTTTAAAGGAAAGTTTACGATTCCCCGATCTGAAATAAAATCTAGTACCTATCTTACTTAATGTGTGAACTAATTTATTTTTATGACACTTTATGTTTGGAAATTAGTAGTAATGTTCAATACTTTTCTTTCAAAACCGTGTATTATTATTATAATGTCCATGTTCCTGCTTGTTCCTTGAAAATTGTACATGCATATTAACAACAATATAATAATTTGTTTTCATTTTATGTAAATTTGCTTAAAGTCCGAAATTAGATACTTTAATTAGATTTCAGCTATACCTATCAGTTCATGAAACGCTTTTCGAAGCTTTTTATCGACTCTGCTAAAAAACACCTCAATCGCCTGATAGCATTGCTCCTGACTACCTGCTAGGAGCCTTTTTGCATCAGCTAGATTAGCGTACGCCCATCACTCCGGATGACGCTGTTACCGCAGGAGAGCAAATGGGATACCATTCGGTTTTATTTCTCGTTCCATCCTCGCCGTCAAAGACCGGCACGGCATCAACTTGAACCTGCAGCATTATATTCATTCCTAAGTAATGATGATTGTGATCCTATTCAGCCTATCCCGAACCTTATAAGTTGTTCCCTTAGCGCCTAGTTACTGTATTCCCTGGAGGCTATGAGCTTAATTTGGACACAAGCACCTTACAGGCGAGTTAAAACATGTGCAGAGTCAGGGGAAATCATAATCCATAAGAGATACTTCCTATTTGAAGGTCGTGTGTTCGAACCCAACCAGAAGCATTACTTTGTGTAATTTATTTCATCACCACTGCTCTCAAAACGGTGAAGGAAAACATCCTGAGGAAACCGGCCTGTCCTAGAACCAAGAATTTTGCAAACCGCACTGGGCACGCGTGGTGGATTATTGCCCACTCCCTCTCACTGGGAGGAGGCCTGTGTGACTGGGAACATAATAGGTTGATGTTGATAATGACAAATTAAAAAATAATCATCCACTTTTTATGATGCTATTTGATTTAGTTTAATTTAAGGATGATTTCATTGTGAAGAAGAAAAAATATCTTCACGGTAGAAATTGGTCAAATAAGCAAAATTGTGCGATTTTTTTTTTGTGCAGATTTTGTTATTAAGAAGAATAATTTAAGACGTTTTATTTGACCTCAAAGTTATTTTCAGTTCATCAGGAACCATTTCCCCGTTCCTACCAGTATGACGTGGACTGTGTTCGGTACAGACGAACTCATGCCTGCGATGGTATGATGCGGAAACCCGGAGAAAAAGGGGTGAGAAACCAATCAGTTCTTATGAACATTATACCCAAAAAGTACGGTTAGTTAAGCCTGGGGTAACGTACGCGAGTGCAAGTTTATGTTTTGTATAGAAGCATCCGTATTTATTTCAAGATAAGACACACGACTAAGATACTATAATATTTTACGTAGCAAACCTGTATAGTTTGACTAAACTGATCTTGATACTAGTACTTTATTTTATATTAGAATATTTGTTATTTTAGTATAAAAAAAACCTGGTTTCAATGAAATCATATTTTTTACTAGTGGAGGTTTTTTTTAAACTGTAGGCATATAGAAAAGGTAGTCGTAAAACTGATCTACTATCTATCCTACACATTTTCTACATTCATTTAGAACAAAAAGTCTTCCACTTAAACGATTACCTGTCATTCATGTGCCGTCTCTTATCTGGCGTAGATAGCGTTTATTGTTCGATACTACGTTTTAGACTTCAAAATTCCCTGTCTATCTTTCTATCTAATTCTGATTTTTTTTGCAAGTTGTATGATTCCAGAGGTATATAAAGAAGTGCAGTCTGTTAATTGATCCACATTCATTCGCTCTGTATAAAACTAATTCTGGGGTTAACGCTTTTCTAGTCTAGTGATGGGACGGCAGCATGAACTGTTTTGCATTTCTGTACAGAAACCTGTTAGCATCCATTGCCGCGACTGCACTGATTTAAGCAAACCAGGCTTGACTCCCTTTCAACTGACTTTGGTTAAAGACCCTGGACTGAAAAGATGGAGGTATTATCCAGACTTAAATGCAACACTGACAAGAGAACAAATAAAAGCCTCTATGGATAGGTAAGTGAAAGAACATTCAAAATGAGTCGAGGTATTTCGACTGGATTTACTAATGTCAAGCATTACACTCGGTGAGCTCACCTCCTATTTATTTACGTCTTTAACGTATTAGCCTTTAATGTTATAGGGTATCGATGTACTAAAATTCATCAAAACGGTCCAACGATTTAGACCTGAAAACTAACTAAAAACAAAATAACTCACTTTCCCACCTTGCATGACTTAGTTCTACGTTGGACAGAAAATAGATACGCTGAGTGTTCAACACTTGTAGAGGCACTCAAGGTAATAAGCAAGCATAGGTACGACTACATACGTACCATAACCACAAAAGGTGAACGGCGTCATCAAGGCCCAGAGAGAGTTGGCGAGATGATCTAATAGTTTAGATGGTGAATTAGGGGAGGCTTGGCCCAGCAGTGAGATAGGTTTTAACGGAAATGATTGAATTGAATAAATTACATAAATCCGTCCTTGTGTACAATTATTAGTACGGATGTGTGAAACCTTACCAAACCGACCCTCGGGGTGCTCCCGACGTCTTCTTTATAAGGTCGACGTCTCGTGGGCACCGCGAAGGTCGGGTTGGTTAGGTTCCTTTAAACCTTGCAGGAGGAAATAGGAGCCCCGCGTAGCGAGACTCCCTCTAATTGAACACGTAAAAGACTTGTTTTATACATTTCCTTAGCTTCAGAATTGTATACAATTGCTAGACAACATACATTTCCGGTAACATAGGCAAATAATAAAGCTAACGCCACTATAACGCTTTACTATTGTTTCAGTGTTGGACGACCATTTTACAACGAAGCGTGCAATTGGTACTACGAGAACTACCCTCCTGTAAAATACGATTGCATCGTTCGGAAATTTTCAAAATGAATGACATACTCGTATTTATAAGATTGTTTTGTATTGTATAACGGGCTGGTATCCGCAACTCCACGTCATATGCGCGTATTTTGCGTGCGGTTTTAAAATATTATAACAAGAAGAGTACCATAATATCACAAATCCTGATACTGCTACCCTGCTTCATCTCACTTCTGGGCAAAGGCCTCTCCCCAAAATTTCCATTTCCACATTTTCCACACATACACGTACTGTTGCAAAATCTATTTCTACAATATTTACAGTAAATAAAATTTTAATGTATAAGGTGGTTTATTTCCAAGATAACGCCGTAGTAGCTAGCTATTAACATAGCGTGAGATATACCGAGATAATATAATAATAATCTATATTGGTTACTATTAGTGATGTAACGAATATTTTCGCATTCGTAAAGATTCGCATGTTTTTTGATATTCGCATTCGCATACGGATGCGAATGTATGTATGTATACCGTATCCGATGCGAATGTTTGCGAATATTTCTGAAAAACTATTTGTAACGGAATAGTTTTGAAGTAGACAACTAAATAGAAATAGTTCTGTTAGTCCTATTAAAATATTAACAGAATCGCAACAAAAATGACAACATAATTATGCATATATGAAAAAAAGAGCTTGAAATTTCTATTCTTTTTTTTTTTTTTTATGTTCGATGGGTTTGCTCTTGACCTTAGTCTACGTCAGGAGTGACTAAGACAAGGTCGACGATGGAGCGAGCTTACCCAGAAGAAGCCTGTTCACTCTAGCTTTGAAGAGATTGGGGTTGTATGCGTTCGGAAACACAGTCGCAGGCAGAGAGTTCCACTCCTTCGCTGTCCGCATTATAAAAGACGTTTGGAAGCGCTTAGTGCGAATTGGTGGAATAGCAACAAGGTAAGGATGGTAATTTGCCGTGCGTCTAGATGTACGATGATAGAAGGGGGCTGGTGGGATGAGGTCGTGGAGTTCTTGGGCACACTCTCCGAAGTACAATCTGTAAAAGACCGACAGGCAGGCAACCTTGCGGCGATGAGTCAAGCTATGGAGCTTGGCATTCACCATTTTTACGTCGCCAACGACCCTCCTAGCTCTGCGTTCAACTGAGTCAAGAGCAGCGAGTTGGTATTTAGCTGAGCCATCCCAAAGGTGGCTACAATACTCCATGCAGGATCGGACTTGTGCTTTGTACAGAGTTAAAAGCTGTCCAGGCGTGAAGTACCGCCTCACTCTATTTAGGATGCCCAGCTTTTTGGCCGCAAGTTGGGCTTTGATCTCAATGGTGGCGCCAAAGTTGAGACTAGGAGTCAACTCCATGCCCAGGAGCTCGAGTCGGTCATTCACAGGCACAGATACACCCCGAAAAGTAGGAGTTTGGTCCAAACAACTCTTTTTTGCGGTAAAAAGACAAGCCTGCGTTTTGGTGGCGTTAAAAGAAACCAGATTGTCATCACCCCACTGGGAGACAAGGTTTAAGGCACAATTTAGCCGCTCAACCATGGCCACTCTCAAGGAACAAACTTCATCCCCGGTGGTTTTTGCGCTGGACAAGTATCTCTCTGAAACTGTACTGTCATCTGCGTACCCAACAATACCAGATTGAAGTAGGTCATTGATGTGCAGCAGGAAAAGAGTTGCAGAAAGAACAGACCCCTGAGGAACACCGGCATCAATAGCCATGAGGTCAGAGGAGCAGCCATCAACGACAACTCGGATCGACCGCTCACTAAGGAAGTCTGATATCCAGCTACAAAAATCACCTGGGATGCCATAAGCAGGAAGCTTGCTAAGTAGACCAGCGTGCCAAACCCTATCAAATGCCTTCGAGATATCAAGCGAAACCGCAAGTGCTTCACCGTGTTTCTCGATGGCTTCGCCCCAGCAGTGCGTGACATACACAAGAAGATCTCCAGTTGACCGTCTCCGACGAAAGCCATATTGACGGTCACTCAGGAGATCATTGTCTTCAAGGTAGGTCAGCAGCTTACTGTTCAGTACCTTTTCCATAACCTTGCAGAGAATGGAGGTAATGGCGATCGGACGGTAATCAGCAGGGTCTGCACGGTTGCCCTTTTTCGGCACAGGTTGTACATTCGCAAGCTTCCAGGATTTTGGCACCATTCTTTTCTCAAGAGAGAGGCGGTACAGGCGTGTCAACACAGGAGACAGTTCAGGCGCACACTGCCTCAACACTCTTGCTGGTATGTCGTCAGGCCCGCTGGCCTTGTTCACGTCTAGACTGCGCAAAACTCTTCGTACCTCTTTAATATGAACAGCGATCTCCGGCATCGAAGAGTCACAACGAGGTATAGCTGGTGTTTGCTTGGAGCCAGTGTCTAGACGCGAGTTGCTTGCAAAGAGAGAAGCAAATAAATTTGCTTTCTCACATGCAGAATGGGCCAGCGACCCATCAGGTTTAAGCATTGGAGGCAATGTGGGGAGACAGAAATTCGTTTCGACCGCTTTCGACAAGGACCAAAACTGTTTACTACCCGAAGGGTGCGATACTAATTTTGCCCCAATACGTCCGACATGGTCAAAACGAGCCCTACGCAGCACCCTCTTGCAGAACTTGGCGGCAGAATTAAAGGCTCTTTTCTTCGCGCGAACCCTACGTTCCATAGCTTTCTGGTCGCGGACCTTGACCCAAGCTTGGTAGGCAGACTCTTTACGGGCTACAGCGAGCGCGCATTCTGCATTGTACCAAGGTTGGGATTTATGACCGAGCTGGATGTCCGTATTCAAATTTAAAAAGTATAATCAACCATATCTAAGCCCAATAAGTTTTGTTACACTACTTTCTTCTCTTAGCAAATTGTTATTGTAAGTAGGTAAAACTAATCCTTAGTTTTTTTTTGTTCCTTTTTTTTTCTGAGAATTATTTAGGTTATCTCATAAAACAAAAAAATATTTACTTAAAAAACTTATTTACACATATAACTTCTTTGTACATGCCTGTTCCGGTGAAGTGTATAAAGAAATCCAGCTCCAGTCTAAACTTGTTATGTGTTGAATTAATGAAGTTACATTCATCAAACTATATCGACTTGGCAATGTTCGGTTTATACAATAATATGTCTGACATAAAATTTCAAACTATCATTTTGCGTGCATTTTATTTGAAAGTCAATATTCGCATTCGCATATACATTCGCGAATGTGAAAAAACAGACATTCGTTACATCACTAGTTGGATTTCGGTTGGATCTTTGTTTGCAACCACTGAACGACCGAATTTGCTAGCCTACGATGTTCCATCAGAAGCAACAGTCCAAATAAAGGAACAGCAACAATTTGCGACAATTTGAATGCGTCTAGCTCCGAAATAATGTCTATCCTGCAAATCTCTGACTGAGAAACGCCTCACTCAAAGCATGGCAAAATCCAATTATATACCTATTTTCGTATACTTTTCCTACCGACCGAATGGCATTTCTGGCAACCCTGGTACGCATCGGCCGCAACTCGACTGAAGGACTAGAATCCATGGTCATGAATAAATAAAAAAAAAAAAAATCGGCCGCAACTATAGGCTTGGAGCATGGAGTTTAATTACCAGATATATTGTCACATGGTCACAGGGAAGAAATAGATGGTCCTATAAGTCCACAACTCAAGTCCTTTTGACAAGGCGCTAGTGTCTACGCCATTATATCAAATAAAAAAATGTAGTACTTACCTCGAATTTTGAACAGGTCATGAGCGGCGTCGCGGTCTTCTACCATTATTTTTTTCCTCTAGATCTGGAGAGTACGGCAGTTTTAATTGACACTGTCAGGGAAGGCTTAGTCCATATCTCATATCATATCTGGAGGGAAAAATCCTAGCATCTATGTATCGCTGGCAGAAGGCGGAGATAATGCGTGGACAGAGACTGGTCTTTGGGAAGTACCTGCGTCGCATAGGTCGGGAAAGGATCCCGCTTGCCATCACTGTGTGGACTACTTCGAGGACAAGGTACAACATACTCTAGAAGAGTGCTCAGCTTGGGATCAGCAGCGCCGTGAACTGGTCGCAGCGCTTGGTAGGGACGATCTTTCGCTTCCGGCTGTGCTTAGATCTATGGTCGGAAGTGACAATGTGTGGAAAGCCGTCGCTTCGTTTTGTGAGGAAGTGATGCATGCCAAGGAAGCGGCAGAGCGGGAAAGAGAGCATGCATCTCACTTTTCCCGTACCAGAAGAGCAGCCGGGCGTCGAAGGGCGCTAAATGATCTCCGGCCACCGTAAATAGGGGCCTGCAGGTGACGAACTTCGGTCTAAGTCGTCGCCCGACCAGCCAGGCTCTAACAGGAGGCGGAGGATTTTGTATTGAAAAAGTTGCCGGATCATAATTTCTGATAGTATGCGGTCGCGCTAAAATTGCTGACGTGGGAACATAATGCTTTTTTTTCTATTCGGCACTTTTGTAACGCACGTTAAAATAATACTCATGCACAGGGGGGCCTTACTGGACCAAATGAAAAAAAATGCTTTGATTTGTGATGGTTTTTTTTTATGTCGATAGTAGTTTTTTAACAGTGAGTCTACTCTGTGCTCTGCTATATGTGCCCCGGCCCTTGGCTTACTGCACTCACATACAAATTCACCTCTGGTCCTTGTAAACCTCCCTGGTATTTACTACTGAACTCGTTCAAGTGAGTTTCAAATCTAGAAGAAAACTTTTGATGTCAAGTTAACTATTCCGAGTTCATTTGTTAGTGAAAAATGTCAAAATTATAAAAATACAAAACTTTTGAAAAAAAAGTAAAGTTTAAGATACCCATCCCCTAAAACCAAAACCACGATGATGAACGACGGCGGCCTTTTTCTTATAGAAGTACTCGTCGACAAGGTGTCTTTTCTAAAAAGTCCCTGCTTTTCCGACAAGGACTTCAGAACCTGTGTGACTGTAACAGCCCCAACAGTAGAGCCGCTTGAGATATGTGACGATGATCCTGGCCAATGTGCTGCCAGGAGCGGAGGACCCTTTGTGAAAACATTTAACAGCGGAAAGTCATGTTTATTTTCCCTTAAAGAGCAAGATATTACAAGAGCCATGAGTAACTTCCCCATTGAAGTATTAGTCTATAAGTCACTTCCATGTGGTTGTCTGCCAACAAAAATAGTAATGGGGCAAGCAACAATAGATATGACGAAAGAATTTGTCCAGTCTCGAAATAAATGTTTGGAAGATCCTGTGAGTTTTAGCTGCCAAGCTTTGAAGGATTCATTTCAAATCGTCGGCCCAGACGGGCCGACGGGTACAATAAACTTGTTTTTACGCATTTCATGTTTTGGGAAGTTAATAATTACAAGTTTCCAAGATTCAGGGCCACCTACTTTGGGAGCAAATCGAGGTCCTGCAATCGTAGATCGATCATGTAACCCACAGAGGCAATTTCAAACTTTCGATGATCCTTGTGTTTGCGGCGCCGCTAAAGTGGCAGGTGTTGGCAAGGGAGTGCCCGGCACTGGCCCACCATGCCAGCTCGGAGGAAGGATCGGAGGCGGTCCTTGTCCGATAGGTATGAATTAATTTATACTATTGTGTTGTGTGTGTTATGATTGATAAATATTACAGAATGAAACCTTTTTAGCTCAAGATCCCTACACCTCTAGACCATGTGAAGATCCAGATGATGTTTGCTATTGTTCTGGCCCTAGACCACCTCCAAAACCACCTATGGTTTGCAGAAATATGGATCAGTATTGTTTGCACGTTCCCAAAGGTGAGAATGAAAGCTGAAATTATGATAATTTATAATTATTGGACGCTATATTAATCACAGCTCAAAGGAGGTCATTTTTTTCCCAACGAAAAAAAATAGTACGCTTGGTTATGTTAGGTTACAAACGGCACAATGATAGCCGAGCTCAGATTACACAACCTCCGGAGTCTAGTCAAAATACAGTTTATCCTTCTCAGCTTTGATGAATATTTGGTATTATGGAATGGACTGGATGACGATTATTATCATTTATTTATTTATTTCTGTCCGCGGTTTCACCCGCTTCAGGTTAGACCTTTGACCCGATCGAGGCCTCGTCAGTTTCCTTGTTGAGCGCGTGGAACACGAGGCGCCGTCCACTCGGGCCTTGTTCTTGGTACATTACTTGTAACATTACTTTGTGTTTCTCTGCACTTTTCTAAAATCTATAAATGTATGAAATTGACGAATCCGTAATACCCGATGCTTTTAGGATTACAGGCGTGATGTTATGTTTAATTGCTTGAAGTCGCTAGTTCTAGCAATACTTATCATTGTTTTGTGTATCTCGGTACTACTCGGCAAAAAATCTACAAATGTATGACAATGACGAATCTTCGAACTTAATTGGTGCAATTCTACTACATTTGTGCGTACCATTTTTTTTGTTTCGTTGGCTTTTCTGAAAAGGCCTAAAAATGTATGGAGCCTGAATCAGGCTTTATACTTTTGTGCGATAGTAATTATTGCTCCAAATGACTTTTTTTTTTTTTTTATCGTGGTAAAATCATCAAATGAGTCCTCCCACCCAGGGCAGAGCGGGAGGGACTGTCAGACTTGTACTGACTAAAATCCACGGTGTCCTTCAACAGCCCTTTACGTACCGGGGTCACGGTAATCCCTAGGTCCCGCGATCCCGGCAGGCTTTGGCCTTCTACAGGCCCCGTCACTATGCTGACACTCTTTGAGGCGCGCGTGGAACACAACGCGCCGTCGACCCGGGGCTCCAAATGACTAGTAATAACCATACGTACCATTTGTTCTTTCGTTGGCAGCTTCAGGAAAGGCCAAAAATGTGTGGAGCTGATTCAGGCTCCATACATTTTTGGGCCTTTTCTTCATGATCTCCTTTTGCTCCAATAATTATGTAGGTAGTGCATTTATATTAGTGTTTTCCCAGTACTCATAAGCCCCACAATTATAGAACGAGCTTTTAGTTAGGGTCAAATAATATTCAAGTCGAGATGTGCATAAAGTACTAATGTAAATAACTTATGCAAATTTTATAAATTTGAATGCATGCATGAGAATCAATTTGTTGATGGCCAGGTCCCAGTAAACATTTTGAAGAGATAGGATCAGTTTTGGGCGGCAACGAACTAAAGATAAAAGTACCAGCCAGCTCATCTGTCATCAAGAAGATCAGTCAGACTCACTGTGCGATGCAAAGTCCATACATGAAAAAGACCAATGAAGGACCCTGTGTACAACCCTGTGGAAAAAATAAAATCAGTCTAGCAATACCAGGCGAGGCTACGTGCTGCAACGACTTGCGACTGCAAGGCACACAGTTTACCTGCACCACTGAAGGATGCGTGCAAACTCCGAAGCACGGCCTGCAGGCTATGCTTGCGCGTGGCGATACGAAAAGCGATTACCCTCCCAATAAAGATGTTTTCGTACTTAAAGTAGCAAAAACTGCAGTAGAGGATGATAAAAAAATTAAACTAGAATTGGAACTTGTTACGCCTAAAGGACCAGACAAGGTGCCACCAGTGCGTAAAATGGACATGAGAATCGCGACCGATCCGGACTGTTACTGTTGTTGCGGAGGAAGAATGAAACCTTATAAGGGGAAAAAGAGACGATAAATTTAATTTGACTAAAATTTGTTATAAAACTTTACCTTGTTTACTGTTTCCAAATTCGGTTTGATAACTTTGTAATGCTTATATATTTTTATAATTAATTTCATAATGATTATTTCCCTGATAAATCACCAATTGTGCAGATTGCTGCCCGACGGGGAACAAGGTGATATTCCAAATGCCTTCGGACACCTGCGGCATGAACCACAAGCAACGAGCTCACTTTCAATTGACATCTCAGGGAGTGGGCGATGTATCCCGAGAAGATCCTGGTCAGCTAGTGCCTACCACTGCGGAGGAATACCCCGGGGTTGTGTACGATTATCCACAACAAGTGATTAAACTACGGATTGGAAAAGTTATAGAGCAGCCAGGTCGAAAATCTAAATTTGATTACCAGTTCATTACACCTGCAGTATCTCAAGGAAAAGTTGTACCCGTGAAAGACATTCACACTGTGCAATGTTTACCCACATGTCCAGACTGCTGTCCGTCTAAATCACCTAAACGTAAACTATGAAAGAACAACTTTACGTTGTAAAAATCTAATAATTAAACTTTTATTCACGTGAATTGGGCTTGTTTCTTTTTATGATTTAGTAATAATCTTTAGTTAACCTACTGAATATTAAGGCTAGCGCCTATATCATTTATTGATTTTTTATTAATTGCTAACATAAATAAAATGTAGTCAACTCGTCCTAGGTGTCCTGCCGAGCTTGCCGACTTTTGAAGATTTGGCGGAAGAGCAAAAAATGGGAATTATATCTACATACAAGGAATTGAAACTACTTCATGTAGAAGACAAATTTAACATCAATACTTCCAATACAGCTACTATAGTCGATGAGTATTTACAATCTTTTACAGACAAACTATCATTGTCAACAGAATCAGACCAAGCCAAGTTAGATCATTCAGCATCCTCACTGTATGCCAGCATGTTTAAAAAGCGCAGCGTATCTTTTTCTGACAAAGTAGATTACGCATCTAAATCTTATCCCCATTTCCCAAACTACTGGGATCCATACTCTGATGATACGAGTATGCCAAAGGGTTTATTTGGCAAAAAGGAAACGACCGTATACGTCACTCTGTTTGATGATCTCTACCGTCGTCGTACGTCAGGAACACAGGCTACAGCTTCCGTAAACAAATGCTTACAAGCATCTCGAAGTAAATTAAGAATCAATAACAATAATTTGGTTTACAATATTAGTAATAGTTCTACAGACTATTATACATCGACATTTGACAGTAGTAAATTATATCTACGGGATAACAGAGTAATACATTCTGACATTTACCGTTTTGGAATGAAAAAAGACGAAAAGGGGATGGGATCTAAAAATAAAAAGCCTGAGGTATGCAGAAAAGCGTCCAAATCATGTCAAAATCCGAGGCCAAGTACCTCATCAACACAAACTTCTTGTAAACCGTCTAGGGTTTGTATACCTAGGAAGGTACAGAACTGTCCGGCCAAGAATGTTTCAATCAAAGCTGTTGCTAAGCCCTGTCCAAACACAGTTGGCGTCACCAAGGGAGATATGGCTGCGACCATTTCGCATATTAAAATCGGTCCTAGAGAACCCTGTCCGGTGCACGGAAAAGAGCCATGTCAAGGGCCTAAATGTATTATTGCTGCATCAGGAGCAAATGAACATGCGCCAATTAAGGTTTCCACAGTGACAAATTCAAGACGAGGAGTCTTTGAATTAGTCATTCGTAGGCTGAATGGAGCTCCACTGGCAACGAATGAACTAATGCTAGAGTGGACACCACCGACATGTCGCCCACCTCCCTGCGGATCACCTTGTCCGACACCTTGTGTACTTGGACCTACCTGCCGACCATCTAGGTGCAAGATGTTAGTTTGCCGTCCCCTTAAGTGCGGTAGACGGTCATGTGGGTCACCATGTAGGAAATGTTGCGGTAAGCCCTGCAAACCTTGCAAGCGTTGCAGACCTTGCGTCCCAGCATCATCACTGATATGCAGGCCTTGTCCATCATCGCCACGTTGCAGGCCATGCCCACCTTTACCGCTTTGCAGGCCATGCCCGCCATTGCCATGCAGCCCTTGCCCACCATTCCCGCGATGCAGAACTAGCTGCAGTCCATCACCTAGATGCCGACCTTGCCCTCCGTTCCCACGTTGTAGACCTTGCTCTCCACGACCGCGGTGTAGGCCATGTCCTCCACGACGTTGCAGGCCATGCCCTCCGTCACCGGTGTGGAGGCCATGTCCTCCACGACGTTGCAGGCCATGCCCTCCATCACCGGTGTGTAGGCCATGTCCTCCACGACGTTGTAGGCCATGCCCTCCGTCACCGGTGTGGAGGCCATGTCCTCCACGACGTTGCAGGCCATGCCCTCCGTCACCAGTGTGGAGGCCATGTCCTCCACGACGTTGTAGACCATGCCCTCCGTCACCGGTGTGTAGGCCATGTCCACCACTACCATGCAATGCTCCCTGTGGGCCGCCTTGCGGGTCAGCTTGTTGTAGTTCACCTTGCGATGTTCCATGCAAAAGTTCACCGTGTTTAAGGCCTTGCCCCGTCGGGTATAGAAAACGTCGTAGGATTGTCTGCCAACCGAAAATAAGGGCGCATCGCAAACATAAATCTCCGTGCTTAAATAGATCGCAAACATGTTCTATGGTGCGTTGTCGTAGCGTTCCCTGCCCGCCTACAAAGCGCTGCACGGCCTTTCCCTGGCGGCCGCGATGCCCGGTTTATATATGCTCGTCACGAAAATGCAGCTTATTACCATGCGCTCCTCCGACATGTGGGCCTCCGCCATGTGGGCCTCCGCCATGTGGACCTCCGCCATGTGGGCCTCCGCCATGTGGGCCTCCACCATGTGGGCTTCCGCCATGCAGGCCTCCGCCATGTGGGCCTCCGCCATGTGGGCCTCAGCCATGTGGGCCTCCGCCATGTGGGCCTCCGCTATGCGCGCCTCCACCTTGTGGACCGTCTCTCTGCGCGCCTCCGCGATGCGGGCCGTCTTCGTGCGCGCCTCTGCCATGCGGGCCGTCTCCCTGCGCGCCACCTCCATGCGGGCCGTTGCCATGCGGACCGACGCCTTGCCCACCGGAGAAGTGCTGCTCAAAGTCACGCTATAGACTAACAAGTTGTTGCAAAACCAAGTGTTCCAATTACTGCGCCTAGACAAAAACTATCGGAGTGATTTTTATGACAATGTATACAATCGTTACTTTTGCAATAAACACATATCCAGGCATAGTCCAAGTTGTTTCAAGTATTATGGCGTTGACTAAGGATTACCTACTTTATTGTACTGAAAATTAACTACCAATTCTAAGCAAATATAAGGAAGGACTTTGAGTTGGCACGCTCGGCATGGCAACCATGGCTCACTTTCCGAACATCTGTCAGAGTCAGTCCTCACTGGGAAACTCCTGTGCAAGTAGTTTTTAGGATAGGCAGCGATGTGTTTCATTGCAGCCCGGCCACGGTGACATGCTTCTCATAACATCAGCCTGTAGATTGGTTTTGACATCTTTATTAACCGAACACTTCAAAATAACCTCAAAAAATCCATTTTAGGTTATATAGTAAAAGTACTTGCCTATCGAGGCATCGTGTAATCTGAAAAGTGAAATTCATCTCAGTCGGTGACTTTGTTCCTTGACTTTTTGTCACCGACTTCCAATAACCACTTTTCATTAAAAAAGAAAGATTCCGACGAATTATTGTTAACCTCCCTTTTTTCAAATTCGGTTAGAAAGTTATTGAGACTTAAAAGTAAAAATGAATTTCGCGCAAAAGATTAACTTATCTGCAGACTTTATTCAGTGACGTAGCTAGGCGGGGGCGAAGCGGACCCTAGACCCCGGCCTCACACTTGAAGGGGCCTCACGCTCAAAAGAAAAAGTCTTGACAACGGCGATTGAAAGTTTTTAACTAGTCAGTTAAGCAGTACAACTTAACATCAACTAGTAAATAGAGGCCTCGCAATACTGATATCGCGACGATCTCGTTTAGGGCTACGAGCCTCCAGTGCTCGCGCGAGGCCCCATGTTGAGATAACTTGGGTATGTTTTATTTGTAACTGTGAACTGAAAGAGTCAAATAGGCCCCGCAAAGCTGATGTCGCTGACAATCACTAAGTTATCTTAAAATAAGGGGGCCTCCTGAGAGCAGCGGAGGCATGTCATATTTTACGTACTGAAAGAAAAGTGCCTCGCAGGTGAGTCTTGCCCCCTCATAGAGTCGGTCTTGCTAAGCCACTGACTCTATTTAACATCTTCAGTAGAACATTAATTTTATGTGTGTGCATAAAAACTGTGTCAATTTAGTTGACTGTTGAAGGCAACTAAATTGACAAAGCAAAGAATTATTTAGACGATCTCATAATCATCTTTCTGCCTTTAATCCCGTTGTACAGACACCAGCGCATCCAGGTACTGTCTATTGTCAGTTATCTTAAGATGTATATCAAGCGTCTCAGGCCCAAAATTCTTACTTTGAAAGCTTATAACTGGATAACGTTATGCTTAAAAACATTTTACTTTGTACCAAAAAAGTTACATCAGTTGAACATTTATCTAAAAAAAGTGTAACTGCATAACGATCCTCATCTTTTTTTTCTTTTTAATATAACGTCAAATGCCATTTTGCAGTAAACAGTGTTTTTAGACAAGTGTTCTTATATCAACGTGAAATGTCGTTTCTAAACCGTTATTTTGAGGCAGGTTTTTGAAACTGATTTATTTGAAACAGGAGTTGGGGGGAGAAGATATTTTACCCGTTAAAACCCATTCCTATATGCATTAGGTTACGTAGGGACGACCAATAGCAGTTTCTGCAAAAATCTGTTGCTATATAGATTATACCTGCCGCTGTATTAGTCACTAAAGCATTGGTGGCCTGCCTTAGCATTGGTGGCATAAGGGGTTAGCATAAGGCAGCCCACCAATGCTTTAATGACAGTATGAGGCAATAGGTAGATGGAGAATTCACCAAGAGCATCTGAAAAGTCTACATCGATAAGAGAAGGGGAGGCGAGGGCAAGGTCGTTTGCATAGAGGAAGCGAGAGCTGTCTCGGTATCTGGGTTCTTACTGGTTGTTCGTCCTCTCCCACATTCTCTCTCCATATTATTTATCCAATAGAAGCGACGGACTTGAAAACGGCAGTTGTGTAGAAATTCTCTGTTTATAAACACAACATTCTGAATGTCTCTGATTCTAAACGTTGATCATAGCGCTAATCCTTTGAATCAATAAGCAATAACTTCGTTTCGTAGGCAAATGGTAAATCAACAACTGCCTCGTACCGACATTGCAATTCATTAAAATATCTGTTAATTCGCGATAGCCAAGTAAGTCGTACAAATAAATGTATGTGCTCTAAAATCGATGCGGTATTCGCAAAAGGGTTGTACAACTTCTTTCTGTCACTCAGATTCGTTAATAGCAAGAACGAGAAGGCGTGAGAGCTATCGCAGCCTAGGTGCATTTTGCTCATTTAACATGTGCTAGACAGCACAGTTTAGGAAAAAGACACTTCTAATCGTCGGAAAAAAGAGCATAGAAAAGAGATCACGTGCCAATAGATATGGTTCAACCGTAATGTGGGATGCTTAGACACAAGACCTAGTAACTTTACACATTAATCGACCAAAATCAGAGCCAGTTGTCGACGGAGAACATCTAAAAGTGTGAACAAAATTATCCCTTACATTAAGCGTATACACGTTTTGCACTTGACTTCAACGACCTCTGGTCATCAAAATAGCCATCCGACCAGTTGGATATGAGTATATTAACGAAACGCTGCTTTACTTTGGCTGTGAGCCACTGGCCATGGCCGGGATGGCCTGGCAACTTGAGACGATGCATGGCTTGACCAACTTGAGGATAAGGGCTGTGACCTTCTTTCACCAAATCACCCACCCCTCACGAAGGTTCTTAGAGGATAACAAAAAGTTTAATTACAGGATAACAATCGAAAACAAAGAAACCAATTTCGAGTCTATACACACTCCCGTTGCCGTTCATGCGATATTGTCACATCTTAACTATAGTCACATTTATAAAATAACAGTGGCTGGGTGCATCCAAAATCACTCATTTATAAATTGTAGTGAAAATTAAAAGGCCTCAGTAAAAGATACATATGTGTAACTAGCAGCAGCGGGAGTAAACACCATCAGGAAAGAAGGGCCAAAGAAGCAAAAAGGGCCTTGTTCATGGCGGTGTAACAGGAGCTGGATAACGATGGCTCCACCAGGACTTGCACAAACTCTCTTTCATCCATGAGGTTTTTATGTTACCCACAGTGTTACAATGGTAAGACCTATTACAGATTCTGATAACATTGCTTTTATGTTGAAAACGGACAGTTATTTTAATTAACACTGACTGGTAAAGTAATGGACTAGAATCCGTGTCACTGGCTCAAGATATTTTAAGCTGAAATCATGGTGACCCAAACTCACAGGTCCTAAATAAAACTTGCCTCAAAACTTTGATTCTTGTTAATGCCAAAAAGTACATACAATAAACCATTTTCACGTTTACCACACAATTCTTGGATTGATTTTAAATTGGGGATGTAGGGAACCGACGATGTAAGACGGAACTTGAGCAGGTTGCTGCTAAGTACCCGTATAGGACATCTGTTGATCACGTTGATATAAGGGTCGTTTTGCAGTTACACTTTTTTAGGCAAGTGTTCGACTAATGTTTAACTTTTTGTGGTATAACGGAACCAGTTTATTTTGGCCTCGCTTTATATGATCTTGTCATGAACGGTCAGCTTATACTGGTTTTGTATAGCTTAGTGTTTAGAATATAAAGAGACACTTTTACAATTAATGCTTATATGCAGGTTATTTGAAATTAAGGAGGAAAAAATTAACGAGTCCGGTCTTTTCATTCAAATGTCCGGCTAAACTGATTAGTCTGGCAACCCTATTTAGTAGTGGCAGGGAGCCGGATGCGATTTTTGAGTAGGTCTTAGGGATTCGCTGAAAACTTTCAGGTTTTATACATGTTAGGTACAGTAATAAAAAAATAAAAATAAATTATACAATTATACCAATACGGAAATGCAGACCTGGCTGAGAAGTAGTGGGATTCAACCAAGCTAGTTATTTTTAAAGAAATGATTTTTATGCACAAAAAAGGTAATTGAGGTACTCGTATCTCGAAATTTAATGTTTTTAACTTAAGAGGCGATTCGCAAGATTGAGCGCTTTTTTTGGGCGTTAAAATAGCGCTGAGTATGAACAAAAAGGTGAATTGAACTTAAATGTCACCGCCCAGCACTTTAATTAAGTCAAATAAAGTTCGAAAAAAAAAGCGCCTCGCTTTAAAAGCACTGACGTGTGATCAGATACATCGGAATGCATTTTTTCTATTTCGGCGTTTTTTTAACGCCGGGAAAAAAGTGCTCGTGCGGATGGCCTCTTAAAATTGCACATTTAAAGACTGGTAAAATCCAGGAATCTCATACGAGTAGCTATAGGATAAAAATTGAAAATGAAAATTGCTGAAGTGGTTATACCCCCGGAACCGAACTGGAACGTAAAGGGCTAATGAAAGACACCGTGGATTTTAATTGGTACGAGTCTGACAGTCCCTCTCGCCCTGCCCTAAGTTGGAGGACTTATTTGATGATTTTACCACGATAAAAAAGTGTTTATACGTAATATTATATTACCTTCGTGGTCATTATTTATCGACTTTTATCGGAATTTGTACCTACGTATTTTTGCTGACATAGTTGAGTAGAATCTGCCGGCTTCTTCTGGGAATCATCTGTTAAGGCAGAGATGCAATGTTGTAAAACAATGTTGATGTGCTCGTGCTTGTAGCAGCCGATCTGATCGATCTTCAAGATAAAGTAGTCTTATGGAAAATTTCGTTAATAATGCTGATAAATAACTTCCATTAAAATACAACACACACACACAACATTACTTCCAAAAATAACCAAGTAAAAGCAGTGGTGGCCCCGTGGTATCGGCCCCCACTTACGAGTTTATAGGTTGTAGGTTTGAACCCAGCCAGACCAATTACATTGTGTAATTTATTTCATCACCACTGCTCTCAAAACGGCGAAGGAAAACATCGCGAAGAAACCGCCATTTCCCAGATATGTGATATCTACTAATTCGCACTGGACCCGCGGTGATGGATTACGGCCCCCTTGTTCACACAAAGAGGAAGCCTGAATCCCAGCAGTAGGAACATGTATAGGCTGATGATAAAGATGATGAAATCAAATCATTAAATTTATAAGACGTAGGGAAGCGGGCGTTGTTTTTCTATAAGAATTTCCCGACATAGATGGAACCTCCCATACGTATAATTGGTACTCTGAGTATGTAGTCAGTTTTACTAGGTTACGGTAGCCAACATCATGACTGTTCTCATAAATGAATGATTCGATGAATGCTAATGTGTTACAAGGTCAATTACATAATAAATTGACACGTCCAAATAAATCGACTGAAAACATAACAACAATGATCCAGAAATAGAATGATAAATGCGACTATCATCAGCTATCGGTTGCGATTTATTAGACGATTTTGAAGTGTTTTCGTGGAAGGGTCTCCTAAGTACGTAGAAATGGCTATGGTCAGGTAAGCTCTGAATTTCTCAATTTATTTATTTCGGCGTGTCAATTTGCGCAGCTATATTTAGTCCCTTTAAACCAGTCATCTTCACGTACTTTTTAAAAATGTAATGCGCTTATCGCGGCTCTGGCGACCACCACTTCATAAAACTACATAATTATTAGTATAAGCAAATCTTTACAAATAGTTTCCACATCCGGTAAATGAAAAAGCTTCGATTTTTATTTCATTGAATTTGTTGCCAACGGCTTCTGAAAGTTATCTTCTTCATACTCGTACACTAGGTGACGCAAATCTCCGATACCTTACGACTTTGGCATCCAGCTGACTATTGCAATACAAATATATAGAGGTTCGTTCGTTAATGGATAACACAGTCGTAAAGCATCGGCGACTAGTGTACGAGGGCGCTTACACATTTTTGTGGTTGTTTTTAGGGTTCCGTACGTCTGAATACAGAAACGGAACCCTTATAGGATCACTCGTGTGTCTGTCCGTCCGTCGCTTACAGTCAATTATCTCCGAATCTATTAGACCGATTAAGTTGAAATTTGGTACACATATCAATTCCTGTGACCCAAACACAGAGGTGTGACGTGAGCAGATGAAATCTGTATATGGGGGGTCATTTTTGGGGGGGAAGGGGAAAATTAAAAAAAAAAAATCTGAAAACTGCATCGTGTGGCATATCAAATGAAAGGTCTTGTTGAGAAGATCTTAAATGTATTTTTTTGTAATTTTAAAATAAATAGTTTCCAAGTTATTCAAGAAAATAGACGAAAATTGACCATTCCCCCCCCCCTTATCTCCGAAACTACTGAACCTAAAATTTTGAAAAAAATACAGAAATTAGTTTTCTCCTTATAGATTATAGGAAAACCTATAAGAAGTCCATGATATTAAGTAACATGGTAAATCACTCAATATTGTGCGTACCAACTTACATTTTTTTTTAATACGTCATAAATCGTAAACCGCAATTTATCTTTCAAAGTTACAACCAACTTTTATATAATGTTACTTGCTGCTACGGAACCCTTTAAAGGCGAGTCCGACTCGCACTTGGCCGGTTTTTTTTTGTTTATTTACGTTTTAGTTCAAATATTCCACCCTAATTCTTGTCGTTCATTCCCACTAGTTCGATTCATTAGTTCGATCGTCGAACTAGTGAGATTTTTTTTTCTCATTTGTTCGACCGTCGAACTAGTGAGATTTTTTTTTCGCACTTGTTCGATCGTCGAATAAATTAGATTTAAAAATAGTTCTAATGCTTACTATAAATCAATTTTACAAAATAATGAAAATAGTAAAGCAGCATGTCGACGGAGACCCGCTTCGCGGGGCTCCTACTTCTGGGTGGTTTAAAAAAAAAATAACCACGAAGAGGATGGCGGGGTCTTTCAGACCCCGCCATCCTCTTCTAACCTAATTGTCCGAGTCGGGGTGCCAGCAAGTCCCGAGCTCGCTTCGCTCGCTCTTAAAAGTGCAGTCCATCATTTGCTTATTATATTTACTTGTTATTTTAAATCTAATTAATTCGACAGTCGAACAAATGCGGAAAAAATTCTCACAAGTTCGACAGTCGAACAAATGCGAAAAAAAAATCTCACTAGTTCGACGATCGAACAAATGAGAAAAAAAATTCTCACTAGTTCGACGATCGAACTAATGAATCGAACTAGTGGGAATGAACGATTCTTGTCATATACATAATTTTCTTAAAGACGCACTAGAATTTTGTAATCCAAAGTAACGTTGCTAACATCGTCCAAGTAAACAATAAGTGAAAATTCTAACAAAATAAAACTGAATTATGTTTTTATGAGACCACAAATGTCGAGTATACTGCATCGAACAAAAAAGAATCACACAAATCGGACTACTGTAATTTTGGAGTCAAATAAAAACCTCCATATATAACCTCCTCCTTTTTTAAATCGGTTAGAAAAGGATGAACATAGATCGAAGAACCTTGTGTTATATAAATCAAAAAGAATAGAAGATGAATGGATGACACCTATCAAATCGGCAGACGACAAGTCAACTAGTCTTTCAACCAGGGTTTTCAAAATTTCTCATGAAGATAATCGTTCAAATTTTTTGTTGAAACAAGGAATAGGGCAAATATTATGCAGGAACCAACATTACCTAGAGAGACACCTTCTCAAATAAAACCAAAACCTAGAAAACCTAGAAAACCATACGAGGAAATAAGTGCTATTTTTAATGGCAATGAGGTAAGTTATTATTTATTTATTTAAAAGGTTCAAATGTATTTAGAGTACGAAAGTAAGAAAGGCGGATTTAATAGCCTTTGGTAATACTACTACGTATCCAAGAAGGTATCAAAATGTTATTGTTTAAAATAAACACAATATGCTGCAGCAATTGTAGTGAGTGCAACTTTTACGATTTCTGACACAATGGTAGTAAGTTTCTCAGCATGTAAACTTGATTGTGAAAAAAGGAGTGATGAATGAACGCTCCAATAGTGATTACTATGGAATGTTTTTTTTAAATTATAAATCAAGATCAACATTTTTAAATAGGTAAACTTTAATGTCACACCACCCTGCGCTCATTACCAAAGTTACTGATGTAGGTGTAAAAACGGCCAAGCTGAAGTGGCAGTGGGCGGGCCACGTTGAACGAATGTACTCAGAGAGGTGGGCAAAGATCATCAATCACTGTGTGACCGCGGTGGAGACGGTGTGACGATTCGATCACGTTCGCGCGTCAAACATGACCAGAAATTGCCGAAAACAGAGAGGTTTGGAAGAAATCAGGGGAGGCCTTTGCCCGGGAGTGAGACACAAAATAGGCTATAAAAGAAATAAAAAACTAGGTACATTATTATAAGCTTAACATTCTACTTTAAATTATCATTCACTGAAACGGAAATCCAAGTTCAAAACTTTTAGGAACTCCGCTGAAAACCGGAAGTGGAGAATTAGGTAGAGGACAGGACGAGCGAAGCTGATGATATTATTACTGGGGTCACGGATCACGGTGGATTTTGGTCAGTACGTGTCTGACAGTCCCTCCCGTCCCCATTACCACGATAAAAACGTATAATTACTAAAACAACCTATAATGTAAGGTGAAAATCCGAGTGCCAAAAAGCACACACAAGCCACCTAAGCTGACGCCGTCACAGGTGAAGTTGCAGCAGAGCTGTACCTGTGATGAAGATGGATCCGTCTGCTCTGAGACCTGCGGCCTAGTGTGTGGCGAGCCATCGTGCCCCTCAAACAGACTGGACTTCCAGGTAACACTAGCAATCTACTTAAAAAGACCTTTTTTAGTAGAAAATCATAAAAACATAACATAAATATTTGACTAAAAATATCTAATTAGTCCGTCAGTTAGATTATCAATAAATATTTGAAACGTATTTTTTTTTTGTTACGTAAAAAAAAATTAACAAGGATACGACACTTTTAAAATTGCCAATATGTTACAATCAAGTACAGTTTTTTTTTTGTAAGAATTTGATGCGTTTTTTTTTATTCGGAAGCGAGTTTAACAACCTCACCGCATGAACGGAAAAGCAATAACTATTTTACTTCATTTTCTTCAACTTATTCATCAATAATTTCAGATACCTGACGACATCTGTGAGTCACTCACTCACAGAACAGCTCTGAACTCGGAGATGGTCTACACGAAGAATTTGGGGACTGAACATCTTTGCAACACCTGCAATGTTACGCCTAAAGGTGCCCCCAAAGGTGTGCAAGCGCAGAAAGTTCTACATCCAGACAAAGACGTATTTATACTCAAGATTGGGAAGCAGACTGATGAACCAAACCGTACGGGAAATATTGAGGTGAGATGTTGTATTTATTTAACCGCCTTAAAAAAGGAGTTTCTCAACTACGTCGGTATTTTTCAATGTATTTACAGACGCCATCTAATCAACCTACCTCAATCCGTCAAATTTCTTTAATATGTTTTCAACCGTATCACAATAGTGGAAGGTTAATAATATTCGATTGGTAAAATGTGACAGATTCGGGTAGGTTGACCTGCTAGCGTACACCGATTACTCCAAGGTTTCTGGTCAGATTTACGACAAGAATTTGGGTTGTGTATTTGAACAAATAGTTTTTTTTTTAACTGTTGCTATCAGTCGGGTCATCCCATGCTGCTGGGCAAAGGTCTCTGCTAATGACTTCCAACTATTTCGATCTTTTTTTTTTTTATCGTGGTAAAATCATCAAATGAGTCCTCCCACCCAGGGCAGGGCGGGAGGGACTGTCAGACTTGTACTGACTAAAATCCACGGTGTCCTTCACTAGCCCTTTACGTACCAGATTACCGTGACCCCGGTACGTAAAGGGCTACTGAAGGACACCGTGGATTTTAGTCAGTACAAGTCTGACAGTCCCTCCCGCCCTGCCCTGGGTGGGAGGACTCATTTGATGATTTTACCACGATAAAAAAAAAAAAGCCCTTTACGTACCGGGGTAACGGTAATCCCTTGGTCCCGCGACCCCGGCAGGCTTTGGCCCTCTACAGGCCCCGTCATTACGCTGGCACTCCTTGAGGCGCGCGTGGAAGACGACGCGCCGTCGACCCGGGCATGGTCCATGGTCGGACAGCAAGTCGCCCATTACTCGCTGCCCGCATGCCCGCGCCTACGGTGGCCGGAGATCGTCCTGCGACTTCCGACGCCGTGGGCGTCCACCACTGCGGCTGGGGTGGAGGGAGGACGCTGTCCTCCCCCTCACGCGGGTCGCCTCCTCCTTCGCGAGCATAACTGCTTCGCAGAAGGAGGCGACCGCTTCCTACTCCGTCTCGCCCCGCAGCATGGCCTCGACCAATGCCGGGCGCGAGAGGTCTCCGCCAATCGCCGTCGTGAGGACACGGCGGTGCTCTGCCCAAACTATTTCGATCTAGGGATAATATGAGCTACTTGTCGTTAGTTTTGTCTAGCTCATCCCGCCATCTTCAGCGAGGTCTGCCGCGACGGCAAGCTGTGTCAGGGCTCGACATAGTGGTTATTTTGGCCCATAGGCAGACGTGGCCAGCTCAGTCCCACTTCAGCTTAGCGGACATTTTAGCAACGTCGATGATCTGTAATTTGGAACGCAGTGTGGTGTTACGAATGTATGTTTTTTATTAGTTTACATAAATAAAATTCAATGGCCACTCTATGTAAGCTTGTAAACACGTTACTTCAGAACCGACTACACTTATTTGGCTATTTATTATCTTAATTAGTAAGTACTAGCTGTTGCCAGCGGCTCCGCCTGCTACAACTCTAAAATTATTCCATGGGATCATAAAGTCGGGATAAAAAGTATCCTATAATATGTTAATCCATGTTATTAACTATCTGTGTACATGTGTACATCCAAACAAATTTATACCCGTCCCAACAGGGGCGGATCACTAGTAATTTTAAGTAAAGACGCCTACAGTGGCCGAATAGTCGACTTGCGTTTAGCGACTCGATGCAGTGTGTATTAGAATAGGCTATTTACTAAAAACAAATTATTGGTCCGAAATATAGATTATAAAAAATATTAGACCCATATTTTTTTTTTACTGTTACGTAACACAAAATTGACGAAGATACAACGTTTCTAAAAATCACAAAACGTCACTCGTTTAGTATAATTTTACAAGTCTTATGGTGTCACAAGCCCCCACTCCTGAATTTTTGTCAATATTCATTGATTTAAATAAACAAAAAGTATGTGTCCATTCTTTTTCAATATAATAACTAACAGTCTAAATAGATTTTCAATGTATTTATGTATACGCTAATCTACCCTATTTTACAATGGGACACAAGAAGGGACATTTCAGTCGAAATAAAAATATATCGTTCCGTGTGTAAAGAACGTCGCTCAACACTTAAGCATTACTTAAAACTAGATTCAAGTGATTGAAACTGGTAAGGTATAAGAAACGAGTCGAGAGAGAGAGAGTTGAGTCTTGAGGGACATTCTGTAATACATTCTACCTACATGTCATCATGTGGAGGCGCAGCGCCGGGGCGAATTCCCGCTGCCTCGAGAAGTCGAGGCGCGGCGGGAAGAGCTCCGGCGTGATCTCAGGGCAGTATGGAGGGAGCGACTGTCGCAACCGAGGTCCGGGCACGCTTCAATCGCGGCGGTAAGACCCCTCTTTGAGGAATGGCTGAATAGGCGTCACGGCGTCCTGACCTACCGCATGACGCAGGTCCTCACCGGATACGGTGCAGGACTGCCCCGCTTGGGCAGAGCACCGCCGTGTCCTCACGACGGCGATAGGCGGAGACCTCTCGCGCCCGGCATTGGTCGAGGCCTTGCTGCGGGGCGAAACGGAGTGAGAAGCGGTCGCCTCCTTCTGCGAAGCAGTAATGCTCGTGAAGGAGGAGGCGGGCCACGTGAGGCAGAGGACAGCTTCCTCCCTCCACGCGCGCCTCAAAGAGTGTCAGCATAGTGGCGGGGCCTGTAGAGAGCCAAAACCCGCCGGGGTCGCGGGACTAACGGATTACCGTGACTCCGGTACGTAAAGGGCTATTGAAGGACACCGTGGATTTTAGTCAGTACAAGTCTGACAGTCCCTCCCGCCCTGCCCTGGGTGGGAGGACTCATTTGTCATAACATGTTTTATTCGGTTATTATTTTGCGAGAGAAATACCTTCCGAGGTTTGTTTTTGTAATCGCTAAAATGCAGTCAGACCGGTTAGCCATATTAGGCTTCTTCAAGCTTCGTCAGAAATCCATTCCTCAAGGAATGACATGAATGTTTTGCCCAATATGGTCACAAAGTAATGGCCGAGGCAAATGAAAATGGACTTGGTCATAAACCACAGGGTCGTGAGTCTATCTAAACAAGTAAACGTGACCCTGGAACGGAAAGTACGTCTCTGACTGTCCCTTCCAGGTAAGTTTTATTAGGCTACTAAAAAAGCTGGTCATAAACCGCGTGTTGTGGTCATCATCTTCCTGTCCTTATCGCATTGTGAGGCCTGTTGGTCCAGTGGTTTAGTGACCCTGACTGCTATGCCGGAGGTCGTGGGTTCGATTCCCACCCAGGACAAATGTTTGTGTGATGAGCACGATCATTTGTTCTGTGTCTGGGTGTAATTTATCTATAATATGTATGTAGTTAGTAATATATAAGTATGTTTATCAGTTGTCTAGTACCCATAACACAAGCTCTGCTTAGCTTGGGACTAGATGGCGTTGTGTGATAGTTGTGGAATATTTATTTATTTATTAATTGTACTTGGGCTCGGCGTTACACGTTTTCTTCTTTCATTCTACCCTATGACGTCACAGTATCATTTAATCCTTTTTTTAGCATTGTTTAATCGTCAAATGAGTCCAAGGCAGGGCCGGAGGGACTGCCAGACTTGTATTGACTAAAATCCACTGTGACCTTCAATAGCCCTTTGCGTTCCGAGTCCGGTAGCTTGTTAATCCAGCGATTATATTATTTCATATCATTCCTAAGACAATCCATCCATATTTTTTTTTGCCTTCCTCTACCTCTTCATCCATCCATCACCGCGTGCTGTGGTACTGAAAAAAAATGTCAGGTGAAACGGATTTATGTCTTAACTAGTGTACCTAATTAATGCTTTACATTATTGCAGAGAAACAATCTTTTAATGACGTACGGAGTTCCTAGCATGAATTCTACGTACTTCGCGGTACAGCGTACTTGAAGTATTACGATATAAATTGTATGAAAAAATTTCATCTAAACGTAGCCATTGGTTATTGCTAGTGATCTACTGTTATAATCAGCCAAAGTCCGGACGCGAAGCAGGAGGAATTTCGTACTTTAACCTGTCATTACCCGTCTCTGTCACACCCGCGTAAATATAATGCGAGTCTCGCTCGCACAGAGCCGCGCTTAATGACAGGTTAAAGTACGAAATACCTCCTGCTTCGCGTCCCGACTTTATCACCCTAACAGATCCTCATAAAACCACAACCACGTCGGTTTCCAATTACAATATCGATTCATTCATTTAGGAGCTACGATGCCACAGACAGACACGTCAAACTTATTAACATTTCTCTTTTTGCGTGAGGGCGGGTGAGTTTCCGTTATTTCAAGACTGTTGCAATTGCCATAATCATAAATAGTACGTTAGCATGAAAAATATCAAACAAATAATAATAATATACAAAGTATATAGTATATAAAAATCTTCATTACTAGGAATCTCCTTCAATACAAATCTGGTGAAAACAATGTGCCTTTGGATGTCAAAGGAGTGCTTTGACAATCATCATTTTCCTCCTAATTCAAAAAAAATGTAAAATACCGTTTTTTTTTAAATGACCGTGTTAATCTTTCAGTCCCGCTTTGTGGAAGATGATGATGAAGAGACAGAACCTTGCCCACTTTTTATTTATAATTTCTTCGTTGCAGGTGGAACTGGTGACACCTCGTGCGCCAGCGAAGCCGCAACCGGCGACTCATGCTTGTATGCAGATCCAATGTGATGAGGAAGACATAACCTGCTGCTACCCTTGCAGGACCTGCGAAAGAATCATGCCAAAGAAGCGGAAATGTCGAAGACCCCCCAGATGTTGCTATTAGCTAATCATCAACAGTACCCGTTCAAGAAATTTTTGCTACCAAAGCATTTATACCTTGATTTTTTTGGAAGCTGTTGAAAAGAATTCCAAGTGAAAAAAAAATGGAAATAATTAAGCCTATCTATTTTTGTAGTAAAAATGTTTAAAACCAAAGAGGTTTTAGGTTGTTATTTTATTTTATACTTTACGAAAATCAGCACAGGTTGATATAGGATTCTATACTAATACCATAAAGCTGAAGAGTTTGTTTGCTTGGTTGAACGCGCTAATCTCAGGAACTACTGGTTCTAATTTAAAAAGTATTTTAATATTGGTAAGTCCATTTATCGAGAACGGCTATAGTCTATAAAATATCAAGCTACGGCGTTACATAGGAGCCGGGAATGAAACCACGAGGTAAAGCTTTTTTGATATTAATTTGAAAATTAATTACATGATTTTAGCAGATTGGGGTATTTTGGTGTGTTATTGGTCACAATAAAAGCTTAATTCGACAACGCAACCTGGCAATAATTCAGTCAAATGAACATTAACCTCTCGGGCGCGTTACGTACACCCGGGTGTACATAAGCGAAAACGCCTCAGCGCCTTACGTACACACGTCTGTACATAACAGACAGTCGCTCATTGGACTTTGATTTTTATCATTTTCAATTATAAATCGACCGAGAGGGTAAAAACAAATATCAATTTTCATGTGAGCTTTCCTCCTTCCGAAAAGATTACTTTTCTGCACGGTCTGCGTCAAGAGACTTCAATTGATTGAAGATCCTAACAACGTTGATTGGGCGGTCTCATTGGTTCCAGACCCAGTTTCGTTTAAAGTGATCTAGGACATGATTGCGTGCTGCGTTTCTATTGTAATTGTCACGTGAACTTTTACGACAGCATCTGTTTTCATCCATGGAAGGCATAGAGGTGTTATTGTTGTAATTGTGGTCTGAAGAATCTAAATACTGTGGAAATATACGAAAATGAAAAACTTAGTAAACGTGTACGATGGTTGCTATATTAAACTTCAAAACGTAAGAACAGAATTTAAACTTAACTTTTTATCGACATTACAATGTGACAACAAAACCTAACAAAAAGTATCAAACTAATAGGTTTTACAACATCCGCCCTTAATGGAAATAAAAAGATAAAGTAGTAATGTTAAACACAATAGAAAAGAACAACATTACTACCAGACTAAACAGAAAAACAAAACATAAATCGACGAAAAATAAATAAATAGAAAATTATTCTACCTATTTATCACTAAACCCATATTAACAATGCACCTAAGATGAGCGATGCGCCTTAAGGGCTTTGTTAAAACATCGGCCATCATTTTATCCGTAGGTATAAACTTTATATCTATAAGACCCTCAGTAACCTTTTCACGAATAAAATGATATCTCGTATCAATGTGTTTGGTTCTATTGTGGTGGACTGGATTGAGCACAAGTTTCTGTGCACTTTGACTATCGTTGTATAGCAACACCCTATCTGCATAACCAGTAATGTCACACACTAACCGTCTGAGGAAAATAGCCTCCTTTGCAGCACTGGTCAAGGACATATACTCAGCTTCTGTAGATGATAAGGCTACCGTCGGCTGCTTCTTACACTCCCAGCTAATAGGTCCACCTGCTAGCGTGAAGTAGTAACCAGTGTACGACCGACGGTCATGTACACAGTTCGCCCAGTCAGCATCCGTGTATCCACACAGACGTACACCGACTTTCCTGTAAGTAATACAGTAATCCATAGTACCTTTCAAATACTGTAATACCCTTTTAGCTGCCAACCAATGTCTCTTATCATAACAGTTATTAAACTGGCTTAAATAGCTTGTGGCATAAGCTATATCGGGTCTCGTATTCACAGCTAAGTACATGAGACATCCTATCAAGTTTTGGTAAGGATATTCACCAAGAGATGTTGGATTACCTTTCTCCAACTTGTTATTCTCCAAAGGTGTAGAAATCTCCTTGCAATCTCGCATATTAAACCTCTCCAACGCAGCCTGGATATACGTCTTCTGACTGACCACGATTTTGTTCTTATCTTGGTTAATATTTAACCCTAAACAATACGATAATTCACCTAAATCTTTTAGTGAGAAAAATTTTTTCAGTTCCCTTTTGACAGCGTCAAACAAATTTTTTTCTTTGTAAAAGACAATTAAATCGTCAACATAGACTGCAAGTATTAAGGTTTCATTACCAAACCTTTTTAAGTAAACACATGATTCCGCAGATGTTCGTGCAAAGCCAATTTTGGATAAAATTTGATGCAATTTGATATTCCAAGCTCGAGCTGCCTGCTTCAAATCATAAATGGATTTTCTGAGCAAACAGACTTTACCTTTTGTAAAACCTATTAGTTTGATACTTTTTGTTAGGTTTTGTTGTCACATTGTAATGTCGATAAAAAAGTTAAGTTTAAAATTCTGTTCTTACGTTTGAAGTTTAATATAGCAACCATCGTACACGTTTACTAAGTTTTTCATTTTCGTATATTTCCACAGTATTTAGATTCTTCAGACCTCAATCACAACACGTTATACGACGAACGACTATAAATGCGAAAGTTAGATGTTTGGAAGGATGGATGGATATTGTGTTACTGAATCACGTCAGGTGGTTTGAATTTTCAAATGACATCTTAAAGCGTGAGTTATTGGAATAACTCTATTTAATAACTCTAGTTATTGTCTAGCGCCACCTCGTTCCCACACTGGAGTGTGGGAACGAGGTGGCGCTAGACAACTCGTATAGCTCTGTCTGTTTCTTACACTGGAATTATTCAGGCTTTAGGAAGTTATGGTAGGCCACCAGAACGCTTTTTTTTTATCGTGGTAAAATCATCAAATGAGTCCTCCCACCCAGGGCAGGGCGGGAGGGACTGTCAGACTTGTACTGACTTAAATCCACGGTGTCCTTCAATAGCCCTTTACGTACTAGGGTCACGATAATCCCTTGGTCCCGCGACCAAGGCCACCAGAACGCTGAAGGTATTTTGGTATACCGGTACTATAATCCGCTGTGACAATTAACGAGCAACAAGCTGTCCCAAAGAACGATGGAGATCAACTTATGGAACTGAACTAACCATGGAGATGGTACAGTCAGCGTCACTGCTGTTTCAAGGGGGGTAGTTGCATCCTGACGCTGTGTACAAGCAAAGTAAACCTTTTTTTTTCACTTGACTTCAGTAATGGGTAGTTGGGGAGGGTTTTGTATGACAAACATGTCTTCGCATATATTTATTTTGCAATGATCAGAACCTTTTTTAAAATCAATTTTGCATTTTTACAGCCACCATAAGTACCACTAAACTATCAGCATTCCCGTGTGTTAAATTTGAATCAAACTATTCCCGTAGCAACTACTTCCCATTACAAATATGCAGCAAGTAAAAGTGTGCATTTACTGCTGATCGTGCGCATGCCTCTCTAACGCATTACGTGTTCTGTATAATTGATTATTAACCGAGAACGGTCGGTACTTGTCAACAGCCAGCGAATGTTGCATCAGACGGGCTTGGGTGGCGCCCGCGCATGAATGTGGATGGCAATGAACTTGCCCAAACGTAGCCTTCTTAGACCCGCTCACTAACGCTCAAATTGCATAGTTAGACCCTAAGGTCCAGCAATATAAATGGTGGACCAGTTATTCGAGACCGGTGCACGGTGTAGCGACCTTCGAAGTTGCCTCTGTTGCATTGCGAATTTGCAACATTTGAATCATTGATTTTTGTATTATGTTTTTTTTAAACGTTGCCCCACACTAGGATTTTCACACATACAAAAACACCCACAAATATATGTTCCGTGCGGGAATCGAACCCGCTACAAGCAGCGCAGCAATCCAATCGGACTGTGTCGCGGGTTTGCCACTAACTCAGCCACTACGCCAACCGTGCCGTCAAAATATCTAAGTTGCAAATGTCGATATTGACAAAACAAGTATTTTCCTAGTTGTTTTCTTTTCTGATTAAATTCGTTTCGAAATATAAGATGGTTAAATTTTATTGGATTTATTACCTTGGCGATTTTCTGATGGTAAGCACTGTTGATTCTTTTTTTTCAGCTTCATCTTATCTTGATGGGCTGCTAAAATTCTTGAATGGTGTGGCCCATAGATTAGGGCCCTTTCCAGGAAGGCTCTTCATGGAATCTGAGACGATATTCATACATTACTACTGCTTACATCTACACTGCGAACAGCTGGCAAAATCTAGTATTATACATTAATATATAAAATAAATTCAAAATTGAGTTCTGGTCTAGAAACAGACATTTTTTTTTTCACAAATGTTCCTTAAATGTTATACGTATGCACAGAGAACGGATTTTAGGAAATGAATGTTTGTATGAAAATGGATATCAATTTCATTCGATTTATTTGATAATTCGAATTTCTATTAAGCCCTTTCTTGAGAAGCCCTTTTACTACGATTGCTAAGGTCATCACCATCAACATCATCATCAACCGGAACACGTCCACTTTTGAACAGAGGCTTGTATGTGTGTTTACAGTAACGTACCGCTGTATGGCCGATGATTGATGCCTAACACACGTATCCTGCGATCACCGCCACCCACGCGCCGCACCACCCATTCACCATTTTCCCCAGTTCAGTTGGATCGCGCTGACAAGCGGTGTCTTGTGAAAATTGCATATACAATGGCCGCACTACCGTGACATCACTTTGGGCCCTATCAGAAAACCAGCGCTGTGACAAAATTAAAAATGTCGCAGCACATGCTGAGATAGGAGCCTTTTGGCCTCGCACAGGACTAATTGTTGTTTTTTATTGGTTTTACCTTTTGTTGTTTTTCTTGTATATATTTTGTTTCCTTTGTTGTTTTTATTCATGTAATTTTTTTGTTCTGTCTTGTGTGTGCCAATAAATCTCTTTTCTTTCTTTCTTTCTTTCTTTTCACTATCGGGAAATGTCGGTAATTATTGCGTTAATTTTACATACTTACATGTTCGTATAAAAAATCCCGTCAGTTTTGAACTGTGTGAAATGCCATTTAAATGCCAGCATGTGTAGATTTACATAGAAGCTTCATTCACTAACAATACTTTACATAAGAATTTGAGGCCTACTTATAATGGCGCCTAATGTTTCTTTAAATATTTAAATGGGATTAGGTGAATGTATTTAGTTCGTCCAGTGTACTTTGATCTCCATACAAGTAGGTTAAAAGTATTTAGAACCCCAACGCTCAGAGCTAGTAGATAACTACATGTACTTTCTTAAGAGGTAGGTACCTATTAGAGGACAAATACACCTAGTGTTAATGTACCCTACCTTGAGAACAATAGGCAATATCCAGGAATTGATTTAGGAGGGGGAGGGGGTTTTAAACAGGCAAATGCCCAGAACGATACAAATGAGGGGCAGTAGAATTGGAAGCAATGGGTCGCATGACGTTCTCAATTTTCTGTCTCACCTGTCGCACGGAATATTACGTTTTAGCGAAATTTCGCGCGTTGCGAACGATGAATCGTCCTTTGATTTAACAAATGTCTTAAAACTACCATGCTTAGCTTTAGCAGCAGTAAAAAAATGATTCTTAGCAATCATTAGATGGACCAACTTATAATTGTATTAATGCTGTCCTAAGAAAATGATAAGACAGCGCCTATAGCAAACCAAGCCGAAAGAAAGAAAAAGAAATACCTATTTATTAAATGGGTACGAAAGAACCAACCCTTTTCAATATTTAATAATATTTTAATTGAGAATACGAAGAAGTTACCCGTGGTCTACGGTGAGGCGGCGAACCTCCTTGCTGGATTGCCGCTATGGGATCTGGAAGCGAAAACCCGCGTCCACGTTGACAAGTAGGGTATAAAACCGGGAAATCCCGGGATTTCTCAGTTCCTTGGATGCCTGTCCCGAAAATACCGTATCGTCCAACACGAACCGGTTCTCGATTCCCTATTGACAAGTGGCACGGCCGATAGGGCTTTGGTAGTCCAGATTTCAAAAAGATTCAAAGATATGTGTATTATTTTATAATTTTAGGAGTTCTGTCAACGGCTGTTGACAGAAATCCTTCATAAAATAAAACTATGCAGAAAATGGCTATTTGACTGAAACAAACTAACTACTCCGTCAGTTAGGTTATTATCAATAAATATTTGACCCATCGTTTTTCTTTTGTAATGTAAACCAAAATGGACGAAGATGAGAAGCACATGCCATAAGCAAGTACAATTTTTACTTGCTTCTGACGTCACGAGCCGACTCTCGATTTTGATGCGTTTTATTATTGCCAATTTTCATTGACTTAACAAGCTCTCATTGAGGGACTACTTCGATTTGTAATTTATTGATGCTGTGAATATGCCTCTTGGACTTGCATCTTGCAACAATGGTCCTAACTATTGCATCATCATATTTTAAACTAGCACTTTGCCCGCGACTTCGTCCGCGTGGGTTACGTACTTTCCTAATTCCCCCTTTTCACCCCCTTTAAGTTTAAATTTCCAAAAACCCCTTCTTAGTGCTCCTCTACATTATAATAGGAAGCCGTGTGCAAAATTTCACATTCCTAGCCCCAGTAGTTTCGGCTGTACGTTGATATGTCAGTCAGTCAGTTCTCCTTTTATATATATAGATATTTATTTTAGAACTGATGATGTAGGGACTCAGTTTTCAGATTTGCATGTAATAATTTTGTTCGTTAAAGACGTCTACAAATACGCTTATAACTTGTTTTGGAACTTGAAGGATGAATTTACATGTTCACATGCCGCCGACTGAACAAGAGGTCCTGGTCTCAATTCTCAGATCGGCCATAATTGGGTTCAGGAATTCACCAATAACAAAAATAGAGTCTCAATTGTTTTCTCAAATATTATAATAGAATGTCCAAATGCCTAGTAAACCACTGAGAATTGAAGACATAAAAAGAAAGAAACTGCGTGAAACAAGTGAACATCTCCTAAGAAATCATAGCCTTTGTTAAACAGACTGGAGATGGCGTGGCGAATGCGAAGCGTGACGTTTTTATTTGTAATGTATGGAATTTTTTGAATCCATTCACATAGAAAAGCGAAAGCGATCCGATAGCGTGACAGAACTATTGGACTGTCGTTCGCTTCGGTTCGGTATCGCTTCGGAAACGCTTAGCTTTCGCCTGTCTGTTTGACAAAGGCATTAAACGTGTGCATGGCGCTCACTCACAAAGTGGCTTCACTAAAAACGTTACGTTTTATTTTGAACACGGAATCTGGACATTTTATAATCTAACTTGTGTTCGATCCATGATATCTAATAGGAACGCCCTCGTACATGGTATGAAAGATCCTTATTAGAGATCCTCCCAATCTTTTGAGAATCGTCGTGATGTTAGACTTATTTTTTATCGTGGTAAAATCATCAAATGAGTCCTCCCACCCAGGGCAGAGCGGGAGGGTCTAAAATCCACGGTATCCTTCAATAGCCTTTTTCGTTCCCGGGTCACGGTAATTCGTAAGTCCCGCAACCATGTTCTTAGACTTTGCAACAAAGTCGAATAAAGTAAGAATGGAAATCCTCAAGCGTAAAAATTTACATCACTATCAAAAGCAATAAAACTAGTGCGAAAAAGTCATCAGAAAATAACCAAAATACAAATAAATAACCTACAAAAATCCTACTAAAATATAAAGAAAAACACAATAAGTAAGGATACTTACTTCTTTGTAAATATCCTATATACCTCATCACTGTTTTATAATATTATTTGAAACGCATAGCTCATAGTAAAATTTCTAAACATGACTTTATATAATACTAGCTTTTGCCCGCGACTTCGTTCGCGTGGAATAGTGACCTCCAGCAGATTTTTGTTTTTTTTTTTTTTTTTTTAATAAAAACTATCCTATGTCCTTTCTCGAGTTCCAAACTATGTCTGTACCAAATTTCACACAAATCGGTTCAGAAGTTTAGGCGTGAAGAAAAGACTGACAGAGTTATTTTCGCATTTATAATATTAGTTTGGATGGACATCAGATGACTGGTGTGTTTCCTGACAGGCATACAAATTAACACTATCATTAAGGAATTTTAACGGTAGCGGATTGTACTCTTATGTAGGGTTATGCACGCAAAGAGTAAAACGGGACCCTATTAATAAGACAGCGCTGTCTGTCTGTCCGTCTGTCGCCAGGCTGTATCTCAGGAGCCGTGTTAGTAAGACAGTTGAAATGATTTATTTCTGTTGGCGCTACAGCAACATTTACGTAACTGCTAAACGCGTTTGTTGTCATCAGTTTAGGAAACAATATAAACACTTTTCCAAATATATTCCACAAAGGAAAGAGCGTGTTGCATTAATTAATAAGTTAAATAATTATGAAATAAAATTAGAGGACAGCATAAAAATTTATGAAATTGATACTCAGCACTTGCAGTTAAGAATACAAGTACTTCAGGAGTCACTAACTTCATTATCTAATAAGTATGCAGGTTCTCAGTACCAAATTAGGGAACATATTCTTGCTGCAAATGAGTTGGTTAGGTGTCAATGTAGTTGTCAGACAGTTTCAAACCATGACACTGTCCCGCCTGAGGTAACGGAGGACCCGTCCCAGGTTGTGGATTTATCTCAGGTCTGCCAGCCTGATTTTGATGATAATAGCCCTAACTGTGTAATGTTTTCAGATAGTATAGGAAGAGGTTTAGGAAAGTTGATGAGTAATAATCTGAGCTATTCCTGTAAAAATTATTGCATGCCTGGCTCAACATTTAAGCAGATTACAGCATCGGTTTCTAATAATAAATACAACCAGAATACTGATATCACTATATTTGTAGGAAATAGTTCCAAAATTAAAAAAAAGGACTTAACTGATAGCATAACTGAGTTGTTAAAGTTAAATTGCAGAAAAATTGTATTGTGTGCTTTCCCATATTTTGACAAATTGTCTACCAGTCAAAACAATTATATTTATATGCTGAATAACCATCTTCAGTTTTTAGTTAGTCATTATTGTGACAAACTTATGTATTTTGATACCAATAGTTGTATAGATAAACTTTGGTCTACACGAGGTACTGTGTATCTGCCGTATATGTATAGACACGAAATAGCTAGGCTATTAGTTTTTTATATTCACACAGACATAACTAGTATGTCTAAGTATTGTAATATAGTTATCACTGATTGTATTAGTAGTAGTAGTAATATTAGGGTGGTGACCACTGACGTTAGCATTTCTGCTAATAGTGGAGGTTCTTTAAACGAGTAAGCAAGACAACAGAAGATTTATTAACTAAAACCAAGGTATCTTCTTGCTCACAAATAGTTAAATGCAAAAATAGGTCTAAGCAGAATTCCTTGACAATATTTCATCAAAACATTCAAGGTTTCTTATCTAAACAGCTAGAAATTGAATTGTTTTTAGAAAAAACTATGTTTGAAATTGTTTGCTTCACAGAACATTGGTTAAAAGACTGTGAAATGCTAATTAATTATGAAAATTACAATGTCGGTAGTTGTTTTAACAGAAAATCTAAGATACGTGGAGGTTCTTTAATCTTAGTTAAAAATGGTATTAAATATAAGCCTCGTAATGATATTGTTGATTTATCAGTCGAGCATAGCATTGAATTGTCTTGTGTTGAGCTGGATAAGCATATTATAGTGTGCGTTTACAGACCCCCAAATTACTTGAACTACTCTATATTTGAGTCAGTAATGGAAGATGTTTTGGCGAAACTTGAAACCGGTACTAAATCTATTATTGTCTGCGGTGACTTTAATGTTAATATCTTGGAAAATAATGTCAATAGTAGTAGATTGTTAAGCCTATTCAAATCATTTAACTTATCGAATGTGTTTTCAGAACCAACCCGTATTACCACAAATTCTGCTACATGTATAGATAATATTTTTTGTTGCTGCGATTACATAAATAAATTGATTGTAAATTACCTTCCTTCAGATCATACTGGTCAGACTGTTGCTTTCACGACCAATAAACAAATACAAAAAATTCAAATACAGTCTAGAATAATAACACCCAGCAACTTAGATAGATTTAATAATAATTTAATAAGTAAATTAAATATACCTTGCAATTTTCCTGAAATAAATAATGTAAATAAATTATATGAAAAGTTTTTCGCGGTTGTGCATACAGAGTTCAATAATAGTTTAAAAAAGAAAACTAAAACTATTAACGCAAAGTTTATTTTCAGCGACTGGGCAACACAGGGTATTAGGAAAAGTAGGGAACGCTTATTTGAGCTTTATGGCCTTAAGCCTCATATCAATACAGAGAGTTTTAATAAATATGTTAGTACATACTCGAAAATTTTTAAAAACGCTTGTCAGGCAGCTAAATCTTTCTACATTAGCAACAAAATTAAGTCAGCTGATAATAAGATAAAAACGGTGTGGAAAATTATCAATAATGAAACCAATAGAAATAAAAAACATGTTGATTTCACACTGGAGACTTCGCGCGGTATCGTAACGTCCAACATAGGTATCGCTCAAGAATTTGTGAATTTCTTTACCAGTATCCCAACACGAACAACGGAAGCGATAAATTCCTCACCCTTGCTTTCTTTTGATTTACTAAGAAGGAATGTTTCAGCTTGTCCTAATGAATTTAAATTTAAGCATATAAACCCCATGACAGTTATGAAAGCTTTTAAGCAAATCAAGGTCAAATTAACCGAAGATCTGTGGGGTATTTCTACCAAAGTTTGTTCCTCAATTATTGAAACTATTGCACCGTATTTAGCCGCAATATTTAATTTGTGCATAGATCAAGGGGTCTTCCCAGATCTGATGAAATACAGTAAGGTAATACCGCTTTTTAAATCTGGGGATAGTAAAGACTGTAACAACTATAGGCCCGTTTCCGTTTTGCCAGTCTTCAGCAAGGTGTTCGAAAAGGTTATGCTTAATCAGATGCTCACTCATTTCAACACCAATAAAATCTTACACGAGCAACAGTATGGTTTCACCAAAGGACGTTGTACGACTGATGCCGGTGTTACCTTATTGAAACACATATTTACTGCGTGGGAAGAATCTCAAGATGCGATTGGGATCTTCTGTGATCTTTCGAAGGCGTTTGATTGCGTTGATCACGAAACTTTGCTCATGAAACTTCAGCATTACGGTATAGGTGAACTTGCGCTCAGCTTAGTGACATCGTATTTAAATGATAGGCAACAGCAAGTTCAAGTAAATGGTGTCAATTCCACGGGTTTAAAAGTTAAAATGGGAGTACCCCAAGGTTCGATTTTGGGCCCTTTTCTCTTTTTAGTATATATAAATGATCTGCCCCATTTATTTAAAAAAGAACCGCAAATGGTATTGTTTGCCGACGATACTTCTTTAATATTTAAGATGAATAGACGTGTCTCAAATGTTGACGATATAAATGTTGCCCTACAGCAGGTCCATTCTTGGTTCACTGCCAATAATTTAGTATTGAATGGAAAAAAAACGAAATGTGTAAGATTTGCTCTACCGAATGTCAAAAGTAATGACTGTGACATAGTATTGAATCGAGAGATATTAGAATTCGTCGACAAAACTGTTTTCCTGGGAATCACGCTCGACTCGAGGCTACAATGGGGTCCTCATTTAACATCTCTTGCAGGACGCCTGAGTTCAGCAGCCTTTGCTGTTAGAAAAATCCGTCAATATACTGATATAGATACCGCGAGACTAGTCTATTTCAGTTACTTTCATAGTATAATGTCTTACGGTATTTTGTTATGGGGACGTGCTGCAGACATCGAATCAATATTCATTCTGCAGAAAAGAGCTATCAGAGCCATATACAATCTACGCAGGCGCGATTCTTTAAGGGAACGGTTTAAGGAAATTAACATCATGACTGTACCTTGTCAATACATCTACGAAAACATCATGTACGCTAGAAAGAATCTGCACCTATTTAGTAAAAGAGGTGAAAGGCACAATTACAGTACTAGAACAAGGGACGAATTAGTTCAACCAGGTTTCAGGTTAGCCAAAGTAGACTCATCCTTCATGGGGTACTGTTTAAAATGTTACAATAAAATACCTCCTCACATACTCCAACTGAGTGAGACGAAATTTAAAACTTGCATTAAACGCACACTATGTAGGCAGGCATATTATAAGTTGGGGCATTATATTGCTGATAAAAATGCTTGGCTTAATGCTGGTCCTGCTCCACAAACACAGGGGAAACTGGATCTTTAGCATCTGAAATTATTGTAGGAGCTTAAACTATTTTTGCATTGTATAGATTCGATTTATTAGTTTTATCTTCCGGACTAGTTATATGGGTTCATATAATTGTTTATTTATTTATTTTTTGACTTTATTAAGTCATTTAGTTTTATTTTTTATGTGTTTGTAATTGTTTTATTTTATATGGATTAACGGACATCATTGTCCTACTTTAGTTTCGTTTGTAGGTTATCTTTTATTAATATTTTGAAGCGGATGAAGACATTGCATTGTATAGAGTTAATCTGTCTAGTATTATATAGCTTCATAGCCAGCATTGTGTGAGTACTATGTACTTAAGAGCTATCATTGACCAGATACCTATGTCTTTTATTGACTTGAATGACTCTGGCGGTTGAGAGTATGTCATGCTCACTCAAATGTCTCGCTGATGGTGGCGCGTATGTCGGATCATTTGGTTCCCTCTAAAATGGTTGAGCTGAATGGTGCTGATATATGTGTCATGTTCGTGAACGGGCGCTGTCAGTTGGGACTGGTCATCTCTAAGCAGCCATGGTCAATTTTAATTTGTAATTATTAATAACTTTATTTTTGAATTGTCTTTTTTATATTAACTATGGACACTATTAACTTGCCACATCGTTCTCACATAATGTACCATCTGAAGATGAATGATGTAACGAAGGTTTTGTAAAAATTTTGGCGATTGAAAAAGAGTGTCCATGGAGTTTCTTGCTCATTCTTCTCCATAGAGATCTACGCTTTGGAATGAGCACCTACGGTACTTTCACAGTTTTTATGTCTTGTGACTGGGACTGTAGCACCATAACTATTTTTAGTACTAGTTTAATTTTATGTCTTTTGACAATTCATAAGTGCCTGTAATTGGCCTACTTGAAATAAATGATTTGATTTGATTTGATTTGATTTATGGGAGTACCCTTAAATATTTTAACTATTTTTAAAGTAAATTTGTAACAAAATATTTCGTATAAATTTCAAGGATCTACCTGTTGCCGTTATCAAACAAATCACCTATCTTATATGGGCCCCCTCATAATTTGTTACAAGAAATAGCAAGTTTTCCAATATTGTGTTTTTAGTTTCAATGTGTTTTTTTTTTGTAAACTTTGCCCTACACTAGGAATTTCTGCTGGGTGCGTTTACAAACATAGAAATTCACGTACACAAATACCTTGTCCCGGAATAATTACTTGTAGGTCATAAAAATATTTGTTACATCCGGGAATCGCATACTCAGCTACTGCACTAAACAACAAAATAAATACTTATTTTGTTTTGTTTTTTTATTCTGTTTTGTTATAGCGGCAATGCAAATACATCATCTGTGAAAATTTCAACTGCCGTATATTATAACACAGGCGAGTGCGTGACGTGAATGCTTACGTAAACGTTCCTAGGCTGTTATGCCGATTTTTAAATCAAATATACAAGTAACCTTTAGCATTTATGCCCATTTTTTGGCGAAATTACAATCAGTATTCCTCAAAAAAAAAAAACTGCTTCGATTCACACTTACTAAATCTAAATCTACGTTAAGAGGGCTTTTCAAAGAATTTCTGGGAGTGCCATCATGACTTTTCTAGTTTTTGTGCCATAAACTGAAACTTTGACGTAGATATGAAGGAAATTTGTTCCTCGTTCGAACACTAGGGACGCTTTTTCATTTTTCCACACAATAAACACTTCAAGTGCTCTGTAAATCAAATACAGAGGCTTTACAACAATATTTTTGTATTCTATTTACAGCGAAATTAACGTCGAAGTTCCCGTTTACTTTACGTCACAAACCGATTTTAAGCTTCCGAGACTTACTCAGAACAGCAGCGGCCACTTTAAGCAATATTCCTAATGATTGACTTCGTGCATTTCCAGCAACGTCATTGACCAACCAAACACGATGTGAATCATTTGGAATATTGCTAAGTGGTCGTTTTATACCCGCTTCATTTTTTTTTTGTATAAAAAAGGATGTGAAATTGGAAAAGAAGTGATTTTTACGCTCAAACTGAAAGGAAAATAATATTTTTGAAGACAATTCATATTTTTCTTCTTGCATTGCCCAATAGGCCATACAATTTTTATGAGCGGATCGAACCCACGATACGTAATACAGCAGTCAATTGTTCAGCTTCTGCGCGTTAAGAAAAAAAAAAGCTTGTTAAGAAGCAGTTAATTAATTAAATTAACTGCTTCTTAACAAGCTTTTCACCATTTTTGGATACGCAAAGCCACAGTTAGTGCGATAACACAGAACACAAGGTTGCGTTTAACATGCGATAACGATAAGGCGTCAATAAAAGGCAAAACCCTTTACCTACTACATACTTTACGTAGCTGAAAGACGTAGGTGTTACGGAATATTGTAGCTATATAACTATGAAATTAGATATGTACGCATTTAGCTCGATTTAAGTACTAAGATGAGCGCGACAGATGAAACAACATCTGGAATAAGTATAAGCTCGAAACATCGACAACGCGAAGCCTACCATGATATCTTAAAGCGTGAGTAGTTAAGCTGTGGGAAAGAGACAGAGCTGTACAAGTAGTCCAGCGCCATCTCGTTCCCTGAGCGGAACCACTCACGTCATGGTAAGCCACCAGAACTATTCGCGCTCATAATTCATCGATGTCATGGAATCCTGATTGCGAAATGTCATGTTTTCAGTTTAAATTCGATTAGGTTTTGAGCTGAAAACACAGATTTGTTTCAGTGAAGTGGATAGAATTGGTTGAATAATATTATATTAAGTAGTAATTAAAGAATAGTCACTATTTAGTTGGGTAGTTGGAGAATAGAGGAAATTGTATGAAGAAGAAGAAGGGCGTTATTGCTAATTATATTATTATGCAATATTCAGCTGGAAGCTGTTCTTATTCAAAAGGCCAAACGTTATAATGATGAGAACTTGAAAAGCAATTTTTGACTTAAATTAAAGTCACTTAAAAGAAGTGAGGTAAAATACTTCGATTTTAAAATTGAACATGTGTGTGTTTCCCGTGTTATACAATATTATGTAAAATTTATGTACCTAGAGGAAGTGCATGAAGAGAAACAAACTTTCAAAAATGAAACCTAAACCAATGTTGACTGCACAAAGTACGCTTTACACCACAGAATAGTTAAAAGAGGTTCCTCTTTTATCTGTTCTGTGGTTTTCACCTTCTGTCCAATTTTCAACGATAGTATAAAATATAGTCTCCGTGTATATTGCCTAAAAGACTTTCTTTTTATTGTGGTAAATCATCAAATGAGTCCTCCCATCCGGACGGGACAGGAGGGACTATCAGACTTGAACTGACTAAAATCCACAGTGATTCTCAACAGCCCTTAACGTTTTAGGATCACGGTTACCTAATGAGTTCCACGACCCCGGCAGGCTTTGGCCCTCTAAGGGGCCCCGTCAGATTGCCAATCAACATCCGAATGTACGAGATAACGAGACCAAAAAAAGAAGAATTTTGTTTTTACCATTTGGCTACAAGACCATTAAGAGCGCGTGTTCTGAAAGTTGGCAACGTCGCAAATATGAAATATGGCTATGTAGTGCACTAAAAAAAATATATGGGAATGCAATAATTAATATCGTAATACTGAATAAATAGTTTTAGATGTACAAAAGTATTTGGAATCTTTCCAAATGCTTTTTTAAACCTGAACCGGTTACAACATCAAATTCAGTGTTTTAATTGCATTCCTTTAGCAATGTTTTAGTGCACTACAGAGCCATATTTCTTATTTTCATACAGTAAAATTACCAAATTAATTAAAACTTGTAAGTATTTGACAGCTATTTGCGACGTTGCCAACTTTCTGGTTACGCGCCCTTAATGAACCCTGCCACGCTAAACGAACAGCACCATTGTCTTTTCTTGTATTTGTTCAAGTATCAAGCTTTTGTCTCAAAAACTTACTTTTTTTTTCAATATACAGGGTGTCCCAAAACTCAACGTCAAGCCGAAACGGGGTGACAGGATTGATCATAACCATCACGAGAAAAATCTGAAAAAAAATCTATCCCATGCAGTTTGAAAATTATGGGCATTTTAAGAAAAACCTAGAAATTTGATCAAACTGTACCATTTTTCGGTTATTGTGGTTATTCTTTTTTATTTTTGTTCATTTGAACTTTGGAAACGTAATCCTAAATAACATTTCTAGAATCTCAATAAAAAATAATGACACAATTGCCTCAAGTTTCCGAGAATTGAGACTATTTGTAAAACTACGAATTTAAAATTTTCAAGATTCGTCGACTTTGACAGGCCCTCCTATAAAAAAAATGTACTAGAGTGCCTTGGCAAGTGGCATTAAAAGTTGGCGCATTTAATCAGAATTCTAAAATGGTACAATACTTGTTAGTTCCATACAATAGAAAAGAGTAAAAAAATTAAAACCTCAAGTATCCCGATTTTTGCTATCACATTTTACTCAGTTAAAATGTTTTTAATTCGCACAAGCTCTAGGTAGGTTCTTAATTTTAAGACAAAATTATGAGAGAGATGGATAATGGGTATGTTTGCCATGAGTGAGCGAGACAGATAGTGACGCCACTTTTATCAAAGTGAAAAAAAGTTAGTAAAATTTGTAAAATAATTAGGTTTGTTGGAATAAAAGTCAGATGGAGAAATAACATTTTTTATTACAATAAATGTTCAAATTGTTTACCATCAGCCTCAATACAAGCCCTACATCTTCTTAAAAAAGATCTACTTATAAGTCGGGCATATCTTCGAGAGTTGATCGCCTCAGCTGCTTGAGAAATGCGTTCACGCAGGTCGGCTACGTTCTCAATGGGCTTTGAGTAAACTTTTTCTTTGAGAACTCCCCAATAGAAAAAATCCAGGGGATTTAAATCTGGTGAACGGGCGGGCCACGAGATAGTGCCTGAACGTCCAATCCACCTTCCCGGATATTCCTGGTCAAGGAAATCTCTTACTTGCACTGCGAAATGCGCTGGGCAGCCATCTTGTTGAAACCACATGTCGCGAAGATCTGCTAGTGGTACGTCCTCTAACAGGGTTGGTAAATCTTCTCTTAAAAAATGTAGGTAATTAGTTCCATTCAAGTTCTCAGGCAGTTCAATAGGCCCAATAATTTTACCGTTTAAAATTCCGGTCCACAGGTTTACTTTAAAACGATACTGGGATCTATCTTCTCGCATTAAATGTGGATTCTCCACATGCCACTCGTGATAATTGTGCAAGTTCATGTAACCATCTTTTTTAAATGTCGATTCATCGGACCAGAGAATTTTTTGGATGAATTGGGGATTCTCATTATGCCTCTGTAGCATTGTTCTACAAAAAGAAATCCTTTCCTGATAATCTCGAGGTAGAAGACTTTGAACTCGTTGTACGTGAAACGGATGCATTTCGTTTCTTTGTAAAATACGATGAGCAGTGCTTTTGGGTATTCCCGTTCTTTCTTCAATTCCACGTACGGAAATACTTCGGTCACCTGCGACCTCTTGCAATACTTCTTCCTGGAAAGGAAACACAGGTCTACCTCCAGCCTGTATTTGATTCGGGAAATGGCCGCCCTCTGTGAGTGAACGGTGCACATTAACAAACACTCGGTGATCCGGGTAGCGCTCTAAATTTGGATATCTTTCACGATAAAGTCTAGCGGCGGCACTTGCGTTGCATCTGCATTCCCCATAAATGAGGTGCATGTTCGCATATTCTTGTGAAGTGTAGCGCGTAGGCATGGTAGATAAAAAGGATGCCAACACAAAAGTCCAGAGAGAAGCCAAAGTTGCCGGTATGTTATCAACAAGTCCAATTTACAAAGATTCAAGTCCAAAAAGAGAAGCCAAAGTTGTCAGTACTAAATCAACACAAGCGAATACGAACGTGCGCAGTAGACGAATGAGCGAAACGTACTAACTGGTTGGTGTCGGACTGGTAGCGTAGCCATTTGCTTGGCTGAAACTAGTGCGAATGAAACAGATAGATGCCATAGCATCTATCTGTTTCATTCGCACTCGTTTAAACGACGCATCTCCGTCTCAATGCGTGGCGTCACTATCTGTCTCGCTCACTCATGGCAAACATACCCATTATCCATCTCTCTCATAATTTTGTCTTAAAATTAAGAACCTACCTAGAGCTTGTGCGAATTAAAAACATTTTAACTGAGTAAAATGTGATAGCAAAAATCGGGTTACTTGAGGTTTTAATTTTTTTACTCTTTCCTATTGTATGGAACTAACAAGTATTGTACCATTTTAGAATTCAGATTAAATGCGCCAACTTTTAATGCCACTTGCCAAGGCACTCTAGTACATTTTTTTTATAGGAGGGCCTGTCAAAGTCGACGAATCTTGAAAATTTTAAATTCGTAGTTTTACAAATAGTCTCAATTCTCGGAAACTTGAGGCAATTGTGTCATTATTTTTTATTGAGATTCTAGAAATGTTATTTAGGATTACGTTTCCAAAGTTCAAATGAACAAAAATAAAAAAGAATAACCACAATAACCGAAAAATGGTACAGTTTGATCAAATTTCTAGGTTTTTCTTAAAATGCCCATAATTTTCAAACTGCATGGGATAGATTTTTTTTCAGATTTTTCTCGTGATGGTTATGATCAATCCTGTCACCCCGTTTCGGCTTGACGTTGAGTTTTGGGACACCCTGTATAGTAGTTTCATATGTTCTTACACACAAAAAAATTGTGTGATATACTTAGATTTTTTTTTAAAAACTGAATTTTATCAAGCAAATTTTTTTTGTGTGTTTTCTTTATATAGAAATACCCCGTAATAATAATGTAAGAAAGAAGAAGAAACAATACCGTAACAAAAAATATTTCGATTTTTCAAACTACATAAAATATAATTTTATTTTAATGAAGATTTTCCTTAACTAAGTTGACAATTAATTTGTACAATGCTTCATGTGGGGCATTATGATAATATTTTATTTATTGTCATTAACTAAAAGAATAACGGTTATGTGGTTAATAGAATGTGATACAAAAACATATTGACCGATAATCATAAAATTACCACATTCGCGATGACATAATTATTATTTATACATACAACTGGATCCCACGCTTTTAGAACAAGGATGACTGAATATTTTTACCAAGTCTCTTGAATCTGATGCAACATAGCTCGCAGATTTCAAAGCCTCTCTTTCAGCAGCTCAAATGCAGCAGTTACTTTTGTTTGAATGCCACTAGACGTAAACAATGTCGAAAGGTAATAAATTGATTTTATGCCTGCTATAAATTTTTTTTCTCGAAATTTATTGCATTTTTGTGGTGACTAATAAAATGAAAATGAAGCAGTCTGTATGTTTATAACTTTAAATTCTTTGTTAGGACGAAATATTGCTTGGTCGAATATTTAAAAATACATTGAGGCGATACTCCTACAATAGTTACTTTTTTTAGTAAGTCGTTAAAACTGTGCCAGCTAAATTAGCACTCATATGAATCATAGCCCAAAAATGAATGGTTTCTATAACAACTCGATGTCAACAAACAAACCGTTATTTATAATAAAAAATGAGACTTAAGTATTGTTACATCATTGAAGATAGAAACGTACCTATATACGATATTTATGTGGCGTAGCCAATTTCGTTTGCCAAAACGTCATGGTGTAACTGTACACAGAATAATAGCATATGTACGTAAATGTCGATGGCACGTAAGATATGCATACATTAGGTGTTAACAGGGGGAATTAGAAGAGGATAATGTGATGTAGGGCGCCACGCCGGCAAGCGGGGCGATGCCATTCGGTCGGGTAATCACGGGACACTCGTACACTAGATGCCGACGCTCCCCGTGCGCTATGACGCAACAATCGGTCTCGCTTGCTGTACGGTGAACTGCCATGCGTATTGCGTACGTTTGGTCTGGCATCGTTCATCGGTTCATTCTGATTTTAACTCGCGAGTCGGCCGGTCACGTTCCGCTCGCTAAATATAAAGCACGTGGGCCAGTGCTTCAATTGTTTCGCTATAACCTATAACCCTGTCATCGGCAGCCGGCACAGACGATAAACAGAGGTGAGTACCGTGCTTACATTGTATAAGGTATTCAATAACCCGTAACGCGACGCGGTTACTGTGCTGACTCGTTTTTAGATTCCAAGTATTCCCGTGAAATATTTGAGAGCTTATTCATTCGTCACATATGGATGTGCATACGTTTTCAAATTCTATTTAATTTAATTCTATTAATTTCTAATTTTAACTAGTGTTTGCGTGTTATTTTATGTTGGTATTATTATTATTTAAGTACTTTAATTGACATCGAACAAACATCGAATGTAACGGAATAAAAAAAAACTTGTGTAAAAAATTCAATATTGAATGCGTGTCAAATAATATAAATAAAAGCATATTGTGTGCGTTCGTTATCTGTACAACATTCTTATCTGCGTTAAGTCACTTTGTCAATATTCAGGGAGAATGTTTAACGCAAAAGGCGCGAACGGCCGGTATCCCTGTTGATGAGCATCAAACAAACTGAATGAAGTTTAACTTGACATTCAAAGTGCAGCCAACCGGTTGCAGGCGTGTGGCAGTCGGCTGTCTGGCAGTAGACATGCCGCGCCGAGCCCACATCTGGCCACTCGAGTTATTCGAGCAAGTCTGCATTTCCGAGCCACATAAACATGTACGTTTACGAGCTTACTTGCAGGCGTTCCTTGACATTAATACGATAAACGTATTTTATCTCTTGCATAACTGTTTTCTTCACCACCTGTATGTTTTCCACCTTTTGATACCTGTATGTATCTTCTAAGCATCGATCACTTATAAAACTCATGATTTTTTTGTTAGCAATGAATGCTTCTGAGATACCGTAGTAAAGCCCATTTGCATTTCTGGCAACAATTTTTTAATTTACAATTTCTACTACCTGAGAATTTTGTACTTACAGTTAATTAAATTGACTAAGTACATTGTACAATTTGTTAAATAGAATGATGTCGTGTCGAACAACGACAGAATGAACTCGTAATTTGTATTAAAATTATAATGCCATTCAATGTCGTACTCTTGAGAAAGAAGTTTATTCAGCTGTTAACAATGACCTGCTGACTTTGTTTTAAAATCTACTATACGGCATTTTGTATTATTTTTTACAAATACTAAGGCGTAAATTGATAGCCATACTGAAACTCCATGCATATGTAATAGATTTACTTGTAATATATTTCTTTAAACAACATATTATATTTATTGTTAAAAATGTAAATATTCATGTTTTTAACACTTATTATAAACCACAAGTTGCCTCACTTCTACGTAGAATGCAATCTAACGGCGCCAATATTTTTTGTACGTATCAGATTACCAATAAAAGTAACCACAAAGCCTGGCAACACTGTTTCCATTGCAATGCTGCAACACTTTTTTTTCGCGGCTTGTAACTTTCTAAACAAAAACCGATCGAAATAAATGAATGTAAAGTTTCGCACACCGAAGAGCGGGGTCGTTGCTTCTTGGCACGGTACCTACTCGGTCAACTCATTACCTGTCATGGCGTATATACTTTCATTTGTGTCTACTTTTTACAATACTAACAAACCAGATTGAACCGGATAAAACCGGCGTTATCAAAAAAAGTAAACGTGTACGTAGGTGTAACGGTGTTATACATTTGCTAACTTTTTATAAGCGGTAATTAATCCGTGTTGTAAGTTATATTAGTTGGATACTACAGACTGTATAGTATTTACTTTTATAGATTATTTTACAGAGTTTTGTTAATCTTTATGTTATGTAGAAATGGGTCATGATGATGGCCTTAAAACCCAGTATAACAAACCGAGTATAACAAACTTTACATGATAGTTTACCAGTAGCCATACTGAATAATAATAAAAAAAATGATAAAATCAATAACGCTCTAAGTTAACATTCAGAACGCACACTTAATTTTCATCATTTCATTTCCCATTCAACTGCAATAATAAAATACCACGTGTCCAATAGCCTAAAGGTGCTAATAAACTTGAGCATTCTTACGAATGGTTCATTACAGACAAACAAACGAGAGCGTTCTATCGAGCATTCTAACGAACGGTCTGGCGAGCTTTTTACCGAGCCTATTTTCAAGTCTGACATCTTCTAAAATAATACCATCAACGTCGTTAGAAAGATAGTCAAAATGTTCGTATTGAAGTTTGGTTCTAAATTTTTTTTACGTGGCAAAATCATCCAATGAGTCCTCCCACCCAGAGCAGGATGGGAGGGACTGTAAGACTTGTACTGACTAAAATCCACGGTGTCCTTCAATAGGCCTTTACGTTCCGAGGCCACGGTTACCCGATAGTCCCGCGACCCCAGCAGGCTTTGGCCCTCTAAGAGGGCCCGGCTCTGTTAGTTGTTCAGTTGAACAAAATAAAAAACGGCGAATGCTCGATGTTCTGTTACAAGTGAATGTTCAAGTCTATTAACACTTAAATATTAAAAGTCATTTTGTTTCTTGTAGTCATTACTATCGTGTGTAAAAACAATATTTTTGCAACTACACTCTGTATATTGTTTTTTTTACAATCTGACTAAGCATTCCCGTTATATTCTGGTTGCCTCGAAAGAAAAAAACTGTAAACAAATTATTGCTTTTTCGTTCTTTTTTTTGCATAGCATGGCGCGGTATCTAATGACAAACTGCCACGCCATATCCAATTGTATAGTGTTAGGTAGCAGTGTAACCTTTTTAGGCTTCAGACCACCCAATATTCTGCGTAGGCATTGAAAGATGAGACCTAGGTGATACAATATCATCATGATCTCGCCTGTCCTTATCCCAATTCATTTCAGGTTAGCGAAGCATAACCTCAGAATTTAATTATGCGATTTCCGTATGTTCATACAAAGGAGCATAATTTTATAAAGCAGCATTTAATTGATATTTACATAAACCTATATTATAACTTTAAAAGGTTTAATCGATGGAGCCACGCCTGTCGGGGCTTCTATTTCGGGGCGGGGTCTATGGCAGGGTAGTGCTAAGAAGCCCTAATCACGACTGATGCGCCTGTTTGGACCCGGGTAAGGGTAGAAATTTCTCAGTACAGTAATCTAGTGAACTGATCCTGATCTCTTAAAATGCTCAAGTTATTCTCTTCTTATCTTCAGGCACTTAATGCGAGGATATTTTTGCTCAGCAACTGTCATAAATGCGGCTTATGTGACTCGCCCAATTCCTTTTGATCCTGCTACTTTGTATGTCCTACTAGTACTAGGGACTGAATACATGACCAAACTTGAGGCGATAAACACAGGCGGGATATTTTATTATCATTACTATCATGTATTGTCCGTGGAAGTTATATTAGCGTCTGCATTATTCTGCATCTCCATATTAGAGCCACATTTGCCTATTGATTGATTGGTTGATTGATATGTCCCAATATATAAGAGGCCATATTGAATGCGCTTGCCGTGCCGTCAATCAACACCTTATATCACGAGTTTGCATATAATTTACAACTATGAATACATATACTCGTATATATTTTATGATAAGATGTGACATCTTTCAGACGTAATCTTTCAAACGTAATCTATTGATGTTTTTTTGTTGTAAATGCCGACGATGGCGACGTGGGCAATCTTCTTATAGTTTTTTTGACATTGCATATTGTTATATACGTACCTTCCACAAATTTATCATGATCATACCAGTATCAATATTTTAAAATAAAATATCAAAACAAAGATTACAATAAAATTGTACTCGACACCCTAATCGTTCTTGCATCGCTATTTGAGCCTCCGCTGCTACCTGCATTCTTCACAATAAAAGAATAATACAGTCCTAACTCCTACTTGTTGCTGCAACCTCAAAGGGGTTCTAAGCAAGGTGCACAGAAAAAGGTTTCGTCATAATTCGCGTATTGTTATATTAGTAGTGTTGAAAAAAGTGATTTATAACGGCACTAAAAAAGGTATTTATGACTTAATGTGGCATTTCTAGTCAAGCATAGATTTATGTTAAATGTACTTTATTATAACACATTTCAAACAAAGTTATTCGTGACCAATCGTGCCTGTACTAAACAACATTTATAATTTTCTTGCGTGTTTAACTTTGTGAAATGCTGAAAATTGAGAAACATACTCGTTTATCACTATAAGGTTATGCAAACTTTATGTCCACATAGTACAGTGATACCGATCGAAGTTGATTTTTATTCAAAATGCGCCAAAATTATTTAATAAATCCCATAAAATATAAGCAAGTTTTTCGGTCGGTTCGCTTTAGGTTTGCCTTTTATTTTAGTATCAATTATTAATTATCTTATCTAAAAGACAATGAATAAAGCATATCTTTAAATAAGTGATATTGTAACGAATTAAGGCCAATCGATTTAATAAGTGAGTGAAAGCCGTAGATAATGCTAAATGGGAAAATCAAATAAAAAATTAAAGCCTGAAATAAAAGAAAATATGTTACAGTGCAAACTCCAAGCAAAAAATCTCTTCACGAGCCATATTAATGTACTTTTACTAATTGCTCACTGAATTACAAAGAATGACAGACATGCTGACCTACTTAGCAAATCGTAGGTAGACATCACGTATTTTTAAATATGCCCAGTGGGCGAAAAATATTCATTCATTAGTACTTTAGAACAACTTTTTAATGCTCTTGCAAATTAAAAATGTTACGTAGGTTTTGCCGTAGCGTTGGTCGTAGCAAGTTGCGTAGCATTCGTTGTCGCAAGTTGCGTAGCGTTCATCGTAGCGTTTGATGAATTTTTCTTTGTACGATTCAACGCAGAACTCGGCGTAGCGTTTGGCCTAGATATGTCAATAATTAAATTTAATATACCACCAGTATTTCGAAAGACCAATCTTGAAAAATCACGACCAGATTATAAAATTCTTCTCAGTTAATTGAATTATTTGTAAAATAACTAAGCTTTGGCAAGTAGTAAGCCTCCGCGTTACCACGTACTTTCTATGAATTTTTCATAATTCCGTCGATCGATACACAAATTGCACAGGTAGTACTATAACTACTGTATTTGTTGAGTCATATACCCGCAGTCCGCAGTGTTGACCCAGTGGTGCACTTCAACTAAACGACTGGAATAGGGGAAGGTATGAAACAATGGTGATTAGGGGCCATTACTGTTGTTTTAGGTTATAATAATAACCTAGTTCAGGAACTCTCTATAACAACTCGTAGTGTGCATTACTTCTCAATAGACTTGCCTTATTTGACATGGGGCACAAACATAACTTCTGTAACATATAGGGTGGGTACACCTCTCATTAGCCTTTGTCAACGAATATATCAGGCTGTAAGTCTTAATCAATACTTTTTTTGGGGTGATAAAAATCATCAAAACATTCTACTCACACTGGAAACTGGAAGGGAAATTCTTACTGACTAAAAGTTCACCTTATTTCTTCGGTTGCCCTTTGTGTTCGAGGGCCCAGGTTTCATACTTAGACAATCTAGTTGGTTAGGTCTGTTCTATTTGGTTAGGACATGGTTACGCCAGGGCTTACTTATCAGGTGGCACTCACATCACTCACCAGTTGTCTCCAGGTTGGTCGACTCTCACATAACCAGAGGGCATTTTTTGAGCAAAGCGAGACGGTCTGTCAGACTTGTACTGAATAAATTCCACGGTGTCCTTCAATCGCCCTTGAATCAACGCTCGGATTTCTCAAAGGGATAGACACTTACGTAGCTATAGATAGTGTATTCCCAATGACCCACATTTTAGCCAGAGGCTAGTTCTGGAACAATGGAAAAATTAGCTCTGCTCGACCATGGAATCGAACTAAAAACCTATTTATTGTTCAGCAGGAGTAAGGACGACTATCTCGTGTGTTTGCTTATAAAATATGCTCTTTCTTGTTTATATATTGATAAAATATATTTGTTAATTCAATTAATACAATTGGCAAGTGGAGTGTTTTCGATCAAACTTCACACTTTACAACAATAAGGACTATTGTTGTAACGGTCAATGCCTTTATAAAAGCACACACACCCCTTATCTCAAGTTTGTTTAAGTTTGTAATATATACGAGTATTTAATTGACAATGTCTACAAATTAAATTCTGTCTTTATTGGATACCAACGAATGGTATTAGTATTTTAGAGTGGAATTACAATCATTTGTAAATTAAAATCTCTATCAAATTGAGAAGGTAAGAATAATAATTTATTACATTAGGAAGAAAAAGAAAACTTAGAAAGTAAACAAGTATTCTTTCTGCTTATATGATTTTCTTATGTATGTAGTTAATGTGGCTTGTACTATCCCACGTCTGGACAAAGGTCTCTATGAACCTATGTATGATAACTATAATAAGATATCCACTGACCAATCATCATCCAAATAAAAGTAACCTACAAAGAACACGCTAATTGATGATAACTTGTGAGATTACACAAAATTAAATGATCAACTTATAAGCTAATAAAGGAGGTAATTGCTCAATAAATGCTTCAAATTGTAGAAGGTACTGTGTCCAATTTGAACGGATATCCGTTCGGCTATCTATAAAACAGTGGGTGGTCTACAAAATTATCATTAAAGGAAATTATAATTAGATTCACAGGAAGATGGTTTATTACAAATTGTATGACAGTGGATGCTATGGCTACTAAGGAATCTTGTCTGGACCTAGAACTCTACGTGGAACGGTATTAATGGATTTTTTCAGTCGATTTTCATTTCCTAGTTTCAGTGTCGAATCTGCATTAACTTGTTTGTCGTCGCCCCGTATATGTGATTACGTCACATATACGGGGCGACGTGTGGCAAAATTTGGTTGCAACAAAATCCTTGCTTACGCCTACAAAATGACAACCATCTGTCCCTTAAGCTGAATTGCCAAGGTGCGTGATATTGGGAAAGGTCGCGGACCAATCCGCACCAACGCAGGGTAGGACTGAAATGACAGAAAATGAGCCTAGTGTTCTTGAACGTGGCTAATCGTAGTCGTCAGCCGCTCGCGTTTTTCCGCGCACCTTGGGAATCTAGCTTTGTTAGGGAAGAGGGAGTCCACGGATGTCCTCCCTTGCGATCGGTTTGAGCTTCCCGCTTCACCTTGCTCCACTTCATTCCGATGCTTGCCGGTTCCACCAATACAGTGCGTTCCTCTCCCTTGGGGATTCCAGTCCAAAGATAGCCGTGATGTCATGTAATGTTTAATCGAATAATAAACGCTCGAGCACGTTTACTTTTAAATCCATGAAATCGTCAAATCATGCATGCTCACATCAATTTTAAAGAAACATATTATAATCTTAATGACGCGACTTTCTGAAGGTTGAATCTCGAGCATTACTTCGCGAAAATTTAAATTTAGTTACAATACCAACTGAAAATCCAGTTTTATTTTGTAATGCTAATGAGGTGTTTGACCAGTTTTGGTTCTTTATAAACGCAAATAATTATAGAAATAAAATTTATTTCAGAGATTAATATTGATAACAGCTTACATTATGACCATACTGATTTTCTTTTTTTACGTGCTAATATCATCACATGAGTCCTCCCACCCAGGGCAGAGCGGGAGTGACTGTCAGACTCGTACTGACTAAAATACACGGTGTCCTTCAATAGCCCTTTACGTACCGGGGTCACGGTAATTCGTGAGTCCCGCGACCAGCCCAGCGGGCTTCGGTAATAAAAAGCATATAAACAGAAAATATATATATTTTTATAAATAGATAATAATACCAATAGTAAATGACGTGATATTTTTCTATGTAGAATCCGCGTTACAATGCTGTTGCCTCCTTTGAAAGCACCTACGTTCGTCACTGGGGTTACCAATTCATAAAGCAATAATAATACACTTAAACAATTAAAAAAAGATATTTTCAAAGGAGCAAAGTATCAATCGAAGTTATACTGAAAATATTGCCATTACAGTAGCCTATGACAGCGTGACGTGATAATATAATAAATGTAATATAATATCTGAAGGATTTAAGAGCAGTCTCAAAAGAATTAAAGTTATTATTAGAATATTTTTCAATATATCAGCTGATTGCATCCTTCTATTGTTAATTACAGTAAATTATTTAGTTTCTGATTATCATAAATACAATCCTGGGTCATTCATGTCAACGGAATGTATCTAATCAAGTAAATATACGTGCATTTCATGGATAGAGTCAAATCAATTTTTTTTTATTTCTATTTAATTGAAGTATAAAGTTAATGACTATTAGCTACCCACCCCTACTCCACATGGTTTTACCGAATCGATGAATACTCGTAGGTATTGATAATTCTATAAAATCTTTTTGAAGTATACAATAATGATTTTAGTCTTATATACTTACTTAATACTTACTGCATTAATAAATAAATTAAAAAAAAAAATATTCCACAATTATCACACAACGCCATCTAGTCCCAAGCTAAGCAGAGCTTGTGTTATGGGTACTAGACAACTGATAAACATACTTATATATTTCTAAATATATACATATTATAGATAAATTACACCCAGACACAGAACAAATGATTGTGCTCATCACACAAATATTAATCCTGGGTGGGAATCGAACCCACGACCTCAGGCATAGCAGTCAGGGTCACTAACCACTAGGTCAAATATTTGAATAATAAATTAAATGTTATGTAAGCTTACTACTTTATATAAATTCCAGATTAATTTATCTCCAGTGTGAATTTCCATCAAATTAAACATTAAATAATTTTAGTCTACACCAAGTTTGATCATTTGCTATTTTGATGAATTAGGTAAAACTAGTCGGGCTCTGGAGGCGGTAATATGCGACATAAAAAGACTAAATTTCTATATATCCCAAAGGGGAGAAACAGCGGGGATTTAAAAATTAAACATTTATTGTGGTGTCCGATTTGATTGAAAAATTGGTTACATTAACGAATTAAGTATTTATTTTTTTAAACTATGCGCCGGTGGGCAGAGGGCATTATTATGATGAGTTTGGTGAAACTAATATATTTCGATATCGATAAGGATAATTTTGTTAAAACTAAATATACAGGGTGTCCCAAAACTCAACGTCAAGCCGAAACGGGGTGACAGGATTGATCATAACCATCACGAGAAAAATCTGAAAAAAAATCTATCCCATGCAGTTTGAAAATTATGGGCATTTTAAGAAAAACCTAGAAATGTGATCAAACTGTACCATTTTTCGGTTATTGTGGTTATTCTTTTTTATTTTTGTTCATTTGAACTTTGGAAACGTAATCCTTAATAACATTTCTAGAATCCCAATAAAAAATAATGACACAATTGCCTCAAGTTTCCGAGAATTGAGACTATTTGTTAAACTACGAATTTAAAATTTTCTAGATTCGTCGACTTTGACAGGCCCTCCTATAAAAAAAATGTACTAGAGTGCCTTGGCAAGTGGCATTAAAAGTTGGCGCATTTAATCAGAATTCTAAAATGGTACAATACTTGTTAGTTCCATACAATAGAAAAGAGTAAAAAAATTAAAACCTCAAGTAACCCGAATTTTGCTATCACATTTTACTCAGTTAAAATGTTTTTAATTCGCACAAGCTGTAGGTAGGTTCTTAATTTTAAGACAAAATGATGAGAGAGATGGATAATGGGTATGTTTGTCATGAGTGAGCGAGACAGATAGTGACGCCACTTTTACCAAAGTGAAAAAAAGTTAGTAAAATAATTAGGTTTGTTGGACTAAAAGTCAGATAGAGAAAAAACATTTTTATTACAATAATAAATAATAAATGTTCAAATTGTTTACCATCAGCCTCAATACAAGCCCTACATCTTCTTAAAAAAGATCTACTTATAAGTCGGGCATATCTTCGAGAGTTGATCGCCTCAGCTGCTTGAGAAATGCGTTCACGCAGGTCGGCTACGTGATCAATGGGCTTTGAGTAAACTTTTTCTTTGAGAACTCCCCAATAGAAAAAATCCAGGGGATTTAAATCTGGTGAACGGGCGGGCCACAAGATAGTGCCTGAACGTCCAATCCACCTTCCCGGATATTCCTGGTCAAGGAAATCTCTTACTTGCACTGCGAAATGCGTACCCATACCCATTATCCATCTCTCTCATCATTTTGTCTTAAAATTAAGAACCTACCTAGAGCTTGTGCGAATTAAAAACATTTTAACTGAGTAAAACGTGATAGCAAAAATCGGGTTACTTGAGGTTTTAATTTTTTTACTCTTTTCTATTGTATGGAACTAACAAGTATTGTACCATTTTAGAATTCTGATTAAATGCGCCAACTTTTAATGCCACTTGCCAAGGCACTCTAGTACATTTTTTTTATAGGAGGGCCTGTCAAAGTCGACGAATCTTGAAAATTTTAAATTCGTAGTTTAACAAATAGTCTCAATTCTCGGAAACTTGAGGCAATTGTGTCATTATTTTTTATTGGGATTCTAGAAATGTTATTTAGGATTACGTTTCCAAAGTTCAAATGAACAAAAATAAAAAAGAATAACCACAATAACCGAAAAATGGTACAGTTTGATCAAATTTCTAGGTTTTTCTTAAAATGCCCATAATTTTCAAACTGCATGGGATAGATTTTTTTTCAGATTTTTCTCGTGATGGTTATGATCAATCCTGTCACCCCGTTTCGGCTTGACGTTGAGTTTTGGGACACCCTGTATATGCTATAGGTACATACAATGGGAAATCCCGGGTCAGTAGCTGTTTTATTGAATAAAACATTATTACTATTGTTTATTTTTAACCTACTCATTATTTGCCACGATTCTTTATTTAAGTAAAATACTAGTATTTGCTTTTTAAATTACTAACGTCGCGTACCTAAGTAAAGTCATCATTTAAATTGATGAATTACTTCATCCTTTGGAATGCAAGCTTCTGTTTGTAAATTCATGACTAGTAGAACACTGACATAAAGTGACTTGTACAAAAATACATAATATCTAATAAAAAAAAACACATGTCATGTTTATAGGTAAACTGTTGATAACAATTTCCATATGTTCCGGTATGCACGTCATGTGGTTTTCATTATCTTTTTTTCCTGATAAATAATAGAATATTTTTCAGTTATATATTTTCAGTGAAAGTTTTCTTTCACATTTCTATGGCTCCACATCCATCGTTTTCGTAGCTTTAAAATAAAAACGATTAGTTCGGTGAAAATAAAGTAGATACAACAACTGCTTATGTAATAATCGAACAGGCAGAAATGATAATAATGACCACTAACATTTAAATAATATCAACAATAATTAATTTTAACAGGCAAAACTATATTCTACTGCCGTGAAATCTAGTTAACAACATTCATTTTTGTCAGTCAATCGTGTAAATCAGTAAGCAGTTTTTTATTTATAAACTAGATACTGCCGGCGACATCGTCTGCGTGAATGCGTTGAAGAAGTAAAGGTTCACTGTTCGTTCCGTGGCGTAGGCGTGATAATATGTAGCCTATATGTTGACCCGACTTCTTAAAAAAAATCGTGCCTTTGAAGTAAATCCATGCAGTACTTTTTGAGCTCTCCGGACATACACACAGACAAAATGTCTAAAAACTATATTTTTGGTATCGATTGTAGATCACACCCCAAGTATTCTTAAGACGAGCTAACGTCCTCGGCATAGAGGCTTACTTAATGAGGCGTCAGATCGGTGGTGTGGGCATTCTATGTACATACATAGAATGCACGAAGATAGACTTACGAAGCGTATCTTCTATTCGGAACTCCAGGAAGAGAAACGGAATCGCGGTCAGTTGCTACGTTTCAAGGTTGTTCTGAATAGACACTAAGAGGTGCGAAATTGACCCTTCAACATGGGAGAAACAGGCACAAGGAGTACAGGAGCAGGTTTAAACTACTTTGAAGAGACAAGGACAAGAAGCGTGATGAACTAAATGCTAGACCACCTGCAAATATAACTTATAATGTCATCAACGGTGTTCTTACATGTCCGCTTTGTGCTCAGAGTTTTACGGCAAAAGTTGGATATGGAGAGCACATGAAAGGGCAGCATATCGAAGCTCTCGACCAGTCTATATCCATCGATTGCAGTCGCTGTGGCCGCAATCGGTTAGATGGCATCGTCATCATCATTCTTTAAAAAAAATATTCAATGTGCTGTTTTGACTTGCCTAATATTATACGAGTATGTAAAAATAAGTCATAATTTCTATAAATAAAGGAATTTGCCTCAAACAAAAGCGGTATTTTCCTCAAGGATTCCTTTGTGGTACATTCATATGCTTAAAATAACTAAGTTGTACAGTTTTATTTTGTATTTCTTAGCAACTCTTTTATTTTCGTGGTAAAATCATCAAAATAATGAATCCTCCCGCCCTGGGAGCGGAAAGGACTTTTAGACTTGTAATGACTAAAATCCACAATTTCTTCAATAGCCTTTCACTTTCCAGGGACAAGGTAACATGTTTAAACAAAAAACTTTTGCATAAAAAAGGTAACTGACTTCAAAAACCAGCACAAAAAAGGGTAAAATAACCTACAAAATAACTTTTCTTTCGGAAGTTGAGGCTTTGTTTTTTTTTATTTCATTGTTTTTTTTTGCCACCGACTTCCGAAAGAAAAGTTATTTTGTAGGTTATTTTACCCTTTTTCGTGGTTGTTTTTGAAGGCGGTTACCTTTTTTTTAAGTTTTTCTGTTAAATATTTATTTTATTCTGTTTTTTAGTTTAAGTTTTGTTAAAGCAGTGACGGAAATAAATCATGTGCGAAAATTTCAATTGTCTAGTGTCAGGCGGACGGACAGCAGTCTTAGTAATAGGGTCGTTTTACACATTGGGCGCGGAAACCTAAAAAGGTGAAATGTGAAATTTAAAAGAAAAAGTTCGATTTTTTTTTTCGTCGTAAAATCATCAAATGAGTTCTCCCACTCAGGGCAGGGCGGGAGGATCTGTCAGACTTGACTGACTAAAATCCACGGTGTCCTTCAATAGCCCTTTACGTACCGGGGTCGCGGTAATTTGTGAGTCGTTCGACTGGAATAAGTGTTATATTAACTTTCTTCTCTTTAAGAAGACGATCAAGTGACTAAACAGAAAATTATTACGTTCTATAGAGGCCACACATGCTTTGCCGTCGTGCTACAGGTCATATGAATGCATTCGGTTCGGTTGTTTTGGCGTAGCGCCCGATACGATATAAATTTCAAAAACAAACTTTCTTTGTTTCATGTCGCACATAAAACATTGTCTATGCATCATTCATATCCTTTTAACTATTACATCTATATGTGTGCAAGTGCATAACGATAGTCACCTTTAAATGAAAACTATGAAAGATTCTTCATTAATCTTCAGTTAGGTTAAACCGGACTTTTTTAAATTACTCTATATCTCTCAGCACAGAAAGTCAAATACTTTATTTGTAATAGGGACAGGTACTTTGTTTTATTGCAATGCAATTTTTTAGGAAAAAACATCTTGAAACCAGAGTATTGACGATTTTTGCGGACCTCTAAATTGTGGAACATCTATCCCATACATAGGATAGTTGCCTTTTTATTCTTTTATTCCATGTAATTAAACATAAATATCCTTTAAATTCACAATGCCCCGCCGAGAAAAAGGGCTTTTATCTCGCAAAAAGTTTGATCGTACTTTGTCTTCCCATACAATCGCATTAGAGACTTGCGACATGACCAACTTAGTAGTCGTTTTAGAGATAGTTAAATAAAATAATTATAAATGTCATTTATACGCGAAACTAGAATAATCATTATCTAGGCAGCTAAATCGCTGTCCCGATTTTACCCTAACCGTGAAGACTGACGTAGGTCCTGCCTACGTCAGTTTACGTACTCGTAGTACCTAACGACGTAGTACAGTATACGTATCCAAGTGAAATACTTCTTGATTTATTTGGCAACAACAGACTACTTTATTCAGACACAATCAAATTATCGGTGTGATGAACCATAAGGGTTAAATGAACGGTTTTTTTTTAAATAACCATCTTTTGTTGCATAAATCCGCTCTGAATCTCGCTTGAACAAAGAAGAACTTATTCTTCTTTGTTCAAGCGAGATTCAGAGCGGAATTTACTAGTTCTACATTGTGGTACGATGCTTACATCGTACCACAATGTAGAACTAGTAAATTCCAGTAACTTTGTCGCCTGAAAGTATGGAGTCATTGTCGATTTTTATTTTTTTAGGACTAAGACTATAAGGACGATTTTAAAGGTGACTTGCTACAATATGAGACTAGAATTTTGTATAGTTTCAGCAATAAAGCCTTAGCCAAAGCGGCAAAAACATACCTTTTTATGATTATTTATTGTTCAATATTAGTCTTTAGTTACGTACATTTAGTATTTACAGTAAAAACTGGGCCCCATTGTCAAATACGTTAAAGACGGCCACATCGACTATGCTACTACCTCGAAGCATTTCACAACAAATAGTAAAAGTAGGCAGCACCGATGCGATTAGTATGCGACTCGTACCGTATGCAGGTTAATCATTAAATAAGGAATTCAGGACATCAAAGCAGTGTATGATGCGTACCGACAGTGTTTCATGGAGTCATTGCTGACGAGTCAGAGGAGGCGAGCATTCCACCACTTGGTCGTGAACTAGATTATGACTAGCTTGATTTAAACACGACAGAAAAAAAAAAGTTAATTAGCTGTTCCCCGCAGTTTCACCTTCCTCGATAATTTGTCTATCTTACATAATATATTTTCAATTCGAACCGGTAGTTCCAGAGATTAGCGCGTTCAACCAAACAAACTTAGGTAGACTTATACCTATGAAGTTGTTCAGAAGCCTCACCACAAACTTTCACCGAGTTGTAACAACTTGCGTGTCACGTTTCAAGAATCAAGGTGTCAATTGAAATCGAAGGCATAAAGAACGCAGGTTTTTTGTCTGAGTACTATACACAACTAAATAAACAGAACACATAGTCGAATCCACCAACTGAATTTAATAGGAGGTAAATAATAGCGCCTTCGTACACAACGCGACGCAAGCCTCCGATACCTTACAACTTTGTTCTCCAGACGACTATCGCAATAGAAATACAAATCCATAGAGGTTCGTGCACAGGCACGCGTCATCGAATAACGATGTTGGAATATCGGAGATTTGAGTCGCGTTGTATACGAAGCGGCTTAACTAAAACAATTACTGCACAATTCAGGACACCGGCGTTACGGCTGTGCATCAATTCATCTCTGTGAATATTTACAAAGCCGCACATATGCAGCGCTGATTAACACATTGTGGCAACTCTGAACGCGCCCTAATAATATATACATATATGTATACATATAGCTGAGTGGCATATTTGTTTGTATTAACAGCATAGCAAACTATTTACTTTCTTTATCTTAATTACTTGATTACTCTGTTTACACATACCTACTGGATGTATGAACAGAAAGCTGAAAGTATTATCGATAGCTACTTACCAGTCATTGCGAATTGTTTGAATTTCATCTTTTCATGATCATCTCTGATAACAGCAGTCCAAACGATCAGTCTCCAGTTGTCTGCCAAATCTTTTATCAACATTATTTTTGTTATTTTTTACGTGACCCCGTTTTCATCACTCATTAGCCTTGGCAAGAACGTCTTTATCAGTGTAATCAAATGCTCTTATTTTGTATTGTTGAGAATTTTATATGTATTTTGTAGTATAAAATGCTTTGTTTGGTATGCCTTCTTTTCCTTACTTATCTTTGTAATAACGTCTCAGTTTCACAAGGATTCAAAATTTTGATCTACCCAGTTAGTTTTGCGAAAACTTTCTAAGTATGAACCTTGTCCTAACAAGAACATAAAAAAAAGAAAAAAATCTAGTTTGGTGCAGTCGTTCAGAAGTTGTGCGCGTACAGACAGACTTTAGTGATTGTTCTATTAGATACTAGCTATTGCCAGCGGTTTCACCCGTTACAACTCGAAAGTTATCCCATGGGAACAAGATATTGATACAAACTATCCTATGTGTAATCCAGGTTCTAAACTATCTGCTTACCCAATTTCATCCAAATCCATTTAGTGATTTATGCGGAAAAAAGTAACAAATATCCATCCATCACGCCCTATGCGCACCCCGTGGTGGTTGGCACGTGAATTGAGGGATGGACGCAGATCTCCATCGTACGCTTCACCGTGCCCACGGGCGGTCCACACAGTGGCGACACAAGCGTGCGTTTCCTCCAGCCTCCCGCTGAATTCGATCCTGAGGAACTCCGCAAAGCCACCATGTCTGGTGAAGACTTGTGCCATACAGAAGGTGAAGACGCCGTGGCACTTCTCAAAGAGGGGTCTTAACATCGCAATTGTGACGAGCTTATAATTTTTGTTACTGTCTTATTTTGAAAATATGATACCTATAACCAGTAGTTTCTAAGATGAACGCGTACAACCAAACAAACAAGCAAACAAATTTTTCAGCTTTATAATATTAAGTACCTATACATATATTGTTGTTTGTGACCAATCTCTTAAAAAAGAGTAAAGCTGTCCCATCATCTACTGCGTTATTTTTTCTGCTGTTTTTGAGATCTACTAGGAATACGTTTATTTTACAAGTAGTAGCTGAAGATGTTTGTCAAGTTGTGCAATCATTATTATTGATACGCTCAACGCCCATGTTATCGCAATATTTCTAAAAGAAATTACAAAGTAGACCGTAAAGTTTTATAACACCGCTGCCTTCACAGCGCAGTTTGTAATATCAATGTAAACTTATAATAGGTATATTATGTCACCTGGTGGGTTACATTGGCGTGAGGAGGTGTAACGTGTAACCCTGGTGTGTCAGCAATAAGTACTGTAAAGTATTTTCATCACTTTTCTCCATCTGTCATCACCTCATCTTTTAAACGTTGTTATTGTTTTCCTTACTTTACTTTCATATAAACTTGACTTACCCTTGTAACCTTCAGCTCTTCATAATGAAAGGTTCATAAATAGGTAAGACTCGTTGTCATTCTCTCGACTTTTGACTCGCAAATTATATTATCTAACAACTGTAAGGTCTATAAACCGGTCTTTTAAGGTGTTAGCCATTTTAAATTTTATCGGACTGAACAACGAACGCTCGAATGATGATTAGAATGCTCGCTAAAACGCTTTGGTTTGTTTTGTCTTCTTCTGTAATGTTCGCAAGAATGCTCACCAGAAGTGAATGCTCTAGTTTATCGGCACCTTAACACGTGCAAAACTCACGATCTTGCTCGTGATACTTTTTATTGGGTTCAATAAACTTGTTGATTGATATTCGTAACACGGTTCGTTTAGGTCGCACCTAATACCGTGTCATGCGATAGTATCGTAAATAGCGGTACCTAGAGGTATTTGCATGGCTTCCCTTCGCTTCAGGGATATACGTCACCCAGTATCGGATTTCGCCTCGGTAAGTGAATGGTGGTACGGTAGCTTGTTTTATTAGTTAGAAGCCAGAAATATGATATTTATTCGGTAGTACGCGGTATAGCGCTCAACGTAGTTAAAATCAGCGAAAAAATTGCGTAAACTTATTTCAATCGCTTTTTGAAGATCCACCCTTCAGGTATGCCAATGGTCCCGCAATCCTTGAAAATCCCGTTTTTCTATTAATATGCCAAATACAAAACTGTACTTATTTCAAGGATACTTTAGAATGTTCGAGCTTGTTTTTCTTTCTATATTCTTTTAATTTTCCAGCTATTACGCATTTAAGTCAATAGTTACTTACGTATATTTTTATAAGAGTGTGATAATGACTGCGATTCACTTGACTCGCTCTTGCAACCTATAGGAGCCCCATGATCCTTCATCGATCTATCTCAGCAGAACCGTGACCGTGGACACCATAGGCAAACTGAAAGAAGAATGTAGTGGATTTTTAATAGTTGCTGACAGTTCCTTCTACTTCACCCAGGGTTTAGGGGTCATTTGATAATTTTAACGTGGACCACTAGCCTAAACGGTCTATCGGACTAGAAAATGCTAAAGATGGTCGTACTGTTTGTAAATAAAATAATAATAGGTAAACAAATAATTATACTTATTACAAATGATACTCATTGAATTTCTGTGTTAATAAAAAAATTTAACTGGGAAATGTGAATGACTTTTGTTACTGACGATACGTATTGATTAAGAATTGATAAAATGCCAATTTTATTTATACGTGTAGATTAACATTGTATCAATAATAAATCGCGTTTCAGACTTTCTACCGTTTGTTTAGGCTATCAGTATTGCCCTTGTTTGAGTAAATATAACTATTTGTATTTCACTCAATCAATCCTTATTTGATATAACTTTCTTTACAAATACTGAACTAACTAAATTAAATCTTCTAACGTGGGCAGTTAGAAGACTAAAATAGATGGATTTTTCCATAGTAATATTAGGTGTAGGTAGTTGGATCAGTTTGTCTGTCCGTTAACTTCCTGTCGTCTGTTTGATAGATTGGTAGAGGACATAAACGCGAACCTATTTCTAAAAAGAAAAGAGAATTCGCATGCAACAGCTAGTATTAAATAAGTTCCAATTACAGTCGGATCCGGAAGAACATGAAGCCATATTATTATCACACATGGCCTATAGGTTGAAGGATGAATTAAATAACCAGTGATACTGATGTAAAATACTACGAGTATAAAGCGACAATGAACACAATTTCTGTATAATTTACACTGAAATAAGGAAATACGCGCATGTGTTTGTTTAATAAAACGTGATGCTCTCATCAGTTTAGTATTGGAACTCCTATGTCCGTACTTTACAATCCCGCCGCATTACTGTCCAAACCACTACAGCTACAGAAAATCTCGAGGATCAAGAATCAGGAATAGGGTATTTGACTTGAAAATCTAATTACTCCGTCACTATAATATTTTTTTTTTTTGTTTTTTTTTTTACCTCACTCTAGGAATTTCTCCTGTGTCGTGGGTGCGTTTACAAACATGGAAACTCGCATACACAAACACCCAGACCCGGAAAAACTACTTGTAGGTCATACAAATATTTGTTCCGTGCGGGAATCGAACCCGCAACACAAAGCGCAGGAGTACAATTTCTCAGCCACTGCGCCAAACGTGCCGTCATAATAACATGCCTATAATAGTTTAGTTTTTTTTTAATTAAGTATTTTTATAGTTATGTATTTTTGGCTTTTATAAAAAAAATAATAGATTTTGCCCTATTTAAATAAATGTTTACTCTGACTCCGGTGCGCCGTTGAACAAAAATAATGGAAACCGCAAGCCAGCTAGCCCTAAACATTCAATAATTGGACCGATTTGTGAAATCAGTACGCTTATACTATTTACACAAATAAGTAATAACTAGATTAAGTTAGCGTTTGTTTATTAATTCCACACGTTTAACTAAGGTTATTACTACAGCGCAGATATAATTGTATAGATTAATCTATCAATAGCAGAAACAAGTGGACAGCTGTTAATCGATACACATGAATAAATTAAACTGATCGACCGGCGCTTTTATCGGCCCGTTTACGACCATGGTCTAAGCGATGAGCGAAGCGACGGGCGGTGCAGGATGGTAGGAAATTGTTTTTTTCACATATTTTTGCGCCTGGCGAGGTGTAAAAACCAACTAAATAATTTGGCTCATTAATTTTCCCTCTCTTTAAATATTCAGTTTTATAGGTACCTAAGTACGAGTATAAAGGTTTCGAAATGACTAAATCACTTTTTTGGGACCACGAAAATAGCATTACGTGCGACTTAGATTCGTTCAAAACCGTTTTTCTCGGCCAGGTCTGCATTTCTGTGTTGAGGGATAATTGAAGAGTATTGAGCAAGTTGTCAGCATGCATCAAGCTCTTTAAAACAAAAATAAAACAAAAAGTTTTTAAATAATTAAGTACTTATCTTATTTTTTTAGTGACCTACAGCACTTTATTTACAATTAATATCGTCCGTTATTTGGCTAACTTATACAACATATTATCTAGGTTTATTTGAACCCAAAGTCTTCTACTGCAGAATAGTATAGGTAGTTCCTAGACCTATTTAAAGGACTAGATCGGACGAATGGTCGGTTATTCTATAATCGATCGGTCTTGTTCTTCCCGACCCCGACATGAGATTCCCTCGGCCTTCATAATACCTTCGGTCCAGCTTGCAGTTCCTATAAAGGCAGTAATTGATTTGTAGTTATATCTTGTTTAAGTTAAACAATTTAATATGATACCATAGGATTAAATTTCAATAATTGGTATCGATGATTCCCTTCATTATTTTATTTAGTTCAACTAGAACTTTGTCAACTAGGTATCTCTCCCCTTGGTTTTTGGATGATTGAACCAATCGAAGTGGAAAATCTCTATTCTCATCCCCGCCAAAGTCATAACGATAGACTCCCACTATTTCACCCACACTTTTTCAACACGTTACCCGTGACTAACTGCCCATCAGTATTATCCAGTACTACCTGGGTTATGAAGGTCAGATAGGCAGAATCTTTATGTAAAATACTGATATTGAGCGTCCTCCACTTACAAAGAAAAATGACCCGAATAAAATTGGGACGAGGCTTGCTATATGATGACAGGATTGTCTTCAATCTCAACATTCCGAATCTACATACACGTATATAAAAATCAATTGGTGTTCGTTAGTCTCGCTAAAACACGAGAACGGCTAGACCGACTTGGCTAATATTGGTTTAGAATTATTTTTGGAAGTCCAGGGAAGGTTTAAAAGGTGAGGAAATATGATTAAAAAAAAATGATTCTGCGGCCGAACGAAGTTTGCTTGGTCCGCTGGTACAAAATATAAACGTGCCAAAATTCACCGAACAGTAAATTTTCTACCACCAAAAATTCATTATTTTTTCTGACATATTCACTAAATAATTGAACATAGAATAGGCTTCTTTAAATTACAAATTGGTAACGCGACACTTACCAACTGTTTGCTGCCACAAGTTAATTGATTGCTTCCTTTGTTTATAAAAGAAACAGCCGATGCTCTAAGGGTTACTGAGATGGCAGATCATAATCATAAAAACAGTGATAACGCACGCCCACAGTCAAAAGAACCATTGAAGTTGCAAACAAAGGGCTGTGTGCCTATTTCTGTTGCAATTGTTGGTAATGTCACCTTATGGAACAAAATAAATAATGATCTGTCTTTTGTTTGTAATTAAAAAACTTGTTGTTTCGTTAAATGAAAGAGCTGTTTGTTTTCGAAAGAGTTGGCAAAAAAATTAACCATACGACTTCAAAAAGTTCTATTTCATAGCATTTCGTTTCTTGTCCTAGAAGCTACAATACATAGATAAAAAAAAAATCGTCTAGGAATAAATGTCATGTTTCAGAACCGATCTATTTACCAATCAGGTACATACCTAAATAGATTCACGCTAAGAAAATTAATGTTTGTTTTGTTTACATGCACTAATGAAATTCGGTTAAATCGTTAGACTTACATTTTATCTCATCGATATTATTAAGTTTAAAAATGTTTATATGAACCTGGAACTGATTTTAATGATTTCCATACTAATTAAGATACCTAAATAACTAATCAAACAATTCCTTATAAAATGCGGGCATTCAATGTGTTCGTTTATGTATGAAGTTAGGTATAAAGCCTTTGTCAAACAGACAGGCGTGACGAATGTGAAGCGTGACGTTTTTATTTGTAATGTATGTAATTGTTTGAATCCCGTCAAATAGAAAAGCGAAAGCGATCCGATAGCGTGACAGAACTATCGGACTGACGTCTCGCTTCGGTTCGGTATCGCTTCGGAAACGCTTCGCCTTCGCCTGTCTGTTTAACAAAGGCATAAGCGCGAATAAAACATTACAGTAATCAGTGCATGTCAACGAGACCAGGGTATAATTTAACCGCTGACCGACGGAACTATGGTGGTACGAGTAGTTTTGTTAAAACTGCTCATTTAAAAACGTCATAAGAACATTTTTTTTTTATCTAACTATATGAACGATCTATAGAATATTATTTCAGATCATTAGCTTACGGTCAAATAACTGTCAAAAGACTGTAATAACGTACTATTAACATAACAAAGAAAAAAAACGGGACGGAACGGAAAGAAAAATTTTAAAAATTGTCTGGTAATTGTTTGATGCTAGCTGGCACCAATCCTTATACCAAGAGCTGCAAATAAGGATTGTTGAAATTAATGAAATGGTCAAATTAATGCTTGACAGATTGATTAATCAGCCTTGGATGTACTACTTTGCACTTATTAGTTCCACACTGCTGCCAAGAGTCCATAATCAAAGGTAAAAAGGTTTAACGAGACTAAAGAGCAATATTGTTTTGATATGTGACTAGTAGCTCAACCCATCAGTTATCTTCCTACAAGGAGACTGAATAACTATGATATCAAGAATGATGCTTTTTCAGGGTCAAATATTACCTCAAGGATTGTAGCAGCAGGACTCGAAGGCTCACTTGATGATTTAACCTATTAATTTATTAGGTGATGGGAATCATCAAACTTCACTTTTTAGGTTAACTTTCCAATATTAACTTTTATTTTAACCTTTATGTTATATTTAGAAGTAATGTGACTAGTTCCTATCACACGAACGGGACGAATGAATGACTGAACGGAGGGCAGGCGCGTACGCATGAATAGATTCTTTGTCGCTCAGAAATATAAATAAATTCATTTTTGCAACTAAGTAATTTCTAAGAAACTCAAGATAACCATCCAAAAAACGTACTGACACGATCCCGCTCCTCCGCGCGGTCGACATGAGCAAATGGTAACAAATACAAATATTGAATGCACGCATATGCGGACAGACGGTGGGCGTCAGTTTTCCGCTCTTTCGGACGATGTGTACTTATCTTCTTTCTTTTGTATACGGAAGATAAGACAAAATGACAGAACATAGTAAGAGATTTTTACTGTTTTTAGCAAATAAAAGCAAGCGAAATATAGAAAAATGTTTCTATTGTTCAATGGTGTACGGATCGTGCAAAGGGATCAGTCGATTTGTATACAAATTAAAATAACTTTGTCTATTCTTAGTAGAATAGAGATAAAATAGGCCATGCTACACGTGGAGCAAGAGTGACAATCAGAATTTAAATGAAGTGCGCCGTCGAACAATGCCTAATTGTTCAATAACATTATAGTAACACCATGAGTAACACTTGGTACTATTTATTATTATGAATGACATAACTTTGTTGTACAATTACACTTTCATTCATTCACTCAATCGAATAATAATTGATCTTTTTTCACACATTCAAATCAAACCGTAGTAGACGTTGATAAATTTTAATTATGTAAGTATGTGCTAAATACATGTATGTATGTCGCGTTATTTCACATTTTACCTACTAGATTTGTTTTTTTTTAATTTCAGTGGTTATTCTTTGCCCCTGAAGGGAGTAATATTATGTTCCTAATTAGAAAACTTGAAGAACCAAGAATATATTAAAAACCCCCTGTTTCACGTTCCCCCTGGTTAGTAGGGACCATTAACTGACGGGGTTTTCTTAGAGGGCTAAAGCCTGCGGGGTCGAGGAACTGTTTTGGCAGGTAACCGTGACCTCGGAACGTAAATAGCTATTGAAGGACACTGTGTATTTTAGTCAGCACGAGTCAAAATGTCCCGCCCTGGATGGGAGGACTCATTTGATGATTATACCACGTATAAAAGATACCTTCAAAGTTTTAAGAAAATCTTAAAAATTTTCACCCATTTTATGAAGTAGTAGGCTTATTTTTTAAGAAACTTCATGTTATTATGTGCCATGTAAACGAGAGTTTTTGTTTCCATTTGGTCACGAACCCACGACTATATAACCACTTTTCACTTGGAGAAGCAAAGGTGTCAGTATTCAAGTATCAGAGCGTAAAATCTTTTGTGACAAATATCTAAATTCGTGTACTACGATAAAAACTGACCACTATTTCAGACTCTCGCACAAAAAAAAAATATTTTCGTCGAACTATATCTTATTGCCTATCTTTCCTATAATATACCTTTTCCACCCATATCTTAACAAATAAACAATATATACCTAGCTTGAATTTATGCATTTAGATGTATATCGATATTAATTATCAAATTAAGGCTCTTGTTTCTATGATAATAAAATTTTATAATATGAGAATTGAGTAGCTGCACACAGAAATTAATTGAACAAAGCCCGTGGGTTGTATGAAGAACGAATTGAATGAAAAAAGAGTAAATGATGACATCTGATGATGCGTCTGGCAGAAGAGAATTGAAAAAGAGACTTTTTGAGACCCCAAGTAGAATGGGATGAGCAGGAAAATAATAACTAGTATACGAGGCAAATAAGCAAAAGTTTTTATCCTTTTTGCTGTGCCCTACAGGTTCCATAATTGTATCAAGCTTTAAGCCTATTTTAAGATCTGTAATACTGACATTGTGGAATGCAAATTAAGATATGAATATGAATACTCCAAGATAATGAGAAAAGAAAAATGGAAAAAGGATGCCTGTCTTGTCTAGTACACCTCATCAGCCATTTAGCCATATTCCAGAAATGTGCGACACGTGTTATATCGATTGAATGGCCTAGTATCGTATCAGGCGATCGCGAAATAGTGTTTTGAATGACAAAACATTACGGTTCAGTCGAGGTGAACATTCATTTCACGATTATTATCGATCAACTTCACTGAACTCCATAGTTTTGTTCCGACGCATTTTCTTTGTCTGTCTTTATTCAGATTGCAATAATGTAGAAGTGCATTTATGAAGACAGAAGAATCTAAAATATTGAATTAACATATCGCCACCCCCGGAGAATAAAATGGTAATAGCAAAATCACTACTTTTCAGGAAAAATAAAAAACTGATTTTCGACTATATCTTGCCAACTAATTTGTGTAGAGAAACGAGAAATAGGACAATGGTAGCTAATTTTTTATGCTTTATAATGCTTTTAAAGAAGTTTTACTAAGGTTATTTGAACTAAAGATATTTCGAATTTAAAAAGATACTAAAATTCTTGTACTGTTTTAGTTTATTAATATACACTTACAATTTTAATCGCGGCAATTACCAGAACCTATGAATATTGCAATATTACATTACAATAATATTCATTGAAAAATGGATGCCAGATTAATGGAAAACAAGATCATTTGCAATTTTATTCTAGTTAATTTTCAATTTGCATAATTAGGTAACAGAAACTTAAACTTTTATTCTAGGGTCATAATTAAATTAATTATCTTACAGGTCATTTAATGAATGAATTAAAATGTATTATTACGAGAACAAAATGGTAATAGCGTTAACAATTTATTTTATCTATTTATTTTCCGAGAATCCTATTGTAAAAGTATTTGGCATATATTTTATGAAGAAACTTTTTTACCAATACTATGATACATTATTTTTCGGGTAGAAAATTGATGATGAATATTATTGCAATATTTTATAACTTTTTAAATACAGGCAGGACATTCACGAAAAAAATTGTGTAGATGTATTAGGCACCGTAGACCTCAAATATGGCATAACACTAAAACTATGGTAATGACGGTTATCATTTTGTTCTCCGGGGGTGGCGATATGCTGGTCTTCTCAACTCTACGTCAAAAGCGCGTAATGGAAAAAGAAGTTATAAGTTGCCCAATAATAACAGGGTTGTAGTCGGATAGGCAGTCGGTTCTTTTAAAATTCCTGTATTGAGCTATATGCTGTATTTAGATAAACTGCATGCCATCGCCACCAGCTCTTATTTCTCTTGCCTTGAAAAACTGATCACTGTTTCTTTTTCTTAGTCGTTACTTACTCGCACATTGTTTGCAGAATGGCAATGGCAATACTGGAAGGTTAAAATTCAATTGGTAAAATTTGACAGATTTGGGTAGGTTGACCTGCTGGCGCCTGTACCAATACTCACCTGTTTTCAGAGAATCTAAAAACTTATTATCATGACAGTAATCCCGAAAGAGTTGTACTACCACTTTTCTACTAGACCAATAAGCGCAACCGCATACCATTAGAAATTTCTGTCAGAAAAGTTCTGATGCTCGAGGGAATCACGCCGCATACATAAAAATGATGATCCGCCAACTTTTTCAATACAAATCTGAGACGTCAGGCGAGTCAGATCAGAAGTGGACGAATTGTCAGAATTTTCCTTACAGTATGCGGTATCTAATACAAAATGAACGCAGGGTTTGCCTTCTGGCAAGCATCAGATTTTTCTCATATAAATTTCTTACAGTATGCGGTCGCGCTTAGGCAGAAGAAAAATTTTAACAATAAGTAACTTGTGTAATTTAATAAGCACTGCCTTTAGTATAATACAATGACCGACTCGTAACAAGTTTTTTATGTAAAAAATTTATAAATATAAAGTCTAATCTGCCCACTGATTTTAAATTTGAAGGTCTGCAGTATTTTGACTGTACAAAGGTAGCATAATCATTAGTCATTTAATTGGGGATTTCACATTAGATTAAAATGTTTTTGTCAAATTGATACTAAGTCATTATTGACCAGCAGGGGAACAAAAATGGCTAAAAAACGAAACATTCTTCAGCGCAAACTTTTTTATAGAATAGGTTCTAGTGTAAATTTAATATTGAAAATATGAAACGACTGATTAAATTTAAAAAAAAATACTTCAACTCTATATAGTTAATTAATTTCTTTACCTAATAAATTGTATTTATTAGTTTAGTAAACTTTTTGAAAGCACAGAAGATTTAAATATTTAGTAATAAAAGCTGACTGCGAAGAGTATTATTTGAAGCAGCCATGCAATTTTATTATCTTTATTGTACTTAAACATGACTCGTTTTTCACTCAAATTCGATCATAAGTATTATCAGCAAATGTGACCTGTTAAACCGGTTTTTTATTTAAAAAAGAAACACCTGAATGACAAAGCAAGCATCATAAATCATCACTATTTAAAACGGAATGTTAACTGAGTTTTGTTGTGTTATTCTTTCGAGGGTCCATTTCGAAATATTTAATTTTTTAGCACTAAAATAAAAGACCTCAAAATGGAGCCAAATTGGGCCATTGTGTGAAAACTGGCAAAAAACACGATAAATTAACGCTAGCAGCTGGGTTGATTGTGCGACAGTCAAAATGTTTCCCCGCACACCACAATGTTGGGATCACCCAGAACTCGGCAAGCTAGGCCAGTCTTTTTAAAAACTCATATCCTGCTAGGGTGGTTCTGAAGAATGCAAATAGCCCCCGTGTTCCAGTCAGAATTTACCTATGGTTTTAGTCCGGAGTCTGACAGCCCCTTCCATGGTGCGGCGGACGACTTAGGACATTCATTAACTAATTTCCACAACAAAAGCTTTATACCTACCGCAGTTGACATTAACATGATAAGCGGCGCCAAAGTGCACACGAGGTATCTATCACTACTATCACGAGGTCCGCGATTGAGTTGCTGATAAATCAGTCGATATTAGAAACTACACAGAGCGTATTATCAGTCGAAACCAAACTATTGGTAAGGCAACACGTTAAACAAGTGTAAGTTACCATCACTTAAATTCAAGTAAGTCTGCCCTGAAGATTCATCCATTTTTTTTTCTTCCCAATTATTATCTGAATATTTTCGTTCTTGTTAACTCGTAAAAGCTATACAGTGTGATTAACCGATAAACTTTTTTTTTTAATTATCACGTATGAATTGCACAGTCATCCTCAATCAATTTATATTTCTCCACAGTGTTTTTTTTTTTGTATCTGACTAGAATTTTTCGGTATTTATAATATGGTGTAATAAAAGAAAATAGAAAACATTACAAAAAAATTAAAGTCAAGTTTTTTAGTAGTGTGAAGTGCTATAATGTGCATGTTCTATCTTTTTAATAGTATAAACCGACATTAAATAATAAATGTTTCAGAAAATTAAAGAGTGTAAGTGAAGTAAGAAAGTGTAAGCTAGTGGACGATAACACAACACACGATATCAAGTTACTCGTATTTTAAATTACTACAAGTTTTACATGCTGCATTTCGCAATGCTTGTATTTATATTTGAAATATTTAAACGTATAAAAAAAACTGAAAATATGTTTGAATTCTTATAAACAAAGAATCTGAACACAAAAAAAATAAACAATAGTCAATAATTAGTATAACAAACAGAAATAAATATCACATTAAAAGACTTCTAAATGAACACAATATCAAATAATGTTTATTATGAGCTAGTCTGACTAATTCTTCGCTACATAACATACAGATTTGCCCACGCACGCGCAGCCAACCTTGATCTTCGTAAACTCGTACAGTATTTGTGTTTTAAGCATGACTCGAGATATTTTCTCACACATTTATCCGCTTCTGGACTAACTTACGCAATAATATCGATAAATTTAAATAGTATTACGAGACCAATCTTGTCACGGTTATTTATAAATTGAACAGTTCATAATTTAATCTTTGGTTAATGAAGTTTAGTTGTTAAAATCATACAGACACTCTTACTAGGTATTTTACTCATGAAAAGTACATAAACAATACTTAATAATTTATAAATTATTTGTTAAGGCTTTATGTAAACAGACTCAACTGTTTTCTCGGCTATTGTTAACAAGCATGAAATCATAAAATGTTCTTAACATTTTTTAAATATACTTCTTTATACGATTCATACGAGAACATTTACCTATGCAAAATAGCAGCAATACAATAACATCCTAGTTTAGTATCATAATTCCCCCTAAGCTCTAAACTATGACATATATGTTATAACAGTAATTTAATCGACAAAGAACCTACCACCGTGTTAGGAACCACATAAAATATATAGTATGTTAATCATCGGGTCGTAAACCCAGCACTTATCAATCAATAATACGTTACCTTCGAAATAATTTCTTATTTATCGTCTATGACTTAAGAGCCATTTTTGTAGTTACATTACTCGTAAGCTGTTAAGTTGTTATTCTCATAACGACAAGAAATCAACAATGTGTACTTTTACTAAGATTTGTTGAAAACGTAGTCCGAAGTATGAATATTAAATACAGTTTAATAAATAATGTTCTATACAAGGAATCATTAAATAAATAAGTACTTAATAGTAAATAAATAGTCGTCGCTAATTAACTAAGCAGCGTGTGTGTATTTGTGATAACTAATGATGTTTGTATTGTTGACAGGCACCGACGAGGAAATCTTTATCACCGGACGGCTAACAACACATCAAAATGGTGAATGTGAGTATTAATCTTTGTAATATATTTTTTTAGACGAAAAGATTATTTTCATCATTATTTTGTTCTAATAAAAAAACAAATAGCAATATTGAATTTAACGTTTTCTCAGATTTCCCAAGTTTCGAACCCAAGAAACTTATTCATTCATTATCCATATAACATAATTATTTGAAAATGCAAAAATCACAGCCGTACATTGATTTAAAAACTTAGACAATCGTCCATAGTTCGAATGTTCTTTTAATATCGCTGAAAAGTGAATATGAATACATATTTTAAAAACGGTATTAATGTATCGACGCAAGAAACCAATGTAGGTATTGAAATGATACCAGACAACAATATATACTTAACAAACATGCTAGTATCACTTTATTGAAGCGTCAGTCGACCAACCCATAAGTCACAGTGTCAACTGCCCTAATTAGGGAATGTCGGGCATGAATAGGTTACTTAAGGTTTTTGACATCATTACTTTATGTCTCTAAGAGAATACATATTGATCAAAATAAAGTAGACGAAGTTTACTGACAAGTAGTGACCCGCCCCGTGTTCCCACGGATGCTATTTGGAAATAAAATATAGCCTGTTAGTCGTTGGATAATGAAACCTACGTGTTTTTTTAGCTCTATTAATTAATATTAATGTTGATGTTGGCGGCAAAAGTAAAAGCGCTTTTACACGTCGTCTTTTTACAAACTAAACGAGAACTGACTGCTCTAAGAAGAAACAGACGAAACAAACTCAGAAGCAAGTGTCTCTTTCCTATTAGGACCATGCAGGTTAGTGTCTGAGATGGTTTTGAGAAAAAACCACACAGATTTGAGTAGAACTGTCCCGTCATCGACAGTTAAAGAATTATTTTGTCAGTTATCGTTACCCCTATATACAATGTACTCTATGGTTATCGTGTATCTCGACTCGAAGACCTGGGTTCAGTATTTTTATATCCAGATAATGCGTTTGCTTTAAAAAAAATGTGTTTAAAAAATATCTGAGCAAATATAATGACATCAAACTTTAGTCTCGGGTGAACATATTTCACACGTCACAAGTTACATACGCACCTTGTAGACACATTATCGTTTTTTGCACGACACTGCGCTTAATAAACGTTTGTAAATAAAATAAGTAAACAAATAATTATCTTTCTCAAGGTCACTTAGTGAGCTCTTCAAAACAATCTTGAAAAGGTTTCTTTAATCTAAGGTCGAAACGATTTTCCTTAAATGCAGTTGCAAACATAATTTAGAATAAATGTATACCTTTTTTTACTCGACTGCGCCAGAAGGAGGGTTATTTATTAGGTCGCTTTAATAAATAGCAACAAAGTTTATTGAAATATTGTATCAGCGCTTCATTATTATTATTAAAAATACCTCGGTGATAGGTAATAGTAAAAATAAATGCATATTTATTTGATATCTTTATTTATCTTATTTGATACACTACTTATATTTATACCACAGGTTTTCTAATCAGCGAAATTGATTGAAATAAAATATTTGCGATATGCTTGTTTTGATATTGGCTATTAGTATTATCCGCAATCACAATTTATCTCTGATTTGCCATCGAGACAATATCTTATCTTTTTTTTTTCATGAGATAATGTATGCAGTAACTGTTAAGGTCAACTATTGATAAAGTTTTTTGTATATTATGTACTTGTAAGTTATGGAATAGGAGCCCGTTATATATACATATATTATATATTATTTAGGTTATATATAATAGGGTCACTAACCACTAGACCAACAGGCCTGTCAATTTGTTTGTTTACTTGTAATGCTTCAGGTTAACCTGTAAATGCTTTGCACTCCTATAGTAAACCATCTTGCGACTATCACCATTTTTATTATAATGGCTAAGGAAATAGTCCTTAAGCTGACATATGTATTTTTTTCAGAATTGTAGACTTAGTAGTTTTGGATATGGGGGGAGGGGGTTATTTTTCACATATTTTCTCTAAATAAACTCTGAAACTAATTATTTTAGAAATACAGAAACACACCACAGCCATAGAAATTGATATGTTTACCAAATCGGTCAAGTAGGTTCGGAGAAAATTGACTGTGAAGGGCTGACAGACAGAAACACGAGTGATTTTATAACAGGTTACGTTTTCCAGTCGGACGTACGGAACCCTAAAAAAAATTAAAAAAAAAACAATAAATTAAACACAAAACTTAAGAAACAACACAAAATTTAAAAAAAAATGTATACGTCACAAGAAACTAACATTGGAAAGTTTTCCCCGAAAGTAGAATTTAGAATTTTGTTCCCCATTGTAATCACACGCATATGTGTCATCTAAAAATATTTATTCGTTCCAGGAAGCAAATGGCAATGCGCCTGCGCCGCAGGAGTTGGAGACATTTCTGTCTCAAGATGAGAAGAAAAGGGAGAAAGTCGTCAACAAGTAAGTATTAGATGACGTTACATCCATGGTGGTTTCTGAATTTCTGACAACACATCGGGAGTTGGGACAACTGTCCAATCATGTTGTCAACAATTTTTAGTTCGTATCACTTACTAATCATAAGATATAAGTCTGTAAGTGATAAAGAATAAAAAACGTCTAAAACGTTTTCGTGCTTAGATGACACTGGTTTCAACAAGGGGGGTTTTGGGAGTTCCAACTCCCCACTCTCCACAAAATCTAAGACAACTATAGAAAGAGTAACCTTATCAGTAGCTACGCTAAATATAATTGGTCAAGTCTGTATAACTTGTCAGAGACAGAGTTTATCCTTAACTAATTATTTTATGAATAAAAAAAGTAATTTATCCATGGCGGGGTATACAAGTTTATGAGCTCACTGCACTTCTATTGAACCTTCACACTTATCTTAATTCCTGCCCACGGCTCTGCCAAGTTGCTGAGTTGTGGAGGTCATCGCTCCAGATAAAATACTGGTATCCAGATGTATTCAGATATACGGGAAGTCACGTACTTTGGGAAAAGGCTCATTGTTTATTTAATTGGTTACTTTTATGAATTTTCTTTTTAGATACAACATGACGAAAGATCCGGAGGCGGCCGATTTCGACCCGTTCACCGAACGAAAGCTGGAGAATCCCACTTCGTAAGTAGTTTTAACTATTTTATCTATTAGCAACTCTTTGGCTTTTATGTTCGACAGCGCCGAAAAAGAAGCATGTTCTATCCATATTCTTTTTTTGTGTTTTTAAATTTACTTTCTGACAGTCCCTCCCGCCCTGCCCTGGGTGGGAGGACTCATTTGATGATTTTACCACGATAAAAAAAAAAGTGATGTTCTTTAAGTTAAATATTTGACAGGTCGACACCCGATCCATCACTAGGTAAAACTGAATAACATCCGTTTTCTCTTACACTTAATTCATAGGCGTATATGAAAGCGCAAATTGGAAATCTCATGCTCAGTGCTGAGAGTGTAATAATACTCGTATTTAGCGGTTCCACTTAAAAGTCGGTGCCAGTAGATTACTTTTGACTAAGATAGCAATAACGCCCTCATTTTTCAGTATCTACTTCGAAGTAGTCAAATTCTAAAATGAACTGCCTTATAACCTGTATGTCTAACTATAAATCCCAAATCAAAAACACTTAGACCTAATAAATCAAATGTAGAAATTACCATAAAATTGAACCTAGGTATTTTACAAGGTCGATATAAATGCAGTGTTTATGCATACTTTGTGACCTGGTAACCCATAGAAATGCTTCTTTTACCGTAAATGCCTGTAGAATAGTTTGACTTATGCTACGCGAAATATTTACACATTTTCCACTGGCTAATGCGAATTACTAATAAGTAGCTTAGAGCATTTTGGAACAAAAGCATTTTCCCTTGTAAGAATTTCTCATTTTAAGGATGAAAAGGTTTTCTAAATTATTACCTAACTTATTTTGCTACTTCTGAATAGTTGTCCGTAACTTTTCTCTTTCTATTGTAGCATAACATGCTTTGACTCTAATGTTAAATATTTCAGTACTCGATTTACTAATCCCCTAATTTTTTATAAGCTTCGTTAAAATGTAAAGTATAAGATCACTACGAAACACTGGCTATGATTTGCAATCATACAAGCATTATACAATGTAAGAAATGACCTGTGACCTGCACTCTGAATGAGTGAGTGCCCATTGTGATTTTCTCGCTTTATCGCTACATATTTCGAGTGGTACTTAGGTAGGCAGTAGCACTCCTTGCGTTCATATTGCTAAGCGTAATGTTTATTCATCAAATCACATAATAGTACAATAACAATCAATGTCCAATGCAATGCTGCAGCACCATAAAATTATAATGTATGCGTATACCATAAACTTTAGATCCACGAAGTTCCTTCTAGTATATTTCTAGTCAAGGTTTTTACCATGTAACAAATGATCAAAGCTTACGAGTAAGAAAGAAGCGTTATCCAAGAAGGTACTCTAGACACAATAACCTTGACTCTCAGAAATCAACAATTACAATCGAAGAATTGAATTACGTAGAAGGGGAATCATAACATATTTACCTCTTCCATAATGTAACACGAATAAAACGAGCAAAAATAGCATGTTTTTTCTTGAGTTTTATTGACCTAATCTTTCTGAGAGCAGTTCTAGGTTACATTTAAAAATTCAGGGTTATATTTTAAACTATTCTTTTTTAAAGATATTAATAAGTTCTTTCTCTTATACAAACCAAAACAACTACTCATTTAGGTTTAGAAATAGAAAACGATTGGAGCAATTATCTGGTTGTTACCAAGGCTCGTGGTTTTACAGAAACATGGACACTTTGACGCATCTGCTGAAGGCGTCTCTCGGCACGGGTATCCTGGCCATGCCCAAGGCGTTCAAGTGCGCCGGTCTGGTCTCCGGAATCTTCTTCACCATGCTGGTCGCGCTCATCTGCACTCACTGCTCTTACATCCTCGTAAGTATAATCCAAAGTCAATGCTTTGCAATTTCTTACTTATTTGCGACTTCTGTGACTGCGCAGTTCATTGCAAGTGCTCGATAACTTCGTTTTGCCTTGCGAAATTTAGCCATACAACGTGTGTTTAAAATGCTTAGCGTTTCCGCGTAATAGCACAAAACTCATAGCAGCCAGAACTCTATACATATCTTGAAAAAACATTTTTTTTTATGCGAGTGACTTCTGCGTTATGCTGGTCAATTAGCCCCAACATCCCTCCCAACCGGGTACATTACTGTTACCCGTGCTTCTCGCTTCTAATGGATTGCCACTGCTTCAACTAGAGCTCAGTATAAATATCTGACAAGAGCAACGGTTCTCTTTATAGGTCGATGGTCGACTTACTCAGGCTCTGATCATACAGTGCTTTGCACATATTTCCGTTATATTTCCTTTTATTAATAAAATATGTTTGTTTTGTCAACAGATAAAATGCGCGCACGTATTATACAAGAAAACTAAAAAAACTCACATGACTTTCCCTGAAGTGGGCCAGGCAGCGTTTGAGAATGGACCGCAGCGGCTTCGACCGTGGGGAAATGCTTTCAGGTGAATTGGAACATATTTTTAAATCTCTCGGGACCATCTCGTGATTAGAAGGCCATTATGCCATAAAGTGAACAGAATGGGCCATAAAGAGAAGCCTATGCTTTGGTTGCAGTGGGTATTCTCCACAAAATAATGATCCAATACAATTATTTTTTCTGATGGGAAGCTACATTATTCTCGAATGCTAAAGGCAAACATTGAAATCATGCATATTAGCCAAGGTATCACAATTCATGTCTAGTAATTCAGATGAAGTAGGTAATAGCGGGCGGGTGGGCGATGGGATGCGATTCGGTGAGTCAGGCCAAAACTTTACGTAAACGAAGTCGCGGGCAAAAGCTAGTGGATGATAATTTGACCTCGAGGGTATACGGTAAACAGCAGCACTGGTTGATCGTCAAAGTTAAGCCGCCTTGCCGAGGATGGTCTGAAGATGGATTACTATCTCTATTAAACTTCAAAACAGAAACTTTATGACGCTTAATTTCCTAAGATGTGATTAGTTTTAGAACAAACTTGTATTCACTAGATTCACTCGTCCATATTCTATCGGAAAAGTAATCCGTAAGTGAATCCTAAGTGGTGACCATCATTAATTTCGAACAACAAGCACGTAATGAGGGAGAGTTATTTTTTGTTCGAAAAAATTCCAAAACCAGTCAGCTTGGACCCCATCTTGTCGGGGTTAAAATTGTTGCAAATAAGGTCTAGTATCACCCTTTGTCAAGGACCGCATCGAATTACAAATCAGCCTGTATACTTAACGTAAGCTAGCACCACTATGTAACCTTTTAACTCTAACACTGCGATGACTCATTGACTGATTGTTTTCGTTTTCAGAATTTTCATTCTAGTCAGTCTCTTCCTGACCTACTTTGGAACTTGCTCCGTGTACACCGTAATCGTCGCTAAGAATATTTTACAGGTGAGATACAAACCTAACCTTAAATATAATAATCACTTAAACTATGCAACTTCATATTCTGACACTCCCACTACAAACCCCAGGCTTAACTCTTGGATCGACTTTTTCCTAAAAAAAATTATTCATGGATTGCCAATGGCTATAAATCAATCAATGGCTAAAAAATATTATACAGAACAATTAAACCATTTTCATGACATTGTTTTAGGTCGTGGCGTACTACATGGGCGAAAAAGAAGAAAATGTAGAAATAAGAATATTTATCATAGCACTATTGTTGCCTCTCATATTCATGGCATGGATCCGCAACCTCAAGTACCTCGCACCTGTGTCCATGATCGCTAACGTGTTCATGGGTCTTGGTCTTGGAATCACCTTCTACTATCTGGTTGGAACAGGGGATCTCAAGACTGACAAAATTCAATCAATGCTCTTCAAAGCACCTGTGGAATGGCCTGAATTCTTTTCACTGAGTATCTTCGCTATGGAAGCCATCGGTGTTGTGATGCCACTAGAGAACGCTATGAAAACGCCCCGTGCAATGCTCGGCACGTGTGGCGTCTTGAACAAAGGCATGAGCGGAGTAACCCTGGTTTACATCCTCCTTGGTTTCCTCGGATACCTTCGCTACGGTGAGGGTGTCGCAGACTCCATCACTCTAAACTTGGAAAATTCTGAAATGTAAGTATGGTACTAATGTATTCATCTTTACTTATCATCTTGCCTTTAACAGTATGAAGCAGGAAACTGAAAACTTTGGAACCTACATCTTAATCGCTAAAACATAATTTGTTCGTCAATTACGAAATAATTATGTTTTAGTTTGAATTAAGTTTTTGAAAACGTATCTTCTTTATAATAATGTTTTTTTTTTTTTCAATAAATATTTTCGTATCATCGAATACCGTACGAATATTGAGACGTGAAATATTGAAAACAATGAAATTATAGAAGAGTTTAATTAAATGAAAAACATAAATTAAATGATGAATTACAATTCATCATTTCATTAGAAGTAAAGAAAAATAGAAAAAAAAATATCTTAAAACTCATTGCTCCTTATTAGCGACCACTATCGAATAGTGTTCCCAAATCAATTCAAAAGGGTTCGATTCCTGGTGAGGATTATTGATTTTCAATAATCTAATACTTCATGCATTTTTTTTCATCAAAATCGAATTAATGACTATTTTCGATATTCCTCATAGTTCGGATATAGCCACTATACTATATCCATGGCCAGTTGGATAATTCTCTCTGTTTATAACTAACTTATGAAATAAAAATTGATTTGAATATGTCTTATTCATTGCAGTCCTGCTCAAATTGTGAAGATCGCTATCGCTGTTGCCGTATACTGCACATATGGACTGCAGTTCTATGTGTGCGTAGAAATTATGTGGAACAGCATTAAGGACAAGTTCACCAAGCGCCCAGATCTCGCCGACTACATCATGAGGACCATCATGGTCACCGCTTGCGTGCTACTGGCCGTGGCTGTACCCACCATTGGACCCTTCATGGGCGTCATTGGCGCTTTCTGTTTCTCAATCCTCGGACTGATCGCGCCCGCCTTCATTGAAGTCATTACTTACTGGGACATCGGTTTTGGACCTGCCAAGTTCCTGATCTGGAAGAACGTAATAGTACTAATCTTTGGTCTTTTCGCACTCGTGTTCGGCACTAAAGATGCCATTAAAGAAATTATACGCGTATACGCATATAAGGCAACACTTTAATTGTGCACATTCTTTAATTCAAAGATTCTGTGTTAATGTGTGATAGATATTAGCGTATAGGTACAGATTAGTAATTAGAATAGATAATTTTTATCAGAGGCCTTAACATGAGCTTTCACGTTTTTTGTGGTGTAAAGTAAACGGGGACTTGGACGTTAATTTGATGGATAAAATTAGTACCTCGTTCGCACACTAGAGGCGCTTTTTTATTTTCTATACATTTTACGTCATATTACCTACTTCAAATACGCTGTAGGGCCAAATAAATACGTAGAGTTCATGCTTGGGCCTCAGTTTTGCGCTTGATATTTGAGTCGTTTCAAATAGTCAAGTGTCAAGATTATTATTATCTTTCGTGAGCCAGGTGTTTGGAATAGTATTTCATTAAACCGACCTGGAAATTCTGTTGTATTGGTAACTATGAATCACGTTGCTTAACGAATGGTGCTACTTATTGCATGTCGTCAATATTTGCTCCACATCAAGAATTTGAAATTGTTACTTTATACTACTTATAGATATTGATGTTGCCTTTATTCTGCGTATTTTATAAAATATATTTTATATGTACAAATTATAATTGGGCAAGTTAAATAAAATTGTATAAAATCGCTATTACATTCCCAAATCAGAACTGAATACTGTTGAATGGTGTACTTAGAAATAGGTACTTATTTAAGTCAACATGTATTTTTGATTGTGTGATGTAGGCATAATAATGTAACAATGATTTGTTGGTCCCAAACAAAATGAGCTACCATATACACTAGGTATAGATACCTACACTATAGAACCTACCTAAGTATTTTGTAAAATAAACAAAAACCAAATAGCGGTCGAACGTAATATTGTCTTACACATACCTATTGTTTTGTATATCATTTCAATGAAACAGTTTCATTGTATATGAACAAATGCTTTCATTATTAGTATAACTTTTTTCCATTAATAGTGAACATTTTCATACTAGATTGGTGACTGGGATCTTGCATTTAGTGTTCGTAAGCTTAAATGTTTTGTAACATTATAATTATAGAAATATCTGTGTGTATTTTTATAAAAGCGTAGTACGAAAATCGATTTTAAAAACAGCACTTATTAATATAAGTAGTAAAGATACTTACCTATATGCCGAAGAATTGAAATAACAATAAGTACATACAGTCACTTGTGATAAATAGACGAGATATATCAGATACGAGGCCTTTTGTAGTATGATCGGAAAAGTGATAGAAATATCAATTACATAAGTCCATTTTAACTTTTTACATTAGTCTCGAACAAAAAGTCTCGAGAAATATACAACGACCATCATTTGATAATGTATTTTTGGAATAAGATCTAATATAAATCAAGTTGCTTTTGTTATGAATTTTATGAGGGTATCTAATAAAATTTTATGAACCAATTAAAATATGCATACACTTTTTACAAAATTTATAAGCGTAATTTCGCAACAAACCCAAAAAAGTTCCTATTTGTTCATAAATTATGTAGAAAATTAATTTTAGGTACTTAAATAAATTTTGTTTTGTTCATAACCACACCGCACCAAAACATTGATAACAATTTATTTGAAATATTATCAGTTATATGATATTATTTTGTAATTTAATTATAATCTTAAATTACGCGAATAAACAATTTATAAGCTCAAAATGTTTTTATTTAAAAACCGGCCAAGTGTATGTCGAAACGCATGAAGGGTTGGAGGTGAAGGGATCCGTAGTCTGGGTTGATTTGAAAAAAAGATGCAGACGAATTCACGAAGTCAGTTAAAAAACAAACTCACATTTGCAGTTCAAATCAAAATCTGCCACCATTATGTTTAGGAAAATTTGTTATCCGAGTACAGACGCCAGCAGGTCAACCTGCCCCTATCTGTCAAATTTTACCAATCGAACATTAACCTTCCACTATTGTGATGAACCCTCAAATTTTATGGGGGCAACACATCGTTTACGCAAGTCTTATGAAGTAATTTAAGTACTTGCGTATGGTAATCATCATCTCATGCAGCTAAGCTGATGATGGAAGGTATAACTCCTTAACAGTAAGGAGTAGGCATCGACTAATTCATCGTTCGCATATCTCCGGAACTACAAGTCCGATTCAAGTTATTCTTTTTTGTTGTACTAGGTATCATTCAACATAGGAAATACTGCAAGTTCCATCAAAATCGGTTCAGTAGTTTTTGAGATAGGGAATTTTATTAGCTTATTGTGTACATGAGCGATGTTATTACCGGTGCTACGGATTACTAAATTTTAGGTAAAGGGTAAGGGTAAAACAACCTACAATATAACTTTTCTTTCGGAAGTCGGTGGCAAAAAAAAACAATGAAATCAAAAAAAAAACAAAGGCATCGACTTCGGAAAGTTATCTTGTAGGTATTTTACCTTTTTGGGGTTGTTTTTGAAGGCGGTTACATTTTATTTGTTTTACGTAAGAATCGAACGACGCGGTAATTTTTCTACCGTGTTTTTTGCTTAAATTTCCAGTAACCTACTAGGAATGTGGACATTAGGAATTTGGACATTCTATAATCTAAGTTTGTGAAATGTTGAAAATAAAACCACGATATCGAAAATTATTATATTTATTATGAACAGTGTCTATTCCCGCTAATATTTTCAAGAGAGCTCACTGCTAGCTTAACAATTACGTTACAATTTTAAAGACTTCTCCTTCCATAATGGGCTTAACGATATAGGTATCAGCAATGAACTAAAGAGTTCTATGAACATACATCAAGTTCATATGAAATAATATAATACACGAATGACTTACTTAGTTTTGGAGGCGGTAACCTTATGTTGACGATACATAGTCAAAAGATTCACAAAAATGTCGGATAGGTACATGATGCGCAGGATACACCACCCAATTAAATCCAACTACAACTGATGATGTGAATAGAAACCGTTGTTTGTAAATAATGTCTGTAGAAATTACAGAAAGATACTTCTACTTTCAACACAGTTTATGTATAATAATATTTATAGATACGCACAAATCAGCACGCTGCCTATACTTTCTGTGTCTCAGGAGTCTCCAGTCCGAGAATATCTATTGTAGTTTTTTATTCTAGGTAGTCAATCTTTAGATAGTATGGAACAGTCGCTTCCCGCATATGTACACTTAGATGCGGTTGTCATCAATAGACTGAGTGATTTAAGGGGGAGGTTTACATAAGTATAATACATCACTTTTGCAGGCGAGCGAAGCCGCTAGAAAACGCTAGTTAAGTATATTTAAAGGGTATTAAGGATTTACTTTTGTTACTATGCAAATTGCTAAGCTTTTATAGAGTCCTTTTTGTGGATGCAATATTATAATTTCAATGAAGTTACGGTCAAATTGAAAAATGCTGATTCGTGCGTCTAAGGAAAAAATGCGTGTAGACCGCGAAATGGGACGTTTCACGCAAAGCTCGGATGGCGCTACCAGCGCATGACGTCATTTACTGTATGGCTTGACATACACTACACACTCGAACACACTTGACGATGTTTACTTTATGCGCTTGTAGCGCCACTAACGGCTAAAACGCGCAGTGAAACTCCCTATACAGTTTATTTCGTTATTGATTAATTTCGGGTCAGTATCAGTTCATTAATTAATATTTGATTCATTTTCATTTCATTGTTTTGGCTGAAGCAAAGAACACCACAAACGTTGACGCACATCATTTCTTGCATGCATTTTCGATGGATCGGAACGTAAAGGGCTATTGAAGGACACCGTGGAATTTAGTCAGTACGAGTCAGACAGGCCCCCGTCCCGCCTTGGCTAGGAGGAATCATTTTACCATGATAAAAATAAATGCATTGGCGATTGTTCATTACTGGAGCTCATAGACGATTTTGAGGACGTTTTTGAGGGGTTAGGTCAATTTTTATGGACTACAAGAAAAGAGGTACAATGATCCTTTTTTTATAAAATTTTTTAGTTAATTGTATCACAATTTTATACGTCTATCTAATGTCTGTTAATAAACAGAAATTAACAATCAATTCACTGTCTCTCTGAAATCTTGTTCTCTCGAAGTAATAAGATAAACATTTTAGACGGCTAAAGCTTTAAAAACCGTTGTCGTCTGTCCCCACAAAAATCCATCGCCCACAAGAAGGCTTTGGAATAGGTTAGTAACCTAGGTCTTAGATTGTCATCGACATTCTAAGATTAGGTATTACTGTTTATATCATAAATACAATCCTTTATGTTAGTGATGACCTAAAATTCATGACAAAAATCTTTCTTTAAGGTTTTTTTTTTAAGAACTCGTGACGGGGCCTGTAGAGGGCCAAAGCCTGCCGGGGTCGCGGGACCGACGGATTACCGTGACCCCGGTACGTAAAGGGCTATTGAAGGACACCGTCGATTTCAGTCAGTACAAGTCTGACAGTCCCTCCCGCCCTGCCCTGGGTGGGAGGACTCATTTGATGATTTTACCACGATAAAAAAAAAAGGTTTTAAGACCTCAGACTCGCACCGAGTATATTGATGATAATAACGATCATAATAAACCTGATACTGACACGTAAATTGCAAAATAACGAACCAAAGAATATGGCGGACTAGATTGGTGATTACAGTTTTTTTAAGACTGATTTATTTTCAATGTTAGGGTCGATTCAACCCGAGACGCGGAGCTGCGCTCACTTTCAATAGAGCGACTCAAAATGTAACTTCATTTATTTACTACACAAAAAGATACACTTCTAGTATCGTCGCTTCACGTCGTCTCAGTGTGTACTGACCCTTAGTCAAGTATCGATAAATTACGTGAACATTCATCAACATACAGATCTTTTACTTATTATATTAATATCTGCAATATAATTTCACTTGCTACAATCCCGTTGCATTTATTAAATATTGAAATTGACTGAACATTCATTTAGTAAAATTGAATTGACTGTTTTATCTATTTAACTATTCCAATAACAGAGTGCTGCTATAAAGATACAAACAGGTTTCGACTTACGACTCCTCCATTCCGACCTGATTGACAGAAATATGAGCTTTATGTAGCGGTCCCTAAGGTAATATTTCTCAAAATGAGTGCAAGATGGGTGGACTTTGCAAAAATTGTTGCCGATCCTGTCAATCTTTTACTAAGGTACTGAAAACTTGTATCTTTATGCAAGCACCTTTATGCTATACCTATCACGATTTTATAGAATTAATAATTACCCAACAGTTAATGGGTCAAGCGTCTGCCGAAAGTGTCTTGGGAACAAGGACACAGGATTGGATCGGTTAAGTACTGAAATGGAGCTGTACAGAGTGGCAAACAATAAACGAAAACGCTCTGTACATTATCAACTTTATGTCTTAGGCTTAGAGTGTAAAGTTGAAAACTATAAAAGAGTACAGAGCTTTGCTGAGCCCTCTGAAACTGTATCCATATTTCACGAAGATAAAATGGTCTCAGCATTGGGTTATTTATTTTGGTTCACGGTTGGTACGGCAGTATTTTTTAAAAGAAAAGTACCTACTCGGTTATACGGGTTCTTCGGCGTTTACCATGTATAAATAAATATAAACACAAATATAGTATAACCACCACAAAAAAAGCGATACTAAGTTAATAATTCCAAAAGGATCTGGTTATCGATTTAAAAGAAAACTTAAACGTCTTCTGGACACTTATGAGCAAATTTGATAAAACGCAACTTATTACAAAAGACTCAGCTCATAATGCAGAGTTGCTTTTTACAGAATTCAAAATAGCATGTGAAATTATACTAAATAGTCATTTAACATTAGAATTTTGTTCAAATTGTTAACAAGGCAAGTTTACATCAGATTTATCGATGAACGAAATCACATTTACACGCAATTATATTTTTGTCCCATACGAGACACTAGTCAAGTATAGTACAAAAAGCTTTCCATACGAATATAAACAGTATTCGTATAAAATATATATGAACTTTGTCATAGTCAAATTTAATCAAGAGTTTCATACGATTATCAACTTAATTTTAAATGTTTAAGATTCTCATTCATTGGATCGCTTATTACGCTTCGCATAAAGTAGTATTAGCTATTAATCCTCAAATTTTATCGAGAGATAGAGATGGAGATACATAAAAAATCTGATGTTTGCATGTAAGTGTCTCTCTTACCACCTCGATATCTTGAAGATAGTCTGGTAAGGTGGCATAGTGTTACAAACGCAATTTGATTTTGCGAAAACATAACTTATTGACTCCCATTTAAGTCGCATTAAAAACATACACGATAAATGCACATACATAAACAACACTCATATTAAAGACTATTGCATAGTCCCAAATTCAATACTAAGCTCCCAACTTGCTTACATGACACTCTACATTAACACCTTTTCTATGTGCACTTCCAACCGAGCTTTCAGCATCTCTTACAAATTAAAATTATACAGGCCCTCCATTACAATCATTTCTTAACTAACTCTTCCTATGTGCTTAAGAAAACATGAACTTACAAGCTAAAGCCAAGAAAATACAATATTAAATAAATATGATACGAAAATAATACTTAGTTTACACGTTATATGTTATTATACCAAATGACAAGCATTTCTGGTGTTTAACAAGAGGCAATATTGCAAATGCTGACCACATAAAATCTAATAGCTATTTTGTAAGATAGTTCAGGTAAAATGTTAACAATTTTATCATTATTTTTTATTAAAACAGGTAAGTAATGAGCTAAATATGTAGAGTAACAACGTAATAAGTGCAGGCACTATTCTCACTGTAGTACTAACAACAGACGTACACGTAGTCGGAGAAAATGTAACGTTTGAAACCCGCCAGTTTTGTAAGAAACCTTTTATCAGAACATATAATTAACTAAAAGACGAACCCCGCAACATAACAAGAGCTGATGACCTTGGCGGCTGAATCCTTTAACTAGAGCCAGAAAACCTGCTTTCAAAAATAAAATAAATCGCATTCAAATACGTACACCCGTTTATGAGTTTCAGTGCCTTAAACAGACACACACACATAACGATAACAACAAATCAAACAAATGACACCTCTAATTTTTCGTCGGGGGTTAAAACTAAGTATTCTAAAGGTGTGTCATATGCTACAGCAAGATTAGAAGCTCTACGTGTATTTAATGCAATACTGTAGTGTTGCTACTGAAGTATCCTTGACTTGAGCGTGATTGTTCCTCCAAACGTTACAAAGTCTCCTAGCGAGTGCCAGCTATGCTATAGTGCGCTAAATGTCACAAACTGACTCTAAATATATTAAACATTAATTTCTTAGATTAAACCAATTCCTGATTTCATCTCTTTAAGTAAATTACAGATTAAGATCGATGGGTATATTTATAGCAATTACTTGGGTCTAATCGATTGCTATCCTAAAATTGCGACCTTATGAATACATTTAAAACGTAACTCAGCGAGTGCTTGCCTATCGACACATCACCTAAAACATTAATTTCCACCATTACCTTCTATATTTTAGTAACGAAAGAACCCTGAAAAACTGAAAGCTCTAAACGTTTGCTACAAGGAAACCTTTCAGCTAATTATTCAATGTAAGCAAGAAGTATAAACGAGTTTAGATTAAATTAGCTGTAACTACACTTCGAATAAGATACAAGTGAAGTTTCGATAATTTAATTTAAACTTATCAAAGAAAATGTCTAATATCAATACAATAATGTAGTATTTGTAGGTATACCGAATAACACGCGCTCGGAGGTTGCTTGCAAAACTTAGGCCCAACTCTATAGGCACAACTTAGCGCAGTCGAGCTTGACCCGAAAATGAACCTTATGCTCATAGATATCACCTTTTTATTCCTATGATACAAACGTATCAGGCGTTTTAAGAAACATACGGTCATTAACTGTATTCCTATAAGGTTTGTTTTCGGATGAAATGTAACTAAGCTGAGTTTGAGTTAAGACGTTTGCGTTTTAGATGTGGGCCTTACTCTCTTTTCTTATTCTCAACTATGCGAAATAAAAAGTATACAATTTGAAATTGTATACTTTATCTTAACAAAAAATTACGCGCAAAACTGCATTATTTTTCAAAAATTATTCGCGCCAATTATATTAATTTACTCAATGACCTTTAATTTCTTCACCCAATAAAGCTTTTTATTTACTTACGGAAATTATCTATAAATTACTCAAGGACGCGTTAAATAAACAAATCCTCAAATAAAAAACAAAGCTTTAATAAGTTTTCATGTATTGCTTAAAACATGAAAACTTATTATAGCTTCGTTTTTCAGTCTAGAAAATAAATGGACGGACATCTCATGTGAGGTTTCCAATCTACATGAAAACAATTTGAGAATTATATTTAAACGACTGAGCATGGAGAGTATTATTGCGATTCGGTTTTTAAAGTTCCTGCCCGAAAAGGTACTTTAATTCTATTTCCACATTTGTGTTTCGAGTATCAAGCGTCAATATTACACAGGGTGAATATTTTAACAAGGTGTGGATGGCTATATCTGAAACTGATATGCCGTATATGATTACTTTCCAGAATTAGTTACTTATTAGCAACACTACAGAATAAATAAATAAATAAATAAATATTCCACAACTATCACACAACGCCATCTAGTCCCAAGCTAAGCAGAGCTTGTGTTATGGGTACTAGACAACTGATAAACATACTTATATATTTCTAAATACATACATATTATAGATAAATTACACCCAGACACAGAACAATTAATGATCGTGCTCATCACACAAACATTTGTCCTGGGTGGGAATCGAACCCACGACCTCCGGCATAGCAGTCAGGGTCACTAACCACTAGACCAACAGGCCTGTCGTTAGAATAGTGTAATAATACAGGACGCGATTTTTTTTTCCAAAATCATTGGGTTTGTTTCCTGGCCAGGTTTATTGATTTGTCTAAAATCCAATGATTAATTTTAGTTTTCGTCGAAATCGGCCTCGAGACTCCTTTCAACGTTTTTTGATATTCCTCATAGTTGCGGATATAGCCATACACGCCCACTTGAAAAATTCATCCTGTATATTGCATTAAGGCCAAAATTTATAGAGAAAACTTGGTTTTTGCTTAATTTTAGATCAGTTGAATTTCATACGAAAATTAACCGTACAGGCACAAATGTACTTGTGCGTATAAGCATGATTACAGTCGTTTTTAGGAGTATGCAACTGAACTTTACACTTTAGTTTATTTTCGGACGTAGCTTAACTCGGCTAAGCTTGAAATAAGACTAAAGCCCGTATTACAGAATACACTCCATACTCAAGTATTACTTAAAACAAAATTTAAGGCATTTGGTTGAAACTAGTTTTAAGTAATACTTGAGTTTTGAGGTGCGTTCTGTAAAACGAGCATCAGTTCGCTTTATAAATTTGGGCCTTACACCTCAGTTTAAAATTGAAGTGAGATGTGTGAAAATGTACTTGTTGAACGGCCTACCAGTAAAAGAGGACGTGTAAACAGAAAGTTATAAGATTTTCATTCGCTGTCTATCGTCTTAAACATTACTATTAATAATGATATCAAAATAAAGCGCATAGTCGATGCTACACTACAATACCGAGCATTTACAAAATTATTTCAATAATAAAAAAATATACAAAACCGAAGTGACTAATTTAATAAACGGAATAATATCCTAAATTTAAAAATGGCACAAGTTTGATGATCCTAAATTTGGACGCCTGTGTTTCCTAATTGCGCTGTTTTTTTTTTTTTAATTTTTTTAACCTATGTTATAACTCGTAACATTATTAAGTGCCAGATAGTATTAATTTATCACAGGATACCCAAGATCTTATCGAGGTAACATTGGAAGTTACAACGCCTTATAGATACTAGTATTTCAAGAATCCAGAAAAATATACTACGTATTAACACAGTTAACGTCCTCTAGATGCCGTATACAAGGCAACCTACGCGCCACGTGTTTGTCATTACTAAAGTTTTTTTTTGTGCTGCATAAATGTAACGGCTTCTACCAAATAAGAATTTATTCTCAAGTCAAGTTGTATATAAAATACAATTTCTGAAAACTGTTAGCGTCACCACCGCTTTAGTGTCTGGTCGACACATCATAGGGTTACAAGAACGAAAATCAGTTTGCAAAGGCATAGGCACTGACACGTGTCACGAATAGGTTGCATTGTATGCGGAATCTAGTGAAGGTTATCTGTGCCTATTAACTTTATACAAGGCCCTACGAGGCCACTTGTGAGATTCATCTCTGATTGGAGAATTGCTACTAGACAGCTAATTTTCGTAACGATATATGTATATGTATGATATACCTAAGCAACGGTTTATGGAAGATTCTTGATATCAGTTATTGCATATTATGAGTTAGTCAATTATGGAATTATCAGTAAAAATTTCCGACTAAAAGGCTAGCGCGAATACATAATTATCATTATTATTTAATTTTCTATACGTTCGTCCTTAGTGGGAGCCACAAAGATTTTTTTCTAATATGCGATTGGTAGCTTAATCGAAAAATTACAAAAACAGTCGCATGAACATGTATTCAGCGCAAGCCTTTAAAGAATATTCTTTTAAACCATTAATCTAGCTTAACTAAAGTATACAAATCTAATCTAACTTTATAAATTGAAAACTAAATTAATGAAAAACTGTTGATTTTAAAAAGTTAGCAACAGTGTTCTCTTCAAAGCGTGTACGTTATTGCTAATTTACATGTATATTGACCGAAAACATATAATTACTTTACAAAGACAGGTATACAGGTACCTTAAAGTTATTTATACTTAATATTCTCAAGTTACAATTTAACTGACATTATTGCGTTTCTCACTTAGTTGTTTGAAAGGAATATAGAATTACTATCCTATCTTTAATTCTGTCTACACATCTAAAGTTTTAGATTACGGTGTTTAAAAGAAATTTGATGAAAAATGAAATACAAAATACTAACATATTATGAAATACTTTGAACGGTATAGGTTATAGAACAATTTGGAGTCAATGCAACATTAGAATCTCATAAATAAAGAAAAGAGTTCTAATATACGTTTACCTAATTTATCAAATTATTTTGTTTAGCGTTATATAGCAAAAACGTTTCGTTTTAAAATCCGTTTACAATTGCAACAACATCACTAGCTAAACGACCTATTCTCTCATTGTTATTATTATTACTAATATTATAATAAGCCTAGCCGACTCTATCCATCGCTGTGTTCCAGCTTCCAACTAAACTTTTAATACATCCACAAAATATCCTACGAAATTTATACTTCAAAAATATTTGTACATAATAACATTACAATTATGGCAGTTTTAGACACACGAATTATTATTTGTAATTTTCATTATAATTTAGACAACATGGATGTAAAATGGAATATGAAACATGCATATATAACAAGCGTCTTATTGTACAAATAAATACAAGGCTGCAGAATGTGTGCACATCATATTTATTGTAAGCACGACATCAAAACTGGTATATTTACTTATTTGGTAAGCGCTGCTTTTATGTTTACCTACGAAATAACGGCTCGTCAGTAAATAACCCTTGTAAATTTAGATAATGTGAATTATTGTATGAATCTTTTTATGTATTGTCACTGGATATTTGTTATTGTTATGAGCATAGACTAAATCTTGTACAACCTGTTATTATTGCCATGTTTATTGCAAATTAATCCATTTCCTTTCCATGTTAAAACCTTTGATACTCTAGTCATAAGGATACTTAGAAAAAAAATATTATCTAAGGGTTTGCATTGCTTATATTTCAATGTGCTCCTCTGACAATTATTTTTTAAAATAAATCGCAATTCGTTTGTTTATAAAACGGATGACGGTTCCCATGGTACCAATTTCTGCCTTACTTTAATGTACAAAATTGAGCCAAAATTAAGCTTGAGAAAAATAAATTATATTTATTTACTACAAAATAACAGTCCCTAACCTAAAACTTTAAGACAGAAGATTCTACATTAATACAGATAAGACAATTGTTCACAAATAAAATGCGTGGATACTGCAGAAGTTGACCAAGTTAATACACAAGCAAACCCGTTATTGCTTCCATGTCTTTTAATAATTAAATAGAATTAATCCCTAATACGGATCCCTATTTTGTACAAAAGTTTGTGTTAATAGTAGCGAGAATCACTGACTTATTAACAATAATTTAAAGTATAATTAAAAAATAAAGTTATAGTGTTAAAAATAACTGGCCATTACGTTGACAAAAGTAAAAAAATGATATTCTATTTAAGATCGTACATTTCTGAATGAGATTCAATGAACCGTGGCGTGATGATTCTCCCAGAGTCAACGACGGGCGTGAGGAGTTCTTCTGATGGCACTTGAATACGGATTCTATTATCTGAGGGTAGGTTGGTGGACCCATTGCTGGTGTAGAATCCGAGGGAGACAGGCTTGTGGTGTTCCTCGTTGTTGTAGGCTTTGTACTTGGAGGGACTGATAGGGTGGAGGTGCGGGCTACCGGCAAGCGGGTTGTACGTCACGTGGATACGCACCACGTCGTCGGACATGGGCGACACGGAGGGCGGGTGCGGCGTCGCTCGCGGGGTCGAGTGCGCCGTCGACGGCGCCCTCTGTATGCTCAGCCCGCATATCCCCGAACTGAAATCAATAAAACACGTATTAAACGTGACTAATCAATTAGTTTTGTTTAGATCAAGGAAACTGATACATTTCTACAGAGAAAAATAGTCAACAAAGTAAATAACTACATTTTAACACCGTGTATGTATGTGCAAACTAAGTGAAAATTAGCAGAGCCCGCATTTACAAATAGTTTTTAGCCATCAAGAATATTGTAAATTAATTCTTTAAATTAATGATTTTAATTACATCTAATTGTATTTATAGGATAGTACCTATTTGAAGGACTCGTCTAAAACGTATATAAGTAGCGTTAGCGTAGCTCAAAACCAGGTATTTATTAAGCAGAATCGGTAGAGAATCTTTATGGTACATACAAATTATGCCTTGATTCAAGGTTAGTGGACAGAGCGACAGGAAGCCGCCGATGTCCGGGGGTGCTACTTTTAACCAAACAAAGTATGAAGAGTAATATTGGCTTTCCTGTCAGAAAGTTTCATGAGCTAAGTAGGTACTTGGTAACATAAATAGTCACTATTTGAAATTGTCATTTTGTTAACTGTTTTTGGAAGTTTATTCTACTGCAGAGTATTATCCTCACGGTTATAGGACTGTAGCTTTACACGCGAGTAGAACAAACTCTCTCCTGACCCAGTTATCAATGTATTGAATTATTGAACGACCTTATAAAAAGTTGATCACTTTGGACTTTGTCACATTAAACTTGTTTTAAGTTTACCTTCTGCGTGGATGTTCAAGGTGTACATGTCACAAAATATGTCATACGTAATCGTTCGATCGCTCTAATTCCAATGTAAGGTCATTTCCACAACCGTTTACGAGTATTCGGCATGAGGACCGTTTGTGGTCAAGCCGGCAGATATTACAAACAGGACTTACACTGATTTTATAGTCACGGTAGGGCAGACAAAACGTTGAAACCGAGAATCTCAGGAATAAAATAGGTGTTTTACCGCCCCCTGTTTTGATTTTTACAGGATCTCAGATATTCGAGACCCTGGACAAATCTCAGAGCTCCCAATGAAAAAACTGGCTCTGAATTAATGTTGCAAGCGCAAGTACCTAGTATCTTCTCTTTTTTTATTGCTACGCGCGCTTATATTATTGGAGTGTTATTTGTGTAATGAGTGCAATCTACATCTACAAAACATCTCACCCATCTGACCCAGTGGCGTCGTCGCTGACGTTAGAGTGCGTGTCGAGTGAGTTGTCCATGGCATGCGAGCGTCCGCTCGAGAACACGCTCAGGTCCGCCGTGCTCGTCACGCTCGTATCGGCGAGCGAACGCCGCGACCCCAGGGCGGACACCGAGTCGTCGCATCTGATGCCCCCCGCTACCCCGCTGTGCTCTAAACAAACACGTCACGATTTTACAAAAAATACGTAAAGGCCTTCCGCTGCGGTAGGCAAACTCCATACTTCGAAAGAAAAGGTTTTGCTAATGACAGATCCACGCGCGGATAGTCTGACTCCGACATTATTTATCTTTCACAGCGGAAGGTCTTACACATCATGATATAAAATACAGTCATAAACCGAGAAAATACCGATTTATTAGTTAATACTTCGTTAAAACGTGAGGTCACGTTTTTAAAACTGCTTGATAACAAAGCGTGGTCTATGGAAATTATAAAACGTATACAGTTATGTCAATTATTTCATAGCCACTAGCTTTACATGTATACTTAGCGAACAGAACACAAAGCAAAGCTTTCATGCAAAATATATATAATTTAGTTCTTACCTTATTGGGCACACAACGTCAAGCAAAATCAATGTAAATATGTTTTGTAACACAAAACGCACATGCAATATTTCGCATTAAATCAAATCTCTGCTCGTAGCTCTATGATATAATGAAATCAGAAATACGTTATGAATCTCCCTTATTTATTCAGGAAATGAATTAACGTCTACGCCTTCTCATTTTGATAGATTTCTTATTTACAAGGTAGCTGTAGTTACGAGATTCGCTTCGCTGCACGCAAGACGAGGATTGGTCGGGGGAATATAGGTGAATGTCCATTGACGCATGGGACGTACGGAGTGGGACGCCAAATTGAGAATTAGGATCTGAAGAAAAACGTTTAATGATATTATCATTGTATTAGCAAGGACAACCTCCGAATTTACTTGTTATGAGTCAGTCTGAAGTTAGGTAGTTTGATAACGTATGAACCATGTCAATTGACAGTCCATGAAATATCAATTGCCCAGTTACATTTACAAAAACCTAAAGGGCAAGACCAGAGAAGACTAGGGTGGAAATTAGTTTAAAAAGTGTGACAGCATGTCAATTTGCAGCGGTCTTTTAAAATTTATATTGGATTAAATATACTGCCCCCTTTGAGGGCAACAGCATAAGTTACCTCACTGACGAAATCAATCGAACCGCGAGTCTATAATAAATATCCGTCGTCGTAGTTTTCATTTGTTGTGAAAACAAGTCTTTTTTTTATTAACAACCTATAAGTCGGTACATTAAATCGTGGAAGATTGCATAAAATTAAATACTGTCATCATAGTTCTGTGTAGAGATATTATTGTTTGGTGTCATTTATCTACTGTAATAACGTACTGAGAACAAAATCATTTTATATGTGATAATTTGAAAAACAACTAAAAGCGACACTGATAAGATATACAATGTGTGCTGTATCTACGTAATGCACAGTATGTGATGTCTAAATATACGACTAAAACGTACCATTCATTACAGTTTTTTAAGCGTTTTGATTGTTTTATTTTATTTTTGGCGTTCCTCATACCACCACGGGCGGCAAAACTAAAAATAAAAGTATATAGTTATGTTTTCTCGGGTCAGTCAATAACATGTTACCCAGTTAATGTAATCGGCATTTATCATGATTAAATTTCAATCAATTATACACCCCTTTAAGGACAGTTAACCCGAAAACAAGCGACGTGAATTTCGTAAAAAAATATTTATACAAAGAATTCTTGATTCGCTCAAAGCAATAAAGGAAATCAAACGATGAGGAGTAAATTCAGCATATCCAAGCGTGTCAACTAAAATACTCAGTTAGTTTGTATCAGTTTATTCATTGATTTAAAGTTTTGTTCCCACGGGTTAAATTCAGGTCATATTGTGGAGGTTTATGGAACTTAACTTAAAACTAAAGATAATTAAATAAGTTTTACTACTGTACCCAATAATCAATTTAAAACATCGGATGATAGGGGTGGGTTTATGCAAGAGCTCGAATTGAAAGGCGAAATAATATTATCGATAGATGCTATTGAGCAGAGATTCAATTAAAGCAGACTATAAACGAGGTAGAAATTTTAAGAAATCGTTAAGTAAAGTCATAATAAAATATTGCATGAAATGCGTTTTGGGCGGTAACGCGGTAACGCAAGCCCAACGTTTTGGTGTTTTAGTAAATATAAATGTTAATAAGTTTATAAGTAATATTAAAGAGAGTAACATAGTGGGCGTAGCGTTATTTTATGAGAAATAGCACAAACAATGCAGGAAGCCGGATCGCTCTTAAGATCTGAGGAGTTAGTAGCCCAATCACATTCAAGTTTGTTATTACAACATTAACTGCTTAAAAAGAATTAAAATTAAAGGACTTGGTCCAAACATTTGTAACTCAAGCTCCTCAAATCTTAAGAAATGCCATGTTAAATGCATGTCGTTTTATTCGTGTTAATCATGACATAAACCCACCTCCATACCACCAATCAACATGCTAGTGCAAAGTTCCAATTACATACTCTATGTCTAAATCTAAAACAAAATATGATGAATGGCTAAAATACCATCATTTTGGATATTCGTGTAAGTGTAGTACATTAAAACTTGCAAGCCAGTGCAGTGTCAAACTCGTCTTTAATCGACGGTTTGTATATAAAAGATCTACAGGCTAAATTCCATAATGTATGGGGCTTAAATATATAAAAATAATCGAGTAAGATTTATGAATCTAGACCATAGAAAATATACGGTAAAGTAAAGACGAGTTCCACATTCAAAACAACAATGGATGCAATAACGCGTTTCCACATCCGTGCACTATCATTTTCATCTTGCAACTTAAACTTTCCATGCATGTTGTGTAAATTATGCTTGCAGGCAGGTAATCCTAGTTAGTAATGTACCTAGATAATACCCAAATTTCCTAACTTATGTGCATTAGTTTAAAGGTCAGTTTAAACTAGCTCGCTCGGCAATATGAGTTATGAGACCAGGCTACATTGGATACAGTTATCACATCAGTAGAAAGCGCAAAATGCATATGAAAGTGCACGTGTGTGGAAAGTACTCATAAGGATACATACAACAGAACAAAATACTACTAACAAAATTTAAAAACATTCCAATTTTGCATTAAAATCTGTGTTCAATAAAAGATCTACAATAATGATATTCACACAATAATGGCAGTATTTATGCAACATGGATATCTAACTGCAAGCAATAGGTTGCAAAAATAGAAAACCGGGATCAAACGTATCATGCTTTTTATACTAAACAGGGATGTAGTCTGAGTGATTTGTCTGTAAGCTAATATTTTCTAACTTTATGTTTTGCATCAACTGCCTAGTACAATAATATTCATCTAGTTGAAATAATCATAAAACTACAAACTGGAGAAACATGAAGTAGCAACATCTACATATCGCATTCTATCTAAAAAGGGCGATGGACGAAACAACAATGTCAAGGCTAAAATAAAGTAACTAAATGCAGCGAGAATTCAGATAAAATTAACAATAGGAGCAGGCTAGTCTGAGACAGTTTTGCCTGGATGGATACGTGAATTGAAGAGACTCGCATTACGTGTAAATTTTTCATTTTACACGTAAGGCTAATCTCGAGTCAGTTCTGACCATGCAAGCCCATCTATCCCCGTCAGCAAAATCAGGGTTGTTTTGGAGTAAGTTACGAAAACGCACAGGTGCAATTATGTTTGTGTGCAGTCGTAACTTTAAGTAGCATTCATTTCTTCTTTATTAAAAAAAAAATGTTGTCCATTGCCCTCTTAACTAATCCTGCGAACAAAATCTATCTAAACTTGTATTCGAAAAATAAATTAAACTAGAATCTAAAAATACCTATATAAGAGGATCACCACATACATTTTAATTTCAGTTAGAACTAATTTAACTGGACATTGACCTCAAAATAAACCATGTTTATTGTGATGCTTTTTTTAGTTTCGAACATAATTTATGTCGTCTAAAACCAGGGGCATTTTTTAAAACAAATATGGTGGCACAGTTACTAAAATTAATTTAAATATTTTTGTTAGTTATATCATTAGTAACTCTCGTGAGAATGTGTGGTGTTATCAGTGTTTAATGAATTTATCATCCACACACATATCTGTCAGTCTTAAGCAACTAACTTGCGTAATTATTAATGTAAATTTCATGTTTTAATTAATTTGTACTTATTAGGTCAAAATACTACATCATGATTTACCGAAAAAACCTAAGAGTAGTAAGTACAACCTAAAGCTATGACAAACACACATTACTTTAAAAGCATTTGGCCAACACTTGTCTAAGACAAAATACTGGACACTACTAAAGAGCACACCAGTGAAATAGTCTCAAGCAAATCACATTGGAGTAACTAAACTTTGTTTTGTGACATAGGAACAGAACCCACATTGTTGTTTTTTTGAGTCTTACTCACAATAATGCGACCGCAGTCTATAATCTACCGAATTCCACGGTCATAAATACATTTATTGCTACAACAAGGCATAAGACATACATTTTTATATTATCCTGGGCAGTCATGGAACATGGCTGTTCACGATTGTGCAAGATCAGTCACGGACATGCATCAATGATTACTATTAAAACAATGTGAATATCATGCAAATGTGATTTATGTGAGGCATCCAAGAGCATGTCGAATAATATACAGCTACAGTAAAGTAGCTCTGAACAATCTGGTTGATCTAGAGTAAAATTCTGAATGATTAAAGCAAATGAACTTACGAATATAATTAAACTTGCCCAAATGTACATTACACTTGCTGATTTCACATTGGCGCAGGGGTTTACGTACATTTCGTGATAACAAGTAATTGAACGGTATATTAACGGACAAAATGTTCTCTTGTATTCAAGGGTGTGCTTCAAAAAAGTGTGCCAATGTAAATGAGCAAGTATTATAAATGCGTGAAGTGGTCGGAGCCAAGGCTCTCGTCCGAGGTGGTACGCGAAGTGGGTAGAGATGCATCCAAATTACCTGACACTGTGTCACTCTGTGACACTCGAAGCTCCTGCAATTCCATTGCAGCCTTTTCCCGTCTGAAACAATAGAAGAGCCGTTGAAGAGCAAAAGCAACGAAATAGAATAGAAATTATATACAACGCAAATAATAAAACTGCATAACGAGCAATATATAACAACACGGGTGAAACCACGGGCAGAAGCTAGTTAAATATGAAAAATTAACGCTCTCGTGAGTGTCAAGGTAAAATTTTATTAGACTCTCCCACTCCCTTACATCGAAATACTTTTTAGCATATTTGAGAAACTTGATCTGATGCGCTCAAGTATTTCCATTTTTTTTACTACTCTGCTCAGCTGTATACCTATACCTATTATGGTGGAGTTACTCAACACAGTATTATGTAAACCCTTCATATTAATCTACCGCGCTCGAGCAGATCCCCGAAATCCCATCTAGGCTACATAAAGTAGGTAGATAACCTACCTAACTAAGGGTTTACCCTGTAAGTGGATTCCTTAATACAATCTCTAAACAGGCACCTTGGTGGATTCTATCACCTCGCCAGGCTTGTTAGGAGGGGCAGGAGCCGTAACGGGTACTACTTATTCAAACACACTAACTGACTTATCTTAGTCTATTGGGCAAAGCCAGATGACAAAGCTGAAACGGGAGGATGGCAGCATAGCGTCGACCAAAGCAGAGGTTTTAGGCGAGATCGAGAGGTTCTATGGACAGTTATACACTTCGGTCGCAAAGCCCGTTGACAGCTTGGTAGGAGATCCAAGAGCCAAGCTGTCCCGACACTATACCGAAGATATCCCGGACATCAGTCTGTACGAGATTAGGATGGCCCTGAAGCAGCTTAAGAACAACAAGGCGCCGGGCGAGGACGGAATCACGTCAGAGCTTCTGAGAGCGGGTGGAACACCGGTACTTAAAGTCCTCCAGAAACTCTTTAATTCCGTCCTGTCCGAGGGCAAAACGCCTGAAACGTGGAGCAGGGGTGAGGTGGTGCTGTTCTTCAAAAAAGGTGATAACAGCCTATTGAAGAACTACAGACCCATCACGCTTCTGAGTCATGTTTATAAGCTGTTTTCAAGGGTTATCACGAACCGTCTCGAACACAGACTTGATGACTTCCAGCCTCCCGAACAAGCCGGTTTCCGAAAAGGCTATAGTACCATAGACCACATCCATACGCTGCGGCAAGTTATACAGAAGACCGAAGAGTATAACTTGCCATTATGCTTAGCGTTTGTGGACTATGAGAAAGCCTTCGATTCGGTGGAAACATGGGCTGTGCTTGAGTCACTCCAGCGATGCCGTATTGACTATCGGTACATCGAGGTATTGAAGTGTTTGTATAATAACGCCACCATGTCGGTCCGAGTACAGGAGCATAGCACGAAGGCGATTCCATTGAGAAGAGGCGTAAGACAAGGGGACGTTATCTCCCCGAAACTGTTTACTGCCGCAAATGGCAAGGACTTGGCATCAACATCAACGGCGAATACATCACTCACCTTCGGTTTGCCGACGACATCGTAGTCATGGCAAAGTCGATGGAGGAACTCAGCATGATGCTCGATGGCCTCGACCGAGTTTCACAACGGGTGGGCTTGAAAATGAACATGGACAAGACGAAAATTATGTCAAATGCCAATGTTGTGCCCACCCCAGTCTCTGTTGGAAACTCGGTACTCGAAGTTGTTGACTCATATATCTACTTAGGACAAGTAGTCCAATTGGGTAGGTCCAACTTCGAGAAAGAGGTCAACCGCCGAATCCAACTCGGTTGGGCAGCGTTCGGGAAACTACGCAATGTCTTTTCGTCCGACATACATCAGTGCCTCAAGACGAAAGTCTTTAACCAATGTGTGTTACCAGTGATGACGTACAGCACCGAAACGTGGTCTTTCACTATCGGCCTCATCTCAAAGCTCAAAGTCGCTCAACGAGCTATGGAAAGAGCTATGCTCGTTGTTTCTCTACGTGATCGAATCCGAAATGAGGAGATCCGTAGACGAACTAAAGTCACCGACATAGCCCACCGGATTAGCAAGCTGAAGTGGCAATGGGCAGGCCATATTGCTCGCAGAGCAGATGGCCGATGGGGTCGAAAAGTTCTAGAGTGGAGACCAAGGACTAGCAAGCGCAGCGTAGGACGTCCACCAACAAGGTGGACAGACGACCTTATAAAGGTCGCCGCAAGACGCTGGATGCAGGTCGCTTCCAACCGGTATATGTGGAGATCTAAAGGGGAGGCCTATGTTCAGCAGTGGACGTCCTATGGCTGAGATGATGAACTGACTTATCGCACCCTTAGAATAGAAATAGCGTAAACCAAAATTCCAGTTTTATGGAAAAATTTTATTTATTAATTCAATACCGAGAGACGCGGGGAAAGAGCGTGATTTGAAAGAGACGGAAACAGTGCGTTTTTCCTTTTCTGGGCTAAAAGAGCCGGTTTATTTTTAATAAACTAATAGAATACATGTTTATAAGTCGTTCGATGCATAAAAGTCATTTTCTTAAAATTTTTAGTTAGGGCACTTTAATGCTAAAGGTGCGTTATATCCAACTTTACTGTTTTAAAAAATGGGGAGTTGGTGTATCATGAAAATTTTTTTTTACCTAGCCATTTCAGAGAAGTGCAACCATTAACTCTGTACCACGACATTATTATTTATTAGACAAACCTAGTTAGTAATTAGTACCTATCATATTTGAAGAGGCTATATTTCTGTTCTCCAACTACCTATGCACTTGTTATTTCAAATTTTATTTAAGAGAGTATTTGCACGACTTTTGTACTAATTTACTTTGGACTCTTACCTCAATATCACAGTTGCTCTAGCTTGTTTTTCAGTCTCAGAAAAATTTTCTGCCCGCTGTCCGATCTTCGACTTTTTGTCAGGCTCCACAAACATACCAAGCTGTCGTTTTGGAAGCTCGTTGGGCGGCGGTGGGCCGGGATAGTCAAGCTTGGCTCGTTTTAATTCTTCCATTGATCGTTCCAAGTGATAAATTACTATGTCGTCCTCAAACCCAAAGTCTTTATGTAGCTTAACCTAAAAATTTAATATCTTATTCACTTACAACATACAATCTTGTATTAATATCCAAAGCGGATATTAATACAAGATTGTTTGTACTAATTCAAGGTTTACATAGAAAATCAGCAGACCTGAATATAATTTACAATAAGATCCATATCATTTAACTTCATGATTGCTTTCTTATGCAGCTTGAGTATTGTGTAAGCCATTGCAGTGACCACTCTTTCTCCATCTAACAAGTATATATCCCAGACCCTGAGGCATAGACTAAATGGCACCCTTTCCACGAAACAAACAAAAAACCACTTGAGAGAATAGAGAATGGCGTCTAAGCCGAACTTGTCAAAATGGTGTTTTAATTTTGGCATAAACTTTGTGAGTATTTTGTCATGGTGCTCCAGGAATCTTGTTAACTTTGGAAATCCTTCTATGTATAATCCATGCATAGCATATTTCTTATCTGAGAGCAGTACAACCAAGGCCCAGAATGCATCTTCTTCATCCATATACATGAGCAGTACTCCAGCCAGGCCAGACATACCTTGACAGTAACCTACTTCAGAGTTGTACATGCTATAAGCACAAAGGACATTGAATAATGAGCATTGCTTTTCTGAATATCGTTCTCTATAAAACTGATGTTCTCGAAATTGTCTGTTCACATCTGAATCTATTTGCCTTACATCTGTGGACCACAGTTTTGCTAGTTTCAACATTTCTTGAAATTTTCCTGGATTAGCAGATTTAATTCTGTTGACATCCATCAACTTGCACCATACTTTTATTCGAAGTGAATTTGGAATGCCTTTGTATATTCGCCTATGGAGTTTTTCTTTGGTAGTTGGTAAGTCCCAATTACTAAGCATTTTGACCCATTTCTTCTCCCTTTCCACTTCAATGTTGACTTTTTGGGGCCCTGTTTTCTGTGGTAAGCGCTCATCATGTATGAATCCATATCTGAAAGTATAATCATCTTTATACATAAATAGAAACATATAATAGAATTCTTGTTACTATGTGTGAATTACAAGCTTTAGATCAAAACCTTAGTCAAACACAGAAATGAAAACAAAAATTTGCAATGCAGCTTATCAACTAAATAAGCGCTCGGGCTGGAGTTGCTGGGCATAATTTCTTTTACACTTATTATAATATTGGTAAGTTTTCAGTCCAAAATTGACCCAGTTTATTTGTGTAGAGATTGTAGGTATTTAGGAGTTATCAATCAGTAGTAGTTAAATTGTCATTTTATTGACACATTAGTCATAAATTAATCAGTTGATTGTCATCAAGTGTTGTAACTGTTTTTTTTTTTCAGCATATTTAGTGTGACTTTGCAAATGGACATCATATACTTCTTCTTTTTAATAGTTTTATTCAGAGTTCAGCTTTAATTTCTTTAATAATTCTAATAATTTTGTTTTACGAACTTTTATCTTTAAATAAACCCTGTTTCATACAGGCATACATATCACTAATAAAATTACAAAATGACTTGGGAAATAATATATCATAAGCACGATTAATAACCTTAGCATGCATAGCATAACGAAATATTATATTAGAAGCACACTTTGTAAAACTTAGCATAGGCATCATTTAGCACTGCAGCAGCAGTAGCACAGCCTTACATCAATAATAATACCAAGTGTATGGAGTAACTTGGAGAAAGCTTTTGACCAACCTCTAAATGCGGAATGATGACAACTTTTATGACTGTTACTTTTTATGATAGACTGATTTGAAATATGCGCACTAAAACAGGATATTCATGTACAGAGTACTCAGTATCAAATGTTTTAGATAGATAAAGCACTCAAAAAGACAAGTTTAGGCATTATAAATTGTCAACATGAAATTTCATATTAGAATTGCATCAACAAGCATTCTATTACTTGTTAAATAAAATGCAAACTTAAATTTTTGCTGTAAAGTTTCGTAGCAGTTACAAAGCCAAACAATCCTTACAGTCCTGAACTACTTTGTAAATAATGATAGTTTAGCTTTGTTGCAAGTAATGGCGATCTGCAATTTTTATATTAAAAACAGAAAGAAATTAGTTTTTTGTATAATTTTAATAAATAAGGTTATCTCCATATCTATAAAACAAAATCTTCAATTTGCAATACAATTACAGGCTGCAAGAAGGTAGAGTGCGAACCGTTGCCCAGGATGGCCATATTGTCTACTGCTACTCTCTTATTCGTTACAAGTTTTATTCATTTATTGGCTTTGGGATAATTTCTAAGGGTACTATTTATCAAAGCACTTGTACTAGTTTCTCTAATTGTATTTCTCAAAAGTAAATGAGAATATTCATCAACTTGTGGCACAAATATAGCAAATGTACTCCATAATTTTTTTTAAGTTTATAGAGAACATTCTCCATTAACTATTAATATTGTCCAATTTAAATACTATAAGCAAAACCATGGTTTTGCTCATAGTAGTTGGATTTATTTCAATTGGATCTGTATAAATGAGACATGCACACATTAAAACATAGTCATTATAAAACATGCTAGAGTATATTGCTAGGTGTTATAAAATTAGAGATGTGCAAAATGTGTCAGTAAAAAGAAATGAATAAAGTATATCTTTTGGCCTAGTGAATAAGTCCACTCATTTAGTTCATTACTTCATTTCATTCAACAAATCAGAACCACTGTCTAACTGTTAATGAGACTGAGACGGTTGACAAAATGTTGCATTTTACTAGTTCTGAGTGTTATAAGTGAAATAAGATTGTATACCTTTAAAAATAAATTTCAAATCAGGGTGATTAGACTAAAAACTGTTGTCACTTGTTACTTTTGTCAGCTGAACTTCATCCTAGGCGAAGTACACAAACATGTAGATTGTACATTCAAATGTGTTTCTACTTCACTTAGTTTGGGTCACTCGGACAGTGAGTAAGCCAAAGAAAGATAGAATTAAGTGAAGTAGAGATGCATTTGAATAGCTACTGAATGAGTGATAAGTTTATTTAGGGAAATGAAGTAGTTCATTTCCTTCAATTGTTTGCGAACTACCCATGACTATGTAAAATATAGAGGATCATTAGCATGTGCAAATATGGTCAGTAGGTCATCTAAGTGGAATACAGAATCTTCTTACATTAAATGGAATTTTAATGATCTTATAGAATGTTAATGTCAATCAAATCAATAATTTATTGTTGATGCTGAAGTTGAATTACAAGCCAGGACAAAGAAAAATTAATAAACATAGCTTTAAATATCTTAGATACCTATGGTTTCGTCCTGCTATTCTCATACAATAATGTTAACAAGCAAACGCCAAATAATAATTAAATAAGTGTACACTAGATCATCAAACAATATGCAAATTCGCAACACATGAAATAGTGTCATACCGATCTGTTTTGTGGTACTCCTCAAACTCCGGGTCTTCCCAAGGGTCTATTTGCCCGACGAGGTTCTCCCGACCCCTCTCGTATCGCTGGAAGATGCGCTCCCGCTCCTCGGAAGCCCGTGCCAACAGTGCCTCCTCATTCATAACACAGCCTGCTCGTACCACATACCGAAACACCTACACGACGTCAGATCTTTTCACCGACCTACTAATTACTTCGCTCACTTATTACTATAACTAACCCGTCTATAGGGCAGCCCTCAAATCATAAACTACTATTAAAATCATCACGCCCTTTTCAATTGAAAAATCTTGGGACGCTAGATTATTTGACGTGCTCAGTGCTGTCATGTCATAATTACAACCAAAGACCAAGTTATCGGTTGGAGAGCTAACACAATTCACACGGAGAAAACAGTTTTGCATATATTTTAAACACCGAAATAAATCCAACAAAAGGTATATAACATCAGACTTTCGTAAGTAATGGGCATTTGGTATTCGAATTAGATAAATACGCCCTCTTTTTCAATTAGAACAGGAAAATTACGAAACGAAACTACTATTAACAGAGATTCCTACTCGTCGCTAGTCGCGTATAGTTTTTACTCCAACTTTGTCTTGTCCACTAAAACAACTAACGTTCGAAGAAACGAAGCTTTGATGCAAAAACTAAACGTAATTGCTTGTTTTTGTCATAGATTTATACAGATGGACTGCGCATTCGCAACTGACAGACAATATTGGCAATATTAGAAGGAGAGCCGAAAAGCTTCTACCTCTATCTTTCCTGTAACAGAAATATAGGATCCGCTCTTCGATTCCTCTCTTTCTAGTTGAGTGGAGTCAATTTTATGCAGTTGTTGCGCAGACCATACTTTAAGTCTATGGTTTTTTGAAACCCCTTATACCCCAATTCGCACGAGTACTTTTTTTTTTTTTTTTTTTTTTTCCTTCCCTTTGGCTCGCACGATTTGTGCATTAAACCAATGTCATGTTTTTTTTAACATTATTCATTAAAGATAGGGAAACGGTATTATTATAAAAAACGGAAATCACGGAATTTAGGATATAGGATCAATAGGGATACAATCAACGATGAAGATAATGAGTGATGAAGAAAAAAAGACAGACGTATTTACAAAACAACAAAAATTACAATTTAATGTTATTAAAGATAATGAATGATACTATACATTTATATACAGGTAAACTATTTGTACAAAGTAGAGAAAATATTGAGGTAGGAAAAGGAATACGGAGAGATATAAGGTCACTAAGAAAGGAAGATCGGTCATATTGAGGACAAGAGAAAAAAATGTGGTTTATGTCACCCACATCCATACCACAAGAGCAACTGGGATCGTTTATAATTTTAAGTCTGGCAAGATGAGCTGGAGAGCAAACGTGACCAAGCCTCATACGTATGAGAGTGGAAGTCTCCATCTTGCCAAACTTAGCCCTGCCAAACCACGGTTTATCCGAAACATCGGGTTGAATCAAATGAAAATAATGACCTTTCAGTGCACTGCTCGTTTCCCAAGCCACCTTCCAGGTGTCCCGAAGAAAAGTTTTAGGTAATTCTAAAATATCATCGCAAAAAATTTTATATGGAACAATGTCCCCACACTGCACTGCATCACCTGCAAGAACGTTCGCCACTTCGTTACCTTTAATGCCAGTGTGGGCTGGAACCCACGCAAAAAGTAAGTCATATCCCTCTGAAAAAAATTTGTACGCCAATTCTCTTATTGAGTAAATGATGGGAAAATGGGATTTATTTCCCAACAGGCATTTGTTAATTGCTAAAAGAGCACTTTGGGAGTCTGAAAAAATTATAACCTTTTTAAGCTGATAAACTCGAATGTATTGAATAGCCTTTAGAATCCCAAAACATTCTCCCGTAAAAACGGAAGTCTCCGGAGGAAGTTTTATTTTTTGAACGATGTTGTATTGGGAATGGAAAGTGCTTACCCCAACACAACTCGTTGGAGAAAGCTTGGAAGCATCAGTAAAAATATTATGATAGTCCGAATGTTCAGTAAGAAAATGATCAAATTTTAAACAAACGTCCGGGTCGGATTTACTAAAGCAGTCGAAAATAATATTAGGGCTGAACAGTAAACTATCATAACTACAGCTAAATATGGGGAGTTTGTTAGAACGATGAATTGGAGAAGATAGAGAAAGATATTTTTTGTAGCTTATAACTAAACAAGGAGCACGTTTATGTGACCAGTAATCTGAAGATTCTATCAGCGTTACTAAAAGGTGCAGTTTAGGAATGAGAGGGTGAGCAGCGAACTGCATAATCCGGAACAAATATTTATCAGAAAGAAATTGTCTTCTAATTTGTAAAGGGGCTTCGCCACATTCCACTTGCAAAGCATTTGTGGGACTAGATTTCATCGCACCTGAAATGACTCTTAATGCTTTATACTGGATACGGTCCCATTTTTTAAAAGCCAAAACGCTCCCTGGTTCAAGAACATATGATGCATAATCTAATGAACTTCTAATTATTGCATTATAAATTAGCTTGAGTGAGAAAGGATGTGCACCCCACCACACTCCAGAAAGGCATCTCAGCATGTTTAGATGCTTTTCGCATTTATTAGTGATAAACTCGCAATGGGGAACACTACTTAGTTTTGAATCTAAAATTACACCCAAATATCTGAAATTGTCTGTGACTGGAATGGGTGTATTTTTGAAGAGAATATTAATATGGGGAATGTTTCGTTTTCGGGTGAATAGCACAGCTGCGCTTTTAGATGTTGATAGCTCTAAACCATTAAGATGTAACCAAGAACACAAAGCGGATAGTGCGGAATTCATGGCAAAACTAGCTTGTTCAATAGATTGGTTTGTAGTATATAACAGCAAATCATCGGCATATTGAATGACACTAACGTAATTAGATAATGATGAATCTAAATCAAATGTGTATATGTTATATAAAAGCGGACTGAGTACAGAACCTTGTGGGAGACCTCTCCATACAATTTGAGAAACCTCTCGGTTCCCTATTGACATGGTGACAGACCGTTCAGCCAGAATATTAATAATGAAATTAGTCAAGATTACTGGAACCTGCAAGATCTTTAATTTATGTTGTAAGACTGACAAAATCACATTATCGTATGCTGCATTTATGTCGAGAAAAACCGCCACGGTAGCTTGATTATTAGAAAATGATATTCTAATATCAGATGTAAATATGCTTAAACAGTCTGTGGTACTTTTTCCTTTCCGAAAGCCATATTGTGATTCTGCCAGAAGGCCTTTACTTTCCACAAACCATTCCAGTCGATTTTTAATTAAATGTTCCGCTAATTTTATAAGAATTGAAGACAAAACTATAGGACGATATGATGAAACATCAGAAGGCGTTTTATTTGGTTTAAGGAATGGCAACACTATTTGACGTTTCCATTCACTAGGAACGTTTCCTGTTTTCATTACAGAATTAATGAGTTGTAAATAATAACTGAGAACATTATCATTTAAATGAGAAAAAAAGGAATAAGGTATACCATCAATGCCAGGGGCTGAATCATTAGTTTTATTAATAACAGCCTTTAATTCAGTCAGAGTGAACAAAGAATCTAGCGTCGAATTACTATTTAGGTTATTGGGTATGAGAGACAGGTTATTCTCAGGAACCCAAGGAGGAGCTAACTTATCTAAAAAGTCGCTGGCTAAAGAATCAGGGATAGGAGAATGGTTTTTGTAAATGGATCTAAATCTACGAATATATTGCCAGACAATTGAAGGGTGTGTATTCGGTGAAATAGATAAACAAAAGTTACGCCAAGATTCAAATTTTTTTTTCTTAATTAGTTTGCGAGTTTCTGTAACTATGTTAGTAAGAATTTCAAAGTTAATATCTGACATATCATGGTTATAATTGTATTCAGCCTTTTTACGTTTTTTAATTACTTCACAACATTCTGAGTCCCACCAAGGAGGTGATGGAATTGAACTAACATTGTTATTTTTTATAGGAAATACTTCATTCGCCGCTTCAATCAATATGCATGCCAAAGCTTCAGCACAACTATTTTGGTTATCATCAGAAATAACAGGCAATGAACAAGCCTTTCTGTCAACAATATCCTTATATTTCTCCCAGTCATTACTATTTCTATTGGGTAACTTATGTTTGAGATTTGATTTCCTTTTTGGTGCATTTGATTTAGAAAGAGGATAAGAAATTACTATTGGAAAATGATCACTGCCAAAAGTAGAGGCCAGGGTATGCCAAGTTAATGAAGAAGCTAGGTTTGGTGAACAGATAGAAAGATCTATTGCGCTTTGGTTCTGATTAGGATCTGAACGACGAGTGGGTGCTCCTGAATTCAAGATACATAAGTTATGAATGTCTATAATATCAAGTAATTCATCTCCATAAGAATTAGATATTGAACAACCCCATGATTGGTGATGACAATTAAAGTCTCCCAGTATTAAGAATGGTTTCGGAAGAAAGGAAAAGAGATTGTTCATCTCTTGAAGTACAGAAGAAGAAGGGTGAGGAATGTATATAGATACAAGGCAAGTATTATATACTTGTATAGCTACAATAGATATGTCCTCACTGTGAGGAGGTAGTGTAACTAATGAAAAAGGGATAGAATTCTTGATAAGTATGGCTACACCACCATCAGATCTATCTTCTCTGATGGTTAAATAACCATTTATTTTAAAAATGTGATAGGATTTGAGCCAAGTCTCTGCTAGAGCAAAGACAAATGGTTCATATTTGTTTAATAAATATATGACATCACTTTTTTTGTTTACTAGACTGCGACAGTTCCATTGGATTATTTTGGATGTGCTGTCCATTATGAATAAACTGGGGTACATTAAAAGAAGAAGCAGCGTTGGACGGTGAAATGTTGAACTGAGAAAGAAGACTATTTAATGCTGAAAGAAAATCATTAAGGGAAAAAACTGTATTTTTTTCTTCAATATTTTGGTTTATAAAGGCACAACCATTTGATGGTTGGTGAGAATTGAAATCTTGAATTATGGAATTATGAGCTTGTTTATTGTATCCTTGTTCAAATTTGGGCGGGGAGCGTGGTTTAAGAAATACAGTCTTTTTATAGCTTGTAGTAGAAGGGATTTTGTTAGATGAAGAAATGGAAGGAATGTTTTTAGGAGAAGATAAAAGTGTGTCAGCATACGATTTTGTAACAGCAGGATGAAGTTTTGCTGCTTCAGCATATGAGACGGAATTTTGAGCCATGTATGTTTTAATTAGTTTTTGTCTTGAAAATTCAGGGCAAGATTTATTGGTAGCAAAATGATATCCATCACAAAGACAACAAGAAGCATTGTCTTGATCCGTTTCGCAACTATCCCCAGTGTGTCCCTGGCCACATCTGAAGCATCTGGGTTTGGACCTACACTGCAGTTTTGTGTGTCCAAAACGGCAGCAATTAAAACACTGTACTGTAGGGAATATATATAGCTCTACAGGCAGAGCATTGTAACACATAAAAATTCTCTTTGGTAAGATCTGTCCATCAAAAGTTACCACTATGGACTGAGATGGTTTCCATGTGGTGCTGCCTTCAACAATAGATTTAAAATTTAAGCGCCTGATTTTTAAAATGGGTCCGCATCCAATTGGAACTGATATGTTGCTAATTACTTCCTCCGGAGACCATTCCGCGGGAACTCCGCGTACTAAGCCCATTCGAGTGACATTGAATGTGGGAATAAATGCTTTAAAATTATGTTTTTCAAGGCTATCATGGTGAATAAAAGAATTTGCGTTTACAAAATCAGAAAAAGAAAGGCTTAACTTATTTCTCCCAATTTTTTTGACACTGCCATTAATAACATTTTGGAAATTATTATGTTTTAAAAACCTGCCAAATGTAATGGGGTGCAGTATGGTTCCATCATTAGAACTTATAGTATTCTTTTGTACATGTACAACAAAAGGCGCATTGTCCGTTTTGCTGTACATGTTTCTCCCAATTTGAGCGGGAACTGGAGTCTGAGATGGCGAGGTCACAGTAACTGGCAATGAGGTCGAAGGTTCATTCCGGGTATTTAGTTCTTGTTCGATAGTCACACTTGTGTCTGTACAACCACAACCCGAAGTTTCGGATCCGTGGCCCTTGCGAGTACGTCGGCGTTTGTTGCAGTGTTTGCAAATGTGTACACGGCTTCTTTTTAAAGATCTGGTCGTAGATGACCCATCTGTTTCCATACCCGATTCATTCGACATAACAGTAACATAACAGCCTGCCGGGGGGACTATGCCCCCCGGGTCAGGCGGGTCATTCATTTTACCCTATATATAAATAAAAATAAAAACACTTACCACTAAAGAAGATTAAAAACACTAATACTAAACATAAATATTTACACTACAACACTAAAACTACAACTATTGATCCAAAATTACAGTAATTGAATTTTTTTATCAAAATAATTCTCAAATTATCAAAAAGACGCGTCTGCCCGGTTCGAAGTTTCCCGCTCTTTTCCACGAGTACTTTGTTTGTCCTTGTTTTCGGGCGGTAAAAAAAGCGCTGAGTTTGAACAAAAAGGTAAATGAAACTTTATGTCATCGTCCAACACTTAAAATCAAAAATAGTTCGAATGTGGTTCGAATAAAAGGGACGCGCTTTTAAAGCGCTGACATGTGAAGAGATATGGAAAAGCATATTTGTTCTATTTCAACGCTTTTTTAACGTCCGGAAAAAACGCGCGCGTGCCATTCGCGTCTGAAACCTGAAAAACGTATAGCTTTTGTCTTACCAACGGCCCATTAATTAACAACAGTCTGTGAATATGATTAATAATATTATGGTCAATATTTTCAATAAACTGTCACTTAGAGGACTTGGATCTACCTAGAATAAAAATATCAATCATCTGAAATAAGATCAGGCAGTATGGGCATAAGCCCTTCGCCTGCTCCATGTGAAGAAAAAGTAAAAGAAAGTAACCAGAGATATTTTTTTTTTGGTTCTTTTCGTCCCTCTTTGGGACAGGCAAAGGGAGCTGAGCCCATACAGCCAAGTCTGATTTAGTTTTCTTTTTTCCTTCCAATTCTTCTATTCATTCTTGTCTTTCTATGTATATCATGGAAAAGGCCGAAACCATGTCTTCTTTATTTAATGTCTTCAATGTCCAATAGTCAGGCCGAAGCCAAGTCTTATTTTTTTTCAATGTCTTCAATGTCCAATAGTCAGGCCGAAGCCAGTAACCAGAGAGCACATTGTATCTGTAAACAGAGAAAAGTATAGACGTGTCGTAGATAGAGTAGGTATCCACTAGATTAGAGTTTGGTGTAGCCACATGAGATAGATAATGTTGACGTCACGAATGGGGAGTGTTGTCATACTACAACCGTTTACCCGACTACCAGGTCCATTATTATCAAGCGTGATCGTTAATGGTCGATTTGGGTAATATGTCAAATGGTTAACCTGTTTATCAGACCAAGTGCCTTTCGGTGAAGGAAAACATGATTGCATGTCTGACTTTTTCCCTTAATCTGCCTACCTAAGTTCAGAGAAGAATTTAATGGCGTAAATTTGTGAAACCTGTTAAGCCGTACTAAGTCAGCATTAAGCATGGTGGAGCCTAATGCTGATTTTTATATCGCTCAATATAAAAATCAGCATTAGAACTGATATTACTACAAGAGTATTGATTAGAGTTAGAGTATGGCGACTTTAAAATCATCTAGTGAGGAAAATGAAATATTAGGTAGTATTAATTTGAAAAAATGAACAAAAAAGCACAAAAAAAAATTTAAAACAATCTGAACTATTTGTTTTGTAAAATTTCAAAAAACTGTTTTTTTTTTCCAACACCCCTTGAATATTAGGTCTATATATATCAGGATATATACCTAACATTCAAGGGGTCACAACATACTCCACCATGCTTATTCCTGACGTAGTAAGGCTTTGCAGGTTTCACAGATCTACACCATTATATTCTTCTCTGAACTTAATTATGCAGGTTGATGTTTTCCTTCACCGAAAGGCCATTGGTATGATAAACATAAACAGGTTATCCTTTTGTCATATTACCCATATCGACCATTAACGATCACGCGTGAAAATAATGTGTCCGCTAGTCGGGTAATAGTTTGCAGTATGACAACACTCCCCATTCATGACGTCAACATTCTCTACCTCATGTGGCCACGCCAAACCATAGTTTAAAGAAAGAAAGGCCAAACCCTAGATCTAGAGCAGGGGTGGCCAACTGGTCGATCGCGATCGACCGGTCGCTCGCGACTATTATGCCTGTAGCACACCTCCGCTGCGAAACTCAAAGGGCGAAACCGCCATAGTTTCGCTATGAGTTTTGAGTTGTTGGGCGGCGAAATAATAGCGAAATTCCCTGCTCTAACGTACAAAACAGACGATGATGTTGTCTCTTTCTAACATGATTTCGCTCATTTGCTTAGGCGCCGTCTACATCTCCGCCCGTTGTCCGCCACTTCGGAGCGGTTCCGCGTGTATCTCGGACGCGTCTGTAGCAATCGACAATTTTTATGAGCGAAATAGGAACAATGGATTTGGAATGTACTGAAAAACTTATACAAGCAGTGAGAAATAGACCTGTTTTGTACCTACTTAATCACCCTGACTACAAAAATAACACAAAAAAATCTTGTTTAGTAATACAAGGCTATATAAGGTTATGTAACTCTTCAAAACTGTCTGGTGTCATTCTGAAGTGAGAATAAAACGGTCTTCATGTGACTGTAAATCTTGACATAATATATTCTCTCCCAATTTCTTTCTTTTTTTTGTTGATATCATGCACCCAGGTACGACGCCTTTTTAAAGTAGTTGACCACAGTAAGATTAGTTCCTCCTCTGACTCCGAAAGCGACGACATTTTCTTTCGAGTCTTATTTCTCAATTGTTCTAGTTTTGGGTTTCGCTCTGTTTCGCTATTATAGTTTCGCGTAAGTGAAGTACTGTTGCACAGCGAAACTCACGCAGCGGTTTCGCAGTTGTTGTTTCGCAGCGGAGGTGTGATATAGGCATAAGTCCAGTCGATCTCCAGCATCATCTGATGGCACACATGAGAGACGACATGAAGATGCTCAGACGCAATGCTCACACTAATATACCCATTTATGTTACCCATATAAGTTGATTAAACATCATCAACTCAGACTTCCATTCGAAAATATTAAGTAAATTTAAGGAAACAATCTCACATGTGACATTAAAAGGAACTCATAAGACTGGTCAATAAAAAATACTACATGATTGTGTACTAAACTTTGCTGTTTCATTTAAGATTGCGAGAAGTATGTAATTGGTAGATCGCACAGGGTTTCGTTAGTAAACAGTAGATCCCCGATATATTATTTTCCTCTATGTCTTATGTCTAATCAAGTTGGCCACTCCTGATGTAGAGGATAGGATAGGAAGTACTCTATCTACGAATGTATCCATAGAATCAGATTGTAACATTGTGAAAGAAAGTGACTGAAAGTAAACAAAAAAAAATCAAATTTGCGCCGGCCGTATACAAAGAATGTCGTTACGTGAATGAATTCATAAATAATACAGTGAGTATCTATTTATCTATCAAATTGATATCAGTTACGTAAACACAGTGACTCTTAAGAATTTTGTATAGGTAATACTTTTGGAGTTTGATCCTTGGATAGGCACAGACAGTGAGATTTGTTGAGTTGTGTGGAGTTTAAACTGATAACATTATATCCCACAAAAGTGTTTATTTTTTGCATTTAAAATGTTTAAAGTAAGTTTAATTATTAAGTTATAATTTTAAACTAGTAAATTGGAATAGATATTCGAAAAATGCCAAATTAAAACATGCATTTTTAAAATCAACGAACGAGTTCTTGTGAGCCGTGAATATTCAGTCGAACGATAAAATTTATTGGTTATGGTCAGAAAATCAATAAATCGGAGTTGCATCGCCATTACATTTTCCATTGCGTTGAATTTTATCGTTGTGCGCGCTACCAATATAATTATTTTTGTGTCAATATTATTATCATCCCAATGGGAGCTCTAAATTAATTGGCTCAATCTTACTATCTCCACTAGGGTCTGGTTGGTTTAGTTACTGGAGGGGCGTCGGGTCTGGGACGCGCGACAGTCGAACAATTGCTGAAGCAGGGTGGCAGGGTAGTGATATGTGATCTACCTACAAGCACTGGGCAAGAGACTGCAAAGCAGTTAAAGGAAAATGTTGCATTTGTTCCAATTGATGTGAGTATTAGCATAGCCACTTTTATTGAGTCTAAAAAAAAATAATCCAGTCGGTTTACAAACCTATCTAAAATCATGTGCTTAAGTAATATTGTAAAGATCTGGATTCAATGTTATATCAGCCTACATCATTAGGCTGCTTTTCCACCAGAGATGTGCTACGATACTATGCGTTTGCCAATCATATTCATTGGTACACATAGTACCTGACTGGTGGAAACAGATTCAACTAAGATATGTTTTTATATGGAAAGATGCATGCTATGGGTCATCTTGCTTACTATGGATACATCACATAGCTCGAGCTATACATATTTCTCACACAGTTACTTTGCGGCAGGGCATCTTCATAGCACATCTTACTCGCATCGCTACATAGTTTAGCATCAGTGGTAACTGTCACATAGTTTCGTAGCTCAGCTTTTAGATTCACGCAGTATAGCTGCATAGCACACTTCTGGTGGAAAGGTACCCTTATGCTGGTGAGCAAGTGCATTTCCCCTTGATGTTAGTTGAGTTTATGATGTGCTTTTGTAAGCCATTGGTGGGTTGATTAGTCCATCAACTACAAAATCTTCTGTAACACCTTCATGCTGTAATACGGCTTCACTAGTGCCTATTTTGCCCTGGTTATATCAGAAGTGCTCAACCTAGTACCACAGCAGTTTTATTGATCATAATCATCATTCATTGTATATTTAAGACTGTAATGCAATGTAGTGTCATTTACATTGGCACTAATTCAGCTGCACTTCCACATTTATTTTGCTTTTATCTTGTGTTGAATCTAGCATAGAGTTAAATTAATCCAAACATGTGACTGTTACTCATAAATCTTGAATGTAAAGCCCTGAATAAACATTTTGAAATAATACCAATTTTGTTTTTGTTTTTTAATGTCTATACTGTGTTTTTTCTTACAGGTTACATCGGAGAAGGATGTTAAGAATGCACTGCAGACCACCATAGATAAGTTTGGCCGTTTAGATGTGGTTGTGAACTGTGCGGGTGTGGCTACTGCTTCAAGAGTATACAACTTCAAAAAGGATCAACCTTTTGATTTGAAGTCTTTCCAAAGGACTATTGAAGTATGTATGCAATCAAAGCACCAACTACATGTATTTGCACTGGCGAAACATTTTCCTTTTTGGAGATTTTATTTTTGTTCTCTCTCAGTTAATGTAATCCTTACTGAAAGAAATCGTTTTTTTATGTTGATTGGCAAACAAATATGCAAAATACATAGATATTATACAAAGTAATTGTGTAATATATAGAATATTTTTTTATGTTATATAACTCTTTCCTATCAAAAAGTTTCTTATGAAAATCATAAGAATAATCTAGTGATAGTTGAGGATAAACACAATATAATATTATATTATTATCAGTATTCTACAATAACGGGTGGTCATTCTGATAACAACGCTAAATGTTTGTCATTTATGCCAACTTAATTTTGTATAGAATTAAAGTTGCTCATGATTTAAGTGACTTAAGGTGCGTTCACAGACATCAATCACGTCACCGACAACGGATCGGTGACGCTTTGTGGACGTATCCACAAACACCAGTTACCGTCACGTCGTTCGTCAGTCACGTCACCGGTTTGACTGAATCATTGGACATGAACAATAACATCAGTCAAATTACGGGTTGGTCGTCACAAGTGTAGCAATGACGTATTAAACTCCTATGGAAATATTATATGACGTGCCTGACCGGTGACGTCACTGATAGATCACGTTCCGGTGACTGACGTGTGGGAACAAAGTCATACTAGGAGTATAGAAACATTTTTTTTAACCGGACCGTTGGACGGTGACGTGACGTTGATGGTGACTGATGTGTGTGAATGCACCTTTAATGTTAAACTAAATGAGCTATGCTACAATCTCAGTTGTCTAAATTACTCTCCAGTAAAATGAGTTCACTATACCTATCAGATCCAACTAGACAACAACAACAACTAGTTCCAGGAATGTTCATTCCTGGAACAGTATAATTGCAATTAATTTAGAAATGGGGACAACTATTGATGTGGGACACATTTTAATAGTAGACTATGCTCAAGTTTGAATTTTATTACTGTATTGATTTTATTTTTACAAGATGGGCCAATATTTAAATTATCATTATAGCAAATTAAAATGTATTTGTTAATATTACATTGCAGGTAAATTTAATTGGAACATTTAATGTGATCCGGTTAGCAGCCGGATTGATAGGCAAGAATGCTCCAGATGCTGACGGACAGCGTGGAGTTATTGTGAACACAGCCAGCGTAGCAGCTTTTGATGGACAGGTTAGCATATTATTGTTATATTATGGTCTCTTGGCTGAATAATAATAGCTTCAATAGTCAATCTTTCTACTTCAGCAATGTTTTTACCCTGTCAATAAAGTGCAGGTCAAAAAGAAATGTTAATGAAACTTTTTGTTTGCAGATTGGTCAAGCCGCTTACTCAGCTTCTAAAGCGGGAGTAGTAGGCATGACATTACCCATAGCCAGAGATCTTGCCAAGCAGGGCATCAGAGTGGTCACCATTGCACCAGGTTCATTCAATTTTTTGATATTAAATAAATATTATGTTCAGAATTAAAAAAACTGATGAGAAGAGATGAAGCATATATTCATGTGTTACATTCGAAGTTTCATGTTATTCGATTAAAACATTAATTCATTTTCATAAAAACTTTTATCCCGTTTTAACCACCTCAATGAATTTCGTTCTTAGTGCACACTTACATCAAGGAACAATATCTGTGCAAAATTTCATGCTTCTTAGCCTGGTAGTTTCAGCTATGCGCTGATTGATCAGTCAAACAGTCAGTAAGATATTTCTCCACAGGGAGAATTTTGGGCCTATTTTGATGAATAAATAAAATAAACATTCCACAACTATCACACAACGCCATCTAGTCCCAAGCTAAGCAGAGCTTGTGTTATGGGTACTAGACAACTGATAAACATACTTATATATTTCTAAATACATACAAATTATAGATAAATTACACCCAGACACAGAACAAATGATCATGCTCATCACACAAACATTTGTCCTGGGTGGGAATCGAACCCACGACCTTAGGCATAGCAGTCAGGGTCAGTAACCACTAGACCATCAGGCCTGTCAAAAGTGAATCATTGGATTTATGAAATACATTATTCTTGCCCAGGAATCAAACTCGTTGATTTTGAAAAAAAAAACCGCGCTGTATTATTGCACCGTTTGATAGTGTTACTATTGAGAACAAATTCTGGAAAGATATACGGCAAACTTAAGGAAAATGTTGAATTAAGAATTCAGCATTTTTCGTTCGATATCGCTCATGGTTTCGAATATAGCCATCCACGCCCAGTTATAATATTTACCTCAATACAGATTAACAATACTATTTTTAAATGAGTTCACATAAAAATTTTATTTCTAGGACTATTCCGTACACCAATGATGGAGCAGCTTCCTGAACCAGCCATCAAGAGTTTGGAAGCCACCGTGCCGTTCCCGCCGCGGCTGGGTCACCCCCAGGAATTCGCCCTCCTAGTCCAGAGCATCATCCAGAATCCTATGCTGAATGGTGAGACCATACGTCTCGATGGCTCTCTCAGGATGCAGCCCTAGGTATCGTACTTTTAAAAACTGTATGTAGAAATTACGACACTACTACGGTGATTTAACAGTTCACTTCCATAATATATAGTATATATATTGTATTTTCTACATATGATATAAATAAACAATTTATTTAGAATTAGTTTTGATTTTTTTTATTATTTAGCTCCTACTTTTAAATAAATATAAATATTATGTAAGTATTTATCTATTCTATTTTTTCATTAGGGTTCTTTTAGTTTCTTTTTATTGATATTTTAATGCGTCTCTTTTCACAAAGGAGGGTGCTATATTATTGATAATTTGAGATACAACTCCTTTCTGCCGGACCTGGTTTTTTTTCTATGAAGCGTAAGCATTCTTCTTTACTTAATATATATAAATTATTAGTAAACAAACTAAAATAAAACAACAAATATATGTACAAGTATCAAATCAAACTTTACAAATATCAATGTGAGTACATACATACACGCAGTGGCTTAGCAACTGCTGCGCTGCTTGTCGTGCTTGGAACAAATATTTGTAAGACTCAGAATCAGTTGTTCCAATTTTGGCTTTTTGTAAGCCCAAAATACAGTAGTAATTGCTAGTATGAAACATATTTTATTTAAAAAACTAAATAGGCTTAGGTTTGTCTTAAAGATAATCTTCTCATAGAGCACCTTAATTTAATACGTCGTTAAGTCAATAGAGAATTTAATGCGTAGAGGAGTTGAAACGTTAATGTTTGGCGATCAAGGCGATGCTTCAAAGTTCACACACTCACAGGGAGTAAGCAAAAACTAAGGAACGCGACCTGCATCGATTCTTACCATTCACTACTTGACAGTAAAGCTGACTACTCAGAGCTGTGTCATGAAATCAATCATCAGATATTGATATCAACGTGCTTCATCAATTGTCAGTCGACCATATACAGCATGTGTGCAGGACGTTTTACTTGCATAGTTCCTAATTGATGAGGTCAAACTACCTACTTGAAACTTGTAGCTTGTATTAAGGTTTATTCAAGTTGCATACAATTTGCAACATATGCAAGTAAATTGCATAATGGAAACGCGTCTGAATCTATCGCGGTCTACTCGGTATCCGTCACTCTCTCACGTCTCGGTATCACGTTGACTAGCATAAGGGCATTGAGTAGTCACTGAGTATTCAACTCGCCTTCCGGGAGTCGACAAATTGCGAGGGGCGCGATCCGGTAATGCTACGGGGTTGATGAAGTTAGCGCATATCCATGAAAGTCCATTTGAAGAATGTACCGCACGAGGCGAGGCGTGGCGGTGCGAGTCGGTCGCCGGGTGATTCTAAGGAGCTGTGACGGCAGAATCAGAGTAAACTAACTTGCAAGTTGCCTAACTTATCAGCTTTTACGTATCATTTTCCGCTTTGTATTCTTAATGGGTCTTTGAGTACAACACACTTCTTCCACGTTTATTTGTTTGCCTGTTTGCATGATTGCTTTACTTGATTGCTCATTATACTTTTTTGCACATATTTTTGCTCATGTTTTATGTGTGCCATTTTGTCGTTGCGTGCAAGTTTTTTTTTCTATTGTGTACATGCTACGTACTAGTCTTATGAGCTTTAATAATATCTTGCTTGTTTTATAAGGATGCTTGCATCTCTCCTTAAAATCGTGATCTACCGTTGCTCTTGCGGATAACAACAAACGCGATCGAAATCAGTAGTATTTAATTACTAATTAGCTGACCCAAATTTCGGCAAATACCGTACCGCCTTTAGATTTTTTTTTAATCATAATTACTTTTCTTTTAAACATTCCCTGGACTTCCAAAAATAATTGAAAACCAAAATTAGCCTTATCGGTCTAAGCGTTCTCGAGTTTTAGCAAAACTAACGAACAGCAATTGATTTTTATAAATAACTAATATTACCAAGCTGTCATCAACTGTGTTATACGCAACATATCACGAACGTTTACAAACTCGGTACATGCATAGTCATAGGGCAACAGAAATCACATGCTATCATCTTTATCGTAACCAGTAGACTATCTTACAAACCAATTGTATTGTTTATATACAGTAACATAATAATAAACATAATAATACTTTTCTTACAAATGGACGACCCAGATTCGCTAACAAAATTATAAGGCAACATTAATGCCACAAATATTTGTTACGAGAGGGCGCTATGTGAAATTGTCTCGTCTCTTGTAAATAGCCTTTTTACAAATAGACGACTGTATAGCTAGAAAGGTTGCTGGAAAGCAAAACATGTAAATTATAATACTTGAGATTTTCTAAAAAAAACATTCTATGTCTGAGAATACAAGAAAATATAATTAGGTAGCCCATACACGTCATGAATTAACAACCAATAAGAAGGAAATGTATACCATAGAAAATTATATTAGTGGAAAACAATTATTGTGTCAATTATGATTTCTAAGACAACGATTTTTTTAATTTCGATGCCCGACGTTACTCTCGCCAACTTTTATTTGATAGCCTAACCACACTTATGTTTAAATCATCAAATGTAGGGCACCAGCCCCGGATGGAGTGGAAGAGAATGTCAACTCTTACTGCTAATAATAGACCCTGTTCCTTCAATTGCCCTTTAAGTTCCAGGATCACGGTTACCTTACAGACGGTCCCGCGACCCCGTGTATAAGACCCTAAGGGTGCTTTTCCGCCATAGATGAGCTATTCAGCTAAGCCGCAACTTTCGCATTTCGTTATCAAATTATAAGGATCTACAACATGATACCTGACTGATGAACCTATTCATCCAAAATGTAGATTTGCGAAATTCAAACTAGTCAATAAATATCATTTAACCGTTTAGGCGGATGTTCGCTATTGCGTAAATTACCGCGTGACGTCACATATTAGCTCGATTATACTAACTACGCATTTGGAGCCGATAAGAATGATGGTTGACCTAGTTTAAAATGATTGCTAAACTATTGGATTGCCGAAACAGCTTTTTTGTGCACTGTATAATCATTCTATTTATTTTAATATGTTTTTAGTTTGTAGGATACGGATATAATCTCCGAAAGGCCCACTCTTCTTAGACAGGCTTGTCTCAATCCCCCACAGAAATCTTAATAATAAGGCAATAGAAGTCGCATAGACGCGTGACCTTGTCGCCGCGCATGTGTATCGTAGGTCACAAGTGCACTAGGAGCGTTTGTTGCGGTTACTTGTGTTATTTGAGACGCGGAGAGGTAAACATGGTGTTTTGCAGCGTATCCAACTGTGGAAACTCGTCCAAAACTTGTAACTTAACATATAAAGGAATAACATTTCATATGTAAGTACTTAATTTTTGAAATATTGTCGTTTTTAGTAAATATAAACAAATCAAATATTTTTACCACCGCTACAACGATTTATCACGAAAAACGTTTTTTTTTTGTCAATTCAATAACCATCAATGCTTAAGCTTGTCCATGTCTACTATTACAACTGCTAAAAGCAGCAATGGAATTATAGTCATGCGGACTCGCATTCTCAATAAACAATTCTTGGTACAAGCCGCATGAGTTGGCCGCAATTTAGTGACGTGCCACTACTATTCTGTATCGATAAATTAATTACGTTCAGTTTGATTCTTAGTTTTACCAAATTGGAAAACATTATGGTTTTATGTTAAATGTTTAAATATGAGATGTATTTTCAGTTTTCAAAATCAAAATAATGTAGAAGTCCCATACTTTTTCATTTTTACAAATTATTTGCTTAATCATTGTTCAATGTGACCCATATTAGGTATGTATTTATATTGATTTATAGTATATAATTAATATTCTTACATATTTATGTATTGTTATTTATATAAAACTTAAACAATTTCAATTATGTTATTTTAGTTTATATTTTAATTTCAATTATGTTAAATTAGTTTAGTTTATTAAGTATTTGTAGTCCAGTGTAGTGGTACACTAGCTACCTCCCCACTTTTATCTAAGTTCGTACATAGTCCGTCCTATTTGGTCATTGCTTTTTTTTCCATAAGGTGAAGTATTGGAGAGCCTTTGAGATTTAACTATATTATAAACTAAATGTATCTACTTACACTTATTGTTTTATTGAATCCCTTTCAATAAAATTAGTTATCTATTGTTGCTAGATTCCTTGGCGATTAACACTCAACGGAAAATTATAATTTATCGACATGAGCTCGTAGTAGTTTGCACTTGCACTGCACTATTCCTACGTGAGAGTGAGCGCGCGATATCATTTTCTGCTTTTCGCACACGTTTTTTATTGGCTGCAGGAGTCACGTGACCCGAGATAATACGTTTTTAGAAAATGTTGCGTAATGTCATCGCAAAAAGGTTTGGTTTTGTTGCAGCAATGCAAAGTGCATATGTAGGCGTTATTGTGTATCTATTGTTTGTTTATGTGGTGGTAGCTGTGACCCGGCGACACTCGTCCCGCTGTAAAATGTAGTACTATAGCATTTCTATTACCTTATTATTAAGATTTCTGTGCAATCCCCAGTCACAGTCCTGGGTCGTGATTTGAGTTGAGTAATGAAGGGAGCTTGCCGGTGCAATACCTTCTTTGGATGCCATGAATAAGGCAATTTCGTATCATTAAATCGTGCCTTTTATCGTGGTAAAATCATCAAATGAGTCCTCCCACCCAGTTCAAAGCGGGAGAGACTGTCAGACTTGACTGACTAAAATCCAGGGTGTCCTTCAACAGCCCTTTACGTACCGGGGTCACGGTAATTCGTGAGTCCCGCGACCGTTAAATCGTGCCTTGAATAAAAAAATTAGAAGTAGGTCTCTTATAGCACAATCTTTCAGCAGTTATATTTAAATTCCATGTAGCAGAGGGCTACCCTACTGTACTGCCAATAAACGGATACAAATTTAGACTTTGCTGGTATTGAGAAATACTAAGAGGAAAAAACCTGATATCATCTAGCTTTATCTAGGAATAGAACCCGGGACACACTACACTAACGAAAGTAGTCAATACATTATCATGTTATACTAGCTATTCCCCGCGGTTTCACCCACTGCTCAGCTCCTATTGGTCGTAGCGTCATTACGACGCTATGCTCTTCGCGTAGCGTCGCGAACACATTCACAATGCGACTACTCATCTCTGTTGCGGAATTGCACTCGGACACAAATACCTTTTCCTTTACATAACCCCAAAGAAAAAAAATCTAATGGAGTCATATTGGCCATTGCTGCGGGCCGAATCTCCCAATCCATCCACTTCCAAAAGATTCGGTAAGGCAGCGTCTGTCAGGAAGAGTCACGTGCGGGGGAGCGCCGTCGTGTTGGAACCATGTCACTCTGTACTGGGCCAGAGGAATCTCTTCGATTATTTTCTGGATGTATGTACACAGGAACGCATGATAATTAGTCCCGTTTAATCGTTCCGGGAGAAAAATGGGCCCAATCACGCGGTTTTTATAAATACCGACCCACACATTCACCGACCATCGAGTTTGGTGTCCCATCTGCTGCAATGAGAACGGATTGGTATCAGCCCAGATATGGGTTTGCGCCTGTTCCACATTCCGTTTCGAGTAAATGTCCATATTATCACATTTGCAGCAATGTTAGGTATTTCGTCGTGGTGTTGTTGTTGTAGCCACCGACAGTACCTGACACGGGTTAACCTGTCGGCGGCGATACGGGCGCCGGTAATCGCTACGTAAAACCCGATGAACTGTCCAGTGCGAGACGCGCACTGACTGACGCACGACACTCAGAATATGGTTATCTACACTGGCTCTCACAGGCCTTCGAACTCCCTCGCGCTGAGGCACAATGGGCTGGTTATCTAAGACACGCTGGTACGCTGGTACGTGTTATTACTCGAAAATATCTTGGATGACGGACTCCTGGATACCTATTTATGTAAATACGCAATTCCTCCATTGCCATAACACATTAGCATATTTCCATATTCTTGGGCACTATAGTAATCGTTATGTCCAGATGACATTTTTAAATCACACACAAGAAAACACCTGAAAACACACAAACACATTGAAAAAGTTAGTTTTGGAATCTAGCCAAAACGTATTTCTTCTCACCTCGCGTAAACCGAATTTCGCAAAAATATCACTTGTTCGCATTCAACGTCAACAAACTGACAAAAAACCGTTAAAATCGAAAATGCAAAAGAAATGTTATGAGTGGTTACCTATGACCACAGAACAATAATGGACAGTAAGGAAACTACGTACTAATCGGTCGAAACGGCACACTCGCACAACATCATATTTTTCGTCATGGGTGTCGTTTTTATGGTTTTCGAGGAGGATGTTTTAAAATTGTTGTGTGATAATTAAACTGTTTCGTGTTATAAACTAGGTACCTTCTTTTACTGATATTAACCGATACCATGAGATTTTGCCTATTTAAATTTTATTCGTAAATTAGTTATTTCAACTCGTATGTTTATCACTACTTAAAACATTTTTTTTTTATTAAACTTTGGATGTAAGAATCCTATCGTATTAGGTGGCGTTTTGTTGTTTCTGTCTATCCCCATGGGATTATTTACTGTGCTACGAGTGCAGGATCGCGGCTCCTTTTGATAAAGCGCGCGCAAACCAAAATGTTCTTAGTGACGCAAATTGAAGTAATACAGTGCCGTCCTTATGTTCTTTATTTAATGTCGAAAATTGGTTATTTTTTTTCTTGTAAATTTTCATTTTCCTATAAAGTTTAGCGGCGTCTTTGTGCTCTTTGTGGCAAAGCTTTTCGGCGCGCCTTTCAAGTATTGCCGCCACATAAAAATTACGCAAAATTAAGTAATGCATTTCCGACCTTCGGTAATTAAATTAATGTCAAATATCAGTTATTTATTTTTGTTTAGATTTTAGCTTTTCTTATGAAAAGGCGGTAGGACTTTAAAGTGAGCCGCGCATGAGGTACTACAGGTACTGTGGTATACGATAACCTTTCATTTGAACTTTTATGACCAGCTGAGAAGACACCATTCCTAGTTTTATTTACATTGCTACTTTTAGCGAAAGTAGTGGATTAATTACTTTTTTATTAATAACTAGCGGGCGCCCGCGTGAATGTCGGTTACCACTGCAAAAAGCCTACTCAGGAAAGACACAGTCAGCAACATGATTCCCAGGTCTATTCACAGACACCGACACTAACATCGACGACGCAGTCATCACAAACACTCGACATACATAGATATAGTGTGTTGCGGACTTTTTTGTAGATATTTATAAGATCAACAATTAATTAGAACATTTTATGGTTCTATCTTTTATAGTTTAGGCAGCGTACGCAAATTAAGTAACTTTTCTGGTTGATTTTTTACACCTTGTGGCCGAAAAACCCATATATCTTACGGAACCCTATTTTTCTCCAAAATAAAATATAGCCTATGTTACTCGTGGATAATGTAGCTTTCGAATGGTGAAAGATTTTTTAAAATCGGTCTTGTAGTTTTTGAGCCTATTCATTACAATCAAACAAACAAAGTTTACCTCTTTATAATATTAGTGTAGACTACCAAAATAACTAATTTCGTACCTACTATTGCTTCAACTATAAAGAAATGAAATGTAAACTAATAATATATTAGGAGCTCGTGGCTAAATAAATACAGCCGCACAGGCCGATCTTCCGGGTTTAGCCGCGCTTGCCGAGGTTGATCTGTGGATGGCTGACCATCTGTCATAGCGAGTTTCCTCCGTGCCTCGGAAAGCACGTAAAGCCGTTGGTCCCGGCTCTCATTTGTAGATCTTTGACAGTCGTTACTGTTAGTCAGAAAAGCCTGACAAACAGTCTTACCATGGGGTATCGTATTACCCAGTTACTGGGTTGTGGAGGTCCGACAAGCAGTCGCTCGCTGTAAAATACTGATATACAGCTGCATCTGGTTTGACTGGAAGCCGACCCCAATATGGTTGGGAAAAGGCTAGGCAGATTGATGAATAAGGTCGAACAGTCTGAACGTCTATTCGCATCAACAGCCAAATATTGTATGAACCTCGCGCGGTTTTTTTTGTGTATGGCATCTCGCAGGTCTAGAGGTTGACCTGCGAGATGGTAGGTTGTGTACTGCTCAACCGGACTTTTCTGTGGATGCCTTAAGATTTTAAGGCCTCCAGGCGCGCGGACCCACCCGCCTTTTTATACCTCCCGCGGCAACCGAAACACAAAAATAATCCTTATAGCATGATTCTGTATTCACGCGCGATGACTTATTAGCGTATTTCATGTATAACTTAGGTGTTTCTACACCGATTTACATGATTCTTTTTTTATTAAATAGGTAATAATGTTATTTTTTTTTAATTAGGGATGAGTGAGAGTGTTGTAAACGTAAGAGTAGACAAATTTAATCAGAAAGCTCCGAATTGCTAAGCTATCGGGAGTTTCGCGTGTTATTATGAGTCAACCATAAAAGATAGACATATGCTGTCAAGGAATATTTTTATATAATTTTAAGGAGTACATTTCCGTCATACAAGATTTCTATGTAGCTTTAACCATTAAGGCTGCACACGCCACGGAAGCTTAAAAAATGGGGTAACTTCTCCCGTTTTCCCAATATTTCCCTTTACTGCTCTGCTCCTATTGATCGTAGCGTAATGAAAAGTATACTATAACCTGCCCAAGAGTATAAAGAATAATTGTGCCAAATTTCGTTGAAATCCGTCAAGTAGTTTTTGTTTCTATAACGAACATACAGACAGACAGACAGACAAAATTTTTACTGATTTCATTTGTGGCATCAGTAGCGATCCCTAATCACCCCTGGATAGTTATTTTTTAAATATATTTCATGTACAGAATTGGCCTCGCTACAGATTTATTATAAGTATAGAAGATTGAGTTAGGTAAGAATAATGATTATGAACATTCTGAAGTAAAAAAAAACTCAAAAAAAAAGTAAAAATTAGGAAAAAACCAACGAAAAATTCCAACATGTACATCCAGAATCCTGTACCATCCATGGTATCCGTTTGTGCATTGATTTTTCTTATACCCAGTATACGAGTACAATAGAACAGGGTATGGTTTTAAGACTGGACTACAGCCGAAACCGCTAAACGCAGAAACTTGATATTTGGACAGCAGTTGCAGTCTACCATGTAGGGGAGCAATAAGACGGCATTTTGCGAAAGTCCTCCTCTAAAGGGGTGAAAACTGTTGTATGAAAAATCTTATTCCTTGGGTTTATACATTTGAAACTTGCCATGAATATGAACACAAATAAATAAAAAAGATAGGCACTATTATTATTTTTTAACTATCCTTCATTGGTAATCTAGACGATGTTAAAATTTGTATGGGAAAATCATACCGCGTGAGCTGATGAATTTGAAAATCAGTTTTTATATACTAGACCAGAAATAATTAAACACGGGTCTTTCGATTTTTCGAAAATCACCCCCCAAGTTGCTGAAAAGGGGTAGTCAAGTTTAAAGGGAAGGATCTGAAACCGCTAAACGTATAACCTGAATTATGGACAGTAGTTGTAATTTATGATGAAGAAAGGGTTTTGCAAAAATCCACCTTTAAGGGGGTGAATACCTTTGTATGGGAAATCATATTCTTTTTATTTATAAACTTGAAACTTGGTACGAATATGAGTATAACAAATAAAAAAGATAGGCAGTATTCGTTTTTTATAACTACCCTCCATTGGTAGGTAATCATAACGATGTTAAAGTTTGTATGGGAAAATCATAACGCGCTAACTGATGAATTTGAAACATATTATTTAGAAATTAGATAAAAAATAATGAAACAAAAGTTGCTGGGTTTTTCGAAAATCACCCCCTTAAATTGGTGAAAAGGGGTGATTAAGTTTTAAGGGAAGGATTTTACTGCTAGCTTCGATAAGCTCAAAACTATATACCTAGATTATCTCTCAATCGAAAAAGGATGCGTATTTATTTATATTTCATAAATCAAACACTTGCAGGGTTAAAATCGGGAAATCAGTTTGTCTACACTAATATTTCAAAAAGAGGAAAGATTTGATTGTTCGTTTGTATTGAATAGGCTCCGAAACTACTATACTGTTTATAGATTTTCCAAAAGTATCCTATGAGGGTGACCGGCCATTAAATTCACTGAGTTCGAAGTTAGAAACATGCGCAGACGAAGTCGCGGGCGGAGTTCTAGTGTCAGTATAAAACAATTCTATTACGAAACCATTTACCAATCAATGATCGACCATTATGAAGTAGATTACGAATTTTTAGCAAAACAACAATGGCACGCGTTGGAATGCAGAATTTTTACAAATAACAGACTAGGACCACAAGATGCGTTTCTGGTGTTAGAGGATGCCGAGGTGAAACGTGACTGGAGATAACGCCACGTCGCAACCCCATGCGTAAGGATGCAGTCTTGCGACGGCATGCTGAAGGACGCCTAAGCCAAAGCATCCGAATGTACTCGCTAAGTCTGTTAAAGTCATTCGATCGGTGGCTGCGGCCGTGCAAGTTGTGGTACATAATCTCCTTCGGCATGACATGAGATAGTTCAGTAGCTGCTGACAAGCCACGGCAGCAAATAAGCCGTTGAGTGACATCATCAGTGTGCACTGGTGACACAATCCCCTGAGTCTTCATTGTGTGAGTTGACCTTTACAATTGTACCTACTACTGGTAAATAGTCATAAGAGACTATGCGTAAAAAAATTAAGTTCCTGCATTTCCAATTTGAGAATCTAAATAGACGGTTGGAAAAAACCATGACTCCAGGTTTATTTCCATTGTTGCACTTTCGTGTAAGAGGTGTAAAGGATTAAAGTCCAATTCTTGATCAATGAGGATAGAAAGGAAGAACCTCATTTCTATCCTCATTGATCAAGAATTGGACTGTGTCGACGAAAAGCCCCAGGAGTCACCACTGCGTAGATCGCTCGGAGGACAAGGTGGAGCATACGGTGGCGGTGATAGGCGGCGCGACCTCTCGCGCCCGGTATTGGTTGACCATGCTGCGGGGCGAGACGGAAGCAGTCACATCCTCCTGCGAAGCCATTATACTAGCGAAGTAGGAGGCAGAATGCGTGAGGGAAAAGGCAGCCTTCACCACACTACTGAAACGCCCAGTACGTCAGCCGCGTCAGTTGCGAGGCTATTTCAGGAGCGTAAGCGCGGCCATCCGGATGGAGAATAATGGGTGACTCGCCATCTGATCATATAGCGTGCCAGAGTCAACGGTGCGTTAACGCTCGCTTCAAAACAGCTGTTAGCAATCTGACGGGGCCCCCAAAGAGGGCCAAACGCCTGTCGGGATCGTGGAACTGTCCAACCGTGACCCTGGAACGTAAAGTGCTATTGAAGGAACACGGTGGAATTTAGCCATTATAAATTTGACAGTCCTTTCTTCTTCATCCAGGGAAAGAGGACTCATTTGATGATTTTAGCACCTAAAACAAAGAGTAGGCAAAACTACAGGACGCCATCTAGTACCGTACGTCCATACAGTCCTTTCGCCGTGTCCACGTTCATTCATATAACCCCTCTCGTTCGAGTGCTACGCATCTGGCCTTTTGCTAACATTTGGACAAAAATGTCGCAGCTATCAAACTAGGTCTCAACAATCGGCCAAGCGAGAGTCTGACTACAAAGGACGTTAATTCCGTAGCACGTTTGTTATATTTGCCATCACGGTAGACATAGTTCCACAGGTTCTGTAAAAAAAAACTGGTTAGCTAGAAACTAAAGATCTTCATATCACACAGGCAGTCTTCGTATGGATAGTAGATATTAGTCCTTTTCGGTCGGCTTTGTATCCAGCTCCGAACTTAAATCGACCATCCACTGGACAAAGAATTTGTTTTGTCATTTCTGTTTCGCTTTAAACAATTTTACGTACTTACAACGTAAAAGGAAGGAGGAATAAATAAAATGAGAATTATTTAAACGAAAATATCATTTATTTCTACAATAACGGGCGGCGGCGCGAGCGCACGCCCTCACCGCCGACGCGTACGTGCGCCTCAATATTTATTAATCACCATGAAAATAAATACATTGAAGATGCTCGGGCGACATCTCACACCGCCTTACATATCATCTATGTTGCCATCTAAAAATAGATCATCGTGTTTTAAACTTAATGACACCGCTAAACAATAATGACAATAAAAATAAGTTTAAAGATTTAGCGACAACAATAACTATTATTTTAAATTGTATAAAAGACGCAAATGTGAGGTAATGACACGGTACATAATTGTGGCTGTGGTAGCTACTGCCGGTTGCTCCACTCTAACTGAACTTCAAGGAAGTTGCGATTTAGTGACAATTTCAGTGGTCATCGATTTATATATCAATATTAGGTCTATAGCAGGAAATGTGTTATAATTAGTCGTGCCGTGACAAGTTCACATTTTACAGTTATATACATTTTAAGAAAACATTTCTAACAATAAGTGATGTTAGCAGTGATGTGGTGTTTAAACGTGTGACGTTTAAAGTTAAGTTGAGAACACTCGTTCAGTTAAAATAGGAGCAGCCTCACAATAAGCCTTCGTGGCTGAACATTATCGGGTTTACTTATGTTATTATATTATAATAACATATAAGTATTAGAGCGGCCACTGGAGCGAGTTGCGAGGGTCGTGATCAACTTGCGGCGGCCTGCCTGTCCGGGACCGGGCTCGTTGTGCGTGTCCGGAACAAGCTACTCGTATACTACTACAAACTTAAGCTAATAACAGCTCGGCCGCTTCGCATACCTCGCCCTCGACTCGTGACCTCACCACTAACTATAACAGTAACACATAAATAGCCATACATCTAAGATGGTATCAGTTTAAGATTTATTTTAATTTGCATTTGCAATTGCATTGCATTGGTATTTGCGAACCCCATTTTTTCAGATACAACAATAACCATTTAAGACGAATGAAAACTGTATACCTCGCCCTATCTATATGTACAATTGATAAAGTAGAACTAACACGGCGCGCGAAACAAGGTTAGGTGCAACAGAAATTATCGCTTAGGTACTTAAGATTTACAGCTAGTATGAACCCTTCAGGCTGAGGCCTGTCGATTCGCTCAAATTCACATCCTCACAAAACTTAACCACGAGAATACTATACACAGACTTAAGTTAAACAACATCGACTGAGATTAATCCTAACTTACCGTTAATGAACAACAAAGTGGTAAACTTACAAATTGCAACGCTTTGTCTATGCGCGTCATTTAGCGTTACGTTAGCGATATTTTGGAATGTGTGCGACGCGTACATAGTCATCGGCAATCGATCACCTAACGTAGTTATTATCGAGCAAAGCACGTGATGATGAAACGATTAGATGCGAGTGAAGCGGACGCTCGACTGTCTGTACACCGGGTACGATACGTTACGCTGCGCGAGCGAATCTGAGCGAAGTAACAGTGCCCGACTCGGACGAGCACCGCGTCCCGCCGGTCGCCACTCCATGTGGTCTGGCGGTGCGGGACGCGATCATCCCGCTGTGTAGTTTGTTACTATCTATCACTTACAATCTAGTTGAACTCAAAATTTACATTTACATAGAACACTCATCGTGTACCTTAACTTTAAAATACTTATTATTTTAAGTCATAAATATAGATATTACTTACATAACATACGCTAGATACAACAACTTTACGTTGTACATTACAATCTAAGCTTAAATGTAAATAGTAGGTTTAGAATTTTATAGATTTTATATATTCAAATCTATTAAATATTTAAAGGTTAAAATTATTGTTGATTAAATCAAATGTGAAGCGAATGACAAATGATGTGATAGCAAATTAACCGACTAACAAAAAACTATTAATGAACACTGGCACCTTAATGTTGAACCGTTTATTGTCAAGAGATTGTAGCCTTTGTTCGTGCTCAACAGTTGTACTTAAAAGTGAATCGCGCTGGGGTAGAGTATTTCGGAGTGAGAGAGGCACTGGTTCCAGCCACCCCGCGTTATATGATCGCTAGTCTGACGCAGCGTCGACCCCAGCGATCACATGATTGGCACACGTCTCTTATAACTTTGCGCTTAGCCGTCACTAACTGACAGGTGACTACTAGCTATGCATACACTTGATAACTTAATACAATACATAGTATAATATTTGATAAATATTCAATTTAGTTTGATATACATAATAGTTCAGTTGAGTCATACATACATAATAAGGAAAATAATACTATTATTAATGTAACAACCAACTAACTGGTATAATTAATAATTTATCCATGAAAAATGTTTCGATGTGAAAAGGATAGAATATCTTCAGTGCAATTCATAAGTTATTTGTTCATTCATTATATCGTAACGAACATGCATTGTATAATGTAAATACGTCAAAGGAAATATAAATACATAAAAATATTATACTGTTATAATATTTGTAATTAAATGTATGCAAGTAAAGTAGTCATTTGCCCCGAGGCAATAAGATGAGACTCCTTAAATTAGAAACGTGAATGTTGCTTGAATAATATATCTATCAAAATAATACTGTATATCTAAGCAAATATATCCATGTGACTGATGATAAAATATAAGTATTTAAAATGGTAACATGTTTGGTAAAAAATTCACAGATCTAATTAAAGGAATCGAACATTGAGGTATAAACGGCTTCCGACCTAGTGGTGCTAATGTTTTTTTTTTTTTAACAACTTTTTTATTAAGTAAGAATTCTTAGTTCACCGACTTCAATCATGAACCCTGTCGATGAACGAGGTCTATTTTAAAGCTGCACTGGACAAACGGGTGTTTTGTTTAAAATTGGTCACAATGGCTGCGCACGCTGCATACGAGCGACATAATGACCCACGCCGTGTAATGTACTTAACTATGTCATACCATCACAGATCAGCTTTGCCTTCGATAAAGCGCCTAAACTTGAGAAGCTGCGAGTTACTTCAATTCTTTTAGATTCACCGTGTCCCGATGTACCTAGAATCAAAGTGACGTTAGCGAAGAATACTTTGGATTAAGGACGATTTCAAAAACAATCACAGGAAAAAGTGCTCATAAAAGTATCTTAAATCACTGAATAAAAACCTTTTTAAAAATGAAAAGAATATTAGATTCAGTACGTGCTTATTCCAAACAGTTTCTTCCTATATCGGAGCTTCTTTATATTCCTATCTTAGCATTAAACTTAACATGACGTACACATACGTGAAGATTAACGGTTCTAACTATTTACACAGAAATATGTGGTCGTCGATTATAAAAGTGTACACGAAATGTTATAATGAAAATGTATTAAATATGCTGATATTAAACACTGCAAATAACTAAAAACTGTTACAGTCGTAAATAAATGTTTATAAAACGTTCAACAGTGCTCATTAAAGAAATTCAAGAATTGTGTATATTTTAAAAATTGTACCACAACAACGTTTTTTAAGGAACTTTTTTTTAAATTGTTTGTTTATTCATCTATACAGGTACTACGCTCTGTATCTATTGTACCTTTGCATTCCAACTAGTGTCACGTATATCTATAGAAAGTTCGTGAATATGTCGGTAACACAATATGATAATAAAATTAGTGATATCCTGAGTGTTCACTGGACGGTTTATAGACAAAATACGGTGCCATATTGTTTTTGTACACATGAGAGCTTAGATACAAACAAAACAAAGCGAAAATGAATAAAACATCGAATTTTATCATAATCTACTCGTTGACGCAACCTACAACCTAAACATTCGCACTTAGTGCATTGATTTTACGTTTAACAAAAAATTGTATTATAAAGCATTCTCTTTAAACACAAACCGTGAAATCACAATTTATAATTACATAAATGATTCGGTAGATTACGTAGAGGTACCAAGTGTACTTGTTTAGCGCCTACCGCTCGGTCGCCCAAGCTTCCCGGACTACACTTGTTTCCTCGCGTTCCTATGCTCAGAGGTCGAAAAAAACAAACTGTTCTATAATGGGCAGTATCCTTTATCAAATTGACACCGTTGTAAGAAAACGTTCTCAAATTAAATTTGTAACGTCGCAATGACTGTTTTACATACATATTTGATAACACTTTATATTCAATATTATGTATAATCACTTCCACTTTAAAAGTAGTTCTTTACACTTGATTACGTACGCTACTATATTATTTGTTAGAAAAATACGAAATCATGTACTTTCAGTTAACATATTATATATGTTAATAAAGAACAATATGTTTTATATAAAAATACATCGCCTTCCTCGGTTATCAGCCGATAGACGCTAGTACCCATATATTTTTAAAAATCTATGATTTTTAAGGCTTCTTGCACGTATGTTGAGAAATATTTTACATAATTACACAATCATAAGTAGGATAAATCACTATAAATGTGCTTGTTATTTACAAGGATTTAATTTGAATTTGTACTGGTATGGCCGATAAAAACAATACTTGATTAATTTTATACAATATTCAGATAAACATTTTTTAAGGAACAACTGTAAATTTTTATATTGATTTAATTTGCGATTAATAATTCATTTTACATTATATAATACACATAGACCAATATCAACATTCGATAAAATTCTTTCATATCTCAATCAAGCCCAATATGTATACTTAATAAAGTAGTCGCCTACTGCAACATTCTCACTCCGACCGTCAACAATCACACACTGCGACACATACAAGCTATAGAACACAACGTATTATAAGATATCAGTGAAGACAATTTATTAACATTCAATTGTAAAGTGCTTTATAGTCTTAAAAAGAAGATAATCCGTAAATATAATAAGTAACCTCAAAGAAATAAAAATCGGGCATCGCCAGTTGCGTTGCGCGACCACAACATATTGTATGTACGTATGGTACTGAATACAACTAACATTAATATATAACACATAATGATCATTTCAACTAACATTAAAAACGGTTTTCATCAAATTTCTTCGTTTATAATCACAGACACTTTCCTAAAATATGTATTGTAATATTTCCCTTTACTTACGCACCGGAGTTAAAGAGAACCTAGTTATATAATGTACTTACTCAATTTTGAAGTAACACGATATAGACTGCTAAATAAATTAACCATAGCTACACAAGACTGGTGTATAATATTTGTATATTATTTTACAGACAGTAGGTAGATAAATATTTGTTTTATCTGTATCGGACTAGGCACGCGCGGCACCGCCGGCCGGCGCTCGGCGCAATAACTTAAATTTGATAATCACACACCAAGTTATAAACTAAAACTAACTAATAAGTAAAGTTTGTTGCATATTCTGATGTGGTGTCGGGAGCGCTTGGCGCTTTTGTGGTCTGTTTCTCTTCACTGACACTTCAAGATCTGGAAACAGAAATTGTTATTCGTTATTATCCGTGCCATATAAAAACATATTTAACATATACCGACCCAAAAGGAAATTAAGTCACCGATTCGTGATATCCGTACACACTTTAAAATTCAATAATGCATTTATGAATGTAGGTCCTGAATTAATACAGTGCGGTGCATACATACATCACGGTTCGGTATCTTTAGTAAGTTCTCCAAGCCAAACAAATCGTGTAACTAAAATACAAACTCAGTTAAAAATAATTTAAATTAAAAAATAAAAAGTGGTAAGATAATTTTAATATTAGCTGTCATCATTGCCTGAACTCACGTAGGATGAGTTTGTCAGATAGCACTTCAAAGCGAATCCGGATTATGTAAAGACTTTTTAAAAGAAAATACAGAAATTTTTGGAAATGCCAAAATATCTCCATTTTCGTTAATACCTAAATGTTCCTTGATTTTGAACTTTGTTTTTCAAATCTATCTGACAAATAGTTTTTAGACAGACTGATACAAAATTGAATGGTCCAGACAAAATCCCTGACTCAGCAATAAAATTCCTGACATTTTTTTCAGTGATTTTTTATGGTAGGTACCTAATGCGTATGCATAACGCGCAAAATGCGAATGTCGAACGAGTATTCTCATTAATAGGAGCGAGGTCCACCTCGCTCCTATTAATTCTCCATAAATGCTTGCTCCTATAAGTTCGCAGAAGGAGAGAATTAAACTGTCCATAGCTTCTGTTAAAGCTCTACTGTTAACACAATTTAAGTGTGAAGTGATATATGGAGTTATTATTAAGGACCAGTAGTTACTGAAAGCAGTATCCAGCCATAAAGAATACGAGTCAAATCAGATGAATGTAACCTTTATAAAAATCATAACTCTTAATTTTCCCTGTTTCCCTGGCAGAGAGCTGAAATACCCGACATTTCAGGAAAAGTCCTGTGTTCTGGGAACTCTACATGGGCTTTACAAATATAACTGGAGAAATGTGGGTGTACTATAATTATTATTAGTCATATTACCTTATCCAAGGGGATTCATGTCAAATTATTTGAATTATTTAATTTCATATAGCAAAAGTACTTTTGAAAACTAAAACTATGTTCGTTTTCTACCGAAATCATAACATCTTCTGATTAATTTAACTTGTTACGATTTTCACTTTGAAGTACTATATGAAAATCTCACAGTATGAAGTCGATATAAATTTGTCGTATAAATATATATTATGAAATGCGCGTGCGATTAGTAACCTCATCACTTGACTTAGAATTTTAAATGAACAATTGATTAGTTATATCTCCATAACCTCCGAATCCTACCACATGATATTTTTTAATATTACTTATACTTTATTTACACATTTGAGATTGAATTCTAGTAGAGTAAATTCTAGTAATACATAAACTGTGCTTCATTTAATTATCCTTAAAAATAAATAAAATTTAGAGTTTCGATCTTTTTGGAATACTTTTTACAATTCATGCAACAATGCCTGCTACTTTGCATGATTTCATGACTGCTAGGAAACATTGACTAATCATTGGCGGGGGCCAATGATTAGTCAATGTTTCCTAGCAGTACTTGTACAACAACTTGAATATGTAACCTGGACGGTCAGCGTCGACGTCATTCCTTGTGTATGACATGAACACGTTAAACATTGCGCATTACGAGTAAAGTAACGTAAACCTCTTTTGGTATCGCTGGCTCAAACATAATCGCTCACGCATTTTTTATGCCAACCTGTTCATTTGAAACCTGACAAAAATCTTTAATATCCGTAGTAATTTTATCATATTTTTTAAAAGTATGCCAATTCGCGTAATAAACAACATAAAAATAATATATATATTTCTTGTTGGTATTAAAGTGATAATGCCATAACCATACCATAGGCTAAAAAATTATAATAAATTGCAGTGAAAATAAAGTGCCAAAATAATAATATTATTTGAAATGTGCAAGTAGGAAGTGCGAGGATGGTCTCGGTGTGTACGTTTATTACGAGAATGCTTACTCTATATTGGCGATTGTTGCTCAATCGCGTCGCTAGGCAGGAATCCGCACCTGATACACACAGAGCAGTTTCTTATAGTGTACATATACCTTAACTACAAAGCTTTACGCAGCTACAATGCCTCACGTAAAAACTTTTTGAAACTATTAGATCTTCCGGTGTTTACAACTGAGTGTTACCCAAGAGTATCTAGATTATTAAACCTTGAACAAGTATTCGTATTCTGAGTGTGTATGGTCCTTTATATCAGATTGTCTGATAAGAGACCATCCTCATTTTAATCCTCCTATTTTATCAGCACAACATTGTATGGAATAGTAGGTATGGTAAAAACAACAATTTAAACTAAATTTGTAAACCAAGCAGCATGGTTTTGGATAGAGAAGATAGATTAATATTCACGCAACAATGTGTTGTCGCATTATACAGTGTGTATGCTGATGTAACCTTTATGATTTCTCCAATATATTTGAAATTTCACGAGATGGCATACTGGCATTTATGACAATTGGCTAGATTAGTTACAGTTATAAAAAGCTAGAAGATTTAAGCATATTTATAACAGTAGGTATATGTATTTTTTTTTTTCAAAACGAATAGCATAGTTAAAAAAAAACAATTTCCAGAACCACTAACCTGGCTCTGGAAATTGGTCTTCATCTTATTAGTTTTGTTTTCTTTTACAAGTTGCTCTAGACAGCAGAAGTGAACGTTTCAAAATGTAGAGTATAATATAAAGGAATGCTTCATTATTTGTCTTTGGCCATCATAATTGGGTGTCTTCGAATTTGAACAAATAAACGATACTCTCTTAAGTGGTTGTTGATTGTTTTCATATGCTACAAGTAGCAAATAGAGGAGTAAGACGGATTTCTAATTTATTCTTAAGAAGAGTTTAGAACTATTTAGAGACACTACACAATCCACCCTTTTCAAAAATGTGAAAATTTGATAAATATGGATCTGTATTAAATATATCAATCTTGTCTAGTAGTGAAAGTTTTTTTTTGATAGTTGAAACAGCTGTAAAAAAGCTATTTACCTAGCTAGATATTATAGGCACGTTATTTTCCTTATTTTAATAAGATTCCAATAAGAAAACCGTATATTAAAGACATATGAGAATCTAATTATAAAGGTTCAAAAATGACGGGCCGAATACTTAGTATTTACCTTCTTATTTTTATGAATTCGGTTATTAATATTTTAATAAAAGCTCGAAACTACTTACTGAATTGTAACTACTCTAAATAAGTGCTAATGTAATGCTAGCAACAACCAAAACTACGACTAACAAGAATGTTAGTATTTTTATCCTACTAATTGAATAAAACCATTATGTACGTAGCGCTTTATTGAATTAGTGGTGTTAGCCACTTCATACGTACTCTTCCAGCCTTTGTTTCTATTTCATATACACTGTAATTGGAACTTTTTTTTCTACTGTAATACTTCAGTGGAATTAACCTCTTATTTCCGTAAAATCTTTCTATCTGCTGAATTAATAATGTTATTTATATAAATATATTTTCATAAAATGTTAAATGCTTAAGAAAAGTACTATTATATTTAATTAAAAATGCTATGACTATATACCATGACTATAAATTAAGTATGTATGTATACTATATTGTGATGTTCTACAAAAGCGTGGTGCAAAAATGATTAATGGAGCAGAGTTGCCAGTTAGGTACTATATTCATATTTCATCATGATTTTTATTTAGGAAGATTGACACCTTAGGAAAGCGCATTTTCTTTTATTAAATGGCATCTCTTGTCCCATAGGTAATGAAAATAATTATACAAAGATGTGTATTATGTACTTTTATAGCTAATATTGTTGGAACTACTTGTGTATTACCGTATGTGACTTATAAAAAATAACAATATTAACACTACACCAAAAGTCTTTGAGGGTTAAATCATATTAGGTATAATATTGAAATGTAGAGTTCTCAAGTAGTTAATTCAATACAATGGCTATACATTTTGCTTCCATTGATTTTTATCACATTTAAAATTCTCTGGATTTCAGTGTTATAGTTATAAATTTCTGTAAGAGAAAGCAGAATTTCTATAAAAGATGAGATTGACGGACGCCACATACCTTTGCATCATCTGCCTATTAGGTTATTTGTGTATTAAACGATCAATATAATTATTCACAATACACAAATAACTGAGTAAACAGTTTAGTTGTGCAGTGTGCAGGTGTTCTAAAAATATTCCTTATTTACTTTTAGAACCTTAGCAGCAATATGTTAAACCTTATCTTCTTATATTTATTTAAGTAGAGCACACAGAAACTCAATATTTTCAAGATAAAGCAGTTACCAACATTATTAGCTGTTCCTTCTATGGGGCACTAGTTTAATGCATGAATTTTAAGTATATAAATATATTAAAATATGATATGATATAGAATAACATACAATCGGTCAAGTGTCGACGTGTGCTCGGCATTCCGGTTAACCATTTCACCTCCGTTCGGCCTAGAACGAGATATATGTTGCATTTCTCATCTGCTTTGAGGGATTCGCCCTAATGATAATGGTCCCCCTTTTAGAAAATATAACCCGAATAACTTCATTGATAGAAAATGAAGGTCAGAAACTGCAGGTTAGGAAATATTTGGTTCAGAGATGGAAATTTTAAATGCAATTAAGGCCACGTTGCTGTACGATGAATTAGAACGAATACAATGTATGCCAAGTCAGTAATTGAATGAGAGACTTACTTGCGCTTCGCGTGAAGCATCTCCATGAGAAGTGTCTGTGTGGGTGCTTGGCCGGCACAGTGCCGCTGGTATAGGTGTTCTTCTCCTCGGGCCGCTAGAGCGTGGATCTCAGGTACAACCATTACTAGTTTGCCGAATTTGTCCTGAAATATAAGGATGTTCTACTTAATTCGGAACTTTATGATCAACGGTAACTTCTTCGTTGTCTAATCGAATTGGTTTGCTGATTGATTTCAATTTAACCCCTAAATAATCAACTTCGTCCGTCAAAATTATTGATATACTTTATGGTTAATGGAAACTAATTGTCGACATGTTTAAACTTTAGCAGTCTAGTTTAGAAGGTTATAGACTACATACGACGACAAATCATGTACTGAAAGTGTGATAATAATCGACAAGGCGATGCTGTATTTTAATTAGTGCCCTCTCATATAGGGAATTGATCTACTAACCTGTATCGTGGGATAACATGACAGCGTGTAGTCGAGAAGTGCCGCTTGAACTGTTTGATAACCATCTCGGACGCACTTCACATTTACGATGCCTCTCACTTCTGAAACGTCAAAAAAATCCTTCAAGAAAAAAAACAACATTGTGTAGTGATTGATACACAAAATCGTATCATTACACAAGGTTCAGGACGGGGCATAATATAAACAAGAATTACATAAAACAAAACGAAACACTTAAAAATCATTCGCATTAAAGGCATCCGTAAAGATATAAAATAAAATAAATAAAGATATTGACATCGATTCAATACTAACCAGGGTTTAAAAGAAGCAAAAATTTGACGCATATGTAGTCTGGAACATCAAATTTGAGTTCTGCTAGTTTGTTCTGAAGCTCGTTGAAGTGATCAGCCAACGAGGGGACGCCTAGAAGTCCCAGGCAAAGAAGGTCGAACTTCTGGCCGTTGTGTAGAGTAGTCTCATCTGGCAATCCATTGTGCATCCTCTGATGCAGATGGTCTAACACCAACATGTCGGACCATGAATGCTGCAACAGCTTCATTTGATCATCAACCTGCAACAAATCAAAACCGCATTGCTACACATGCAGGGCGTAATAACCAGCTCTTCGCAATCGTTTGCGGTGTGGTTCTCGAGATGTTTGTCGTCACTAATGATATAATTTACAAAGATGGAATTTGTTTAACTTTTACCAAGTGTTATAAACACTTCAAATAATAATATAGAAGCAGTCCTAATAATTCGCTTTAATAAGGTTAGTTTTTCGCTGAGCATAGATTAAAGAACAACATATTAGGAACTGCTCCTATATCATAATATAAAACGTACTGTTATGAAAAGTACTTTGCGTTGTAACATACAATATTAGCGACGGCAAAAATTGGGACGCAGATAGCAGTTACGATGTGTTGGCGGTACAATTTTGACCCGTAGATGGTTCTTATTTTGAATTTAACTCTACTTTTGCATGCCACATTTTTTAATGACCGCGTCATTCCTAGTATCAAACTAATTCACGTGTCGTGTGTAATCAAAATATTATCTGACAGTCGCAACATACGACGTCGTTCTGTGACCTACATTTTATTGAGTTGCATTAGAAAACACGGGGCGGAGCTCGAGCGCGTTAAATTTGCCGTTTACAAAATGTTACAACTGAATTTTAGAGCTCCAAGGCATTGCCACACCGCATGCTGCTTGCTCAACACGATGGATTGAGATCGAAACGATGAAATTTAGCTAGCATTTAATAAACCATTATTTATTTCGGTCAACTGATGGCATTGACATTAATTATAATTTAATTATGAAAATAAAGATTCATAGTACAACATTTTTGATCGTCACACAATTTGGTTTTTCTTTTTACGGTATTTTTTTGCAAAGTAAAATAGTTAGGTGAAAACACCCTAGGAATACGACATAATGCGCCAACAATCGCAGTGGATGGCGAGTATTAAATAAACGATTCTATTTTCATTGTTCTAAAGCATAGTATTGCAAAGAGTGGCAGTGAGTCATTTGCCGTTTCGGATCTAGTAAAGCAAACACTCCCTTTGGTTGGGCGGCCATCTTGAACTGAGTTGTTGGTAATCGGTAGTGCGCGAAGTAGGTCAAAGTCGTCTTGAATTGCCGCGTGCCCAAAACTTTAGATACCAATGTCGGGAGTCTTATTGGATCTACGGATTATAGTTAGAGATAAATTCGTAACGTAATACTAGTACTATTCATATGGATATTGCTGCAAGGCTGTAAAATGCATAATTATGTATGTTATGCAGATCTACTTCTTTATTGTGAGCAGACCACTTGTAAGATTTCATTCTAATTTGGTACAACTGCTAATAATACACACCCGGTCCAACTGGACCAGTTTACCAGTTAACTAACTGGTAAACGATTTTTTGGAATCAAATCCAAAAGACTGGATTAAACCGTTTCCCTAGTAAATAAAGCGCTATGAAAATACCCGATGAAGTAGGTAAGCTAGTTATCGTTATTGACCGTTTCGAAACTAGGACTTCGCTAATGTCTAGACCGCAGAAGATCGAATCGTAATGAGAGTGAAAGGCTAATAGTATTTTTACAAAGTTAATGTAAATAATTTAAATGTGATCTACGTATTTAAAATATCATCGCTAATCAAAAGAAAAGAAAACTAATTTTATGTTGTTAGAACACTGAACCTCGCTCATAACCGTATTATAACCGTGGTAACCGTATAAACCATACCTATTATTTTAAATATTAATTAGATATGACATTAAACCGATAACCTAAAAATATCTACGAGTTCGATATCACTATGGAAATACGCGGCAGCTCAAGTTCATCGCGCTGTTATGTGACTAATCGCAATTAGTATTACGTAAGAGAAAGCGAAGAAAGGCCACAGAACTTGTTACGTCTCCGTTACTGGCGGTTACGCGTCGCGGTAAAAAGTGCTTTCTCGCGGCAACTCGGCCACGGGCAGTGTGTCAAGTGCGGCGGCGAAAGTGCAGCGTTGCCGCCCCGCGTGCCCGCACCGTTACATCACATCCGTCTGGGGAAAGTTTAGGTCATCAACATCTCTCCCGCCCCGCTCTTACCCTCTACCCCCCTTACGCCAAGGGTGCATGCATATGCACGCTAGGCGCACAGCATCGCGTACACTTTACATAATGTTGCTGTTTACTTAAAGTATAAAATGAGCTTTTTGTATTGACCCATTTTCTAATAAATTGTGTAATAAAAACAGTAATTTAAATATGCTAGGATTTCCGTAAACACTATGCACACTGAAATATATCTTCGTTCACCATCGTCCTAATTCCGAGAATGGGTCGTAAATATGTCGCGTCATTTTAGCACAAACAAAAATTGCTAGTTGTGAAGTGGAGGCTGTCTGTGGGAGTGAGACGAAGCGATGAGCGCAGAATGGCAACGTCGCTCGCCCACATGACCGACTGCGGCTCTTGCGTAAGCGTACGACGACCACGGTGTGGTGGCCGCCCGCCGCCCGCCACCACCGGCTTGCTCCCGCTCCTTTGCCGATTGACTCCTGCTGATTGATATTGAACTCCCGCTCGAGTCGCATTATTAGACATTGCACTGTGTCACATTCTTTCATTTTTATCTAAACAGCCGAATCTGCCCTGTACTTTCAAGCAGTCAATTGAAAAATTTGTATAATATTTTATGGAAAGTTATTTCTGTTTTTGTTTTACAAAATTATGAATTTAATTATTATTATTTATGTTTTTTCACCCGGCAACTCAATTACTTATTTTTGTTCCTCATTAAAGTTTGTGTTTGTTTAAGTTAGTATCTGGAATTGTGGTGCGACCGTAGTGGCAGGCGGCACGCTTGTCGTGAGAACTTGACCCAGTTGGTGGCGCGGCGCGGGCGGCGCGGCGTATCGATTGCGAGAGGCACCGCGTCGCCCGCTGCGTCACACTCGCCCCTTACACGCACACAACCACATCGTAACTAGTCACTATCTGTTAGTACGCAAATCACTATAACCATTCGCAATGCGTTACAATAAACTGGAATGAATAATAGACAATGCAGCAGCGCAATGGCTTCGCATACGCAAGCAATTTTGGTGTACACCAGGATAGGGGTTAAGGGATTGGGAAAGGATTTTCATATGTAGCTATAAATTCACCTTCAAATACTTAAAGAACACGGTGTTTCTCGCCCAATCCACTTGTGAAAATAAGTTTTGGTCCAATACTTTGCACATTAACTCAAAGAGATCGACTTCACACTGATTGTAAGTCTGACTCTGCAAGAGCCCAAAAAGCGAATTCTGCCACTCGCGATCATCAATAGTTTGTACGAATTCTCGTATCATGGGTGAGACTCGTAGGGTTTCAGTGCTTGTGGGTGGTTCGGCAGTGCTTGATGGCGTGGCGGCTGCTGTGGCTGGGGCGTCAAACGCGAACGCGTCTGGCGATGCTGAATGCGGCGAGTGTGCTTCCCACTTATCGTGCGCGGGCGGCGGCGGGGGTTGAGGCGGCTGCGGCTGCGCTGCCAGTAAGGCCGGCCCGGGTGAAGACTCTGGTGATGACGTTAGAGACGACACTTGTGGGATCTGTATTTCTTGCTTTACTGGCACTGCAGCGTAAGGAGAACCGAAGCCAAGTACCAGACCGCTGTCACCTAGGGAGCCTCGCAATGTTTGCACTGCGATTTGTCGTTGTCTCATCATCTGCAGTTTACGGGCGCGATCTCGTTTGTACATGGGACCGAACTTATTACGGCCACCCCGCATGCGGTCAGCTCGTACGGCTGTAACAAAAACAAAATTAATTAAATATGACATTTTTAAATTACTCTTTATTTGCAAAATGCTTGGAAGATGTTCTGGTCCTTAAAGGAGCACAAAAAGGGAAGTCTTAACCTATAGCGCACAACGTTAGAATCTTAGTGAACAAAGAGAGTCCAAACTCAAGATTTGCCAGCGTACGATGGAGCGCATCATATATTATGCGAACACATCGCTTAGAAACACAAACTTGCGCTACATTACTAATGTAGCTGATGTTGAAGTAAAAACGGCCAAGCTAAAGTGGCCACGTCGCCCGAATGCACCCGGAGATGTGGACCGCACTGAGATGCGAGTGTAGTATATGACCATGGATGCGGGGCAAGCATGGCCGGAAAAAATAGGAGTTTTAGAAGGCAAAATGCCTTTTTCCAACAATTGGGCACATTAAAGGCTAAAAAAAAACATTTTTTACAAATGCAGGATTTTAATATATGTAATTTTGAAATATCGTCAGGAAACAACCCTTAACAGGCAGACGTACGACGCCTTTATTTTAACGGCTACAGAAAACGTGAGGAATAATTACATAGCAATCCGAAATGGACGAAACTAAAAACTAATATCAATTTCATTAAAAGGAACTTTTCTTCAAAAAACCCGTTTATCACAGTTGCCCGAATGTGCTGAAAAGCTCCGGCTTTATCAGTATAACTTTGCTTTAGATTAACTCGCTGTACAGACAGCGGTCTGCCTTTTTTTTATGAAAATACTAGATTTGCTGCATCCGGTTAATAAGACTGAAAACCAACCCAATACATTATTAGAGATGTTGATTTGTGTTATTTTCATGATTTCCCATATCGCTAAACATTATCTATTCTAACCAATGCGCACCACACTGCTCATGAGGAGATGGCAGTGCTTTGTCTACCTGTCTTTATAGGTCCACCAGGTAACGTTTGTTACTCTTAACTTGAATAAAACTTATCATTGTCACTACAAAAAATAAGTTAAAAATAACTTAAACCCGACTACGTAAAAATCGCGCACTGAAAAGTATAAAACAAGAACAAGCCGTGGTCGTATGCCACCTGCGGTTCTTTCACACAATCTTTATTGGCTGGGTGGCATACGACCACGGCTTGTTCTTGTTTTATACTTTTCAGTGCGCGATTTTTACGTAGTCGGGTTTAAGTTATTTTTAACTTATTTTTTATTTACACTATTTTGGGGTCATATTATTTGAAGTAAGTAATTTATGTTATATGTATAGTTTCTGAGTTGTGAATTTAAGATTTTTCATTTGATACCCATGTTGACTCTGTTAGAAACAGAAAATTAGCGAGTAAAAGCTATATAATGTATATATATTTCAAATGTGCTCATCAAGCCCTTTAATTTGATACCCATGTCGATATTATGCGAAATTTTTTTTTTTCGGTAACGACTTTTCATTCGCTAGAGGACGCCATATTGGATTTGGTGACACGTCACCTACCCTATAACCAGCGGACAACTGTGACGCTTCTAACGAGACCTCATTTGTCATGTAATGATAAGTAGTTTAGAAGTTATGAGGGAACAAACAAACAAACATACATACATACATACAAACATACATACCGGTCAAAATCATAACCCTCCTTTTGGCTTTGCCGTAGTCGGGTAATAATCACAACTGCGATGCGGCCTTATATGCATAAGGGGTTCGAAAATGACTATACGACCCGTATTTATCTGTTATCATGGGCTAGCCTTAATCTAATATCAAAAATTAAAGCACGAACAAACTCAAGGTTCCTAGAAAAAAACAAAGAACCTGAGAAATGTGGATTTCCGTATTAAATTAAATCCCTTATAATTAATAATCCTTCGGGAGATGCATATCCGGAGAAACTTACTAAAGCGGTAATAATTACATCGTAACCTCGATCGTAACATCTAGTGTTCAAATGTAATATACGAGTATGTTTATATAGGTTAACGATTAACATAATTATTTTATTCGTATTACCTTACATTTGATATACTCTGGTAGATAAAAAGTTTTATATAAAAAATTTGTTAGGTTTTGCCGTGCGATATTCTTACATCATAGTTTACTGCTACAAGTAATTGTTTGGTATTCAATAAATATTTAATAACTTGGGCTTGAAATTTAGGACGGTGGCCTCATAACACACGAGAAGTCGACCACTCTTTATGGTTCTGGCTGAATTCCAAATTCCGAACGGCGCTCCTCGCGAATCGCGACACCAGCAATTTATGTTTGTTCCGATTCTTTGTACACGAAACTGACTGACATCTTTGTAATCAATGTTAATTTAACAGTAACTATTTTTTTTTAATAATTTTATTGTTATTAAACAGGTAACCAGATTGGTAGGAATAGTTGCATGTCCCATGTGTAGAGAGATACATTCCTGTAAATTGTGAGGCCATGTTGTATTTAACCTTAATCAATTTAAAATAAGCTGATTTGAAAATCACCCTATTAATAAATGCAACGTGGTACACAAAAAAAAATTTACGTCACTAAAATTCTTGGATTTATAGGTAGGTACTAATGTTGTATCTTCATTCTAAACTTCTTCTTGTAAGAAAAATAGCTCTTCCAACAAGATAAAAGAATCAAGTAGGTCATTTTAAGTGAAACATTTATAAATATTATGAAAAATAAAACCAAAATCTAAAATATGTATCTTAAGCTGACATACCCAAGGGTACTTAGAACTCCGACATTGTATCTAGGCACTCTTTCGATAGCTTTTGTTAACTTCTGAAGACATGATCCTGTGTTCCTTCGCTTTATACTGGCATACAGTCAGTAAACCTTGAAGGTACCAATCCAGGGAGTTATCAGCAGTAAGTACTGTGCTCTAAGGATACAGTCCGTGTGCAGCGATTAGAGCCTTGAGATAGTGTCTAAAGGCTCTGTCTCAATGAAGAGCTCTCACAGCTTGGAAATTGTCTTTAAGAGAACAGTATAGCTGCATGTAGATCAAACTACAACCTGTGCCCAACAGATTTGATGGTACAGATACTTTAAGCATAAAGCTGAAAATCCACTTAACATAAAATGTAGTTTTGATGACACGACGTCCACACTCGGTTTTTAAAGAATAACACTGCTGATCCTGCCAACCATCCATTGCTGAATTGTTTAGAACTTTTAAATAAGGTTATTTCAACAATGTTTCTGCCAAGTTGCTGTTTTATTAAAATTATTCTGTCACCGGCGTTTATCGAGCTGACAGACAGCGGTTATATAATTTTGAAACTGAATCATTAATTCGTGTTTCGCTATATGCCTTATGTCAAATAAGATTTGTTCATATTAACATTAGTACAGGTACCATTCGATAAAAATACCCAGGATTTCGTAAATTAATTTTAATGTAGCCGAATTTATAATATTCAAATCTGCAAATATATACTTAACACTAAACCTGGAACGGAAAGGGGCTTTCAGTAAGTCGCCGGTCCGCCCAACTCACGAGTTAAAAATAACAACCAGTTTTTATTGTAGCCAACGCGCCATTGAGCGATAAAGACAGACTTACAGGGTTTCGTAAAGGGTTCAAAAGAGACGGCGAGCGTAACTGATTTAAGCATTGCTGTGTGCAATTCCATCAGTTTCGTATTGCAGACTGGGTCGTTTCAAGAAAGGATTGTATGCTTTCGTTTATAACGACTAAAGCAGGAGTCTATTATTAGTAAAATTAACTTCAAATTTTGAGTAAAATATAATGCCTGGTTCTTTATTCACCCCAAATGCATGTCATATACATAATTTACTTACATACGCACTACAATAATTTTGTAATCTGTACGAGTGATAATTACGTACAAGTAAACAATAAGCGAAAAAATGCTCATAAAATGTAAACCGCTGAGCAAATATTTTATTTAACAAATATATTTTTACCAAACAGAGTAAATATTTTATGAGACCTAATAGCAAGTACTACAAAAATGTTATAAGACTACGGGCGGATCTGCCATCCAGAATACTAAAATATTTCCGGCTCGCTTCGCTAGCTATTGTGCCATTCCGGAAGCTCTAATTTTTCATCGTGTAGAAGTGTCCAATGTTTCGGGAACCCTGCACCCGCTCTTCAAATAAAGAGTTGGCTTTTCAGCCCCCTGCGAGATCAAAATGTTTTCTCTTACTTCTCAATGAAATCTTTTCTTTTGGTGGAGAAATGTTCAATTTATCGAGTTCTGCGCTCGCTGTTCAGAGACGACTTAAATTATCACAGAATTTGGGTCTAATATTTGAACTATAAGGGGTAAAATAAAAAGTAACATGTAAAGTAACATTTCTTTCGGAAGTCTGTGACTAAAATCTCAGTCTATGAAATATAAAAACAAAGCCAAAGCCGCTGTACATAACATTCTAATAAATTAATGATTACCAAGCGTTCAACCATCAAGTTGGCATTTTCTGATGAGGGCCTAAGTAAGGCATTCATTTGTTTTTGTCTCTTTTGTAAATCAAGTGAATCTCGTTGCAATTTTACAATTTAATCTTCGGTTAGGTCTTGGTGATTCTTCTCTAAGCAATGTGATTTTTTTTTCTTTAAGCTCTCAGGTTTTCAAGTAAACTATTTGACCGTTTTTTTTATCATTACAGTCCGTACACTACACGGACTGTATATAAACACAAGGAATTTTCAAAGCTTGTACAGCGTATAGTATAGCTTTGTAAAGTTCCTAGTATATAAGTCCAAAAACAGAACTTGCCTTTTCCTTATAATTTAAACGAGGTACTTTAAATTTTACAACAGTCACCATGTTGTTAACCAAGAAAACTGCTGGTACAATTTTCGTTTAGGAATTGCACGAGCAATGCATGAGCTTGGTATAAATTAACTAAATAGAATCACTGACGTCCATTGAATAGCTTTCGACTTATACCGGTGAAGCTAGGTTATTCTGCTAATGCACTGTCATAAAAGCCGTAGGTTAATGATGTAATTTTATAAATAATCATGATACTAATTACTTCATTAGTTTTAATCGTTCAACAGAGAAGTAAGTTTATAATCTATTTTTAAAATTAAATGGTGCCTACTCTCCTCGTTATTCTCCGTTACATATACAACATTATTTTTTGTTCATGCGAAACCCGATACACCTGTCTAGTATTTTTGTGTAAAGAATCTATGTACAAAATTTTAAAACCGTGTCATAAAAAATTACTAGGTTATAAGTTTGTTTATCTACTATCATGCTATTAATCCTCTATAAAAGAACCTATAGCAATTAGCTTATTGCCAACATTAAAACACTCAATGCTATAATGATCATTATATCATCCAAACGCGTGTTATAATGAATTTCAAAAAAAGAACATTCTCATGCAATGACATTTTCACCACCAGATCGCTAAAATTTTGAAAAAAGAACAATAAATTGTAGACTAATTCGTAATTTCGGATTCTCCTCTTATCGTGTTATTTCCCGCCATCTTGAATTTACATAGTTCTGTACAACACCCTATGGTATGAAAATCTTTTATAGAGGATTCACATCATGATTGTAGATAAAGTCTTGTATGCAACTGTTATAATTAGGTATTAAAACACTCATGTGATACTATTATCACACTCGGCTACGCCTCGTGTGATAAACCCACATTCGTGTTTTAATACCCCTGATTATACAACAGTTGCATAAATAACTAATATTACCTGGTTGTCCGTTCAAAAACCGCGTCTCCTGTGTTATAAAAGCTTGGCAATAGGTACCTAACCGTACGGTGATTGTATTGTAATTAACTGGTAATAAAATTTAATTAAAATATTTTTGAAAAAAAAAATATAACATGGTGTAAAAATTATTGGAATCGAATCAGTTACTGATTCTGAACAAACAATATTCAGGTTTCACATTACTAAAAATAATGTTGTAGTGTCCGACCGAAACTGATTTTTAAACCGAAACCGAACTTCCGTCTCTGTTTCGGCCGAAACCGAAACTTATTTAAACATTTAAAATTACGATTATTTTCTGAAATTATCTGTTTTTTTAACATTCATCTATATATATAAAAGAACAGAGTTTTTTATTAAGACTCGACTACAGCCGAAACCGCTAAACGCAGATACTTGAATTTTGGACAGCAGTTGCAGTTTACCATGTAGGGGGGCAATAAGACGGGATTTTGCGAAAGTCCACCTCTAAGGGGGTGAAAAGGGGTGAAAACTGTTGTATGGAAAATCTTATTCCTTGGGTTTATAAACTTGAAACTTAGTACGATTATTAGTATAAGTAAATAAAGAAGATGGACATTAATAGTTTTTTAAAACTACCCTCCATTGGTAACCTAGACGATGTTAAAGTTTGTATGGGAAAATCATAACGCGTTAACCGATGAATTTGAAACTCAGTATATAGAAATAAGATCAAAATTAAACAAACACGTGTTTTTGGGTTTTTCGAAAATCACCCCCCAAGTTAGTGAAAAGGGATATTCACGTTTTAAGGTAAGGATATTAAATGCTAAACGTAGAAAGCTGACTTTTGGATGGTAGTTGGCGTTAATTATGTAGGTTAGAATTAAGAAGGGATTTTGCGAAAATCCACCTCTAAGGGGGTGAAAAGGGGTCAAAACTGTTGTATGAAAAATCTTTTCGGGTTTACTACTAATTACTAAACTTGGTACGAATATGAGTATAAGAAAATAAAAAAGATGGGCATTATTCGTTTTTTAAAACTACCCTCCATTGGTAATCTAGACGATGTTAAAGTTTGTATGGGAAAATCATAACGCACTAACCGATGAATTTAAAACTCAGTATATATAGAAGTTAGATAAAAATGATAAAACACGTGTTTTTTCGAAAAAAGGGGTGATTAAATTTTAAGGGAAGGATTTTACTGTTTCCTTCGATAAACTCAAAACTTGCCATAAATAGTTTCCCAATCGAATAAAGGATGCGTAATTATCTATATTTAATAAATAAACCTAGCGGGTGAACATCGGAAAATCAGTTTGTCTACACAAATATTTCGAGTTCGAAGTTAAAAACACGCGCTGACGAAGTCGCGGGCGGAGTGCTAGTTAACACATAAAAGTGTTATATATTTATATACAGGGTGATTTGTAATTCCATGCGGTCCTTGAAATGGGATGAAATCCCCACAACATGGGGTCCAAACTGACTGGTTTTGGAGATATCGAAGTTTGAAGATTTTTCGAATAAAAATCTGCCTTTCTCTCATTAAGTGCTTTTTGTTAGAAATTTACGATGGTCACCACTTATAATTTATACTTTTGTTATGGAATATGAACGACTGAATCTAGTGAATACATATTTGTTATAAAACTAATCATATTTTAGGAAATTAAGTGTCATAAAATTTCTGTTTTGAATTTATCTGAAAACAGTGCCGAAAGTTTCGGCTATATACGCCGAAACCGAAATTAAGGCCGAAACTGAAACAGAAACCGAAATTTCGGTCGGTCACTAGTTACATAATGTTTTCACTTTCCATGACATGACACAATAACAACCTAATGATTGATTGACTAGACTATAGGACCACATAAATTGATTGACTCATTCAGCGTTCTTTTACTGACCTCCCAGAAAAAAAACTTTTTCAGGAAACTTAAGCTCTTTTCAATGTTTTTTTTTTAATTTTTATTACCTGTATTAAGGTAATTTCATTGCATGGGACGAAAGTGGGTGGGTTTGGTGTTTATAAAAAAAAAAGTTATTTTATACTTTTTTGTGGTTGTTTTTGACATTGATTTTTTTTAAGTGTTTTATTTTACCTTTTTTATTTCGACCCAAATTCTTATCTATCATAATATACATTTTTTTATGTGCGCACTAGAATTTATAATAATCTTTAGTAACGTTAATAACATCATACAAGTAAACACTAAGCGAAAAATGCTCATAAAATATAAAGTACGAAGTCAAACTGAATGAATTTTTTATGGATCCAAATGACAATAATACTGCATAGAACAAAAAAGAATCACACAAATCGGACCAGAATAAACCCCGTAATAATCGATGTACATCATGAAAAAAAAAAGACCGTCCAAATTGAGATCCTCCTCCTTTTAGCAGTCGGTTAAAAAAGAGCTATAGTTTCCTTAGAGTTTTCCAGTATCTCTTCTTTCCCCATTTTATCTAACTTAAAAGAATCGCTCTTCTGTATAATAAAAATGAATGATTAATTGTGTTACTAGGTAAGCAAAACCGGCTTCCAATGCAGATAATTCTTCGCAACCGTGCTAGGGCATGCAGAACCAGGTCCGATTCTGGAGGAGGTCGGAACCGGGTTACCCGGTTGTACGCGGTTCCAAGCGACCAAATGTTTATTTTTGTGTTGATAAGGATTCGTCTGCAAACTGAATAGAGCTTGGGGGCAATCCTAGTACTGATTTATTATATTTTGTTATAATAATTATATTTATTTGTTACATTTTGTAATATTTAAAAAATAAATAATTAGCTAACAGTTTTCTAAGTTCCAATTTTCCCTCTACTTCGATGCAGATAGTATTAATTTTAAAGTACTGCATATTTGGTGACAATAATATTACCAACTTTATAAAGCTCTCAAACACTATTTTTTTTTAAACTTCTTCTATGGCAGCTAAGTCGAAACCAATCGTAGTGTTTTGGCGCATTTAATTGAAAATATTAATGTGATCACCATCATCATCATCTTCCTGCCCTTATCCCATTTTACTTGGGGTCGGCATAACACGTTTTTTTTCTTCCATTCTCCTCTATTAAACGTCACAGTATCATTTACTCCTTTTTCTTCCATATCATTCCTTAGACAATCCATCCATCTTTTCTTTGGCCTTCCTCTTCCTCTCCGTCAATGTGATCACCACTTTTTACAAAATTTATATTTTAAAAGTAATTTGAGCAATGTGCCCTACGCTTCATTATTTGGCAGCTATTTCGAAACTGTAGCTATATATTTCAAAAGGATCGCAAACTACGCCGAATGAAAGCTTGCAATATGCCTTGCACTCCATTCAATGGAAGTATTTTTTTGAACGCGGTAAAATCATTAAATGATGGACTGTCAGACGGGACGGGAGGGACTGTCAGACTCGTAATGACTAAAATCTACGGTGTCCCTTAATAGCCCTTTAAGTTCCGGGGTCACAGTTACGAGATAAGACAGTCCCACGACCCCAGCAGGCCTTGGCCCTTTAAGAGAAGCGTCAGATTGCTGACAGCTCTTTGAAGCGTGCGTAGAACACGGCGCGCCGGTTACCCAGGCATGCTCAATGAACGGACGCCAAGTCACCCAATGCTGTCCGCATGCCCGCGCCTACGGTGGCCGGATGTCTTCTCGCGACGTTCATTGCTGTGGACGTATCCCACGACTGCGGGGTCGTAAGGTCTGGGCTGTCCTGTCTCTCACGACCCTTGCCTCCTCCTTTGTTAGCATGACTACTTTGCAGAAGGAGCCGACCGCTTCCCATTCTGTCTCGCCATGCAGCATGGCTTGCCCAATGCCGGACGCGGGACGGCCGCCGCCTATGGCCTCCGTGAAGACACGGCGGTGCTCTGCCCATGCGGGGCACACCTGCAACGTATGCTCCGCCGCGTCCTCCGGGCGACCCTGCAAATTTTCACACCTAGCCGTTTCTTCCCGCTTGATCAGACACAAGAACCTCCCGAAATATCCATGTCCGGTGAGGAGCTGCGTCAGACGGAAGGTGTGAACGCTGTGGCGCCTCTCCAGCTATTCCTCAAAAAGGGCTCTTTCCCGTTTTTTGACAGCTAAGTCGAAAATAAACGCAAAAATTATGTTTTGGCACATTTTAACCAAAAATATATTAATCATTTTCTTATAGTACTAACACTCCAAAGTATTGTGAGAATGTGCTACGCCTAATGAAAGCTTACAATGGGCCCTTCCCTTCATCCCATGGCAGCTTTCGTGGCAATTCGATGCAATTAATGCAAAATTATAATAATCTTGTCAGACTCGTGTCGACCCGGTTCTATCGCTCTCAGAACCAGTTCTACAAACGTACTAAAATACCCTGGTATACCCGGGTGTATGCCCTAACCCGTGCGAATGCGAGCAAGGCTCTGTAGTTACATATATGCCCGACTGTAGCCGTTTTTCATGCATAACAAGATTTTTTTTTATAACGTCGTAGTATTTCTTTTTAGAGTTAACTCATCCTGGGTACTAAGTTCACCAGTACATAGTTTTCGTGAATTAGCAGCCTCCGTAGATCTCTCGTAGCTAGTAAAACAAATCTATCTCTGCCTCTCATAAACAGGACGAAGCTTAATAACAAATCAAACTTAGAATAGGCTGATTGAAATGAAATTCTTTGTTATACAAATGTTTTTTTATTATCAGCAAATATTTTAGTGTAAATGAGGTTATCGACAATTTCTGATACATTATATTGAATATCCTAGTCACACTTGTTAAAAAGTTTTTTGTTCAACGATTTAATTTTGGAAGGGCTTTTCTTCGCTTTGCCTTGATTATGTATATTTTGAAACTTGTTAACTTGTGGGTTAAGATTATTATGAGCAATCGAGCACTTGCCGTTACAGCTGCTCCATTTTGCTTCAATTGTGGTGCAAAATATTTACGGAAATTTACATATAAACGGGTCCATTGAGAACTGATTGGATGAATGAAGGCGACGTTGTTGCGTGATCGGTGGGGCTTGATATCAAAAAGTTAAAAAATTCAGATAGTTCCCGAGTGACTCACAAATGCACAAACAATACTTCAATGCGTTGATTTAAGTATCTAATGTTAAAATATAATGAGCACATAGAGTATAGCAGCCGATAATGCGGTAAACGAGGTCAGTCGTTTATAACACAACTAAACTAGGTCAAGGTCATTTTTACAAATCAAAATCATACGTCGCTGTGACAAACAGCCGGTGTTCAGAAATAGATACATACGTCTGAGTTCACCTCGGATTCTGAAGTTATTTGTAGAACTGCCCCAGTTGTAGATGGGTCAAGGTCGACCTTGGGAATGAGGTCATGGAAACGCATCATATTGTCTCGGCAGTATCACCTGTATGCGGGAACGTTTTGGACAGAAACGAAGACAGCTCTAGCCCCCTACAAAAATCTAACTTCTTACCTGTCGCTACCAAACTATCGACCTTGGCATACGCGTCAGGGCCGTCAAATGAAGTAATCGTGTCAACGAGATAAAAAATATGTAGTATGTACCGAAAGGACGGGAAGAGGTGGGGATCGCTCCTTGTACCGACGACTCGGTGAAACTTGGTCAAGGCTGGCAATACCCCTCCTCTCCCCTGTCGTCCCCTCCCGTCCGAGTACCGGCGGAACTGGCCGATCGCATCCGAACGCCCGCACGCACTCGATCGCGCGCCCAGATAGCGGCAGCGGCGATCGTTACACAACCTAGATAAATCACCCGCGATGATCCGTCGAACTGTGTCAAGATCTCATCAATACATAGTAGAATTTAGCACCAGTTAGAATCCGTTCAGATTTTAATATAATAGCTCCTCACACAATTTCAGCATGTCCATCTTTTTAACTTAACACGCTCTGTTTGTGTCAAATATATCATAGAAATGCGGTTATGAACCTTGTCATGATAGAAGCTATTAAGCACATACTTTTGAACATGATTTTACGCACCGAAACCGGTTTTTGCGCTACGGAGGCGTACTTGAAGCGCCTGCGCACCAAAATCCTTCCAAGATGGCGGCACTGGTAGAACTGTCGTAATAATACGACAGGTAATGCCTAAAAAATAGAAAGGCCCGGTGTACGAGGCCGCTCTGTCGAAACACTCGATTCGGGTCAAGGCAGCGCGCCGAAATAGTCGGCTGGCGCGCGAGTTTTTATTGTGATCTAACATCTGTCGCTGCCCGCGGCCGTCCAAACCCTTACGTTTTAGCGTTCCGCAACTATTATGAACGCCTATATGTGCACAATTTAATCTTGAAATTAAGTACTAATTAGCATGGTGTGACCGTCTACAATATATTAAAAACCAATAGGAATAGGTATACCTCATCTTCACCATTCCAATTTGAATGGATGCATCTATTTCAAATTAGATTAATTGTGGCAACTTGCGAAGACTACAGGTCGAAGACAAGACTAGAAGAAAACTTTTGTATAAAAAAAAAGTTTAGCCGAACACCATTATGTTCCTTCCGTAGAATTTATCCCAAATTGCAAGTATGCTTCCAATGGCAAGAATTGGCACCAGACTATATGTTTAATCGACTTTCTAATTATTCACTAACTTTTCACATAGTTAAACATGCAACAGTGTTACATTGTTTTGACAAAACTAAGGCTTGGCGAATCATCAATTCTATTAAAATACAACAAAACGCGTTTTTGTAGAGGTTTAGCTTTTAAAATAAACTAGTTGTTCCTCATCGGTGTGGTATGAAAATATGTTTATAACCCGTACTACAGGCAAAAACATAGAACTAAGCAGGATAGATAGTACAGTATCGTGAATTTCAAGGCATAGGACTTCGCTCTAAGCAAAATATTTGCTTTCTAGTTGTAACCTGCTCGCCGACAACTCACTATTTTAGCTGAGTTAAATTATAATTACTTTTGCATAAATACTACATAATCAATATAATAAAGTAAATAAAGCGATGGCTTCGTTACATAAAGTAATGTGAACACGGAACGCAGCAGTCCGTATAACAAAAATCATTATTCGTCGAGCGAGGTCCGTTGCACTGTAATTACCGGCCGTCCTCGCATCACTATACGGGGAAACTAATTAGTCTGTATGTAATTGCAACCATTTCATGTATTTTCAGGGATTCGTCCTTATGCTGCCCATAGGAAAAATGCTTTGTCACGTTAGATGGCAATGCTAATTCTTTGGCCAACAAATAGACATAGTCACGTAAAGATTGGGACCAACCATATTTTACGATATTTCCCGCACGCGGTCCCACGGCCGTAGTGTTTCAACCCCAAATTACTAAAAAGTCAGGCCTCTGCACTTTGTCTTCTTGAAAAGCTCCGCGGCATTTACAGTTGCAACACTTTAAAATAAATAAAATGGCCGCTTTAAATTTACCACTTGTGATGCGAAACATCATGTCATAAGCGTGGTTGTCGTAACTCGAACGTAATTCGTGAATTACTTTTGAGCTACGAACTTATTATGTTCGCTGATACTGACCAATTTCACATGCCCACTAAAATATCAAATGTCTCATCGATTGAATCATGGTACATTAAATCTACAACAATTTTCAGTTTCGAATTGCGATTTCTGTTGTGGGTTACAAATATGTTAAGATATTGCTTTTTGATTTTACTGGTTTATATTTTATTTTTTCTTTGGTATCTTTCCCAAGGGTACACGTACATTAAATATGCAATAATTAATTAAATTCGGCATATGTATGCACGGATTAGAAGCGTGATACGTGTTCAGGTCACATTTGGGTAGCCCATTGCGACAGGTCGACCGAACGTCTTGTGAAACGGCGCTTGCGCAGCGTACCCCACCGACGACGGTTGATTGTGTCGAAACGCACGATACAGTCGCCGGCGCACGCCTGAACCACATACCCCACTAGACTCTTGAACTACACAAATCGGATATAATACAACTTAATGATAAAATATGAAACATGGAATGTTTGTAGATGTTAGTGTCATTTTCATAGCTAGTTTCATTGTGAATTAACTGGCAACTCTACATGTTAAAAGTACGTATGCCTCGATTCATTGCGCGTGGGGATTTTTCAGAAAGGAAAACTACATTCTTCCTATAAACCAGTTAACTTGCTGAGAAAACCTAGAGATTCGAAATACTTAGTGCCAACTTATAGATCTACAACTCAATCAGACAATGCTTATAAAATCGTGCCTGTTACTAACGCTTTGCCGATTTTGCCAATGGCTCATAGCTTGTTTTAAGGTAATAATTATTTATAATCACTTGGAAAAAAAACGGATAAGCTCACTCTAGATTTTCCAAAATGTAACATAATTTTCGTTATCCGTTGTTCTACATTTTATAATTCTGTCGTTTAAACACACAATCTATGAAAATTTGTATCGTGGCTTGTAGAGTAGCTTTGAAAGAAATAAAGTATGCGCTAAATAAATAGCCTTTTAGAGTCCATCGGTTTGGTGCTGTAGCGGTGGCATTGCACAAGGCTTGCTGCAGGTCGGGCTGGCGCGGCGGTGCGAGGCTCTCGCAACACCCATTATTCGGGTCAGGCAACTATTTGTGTGAATTGTGCCATCTGACATATTACTCTTGCGATAAATATTCTTTGTTTACTTTTGTAATCATAAAGATTGAAGTTTTTGTGAATTCAATAATACATTAATGGATAATAATAATGTACAATTTTACGCATTTGTGTTAAAACTTTTGAAGGACTACATAGGTACTTATTTATACCGATTCTTGACATACTCTTCCTCCAATACCCTGGTTTTATTTACATTTTCTGTTTTCGGCGCAAATTTTCATGTTTGGGGTTCTCGGTTCGGTTAATAAAAGATAAGGTAAGTATTCGAATTGTGTGTCGATTAGACTTCAAAATTACCTCCTATAAGTGTTTTTCTGGGACCCATTAAATTTGTATTATCTTATGACGATGGATTCACTTAAAATGTGGTAGGGTTTCTTTACAAAAATTTTAGACTATTAGATGTTGCCATCATAGCATCTGGCGAAACGCGCAATGGCGAATGTCTCACGCACACAGCAGCGCATAAACGTAGCAGTACGCACTAACACAGTCAGCGCGCGCGCCGCATCGCGGCCCCGCTCGCAAGTAGGTCAGGGCGCTCTGCGGCCGCGCGCGTTTTAAATTTAGAACGATCCGCACTTCAAGCTCCGCCCCACGCGATCACCTAACTACAAGTTAATGTATAAATTACCTTCAAAACATCCACCTGTAACCGCAGCCTTGTATCACAGCCAACTACTATTACCAATTTATTTCAAAGATATGCTAATCATTTCTAATGTATGCGTAATAAATCTGATGATCTATTATATACAATTATTTTTCAAAATTAAAGCTATAGTAAGTATTCCAAATTATCGTATACCTACTAAATTAGTACAATTCAAACATAATTTCGTCTGTAAATTATTTCGAAGTAAGCCTTGACTAATTGGTGTCACAAAATAGACTTAATCGATAACTTTAATGAATTGTGTTAAGCAATAGTTTTTTTTTATCCAACAACTCTTTTGAAATTATTAAGGAAATACTTATGCAATTATTTTATCGGCATATTGTATTTTCCGGAAATGAGCCACTCTGTTTTCTGAAAAGATAGTTAAATACTCTTGTTCTAGTCCAGGATAAGTTTGTAATCGAAATTACTCTAGGACACCAGAATAGGTACCAATTGTGAAAAATATACCTACTTAAGTTTTATTATCTACTAGCGACTCGCCCCGGCTCCGCACGGGTGCAATCTCTACTATATTATGCATGTCATATACATATAAACCTTCCTCTTGAATCGCTCTCTGTATTAAGAGCGCGTATTCTGAAAGTTGGCAACGACGCAAATAGTTGTCAAATATTAACAACTTTTAATTAATTTGGAAATGTTACTGTATGGAAATAAGAAATATGGTGCACTAAAAAATTGATAAGGGAATGCAATAATTAGTATCGTAACACCAAATATTTAGCTTTAGATGTAAAAAAAGACCTTTAGCCATTAATCTTTTTTACATCTGAAACTGTCTCAACATCAAATTCAGTGATTAAGTTGCAATCCTATATCTATTATTTAGTCATATAGTAAATTTATCAAATTAATTGAAACTTGTAAATATTTGACAGCTATTTGCGACGTTGCCAACTTTCTGGTTACGCGCCCTTAAATCCACATCAAAATCCGTTGCGTAGTTTTAAAGATATAAGCATACATAGGGCCAGACAGACAGACAGAGGAAAGTGACTTGTTTTATACTATGTAGTGAAACAGATATTAAAGACAATTTCTACAGTTAACTGCTGAATTTAATGTTGTAGTCTCGAGTATATTAATGTTGGGGTAATTTTTATCGTATTTGAAATTCGGCTAAATATATTTCGTAACCGTTTAGATGGTCGCAGGTATTGTCCTTTATTGAAGGGGTTCGTCACTGTTCAGACACCCTGCAGCGTCTCAGGGTCGACCTCTACAACTAAGTGGGTGAAGGTCGGCGGTGGATTCACTGTATTTGTTACATCTATATTATGGCAAAGACGAAGCATTATTTCCAGGTCTTATTGTATTAAATTGGGTTAAATGATGTAATCCTATTTAGGAAATTAGTTGCGACCGATTGTCGGACATGAATTGCGATAGACGCACCCTGGAATATAATAGGCGATATCGAATACATAGTAAAGAAAATGATTATGCTGACCAAGTAATAGATGAAAATAAACAAAAAGCAGTTACTCACCTTCGAGTTTCATGCCAACGTCGAGGCACTTTTGGAAGCGGCAAAATGGACAGCGCTTCCGTTGTGTTTTGTCTATGTGGCAGGCTCGTTCAGCGACACACGTGTACACCTTCTTGTTTTGAACGGTCCTTTTGAAGAAACCCTTACAGGACTCGCACGTTAGGAGCCCGTAGTGGTAACCGCTAACTTTGTCTCCGCAGACGGGACAAAGTTCTTCGATTACATCCTTGGTGTCAGTTTGGTCGCACACTGTCCCGGCTGCTGGTAAATAAGAGCCTTGATCAACACCGGCGCCTGTTGGAAACAGATATGAAGCATCCAGATTGGCATATCCGAAAGATTGTTGGTCAGGAGGGCATTGGTACGCGGCACCTTGTGGCACATACTGTTGCGATGCACCCGAGGGGCCCCCACCTGAGCCAGATCCTTCAGGACCTGGACTCAGGTCAAACGGGGACATATTGAGGGACATGAGGCCTGTCTGCTGGTCCATCGTCATGCTCGGCCGCTCAGTGCGGCTGTTTATTACAAATCCCTACGGCGGCGTTCAACCGCAACAACGTTCACACAGACACCGAGTTCACTAGCGGTCTGGCCGCAACACTAGCTACCGCTCGCGGGCTGCACCTGTTCAAGCACTGTAGTAGGAATCACATAAATCCAACACATTTTGTTCAATACGAGCGGAGTATGAAGATAACAGGCCGTTAAGCGTCTGTGTCTGTCACCAAAGTAACTATTACAACTGTTCGTACAAGTGTTGACAGCGCGTGGTATGTTACGATCGCAATGAGTATTTTAATATCAAGCGGCACGCGTGCCGCTCGGTGGAGGTACCGCGATCGACTGGCGGGTAGCCGGCCGGCGACAACGGCGCGCGTGCCGGCGCCTCCCGCATGCGCGCCCCGCCGCCACCCGCAGTCCCCTGCCCGCTCGCACAATGGAAAACGATTAGGAGCCCATGTAATAAGTGAAAGTGAGTCGGTGACCCACTTTCCCGCGATCCAGGTCTATGTTAGTGCGCGTTCGCGCGGTTGCGCCACCGAGCGGGCGGAGGACGGCGCGGGGGGCGGCCCACTGACCCAGTTGCGCGCAGTGCCGCAGCAGGGCAGGGTTGCCGCGAACACCGAGCTAATGTTTACGTTCGCACTGCATTCGATTATGAGTAGTGTTCGCTGTACGCATACGTAACTGCAGCAATACACGCGTACAAGTGTAACACCGCTTATTCGACTTCAAAACCAAGCGTGATATTGAAATCGAGCTACGATTTACGATCTATCGTCAATCAAATAAGAAAAAAAAAACTTTCGACTATAAGCTAAGTTAACCAAATCTAAACCTTTAATAAATGTAACCTTTGATTTTCTATGCTATAATTAGATAATATTGACGAACGTTCTACAACCACTGCATTCACCCATTCCTATGTATCCACTCATTTTAATTTATGTACTGACCTATTATTATCCAATAATATTTTCAACACCTAAATAACGAATTTTTCATTTTTGGACTTCAACTATCCATATATCTAATATTACATTAAATCTCGTCCATTTTTATTCTATGTCCAATATTATCCAAGTCAGTCGGTTTTTTCCTGTTCCTACGTCTGCTGTCAGTAACTATGGCCCTATATCAACAAAATTTCCCAAAATTCCGTGTATTCATATATAAATAAATACATATAAATCAAACGAAACTATGCGACAAATAGAGTAAAGGGCCTTTTTTCCAGCCACATATTTTTAAGAATGTTTAAAGACTCATAAAAGCTAGGCCAGGTTTCTCTTTGAATTGCAAGAGTTTATGCCTAGAATCTGACTATCTCAAAAAAACTACATAGACTACAGAGAAATACGACCCAGGTATATTTACAGCTGAAAGTGTAAAACAGAAAGGATTGGCTTGCGCTTGCTGAAGTTGGCTAGTGGACGGGTGACCATTGATCGTAGCTACTTTACACCGTGTCTTGAAAAGCACGTTAATTAAGCCATTGGTCCTGCCTGACATTTGTAGATGTTTGACAGTGGTGACTGTTAATCAGAAGCTTGAAAGTCTGACAAGCAGTCTTGCCAAGAGGTATAATATCACCTAGTTACTAGATTGTGAAGGTTAAATAGGCATTTTGTAACAAACATAGTTGAGAAAAAAAGGCTATGCAGATGATGATCTAAAACAGAACAACGTGGTTGTATAAAAAAAAGGATTCAACATAGTATTAACGCTAGTAATAGACTGTTTAAGCTCACTGTCAAGAAGCCCAGAACAAAATTGGTACATATTCTGGACTCATCATTTGGTAGTTGGTTCCTTCAGTGTTTTCCCAGTATTCTTACTAGTAAGTCTATTCGGAAGGAAAATCCCAGTAGTACTACTACTCGGTAAAACTACTGAGAACAGCTTGTTGCTTTTAAATATGAAAGTTTTGAACGAACTGCGTTCAAAAGTTTATTATATTTAACTTTATTAAGGAAACAACGGGATATGAAGACTGATATTTTTTCAGTGATGTATTACAGCATTCGCAATATTATTTAAAAATCCATATATTATATTTACGCATCAAATTATTTTATTGCATCCATTTGTGTGTTCTATATTATAAATAAGATTTATGACACACCCGCGTCGCCAGGCAAGAATATTTTGTGAATAAGCAATTACGTATTCGAAATTTACGTAGGTAATTTTCGAGTCATAACGAGCCATTCAATATCAAAAGCGAAATAAAGATCTTGACCTGGATTTTGTTAAAATCAGTCAACAGGTCACGAACGAGTGACTGTCTGTGACAGCCTTGTATTCGCAATGTAATTTGATTCGACGTGTTCTAAAGTACTAAACACATCGCACTCGGACGAGCGTGGACTTCACTACGAACTATGATGTGCCTTACTCTTCTTAGTAAACACATCCAGTGTAACATTCCATCGGGAGTTAGTGATGAAAAAATCTAAACGAAAAATATTTTGGGGTGAAAGCCTCTTAAGGTGCTTTCACAGGGGCCGCATTACTTTCTGACGTCGTCAAACATAACAAAAGCGTACCAAAATAATCATTTTGTTTTTTTATTCGCTTTATTTTTAAGGGACTTATATCCTATAAGGCATGAAAGCCCCATCGTATCCTAAACTAAATTTAACATAATATTTTAACTATCCATACAATGAAAATAAATGGTTCATACCAAAAGGTAGGTAAAGTCACCGACATATTGCCATTTCATAGACAGACTAGAGGCTTCACTTTTCGGATTAGCGAGAATTATAAAAAATGCTCATATTAATTTTATTTATTTTGTGCAATTCTGTCAGTAGCTCCCTTCCTGCCTGGTTCTTGGCATATTCCACCAATATTTGTTGGACATCATCAGTGCCACCACCACACGCGTCACAATTAGGAGGATCATTTTCTTTCATGAAGTAACCAAATTCGTTAGTAGGATAGTGTCCCGAACGTAGTCAAAGAGCCGCTACTATCCTAGTTCTACTCATTTTGGAATCTACAAACCAAGGAATGCGAGGAGGCTGACTTTGTAAGACTTTGTACCATATGCCCTTGACTTTACTAATGTCTTGAAAGTAATGGTCCCATTTTTAATCAATACTTAATAAGAAACGAAAATTCTATGTCTTAACAAACACAAATAACATGAAACGACATATCGCGCATAATAAGCCACAATGACTCAATAGTTTCGATTTCATAATCAAGACCTGAATACCGGATGAAAACCGGCGGCAACGTAGGTATACCCGAAGTATGCCGTTTTCGCTATCGCACAGACGCCACGACCTCCAACGAAAGCAAGAGTGCTCGCAGAGTCGCACGCGCAATGCTTTCTTCATGCGCACAACTGACGTCACACTTTCTCCATTCGGTGACGCATGTTGATGTAACGCATCGTAATACTGCGGTAATAATATTGCTTTACAGTATTAGTATGTCACGACGATATATTTATTGATCCGTGTAGTTAGACGTTGTATTCATTGATTTCGTATCGATGGAAACATTTTGCGAACTTTTAAACTCCGTTAAGCATTGTTTTTTGGAACGGGTTTGGTTTCATGTTGTTTGTTTGTTTATCCCACTATTATTTTAAAAGAGCAATATTTTAATATATATATTTACCGGTTCTCGAAAACGGCTCTAACGATTTCGATGAAATTTGGAATATGGGTGTTCAAAGGGGAGCGAAAAATCAATCTAGATAGGTCCCATGTCTGGGAAAAATCGTTTTCTCCGTATTTTCTCGCATAAAGATTTAGAGGAAGAATATGGTTCAAAATTTCGTCGCGCGAATCGGCGTCAACGTAGTCCAATTTGTTTAAGCGTCGACTTCCATTATAATGACCACTGGTTCAAACCCCAGTAGACTTTTTAGATGGTTTTTAGGGTTTATTCCATTTTTTTTTGGGTTATTTTTGTTTATCCCAGTGTAAACCCGAGCGCTGACGCGCTGACTGTTATGCTGATGAAGTGATGACAGTTTATTCAAACTCCTTTGGACAGATTTTTTGGTTACTAGATTATCATTGAGTATACTACCCAAACTAGGTTAAAGTAATTGGAGTATTAAAATATTTTGATTTCGAACTTTTATAAATTGTGTATAACCACGATATGCGTTTAACCATGAGGTGAGGAATTAAAATCTTTTTAATAATTTTTAAATGCTCGACGTTCAAAAGTGCCACCTCGATGGCCTAATTGAAATAAATGATTTGACTTTATAAAAAGTATCTTCAGAAACCTTCAATGCCTACCAAGATATTGGCGTTCTTAAAAATTAGCGCGAAAATATCCTGTCTGATATTGGGTTGGAAATGTTGGAATGATGATAAAAAACATATTCAAAAAATAATATTTAAATATCGTATTTAAGTCATTGTAAGTAATTAATTTATGGTCCATTTTTATTATAAACGTCTATCGAATTCTTTAATTCCTTCATTTAATTTTGTTCTATTCTTATTGTTCAGTGTTCTTCAAAAAAAGAATGGGCTTTCAAAGCAAAACATATTTATTTATTTATCAGTGAAGTGTCATTTATTATTTTTTTCTAATTATCTATCACTATTAATTTTCTGTATATTTATTTTACCCGAGCTAAGCTCGGTCGACCAGGGGCCGTATTATGACGTCTTAAAACCAGACTTGTTCCAGTGAGTGAACGAGGTGGCGCTAGTCGTCTTGTATAGCTCTGTTTCTTTCACTCATTGGAACAAGCCTGGTTTTAAGACGACATAATACGGCCGCAGGTACTCTATACAGGGTTTGGTCGTAAGACTCGATTGCAGCCGAAACCGCTTAACGCAGAAACTTGAATTTTGGACAGTAGTTGCAGTCTACCATGTAGGTGGGCAATATGACGGGATCTTGTGAAAATCCTCCTCTAAGGGCGTGAAAACTTTTGTATGAAAAATCTTAGACCTTGGGTTTATACATTTTAAACTTGGCATTAATAAGAAAACAAGTAAATAAAAAAAAATGATCTATTATTATTTTTGAAATCTACCCTCCATTGGTAATATAGACGATGTTAAAGTTTGTATGGGAAAATCATAACGCGTCACCTAATGAATTTGAAAATCAGTATTTATATACTAGATCAGAAATAATCAAACACATCATCATTTATTATATAGGTGAGCACTAAGAAGAGATTTTGTGGAAACCCACCTATTAGAGGGTGAAAACCATAGTATGTAACATCTTATCTCTTAGGTTTATGAACTTGCAACGAATATAAGTAAAGAAAAAAGATGGGCGTTTTTCGTTTTTTAAAACTACCCTCCATTGTTAATCTAGAGGATGTTAAAAACATAACACGCTAACCGATGAATTTGAAACTCGGTATATAGAAATAAGATAAAAAATAATCAAATACATTTTTGGGTTTTTCGAATTTCAACCCCTAAATTGTTGAAAAGGGGTGAAAAGGAGGTTTTTTTTTACACAAACTGACATGTGTGATTTATGATATTTTATACAACCTGACATTTATAATTGTTTGTTTTTTATACAATCTGACATTATGATTATTATTGTTTTTTTTTTCCTTTTATATACAATCCGACATCATGATTATTTAATTACTGTTATTTGTGAATGCGAGGACTTATGCGGGTCATGTTTTTTTTTCCAGTTTATTTAAATTGATTGTCTGCACATTTGAGTAACTTATGCGGCCTACACAAATGTCCTTTCTTTGATATTATTCTTTTGGTTTGGTATTATATGACCGGGCATTTAAATTGACTGAGTTCGAAATTAGAAACACACGCAGACAAAGTCGCGGGCGAAGTGCTAGTATAAGTATAGGAACATAGATTCATTGATTATTCACGTGTTATCCAGATGATATTAACGTATCTAGAGCTATCTAGGAATCGAAATACGGGATATATTAGGTAGAGACTAGTTTCCTGGTGATAGAGACATGTTAATGAGAGCTGTGAACCTAAATATTTCTGAAACAGATAAATGTGTCGTAATTGTACTGAAGTCTAGTATATGATTCCCAGTATCGTCGTACAGTTAACACATCACATTATCAAAATGTCTATCATAGAGGTCTATATTTTGACCTCGATGAGACAATGACCAGTGTTCACAGAGAGAGGTACCATCATACGATATATCTGATCTATAAATATACTGGTTTTATAGGGTAAGCTGTGCGCACGTTTTTCACTTCAATTCTGAGCTGAATTTGTAATGGTATCGACAGGAACTCCGTCAGCAGACAGTCACGTGAATTACAAAATAAGATACAAGTTATGAAACTGGTGCTGATGATTATTGTATCAACTAGAAACGAAAAAGCATAAATGAGTTAAATAAAGACTTCAATTTGCCCTCGAATTTCCCACTTTTAAAAGCGTTCCACTAAAATCTGTGGGTAGTAAAATAAAAAATTATAATTATACCTTGTTTTGTTGTAAATGAACTCAAAAAAATAGCGTTCCCAGATCTACTTCAAGAAAGTTTCCCGGAGAAAATTCCAGACTTTTTCTGTTCTTAAAATTTAATAATGCGGTTTTTTTCAATCAGTTATTATAACTTGTTTATCATAGTATAGTATATCAAGTGATACGACTAATTCGTATTCCTACTTATAAAAATATTTTATACTTATGAGAATTAGCGATCCGTCCTGGGTTTACATGGTGTAATTTATAAATTAGTTCACTAATTCCAGAAATTACTTCCTTCAAACAAACTTTATAATATAGCTTTATTCTACTTTCCTAGTTTTTAGGATTTACAAGGATGTTACAATGCCCTTGTATTCCGAAAACAGTTTTAATTCAAGACAACCCTAGAAGAGAAAGAGAACATGCGCGGTTTTTTAAATTTCTTTTACATATCTCTTGCTCTGTAAGTACACCCTTACACCCCTGAATGCCGGGGTGTATGACTATCATTACAGCATAGGTTTTGGAATTTGAAAAAAGAACTGTCATACTCATACTGCACGAAGAATATTTTTAAAAAGTTAATGTTTTTTTTCTCGGTATCGATTAATTACTCGAATCGGAATCAAGACAATTTATTTTATAAAGATTTTATTTTAAATATGGAACTATTTGTTTCCACAAACCTCAAGTCACTCAAACTCAAGTCTTATCATCACAAACTCATATTCAAACTATAAATATACCTAAAAAGAACGTGACCATATCTCTTACAAATTGTAATAATTTTACTATTAATTTTAATTAAATACACATTTTTTTCTTCTTAATAAATGTTCATTGAAACCTGCTGTCTTGTTGTTTACTTACCTCACAATCGATATGTAAAGCAGAGTATTTATCTCGGGCGTAAGCATCAATTGCATACTCGGGTTAATTAGCGCCTTCGCTTCGCTCAGGCGCCAAAAACCTCGTATGCAATTGATGTCATACAGCCCTTGGTTAATAATCTACTATTAACTCATATATTAGGAAAAAGACAGGGTTGAAATATAAAGAAAGGCTTTAAGTAATACTCGCAGTCAATAGTATGGCTATAAATGTGATAACTACGCTTTACGTACTATTTCTATGAGGGTACGAGTATTTAAAGCGGGCGGTTGGGGGAGATTCGAGTTTGGTGGGGTTGATTGGGAGGCCACGCTAACGGGGGCAACATTTAGGTTTCCAAGCCAAGTGCATTGGGTCACTGGGTCAATGATAACGTTCGTTCCTGGAATTCGTGCGAGCTGCAGACTTCAGTAGTATGGCGTAGAAATATTTGCCCTACATACATTTTCTATTTATGTATATTAATGCGCGTGCGTTTCATTCACCTAATCCTTAGCCTGTTTCTGGTATTTTTTGGTAGTTACTTATTATTACAGTTCATTACTTAGTCCTCAGATAACACCGTTCTACAACGTTTTTGCGTACGGGTTCTAAATAGATTTTTATTTATCTTTTTACTTATCTTTTACATTTTTAAATACTTAAACAAAAAAGACAAAAATAACATTTAAAAATGTATAAAAATATCAGTCCACCAGCATCAGGAACAGTGTCGCCGGTGGTCAGGGTTCCTGAGAGAGGAACCTCCTAACAATGCGCGCCGTGTCCAGAATAACTGCCTTTTGAATCAGGCGCTTAATCCAGCTGCTCAGCGAGAGCATTCTCAGATATTGTTCGAGGCTCTTGGCAATTAAGCCATTGGCAGACACGACCATCGGCACAATGAATGCCGTATTCACGTTCCACATGTCAACAACCTCGCGAGCCAGATCAAGATACTTGAATCTACATAGTTTATTGTTATTGTTTTTATATCTAGAAATAAGAATAAGAACAAAAAAGAGTTCTACGTTTGCTTTTATGAGTAGAAAATGAAAACAAATAAAAATTTAAACTTATTATAAGAGAAACCGAACGTCCGTTTATGTTTTTATTTTATAATTCAATTTTTAACATAAAGTTATACATTTAAAAATTAACAGTTTTAGTTTTCCTGTCATGTTCAGTAGAAGTTTCTCTTATGCACTCTCAAATATAGTCTCATAATTCTTTCAGTATACTGGCCTAGGTAAAGTCTCTCAAATTTCATTATGTCTTGATGGAAGCTTTCCCTTTGTTATTCTAAATAAGCTCCCATATTATCTTTAAATTTATCCAAATGAGAAATGCATCTTTAGAGACATTCTACTTCCTATGGTCCAAAATTGGGAAATCATAATGGTTCCGAAAAACAAATTAATCTTCAGCGATCTGTGGTCGACTATTATTCTAATAACCAGCGTTAAAATGAATTACCGACAAAAAACTTAAAACATAAACGAAAAAATATCTAATATAACAAACAAATAAGAGCATGTTCATATTACATTTTCTCCTAAAAAAACTGGATCTTCGATAACAAAACTAAACTTCCTAATAGAAATACTAGGGCACGCCGCAACCGGGCACGCCGCAATCGCGGCGGTAAGACCCCTCTTTGAGGTGTGGCTGGATAGGCGTCACGGCGTCCTGACCTACCGCATGACGCAGGTCCTCACCGGACACGGAAGTTTCGGGAGGTTCCTGTGTCTGATAGGGAGGGAAGAAACGCCTGGGTGTCACCACTGCGAGGATCGTCCGGAGGACATGGTGGAGCATACGGTGCAGGACTGCCCCGCTTGGGCAGAGCACCGACGCGCCGTGTCCTCACGACCGCGATAGGCGGAGACCTCTCGCGCCCGGCATTGGTCGGGGCCATGCTGCGGGGCAAGACGGAGTGGGAAGCGGTCGCCTCCTTCTGCGAAGCAGTCATGCTCGTGAAGGAGGAGGCGGGCCGCCTGAGGGAGAGGACAGCGTCCTCCCTCCACCCCAGCCGCAGTGGTAGACGCCCACGGCGTCGGACGTCCCAGGACGATCTCCGGCCACCGTAGGCGCGGGCATGCGGGCAGCGAGTAATGGGCGACTCGCTGTCCGACCATGGACCATGCCCGGGTCGACGGCGCGTTGTGTTCCACGCGCGCCTCAAAGAGTGTCAGCATAGTGACGGGGCCTGTAGAGGGCCAAAGCCTGCTGGGGTCGCGGGACCAAGGGATTACCGTGACCCTAGTACGTAAAGGGCTAGTGAAGGACACCGTGGATTTTAGTCAGTACAAGTCTGACAGTTTCTCCCGCCCTGCCCTGGGCGGGAGGACTCATTTGATGATTTGACCACGACAACAAAAAAAAAAATATAGAAATACTAAGTTACCGATAACAGAGGTTTGCTGACAGTATGCCGCTCTGCCCTGGGTGGGAGGACTCATTTGATGATTTTACCACGCTAAAAAAATTTTGGTTAATAAATTTATTTTTTAACTCTCTGTAATGATGAAAATACCTGAAATGTTCGCCCACGCGATTTTTTTCGTATCGCGTTCGGCTGTTTTCGTGTGCGACTTCGTAAGATCTGAGCACAATGCGCTTGCAACGACCGATCCGTCGAGCTATCTTGGCAGGTAGGGAAGTAAAATTCATGATACTCGTATTGAAAGTTATTGTTACAAGTACATTTTTATAAATTTCTGTACAACCATTTAGAATAATATTTTCAGTATAATGTTACAGTTAAAATAGCACCACAGTCTATAAAATATGAAAGGTAATTTATGAATTAATAGTAGGCAAATAAAGATTAAAATTACAAAGCATAGTATTCAGTAGAACGTAATTTGTGCTGGTAGAAAAGTATTAAAGCAATAAACCAGTCATGTTTATTTTTCGAAGATTTCAGTATCTCATATTCTCATTTCGGTCGTTTCGTCATTTTTAGTCGGACAAAAGTAGTCGGAAAGTTAGTATTTTAGGCAGTAGAATTAATATTTTGAGTGAGGGCAATTCTTCTTTTTAGTCGGAGTAGCCTCGAAAAATTCGTAATCGTGTCAGTGTTCCGCTCGTCATAGTTTTTGACAAAATATTAATTCTACTGCCTTGCTAAGTGACTCCAGGAAAATATAACATTTATTTATTTTTTTGTTTGGGGGCCGACACAGATTCCAGCTTTCATTTCCGCCTTTGCAAGCTTGGAAGCAAAAAATCTCAAAGAAAATATTTTCGATTTATGATCACATTTTTTTATGTATACTCGTATATATGCTTGTATAATCAGAATATAATAAGTAAAATCATGGCGCAAAATTTTAATTTTTTGACCGGTGTTATGTGTAAAGTAAGAACCTTGTAAAAGTTTCTCAAAAACATTAGTTTTGATTTACATATGTTTCTAAATTCATTTTAACACTACAGGTCGCCTAGTGGTCGTAATTAGATCAGAATTTAGTAAAATGTTTTCGAAAAACAAATAGCTTGCAAGCCTTTTCAATATAAACATAACTGTGTCCTTCCACATAATTTTAGTAATTATGAGGGATCAAATAATCATACATACATACCGGTCAAAATCATAACCCTTCTTTTTGGCTTTGCCGTAGTCGGGTAAAAAGGAGCACAAAAGGGTATGCAACTTTCAGTTTTTTTTTATTTCGCCAGTGATTACCTTTTGGTAATTAGTAGACCGCAACCTAAGAACTTCGTAAAAAATAATAAAAAAATCTAAAACGTACCGACGCCTGCCGGGGTCGCGGGACTCAGAATTTACCGTAACCCCGGTACATAAAGGGCTATTGAAGGACACCGTGGATTTTAGTCAAGACTGACAGTCCCTCCCGCCCTGCCCTGGGTGGGAGGACTCATTTGATGATTTTACCACGCTAAAAAAAAGCATTTAATTAGGAACAAAATTGTCCTTGTCATCATTTGATTTCAATGAATATCTTAGGAGTTTATATTATAGTTTCTGAATAATACCGCAAGGGCAGAAGATAGGTATAGATGACGAAGACGTGGTGACAGTCCAGTGTTGCTATCCTTTGAAATAGCTTTGCTTTCAAGTAAAAAAGGAAAAATCTTTATTAAGTTGCCCTGTAGTCACGTATCACTAATAAATTCATAGTTTATGAGGAGTGTGAACTTTACAAGCTTCAAGTAATTTATACTACTAATATTGCATACAAAGGCAGTACTGTTAAAGCTATGTGGATACATATAAAAGTATATAATGTGCCCCAAAATAAAGATACTTGGAATAACAAATTAGGTTACCCAACTCGATAGTTGAAAAGAAACGGGCGACCTGATTTTGAGATGAGACGATTTCACTTCATTTGTGATACATTTCGTAATAATTTAAGTTTAAAATAGACCAAAAGGTTGAATGTTGATTGACAGTAATATATTTCAGCGGTTTGGGTATTAATAAAGAACGAATGAATCGTTGGAATCGCGTTACTAACTGTTCGGTATTTGCACCAATTTGGTATTTGATACTACGAGTATTAAAGTGATACGTCAGTACAAATAGGGTATTTATTTTTTACTTTTCTTCGTACATATCTGGACTAGAGATCTAACAACTTGGAATATAGTTATTGACTATATGATGTAAATTTTGATAAAAATGAAAACAATTCAATGAAATTTTCTCGTAACAAAAAAAAAAATACAAAGTTCGACATTTTCGTATATCATAAAATTAAAGTACTATAAATACTATTTACGAATAAATATAATTAAATATTCAGAATTGCCGATAGATTATACTTTTATCATAGTTAAAAATGTCGTACCCGCAAAACGCTTTTCCTGAACAAATGACAATACGGAGATAGGAGAGTTAGTCATGCGAGGGACGATATAACGCGGTCCATTCGCTTTTGGCCGTTTTGACTTAGCACCCGAATAATCACTTCTTGCCCTTTTCTGAAGTCCTTGTTTAGTTTATGTACTATGCAACTGTTTATACGAGTTATATTAATTAGATTTAAAAACAAAATAAGCCATCGCTTGAGTTAATGGAGATGTCGCTGTGAATATTTGACAGTATGTCTGTGAAATACGGTTATTTAGGTTGCAAATAATATCAAAGTAACAAAATAAATCCCATAAACATTATTTCTTCCATAAAATAAACACATAAAATAGACACAAAGGGTAAACTTCGGAAAAAACTGTCATGCGAGTGTACGCGCGCTCTATTATTGTAGAATTTTAGTTTTGGCATGAAATTACTAACAAATGCGGTCGCGCAGATCGCTGCAGGTATGCTAATAGTGATCCCTAGTTAGTAATAGAGGAATACTATGAGTGCGTGCTCTAGATACACTTAATTCACGTTAAAATTCCACGAAATGCGTGTGTGCAACGCGCGGCTAATGGGGTGTTAACCAATAATTTCCAAAACACAATCTATCTTACTACAAAAAAAATCTGTTGAACCCTTGTCTAAAAAAACTATCAACTACAAAATGTCAGTTACATTGTTTTTAGACGAGTGTTCAACAGATGTTTAACTTTTTGTGGTGAGACGACTTTATTTTAAACCCGAATACCCGATTAATTTTAATAAATCTGTTAATATAATTCGATTTTCAGTAGTCAGAGATCAATAAATAGTCAGATCATTATACAAAATCTATGGGTGTTGCAAGTTTTGACAGCCCATATAATGTTTGTCAATTGATTGGTGGGTTAAATACCTAATTGTAAATACTGTGTAATACGTTTAATATATCATTAATACCTAATCATGATTAAAACTATTCAGCTGCATATAACATTTTCCTACTCCTAAGATTTTTGGGATTATTAGATAAAACAATAAGTACTGAAAGAGAACTCAAGTCAAAGATTCGGAGAAAGAGAAAATTTAGAAGAGTTTTACATTTATTAATAAGTACCTGATTCCGATGAATGCTCTATTAAGAGCGCGTATTCTGAAATTTGGCAACGTCGCAAATCATTGTCAAATATTAATAAGTTTTAATTAATTTGGCAATGTTAATTAATGTATGGAAATACGAAATATGGTTCTGTAGTGCACTAAAAAATGATTAGGGAAAGCAATAATCATTATTGTAACACCGAATAAATAGTTTTACATGTAAAAAAAAGTGTTTGGAAACTTTCCAAATCCTTTTTTTTACATAACATCAATTTCAGTGTTTTACTTGCATTCTTGTAACAATTTTTTAATGCACTACAGAGCCATATTTTTATTTTCATACAGTAAAATTACCAAATTAATTAAACCTTGTAAATATTTGACAGCTATTTGCGACGTTGCAAACTTTCTGGTTACGCGCCCTTAAGTAATTGATATAATAAGCCCCGACCGATTGATTCCGAGGGAGGAGGCCATAACAGTTGCGGCTCTCACCTGTCTTCAACAGGAAAGAAACCGACTAATTTGTAATATTCATATTAAAAAAAATATTATTTGTTTTCAAATTATATAGAGTCGACAACCATTTCTACAGTTCAGGAATCTTTAATCTATCCTAAAATTAATTTTACGCCTACTTTAATTATATAAAGTGTAATATTATTATCAGTTCATGATTTAATTTAGGTCATCCACAATAAATATCCCATTGGGTTATTAACTAAGTTTCTACAGGAAAATAAGGCAACGTTGGCCTAATTCGATCCTCTGCGCCTTTCTACGCGCGAGCGTAGCGAGTTATCAACTTTAATGCAGCGGCATGAAATTATGATATTTTTAATTTAGTTGGCAGTTATGTTATGCTAGTTATAGCTAAATTTTGAGTATAAATTCAATGCTCTTCCATGGTAACTTTAAATAATTACAACTGGCAAGAATCTAGAAAAAAGAGAAAAATATTGCCGACGACATTACAATGTTGAGTGAGGAAAACTTTTGCTAAAAAATATTTAAAAGCGTTCGTGCCGGGTCGAATTGATAGTACCTACCCAGCACTTCGCACATAATGTATACTATGTGCGAAGTGCTCGAACTTTAAAGCAAACGATTCTATTTCTACCTACTAAATCAGTCATGCATGCATGTTCAAAACAGAGGACAAAACAATACATTTCAAAAAAAAAACCATCATTCATTGCCAAAGTTACCGTTAGATCTTTCAAAAGTTACAAAAGCATTTTATAGTTACAAGATGCCTCTATCGTAAACTAACGTAAGGACTTAGGAAACTTTCTTTTTGAAAAAACTTTTTATTACCTGCCTTTAAAACGCGTAGTAAGTACAGTTTTACGATTGAAGTTCGAATTTTAACGATAGGGATGAAGTTAATCTGGTGAAATGAAAAATAGTCTTTTGACATAATAATTCGTCATTTAAAATATTGTTGGTTTTGAACGCCATTTTCGAGGGCTATCTTTAACGAATATTTATATTTATTAATTCATAAGTCCATTTAAAAAATATTAGGCTTAGTTCCACGTTAAGAAATATCATAAAATGTTAGGCTACAAAATTTTGTGACAGAAATGAATCGCTGCAAAACCGACTTCACGCAGTCCTGTCTGCCCTACCCCTACACCCTTATTAATAAACGCGAACTAAAGTTACGCCAAAGTTATTCCTTAAAAAAATATAGTTAATCTGAAGATTACCCTGGTTGTAACTTTAATCCACGTTTATAATAAGGATGCTAGAATGTTATTTAAATCCGCGTAGGCGCGGAAGGGTGGGGTGGCAAGCTGCTTGCTTGCATGCTGCCTGCTTGCTTGAATTTTGCCTGCTTACTTGAATTATTTCTTGTATGCTTGCAAGCATGTAACACTCATTATTCAGTGTGAATATAGCGTAAAATAGTAAATGAATAACCAAGCAACGTCCACGACGCGCATCAACCAAGTAATAAACTAAAATATCATTTATGATAATGGAATATCAATGTTCATATTTTTTTCAGTGTCTACCTACGTCTAGAACGGTGCCTTATAAAAAAGTAGCAGCAAAAACTAGAAATTAAATTGTGTGTACAAACTTTCTAGTAAAAAAAGTGGTACCTAATTAAAACAATGGCAAAATGAGTGTTCGGAATCTTAATACTTTGATCAAATGTTACATCGGTTAAAAGTTTTTTTACCAAATGAAAAAAGTCGTATTGAAAATAGGTCAATTGATTGAAGTAAAAAAACTAAACGAAAACTTTTCTACTTTATCGTTAATAGTAGAAAAGTTTTAAGTGAAATTAAATTCGGTCAAACATTTTTCGATCTTATGATAGGTAACCTCGGACAAGAGCTGGATATGCAATGGAATTCATCACAAATTAGTAGAGAAATCAATCACTAAAACTCACGCGGAAGAAATTTTTCGAAAACAAGTTAATGTTAAAGCTTTTGTTGAAAAATCTTAGTGGATGATAAGATATATTTATAGCTTATCAGCCATTTTTTAAGTCAACAAGGAACTCGTATAGTTATACTTATATAGTTTCGCCATGTCTCAGTTTAACCCAGAGATATTTAGTAGTAGAAATGTGTTATTTAGCACGAATATAGAGATAAGTTATACCGAGGAAGTTGTAAAATAAAATCTCGAGAACATAATTTTCAACTGCAAGTTTGTTTTTTATTATTCAACCTAGACTACGGTACCCGTCCTTTTGTTAGTTACGACAAGCACTTCTTTGATTGAAACGGACAATCAAGTTATTATGGGAAGCTTTTTGCTTTCTTCGGTTTATTCAAAAAACGTTGTCCCATAGTAGGAATGTCTCCTGTGTCATGGGTGAGTTTACAAACATTTAAAGTTTAAACTCACATACACAACCAGACTCGGAACAACAACCTGTATATTTTACAAATTTGTTCCTATTGTAAACCGAACCCGCAACACGCAGTGCAGCAATCGATCTCGGCAACTGCGCCAACTGCTGTCACAATTTAATTTACATCCTATGTATAATTTCTAGTGTAGATTTATTTATATAGATTCTACACAAACAAAAGAAACCTTATAAACTGCATGCAAAATATAGGACAGTAGATGTTACTTATAAGGAATATTCGATGAACCCGTTAGATATGAATAATTGTTACAAGATGACGAACGGGATTTCTACGTGCGCACTTTACTATATGTAAGTCGTATGATTTCGTATGACTTGCTAATTTATAGGACAAAACGTAAACAGGTAACGATCATTTGGACTTATAAATAACTGTTTGTAATGCTGGAGACCTACTTGAAAGTCCTTTTTTGTTTTGCAATAGCACGGTAACGGGTAAATCTATTTACTTCTTTATAGGGAATAGGAAAGTAGACTCTTATTTATAATCATTGTAGCCCTGGATTAACACGGTCTAAATTTCAAGTGACAGTTGTGTTTTCCGTCAGCGTAAGTTGATTGTACTTCAATTACTTATTATTTTTATGATGTGACTTGCGGCTCACCTGATGATAAGTGGCAACCAAATGGAGCCATCGCAGGCGTGTTACTACCCAAAAAACATAGCCGTCTTTTAAGGCGGGGTTGAAGTACAGTGTAGATACGAGCGGACAACCTCGCCTCATTTTTAAGCGGTCGCGGGACCAAGGGATTACCGTGACCCTGGTACGTAAAGGGCTATTGAAGGACACCGTGGATTTTAGTCAGTACAAGTCTGACAGTGCCTCCCACCCTGCCCTGGGTGGACTCATTTGATGATTTTACCACGATACAAAAAAAAAGATGGGTCTTACGGTAGTGCTGTGAAAATAGAGCATCGATGATTTTCACGTTCTCTTGGCGGTTCCAAGTCTCGTAGACCAATTTTTTATTTAGATGTGCAACCTCAGATTAAGCCATTAATCTGAGTGTGCAGCATTGTAGTTGTTCGATAGGTAGTTTCAACTGATGTTGAAGTTGTGCGTTTCGCTACTACAAGCGAATACTGATCCTGACACCGTCTACAAACAATCAGTAACACTGTGGGTACTAGATATTATAGGATGTAGCTATGGTATCTCCCTAATGGTTTACTTTGTTTTCTTGAGTTAATATAAGTAAACTTCCGCTTGTGGTTTTAACTTTTTAATTTCCCTATACTGGTACGTGTAATTAATTATGTATTATGTCCCATATACCTCAACTTTTCATTCTCTCTATTTTGCAAGGTCAACAAGTACTGTGGTTTGTGAACGGAACAATTATTTTATTGGAAGTTTTTATACGTACTTATCATATACATACTTATACTTCTATATCTTGTAGGTTTTTCTCAGCACTTAGACTTTATACAGAACAATTCAAAATAATTTTAACACCAAAGGCACTAGCGAGTGAGTGACGTAAGTGTAAAGAAAACCTGAAATATCTCTTTTGTCAGTACTCATTATAAAGAATGTTTGTAATCGCTTAATGCGAATTAGTGGAGTTGCAGTGCATCTAGATGTCCGATGGTAGAAGGGGTGGGACAAAGTTGTGAATTTGTTAAGTTCTTGAGATCATTCAACGGAGTACAATCTATAGAAGGCCTTTTGGTTGGTATTCACCACCTAGCGGTGCATCCGGCGATGGTTGGTCTCACCAGTGCTGCTCCAGTTCCTTTTGGGAGAGCTCGCTCCATTTCTTCAGCTCGTTATTATAACCTTTTGAATAAACTTTTCGGAAAAAACAGGAGGCATTTTTTTTAAATTAAAACGCAGATCACTCGTGACGCCTGACTCATTGGGAAAATTATTCTTGTTTGAAAGGGTATTACTTCACAGATAGGCCCATGGTAATCAGGTCAAGATAAATACAGCAAATCATCGGTGATTGCTGCTATCGCATATCTTTGCATTGTTTACGCAATCACACAGTACGATATTACGCCTGTACTTACTAAAAAGGGTAAAATAAAAACTTTTTAGAAAAATGGAACATAACTTCTAAAAAAACACATAAAAGAAAGTGACTGACAGTCAGTGATTTTGTTTCTTATTTCCTTGTTTTTTTTTTTTTGCTAGACTTTCAAAAGAGAATTTATTAAGAAAAATATTATTAGTTCAGAATTTCAGATATTCAACTAAAATATACATGATATTCTTACATGCGCACTAGAATTTAGGAAATCCGTGGAAACATAATATTATGCTCGTAAACAATAAGCGAAAAACGTTCATGAAATAAAAACTACTGAGCCTGACTGAATATTTTTTATGGGACCAAATAACAAGTATTCTTCATCAAGAATCACACAAATCGGACCAGAAACCTTGGAGTAATCGGTATACATATCTTTAAAGCAAAAATTGAGAAAGGAACGGAACGGAACGGAATAGAGAAGTAGAAAAGTGCTAATGTAATTTATATGTAATTTAATATGTTCACTACCTTCAGAAGGTATCTAATTTAGACCTTATTCGCCCTTCACACTATCCAAATCCGTTCCTTAGGAGTTACGTATAGCAAAAGAAAGACTTTCATGCGAAACCGGGCCGGGTCGATATTATAGGTACTGATGTGAATGAAAACTATCAAGCAACAACGCAAAGGTGAAGGAATCCAAGACCAAGCATCGCCTAACGAACATGACGCAGCTTTCATGGAGGATAAGAAAGAGGGTGATGTTAACCCGTACGTCGAGGACTAAACCCAAGTTTTAAAATCTCGGTAGTCGACTCCGCCGTACGGTATAATATCACAGACTCATCCCAGCGATCCACGAGGAAGTTTCCACCAAACGCCTATCCGCATTATTCGTATCTACGTGTCACGGAAGAATTCATAAATCAATTAGGATAAGTGCAACGATACTTAATTCTGTATAAAAAAATAAAAAAGTTTAGTTTAATATTTACTAGTCGGTTTACTTCCTCCTATCAGGTATGTAAGTTGTACTAAGTACATTCACGACCGGCACTCCTTTATAAATAAAATAGGCTTAATTCATGTCATTATTATTGTGAATCGTAAGCGTTGAATGCAGTGCTGGAATACAATCACCCAGCGGCATGCATTAGCATAAATGCATCAGAAGCGATATGCATAACTTGGCACGACATTAAGCATAATTAGGCGGTGACCCACTTTTTTATCAAAGCTCGTCGTCGATACGCGGCGCGGGCGCATGACACACATGCGCACCGCGCGCTAGTGCGAACACTGCGCACTCGCACAACACACCTACAAAACAGCGCTCGATATAAACGACTCAGATAAACATTTATTTATTTACATTGTTTGTAATCAAACTTTAAATAGATAACGTGAGGCAAACGCATACCTAGTAGGTATTTATATTATTCATGGTGATCGGCATAAGTAAGACATATTGTTGCAAAAAAAGAAGAGATGTCTTAGGTTGCATTTATATGTATATTTTGTCTATTGCAGTTAAGACTTATCGCATCATAAGTTACGTGCAGCTCGTGCCGTACGTAGTGTCGTAAGAAATTCTATGAAAACCTCTAGGAGCTTGTAATCTAGACGCGATGTGACAAGCAATCGTCTAATGTAAACTATGCATTCTTTGTTGAATCAAACTATTGCTCGTAAAAGTCAGTCATTTCAATAAGCTAAAATCATGTAATAATATACACCATGTGTCATTTAAATCAGATAACAAAAAATGTTCATTATTATTACACTTTGGTAATCTGATTCTAAACATATACATTTATTCTGTACCTACACACTATATGATTATATGAATAGTGAGAACGCTATTTCTCACATACATGTAAATAAGCGGAGCCTTGGCCTGGTTACCACGATTTTAGCGTTATTACAAAATACTCAAGTGATGCGGCGCCGGCGCAGTGGAGTGGGGACTGCGCACACACTGACTAACTGCTACGAATCCAAACAAAAATATTTCAGTTTATAATGTATTGATATTTTTAAATAGCAAGTGAAATTTTCCTTTTGTAAGTAAATATTGACGAAATTCTCTGAGGTCCACCATACAATCCAATAAATATCCTATCGTTTGGTTGAAGGGGTGCTAAGACAGGAAACCTCCACGTGCGCCCGTGGACTGGAGTTCCCTCTCGGATACGTCCGGGGGGAAGATCAGTTTTTCGGGCCGGTGCACCCTGGGATACGGGCAAAACACTTCCTTAGGCACTGTGTGCCTGAGGGATCTCTTTGCCCGTATGCGAATAGCCTGCCAGGTGGATGCTCCAACGCGTGTCCCTCTGAATAGCAGAGGGCACAGCGGCGGAGCGGGCTTGCGGACGGCGAGTAATGGGTAAACCCGCCGTCCGACCAAGGACCAAGCCCAGGTCGGTGGCGCGTCGTGTTTCACGGGTCACCGACGGGGCCCCTTACGGGGCCAAATGCCTGCTGGGGTCGCGGATTTTTTCTTAATCCAGGTTACCGCGGCCCCGGAACGTAAAGGGCATCCGAAGAAACACGGGTGGATTTTAGTCAGTAAGAGTCTGACAGTCCCTCCCGCCCCACCCAGGGCGGGAGGACTCAGTTGATGATTTTGCCACCCTTAAAAAAAAAAAAAAAAAATATCGTTTGGTTGAAAGGAAAAAATAATTACAATACTCAATTATTTAAAAAACATCAAATAACAATATCTATATTGTTATTATTTACAATTATGTTGATTAAAATATATTTTGAGTTGTTTAAAATCTAAAGCGTTCTTATTCGTACGAACATGAACGGCTTTCTTGAAAAATAATAATAGAGTTTGATGCTGTTAGGTAACGTTAAGATTATTTTTTATATTAGACGAACTTGCCCTTAACGTCTCTTTTTGTACGAACGTTCCAGAAGAGTATTTAATGGTATTATTGTATGAGATAACCATATTTACCCAATAAAAAAAAACATAACTGACACTAGAGTCAGTCAGTAACAAAACTTTTAAAATGCTGATTGATTTCAGTCCAATGAAAACACCTACGTGTGATCCTGCATATAGTATAGTAGCCTTGCTTTCTATAATGCAATAGTAAACACATTTGAAAAAGAAATACAAAACCTCTCGAACACTTATTTAAATGCTAATGCTAAAGGACCACCTGGAAAGTATGAACTTACAGGAAAAAAAACATTTTTCCAAATCGGTTCAGGCGTCTTTGAGAAATGGAGGAACATACGACTACTACGAAGTACTTTTAGGCATTTCTCCACTAAATGGAAAATCGCTGTCCCTATAAAATTTCATGTGTTAAACCCTATTTTTTTTTTTTGAGAATAACGATTTGGTATTGGATATTCTTCGCAAGCAACAGCTTATTTAGTCATTTAATAATGAGATATTTGAATAAATGAACCGTAAGCACCTCGAAACACAGTCCCCTGTTATGTCTCTTTTCCAGAATTACAAACTCTTCTACAAATATTTATTTCTATGTTGTTGATAGCCGGATAAAAATATCTAAAAACATAAAGAAAGGAATAAACATCTATATTTCACCGTGACTTTTTAGTCGTCTTACAAAAGTGGTCCACTCAATGTATCCAACATAAAATACCTCTAGGCGCGATTTTTTTTTAATCATTAATAATATTTTTAATCATTATTAAATAGGTCCATCAGAAATATGAAACATCCTGTTAAAAATGTTTACGTATCAAACTGTAGAGTATGCCTTGCTAGCCCATGAGTCGAGCAGATCATCCCATCGCCATTTTCTATGAGACAAGGGTGTTTCTAATTACGCCTTGTTTCATAATAATAAAATAAATAAATAAATAAATATTCCACAACTATCACACAACACCACCTAGTCCCAAGCTAAGCTGAGCTTGTGTTATGGGTACTAGACTATGGGTATTAGACTGATAAACATACTTATATATTTCTAAATACATACATATTATAGATAAATTACACCCAGACACAGAACAAATGATCGTGCTCATCACACAAACATTTGTCCTGGGTGGGAATCGAACCCACGACCTCCGGCATGGCAGTCAGGATCACTAGCCACTAGACCAACAGGCCTGTCAATAATGAATAATATTTTTATTTTTCAATTATTAAAATCTCATAAATACCTATTTTTTTATTATGAACGTTTACTAGTCAATGGATAGATGAAATGGGCTGCCGTTGTAAGACGACTAAAAAGTCACGGTGTATAGACGACGATGAATAACAAAACGGGAATTTTTGATATGTTTGCCAGTACGGATCACGATATTTACGATCATACCTGGATCATACCCGGTTATGATACAACTCGTTTCTGTCGGAGCTGGGTTTTTTTTGAGCACCTTCCTTTGTGGCAAACAGTTTGAATTTTATTGACTTCCAAGAAATATTTAATCAAGGAGTTTTATTAAATACATGTACCTAAATATTAGTAACGCAGATATTATCAGAGCCTTAAGTCAAAAGTATCTACATTTAAGAATGTTAAAAAAAATATGGGTTGATATGCCTACAACAGTTTCAAATATTAACAAGTGATTTACTCCGCATGTGCACAAGGTACATCAATAAAGAACAATTAATATAAAATGTGCAAGCAGACATACATAATTATGAATGTGCAGCATATGTGGAAGTGGCACAAGGTTGTCTGTAGAAACGGTTGCGCGGGTTGTAAGGAAACAACGGATACCGATCATTTGCTTGAAAGCACCAATTTCGTTGAATTCAATATCTTCATCACGTGAACATCAACATGGTTATCTAAGTTTATCTTAGTTCTAAAAGTGTTTATGCCTCTAAAATCAAACATTTTACTATTCTCCAGAAGTAGTCGACAAAGACGACTGCTACAAGTTGTCCGTCTTCAATATTACCAACGAAAAAGTTAAGACATTATGTATGTATGTTAAATATTGTGTTCATGTGGTTGATTACGAGTTGTATGTAGGGTTGCCTAACATGGCAAGGTCATACATGAAGTGATTGGGTAAAGAACGTCAGACACAGTAGATAATCTATTTCAATGTTAATTGTATTTAATTGTAATAAACGTGTAATTTATGCAAGTAACAAAATACCCTCCATAATGTTTTTCAAATATCGAAGATTTAGGTACTTAAGTTGCAACTTAAGCTTTTTGAATTTTGTACACAAAATAACTCTTTTCCTTTTTTCTTAAATTTTCTAATCATTTGCTTAATCTTCTTATTTTTTGAAGGGAACCTTCAGGCTACTTCAGGTACATAAAGGCTGTATCTCATGAACCGTGATAGTTAGAGAGTTGATTTTTAATTTTCACAGATGATGTACTTCTGTTGCGGCTATAACAATAAATACTAAAAAACGTGATTTTTTGCTCGATATTGATAACAACAGCAGGGAGCCGCTTGAAATATTCACAGAATATTAAGTTATACATTCACTTTAAAAATAAATAATTTAATTAAAATAAAACAAACATTTAAAGATGGCTCCCAACGTTTATTCATTCTGATTATAGATAACGGTACGGAAACCTTCATGCACGAGTCCGACTCGCACTTTTTCTTTCTAAATTCCTCTCCTGACAAAAAAAAAACAACAAAAACGTGTTAGCAAGGGAAATGGGGATTCAATTTCATATACATAATAATTATAAAGATAGGTACCGTAATTTGTATCCCGCATCCGAAACATTTCACCGAATTTAACATCCGAAGGCATCAGAAACATCAATATTAGCAGAGCACTGGAGCAGTTTCAATATGGCATACATTTTAAATATCGGCTCCAACAGCTTTAACAATGGAGATTACATAGAAACTATTTCTAGGAGCAAAGATACCCGACAAATTAGGTAATTTTAATCATTATTATATTTTGTCAATAATAAATTAATAATATACTTCATAATACCCATTTCCCTTTATAACACATGAAGTAAATTTCATAGTTGATTGTTTTAAAAATATTCATAATTTTCAACATTTGGAGCAAAGTAGGACCAGATTACGGTAACAAAGGAGTTCGTTGTTACTGACGTCTCCACAGAACACATTCACTGGTACGCATGCTGCAACATGCGCGAGCGCCATGTCCCACTTATCACGATAAATTCAATTTCGCCAAAGGGCAACAAACGCAGAGGCGGTATCTACACAATATATTTCGATGAAATTAAAATTTCATATTGAATACTTGGACAGAAAAAGTAAATTGTAAGATATGAACGATTATGAATAGCAAAATGTACGAGTATCTACTATACTTTTAATTGCTGTTTTTTTTTACTTTTACCCTGAATTATTTTCAATATAATGTCAGAAATCTACATGTTTTTTTATATAAATATTTATGACACGCCTAGGTATTCGTGACCATCACACGGTTACATACCTAATTATTTAGTCGAAAATGAGCGCTAGAAAATAAATAAAATGACGTATACTGAAATCCTTTGTTCTTTGGATACTGTGGTTGCACATCGGAGTCGACTCTTGCACAATCAAGTAACCTTCGAAATGGAAAAGAAACGCACGCCCGCCCCACGTCGCGTCATCGTTCGCCATATTGAAACTACTGACTTCAGAATTTCTCGTTTTACATACTTTACAGGAAACACTTTCTGTACTTATATTGAAAATTTATAGTCTTTTTCTAAACATTAAAAAATGATATTTTAAAAGGGCTTTTAATGAAGTAATTAATTAACCCTTTTGTGAAAGTTCACACTGTCTCTGCATGGTAATTAGGTACATATTATTATTATAGGTCTGTTAAATCAGGACGTGGCACTTGAGTCGTTTGACAATGTCAATTCAGAGAAATGGTCTGGAGTTCAATCAATTGTTGCATTCATTGCTTCAATATGTCTTTGAGATGAAATGAGAATAAGGCACTTACGTATTGAAAAATCAATGCTAGCGAGTGCATTACAATTCCTCTTCGTTTATAGGTACTATTACTAAGAGCTAGTATCTGTTTCCAGGATATACCTATATAAACATTCCGATTTTATGGGCGACCAACCGGTAATTATTTTATTTTTATATCCTGTCAATGAGAATTAAAAAAATGGGACAACTTAAATAAAACTTATATATTTGCAGGTTGTTGGTACAAAAGGTTTATTACGTTACAGCTGCTGACAGTTTTTAATCACGTACCTTCCTACATACGGCTCACAAAATATTGAGTAACTAAACTCGGAATATTTTAAAGGCCTGTAGGAGGCATTTTTAGAAACGTTATCATTATGGCAAAATTTAAAGAAATTTATTAGCTTTTGGCTATTGTAGGTAATCATGCAATTCGTTCTAATCAATCTGCTAATTTATTAAAGTACTTGTAAAAGTAATTCAATTAGATATAGACTTTGAAAACTTACTTTTCGTGATTTCTTTTGCGTTTTACTATTCTACTGCTCAAAGATACTGATTTTGAATTTCCTACCTACGGCTTCAGTTCTTTTTCTTGGTAATAAAAATAGTCAATGATTCCTCCCACCCTAAGGCCGAAGGGACTGTCAGGGTCAATCCCTGACTAAAATTCATCATTTTCTTTCAATTGCCCTTTATTCCAGAATCACGGTTAACCGGTTGAACAGTTCCGCGACCCATCTACGGCTTCCTACGGGTGCAATTTGTTAATCAACTTTTACTTTCAACTTCAAGGATGATATTTTAACTGGGCGAAGATAGCTTTATCCGAAACTATGAGGAATATCGAAAAATGTTGAAAGGAATCTCGAGGCTGATTTTAAAGAAAACTAAAACTAGGTACATCATTGGATGTTTAACTAGGTACATCATACGGTAAGATTTCTCTTAGAGGAGTGGCTGCAGAGGCGCCATGGCCTTTTCACCCGCCTTACGCAGTTCCTCACAGGACACGGATGTTTCGGGAGGTTCCTGTGCCTGATTGGATAGGAAGAAACGCATGGGTGTCACCACTGCGAGTATCACCCGGAAGAAACGGTGGAGCATATCTGACTAAAAGATAATGCTTAGATGGTTCAGTCATGTTGAGAAGATGAGTGAAGTGAGTTGAGTGGTGACATCGGAAGGGGACGCCCGCCGTAGAAAGACCTACACTGACCTAATTTGTTAGAAAGGTACGTATTGGTTAGAGAGTATGTAAGAATTGTAGCAGGTGGCGCTCTGTAGTTTCTGCCTGCCCCCATGGGAAAAGGGCGACAGAATGCATCGTTATGATGTCAACTATGATGCAGCTAATTAGTAAAATTAAGATCCTTTATATGTCAGAGCGCTCTGTAAACTGGGTCATGCGTACATGCTCAGATAGCGGCCTTGTATAAGGTTATTAGTCAACTATTGCAATTTATTTATTACAACATTGCTGATATATTATATATCCAAGAGGTTGTTGAATTGAACAGGAACAACCACCTCCTATCAGTTAAACCTCTTTGAGCAACGAACAGAGTGGAAAAATGTCTGAATTTGCTTTACAAAGAAAACCCTATAATTCAAAAATTTTGCAAGTTAAGTGGGTACAATTCTCTAATTTTTTTTTGTTATTTTATCTAATTGTTTGTTTTGTTAAAATAAATAATAAAAAAATAACAGTCTGTAATTTGGCCAGTTGTGTAAAAAATACTAAAGGAAGCCAAGAACTTATGAGAGTATGACTTTTGACATTTCTCTTTCTTTAATTTTCAAAGTTGTTGTAGAACAATCAGATACCTTAATAATACTCTTCCGGGTCGAAAACTTCACGTGGCTAGAGTTCACGTGGCTAGTGTTCACGTGGCTAGAGTTCACGTGGCTAGAAAAATTGAGAATTAAACATTTCATTATATTTTCCTTCTAATTTTTACAGAAAAAGTAAATTAATATAAAATATATAAATTCAAAGGGATTTCCTTAGGAATAATGTTGTTATTGTGTACGTCGCGAACTTGATACTCAATGCTACTTTTCATCAACGCACGATTCACGTTTGCACGATGCTTTGTGATCAGGAAACCTATCAAGTTATTTAGTTTGACAATGCTTTTCTTTTAATTGTTAACGAAAAGTTGGTTTTCAAAGCGTTTTCTTCCGGTAAATGTTGTGTACGACACAAACAAGACATTGTTACACACTGTTTACATTTTCAAGGTGCTTTATAGCCTGGAACCCTGAAAAGTTACCTTATTGTTTGACACTCAATTCAAAGAAACTTATTTGACAGTGGTTTTCGGTAAATTATAAAAGAAAAGGTTTCATGTTTTCCTCTTATTTTTGCGGAAAAGCATTTTTGAAGATTTTTTGTCTACGCTAATGTCAGGTACAATATTCATCCCAACTTTGCCTGAGATACTGGTATTTTGAAATAATACTAAAACCAAGCTTTGATTGTGATTTGAGTCGAGCCCGCCACAATACGAGATCGTATCCGCGTCCGCGTCGGCCGTATTAATCATCACTATCAGGATATGTTCTGGGCAATGGTAATGCTCATATTATTCACTGTCGTTCTATATCTATGAAAAGGCACATAATGTTGTACGTAACCCTTACTGTACGTACCTACGTACTTCTAAACTGAAATTAAAACTGCTTGACTGTCTTCTGACAGTATATTATGCTGGTTAAGATAGGGACTTTTTGTAAATAGCCTACAATCGTAATTTGTTATGATTTAAGCTGCATCATGTTTTTGTCTTTGTTTCGTGGTTAAATTGCTTTTATATCATTTTTATAAGATATTTAAGAACTGAAAGATTTTGCTTCTCAAATATTTCGTAATTCCCTTTGCCTTATTTAAAATTGATTTGTAAAATAATGTTAGCTGCTGTGTCTCAGGACCTTGGATGGCAGGAGAGGGGGGCGTGCGCGCGAGGGAGGGGGGCATGGTCGCAGATGACGCGCGCCCTACTGGCATACTGACACACTTACCCAGTGACAGTGGTACTGCTTTTGGTCTGTCGAGGTCGATGCGTCCTACCTACATGTAATCTTATGTATATGTACACAGATAAACTTCGCTCATAGTAAACGTAGTCCCGATTGAAGCGAATGAAATTGCTGGAAACATCGCGCAACGGCTGCCTCAAATGTGTATGTCAGGAAAACGTTACATGACCAGAACACGTTTCTTAAGCTTGCGCTGCCTACGCATTTTTAAGTTTTGACAAAATTTTCATGTCGACGCATAATCGCACGCAATCTAAACCAAGTCTCAATTAGGCTTTACATTTTATAATTGGTATAAATTTAAATGAATAACTTTATAAAAACATTGCATATTTCCAGTAATAAAAATAACTCCAAATATTGCAAAATGTACCTGTAGTATTGCAGCCATACGCTAAATAACTAAACATACTAGGTAAGTACCTACCTACTAATAGTATATAATTGTTATTCTGTCAAATTTACGACCTTGTAAAATTGCGTTTTTGTACAAAACCTTGAGTATATAACTACATTCATATTTGTTATTAAACGTTAATTCAATTCACCAGCAAAAATACATCTCAATTTCTATTAATTGACGAAACATTTCTGTGTCAAGGTCGCGCGTATTGCACAGAGTTGAAAGGTAAAATCTACATAGTTGCTTCAACCTTGCTGAATATGTATTTAGCAATTAATTTTAAATAAATAAACCATTAGTCAATAATCTTCCCTGGAAAAGTGATGCGTTAATTAAAAGAATAGCTAGGAAATCTAAATTCATAGGTAAACTACTATTGTACTTATGAAGCCACTAATCATTTTCAGAGTATAGTGTCAGAGGATTTTCAGACTTCCATGCTCTTGACTACTTAAGTTTTTATACGGAATTTAGGACAAACAACATAGGTATGTATAATTAAAACATATTTTTGGAACGAATCCTGAAATAAGTTCAAAGGGGTATTACTCGTGCGTAAAAGCAGGGAATTTTCCATGGAATTTCCCCTTGCTGTTCCCTCTACGCCGTAGTTCTTATGAAGGGTTTCTTAATAATCCCTCGTTACTTGCAACCAAAATTGGGCCGGGAAGATAAATTATTCTATGCTCCAATATAATCTTTTCAGCCTTGTAATTGCGATGAAATATGCAGAATCCCTCAAGCATCAAGTCAGTACCGGTAACATGCATAAAACTGATTTTCATCTTACTTCACAGATGACATTTGATGGTTTTTTAATTGTCTTGGATAGAAAAAGTTAAATTTAGACAAAATGTTCAAATTCCCACACTTTTATTGAACTTAATAATAATTTCGAAATATTATTTTAAACGACGCGCCGTTTGTGTTTGCAAGCTGCAGATACTACCTGAATTTCACCTGCAGATGAACGACTCTGTTGCGTAATATCTTTATCAGGTTATTCACGACAATGACACCAAAATTAGGTAGCACGGGTAAACAATCTACTCATAATTTGTCAATCAAGAGAGTGATGATCATAAATTAAGTTCCAATGTACGTTGGAGCAGTGATCCCAAGAGGATCTTGTTAGATTCATGATCGGCCTTGACACGAAATAGCGGAAAAATACAGGAGTTACACAGCTTTCACAAATTTATTTATTAGTTAAATGTCATCATTGCGGAACAGCTACTTTTCCACGGTAACTTAAGGTTATTTATCCCTTCAAGATGAATAGAAAATAAAGCTAAAAACCTCGAAAGCTTTTCCCAAATTTTATTACAGCCAGTGCCGTAAAGGAAATTAATAAAATTGTGTCAACTGCTTCGCCCAGCAGCAAATTGTAAGCATTGTATTCGAATACCTACCGATTAAATGGGTCAACGAAATTGCCAGATCCAGAGCTATCTCGTACTGCACAGAATTATTAATAAATATAGGTCAACAATTCAGTTACAATCTTAAGTCGAGGTTCTAGATTACACGGCAGCATCTTGTCTTCCTTCTGCAATACCTCTCCCAAAAACCACTGAGAGATGGATTTGACATATTATACATACATATAAAAACTTTCATGTGAAAGCCAATATATAAGCGAATATTATTAAACTCGTGCATTTCAATAAATTTTGTTATTTAAAAATGTCTCATCATTAAGCTTCTGAGGGGCAGGGGAGTCATTCATATACAGCCTAAACCTTCGGATGTAAGGACGTGCTTCAGTTTTCTAATATGCATTAGGATCGATCTTTTTCTAGCTAACTTAATCGTCCTCGACACAGTTCCTGCAACACAGTAGTAATAGATTTTTCCTTATAAGAATGTAATAGTCCGCCTAACAAGATTTCTTAGTAAGAGCGGGTTTTCATCTCGTTTAATATTGTATTAATGTGCTGTTCGCTTGTTCGTAAGAGTTTGTGGCTAAATATTAATTCGTCGTTGCAAGGGTATTTAAGATTAAGATGCGCTTTTCTAGGCCGGTCCGTGGATGGGCAACCATACATTACATATATCGAATTTTCACCGAGCCTCAGAATCGTAAAGCTCTTGAAACTGTTGGTCTCGGGGCCCAGCCGTCATTTCTAGATCTTTGCCAGTCCTTACAGATGGCCAGTGACACGATAGTCATCACTCTTACCAAAACGTACGAATCGTATTATATTATCGATTTCTCCATGTAACAAACTGGTATTCAGCTGTATTAATTCAGACTGAAAGCCGACCCCCAATATAGTTGAAAAAGACTAAGCAGATGATGATGTGCGCTTGTCAAAAAGAAATGTGTGATATACTATGTGCTTTATTTACTTTATAGAATTACGTAATATTTTGCACATTTATGTAAATTTTAGTATGCCGAAAGACACCGTTACAAACCGAACATTAATTGGGATTTCTCTAATTGGTTTCTTACTACGTTTTTTCCAGTATATTTACTGTATCAAGATGAGAAACTACTTAAGGGTCCTAAGTATGTCAGTATTCTATTCTAACTAGAAAATAAAATATACACTTCCTGCGCATTTTAGTACCAGACGACTGTGCCAAGGATTTTCTTGTTGTTCTAAGACTACCCGTGGAACAAATAATTCAATAGTATCAATTGATCTTAACTATTTAATTTTACTATTGTTTTAAAGTTGACCTTTCTATGTAAGGCTGCATTGTTTTTGTCATTGTTTTAGAAAAAAGGAACAACCTGGCCTTGTCATTGCGAGTAGCTGAGCCGGAAAAAAGTGATTTTAATTAAATATAATTACTGAGACGATAATGATCACATAATCTGTAAAGTTTTATAATAATAAAACGACTGCAAGTAGGTAAGTTATGAGCACCTTGTAGAGATGCTTGTTCATAATGAATGAGTGTCAGGGCTAAGGCATAAACATAACCCGCGTCTAATGGTTCGACTATCGGGACACGGGCAAACTCTCTGCTAGATGCGTTATGTGCAACATAAATCTTCAATTTTTGCTAAAATTTCCCCGCCTTATCTCGTTCCACCGAGCGCTGTGTTAGAACTAAATAAAATTGTAGTACATTAAAAACTACTTAGTCATTTCAGTATTATAGCTTCTCGGCATTCGACATATAAAATGAAAGAATAGCAAATAATAAAAACAGAGAAATAACACTAGGTTGATAGCAGTCACTATTTACAGCTTTCCTGTAAGAGGACAGGACAATATTTAAGTGGGTCACGCTATGCTCCGTTAATAAATTCGTTTTTCTCCGTACCTAATGAAGGAATTAATGAACATTTAACAAATGTAGTTTATCGTCACACAATTGGCCATCGTATTTCTTCATGAAATTAATAAATCTTACGCTTTTTAAAATTAAGGACAACTGTTTTATTGTGTATTTTTGTTTTGCAGCAGGTATGTGTAAGAACGTTTACGTAGAAACTGAATTGTGTGTGCTTAAAGCGTAATTATAATAGAGGTATTTTATTATAACATCGGTATGAGCAACGTCTGGGGTCGACGTGAATATGGGCCAAGTTTATACGAAACTAGGTCAGGGGGATTTAAACAACTGGGAGTTAACGATCGTTCCTGAACGGATATTTTTGTACTCACGTTTCGAAATTGTTGAATTTCTCATGTACGATATCTTATTATATTGATGTGATTATTCTGAGCCTGTAACTTTTTTATGATAAAGCTTAACTTTTTATCTAGCTTAACTGTTCGTAATTTGTATTACATTTTTTTATGCAGTCTTAGTTAAGTTGATAAAGGTAGGCCTAGGCGTTAATACTACGTAAATATTTAATACGCTCCAGATGAACACGACGAACGGGTCATGATCATTTTGAAAAGCAGGTCAGAGGCAATCGCATTCATGCCTCCACGCGGCCACACGGTCAGGAGGGATGGGGCGGGTGGCGGCGGCTGCGGGTTTAGCCCTGCCCTTGCTCCGTCATCTATTCAGCCAAGGCTTTTAAATAGACTAAGCTAAATCTCATTGACTAGACTGCAGTTTAAAAACGGTGTCTATCGTACTCTGTCTATTTGTGTATCAGATATTTTATGCGCTGATCATGTAAGAACAACTGCTTCTAATAACGTGGTTTTCATTTTCAAAATGCATAATCCTGTCTGCAGCTTGGCCAATATTATGCAGCCTCGTTACCCTTGACGTAACCGTGAATGCATCGCTTGCACTAGCACACTACCACTGCATACGCATAATCGTGTTTCCAGCACTTAATAGTGCATTCATGTACACTGTTTATATCATTTAAACATCTATATATTGTCGCAAGTAGGTCAAGTTTATAAAAACCAGGACAGAGGATAACAGAAATGCAGTGGACAGTATAATGTAGGTCACGCGATACTATACGTACACACAAACACGTGGATATGTGTAATGTCATTCGTGTTACGTGCACACTTATTTGTATGTCTTAGTCAAATAAGTGCTAATATTTAAAATAGGTCTGGCAATGGGGGTGCCTATTCTAAAAGACAAAGCTCCCATTACGTTATGTACATACATCAATAAAATTACCTACACTTATGATTTCTCACGTGTGAACTAGGGTCAGAATTGACTTTGCCAACAGCTTAAACATCATTGTGATTTATTAGTGGCTTGGCAACTCGGTGGCAAGTATCACCACTTGTCATTTCGGTGCAGCATTAAATTGGTTACGCCAATTAGACATCAAGATGTAAACCCTTTTGTTTATAATAAATAGAGGTAGGCCTACTGACTTAGGCCGACTAGGTAGGCTCCAAAAAGGCCGATCAATAATGTCGGTGAAGTTTTGGGCTCATGTCAGTGCTATTTTACGTACAGCTGATTGGTTCGCATTGGATCACTACATAGTATAAAACAAGTCGCTTACCGCTGTCTGCCTCTATGTATACTTGGATCTTTAAAACTACGCAACGGACTTTGATACGGTTTTTTTAATAGAGTTATTCAAGAGGAAGGTTTATATGTATAAAACAGGCATAATATAGTAGATATTGCACCCGTGCGGAGCCGGGGCGGGTCGCTAGTACATCATAAAATGCACTCAATCGCATCCACAGTACGGTAACAAGTTTTTTTTTTTATAGATTTTACTATAATTTTATTTGGGTGTGTGTGGAATCATTTCCTAACGAACGATCCATCTCGACAACAGCACCACAAGCTATCTACAAGCTGCGGTGGCGACGCGGCTGGACGATCCTGCTGACGACGGTAGACCTCACCAGGGCCAAGTGCCTTGCGATATTTTATATTCAACTGCCGTGTATTTTTTCACAAAAATAGCGATTTCGCTGCTGCGTCGGGGGACACTTACAAAACTTATCATTTTAAATATTAATATTTCACAAATTCACGTTAAATGTGGTGGAATAATTCACGAAAATCCCTTGATTCAGAAACTATTTCCACAAACCCGCAATTATTCTCGGCCAAATTACAGCTTTCTACGTTAAGTCTTCGTGGCGAAACATAAGGGTTCCTTAAAATATAAACCATAATGGGAAGGTATAATTTTATAACAATCACCCCATCTGACTAACCGGGACATCTATATCTTTATCTATATATATAAAAGAACAGGGTTTTTTATTAAGACTCGACTACAGCCGTAACCGCTAAACGCAGATACTTGAATTTTGGACAGCAGTTGCAGTCTACTATGTAGGGGGGCAATAAGACGGGATTTTGCGAAAGTCCTCCTCTAAGGGGGTGAAAAGGGGTGAAAACTGTTGTATGAAAAATCTTATTCCTTGGGTTTATAAACTTGAAACTTAGTAAGAATATGAGTATAAGTAAATAAAAAGGATTGGCACTGTTATTTTTTTAAAACTACCCTCCATTGGTAAGCTGGACGATGTTAAAGTTTGTATGGGAAAATCATAACGCGCGAACCGATGAATTTGAAAGTCTGTATTTATATACTAGATTTAAAATAATTAAACACGTGTTTTTGGATTTTTAGATAATCACCCCCCAAGTTAGTGAAAAGGGGTATTCAAGTTTAAAGGGAAGTATTTTAAACCGCTATTTGTATAACTTAAATTTTGGATGGAAAATCAGTAAGTGTACACTTATATTTCGAGTTTGAAGTTAGAAACACGCGCTGACGAAGTCGCGGGCGGAGTGCTAGTGTATAATAAAACTGTAGAAAAGTCGTTTTTGTAAATAAATAAAAATTACCAGGATGTTAAAGAACAACCAACAGAACCCATTTCCAAGATTTTTAATTTTTGACTATTTGTCGGTTTGTCTGTTTATTTGTACGGGCATCACGTAAAATGTATGAAAACAATGTAGATAACTTTTATAACAACGATTAAGCGTAACTTGAAGTAACATTTAATTTTTGTTTCATCGCAATCGGTGCAGTCTATCAAAAGATATTTAAATTTAAAGTGCTCCAGAAGTAAAATTAGGGTTATGTGCACTTGGTCTCCCAACTTCACGTAACTTTTACAATATTTGCGTAAATTAAGTTTTTTGTTTCATCGTAATCAGTTCACACCTTATGAAAAATGTAAATTAATAAAATTATATTATAGTATAAGTAATTTGTTGGTTCCAAAGTATTAAAACAGCGCCATCTATCTAACTTAAACTGGACTATATCTAGAGATCAGTTGCGTGCAGTATTGAATATTCTGAATTTCCTTCAAAGACCAAGGGAAAGCCCACACCCGCTTGCCGCGCCGCCTCGCCGGGCCCCTTCGCCGCGACTACTACTATTGGACCCTTTGAGTTTTGTAGGTGTTAGGTCTCTTTATAGTTTTGTCTCTAGATTTTATCCGTTGCGGGGTTGGATCTAATAACCTTTTTTAGCTAAGCTATGTTCCACAGCTAATGTTGTTTATAAAGAAGTACTAGCTAATAAATAAAAGATGATGTGTATCAGTATCCTCCAATAGCGCATCGCACTAAAAAATACTTTGTTAAGTTCCGACATCCACGCGAACGAAGTTGCGGGCAACAGCTAGTCACTATTAATAACACATCTAAAATCTGCGGAGCGTGGTAGCATACATGGATGATGGTGGGACCCCACCATGGAATACACTTAAATGGCGGCTGTGCTTGTTCCATTTTTTAGGGTTCCGTACGTCTGAATACAAAAACGGAACCCTTATAGGATCACTCGTGTGTCTGTCCGTCCGTCGCTTACAGTCAATTATCTCCGAATCTATTAGACCGATTAAGTTGAAATTTGGTACACATATCAATTCCTGTGACCCAAACACAGAGGTGTGACGTGAGCAGATGAAATCTGTATATGGGGGGTCATTTTTGGGGGGGAAGGGGAAAATTAAAAAAAAAAATTCTGAAAACTGCATCGTGTGGCATATCAAATGAAAGGTCTTGTTGAGAAGATCTTAAATGTATTTTTTTGTAATTTTAAAATATATAGTTTCCAAGTTATTCAAGAAAATAGACGAAAATTGACCATTCCCCCCCCCCTTCTCTCCGAAACTACTGAACCTAAAATTTTGAAAAAAATACAGAAATTAGTTTTTTCCTTATAGATTATAGGAAAACCTATAAGAAGTCCATGATATTAAAATAACATGGTAAATCACTCAATATTGTGCGTACCAACTTACTTTTTTTTTTAATACGTCATAAATCGTAAACCGCAATTTATCTTTCAAAGTTACAACCAACTTTTATATAATGTTACTTGCTGCTACGGAACCCTTTAAAGGCGAGTCCGACTCGCACTTGGCCGGTTTTTTTTAAAATTAGGTCCCATGTTTGCCATAGATAGATTAATTGGTGTTATTACTCACGTAGTAAATAACCCCTGTCCGTTCACCTGAAACATTATAATCTCTTTGTTGCCTCTTCAGAGCTCAGTTGCGGGACGACAAGGCAATATCAAGATACTTAGTTGCGTCTGCGCTTCGCTAACCACACAGTAGATCATTAATTCATCGTAGTATCAATGTATTTTTTTTATTAGTTACCGCACTGATGACCATAATTACACCACAATGTCTCATGCAAAATTGCAATTTAGTGATCCCTTTGCGTTTTGCGTGTGTACTTAAATAACATGTTGTATTTCCGCTGTTTTGTCTCATTGTGGCTTTAGTTTACAAATATAATACACTTAATAAGGCAGTACGGTCCTTTCTAGTCTCAAATAATAATGGCTACCTGTATAAATTACGTACAGGTATAAAGGACATTACTAAAGAGGTGTAATGTATTACAATTTATTTGATTTAACGTTCATACAACCTATTTTAAGGTACTTTCTTTAGCCACACAGATATACGTTTAAAGTTTTCCTGTACAACTAACAAGATTTTAAGACTGCAGGGTCTAGTTTTTATAAAGCAATTCACAGCGTCATACAGACAGTCATAGTCACAGAATATTAATATGGGATTTTCCCAGTACCAACGCGGTATACGGGGGATCCAAGCATCCGAGCGAGCCATTTACTTTTTATTTGTTACAAAAATCATTTCGCTTAGGGTACGGGTACTATTTTATCATTCGTGGGATACCCATGCAATTCAAACGCATAGTAGCTTTAAGCGAGGCTCATGCATACATGACAATCAACATATAAGTCTAGCAACGACGATTTAACCATGAACATAGTAAGCCAAGCGTGTGTGAACATGTACATCGCTAACAATTTTGTAACACATAATGATGTGTAATACCACACAGTTAAAAATGAGGGAAAGAGACAGATATAAATGTTTTGAAAAGATTCGCCCAGTGGCTCGATCCGAACGAGCGAATAAGTAGGCGAAGGTCAAACGCCATTGTAGTCGACGTGAATATGGTGACGTTACACCTTGAGACAAGAGATAAGCTGTAGTTGTTGCGTGAAGCTGTTGTGCTGAGCCTCCTTGTCAGCACAACGCTGCACTCACAATATGACTACTTTAAAACCTCAAAAGAATCAGAAAGTTCAAAAAGGTTCGTCAAGGTGACAAAATATTTTAAGAGGCGTGTGGGATTTTACTTTTACAGGTTTCTTTAGGAAAATATATTTTTAAAACTTCGTGACGATTACACAACAAACCTTGAATAAGAAAATGTGTCGAAAATCCCTTGACCTAATTTTGAAATACTATACCTGAAGCCAATTTAACTTTACTTTATGGACCGTGGGAGTGGACCTACCTGCGTCTTTCAGGATACTGTTGGAGAATGAGACACATCATAACTAGTTTCATCTATCTATGTATATTAAAGAACAGGGTATAGTCATAAGACTTCCACAGCTGAAACAGCTAAACGCAGAAACTAAAATTTTGGACATTAGTTGCAGTCTACTATGCAGGTAAGCAATAAGAAGGGATTTTGCGAAAATCCTCCTCCAAGGGGGTGAAAAGGAATGAAAACTTTTGTATGAAAAATCTTATTCCTTGGGTTTATAAAGGACAATGGGCAAAAATGTTTGGAACTTGGTCCAAGAGCCTCCATTGATGACACTTGTTGGAAACGAAAGTACTTAGTACTTACTAGTAATTGTCTAATGTCTTTAGCAAAAGATTATCAAAATCCGCCCCGGCATTCAATTTACATGGCCATGTTAACATGACTACCGAACCTATCTAACTTATAAGTAGCTGTAAAAATGCCTCACGCACAGTGAAACTACTGAGGAGACGGCTGATTATGTGGGGGCACCCGCTAAAAACACGCCGTGAGCCTATTCTCGCCTTACCTAACCTAATTTGTTCGGCGATACGGCTGGTTTAAAAATGTATTGTACTTTATCCAAGAGTCACCACTTATGACACTTGTGGCAAATGAAAATAAAGACTCGTCACAGGATTTTGACAAAAGATTACCAAAATCCGTCCCGGCATTCTTTTTATATGGCCATGTTTACTTGATGGCCGAATCTAACCTAACTTTTATTTCTGTAAAAAATGCTTGACGCACATCGTATCGTCCGAGGAGACAGCTGGGTTGTGTGTGGGTTGCACCTACTAAAAAACATCGTCGGGAGGCTGCTTTCGCCTAACCTAACCTTATTTTAATTTTTTGCTTGAAAAATGTTTGGAACTTGGTCTTGGTCCAGTTGTGGGAAAAAAAGTATATACTTGTCAAATGATTTTGACAAAGGTTTATTAAGATTGTTCAAAATATTATGAGACTCTCTCCTTCCCTCTTCCTCCCAGAAGTAGTCGGCTCTTTTTACGCATTTTTTTGGCGTTCAAAAATTTTAAAAAGTACTGTAACCTCCCTTTAATACTTAGTCCGAAAGTTTTGTGATGGTAAATTACATAGTACTTCACTAAAAGGCAGTAAGTATAACCTGATTTCTCTGTGGACTTCCACTTTATAAGGCTTGATAGAAAGGGCTGAGCCTTTAAAGTGGTATAAGTCTATTTTTATTCAGTAATTTTTTTTTTTTTTCAAAATAAACTATAACCTATCGCATCATTAAAAAAATAAACGAAGTGATAAACTTGGTGGGAAAAAGAACTATAAATATAAGATTGAGAAAAAGTGCCTTTTGAGACTTTTGTTTGTGGCGAGTGAAACTATTTTTAGATTGATTCAATTATGGAACAAATATTGACCACTGTTACGTTCATGAATGTAATAGTTGCAGCATTCGTATTTACTTTTGCAGAGTTTCGGCTTAAGTTGGCGCACGGGCAAAATCGAGTTTACAATACACTAGCGATCCGCCCCGGCTCCGCACGGGTGCAATTCACTACTATATTATGCAAGTTATAGACATATAAACCTCCTTCTTGAATCACTCTATCTATTAAAAAACCTTTTCTTTCTTTTTTCAATATTAAGTAACAAATCATATTCAATAAACTACTTTTTATACGATAATGTTAACAGTCGTATAAAACATTTTTATTTGAAAATAGTGAGCATTTTCAAAAAAAAAAAACAGTAATTTAAATAAGGTGTCAGTCATAAGTGACAAATAGATTTTTGATTTGCTTCATTTATTGCAATACTTTTATTTTATAGAGAATAACGTTTGCCATGCTCAAATGTTTTATTTTATGTTACCTCTAAAAAGCATTTTATTTTTGTTTTTCTAAATTTGATTGTTTAATGATACTTGCTTTTATTTTAAAGAGAATAACGTTTGTTAAACCCTCAAATTTTGTTGAATATTTTATTTTCGCTATTTTGACTTAGAAAAAGCATTATAGTTTTGCTTTGATTATGTTTGTTCAATGATACTGGAAGTACTAGCACTACTATAGCGGAATAAATAAAGTGATTATGTGACGTAAAAGACTTATTCTATAGTGGAACAAACAGTGATTAAGTGACAAAAAAAGGCTTATTTCTAATTCAAAATATCCCTCGAATTTAAGTACTTTTTGATATTTTTTCCAAAGTTGATCTCAAATAAACATCTAAATTCGGTTGTGATTGTGTTCTGATGATTAATGTCACTTTTAAATATAAGAATAATACATTGTTTTATTAACTACACCAACCCACATTTGATGAGTTCATTTTTTAACAGATTTTGATAATTATATGTAGTGTGCACACACGTTCCCTTCATATCCTTCGGTACTGCATCCCCTAGCGGGCAAAACATTGACACCCTGTTTAACCCGGTAATGAGTTCATGCGCCATTCGTGAGCTTCTATTTTCAAACAACTCGAGTAAAAATGATGTTAACGGTTCAGCTGACTTTTGTAAAATTGCGATTTTGATTGAGAAAATGCGTCGGGATTTTTGGTGTTTACGGGGCCGTATTTGCGAGGCGGTTTCAAAGTCACACCTTTGGCAAAAATCCAGTCCATTGTCTTTACAATGGGAACCGTCTTCTTAGTAACTACGGCCGTATTTTTGCAGATTGCCATTTTTGAAGGAATGCATCCAAAAATACCGAGAATAGTTTCTATTTATTCGTAAAGTAGAATTTTAATTTAACAAGCTGTCTTAATCTCTTCACAAACAAGAATTTGCAGTCCAGCATTTTCAGAGCTTTGAAGAGCAGTTTACTTTTTAAGCTTTTTGAGTATCTTTTCCGTACCCAAATTAGATTCTTCCATACACATCATTGTTTAAATTTTAATCTGAGATAGAGATTTTCACGTGCAGTGTTGTATAAGAAGTCTTTATAATAAACAGACATTTTGACCTTGAATCAATACGTTAGTGTTGTGCGAAGGTTGTGTTGTGTTGGTACACAGATCACACGCTTTAAATATCTGTGTGTTTGTAAGAAAAGAAAGGATTCGGTAGACATTGATAGAAGTCTCTAGTGTGTATTGCTTGAATCACTGAATACTTTATTCTTTACAATTTTGTTAAGTAGTTTAATTAATCCCGTAAGTGACATTTTAAGTTTTTTAAAGAACTAGGTATTTTTAAGTCGGCGTAATCTCTGGTTATATTTGATAAGTTTTATTGTTTGCTGATCAAATAATACAGCAGATCACTTGGGTGACACACACAAATCATGTAGATTTAACATTACTGATTATTGGGGTAAGTAGATAGGTACTTCAGTTTTTGGCGGCCATCAACGTAAACAACTTACACAGTACATATGCAATACGTGTCTGACAGTCTGACCACACACTGTGCCTCTTACTATGAAATCGCCATTTCAGAAAACAAATACGATAATTAAAGTTAAATACTGTTCAACCTTCGTTTTATTTCTAAATGTTCGAGAACGAAGTCAGCATAGCAAGCAATGGATACGGTACTATGAACAGGTTCGCGAAGTAAATCATGACACTGACATCGCAGTTGCTCTCCTCGACCTAGTCTGCTGGTGAGCCATCTAAGGAGAACTATCGAGAGCAGGGCCATCGAGGTCTTAAGGGGGCATTGTTGACTGCTTATTTATTATAACATAAAGAAAAACAAATATCAATCAATATTTATCTTTGAGGCTCAGCATGTTGGGGTACGTGAATTATCAGATCACTGAAAATAAATATTATTTTGACATGTCGTATAACTTGTGGTTTAATCAATCTTAACATTAGCAACCACTACATCAAAAAGCCTTTTTGCATTTAATAGTTTATCCATGAGAGTCTGTAATTTCGTCACGGATAGATAAAAAATTGCGAATATCTATGGCGAATTAGTTTTGTAATCACCGCCTGGCAATATACCGTTACAGACTTCAAGTCTTATTATAGCGTGTCGATGCGTTAAGTTAGATGCCGCTGATGTCATCATTTATATCTCTGTAGCACGCTATGACATCAAGTAGCTGAGTAATGCACTGAAGTGTTGACGAGCAAAGGTACATACATTTATTTATTAAGTTTCAAAACTTTGAAGAAAAATGTACAATTTTTTTTTTAAATACTCGAACACTACGAGTATTGCTAGTTGCGACACTGAATCGAATTAATTACCTCGCAACCGGGCGCAGTATTAAAAAACGGTTTGCGCAAGAGTCGATCCGCACCTTGACACAGATAGCACTCAAACTGTCGTTTTGAATACACAAAAACCGGACGCTGCCTCACTATTTTAAAGTTACTTGTACACAGTCAGGCTCGCACAAATTACACAGGTCTGCAATGGTTTTCCTCTCTGAGATCTGATTAACGTTTTCTATAGTTTCTGATGTGCTGATTACGAGAAAAATAATAAAAAAATTCTATCACGTCAGGATTCTTTGATATTGAATATTTAAGATTTTAACTAAAAATGTCTGAGCGCATACATTTTAAAATCTATAAAACGTCACTTAATTACTTCAGCTTAATTTTTATTGCATTTAATTAGTTTAAGACGACATAGAAATGAATGCAAATCAGTAATTTGTTAATTACTACATAATAAGTGTAAGTAATTCGCATTAACCATTTCGAAAACGGGTCATTTTGGCTTCATTTAGTAATGAGCTCATTAATACACGATGTTTAGGTGATATTGCCTAATTGTTGTTAATGTTGTTTAAAAAGGGTATAATGAAGAAAACAAAAGGTTTTTTTGTATAAGTACCTACTCTGAATTAGAAAACTAACAGTCGAAGTGCGCATCTTGCAACCTAAACTTTAAAATGTCGTCGCGAAGTTGTTTAAACTCTTCGAATTGTTTTTTTTATATTTGCGGGAAATTCATGGTGATAAAACAACGAAACAACATTACAGACTATGTGAAAAATATTTACAAAAGTTATTTTGGACATTCTATAAGTAACCAAGACAAAACTTGGACACCTCAAAAAGTTTGTTCGACTTGTTTACTTGAACTTCGCAAGTGGTCAAAAGGACAGAAAAATAGCTTCAAAATTGTTTCGCCCATGCTATGGAGAGAGCCTAACAACCATGTTGAAGATTGCTACTTTTGTTGTTGTGACATAACTGGATACAATTCTAAAAATAAAAGTGACATAAGCTATCCAAATGTGTCATCAGTTACGCCTGCAGTTTTCGGAGATTCAGAAATGGTGCAGCCCCCGTATCCAGCTATACAAATTGAAGATTCTGCTAATGATACAAATGAACAGAATGCATCCCAATCTGATCCTGTATTTCAAGTAGATTCTAACGAGTTTCAGCTCTTTTCACAGTCAGATTTAAACGACTTGACAAGAGATTTGAATCTCCACAAAGATGCAGCTGAGCTCCTCGGATCACGATTAAAAGAAAGAAATATGCTTGCACCTGGTACTTCATTTTCATGGTACCGTCACAGAGAAAAAGATTTCCTTCCATTCTTCGCTGAAGATCATGATTTGGTGTACTGTAAAGATATTCCTGGCTTGATGAAAATGTTCGACATTGAATACAATCCTAAGGAGTGGAGATTGTTTATTGACTCCTCAAAAAGAAGTTTAAAAGCAGTCCTTCTACATAATGGGAATACATATGCCTCACTACCTGTTGCACATTCTGTCCATTTAAAGGAATGTTATGAAAATTTGGAAAAGCTTTTAGCTACTATAGCTTACGAACATCACGGCTGGATGGTGTGTGGAGACTTGAAAATCATAAGCATGCTACTCGGCCAACAAGGTGGTTATACAAAATACCCGTGCTTTCTTTGCGAATGGGATAGCCGGGATAAACAACATCATTGGACCAAAAAGGAATGGCCTCCAAGAACTGAACTAACCCCAGGAATCAAAAACGTGCTTAAACAGAGTTTGGTTCCCAGAGAAAAAGTTTTACTGCCGCCTTTACACATCAAATTGGGTATAATGAAGCAGTTTGTGAAGGCTTTAAATAAAGATGGGGAAGGTTTCAAATATCTGCATTCAGTTTTTCCATCTTTATCAGATGCCAAGTTAAAAGAAGGAATTTTTGTCGGCCCTGATATAAGAAAATTGATGTCGGAGGAAAAATTTGATCAAAAACTCAAAGATATCGAGTTACAAGCGTGGAAATCATTTAAGGAAGTGGTAAAAAACTTTTTGGGGAACAATAAAAGCTCGGACTATAAAGAAATAGTAGCCAAAATGATAACGAATTTTGGTGTAATGGGTTGTAATATGAGCGTTAAACTTCATTTTCTGAATTCGCACATTGATTACTTCCCAGAAAATCTAGGAGCCGTTAGCGAAGAACAAGGTGAAAGATTTCACCAAGATTTAAAAGAGCTTGAAGTCCGGTATCAAGGAAGATGGAATGTCAGCATGATGGCGGACTATTGTTGGTTGTTGAAGCGTGATGATCCAAACCGGAAATATAAGCGAAAATCGCACAACAGAAGCTTCCAGGAAAAAAGGACCAGGTTCCACAAATAAAATTTAAGTGTATTTTAACCCAGCAATAAGTTGTTATTACGTGTTAATAGTTTTTTAAGTTAAAAATTAAGTACTTTTTTAAATATATAATTTTTTAAGTGAAAACTTGTCTTTTTTCTCAATTTTCTATCTGTAGCTTTTTTGAAAAATCAGGAGGTGATGGAGAAAAACGAAGTACATATTCGTAATCAGCGCATCAAAATACTCCAGAATCAGCTATCAAATTCCAGAGAGGAAGTTATGACCTTCATTTTGCAGGCCTGTGTTATTACACTCATACACTTGTCATTAGCTTATGGAGAAAGTAATTTCATAACTAAATATCGGCGCAGACTAAATTGCCCAACTCAGAATTTCAAATCAAAGTTGGGGGAGTTTCATTACAAAATAGATAATTTTAAGAATGTCCTGTTATCAGTTATTTTCATCGCTGCATAGTGATAAGTAAAATGACAGCCCTAAATGCAATGTTCAAAAAATGGCTACTAATTTGAATTGAGGTTAAGACATGTGAAGTTATTGGCAAACTCCGCGAGTCAAAGAAGCTCATACAAATAAGACGCTACACGTGTCGGGTGTTGCGTAAAAAGCACTCTGTTTAAACGTGCTTATCTACGTATTGGCAGGAGTGGATAGGCAACAAGGACGATTTGGAAGAACGGACTCCAGGTGCATGATCATTTGATCTTGCATCAAGATATGACAGACGATTATCTATATATGTAAAAGCACAGGGTGTGGTTTTAAGAGTCGACTACAGCCGAAACCGCTAAACGCAGAAACTTGAATTTTGGACAGCAATTTGGGGATTTTGCGAAAGTCCTCCGCTAAGGGGGTGAAAACTGTTGTATGAATAAACTTATTCCTTGGGTTTATACATTTGAAACTTGACATGAATAAGAATAAAAAATATTGGCACTAATACTTTTTTTAAACTACCCACCATTGGTAATCAAGACGATGTTAAAGTATGTATGGGAAAATCATAACGCGTGGGTTGATGAATGTGAAAATCATTTATATACTAGATGAGAAATAATTTAATACGTAATTTTGAGTTTTTTGAAAATCATCCCCTAATTTGGGAAAAGGGGTGATTAAGATTTAAAGGAAGGATTTGACTGCTTGCTTCGATGAACAACTTGCCATAAATAATCTAAAAACAAAATAACATTTAAAATCAATCCCTAGCAAGGTGAACATCGGCAAATCAGTTTGTCTACACTAATATTACAAAGAGGCAAGAGAATAGGCTTAGAAACTACTAGAAGGCTTGAAGTGTGACCGGGCATTTTAATTCACTGAGTTCGAAATTAGAAACACGCGCAGACGAAGTCGCGGGCGGAGTGCTACTTTGTTTATAAATATATTACGATATATAACTTATCATCCGAAGTGACCAATAATGTATGTTGGTAAGGCACACCTACAATACTACATGTTTATGAGCATTTAAATTATGGCCTGTAACATGTAGCGCTATTGCCTATACAGGCGTTATCATAAGAAATCAGTATAGAAAAATGAAAATGTAATCCTGATTCTAAATTGAATTAATACTACTTTAAGAGCAAAGTTGATAATTTTTTGGGATTTTTCATAAATTACGCTGCGAGCTGATCTGTCTACCAGTACCTACTATGTGAAGCTAAATTGTCGTCAACAGTCCTGTCAGTAATGATAGGCGGATCCCAGTACATTGTGACATGTTCTTGCTCGAGAACTGGGTGGGATAGTCAAAATAATTATTTATTACTAATGATCTTCTAGCAATTCTAGAAATATTTACATTATTTTGGTTTTTCTTTGCACTTTCAGCAATCAATAAATGAATGACAATGACGAATATTCGAACTTGTATAACTTTTATGCCAAATAATTAGTAACTATTGCTCCAAATGACTAGTACTAACCATACGTTACATTTTTTTGTTGGACGCTAAATCTCCTTTTTTTTAACGTGATAAAATCATCAAATGAGTCCTCCCACCCTGGGCAGGGCAGGAGGGACTGTCAGACTTGTACTGACTAAAATCCACGGTGTCCTTCAATAGCCCTTTACGTTCCGGGGCCACGGTAGCTCGTTAGACCCGATTCCCCGGAAGGAGAACCGTCATTGTGCTGACAGCTCTTGGAGACGCGCCGTCGATCCAGACATGGTCCATGATCGCACAGCGAGTCGCCCGTTACACGCCGCCTGCATGCCCGCGCCTACGGTTGCCGGAGATCGTCTGCCGACGTAAATCGCCGTGGGCGCCTACCACTGCGGCTGGGTTGAAGGGAGGACGCTGTCCTCTCCCTCACGTGGCGCCACCACCTTCGCTAGCATAGCTGCTTCGCAGAAGAAGGCGACCGCCTCCCACTCCGTCTCGCCCCGCAGCATGGTCTCGACCAATGCCGGGCGCGAGAGGTCTCCGCCTATCTCCGTCGTGAGGACACGTCGGTACTCTGCCCGACCGGGGCAGTCCTGCACCGTATGCTCCACCGTGTCCTCTGGACGATCCCCGCAGTGGTGACACCCAATCGTTTCTTCCCTCCTTATCAGACACAGGTACCTCCCGAAACTTCCGTGTTCGGTGAGGACCTGCGTCAACCACTCCTTAAAGAGGGGTCTTACCGCCGCAATTGCGGCGTGCCCAAGCTGAATGATCTTCTTTATCTAAACGTCAAGTAACCAACAAGTCTACACACAAATAAAAAAGTGATTTCGGTTAATAAATGGATCGGTTGGTCTGTTCGTTTGTCTTGCAAATATGTTACCAATTGATTCATTGATTGGGACTAAACGGGGCATCGCGCTTATGTGACGCTAGTCTGCTTGCTCATATTTCGCCACATCAATCACTGACAATACCGCAGTCTTGTTGAGCAATTTGAGAGATACCAGCACTGGACTGCGATAGATTGAGTTACTTCCGTTACGTTTCGTAGGGTAGTTAGTGGAGCCGATTACAATACTTCGCTGTCCGTCTGGCTGTAGCTAATGAACCGTGATAGTTAGACAGTTGGAATTTTCAGAGATGATGTAGGTATTTTTGTTGCCACTATAACATAAAATACTAAAAACCAGAATGAAATAAATATTCAAGGGGGCTCCCATACAATAAACGTGTTTCTTTTTCGATAATGATAACGGCAACGTTTTAAAAATAAAACATCAAATTAATACTAAATCAAATATTTAAACCTTATAGAAACGTGACTTTTTGGCGTTTTTACCCGACTACGGCAAAGCCAAAAGGAGGGTTATGATTTTGACCGGTATGTATGTTTGTTTGTATGTATGTATGTATGTATGTATGTATGTATGTTTGTTTGTTCCCTCATAACTTCTAAACTACTTATCATTACATGACAAATGAGGTCTCGTTAGAAGCGTCTCAGTTGTCCGCTGGTTATAGGGTATGTGACGTGTCACCAAATCCAATATGGCGCCCTCTAGGGGATGAGAAGTCGTTAACGAAAAAAAATATATTTTCGCACAGTATCGACATGGGTATCAAATTAAAGGGCTTGATGAGCACATTTGAAATATATATACATTATATAGCTTTTACTAGCTAATTTTCTGTTTCTAACAGTGTCAACATGGGTATCAAAAGAAAAATCTTAAATTCACAACTCCGAAACTATACATAAATTACTTACTTCAAATAATAACCCCAAAATAGTGTAAATAAAAAAAAGTTAAAAAATAAGTTAAAAATGACTAAAACCCGACTACGAAAAAATCGCGCACTGAAAAGTATAAAACAAGAACAAGCCGTGGTCGTATGCCACTTGCGGTTGTTTCACACAATCTTTATTGGCTAGGTGGCATACGACCACGGCTTGTTCTTGTTTTATACTTTTCAGTGCGCGATTTTTTCGTAGTCGGGTTTTAGTCATTTTTAACTTATTTTTTAACTTTTTATAGATAATGGTATGTTGTTTATTGAGTCATCTTCTAAGCATTCTAGCTAGCCATATTTGTGGACTTAATAGTTACTTAGATTAAAGCTAAACATAGCAGCTACGCAGAATCTAGCACGATACCATAAATTCAGGGCACTAGGGGGCTGGGTTCGATTCGAAGAGTAAGTATGTCGGGGACTAGACTGAAGGATAAACAATTAATATAAGGATGAAATATACGAAAAGTTATTTGCATTCTTTTATTTCAAAGTATGCATTACGTTCCAAATTCCCGAAACATGACAATAATAACGTTCTTATGATAATAGATAGCGCCACGAGTATTTCCAATCATGATTTAATTATATTATTACAGGCAGAGTACAAACGGTACTGATTGTCAAATTCTAAATTAACACGAGAGAAGACACGGGCAAAGGCTATTTCTTTTTTTCAAGTTTCAAGTTTATATTTCAAGTCCAATCTGTAGTTCTGTAAAGCGTTCTGCTTACAACCTAAAATAATAGTTATTTTAGGTTGTAAGCAGAAATGCTTTACATACATTGCAATTAAAATAAACATGCATGAAGAACCTTCAATGGTTCCTACCCGTTCGCTCTAATATTTTGTTACTGAGCTTACCGCAGAAACAGCTTTATTTAGCAACCTATACAGCACAAGCTTAATCTGAGAAAATATGAAATGGGGTGGGTTTACCAGACAATCTGCAAAATAATTGTCAATGAAACATGTCAAAAAATCTTAGTAGAAAAAGCATCAACCGGCCAATAATATTGTTAAATGCGACAAATAATAAAATTCTTCTAGTGAAAGCAAAAAAAATTGAGCGTAGGGTCTTTCAAGATTCAATTGATAATGACCGACTTCCCGCACTTAATGTCGTTAGACGTAGCTGGCGTATGAGGATGGTCCATTTCACGCCAACTAACCGGATTACCGACACTTAGCCACGAAGTAAATCAATATACTGAAAGAAGAATGCTAGTCTTTTCATATGGGTACGCGTTGTTATAGCAGTTTGCGAAACTCCATTTTTTTTGCTAGTTACACAAGCTGGTCGCGGGACTTTTCCATTACCGTGACCCCGGTACGTAAAGGGCTAGTGAAGGACACCGTGGATTTTAGTCAGTACAAGTCTGACAGTCCCTCGCGCCCTGCCCTGGGTGGGAGGACTCATTTGATGATTTTACCACGATAAAAAAAAGTAAGTTACACAAACTGTCTGTGTACTACAGTCACACTGTCGGAAACGTATTTAAGAAGCAAATGGTTAGGAACTTCAAAATTCTGTATCGTATTAAATCTTAAGTTTTGACTGGGTTAGGAAGAGGGTATATTATTTTTAAATGTGGTGACTGAAATGTAGAGGTTAGGTTAAGGCATGGTAAGGTAAATTAACAAGTCAATAGTGATCTACAGGATTCGATTTAGGTCGGGTTGTTTAAGTTTTACATTGATTTTATTTTAATCGTCTGAGAAAATTTCCGTAGCGGAATTCGGTAAGTAGGTTGTATTACTACACAGATGCTACACAGTATGCATCTTTTTACAAAGATTATTAATTGATGAATAAACCAAGTAGTTATCTCCTAAGTTGCACCACGACAACGTGCCTGCGCTGTTTGCAATCACGTTCCTTTGGTGCATTCAGCCGAGAGCAACCCAGATATCTCCGAAAATGTGTTAATATCGCAAAACTGTTATTATATTACATTTATTTATCTTGCAATGTAATAAGTTCTCAACTGAGTTTCCATCTGTTTTAAGTATACATGGAATGTATTTTATGTCCATACATACCTATTCTTTTAGTGATGGGTACTTGCTACCGTTGATTTTATGCAATTGTCAGAGACACATACATTATTCAAAACGTAAAATATAATATAAATTGAGTTTTCAAGAGATAGAGAGAGATACAATCATAAAATCCATCATGAAAAAAAAACCGATGATTCCCGATGTCCAGCCCCAATTTGACAATCACTGGGGGACAGCAAGATTTTATCTTCCTTTTGTCCACCCCGGGGTGGACAGAGGGAAAGTTTTATATAAAAAGTTTCGCTGTCCACCAGTGGTGGCCAAATTGGGGGTGAACATCAGAAATCATCGAAGAAAATTAGGCATTAAATTCAATGTTTTTCAATTTATTCAAGAGGTATTGGTAATGTCTTAAATATTTCCGGATTTAACTTGCAGCACGTCCTTCCTATCTTCATAAATGTTTCAAAAACCCAACGAGCCAGCGCGGTTGCTGGTTGATCGATTACATTTGATTGACAAAACCCCGCGTACTGCTGTTCCACTATAATTATTAGTTTTATTTTTCTATTTTATACCAAGTCGTAGTCTATTAGTAATGGGCAACTCGCTGTCCGACCATGGACCATGCCCGGGTCGACGGCGCGTTGTGTTCCACGCGCGCCTCAAAGAGTGTGAGCAGAGTGACGGGGCCCCCCTCTAGATGGCCAAATCGGAACCGGAACGTAAAGGGCTATTGAAGGACACCGTGGATTTTAGTCAGTACGAGTCTGAAAGTCCCTCCCGCTCTGCCCTGGGTGGGAGGACTCATTTGATGATTTTACCACGATAAAAAAAAAGTTGTAGTCTAAACTGCAAAAAATTGTTTACAAGATGACTAAGCCGAAGAAGGTTGTGTGCCACCTGTGGTTGTTTCAGACAATCTTTATTAGCTAGGAGTCATACGACCACGGCTATTACCCGGTCAAATGAATATTGTTCTTGTTTTATTCTTTTCAGTGCACGACTTTGCGTAGTTGGGTTTTAGTTATTTTTTTATTCATCTTGCTCATAGTTATTTTAGATGCGAAACATTGGAACTAAAAGTTGTCTCAAAACCTTTACTCATAGGTACAGTACATACACAATTCACACATATTATCACAATTCTCTTTGTTACGCCATATTTTCTATGAAACCATCCCCGCGCCCTCGTCTAGAGATTTTCCCTATTATCTACCTACCCATGATTAAATATCTCACAAAGTACCTAAATCAACAAAAACAAGGTTTTCTGTTGTTAAATACGATTAAAAAAAACAGACTGGGCGTACACGAGTCTGTGATTACGAAATATCAAGGACATGGGCTCTCAATGGAAGCCTTATTAACTGTTTCGTAAGGTAAGTACCCACCACCTAGCATCAAGCATTGGGGAGACTTCCTGATTGCGATACTCAATTTCCAATCATATCAATCAGTGGGGTATTTTAGTATTCAATTTGATACTTCTTCGCAACATGCTACTATGAAACCCTGTTAATACCGACCAATTTATTTCTATTCAGCGTAAGTAGTCTGTGTAGGTGTACTGAGATTTTTCTAGAATTTCTATTTTTCAATCACATAGGAATTACGAGTAGGTTAGTAAATAGAGCCTCAGATTGGAAAATTATGATAACGCAACTATGAAAAGAATTCCCTTTTTTCAGGAGAAGTCATTTCATATTAAATTAAACTCAGATATTATGTAAAAAACCAGAGTTCGAAGTAATAATTATCTTGATAACAACTTCATGAATGACATCTCAGTTGTATTCGAACGCGATTTTGTAGCTTCTGTTAGAATCCGCGCGCGCTCGGGGTTAACTTAAAAATAAAACGGTCACGGTATTTAATCAAGACAGAATTTTAAGAAAATTTAATGTGGACCCGTATGATAGTTAAGAAAATACCGATTGGTTTAGAAAAAAAATACTGATACTGCTAGCTTACATCATCCCACTGCTGGGCAAAGGCCTCTCCCCATGACTTCCAGTTTTCACGATCCAGGGATTTTATGAATACCGATTGGTTTAGAAAAAAAACAAATAAATGAACCAACTTGGAAAATTATCGAATAGTTTTCAAAGAAAATAAATCTAAACGAATGTCATAAAGAGGTAAAATTTGCTTATATTTAACCCTTTAAAGCTCAAAAAAATTTTTGCATTTATTTATTATTATTTTTTCATTTATTGTTTATTTAGATCTTACAAGTGCTCAAAAAAATTAAAAAATAAATCTGGTATACATATATATCCAAATATAGTATGTTGTAAATGTGCTACATTGCGAAACACAAGAACATGTACAGGTTGAAATCAGTGTTGTATATTTACAACAGTGCCCACGTTACAGAATAAAATGTAGATATAAATGAAAAACAAAATATATTAAAAAACATATTTATTCTACATTATGAAAGTTAACAATCGTTTTACAGAGAGCTATAACTACTTTGGCTCCTAATCCGAGACTGTCTTCATAATCAGAAAAAGAAATAAATCTGAAAGTATCGTCGCCTCCGTATGGAAGAAAATCATACACTAAGCCAGAAACTCCAGCCCTTACAAATAATTTAAAGCCCCATTTCTTGGGCTTTTTTGGCAAGTACTGTCGTCTATTTCCTGCTCTAGTACCTTTGTAAGGAACCATAATTTCATTTATGCTGGATCTTCCTTCATCTTCTAGTCGTAAACAATTAGTCCTTACTTTTTCTAATATCGGCAGAACCTTAAAATAACGATCTTGATTCAGATCCGAATTATCCACGAAATGCAAATATTTTCTCATTAGCTCGTACTTTTTTAGACTCATCACATCAGCGACAGGAGGGTATCTGAAATCATTACTCCAGTAGTCTCGATATGACGGCATTCTTACAATACCCATCATAATTGTGATAGCTAGAAAATCACGCATATCATCTCTGGTAACGTTTATAGATTTACCTTCTTTGCTTTGCACAGAATATAAATTGGTGTGCTCCGTAATATAATCTATTATATCTCCAGAAAAAAAAAAGAAAATAGTCTAACGGAGATTCTGTTGCGGTACTACTAGTGCTAAGATCAGGCATATCAAACTCTGCTGGATATTTGAATTTCCCACTCTGTCACTTGAAACTAAGAAGAGGTCTCTTGTACTTTTTTATTCTTTTAGCCACAACTCTTGGTTCATAGTTAGCACTCCTTTTTGAGCGAACTCTTTGGCTTAATGGAGTATTCAGTGGTGATAAAATTGACGAAACTGAATTTAATTTTGGGAGCGGATTGGGTGGTGTGTCCGAAGGAAAAATACTACGTTTTACTGGAGTCAGTGCAACCGTGTCTTCATCAGATAATGTCGAAAAGGTTTCTTCTTGCACTGGACTATCAAGAATAAGATCCAAGTTTTCTAAAGACGAACGAAGGGACCTTGGTTCTGAGCTGAAGTCAGAAGGTACATCGTCTTGAAATTCGGTGATGTTTTGAATAATAACTTCGTCTTCAGACGAAGAGCTATCGGTAGACGAGGCCGCTTCTGGTGGAACCAAAGCTAAAATTTGTCTTGCTCTCTGCCATTTTAAGCCTTCCCTGGTAGTAAAAAAAAACAAACATGCAGCAATCACCAACACCAAACATAAGTTCACACAAGTTTTAGTAAAAAACGACAAAACGACCATATTAGTAATAGCGATATTCATTCATTATTTTATTAATCTAGCTTACTCGTACATTAGCAAACTTTCAGAACAGTCAATAAAAAAACATAATACCGTCAACTCCCATAAATGTAAAAAAAAAACACAAAACCCATGCAAAGAAAATAATAATTATCAGTGTTCGTAAAAGCGCGACGTGGCACCCGTGCAACGTACGAAATTAAAAGTACTTAAGCTAAAGCTTCGTAGTGTTGCAAATGTGCAACGTCGGTAAATACGTGCTTATATTTCATAGTAGAATATGAATTTAACATTGGCGTTATATGACACAATTGTAATCACTCATAAACAATAATATTTCAAGTAACAGTTATCAATAAATGCATAAAAACTATTTATATTTATTAAAATTCACCGGTCATCCACGAGCGCAGTGTCGACGCGACGCCATTTTGTTCACAACTACGCAATGATGCGCGTGAGTTGGTACAATATTTTTTTCATAGAAGGCAGCAGTATATCCATTATTAAAACTTATATAAATAAGAAAAAACAATGATGGTTCTTGCAATATATTTTTTTGTTTGGATAGTTGCATCGGTGCAACGTTGCGAATTAAAGGGTTAAGAGTAATCTCCTGAACGAATGACCCAATCCTATAAGGTTTTTTCTGTTAGGAAGCTACAATATTCGCCAAAGCTGTATAAATAATTTCTTTTATATAATGCTTATTAGCAGAGTATCACAATTTTTGTAGTCGAGATACTTGGAAAAAGTGTGTTAGGTGGTTAGGGACCAAACGTCACGCGAAGTCGTGGCAAGAAGCTAATATAGTGATACTGCTAGCTCACTAATCACTTATTCACGGGTAATTTAGACTTTAAGGCGAGGTTGCAGTACAGTGTGAGAATGTACGGACGCACGACTTCATCCCCGTCAAAATTAGAACGAAATAACCCGAATTTTTTTCGCTTCTTGTATATCAACAAAAAAGAAATTATAAAATATGTTTTTACCATTTACTTTAAACTAAAAAGCTCTATCTATTGATACAACTTGTATATATCCATGACGAAATTTTTTAACTGTACGCGTTTAAATTTGGGATTTAGTGCCATGTACGGCATTTTTTAAATCGAGACGATTATTCCAAATCGTGTTTCAATCTTTACCATTAACTTGAGAATATGTTAAATTTTTACCCGATTTCGGCAAAGCCAAAAGGAGGGTTATGATTTTGACCGGTATGTGTGTATGTTTGTTTGTTCCCTCATAACTTCTAAACTACTAATCATTACATGACAAATGAGGTGTCTTTAAAAGCGCCTCAGTTGTCCGCTGGTTATAGGGTTGGTGACGTGTCACCAAATCCAATATGGCGCCCTCTAAAGGATTTAAAGTCGTAACCGAAAAAGAAGTAAACTATCGGCATGGGTATCAAATTAAAAAGATTGATGAGCACATTTGAAATATATATATACACATTATATAGCTTTTACTAGTTAGTTTGCCTGTTTCTAATAGTTTTAACATGGGTATCAAATGAAAAGGCTTAATGAGTACATTTGAAATTCACTCACTACTTTGCTTTTATTATTATATCAAATAATTAATAATATAGCCCCAAAATAGTGTAAATGAAAAATAAGTTAAAAATAACTAAAACCCGATTACGAAAAAATCGCGTACTGAAAAGTATAAAACAAGAACAATATTTATTTAACCGATATTTTTTCCAATTAAGTATAAACTTTAAGTAAAAGCCGTGGTCGACCGGGGCCTATTTTATTTATCTATTTTAAACTACGGACTTACGGAAAATATTTTAGACTTGGGATTTTTGATTGAGAACACTTGCCGACTAGAAATAACTATGAAGTAGAGCAGGAACAAAGTTTGAAAACAAAACTTTTATCGGGAGTTTTAACAGTCAAAGTTTTGAAGGATCTTGTTTTGAAACTTTAATGTGTAATCAATATTAATTATTGTTGATGAGATGCAGACGATGCAGTCGTCATAACATCTCTGCACAAAGTATGATATAATTAAAAGAAAGAGAAGAAAATTTATATAATTGTACCCTTCTAGGCGCTGAGAAATATTTAACTATACTTTGGGAACAATAATTATATGTGAGATATTTTGTATGTACGTGGCTCGAGTAAGTAGACTTAACAAAGGATGTATTCAGGTGAAGAATCGCGATTTTAATTGAGATAAATGAAATAAAACACCGTTGCTTGATTATTACAACATATGAGACGTTTCGCTTTCTAAAAAAGGGCTTAAATGCAAATCGATGCGAGGAAAATCTCAATGTCAAAGGCGAAACTACACATTAATATGATACGCTGATGATTCATTTTTATGTACATTAATGCTCTTATCTATTGGAGCAGTATTAAATATGACTTTAATACAACAATTGTTATATCTTGAAGATGACCGACTTTACCTACTCCTTCCTATAACATTCCTATTACAATAATTTCACTGTAGTATCAAACATGCAGTTGGTGCTTCCATGTCAGGTAATGACCATGTCATTGAAATGGCAATGTTTTGGGCCAAAAGGTGTGTCATATCTGTGGCATGAGATTTAGACAGAACTAAAATTTTTAAAATGATTACCTATCAGACACGCTTAAATCGCAATTGAACCAAAACCTCTAATTCAAATTATGATATCGGCGTGCATTTATCAGTGTAAAAATTAAAAAATACAGCTTAAATATTCACATTGCAACAACAATAACTTCTGTGAATAATTACTTTTTATAGCTTGCCTTGAACTACTTGGAAATTGAATTATACCTGAAAATATGAACACATTGCAGTTTAAAATGAGTTCATTTGAATTTCTCAGTGAGCAAAACATTTTTAGATTGAAAATAAAAAGAATTAGCACAGACTTGAAGTAATACTGAATTTATAGTCTGTATCTAAGGTGTTTTGATAGCATGTTTTCAGTAAATTAGGAATTTCAGCATGAAAAGTATGTCGCAGTTGTCGGCGCCAACTGATGTATGCCAGGTCACGAGGGCTGGGCGTCATCCGTATTATTTTTACTGGCCCATCAGAATGTAGCCCGCTTTAAGCGTTTATTAATTCGCGTTTACGTACTATGTGGTTATTTTAAAACTCGTAATAAGTATATGTAGCTATTACAAAAACTATGTACGAGTAGGTTAACAATTTTCCCCGACATTGCAACGCATGACCTAAATTACTCGTCATTATGATTGCATAGGTAGTACGTGCAATAATTACTATCTGAAATGTGTAATTAATTGGAAATTGTTTAAATCTGTAGTTTGTGTTGTAGCATAAAACATGATAAATGTAGTTAAATTCATATGATTGTGTATTGTGGTGTATTTTCGTGTGTATTGCGTGTTCGAGTGTGCATGTGTGTGTGCGCGGTTGTGTACTGACTGCTGGATGTACGTTTGTGGACGATACAAGCGATTGCTACTCTGACGCGTAACTGGGTCACTAGGTCACAGACGAGGTCTACTGATAGTAAAGAGCTGTTGTTTCCCAAACTACTTACAGTTTTATACAGTCATAAGAAATAAATATCGACTGAATGGTAAATGATCAACAGAAGTAAACACTGACCATACCTACTGCTCTCAATACTATATTAACTGTGTTCGTTTTTATTAGTCCCTGCTTTTTTAAATCCCATTAGCTGATTTTGAATAAAGGGAGCTTTAAATCTAGTCACTACAATAGACTGAATACCTACAAAGTTTTTTTAACTGATAGAAACGTGATCAAAGTACTTGTCATACCTCTAGGTTAATGTAATTTATTGACAGTATTTGAAAATGAGATAAATAAATTAATTAAACAGTGGAGTAGTGAGTTCGAGCGCTGTGTACATTGAAGTGTGCGTGCTGTAAGTTATTTGTTCTATTTTAATGTTAGTCGAACGCACCAACCTTGCTCCACATTCAAGATTACAATTAAATAAAAAATAGCTAAGCGCGAGCCGCGTTTCTTGTAATAAAACTATTTTGATGCTGTTTTGAAATCAATTTTAAAACATTTAAAAATACTTTATGCAATTAATAATTGCAATTCTTAATTGCATAAAGTATTAAAATCAATTGCTGATTTGATATTGTAGTAATTAAAATATTTAGATATCTTCACGCTATACATTTTTATTTTGACTTGGAATACGTCATTAAGACTATGGTACCAAGTATCATGTTGTCACCTAAATATTTCAGTGACGATTCTCGTGGATGTAGTTTCAGGATAAAGTCGAACAATTAAACTAAACTCGTTTTTAGCTAGAAGCTTCGCACTATAAGTACCAACAGCGTCTAATTACTTACCTACCTAACTTCTGGTATGGTAATAGCGGATACTATGACGCATTATTTAGTAATCACAATCAACATACAATTTAAGAAATAACTAACAAAAATATTGTCATCCAAAGTGGCTAGTTCCTATTGACCCAAAGGATTTAGCCGTTTACCGCCTTATTACAATAAGGGGTTTAACTAAAAACCCAGGTTTAATCTTGTAAAACTACGGTTTAAACAAAGATTATTACAAATCGTGGTTTTGCGATAAACCATGGTCTAAGAGTAGTAGCTGTCAAAGGTATGTCAAAGTTTCTCATAGCAAATTTTTCATTGTGTTGTAGTTTTTGTGTTATTTTCACCCAAAATGGATTGAAACAAGGTAGATTTAATTGTTATTACTCATTGTGGATTAAATTGTATAGACAATCGTTCAAATGGCGGTACTAAAGTCGACGTTTTATCTTAGTTTTGTAATACGGACAAATTTAAACCATGGCTCTGCAGATAAGCCTGGACTTGATAGACCAGGTTTAAACCAAGGTTTATTTAGTTTTTGTAATAAGGCCGTTAGAGTTTAATATTTAGCTGAACAAATAAGCAGTTTGCATCACTGGAGACCGCCAGGTGCAAACACTTATGCTGTCTCCGTTTATGTTGAGAAATCAATAGGAAATAAATGTCTCCTTGTTTTAGCCCTTGAAATTGAGGTATTCCTGTTTGAAAAAAGACCAACAAGGTGGTAATGCCGACTTTCTTATCAGGTAACCGTGACCCTAGAACGTTAAGGGCTATTGAAGGATCACCGTGAATTCCCGTCCCACCCTGATTTGGAGGAATCATTTGATGATTTTATCACGATAAAAAAACGTGTTAATGCCAGACTGTGACAAAAAGGTGATATAGTTACGACCTTTCAGTGTAAAATCCAATGAAGTTGGATTCAATATTTATTTTGTCAAATCTAACATTTTGATTGATTCCAGTTTAAAGAACAAAATACTGACATATTATAATAGTGATACTACGTCCACGAGCAACGCCTTGAAATAAACGCTTAATATTAGGCAACGTGATAGCCTCTGCTTGTGCAACGTACATTGTTTTGCGTTCTTTTACAATACACGTCCAAGGACAACCAAAATTGACTGTTTCAACTACTACTAAATGAATTGAGTTTTTAAGCGTTGACAGATTATTGTTATCTACTTCTAACGCCGAAAACAAACGAATAATAAGTGAAATCGAAAATGGAGGGAAAACGTTAAAAAATCTGTTCCAGCTTTGCTTGCCTGGAATAGGTACTTCTGAACAATCATATAAAATAAAACAACAGAAAAGTGTAAGTCAATGCTAAAAACCGGATATGCTTTCAACATTATGTATAGTTTTACATTATGTGGGCATTTATGCGTGGGTTTTTTATATGTGGTTATAGAAACCGATTTATCAGTAATGATTACTCATTCGTTATGTTTTAACGACTTGTGCCATTTTATTTAACGCATGTTGTAAAGATACGTTTAAAAGAGTAAGCAGACGTTGACCAATCTACTTATCTGCTGATAGTATCATACTGATAATTCATAGATTCCTATAAGATAACTTATAGCCAATAAGCCTACGGTAAAAAAGTAAAACAAAATGTTATGCCAGGCCTAAACAAACTAGAAAAAAGGTCAGACGGGACCGTTTAGGTTAGGATTTTAGCAGTGATTACTATTAGTATGTTGCCTGATCAAACCGATTTTACTATTCGAGACTTAGATAAACAGCGGATTGAGACAAAGGCGTCATCAAAACAACAGATGCATGCCTTTAAATGTAAGTCGATCGACACGTTCGCACTTCAAGCAACATTTGGGGCAAGTCACAGTCACGTATGCTGCCTTTCGACACACATTTATTCTCAAAATTAACAACTGTCACTGTTTTGTCATCCGATGGAAATTTTAGACACGTATTAAGGTAACCATAACACGTGTGTGCTCCTAGAATTGCAATTTTACGTCAAAGACCAACCAACTACCCCTTGTTATATTTCGGAAAACTCCTACAAGTTCTTATTTTAATTTTCCACTAGGTGTGTTGTGTATATTATACTGCATAAGATCTCTGGTAATATTGCAATAACTTCCACCAAACTACAACAGAGCCTCGTTCTTTTCTGATACATTAAATGCCTATGCATTAACAACAATGCTTCATTATTACCAACATGCATGCCAATCGAAAAAAGAAAATTTAATGAATGAGTTTTGGTACGGAGAACTCCAGGGGACTCACCGTACCAACATTCAGCTATTTTATGTACCTTCTCCTTCCAGAGAGAAAAAAAAAACCATAAAGTGGTCCTCGGCGAGAAAAAAAACAGAGTTAGGTGCTTTGGTTGGTTGGGGGTCTCACGAATTATCGTGACCCCAGTACGTAAAGGGCTATTGAAGGACACCGTGGATTTTAGTCAGTACGAGTCTGATAGTCCCTCCCGCTCTGCCCTGGGTGGGAGGACTCATGTGATGAATTTACCACGTACAAAGAAAAAGAAAGTGCCTTGATTCATACTTTATGCTAGTCCTATTTTTATTTAATTCATCTAATAAGTTTTCTGACGTCAAACGCTGCTACCACAGGCAGCGTTCGGCGTCTGTGATATATGAACACTATGGTGGTCGAGTTACAACACCCAAAGGTGTTTGCCGCACCGTTGGCAAGCTTAGAGATAAGCTTCAAATATCGTGTGTCTTGGCAGCGAAAAAAGGTATGGTATCAATACTTCCTCAACCAAATAAGTAGAACTTAAATGGTTTTGCTCCTGATTTTGCCTTAATTTCTCTCTAATAAACGAGAGTAGATACATGATTTAGCCACTTGTCACAATTTCCTTCTCAACAAAACAAAGCGGATAAGCCATCATGCAACAGTTATATGCACGTGTCTATTTGAGTGAGGGGGACATTTGCACATGCCTCATGCCTAAATACGAGTAACCCGTGGTCTAGATTCACACCTATCTCAGAACCAATTTCTCTGTAACCAGATCATTCAGGTTTAGTGCGCGTGTATGTTATTTAGTGGCTGATGTCCTATTTGCTCCAGCGATTGTGATAGTTTTGAAAGGATTATTTTTTGCTTGTATTGGTTGTCCGCAACTCGTCTGTTAAACTGTATTACATGCTAAACCCGAGTGTCGTGCTATTGAACATAGCATTGCTTTAACAGTATATAATGTTTCCAATCCTCATTTTTGTGAGAGGCAGTGGGTTGTAATATAGGGACCCCGTGTGGATTAGTAGATTTCACATGTCTCCGAATTATTGGCTCTGAAGCATGCTGGATTCTTCACGATATTGTCCTTCATTATCATGAGAGCAGTGGTGATAAAAAATGCACTAAATAGTGATCTAAAACTTGTAAGAGAGGGTCGTTATCGCTGAGTCACCACTGCCTGATCAATAAACATAGCTCTATCTAATAGATTAAGTTTGATTGAACTTTTGATCCAGATTCTTAAAATGTATTCCTTCGTAACTACTTTATGTAAGTTATATTTATGGAATCTTACGTAAAACCTATAAAAGTTCAAGTATTGAAATTGATTGCGGGAACTCCCATTCAGTACCATATTTCTTACTAGACAGCTCAAAATAACAACTTTTTTAGTTTAAGAATCTCTAACTTATTTCACTAGTTTTTTTTTAATTAGCCTGCACTGTCCCACTGCTGAGAAAAGGCCTCCCCCAATTCCTTCCAGGAACTCCTTATCACTAGTTTACTTAATTTTAAATTAGTTCTCACATAATAGGATAAAACAAACAAAAATTGGTGTACCTCATTAATTTTTTTCCCCGAATGCCGAAACCTACGAGTATTCTTAAAAAAAAAGCGATATCTGAGTCGTCATTCATTACATAATATCTCGCTTTACTGAAAGCGCATCCATATCCTTTTGCAAGAATGAATCATGCAGTATAACAGTAACGCATAAAGGAATATGTGGGATGTGTGCTGATTACGAAGTGCGTGATTTACTTACATTCCTCGTTAGTACAGGTGACACGTGTTTTCCAAATGTCTTCATATTTTTACATATTACTTTGAATTTCCACAGAAACAATAAACTTTTGTACTGATTTTTAAAGCGTTAGTTCTAAAAGCTTAGATATTAAATTGATTAAAACTGAAATGTACTACTAGGTACAGTCAAAAAGAGTTGCATCAAATGAGTCCTCCAACCCAGGGCAGGGCGGGAGGGACTGTCAGACTTGTACTGACTAAAATCCACGGTGTCCTTCACTAGCCCTTTACGTACCGGGGTTACGGTAATGGGAAAGTCCCGCGACCCCGGCAGGCTATGGCTTTCTACAGGCCCCGTCATTATGCTGACACTCTTTGAGGCGCGCGTGGAACACAACGCGCCGTCGACCCGGGCATGGTCCATGGTCGGACAGCGAGTCGCCCATTATTCGCCGCCCGCATGCCCGCGCCTGTGCGCCCAGTGGCCGGAGATCGTCTTGCGACGAGTCAAAAATAGTTGGGTCAAGAATTGAGTTCTATGAGCAGTCCTTATTTTCTTTAATGTTAAATATTATAGTAAAAATATAATATTAACCAGTCAGCTATTGGCTGGAAGTAAATACCATTCAGAATCAATACACGTGAGTATTTTTAATGCATTCATTATTATAGCGTGCTTACCAACAGACGGTATGGTAGTCGTAAACCTCACCCTTCGGGGAAACGAACATGTACCTTTAGAAGCCTTGACTGACCAAAACACAAGATCGCAACTTAATCTAGGTGTAATGAAGTTGAAGTAACCTGCCGGGACTGATCTTTTGATAACTATCGACTACTATACTCAACAATAGCGGAGGAACATAACTCCTGCAGTTTTTTTTTCACGGACTGCAACATACTGCAATATTATACACCCACTAATCGCGGTGTAGGGTCGAAATCCAGTTAAACAACGAAATATTTATGCAATAGAAGACAATGTCATCAAAATGTTAAATATCCCGTGTTAAATCTAAATAATAGTAACCAAGTCAGTCTAAATTGCCTATTATGATAAATACTTGTTGGGTGTAGTTGGGTTATTTTGAAAATGTTGAGTCTCTTCACAACTGAAGGTTTTATTAGTATATCTACTTAGTCTGGTATTTCATTAAGTATACCTCCCAAATTTTTACGTTTAATAAGTTTTCCGCCATTTTGTTCGAAATATACTCTTAATGCAACCTTCTGTAACTCAGACATTGGTCACGACTTATTTTGAACTTGAATAGTTATTACTTTGTTCGAACTGTGGTAGCTTTCTTTTTTTTGGGGTCCGGGGTCCTACAAACACTCAGCAGTCCGTCCGTCTGTCACCAGGCTCTATCACTTAACTTTAATAGACAGTTGAAATTTTCACAGATGATGTATTTCTGATGCTGCTGTAACAACAGAAACCTACTAAAAATCAGAATAAAACAAACAGTTAAAGTGGCTCCCATACAACAAACGTCATTTTTTGCCGTTATTATAGATAATGGTACGGAACCCTTTGTGTGCGAGTCCGACTCGCATTTGGCCGGATATTTTATTAAACTTCTTCGTCGGTTTCATGACTCCGGTCGGAGTCTAGAAATCGTGAGTGAGTAAATATATATGTAGATAGTGCAAGTCAGTTCAACATAACCATAGGAAACTCACTTCGCTTGTCAGATTCCAAACAGAACTTTAGTCGTCCTACTTCCCAAAATATCCCATACATTGGCAACGTCGCGTCTTTAAGACAAGCAATCTGCAGAATATTAAAACGTGTATCAACCAAGTCCGATGGTTAGCTCCTATGAGTATGCAGCAGTAATTGGTAAGTAAGTGTATCACGTCAAGACGGTTATTTCATATGGTGTAACAGAGTGCCATGCTCGAGCTACTGCAGCCCGCTGTCGAGTAATCGTGTCCTACTGACACCAAATGAAATCAAAATGCGACGCCGCGTTACTCATTGAATACAAAAACACACGGCCGTTTGACAGTGTACTTATGTACAATTAGGTACTGTGATGTAGTTTATTATACAATCAAACTATTCTCGAAACACGTTCTATTAGCCACTATTATTCAGTAAGTCTTTAAACACTATTTCACACAGCCAACTCTATCGCAGGATAGCGCGAAAAAACCAATGCGGCGTTGCCACACCGTGCAGCCGAGCGTACGAGCAGGTAGACTCCACAATGCATATACATAAGTAGCTATCTAATCTACGTGCGTATTATTATACAACACTTGTCTTCTTTGAATAGCTAATGATATTCACTACGTACAGGTATTTATCTCATAGACCTCATGTCCCCATTATTAATCTTAGTGGACTCCAATTTGAATTATAATTAAGACACTGAAAACAGCACTACATTTAAAATAATAAGTAAATTCAATTATTGAAGCATTTTTAAGGATGTTTTAGTTAAGATGTCACTATATTATCCAAATCTGAGTTATCAACATGCTCCATTACTTCTTCGAGTCATCAATGACATTCACTAAATAATGGAGCATCTACAAGTGTACCTAATTACAACATAGAGCATGGTGCACTTACCGCTAGTGGGGTTCACATAAGCAAGTTTTATATCCATTTCAATAGTTTGAGTTGGTTTGAGTTCATCAGAATTAATTTCATATTCGATGGGGACATCAGTCACGATCTCACTCTTCGTCTGGCTCGTGGAGGCGGCTAGACTTTGCGCTACACTCATTTTTGGAGCGTCTTCGTGCATTATCCACAAATTATTTGGCAGGGCGACAGACTAATGCCGCCCAGGCAACTTTAAGTATTTCACCTACGCCGTGTAAGGATATGATTTATCTCAAAAATCACGAGAAATAGCGATATAACGATTTAAAAACAAAATGTAGGTCTCTAGGCCACTTCACTTACACTTTGATATTCCGACCGACATAACTCAGGTTCAATGGAGCTACCGTACTCATGACTGACATTGAACTAAGTCGGTAAAGGGCAGTGAGAAAATAACCCAATTAGAAAATAAAACTGTGTCATGACCCATTTTGCAAATAAATGATCCCAAATTAATTGTTTATCCCTAAAATATATTGTCTTAATTTTAGCAATGTTAAAATGTAGTGTGGATAAATGAAAAACCGTAAAAAGTTCTTTTTGCGCATATATTTCAAATAACTCCTGCAAACTTAAAAAATCATGTAATTGATGCAAAATGACTACGTTTGCTTATGAACACGCCGTGTTGTGTAATAAATGACCGTTTCTATTGCACAATCCTTTCACAAGGGCTCCGAATGTAGGTCAATCTTTATGAGCATGATTGCAATGTTATATCTTTATAAACAAATGTCTTATTTAACATAGTGATTTAATTATTTTTAAAAATATTAATAATTTTCATTGTCTTTTTCATGAAAATGTATATAATATTGCATTGTAATATTAAAAGTAAAACTAAATATAATGCCTTTTCCGGTGCTCTACAACGCCATCTGCATTGTATTTTAGTTTATTTTAAGATTTTGTAGTAGTTTTGGTAGATATCAATAGATGTCGTCGCTTTCTTGAGCACTGACTCATCGAATCCACAATAACCGCTACCTTAAATGTGTGCATTTCATTGGTTTCACGTAGTATTAAATTTATTAATCTTGTATACCACAACCCATAGGTTAAGGTGTTCATGATGACACGACGACGCTTCGCTAACACACCGACATACCTACAACAATCACGCACAGTCGAGTCCCTCTCAGTGTCAAACTTAATTAACAGTTTGATAAGCAGGACTCTTTAGGATCGTAAGCCTTGCCATGTTTGTTGGAATTATGATGTACTTATAACCGTACATTCATTTTGAATTTCACAATTAATTGAGGAGCTATTCTGCTTGTAATAATAAAGTTCAATCATGATTAGAAAGAAACGTGGCGCCATCTATTATCATAAGAACGTTATTTTTTTTGGAATGTAAGCTGAAATGTACATACCTGGTCAGTTTTTGTAAAACTGACGTTTATTTAGGTAGTTAAAAAATCAGGATGTTCGGTTCAGTAGTCTGGGTTTTAAAAGGAAGCAAACTAACTTTTGCATTTTATAGTATTGGTTAGGAACTTCTACGTAATCTGTGCTTCTACTCTTGAGTATCAGGTTTTATTTTTTCTTGTAACAATACCTACGTAACTCGTATAAAATCAAATACAGGAGCCCTGTTAATCTGAAGAAAATATTTACCCAGTACACAAAAGTAATTTTAAATTGAATTTAAGTGACGACTCAAGTAAAACGCCTAACCGGTGGCGTAAACAACATCTTTCCAGATTAAATATAAACTCTGCCTTGTGCGGGGCTAACCAATTCATAGGCAGTCCAATTTTCTTCCTAGTCGGCTCTGGGAACAGATCGACGGGACATTCTATAGAAAATGTAAATAAAAAGTCATAATAAATACCAACAATATTTATTAGGTACTCATTTTTTTTTCGCAAATCCTTTGTTCTTCACATAATATTGCTCTAATTTTGACATATTTTGAGCATGGATCGAAATATTATCATTTAGAAAACACTTACACATTCTAACATTATTGCAGTTGAAATAGCAATTCATAAACTTACACATAGGTATATAAAATAATTTGTTTACCAATAAAAACCATGATATAGGGTAAAAAGTAAAGCATACATGAACCAAAAAAAAATAAAAAAATAAGATAATTATATAATTTGGTGAATGATACTGTACATACATATCTGTTACAAGTTTAGTTGTAAAAACAACTAAAAATCCTTATACAGAAAGGGATAAATACTCGTATATGGTTAATTTAGTTGGATTGCATGGCCTGAGTGATGATTTCCCTGGAGATGATGAGTCTCTGGATCTGCGAAGTGCCTTCATAGATTTGGTAGATCTTGGCGTCTCTCATGAGCTTCTCGACAGGATAGTCGGTGTTGAAGCCGTTACCTCCGAAGATTTGCACGGCGTCGGCCGCAGCCTTGTTAGCGATCTCAGAAGCGTGGCACTTAGCTACCGAGGCGAGAACTGTATTCCTGATACCTGTAGCAGAAAAAACATATGAGTAATCTCCAATAAAATGTTTAGCAAAATTCGCACTCAATAACGTAATATATTCTTTCAAAACTTTTAGATCATACTGAACAAAGGAGCGAGGGCCGTAATATGTTATGTACCACATGAAAAATCCAAATACATAATTCATTATCACCATATTTGCATATTTCGGCTGTGGCGACAAGCCTCGTATTTCAATATGACATATATACTTTAACCTACTTCGTACTGTCCTTTTTATGTTGATATATTTCGTCGAGCTTACAAATAGTTTATTATTGATCAAATATCGAGACAAGGCACAGAATAAGAATAGCTGCAAGTCTACATTCAATATTGCTTTTATACTTATTTTTATAAGTTTATAGGCCTCGTTGCATGATTCATTTCTCAAAGTGAATTGACAGTTAAACAATGTAAGTACCTACAGTAATACAAATATTAATTTACGAAGCAGGGATGTTTATCCCCAAAAGTGATATTTTGAACAACGTTGGCCCCACAGGCACAGTTACTCCGCTAGTAAAACCCTTAATTAATTACTACATTCAAAAACATTGCAGTTGTCACAAATCGGAAAGTTGTGAATCCATGTGTGGAGCTCATGAATTTGAATTTCAAACTACTATACTGCAAATTGTGAGTAAAATAACTTGAAGAGTTTTGCTCTAGTATAACTGAGCCAAATCCTAACTAATATTATAAATGCGAAAGTAACTCTGTCTGTCTGTCTGTCTGTCTTTTCTTCACGCCTAAACTACTGAACCGATTTGTGTGAAATTTGGTACAGACATAGTTTGGAACTTGAGAAAGGACATAGGATAGTTTTTAACCGACTTTAAAAAAAGGAGGACTGTATTTTTTTTTAATGTTTGTTACCGCATTACGACCGACTGGGTGAACCGATTTTCATGATTCTTTTTTTGTTTGAAAGCTGGTGCTTCCCGTGTCCCTTTGTAACCAAGATCAGGATCTGATGATTGGATCTTGGAGAAATCGAGGGCAACCCTCAAATTTTATAGGCTCACGCATCGTTTTTCGTAAATCTTATGAAGTAATTTAAGTACTTGCGTATGGCAATCATCATCTTATGTAGCTGAGCTGATGATGGAAGGTACAACTCCTTAACAGTAGTTTGTTACCGCATAACGACCGACTGGGTGAACCGATTTTCATAATTCTTTTTTTGTTTGAAAGCTGGTGCTTTCTGTGGGGTTCCATTGTCACCAAATCAAGATCTGATGATTGGATCTTGGAGAAATCGAGGGCAACCCTCAAATTTTATAGGCCCACGCATCGTTTTTCGTAAATCTTATGAAGTAATTTAAGTACTTGCGTATGGCAATCATCATCTTATGTAGCTGAGCTGATGATGGAAGGTACAACTCCTTAACAGTAGTTTGTTACCGCATAACGACCGACTGGGTGAACCGATTTTCATAATTCTTTTTTTGTTTTTTTTTTGTGCTAGGTATCGTTCAACTTAGGGAATACTGCAAGTTTCTTCAAAATCGGTTCAGTAGTTTTTGAAAGGCAAAAAAAAAACAATGAAATAAAAAAGACAAATAAGTACTTGCGTATGGCAATCATCATCTTATGTAGCTGAGCTGATGATGGAAGGTACAACTCCTTAACAGTAGTTTGTTACCGCATAACGACCGACTGGGTGAACCGATTTTCATAATTCTTTTTTTGTTTTTTTTTGTGCTAGGTATCGTTCAACTTAGGGAATACTGCAAGTTTCTTCAAAATCGGTTCAGTAGTTTTTGAAAGGCAAAAAAAAACAATGAAATAAAAAATAACAAAGCCATCGACTTCCGAAATAAAAGTTATTTTGTAGATTATTTTACCCTTTTTTGTGGTTCTTTTTGAAGGCGGTTACATTTTTTTTTTGAAAATATTTTTTATTATATATATTTTTACGGGTTAAGCTGCGGAAAGCACGTAAAGCCGTTGGTCCCGGCTGTCATTTGAAAATCTTTGACAGTCGTTACTGTCAGAAGCTCTAAAGTCTGACAGCCAGTCTTACCATGGGGTATCGTATTACCCAGTTACTGGGTTGTGGAGCACCGACAGGCAGTCGCTCCATGTAAAATATTGATATCCAGCTGCATCTGGTTTGACTGGAAGCCGACCTCAATATAGTTGGGGAAAACGCTAGGCAGGTGATGAACGGAGTATAGATACTTCTATTAGTACTACAAGTCGAGTGGTCCTTATGCTCGATAGATGGCGGTGATCGCGCAATGATGTCGATCGTTACACGAGTTCGATCGTTACACGGGACAAAGAAAGCTACTTTGTTTTATACTATGTAGTGATTAAATGCAAGTAACATTGGTCCGACCTGTTTATTAGTCAGTGTTTAATAATCCGTTTGTGCTGGATAGGATAATCTCAAGCCCGGGGAAGGACATAGAGCTACTTTTTATAAACACACCATACAGGTAAAGACTGATGAAGAAACCACTAGAATTTTGTGCAGAGTTCTATTATTATTATTTTTTTATCGTCGTAAAATCATCAAATGAGTCCTCCCACCCAGGGCAGGGCTGGAGAGACTGTCAGACTTAACTGACTAAAATCTACGGTGTCCTTCAATAGTCCTTTACGTACCGGGGTCACGGTAATTCGTAAGTCCCGCGACCCCGGCAGGCTTTGGCCCTCTAAAATAATGAGCACTTAGAAAGGAATTCAGATAATTCCACCCTCAAGAGATTCCCTCTAAATATTAGGTATAGGTGTTCAAAGATTGTATGGAAACTAATTTTGATGTTAGAAATCTGGGATGTACGATGTGAAGTTACATAAAAAATATAAGTATTAAAAAAAATGTCACGTAACTTAATGAGGCAGACCAAATTCTACGCGAGCGAAGCCGCGGGCAAAAGCTAGTCGATAAATATAATGACACAGCTTGTGAAGTAGGTCGTCCCAAGAAGTACTAACACCATTATCTATGTCAGTCTCCAAGAAACGTTGCCGTTCTGTTTAAAAGGGCCGTTGTATAAAAGTTACGGTATATTCAAAACTTTTCATTCACATGAGACATTTCAGGTTTACCTTTAGGATGGCAACGCATTTGTGGTGAGGTCTATAAATGTGTCAGACACAAACTCACCGGCAGCCTACATTATGTTTATATGCCTTGCTTCGTCCACGTCGATCCCTAACTGCACATGACGTTATCAAAGAATATCATACCTTTAATGTTGGTGCAGGTCCTCACTGGAAGAATAGGTAGTTTACGTTATAGAAATAGTTACCATGATCAGCCATCCAAGCGGCCTTCATCCATGCGAGACGCGCGGTCTCAACGCCGATGGCCATGTCAGCCAACATGAATGCCACGGCCTGGTGCCGGGCGATGGGCACACCGAACGTCTTGCGTTCCAGCGCATACTTGGTGGCCTCGGTCAGAGCACGCTGGGCCAGACCTGTGGCTCCTGCGGCTACCTACGAGATTGTAAAATAGGTTAAGACAGGAATTGAAAAGGTGTTGTCATAAAGTCCGTGATTTTCACCAACTGGAGAAATGGTCGCTTTTAAACAAGTTGAATTCTGTTTCCCTTTTTTTTTCTACGTTTAAATATATTTCTTATGGTACAACCGTATTTTTATGTGGATGTTCTAGCAGTTGGAATTAATAATGACACTGCTAGATATAGACTCTTTGCAATAATATCCAGTAATATCTACCTGTATTATATTTAGTGACATGTTTAGGTTTAGTTCTGCGTGAAGTTCTTATTCCTAGATGTGTATGACATTAATTTTATAATTTTATTTTTAAACTAATCAAATGAGCAATGTATCTGATCTACAATATTAATCTATTAACATAACAATACAAACGAATAAGTACCAATATGCACTGCTGTGACATACAGTGATATATCGTAATAGGAGCGCTTGTCGAGCACCTGTAATTAATACCCATTTAACTCGATAGATTCCTTTTTCAAAGAAAATCGTTGTGAAGGGTTGAAATGATTAGGTTATTGACATGTCAGGACGTTCCTTTGAAGACTATCTAATTATATATCTTTCTTTATCGAATTCTGTAAGTTGCCCAGTAATGTCCACAATTTTCTTCTCACCAAAGAGCCATTGTAATCTTCAATTGACCCATTTTTCTTTGCAGGATATGCTTCAACTCGTGACTTGTCCACCGTGCACAACCACCTGCTCTTTTCAGGATCTAAACGAAGCCAGTGTTAGGCTACCTAAAGGTCTGGTCTGACTTTGAAAGAAGGTAGAAACTATGTGGTAGTTACCGGTGGGCGAGTCTTGTCAAAAGCTCCCATGGCGATCTTGAAGCCGGCACCTTCCTCAATCAGAACGTTCTCTTTCGGCACACGAACGTCTTCAAACGTGATGCCGCGAGTGTCCGAAGCACGCTGGCCCATGTTTTGTTCCTATACGTAATAAAACAAAAATTTTATGTAAAACACTTGAAACTGAATCGTTTTCCAATTTCGGCATTTTTTCATTGGATACTTGTTTTCAGCTTCACTCAAATAAAAATGGCCAATCACCATCGGTCTTATAATATTGATCTCGTTTTTGTTTATTTTGCAGTGAAAATAAATAAAATTCAACGAAACCGGAAATCCGTTAAAGCTATATTAAGTGGCAATCGGTGACTAACAGAGCGTAGTTTATCCGCTTTAAATGCAACAGGTCGATTGTACCGGATGCATCACAAAAGCAAACAAGGAAAGGTGATTTTTTATGAATCCATCTATCTTGAAGGGTTTTTTTCTAACCGTGAAATAAAGGACATCATTTTTTCTGGGCGTACTTTTTTCTCTACATTCAGAAAAGGCACAAAAAATTATGGAGCGTGAATGTTCTCCTTTATTAATATTTCTATGTTTTCACCATTAAGTTTCTCTATGGATTCTCCGTGAGTTTTAACCTAACAAACGGAAAACAAAGCTATCCTAGAAACCATGGAAAACCATATAAAACGTTTTCCTTGTTAAGTTTCGGGGTGATCCCGAAAGCAATTTTTTTTTCTTATATAATAAGTATATCGAACTGGAAGAAGGACGCCCAGTATCGTGAAAGGTGGAAGGAGTGGAGGGAGGCCTTTGCCCAGGAGTGGGACAAAGCAGGCTCTTAAAAAAAAAATACAAAAAAGACAAGACAAAAAAGTTGAGTAATCTAAAACAAGACGGTAAGTTGTTACCTTGCGTCCAGGGGTGACTCCGGGCCAATCTCTTTCTACGATGAATCCGGTGAATGCCTTGCTAGCAGGGCACTTGGGGTCGGGGTTGGTTCGTGCCAGTACGAAATACCTGAATCGTAACGTCCCTAATGTTAATGGATAAATACTTTATTTTTATATGCATCCGATCTACATAACCTGACCTCGTAACGTTTCTCAATAACGTCTTTGCGTCTTTTGTATTGAATTCCCTGTGACCTATTGATATTATTTCCAAGATGGACATACCAGTTGGCTACCCCTCCGTTAGTGATCCACATTTTCTGTCCGTTGATGATCCATTCATCGCCTTTCTTCTCGGCTCTGGTTTTGACACCGGCGACATCGGATCCCGCTCCCGGTTCGGTCACACAATACGCCTGAATAATAAAACAAACCCCTTAGCTTACTTAGTATAAAGGTGCAGTATCTTTTAGATATGCTAATTTGGACAATAATAAGCACACCAGAAACTAGGATACTGGAGTGTATTATAAAATGTATTGCTTAGCTTGAAGATTAGTTCCCAGATAGTACTTACAGCAACGATTGGCTCTTCCACGAGCCTACCGAGGTACTTCTTTTGCTGTTCCTTGTTGCCAGCAATAATAACGGGCATTTGCTGAAACACAAGTTCAACGATATACCAAACAGATATTTCGTATTCATATGTACTACAATTTAATAACAAATAACTATCTACTCAAACGAGATGCCATAACGTATTAGTTAAATAATTGAAGATGACCGAAAGTGTTATAATACAAAATAAAATAATTAGGCATAATATTTCAACCACACTGTTATACCTGTTAGTCTTTAAGTAAATGAAAAATCGTACTGCCGACATGCTTAACATTGAAAGGGTAGTGATCACATTTTTCGTGTTACTTGAGTTTATGCACCTGCATTTACATTCGCATTAATGATCAATACTACCGGCGACACTACCCTTCAAGTTTTCATGGAATCGATATTAGGTAAACTATGAAATCATACGTGCATGCTGTATGGTGATTAAAGGATTAGTAAATTCTAACTACGGGTTATATGAATTGCTAAGTGATGTAGGTGTTAGGGCAGAAAGTCATGCATACGTAAGCTAAGCATGGCCCGCGGACCACTCACTCCGAGACCACTGGCTTCCATGGCAGTCATAATGCCTGTGCACCCGTACGCCAACTCTTCGGCAACCATACACCCGTCAAAAACATCCATATTCATCCCACCTGCAGGAAACAACACTGACAATGAGCAAGATGGACATCATGGACAGCAAATGATAACGACATCGGACATTTTTACATTGCAAGCCTACTGTTTTAATACTTTTTCTAGTAATTTCCTCAGTATATACTATATGTGCGTTAACAAACATAAAGCTCACATTTAAATACATAAATAGCAGCCATATGATCCTATAGCTGAAAGTTCCATCTATGAGGAGCACGGACAACACAAGCAGGACTGTTCTCGTGGTTAGATAAAAATACACTTGAATTTATAAAAGTACAAAATCAAGTGGAATTTTCTTATTTAGGTAATATCAACCAGACCAGATCACGGTGAATAAAGGTGGTCAAGCAAGTTATGTGTCGCGGGACTGTCTAGACAGGTAACAGTGACCCTGGAACGTAAAGGGCTATTATAGGAACACCGTGGATTTCAGTCAGGACGAGTCTGACAGTCCGTTCCGCTCCACCCTGGGTAGGAAGGGCCCATTTGTGATTATTGTAAATAATTTTGCTACTGCTTTCGGGGAGATTACGACGTAGTTGCTATTTGATCAGTATCGACCACGCGGTCGCAAAATGCAGTCCATTCTATATCAAAATATGCTCGCCAACATGTTGTTGCGGTACTTCGATCGTAAGCTAAGAAGCAAACCTATAGTTGATCACATGACTTCGAAGATAAGAACACAGATTAGACCGCCCCTTGTATAGCGTGACATGACAACAGAAAGACATTTAAACAAAGGTGTACATTCAGTATTTGACCTTACATAAGCACTTTTTTGCAACATTGAAAAGCAGTTCCTTTTCTACAAAGGGTACATCTTGCATTTGCATTTAAGTTTAGAGTAACGTATAAACAAGTCCTATACAGAATTTGTTTGGAGGTAAAGCCAATATGTATTTGTTATATAGAAGTCCATCTATTACAGTATCAAAACGGCGAATGAAAACATCGCGAAGAAACTGGCATATCTTAGAACCAAAAATATGAAAACATGGTTACGATTTTAACATCCCGCCCTAGGCCAGGTTGGGTAAATTTTAGACTATTCCGTCTTATCGAGTGTCCATTCCTGCCCAGCACACATATTTCAAGCAAGTTATGGTTTTTTTTGCTTAACTTTTCTTGATATAATGAGTGTGTGATTCTACGATTCTTTTATTGCACGGTGAGAACGTTTTATCTGGACTATTGTGACCGCGGACTAAGTTGTAACCTGGTTGACCTTGATACATTCATGTGCAGATTAACATTTCTTTAGAATGCACAAAAGAGAAAATTCGTTTTTAAAAACGTACAAGGGTCATTTATAAAGGGCAGAAGTTTAAAGTTAGTTGTTATTTTTGTTTCGTTTCACGAATATATTCGAAGTTTTTCATGGGAATAACTTGGTGTTAAGATGTCGAAAGCGAGTAATGAAGTTGTGAGCAACTGTATTATTTTGATAAATTATGCAGTATTAAGGCAAAGGTACTTCCCGATAAAAATAAACTCCTATTTATGTTTGAATTGTTAGTGTTTATCGTTAGCAAAATGGAGATTTATTCTTGTTGTTGGTTATTATTATTTATGTAACGGAAACTTATTTTTTAATTTGTTGACATCTTTGTGACAATGAAACCGGAAGATTTGTTACATAACTTTAAGAACATATTCTGTGATGGCACCTCATATAGTATCACAGCCTACTGAATGAACGGGACTCACTCCTAAGGTTGTGCCGCCAACAGCTGTAGTTATGCCTGTGCAGCCGAATGCCATCTCTTCGGCAGCTATACATTCTTCTAGCACCCCCATATTTCCACCAACGCCCCCTGAAATTTTTCTAGAAGCTAAAACCGACTGCCTTACATCATTGAAACTCCGAAACTGACCCTTCTGCGCCTCTTACTCAATCTCATAATTATGTTGGAATCAGTTTTGTGTCAGAGTAAATGGGTTCGACGCTCATCATTAATCAAGCAGTGTTGTATTTTATAGATATGGCGGGATCATCCTTATCAATCAATATACATAAAAATAAATGCCACTTTTCGTTGTAATTTTATAAATCAAGAACGGGCTCACTTACTCCAAATGATTAGGCTTTGTTCGGACTATTTAGTAGGTGGTTTATGTGAAGTTTGCACAAAATTGGTCAAACAGTTCATTTATCACATTTTTTGTAACAACTAATTCAATAAATGGCGGATCAATGGGGATTGTGCTGTCAAATTGCTTCGATTAAAGCAAAGTGCCTTTTATCTTTCACTTTATACGTAGCGAACACGTGGCCGTCAGTGTTTTATAACTATACATTTTGTGGTACTTTTTCTTATTTTTATTTTGGTTATATTGTTTTATTGTCCGTCAATAATTATCTTAAATACCTTCCGCAACAAGAACATATTAATAAATAATACTGAACAGCATTTCGGAAGACATTCCCTATTTGAAACGTGCAAAAAATTTTGAAACAGTATACAATAAGCGAGCGTTGATGGCACCTCTAGAGGTCTTACACAAGTGACGACATTTCGTTTTAGAAACGTTTCTTTTAATAATTATAAAGTTTTTGTAATATCTTGTGTCAATCCATTTTTCTTTTCATTTACACCGTCGCTTTGTCTAGGACCTCAATTAGGAATACAAGGCCAATTGAATCGAATGGGGACTCACTCCTAAATTAGAACTGTCAAGTGCGGTATTAATGCCTGTGCATCCGAATGCTATTTCTTCGGCTGCCAAACATTCTTCCATCACTCCAAAGTTTCCAACACCCCCTGAAATTACTCTAGAATTTTACCTAAGTCAAGAGATATAAGCGCGGAAAGTCACAAAAATGTATCCCTAGAGGGGGTTTTTAAACAACGCGAACGGAGATCTAACGTAAGATAGTTTTCAAACTATTTTAAATTGTGTACATTTTATATTATAAGTACATACTCAAACTTTTCCATATTAATGAAATTTTAATAATTTAGGGACCTTTGTCATTATATTTTCTAACGTAATTTTATGTTAAGATATTTTAAATCCTAAACAAAATATTTTTGTTGCTAATATAACATATTACAGTTAATTAACACAGTTAATCTCATGAGGTATTGCTTTGTTGCGGATTGATGAGAGAATACTTAGGTAAAGCAACATAAATTATGAAAATTATTTAAATCCTTATCATGCATGGTTGTCCCAGAAAAAGTTTAGATAAGTTTTGTTTTTAGTCAGTGAATGAAAATATTGTTTTCCCCAGTAGAAAAGACTCTCCCAAAAAGAATTGAATCTCACAAATATTTGAACCGAAATCAATATAAATATACTGCAGAGATGTCGTTGAAAAATCAAACCCTGTTGCTCTAAATTCATTGAAGTCAATTAAGTTTAGAAGAGACTTTTTGCGGAGGTGAAAGCACACAAGTTTTACGTTCTTAATTGATATTGTTAAATTGAGCCATCTGATTTGTAGTTTAACTTTCGTTTTATTTTGCCTCCCAGATTTCTGTTAGTAATATATTTTCCTAATATACTTATTAAAAGCACTACACGGTCAAAGTTGCTTACGACATTTCATCCGTCTTAGTTTGATTTCTTTTCCTAAGGGTTGAAAAAAAAGACATTGTAGGCAGTAAACCGTAAGAGACGTTGATGGCACCTCAGGTAGAAGTTATCATAGCCGACTGTAATAAGACTCACTCCTAAGTTCGTGCCTCCAACGGCCGTGGTGATGCCTGTGCATCCGAAAGCCATCTCCTCGCCTACGATACACTCCTCCAGCACTCCTAAGGTTCCAACGCCCCCTGAAATGATTCTAGAAGCTCAAACGGACCGCTCAGTGTTCATCTCTTCTTCGCCATAATGTAGGCTTTACTATTCTAACAATAAATTAATGAAAACGCGAGATTATTACAATACTATTTTAACACGATTAATCAAATCCACTATTACCATTTACTGGCTTCTTGATCAGCCGTTCCAAAGCCATCAATGAAATAATGATTGATATGACTGAATGTCCTTTCCAAACGTCTGAAGTATGTCATGAAAACACTGCCCAAACCTTAAAACTCAATGATAAAAACATAATTGTAGGACACAATAAGGTCCCGGTCCACATGCTATATCACCGATCTAAATACATGATCCACATATTACAGTAACCGCTTGCTTACTCCGACTTCGGTGATAGTAATCGCCGCCATTATTCCTGAACAACCGTATGCAAGCTCTTCGCACACGAGACTGCCTTCGAGTACTCCTAAACCTAAGCCTCCTGCAAATTGTCGTTACACTTCATAAAGTCGCATGTTAGAAGCAGTTAATTAATACTGAGGCAAGAGTCGTATTCCATGAAAACTGTCAGCCGTTCCAGGTGCAAATGTACTTCTTAAGGTGTCCATGCCAATGACTTACACCGATAGAGCTGGTTGAAATGGCAGCGTTAACACCTGCGCATCCGAATCCCAACTCGTGGCCTATAAGACAAGTCTCTAGCACGCCTAGCCCCATTCCTCCTGGAAAGTTCATCAGTACAGTAGGCCGAATAAGCTTAGCTTCATAGAAACAGTTGTCTTCATAAAACTTGAACTTTTTATACATTCAATCAAATTAGCCTATCTTCATTTACACCAGAAACCTGGTATTTGGAACGGTTATTATTTTATAAATCTGTGTTAATATTATTATCTGAACAATGATCTTGCTAAATACAAAAACCAGCCAGGAATAATGAAATTCTGGCATAAACATGATTTTGAAGTTAAAGTTTTTTATGTTTATGTTATTGCGAAACATATGCTAGCACAATACTGACTATTGCATTAAACTGCAAATGTTTTACATCATTTTTTTTTCTATAGCACGTTTTTCTTTTAAGTTATCATTCCGTTATATTATTTTTCCTTCTCAATTTCTGCTACAGCGAAATGTCGTGTTTTTCTAGGTCTTCGTTGGTTATGACTTTCCTTGTACCTATTACTATAGAATTGAAAATTGAGATCTAATTTTCCTCAACTGTCAATGGAAGGAATCCAATGAAATATAAGGTAAGAACCTTGTACTAACCGACTCAATTTGCAGATGAAAAGTACATTACCGTTTAAATTAAATTTACATTTCCTTTGATTGAATTTGCTTCCTCTTCAGTATTTAAGCTGCTTTTCTTGGTCGTGCGGTTTATTACGATCTATTTATGAAATAACACAGACCATTTAACTGTTTGTCCTTGATGGCGCCTTGTTCAATATGGAGCAAGAAAATTCAAAACTAAACCTTCAGCTGTACAAGGATCTTTTATTTTCGCAATCAATTTTGATATGTTGACGAAAAGACAAGCTGGTGTACAGACGCCAGTACCTACCTTTCAAATGTCTTTCTTCTTCCAAAATTGTGATAATTAACCTTATCACAATGTTGGAAGGTTAACGTTCGATCGATAAAATTTGCTGGTGTCTGTGCGTCAGTAAGCATGTGGAGAGGAAAGGCTTGGCTATTGAAAATTTTCGAACTATAACTGATAATGACTTGATTAGGCACGTAAGAAGTAGCTACATCTGGGAGAATTCCACTATCACGTAAGTTCTAATGAGACAATTTGTAACTTTTTTATGTGAAATCGAAACTGGAATTGTTACATTACAGATGCTCCATCATTGAATTTCATGAATTTAAACTTTTCTTATGCGACATGCCCGACACTGGTTTAGGTTCCACAAGTCACAAGTCTTTGACATTTTTATTAGAATTACATCTTCAATAGCATTTGCACGTTTATTTCTGTAAATACCATTCGTATTTACTAACGCTGGATATTAATAATCTATTCCCATTGCTATTTTCGGTTGGATCTTTGTCTGTTACTAATTGATCGAATTTGCATATCCGAGTCTTGACGTCCATTCAGAAGCAGCCTTCAAAAACAAAGGGACGATTTGAATTGATATTGCAATTTCTGATATAAGGCTTCCTTTTAAAACCGCTGAATGAAGTTTTCTATTAAAAACGTGTAATTTCTTCTGCTATTTCGGGCGCGCGACTCCTTGGGAGTGAAGGCAATATTGCGATTTGACCTATAAACGATTCTATAGAAATATATGTATTTGTGGAATTGAAGAAGAATCCTATACAAATCGATTTATAAATTTCACTTCGCAATTTCAATTTTCGAAATGCATTCCAAGTTTGACGGTTATTCGAGCGTCTGACCTAAAATTCAGAAAGTCTTCTCTATTCTTGCCATTCTCATCGTGTCTCATTTTTAGTGTAAGTAGAGTTGATGATAATTACATCGTTACTTGACATAAAAATCTAACATTCCGTCTTGAGCTGGCATGGTATAATGTTTGTGGCTTCTTTTTATGAAAAGCAGCATTTGCCTTGTAGTGGGACTACATTAAAGTGATAAAATTTACATAATTCTGAATTCTGCAATATTATACTGCTACCGATTCGGTCAAACTGGTACTGATAAAACTCATGACGCGGGCCGGAGTTGCGATATGTAACTGGTAATTATATTGAAAGAAAAGTATTTGTCAGAATCCGGTGTTCATAGCTAGTCTGCAACTTACAGGGTCCAGGTGTTGATACTCGACATTTACTTTTGGAAAGAGATCGGCTTAGTACACGCACCCCTATGATGCTTGTCACTGATTTATAGTTTATTGGGGTTGGTGTAGTTAATGCTTCGTGGCATAGATTGGCTTCTTAGAGCGTAAGAAGCCAAAACTAGCCACTAATTTCTTTCCAAAGGTCGATGTTAAATACATATCGCCGGTACAACCGTATAACTTTGTCTTAGCTTTACTGAGGAGCTACATGATAGAAAACACGATATCATTACCGCAGTGCTCAGGAATGTGTCCGTTCATTAGTCCAATCTCCCATGCTTTCTTTACGATGGGCCAGGGGTACTCCCCGGTCTTGTCGTACTGAGCCGCTACTGGAACGATCTCCTCCCTGGTGAACTTGCGAGCCAAGTCTTGTAAGGCTTTTTGTTCCTCGCTAAGCTCTGAAAACAAATGGAAAAGGCGTTTAGACGTATTTCATCAGTAGTTTACGGTCACCGCGCAAGTTATAAACACTAAACAAATTCATTCGTCGTCATCTCGAGCCATTCTGGTTTCGGAATGAAAAAATGTGGCACGATGTTGTCTACCAGGTGCAGTGTTTATAAGTTTGCTACAAACTTTTAGAACAGTCATCAAAACAGTAAAGAAGCCTTCACCGTGCTGCTATCAAGTTTCATATAAGGGTCCGTTCAAGTATTACGTAAGCAGATTTATTACAATTATTTACCCCCCCGTCCCCCTTGTCAGCAAAAGTAAGCAAATCACTTACCCCCTCCCCCCATGCTTACGTAAACATTTTTCAATTTATGTATTGTTTTTGCCTAAACGTATGCATTATTTGCGGGAATTCCCGAAAATGCGTTGCGTTTTCAACCAAAGACAATATGAGGGTTGCCATTCGTGTAAAAAAGTAAATAACTACCGATGACGTAATCATCATCTAGACTCCCCTACCCCCCATGTCATCCAAAATAAGCAAAGCAAAGAAATAGTGCTGACGTAATACTTGAACGGCCCCTAATAACAAAACAAAATGTAATAGTAAAACATATTTACTATTAATTTGTCACAAACAGTAATTATTGTGTTAACAAACAACTGACTACTGAGTCCTGTAACATATGTGGCAGGTGTAAGGCCTCATTTAGACAAGGCGAGAACTTACATGCAAGTTTGACTACATTGCGGTATTTGTTTAACCAACTGAATTATTTGCCCTTCATAGTCCGGAATGTAACGCTGCTCGCATGCAATTTCTTGCATCGTCTAAATGAGGCCTAAGTATGGTGATAGACTGTCGGAAGCGACGGCTTGGTTGTGATTTAATTATGTAAAATGTGAGATTAAGTATATTTAAAATGGAAGAGTGCAGGCAGCTAAAATTTATAGTAATAAATAAAGGCAAAAATGTGCATGTAATCGGATTTCGACCACGACCGCTAGTAAGTAAAGAAGAAGTAGTTGCCATAGTATACGAGTCTAAAACCACATTTCGCCAATAATTATTTATTTCCATGGACCTTATAATACCAATTCAGCAGACTCGAAGATGTTACTGGCAAATTCGATGGCACGAGGTCACAAAGAGAACTCAATACACAGAAATAGTCATGTTCCAACCCTGAGATAAAAACTGAACTAGTTCTAATAAATAAAAAGAAAATAACAGCAAGAAGAATCCTTGGCAAGAATACAAAATAAAACAAATACAAAGAACTTAACCTTGAAAACTTCCTTGAAACAGTAGATATATTACATTTTCTCAATGACGGAAAAGTAAGTTTAAAAGAAAGTGTAGGGCGACACTTTTCAAAGAAGCAAGTTAAAGTCGAAACTTCTTAATTTGGGTCAAGGAATTTGTACCTTTGTTTTACACCTGCTTTGTAACCTTTGTTTGTGGTAACAACCTGACCAGTAATGTAGTTAAAGGGTCTTTTTTAGAGGTTTTATTTTTATAGGCTTTCCAATTGACAGTAAATAGTTGAATTGTAGTAGTTCGGTTTGTCATTGCCATATTCCGTCAATAGAGCGCTACAGAATCATGATTGCTAAATTCTTATAGGTACTTTGGTTTAATGTTGTTAATGCGCGCAACATGCCACAGAAAAAACAACCACTTTTTTTTTAATATTCTGCCTACAAAATAACTTTTCTTTCGAAAGTCGGTGATTTTGTTTTTTATTACATTGATTTTTTTTGCCACCGACTTTCGAAAGAAAAGTTATTTTGTAAGTAATTTTAAACTTTTTTCTGGTTGGTTTTTTTGATAGTTTTTATTTTATCCTTTTTAATTGAAATATTCAATTACACAAATTATTGTAAATACATAATTTTCTTACGGTAATAACATTGCCCATGTACACAATAAGCTAAACATGTTCATAAAATAAACACTACTGAACCAAACTGAATGAAAATTTTATGGGACCAAATGGCACAATCAGAGAATGGGTTCTGGGTTCCCACCCAGGGCAGAGCGGGAGGGACTGTCCGACTCGGATGTCAGACTCATTCGATGATTTTACCACGGTGAAAAAAAAGCCAATATTGTATGTATTAACATTATTTTCATGAGTTTTATTTTATTAGGGTGTTTTGAACTTGTATAGTTCGTAAAAGAAACATTCGCTGTATATTCAAGCCTACGTGTATTAATAAGTACAGAATATATTTGCTTGTCCTGTTATCATTTTTGTACTTTCGACTTTGCCCCGGCAACAACCGAGTAGGTAGGTATTTATAAATTATAATAGTAAATTTCGTTACATACTATAATTTATATATAATCATACTTGACCTTTATTATTTTCCAAAGACAATTTAATCATATATTTTCATTTATCTTAAAAAATATGAATTCACATGTTCTTAAAAAATCTCACAAGTGCAGCGACCGCCTCGATTAAAGAGTTGTAGGTCGTGGGTTCGAACTCATCTAGACGCATTTCTTTGTGAAATGTCATCACGGGGTTTTTTTTTAGTTTGTTAAAATCCTTTAATGAGTCCTCCCACACAGGGCAGAGCGGGAGGGACTGTCAGACTCGTACTGACTAATTATCACCAATAAACGCCGCGTGGTCAACAAATTTTTGAGTAAATCATTCGCGAGCAGCGCGCGTTCCACTTGGGACCCGCGCGTTGGCATGTGCAGCTAACGCAAGGCAATCATGCGAGCAGCGAGTTGCCATCGAGTGGTCCACCCGCCGTCAGCACGTGGAGGGCTTACGATCGAGGCGATTCGGTGACGCTACGAAGTTGATATAGTGAGCGCAGACCCAAACAAGTCCATATAAAGAATACTAGCCGTAGGAGGCGAGGCGGTGCGGAAAGGGTGCCGGGTGGCTCTAATGAGCTGTGGCCTCGTTATATGCAGCCATATATTTCCCGCACTCATTTAATATTAGATTGATTGACCCAATGACCTTTTTAGCGTCTACTAACTAATTCAAGAAATAATGAAGCTGACCCAATAGGCTGTCGGTAGAAAGGCATTTATTGATCGTATTGCACTGTCACTGCACTAATAGAATACGGAACTTTAGTCGAAGTCGTGTAAAAAATGTTCATTGACCAGTTCTTTTATTTTTTATACAAGGTATTTTTTCTATATTCTATGTTATTTTTGTTATAATATCGTTTCTTTGAATTTTGTCTTCTCATGTATCCTCCCGCACTGAGTGGACAAGAAGATTGATTGAATTGATTTGATCGAAAAACAACCCGTTTTTTCAGTATACTTTGGTTTTCAGGGCCGGTGTCTTTTTAATATAGTCCAGAAACCTCGGCCAGCATCAGTACGTCTTATGGGCTTTCGAGGAAACAAGTATCACGTGTCACAAGCGCGTGACAAATAAAAACTGTTTCGAAATAAATTACCGTGTTCAAATGATAACTTCACAATTTTTTGGTAATAAACGTGTTTATTAATTTTCGTTAACATAATTATAACCTAAGCATACCAAAATATCCGCACTACATAAAAAAATACCCTGTATGTCAACATGAATTTGTTATAATATTTTAGCTGTACTTTGCTCGCACGTGCTTATTGCGCTATCACGATATCATTCGTGGCGTTTACCTATGTGTTTGTGTTTTACCTTTGTACTTTGAATTTCTTGTCATTGAAAGGTAGTAAAAACATCTGATAATGAATTATCGATAAGATGGTAGAGAAAATAAACCGCTTGTTCAAGTGTGGCACAAAATCCGTACAAATCCCCGATCATAAAATGATAATACCGTGGTGTCGTGTCAGATGATAAAAGGTTTTGTTATTGAAATATACTACGTTTACGTTATATTCCATTGTGAATGATTACCATTACAAAACAAGACTTTACATAATATTATGTGAAATATGTGCATACTACACAGATTGTAAATTGGGGCTTTATGACATATTTAGGTCAGCTAGTATTGGGATTCCTCTTTCATAGGAAACGGCGAGACGTGGAAATAGACTTTTGCTCCACTTGATATGGGCTGGAAGGCGAACCCACATGTAGACACGGTGACATGTGCTTTACATATTTTTGATGTGCATTTCCTAATGGTTGAATAGAGTTTAACACCAAAAAATAATATTGTATCTCAATCTAAATCCTGTTCCATGTTCTTTGTCAGCTGTTTGTGATTGAACATCTTTAAGATTCACATTGGCTTTGGTCGTTGATTGGTTACAAACAGAAATCAGGATCAAGATTGCAACTGAGATACAAAGTTAATTTCGGCCATATTTGGATGTTCTTACCAAAGCACATCCCAGTGGTTGGCAGAGGTTTGGCAGCTGCAACCGGGGCCGTGGTCGACAATTTTCTGTAAATCGGCCTGGTGGCACGTATCACCTGAAATTTTAACATTTGGATTTGAACAAGGTCTGTTTTATGCGATACTTTGTAAGAATGATTGTCGCTGTGGTGAGTACATAAATAGCAATAGATTAAGATGCAAAGGCCTTACGTGTAGTGTAGGTGTTCGTATTTTTTTTTCATTATTTTTATTATATACAGATAGCTATTGCTATCTGACTTAACGAGCGCAGATAGGTACAACAACTGAGATCTCGCTTTAAATGTTGATTTTTAAAGCAAGATTTTGAGAAGATGAAACATAACTTTCAACGCAAATATTTATTTTTTCGCTATTAAAGTCTACAAAATTGTCCTTTTATATTACCAATTAAATCATAAAAGACGATTAGGTATCTATCTACCTTAAAAATTGGCACATATCAGTTGGTAGATTATATATGATTATATTGGTTATGTAAGGTAGTATATCTTTATTTGGCAAGTAATGACTTTCAACCAACCTCGACTAACTGGTACCTTATGCCGTATATATATTATTTTTATTGCAAAGAAGACGCTGTTGCTACAAACGTGTGAAATTGTATTGGTAAGCATAAAGATGGGTCGATGCTAGACGAACCACGAGCATGAGCCGAGCTCATATTCATGCAGTGTGGACCGACGTACAAGACTTGAACGAGCGCGCTCGTGCTTTATTCGTGCTCCGCCTATAGTTGGTTTTTTGACGAACATAAAGAGATATGCAATGCGTTTTACGTTACGTCCACACTTGCAACCGCTAGTAGAGTGGCTCGGCTTGTGCCTTAATGCCGCCGACGCGAAGCGAGGCCACGCGCCGTAACATTCATGTACGACTAAGATGTTCTTGAGTTTCAAATCATTACAAAACGATAATATCAACAATAATCTTGGTTACTCGTATCGCCTTAAAATCATCTTTTGTTTTTTGAGAGAGATACGAAGAATGACTTTGTATTATACTCGTAATATTGTTTGGACGAGGAAAGACGTCAACAGTTATTTGGCGATACTTAGTAAATAACACATTTACACAATAATTTTGAACAAGCTGTCGAATGATTTATAACTATTACTATACACTATAACGAGACGCGGAACAAATTCCGATTCATATTTTTGAGAATTTTATTACGTTGCTATAGGTATTTTAATATTAGTTATGTTTAGTTTATTTTAAGATTGTCATTTTAATCTAATAAACATAATTGTGGTCACATTTATGCTTAATTTTATATTTAATTACCCAAAGACTGATGGTTTTCACAGTTAATCTGACATTAATGTAATGTTGTAATTACAATATTGTACTTGAAGAAATATAATATACTAGTTGTTTCCCCCCGCTGCTCGACTACTATTGGTTGTACCGTGATGTTATATAGCCTATAACATTCCTCGAGAAACTTACCATCTAAAAAAAAAAAACAAATTGTACCAGTTGTTCCTGAGATTCAGCATTCAACCTAACAAACTCTTCAGCTTTATAATATTAGTATGGATAAGACTAGAAAACGATTTTAGCCCAATTGATGTGGAGTGTGCATGAGCAGGAATAGAGTCGCAATGATATTAAAGCGCAGCTTAATCTAAAACTTTTAAGGACATTCGCAATAATTGCATTTTATTTTTCACTAAACATATTGTTGCCATCAACAGTTTGGTTGCAACATGTATTTCGTGTAGCTAAACACTAGAATGACTTACTACATGCACTGTGGTCACAAATAAAGATTTATAAATAAAAAATTAAATATCTCATAGTGTCGGTGACAATGGAGAGAGATTGTTATCTTAGTTGGGTTTAATTATTAAGTTTATTACACATTTATTCACTGACACGGCATGCAAATATGGTATCATCCAGAGTCCATTAATGTTTTAATAGACTATAATGGCATTAGAATGCAAATGAGAGTTTCAAATCTCCTTTTCATTCTTACTTGAAGAACACAATGGTTTTTAGTTAGTACAAGTCCAACAGTTTGTTCCAACAAAATCAAAATCAATGTTGACCACTATGAGAATTGACCGGAGGTGACAATCTGATGATCAGGTATTTTATAAAAGATTTTATTTTTATATTTCGAGCTCAAGTTGAATAATTTCTCAAAGATACTCAAATATTTTAAATGGAAATGCTAAGAAGAAAAAGAAAGATAGTCTCAGATAGTCCTTATTGTAATACATTTGCCGTATTTATACAGCAATGAGGAAATTTTGGTATTGAGAAAAAATTTTGAAAGTACATTCAGTTGTTTTTGGGTTTATCCATAACATTATTTATTCTTCTTAATAAAACAATATAAAAGATGAATTCTGCCAGAAGTTGTTATAAAAACCAAGTATTATTTAACAGGAGTCATGAATATTAAGAGATCTGTTTTTATAATAAAATGTAGAATCACTCATGTTTATCTAACCATTATCTTATCACAAATTCAATTTCTGTTTAGTACATAGGCAATAAGCTGCAGCTAAAATGTTTTTGCTTAGTGACTAAAATATGGTATGGTAGAAATATTTGGCAGCATTTTAAAGATCTTTGGTTTCTGATTACTTTGTGTCCAGAAATCGCTCAGCATTACATTACAAAGTCAAATAAATATTATAGTTAGATGTAAGATTTTTTTTTAAATTCATGGTCAAAATATGCCATTCATCTATTTATTCAGCCACAGCTGGACAAAGATACAAAACACTAAAATTTGAATTAAGATTTGGAGTGCATTAACCTTTCCATCCCCTAAGAAAAAAAGGAAGGTTTTAGGTTAGACCTTTCAATATTCTGTTTTTGACACATTTTTGTTTTTTTTTAATTATTATTTATGCATGAAAAAATTCAAAGAGATGATAATTATTATCATTATGTCCGCGATATTCACTGTACAGAAAATTCACAATCGATATGAACATATTCATTTTATTATTTGTAACAAAAATAAAAAAAATCCAACCCTTAGTTCTTGTCAAATAATACCGTTCGCTTTTAAGTGTCTAGTATAAAGGTAGACATAGCAACAGTGATGAACTTGTATCGAGTTCACGAGTAGATGTAACTGTTCAATGAATTTTGGACTTTGGACTTCAAACTGTATCAGGGCCGGGGCGAATTTTTCCACTGCAGTAATTTAGTTAGAGGTTGTAAATACACAGTCACAAACATCCTTATACATAAAATGGTCCGGGCTCAATGAAAAACATAATAATACATTTATAAATATAGCTCTGGGTAAAAAAAAAGTTTACTTACTTGAGTGATTGGATTCATTTTGAGTTTGTTTCTCTTGAATACTAGTACAATTTTTTGTTATCAAGATCTTTAGGCTGTTTAGACTTTGATCTACGAAATTGAACTATGCCCTTGTTATTCGTGAAACAAGAAGACAAACAAACTCCTGCGCCGAGTCGACGTGAATGACATTTATATATAACACGGTCACAGATAACAAATGTTTTCCTATCTCGGTTTACACGGTATGAATCTTTGGCCTTTTAGCCACCATTACACATGCTTTAATATTCTTTGTTAGAATTATATTAACATATTGTACTCGTAGAAGTATAATATGTATGTATATTTCACAGCAGCGCTTGTGTATTTTAAAATCTTTAGTTCGTCAGATGAATCCAAGTTTGTTAAGTTCAGTGGACAATGGTCGATTAGGTAATATTTCTATACATCACTGAATGTATCTATGTTAAATAGAAGTTACAAGTTGGAGGTATTCCACATTGGGAACCTGGCACATGCGAAAATTTTTAATAGGAGCCATAGGTGAAATGGTTAAGGTGCTATTAGCTCAGGTGCCATTTCAGCGGAATGTGGAATACCGCCCGAGTTGAGTAGGTAGGTACATATAAAATTAGGCGTGGTCGACTTATCTCATTGATTTTAATGCTTTTAATGAAGAGAACCGTCTATAGCTAGAAGCGGTGTTGAATAAAATTAGATTGCGAAACTCTTTCAGTCACGTTTAAAAAGTTATGACGTAATTTAAGTACTTATTATAAAAATGAAAATTTTCTGAGTTTGAGAAAGCTCGAGCATAAACCCTAATACCTGGTCATCTGTAACAATACCTAGTGATCGTTTGCACCCACTATGTATTATGATATCCTATTTTGATGATGTTGCCACTACAATGTCATGGGTTGACTCATTTTTTTTGTTTCAATTTTTACAGCGTTTGCACGTTTTCTTGCGACCTTTTTTTTATTGAAAGAATACAATCCGTTCCACCCTCCGTGTGTTTTTAAAGTGAAATGTTTGATAACTGATTACATTCAAACTAGCGGATCATTGACTCGAAAACATCCCACTATTAAACGAGCAATATTTTTATAAGTATAACGATATACAGAATGAATATCCAAACTATGAGGAATATCAAAAAATGTTGAAAGGAGTCTTGAGGCTAATTTTGACGAAAACTAAAACTGCATCATTAGAGTTTAGAAAAATCTAATCCTAGCCAGGAATCGAACCCGCTTTTTTTTAGTGTGGTAAAATCATCAAATGAGTCCCACAACCCCGGCAGGCTTTGGCCCTCTACAAGGGGCCCCGTCACTATGCTGACACTCCTTGAATCGCGCGTGGAACACAACACGCCGTCGATCCGGGCATGGCCCAGGGTCGGACAGCGAGTCGCCCATTACTCGCCGCCCGTATGCCCGCGCCTACGGTGGCCGGAGATCGTCTTCAGACGTCTGTCGCCGTGGGCGTCTACCATTGCGACTGGGGTGGAGGGAAGACGCTGTTGTCTGCCTGACGCGGCCCGTCTCCTACCTCGCGAGCATGACTGCTTCGCTTGTGCTTCGCAGAAGGAGGCGACCGCTTTCCACTCCGTCTTGCCCCGCAGCATGGCCTCGACCAATGCCGAGAGAGGCGCGAGAGGTCTCCGCCTATCGCCGTCGTGAGGATGCGGCGGTGGTCTGCCCAAGCGGGGCAGTCTTGCACCGTATGCTCCACCGTGTCCTCTGGACGCTCCTCGCAGTGGTGACACCCAGGCGTTTGTTCCCTCCTTGTCAGACACAGGTACCTACCGAAACTTCCGTGTCCAGTGAGGACCTGCGTCATGCGTTAGGTCAGGTCGTCGTGACGCCTATCCAGCAACTCCTCAAAGCGGCGTCTTACCGCCGCGATGGCGGCGTGCCCGAAGCCGCTGATTTTGGAAAAAAAATCACACCCTGTATTCATTCGTTGTTTTAATTAAGCGTTGATTTCCATGGTGATGCTGATGACCATGGTAAACATACTCGTCATACATTGTTGAATTTAAATGAGATATGCTTTGTTAATGTGTGTGTTTCGACGTGCGGTCGCGCAGATTAAATCAAAACATCGAAATTCTCAAACATTATATCTTACACATTCATAATATTGATACTCAGATTTTATTTATTACTACGGATCGATAAACTATATCTTACATAAGTATACCTAACGATCTTTTTGTATGCACTTATCATATACTTATGACAAGACGTATAAATAGACGTATACTGCACTGCTAATCGATTTATTCTGATTATCTATTTGTGTAAAAATAACCGCCAAAGATTCAGAGTTAAAGCCAAGCAAACCTCTCTAATTGTCTTAAATCGCGCTGAGACAAAAAGTCATTTCAAGCAGATATTTTTAATAATAGAATGTTCGCACTTGACCAACAGCAAGTTTTAACATTCCACTGATGAATGATCATGTTTCTGTTACAGCTCAGTCATTGCTGTGGATAAACGTTTGCTAGCACTGTCCTCATAGGCACTGTTAGTAACTAACCTACCAAACTAACCTAGATTTACACGATAACCTGTAAATCTAGGCAATCTTTACTAAAGATAACTAAATAAAGTTAATTTTTTGCAGGTGTATTTCCCCGCGAATAGGGTAAGTGCCAAACCAATCAAATTCTTATAAACTGCTAGCTTATGTTATTTTCTGTACTGAGTAGGTATCTACAGACATTTGTGTTCTTATTTTCTTTGTCCGTTCGGTTTAACTTTTAAGCCTCGAGTGTTTCTCATATGTTCGCAGGGCCAATCGATGTTTTGTGTCATAGTGCTTCACGCTAATTTAACAGTGTACCTGCCATGTACCTAAACTCCGCTCTGATGTTGACCATTAATCACAAACGCTTAAGCACTGTACGTCCTACGCTTTCGCTTATGCTGCGAGGACCTGTATTTACCGCTGGACATTGATTGGATTCCTTCAAGATTGGGGTTTCAACCGATCTTTGTCGTTCGTTGAGCTCAGGTAGCTCACCCTACCGAACGTTCGAGACCTGCGCTCACAACACCTAGCGGCACACACTAGACCTACCGGCGCATCTACCATCTCTTCCCTGCAGTCTCTTTCACCTCGGCACAACTCCAGCAACACTCCAGCTTTGCGATAAGTCAGGACAGTACTTTAGTGCGCCGTCACTTGGTAGTTCTGTCCTGTGTAGGTAGACACAGGACAGAACTACCAAGTGACGGCTTTTGTAACCTGCGACCTAATAAATTTCTTGAAAGTGTTGGTGAGTCTTTCATTTATTCAATTCCACGCTTCAGTGTATCGTTTCTGAATACATACCTATTCTGAAAAGAAACATCCGAAAAAAAACCCAGAGGTTACAGTCTCTATTAAAGACTTTGAGAACTATGTCTGTGATGGTCTTTTGAAGAAAGAAACACACAGATTTGATTGGACATGTCCCTGCAGTCAGTGCAGCATACGTGTCGGTTATCCTGTAGCTCGACTCTTAACTCAAGGAACTCAACGACACTACGAAGAATACAAAAGAAATAACATTTGAGTAAAAGCCGCATAAATAACTCAAATCGTCAGAAAATATAAATAAATCACAAACAGACACAGACACAAACAGAAATAAAAAGGCAAAATATAAATTACCACAGAATGTAGATCATACGGTGCCGGGGCACGGTGGGCTGAAATCAAGCTTTAATGGACTTAGGGATTCACGAAAATTGATGAGCAATTTAAAAAAAAATAAAGACGGCTTGGTGATCTACCACTAAATATAAGAAATTTTTGTTCTGCGATTTTTGTATATACCTAATATTTTAAAAGTTATAACGATTTGAATTTATTTTTGTATGGAGAAATTTGATTTTATATGAATAACTTTTAATTCTCAAGAGTTCTCAAATAACCGCTTTCGGTATTCGATTGTGCTATTTTTTAGGCAAATTATCCGATATATCACTTGCTTCGATTTTCTTCGATTTTGGAGAAAATTGTTTTTCATTCCCTTTTCCACACCACCCTTGAGGTAGAGAACTAAGCGCGTTTTTTTTTATCAGTGGTGTCCCCAGGAGGCCTAATCCACTCATACGCATACTCACAAACTCACTCACAAACACACGCACTCACAAAATTATCACTTAGACAATTTCATCAGATTCAGATTCGTTCTCTAAATGTTCCACATTAACAAATTCTATATTTTCCCGCTCATCATCTTCAAATGTTGGAGATAAAAGAAGCATGGCTTTCGCTTCTTCTGAAAATGGTTTGTGTTTCCGTATCATTTTATGACGTTTTGATGATATATAAGGGTCTGAACTAATTATTAAATTATTTAAAATATCCTCATTATTAGCTCTTCTGCAGAATTTCCTTGAATGGTGTTGGCGATATCGCCTAAAGTCTTTATTTCTAGATTCAGCCGCTTCTTCCGATAACTTTCCAATCGGAATTAATCCCAAGTTTTCAATGATAGCTGCTCCATGAACGAGAACTTTATGCACACTGGAGGGCATGTGATACCACTCATATAAATCTACGTATAATTTTATGGTGGCTTCCGTATATTCTTTAAATTTCACTGTGTCAATTTTATGACCTGAAGATATTGTTTCTAAAATGATTGAAAACCGTTTTATTAAGTTTTCATCGACACCAGTAATTGCAGCAGCAATCTCTGTATTTGAAAAAAATCTTCGAGCGGTATTCCCGTCATTAGTACTTCCATGTCCTTGCTTTACAACATCTATTAAAAGGCCTGTTTGATTTTTAAAAGCTTCCTGAATGTTTTTTTTTCTTTTTTCCATCAAAACTTTGTTTTCACCTTTTGCAACCCATGTTTTGAAATCCAGTCTATAGGCTATGTGAAGAATGCATTCCATAAAACGTATCCATATATGAAGCGATGATAAACCATATTTGTACAAGTCGGTATCAATGTTTTTAGTCAATAACAAAGACAAGTTATTCATTTCTGTAGGAACAGCTTTACATATGTCACATCGTTGAGCTGAAGTTTCAGAGAGGATTGATGTTGCTTTACCATCTATCATAGTAAGCAATAATGAATGTGAGACTTTTATTTCTCCAATTTCTGTTTCCTTCAATTCATTTATCTCCGTTTCAATTTCGGTTTTCTCTCTTAAAATCGTTGATTTATTCTCTTTTTCAAACTTGAAAAATATTGGACGACACCAATATGCAGAATTTGGTGAGTCGTTTTCCCAGATAATTTGTTCCTCGGAAATAATTTTTATTGGTACTAAACTACCCATAAAAATACTTGAATCATCTATCGAAGCACTGTCCACTTTGTCATCCGTTGTCATTTTTTGCTTATAGTTTGCTTGATTCGAAGCACCATCCATTCCCCATTTGCTTATCATTGTCAACTCCTTAAAGTCTGTGCTATCAATATTGATTGCTTTGAATATCCTTTTGGCGGTTATATCTAATAGAGGCTGCAATTTTATTCTAGCAGTTGTATCTGTTAAGGTGATATCATCTTTTGGCGGGTAGCATTCTTGTTTTGCATTTTGCACCTTGTAGTAGGAAGGGAACATGTCGACATTTTTCTCTTTGATACTTTTTCTTAAAGTATTATATTGCCACTTTGTTAATTTAAGGGACAAAACAAGTCCCAAAGCTTCATCTGGAGTAAATTTAGGTTTTTCATTTTTACCTAAAAGACTATCTTTCGCTTTTTGCACATCCTGTGGATTTTTAAGTAGGTGTTCGAGGATTTCAGCTATTCCTTGATTACCATCCTCTCGTAATTTCATAATATATGCATGAGATATTTCCTCTGTAGTCATATTTGTATGAATATGTTCTGTACGTCTCTTTTTTTGCTTAGGTCCTAATTCACAAAATGGTTTTCTTGGACTTACGTTCGTTGACGTGGCAGTAGACACTTTTGCTGGAGATTCATGTTCACTTGATGTACTAGGAACAGAGTCTTGGTTTCTTTCAAATGCACTTACAATGAAATCAGGCCACTTTATTTCCGATGATAACCATTCACTATTATTGTTGCTGAACAATTCCTCTTTGCTATGAGCATTTTGCCATCTCCTTTGCAGATTATAGCAATATTTTGCACAAAACGCTTTTAGCGCTTTATCGTTTTCATCACTTAACACAGTGGGGACTAATCTAGATTTAATAGCACTATATAAAACACTATTATTTTTAAAACTTCCACTTTCCTTTAATAGCACAACAATATCAATATTTGACACCAAATCGAACATTTTTACGTAATAAATAGTATTAGTATTCCGAAAATGTGAGATAGGGTAGTGCGTTTATTACGATGTGTAACAACGTACTGAGGATGGTTGTTTTTCAAATGTAACCGTATAATTTTTTACCTGCTATTCATCATCCAATCACATAATGACACGTCATCATTTTGCTGCGCTCAATGGACGATGCGCTAATGAGAGTCACCGCACTATTGAGTATTGTTAAAAACAAATGACGTCATAAGGGTGGTGTGAGTATCGTGAAAAATAAATGACGTCATAAGGGTGGTGTAGAATGTTTACCAATAATTTGTTTTTTTGCTATATTTCTGTAATACAATATTAAAACATGTCATATTAAACCAAAAACCGATTAATATTTCATACAAAGTTTAGGGGTCTATAACTCGAAAAATACTAAGTATAAAAAAATTACATATAACAAAAAATATTTGTATTAGTACATAAAATTCAAAAATACTCATTTGAATCCTTAAGTCCCCACTTGACGATTCCAGCCCACCGTGCGGGGTGAGAAAGTCAGCAACTCTTGTCAGTAAAAAGATACGCTGTATATTTTTTATGTTTCATTTATTTATTCCTCTAAAGTCATCCTATTATACCAAAATAATATTAATCGAACTTTGCTATTCTCTTGAAAGTAACCATCAAAGTAGTGATATACCGGACTATGAGCAATCAATCTCCAGTTTGTGGTAATATGGCTCGATTTCTCGTGGTCTCTGCGCCCGGGTGCACCGCACCCCTTGCCCCCCGGCCCTGTGTGGTGGTATAATCCTCTACCTCACGACCCAGCTGCTGCGAGAGACGCCCAAGGCATCAGACTTCGCGAGGGGATTTCCATCATGCGCATGGGCATGCGGACGACGAATAATGGGTGACACGTCGCCAAATAATTGAACAGGCCCGGGTCAACGGCGAGTCATATTCCATGCGAGCCTCGAGCTGTTAACAATTGGATGGGACCGAGATAAAGAGCCAAATGCCTACCGGGGTCGCGGGACTGTCTAAACTAGTAACCGTACCCTGGAACGTAAAGGGCTTTGAGGAACGGGAGTCTAACAGTCCCTTGCGCTCCACACTGGGCGGGAGGATATAATTACAAGAACAAATTAGCTACGAAATCCACTCGGTCAATGTCGTGGGCGAAATGCTACTGAGCTGAGACGCAGACTGCGGCTCATTATTTTGACAACACCCATGTTAAAGAGAGGTAGTTACTTACAATTAGGTTTTAATTATGAAATCATACATCATATTGTTATCAGCACAATGGATACTGTATGTTTATAAGTCGTCTCTAAGTTAAACACCGGTTACTTACATCAAATCGAGTCATTACAATAGGTGATCTGCATCAGGTCGCTGGTATCATGTGGTCTAATAAAATTGTTTGTATTGTAACAGTTTCCTTGTATTCTTTAGTGTCAGCTAAAAGAAGGGTGTTTATACGGGACGAGGATACTGTTCATCCCACGAGAAATACCGATGAAATTAATCGAGTGTTAACAACAGGCCGCCCACAGGTAAAAAATGTGCTAAATCGGCAGAACATGGGAGATGCTGTCGTCGAAAAATTTGTCGATACTCTGGTGTCAAGTGAGAGATACTTGAAACTGATCGAATCTTTGGAACGCAAACTAACCCGTTTAGACATGACCTACCATGAAAGATCAAATAGTATTCTCAAATATTTGAATGAAATACTTAGATTGACCAAAAAATCTTCTTCTGATGCACTAGAAAGTGCTTTGAAAACTGTTAAATTAGATTTGGACAATATGAAACAGACATTGTCAGAACGAGAAGAGGATCAACCAACATTTAAATTACACGGTAAGTTTTAAATTATTTCTATTTTTCTGAATTACTTAGGAAACTACTGCCCCGCTTGGGCAGTGGTAGACGCCCACGGCGTCGGACGTCGCTAGACGATCTCCGGCCACCGTAGGCGCGGGCATGCGGGCGGCGAGTAATGGGCAACTCGCTGTGCGACCATAGACCATGCCCGGGTCGACGGCGCGTTGTGTTCCACGCGCGCCTCAAAGAGTGTCAGCAAAGTGACGGGGCTCCCCTCTAGAGGGCCAAAGCCTGCCGGGGTCGCGGGACTGTACGAATTACCGTGACCCCGGCACGTAAAGGGCTATTGAAGGACACCGTGGATTTTAGTCAGTACGAGTCTGACAGTCCCTCCCGCTCTGCTCTGGGTGGGAGGACTCATTTGTTGATTTTACCACGATAAAAAAAAGACATTTAATCATCCTAACCTAATCAGTGCGTCCTATCCGTAATTACTTACGAAACCGGAACGTGGACAATCACCAGAGTCTTGCTCTGCAAATGCAAGATCGCTCAGCATGCAACAGGGGTTTTCTCAAGTGTATAGAATTTGCGATGAAGTTATTCGTTAAAGAACTAAAGTCACCGACATTGCACGTATAATCGGCATGCTGAAATGCAAGAGGTGATAAGGAGAAATTCCTACTGAGGGGCAACGATTTTATTTAAAAAAAAACTTTATGAAAAAAAAAAGAAACCGACTTTAAATCCAAACACAAAAGGTGTAAAATAACTTTTCTTTCGAAGTCGGTGGCTTTGTTTTTTATTGCATTGAATAAGGCCACCGACTTCCGAAAGAAAAGTAATTAAACACTTTTTGTGTTTCCTTTTTTTTCAAAGACTTTTTATTTTACCCTTTTTAGTTTAGTTATTCAACAAAACTCACTCTTTGAAAATCTAAAATCCAAGTAAGCAAAAACGGATTCATGCAGGCAACGTCACGGGATCCATTAGTGTTAAAACCTTCTTCAAAATGATAAATAATACTTTTCTGAAAACCGCATACGATACTTTATACCATGACCAGGACAAAAAGAATGATTTAAGTGATATTTAACGAGGAAAATAAAAGAACTCGGACTGGAACTCGGACTCAGACTGGGACTGGGACTAGGACTAAGAATGGGAATGGAGTGGGACTAGGACTGGGACTGGGACTGAATGCGTTTACAAGTACTAGCAACAAGTACCCAGACCCGAAACAAATAATTGTAGATCATACAAATATTTGCTGAGTGCGGTTACCGAACCCGCAACATGCAACCCAGCAGTCCAATCGCTCAGCCACAGAGCCAACAAATTGACATTTAAATTGGTGATTCAAGTGTCTCAAATCAACTGCTGTAAAAAAGATGAGGATCGTTTTACAAACGTCATTGTGAAAATAGTACAATCAACGAGGCTTGTAAAATCCCAAAAACTCCTCCGGCACTGAAATTTGGAATATGATTAAAGAAGATGATACAGATTACAGATGCACAAGAATACAACTTTTTTTTTTGCGAGAGGACCACAAGATGAAAATTGCATGCAACTTAATTGCAACTCTCTGTGAAAACTTCCTCAGCCTGAAATACTATCTGTATATTTATGAATTTATTAGTCAGAAAAGGTTAGTATAAAATTCCAACAAATTTTCGATTTCAGTGTCACTCCAAATTGACTATTTACATTTCGCGATCTAACTTCAAGTGATAAATTGCTCTGATTTCTTATCTTTAAATACATAGGTTTGTTAACTTTTTCATTTTTAACCATTCGGGCGATTTATAATTGAAAATGATAAAAATCAACGTCCAATGAGCGATTGTCTGTTATGTACAGACGTGTGTAACTGTGTACGTAAGGCGCTGGGGCGTTTTCGCTTATGTACACCCGGGTGTACGTAACGCGCCCGAGAGGTTAAACATATTTACCTGTTTTTTTGATTTGACATCAAACAGAAAGTATTTGAGGCTGAGGAATTTCTCGCAGAGAGTTAAAATCAAATTTTCATGTTTTGGTAAAAAATACCTAAATTCTGGAAAAATAAAATGTTGGATTATTGTGCATCTATAATCTGTACCACCTACTTTCATCATATTATGCTAAATTTCAGTGCCGGAGGAATTTTTCGGAAGTCTTCATACAAAACCTTCCTCGTTCATCGGACTAAAACGTGCATACAAATGCTTTCTATATATATATATATAAAAGGAGAACTGACTGACTGACATATCAACGTACAGCCGAAACTACTAGGGCTAGGAATGTGAAATTTTGCACACGGCTTCCTATTATAATGTAGGGGAGCACTAAGAAGGGGTTTTTGGAAATTTAACCTTTAAGGGGGTGAAAAGGGGGATTTAGGAAAGTACGTAAACCACGCGGACGAAGTCGCGGGAAAAGTGCTAGTATTATATAAATGTCATATATATAGGTTTTTCAATCTATATATATAAAAGGAGAACTGACTGACTGACATATCAACGTACAGCCGAAACTACTGGGGCTAGGAATGTGAAATTTTGCACACGGCTTCCTATCATAATGTAGGGGAGCACTAAGAAGGGGTTTTTGGAAATTTAACCTTTAAGGGGGTGAAAAGGGGGAATTAGGAAAGTACGTAACCCACGCGGACGAAGTCGCGGGCAAAGTGCTAGTCACCACTATGTTTAATACTGAAAAATCTTGTGGTCTTTAGACACAAGCTGGAAAGATAAGGAAAAAGCAATGCGCTTTATCCACCCTTTTGGCGACTCATTATCGTCATTATCATTTTGCTAGTTCCCATGTTCAGTTTGATCCACACTTCCGGGACACTCTGCATATCTTTTTTTCCTTGGAAGATGGGTGATGAAGAAGATGCCTATGTGGGACGCAAGCTGTGTTGATACTCTTTGTGCCTCGTCCCATCTTCCAAGTTTAACGTGCTCTGCTGGCGCTGATGCTACGGTTGCTGAGAAACTCAAGGGGCGTAAAAATAGTAACCTTAGTGGAAACTATATTTTTGAGTTGTTTGGGGTTCAAAGTCTAGGGCCAATAGGTCCGAGTGCTCATAGCCTCTATAGAGAGACCCAAGAGCTAGCTTTTGGCCAGAGGCTAAGCATTGCCATTCAAAGAGGCAATGCAGCCAGTTTCTTGGTCACATTACCAGCTAACAGCGTTGAGGATGAATTTTACGATGCTTTGTTATAGTTTAGTTTTATCTTATGTTAGTACCAGCTTTTGCCCGTGGTTTCGCCCATTCATTGATGATATCCGTGCGTCCAATACAAATGATGTTCTTTAAGGATACAGCCTTGTGTGCAGCACTGCGCCAGGGTTGCGAAACGACACCTGTAAAAAATGAAATTGAAAGTATTTATTTCAGACCAAGCACAAGTACATGTCCATATTTGTAGTAGGCAGATACTTATAGCTATAGTAATGTTCTGCTCCGTTGCTTTGTGAAATCTGGTATCTTTTGCTATGGCTTCTTATGGATACTGCCGTGGAGAAATCTCTATACAACGCCGCCTGCATTCATGTAGTCGACTGACCAGCAACGGTATCCAATAGCAAAGAATGTTTTGAATATTTTTCCCATATTTAAGCGCCTCAAAATATAATTATCCAAATCAATCATCAATACTGAACGGGGAAAACCGTTGCAGACCTGTCCAATTATTTCATTATAATACAATGCAACTGAAACAATGACAGCAGACGAGAGCATCTGATAATCAGAGTCCATGAGAGTAATCATTAAGGCAATTAATCATCATTTTACTAAATCGTTTAAAATTTACTGCGTATTCTTGTTCTTCTTTTTAATGCACGCACACATCTTTTATAAACACATAAACAACTTTTGTAGTAAGTTTATTCATGTTTTATAAATATTATCATAACATTGTAAGTAGTGTCAACATTCTAGCAGGAGACTTCTGTGCGAATCATCGTACTTGGCGAATCACTGCTTAAGCATGTTATTTGGTGGTTTGTTTTTATTTAGCTTCGTGGTTAACAGACACACGATGCAGTCAAGCCAGTCGTTTCACACCGCACTTGGGGCACACAACGCATTATGTTCCCAAAGTTTACGCTTCTACAATTTGTACTGTTCGCTGTTACAATTATATCCGGTGAAGTGACAAGGGACAGGCCGGACAAGAGAGGGCGCCGGAAAAATGACGATGCTGACAAAGCCTTGTGGAAGAAGGAATACGAGGACGAACTAACCGATGCTATACTTAGCAACAAGAGGGAAAACTACACCCGTTCGGCGGGTGCGCAAGCTGGCAGCATTGACAACGACGTTGTTATAGAAAAATTAATGGATAGCATAACCTCAAGCGAAAGATATCTCAAGAAAGTAGAATCTATCGAATTTAGATTGAATAGACTGGACATAGAAGTTCACGAGAAGACTAATGCGATAATGAAATTATTAAATGCCATTTCGAAAGCGGTTAAAGTTGATACTTGCGCTGAAAAATTTGAGAGCGACATCCGTGGACTGGTGACTGACGTCAGTGCTATCAAATATGCTGTGGAAAAGAACCCACGCACCACTTCAGCTAACTCAGGTACTGTGTAGCTGACTTTTATCAATAAATTCACGATACAGGAATGTGGATCCAATCGAATAGGTGCGATGTCATTCCAATTTTTTTAACTCTTAGTATGTCGGTGCTATTTTTTTGATTCAAAAGTTATTACCATTTAGATATTGAAATAAATTAAAAATTTTAACTTTAAAATGAATATACAGCCTGTTAGTGTAATCAGTCTTAAACTTGAAACCAGTGGTTTGGTATCACTTACAGAACGTAAATTCAATAAAAAAATAAAACCTTTTTTTTTTCAATAAAGTCTCCATTTTTCCCCAAAATTATTTCACCCTATTACGCAAAGGTAAAGTAGATCAAAAGAGCCGCGAGCGCCCGCGCCGCCGTGTCGCCCGCGGCGCGGGGAGAGACTGAGGTATGCGCGGGGCCCGCGCATACCAGTCTGCCGGCAGTGTCGCTATCGAACGCGTGTCTCGTAACGTACGCCCGCCGCGAGTGCGGCCCCACCGTTAATTTTTCGCGCAAGTGTTAGTGTTTAGTGATTATGTCGTACACAAACGAACAGTGGACAGAAATGGTTCGGGTTTACGCCGCGTCGGGTGATAACCTAACTTACATCTGGACTCGTCACGCAACAAAGGTAGGTATTTTTGCCTGTCCTAAGCCAGGAAAAGTATGAAGGGAAGTTAGTTACATCACAGGTTACCTGTATTTTATTACAATGATGTAGTTAGTTAAAACTTATGTAGGTATGTAGTTAAACGGACGGCGTTAACCTGCCGCACTGGCAGGTTAACGCCCTTTGCAGTGAATACGTAACTCGGGCGCATAGTATCCATGAATTAACGGACGGTGTAGGACAGAAACATTTTTGATTTTTTTAAAGAAAAATTCGTTTATTTATTTTTAAATTCAGACAAACATTTTTATAATTAAATCAACTACCTATGGTTTCAAGGTTAAGACTGATTACACTAACAGGCTGTAATATGTTTTTAGTCAACTGAAACTCAAAATAGACCTACGGGTTCACTAGGCACATTAACATTTATTTTGCATTTATTGTGATTTTTATTGAAGACTAGAGTTGACATTTGAGGAGCTCGTGGCTAAATAAATACAGCCGCACAGGCCGATCTTCCGGGTTAAGCCGCGGTTGCCGAGGTTGGTCTGTGGATGGGTGACCATATGTCATAGCGACTTTCCTCCGTGCCTCGGAAAGCACGTAAAGCCGTCGGTCCCGGCTGTCATTTGTAGATCTTTGACAGTCGTTACTGTTAGTCAGAAGCTCTAAAGTCTGACAACCAGTCTTACCATGGGGTATCGTATTACCCAGTTACTGGGTTGTGGGGGTCCGACAGGCAGTCGCTCCATGTAAAATACTGATATCCAGCTGCATCTGGTTTGACTGGAAGCCGACCCCAATATAGTTGGGAAAAGGCTAGGCAGATGACTAGAGTTGACATTTCCTTTCGTATTATTTTTACGTAGCTAAAAGAAACAAGACCTAAGTATAGCAGGAATAAATCAAAACAAGTTGGAATAAGCCTCTATTTGCACGAGCTCTTTTTTACGGGCGTTAAAAAAGCGCTGATTAACAAAAAGGTAAAATTAACTTAAATACCAGCGCCCAGCACTTAAAATCAAATACATTTCTAATAATAGCGGTCGCTTCAAAAACGCTGACGTGTGAACAGATACATAAATAAATAAATAAATAAATAAATATTCCACAACTATCACACAACGCCATCTAGTCCCAAGCTAAGCAGAGCTTGTGTTATGGGTACTAGACAGCTGATAAACATACTTATATATTTCTAAATACATACATATTATAGATAAATTACACCCAGACACAGAACAAATGATCGTGCTCATCACACAAACATTTGTCCTGGGTGGGAATCGAACCCACGACCTCCGGCATAGCAGTCAGGGTCACTAACCACTAGACCAACAGGCCTTGTTCTATTTCGGCGCTTTTCTAACGCCCGTAAAAAAGGGTCTTAAAATCGGATCTGAAAGTTTGTATTTACCATGTGCAGCAGCGACACAACTTCTAAGGAACTTGTCAATGACCTCCATCTGTCATTGTCACTTGAAAATAACATTTAGCAATTAAATCATCATCATCATCTTCCTGTGTTTATCCCATTTTACTTGGGATCGGCACAACACGTTTTCTTGTTCCATTCTACCCTATCAGAAGTCACAGTATTATTTACTCATTTTTTTTTATATCTTTCCTTAGAAAAATCACCCAACTTTTCTTTGGCCTCCCTCTTCCTCTCCATCCATCAACATAGAGACTGATGGGTATGGAGCCATCAGTCTCTTAGTCACATGAGTGTTATCCCTCCTCATCATCTAACACCAAGACAGACTTCCTATTGTGTGATATTAGCAATTTTTTTATAGAAGTGGTTCTTAACCGATGGTTTTAAAAGGTGGTCCGCTCTACACCTGATGCGGGAGAAGCGAAACTAAGTTACGAAATGGTTGTTGCATCACTATATCCCTCTCTTACGCAATAATATTTATGGTTATGATGAGGCTGATGTATCTTTGTAAGATAAAAGCCTCTAAATAAATAAAGATTACAAAAAAAAAGGTGGTCCACTACCTTCTTTCGTTTGGCTTTGAGTAGCACTGAACCAGGGATTTAGAAGTGTTTCATAAACCTCCAAAACATGGATCATTTCATTGTATGGGATAAAAAAATCGGGACGATGGAAGTTGGTCTCATTCAGAAAAATATTTATACATGTAATACAAATTGTATGGACGAAAAAATTACCATTTTCTTATGATGCTATTTGGTTAATTAGTATCATGTGGGAGAATTACATTGCCCGGTACGTAAAGGGCTATTGAAAGACACCGTGGATTTTAGTCAGTACAAGTCTGAAAGTCCCTCCCGCCCTGCCTTGGATGGGAGGACTCATTTGATGATTTTACCACCATAAAAAAAGAAAAAAAAATGGGAAGGAAAATATATACGGACAGTAGCAGTTGGCCAAAAGTGAAGTAATGTTTCTTCAAATAGCTTTTTTGTGGCATAGTAAGCACGAAGCTCTCTCTAAGCAACCAGGCTTGTTTGTTTATAAAATGAACAATAAAACGACCGTTCTTTTAAACTTTTACGCAAATTAATCTAAAAAGTCGAACTTCTTAAATTACGGTGTTTTTTTCTCGGATTTTCAGGAGATGCAGATTTCCATGCGAATTCCGCGTTGGACACACGACTCTTGGTCCTGGAGAAACAATTGAAAGGCGTGAAGACTGGTGTGGACTCCATAGTAGCTACCATTTCGGAAGTCAAGAACAGACAGTACACCAGAGTATACCCAACCAAGTAAGTTAGTTGTAGTTAACCGTATAGTTCGGTACTGGGTCCTAAAGGACCCGAACACATAGACCTACGCCGGCTCAGTAGCGGGTCCTAAAGGGGCAGACTTTGTAGTCATATGACATCCTCATTATAAATTAAAAAATAATAATATTCTTGAGTTAAATCCTATGAGTGCGCATTAATTAAGAATGTTAAATAAAAATCTGATTTGTTCACGCCATTAAAACTTCTACATTTAGTGCGCATTTTCTTAATTTACCATAACAAAATCCAAAAGTCTCAAATATGATCGTCGCCATTTTGATGGCAGTGCTGGGTTGGGCTAAAAATCATAAAAAATGGTGTTTCGGGACATCTAAGGGATCATTATAGGAGGGATGAATTACTCGTCATTTAGTATTTTAACGAATTCATACATAATTCAATATAAATATTAGCAGTGGTAATGAAGAATTTGATATCTGAAGTCGAAGTTTCGCGCCACTCGTGTTTGTTTACATTTTTATTTTTCCCTTGGGTCACACACATGCGTTTATACTCAATAACAATTACGATAAATATCATGTCAAATATTATAAATAACGTAAAAAAGCCCAGATCTTAGCGTAATTCTCTAATACAGAACCAATAACACGTATTTTTCATTACCACTACTCAATTTGTATTCGTAATAAACAACCATGCTTATTTTTTTTAATCGTAATGATGCGTGAAAGCGAGTATTCTAATCGATTCCATAATTGAATTTTTCGACAACTCGAGTGAAAAAAATAAGGAATTGAAGAAAACGATTAATAAAAATTAAATAAATTTGTTTTAAGCTTAAAATACAATTATTGATTGTTATAATATTTTTTAAAGCTTTTATAATAATTGTACGTACATTGTAATTCCCAAAAAACAATAATAGACAAAAGAAAAATGTCAGTAATAGGTAAGTGTTTGAATGCGCGCCAATTTTTAATTCCAAAAATTGGATGTGGAATGCGCTCTATTCAAAATAATAAAAATTTAATTTACTAGCTAATTTTTAATGTACATTTTGTTTTGTACAATAATATAATTAAGATTGAATGAATATGGAATGCCTTGGATCTTGATAGGCTTATTAGAAATGAGTTTTTCTCCCACCAAATAAAAGATATATAAGTAAATTATTATATTCTCAAAATTGTTTCGTAACATTGCTTTGGCCATGTTAAGTATAGACGCCAGCACATCAACCTACCTCAATCTGTAAAATTTCTTCAATCGATTTTCAACCTTATCACAATAGTGGAAGGTTAATGTTCGATTGGTGAATTTTGACAGATTTGGGTAGGTTGATCTGTTGCCGTGCGTACAGATATTTAATCGTCAGTATTGATACCAGTATAATAATATTTTTATATAGGTATTTGTTAGGATACTTTAGACGTTACAGTAAAACACACTGTTACAAGTTAAAAAACCTAAATGATTCTCTCCCTGAGTGGAGCGGAAGGAGATGTCAGACTATTACTTACTAAAAACCACCCTGTTCCTTCATAAGCCTTTTGCGTTCTAGGACCACAGTACCCTTTTAATGGTTTAACTACAATTCCGTGAGCCCTTGGCACTATTTTGGCCTCTCAGTTCGCTGATAGTTCCTTAAAGCCCGCTTGGAACTTGACGCGCATTCGTCTCGGGCCTAGTCCTTGACCGGACGGTGAGTTACCCTATACTCGCCGTTCGCAAGCCCGCACCTACAATCGCAAAATTAAGACTGCGTCTTTAGATTTTTGCTGGTCAGGAATAAAGCTTGTTAATGAAAAGAAAAGGAACGTGCTATATTTTTACACTACTTGATAGTGTCGCTGTTAAGGATCAAATTCGTAATGATATACGACAAACTACAGTAAAGTGATATGAATTTGGTAAAATATGAACTAATATTATACAAATAATAATTTAGTCATCGTACGCAGATCAAAATCAAAATTCGCGCCAATTCACTTAAAGTTCGAATTTCAAAAATTTCGTTTCTGTATTTGTACCGCGAAGTGATTACTCGTAAAAAAATTGAAATGAGAACACGATGTTGTGAACATGTAGTGAGCTACGGCCATTGACTAAAGTTAGAATCGATTTATTAAAGAAAACCTTTTATTTTATGTTTGTCGCATGTAATTACTTCACAGAACATTAATGGTTTGATTACTGGAAATTGATATTTCAAAAATTTAATTTTATGCAATGTAATTTACATTTTTTATCAAAATCGGTCACGAGACTTGTTTCAGTATTGATATTGAATTTAGCCATCCACATCCAGTTGGAAATTTAAATTGTTTAATAATGCAAGGAATCATTTGGAAGTACTTCCATATCTCTCCCTCCAGCATTTGATCCGAACCCGGTGTTTGTCTTTTCACGTTATTTAGATTCGTTTTATAAAGTGAAATAATCAGAAGAGTAATTGAAATTAAATAACGAAAACACAATATGGGTAAAACTATATGGTTGAATTTAAATTTAAAAGACACACACGTTTGGCCTCCAATGAAACACCAATATTTATTTCTATCCCAATCATGAAATTAAAAAATTAAATCATTTATTGCGTTAATAAAAAAATCATGTCGACGCTTACCCAACGAAACACTATTTTCAAAACGAAATAATACTTGAAATATTACACCAAAGAGTCTATAGATTCCGTTTCATAGATTTATTGCATGGAGGAAACCTTCTCTAGTCAAATAAGCAGATAAATCGGTCCATGTCTTTGTACCTACTACTTTTTTTCCATGTTCGATTATATTGCGAGTATCGATTAGGCTGAATGAACATTTTCAATCGTTATATGAACATTGGGATTGCGGTCAGCACTAAGAAGTGTCATGTTGCAACATAGTTTTTGGTAATTTTTATCAAGTCTTTGATTGTTATTGGATGGATCTCCAAAACGGGCGTATTCGTGTGATCGCTCTGGTGCTTTTCAGTTATTGATTTTTAATAGTAATTATGTATCTCATTAAAAAGAATGATATTCAAATAGTATATTTTTACTATTGGCCTTCAATTTACACAAACAGTTATGAAAATATTTAAGTTCAAAAAATTTCGCGACCAGAGCAATCATAATTGGTGCCAGAGCGATCATAAATGGTGAAATCAGTGAAACAAGAAAATTAATATTGATAAAATATTATTTATTTAGCCGTTTTCAGTCATATTCAGTGTACGAATAACAAGATTGATGTAAGAGAAATGTATTATTTTAGGAAAATATTTTAGAAAATTTCAAACTATTACATTATAATTTTAAAATAACAAATTAACATACTTATAAAAAACAACTTTTGGCTTAGTTTCATTTATTTGGACTATATTATCCGAACTTTCCCTACTTTTCTTCCTACGAACCTTTTGCTGGCTTGGAGTCAAACCACTCATTGGTAGTACTGTGCCCCGAGCTTTTTTTTTTTTTTTACAGTCAACTGATTGGTTTTATTCTTCGTGATATAAGATAATCTTCAATATAAACCAGGTTTCACTTGGGAGGAAATGACAATATTTTTTTTCTACGTGTTTGAACGGCTATTGCTGCTTATCCCACCAACGGAACCACAGCTGACTTCCACGAATCTTTATGATACAACTCCCTCATGTAGCTTACTATTATGACTTGAGAAGAAATCACTGACGAAATTTAGCTCCCCCTTTTCCCGCTCTATGAAATGTTTTTCTTCGAGGCATGGTTTCCATCTGCAACAATAGTTGATATTAAATTTTAGAAAAGAAAAGCTTATAGTTGCGGTTAGCTAAATGCCAATATAATAATACTTATCATCATAGTAAAATACGTCAAAATCTGTTAATGGGTTTAGGTTATCCAAAGAAACCCAGAAAAGGATATAAATTAAAGGTTATATGCATAGTTCTTCGTTTGTCATTGTTACAGTCCGGACTTAAAACAGATTTATAACGTACAATTAATGCAAAATATCATTGCTCTGGTCTTTTTGGACAGAGCAATCACAGCCACAGCGATCAGAAAAAGTCACTAAATCATAAATTAAGCCGATTTTAAAAGTAGTAGAAAGTTGTGATTACGTCTCATAAAAAACACTATAATGATCTCTTAATTCACATAGCAAACACATTTACAAGCTTACTATTTAATTTAAATAACGAGCCATAGTAATCATAAAATTCGAGAACCAAATCCAGAGCAATCATAAACTTACCTTCGTAAACTTACCTTCGCGGGTACGTGGCAGACAGGTATCCTCCTCGGCGGTTAGACCACTGCTGGCGCTGCCCACCGGGAGAGGAATAGATTGTCTATAACGCGTAACTAGGGATGAGGGCGATGTTTTACCTCAGCGCAGAGCGATGAGATAAAATGCCCGGTCACGATTTTAAATTCAAATTGAGGCAAAAGTATTGTTAATATAACTAAAAATATTTTATTACTATGAAGATTAACTATTTGTTATGTAATCTAAATAAGTTGTTTCATATGAACCATCTCATTAAAAATTTAAAAAATATTTTTTTCATTCAATCGGGAGTCGGGTCAACCCAGAGCGATCAGGATTTTAGGGTTTAAGATTTTTTTAGAAATATTTAAAATAAACTTATTCATAATATTAGCCTTGTACCACGTAGATTAGACACCGAACTGTATATAAAAAAATATTATGAAAACGGTTTCCGATTTTAAAATGGCTTTATCCAGCCCGACACGAAAAAAAATGCCTCTGGAGATTGTGCCTATTATTTATGAAATTATGTATGAACACTAGCAAATCTAATAATGCATGTAGTAAGTTACTTCATTTATTTCACAGTTTAACCATTTTTTATCACGTGAGAAGTTTGTTTATGTACATATTTTCAGCACATCTAAATTACATAGTTTTTGGAACGACATAGCATTTTGTATGTTACACACATTTTACAGTGGAATGACGCAGTTTTAGTGACCTCAACACGTTCTTGGAGATATTGCTCACAAACTTATGGTATGAAATAACTGTAGTAACATATTTTTGATAAAAAAATCGAATGCTGAAAATTGACAAAAATCTTCAACATTATCTCAAACTTCGAATTACCCGGTCGACTCAGCTGATGTGTCATGTGTCAAAATGTTGTCGTGCAGAGTGGTTAGTAGCTTTTGCAGGAGCTGAAGTCCGAAAGCCCAGCAAGGCTAAAGGGCAGGCAGATATTTTAAAACCATGTGAACAACTTCGGAGAGAGTGGGTCTGAAAATATTTATGCAACAAATCGCGGGACGAGAGGGACTGTCAGACTCGTACTGACTAAAATCCACCTTCAACAGCCCTTTACGTTCCAGGATCACGGTTACCTGTTAAGACAGCTCTGCGACCCTCCTTTCCTATGGAGCAAAATTATATTTGAATGGCACATTTCAAGACGAATTTGACCGGTGTGTAAGATGGTGTCAAAATACTATGTGATGACAATGTGATTGTCGAGTACGGTCTATCGGATCCACATTCGGAAATTCACCTTGTGTAATAAACTATGATTGTCACATACTAGCTGTTTCTTGTAACAAGACACATGCTCTCATTACTTTGTAACATAATGATGTTTTCACAGTTCTAGTTTGAAAGGAAGTCTTGGATCATGTTTGTTACAATGTCGAAATGTTTATTTGATTCTATTTATCCGTGACAAACTCGTAGTGTAATTCTGTAGGACTGGTGTTAGTTTAGTCCAATCAACGAGGCATATGTGGTCCGAAAAATTCCTCCGGCACTGAAATTTGGCACATGATGAAAGAAGGTCATACAGATTACAGATACACTATATATTTTTTTTTCGACTTTTTTTTTTCTTGAAGACCAATTTATGAATGTTGTTTATAACTTCTGTCTGTTAAACTTTCCTCAGCCTCCAATACTGTCTGTATATGTATGAATGTATTAGTAAGAATATGTATAGTATAAAAATCCAACATATTTTCGATTTCAGTGTCAATCCAAATTAACTTTTTACATATCGCATTTTAACTTCTAGTGAAAAATTGCTCTGCCGATTTTTATTTTTTTATGTGATTTCTAATCCTTAAATACATAGGAAACTTTTTAAATGGAATTTTGTCCAGCATATTTAGCTTTAAAGAAATAATTTTAGCAGGCCAAAGTAGTGAGAAATTGTTCTAGTTCATTGTACCTACCTATGCACGTTTATCTGTGCAATAAAGTCATTTTCACATCTGTACGTCTCTTAGATTTATAAAGAAATTAACATTTTATTGAAAATAACTTAGAGCCGCTTTCAAAACTAAAATGGCCGCCATTGGTGTGCATCTTAATCGAAGCGTAACGTCACCTTACTAAAGTACACCTCCCTTATTTGATTGTTTGTTTCAGATTAGATGGACAGACGGCTGCTATTGATTCCGCGGCACTTATCAACGAGTTCAGAAAAACGATTCGTGAACAGAAACTTAGCAAGAAGTGCGACTGCAAGTAAGTTTTAGTATGTAGTTAAGTATGTAGCTACTACGTTCGTAAATTAGCTACAAACAGAGACATCATTTGATAATAAAGTTAGCTTCATCTTGGGATAGCTTGAATCTCACGTAAGGATTCTTAGCTCAATTGGCTTTTTGACAGTAGCTATAAATTACACGTATTTTTTCTTTTGTAAAATCAATGAATATTCACGTCAGAATTCAATAAAAATTGTAGGTACTAAATTGTGACGTATTGTCAATTTTAAAAGCGTCGTATCACCGTCAATTTTGGTTTACGATCAAAAGAAAAAATACGGGTCGAATATTTGATAATCAAGTGACGGACTAATTAGAATTTTTCAGTCAAATAACCAATTCCAACCCGTGCGCCGCACTAGTATTCCTTTGTGACGTTCAGAATCCTTAGTGACTCTCGGGCTTCAATGTGCCCGCGAAATAAGGAACTGTTTTATCTCCATTGTAAATAATCTTCACACCTACTGCGAGGAAACGAATTTTGTTTTTAGACATTAATCCAAACCACATTATTGACTAGCTGGCGGTAATGAAATACAGTACTACGAGTATTAAAGCCCGGCCTGGCCCGAGAGCAAGCTGACGTTTTTGGGAAGGTGTTGAAAACTTGTCCAAGACTTTTCCAATAATACCCAATCACAAAATTGAACACCTGGAGAGAAGTGGGAAGTATTCAACCTACAGATCTTTAAAGATACGATTTGTTTGGTTCCAAAAAGTTAATTGAGGCATTTCGCAGAGCCAGGTGTTATTAAAATTATATCGAATCGTCGAATCTTTAAGTTGAATTAATACAGGGTGTGGTGTTATTTTCTCAAAATCAGTGCGTTCGATTCCTGACTAGGTTTAAGAATATTGATTTTGATGAAGACAAGCAGTTTATCAATATTCTTACTTGGATTTTTGATAAGTCATCAATTTAGTGATTGTGTATCATTGGAGAAGTCTTGAATAAGTTTTCAGCGTATCTGCAACACGTACTCAAAAATGACATTTGACATTAAACGAGCACAGAGTGGTGTGAAAAAATGTTTACAACTCAAATTAACAAACGTCGAAGTTTAATATTGATTTTATTGTTTACATTGCAACTCGCAAATATTTTAAACAATGTCTTGAAACAATGCCTGCAATGTTCAGTCACATGAATTCAGCGCGTATTTCTTTGGTAGGCAGCCATCAAAACACTGTCATTAATTATACATAAGTCATATTTAACTTGAATTGCTCGACTGTTAAACAAAAAAGAAAAAAAAAACTTGAATTGCATTCCATAATGTCAATACGTAATACCGATGTTTAGCACATTAAAATTATAAAAATTAAAACTAAAATATATTAATAACGTTAAAATGTATTATTTAGTTATTACGTTTATTTTAATATCTACATAAACTGTATCTTTATGGAGATCAGGAGCTCGTGTCTAAATAATAACGCTTGCACGGGTTGATGTTCACGGTTAAGCCTCGTATGACGGGGTTGGTCTGTGGATAGGTGACAATATCGACCATATCATAGAGAGTTTCCTCCTTGTCTCGGAAAACACGAGCAGTTGGTCCCAGCTCTCATTCTAGATCTTTGCGAGTTGTTATTGTCAGTCAGAACTTCAAAGCAACCAGTCTTACAAAGGGGTATATATTATCCAGTTACTGGGTTGTGGAGGTCAGATAGGCACTCGTCATTATCCTATAAAAAGAAAGAAAGAAAATTGTGTTTATTAGCATCAAAATGTTCCCACTGCTGGAACACAGGCCTCCTCTCTGAGAGAAGGAATGGTTCATAATCCACCACATGGGCCCAGTGCGGGTTGGTAGATCATAGGCTCTACTCGCTTTAATTAAAATACTGATGTTTAGCTGCATCAGATTCGACTGGAAGCCCAACATACTTGGGAAAAGTTTAGGCCTCCGGGATATTTATGACCTTCACGCGGGCGCACCTCAGATTAAACATAAAATAAATATGTTGACATTTACGCAGGAGCGGCAGAGTGGACCGATCAGAGCGGTACCCGACAGATTGCCACGAGATCCAGGTGCAGGGCTTTAATGTGTCCGGTATATACAAGATCAGGCCGGATGATATGGAGCCCTTCTACGTTCTGTGTGACCTGACCACCGCGGGAGGTGGCTGGACGGTAATTAAAAAAAAAACAACATGTTTTATGACTGTGGTAGGTGATTTATACATGAATGGAATCTCCCAACATCATAAAGTCTATAATCACTCCAAGAATTACGCATATGTGTACCTATTTAGTATACTCACATAAGTTCTAGTGTCCCATATACCTACTGGGTAATCTCCTCTGAGACTGGCCGCCGCGGCCGAAATCGCTCAGGAAGACAACCGGTGCAATTCTAGACTCCGTGGCTGCTAGCCTGTTATTGAGAAGTTCCTGATGAAAAATTCAATAACACCATTTGCTTTTCCTTTTAAGTATCCAAAAGAATGCACTGGCCATTCGTTGCATGATACTCCACAGTGCTCTCACTATTCCGACAGGGATTTTCAAATACTTGCAATACGTACTCGTATTTTCCTTTTTCATCCAGGTATTCCAAAACCGTTTCGATGGTTCTCAAGACTTCTACAAAAGCTGGTCTGATTACGAGCATGGCTTCGGTAATCTTGCTGGCGAGTTCTGGCTGGGATTGGAGAAGCTCAACTTCCTAACTAATCAGAAGCTGTATGAGCTGAGGGTCGAGATGGAGACGCAGCAAGATCAGGAAGCGTATGCTGGATACTCGGTATTCACGGTGGGGCCTGAACATGAGGGATATAGAATCAGCACACTAGGCACCTACTATGGAACATCAGGTGTGTATGCAATCTTGGAGCAATACGATTAATATTTTGAATGCGAAACTTTGTGGAATGGATGGATGTTTCATACTCTTTCACGCAAAAAGTACTAAACGGATTTCGATGAAAGTCTGGATTAAGACATAGGATAGCTTTTCATCCCGATTTTATGTTCCCGTGGCATAATTTTCGAGTTACAGAGGGCGAAGATGCTGGCCACAGCCAGTACAATATTCTCATAATAAACCTAGTATTTAATGGCCATGAGTCATCACTTTTTCGTTACATAATATGAAATTGATGGATGTAAATATAATTGGAAGATTACACTGATCAGAACACTGCTTTGGCGTTGATCATAATAATTATGTACTAATTCTGACTGAAATATTTTCCTAACACAGAAAGCGGTTATTTTTCAGGCGACTCTTTATCGTATCACGCTGGACAAAAATTCTCGACGTACGACGTTGACAATGACGAGTGGAAAGACGGCGCTTGCGCAAGAGAACACGGAGGAGCCTGGTGGTACAAGGAATGTGACAAGAGGTAATTCTTCTTCATTAATGTTTCTTCTTGGGCCCAGTTTTTGGTTTCACTAAACAAAATCTCATCACGATGCGCAGCCTATTTGGAAAACAAAAAATAACTTTTATTAAATTGGCGATTAATGATCTTTCCGAAGATTAAAGCGGTGATCGCGACCAAGCAATAAGCTACTCGCTCTGCAAATGCCTTTTCTCAGAAAAGAAGATTCTCTCTTGAGCCTGTGTACCTAGGTACACACTGACTGTATACCTATAGGTATAAGGGCTTGGAATTGCACTGTAGGCTAGCGAGCTTTTCATTCTGGACATAAAACTTGTAGGTCGAATATCACACAATCTATTTTTTGTGTGAGGATAAACGGCCTCTCTCTGGTGTCAGGATTAATTTGTAGCACAATGTATATTACCAGTAAAACACATAATGATGTAGCTCAGTTGTCCATCCCATGCTCAGAGACCAGCTTTACTAAAACCTCATTCGTGAAATTACGTAGATTTTGTACAATCTATGATAGGTATTAAATTTTAATCATAAAAAATACCTACCATACTTTATTACTAAAGCTTTAGTATGGTAGGTATTCTTTTAATTTTTCCATTATTTCCAGTAATCTCAACGGAAAATATTCAATGACGAGTGAGGAGAACCGAGGGCAATCTATGTATTGGATATCGTTCAAAGGTCCTACTATTCCACTGTCTAAAACAAAAATGATGATCAGGCCTCTTCCTGCGAGCAAACCGGCCGACTACATGGACAATCCCAAGGTATTGTGACCCATCATCCTATAGTTTGGGTGGTGTGTTCTGTCTGATGCAATTTAATTATATCTAACTTGAAGGTACTTGAAGTAAATAAGGCCTAGCGCAAATTTTAGCACACGAAGTGAATAAAACGGGAAAAGATAAAATAATTATTGTAAAACATCTAATTCAGGGTAGGGTCAGACCTACTTTTGGCGATGGTAGGTATAGGAATGGATGGTATAGGGATGGTAGGTATGGCTGATATAATGATGAAATTAAATAGGGCTCTTGACCATCGATTGATTAGGAAAGATTGAGCAATGAGCGTACGCTTTGGTTGAGTTAGCCGTGAGGTGGTAGCAACTCTTGCCGAGGTCTGTCTTCGGGTGAAAAAGCATGGTTAAAAACGTTTGTCTAGGTCCGTGGATATGTCTATATTGAAAAAAAATCAATCAAATAACAGTCAGTCAAATATCTATTATCGCAATGCGACAACTGAAAGGCTCGTAAACGCTGCACACATAGGATTGCTATTATTACGTATCAACCTATCTACTTATTATTTTATCGGCACCCTCTATAAAGCCCTGGTCTTATTTGCCTCATGTACCTAATACTGTACATGTTCTTATGCAATGGTAGCCCGTCGCGGCGTCCGCTGAACGCAATTTCAGGACTAACGCACGTATACACTGCCGACCCTACGGACATCCACAACTGGTCGAAAGAAGAGACGAGGTTGTCATGTATCCACTCACTGCCTCTCCGCACCAGGGCCGTCTTAACCAGGGGTTCAAGGGGTGTGTGCACCTGGGCGCAGACCCCTAAGGGGCGCAATCCTACCACTACACCTACTGCACTGATAGTGGCGTAGCGAGACTGAATCTACGAGGGGCAAGACGCATCTGCGAGGGCCTTTTCTTTCAGATCGATAAATATGACTTACCTCCGCTGCTGGTTTGAGGTCCCCTTGTTTTAAGATAATTAACTTGTTTCCCCCAAGTCATCTATACCAAATGTGATTGTCAGCGGCACCAGGTTCGCGAGGCATCTTTAAGTTTTTCAGTTCCCAGTTAAATATAAAACGTCACCAAAATTATCTTGCAACATGGAGCCTTGGGCGAGCGTTGGAGGCGCGATCGCGATCGTCGGCGACAACGTCTTTTAGATTCTTTCATTTGCCACTCATAGGACACCACAAGTTGTCAAGATTTTTAATTTCTCTGAGCTTGAGGACCCTTCAGGTGCGAGGCCAGGGTTTAGGGTCCGCTTCGCCCTAGCCTAGCTACGCCACTGTGCACTAAGACCACATGATACACTTGCTTTCGACCAGCTCGCAGAAATTCTATCGATTCCATCATCACCCGACGTCCTTTTGTTCTCAAGCAGATTGAGAGCTATTATTTTAACCTCTTACTGACGGATGTCTGCGATGTCTTCGATGTAGTGTCGGGTCAGCTTAACTCTTCAAACTTGAGTTGTACTGATAATTAACCTCGTAAGGTCCAATATATAATGTATGAACAAAAATTAACACACAGCATTCCGGCCTAGACCTACAAATAAAATCCTTCTCTTAACCACCCAGTGTACACGAGTATTACAGTGAACATTTTGTTAAAATGCACGTTTCTTTCAATATTTGCGCCAACCGTCAAATCGGCTTGATCGGATTTAGCATCAATTCTTAAGGAATGTGTCACAGTCGGTTATTTTTACCATTGTGCCGACGATTCAGAAAACAAGCGAGTAAAGTTAATTAATTAAAACTTATTTTGTTTATAAAACTAGTTAAATCTAATAATTATTGCATATATATCTGGAATAGCTTTTTAATACTTAGGTACCTGTATTTTTTATTCTTTGTCGTAAAGTTATGTTCATTTTATTAGGCTTATGTTTAACTTACCACCAGATATAGTAACATTTAACAGGCAAAAGTAGTAAATGATCACCAATATTAAACCCGCATTTTAATGTAAATTTACAACCAAAGTTTTAACATCTCGCTATCCTATTTAAGCAAACTGACTCCAAAAAAATCATTGTTAACCCTGTGATGTTGGAACCTTGGTGTTTAGTAAAAGAAACACACTTTATAGTTTGGTGTCTTTTATTAGACTAAAACGTAATTACATTAAAAGGAATATGTAGAAAAGTTGCTTACTTAGCTAAGTGCGCGCACACATAGGTATCGTACATACTACGAAATAATACTCACACTTCACCTCCCGGGGGCGAAGAAAAAAAAAAATGACACTAGTACATTTTTTTTTTTTTTTTTTTTGGGAATTTTAGTACTTTAACTATTTTTACGATAGAACAAGAAAATATTATAAAAAAAAAATTACAGAAAAAGAACAATCTATTATTATTTATAATCTAATGAAGAAGAAAGTATAGTTTAATAGTTTTATTCATAAAATGGTTTAGTCCTATTTTTATGAATAATTTCTTCTTTATTTAAATTATTTTTTATCTTAACATTACATCCTAAGTCTTCTACAACTACATACGGTCCTTTATAAAGAGGATCCAATTTACGTCCAGTTTCTATCTTTATTAATATTAAATCTCCTACCTTATATCTAACAGGATTCATCGAAATATCATACTTAGCTTTTCTCTTATGTTTTTTAGTTAATAAGTTATTTTTAGCTTCAGTTTGTGCCAACTGTAGTCTATATTTTAATTGCAATGGATAACTGTCGACATTGTATAGTGGTTCTACATGATTAGACAAATTAGAAGGTATATTACATAGTTTCCCAAATACTAATTCGTGTGGCGTGTAATTTGTTTCTGAATGCATGGTATTATTAAAACTGAAACACCAAAAAGGTAACCATTGACTCCAAGTTTCCGGATGATTGTCGCACTGAATTCTTAAAAATGAGCCCAACACTTTGTGGGTATTTTCTAAAGCTCCTATCGACTCATGATGATAAGCAGTAGACGATAGTTTTGTAATATTCAAAATTTTACATACCTGTTCCATTGTAGACGAAATAAACTCCGTTCCTCGATCTGTGGCTATTACCTTAGGAATACCAAATACCAGAATAAAATTACGCACGAATGCATCAGCAATAGACGTAGTTTCTTTATTTACAAGAGGAATTGCCTGTACGAATTTGGTCAATTCACATTGTATAGTTAAAATATAAGAATAATCATCTATGGACTTGTCTAGGGGTCCTACTACGTCTAGGTATACTTTTTCAAGAGCTGAAGATGCCGTACTAGTTATTTCCATTGGTTCTTTAGTGTAACGACTATGTTTCATTTTCTGACATTTCGTACATTTTCGCACAAATTCTTGAACATCTTTTTCAATACTTGGCCAAAAATATCGTTTCTTAATAGTATTTATCATCCTGCGCATACCTGCATGTCCGCAGGTTGGCAGTAAATGAAAATCGTTCATTATGAGAGTTTTCTCTTTATCGTCCGTAATTCTTTTAACACCTCGCAATATACATATGCGGGGTCCTGTCCAATCGTCTAGTGACTTTATTTCACTACAAATATTTTTAATAAATTCAACATTCTGTTCATCTTTTACGATGCATACTTCTTCGACACCTATCTTTTTGCAAAATAGACTTAATTTCTGCACAAATTCGACTCGCGAGAAATGCGCCTTGAAATTAAGATTAATGTATAAATGTTTTACATCTTTTCTATAAGCGAAACACTCTATTTCCACAGTAATCATATTTCTCATTCTCAATTTATCTAATGTTTTGCCATCCATAAACATCATTTCAATCGTGTCACGCGGTTTTCTTAATATATCTACGACTTTTGGTTGATCAGGCCAATCGTCTTCAGATTTATTAAGATCCGCTGTCCCTTTCAAATCTTTATTTTCATTCATATCATTCATCCTTTTTTTCTGTGCTCTTGTCATCACATTCACAACTTGTTTATGCATATTTTCTAGATCATCCGATGTCATTATAACTCGAGATAAAGCATCTGCTACAGTATTTTCTTTACCCTTTACGTAAATAATTTTGAACTTATATTCGTCTAAAGCGAGTCTAAATTTGAGTAATCTATTAGAAGGATCTTTGATTCCAAAAAGATACACTAAGGGTTTGTGGTCAGTCATTAATGTAAAAATTCGCCCGTAAACATAAGGCCTAAAGTACTTCACAGCCCAGACAATGGCCAGAAGTTCCTTTTGTATTGTCGGGTAATTCTTTTCTGCCTTATTTAATGGTCTACTTGCGTATGCTATGGGTCTCAAGTCTTTGTTGCATAGAACTGCGCCAATAGCTATTCCTGATGCATCTGTTTGTATTACGAATTCATTGTCTTTTGAAAAATCAGGATATTGCAATATTGGGGGTGTTATTAATAACTTTTTTAATATTTCGAACGCTTTGTTACACTCATCTGTCCATTGAAATGGTTCGTTTTTTCTACATAATTTATTTAAAGGTATAGTAATATCAGCAAAAGATTTTATAAATTTTCTATAATAATTACAGAATGCTACGAAACGCTTGACGTCGTCTGAATTTTTTGGGATTGGATAATTCTGGAGTATTTTAGTTTTTTCTGGATCAGGAGAAACACCTTTTTCTGAAACTACGTGCCCTAAATACAAAAGTTCTTTTTTTAGGAATTCGCACTTTTGTGGATTTAACTTTAAGTTAACTTTTCTAAGTCTTTCCATTACGCTTATTAAATTTTGATTATGAGTAGTCAAATTGCGGCCAAAAATGACTAGGTCATCTAAATACACAAAACATTTTTCAAATGTTAGGCCCGACATAGCAACTGACATCATACGACTGAATGAACTTGGACTAATTTTTAGCCCCATTGGTAAACGTTTCATTTGATATTGTCCTGAACTAGTTGTAAATGCCGTATACTTACGACTCTCAGGGTTCAAGGTCACTTGGTAGTAACCTTGGTGAAGGTCAAGGTGACTAAAGTAAATTGCGCCAGAAAGGGAGTCTAGTATTTCATTGATGTTTGGCAACGGAAATTTATCATCAGCCACGATCTCATTTAATTTCCTATAATCTACTACCATCCTCCATTTCTTATTTTGACCTTCAACACTTTTTTTAGGTACTAACAATATTGGGCTTGACCATTCACTGCTAGTTTCTTCTATGATATCATTTTCTTTCATGTTTCTTATTTGATTTTCAATTTCGGGCTTTAATGCTTGTGGTAAACGATATGGTTTAACATATACTGGGGAAACATTTGGTTTGATAGTAATAGATTGTTGGTAAATATTTGTGGTTGTTAACCTATCACCTTCTACATAAAACACATCTGCATATTTTGCGCATATTGCTTCAATGCTTTTACGCTCTTCATCGTGTAAATGAGATAAATTTAATTCGTTAAGTAGTTTTTGAACTCTATTAACGTTTATGCCAGTTTTATTAAAAGAACATATATGATAGTCATTTAAAGAATGTAGGTCTGGTGTAAATAATGGTAATTCTACGTCTTTTTCAGTAACATTTAAGATCTTAATAGGAATCATATTATTTTTCACTCTTGCAATTTCATTTGCTAAAAATATATCTTTGCTTAATTCTTTTCCACATACAACAACATCACCATTTATGTATTTACTCACATAGATATGGTGTATCGATTCGGATCGCGCAGGAATAACTAAGAAATTTTTATTATTACTAACATAATTAGTTAATTTTAATGAATAACTGTTGTTAGCTTTATATAAAGTTACTAAATTTGTTTGTAAATTAATATTAGCTTCATATTTCATTAAGAAATCTAATCCTAAAATCCCATCAGCCGTTAGTGGTAACGTTTCAAAAACTGTAAAGTTATGGTTAAAATGTATATTGTTAGAGGTTTTTAAAGTTAAATTTACTAATCCCTTAGATCGGGTCTGCCCTCCAATGCCATTTATTAATGTATTGTCTCTTTGCACTGGCGTATTAAAGGGAATTGCTCCACTTTTTATAACAGATAATGAAGCGCCAGTATCAACAAGCCAACAATATTTTATGCTATTGATGTTTAATGTCACGTATTTTGTGTTTTTATTACATGACAAAATGGTATTCTTAAGATCGAAAAAACTGAATCTGGCTATTATTTGACTGTTTACTACTTTGAGGGTCCACTACATTGTGTTCTGCCATATATAAGTTACGGTTTTGAGTGTTAAATCTTCCCCTATTTTTCTGGAAACTGTTGAAAGGTCTACGATTACTATGCTTTCCTCTGAAGTTATTATTAAAATTGTTTCCTCTATAGTTATTATAATTTCCGCGCCCTGTTCCATGCTGGTATCCATTACCACTATTTTGTCCTTGCTGTCTACGAAAATAGTTTGCGTTTTGACCATAATTGTGACTACCACCGCGACCACGACTGTCACTAAAGCGTCTATTATTATAGAAAGTACGTCCTTGCTTTGATGCATGCATGACGTTACCTTGTTGCTGTGCAGCAGGCCTGTCCTCGTCTTTCGCAGCCTGGATTGCTTCCTTCAGGTTGTTGTAATTGCGCGACGCGATGATTGTGGATAGTCTCGAGCTGCGTAGTCCGTCTGAAAATGTTTTAATTGCAGATTTTTCATTTATGGGTTTAAGTACAGAATAAGCACTGGAATCCCCGTCTGCCTGAGAAATTGTCATGTCAGTAAATAATTGCTCTATTTCCTTACCATATTCCTCAATAGACCTTTGACCTTGTCTCACAATCTGCATCTGCGATTGAATGGCTGTGTACGACTTTTTTGTTAATAAATTGTTCCTTAAATCTTTAACTAATTCAGAAACCGCCTCATATTTGTCAGAAATACGCAATTTTGCGTTTTCCGAAAGTCTACTTTTTAAAATAAAAATGATCAATAAAGAATTACCTTTATCGTCGAGCATATTTGCGTACATTTCGATAGAGTCAATCATTCTCTTAGTGGTGCTTTCAGTGTCATCCATCACTGGAATTAAATTACATGCCACTTTTAAGTCGAATTCCATTTTGTTAGTTTTTATTGATTTAGGAAAAATACATAAAATATTTATTTCATCATACAATTCCTGGCACTTTTCAAAAATATATTTTCCTAACGTAATTACTTCCGTATCGCTACTTTTACCTAAAACTAATAGTAATGATTTACACTTCTCAAAAACATCATTAGCTTGACTCAATTTTATTTCAATAGTCTGGCCTTTATACCGACTTTGACCTTTTTTCACTAAATATTTTCGTATTTCACATAATAACTCTTGACATTCTTTTAAACTTTCTAACATAATGAAAGTAATATTCTTGAAATATTCCTATAATTATTCACTATAAGGTAAAACTTAACTCTATTTCGTAACATACTGGTACATGAATTTCACACGTAAGCACTATTCGCCGCGAGGTATCATGTTCGATGAGTATCGGTGCGCCGTTTTATGAATTTATAATATTAGCGTAATGAAATTTGATCACTGCCTTTACACTTTACACATAATATTGTCTCCCGAATCCCGAAAAACGTTAGAATTCTAGTCTTTTTGATAACACTCCTAGTTCATGGAAAACACTTGAAATAATAAAAGTACATACATATAGGTTTTAACACTCACGAATAGTTCGTTTTGCTTAAGCAGTAGGCTCCTCAACGCTGCGCCTGGCTCGTAGAGACGACCTGATGCGGGATATGGCTTGCATCCCCATTTCTTCCTGAATTAGGCGGCGATGGCACGCCCTATATAACTTGCAACCAATAAATAGTACAAGTGCCACAACCAGGGCCAGCAAAATATATGTTACCGTGCTTATATTTTGTATGTGGTTTCCAAATTCTTTCAATTGAGCCGAATTATCTCCAGCAGCGTTCTGGGATAGAAACACGTCTTCTTTTTCAACTTTTGACTGGCACATCTTGATGAATTTGTAACCAGTACCTAAAAGCTAAAACAAAAGAAAAAAGTTCCTTGGCAGAGCCCTGGCAGGGTCGCCATGTGATGTTGGAACCTTGGTGTTTAGTAAAAGAAACACACTTTATAGTTTGGTGTCTTTTATTAGACTAAAACGTAATTACATTAAAAGGAATATGTAGAAAAGTTGCTTACTTAGCTAAGTGCGCGCACACATAGGTATCGTACATACTACGAAATAATACTCACACTTCAACCCAAAAATAGTTAATGAAAACCAAATTTTTGGGTAGGTATCAAAATCCGGTATTTTAAAATACCGATGGACGAAATCCCGAAAATTTAAACGCCGAAAGGTTGTTTGGTCGAAAGTTTAAAATCCCGAAAGTTTAAAAAACCGCAGTTTAAAAAGTCGAAGTTCAAAATACCGATATTGTCATCGTTTCAGAGAACTAACTAACTTCAAAATACTTAAAACTTGCCTAAAATCGTAGTCGGGGTCTAGTTTCTCTAGGGTTTACAAAGAAAATAGCCACGAAGGGTAGAAGGGTGTGGCGGAGTCTGAGTCTGATGAGTCTGTGTTCGCACGTTTCGCTCGCTCACTAGAATCACACCCTTCTAACTTAACCTGTCCGTGTCAGGGTGCTCAAAGGTCCCGAACTCGGTTCGATTCGGGATTTTGTCGATTCAGGATTTCGTCCTTTCAGGCATTTGAACATCGGTGTTTTCTGTTTCGATATAACGACTATCGGCATTTAAAACATTCGGTATAACTATAATTTACTGCACAATTAATGCGTACCTACCTACCTAGCTAAACCTACATTTTATGGCAAAAAAATTGTTTACTTAGGCAGAAATAGCCCATTTTGTGGTGTTAGGTGTTATTATATTATTATTTATTTTTGGTACTAGAACTGTACTTTTGACATCAAAAGGTATCAAAACCTTTTTTGATGGTTATGTGCAATAAAATGGGATTAAATAATTCCATTGTATTGCACATCGAGCGTTAGTGATTAGTATACTAATCACTTCACGTACCTTTTTTGTAGATTTCAAGATTGATAAAACTCAGGAATTACTTAACAATTCCTATATTGAAGACTTCTAGCCTTTAGATGATGATATTGGGGACCCAGAGTATCGACCCAAACTTTCAGAATCTCTGTCTGTATATAGAATCAGTCACTGTCACATGGAAGTACCCACTTACATAAAAAGATGTTGAAGAATTTGTAATGAATGCTTGATTGTGTTTGATTGACTATAATGTTGATTTATATGGGACTGTCTATTTTATTCTTATTACAACAATTATTAATTGTTCATGTTGGTTATCTCACTTTTATGTTAAAATTAAAATACTATTAATGTGAAAAAACACAAAGTACATAATTTTTTCTGGGCTTTTTCTGAAAGTGCAAATAAAAAAAAGTTATGGTACCTATGGGTAGTACTAGTCATTTGGAGCAATAGTTACTATGGCACAAAAGTTGTAGGATTGCTCTCGGGGATTACAGTCGTGATGTTATGTTAAGTTTAATTGCTTGAGGTCGATAGTTCTAGCAATACTTATCATTATGTTGTGTTTCTCAGCACTTTCAGAAATCAAACAAAAACCGGCCAAGTGCGAGTCGGACTCGCGCACCGAGGGTTCCGTACAAACCTGCAAGGTTTACAAAGTTCGTTCATTACGACAATCGAGTCTATGGTATTTTTATTGCAAAATGAAATTCATAACATTCTGTTTCTTTTGATTGCGTTGACATAGAAGTTTGATTTTGTTACAGTATTATAGACCTGAGTATTTGGTATGAATTTCAATTTAATACCTCTACGCGTTTATGAGGAAATGGGTAGTAAGTTTAAAATTATTAAAAAATATATATTATGTGATGTAACTAAAAATTTATGGTTTTCGTAATTTTTTCTTTATCTATGCTATAAGACGTTGCTTCGTACCAAATTTCAAGATTCTGAGTTCACGGGAAGCACCCTGTAGGTTTTGATTCCCTTGCAAGTGTCGAAAATTTGCGGCATAAACGGCTGTATCTTTTGATTGCGTTGGCTTAGAAGTTTGATTTTTTCACAGCTTCAAGGGACAGTAGACCTGAGTAATTGATATAAATTTCAGCTTCATACCTCCACGCGTTCCTGAGAAAAAGGGTCTTGACAGACGGACGGACAGACAGACGGACAACAAAGTGATCCTATAAGGGTTCCGTTTTTTTCCTTTTGAGGTACGGAACCCTAAAAATGAATGAAAATGACGAATCTTCGAACTTGTATAACTTGGCCGAGAGCAATCCTACAACTTTTGTGCCATAGCAACTATTGTTCCAAATGACTAGTACTACCCATAGGTACCATTTTTTTTCATTGGCACTTTCAGAAAAGGCCCAAAAATGTATGGAGCGTGAATGTTCTCCTTTCTTTTTATTAAATATCACTTAAACGCCCAATGTGCATTCAATGAACACGAGGTATCAACTTAAAACGGGCTCTTATATTTTCCCCTCATTCAAGAGTTTTAAGTTTTTCCTAAAACTAACTAGTTGAAACACCTATGCTTGGGTCCGAACCATGGTAAGTGATATTGTTCATTGTATTGTACATTGGGCGTTTAGCACAACTTGGGAAATTTAATTTGGGCCTTACGAGGATATAATTGTCTCTGTCCGAATCAAATCACTTGATCTCTCTCTAAAACGTGGGATTTATCGAAATGATACCGCCGTCGTCGATATTCAGCTTTGTAATTTGGCTTCACGTGATACGTGAACACTTGAGCCCTGGTTCCGTGCCGCACCATAGGTACGCAGGTCGCTATTTCGAAAATTACTATATTAATTTTTTCTAATTCTTACTTTCGAAAGAATTGTCAAGTATACACGTATCATGTTTTCAGAGGAAAAAATAAATGAAACAAAATCATTATATACCTTCTTTAGTTGACAAGACTTCTACATTTTCGAAGAGCATCTAAACGGGGAGCCCATTTAAAAAAAATGAAACTTTTAGGTAATTTAGTTAAAATAACGAGACAAAAAGACGAACACATTTGCCCAAAACAGTTTTTAGTCACGTTAAAGAAAATGGTTTATGGCATTAAGTTTTAACAAATTTCCTATAAGTTAAAAGTTAAGTAATCAATTTAAAAAAGAATTGGTCCTCCGTCCAGATGCAAATGACTTTCGCACCCCGGCGCCGAATACGCTCAAGACGGCCCTGCTCCGTCGATGCACTCCCACGAAATCCATCACCACTCTCCACGTCGATTAGCGGCGTCATGTGAAAGCTATTATTGCCTTATTGCATTCGATTTATTTTATTAAAATATAATTTCTATGTACTTACTTATATTTTAATAGGGCACCAGTGGTGGATTAATAGATCGCCCACGGCACTCCTTTGGCACCTCGGGTCACCATACCTCCAGAAAGTCTTGGGGGCATTAAGTATCTAGTAGTGAAACTGGAGAAACATTGTGTGGTTTGGTTATTTGCACATTCTATAGAAAGCACTGCAAGCACTAAAAATGGAAAAGGTTACCACATTAACGTACCTAATAGTTGGTCCAAGAAAGAATACCTAATGTTATTTTCAGAATTTTTTAGAAGTTCCGCAACTAACGTCTCCTGACAAACTGATCGTAATGCCCCTTAAGACGGGAAGACGACAACACACCCTCGTGGGTCCCAGCCAACAGTACCAGTACGAGAACTACAAGTCTCCGGACAACGGCTTCTTTTCCAATTAAGAGTGTGAACTTTCACTTACAACTGTCAGTGTCAACTACAATGCTGCGTATGCACAGCCACACAGCGATACCTAGTCTAAGGCCTTGGTTCGTGATTATCAATTTGTTAATGTAAATAGCCTAGTCGAACGTTACAGGCGACCTCCGGAGTATGTTTCTCACTCTGTCATTCCGGTGGGATGCTTGTTTGACTGAGTTATTACAGTTGTAGTTGTTTCTCTATGTTTCAAACTTGTTTACCAACTCATAATGCAAATATGTTCTGTGTTATTTATTTAATTTCATTGAGAATCTTAACTAATCGTCCATTTCGACTTCATGAATGCAAGACAATAATAAATTACTTTGGCTTGGACATTAAACGTTAAAAGTCATGCAAACCTTCGTAGATAAATGCTTTTGTGACTGTGACTGTATTTCTACTAACGCCCTAAGTTACTTTGTTAGTTATAAAGTTTGGACACCCCAAGGCAAAATTAATAAGTGATTTGTATTGAATATTACAGAAAACAATTTGGCCTACAAATCAGTTTGGATTGGATTTTTAATTGAAGTTAATCCCAAATATAGTTATAATGTAGATATAATTTAAGTTTATAGTTTATATTGATAGTGAACTAAGTTACTGGATTGCAATGTTTTAAATAATTTGTTTATAAATAAAAAAAACATACAATATCAGTCTCATTTTGCTTTATTTTCCTTAATGTACCAAGAAATTAGAACCTGCATCTTTTTGAGCAGTGTGTTGGACATACAATGTTCTAATTACTTATTCATAGTGTCTCAAATTGTATAGTCACATCATCAATACTTACAACATTTAAAGTAAAACATATGATCTATCAATTAAAGGTTTATACATCCACTATAAGTATGGATGTTAGAGCAGTATACTTGTAAACAATGTAGGAGTATTCATAACGGCGACTACACAAATGTGCATTATTCTTGACCATGGTAATGAGCAAGTCGACTGTTCGTTATACATACACAGTTATTTACTAACATTACATTATATAAACAAAGTGTAATGATTAATCTACAACACTGTACTACCGTTGCTACATTAAATTATATTCAATCAAAATAAATTTGATTTTAGAGATAGGTATATTGTTGGTATAACATAATAATTAAATGTAAGAATATCCTATTATAATACAAATCAACTTACTAAAATACCAATAGGCAGAAATAAAATAATAATTATGCCGTCAGAGAATTAATGCAAAAAAAAATATAAAATAATATTTGTGTTTTGTAAATTATTAGCATTATATATTATACTTAAAAGTTATTTCTGAAGGGACATCTAATTAATTAAATTAAATTCTCAGTTTGATATCACGAAATTATTACATAATAATATGATACCTTAAACATTTACTGACCTGATTTTGGTAAGTGCTTACTCTAACAATTTCAATATGTACACAAATAACGAGACGATTGAAAATCTGTCTACTGCTATCGTTCAACATTCAAATATTTACATACATTGACCACGGTTAAATTATGTCGTGTAAATAGATACTGCATCAAAATCTAACATTTATCTTAATGTTAATTAGATAAAAAAAATATAATAATACTATAATTATAATTTCAAATAATCGCTGTATCATTTCATGTGTAAAAAAATATCTACAAACACATTATATTATATTCCTAACAAAACCAATAGAAAAGCCACAAAAATACAACTAAGTAGCACCACAGGTGAAAATGCTGTTTGCTAAGTTAGTGAAATTGTTTCCATAAATATAATTCGCGAACGTAACAAACACCAACAAGCCCAGGGATCATTTAAATTATAATACACCAGTTTTGTATCGTTAATTGCACTGAATTGAACACGAATTAGCTATACAAATATTCACTATGTAATAAACTTTAAATTACAACAACTAAAGATACTGAATGTAAAACGTAAAAATGTACATTAACTTAGTACGACGTTAACATTATTCATAAAACTTAAACTACACTAACTAATGAACGATGTGTCTGTATTGTAACAGTAACGACCATTCAACATACATACAGTACAGTAACTTAAGACTTGGGCAGACAACCAACTTGTCGTATTACAATATTTTATGAATAGGATAACGTAGCGATACGAAATGTTAACTTCCTGAGTATTTTCTAAATAAGAGCTGTTAATAACTCCTCGAGTATATTTATGTAAACTATCGATTTTCTTTGAATACAAAATAAACGCTGAAAATTAGACGACAAAACGTCGATCGTCTGCCGAAGCCGCGTATCATCTATGAAAAAATGTATACATTGTATTACTTTCCCAACATTTTGACCATTGAATGTAAAAAGTTATCTCCACTCACATCAGCCGATTTATAATTCTACCCATTTATAATTTTGACAAATAGAAATGTGTATAAAATCAGGATATAAGAATGCTTGGAATAGCTGAACGGCGTGGGTGTCGGACTGGAGAACGGGAAAGGTCAGTTCAATGCCTACCCGTTACAGTATGTACCAGAACCCATTTCTAGAATTTAAACTTAATCAGAAAGTCAAACAGGATTGTAAATAACCCAAATTATATTAATCCATAATATGTAAAAAAGATTACAGCATCATAAGAAAATAATAAGAGAAAAGAGAGACAAAGTAATTATAAACTAAGTACATGTTTAAATAAGTCAAACTTAACACTAGATAGGCGGAATTTTCGACATTTGTCCTAAGTGCACCATAACATTATCCGAATTTATAATGAAACGCGTTAATGTTTCTGGCCAATTATGAGTAATGTTACAAAATGGGTGACGGCTATAGGGTGACGATATACCGAGGCTATACCACTGAAGCTAGTTGTACGGTGTGTGAGAGAGAGCGAAACCAGCACGCGTAGCATGACACCGTACTAACGAGTTTTGTCGATGGAAGAATCGACAAAACGACAAAATGTAGAATGATTTCTATCGTCCTACGCATGGTGATATTTAAAATGTAGAAAACAAAAACAATTTTAGTCCGCTACGGGTAGTACCACATTCTGACAAAAAAAAAATTAGAATTGAGTATAAATAATCTATCCTTGGAAGATGAGATACAGCAATGGTCATGCTACGCGTACAGACATACATCCAAAAACTACGGACTTATTCTTAACAGTGAAGTAAATAACGGCAAACAGTGACACATTGAAGTCAGAATCTAATTTGTTTAGGGTTCTACATCAATTAAGTTTTCTGCAGAAAACAACAAATGTAAATAGGTGGAGCACATCTCCATTTTCATAAAGTATACGAGCTGCAGGACAGCATTTGTTGTATGTAAATAAGTTTAATATGCGATAAGATTAATAGTACTTCAAAAATAGGTTGAAGAACTAGAGGTTTGGATGGAGCAACAGTGTTAACGGCAAATACGTATACTTTGCTGTAAGGTCACAAGCGAGTGGTCGCAAGAGGCCAAAGGATGTCATATCGCAACTTGAGAGAGGCCCGACTCCAGATGTGGCCAGAAATAGGCTTAACTGCTTATTGAAATATTTATTTGTTTTCTGCACAAACTAACGTCTAAAGCTCTGGCCAAACTGATGCTAGATCTACGCGGGACGCGGGGTGAAATTTAATTACGATTTTAACTTATTTGTATAGATCTTCAAACTGTCATCAACGAAGGCAAATGAGTCCTACTTCCCGCAAGGGGTCGCTCCAATGTGGCCATAACTGTAACTCTCAACCTATGTTATCCTAAACAGAATGTAGTAAATATTATAACGATATGCGTTTACAAGCTATTGTAGCTAAGTTGATAAAATGTCTGTATTTTTATTCCTACAGAGAGACTTACGGTCTACGTGTAGTGCGACCCGTTAGTTATTACAGAAATAACAAGTAAACAACAACTACCAAAATTGTTGGATTAGGCGCATAATGCCTTATACGCAAAACAAGTATATGAATTGATTTTCGCAAAATATCATATTCTCAAAATGTTTTATATCTCAAACGCCGCATTAGCAAAATATAATTTTAAATTCCTGATTTGTCACTTCTGACACACTTACCTTTATTTGAAAGTAAACTACTTGAAAAACTTTCATTTTGAGAATGAATCCTTATGATATTGCTGCATGTCGCAGGTTCGATTCCCACCCGAAGCAAATATTTGTATGATCTACAAGTAGTTGTTCCGGGTCTGGGCGTTTGTGTATGTGAGTTTATATGTTTTTAAACGCACCCACGACACAGCAGAAGTTCGTAGTGTGGGGCAAAAAAAAATGGCATTTTACAAAAGTGGACATTTTGCTTTCGCTAAATATACCTATTTAGCGAAAGTGTCATTTTGCCAATGTGGATTTTGAAAAAAGATATTTAGCGAATTTATTTTTAGCGACAATTTATGTTATGTAGCATTGTGCGCCTAATGCCTATTGTTCTACACTGAAAATATCAATCCATAAGTGTTTGTGACATACGTTCGTGTCCACGCATTCTTCTTTCTCCGACAACACTTTACAAGTTGTTCTCGTCAGCGAAGAATGCGTCAAGCAAATCTGGAACCGAGAAAAACAAAACTTGAGATTTTTTGGAAACCTCGATCTTGCTAAAAGAATTTTTTGGCACTTGCATGACATTGAATGAGTGTCATAAATAATTGTTAAGAGACAAAATGGCGGCGTTAGTTTTGATTTTTTGTTAACCAGAAATGACGTAATAATAGAATATAAAAATGTTAAAAGTGTAAAAAAAATACAGTGTTTAAAGATGTTATGAAATTTAAATTAATACGAATATCTAAAAAAATAGACTTTAAGTCTTATCTCCAACGTTATATAAAATACTTTGTTAAATAAAATTAATGTTTTTACGAGGTTATCTTAATTTAATATGAAGGCAATAAAAACAAACAAAAAATGCTGTTACTGACTGTTCACGACTTTGGTCCAAGCGGTGAGGGGGCGGCACGAATAAGACATTAATTACTTTGTAAGTACGCGAATTCGCAACGAGCAGCGCCTCGTCGCGTGTTTCAAACATTTCTATACATTTGATCTTACCGCTCGCTGTCCCGCGCTGATTCATCGCTCACAGCGGAACGTTAGGAAATGAACGGAACGTTATGATATCTAATAATTACCTCAGTCATGATCATGCGACGATTGTTCGCTCTCAGGTCGCAGAGCATCAATACAAGCGACAATCTTGAGCGCGGGGCCTAGCTTCATCGACAGTGCCATGACCAGGTGCTCCGGTCTGATCAGCAGTAGGGCTTCGCCATCCACCTCCTGCATGAGGAACTCGTCGGCATAGCCCGCGCAACCGGGTATGTTGCGGATGAACTCACAAACTTCAGATACCTGTAGAAGATTCATGATTTATAATAATGTCTTGTCTGCGTCGTTATTCTAGATTAAGCCCTTGAACCGACGGAAGTTGTCCTTGCGGCCACGAGGTCTTTTAAAAATACTTGTACAGCCGGAAGCCGTCTCAAACAGTTTTGGCAGGTGATAATGGTACTCACGCTCCACTTCGTAGCGTTGGGTATCTTAGGAGCCGGCGCGGTGTCAGCGCTGGCCGTGCTAACAGCCTCCATAGTGCTGGTCGCAACTGCCTCGGCCTTCGTGCTGCTCTGCGACTGCGAGGCACTAGACCCACTGTCTGCAGTAGAGCTGATGCGCGCCACGCTCGGGCTGTGATCCAGCATCTGTTTCTTACCTGGTTTTGTAATATGAAGGTTATTTACATTTCACGGAAGTTTATCTGCGTTGAACAATTATTTTAAAATCAAAATATTTTAATTTATGCTAGCTGTTGCCAGCAGTTTCACCCGGTACAACTCTAAAATTATTGTTCAGGTAGATGAAATCAGGATAAAATCTCTCCTGTGTGTTAATCTAGCTTATAAACAATCTGTGTAACAAATTTAATCCGAATGAGTCACACAAACATCCATCAATCTATTCTTACAAACTTTTGCATTTACAATATTAGTACGACAGGTCTCTTTCTCAGAGATTTCATCACAGATAGATGAGACAGGTTAAATTAACTTACGTGGTGGTCCATTATCATCGGAGGAGGGTAGTTTGTTCTCCTTGTCCTGTTCCTTGTCCACCCAGTCGCGGAGAGGCCGATTCACCTGCACCAGATTACTCTACATATCAATTACCTATAGCGTTCAACGACGGATACAACCAAATGTAAACATTAATTAGCGAGCTTGCTCATGACATGCCGCTGTGATATCGATTGCCAGTTCAAATCGCACGTATATTAAGGAGCGATGTGATGCATTTTGATCGTGAACTACGAAAATACTCTCTACTACTACATAAAGGCCCTGCCAACATAAAATGGTTTCTGGTATTTAAACAAAAGATGGCGCCAGTGAGGTAGTAGTTGTACAATCGCTCGCCAGTATTCTGAACACAGAATCGTGTTCATTGTTATTAGGACGAACACGCAATTCGATATCGAGCAGTTCTGTGAGCAGTATGTATCAAACCTTTGCGATTCCATCAGCAAACACTAGCGATTGTCTTAACAATGTCTTCAGCCAAATGTTTGTGCGATATCTGACCGATATAGTCAATTAATACGATTCTGTATTGCGTCAGGTCATGAGCAGGGCTCGCTTAAGTGGTAAAATATTGGAAAGAAATGACACTACATTTAGTACGGAGTCTCTCTCGCTCGTATAAGTCTCTAGATGCTGTCCTGATAGATAATAAAATAATATATTGTACACAAAGTGAGTAGTCATAATTTATATTTAAGGGCGCGTAACCAGAAAGTTGGCAACGTCGCAAATAGCTCTCAAATATTTACAAGTTTTTATTAATTTGGTAATTTTACTGTATGAAAATAAAAAATATGGCTCTGTAGTGCTCTAAAACAATGATTACGGAATGCAATAATTAATATCGTAACACCGAATAAATAGTTTTAGATGTAAAAAAAGTATTTGGAAACTTTCCAAATGCTTTTTTATATTTGACTTCTTAATATTTGACAACTATTTGCGACGTTGCCAACTTTCAGAAAACGCGCTCTTAAAAAAGATTTATAGTCGGTGATCGTAAGGTCAAAAAAGTAGAAAAAAGTTCAGAGTTAAGAGTAGGATACAGATAAATCGTACGTGCATTTTCAATATAAAAGCCTATCTATTTACACATAATATAGTATTTGACATAAATTTAAAGAAAAGGGATGTGGTTGTTTATATATGACATGCTCGGTAGTAAATAGGTAACATAGGTCGCGGGCGTACAAAGACGGTCCGCTTAAAACGTGGCGTGAGTCTTGGAAGGTGAAAACATTAACACTCGTTCCAATCAACTAATGCCTCGTTAAAAGTTACTCACGACATCAAGGAACAAAATAACAGTACCTTATAATAATACTCCTGATGCCGTAGATAGCAAATAACAAATAATAAGATAATTTTAGTTATCTTAGTTAATGCGTGATCATTATTGTTTCATATTCAACCACGCCAGAACATCATATCTCGCGTGCCCTTCTTTTGTATAGTAAAATTATCAAATGAGTCCTCCCACCCAGGTTGAAGTGGAAAAGACTGTCCTCAGTCTCTTACAGGCAAAAAATCCACCCTGTTCCTTTAGTTGCCCTTTGAGTTTGAGGAGCAGGATTCCTTTACTTGTATCTAAGTTCTGCAGGTCTCACGCAAAAGAGTAGATAATTGATGGATAGCAATTTTATCGCAATTCTATTAGCAATTTGTTAAAGTGACGTTTTTAGATCCCCTGGACTGAATCAAATTACAATGCCATCCACACGAATACCAGAATGGTTTGACAAATTTGGATAAAGTAAGGTAGTATGCACATTTACGGTTAAACTAAGACCAATTTACTGTGACAGAGTGGGAATAGATCAGGGAACATGAGACTTACAGCAAATGGTTCTCCGGCTTCCTGAATGACGTAACCTTCGATGACATGGGTCAGTATGTTAGGCTTCACCATCGCTTTCGGGAGCCCCTTGTCTGCGAAATCGTTAATCGTAGAACATTTATAGCACAAACATGGGGTGAATAAAGCAACAAAAAAATTCAAGCATAATATTCATGTCTCGATTGGATCACCATTCATATTTTAAGGAATTGGGCGATGCTTTAGTAACAACTAAGTTCTTTTGTTAAGAACGGGCATTATGTCAAGATAAAATCAGCTTTCACCCGCGCGTCTTACATGCCCCTGCTCTAGTACCGATAACAACTACGGGCGGCGTGACGACGTGCACTAAATAACTTCGTACAAAAAGCAAAACAACTGCAGTGTAAAACGGAACTACCTAGGAGTGTATTTCGTACATTATTTGTTGTAATTTACCAATATGATAAATTAAAAAGTAAACTTATCAAACTTCGGTTTTTTTATTTTTTTCTTACATAATATTAGGTAGCACACTTTTTGTTTATAAGTACTCGTACACGTAACACGAAAAGATCTACAAAAAATAACTAATCAGAATATTCTGAACAAACGGACCTCATTATACAGTGGTGAAAGAAACTTGACCAGCAGTACAATTGATTAACTGTTTATTTTGCGTGTACTACTGCGTGCAAAAGAAATTAAAAAAAAATGGTCTTTGGCTATTTGAAATTATTTCAGTCTTAAAATATTGTAGTTCTCGTATTTTACAGTTCACATATAAATTATACAGACGTTAATTTGAAATCAAAAGATTTTAATAATTTACAGTTTTGACACAGATAAAATAAACATAAAATATAAAGCTACTTACTTCCTCGTTTTTTGCACGAAGTTCTTTAAATTTTTGATTCTTATTTTGTTTTACTTGCTTTGTTTATTTTTGTTTACTAATTAGTTTGAAGGTTTGAACCTTTACTAATACCAAGGATTTTGTTGTCCGAAAATAAAATAATAAATCTATTTCTAATACTATAAAGCAGGTCATATACTATAAGTCAGGTCCGAATTAAAATAGTATTTTTGTAATGGATAGTCCATTTATCGAGGAAGGCTTAAGGCTTTCGTACATCAAGCTACGATACAAAGGAGCCGAGCAGTGGGGCTGTAAGCACGGGGAACAGTAGTTATAATAATAAAGCGACCCAATCGAGGCAGAATGCGGGGTGGTTCATAAAATTATTCATACAATACTGACCCTGCTGGCTCATGTGACGGGGGGTGCACTGCGTACTCTTGAACATCGCTGTCGACCCCCCGGATGACACCGGCGCGGTGATAGCGGCCGTGATGGTGGATGATGATGATGTGGACGAGGCTACTGTAGTAACCACCTGGGAAGACAGATAATATATATATTACTAAGTACTAATATTAACGACATAGTTTGAACTACATAGGCTGTATTGTAACTCAATCACGCAAAAATGGCTACACCGATTTGGACGAAATCTGAACGTTTCACTACAACCAGTTAAACATCTTAAACAGTTGTCTAAAAAACCTGTCAACTTCAAAATGGCATTAGACTTTGATATACGGGTCGTTTTGAAGTTACACTGTTTTTAGGCAAGTGTTTAACCGATGTTTAACTTTTTGTAGTAAAACAGATACAGGTTATACCACTTTTTTAGGTGGTAAAAACTTCAAATAAGTCATCCCGTCCTGGGTGTAAAGGGAGGGACTGTCAGACTTGTACTGACTAAACTCTACCGTGTTCCTTCAATAGCCCTTTACGTTCCAGTGTCGCTATTTCACAATATTGGACATTTCGGCGACCCCAGCAGGCATTTAGTCATCTATTGGGTCCCTGTCAGATTGCTGAGAGCTCTTTGCGGAAGAGGTGCGTGAAACAAAACGCGACGTCGACCCGAGCACGGTCCATGATCAAATGCCAATGATGATCCATCTATCTATTCATCCTTCCACATTTATAATATTAGTAAGGTTATTTAGGATTAATTGATTAAGTCTCTATCAATAAGTATCTTTAACATCCTCACCTGTGGAGCCACAGTGGTGGTCTGCTGGGCACTGCTTGGCACCGGAGCGGTGCTCGTGGCTACTGACGCCGCAGTAGTGGTGGAAGGCGTGGCCTCCGTCGATGTACTCTGGCTTTCTGTCTTCGATGGACTAGGCTTTGTTGTGTCCATTGGTATCACTGCTCCTGTGACAACCATTATTTTATGTAGATGATGTTGTTTTTATTGTGGTGAAATCATGAAATGGTCCTCCGCGGGGAATGTCATACTTGTATTGACTTAAATCCACGGTGATCCTTCAATAGCCCTTTACGTTCCAGGATCACGATTTTGACCCTCTAAGGGGGCCTTGTCAGATTGCTGACAGCTCTTTGGGACCCTGGCATGGTCCGTGATCGGACGACGAGTCACCCATTACTCGCCGTCCGCATGCTCGCGATGTAGATGATGTTCAGCAGGAACATAGCGACAGGCAAATGTGTTAGGGCAGTGGCCGTGTTGCTGATTCGAATTAAATAATCGTAAGTCCTGCCGGTAGTTGTTTTGGGTCCGTCTGTTTGTGAATTTAAATGTTTCATTCAGTGAGCTGCTTAACCGGACTTTTCTGTGGATGCCTTAAATGACTAAGGCCTCCAGCCAGGGGAGGGATTACACGCTAAAGTTGTTATCACTATATAAACACAGCGGTTTGTTACCAATGGTGGCGGTACTGGTGGAGACTGCAGCGTCGGCTGTTGAAGCGGTGGTGACCGACGTGGTGCTGACAGTGGTGGATGTGGCGTCGGTAGCTTCCGACACGACCTGTGGGGTCGGCTGGATCTGCAGCACCGGGGCCTGCAAATGAAGAAAAGGGTGAGGCTTAGATTAGAGAATGTCCAGATTCATAGTAAGCCACTAAGAATTGAAGCCAAAATACGGTAGAAATATAAAACCCGTCGTTCGATTCTAACGTAAAACAATAGAACATCTCCAAGGAAAACATTTAAATGTGTGCGTGGCGCTCACTCACACATTTATAAAAAAGTGGCTTCACCAAAAACGTAACGTTTTGTTTCGAACACGGAATCTGGACATTTTATAATCTAAGGGGTTAGAATTCTTCAGATTGTAGCTATCGCTCACTGGACACTTTTTGTTTCCTTGCCAAATGTATGAAACTATTTGTCACCATAATGAGTGCACTCCCATATATCTGCATAGCACTCGATAGGGAGACAAAAAGGCACCAGTGAGCGGCTGGCCTAAAACTATCATTATCCATGCTAGTTTTAGGCCAGTCGAGTTATGTTTCAAAGAAATTTGTAATAATTATTTGTTTTATTTTTTACAGACTATTAAAATTTTATAAATTTAAAAAAGGGGAAATTATACAAATCCGTGATTAGACCTGTTGTATTGTATGGATCGGAATGCTGGGCTGTGAAAAAGATGGATGAGAAACGATTGCATGTAGCGGAGATGAGAATGTTAAGATGGATGTGTGGAGTGACAAGAATGGATAAAGTAAGGAATAAGTTTATAAGAAGAAGTTTGAAAGTGGCGCCTGTTACAGAAAAAATTAAAGGGAATCGTCTGTCTTGGTATGGACATGTGATGAGGAGGGATGACATTCATCTGACTAAGAGAGTGATGAGTATGAATGTTGATGGATGGAGAGGAAGAGGAAGGCCAAAGAAGAGATGGATGGATTGTCTAAGGAATGATAAGGAAGAAAGAGGAGTGTACGATACGGTGACGTTTGATAGAGGAGAATGGAAGAAAAAAACGTGTGGCACCGACCCCAAGTAAAATGGGATAAGGGCAGGAAGATGATGATAAAAAGGAAATTATCAGGTTTGGAAAATTCTGTTTTCCATTGAGAGATTTGCTGGCAAGTCGATGAAATGAAAAACAAAGTCAGCGACTTCTAAAATAAGTTTAAAGATGATTTTCTTACAGTATTGTTTTCTGTATCACTTGATGATAATGAAAAAGTGATGTTTATCAACTTAGTTGTTCTGGCGGCCAAATTGGAAAATGTCTTTCGTTAAAGTTACCACAAGCGAAGTTATCGGAGCAGATAAGTTAGCGGGTCTATACATCATGCAGTAACATATCTTAAAACATACCGGTGTAGACGAGATCTGCTGCGTCTTATCCTCCTCGCTCTTGACATGCGTGACGACGGTCGCAGGAGTCGGCAGGGGCAGTACGGAGCTCTGTACGGGCGCCGCGATCAGCCCCACAGTACCTTGAGCAGCTTGCAGCGTCAACTGCGGAACACTCAGGTTGCTTGATACCTATACCAGTCGATATTTTAGATCAGACTCTTGGATATTTTTCGTTGTGTATAGGTGCACATGCAATAGAATAGTTTACAGCATAAGTTAATAGCAAATCTAATTAGACCATCGGTTAGAGTTTTGAAAAATAATGGACACGTATTTTTTATTTAGTTAAATCACTGAATAATCACAAACGGTATAAAGGTATATGTAGCATGTTATAATTTTTGGAGTATTAACTCCATTATTTTCGTATTCTGAAAGACATATATGACGCGCGGCGGAATAGTATATTGAGTTCGAGCTAAGAGCTGACGTTTTCCGTACCGACACCAGTCTAAACATAATCATGCAACGCCGCGCTATAGAAAGAGACAAAAATTTGATTGACCTCGCATATACTCCTTGGGTCGATACACTCATTATTTATTTGATGTTTTGTTTTTTGCCCATGTCAGTTTCCTCTAAATATTTTCCTATACTGATTCAAGAGAAAGTGCTAGAACAGACGCTAATTACAGGGAAGTTTCATACATTACTTCTCATAACACATGCAATCACAAAGCCACGATTTTGGTGAAATGAAGCATGCTGATTGAAGAATACGAATATAAGATGCAGAAAAAGTCCCTACAATTTACTTGACTCTCGTTATTAAAGTTTGCCAGCATTGTTTCTAGCAGTAGTAACTTACGCTAAAATGTTGTATTGTTAAGAAACTAAACAATTTTAGAACAAAAAAAAAACGCTTATAAATTGACCCTGATTTACAGGATGATTTTTTCAACTGGCCGTGTATGGCTATATCCCAAAACTATAAAGAATATCGAAAAACTTTGAAAAGAGTCTCGAGGCCGATTTTGACGAAAACTAAAACTGTTTTATTAGATTTTATAAAAATCAATAATTCTGGCTAGGAATCGAACCCGTTGATTTTAGAAAAATAAACGCACCCTGTATTATTATACCATACGATAGTGTTTATAATAAGGATCAAATTCTGTGAAGTAAAATACTAAATACTAATACTTAAGGAAATAGCAGATTTTTATGAAATTGATATTTTTATATGTTACTTTACCTACTTCTACTGAGCCACAATTTATTCGAAATTATATAATTCCATTATTTTCAATGTTTCACTGGATTTGACGTCTCAACAATCCCACTATATTCAGCAATACGAAATTATTGACGTATACAAATAATTGCATTATTTCAAAGAAGAAACGGTTAACTTATGCTTCTTATGACAGCAGTCATTACCTTGAACAATGACCAGTTTTATTTTTTTTATTATACGTTTTCCTTAACTTTGCCGTATATGATTCTTCCCAGAATTTGATCTTTATTAGCAACAATATCGAATGGTGTAATAATACAGGGTGAAATTTATTTTCCAAAATCAGCCGCTTCGATTCAGTTGTAGTTTTCGTCAAAATCGGCCTCGAGACTTCTTTAAACGTTTTTTGATATTCCTCATAGTTTTGGATACAGCCATCCTCGCCCAGTAAAGTGAAAATTTCGTCCTGTATATTAGTCAGCTATTTGCCACTGCCTATAAAAATTACAAAATCATTTACTTTCATGACACAGCATTCTTACAAAGCGAATTTATTCATGCATAGGCCATACAGGTATTCCTAGACTTAAATAACAATAGACTACCATAGATTATTTGAACAAAACGCCATTTACTTTAAATAGTCTCTTTTGCTTTACATGCATATTACACCAGTAACGATTCGTTGAAGAACAGGTACATTTTAAGACCTTCTATAATTTTCTATCGTTCAAATAAATCGTAAGTCGAAAAAAGATGAGTTCCAGTTGTTCTGAAATATTTGTTAACTGAGCAACTTCAGTGATAATGAAAATCATTATCATACTTATCATACTACATACTACCGAAAATATTAAAAACGATTAATTAAAGTTGGACACACTATTGATAAGAAGCCAATTCAAATTATTTTTTCCTGCAAGACTAGAGATCCGATGAAAGTAAATAATAATAACACGATGATGGTACCACTATCGTATTCAAAAACATCATTTCAAATAAACAAGCTTTTACCCAAGAAAATGTGGGTATTATTTGAGTTTTCAAAATAGAAAACGAAACTTATTCCCAAATTTGTTTTACCCTTATTATTTCATATGTTCGATAGTGTTGCCATAAAATCTATCTACTTTATTTAAATCAATTTCGACAAAACGTAGCGATGATAAAATAGATGAAAAAATCGATGATGAAATGGGGTAGCGTTTGTGAGGTTCTTGAGACTACCTCATGGTGCAACAACGGAGAAACTTGCACGAGGGGCGCGCTCAGCAAAGACGCCCCATCAAGCGCAAGCCCCGACTGCCAAGGTTTTCATAACTCAAATATACATATATAAAATACATATACATAACCTAAAAACCTTCATAGGTACATATTATCATACAAGAGAGGATATAATACAGGGAGTTTACAATAAATATAGATCCCACAGTTTTGGATAACAAACAGCAGAGTCCAGAGTCTGATACCCAGTCTTACCGAGGGGTGTTCCCTAATAACTGGTTTTGGAAATAGAAATTCAAGTGTTCTGCTACATCCGGTAAGACTGGAAGCCGACTCTGATATAGTTGGGAAAAGGTTAGACAGACAATCTGAAGCCTAAAGGTTGCCAATAAACTAAGTGCCTTAATCATCTTGAAGACTGCTAAAATTCTGTCATTGTTTTCTAGGGAGTGCTTAAGCTATGTGTTAATTTCTTTTAATACTTAAGATACCTAAACCTAACCTATATCCTATTTAGTTTCAAACCACACCCGTACAACTATCCACCATTTTAGTCAAACCAATACAAGCTTAGCGGTGTTTTGACAAACGAGGCCAGACAATATTTCTTTCATTTTTGACAAGGATGAATTAACAAACGATTTAATTTTAAATTAAGTTATTAAATAGGTGCGTTAAAAGGTCTAAATCTATGCAAACGCTGTTCTGTATTTCATACTTTTTGAGTTACGTCAGCCTTATAGCCTATGAACGATTTCATGGATTATGTTTTGGTATTTATTTTAACTATGAAAGGTCACATTAATAATGTGCTCACATTGGGAATGACTACTACATTAGAAAAAGATAACCGTTATAACACAAAGTTTTTATTGCGAATAAGGTTGTGTGCAAATAGAATTGCGCACTCACTGTAGCCTCTCATTTTGACAAAAAAAAACAGCACTTTAAAATTTTAGTGTCAAACAAGTAGACTTTAAAACAAATGAAAGAAGAAGTTGTTAATGAAGAAGAAGTTTTCCGAAATTGCTTCTTGTGTTACAAAATTAGGCTGTCTGACGAGTATATTAAATCTATTTTATAATTAACTAGCTGACACCGCGTACTTCGTAGCGCCACAGAATCAATACTACTACACTATTAATACTACTACATCATTTGTTACAAAAAATGTGATAAATGATGAACCGCTCGACCGATTTTGTGCAAACTTCACATAAACCATCTAGTAAATAGTCCGAACAAAGCCTAAACATTTGGTTTGGATAGATGAGCCCGTTCTTGAGTTATAAAATTAAAACGAAAAGTGGCATTGATTTTTATATATATAGATTCTTATGTGGCCTTGTCGTAAAAACACCGCTAGTAAAGGCTCAGCCGAAGTCAGTGCGAACAAATTGCCGATTTGGTTGGACTTTTAATGTACTGGAATATCAACATCTGATCCATCTTGTCGGTTAACTGCACCCGGGGATGTAAAAAAACCACTTTGGAATTATAATTATGAATTGCGATAAAATTCTTAAAACGGAATATGCCGCTTTGAACGAAAGTTGCACCTGTATGCACACAATATTGCACAAATAAATATCTTTATCTAGTATCTTTACTATTGCCTTAGCAATGGAATAGAATAATAGATATACAATTAATTTTATGGCAATTGACTGCTAAAGTGGCCTTCTTAGACCCGCTGGTCAGCAATTTGTCCGTGCCGATTTCACCTTGAGGGAAGTGGAGCTTATTAGTTTGGGAACTCACCGTCTGCATGGACGCAGAGTGGTTTAGAGCAGCTTGTTGTTGAACGGTCATGCCAACGGAAGTCTGGACCAAGCCACTGCCAACCAGTGTCTGAAAGTGATACACACCATAAATATTTTATTAGTGATACGCGTTGGAGGTTCCTGTGTCTGATAGGGAGGGAAGAAACGCCTGGGTGTCACCACTGCGAGGATCGTCCGGAGGACACGGTGGAGCATACGGTGCAGGACTGCCCCACTTGGGCAGAGCACCGCCGTGTCCTCACGACGGCGATAGGCGGAGACCTCTCGCGCCCGGCATTGGTCGAGGCCATGCTGCGGGGCGAGACGGAGTGGGAAGCGGTCGCCTCCTTCTGCGAAGCAGTCATGCTCGTGAAGGAGGAGGCGGGCCGCCTGAGGGAGAGGACAGCGTCCTCCCTCCATCCCAGCCGCAGTGGTAGACGCCCACGGCGTCGGACGTCACAGGACGATCTCCGGCCACCGTAGGCGCGGGCATGCGGGCAGCGAGTAATGGGCGACTTGCTGTCCGACCATGGACCATGTCCGGGTCGACGGCGCGTTGTGTTCCACGCGCGCCTCAAAGAGTGTCAGCAAATTGACGGGGTCTGTAGAGGGCCAGAGCCTGCCGTGGTCGCGGGACTTACCCATCACCGTAACCTCGGTACGTAAAGGGCTCGTGAAGGACACCGTGGATTTTAGTCAGTACAAGTCTGACAGTCCCTCCCGCCCTGCCCTGGGTGGGAGGACTCATTTGATGATTTTACCACGATAAAAAAAAAAAAAAGTGATACGCGTTTTGAAAGTTAAAGTTAAGTTAGTTATTAATAATTTAAATGCAAAATGAGCTTGTTTGTTACGCTTTAACATCTACACGATTTTGTCAATTTGTATTTATAGGCCAAAATCGGCGAACCTACTTAAAAAGTCGCGGAGTTTGGGAACCTGGAGACGGCTATAGGCTACTTCTTTCACGTTTACCCTGTCCCGTCTATAATTTGTATAGGTACTTATATATTTTCTTTACTTCCACTTACTATAAGTGTTTGGACCATTAGTACAACATAAAATTTGATGTGTGGGTTATTGAAAATTACTTGTTTTTACCTGTGGTTGCTGCAAAGTTTGCACACTCTGCGGCTGCGACGTACTGAGTTGGCTCACGAGTGTACCGGGCTGCCCCATGCTGCTCAACTGTGGAGTTAATAAACACCACCTTACCAAACAATCCAACTAATAAATTATTTTATTAAAAGCCATACAACAGACACAGAATTTCATGACGTTCAAGAGAATTTTGCTCTGTAATAAACCACTCAATTATCGACTGTTCGAGCCCGTTAAATCAGGGTTTTGTTTAGCTTAAAAACGTCATAAAATATATAAGCTTCACAACGTTTATAATTAGCAATAGTTATTACCGTCATAATACTCACGGGATGTATTTGCTGCACCATAGATATGGTTTGCGGCATACCTGCCATAGGGAGAGTCTGAGCGACCGATCCTACGGGCATAGTGCCTTGCTGCATGCCCAGCGACATACCTGTGTATCATAACTTAATTAAATCTCCCATCTTTTAACTGATACTCATGGAACGAAAAGATTTAATAATTAATCAACATCGCGCGTCCCGTAAACGCTGACGGTACTTCCTTATCTTTTCGTACATAACTGTACGCGCTTTGCATTTCCTCAGAGGTGTACTGTAGTTATTAGTATTTTTTCACTGAAATACTATGCTCGCCAAACGTCGGCACGGGTATGTTTTTCAAATAAAATTTTATTTTTGGAATAGATTATCGTTCATACTCACTACGGAATCAGTATGGTGCGTATTTTACCGCACAAACTAGAGTGAGATTAATCAATACTTTTTTCACGTCATTTTCCAAAAAAAGAACTGGATGAAGAAATGGCGGTACAAAACACATCTGTTGTCTATAATTTTAGTATTTGTTAAAGCCAGTGTGGATTTTGAAGAAATACTGATTTATGATTAAAGACAGTATTATTTACGAACTGTTTAGTGCCCTCTGTAATTGTTTATGTGGTCTATTTCGCTGATGTATTTTTATTTGTATAATTCCTTTAAGTAGATATTACGAGATATTTGTTCGTTTACCGGAAAAATATTCACAAACACATTAAACAAACACCCAGACCCGGAGCAAATACTCCTTGCGGGAATCGAACCCACGTCCCGTAACGTGTCATCAAGGTAAACAGGGGCTCACACATCAATTTATGAACTTACGTGAATGATAAGTTGCAAGATGTTAAAATATTTCAACGACATACTTTCTTTAAATTCTTATTAGTTTTATACCTTGTTGTTGGTAATGCACCATTTGCTGAGTCTGTTGTTGTTGATGAAGCATCTGTTGCTGCTGTTGTTGTTGTTGCTGTTGCTGTAACATAATGACCCACATCGTGGGTTCAAATATTTCATATTGGTGCGACTGGATTGAGATAGAACGCTGACGCTTTATTGATAAAGTCATCGTCTAAATAATTATGTTAATACTAATAAATGATTTATATATAGTAAAATAATGACCTGCATTGCTTGTTGCTGCAATATAGCTTGTTGTTGCATATTCTTAGACTTGTCTTGCAGACTCGTGATTTGAGTCATCTGGCCCGAGTTCATCAGCAGAAGCCTGAAAGTTACCATGTACATATTAATAAATCTTACCAATCGATAGAAACTTATTACAAAAACGGGCATGAATACCTTATTTTTTTACCGGCGCCAACAACGCTGCTGGGCCGGCTCACCGAGGCATTAAAACAAAATTAATACGCTGGGTAATAGTATTCAATGATGTTTAATAAGAGTATTGAAGCACATGCATGACATTGCAACATTGATATAAGTTTAAACATAATTTTTGGGGCTTCAAATATGATGGTACGATTCCACTGAAATAGTGTGCGGCACAATTGTTCGCGCACTTCAACAGTGTGCGTACTAAACTGGTATCGCGATTAGCCTCTATGTCCACCGGTAAGGCAGTGCCACACATTTGTGCGTGAACACTTTCATTGGACTAAAATTTAAGTCTAACAATGTACGCGCAAAAATAACTAGTCCACGTGCTGTCTAGATCCCGTGAACGCGAACAGAAGTATCCAGGTGTGCGCAACAATTTGTTAGTGTTTCCTTGAGTGAGTCCACAAGAGCGAACATTTGTGCCGCACACTGTGCATCTATATAGCTAACTTTATAATGAAATTTAGAATTTGGTGACACTGATCCATAGCCAATCTGTAAGTTTCGAGTCATTTTCTTGCAATTTTCGGGTCGGTTCAGTAAACCAGCTAAATACAGAGTTCATTCAATTGTAGATCAACAACAGTTGTCAAAAAGATCACATTTAGACCATCGTTCGGAGAACCTATCGACAGAAGACCAAAGAAGGACTAAAAAGGCTTCAACTGAATCATTGTATGACTTACGATAAAATTATTCGCTATCTATTGATGGAAGAATAGTATAGAATATTCCGTTTTAAGAAGTTTATTGCAAATCATACTAAGACTCTGCTAAAATGCCCTTTTTAGACTCCCTGATCAGGCCATTGGTTGGTAACCAACTGAAAAGCGTTGGTCACAAAACCATTAGCCATAAGACCATTGGTCGAAAGAAGAAGTTGCACAAAAGCGGGGGAGGCATATGGGGAGCTAATCAACAATCGTTGGTCAGATAACTTACTGCTGTTTCGGCTGTTGTATCTGATGCTGTAGCTTGTTGGTTTGGTTAGCTGCATCTTGCTTGGCGGCCGGCGCCGGTGAGCGCAAGCCTGGCTTCCCACGTTGTTTTGCCTGAGACAAATACAGAGTTACGATGCGATATTCTTTTAATTCAATAATGTAAAGAATTTACTATTTCAACTTACATATTCGCATTCTAGTGTCGACGACAATTTACCATACCGTTTTTAAAAATGATCAGCGTTAGAAATTTACCAGTAAAGTTAGTTTGTCTTATCTTATCAGGTATATTTGTGGAAATACTAAACTTTCTTTATTTTCTTCGACCTGATCCTTATTTTAAGATACGTTCAGTATGAATGGTACAACTGTGTCACGAATAAATTTAAAGTCAACCGACCTGGTTCTGTGCTTGGTTGGCGGTCTGCGTAGACACTGACGACGCAGGCCCGGGTCTGATGCTGCCGGACGGTAGAATGTTAGAGAGCGGACGCGGCGCTTTCGCGAGGCCATCGGACGAAGCACGAGGCTTTGATGTCGTCGACGTAGCACAGGCCACACTCACACCTGAAAGCAACCATCAAATTGTAAATCTTGCATGGCGCAAAGTTACATATGTAATACAGAAGCGCAAGTGTCAGAACAATTAAGCTATCGCTTGGCAATGCATCAGCAGTAATCGCAATAAGACATGAGACGCACAACATCAAATTACGCTGAAAAACTTGAAAGTTAATAATCTTAAATACTACAAAGTATAAATAACAGGCACATACAAAAAATAATAATAAAACATGTAATACTGACTGGCATGCTGCACATTCTGCGGCGAGTGCTGTATGAACATCGACGGCGGGGCGTCGGGCTGCGTCCCCCGGATGAAGATAGGGTTAGGGGCCAACAACCCCCCCGCAGGCAGCGTCCCTGCCTGAAGGCCCCCGGCCCACACCTGAGGTATCGCCCCCGAGAGCCACGGCGCGAACTGCATCGCCTGACCGCTCTGCGGGACAGACCACTTCGTTAGACAATAAATTTTATATTCATCAGTACATAACGTGAAACACATAACATTTTATATATTATCGCTAATTTACTAAAATAATAGCTATTATTGCCAAAAATTTAACGAGCATAGGTATTATACCTGCAAGTAAGGTAAAGGGTAATGCAGAAGAGTAAAGCCATCAACGTAACTACTAAGCATCAATATAGGATAAGAATCAAAGCTTAAAGAGGTTTTTGCATAAATGGTTCTATTTTTGACTGACACTATAATTAGTACTTCTTACTGGCGTACGCAGTATTTTTTTTTTCTTATATTTTTTCTTTTGCCACCACGCTGAGGATAACGAATAAAAGAACAACTGATCAATGACAATTTTAAAATAAAACGATCGTCGCCTTAAGCTTAGTATGCTGTGTTCCATAAAAACATATGCTGGAGTTGCACTAGGATTCATTGAGATGTCCATAATCGGAATTTTGCTTTTTCTAAACATAACCAATACATGATTAATGTCAACAGATGTCATTAGAGTACTGAATAATGCCTAAAGCATGACATTTTAATATGATTTGTAATTAGACACTGTTCTATCGGCCCGTTGACTTTGCCGCTGTCAGCGGTGACTTAACGCGGGGCAGTGAGCGGTAAGATCAAATGTGTAGAAATGTTTGATACACGACATGAGGCGCCACCAGTGGCAAATTCGCACGCGGATTTCTCTGAACGAATCGCAACAGCAGCGAGCGATGTTCGGAGCGGCAGGAATAAAAGTAAAAAGTTATGAATGCGAGGACACGAAATAGAACTACGTATTTGGACATCAGTGCGAGAGTAAGGTTTTATGCAGCTACCGCCAATCGCTAATGTGGCTACGTGGCGTGGAAAAACGCACCGCCGCGCCGCCTGCCATTACCCTCACCGCTTACACCTGAGTCGCAAACTGGCCATAAGGTTAAAGATGTTCGAAACTTTGTTATAGCTCCCCGATTTTAAACCTTAACTACATGACTCTAAAGTCAATAAATTATATTAGAAGTTTAAGAAGTTAGAGGATTAGCAATTATAAACAATGTTTATACTTACCTATTTATATTTTATATCAACCCCAATTTACTTTTAAAAGTTGTTAGTAAGTAAAGAACCGCGAGTTTTTTTGAAAGATTTAAATAAAAAAATTAATATAGGAAGCAAGCTTTTAATCTATATATATAAAAGGAGAACTGACTGACTGACATATCAACGTACAGCCGAAACTACTGGGGCTAGGAATGTGAAATTTTGCACACGGCTTCCTATTATAATGTAGGGGAGCACTAAGAAGGGGTTTTTGGAAATTTAACCTTTAAGGGGGTGAAAAGGGGGAATTAGTAAAGTACGTAACCCACGCGGACGAAGTCGCGGGCAAAGTGCTAGTTAACCATATTTGAACTCTTAAGTATCTTGAACGATATCTTTGAAAAATAAACAGAGGACAACAAACAAACCTATACAAAATGGAATGATTCATCGACTTTAATATAAATTCTGTAAATCGCCATTATAATCGTTACCAAAAATCGCTTTGAGCTTCAATGCATGCTTTAATTTTCGCCAATCGCAAACACACACAAGTCATAAATATAAATTTAATAATTTTCCGTAAATTTTCGTTTTGGATCATAATCTTATAATAAGTACAAGAATAAACAAAAATTTGACATGCATTTTTTTTTTGTTCCGTAAACAAATATTTACGAATTTACGACACTTTTGAAATTGGCGCAACGTCCGAAGCAATTATAGTTTTTACTTGCTACTGACGTCACGAGTCGACTCTTGAATTTTGATGCGTTATATCTTTATAAATATGCAATCGTTAAACGAAAAAAAAAAATACGTGTCAAAATTTTTTCAAAACTCTAGCTGACGGATTAATAACATTTGCAATTTATTGATGCTGTCTAATTGCCTATAAAAAAATACGGAATACGGAGCTTAAACTAGAAATTAATAACTCTGTTCAAGGTCTATAAACGTATCTGAATCACATTTCAATGAATATCCTTCCACAAAATGGCCTGTAACCAAAATACATTTATAAGCTGCTATCCAGCCTCCCTGCCTTTTTCTCGGGCGAATAAACTCACCTATTATATAGGACTTAAATAAATATAATTAGCAATCCGTGGATGTATTGAAGGTACACTTTTGCGTCACCTTTCGGGGATTACAAACATGACACTATGTAGGTGTGATACAGTTACGTTTATAGACCTTTAAAAGAATAAATAGCAGGTAATTTTGTAGTACCTGTAGTGGGCTGATGATCTGTGCCTGTGTTGGCTGCTGAGTACCCAGGACAGGCTGCGAGACTTGCACGCACTGCGCCTGCACAGGCACGGTCTGCGTCCCGCCGGTCCCTGCCTTACTGCCGACACCCTTGGCGCCACACTGCAGATAACAAAAGTAAGGGGTTAGGTCACCAAATGAAGAAGGCCTGTGAAACCTTGATCTGTCTTGGAACCTTGTCATACGATAATGATAGCAATTTTTTTTTTTCAAATTGATGTGAAGCGTCAATTTGAAAACACAAGATGAAAGATAGTACAATTTTGCTAGGATATATTGCTTTTTCAATTACATTTTATAAATGTTTACCATCAGTGATAACAAGTGCAAAAAGTTATTTGACTTGCCCAACTATCAAATTGACAAGTAATGAGTTTGATAAAATCTAAATTAAATTGGGTCTTTATATTTTTTTGAAGCAAGTATCCAGAACGCAGAACCCATTTCAACGGCGTCTTTATTAAACATAGTAAATTATTGAAAAAGCTTCTTTGGAACCTAGTTACTGACATCGAAAACGTTAAATAAACATAAAAGTGCACTTAGATCGATTCAAAATCAAAGACAATCAGACATATCAACCTAGTTCTGTCTCGAAACAAATACTCTGAACTAGCGGAATTTGTCCATGTTTTAATAATAGCCTAAGATCAATAAACAACGCGACACGACGAGACGCGAAGCGACGCGACGCTGCGCGCACTTTTCAATAGAGCGAGTCAAAATGTAGCTTTACTTACTACACAAAAAGACACACATTTCCAGTATCGTCGCGTCGCGTCTCGGTATGATTTGTCCCTTACATGCTGAAAGTGCTTTGTTCTATCACAAAATAAGCGTACTAAATAACTTACTAACTTTTTAGAATTATGTTTCTTTTTTATTGCTTTTTCAAATTATATTTGTGAAGTTGAACGAATGATTAGGAGTTTTCATATTCGATGCACGAGTTTGTCAATGTAGAGCATTGGGTTATCAAAGGTTTTATGGACTTCTCCCTCGACTCTCACGCAGAAAGAAGGTTGTGAGTTCAAATCTGGGTAAGTGGACGCACCAATGTGACTTCTTCCATGCCTATGTACTTTTCAAGGGCGAGTTGTTTGATCAGCAGTTAAACTATTTGTTTAAGAACATAATTTTTTATTCATTTGTTAAATTTTTTACTGACTTCAGTGAAAGAAAACATCATGAGAAAATTTGGACTTATTTATAATCAAAAGTCTGGTATCACCAACCCGTACCTTCTCTGTATAAGAAGAGAACTTTGTCCAGCAGTGGGACGGTAAAAAGCAGGTATAACATTTTCACGAAGAAGTAAAGATCGTACCTTATGCATGTCAGTTTGCTTCTGCTGCCCGATACCGGATACTGTGGACTGGGAGTGTGCGGGCAGGATGCTCGGCTGCGAGTTGATCACGCCCAGCGGACTGAACACGAAGGTCTGGTTCTGGGTCGTCGGGATGGCCGGAATCGTCGTGTACCCCGGGAACGGCGCTGGCGACACAACAAAACGACACAATAATACAACAGCCAGATATCGTCACACGAATCAAACACTTCACGTCACTACTAATGATCAGAACGATAGAGAACCGTGTCAAGCAAAAATGATTCAAAGATGATATGAAAAATGAACCGTTACACAATATAATACCAATTAACACTAACATGAGTATGTAGCGACACAAGTATTATAAAATGCGTGGGAAGCTAATAAAAAGCTACATTTGCAATGTGATCCATAAAAAAAGCCTATGTCTGCATTAAACATATAAATGAACGTTGCAATGAATTTAGAAAAAGCTTTAAAACAAATTCAAGTGGAATTACCAATCAAAGATATATTTCTCAAACAAACCAAATCAATAAAAAACGAAAACTCCCTCATTAAATAAATGTACATTCACATTTTCAACCACGAGACTCATAATAAACATTTTGAAAATTTTATAAACCTTGTTCCTGATAAGTAGTGAGACCTGTAAAATTTACTGAAAAACTAAATAGTGTAGAAGTTCATTTCGGCACGGCACATTGCGACGGGGCATGTTCATATTTCACTGGGATTTTATGTGTTTATAATAGCAGATAAGTATGCGCTAATACATAACGTTACTGGCTAAGAGGCGAGTGTTGTGAGCTATGATGCGATAGATTAAGATTGTGTACATAGCGGTTATTTATTTAGCACTTTAGCTGCAGTAGTAACAGAGAAAAATAAATGATGAATCTGCTACATAGACCGCTACATATTATATGGCAAAGAGTGTTTAGTAATGAGTGTCTAGTGATCGCTGGTGTTGAAATATAGGAAATACGTAACCCGACAAAATGTCGTGTTTCTCCCACTGTGCTTAAGTAGTAGTAACAGCGGTATAAAGCCACTTTAGTCAATGCTACTTCCGTTCAAAGTGGATGATCTTATATTTAACCACGTCAACTTGCCGTATATCATAATGTTTTTGTACTTTACTAAAAGATTATTTTGTTTCTTCTCTCTTGATGCTGATTTTATTATATTATACATTTTATCTGGAGGAATGAAAACTAAATATTTTATATAAAATTTAATGTCATGCATTTCTGCAAAGTAACGCCTGATTATACTTTTTGTCTAATGTCTGTTGTCCTAACCCAGTCTGCACCATTCAGCAAGTTTACCTAATGGTCTAAATAGGCGAGTTTAACAGATACTTAATAAGAGACGAATATTTTCAAAATTATATACTCTTATCTGCGGTACTGTTAGAGCAATAGAATCGAATATTCCATTTAACGAATTTTATCGCAATTCATATTATGATATACAAACGTGGCCTTTATAAAATTGATGTTGTATTTAAGTGTTAGCGTATCTCTGCGAATATATTAATAATTACTTGAGTAGTGTATGGTCCAGTGCGTTTGTATCGCGTACATTAAATAATATTAATTATACAATCAAACAATATATAATATATTTAGATTTTAAAACATAGGGGTAAATTTAAGGTAAGTAGGTATACAGGATGAATTTTTCAACTGGATGTGGATGGCTATATCCGAAAATATGGGGAATATCGAAAAACGTCGAAAAGAGTCTCCCTATTAGCAACACTATCGAATGGTGTAATAATAAAGGGCGTGATATTTTTTAAAAAAAATCAGCGGGTTCGATTTACTGCCAGGATTATTGATTTTTCTAAAATCCAATGATGCAGTTTTGGTTTTCGTCAAAATCGACCTCGAGACTCTTTCCAACGTTTTTTGATATTCCTCATAGTTTCAGATATAGCCATCCACGGCCAGTTGAAAAATTCAGCCTGTATTTCTAGCAGGGGGAAATAAAAAATGATCCACGCGCCCTTTAGGACTTTCAAGAAGTATTTGATAGAGTAGAAACTTACCGGCCTGTCCCTGCAGGACCTGCTTGCCCTGCGTGGTTAGCATGTGGGGGGCCAATTGGTTCCCTTGGAACGGCTTCCCGGCGGCAATCACCTACACAACAGGCTTCAATTTACACAAAAAACCACTAACAAACAAAATTAAAGTTTATATAAAGATTTCTTATCACGGTGTATCTTTTTTTACAGTGGTAAAATCACCAAGGAACTCCTCCCGCCCTGGTTGGAGGTGACAATCCCCGTCGTAGTTCCTAAAATCCACGGTGTTCATTCAATAGCCCTTTACGTGGCAGGGTAACGATTATCTTTTTAGACAGGCCCGCGATCCCGGTGTTTATATTTTAAAGATCAGCATGGTACGATTGCTGTTCCCCGCGCTCCACAACTGATAAATACGGTCTCAAAATCCAAATGTAATAAAACATGTCTTAATGAACTGATTCATTTTCATGTTCTTTTAAAGAGGTGACTATCACCCAAAATAAATATACAATCCCAATCCAAACACCGTTCCTTTATTTTTAGGTATGTTTCTGATTTGTAATTTTAACTCGGATAGACAAATTCAGTCGTAGATTGGCTACAGACGAAGATCCAACCAAAGATAGCAACCGAGATAGATTATTTATTTCTAGCGTAAGTTTAATACTACTTTTTTGGCACTTGTAAATCGTAATTTTCAGCAGTATTTATACTCCCAATTTTACTATAATTCGAAGTTTTTTCTTTCTATGTTTTATACTTATAAAATAAACACGAAGCGATTTTTATTTGTTTGAACACGCTATCAAATTTTATTTTTCGAATCTGATTGTTTGATACAGATATCAAACAATCAGATCCGAAAAATAAAATTTTATTTCATGGCCCAATTCTTGAGGAAGGTTACATTTAACAACAAGCTACGACCCTAACGGAACGTTCACGACTTTCATTTAAGCTTAAGACATTAATTACTATGTAAGTACGCGAATTCGCCGTTGGCGGCGCCTCGTGCCGTGTTTGAACATTTCTGTACATTTGATCTAAGCGCTCGCCGCACCGCGCTACGTTACAGCTCACAGCGGTAAAGTTGTGAATGGCGTTAGAATCCAATCTGCGGGTGAAACTGCGGGCAACAGCTAGTGCTATACAATATAATGGTTATCATGCAAGTCTGTTTTGAAAGAAAGTAGATACATATGTTTATTCGGCACAATATAGGTGAGCGAACAAAGAAGTGAATTATTCATTCCGTCTGTAGACATACCTGAATTTGCTGTGAGTTGATGCCGGGATGCAAGGCTATATTGCCGGGCATCAGCAATGGCCCCTGAGCGTTGTACAGCTGTTGCAGGTATGTGCTGTTCTGCAACGGCTGCTGGATCACTTGCACTCTGCTGTGGCCCCATTCCGCGCTACACAAATTATTATAACAGTTATAACTTTACTAGCTGTGTCCACTTCGCCCGCTGCAACTCAAACCTTAATACTATCAGGATGAAAAATATCCCAGGTGTCAATCTAGGACAAGTGATTGAACCGACAAGGGCAATCTCGGTGCTCCAACAAATGAGTGACATGAACTTGATGATTACCATATAAACCATACATACAACATGTCTGTTTGTCTGTCTGTCCGTCTGTATTACATAGCCACCTTGTTTTTTTTATTTTTTTTTATATGTGTTGGATGGGTTATTGGACTTAATTTTGAAAACGTATAAACAAATACGATACCCAAAATATCCCATTAAGAGGGTAGCCGAGAGTTGAAATTCACAGAGTTCGAAGTTCGAAATAGACGCTGACAAAGTGGCGGGTGAAGTGCTAGTGTAACACATGTATTATGTATCTGTTATTGTAATGTCACATTTAGTGAAGAATAATAACGGAACAGGGCAATGAAATTCACTTGTAGTTGAAAACGGTCGAATTGCATCGCATCGCTTCATCAGCAAGCTCGCTTACCTGATTTGTTGAGGATGCTGCGTGTTTGGCGGCAGGCTTTGTAGCGGCGGCATGGTGGATATACCGCCCGCTTGCTGTTGGATCCCGGCGCCTGTCTGCTGCTGTTGCACCTACATCAAACACCATTCATTAACTATCCATTCAACTTGGGTTCAGTTGTGAGAGGTATCCTCCAGTATTGTGGTGACAGAGTCGATATGATCAACTTACGTAAGCACTCCCAAAGTATTAAAAAACGAATCCAAAATATTTTAGCTGACCAAACATGAACGTAATACTTTTATTCTTTGAAACAGCAACTTACCTGATTAGGGTAAGCCTCAACAACAATAACTGTACCATTTTTGATAAAAATATGTATTTTTTTAAAAACTAGCATGATACACAACTTTGGATGCTTTTCGGTCGGCGAGCACAAGGCGAATAAATCCGATCAGCCGATACAAATGAGATAAGCAGCTGAATTTATTGAGTTTTATGTCCTAAGTCTTTGCAAGTTTGATATACATGCAGGTGATTTAATGGGTTTGAGTCTGTTTTTCTTTGTTTGTTTGTAGATTTTTTGTTTCAGTTTGTTAATCCACTTCTTCAACTGTGACGTGTCAGGGCATTCCCGATTTCGGTAGAAATATGGTGATTAATGAGATGGCCACTATTAAAGAAAAAAGTAGTAAATGATCGAAAATCCTGATCGAGACCAATAAATAAATGCTGTTAACATTACGTTGGAAGTTCTAACGGTGTCTTGTAATGATTATACTTTGAAAAAATAAGATGTGCGCGCATTTGGGTGATGGGAGCTCGTGAACGGTACAAAATAGTACAACTGGTCCTTCTATTAATTTGAGACCAGCTTGCATAACCTGTTATATTAACAATGTACAAAAATCTAAATGTAGCAGTATTTGCGAAAATGATCAACTTTTTACCATCAGCTTTGATATGTATGAAAACTTAACCCTTCTTTGCATTGGTTTAAAATTATAATAGCTGAGTCGTAACAAACAAACGACTAGTATAAACACGCTGTTATTTGTAAAGTTGTATTGTCCAATATGCTGATTTTTCTAAAATCCCATGATGCAGTTTTAGTTTTCATCAAAATCGGCGTCGAGACGCCTTTCAGCATTTTTCGTTATTCCTTTGGATATAGCCATCCACGCCCACGGACGTGGGCCAACCAACTTCGAAGCCTGCTGGCTCCTAAAATTACAGATTCGGCCATCTTCTGTCACTCAAAAAATAAGTTAAAGTTTAGAAAAGAACCGTAGAATAACGTATGATAGATTTTTCAATGAAGTCTGACGGTTTAATGCCGATGATCTTTTATAATATACATCAAAAACTGCAACTTAATTAGCTTGATTGTGGTTTTTCTTCATGTCAGCACCATCCGCGCAACTTTGATAACGGATTTATAAAATAAATATGGCAGCAGCTTCCAAAAAATAAATAAAATGGCGGACGTCATGTGGGATAGTATGTAATGAACACGGCGCGGCGTCTGTTGGCGAGCTTTCCCATTCCATTGAACCGTAATATACTGACCAACCCGTATCCTAGATTTGTGACGAATTAAACGTAGATTTCTACATAAAAGAAACGTGTGTGGACAACAGGCCTGACTTCCGTAAGTCGTCAATAATTCACTTTGATAACAACTCGATGGAGATTACAACTCGTACCACTTCAATTCGACACCAAGCTCGACTTACGATCGAGTGTTATCAGGGTCGTAGTTTCTGTTTCCGGCTGATTACGTCACAATCAATAGCTAGTCGTGAGGTTAAATTCTATTTATTAGTCGGATATTTTTAATATCCAGGCATTTTTCTACTTAGAAAAGATATGCTATATGATATGTTTCACGTTTATTGTTCTTTTACACTAAATCTTGTTCATTTTATTTAAATAAGCTATGAATTGTCAAAAGTAACATCAAATGCGTACGGCATTGTATTTCCAAAGCTCATCGTGGTCTCACGCACATCACACGTCGAAACATCGATAAACTTAGCCGAGATAAATAGTCGTAGCAACATCCATGCCAAAGTCAGTGCTTAGGGTCGTTCTAAGGATCCATTTCGTCTAAATAGACAGTTCTTTAGTATTTACTAGTGACTAACCGAAATTTCGGTTCCGGCCAAAAAAATCTAGTTTCGGCCTTAGTTTCGGTTTCGCCCAAAATGTATACTTCCCAGAATTTTATCCTTGTTAGCGAAACTATCGAATGGCGTAATAAAATAGAATATGATTATTTTTAAAAATCCGGACTTTAAAAAACAAAATCAAGGGTTCGATGCCTGGTCAAGATTATTCATTTTTCTAAAATCCAATGATGCAGAATAGTTTTCGTCGATCAACTCGATATGTATTTGGTTTAGGGGGCCATATCCACCTTCTGTCTTGTTGTTCGGGAGACAATATACACAACGTTATATTTTTAACGGAACGGGCAGATGCGCCAGCAGGTGGATCAATAGAACACAGCTCCATATATAGAAGCGGAGGCTTCTGCAAGCAAAGTAACTTGGGCAGACTTCGAGCAATATTTAAAATAAGATCGTTAGTAGCGACTAGCGTTCTAGAATGGAGCTAGTAATAAAATACAGTAAAACAACTAGTTGCTCACGCGATAGTAGCTAATGTGCTAATGTCCAGCTTCGAAAGGGTTAGTGATACTGACTTAGCCAGTAAAAACAAGTTGTACAAGTTTAGGTCAAGCACCTTTTTCATAATCATAAGTTAATTATAACGGTACTAATTGACCAACACTACTTGAAACGTCTGGGTGGCCTGCTTGCTAAGAAGTGCCATCTGCCAAATTCTTACATTTGAAGTTCCAAATTCCACTGCATCTCAAGATATGTTGGTCAAGTTACACGCTTGAATGATCTAAGAGTACGAAATTTACCTGGTGGGACATGCTGCTGGGCATGGAGGAGACAACAGTGACGGTCTGGTGGTGCTGCTGCGACGGCTCGTGCTGAGCCATGCTCATCTGCTGCTGCACCACTTGTGTTTGCCCGTCTACAATCTGTGTGTACAAATTAATAAAAATCTGGTGTTTATCTTGTCTTTACAGTTTTATTACATACATTTAGTATTTTCCCTTTATCTAGAATTCTAGATCTAGATACGATAATGAAAATTAGTTTACTAATTTTGGAATGCTATCTTATAACAACTAAGGGCAAGGAATTTATCGAGGCTAGTCGATTTCCGTTGATTTACTACCTTGTCAGTAACAACCCTAATTTTCTGGAAGGACACTAACTAAAAGTAGGTAGTGTGACACAAATTTAGAGGGTAATAAGACAAGAAAGTTTCTTCTGCAATTTGCCAACCAAGTGTCATACATTTATTTTGAGAAATATGCTTTGACAAGGCAAAATTTCAGAAAACTTCAAAACAGAAACTTTATGACACTTAATTTCCCAAGATATGATTCGTTTCATAACTTGTATTCACTAGACTCAGTCATTCATATTCTATCAGAAAAGTATGAATTCTAAGTGGTGAACATCGTTAATTTCTAACAATAAGCATTTAATAAGGGAGAGGCGGATTTTTTTTGGAAAATCTTTTATGTTCTATATATCCAAAACCAGTCAGATTGATCCCATGTTGTTGGGGTTAAAATTGTTGCAAATAAGGTCTAGTGTATCACCCGTTTCAAGGACTGCATCGAATCACAAATCACCCTGTATATTCAAAATGTTCTGTTCAACTTTTCAGTTGTACATTCAAGATTGAATTTGATTGTCCTCGTTTTACACAAAAGGTTAGGTTTGCGTTTTAAAATTTAAATTTGAAATATAAGCCCCTATTTTGCGCAATAATATATTAATTATTCATTATCTTTTATCCTAAGGGACTTCATTATTTCAGCATCATAACATATTATATACGAGTATTTTTAATAAAAATAAAGTGATGGAAACTGTAATAAGTTACTTTACGTTTGACGTAAAATCTACCTCTAGTTGATTTAAATTCAAATGTTTTCCGCTGTTCAAATAAATAACCCGTAATACCTTAAATGCAAGTCTAGGAAGCTTTTAAAACAATGCATTTCGTCATTTGCTCCCTCTTTGAAGAGTGGCTGGATAGGCGTCACGGCGTCCTGACCTACCGCATGACGCAGGTCCTCACCGGACACGGAAGTTTCGGGAGGTTCCTGTGTCTGATAGGGAGGGAAGAAACGCCTGGGTGTCACCACTGCGAGGATCGTCCGGAGGACACGGTGGAGCATACGGTGCAGGACTGCCCCGCTTGGGCAGAGCACCGCCGTGTCCTCGCGATGGCGATAGGCAGCGACCTTTCGCACCCGGCATTGGCCTAGGCCATGCTGCGGGGCAAGACGAAGTGGGAAGGGGTCGCCTCCTTCTGCGAAGTAGTCATGCTAGCAAAGGAGGAGGCGCATCGCGTGAGGGAGAAAACAGCGTCGTCTCTCCACCCCAGCCGCAGATGTAGGCGCCTACAGCGAGACGTCGGCAGACGATCTCCGAGCGGCGAGTAACGGGCAACTCGCTCCCCGACCATGGACCATTTACGGGTCGACGGCGCGTTGCGTTCCACGCGCGTTTCAAGGAGTGTCAGCATAATGACGCCCCCTCCCCCTTGAGAGGGCGAAAGCTCTGCCGGGGTCGCGGGACTTACGAATTACCGTGACCCGGGAACGTAAAGGGCTATTGAAGGACACCGTGGATTTTAGTCGGTACGAGTGTGACATCCTTCCCGCTCTAGCTAGTTAGTAGTGTAAGTAAGGATATTTACACTGGCTAAACGGTTTTAATGCCACGTATTTAAATAGTAGCATTGTATCTCCGTTTGGAACATTTTTAATTCACATACTTATTTTGTTTACAATATTAGCGATAGGGATGGGCTGACAGTCAGCCAAGTCGAATTTTGCTGTCGGCAAAATTAAAGGGCTATTGGAAACGTCAGAGATGTTTCATATACGGTTTCTTCTGATTGGACAACTTAAAAGACCTCAAGCGTTATGGTATGCAACGCATTATGTATAATGATTAATGATACATCTTATTATTTTAGTGCAAGTATTAAATTATATTTAACAGTTAATTGAAACTTTACTTGGATACCAAAGTAAAGTCAAAGGTGCAGTCCGTAATATTTAAGTACCACTATGCATTTCTTTTACGCTTTATTTCTTAACAATATATTCAACTGTCTCCGGAAATAAAAGCACTAACCGATAGAAGAAAACTTCAATAATTAAGAAATAAAGAACGTCATAAGTTCCTTCCGAAGTCCTGAGTGAATCTGGCGCGCCTATCAGAGTCTGGTTGATAGAATGTAACGGGTAGGTACTGCTACTGATAAAAAATACCCCGCAAGGATGATTGTTGGAACTGGCGTTGCTGTCCCTGCTTCCCCTACTGTGTAGTGAGATTAAAATTGAATGAATGTTGGGTTAAAGGCCCGTTTTCCAATCTGAACCTATTGACGCACATACAGATCCCGAACGCTCCATTATCAAACCGTACTTAAAGTCCTTTCAGTCCGATTTCGAAGGGATTATAGTTCCCAATACCACAAAACGGAACCAAGTGTAATATTCATATTTCAGTTTAAAAAAGTTTCCTTATATATTGGACAACAACATACAAAAATCAATATCTCAAAACTGTTTGAGCCCTGTTTGAAACCCGAAACCCCATTCGAAAAGGCAATATGCCTAGCGAACTAACGGAAACCTTTTCAAGCGTCGGACAAAGACATGTAGAGCAAAATTAGGGTAGTTCTATTTATATCTTTGAAAGTCTTACTTCTTTCTTTACAAGATTAAGACTGAAAGTAAAATAACGCCGTACCTCGAAATTAGAATGGAAAACATACATACGCTGAAATTTGCGGGTGAAAGAAGTGACCCTCGAAAACAAAATTATCTTCAAAGCTCGCTTAATTTTCTTTTAACCATCGTCATCTACTTACTCAATACTCACATAAGTTTTTTGATGAAACCAGAGCTTTAATAATGACGACATTGCAGGCGATGTCTCACGTTTGGTAAAAGCTGGTTATGAAACAGTTCCAATGGCAATCTTCGCACTGATCCGACGTTGATCAATTACTCCTTACACTCGGATGTAATCAGTTCATTTGATCTACACGAACGAAATCACGGGAAAACAAATTAAATTCAAGACGTAGCATTACGCTCCTTCAGTTTACAGGACAAGGAGGTCACTCGTCGAGCAACTCTCGTGAAGCTACAAACAACAGGAGACCTCGACGACGACTGATCACAGATTTATCGATGCACCACTGTTTGTAACATATAGGAGTATATAACAGTAATTGTAGACCCCCCCAGTTTGTAGTGGCATAGAGGCTTATAAATTTTTCAACTAGTGTTACTATTCTTAGACCAAGTATTGATTTTGCTTCGCAATAGCAAGCGGTGCTATTGATTGCGCTGACTATTGCGAAGCGAAAAATGATACGATTTTCCACAAAATTTCCAAGCTTCATCTTGGACGGGCACGCCGCAATTGCAGCGGCAAGGCGTCCTCACCTTCCGCTTGACGCAGGTCCTCAACGGACACGGAAGTTTCGGGGGGTACCTATATCGGATGGGGAAGGAAGAAACGCCTGGGTATCACCACTGCAAAGATTACCCGGAGGACACGGTGGAGCATACAGTGCAGGACTGCCCCGCTTGGGCAGAGCACCGGCGGGTCCTTATGACGGCGATAGGCGGCGACCTCTCGCGCCCGGCATTGGTCGAGGCCATGTTGTGGGACGAGAAGTGGTCGCCACGGACGATTTCCGGCCACCGTAGGCGTGGGCATGCGGGCGGCGAGTAATAGGCAACTCGGTGTCCGATTATGGACCATGCCCGCGTCGACGGCGCATTGTGTTCCGCGCGCGCCTCTAAGAGCGGTCAGCACAATTACAGAGCCCCCTTAGAGGACCAAAGCCTGCCGGGATCGCGGGACTAAAGAGCTTCCGTGACCCCGGAACTTAAGGGCTATTGAAGGACACCGTGGATTTTAGTCCGTACAAGTCTGACAGTCCCTTCATTCCTGCCCTGGGTGGGAGAACTCATTTGATGATATCATCTTGGAAGAGTGAGATGCGCAAAAATATAAAATACTCGTATACGTAATGAAGCTCGCTCAATTTCCTCAATTATTCGAAGATGTTTTTTTTTTCTCTATTTTGAGCAATACCTACTAGACAGTTTATTAATTTTTATTTTGAGGTAAGGTTTCTATTGAATCTACGCACGATTGGCACTAATTGAATGAGTAGGAAATAAGTAAGCAACTAGCGTCTCTGAATCAATCTTCAAATAAATATTCGTTATATTAAATGTACGCACGCGTGTTGATTTCAATATTACGAAACGGTAAAACGTCTTAACAAAATAGGAGATAATTTTTACAAAAATCATCAAATATCATCCACAGCTACAAAACATCCACTAGATACTCTAAACAGTTATGAACTCCTTGATTGGTTTCCACATTTTGGTATTTTATAGACAAAATAAAATTTTGCGCCTCTTAAAATATTGCTTTTGAAAGGGCCTGTACCTACGTGTCTCCTCTAGATTTTTTAGAAACACTGATTTAATTGCACTTTAAATAATTAGCAAACTATTTTACTGGGCGCAAAATTCGTTAGTCAATCAAGAAAAGACTTACTTGTTGCTTGATATCTCCACTCATTGTTTTCTGGTTCTTGTCAAAGAGCAGGTTGACGTTACTTTGTGGTGCCAGAAAGCTGAGGTTGACCTCGCCGATGCCCGGTACGTTGAACTGCACCGGCTAAATACCAAAAAAAAACACACTCAAAGCCCTGGTATTCCTCAGCGTCCAGTTCCTAAACTTCCTGAATTTAGTCCTAAAATAGAGTAACTGCCAGTTGAGTCCACGGCTAAATAAAACTGTTATACTATGGAGTAAGTGACTGCCAAATAGAGTCGTGACTATATACTCCAAGAAGACTCGGGTGCGAATGACTGCCTGAACTCATTTAAATACCTCTCTGTTCCAATTTTCCTTATGTTGTAACCTTTTGAGGTGAGCCGTTTATATACGATGAAAAAACATTGCAAAAAGTTTCTTAAGAATTCCTGTGTCCATTTGTGTTGTTTTTACGGTTTCCTATTCTAAAGACTCCAAGTTGACAACCTACGAGTTTGCTCACCAATGTACCTATTTTGTGGCATGGACTGTTATTCACCCTGGCAGGCTTGCGTGCACTTGTGACTGAGGTAACTTCCTATGTCAAGCAGATACGTAACATTTTATGAGTAGGAATAGTGGATGAGATAAACACGGGGCCAATGACGATGGCCAAACCAAATCGCCTACAACAGTGGGCTAGAATCGGGCTGTGAATGATGATGATGATAATAATAAATTAACGAGAGAATTTCTAAGATACTAGTATAGAACGAAATACTCAGTTTCGCGTGTGTGCGAGGACGAAAAGTACCGACGTATGTTTCACATGGCAACATCTCGCAACCCTAAACATGGCCTATTTCGCTAAGAATTTTTTTTTCTGCATGTTAGCAGATGATAACTGTCAGTCGGATAAATACACGATAAAATTTAATTATCCCGATTAAAATGCTTTTAAAAGATAAGTTATGATTATTTATCAATGTATTTCGTACATTATATAGATAGAAACGGTGCATAGGTGTTGCCATTTGCTATTTTGAACATAGTAATTAAAGTCTTTCTTTTTCCTTTGGAAGACTGTCGTGTCAAGCTGTACCCACTTAATAATAACACAAAGAAATATACATTATCATAAACTTTCAAAGCTCATGGTAAAATGTTTGCGATGTAAGTAAAAACTATGTAATCGGACTGTCGAAGTCATCAAGACAAAGTAGGTACAGACGCCAGCATATCAAACTTCCTCAATCTGCCAAATTTGTTTATAAGATTTTCAACTTTATCACAATAGTGGAAGGTAAATGTTTGATTAGTTAAATTTTACAGATTCGGGTAGGTTGGCCTGCTGGCGTCTGTACATACGCCTAGAAAATGAACTGAGCTTATGATGGTGAGCTGATGATGAAATGATGTCAAATCATTATCAAATCCTCAATCTTACATCAACAAATACCTGCAAATACTTCTGCTGCGGTTGGTCTCCTGCCTGCTGGGTGACTTGAATGAGCTCTGTCTTTTGTTGCTGTTGCTGCTGTTGTTGTTGTTGTTGTTGTTGCTGCTGCTGCTGCTGCTGTTGCTGCTGCTGCTGTTGTTGTTGCTGTTGTTGTTGCTGTTGATATTGCTTCTGTAGCTGTGAGAAAAACAGCATTGGTAAGTATATTTCATTGTGTTTTACATTGATAACTTCAAATATTTTTAGCATGTGGGTAAGATCTTTACATACTCTTTATGCTTTGTCAACATCATAAATAAAATAGAGAAGAAAGTTAATATTGTGGTACTTCTAAAGCATCTTCTATAATGATTGTTGCCATTCACAAATTATTTTTTATATATTCCTACAATTGAAAATGAAAATGACTAATTACACAGTCTAGTTTTATACTTATAAAACAATAATTCTTCAGAGTATTTTATAAACCAGCTTCAATCAATACAAATAATGATTCAGTAGCAGGAAGTTGGCATGCTTGGTATCTGTTTCTTGGAAAACCATGATGTGTTTCAGCCACTGAAGATTTCTTTTCAATCTAATTGGACATTTTAGTACAATATTTTAACACTGTTCTAATATTTTTTTTTCATTGTAGATTACAATTAGCCCTCCCCAGCGTTTTCACCCCTACTGCTTGGCTCCTATTCGTCTTAGCATGATGTTATATAACCTGTTGTCCATGAATAGACAACACAGATAAAAAAAAATATGTTGTGAAAAAATTCGAGGTCACTTTGCTTGCTCGTTCATCCTCTTACTTCTCAAAAGGTTTCTGCATTACCGTAAAAGAAGTACATTCTTACATAACACCTATATCACCAAGTCATCACCAATAAACAAGTTTACTGTGGTAAGAGGGAAGTCATCTTAATCCGGCACTAGGTATAGTGAATTTTTTAATGCCTTAAAAACCAAATGTACAAGGACTCTAAAATTTGCAACACCTTATTTGCACTTTGTGTTAGTGCATAGAGGTTTAATCAGTATAGTCCGATATTATCAATAAACTTACCAACTCCTGTTGATCCTGATGATTCTTGATATGCTGTTGTATAGCCTGCTGTTGCTGCCGCTGCAATGCCTGCTGTAAAGCCTGCTGTTGCTGCAACTGTTGCAGCTGTTGCTGTTGCAACTGTTGCAATTGTTGTTGTTGCTGCTGCTGGATTATTTGTTGTTGGATCTGGTAGAACAAATAGTAGATCATTGATCAAATGCAATCTTTTCCTCATGGAGTAATTTATTTTTCCAAACATGTTTCACATTAGATATGTTGTATAAACTCACCTGTAATTTATCATCTTCCTCTTTTTGATTCCTATACCTATATTCGTCTTGTTGATTATGATTTTCAGGTTCAGACTTAGGTGGCTTCAACTCAGGCAGTCGTCTGTTAGTGCTATTCTGTTTATCTAGAGCCAATAGTGTGTTCGCCGCTTCGTATTTATCCTCAAATGTTATACCAGCCTTCTCTGCAAGAGTCTCTAAGTACTGAAGTGGCCTCTTTGCTGGTTTGACCTGGTTCTTCTTCTCTGCCTGACTGCCACCAGGTGACTGCTTTACAGCAGTCTTTGTAATTGTAATACTGTTTTTATTGCAGTCATCCTTTTTTTCATTTTTGGGTTCTAATGTGAAATAATTTTTATGATAAGTGTCTTTATCTTTATCACCATTAAGGTTGCCGTTCTCTATTAAAGTTATTGTTGTTGAGTTTGCAACCTTTATAGATTTGTCTTTTGAGTCTTCTTTAGCTTGGCCAGATTGGCCCAATGTATGTGTCGGTGACAACAACTGTTGGGCTGGGACATGCTGTGTCACCGATACATTAGCATTGGGGACCTCGGCCGAGTGTAGTGAATTGTCAACGGGCTTCACTAGCTGCTGCTGGTAACTTTTGACCTGCGATTCCTTTTCCTGTTCCTTTTTCTTTTGGAGAGTGTCTAGGAGTTCAGACCTATAAACAAGAATAACAAACATCATAAACATACAGTTGACATTTAATTATGGAGTTTATTGTTAGTGCAACATCAGTTAATTATTAATCCAAACCAAGGTAAATGGTTCACACACAAATCCCAGTTCATATCAAAAGGAAAACACATATAACATTACACAATTTGACTAAAATAATTACTCTACAAGAATTTTAAATTTATTACTACTGTTATCTGGCTAACTTGGCATCTTTATTTTGCAAATGTAGCAATGACCTACCCCACGCGTATTATTTAAGTTACCTGTACTGTTGTGCCATCTAATTTGTATCAATCAATGTTTATTTGAATAAAGTACCGTATTTATTGGCTGTGATATAAAGAGTCATCTATAACGTAAAACAGTAGGAAGGTAAATCAACAAAATATGATAAACATGAGTCCAGCGTTCAAAGCGTCGTATAATGCTGATAATTACAGTGTAGATGACTAATGTATGGATAGGTTATGCTATAACACTAGTGAAGTAAATGACACTTCAAACATGAGAAAAGGAACTAAGTTTCATCAATGTATTTTTGAATAAACTTCAAACAACAAACTTTGTTACGAACCCAAATTGACAGATAGAAAAAACGGAATGAAGTGTGTCTAATAAATGACATTGACAGTTGAACCGTCAATGTCATTTATTTTTTCACTTGCCAGTGTGATTCATCCAAGCAGAAATCAATTTATTGTAAAAGTAATGTAAATATTATTACTAAAAATAAAATCAATAACTTTCTACCAGAAATTGACTGATAATAATGTCACATTAAGAAATAGTATGAACGAAAAAATTACCTAGAGCTTGGCAAAAAAGTCTAGAAAGGGAACTATTTTTTTGTTTGCTGACAACATTTACAAACTAACTTATGTCATTTGATGTAAACAAAGTTCGCAAGTTTGTTTTATAATAATTTTATTGTGAAATAAAACTAACGTAACAAGTAAAAATGAATAAAACAATCCGAAATGCTGGTAGAGAGATTATTTATAAGGCTTATAGGCGATGCTTGGCAGAAAAAGAGGCCAAAACCATACTTACCGATCTCAACGACATTTACCAATGAAGCGCTGATTTGACAGGTATGTAACTGTTTGTTTTGTTATCTAAAGATGAATCAAGTGTTAATTAATGAACCCCATTCTGTTTTGAATAGCTTGCATACGAAAAGAGTGGAATTTCGAAAAATAATCATTGAACACATAGGTTATGTTTACATTTTGTATGACATTACTTTGGTATAGCGCGCTAGATAAATGTTGATACGTGAGTGTCGTACTATATACATTATGTTAATTTAAATTCGATAACTACATAAATTTATTGTTGAATGTGATTATAAGGTGATAACTATATTGTTTATGTCGTAAGAATTAGGAATGTAGGTACCAAAATTGAATTATTTTGATTAATTAATGTTATGTTCATTTATACTAATATTATAAAGAGGTAAATTTGTTTGTTTGTATGTAGGGGCTAATCTCAGAAACTGCTCAACCGATTTTTAAAGTTGGTTCGGAGCGGGCGAAGCTGCTTGCAATATCTTTCTTTTAAATTCGCCAACAGGGCGATACCTAAACCCGTAAGAGATATGTAATTTCTTTTTTTATAGGAGAGTTTTGCTCATTTTTGATGTAATAAAATTTGGCGTGTTTATATTATTTGGTCAAGTGTCAGTTGTCAGAATATTTAAAAAACCCAAGGGGTTACCTGCATATATTATTTTTAGGCAGTGACACGAGATTAATAAATTCTTGTTTAATGAAATGGCATTTAATTTATTTAATTTAATTACGGCACGGTTGGCGTAGTGGCTGAGCGATCGACTGCTGTGCAGCGTGTCGCAGGTTCGATCCCCGCACGAAACAAATATTAGTATGATCTGCAAGTAGTTGTTCCGGGTCTGGGTGTTTGTGTATGTGTGTCTCTATGTTTGTTAACGAACCCACGATAGGAACAAGTTCGTAGGGTGGGGCAACGCTTTTCTTATAAAAAAAACATGGCACCTTATTATTTTTATCTTGAATTATTAGTAAAAATAATAATAACAAAACTAACAAGACAATAGGTTGGTACTGGTTCGCTGTTCATTCTCAGCGGGTTGCCATTTGAACAGCACAGTGGCGACCCCCGGATTTTCTACTCTTTTTTGCCAAACTTATTTTTTACATGATATTATTTGATTAAGTTTCATGTGATGATAATTTCATTGTATGGGCAGCAAAATATCAGGGCAGCAGAAGTGGGTCAAATCTTGATTTGCGACATTAACAAGTATAATCTATATTATTAATTAATTATATAAAAGGAGAACTGACTGACTGACATATCAACGTACAGCCGAAACTACGGGGGCTAGGAATATGAAATTTTGCACACGGCTTCCTATTATAATGTAGGGGAGCACTAAGAAGGGGTTTTTGGAAATTTAACCTTTAAGGGGGTGAAAAGGGGGAATTAGGAAAGTACGTAACCCACGCGGACGAAGTCGCGGGCAAAGTGCTAGTTTTAATTATAAGAATGATCAAAACATTCACTCTCACATAGACTTGATCAAAATTGGTAAAATTTCCGAAATCTTACTTATTTTGATGAATCTCGAAATCTTACTTACGAGTTTATGAAGAAAATTGAATTTCGCTGTCTACTATGAAGGAATAACTTTTAAAAATAAATTAAACTACTTCATTCATGTCGCTAAAAAAAATACTTAGGTCATTCAATTTTCTACTATCGAGAATTTACTTTTAACCAATAATAAAAAACAGCGATGAATTAAAGAATCAATTGTTTTGCACCACATTGTTTCTATAATTTAATACTGTGTATTTTAGTCTTCCTAAATAATTGCGTTGCATTTTTCGATGCATTGTTGGTTCTATTGTCTTTTATAACTTTATTGAACCTGAGACGGCTGCGAGTGCTGGCTTCCGGCCACCGGGCCCTACGTAAGCTGCATCATCTGTATTATCATGACTCATGTAAACTGTCAGTTTAGAAAAGATTTAAGAATAGATTTGTCTCTTCCTTATATCTAATCAACTTTTAAAATCGTGTTCCGGAGTCGGAATTTTGGAGTTGTTTGTTGGACAACGCCCGCACCGTAGTGACCTTTTAATTAGGGTTAGGAATATTGATTGCAATAATATTATCAAGTTGTAATAACTAAAACCAACTTATAACGCCTGGCCTGTGTGAAGTGAAATACATAATTATAGTCTATCACACGTGTGCCACCAGTTTCCATTAGAATAATTGTGTAAATTGAATTTTTAACATTTACTAATTTTGCGCCCGGTTAGGTGCAAACCCCAACTAAACGATCTGGGATTTTTTTTTTACCTTCTTTTAAATATTCAATTTTAAAGGTATACAGGTATAAATTCCTCAAGGAATTTTTGTGACTAAAAAAATCGCTACTTGAAAGTTCCATAATGGAAGTAGACAATGGAACTACTGGAATACGGCGGAGATACATAAGTACGTCTGGCTTGGTTCAATACCACTTTTTCTTAGCCAGGTCAGCATTTCTGTGTATAGGGGTAATTGAAAAAGTATTGAGCAAGTTTTCAACGTGCCTCAAGTTCTTAACTTTTGCAAAAAAAAAACACTTAGCTCTCCAGCTATTAATAATACATATTGAAATGCGCTTCATAAGCCCTTTTGTTCTCTAGAGCAGTGTTCCGCAAAGTGTGTGCCGCGGCACACTGGTGTACCGTGATCATTAGTTGGTGTGCCGTGGAAAAATAAGGTTATCTTATAAAATTATTTTTAGTAAGGAAAATTTAGACCGTCTATGCTCAATTAAACAGTCTCATGTTTCGCATTAAATACCTTTTCTGAAATTTAAAGTTTGAGTTTGTTGATTAATAATAAAAGTTGATTAATATTACTTAAAAACTGTTTTTTAATTTGTGGTGTACCTCGATTTTTTTTTCGTTTTCCTAGGTGTACCTTGAACACAAAAAGTTTGCGGAACACTGCTCTAGAGGGCGCCATATCCAATTTATTGTGATGTCATATTATTATACCCTGCAAACAGTGGATGATTAAAACGATTCCAACGATACCTTAATTGACAATTATATCTAGGTACTTTTTTAGACTTGTACTGACTAAATTCCACGGGGTCCTTCAATAGCCCTTTACGTTCCGGGGTCACGGTAATTCGTGAGTCCCGCGACTATACCTACATACCATACCTGCCAAAATTATAACTAGTAGTGTTATAAACATATTATATTAATAGGTTAGTATACCAACAACCAAAATAAATTAATTAACTGGCTAGGACATGCTTATAATAATTTGACTTCACATGTCGCTGTTTAAACCATGTAACTAAATCATATTTTAAGTAGTTTTTTTGCTACTATCATTGTTTTTACTGGGAAATTATGATATCACTAATAGACAGCGAAGGAAACCATAGTCAATTTCAGGGCATTTGGAGTGAAACGTAAAGAGAATGAAATCCAAGCCACGTTCTGGTCAAGTAAAACTTCTTTTGACCCCTGATCTATTCTATGCATCCACAAATGTCTTAGTAAAAAAAAATGTTTTACTTTAGTTCGTAAAACATCTGTAAAACATAACATAACAAACATTTATTTATTTAATACAATAAGTACAGCTTAAAAAGCCATGGTCGCTGGACTCACGAATTACCGTGACCCCGGTACATAAAGGGCTATTGAAGGACACCGTGGATTTTAGTCAGTACGAGTCTGACAGTACCCCTCGCTCTGCCTTGGGTGGGAGGACTCATGTGGTGATTTTACTAGGTAAAAAAAAAACAAAAAGCTTAAAAAGTCATTAACACTAAATGAAATGATCCTTTCATTGTCTCCCCACAGAATCGCAGACATTCTAACATTATCGTCTAACGAAAAAAATAAGTAACAAAAAAGCGCAGTGTTCCTCACATTGATGTAAGTACAGAATAATATTAGACTTCGGCTTCATGAAGTGACGTTTTTATTAAACCTTGTAGAAAATTGTTGAAAAAGCGACAGCGCAGATTTAACTGAACCGTCGCATACGACAGGTAGCATCTACCTAGTACTCGAAACTTTTCGTTGATTAAACAATTAAAACTGAACCGTACCCTATGTGAAGTAAAAAAATTGTACCTCTAACGAAATTTATCACAGGCTAAGTTTATAAATGGAGGAGTACAGAAAGTTAATGTTTTTAGGGTTCCGTACGTCTGAATACAAAAACGGAACCCTTATAGGATCACTCGTGTGTCTGTCCGTCCGTCGCTTACAGTCAATTATCTCCGAATCTATTAGACCGATTAAGTTGAAATTTGGTACACATATCAATTCCTGTGACCCAAACACAGAGGTGTGACGTGAGCAGATGAAATCTGTATATGGGGGGTCATTTTTGGGGGGGAAGGGGAAAATTAAAAAAAAAAAATCTGAAAACTGCATCGTGTGGCATATCAAATGAAAGGTCTTGTTGAGAAGATCTTAAATGTATTTTTTTGTAATTTTAAAATAAATAGTTTCCAAGTTATTCAAGAAAATATACGAAAATTGACCATTCCCCCCCCCCCTTATCTCCGAAACTACTGAACCTAAAATTTTGAAAAAAATACAGAAATTAGTTTTCTCCTTATAGATTATAGGAAAACCTATAAGAAGTCCATGATATTAAAATAACATGGTAAATCACTCAATATTGTGCGTACCAACTTACATTTTTTTTTAATACGTCATAAATCGTAAACCGCAATTTATCTTTCAAAGTTACAACCAACTTTTATTATATAATGTTACTTGCTGCTACGGAACCCTTTAAAGGCGAGTCCGACTCGCACTTGTTTTTTCTAACTTTTCGAATTTCGACTAATTACTGGGTGACCAATATTCAGCTGAAAGTTACATTCGCGAATTTAGAAATAGATAAAATAGGTTTACGGGAGTCCACACTTTGTGGTCTAGCTGGGCTGGTGCAAGGATCACTTTCTCTAACATTGTAAATTCATGGAAAGAGACTTCACATTTGTTACGGTCAACTAAGAGTTCAGAAATAAGACTTGCCCACCCAATCAGTGCTGAATACATGCAATAAACAAGGATCATTGACATCTTTTAAATGAAATTCAATCAGATCAAATGATAACATCTTGAGTTGATGATATCCTTATCAAGATGCAAGAGTTAAGTGAGGAAATTGGGTTATTGTGAACTGTGGGCGATACACTGTCACTCCTAATTTGCAATTTGCTCTGGTCAATTGTTGAATATCAATGAAGTTCTTTAAGTGCATTCACCTGGCGCCTGACCTAACATATTGCATTGTATTCCTCTTACGTGATGTTATTACTATAATTACCAATGTATCTGCATACTAATTGGCAGTCGTTTTCCCCAATGATTCAATTAAAGTATTTAATTAAGTATTCTACCCGCACCCAACATCATAGGTACAAAGATTACTTTGTTTCTGATTTGGTTGGAATTTTCTATAGTGCTTACTTATATAGACATGTGCATATTCAGGAAACTTTCTTAAAATATGTATGGCTAATTTGATTTTTAATGATCGTCTGTCAGTCGCAACTAAGGCAAATATGACCTAGGTGAGAATTAGTAGACTTAGTAATCACTGTAGAAAAGATACCAACTAAGGTCAATTCTAACTTCTCATGTCCCATAACAGTACAGAAACAAGTATTACAGTATCATCTTGAAAGTGCGAACTATTACTGCAAATTATTACCCAATTAATACAATATCAGTGATTTGTTGACGAAGGTGGCAAACTGTCTAACCAGTTAGTCAAGAAGTCCTCAATACTCAATTCGAGTTTAAGTATTCAATGTCAATTTAGCCGCACGTGCTGTTGCCAGCGCCCGAGTCACCCGCGTAGCCACTCTGTAAATTAATGTTCCGTGTAACTGTCAGGATAACTCCTGTAGGTATAAGTCCACTTTGAACGGACAACATCTGCTTTCTTCAAGCTCTAAAGTGAAAGAGTTGATTGAATTCAAATGGTGTAAATTCACGGCTGATTTGTGAGAGATCTAATGAATGGTAGACTAACCACTTGACAGTATGTAACAGTCGGCCTCCATCAAGTTTTACGGATGCCGTAAATTTTAATTTCATCAGTCGCGCGTATTTTTATTACATGTAATTGGTGAGCAATAACCGTGGTATTATAGGTGTGGTGTGAGAAACTTGCAAGAGATTTGCCTAGCAGCTCTACCATGACTTATTGGATAGACTTTTGTTGTCGATTTTATTTTATCTACAAGGGTAAGGCTGCTATGCTACGTTGCTGCGGATGCGTTTAATATCCAACAATCATATTCATTATTTTACATAGCACAGCACTGGTGGAAACGAATTCAACTAAGTTGTGCTTTTTATATGGAAGGATGCGTGTTATGGCTGCATACTATGGATGCGTGCTATGGAGCCGTGCTATGAATGCGTGCTATGTTTCGTCTTCCCTACTATCGATACATCGCATAGCTCGAGCTGCGCAACTTCGTAGCGCAGCGATCTTGTGGCGGCGCATCTTCATAGCACATCTTACTCTCTCAGTTACATAGCGTAGCAACAGTGGAAACGTCACACAGTTTCGTAGCTAAGCTTTTACATCCTCGCAGCATATCTCTGGTGGAAAGGCACCCTAACACCTCTTGAGCCTACATTGACAAGAATTAGCAATTTAGTTGTCTTGAAACAATTGAAGTTTGTATGATAATCTAAAAGATTCTGCTTCGGAGTTAATTTTATGGTTTGCACGAAGAGTGTTCATATAAAAGGTGCTTTTCAATATAAGATAAGATCATAATTGTTAAAAAATATGTTAAATTTGCTAAGATCAGATCATCGAAGATTATTAGAAATTATTGGGCAACCACTTTTTTACAATCAAGATAATAATTGATAAACGGTGTACCTACCTAATTAGTCAGGTGCTAATTGCTAACAATGAAAGTATAACATAACCTAATAGCGTATAATGTGACGTAGTGTATGTACAATAACTTCTGGGAAAAATATAGTAACGTGGACTATTAGGCGGCAAAACTGTTGATCAATGAGGATCCCCAACTCAAATTCTGAATTCGATCCCTATTGATTTTGCACCTTTCAACATTAGGGGAGTTTACATTGTTGGAGAGAACACGAAAAATATTATTATTAACGCACAACAGTTCGATATTGCTTCGTGACTCTTTTTTTCTGTTCGATGCAATTATATTAGGGTGCAAAAACGCAGGGTGTGATGGGGTCTTTTCCCCATCACACCCTGCGTTTCTCTTATACATATATGGTGTATTGTACAGGGGGACCTGAACCCTAAAAGCGTACCACACTCGGTATGGCAAATCCTTGCATTTCAACATTAAAAAAAAGATCTATTGCGTAATAATTGTAATTAGGAAGCAATGGTAATTAGGGTAACAAGTCCGCCATCCTAATTATTATATGGCTGTTAGTCTTATATGCCACTTAAGCCATGATTTATCTCAAATTTGTTTATTGAAGTATTCCTGCATTTCTTTATATGGAGTAAACACAGATGAAAAAGTTTTTAATTTTTTTTTTTATAATTCAGAGAGACTCACTTATGTGTGGACAAGAGATGAAGGACAATTAAACGATATTATTAACTGCCTCTCCGACATGAGAGTTCCCACTCCCACAGTTTTATCAGTACCTACGCGCTCATTTCATCCATACCTAAGACTTCTTTTTCTCTTATTATCAACTTCTTGATTTTTTTTATGGTTTGCTTCATGGGTTTCAGGCCTTGCCCTTGGCTGCTCTTATGTTGGTTGGCATCTTGACATATATTTTATGCACTTCACTGTTTATGAGGCAGTATAAGCACAGATTTACATATTTTTAAAACTTAGCTACAAACATTAAACACGACATTTTTTCCGAGAACAGATTCATACTGTTTGGTCAAATGATCATATTTTTTATCGAATAGATGTTGCAAATGTTGAAATAAAAATTGACCATCGGAAATAGCGGTTACGGAATATAGCTGCAGTCACCACTGACTAGTTTCTTGTTACTATAAGTACCAAGATGAAATATTACAAACTTAGCTAAAGTCAGATGCAAATTTTTCGAGAAGTAACTAGGTATGGCAACTTGGAAATAAGATCGATTTTATTTATAAAAGTTTTAACTCGTTTGTCTAGTGATCATGAGCGTAAATACTGAGTTTCGGGGTTCCATTTCCAGGCAAGACATTATTCAGGAAACACTCCTTCAACAAATATAATTCATCGTGATCATACTATTCACAGCGCTTACAAAGACATACGAGTGAACATGTGGCCCTGTTGTATTCAGCCACTGCAAAGGCGCCAAGGATGAGAGGATTCCCAGGCAGAGCAAATTTAGTTGTAATTTTTCTATCAAGCAATTTTCTTTTCATGGCAGTGGACTCTCCTCCAATAGATAGGATCTAGAGATAACTGTTGTAATGTGGGTGGTAGACGGTAGTGGTCGGACCTAGGGATACCTACACCTCTGCTTTAATATTTAAAGATTTTGAAGTAAGTAATTAGCAAATGCTAAATCGACTGTTGTCATGAGCTTCCCTACCCCTTGCCTGCGTTATATTGGTTAGAAAAACGTTCTTTAACAGCAATACAGGTTCAAATAATTATGGTTAAACTTCTTCCAAAACATTCATCATTATTTGACCCTAGTTTGTGGTTTGCCGCGCCAATCTCGCTGCTTTTTGTAACGATAAACTTCCATTGAAAATAATCATTTCGTGCCTATCTACCTGTCTATTATTTTTAACATTGCCAACATCAATAACTTAACTAGGAAATGAATACATAATAATTTGCAAACCTTCGAAAAGAGAAGAAGGGTTGAAGCCGTTGAGTTGCCTTAGATTGAAGAAGCAACTAGGTACGAACATAGTGAATCGAGGACGAATATGAATAGGAGCCAAGTTAGCCTCATGTTTGTTGTAAGTAATTATATTAGTTTTGATCCTGCACAAAGACTCAAAAACGGACACTTTAAGCAATATTCCTAATGATTCACTTCGTTCCAGCAATGTCATTGGCTATTCTTCTATTATTAATTACCGAAGTGAATCATTAGGAATTTTGCTAAGTGGTTGGCCACTTAGCAAAATTTTGGTACATATTTTGAACAGCGGGTCTAAAATGGTTTAGGCCCGCTGTTCAAAAAATGTACCAATACCAAAACGTCACAATGCCAAAAGTGCAATTTTAAGTGTGTTTGTTATTGACAACCGAGCCATGCCACGTGTTTTTGTGTTACTTACCATCAGTGCCAGAGGCATTAAGCTATACACCTATTTAGGGACAGACACCTAAATAAAAACGGTCCGTCTGGTATTATTTCACAAGGGGAAGCAAAAAATAATGAAAACGTGCGAGTGAGAGAGCGTTATGCGAACGCGTGTGGCATGATAGAGAAAGAGACCATAAAAGCCCACTAGGGGAGTCGGAGCGCGAACCGGTTCTGCATGTGTGCAGACAGACGGCGCCCTCCCTCCCCTCGGCTGTCGACCCTCGAGTGCGAGAGCCTCACAATGTCGGCTTTTCCCCGAAGCGTTGCAATAATAATAACCACCAAGCTTCCATCAGTTTTACAACAAAGCCTCGAGACTGTTATTTAGTTTTCAAAACAAATGTATGTATGAGATAACATGTGTGAGTTATTGTTGTGTTAAGATTCTATGGTGAATTGAAGAGCAGGTATTGACATCGAGTGGCACCCTTTCTACTCCGCTTGTGCGTGTTAGACGAGCCGTAGTCCACTTTGCTCGTTAATATTGGCTCAATTTAAACGACTCCATTCCACTGTGATGACGAACCATCGCCTAGCGCCTAGGCAAGTCAGCTAACCATGTATATCCACACGCGACGCACTCACTCACAACAGATCGCAATCATAAATTAAATAAATAACATAAAATACCTTTTGGTGTAAAAACCATAAGAACAACGTTCCATCGTTTCAAAATAAAAGGTTAACTGAAACGTAAGCGCCGTCCCATGCGGCAATGATTAAATGAAAAAACAAACGAAAAGGTGAGGATCGAGACATTCGCACGGGTGAAAGTAAACACAACACTTATTATCGACGAAAACGACATACAAACACACTTTATCGATAGTCCGGTGCCCGTGTCATTGTAACAATAACCTTCTTTTCGAATGGCGAAACACGACTGCGGCTGTGTAATGTGCGCGCTACCGGCGCGCCGCACCCATGCCCCGCGCTGCCCACGGCTGCCCCGCGCAGTCCCGAGCTGCACCGCTCTCTATCATCCGTCACCAATGGTACGCCTGCTGTGAATCGCAGCTCCTCATTGGTCCAACCGTTTTACGGCCGTTCCACAAACAAAACCGGTTGCCAAGAACGACTCAAAAGGGCGCGAGGGACGAAATTAGCGTATGCGCGATTATTATTATTGGTACTAGTTCTTTCTCTTTCTCTCTTATCAATAAGAACGAGACAGAGTTACTAGAACTTTAGATCGTCGATGCACCGCACCTTTTTGTCCTTTCACCGGCCGTTTTTGAAGTGAAAACTTCTTTAGCGGCGTTGAGCACTTTTCTGTAATGGGTATAAAATCTTAAACTCGCGTCAGGACACGTGACCCTGACCGAAAAAGCGTAGGACGGCGCAGGGCGCTTGCGTGAATGTTCGTGTGACTTTATTACTTTTAAAGAAGTTTGTATGCTGGATACATTCGTTGCTAGGTAACATTGTTTATAAAAGATGTACGTCACATTGGAAAATTATTGAAATAAAAAGTCAACCATTTTTGCGAGTTTTACTAAAATCTGTTCACAAGATATTTCCAACAATTACTATTCAAGTTTTCACTTCTGCCGGCACTCCCAGAGTGCAACCCGTCGTTTTTTTTTAAACAGTTACTGGTGCTTGTACCTAATTACTAATCTAGACGTTTTATATTTTGTTGACCCTAGACTGTTTACTTCTTAAGGTACAGTTTAAATATCAGCAGTAATAACAGCATTATAAAAATAATTACACAATGTAAGACAGTGTTGTATTTTACTTATAGCGAAGGCTAACAGCTATTGTATTTTAAAAAAGGCTTAGGTACTTAATATGTGGCACCTATTTATAAAAGGAACCTAACTATTTTTGCATTAAACTGAGCTAGTATGCGTCTGTGTGGACTAGAAAGGTCGGGCTTTAGTTCACAACCCCAAGGCGCAGCCCAAGGGTTACCCCATGTTTATAATTTCACCCATTTGTCATTGGGGTTTATAGCCCCCTTTCTACACCATTCACAATCATGGCTCCCTTACCATACACCACTCAAGCGTAATTTTTTTTCAAAGTTTTAAGTAAGTACACTTCCTTATTATGTACCTACTTTCGTTAAGTTGTTATTTTTAGGTTTGAATTCGGCTTCAATAAATTATTAGAGGTTTACTCTCAATTCATGTCGCATAGTAGGTAGATACTAATTTTGTAAAGTTGCTTACTACTAGTTTCCAACTAGCTATACATAAACAAAATACATTATTATACCCTGACATGTCCTCTGTCTAATAGATACCGTACGATTCACCACTAGTCCTTACCACACGGAAATAAACACGTGCGTTTAAAAGAAATGGCGGCCAAATATTATTGTTATTGGCATCTCGCTCACTCACATTATGAGTAAACGACAAGAAAATTATAGCGGCCATTCCCATACCTACTTACATAGCGCAGTTAAAAAATTACATGTATTCATCATAAAATAAAATTCCTATAAGTACGGTCCTGCTTAATAGTAATTATCCTAAGTTTGTTGCCCTGGTTGGAGGTCTTAAATTCTTAAGGCATCCACAGAAAACTCCGGTTGAGCAGTACACAACCCACTAGAGGTTGACCTGCAAGATGCCATTTAAAAAAAAGAAATAATTATCTGTATTCATAAAAAGAAGATACAAAATTTATTATTACTTTCCATATAATGTTTCTATTTCATAAATGTCTGATTCAGCGCCATCTGTTGTAATCTTCATTACTCGACAGCTTCATCTGCCCTTTGGCGCCATCTATGATTCTAACCTAAAAATACTGATATCAAACCGGAAGTCCATCGACTTAATCAAATGCTGGAAGAACACTTTTTGCAAAAACCAAATACCTATACAAGTTAAAGCTTTTTCAAGCTTTAACGTATATAATTAGCAACATTGCATCAGTCTCAGAAGACTATGGGCCGAGTGGTGGTTTGAAGAGCCATCACACTGTCAAAAAAGAACCCTTTATATCCAAATATTTGTCTCGATAGATATGTTACGGCTAAAGGTAGGTGTGAACCTAAACTTAAGATTAGCCGGCTAAACCTAGGTTTATCTTCGACGAAATGTTAATGTTAGTTTGTTCTATCTTTAGCCGGCTAAACTTAGGTGTAGCTGCAGGTCCTTGGCTAAAAATGAAGGAAATGGAATGGTCTTGCTTTCGCGGGGCGTCCACGCTTCCCAGCATGTCGACGGAGCCCCGCTTCGCGGGGCTCCTACTTCTGGGTGGTTTAAAAAAAAAAATAACCACGAAGAGGATGGCGGGGTCTTTCAGACCCCGCCATCCTCTCCTAACCTAAATTGTCCGAGTCGGGGTGCCAGCGAGTCCCGAGCTCGCTTCGCTCGCTCATGTGTAATGAAAGTGATTATTTTTTAATAAAGTTTTCGTGTCAAAATAGTAAACATTATTACATTGTTTCCTTTTCCATTTCCTTCTACATTTTTAGCCAAGGACCTGCAGCTACACCTAAGTTTAGCCGGCTAAAGATAGAACAAACTAACATTAACATTTCGTCGAAGATAAACCTAGGTTTAGCCGGCTAATCTTAAGTTTAGGTTCACACCTACCTTTAGCCGTGACAGATATATATATACTATATATATCTATATATCTAGCTATCGCGCCACAGTAAGACCAGTGACGATAATGAAGGTGAGCGATTTGCCCTCAAAGTTGACAGGGAACAAAGGAAAAGATTGAAGACACTGAAGTGGAGAGTAACAGCACAGCAGCATTACACGATGCAATACTGTAGGCAAAGGAAGTAAGTATTGAAAATCAAGAATGTAGGATTAACTGTCAGAAAAAAATCTGTAAAGTTCACAACTTACTTGATTGATTGAAACTTGATTTTAATGTGTTGGTAATCTACAAGTTGCCAAAATATGAGTCAATGATTCATGAACTTTAAAGCTTACATTTTAAAGTCTACTTTACGCTGTATTTGTTGATAATTAAGACGCAGGTAGCTGCATATTTCCAATGTAACTGTTAACCTATAATCGATCCAACACACCAATGTTGTTGTCTACTCCCAAAAAAATATTTGGTGATTAGGACGCGATTGCTGCACGTTGATGGCACGCTGGACGTCATAATGAGTTCGAAACTAAACAACACGAACCAGTTAATTTACAGCTTTAAAACCATAAAGATAAAGTCTAAAATGATCTTAATTACAATTTCCCTAATTTGGGAAGTTAATTTCAGCCTAGGGTTGTCAGAAGGCGTCGCCTGGTACCTCTATAAATTATGAGACCCTCTTCAAATGCAACGGTACTGATACCTACATAGGTACCTACATTATGTATAATATGGCGTCGTTATATGGATTCTATAGAATGAACACCTAACTACTGATTTATGGTAAGTACGCGAGACCATTTGTAACAAAAAAAGGAGATATAATTATTTGTTTACAGTATTATGGCTTGAGGGTAGCGACAGTTAAAGATTACAGAAACATGAATTTCATGGAATATACAAAACTGGGAATAGATTGAAAAGAGAGAGAAAAGAAACGAGACAAAATACCTAGTAATGAAACGGAGAGAGAAAGGGAGAAACGAATCAGATGCATGGGGTTTCACTTACATAAGGCTAACGAGTGAAAGAGAAACATGATATGTCAGCTGATTCACCCCTCCACTCTGCATGTTGTAACAGAAAAGAATTGAGGAGAGCCGAATTCTATCGTATTTAGTACATTCATGATGGATTCCCGGCATTGCGATCTTAAATCGTAATTACTGCATACGGAGTTAGCGCGAAAAGTACCACGTGAAAAATAAGTGTCTAGGATTATGAGTAATCCGTTGCAGTTACGCAAAGTAGGTATGAATTAAATTACAAGTGCAAGTCGGACTCGCGCGCAAATTATTTCGCACTAATAGGTACTTGGTTCTCATAGTATGGGACATTATTGGCGATATTTAAACAACTATTCACGCTGGCAGCTGCAACATTGCAACTAAATATTTTATAACATAATCAAAAATGGCATCTCATTTAAGGATTAGCATAAAAATGTTATTGTAAAAGTTCGAAGTACGGTAAATCTTAAGATTTCCCAGTAAATCCTAAGATTCACCGGCATGAATTGGTAAATGTCCAAAAAGATTTGCGATTCAAACTTTTACCACAACTCACTTGGTATTTTGTTTTTTTTTTTTTTTATCGTGGTAATATCGTTAAATGAGTCCTCCCACCCAGGGCAGGCTACGTACCGGGGCCACGGTAAATCGTAAGTCCCGCGACCCCGGCAGGCTTTGGCCCTCCACAGGCCCCGTCACTATGCTGACACTCCTTGAGGCGCACGTGGCACTCCTCGGCCAATGCCGGGCGCGAGACGTCTCCGCCTATCGCCGTCATGAGGACACGGCGGTGCTCTGCCCAAGCGGGGCAGAGCTGCACCGTATGCTCCACCGTGTCCTCCGGACGATCCTCGCAGTGGTGACACCCAGGCGTTTCTTCCATCCTTATTAGACACAGGTACCTCTCGAAACTTCCGTGTCCGGTGAGGATCTGCGTCATGCGGTAGGTCAGGACGCCGTGACGCCTATCCAGCCACTCCTCAAAAAGGGGTCTTACCGCCGCGATTGCCGCGTGCCCGAAGTGCCGGGGTAGGTAGTAATGGGAAAATCTGATTCAATTAGAACGGTGATGGTATGGCCTGTAGAGGGCCATAGCCTGCCGGGGTCGCGGGACTTTCCCATTACCGTGACCCCGGTACGTAAAGGGCTAGTGAAGGACACCTTGGATTTTAGTCAGTACAAGTCTGACAGTCCCTCCCGCCCTGCCCTGGGTGGGAGGACTCATTTGATGATTTTACCACGATAATAAAAACCCCGGCACTTACGGTAGCCAGAATTTGCCCCGTGATGTCCGATGCCCTGGACGTCTTCGGCGGTGGCTAGACCGTGAGGTAGAGCATGTTCTTTTCGTCCCGTATTGTGACTGCTCCCCATCACCTGCCTTTGAATCCCTGATGTACGAGTACAACGAACTTCCGAAACAACTGCAACGGACGCCCCGTGTCGCGTCTCCAACCTCTCCTCTATGACATGCCCGTCCAGCCGATCATTATTTAGCTGCGGTATTATTTATTTATATTATATTAAATGCTTGTAATGATAAACGTATTTATTTGGGTAAGGATAAATATTGTGTTTATAAAAATACCGTCGCAAGTAATGTATTATTTTAATACCAAATTAATTTCCATAAAAAGGTTATGGTGAGTTAACCTTAAAAGATAGACATATGCCATCGCAAACTTTTTTTAAATCGGAGAAAAAATTCCGTCATACATAATTTCTGGTAATATAAACCGTTTACGCAGCGCACGCAATAGAAACTCTAACTCTAGAAAGAATTTTTCAATTCGAACCAGTAGTTCCTGAGATTAGCGCGTTTTTAACAGTTGACAAATCTGAATGTAGCCCGAGACAAAGCTCAGCATTTTTACTTTTTGCCACCGATTGCATTGATGAGCGCTGCTATCGATTCTGATACCCCCACCTAGTACTTAGCACCCAGCGAATACATACATGAACGTTAAAGCTAACCATAGAGGAAATCATAAAAAAAAAGAAATAAGAGTAAAAGGGTTCAAAAGACTGACATCCAATTTTTGCATGGTTATACAAATAATTAATTCTAACCAGAGGCGTTATAAGATTTCCTCCACAGTGTACTGGCGTGGGGTTGCAGGTCCAGACTATTGGTAATACATACTTGACACATTAATCGAAAGCTGTTAATCGTGTTCAACGTGTTTACTGTTAGCCAAAGGGTGTGTTCGAGCTATCCTGATTGCGTGTTACTCCGTGTAAACCTCACTTTCTAGTTCCTCTTTTATTGATGTGCTTCATCTGTAGTAACACTTCTGGGAGTGATCTCGTGAAACGTTTATTAGGGCAGTGGAACAGAGCAAGGGGCGCGGAAGCGCGCGCTATTTGAATTGCCCAATTGGACTTGGAGTCTAAGTCGAAGTCAAAGTCAATGTCGAAGTCAAAAATCAAAGCCAAAGCTAAATTTAAAGTCTAAACTAAGGAGATATGTCAGATCCTGTTTTTTTTTTACATTCATGACACGATTGGTACTTACACCATTGAAGAATAGTAATATTTCTTTTCCAGGTGCAGTTGAATACATGGAGTGACTGCCTATTATAGTTTGATCTAAATGCTACATGGGCTTTATAAGCCATGTACGGGATAATACGATATCCCTTGTAAAGTCTGTTACCACTGACTACCTGTAATGACTGTCAAAAATGTAAAAGTTAATGATAGCCGGGAACAGACCGGGTTTAACGTGCTTTCCGAGTCACGAAGGAAACTATTCGAATATCTAATAGATGGTCACCCATCCACGGACCAACTCAGGCAAACGGTGCTTAACTTTAAAGATCCTCTCGAGCGGTAGTATTTAGCCAAAAGCTCAAAGTGGACGCAAGTGTGCGTCCCAAGATTGACCTTTTTATTTTTATCGTGTTGCGGAATTACATAAAGAACTGGTTTCTCTGTTTGCAATAACGGCGGTCGAGCAGCCTTAGAAATTCTACAAGGAATTCCGCTAGCAATGCCGTAACATGGGGTCGCCACCCTCCTTCGTGGTAGCCATCCATCCCGCCGATATTGTGTAGATAGCTATAGTACGAGTAACTACGGGCAAAAGTAACAGTTATAAACTGATGCGAGCCTTATATTAATTTTCAAAAAATTGCCAAAAAACACCCGTATTCTGTATATCTCGTTCAAACAAATTTTCATTGAGTGTTTATTGAGATCTAGGTACCTAGACCTCAATGAACACTTGAGTTTAATTTCCTGCTCGTTTATACGAGTAATTATAAAAGTTAGAGGGTGATGGGTAAAAAAATCTATGTCCTTTTTTTGTTTTCTTAGTTTTCATTTAAGTTTATGGCTATATTTGAATGATTTTACTAATTATATCTGGTTTATTCAAGCAGATTCTTAATTGAAATTACATTTAAAATGATTACAATTAATTTTAATTAAATCTGAAGTCGTTTATACGAATTAAAGTGTTTCTTAACACATAGGTACAACGTAGTGTTACATTGTTTCGTGACGTTTGAATTTGCGTTAGCTTTGCCAAAAATATGTTACAAAAATAATGAATTGTGAAATAAGTGACGAATTAAAATCAATCAAGTGCACCACATTGTTTTTAGGTCCAATACAATGTACACATATTAAAATAATAAAATGTTTGTTCTTACATGCAAATTCACTGTACCGTCATATTATTATGTACAGTCATTGTCATTATCACCATCGCGTAATATATGGAATACAAAAATAATATTAAATGATTATAATTTGAAGAATTTCAGTTAGCAACCATGATTAAGGGATAAATGATTAGTAACTAAAATACCACTTTTTTCTAACACCAGGAGACACTTAAACGAATGCCTAAATAAAATAAGTACTTCCTGGTGGATTTAATAATAATATATCCTCACAATAAAAAGTAAACACCCGTTTATTAGTAGTGATAACGGGACGAATATTTTTTTGAATGGAATACCTGTTACCTGTATGTAAGTACTTTAATACGAGCGTCCGTCACACCAAACGATCATAAAAACTTGTTACAATCTCTGCCCTTTCCGAAGGTCCCATAATAATTAACTGGTTTACAACGTCTCTCAAATTAAATACTTCGGTAAATTGGGACACTACCTACCTGTTACATTTTATTTTTAATTGCAACGACAGTATTACGTCATCGACTTTGTTGTAATGTTTTAAATTAAGAATATAAACTTTAAGGTGTTGGAGGTCTGAAAACAGTATTACCAAGGGATGTCGTTTTGCCCAGTCCTGTGTTCTGATATGCAGGTTCAAAGGCAGTAGCTCCATGTAAAATACTGATAAGAATTTAGCTAGCATCCGGTTAGACTGGAAATCGATCCTAATACAAATAATAGGGAACATGCGAGGCAGATGTTGATGATGATGATTGACCTAAGGGTGAACTGCACCAATGTAACATACCGAAACGGCATTCAAGAGCTGTCTGCTTAAATAGCCACAGCAATATTATGATAATCATATTTTTTTTAATCTTGCCCCACACTAGGAGTTTTCTCCTGTGTCGTGGGTGCCTTTAAGTGACAAGCACAAACGCTCAGACCCGGAACAACCACTTGTAGGTCATACAAATATTTGCTCTGTCCGGGAATAATACCCGCGACACGCAGCGTAGCAGTTCAATAGCTCAACCACTGCACTGCACCAAAAGTGCCATCAATAACCTAACTTCACCGTAAATCCAAGTGGAAAAGGGTAGATTGAGCTGGTCAGCAGCTTTTCTCCAAGTGATAAGCTGTAACTTGTCTCGGAGAACGTAGAGCCAAGGCAAATATTTTACCAATATTATAAACGTGAAAGTATGTTTGGATGAATGGATGGCTGGATGTTCGTTACTCTTTCACGCAAAAACTACCAAACGGATTTGGATGAAATTTGGTACACATAGTTCATAACCTGGATTAATTTTATCCCAATTTTATGTTCCCGTGGAATAATTTTCGAGTTGTAGCGAGCGGAGCCGCTGGCAACAGCTGGTACATTTATAAAGTAGGTACACGTCTTGTGTCTGAATATTTTATTTTTCTTAGTTTGCACCTGATGAATTGGACTAATGTCTGAAAAAAAAGGAGTTGCTACAATTCCTACAAATACGAAAAAAGCCTAAAATAAAATTTGATTCTTACGCATCCTCGAGTACCCGCGATAAGAAAGTCAATGTCTGCATCGAAATTATACTTAAAGTCAATATTGATACAGTCCTTTATTCAGTGACATTAAAAGTAAGATAGCAGTTGACACAAGAAAAAAGCAGACCTGCAAGGGTCGCTGGGGATGTTAGAAAATAAATAATAACAGCAGAACAAACTGCACAACGAAAGTAATTTTTCAAAGCTCCTTTTACTGGGTCGACGGCGCGTTGTGTTCCACGCGCGCCTCAAGGAGTGTCAGCACAGTGACGGGGCCTCGTACCGTGACCCCGGTACGTAAAGGGCTATTAAAGGACACCGTGGATTTTAGTCAGTACAAGTCTGACAGTTCCTCCCGCCCTGCCCTGGGTGGAAGGACTCATTTCATGATTTTACCAGGCTAAAAAAAAAGGTCTTTTACTGCCTGCCCAAAGCCTGTCGGGGTCGCGGGACTAACAAGCTACCGTGGCCCCGGAACGTAAAGGGCTATTGAAGGACACTGTGGATTTAAGTCAGTACAAGTCTGACAGTCCCTCCCGGTCTGCCCTGGGTCGGAAGACTCATTTGATGATTTTACCACGATAAAAAAAGGTCTTTTATTGTCGGAGACACGATATAAACACAATTTTTGGAGAAAACGAATTGTCATAACGATTAACAGGTATCAGGCGGGTATGTTTAAGAAAAATATCCATTTCACAAAAACAAGAAAACGATATCTATTAAATAGCAAACAATAGAGGGCTTAGAGAGTTTTATGTTTGTCATGAGAGATGCAAGCTGGAGCAACGGACTATGGGTAACTCGCCGTCTGATCATGGACCATGCCCGGGTCGACGCCGCGTCGAGTTCCACGCGCGCCTCAAAAGCTGTCAGCAATCTGACGGGGCCCCCGTAGAGGGCTAAAGCCTGCTGGGGTCTCGAGACTGTCTCATCAAGTAACCGTGACCCTGGAACGTAAAGGGCTATTGAAAGATCACCGTGGCTTTTAGTCAGTACGAGTCTGACAGTCCCTCCTGTCACACCTTGGGCGGGAGGACTCATTTGAAGATTTTACCACGATAAAAAAAGCTAGAGCAACGGACAGAGTGCCAGTTCATAATAATAGGGGTAAAAGTAATGCATTGCCGTTCTAGAGAAGTAAAGATACTTTGAATTGACATGAAATTTTCATGGTTTGAGATTTTAGAGAAAACTTTTTTACATGATACTGCGGTTTGTTTTTAAAATGCCACATTCTATTATTGACTTTCAATTGTTTTTTTTTATTCAGCTTGGATCCTACAAGTTTCGATTCGAGTAATGTTGGAATACGAGTACTGACGCCAAACGGCTCATAATTTCAATGCTGCGTTAGAAGAGTAGCCTTAACTCGTTAATCGATCTTCACATTTTTACACTGCTTAAAAAACAATTGTAACTCTACAAGAAGTGCAGCTAGAAACCATACCTCGCCAGACATCGCTAACGGACTACAATTTTTTTCTTGGTTTGGACAATTTTCTTCATGGTGGAAATTTCTTTTCCCAAAAGGCATTAGAGCAGTAGTACAAAAGTTGTCGAATCTAGATCCCCAGAGTTCTATCGCAAAGGCATTAATGCATTTCCTATAAACCTATTACATATCAACAATGGATATAATGAAGATAAATATAGTGATTAAATAAACATAAACATGTCACATTTTAGTTTAAATTTATCAGTACAAGTCAATTCAGGATATTTTCATACTTTAACCCCTAATAATTCATGAAACGAAGCACGTAAACAGAAATCTTATTTGTCCAACTCAGTGTTTAACTGAGCGTGAGATTTATTAACTTGTTGCTCACGGTTTCCATTGACCAAATGCCACTCAACTTTACAGAACCTAAAAGAAAAAATAAAATAAAGTCCATTCACTGCATGACTAGAACTGCTTTATTAAACTGACTTATTTTCTATGAAAAGCGTTTTCAGTTTCTGATAGAATCCGGCAGCTTTCATTATTTCTTGCTTGGAACAGGTAATTGGCAATGACAACAATGGAGAAAATCCTCTTATAGTTGATGGGTACGGAGAAATACTAAGTAGCCACTGAACTAGCCAGTGTCTGTAACGAGAATTTCAACTTGTCCGTTCAAAAACTATTGATAAATGTACGAAAGTTTACATTAACGTTGAAATGAAAAACGTTAATGAAATCAATAATGACATTATTTTGTTGTCTATATCAGTAAAACAATAAACATATAAAAACTTGTAAATAAAAAGGGTAATTTTCATCAGTATACAGCAGCCTCTTGGAATCTAAAGTGGAAAGCAAAAAGTGGAAGGAGAAAGCAAATCTAAAAAAAAACGTTGTAGAATTGAAGCATCTCTTTTCATCTAACGGGGGCGACTTAGTGTCCTGAAATAAAGGCACCGAGCCTAAAGAAGGCACGAGTGCAAACAAAAAAAATTCTGCCATGTTCTTTGTTTAAACTCATCTCCTAATAGGCAGGTATACGCCATCGAACAAAAAAAAAACATGAAAATCGCCCAGTCGAAAGTTATATGAGGACGAGGTAACAACAAAGTCAAATTGAAAACCTGCTCGTCCTTTTTTGAAGCCGGTTAAAAAATCTCCTTCTTAATAACAACTTCATCACCGGAGCTGTTAATAAAATTTGTTAATTAATGTTACTAGAAAATTTTATGCGGACAAAAAACAAGGACTCTGCCAAATAGACATCAAGTTGAACTTCTACTACCTACTTCAGGTTTCGTACTGCTACTGCTAGTCCGGTTAACTCTCGCAAAGGAGAATTCATTTTGTATTTTCAGTGCGCATTGTTCAATTTTCCATTCACGTGGGTTTTTTCAATTTTATTGTCTTCTCTTTTGATTTGGGTTGGGGCGATGCGAAATATCAATACCCGGACTCAGCTAAGGCTCGCTGATATGTAATCAATTTGTATTGTTTGTAGTTTTCAGTTTTTTTTTCTAAAGGAGAACTTTCACCCAGAGCGAGGTCACTCACTGGATGATTGTATTACAAAAAAAAGGGGTTGATTCAAAAAGCAGTACTTTTGGTCATGGTTCGTATTGTTAGGAGGTTGCTCTTCCAAGACCCCTACCACAGGCAACTTCGATTCTGTTCCCAATGCTGTAACCACCAGCAGATTTGTATGATTTAAAATGTTATTATTTCTTTTCACAAAAAATAAAGAGATTATCCTTCGCGTGATGATATTTAATGTTAAATTGCTTAAGTTCGCTAGTTCTAGCAATACTTATCATTATTTGGTGTTTCTCGGCACTTTCAGTAATCAAAAAAATGTATGAAATTAATGTATCCTGGCCGAAAGCAATCCTATAACTTTTGTGCCATAGTAACTATTGCTCCAAATGACTAGTACTACCCATAGGTACCAATTTTTTCGTTGACTTTCAGAAAATGCCCAAAAACGATTATGTCCTTACAACGCTTGTACAAAACCAAAATGTCTCATGGATTTATCTGTGGAGAACGTGGTTGGTAACACATTCGTAAATCTGTTGTTATTCAATGTATTAAATTTAATGTGTTATTGTTTGTTTTCCTCAATAAATAAAAATAAAATAAGGTTTGTATTTGTTATTACATATTTGTTTTAGGTACATGTTTTCCCGATAAAAACATTCGAAACGGATAGCAAATAATGATAAACCATGAGTTTATTAAAATAAGAGAATGTTGGAAAAATAACTCGTTTGCTATTTGTTTGATTGGTTGATAAATGATATTGATATAATGATTATTTTGTAAATAGGTTTTCGCAAACACTTTTACAAGTCAAAACACTTTTTTATAGCTAGACGAGGCCGGTGTTTCGTACCTGATTACTCTGAGAAGAAACAGCCGAAACAAACTCAGAGGTCATTGTCTCTTTTAAAGTCCAGACATTAAATTGGTTAAGTCATGCGAGGACCCTGCAGGTTTGTGTCTGAGATAGTCTTTTGAAGAAAGAACCATACAAATTTGAGTGGACCTGTCCTGTCAGTGCAAGCATTTGTCAGTTATCGTGAAGCTCGACTCATAACTCAAGGAGCTTAACGATACGACGAACAATACCAAATAAAGGGCATTTGGTTTGGGTAGGCCACATAAATAACTCAAACTATCAGACAATCACAAATGAACCGGACGAAAAATAAAAAGCGTGACCTACATAGATCCTCACATTTACAACAAATAGAAATAAAAGTAAAATTCGAGAAAAATTTAAAAAAGCTTTAAAAGGATTTAAAATATTCATGTCAAAAACATTACATGTCAAAATGTATATTAAATAATTATAAATTTTAGATTGTATATAAAAAGAAAATAATCATACATGTCAGATAAAAATGTATAGGTACACTTTTTTTTTAGCGTGGTAAAATCATCAAATGAGTCCTCCCACCCGGGGCAGGCCGGGAGGGATGTCAGACTTGTACTGACTAAAATCCACGGTGTCTTTCAATAGCCCTTTACGTACCGGGGTCACGGTAATTCGTAAGTCCCGCGACCCTGGCAGGCTTTGGCCCTCTACAGGCCCCGTCACTATGCTGACACTCCTTGAGGCGCGCGTGGAACACAACGCGCCGTCGACCCGGGCATGGTCCATGGTCGGACAGCGAGTTGCCCATTACTCGCTGCCCGCATGCCCGCGCCTACGGTGGCCGGAGATCATCTGGCGACGTCAGACACCGTGGGCGTCTACCACTGCGGCTGGGGTGGAGGGAGGACGATGTCCTCTGTCTCACGCGGCCCGCCTCCTCCTTCACGAGCATGACTGCTTCGCAGAAGGAGGCGACCGCTTCCCATTCCGTCTCGCCGCGCAGCATGGCCTCGACCAATGGCGGGCGCGAGAGGTCTCCGCCTATCGCCGTCGTGAGGACACGGCGGTGCTCTGCCCAAGCGGGGCAGTCCTGCACCGTATGCTCCACCGTGTCCTCCGGACGATCTTCGCAGTGGTGACACCCAGGCGTTTCTTCCCTCCCTATCAGACACAGGAACCTCCCGAAACTTCTGTGTCCGGTGAGGACCTGCGTCATGCGGTAGGTCAGGATGCCGTGACGCCTATCCAGCCACTCCTCAAAGAGGGGTCTTACCGCCGCGATTGCGGCGTGCCCGTATAGGTACACTAGCATCTAAATTTAACCCCAATTTTTTGAGCCGAATAGCTGGTACAATAAATTTGTCTTTATTCCTTGTGTTTATATCATGTAAATCAGTATACTTTTTAAAAAGATTTACATTTTCATGTGTATACAAGAGGTTTTCATAAATAAATTTAAAGGGTATAGTCATTATATTAATCTCTTTAAACTTTTCTTTTAGGGAATGTCTGGGACTCAATTTGTAGATGGACCGAATAGCCCTTTTTTGCAGAAGAAAAATTGTTTTAATATCGGCGGCACTGCCCCCTAAAAGAATACCGTACGACATCACACTGTGGAAATAGCTGAAGTAAACAAAACGGGCTGTTTTTAAATCAGCTGATTCGCGGAATTTCCTAACCGCAAATGCTACAGAACTAAGTTGTGTTGATAACATGATATATCGAATCAAAGATTACAATTTTTCTCAGAGGTTACTTTGATCAAATTTGAACTTAAATTGACTGTAATTTTTTAATAAGAATTTCTAAAAAAATATAAAATGGTAATTATCGTTTTTTATAGTTCTCTCTGTAAAAGAAAAAAAAAGAAAAATAATGATTAATTTTAGAGAAAAAAAAACAAAGGTAAAATGATTCTGGCGTTACTTTGGAATCCCCCGTTTTTAACATAGAATCTGAAAATAGCCCCAATAAACTATACAAAAACAGAAAAAAAAGGTATTAATAAAAACTTAACTTTTTTGCACGAAACAACGGGTTATCACCAGCGCATCCACAAAAAGAATTGTGACAGTTTACCATTGTAGTAATCCGAAAAAAAAATCTACGAAAAGTTATTTCGTTCTACGCAAATGTTGTTAAGTAGTTTCTATCAAATTAACCCCATGATTCAAATTAACCGCCGTTTACCGATACCTTATCACAGAACCGTTTGGCTTAATTATGATTGGTCGAATGTTATTATCCCGACAAAAAAAACCGAAGCAAGACGGAAGATCAAATCTTTGGCGCTATAATTGCTGTCGATTTGGCGAAGATCATACTGTGCCTCAAAATGAACCTGACAGTTAATTTAAGGGGGTGGATGAACCAGCTCGTTCTATTAAAAATCGGGTCAGAAAGCTATAATTACTTTCATTATTGTTGATTTTGACTTAGGGAATTTTTCGTCAATAAGACCTCCCAATGGTCAGCCACTGACACCCCATTGAAAGAACTGATGTAGGATGGTAATCTCGTGTCACAGTACTTCGTAAGTCCCGCGACCCCAGCTGACTTTGGCCCTCTAAAGGGGGGTCATAACGCTGACACTCTGAGGCGCGCGTGGAACACAACGCGCCGTCGACCCGGCATGGTCCATGGTCGGACAGCGAGTCGCCCATTACTCGCCGTCCGCATGCCTGCAAAGAATACAACCTTGGCGTGCTTCAAGAAGAGTAGTCTTCGCCTGATATTCGTTTTATTCGATGTTCTGCTCAGTCGGCATAATATCTGGGGGCCTTATCAAATGGTTCAACGTTGAGATTACCAGAATGAGAGGAATCGTGAAGCCTTTTAGAACACGAGTACCTACAGGATAATATAATATGATATGATATAATATCAGAGTGACTGTACTTTCTTCTACTCCACACTAAAATAAAAACTAAAGTAGGTAACTGCGCATATATAACAACCATTGAATTATGTTGAACCCACATGGGATGGAAATCGATAGATAGGGCATCGCCCTCCTGATTCGCAGTTCATAACGAATCCATTGAATGAAACTGCTCGTAGCTATGTAACTAACGTAAGTAGTCATCTGGGGTAGTTACTGCCTAGTACTGTTTATTCTTATAGTGTTTTTTTACAGTTGAGAGTGCAAGTGATAATTAGTTTGCTCATAAATTGATCTATGTGGCGCGTTGTCGCGGCACAATCACGCACTAATGCGACTTCCTCCTAGCATGGTGTTATACGTTACATATAAATTGTTATTCCGCACCAAACGCAACATTTTTTGTTTCATCTTCACTCCTCCGATGTTCTCCTATTCCATACTTTCTTACGCAGTTTTGTATTTCCATCTCGCTCTCTCAACCGCGTGGGTGTCGGCCCGGCGGCCAATGAACCCGACCGACACAGCTGTTTTCGTCAAAGAATAATTATAAAGGACGCAATAATTGAGTAAAAGTTACCTAAAAGTAAGTTGACACAGCGGGGCTTTATCAGTGAAGTAGATTGTAAATAAATACTGATATGGAACTCCACGTGTTATCACAGGACGTGACGATATTCGGTTAAAGCTCGGCGGTAAAAATGTACCAATAAAAAGTATCCCTATGATAATAGGTATGCACAGGAGTTGATTGAGACGGTCGAGTGTGCTGTTAACAGATCTCAAGCTTTTATGTTCCAAACGACATAATAGTGTTGTTTGAAATTTTAGCAGTAATCTGAGAAACACGATACCTTCCGGCCGGCAAGGAGTCACTTAAGTAAAACTAGAACTTTTTACTACTTCTAACTTAATAGTTATTTATGCAACTGTTGTATAATCAGAGGTATTAAAACACGAATGTGGGTTTATCACACGAGGCGTAGCCGAGTGTGATAATAGTATCACATGAGTGTTTTAATACCTAATTATAACGGTTGCATACAAGACTTTATCTACAATCATGCTGTGAATCCTCTATAAAAGATTCTCATAACATACCATATTCGCATACCATATTCGAGTGAAAAAATGGCGGGATATAACACGATAAGACGAGTTGTTCTTTTTTCAAAATTTTAGCGATCTGGTCGTGAAAATGTCATTGCATGAGAATGTTCTTTTTTTGAAATTCATTATAACACGCGTTTGGATGATATAATGATCATTATATCATTGAGTGTTTTAATGTTGGCAATAAGCTAATTGTTATAGGTTCTTTTATAGAGGATTAATAGCATGATAGTAGATAAAAATAATTATATCAGTGACTCCCATGAGTGAGCATGAACTCAAAATATGGAATAAACTTACCTACAATAAAACACTTTTTAAATAAATGTAATACACAAACGTAAATTAGACATGACTAGATTAGACATTTCGAGATTGGTTTTGAACAGAGACAACATCTGTACAAGGGACAGATATATGTGCAGCTGCTGAAAATCGATGCTTTAGTTTATGAGATCCTTAACACAGACAAAACAAACAGGTTCCTTAAATAAATCAGTTGTGATAATCGAAGTTTTACGAAAAGGTTTCTTTCTCTACCAAATTTTGTAACGCAACTCCAACTTTTGTCCGTCCGGTTATAATTCCGGTAAAACAGTCTGTTATGCATGCATACCATACTATTCGCTGCAAATACAATTAGTATTGTATAGAAAGTATTTTTGGAAACCCGATTTCGTAGCTGGTATCAGGGCAGCAGGGGTGGACCACACCGAATCGATCGGAGGGTAGGGCGACCCCTCACACCTCGCTGCCTCCCGAGCTCGGCGCTCCCACATTTTCGTGAATGATAAACTTTCGTTCTTAAACTTAGAAAATGACGTAAAGGACATTGACCGAGGTTATCAGTCGACTTTGAAAGTTTGGCCATTGTGACGCATCCGAAGTTTCGTACTTTTAACGATAGCTTGGAGGATCGCTAAAGTTCCTTATTTGTTCGGACGCTTAGCGAAAGTATTATCTAAGTACTACGTTATTTTTATAGGTCAATTCATCAATTAAAGTATGTACATTATATAGAGCAGGTCAAAAGCTTTCATTTGAGGCATCTGTGTTATTTTTATTAAACCGCACAAATTAAAACAGGAAGAATAAATATTTTGTTAAATCTGAATAACTAAACGCAATTCATTCGCAATATTAAAACGGAGATTAAGGGAAACGAGTGTCTGTCATACTGGCACAAAGAAGAAGCTATGAAAAAAATATTGTTAGAAAAAAAACTTGTATCACACTTAATGGTTATGTTTTCAAATGTTTCCGCAGTCATCAGGTCAATATTCAATGATTTTGTGGTTGTAGTTTGTATTTTCCTGTAAGCTATTCCAGTAAACTGAGTTAAATATATTGGAAGTGTTCTTACTGGAGTAAATAATTAATTGACACCCTGATCAAGAAGGACCGTTAACCGGTTGATCAGAAGCATCCCCCATGATCTTCAATGATGAGACGAGGCTCACGCTTGGAGATTAGGTTTAGAGCTTGAATTAGAAGACAGTTCTTCTCGATAAGGCTTGCATTATGAAGAAATTACTATGTTCGAGGTCCTAACTAGCAATACATTGAGCTATCATTCAAAATCAAAACAAAATGTGATCAAATCATGTCAAAAGCGAACTGTGTTTCATAACAAAACGTTTATTTTGTATTTTTAAATGTAAGTGTTGTAAATCCTTAATCCCACCAAAAACATTAAATGTAAAAAAATGCCAAGTCTCTCGATGCAGTCTTTCCATCGTAAAAAGTTTTGAGATCTCATAGAAGCCAAGTCCTATTCAAATTATTTTGTAGTTATAAATCAACATTTAGTAATTGTATCAATAGTTTTCTTTATATTATAATTATAGTGACTTGGCAATGAGCACCAATTAAAAGCTGCTTGCTGCCTGGAATTATGTGCAAATGTTACTGACGAGACCTGTGATCAGATTATTTGTTACGTGTGGATCATGATGGCCACTACCGACTACATGCTCTAATACAATAATAAAAAATACCTTACGGGCCATCTCTTTATGAAAGTAAATGAACCGAGAGTACACTAACACTAGTGTTTGCGTACACACTTGTGCATTATAATTTATGTCCTGCGCAGTTTACTAGTCTTGGATGAGACTGACTGCCGTTGCCGAAATTCGGTTGGGACGACACGGATAAACCAAAAGAAAATTAATTTTGTGATATTAATGTTTACGCATGCGGTGTGTGACTTTCAACTCCAAATATGCCGTTTTGTTTCTTCTTGTGCTCATTGCCAAGTCACTATAATTATAATATAAAGAAAACTATTGATACAATTACTAAATGTTGATTTATAACTACAAAATAATTTGAATAGGACTTGGCTTCTATCAGATCTCAAAACTTTTTACGATGGAAAGACTGCATCGACAGACTTGGCATTTTTTTACATTTAATGTTTTTGGTGGGATCTCATTTATTTTTTGTAAGTGTATTTCTTTCTTTTTTTTTAGGTGACCTCATAATTTCTTCGACTTCAGCTACTGCTTTGCTTAGAACCCCATTCTCTATCTCTATCTCTTTTGTTTCTTTTCAACGAACTAAATAAACATAAATCTACTAACTTACAAACTAAATATAACTAAACTAAATAACACGTAAACAACTAGATATTGTAACTATGTCTATGTTATATTAATAAACTATTTGCCTAAATAACTGTTTTAGTAACAATAATAAATCTACTATCTAATCCGGCTAACTTAAGTTCTCCGAATATAGCTACAATATTTGTTTAGTTTCGAAATGGTTTTTCATAGGTAGATGGCGCTTTCAATTAAAAATTATCGAATTATTTTAAACTGCGCTCGGTAACGAAACCATAGCGCGATTCAGACAGGTACAACGCCATCTATCGAGCGCGCATACAATCGAAATTTATCGCAATACAATGGAGTTTTAGCTTTATTAATTTAATGAATTATGAACTTTATGTATTAATTATAGTCTATGTATTACATTTATATTATTCTTTTCTATTCTATGTATTTATTCATCCAATTGAATACTTAAACAACGAACAAAGTTAACAATGCAGTCAAAATCCATACATAATGTTCTTGCCAAACCGCAAATATAAAATTGTTTTCTATGGTCTATTATTTTTTAATGTTTTTATAATTTTTCCTTTATATGTGGCTAATGACCTATCTTGGTGCAAAATTTGAAGTTTCTAACTCTGCTAGAAGTACCTTAGATTTTTGATGATCGGTCAGTGAGTCAGTGAGTCAGTGAGTGACAAAATGGTGTAACTTTGATCGACCGTAACTCCTAAACTATTAATTCAATTGGCATGTAATTTCGAACTTAAGCTTGTTCTAATGCCTACTATTATTCACCGAAAACCTAAACTCCTAGCTTTGTTCACGTCGAAGATATAGGGGGGGCGAAACAGCCGCGAATCGCATCGAGAAAAGATGGTACGGCCGTGCCCGTTTTGCTCGAGACTTGGCTGGGGCACTGCCGTGCCCCCAGATAGTGAATGCGAATGTGAGTTTGTTTGTTTTGCTTTCACGTTATACTGCTGGACCGATTTTGAAAAGCACAGAGTAATGTATGTAAATGGGGCCTGGAGACGATGATAGGCTAAGCGGCATATTTTGTCTTGACATATTTAATGTAAAATGTAATGATAAGTGCATGTAAAAATAAAGAAAAGCTTTAAGAATGTTCTGTGTTCGATGATTCTATTTATTTTATTAATCATGACAATAATATCAATCAATGAATCAAGCAATGATTGAGGGCCAACAAACAATGTAATCCTGTCATACTTCCCGCACCTGACATTTTTCATGTCATGTCAAGACAAGAATGACAGTTTAGTAAAGCCCCGTATTTATTATCCATAATTATGTGTCGATCAAAGTCACGTTTTTTTGGTTTGTTTTAAATTAAGAAAAGCTTTTTATTTCTTATACTTTTCACTAATTTGAGAAAATAAATCAATAGACTCATTTAGGCGTCTTATCAAAAGATCATTAAGATTGTTTTGAACTTTCGTGCAAAGAGCGGCGTTTTTGAAGATGGCTAATGTCTCGATCTTAACAAACTGATTCGACTACTAGTGCCATTTTCCAGTTGTTGTATATTTAACCCGCTTGAACTAGATTATTATTAATTTAATAAAAGATCCATTTCCGAGTACACCACAGATAATAAATATACTCTATATGTTAGTATACCATATATCAATATAGAGGGCTTTACACTTAGAATGCTAATAAGACATTGACTTAAGAACTACCATACAACAAGTGATCATTTTTTAAACTAATCATTTCCGCCATCTTCAAATCTGTTCTACTGTTTACTACATATCTTACTCTTTGGTTTTCTGTCATGGGGTCCTTCTTTAAGGGCTAAATCTGCTCTTTCAACAGCGATACCTGGCGAAACCCGGTAATTAAAAAGTATGCTGTGATTAACTTATACCTTAATTTCGCCGAGACCTATCTTTTGAGGGTATTTTTATGAATGAACGCGAGCTCCATCCGTAGAACCCAGACCCCACGGGAAGCTGCCATTCTTCTTTGTTTGTTAAATCTAGATTAGTTTAATTAGATATTTAATCTAGACAGCTCCACGTTGCAATTTCATGTTTGTCAGCAGAAGTGGCACAATATTTCAGATTTCCCTTCAATATCTTGTAATATTGCTTATCAGCCGCAGGGCTGTGGCGGAAGTAATTTCCTGCGAAACATCTCCCCGGAATAATCTAGTTTTCTACTTCAACTTCCAATGTCATTAAATGCAAAATTGCATCGAAGAGCATTTCCGGTGCCTCTGGTGGTTTTTAAACCTTCTCAGGGTGCAGATTTTCAATAAGTTTTTTTTTTATATAGGAAACAGTGGAACCAAAATAGACACTTTATCGTACATTCTGAACAAATTAAAGAAAACAAAAATCTGATTACGAACTGTGAGTCTGAGCTGGCCTGGCTCGTTTCCACCACTTAAATATTAGTGATATTTAAGTGGTGGAAAGGAGCCAGGCCCAGCAACCGAAATAACGCTTAGTTGCGCTTGCCTAGTTGAGTATTCCAGGAATCGTTAGACCCTTCGGTCAGAACAAAACAAACAAGAAAGAAAAAGAATCATTTCTTTGAACAGAAGAACTTGTTACGCTTTGTTATTAAATAAGCTTAAAGCTATTTTGTTGGTTCGTTCGATTTTATGGTATTTTTGTTACTTGTGAAACTGTAAACTTTACTCGTCATGAAATTATCAGCACTGTACAATTTTTATAAATCCATTATACTGATTGAATTGAGGAATGCTACTCTTCCATCGGATTATCATTTATTTCATTTAGAAAATTCATTTTCCATTTCATTAGCCCTCAGGCCAGATTGGAGTCTAATCCGTTTAGTTCATAAAATCACTCGTTGAAACCCCAAGGATCACAATTCGATAAACGACACGGGGCGAACAGTTAACGTTGGGAAAGTTTAAATTTAATTGGCGTATGCTTCTTGACTCTTTGTGTAATTTTAGAAGTTATACGAAACATATGCGAGCCAAAGACCACTGTAAGTGCTTGTGCCGGCAACAAATTTAACAAAAAATGTAAATATATATCGAAAGCCTTTGACACAACTCACAAGATAGAAAATCAATACTTTTAAATTAATTAGTTAGGAGGAGCGGATATCGAGACTTTCTGATTCAATTGTGGTTTTCTATCTTAGCTTGATGTCACATCAAGACTAGAACCTCTCTCTACTAAATACAATCATAGAACGGACAATCGCACTCCTTAACTTATAGCTAAGCTAGTCTAAAAGTTTTGCAAATAAAACTTTTTCAAAAAAGGTTGACAATGTTTTTTATTTTTCCCTTTTTAGTTCAAATATTCAACCCAAGTTGTCAAATACCTAATTATCTTACACGTGCACTAGAATTTTATAATATTGTCCAAGTATAAGAGAAAAATGATCATAAAACTGAAAACTACGGAACCAAACAGAATTAATCTTTAGGGGACAAAACGGCAGTTATACTGCATCGAACAAAAACATAATCATTAAAAATCGGTTCTCTCACTCGAAAGTTATCGAGATAACAAATATTTGAAAAGAGTCAAATTGAGAACCTACGCCTTTTTTAACATGTTTTTTAGCATGTTGAAGTGTAGATACACTTGTCTAGGACTTGGTTACTTCTTGCAAGCGTGCTTCACCGTCGACCACATCATCACTTACCATCACTTCAAAAAAAACGACGGGTTGCACTCTGGGAGTGCCGGCAGAAGTGAAAACTTGAATAGTAATTGTTGGAAATATCTTGTGAACAGATTTTAGTAAAACTCGCAAAAATGGTTGACTTTTTATTTCAATAATTTTCCAATGTGACGTGCATCTTTTATAAACAATGTTACCTAGCAACGCATGTATCCAGCATACAAACTTCTTTAAAAGTAATAAAGTCACACGAACATTCACGCAAGCGCCCTGCGCCGTCCTACGCTTTTTCGGTCAGGGTCACGTGTCCTGACGCGAGTTAAGATTTTATACCCATTACAGAAAAGTGCTCAACGCCGCTAAAGAAGTTTTCACTTCAAAAAGTCCTTCCTTTATATGACAGCTCAGGGAGATCTTCAACAAAACACGGGAATTCAATAGAATATAAATACTTTTATTAATTAGCGTTTAGCACGTATTTTAACGAGTTGTCAAATTTAGCGCCAAAATACGAAGAAGGACGCTCGTTCCAAGGCACCATAGACACGATCATGATTAGATAATAGACACGGACCGTTTGTTGCCAAAACTAGTGGTGTGACATTAACTGCGTTATCTCGACTAATCCAATGAACGTAACAGTCGGCCATCCGTCACAGTAACGAGTCCCTTCGTTCGTTGCTTTGTACAATTTATTGGTGGCTTAGCTTATTAATATGTATCAACTAATATAATAATGAAATTTTCTTATCCTAAATAAATAACTAAAGACATACATGCTAAATAACAGCTTACAAATTTAACAAGTTCTGTTCAATCAATTTTATACGCCATAGTTGTTCAAAACACAAACATAAATTAAGTAAAACAAAAGTGCTATTTCTATTATTTCACTCATACTCACTTTCGACAGAATCATAAATCACTATCGCTATAATATTCTCACTGCAGCTCAACAAAGGATAGCTACTTCTATTATTTCACTATCCAATTTGATGAGGTTTGCCATACACAACTCTCATGCTCGGCTCACGTCTGCTCAAGCTCTGAGTCATGTAGACAATCTCTATCAGTAATAATCTTTCTTTTCTCGAATAATCATATACTCCTACTTACAAAACATGTAAAGTTCAACAATAATCTCCAGTAATCATCACTTGAGGGACAAGCAGGGGCGTCAAAATTCATCCAAGGATATATTTTATATACAGACATTACGTTGTTTTTTTTACAGTTTACCCTTTCGAGTTATCGGCGTATCAACAATGAGGTATCGATCATTAGGAAGCACACACGGTATTTATGTCTAATTGTATGTCTGGAAGAAAGATGTCCCAAATATCATCCACTTTCCCGTGAGTCATACTACCTAACGATGCTAAGATTGTGCGATTACACCGATCGACCTGGCCGTTTGCACGTGGAATCTAGAAGATGAATTTTCATTTTTGTAATTGTTGTGAACTCTAAATCATGTAAACCAAAACTAAAAAAAATCTTTATATTTGTCATTCTCATCGTAACTTACTTAAACTTCAAGAACACTTTTAGATTTATTCTGAGAATTATTATTTTGAGAATTGCCTTTATTGTTAACGCTATTAGATATTTTTGGGCAATTATTCGAATTGTGGCCTAAAAAATTGCAATCCGTACATTTATTTATGGGTTTCCGGCACTGCCAACTCATGTGTCCAGGATCGTTGCAGTTAAAGCATGTTAAGTTTCCCTTAGATCGATTTGTCATCATACCGTTAACTCTCGGAGCGTCATTATTCGACGACGGGGTGGCGTTTGAAGAGCGCGTATCCTTCGACTGAGTGTCCCTCCTAGTGTCATGTAAGTCGTGTAGTTGATTATTTTTAACTGTTTTAAAGAACTCTAATGTTTCCTCGGGCTTGTCAAACTTCGCGGCCTGTGCGCTTAAACGTACGCCTTTATCCTCTATACCGAATACAATACAATCCACTGCTTGTTTCCCAAATATTTTACATCGGTTGAGCAAATTTATTTTTGAAAAATAATATAACTCCAAAGATTCACCAGGGCGTGCCCTTCTATTAAGCATTTCCGTCAATAGTTCGGCGTAATTTTCAGTTGAGGGAAAAGATTTCTGTAATATACACTTCCATTCTAACCAAGAATGCTTGATAGAGGGTAAACCCTGGTACCAAATTTTAGCATGTCCAGTCAGCTTGGGCAGGGCATAGTGCGCAGTTTGCTTGTCGTTCCAGTTGTAAATCTCCGCGCACTCATCTACTTTATTCAACCATACGTCAATAGTTTGCTCTTTTGTAAGAGGGTCGAACTCTGGGATGACGTTATTCAATGAAGACGACAGAAACGATTCACGATCTCTGCCTCTAAAAAAATTTGCAAACTCTTCAAAAAAATCTGATTGATCAGCATACCTCGATTTCTTCCGTTCGGGGCTCCTGACGTCACTTCGTGGAGGAGTAACTATTTCTCGCGCTGGGCCCGTAGATTGTTTGTAAGAGGTCGCGGCTACATCGCGCGTACGTCGTTCATTTCGCATCTGCAACTCTTCTTCCAAAAGGCGTAACCTCTGGCGTAAATCGTCATCATCATTTGATTCACGACGGGAACGACTGCGCCCAAGGCGCCGCCCTCCACCTCCTGCGTCACGTGTGGTTCGGCTCCTGCTCTGAAGATGACGAGTGCTGCTCCGCCGATCGTCACGTCTTATTCGGCTGCGGCTGCGGCTGCGGCTGCGACGCTCCTCCTCGCGTGCGCTCATAGTCCGGTCATCCGGCTGTAGCGACCGTCTGGCTGGAGTTTCAAGTCGCCGTCGCTCAACGTCGTCGTACTGTCCTCCATCCATCTTCGAACTTGTTGGTTCGTGGGCGTTGCAAAAACGGTATATTTTTGCTGTGATCCCACTTCTGAGCTATGACAGCTCAGGGAGATCTTCAACAAAACACGGGAATTCAATAGAATATAAATACTTTTATTAATTAGCGTTTAGCACGTATTTTAACGAGTTGTCAAATTTAGCGCCAAAATACGAAGAAGGACGCTCGTTCCAAGGCACCATAGACACGATCATGATTAGATAATAGACACGGACCGTTTGTTGCCAAAACTAGTGGTGTGACATTAACTGCGTTATCTCGACTAATCCAATGAACGTAACATTTATGTATTTCACTTTTTCTTTTATGGATTTTACTTTCGCACTCTATGGATTTTTACTTTTATGGATTTTACTTTTGCACTCTAGGATATTTTATATGGTGTTTATTTTAAAATGAAGTGATTGTCAAGTATGACCGATTATAAACGCTTAACTTACACGCATAAGCTCTATAATGACCGCTGAGTAATGGCCTTTTAGCGGCCCGTATGGTGGGCATATCACATTTTACGGATAAATAAAGAAACGGGCTTCTTACTTTGATAATGGAATCCAATGTTTGTTAAATTTTATGACTAATGACGCACATCGGTTAAGTAAGTTAACTAAAACAAATAATATAGAAATGATTGTGTTACGAGTATTTGTGCAGACTTTATTCATAAAAAAACTGTCGTAAACTTCTTCACTTCAGTGTCTTTTTGTTTCTTTCGAGTCTTTTATTTTGTGGAAAAATGCCTACTAAGGCTCTGTGTGAAGCAGATTGAAGAACTTTTTTCAGTTCCTTTTTTTATTTCAGAATAGTTTCAATTTTCTCATTTAATTATGAAGAATAATTTTGTGCTTTATTTAAAAAACGGATGGCTTGATAAAATGAGAACTGCGAGTCTAAAATGGCCTCTTAATTTACGTAATGCAATACTACGTGTTTGTGTATATGAGTAGGTTTGTAAACGCACCCACGATACAGGAGAAATTCCTAGTGTGGGGGCAACGTAATTTATATTTGATTTGACATTTGGCTAGGGAAGATAGTTGTTGCAATTTATGAATATAAGAAGAATTGCTAATACCATTGCATCGACCAGCCTTTTTTTGAATAGACCAAACCAAAGGGCTAAGGAAGTAAAAGTTGAAGGAATTCTTATAGGTGACTAGTTTTTAATAAGGGCGACTGTACTTTACCCTTTGATTATTATGTATGATGCCAGTACCGTAGGTACTTCTGATCAATTAAGCTTTAAAAATATAATCAGCAGAATTTATTAAAACACCTAATAGGTTTTTTTTTTTAAACTTAAAAATCTCTGCTTGCTTTATCAACTCTCTCCAACACAGATTATCGCTCTAAGCCGGTACCAAAAAAACTTCTAACAATAGTTGAGGCAGGTAAAAAAGGGACGCTCCTAACAAAATCCCAAAACTAGCTCCTCATGGAAGATTTTGTTCTGCGATTTGGCAACGTCGCTGTCACATGTTAGGGGTGATAAGTGTGGCAACGTCGCTTTGTGGTGTGCCGTTACGATAATATCTTACATCACATTAGGAATAGGACTACCGGGGTTGAAATTTATATCGATAGTCCTTTGAGTTTTCTCGAATTTGAGCTTTATAATAGCGAGCAGAGTGTGAATAGAATTGAAGTTACTGTTAGGTGTGTTTTAGGATAGGTTTCTAATTAGACGTTTCAATCCACATGAACAGTTTAGGACTTAGACTTTAGATTGTCAATCTTAATTTATTATGCTGGGGCCACACTAACGGGAAATGCCATTAATTATCGCGATAATGGACGTTAAACATAGGTGTAGCCACAACTTAACGGGATAATTTGACAATGGCATTAACAATGCCGTTTGGCGAAAGGCGATAGCTCAAGTGGCGGTACATCAAAGAGATTAACGCGAGAATTGATGCGATGAAGTGGTCACACTACGTTTTGTTAGTGTGCTTCGAGAGCGCAACGGACGTGTTTGTTTTTTGTACGACGGATTTGCTTCAATATCGACGTTTTTGTTTTAAAATACGTACTATGGCGACGGAGTGGAGTAACGAGAAGTTATTACTTTTCTCGAGATTCTGCAAACAGAACCATGTTGTTTCCGTTTTCTCTTTATTCGGTAATGATTCAATAAAGTCAAATTATATAAATTTACACTCATGAAATAAAGAGCTATGTCGACGTCCATCTTGCTTTAAATTGAAGTAAATTCAACGCCGTTTTTATAGCCAATAATGAGCATCCATGTTGACTGTTGAAGTGTAGCCACCCACTTTAATGCGGTAAAAATTATTGCAATAATTATCGCGATAATGGGCATTGACGTTAAACGCTAGTGTGGCCCCAGCATTAGAGAAACATTATAGACGAAACACGAAATGGTACTCTAAGGATAGAGTTAATTTTGGTTGAGTGGAGTTGAGTAAGTATGCGTAAACTGTGTGTTTATTAGTGTTTATCATAAACCTACAATTATAAAAATAATGCGACGGACAAGTTTTATCACTTTTTCTCTGTAATACTTAAATTATCAATATAGGTATTTATTATTATTAAAAAAACTACTTTACTGGAATCCTTAAACGGCCTATTTCGAATCTTTGGTATACTTACCTTCTAACTAAATTGTGAAAACATAAATCAACTAATTTAGACTATCTATAATAAACCGGACCGCAGGTAAACTTAATTTTAATTATTATAACCATATTATTTATCTTTGTATCGCTGGCAAGATGTCATAATATGATAAATTATGAGCACAAAACTTTCACGGTGTTGGTATCGGCGACGGCGAAAAAGTACACAATATATGAATATGTGTTGTGTTATGTGTAACTTATTATTTCGGAATTAAATTAGGTCAATTATAGAAGTGCATACTTACGGTCTTGAACATTGTTTCCATGCTTTTGCCCTGAGCTGTAACAAAAGACACATAATTGGGATGAATCATGAATGAAATGAAACAGATGACGATGAATTAAAGGATTATTAAAAAATGGCGAGATTATTCGAGAAAAACTTGTGCCTACAGCACTCATTGCTACAGATTACCATAGGAGTATCATAAGCAAGGAAAACAATCAATATATTAATTATATACCGTTTATTATTATTTTAATTTTTATCGTGGTAGAATCATCCAAAGAGTCCTCCCACCCAGGATCAGGACACATACTTATACTTACTAAAATCCACGGTGATTCTTCAAAGCCCTTTACGTTCCAACGGTTTAAACAAAACATATATATAATACCTAAATAATCTTGTTAATTAATTCTTAAGTATTAAAGGTCCCTAAAATAGTTTCGCATTGTTTCGCTTTCAAGTCGGGTCATAATAAAGTTGATACTCGTACTATGGCCATATTTACAAGAACTGATCTATGTTACAAATAAAAACTGTGGACCTGCCAATACGGTCTAAAGCAGCCATTAGCCGATGTGCTAAAAAAAGTAAAACGTGTGAGATTCGCTAATGCAGCTCTTTACTTGATTGCGTGATAACTTTCCGAAGAGACTTTCAAAGCTGAATGATCCTCAACACCTATATAACTCAGAAAGAACCTTCCGTCGGAGTGGTTGTAGCACGACTATTTTGCACTTGAGACTAATGAGGAGAAATTTCAAAGCTAAGTAGTCAGAGACTAATCCACAAGATTACAGTGGTTCCAATCAGATTGATTTCAATAGCAAAGAGAAAATCGTGCATGTGTGGTTTGGTGACCGATTGAATTCCTGTATCGAAGGACCTCAACTACCTTAAATTCAGGCAGGTTTAGGCTTAAATTCTCATAAAAAATGTGTGTGTATGACCATAGATACCTAAGTAACATCTTTAACTTTAGTCGACACGTGTGACGAGGTGAAATGTATGATTATGGACGTAGCCAAAGAAGTATGTAAGGGTCGTAGATAGCCTTTCGTAGTTTCTATCTACCTAACAGAAAAAAGCATCCGTTTATGTGTGGCACTTGAATGGGATGTGGGGTGTGTACAAGTGCACTCTAATTTAAGAGCATGTTTGGAGAAGTGTTATGAACTGAACTTTTCAGAATAAATTACAGCCTACATGAAGAAGATAAGCAAGCGGCGTTATATCCATATTTATGTATATATGTTTGTCACCTGTTTTCTCTCTGGATCCTTTTTAAATAATTAAAAAATAATAATTTTATAATAAAACACTCGGCAGTAATGATTAGATTATACAGTAAAAAGGAGATTGCATTAGTAATGCTCTGCTTTTTTTGTTATTCCCCACCACTAGTCTTCAAGACAAGACAATTTCCTTATTCTCTATTTTTATCTAAGCTAAGGCATTTCATTAGTCAACCTAAGAGGTTATCGGCATCTTAACCCGACTATTCCGTGGGTGAATAAAATGTTAGGCTTCCGGCCAGGGTAAGAACTTGACAAAAACGACTACATGTTATGCCATCATGCTACATGTTTTGCTTTTTGTAAGGGTGTAGCTCAGGGAGGACAATAAGGTCCATTAAGCTCGGTTCAAAGGGGAATTTTGAATAACGAACATCCGCTACCGGACATAAAATTTAACTTTGTTTCCCTTGAAAGTCCACTTTACACGGTAATTAGTTAAGCGACCGGAGGTCGTGCATGTTCAGTTTTTGCTTGCTTATTAAATTGTGATCAAATTTCTTTTAACAAGATGAGAGAATAGCCTTTCAGGTAGTCTATAAAGGTTACGGCCACTTCAGCAAAATCATAACATAGCTTATTAGATAATGTTATGTCAATTCATAGTAATCTGCTGTAAGTAGTAACATGTTAGACGGCATGTTCTCTAAAGCCCTGTTTCCATCAAAGCGGAGAGGAGCGGAGACGAGAGAAGTTGTGTTTTGAATAATCAAAAGAGATTTCCATCAGAAAAAGATTTCCACTGAAGCTAAGCTGAGATGTGCGGAAATCTGATTGGTTATTCAAACCACATCACGTGTCGTCTCCGTTTCTCTCCGCTTTGGTGGAATCCGGGCTTCCAGAAGCCTTGTTGAAGGGCAATACCTATATTATATGCAAATAAAATGGGCATTCCGTTTCAGTTTACTAACACTTACAATGTAACCTTAATGATTACATAGTAAGATTATATGTATGAACAAACCATTAATAACATCATTAAGAAAACAAGTGTATTACAAATAAATCCTTATTGTTTCAAGTAAGTAAGTAATAAGTCTCTCTAATCTTATTAGAATATCGAAGAAACTTTCCATGTTGAAATTTCAAACACAAACTGTAGACTTACAGTACATAGTACAAGCATTTAATACTTGATATCGAGAAAGTTTCGAGACTAACTTACCAATAAATAGTTAGAATTCGCTAGTACAGCTAGTGTAACCATTTCAAAATTGTAGTAGTATAAGCCCGCGAAATTCAAATTTCACATGTACAGGCATGTATTGGATGAACATTTACGTTGGCCGGTGAGCACTGAATATCGTCACAAACGGCTGTTATTATACACCCTCGAGCTTCCATGCCACACATAGTTCGTACGGTGGGCTAAAATGTCGAATATCCCTGGACAAATCCGGACGGATGGTGCCCCCAGCTACAAACAGATTGTAAGATTGTCGAGGATATACGCAGTGTGAGAAATATTCACGTATCAATCTTTTTAAAAGTTTCTGAAGGTATCGTGTTGCAAATATCATATTTGAATTTCAATAGAATTTTTATTTGAGAAGTTGCATTTAAGTACCAAAATCCAGTAAGAGGAGAAAATCTTCTAACTTAATATTAAATTTAAATTTGCTACAAGAAATTGATAAGAATGGGATTAGGATTAAATTCTAAAATAGTTGTTTGTTTTCACCTGGCTATTTGAATGAATAATTTGAAATACCTATTCGGTAAAAACAGCAGTACGTTTGAGAAAACTACGAATATTTAAGAATCAGTAAGATTAAAGCATAAATCTAGCTACGAGATCACAGAACTGTCCGAAACACCCTTGGCGCGTTTATATTGAACAGGGGAACCTTCATAAAAATGCCCCTCAAAATAAAGGGTGAGCGAAGTGTGCGTGAATGTAAGTTGCATGTCAAAAGGGTTCTACAGAATAAAAATTTAGCACAAACAAGATTAAGTACCTATAGGAACTTTTTTATTGATTACCAAGCTTGTGGACAGATTTGTTAATTAGATACCTTATAAGAATTATAATGTAGAATGTTACCACTGACTTCAACTTGTTATGATAAAATTATACTCTGGAGCCGCCCAATCAATTTAAATTAAATTATGTGAATGAGAAGAGTTGCTTCCAGTTTGAAATAATATACTCATAGGATAGTACAATTTTGGGCCCTTTATGTCGTGCTGTTATTAATTGCATATTTGCAAAGTCGGAGTCGATGGTATTTTTTAAAATAAATCTGTACCTACTGATATTTTTTGTTCTTAATAATGATAATTGATTTATCAACATAACAATCTCATGATATTTTATTTTTTGGTTGGTAATTTTTTTTTTATCGTGGTAAAATCATCAAATGAGTCCTCCCACCCAGGGCAGGGCAGGGCGGGAGGCAAAGTCAGACTTGTACTGACTAAAATCCACGGAGCCCTTCAATAGCCCTTTACGTACCGGGGTCACGGTAATCCGAGGTAATTTCTATCTACAGTGTGCCATTACCTGAATGTTTTATCGGTACGAAGCTGCGAACCCCTATAAAATCACGGGCAAAAAAAACTTCAAGGCATCAAAATTAATGACGCTGTGTTAATCCAGGTTGTAAATCTATGTACCAAATAAACAATACCGGCCAGTTTTTTTTCCAAATAGACCTACGTCTGCCTATATTGTTCCATACTTTTTCAAGTTTTTTCTTTAAAATTTATTAAGGAGGTTCGGCACTGTAATAAGGGCATGCTATGTGCGGGTTTTGTACCGACAAGTATTATATGTTTATACGTAAATGGATGCCGATGTGATTTCGCAACTCAGCGCACTGTATGTACCTAATTGAGTCGAGAATGTGCACGCGTGCAGTAAACTGGAAGAGATAGAACTGCGGCAGTTTGTGCGAAATCCTTGCTCATAATGGTTATCTAACTAAAAATATTATGTTTTGTGGAATCAGAAATATCTCTTTTCCTTTATGCACTTTTCTCCGGCCAATCTCGGATAAACTCGGAATGGCACGAAGTTCTTTTTCATCTTCAAGAAATTGCGATAGCGATATGAGTCCTCTGTGCGAAAATATCTAATGTGAAATTACGCATTTTGTCAGTAGCTAAAAGTTTACATGGTATGCGACAGAAACCACAGGAATCATAGAATAGAATAGAATATCTTTATTTAAGCCTTGTCAAACAGACAGGCGTCGCGAATGCGAAGCGTGACGTTTTTATTTGTAATGTATGGAATTGTTTGAATCCAGTCACATAGAACAGCGAAAGCTATCCGATAGCGTGACAGAACTATCGGACTGACGTCTCGCTTCGGTTCGGTATCGCTTCGGAAACGCTTCGCTTTCACCAGTCTGTTTGACAAAGGCATTACTGTGTAATTAATGCATTATTTCTCAAATTAATTATCGATTCAATCAATCTAAAACTCAAGTAATCACATTCTTCTCTGTAGATGATTGAGTACACAGTCTGTGCGTTGTCTCCACTTTGTAATTAATACCTTTGACAGATTAATTATTGAAGCTCAGAGCCAAAGCTGGAACTAAATACATGCGAAATTTACCTAGGAGAGAGAACCTTTTACGTTGAATACATAGCGGTAGCATTAGAGAGGATTAGGTATAAATAAATAAATAAATAAATATTCCACAACTGTCACACAACGCCATCTAGTCCCAAGCTAAGCAGAGCTTGTGTTATGGGTACTAGACAACTGATAAACATACTTATATATTTCTAAATACATACATATTATAGATAAATTACACCCAGACACAGAACAAATGATCGTGCTCATCACACAAACATTTGTCCTGTGTGGGAATCGAACCCACGACCTCCGGCATAGCAGTCAGGGTCACTAACCACTAGACCAACAGGCCTGTCATCAGGTATCAATTAACTGATGCACTACTATGCTTAATAATTTCAGTGCAGACAGTACTAACCAGTTAAGCGGCTTACGTAGCAACATACCTACATAGCTTGTTGGCAGTTATCGATTTTGCCTTTGAGCGCTGCGTTGGCAATATTGTAGGTAATAATAGCAAAACTCGAGCTGTTCCCAGTACTCTTACCTGAAGAACTACTGGAAGTTCCCTTCTCAATAGAATTACTCATAGTAAGACGTCCCTGGTGTACTTTTCTCATCAGTACTACAGAAAAAAATAACATAGACCTCGACAGACAGTAGGAATTAAAGTTAAAAGATGGAAAAAGTAAAAAAGGCATTCTGAATAAGCCGTTCGCGTTCAATAAAAAGGTTGTTTAATTCAAATTTTCGAGCACGTTTTTTTTTTCGAGCCCAATATATTAAAAAAAGTTACTTAGCAACCAACGATGCGTCAGAAATTAAAATGTTCAACAATTATTGGTGTAGGTTCCATGCTTTCTTTAAAACTTGCTAGACTAAAATTGTGATAGCTTGGGTACTAATACTTATGCACGGTTCGCACGATTGGCGCAGGGGCTGAGCGATCGGCTGCTGTGCTGCTGTCGCTGGTTCGATTCCCGAACGGAACAAAATAATAAAAGAAAGGTCTCTACAGGTAGTTTCGGGTCTGGATGTTTGTGTATTTGAAACCGCAACCACGTTACAGGGGTAATTCCTAGTGTGGGGTAAAGTATTAAAAGGTTATTCTAGTTTGGTTTCTCAGGAATAACTGTAGGATACAGCCAGCTGCGAGAGTGCGAGCTGTGGAAACCACACACGTACGTCCGCTACGGTTATGCTCGTACCGTCCCTAACCAAATATGGCAGTTAATGTCATTGGCAAATGACATTAACTGCTTAACTGCTATATCGACAGTCACCCGCGGACGCACTTTGGAAACTTAACGAAATTTCGAACGAGTTTCATAATAGTTTATTGTTATGTTTACACAGTATGTTCGAGCTAGGGCCTCGGGTATTATAATTTATGTATTTTCAGGTTTTCTTGTATTATATAACGGGCTGGTGTCCTGGTAGTACCTGGTAGGTAATGTTTGGTAAGTTGGAACTTGGAAGATCATTTAGAGATTTTTCAACATTAATAATAGAAAACCCTTGAAACTATAGAACCGAATTACTTTATTCAGTTAGTAAACCTAAACTACCGAAATCTTGATGAGCTTAAAAATCTTTGGCTTTGTGTGTGGTTGAAGGTACTAGCGCAAGTACAGTGCTTTATGTAGGTGCATTGAACGTGGCCGTGTCAGGTGTCACGTTAAAACGACAATCCGAAATTAGAAGCCCCACGGGGGCCCCTCTATGTGGCATGTCTGCACAAATACATGCATAAATACACAGCAAATGTGTTGTGTTCTGTATTTGTCGACTTAGAGCAAAACGTATATTACAGTGCCACTGCCAGAACGCACAAGTGAAACAACACATATTAAAATCATATTTCTCTTGTTTTGTAAAATGGAATCCATCCTCTTTCGAAATAAAGTGTGTAAAACAAGAGATGCTGAATTAAAAATGTTAATAGAAAACAGTGCTAAAACAAACATAGACGAAGAGAAAGATGAAATTAATTGAAAACCTACTGACGCAATAAGAAGAAATAATAAAGTAAAACACGACGACGGAAAAGCAATTAAAAGCAGAAAAATCAAAACATTTTTCTTATTATTTCCTTTTACGAAAAGCTGTAATCTAATCATTTATAAGAAGCGAATACTTGTTATTTTGTTCAATTAGAGCAGAGGCTGAGCGTCCGCTAGTGACTGGAACCAATTACTTCCAATAAGTCGGTATTGCCATGGATACCGTCTGGTATCCATGGCAATGCCGCCAATTACCTGTAGATCACATACGTAGACGTGGCTGTGCGAGCATAGCTGTATACCAATATATGATATTACATCGATCTAGACATCTCTATGACAACGCCTACCTCCTCCTGCCCTCAATTTCTCATCCTCCTCTAAATTGAGATAATGAAGGTACGTGTCTTGGAAGACAGCTCTATAATTAAATAGGGATTGTGATTTCTCTCTATTTCCTATTTTCTTCAGATCTTCAAGATTGATGTTTTTAATAGAAATGATTATTGTAAAGATGAGAGTGCAGGCTAATTATATTTACATATTTCCTGTCTTGTATCACTACATTATAACCTATCATATTTTATGACCATTTGGTCAAAAAGTATTTAATAAAATCGCTAAAAAACGTTTCGGTGTGGACGGAACATTTGCGTTTCCTACTGAAATCATTGTGTAATGGCGACAAAAGACTACAGAAAATCAACGGAAATTCATGCAACACATAGTGAAAAATATCAGTTTGCCGTTGATGGCAAGCGAGCGTTGCATGAGGGCGGGCGGCTGCGCGTAACTCCGTCCTATTGTTCTGCCAAATCCGCCCTCGCTGTAGTCATCGAAATCCTACCTTTAGTTGTGAAAAATTCAGTTGGTGAAACATTTCCCTGTTACCTACATATTACACTTGTTCAATGACGAAAGTCAACTAAGGGCGAACTGTCTGAGCAACGGTTAAACTATTTGTTAAAAAAGATATTGGATTTGAACAATAAACTCAAATTCGAACTCAACTCATTAATTTCAATTTGACCATTACAGGCACTTTTGAATTGTCAAAAACCACATTTAAGAATGATTAGTAAACCCCCACGCGTCTTAGATTTTCGGATAAAAATAACTACCAACATTGTAATTAATTATGACTGCGTACCCGTTGGACCTCCAAGTTTGGACCTCACTGACTATCATGACCCTTTGGACCTCCTTGTGCCGTTTCGACCTTAAAACTTGGATTTTGCCTATACTTTAGTGCCCATTGGACCCCCTATTAAACAACGTGTTCCGTTGGACCCATTTTTTTACATCTTCGTATGAAAAGCTAAAGTACAATCGTGCACAAAAGTGAGACACTTTATCAAAAATAAAACACGATGCAATAAATAAATCAATATGTTTATTCAAAGATATAAAAGCAACAACGTCAGCTTTATAGGTTCAGGGGTTTGGGCCCTGCGTTGGTGACTTAGTGAATGAGTCAGGACTTTGATTTTTATATGTATAGATAAAATCACCTATTCCAATTAGATCACGTATTTACCCGATTATAAATCTTTAAGTTGGTATATTCCTACAGGTTGTACCAGAAGGGTGTGGATAATTGTTAATATAAAATAATGTGTATTATTACTCTTTTGACAAGTGTGTGGTTATTCTAAAAAAAAAACAATCTGTAGTTGTTTTGTGGCGAAGCCTTGTTGGTGAAATATTTTTAAGGACTTCTGCTTTTACAAGGTTTATTGCACTTAAATATTCGAGTGCTTCTGTTGGTTTACTCACTAGTTTAAAAATATAAATACCCCTATTAGCACAACTGCTAACGTCAGTGGTCACCACCCTAATAGTTAGTTCAACTAATGATACAAGAGTACAAACAGGCTGGAGGAGGTCGGTAGGTAGAGAAATAATTTAATAATCACGTCAAACGACAGAAAACGTTGTGGAAAAAAAACATCAACGTCTTTCCGTTCTTTTTTACTTTTTTCACGGTCAATTCAATTCGAGGAGCTTGCAGTCGTCGAGCAGGGTCGCATTCAAGATTAAGTCGCGCTTGCTTAGTTGGTTTGCGGATGAGTGACCATCTACAATAGGGAATCGGGTTTGACGCAGATTGTGTAATTCGCAAATTGTGCAATTCGCAAATAGTGCACTTCTCAAAAGAGTAATTCGCAAAATGTGCATTTCCAAAATAGTAATTCGCAAAATGAACACTTCTCAAATTGAGCACTCCTCAAAATGAATGTGAATATTATGATAATGGTTTAAAATAAAAACCGTTTACTTGCAATATATTTTTTATTTTAGCACGATTTTTTTTTTGCGGCGGGAGGGATTGTCAGACTTGTACTGACTAAAATCCACGGTGTCCTTCGATAGCCCTTTACGTACCGGGGTTACGGTGATGGGTAAGTCCCGCGACCCCGGCAGGCTCTGGCCCTCTACAGGCCCCGTCAATGTGCTGACACTCCTTGAGGCGCGCGTGGAACACAACGCGCCGTCGACCCGGGCATGGTCCATGGTCGGACAGCAAGTCGCCCATTACTCGCTGCCCGCATGCCCGCGCCTACGGTGGCCGGAGATCGTCCTGTGACGTCCGACGCCGTGGGCGTCTACCACTGCGGCTGGGATGGAGGGAGGACGCTGTCCTCTCCCTCAGGCGGCCCGCCTCCTCCTTCACGAGCATGACTGCTTCGCAGAAGGAGGCGACCGCTTCCCACTCCGTCTCGCCCCGCAGCATGGCCTCGACCAATGCCGGGCGCGAGAGGTCTCCGCCTATCGCCGTCGTGAGGACACGGCGGTGCTCTGCCCAAGCGGGGCAGTCCTGCACCGTATGCTCCACCGTGTCCTCCGGACGATCCTCGCAGTGGTGACACCCAGGCGTTTCTTCCCTCCCTATCAGACACAGGAACCTCCCGAAACTTCCGTGTCCGGTGAGGACCTGCGTCATGCGGAAGGTAAGGACGCCGTGACGCCTATCCAGCCACTCCTCAAAGAGGGGTCTTACCGCCGCGATTGCGGCGTGCCCGTGGAAGTTTACCCTAACATACGAGTAGTTTATAAACGCTGAATTCAGACTTACGAGTGTATATACGAAAACTTTATGATTTTTTCAATAAGGCTAAGGGCGAATTGGTAAACCATTAGTTAAAATCTCATAGAATTCTAACGAAATGGTTAAAAATTGTATAGGATTTTAAGAAAATGTTCTCTGGCCTAAAGCAATGCAGAACTTATTTGAACACACGTTCCTGACAAAAAGGGTCTCTTTGACAGATGGACGGACAGAGGGACAAGAAAGTGTCCCGTTTTTTTCTTTTTGAGGTACAGAACTCTAAAGACAGTATGGTCAAAAGCGTTTAAAGTTTTTCGAGCACAAATTCATAACATCACCCTTCAGTCACTTCAGTTTTGCATACTTGAATAATTGTGTATATTTGAAGTCACCTGGCACTGTATCCGGTACAAAAATTCAAAAAAAAAAAGTCTCAATACGAGGAATTGAGAACTCTAACACTGCTTTCCTAATTATCTTTTAATTGGGTTTGAAAATCATCAAATGAGTACACAGCAACTATTCAACGTGTCAAACTTTCGAGTTACAAAGCGGGTGAAGACGTCAAGACGCTGGCAACAGTTAGTTTAAAAAAATAAACACAATCGGCACACATCACTCTCGCTTCGATTAGTCTATGTTCGACGCCATCCATGAAAAGCCAGCTATTGCAACTCTGGGATCGTGGGACAGCCTAATCAGGTAACCGTGACCATGGAACGTAAAGGAAAATTGAAGAACACCGTGAATTTTAGTCAGTATGATGTCTGACAGTCCCTTCCATCTCGGGAGGTCTCATTTAATGATTTTACCACAATAAAAAAGTTAATGCAACTATTTCGTTTGATCGATGATTTTGTACAACTATTTCGCTCGTGCTTTAGCCTCGCTACGCTCGTTCGCCCTTAGTTTGTCATGGCGTCAATGTTTTTTGGTGCGCCACGGTTCAGTTCGCTTTTGCTTTTCCATGTGACTAGATACGATCACTTCACCACGCTATCGATTCGCTATCTGTTTGACAAGGCCTTTACTATTATTTACACTTTACAGGATAACAAGACGTTGCGTAGGAAACACAGTTCTTTTTTACCCTTATTCTTTTAAATATCGCAACAACGTAACGACAATGTCTTCATCTAACCAGGCGACTAGTCAAAATGAACTTTTTTAAAAGTCCGTTGATCGTTTACTACCTGAGGTTAAGTAGCAGGCTGGTCGGTCAAAGAGTCGGCCGGCCTTGGGCGAGTTAAAAAAAATCCGAATCGTCTCCTTTTTTAAACAGTTTCTTGCCATTTCATTAGTGAATACTTATTTCAAAACATTTACCCATCCAAACAGTATAAAATTGAATAGTTCAGCCTTATCACAAGATTTCTGTATTTTATTTAAAGCGCACTTGAAGTATTTAGGTAGTGCATATTTTGTCAAAGTCAAAGTTTCCGTTTATTTAAGGCTTAATTTTGGTATTTATTGTAAAAATCAGAACATTATTGAAGCAAAAACTTTGAGTAATATACAAATACATTATGTTAATTGAATGTGAAGTTGGGTGCACAAGGACTGGGTGACTGCTCTTTGGCGGCACGCGAATATATTGCATCGCTGGCCGATCGATACAGTACGCAACAGGTGTGCGCAAACCTTTAATTTCGCACGGCAGTTATTGACAGTTAAAATCCAGGTCACTATAATCTGTTTCGAAGTCCCGATTTATGATCCTTGTATCGTCGTCCTTTTAAGGGTTCCGTACCGAAAATGTAAAATAAGACTCTACTAAGACTCGATTGTTAGTTCGCCCATCTCTTTTACCGTGATAGTTAGACAATTAAAATCTTCACAGGTGATATATTTATATTACCGCTATAACAGCAAATAAAGAAAAAAAAAACTAATAAAAAAATAAATATGAGATGGTTTGAGAGCCACGATTTTACATAGCCCATTTATTTTTGGCCGTTGTTATAATAAAAGGTACGGAACCCTTAGTACGCGAGTCCGAAGTCTCTCACTTTGCCGAATTTTAGTTAAATGACAACTTGTTGGAATGTGGCTAGATGGGGGAAGGAGGAGCACTAAAGAAAATATGGATTGAAATATGAAAATATTATCTATCGACCGACAGAAATAGCACGACTAATGGTTCCGTTCAGGGGCTAAGAGCTTCTCTTTGTAAAGAGTATGACCAATTTTTTGGGGCGTATTGCTCAGTCCATTCTTTAAGTCTATGACTCAGACTTAGGGCCTTATCATACTAGTGGTTTGGAAGCGGCTGCGGGGCGGAGCGGACGCGCAGCGCATGCGTCGCGAGCACGCCGCGGCTGCGAAGAGAGGACGTCACGTCGTAATTAATTTAGTAGTAACGTTTCGTAAAACACGCGAAGATAACGTATTTTAAAAGCAGTTATAACCAAAAAAACCTAATTAAATTACCTATTTAAAAATATACCATTAAATTCTAACCGGTAAACTGCATCGAGTGATGTGTCAATTATTATTAAACAAATATTTTCTATTTTAGATCGTGAAAACTGGAAGTTATGAGGAGAGGCCTTTGTTCAGCAGTGGGATGAAGTAGGCTAGAAGTATCAGTACATAATCGGACGATTTGACGCCTACATTATCTTCTCACGTACACTAAGCACACGTACATAAACTAATTTAGGATTTATTCGAAAACTAACTGGGTGTTACAACAACGTTTAGTAGATGCTAGGCAATTAGTTTTTTTTCTAACATGCATCAAGCAAGCATGTGCACCTACTTATGATTTTTTCGCTCCCAGAAGCTGGCGCCCGGGGCACGTGTTGAAATTAGTCGATGGCACGACTTTTGGGGAACATCCTACCGACTAAATTTACCTTCTTTATTTATATATGAAGTTGCTAATTTCGTCCAAACGAATCCTAAACTATTTAAAAAATTGTCAGAAGTTACGATTCGCAGTCGTCGAGACAATAATAGATTAGAAATAAGTAGGCCAAGTACTGCACTAATGCATAAAAGTATATTTTACTTGGCACCTATAATTTATAATAAGATCCCCAAAAATATTAAGCAATTACCAAGTAGATTCTTTAAAATACAGCTTAAAAAATTTCTCATAAGTAAATGCTATTACAGTCTATGTGATTATTTAAATGATTGAACAATAATTGCGCCGGCAATGCAATTGCGGCATTTCTAGAAATTTTAATTATTTCTAAGATTTTTTTATTATTATTTAAAATTGTAACTTCTATTTTTTAACATTACATGCCTACTGTTAAAAACTTTAGCCTATACTATACATTTTGTATGCCATAACTAAATGGCAAAACATGTAGCTACTTCATTTTTATTTTAAGACCTGTATCACTGTATACGCTCACTCATGTTTTTACAAAATAAATATATCTTTATCTTTATCTTTATCTTTATCTTAAATCATCCACGTTAAGTAACTTATTATTAAGTAATGTTCTAAACATACGTACTAAATACTTACAATTATAATAGGCAAAGCATTCATAAATTGCAACTACTTAGTTTGTCAGTCAACTAAAGTTTTGAAAAATAATGGACACTAAGACTTATTTTTTCTTTCCTTAAACCAATGCTTTTATTTACTCTTATTTATCGCATCAAAATTCATTCAGAAGCACGTAAAAACTACAGTTGCTTGTGAGGTTTTGCCCATTTTAAAAGTGTCGTATCTTCGTACAATTTGGTTTACGTACCTACCAAAAGAAAAAATACGTGTCAAATATTTTTTGATAATGTAACTAGCGGATTATTTGGATTTTTTGGGTCAAATAGGTTTTTGGGATTTCAGACTAATGAACGACTTTGATTTTGATATGTATTCAACTGAACATTAAGCACCTACAGAAAAGGCTCCGATTTAGTTGTTTTAACTGTTAAGTTGTGGTTTCGAACCGAGCCAGACGTAAAATTCTTGGTCGCGGGTCTTATGATTTACCGTGACCCCGGTACGTAAAGGGCTATTGAAGGACATCGTGGATTTAAGTTAGTACGAGTCTGACAGTCGCTCTGCCCTGGGTGGGAGGACTCATTTGATGATTTTACCACGTTAAAAAAAAGGGGTAAAATTCTTTTTTAATTGATCATATCAACACTGCTCTGAAAACGGTAAAATTTTCATAGAGTTGAAAATCTATTAAAGATTAGACAGCGCCTGGGTCCGCGTGCACTTGGTGTACAGTCCACTCCCTCCGACAGACTGGGGGCCTGTGTCCCAGCAGTGGGAGCAATGAAGGCTGATGCTATGCTATGGCTATTTGACTAATAAGAGATTGTGACTATATTTATATCAGTCATATTTTCCTTTCCAATGTGACATTGCTGTTCATCGTTATATCTCAGTTCGTATTTATCATCACTTCAAGTTATTATTAGTGGAGGGTGTGGGTGTTTTGACCTAGAAATATAACATTAAAACTACCTAATAATTATTTACTAAACTTGAAATATTTAGTAATGCTCTGATGGCTAGAAATTGCCCAAAATAGAGAGGTTAAGAAGAGGAGAAAGGGCAGTCTTTTGTCCGGCAGTGGGACACAGTATAGACTATAAAAAACATATTTTATAAGGGCAGGCAAACGACTTTACAAGCTTTTATTAAACTTGCAATGTTTGTTTGTATGTCTGTCAGTTGTGTAGATCCAAGCTAAATTATCACCACTATTTCTTCGTATCCTGCGAAATTCTTTTGCATGTTGACTCAGTTCCAATGACAATAAGTTTTGACGATGAGCATGACCTGAATGGATATCCAGCAGGATTGTTTTCAAATGAAGGTGCTTTTCGACAGTCAACAGCGTAGACACGAAATTTTGTTCAGATGCGCATTCAATTATGTTTTTTTTGTTTTTTTATCGTGGTAAAATCATCAAATGAGTCCTCCCACCCAGGGCAGGGCGGGAGGACTGTCAGACTTGTACTGACAAAAACCCACGGTGTCTTTCACTAGCCCTTTACGTACCGGGGTTACGGTAATGAGTAAGTCCCGCGACCCCGGCAGGCATTCAATTTTGATAGTCAGTTTTAACTGTCTCTATGACATGGCGAAAGGAGTATGTAAGGATAGTAGCAGGTGGCGTTATGTAGTTTCTGCCTACCCCCAAGGAAAGAAGGCGTGAGTTTATGTATGTATGGCATGGCTATTATCATTGTTTTGGCAAACATTCTAGTGAATGATTTCCAGAGTCTGATGATGGAATTGGAAGATGACCATGGAAACTTGGTAATTAAACGACGCAACCCCATTGAATTTGGGCTCGTATGATTCGTCATTATATATGAACTCCTTATATGAACTTCCAGGATTAGATGATGGAGCTAGGAGGTGGCGATGGAAATTCCTAAGCTAAACAGGACAAACCCATAGATTTTGGGGTCAATTGTTTTGTCTTGGGAAACTGGTTGCTTTCCAGTTGGGGCTTTCCAGGTTCACATGATAAATTGATAAAGCTGGAAGATGATATTCTATGCATGCGTCTTCTAGTGTAACTTCAAAACTAAGCAGGATAAAGAAATCCCTCGTGTTTGGGCTCGTTTAAAAAAAAACTAAAATTAATAAAGATATTACACGTAATTTTTTAGGTACCTATTCTATTTTTTTCATTGGTTTTGCACTTTCAGAAAAGGCCCAGTAAAAATGATGTCCTTTATACCATTGTGCATGAAGCTCAAAATCTATTAAAGATTACTGAGCGTTTATGTTTATCGCTTGCCATTTGTTTACAGGACCTGGGCCCGTGTCCACGTGGTGTACATTAGTGTGGGTCACTCTAGTATGGAAAAGTTGACAAATCAAATTCTAATTGTGATATTATGTTGTAATGGACCATAACAATTAGTTTTAATAAAAATAAAAACAAACGGAATATACATCTTCAGCCCGCGCCTGAGCTTCAAACATTTACAGTTTTTTGAAAAAACACTTCTTTCTAAATGTCATACTTCTGTATTAGAAATCGCTTAAATACTATTGTAACAAAACAAATATTTAGTTAAAGACACACATTATCGTTAAAAACCAAACTCCACCAAATAAGCATAAAAGTGTACTAAAAAAATGCAAAATTCCTGCCTGATATCAGATATCGGCATATTTTTTTTGGAAGTACGTTTTGCGTAAATCATGCCGTTCCCTGATTTTTTTCTTTACCTAATCATTCCCTTTGGCCACCAGTGTGACTTCCTACCTTTATCTTTCCGCCCATCAAAATATAAAGCAAACAAATTCAGAGACACTTGATTTTGCACAAGAAGACACTTGATTTCCTTGTCTCTCTATCTCTTTCTCTCTCCGTTTTGATTGATCAATCATGGTATCTGACGGCGGACCACGGGCAATAAACGGACAAAAGTTCGTGTAAACAGAGGCAACAACATCACCTGGTCCATCGGGCAAATATTCTGAATTATATCGGTAATTTTTTTATGCTTTTCTGATTTTACATAATTTTTAGTACAAAACTGATTTTTCAGCCTAAACTTCAACGGCTTGGCGCGGGCTATTCCACTTGAATAGTCGATAATGGTAGGTTACTTCAACATATTTTCGCTATTAGAAGACGATTACTCGTTGCTACATAAATACAGCCGCACAGGCCGATCTTCCGGGTTAAGCCGCGCTTGCCGAGGTTGGTTTGTGGATGGGTGACCATCTGTCATATCGAGTTTCCACCGTGTATCGAAAAGCACGTAAAGCCGTTGACCCCGGCTGTCATTTGTAGATCTTTGACAGTCGTTACTGTTAGTCAGAAGCTCTAAAGTCTGATAACCAGTCTTACCATGGAGTATCGTATTACCCAGTTACTGGGTTGTGGAGGTCCGACAAGCAGTCGCTCCATGTAAAATACTGATATCCAGCTGCATCTGGTTTGACTGGAAGCTGAAAAGGCTAGGCAGATGATGATAATGAGAACTCGATTACAGAAAAAAAAATATGACCCACTCTAGTGTATAGTCCACTCCCTCCGACAGACTAGAGGCCTGTGTCCCAGCAGTGGGAACATAAAGGCTGATGCTATGCTATGGCTATCTAGCTAAACTTATCAGAGAGTGTGACTATATTTAATTTTTTTTTCAGGTAGGTATTCTATTTTTTCATGTTTTCTTCATTAAAATGGCGATTCACAAACGTATGCAGCAGACCCGAACGTAGTGAATTTCATCAATTCTACCAACAATTATACATTTTTCGAGGATAATACTGGCATACTTCACGTATCTTACTAATAAGAGTATTATAAAGAATGGGCAACTCGCTGTCCGACCATGGACCATGCACGGGTCGACAGCGCGTTGTGTTCCACGCGCGCCTTAAAGAGTGTCAACAAAAATGACGGGGCCCTCTAGAGCGCCAAAGCCTGCCGAGGTTGCGGTACTTACGAATTACCGTGACCCCGGAACGTAAAGGGCTATTGAAGGACACCTTGGATTTTAGTCAGTACGAGTCTGACAGTCCCTCCCGGTCTGTCCTGTGTGGAAGGACTCATTTGATGATTTTACCACGCTAAATAAAAAAAAATATTATAAAGAGGAAAGATTTGTATTGTAAGTATGTTTTTAATGAATAAACTCAATAACATATACTGTGCCGATTTCAAAATCTGAAACTAAGGGGAATATCGAAAAACACTGAAAGGAGTCTCTAGGCCGATTTTGACGAAAACTAAAACTGCATTATTGGATTTTAGAAAATTCAATCATCCTAGCCAGGAATCGAACCTGAAGATTTTTAAAATAAATCACGCCCTTTGTTATTACACCATTCGAAAGTGTTGCTAATAAGGATCAATTTCTGGGAAGTAATCATATACGGCAAACTTAAGGAAAACGTATAATCTAATTAAAACTGATCAATCTTCAAGGCAATGACTGTATTCGAAACATGAGTTAACCGTTTCTTCATCAAAATAATGCTGTTTTTTGTTCATGTCAAATCCAGAGAAACATTGAAAACAATGAAATATAATTTCTAATACTTAGATTATATTATGGCTCAGTAGAAGTAAAGTTACTTCCCAGAATTTTATGCTTATTGGCAACACTATCGAATGGTACATATCACATCACATAATGGGTTTGATTCCTGGTCAGGATGATCGAAATTTCTAAAATCCAACGATGCTGTTTTAGTTTTCGTCAAAATCTCCCGCCCTCAAGACTCCTTTCAACGTTTTTCGATATTTCTCATAATTTCGGAAATAGCCATCCACAAGTCAAGTTGAAAAATCACTCTGTATATCATGTGCATCCGTGCGAAGGCGGGATGGGCCGCTAGTTTGTATACAAATCGATAAGTCATTACCAAGACCTACCCCAAGGCGGTTCGTCATAAAACCACGTCGGCTCGCAAACTAAATATGGCAGATCTACCCCAAATACATTAACTTTGAGTATGCCTTCGAAAATACGTAGATTATTCACAATCTCTCTACAAATATTTTTTCATTTATATTGTATTACTAGCTTTTGCCCGCGGCTTCGCTCGCGTAGAATTTGGTCTGCCTCATTAAGTTACGTGACATTTTTTTTAATACTTATATTTTTTTACTAGCTTTTGCCCGCGGCTTCGCTCGCGTAGAATTTGGTCTGCCTCATTAAGTTACGTGACATTTTTTTTAATACTTATATTTTTTTATGTAACTTCACATCGTACATCCCAGATTTCTAACTTCAAAATTAGTTTCCATACAATCTTTGAACACCTATACCTAATATTTAGAGGGAATCTCTTGAGGGTGGAATTATCTGAATTCCTTTCTAAGTGCTCATTATATTAGAGGGCCAAAGCCTGCCGGGGTCGCGGGACTTACGAATTACGGTTACCCCGGTACGTAAAGGGCTATTGAAGGACACCGTAGATTTTAGTCAGTCAAGTCTGACAGTCCCTCCCGCCCTGCCCTGGGTGGGAGGACTCATTTGATGATTTTACCACGATTAAAAAATAATAATAATAAAACTCTGCAAATTTCAAAAATTCTACCAGTGGTTTCTTTACCTGTATGGTGTGTTTATAAAAAGTAGCCCTATGTCCTTCCCCGGGCTTGATATTATCCTATCCAGCACAAATGGATTACACTGACTAATAAACAGGTCGGACCAATGTTACTTGCATTTAATCACTACATAGTATAAAACAAAGTAGCTTTCTTTGTCCCGTGTAACGATCGACATCATTGCACCATCTATCGAGCATAAGGACCACTCGACATATAGTACTAATAGAATTATCTATACTCCGTTCATCATCTGCCTAGCGTTTTTCCCAACTATATTGAGGTCGTCTTCCAGTCAAACCAGATGCAGCTGGATATCAGTATTTTACATGGAGCGACTGCTTATCGGACCTCCACAACCCAGTAACTGGGTAATACGATACCCCATGGTAAGACTGGCTGTCAGACTTTAGACTTACTGACTTTTGACTTACTGTCAGAAGACAGTAACGACTGTCAAAGATCTTCAAATGACAGCCGGGACCAACGGCTTTACGTGCTTTCCGAGTGCTTTTTACCCATCCACAGACCAACCTCGGCAAGCGCAGCTTAACCCGTAAAAATATATATAATAAAAAACTTTGTTATTTTTTATTTCATTGTTTTTTTTTGCCACCGACTTCCGAAATAAAAGTTATTTTGTAGATTATTTTACCTTTTTTCGTGGTTCTTTTTGAAGGCGGTTACATTTATTTTTTGAAAAAGTTTTTTATTAGTCTCTTTTTAGTTAAAATATTCAACCCAAATTCTTGCCAAATACATATAATATAATCCGTAGCACTGGTAATAACATCCCTCATGTACACAATAAGCTAATAAAATTCCCTATCACAAAAACTACTGAACCGATTTTGATGAAACTTGCAGTATTCCCTAAGTTGAACGATACCTAGCACACAAAAAAAGAATTATGTAAATCGGACGTGAAGTTCCGGAGATATGCGAACAATGAATCAGTCGATGCCAACTCCTTACTGTTAAGGAGTTGTACCTTCCATCATCAGCTCAGCTACATAAGATGATGATTACCATACGCAAGTACTTAAATTACTTCATAAGATTTACGAAAAACGATGAGTGAGCCTATAAAATTTGAGGGTTGCCCTCGATTTCTCCAAGATCCAATCATCAAATCCTGATTTGGTTACAATGGGACCACATGGGAAGCACCAGCTTTCAAACAAAAAAAGAATTATGAAAATCGGTTCACCCAGTCGGTCGTAATGCGGTAACAAACATTAAAAAAAATACAGTCCTCCTTTTTTTGAAGTCGGTTAAAAACTATCCTATGTCCTTTCTCAAGTTCCAAACTATGTCTGTGCCAAATTTAACACTAATCGGGTCAGTAGTTTAGGCGTGAAGAAAAGACAGACAGACAGACAGACAGACAGACAGACAGACAGAGTTACTTTCGCATTTATAATATTAGTTAGGATGTTAGTGAGTATTAGTGAAAAAAAAAGTAGGTAAGTAGGTATTAGGTTTTTTTTAAACCCCGTAGACAGAAATAGGAGCCCCTCGGGGCTCCTATTTCTTAATCAAATGATTTATGTACGACGTGGCTGACTTTTTTAACGGACAACAAAGCTATTTAATAAAAGCTCAGTAAGTGAATAGGCAACAGATTGATTATACACAGAATTCAACACAACTAACAAGTCTAATTTATTAAATGTTATTGCTAATGTGAACTAGAATGTTATTTTTCCAATAAGAACCTGCCGATAACCTAACTATCGATAAAATCTACCATCAGTAGATAGCTACACATTCGTGAGAAATAGATATGTATCTAATAACAAATGATTCAGAAAGAAAAATAAAAATCTGTTTTAGTACCTACCAGAGGATAAGCGATCAATAAAATTTATTAGCAAGATTAGAATTTTTGGCTTATGCCACCAATAGAGCATGATAAGACGCTTTTATTTCAGACCACAATTTTTCATCTTAGAAAGTCATCCTTTCTACGGATACGAAATTAGGAACTTGATAGAAAGCTATATTTGAATGATGCTTATTAGAATTAAATTTGCTTTCAAACCAGATGCCTTTATCTGATCAGATGGATCGTTGATCCGTGTAAAATTTAGTTGCATCCAGTTGGACAAGAAGAAATAATTAGAAAAACAATAGGTAGTTGATCAAATTTCTTTGATCTGAGGGTAATGTATGTGAATTCCAATACAAGTTTGTTTACAGAGTGCAGTAACAATGAGTACTTATTGTTGACGTAAGAGCATGCAGGCATTACTCCGGACTCCAGCGTTGAAGTGTCGTTGCTCCACTGCACGCACGGATATTGACAGAAACCCGAGCGTGTTTTGTCGCCCTCTCGACCACTGAATGCAACAAGAGCCCTATTGCATCTCTACTACTAACACGAAATACAAGCTTTACAATGCCGGTTTAACAGCATTTTTAAATAGTTCGAATCCTATCCACTCAGCAATGGATATAATTCTCTAATTTAAGTTGGTAACATTGCTCACGTTACTCGCCGTCACCCTTCCGTAGCGGCTATTTAAGTAGGTGATTCTAATCATACAAACTTCTTCCCACACGTTTGAAAATCCCAAATATGACATGATAATCAGCTTTAATTTACGCGCTACTAACCGAGCAAGGAATACATTTTGTAAGAAGACCAATAAATAACAGTGCACGCATCTGATAAAGGTTGACACACACGATCACAATAACCTAGTTCAATGACACGGTCGTTCAACGCGACACCTAACGCCATCTTTTGTCGCAAAGGAGAAGTAAAAAAAATGTGATTAGATACTCACTTGAATAAATAATCTAGAGTTTAAGTGATCTGTCTCCGACATCCGCGCAAATTGGACACGCAATCGAAATTCACATTTGTTGACAAACTGCAGCAGATGCAAATCGCGTCAACAACACGATCCTTCGCGAGGGCCCGGGACGGACTGTCCGGGCGTCAATGCAATCCCTTTCGTAAGGGGAGACGTGCACCGGCCGCGCACATTGGTTGCGCCGCCGGCCAATCACGTCTCACGCAGCGCTCTTTTGCCACTGGCTCACATCGTCATAGCGGAAAAGGCGGTGGGGAAAACAATTTTTAACGAATTCGTCTGCACTTACTAACTCTTCTCCCGCCTTTCGTTTTCACACAAATTGGTGTGCGAGGCCACACCGCTCTAAGGCCAGACACCAATCGGCTGCAGCCGATTACAAACCGATGAGAGCTCACGCACAATCAATGTCACTAACCAGTGGCTATTAAACAATACACGCCATCGCTAAGATAAATTCGATGAATAATGCATAAAAAGCTTGGTTACTTAATTCCGGTTTATTTCTGTCATGTAATGGCATCGACACGTAAGAGTAAGCTTCAATCGCAACGAAGCACTCAACAAATCTAACAAACATGTATGCATCTAGTTTAGCAATGGCTCGTCGAAGTTGACCGATCGATATCGATACCGTTTGGTTCACGGAACCACACCGAATGCGTCAAGTGTCTCAACAGTCCGAATGACTGTTGAGGCACTTTGAAAGTTTGATTTCCGTGATTTTAACCACTTCTTGATTCTTGCATCAAATGATGGAATAAGTGATCGTATAATTAATGATCTTGGCACGCGTGAATAATACTCGTATGCTTGGACCGATAGACCGTTGCTTCGTAGGTTCTGATGTAAAAATTATAATCATGAACTCATTGCCAACGAAATAGTAGAAAGTACAAAGCAAAGCAAATCCTCATAAATATTATAAAGATGAACTTATTAAGGGCCAGAAAGTTGACGTATGCCGTGTGAATTAGGCACGGGAATAGTTTACAATGCTGGGGAATATACGGTGTGACTGATTATTTAAATTCGGTGCAAATGGATGATACTACGAGTAGACCTTATTTGTAAATTTACTTATTTAGATCTAGTATCCCCGACAATTTAGGATCCAAACTGAGTTGTTTGAGAGATTTTTTTTTTAAGTTTCCAGATTTCCACCAGTTTCCTTTCCGAAATTAAACGGCGTAAACTTAAACTCGATTTATTAAAAATATCAGCTACACCTACAGGTACCGAGTATGAAGAATGCACATTAGATCACTTAGATACTTGCTGCACTTCATCCCACCATCATCATTATCATCTTCCTGCCCAAGTCCTACTTATGGTTCGGAGGCGCAACACGTGTTTTTCTTGCATTCTCTCGGCTTCATTAACTTCTATTTCTTCTTTAAGAGTGAAAGGGTTTAAGAGTGACTAGGTAGATTACTTTTAAGCAACCGTGCTTCAACGTCAACCACATCTTCGCTTACCATTAGGAGAAATAATAGTCAAAAGCTTATCGCTAAATAAAAAAGGTACCGAAGGATTACACACCATTTTTAACAATCATAAATGAAAATTGGGTGGATTGTTATGATTAGGGGATCAGGGAACACTGCGTTATCAGGCTTTGGGAAATGGACTAGGCACTTACGTAAAAAAACGGTTTTGGAGAAAGTCGTAAATGAAACATTTTGCAGGTGCAACAGTTATTGATACGATAGCTCTGCCCTAGAAGGCAGTAGTGCTATTCCACAATATACTTAGGTAGGGAATATAGGAGGGTCCTCTCAATTTTTTTTTCAGAAACTGATGGTTGCTTCTGAAATTGCCAAGTTCTGGAAGCCGATTTTACTAACTGAATTCTACTAACTGTATGAACATAATGAAACCGCCGCTGGAGAGTTTTCTCCTTCTACTAATGAATTTATAACGATTCGGTTTATAGACTGAACAAACAGCATTGAACAGTTGACGACACGGTTGGCGCAGTGGCTGAGCGATCGACTGCTGCAGCGTGTCGCGGGTTCGATTCCCGCACGGAGCAAATATTAGTATGATCTGCAAGTAGTTGTTCCGGGTCAAGGTGTTTGCGTATGTGAGTTTCCATGTTTGTAATCGCAAATCCACGATACAGGAAGAAATTCCTAGTGTGGGGAACGTTTTCTTAAAAAAAAAAGGAATGTGTTTTATACACATTCTTTTTTTAGGGTCAATTTACTGAGAATATTCTGTCTCATAATCGGTCTTCGTGCTAAGAATGTGTAAGTATATTGAAACCATGCGTTTTATTCGTATCGGCCTTCATTTTTCTTCATCCTGCGTTCCACACAAATGCGACAAAGAAAATAAAAAGCACGAGTTTGAAATACATTGCATGTTGAACCTAATCGTAGTGGGATAAGTGCTAGTTTTCGAGGAGAGCATGTGTTAGAGATGAGATGTGATGTGCCGTGGTCGGTGAACGCGAACGAAGCCTCTGTTAGAAGCTTATAGTCCAGATATTGTTTAAAGAAATTAATTTTATTAAAAACGTTTCAGATCCCAATGTTAGTTACCCACTAAGGTGCAGTGCCCCAAGTGTGTGTTGGTCACGGGACTCATGAATTACCGTGACCCCGGTACGTAAAGGGTTATTGCAGGACACTGTGGATTTTAGTCAGTCAAGTCTGACAGTCCCTCCCGCCCTGCCCTAAGTTGCATACTGATACTATAGGTATGGTCATCTAAGATGAGATTGATATTTGATTTGAGTTAGACGTTTGCTAAACTAATTTGGATAGGAGTATCCAAAATAGTTATTTTTTTAACGTAGTAAAATCATCAAATGAGTCCTCGCATCCGGAGGACTCATTTGATGATTTTACCACGTTAAAAAAAAGAAAAAAGAAGGTGCAGTGTCCGTCCCAATATTGTTACCATTTACGTTCGTTACTAGGGTAACCAACTGATGAAACCCAACGAACCTTCTCCTTATTGTATTGATGTTATGTATAAAACATTTGTTTGTAAAAAGGAAATATTTAATAAACTTAAATAATACTAACTCAACAAAGTCAACAATTGTGGTCAAAACTACAATCGCTAGTTTCCATTTTAAATCATAATTACGTACATTTCAATCTAAAGTTACACTTTGGTTTAATAATATAATAAGTAGTAGGTAAATTAAAATTATGAAATGGATCGTTTTGAAAAATGACTCCGGCAAGCGTAGCATGACCAATCCTATCTCTATTCTACCAGTCCAAGAATAGACAATTTCGTTATTCTAATATTCGTCATTTTTTTTGCCTGTATAATGCGTCTTGGCACGGCCCGATGACGACTGAAGAACAGAAACATTTAACTTCTAAAGAAAAATGACAAGAATCGGCCCGATTCATGTTGTCTCATGAACTTCTATAAAAAAGATAATTCATAACATAAAACATATTATAATTACGAAAATAATTTGCAAAAAATCATTTATTTAATTAATCATTTAACAGTTTCTTTTATGTTCACGTTAAAGTTAGAAGTATTGAATGGTCAACTCGAAACAAGATTTTTTTTTCGGTCTACTTCTTATGGAAATGTAATTATACTATTAAATTCTAAAATTGTTTTCCTTTTTAATGATATATAGCTCATCTTTGCTGGGTTTTGAGTCTTCAAGGGAAATTTGGCAATATCCTTTAAAACATCGCCATGCTTACTACGCTAGAAACCCTTTACATTCTGTTGATTGTCGACACAAAACAACACCGTAGACACGGGTTTTGTTCGGGATAAAACTTGTTTCTAAGGTGTCATGCTACGCGTGTTGTGATATTAAAAAGACTAAAAACAAAATTAACAAAAAAAGCACCTAATGCTTACAATAACAGCAACCTACCTATGAGAAAAGAACAACACGCCATGTGGTGGAACCAGGGCTATATTTTCCATTGGCCAGTCTAGGGTAGTGTCCAAGGCCTCACGATCGGAGGAGCATGATCAGACAGCCACTAGTTGTGACACAAAAACTTGGTCCCCAAGTTTTTGGCAGTGGCTACCCGTAAAAGCTAAACTTATAAAAACGTTTTCGAAAGTGTATCGCTCGCTCTTGCATGCTAAATGGGCCCGATTAGCGATTACCTGTGACTACATGTACTGCTTGGCAGGCCCTTCAGAGTACGTCTCCTCGTGATCGACACAGACGCACTTCATCTTCCTTCGTTCAGCCTTAGTCACAGCCTCGGCGGCCGCGTTGTTCACTTCCCACCAAATCGCGCCACCGAGAACATTGTGGTAGTATGGGGGCACGCTACCCTCGCGTAGAAGGTACCTGAATGGAAGACACATGCATTACCAAACTAACATCTAATGTAGGTAGTATCTGTTGCATCATACTAGTGTCTGGGCCAATACGCTTGCAGGAAGGATCAGGAACCTGACTCAACGCCAATGACGATAGCAAAAAGAAGTACCGCTAGTAAGTCAACTTTTGATAAACCAAACGAGTGATCTCCCGGCCAAGCGAAGTTCACTGGGGAACTTTTCTCGATGATAGTGCCTTTCTCGAAATACTGTGGACAGATTCACCCAGTTTTCGAAGAAAGTGTAAAAAGTCTGCAATGTAAAATTCTAAACATGCGGAAGCGTGTCAAAGCCAAGGAAAAGTAACTGGCGACACAGATGACATCCTTGGCGTATCTCGCGGCAACTAGAGCTTGAGGTGGGGAATGTACTCTCCCTCACATGTTCTGCATCCTACTTCGCTAACATTACTGGTTCACAGAAGGTAGTGGCTGCTTGCCAATCTCTCGCTCCGTAACATAGCCTCTAAACCAGTGCCAAAAGCACTCTGAAAGTCAAGGACTTACCTATAGAATTGTTCCTCTTTGTACTCTTCAGCCCGACGGCGCCAATACCTCTGTAGGGCAGGACTCATCATTTCGGCAGCTTCGGCCTCCTTCACTAAACTTTCTCGCTCTTCCTCTAAAACCTTCTGCTTTTCTTCATCCATTTCCACTGTAATGTATCATTTCTTTTTATTCTTAGAGATCATGTATTACTCCACTACTTATGCTTCGGAAAACAAGTTAAGGTATTGTTGTCCCTGGCTGTCCTACATTGTATTTGTACATCTTTGTCAGAAACCCGGAATTCTGCCAACTTGTGATACCAAAGAACCGCAAATGCATTATTCATGAGGTGCATCAAAATGACGATATTGGTCATGTTAAATTTTTACCTTCATTACATTCTTCCTCTATAGACATTTCCTCTGTGTGCACTGGAGGTCTGGTAGTGATATTAAGCTTCGCACGAGACTGGATATCGTCTTTAATGCGCATTTTGAGGTCTTCATATATTCTGTTGATATTAAAAGATAGTATCAAGTTTTTACCACGGACTAACTTGTGGCAGAGTACCAAATTAAAAAAAGTATGAGTGAATAAGTAAAATACCTATGTGCTAGAGCTTGTATGATGTCATCAATACGTCGCTCGTCCTCAGGCCGGGGGTCAACGACGGGTATGTTCAGGATGTTCTCGCAGTCCGTCTGCATCACAAGCCGGTAACGCAGCAAAGCTGTTATGAGCTCCCGAGCACCCTTTAGCTGTTTTCTATTCTCCTCATCCCATTCTTGTTCTAAAGTCCTGTTTTGAATGAGTTTAGTTACAGTTTACCTGTCAGGATAGGACGGTTTACTGGTCAGGATAGTAGGCCCCTAGTAGTTATGCGTATATCAACTTTGAAATTATGCTAAACGTTTGGATTCTCTTACGTATGTGGTCAGTAGTCTTAGCTTTTTTATCGTGGTAATATCATCAAATGAGTCCTCCCACCCAGGCTGAGGCGGGAGGGACTCCTAGACTTGTACTGACTAAAATCCACGGTGATCCTTCAATAGCACTTTACGTTCCAGGGCCATGATTAGCTGATGAGACAGTCCCGCGACCCTGGCAGGCTTCGTTGCAGCGATGCGTGACGTGAGTACTAATTAAACCACTGCTAGAAATGAAGTTCCTTCTGTACAAAATGGATCGTAACAAAACAAACATCTTAAAAAATCACTTGTATCGACGAATGATTGTAGTAAGGTCGATCTTCGTTGATGGTTTGTTTCGTGCTTCCTTGAGTGTAACACATGGAGAAAACGTCTTCACGTTTATCACTGTCAACGTTATAATAACTGCTGCATTAACTCATAACTGTAGAAGACTTCTGTCGACTTAAGTCTCTATCCTCAGATTCTCGACGACTGTCATACCCTAGTTATATCCAAAGTTATCATCAAGATGAATGAAATGACTCCAAATACGATATAGCTACTGTTAAGGACCCTTGCAACTGCCTTTCGTCTCCATCCTCAGAACCTCGATGACACTGATACCTAGATCTAAAGATGAGATGAAATATAGCTAACCTAAGTATGTAAGCTCTTGGCAACCTCTCTGGCAGCACGTTATCCGGCTTCAGAGGCTGAGGCACAAATCTCTCATAAGGCCTCATCCAATGATAGAAACCTTTGCCAGTATCCGGCTTTAAGTCCTTGTACGTCATAAACTTGGGTTTGCCCGCCTGTTTCGAGTCCATCAACCATTTCTGAAACATAAGTCGTTATGCTTCTGATTTTAGCCTTACCTTCCCAATTTTCTAATTTAATCATATTCATCATCATTGTCATATTTCCACTGCTAAACATAGACCTTCGCTAAAGATTGCCAATAGGACCAGTCGGAAGCGGCTTACATCCAGCGCGATACTTTGGTCTTCATCAGATCGGCTATCCACCTTTTAGATAGACGTCCTGCGCTGCGCTTGCCATTCCGTGGTCTCCATTGAGAACCTTATGTTTACATCGGCTATCTGTTCTGCATGTCATGTGGCCTGCCCACTGCCACTTCAACTTGCTCGTCTACAAATCTCCTCATTTCTGATCATGCAAAGGAACACCATGCATAGCCCTATAAAATTTTTGCAAGTTAAAATTTTCAAACCTCAGATTCCGTAAGATGGATTGGAGTGAGAATTGAAACCAGTTTTCGGTGATCTCCAAATGTGTCGTATTGGTTGATAGAACACCACGGTTGCCACCGACAGGTTTGCTTGTATTCCTCCACCAAGGCTCGGTGAAGGAGCTCAGCACAGTTTAGGTCGCTAAACGTATAAAACATCACAAAATACTGATACAATGTGTAAACCAACTTTCTCGAATATAGGTATAACCTAGCATTAATTATATTAAACTAAGGAAGATTGCGCAAAAAATAATACTAAGAAAAGACTATCTTTCCTTGTCCTGTGAAAAAAAATAGGGCAGGTAACGCACAATAAACATTATGCTGATAAATGCATTAAAGTTAGCAGATTCAAAACAATTTTTTGATAAAACGTGGAAAAGGGACTTTGGCCTTCTCCCTTTACACGAAGGTTCGCAGGTATAGTCCAGAATAATCACGATGGCGCAGAACATAAGCTTATCGGCTTTGTTATGAGTCGCGAAATATCGTCCCGGTCATTTACGAACGCCGGTTCTGTGTAATTCACATCAGGTGAACGTCTTAGAGCGTGAGTCTTTAGGCTGTAGGAAAGAGAAAGAGCTATACAAGTCGTCTAGCGCCATCTCATTCCTTGAGCGGTACCACTAACGCTTTAAGTCTTCTTTTTTTTACTCATCCTCCCAACATGACCAAAAAAATGTAAGTACCTATATGACAAATAAACAGGTTACATACCGCCTTAAAATGAAAAATCTCATTTTCTTCGCTAAGTACATCTCTCTACATTTTCCATGAGAAACCACAGAACTATCAGATTTGATGTCCGGCTCTTTTTCTTCGCCTTCACTTGAGTTTTTATTACCAAAGTCAAAATTCTCTGAAGGTGTTTCATCTGATAAGCTAATAGCACCTTCTTCATTGACAATGACTTTTGTATTAAATGAATCCGTCATTTTCAACCACGTTGGTTCGACATTGATATTTGCATCATTTTCTTCGTTGGTCATTATTTTAACGTCACAATGTGTAAAAGCACGGCATTTAGAGCAGGCTTCGTAAGAGATATTTAAGTTTTCCCCATCAAAATTGGCCGTAGTTGCATTATCCAGGATGAAATCATAATTGTTATTCTTATCGACAATCACCGTAGTCTCGTTTGGAGACTCCACAGATATTGTTCCATTGACGTTGTTGATTGAGATTGTACTAAAATGTGGATGTTCTATAGTGTATAAAATATGAATGAAAATGTAACCATCTGTGCGTTCTTTTTGTTTAACTTCTTCTTCTTCCATTTTTTTTGACACTGAAGTGCCACTGCTCACGTTACTTCTTTGCGATACTCCCGAACCTTTGGATTCTGGACATTCAACCGTCTCAGGTTCAAATAATTCAAAATACTCTATTTCCTCTTCCGTCCATTCCGGGTATATTTCTACATCATCGACTACGTAAGATGTAATAATTCTAGTTTTATCAGGAAATGTAACGCAATGAAGGCCATTTTTGTTCATTAAAATATTAGTGCCATCCATGCGTCTAGAAAAAACTTCACCTAAGCAGTAGTCAGTTGCAGTTTTAATAAGAAGTCTTTCTATAGTAAAAGGATCATTTTCGATCCACTTTTGCCTTAAGCCGTTGGGTTCTATAATTTCAAATTCATCTATAACCAACTCATATTCAAGTGGTATCTGAATTTCTTCCGCAGACTCCGATTTTGATGGTTTCTTTTGTATTTTAGGTTTGTGTTTTTTACCTTTATCCAGTTGTTCTTCTCGAGGTTCTACAATAATATTTGGATCGACAAAAACTTTTTTATAGTATTTGGTTATTGAAATGCAAGTTCCATCAGGTTTAAGTACTTCAATGTCTTCGTTCCGTTTAAAAATAATAACTTCACCGTTTAAGCTAATGCATCGCAATTCCTCATCAGGATCTGGCTTTTGACCGGTATGATATTGCTTGACGTGTGAAATAGCAGGAGAATCATTTTGGTATATTGTCTCTGTGATCATGCCGTTGGGCCACGAAACGTACAGAGAATGAAAATATTTAGTTTCCTCTGTTGTCTCTTGTCCGTCCTCAGCTGACTTTGACTTCAAATCTTTTTTCTCATTTGCTGCCACGTCTGCAACAGACGTAGGCTTCACTATAAACGTATACATCTGTTTTTTTACATATATCAGGACTCGATCTTTACTTATTATCCGAAACGATTCACAGGTATCTCTGATCTCTGTATTTACAGAATCTCCTAAAGCTTTATGCACCCAAAATTCATTATAACTATTACCCGGTAAAATGTTTAAAACAATGTATTCTAAGTTTATTGGAATTGTGAAAGTGTATAAACTAGTGACTTTAGTGCCATCTCGAGAAAAAAATATAGAATCTTTACCAAATACTTCAACCCTTCGATCTCCCAAGTCATAACCTAAGAAAGGTTTTGCAGGTATTTCTATAGACTCGAATTCTGAAGGTGAATGGTAGGATTTTTTGTTTTTAGCTGCTTTTTGTCCGGAAGCTAATCTAGCTTTTTTGTTACTTTTAGAATTTACATCAAAAGATATTGGTGACTTTGTTGGAATTGATTCTGTAAACTCCGTGGCTTCCTGAGAAATCTCCTCAGCTTGAAAATTTTTTTCGTATTTTAAAGAACCCTCCATTAGAAGATCCATTTCGACATCAGTGGTTTCTATACAAGATTCTAATGCATGTGGATCAATAAAATCTTTAGATACCGATCGTGACGCCAGTAAAAGGTTCTCATCATAAATTTTTTCTTCACTTTGTAACCAATCATATTGCTCCTCCAAAACAAAATCAAAAAAGTCTTGTAAACAAAGTGGTGTTGCCAAATGACTCCGCCAGTCCTCACGAGCTATACCTTCCTTGTCGTGACTGTTATAAAACATGAGTATGAAATTATCTGTCACCTCACAATATTTATAATCAACACAGTTAAATTTATTGAAAGCATCACGCATAACCTGGAAAGCGCAGTTTCCGGTAAGATCTTCAAAAAAGTCAAAATCATCAATGATGTTATGCCTAATAGGTTGGTCAGTTTCTATTTCCGCAGCTGAAACTAATTCACTAATATCTGGACAATCGAACAGTAATTTAATTCGTTGAACTTCAGGATCTGAATCTGATTGAGAATAATTGCATTCATATTCCTCTTCGCTTTTTGTCATTGATGGGAAAGATGCAGAAAGCATGCTAGCAGCTAACGAAGGACATCTAGCTAGTGGCTCAGCGAGTACACTGCGCTTCAGATATTTTTTCTTAAACTCCGATATGGTCGCTGGTGGTAAGTGGCGTTTTCTCAATGAACTCCTATTGTTGTATAATTTACGACAAGCTAATATATTAAGTAGTCTGTTTAGCTCGACTGTTTCAACGTCAGCTCTATCAAAACATGTCAATAGAACATTGACATGGAAATTAATTTTGGCCTCATGCTCATCAGACATACGAGGTTGATTTCGCCATAAGTTATGAATGGGCATGCCAAGCAGAGATGAATACACGATTTTGTCTAAATTTAAATTTCCCAGCTGAAATGTATTTAGTTTAACTAAATCTCCATACTTTATCACGACTGGGTCTTTATTTTCTTCATATTCTTGTCCATATGTAAGACGATATTTTTTATTAGCAGTCTGTGCACCGCATAGCGTATTAAAAATTTGTTTAACAAGATTTTCTGTATTTTGTTCAGCCGTCGGTTTAGGTGCTATCAAAGTCAATGCAGACGACAAAGAAGATCTAGTGGTCGCTTCATCTAAATCTTTACTAATGCATGCTGTTTGAAGAATACTGTCTAAAACGGAATAAATAGTTACACTCTCCAAAGGTAAATCATTGATTAGTTGCCCATAATAGTTATTATATAATTCGTTGCTAACGTCCTCGGATATATGCATAATACTCATATTGTCCAAGTAATGAAGGTGCTGCCTGGATAAGTCCTGAACATCGTACATGAGAAAACAGATCTCATCGTAAATTACATCAGGACTTCCAGAAAGACTATCTGAGCTCCAATATGGAGGTGAAAATACAATAAAAGCAGTGTTTTTAAAAACGTCTGCAGAACTCTTCTGTATTCGTAATTGTTGTACATGTTCCCAAAAATTCATAGATCTTTCAGCTAATAATTCATTAATACTTTGACCTCTTTTTGTACCTCTTAATAGGGTTGATGGTACTGCAGTCGTTGTCGGGTCAATTCGTATTTGTACTACGGCTGTTAGAGGTATACCAATTTTCACTAGACTCCCTGCTAAGTAAGGTTCTACAAATCCTGTAACAGCGACATATAGATTGGGGCCATCAGTAGGATAATCGTCAACGTACACTTTGTCCCTCCATTCTTCACCCCTCACTCTGAGTTGAGTACTGAATTTCTTTCCTTCCTCGCCTTGAGGGACACTCACAGGTTCCCCATCGCCCTTTCCTTTGCTTTGGACTGATGAAGCAGGAGGCTCTTCCACTTTCACACATACGGTACCTTTTACTTCTGCCCTATTAAGCATGGTAGCGGATTCCATCTGTATACCTTGTTTTACTTCAAGTCTTTGCCGTCTAATATAAAGATATTCATCTTTCATCTTCAAAATAAGATGTTTAATGACCAAAGCTAACACATCTGACGGAATATCCTTTTTGTCTGTTAGGTAGGACTGACACTCTTCAAAAACTCTTAAATTAGGATCTTTAACTTTTTTGTCACTTCCGAGTTGATTGATCATAAATATAGTCTCAGTTTTGCATATATTTTTGATAACAAATCTTTTTTCTTCAGCAGCGAATATTTCGAATTTATTCAGATATATCCTTTCTTGTTCGCCACCCGCAGATTCTATGAGAATTACTTTAACCTTCCAATTTTCTTCGTCTAAGAGCGCTTCTTCGATAGTTCTTCGCCATACGTTTTCTTCGTCTTCAACAACTTTATTTTTAGGAGCCATGGAATATTTTTTTATACACTAACTATTATTTTTCATCAACCACGTACATCAATCTTGTTAAACCGACACTCCACTGACACTGACAGGCAATTCACAGTGGCACCGAAGGATTTATTACACTATATTGATACGCAAAGAGTTTTAATTAAAATAGACCTCTAAGGTACAATCGAATTATGACCCACAATAAGCTAATTTTCTTACAGACATTCAAATAGGTACAATTAGGGCTACATTCGCGTTAACATACATATCCATGGTATCGACTTTGATCTTTGTTATTTTGACAGATTCAAACAATTTATTGTCAAAATGGGTCATGATTTGACTGCACCCACGTACAGTCTGTCTACAAAATCATGAACCATGTTTGAGGAAACTAAAATTATTCAAAGTAGGGCAACATGTCGCTGATAGGATCCGGCAGTTGGGACTCGAAGTGGCGCTGCACAAAACAGAGGCCATTTGTTTTCATGGCCGTCTGAACGCGCCACGGTCAGGGTTCCACATAACGGTGGGAGGAGTTCGCATCGGCGTCGGGAGGACGATGAAGTACCTGAGACTCGTCCTCGACAGCCGGTGGAACTTCAGGGAGTATTTCCTATGTTTGGCCCCAAAGCTGAACCGGGCAGCAGCCACCCTCAGGCGACTCCTGACCAATCTCAGCGGGCCAAACACCTCCTGTCGGAGGCTGTACGCCAGTGTCGTGCGGTCTATGGCCCTCTACGGGTCCCCCGTGTGGACGCGACCATGAACTAAAGCTCGCATGTCACAGGGTCATGGCTATCCGGATGATCTGAGGACTCCGTGGATTGCTGCCCTGGGATCTGGAGGCGACTGCCCTCCAGCGCTCCAGCGCGTCTATGAGTGGCGCATGGAAGCGCAGCGCCGGGGCGAATCCCCGCTGCCTCGACAAGTGGAGGCGCGGCGGGAAGAGCTCCGGCGCGATCTCAGGGCAGTATGGAGAGAGCGACTGTCACAACCGAGCTCCGGACACGCTGCAATCGCGGCGGTAAGACCCCTTTTTGAGGAGTGGCTGGATGGACGTCACGGCGTTCTGACCTACCGCATGACGCAAGTCCTCACCAGACACGGAAGTTTCGGGAGGTACCTGTGTCGGATAAGGAAGTAAGAAACGCCTGGGTGTCACCACTGCGAGGATCGCCCGGAGGACACGGTGGAGCATACGGTGCAGGACTGCCCCGCTTGGACAGAGCACCGCCGTGTCCACACGACGGCGATAGGCGGTGACCGATCGCGCCCAGGATAGGTGCGGGGCGAGACGGAGTGGGAAGCGGTTGCCTCCTTCTGCAGTCATCCTCACGCGAAGGAGGAGGCGGACCGCGTGACGCGCGGACGCTGTGCTCTCCCCACAGCGTCTTCCCTCCACCTCAGCCGCAGTGGTAGTCGCCCACGGCGATGGACTTCGGCAGACGATCTCCGGCCACCGTAGGGCATGCGGGCGGCGAGTAATGGGCGACTTGCTGTCCGACCATGGACCATGCCCTGATCGACGGCGCGTTGTGTTCCATCCGCGCCCGCGCCTCAAAGAGTGTCAGCAAAATGACGGGGAGAGAGCTAAAGCCTGCCGGGGTTGCGGGACTTACGAATTACCGTGACCCTGGAATGTAAAGGCCTATTGAAGGACACCCTGGATTTTAGTCAGTACGAGTCTGACAGCCCCTTCCGCTCTGCCCTGGGTTTTGGGTTTGATGATTTTACCAATATAAAAAAAAGTAGGGCAATACTAAATAAATCAAAGTACATCGTATTTCATCGGATGTCATCGATTTGTAATGGATAACAAATCGACGGTTGCGACTCATTATCCATTTACGGTTAAAACTTCAAGGAAACGTATTAAGTATCAAGAAAACAAATCAGAGAGATGTTTGTTATAACACCAAGCTGGACCAATTTTATCAAATTTGGGTGATGTTTATGCTCGAGCAGCAGCTATGAATGCTTCTATGTCGAGTGCTTTCGGTCGTGCGTTGATTCATCAGTCAATCAGCCAGTCGGTTCCATCTTGTATTCAGGGATTTTTTTTTCTTTTGAATTAACGCACAACCGAAACCACTAGGCATAGAAGCATGAAGTTTTGCACAAGCGTTCCTTATATGACGTTCGTGTGTACTAAGGACGGATTTTTGAAAATTCATCACCTATGTGGTTTAAAAATAGGATTACAGTTTGAAAATAATTTAATCTGACTCGATTTACTTATAACTTTTCAATGTACACTTATCAACAAAATCCATAAAATAAGTGTAAAGAGGACGTTTGACAGGTAATTGTAAACCCGAAATACCTACGCATCCTCGCGGAAGAAATCGTATTCAAAATACTCGTTAACTGTGTAGATGATTTTTTATGAATGTTCTACGTTCTCCCTCTTGTAACATTATATCTATTAGACGAACAGAATAAAAACAAATACCATTTGTTGTGGAATTTGATTGTCTTTAAACTTCTCTAAGGCATTTTTGTTATTAAGTCAACAGTTGAAGTATTATATGAAAAAGAATACATTTGGACCCCTTTAATCCAAGATGGCTCACATTTAAAAAAAAATAAAATATACACCACCTTTTGCAGGGCAAAACTCCCCGTTGACTGGACTATCTCCCAATATCAATTTGACAATACTTGGGTGATATTTTTTGTTAATAAATTAAAACAAAAACCATCTGTATATGAATAGGTACCTACTTGTATTTTATTAACTCAAGTTATTTGATTGACGGAGACCATGATTTATGGCATCTGATCGATTTAGCCAACTATTAAGATCAGTTTTACGACTACCTTTTCTAAATAGGCCTACTGTTAAAAACACGTCCCCTAGTAAAAAATATGATTTCATTAAAACCAGCTTTGTTCTTCTAGTATAAAATAAAGTACTAGTATCGCGATCAGTTTAGTCAAACTATACAGGGTTGCTACGTGCACGACCGCAGCGCCCTCGTTGATTTTCATGATTTTATAGACAGACTGTAACAGCAGCACCACTGTAGAAAGATAATGAGGCAAGAAAGTTATTATTTACCAACCAAGTTTTTCGATAAATATGCTTTGAAAGACAAGGGAAGTTTTGAGAAATATCAATCCAGGAACATTATGGTGCTATTTTTCCAAGGCTTGATTAGTTTTTTACCAAACTTATGTTTTCACCGGATTCAGTCGCTCTCAGAGTTATCAGAAAAGTATTATTCAAAGTGGTGACCGTTGTTAATTTCTCACAATAAGCAGTAAATGAGGGAGAACTGCGATTTTTTCGAAAAAAACTTGATATATCGGTACCTCCAAAATAGGGTTCAGAACCGGGAAATCCCGGTCTCGAAAGTAGCGGGAATTCCCGGTTCTTTTATCAGTAAAATGGAACCGGGAAATCAAATTTGATTCCCGGTTCTTTCAGTACTTTCGGGAATTTTATTTTTATTACGCGATTCATACTAGTTCACACTACTATTTACTTATTTACGCTTACTTTAATTTTCCACACTTTCTACTATTCAAACATTCAAAACTAACGTGAACAATTCAGCGTTAAAAGAAATAACGCGCGAAATTAATGGTGCGCTCGCTACGCTATAACCAATAACTACCTACACTCGCTCGCTGTTGCTAGGATAGGAAGGCTAAGTCGCACCAAATCCTCAACAACTCCTGTATCTCAAGCTGAACCCCCACAAATACAAACCTCCCAAGGTGAAAAGGCGAGAGAACGTGAATTTGACTCTGATGTGCTTGAAGTTCAAAACATTGCTTTGACAAAAGGCGATGAGTTAAATGCTGAGCTTGCAAAAGCTGTTAGTGAAAAACGCGTTAGATCTTCTGCTCATGAAGATCTCTTTACGAATGTTAGGATTGAAATGGCTCTCTTTGAGAATGGAGGAGATCATGGGCGTTACTTGTCTCAGGCATATGACCATCTATTAACGATTCCGCCAACCAGTGTTGAGCCAGGAAGAGTTTTCTCTTTGGCTGGTTTGCTATGCAACAAAATAAGATCTCGTTTGAGTGACAAAAGTCTAGATGCACTGTTGTTTTTAAGATCCTATTTTAGAGAAGAAAGAGCTAAAAGCTCTTAAAAATCTATACTTTGGTTACGCCATATTTTATGAAAAGGAGATATTATGTTTAAATATTTTTTGTTAAAAAAGTTTAATTTTGTTTTCTTTGAAAAATGTTTAAGATATTTCTAAATGTTTAAAGAATCTAAGGTGACTGCCTAATTTTTACCATTTTATTGATAGTAAACACTTACTTAAGAACCTAACAATAACACTGATCGATTATAGTCTGATTTATATATATATAATTACTTACTACTAGGTATGAGAGTAGAAAATAGTTTAATTTTGTTGCCTTTGGAAAATGTTTAAGATAATTCTAAATATTTAAGGGATCTAAGATGACTGCCTAATTTTTATCATTTTATTGACAGTAAATAATTACTTAAGAACCTAACAATAACACTGTCTGTGATTGACTTTAGTCTGATTTATATAGGTATAATTACTTACTACTAGGTGTGAGAATAAAAAATAGTTTAATTTTGTTGTCTTTAAGAATGTTTAAGATAATTTTAATGTTAAGGAATCTAAGATGACTGCCATATTTTAACTCTTTTTGCCAGTAAATACTTACGTAAGTACCTAACAATAACACTGCGATTGATTATAGTCTGATTTATTTATAATTACCTACTACTAAGTATGAGAATAGAGAATAGAAGAAAAAAAATCGAATTAAAATTACTTGAATAAGTACTAAATTTTAGTTTACTTTTGAAGCATATCACTTGTTTTCTACAACAAAAACTAGCAAGAACCGAAAATACCGAAAGACCCGGGAAATCCCGGTTCCGTTATACAAAAGTACCGAAATTCCCAATTCTCAAAAATAATACCGGTTCCGAAAACACTACTCCAAAACAAGCCAATCCCCATGATGATGAGGCTAAAATTATTGCGTATTGGGTCTAGTATCACCTTTTATTATTTGGAATAAAAATAAAAAATAAACTTATAGTGTACGAACGAGGAACTTATTTTTTCCATCAAATTAACGTCAAAGTTCCCGTCACTTTACGTCACAAAAATGGGAAAAGGCATTCTAGGGCCTCAGTGAATTAGCGTTAAAAAAATCGATTTATACCACACTTCCATAGATTTTCTTGCAGCGATCCACTAGGGTACGCAATTGACTGAATGCACACTAAATAGGAGCAGGTAGATGTTTTTGAGATTTCATCATCAATACAGATACATCTCAATAATAATTATTAACCAGTAAAATTAAACAAATCAAATTAATAGTCATTTATTCAAACTGAAAACAAAATGACATAAAATAGTGTATGGTTTGTAAATTCGAGTCTAATATCAAAGTTGTTATCACAATAATATAATTAATATATGTAATAGGATTTGTTTTCCGCATAAAACTAGGTAACAATAACGATGTGGATCAAAACTATCCCAGGAACAGAATCAGACCGTAGATATCTACTCGCGAAGACACATTACAACTGAAACAAAAATTTTAAGTTTTTATGTCGTCATCGCAGCAGTCTAGCTGCTTTCTACTCATAAATATAACCCACACATTTATAGTGTTTTAATTTGTATAATTTCTAGGGTTGAATGGTATAAGTAGGTTCAAATGGTGGCCATCCCTGGCGGCCCTCCATCGTGGGAACGAGGACTAAGCTAGACTAAAAACGAGGCTAGAAGATTTGTATAGCTCCGTCTTTTTCCCACACTGGAATTACTCTCGCTTCAAGACATCTTGGTAGGCCACCTGGCGGTAGATAAGCACCGTCTACCGTAGTGCTATTAAGTATTCTGTGCATCTACATAAATATAACAACATACCTATCGCACTGGAGACATTTCATATTTCTGGCAAATTTTTGTCAATCCATTCCTTGATCAACTTCGTGCCTCGTTTGTTTAAAGAATGTCCCAGTCTCTCCATGACGTGAAAGTTTCCTTGAACCCCAAAGTCTTTTAGTGTACTAAATGATTCTTTGGCCCATTCTAAATCTACCAGGTCATCTTTGTCGCCATGAATTTGTAGTAATGGTGGTACTGAAACGATTAACAAACATTTTGGTTACCCAACCATATTATTATAAAGTAGTAATTAGTTATAATGATTTACATATAGATACTGCCTTCTTAACTACCAAGATGAGTCTGCATTATGTACTCACTTGGCTAGTGTTGATCAAAATAACTGGGTTGGAACATGGCTAAAAATATCAATGTTGAAGAGATAAATCTATTTGAAAATTTGAGCTTGAATCTGGCATGCAACGATAAGCGTCACGCGGCTCTGGCCCTGTAGCCAAACGCAAAGCGATAAACGTAAACGCTCAGGGCCCGTCTTATGACGTCTTAAAACAAGGCTTGCTCCAGTGAGTGAACGAGGTGGCGCTAGACGACTTGTATATCTCTGTCTCTTTTACTCACTGGAACAAGCCTGGTTTTAAGACGTCATAATAAGGCCGACTCTTTAATAGATTTTCAACTTAGTATAAACACCTGAAGTTGAAATCCTTTGAAGACTGCTGAGCGATAGCGAACGGATCTAACGAAAACTCTCTGTAAACTTTAATACGTTTTCAAATGTGCTAGGGTTTTGTTGAAAATGTTTTAGAGATGACTGAGCGGTAACGTTTCACGCTAGCCGTTAGCTAATTCTAAAAAAGGAGGATTTCTCAATTCATGGGAACCTTTTTTTTATATATTTTCTCCTGGCTGGACCGCAAAGTTTTTATGCCTCCAGACCAAAGGAGTAAAATAGAACTCATAAAATGTTTTCGCTCGTATTCTTTACTTTAAACATAATAATTTGATTCTGTCAGTGTCATACACATAGAGCATGGACTGAGCGGCACTGAGCCTTCCCCACCCAAATGCCAAATAAAATTGACCACACTCTATACCAGGGGTGGCCAACCGGTCGATCGCGATCGACCGGTCGATCGCGACTATTAGTCCAGTCGATCGTGGACCTATATTATGTTGATAAAACATCATCAACTCGAGACTTCCATTCCAAAGTTTTAAGTAAATTTAAGGTGAGATTTAAGGAAACAATGTCACATGTGATATGAAAAGGAACTCCTAAAACAGTTCTGTTAAACCATGCTGTTTCATTTAAGATTTCAAGAAGTATGTACCTAATTGGTAGATCGCACAGGGTTTCGTTAGTAAACAGTAGATCTTATGTCTAATCAAGTTGGCCACCCCTGCTCTATACAATCGAAAAAGATAAACAATTGTTTGACTATCCATTTGTTTCCGTTACATTACCATCGCCATTATCTATGTTTCACGGGAAAGAGACAGATGGACAAGCAACCTAGATAATGCTCAGTTCATGTTCTATGTCCCTAGGCATTACACATGAGTTGCTAATACATACCTACTTCTTTACTCTCATCCATATTATAATTAGATTAGATAAGCAGTTACAATATTAAATCTTGTCCTATAAAAATTATGTCCAATTTGCAATACATACAGTTTAGTAGTGACTTCATACTGAAGCTAGTCATAGATATGTGAAAATGATGGAGAAAAGCATGAACGGTCAAATTAATCATTAACAATAGCTTAGAAGCAACCTTGGGTAAACTAGGGCATTTAGTACCCAACTTTCAAAAACATGCAAATTAAACATAACAAGGTTTATCATAAAACATCATATTGCCAAGTTTAATGAAGAGAAACTTACATCGAACTCCAGAGGACTGTTTCAGCTCAGTATAAATAGCTGAATTTTGATTTATAAATGAGCTAAATGCAAATACTGCAGCTACATTCTTTTCCCATCTGTATGCCGTATGGAATGCTAATGCACCACCCATTGAGAAGCCACCTGCAATTAAAGATTTTTAAGAAGATGTACATCATCATCATCATCATCGGCCTATCATGTTCTCACTGCTGGGACACAGGCCTCTTCTCTGTGAGAGGGAGTGGGCCATAATCCACCATGCTGGCCCAGTGTGGGTAAGATGTACATTCACAAGCAATTTATCTGTTACACCTAACTTTCAATGCTATTTTAATATTGTGGAATAATAATTGCAACTGTTAGATATGATAATATTTCAAAATACTCGTAGTATCATGACTAGCAAACCTAGTGTAAAAAAATCTATTTCCGTGAAGAAATGGAGAGGATCTTACAGAGTATGTAAAGTGTCAACTTTTTCGCATAAGAATGACTCACATTTTGCCTGGGATGGAGGATCTGCCCAGACCGCTACATATTGGTTTGACAAAATGCGAATCATTCTTTCGGAAAAAAGTGCTACACATTGACTGAATATCTCATATTATTACTTTCTGAATATAGTAAAAAAATATTACCTTGAAGTTTTACAACTGTAGCTTATCTTATTGTTGTCAAAGATCAAAATATTGACCCAAAAATGATTAAAACAAAGAAGTAAGACTGCCAAAGTATAACTCTTTTGTTTGCTTCAAAGATTAAACTGTTTTGAAATAAGATCCCTGTGTAGTAGGTATGCTTCATAAAAATATGTGTTAACACAAACTAAAAACATCTGTTCCTAGACATCTATGTTTAAAAATAAGCAACTACAGCATTTTATTTTATCAGTTATTATGCTTTGTTTTGTAACTTTTGATAAATAAACTTTAAATATTGTTGCCTGCAGTAATTATGCTTTCTTGTACCAACTATAGTCAGAAATATTGAACATGGAACACAACATCACGTCTAGATAGGATGGATAAGAATATATTTTGTAATAATTGAATCGGCCAATGTACAGCCCCTTTCTTTGGGGTGCAAGTCATACCGTTGCCTCAGCAGGCGACTAACCAATATCAAGAACAAATTCTCACAAGTGAAACCGTACGGTGAACTGTACTGTGCAAACTGAAGACACAGGCTACAAACATAAGGTTAACCTCTTTTACCCCTTTAGTACTTTCGTGAACTTACCAACTATTATCCTATTAGTAGGTATCCCAGCATCATTTTCTTGTTTGATGAGATTCTTTACCTCCACTTCTATTTTTGCAATGGAATCTGATACTTCAGGAACCCTATTACTGATATCAGCTCTGTCAAACCAGACTTGACTCATTTGCCCCCCAGCCGGAGTGTATGGCTGTAGTGGTGCAGTAGGGTACATCACTTTGATGTGAGGAAATGAGAAATTTGATACCATTAATCGCACCCATTCTTTCATGTCAGCACCTGAAGATCCTGAAACCAATGTTTTGTTCTTTTAGATAAATCAGCTTGCTCTTTTATACAAACTACAACTAATATCCCTATTATGATATCTAAACTTTTGTTTTGAATTACAGTAAATTAAAAAAGGTCACAATTAGATTATGAATTTTTCAAATCATGAAGAAAATCAATATTGAGTGTGTGCACATCTTGGACCATCTATCTGTTTATCTGTGACTGGTCATGCATATGAACAGCAGACCCTTACGCAAGTTGGGGACCCCCGTGGGTCAGAGGCTCCGTATAATTGATACTGCAGATACGGCGGTAGCTATGCCTCTGCAGAGAGTGTTGATTCTCAGAAGCATTTTAGGGTTCCGTCTCTTTTAAGATCATGAGAAAATAACTACAGGCAACGGCCATACTCACATAAATGTTTGGAAAGAAAGACTAATTTCGGCTTCATACGAGCGTTATCTCTTGCACACACTGTTCTGTGACATTCGAAATCCGCCTGACCCACTGACCCTGAAGCTGAAGCCAATCTTAAGGATTTTACATTAAAGGTTGATGTGCTTTCTCTATTTATGGACAATAGGTAACTGTGCTGTGGTTTTAATCGAAATAAACTCGTTTTAAATTAAGTTAAGTAAAAGTTACAATTAAAATGCAATATACATACCCGATCCATGGAAAAAAATAACCGTTCCGGTATGTTTGGGACCGCTATGTTGAGTCAAATGCAGAGCACCTAAACGTGACATTTTACATGAATTAAATTTAATATTTTTAATATGCAAGTTTAATAGCGGTTAGTATTTATTTTCTTTTTAGTGGAAATACTAAAAAAACAGTAACAACAAGAAAATCTTTTGGCAAACTTGGTTCAGTGTTGCCAGTGTGATTTCCCAAAAATGGACGGTTGGGTTTCTGAAAAGGTACGGTTTTTAACTTCAAGGTACGGTTGGGTCGGGATACTTCTGCAAGAATTAGATCAGTTTTTAGTCTGCGTCGACCATAAGTTGGAAAAAAATAAGTTAAAAGTAACCAAAACCCGACTACGAAAAAATCAACGATGGCATACGACCACTATTATTAGACTATTACTTAAAGTTAACAGTATAATTGGAAAAAATATCGGTCAAATGAACATTGTTCTTGTTTTATACTTTTCAGTGCGAGATTTTTTCGTAGTCGGGTTTGAGTTAATTTTAACTTATTTTTATTTACACCATTTTGGTGTTTCATTATTAATTATTTTATATAATAATAAATAAGCAATGTAGTGAGTGAATTTCAAATGTACTCATAAAGCCTTTTCATTTGATACCTATGTTAACAGTGATAGAAACAAGCAAACTAACTAGTGAAAGCTATATATCACAATACCTTTTTATTAAAAACAAATTTAATTTACAAGCAACAACTACCTATTTAAAACTGTTCTGTATTTTTATAATTCATCGCTCCTGATTCCTCAGGTAGGAAGGAAGAAAGGGAATGTAACCTAAACAGCCAAGTCTTATTTGGTTGGAAGAAAGAATTCAGAATGTTGGGAAAAACAGGGGAAAGGGTTTTTTTTTGTTTTTTTTTACCCTTTTAGTGAAAAATAAATCACTAGTATAGAAAAGGTACGAAAAAAGTGCCGTCTACACTGAAGTATGATTGTGGTACGATTATGTGATGAATAGTACCGAAAACCGTACTTTTTGGTACGGTCTGGCAACGCGGCATTTGACAGATTTAATAAAATCATGATTAAATCTGTCATCCAAATATCAAATGTCAATATAGTTCGTTTTTTTTGTAATATTTCAGGCTTGGCTTCAAAACTTTTATTCCAAAATCAAGTTAACTTTTGCCATTGACCACAGAAAATGTCCATTGACTATAGACCACGCCTTCTTCAGCCAAATGACAGATAAAATTGGCCTTAGGGTCAATACACCCTGCCGGGGTCGCGGGACTAACAAATTACCGTGACCCCGGTACGTGAAGGCATTTGGATTTTAGTCAGTACAAGTCCCTTCCGCCCTGCCCTGGGTGGGAGGACTCATTTGATGATTTTACCACGAAAAAAAAAGGTCAACACACACCTAACTTTATTTAAGACACGAAAATTTTGCAGATAGTGCGAAAAATAATTATACATTTCTATAGTTGCGACACGTCGATAAAGGTCTGCACCCACTGGGACGCGACGCGAGCGTTGGTGTGAGCTGACCCTTATGTGCAATTGCAGTGGCAACGGGGCGGGCAGCGGAATCCGCTGGCGGGTAACGCAAACACATAGTTTATGACTAAGATGCACCAAGTGCAGGCGGGGCGGGTGAGCGGAAAAATAGACTATTTCGTGACCCGCTACCCGCTCCCGCTGCCCACCCCGTGTCACTGTAATTGCACACTTAGACAAGGAAAACACCAAAGTTTATATACATTTATAAGTTTATATTGCAATAACGCCTGGGTTTTATCTTCGCAAAGATATCTTTGAGGAACGAAAAATTCAGCTACGAGCTGGACTCGAACCTGCGTCTTCTGGATAAATACTCCAGACGCCTTACTAATTAGGCGACTATCGCAACCACTAATCTCGAAGCTGTATTTCTCATTCCATTTCGATCCTCTCGCAGCCCGACCATGGACCATGCCCGTGTCGACGGCGCGTTGTGTTCCACGCGCGCCTCAAAAAGTGTCAGCATATTGACGGGGCCTGTAGAGGGCCAAAGCCTGCCGGGGTCGCGGGACTTACCCATTACCGTGACCCCGGTACGTAAAGGGCTTGTGAAGGACACCGTGGATTTTAGTCAGTACAAGTCTGACAGTAAGGGTGGGAGGACTCATTTGATGATTTTACCACGCAAAAAAAAAAAAGGAAAAAACCGCCGAATCGGAGTAATGCACGAAGGGTTCCGTACCAGTCTCGCTTGCGCTGCGTTCCGATGCGGACGCGTTTGCATATTATTTATTTCGCTTAGCGCAGCGTAAGCTGTCGCTCGTTATTTACCCGCCATGAGTAATCAACTAGTGGCGAATGAGCTGCTGGCGTTCCTGCAGCAGAAGCTGGACGTGATGGACGAGGTGTCTGCTGTTCAGATCTGTGCAACGAACTTCAGCGAGGACGACATAGCTGCTGCCAAGCTGATGTTATTCAGTGTGCTGAACAAGCGCGACCAGATGGTGTCCCGCCGGCGTGACGGGACTAAGAAGAGCCTGCAGGAGATTATTACGCTGTTCAAGGAGACCGACCCTGACGACGTGCCGACGTTTGTGGCAAAGGAGCTTCACAAGCTGCCTCCCGTCACCTTCGACCACGTCGATGTAACGAGCCATCTGAAGGACATTGTCTTTCTAAAGGCCCGCCTCGCGGATGTGCTAACGAAATTAGATGCATCTCAAAGCAAACGGTAATTAGATCACCTGCCGATGCATCATACGTAAACACGTGCCGCGGAGCCGGCCTCGATTTGTCGTCGTCGAATTCCGCGTCAGCAGTTTCGTCGCCAGCGCATCGCCCCGCGCTCGTCACTGCGGCTCCTCCGAGCAGCGCCGCCCGCCCCCCTCGCCCCGTCTCGCTGCCAGTGTCTGCAGCCCCGGCGAATCCTCTCCAAAGAGATTTCGCTAGCGTCACCGCGAGTGCCCCTGGCGCTCCTAGTAAGCCCGTACTCGATAAGTCATCGAAGCGGGCAGTTGATGATGATGGTTTCGTGACGGTGCAAAGGAGGAAGCGCCGTCAGCGGACCAACAAGAACCGCTGTGGCAAGGCTCCTGTGGAGCCCAACACTATACGTGCCGCCATGCCGAACACTCCGGTGTATATCTCTCGCCTACACTTCACCACTAAGGCTGAGGACGTGCGCCAGAAGACCAAGTACACGCCGAGAGTGCAGCTGCTGGAATCGCACCGAAACGTCAACTTTAAGGCGTTTGTGGTGCGTGTACCAACCTGCTTGCTGCACCTCGTCATGGAAGAGAACTTTTGGCCGAAGTACGTGGTGTTCCGTCGCTTCCGCGGACAAGTGCCACCAGAACGCACAGTGACTTAGTGCTTAGTGAAGTGACGTTGTTTACTAACATAGGCTTAAGTTTCTATATACTAACACAATTTTGTTTTATAATATTATATATGTTATTTTGTAAGGTATATATCTATGGGCCAAAGTAGCCTGAAAATAAATAAATAATAATAATAATAATCTGTGGTCCGACTGTCAAGCTGAAAGACGTAAATTTTTATAAATTCCTATTTTTCCAAGAAAATAATTGTTTAAAACTTACATAACTGGACAATAAATATGTTGTTAACAACAATCAACACCAAAAATAAATATAAAAATATAATATATCATCATCAAAGGAATTCTGATACGAAAGTACAAACAGAAATAAGGAACATGAAATGTCAAAAATTACGGTTCTGAATGCTGACTAGAAGCAGGACACAAAGACTTCAAGCACACCTACCATCTCCGGGCTCGTCGCTGAGCTCCGCCTCGCAGCCGCCGGGACGCGCCTCACCCGTGGACGCCGTGTCACCGGTAGCTGCAGTTGCGTCGAGCTCTAGCGACGAGTTTTTCTCCCCGCCGTCGTCTCCGCCACCACCACGACGACGAGGCAGAGGACGGCCACCAGCGGGCTTGGGATCTCGAGGCCAACAGGCCCCGAACAGGGTCCCCGCTGCCGGTGGAAATGTGTCGCGCATGCGATGGACCCAGTCCATGAATGAAAACGTCATGCGCGCATATTATGGGGCTACTGAGGGGGGAAGCAACTGTACTGCGTACCGTGGTCGGATGCTCTCTCTGTTTCAGGTGCTTGAGCCAGATGTCAGCGTGTCGGCGCAACGACTTTCGGTTCAGGTGCGGGTCATTCAGCGTAACTGTATGCTGGATGACACCGTACTTGATCGACTACGCTTCGAATCACGGAGTAACCGAGTTATTCCTGCTTCACCATTGATCGCGACGCAACAACAAAGTTCATCGTGTGTGCCACCGCGACCCGATCACGATTGTGAAGAGGATCATGACGAAGTTATATCCGTGAGTACCCAATGCAACGCACAATTGAGGAGCGCTTTGGAGAGTGCCTTCCGGGAGTACCGCTCCGCACCGCCGGAACTTAGACCACGTTTACCTCGTTTGCCTATGCATAATAAAAACAAGGCGCTTGTGTGTGCTCTGGACTCCGAGCTGTCAAATTTTTTTGACAGCAGTAAAGATCTTGCCGATACCCACTCAATCTTGTACTGTGCAGCTGTAGCGGCATGTCGTGTAGCTCACGTCAAATTCCCAGACAGCGACAGAGCTTCACGACCAAAACCAGCAACTCCAGCTTGGCAGTGCAGAATTGAGCGGCGTATCGGTGAGGCTAGAGCGCTCATCGGCAAATTGCTCTGCTTCAGGGAGGGTAATACTCGCCCTAGAGTGATGCGTTTTGTGAGGCGGGCGTTCACGGGTATTGATATCGATCCTCGTGATTATTTGGCCCGCGTCACAGAACGTATCGACTTCCTGAAGCAGAAGATTTGTGCATGGGCAAACCGTATTCGTCGGTACAAGCGACGAGTGGAGCGATACACTTTGAATCGCACATTCCAAAGCGATGAAAGGTGGGTCTACAGGACTTGGGAGCGACCGGACCAAGGTGTGACTGACATGCCCCTGCCGGATGATGACGCCATGAGTTCATTCTGGCGCAGCATCTGGTCGGTGCCTGTCAGTCACACTGAGGGCAATTGGATCCGGGATATTGAGCGAGCGTGTGATCACATTCCAGAAATGGGGGCTATCACCATCAGTCCCCAAGATGTAGCTTGTGCAGTCCATCTGTTGCCGAACTGGAAATCTCCAGGGCCGGATGGGCTGCACAACTTCTGGATAAAATGGCTCAAAAGATCACACGTTCGCTTAGCGTCCCAGTTCCAATTAGCCTTAGAGTCAGGGTCGCTACCCCAATTCTTGACAACAGGAGTGACCCACCTGCTCCATAAATCGGGTAGTACTGCGGAACCCAAAAATTATAGACCGATTACTTGTCTACCAACGGTCTATAAAGTTCTTACATCCATTTTGAGAGCTAAAATCAATCAACATATTGTGACCAATTCCATCATGTCTGCCTCTCAGAATGGATGTAGGAACGGGTCCCGCGGTACTAAGGAGCTCCTCCTCATCGATATGGCCATTAGCCAACAGGTTCGTCGCTCCCGAAAAGATCTGTCCGCATGTTGGATAGATTATAAGAAGGCTTATGATTCGGTACCCCATACATGGCTCATGAGGGTGCTGGAGTTGTATAAAGTTGATATAACTCTACGTACCTTCCTGTTGTCGTGTATGGGGTCCTGGAGAACAGTTCTTCGCTATCCAGGATGTCGACAGATTCGAGGGAGCAGCGAACCGATAAGGATTGAGCGTGGCATATTCCAGGGTGATAGTCTGAGTCCTTTGTGGTTTTGTCTGGCCTTGAACCCGCTCAGCACATTACTGGAGGGTTCGGGGCTAGGATATCGGTTGAAGAGAGGTGGTCAGGTCATATCTCACCTTCTTTACATGGATGATCTGAAACTCTTTGCCCCCAACAACTTGCAACTGATGAAGCTACTGAAGGTAACAGAAACTTTCAGTAGCGCCATCAGGATGGAATTTGGTGTGGACAAATGTGCAGTCATGCATGTGAAGCGAGGGGAGATTATGGAATCAGAGGGAACTCAACTTTCGGATTCCATACACCTTAGATCCCTCTCTTCAACAGAGACCTACAAGTATTTGGGTATGTCGGAAGCATTAGGCATCAATAATGCTGACATGAAGCAATCGTTGAAGGAGCGCTTCTTTGGTCGCCTGAATAAAGTGCTTAAGAGTCTTTTGTCAGGTGGCAATAAGGTGCGCGCTTTCAACGGTTGGGTCATGCCGGTATTGATGTATTCTTTCGGCATACTTAAATGGACTCAGACGGAACTTGACGCCCTGGATAGGAGAGTCCGTTCACTGCTGACTGCAAATCGGATGCATCACCCACGGTCGTCGGTGATGAGACTGTATATCCCGCGGAAGTGCGGGGGTCGTGGCTTTTTAAATGCTAAGACTCTGCACAACCGTGAGGTATGCAGTCTCAGGGAATATTTCCGGGAAACCGACGTGGGGATGCACCGAGATGTGGTCACAGTGGACAAGGGTCTTACTCCGCTCTCCTTGGCTAACGAGAACTGGCGCAAACCTAGAGTACAGACACTAATGATCGTAAGGAGGTATGGCAGAGCAAGGAGCTTCACGGACGCTTTTACCGGGCACTACATGGACCCGATGTAGACTTTTTAGCGTCCGTATCCTGGCTGCGTTTCGGTGACCTGTTTGGGGAAACCGAAGGTTTTGTCTGTGCAATAATGGACGAAGTTATGATGACGAATAACTACCGGAAATACATTGTGAAGGATGGTACGGTTGACATATGTCGGGCATGCCAGCGTCCGGGAGAATCAATCCGACACATTATCTCTGGGTGTTCTCGTCTAGCTAACGGCGAATATTTGCATAGACACAACCTCGTTGCCAGGATTATCCACCAGCAACTTGCTTTGAAGTACAACCTTGTGGAATCGGAAGTGCCGTACTATAAGTATGCGCCCGACCCAGTTCTCGAAAATGGCAGTATCTCGTTGTATTGGGATCGACCTATCGTCACTGACAGGACTATTGTTGCCAATAAACCTGACATTGTGGTGATAGATCGATCGGAGCGTCGCGCAATAATTGTTGATATAACGGTCCCGCATGACGAGAACCTCGTGAAAGCTGAAAAAGATAAACAATTCAAGTATCTTGATCTGGCTCGCGAGGTTGTTAACATGTGGGACGTGAATACAGCAGTTATTGTGCCGATAGTCGTGTCTGCCAATGGCTTAATTGCCAAGAGCCTCGACCAACACCTGAGGAGGCTCTCGCTGGGTAGCTGGGTCAAGCGCTTGATTCAGAAAGGCAGTACTCCTAGACACGGCGCGTATTGTTAGGAGGTTCCTCTCTCAGGAGCCCTGACCGCCGGTAGCCCGGACCCTGTTCCCGGTGCTGGTGGACTGCTATTTTTTATATTTTTAAATGTTTTTTATTGCTTTTTTTCTAAAAATATTTAAAAATGTAATTTATAAGTGTTAAAATGAATAAAAGATAATAATAATAATATCTACAAAGACGACAAAGACGACAAAAACGCATTTTGGTTTGTAAATAAATATTAATTAATAATTTATTTTATTTTAATTTGATTAGATATTTTTAAATTGAATATTTATCACTAAATACGGGTATTCTGTGTATAATATTTAATATTTTACAAGCGTCTACCTGTTGCCGTGATCAATACCGAGAGAACAAAAAAAAACACGTTTGTTGTATAAGAGGTCCCTTAAATATTTTATTCAATTTTTTTGTAATTTTTGTTTTAAGGGCAATAGACAAAGACAAAGACATAGACATTTATTCGTTGAAAATCTTCTTCTTCTTATCGTATGGTTGATGAACAACCTAGTGTCAGAGTTTAAACCGCCCGTAGGCCTCTGACATGGCTTCACACACCGTTGAAAAATCTCTCAGGTGTGCTGGTTTCCTCACGATGTTTTCCTTCACCGTTTTTAGCAAGTGATAATTAATTTATAATACGCACATTAATTCTAAAAGACATTGGTGCGTGCCGGGGTTTGAACTTGCAACCTTTGACTTGGCAGTCCAACGGTCGTACCACTCGGCTATCACTGCTTTTTTTTAATCGTATTCGTTGAAAATGGTAGGGACAGAGATGTTACAATCATTTGAATCAGCATATCCACCGCACAAAGCGGCATACGAATATTTACAAATAGTTATACACTTTATACAAATACAAATACAAATACAAAAATCTTTATTTCTTTAACAAATTTCATCTTATAATTAGTTGCTGGATTCTCCTTTTAGGCATGTAAAAATGCCTGTGTTAGGAGGCTCCGCTCTTCCTTATCGTAGTAACAGAATAGCAAGAAACGTGTAAACATAAGTTTTGTAAGTATTTTAATTATTTAGTAGGTACAAAATGTGTGTGTGTGTGTGTGTGGGTGGGTGGGTGTGTGCGTGTGTGTGTGTCTGTGTGTATTATGTGTGTTTGCGTTATCAATGTATGTTTATTTCACGTATAACAGCAGTGTTTCGGTTTCTTCATAACTTAGGGTTTTTATCCACTTTATTAGTACAGATTTGCACTCATGAGAGGTTTTGGAAAAAAATTTTAATATTTCATTCGTTTTATTGTAAAGATAAGCTGATCGTTTTTTAAATTGGATACTAGCAAAAGTAGTTTTTGTTATAGGAACATTTGTGACAATGTTTTTCCTACGTTTAGTTTCTATGCAAGGGTCATAGGCTAGTGTTTTATGTTTTTTTAATATGGTGTATACAATATATAATTTTCGAACTGACAGTAGATTGGACACTTGATATAGACTCACAGTAGGGAAACGTTGTTTTTTGAAGTACATAATTTATAACCATTATACCTACAAATTTTAACTGTCTAACTATCACGATTCATGACATACCATTGACATACAGCCTGTTGACAGACGGACGGACAGCCAAGTCTTAGGTAATAGCAAGGGACCAATTTTATCCTTTAGGTACCGAACCCTAAAAAACACCTCACACACAATACCTATTCGCCGCGAGTATTTACTGTTTGTGTCAGGCTATTCGCTGCGAATTGAATTGACCATGCTCTTATCATGCATTTCCCCAGTGGAGGCAATTAAAATTATAGTCGTTTGTTTAGCCGCTATATCAACTAGGGTTCAGAGTCCCACATTACGGTGGAGGGGGTTCGCATCGGCGTCGGGAGGACGATGAAGTACCTGGGACTCGTCCTCGACAGCCGGTGGAACTTCAGGGAGCATTTCCTGCATTTGGCCCCAAGGCTGAACCGGGCAGCAGCCGCTCTCAAGCGACTCCTGCCCAATCTCGGCGGGCCAAATGCCTCCTGCCGGAGGCTGTACGCCGGTGTCGTGCGGTCCATGGCCCTCTACGGGGCCCCTGTGTGGGCCCTAAGCATCCGGACGCGACCACTCAAGCTGGTCGCATGCCAGAGGGTCATGGCTATCCGGATGATCCGGGGATACCGCACGATCGCCGGCGAATCAGCCAACCTCCTAGCAGGATTGCTGCCCTGGGATCTGGAGGCGACTGCCCTCCAGCGCGTCTATGAATGGCGCGTGGAGGCGCAGCGTCGGGGCGAATCCCCGCTGCCTCGACAAGTCGAGGCGCGGCGGGAAGAGCTCCGGCGTGATCTCAGGGTAGTATGGAGGGAGCGACTGTCGCAACCGAGGTCCGGGCACGCCGCAATCGCGGCGGTAAGACCCCTCTTTGAGGAGTGGCTGGATAGGCGTCGCGGCGTCCTGACCTACCGCATGACGCAGGTCCTCACCGGACACGGAAGTTTCGGGAGGTTCCTGTGTCTGATAGGGAGGGAAGAAACGCCTGGGTGTCACCACTGCGAGGATCGTCCGGAGGACACGGTGGAGCATACGGTGCAGGACTGCCCCGCTTGGGCAGAGCACCGCCGTGTCCTCACGACGGCGATAGGCGGAGACCTCTCGCGCCCGGCATTGGTCGAGGCTATGCTGCGGGGCGAGACGGAATGGGAAGCGGTCGCCTCCTTCTGCGAAGCAGTCATGCTCGTGAAGGAGGAGGCGGGCCGCCTGAGGGAGAGGGCAGCGTCCTCCCTCCACCCCAGCCGCAGTGGTAGACGCCCACGGCGTCGGACGTCGCAGGACGATCTCCGGCCACCGTAGGCGCGGGCATGCGGGCAGCGAGTAATGGGCGACTCACTGTCCGACCATGGACCATGCCCGGGTCGACGGCGCGTTGTGTTCCACGCGCGCCTCAAAGAGTGTCAGCATAGTGACGGGGCCTGTAGAGGGCCAAAGCCTGCTGGGGTCGCGGGACCAAGGGATTACCGTGACCCTAGTACGTAAAGGGCTATTGAAGGACACCGTGGATTTTAGTCAGTACAAGTCTGACAGTCCCTCCCGCCCTGCCCTGGGTGGGAGGACTCATTTGATGATTTTACCACGATAAAAAAAAAAAAGGCCCTAGGGAATGAAAATCTTGCGAGATTGGGACTCAGACTCAACGAGATCTCGCGAGCTTATGAATTCCAATACTTTGAGATCTACCCACGAATTTCGAGATCTTGGGAGATTGTGGCAGTTTTGTGTGATTTTTTAGCAAATAATCACAATCTATACATAACATAAATCTGTAGAAGGGTCAATTCTGTACATTGAAAATATTGAAAAAATAAATAGCGGGGGGTGTTGCTGGATGGATACCAAACCCAAATATATGATTAAAAAAATTTTTGTCTGTCTGTCTGTTTGTGCAGGCATCACGTGGAAACTAACGGTTCGATTTCGATGAAACTTGGTATAATTATTCCTTATTATCCTGGGCATAACATAGGATACTTTTTATCCTGGAAAAATACGTAGAAAAAAAAATATTTTTCAGTTTTATTCATAGACGTTGTTCTGTAGAACCGCGAACACACGTTGCATTACCCGCAGTGGATTCAGCGCCGTAATATTTATAAGATGTCATTGTCATAGTTACTCAAAATGGAGAAATAAACCATCCACGCGAAGACCGACATCCGCGCGGACGGAGTCGCGGGCGGAAGCTAGTATTTGAATAAATTAGGAAAACATACTAAAAAATATATGTAATATAACAAAAACATTTTAATTTCACGATTTTTTAAAATATTTTGTGCATCAAATATTGTTTAACAGGTTTGACGTATCTGTCTATAATTTTCGTCCCGCCCCTCCAGATGCGAAGCGTGTCTTTGAACGAGGCTTACGGGTCAACTCACACCGAGACGCGATGCTGCGCGGAAATTTCAATAGAGCTACTCAAAATCGAACTTTATTTACTACATGAAAATATACATATTTGCAGTATCGTTGTGTCACGTCGCGTTGCGTCGCGTCTCGGTGTGAACTGACCGTAAGGCAGCTAAAACTTATGAAGTGGAAACTCTTTGGTAAAAGTTTCTAGCGTTTCGACATTAATTTTATTTAAGATTCCAAAATTACTTCGCTGTGTTTACAATAAAATCAACATAATTTTGACATTCACGAAAAATTAAATAGGTAATGGAATTTGGTGCGAATATAAAAAGCATCTCAACATTTTCTGTTTCTCGTTCAGTGGGTCCTTTACGTTTTCTTCTATTTGTGGTGATTTCTCGTCTTTTTCGTCATTGATGTCTAATATTGCTATACACTTCTGAAGCAAAAGTCTCTCTCGTTCTTCCAAAGTCAACACTTCCTTTGGTTTTGGTGGTTTCCATATAAATTTATACGTCTTTTCAGTATTATCTTTCAGTTGGTCATTATGAGTTGCCAAAATTGTTTCAATTCCATTACTAACTTTATATTCATTTGGTGCAGGACCTTTATGAAGAATGCTTGGGAAACGTTTAGCTCGATATAAAGGTCCACGTTTAAAAGCAGGAAAACATTCTGGCTTTTCTAAGCAATAATACCCAGGTCCAGGAGTTTCCAACATCCCATGTACAGGCATTGACGAGAACCAAGGATTAAAGCGCCCCTCAGAAGTGAAAAATGGTGCTGCAGTTTGTAATTGCGCAGATCTTTCTACACTAGTTTGTTTGGGTATGAAATCTGCTGGGCTTGGTTCATTAAGTTTTTTAACTAAAGGTTTCATTCGAACGGTTTTAGATCTGAATTCCCATGTTGGTAAAATGCATGGCTTTGGTTCGTCCTTTGGCTCCTCTATTTCATCATCGCTTTCTTCGATTATAACTTGTTTCAATCTTTTAGCAGAAGTCCCAAAACCCGCAGTGCTGCAATTAACAAAATTAAATACTCTAGTTTTGACATTATAAGTAGCTGGACTTGGCCCTTCTTCACGTTGAATTTTAAATCGATTTGCTTTATTACCGAAACAAGCTGGTTCTGGAAGACTAGCATGACATAATACATCAGGTGGTGTTATTGTATCAAAATCTCTTCGCAACCAATGATCTGCTGGACCCGGACTTATATCATATTTTGATTTTGGATTAGGAAACCTTCCAGCTTTTGATCCTAAATATTTAAGATCTGTGCCTTTAGGTAGCATAGGTCTATAAGTTGCAGGACACGGACGGTTTTCTCTAATTGTTTTTTGTTGGACCATTTCCATAAAACGCAATTGCCTAGTCGTTTTTCTCTTTAACGCGCGAACTTTTTCCGCACAAATTTCTTCTTTAGTAGGTTCTCTTTCTAGATAATAATCCGCAGGACCAGGTGTTTCTTTAACATATTCTCGATATTTTGCAGTTCTTTTACTCCATTTGCATCCTTGATAAAAAGCTGTAGACTCTATCACTTTAGTATCATAGAACGGTGGACTTTCTTGTTTAATCTCTTCTCTTATTCTATTTTGACCACCTTTTGGTGTTATATCCAAACCATGGTTATTTCTTGACGGAGCTGATAAGCCTTCATCGAAACTGTACCTCGGCGTGGTGCCTTTATAAAGTCTACGTTTAACTTTACCTTGGCATACAACTTCCAGTGCTACTTCTTCTCCTGTGGGACATTCACATGGAGTAGAAAATCCGCATCTACACATAATTTCTTCCAAATCTTCTGCACTAAAGGCTGCATACGGAAATCTTGATTTTTTTGAAAGCATTGACGCACAATTTTTAACATTTTTAGGCAAACTGTAGTCATAAACGGCTTGAGTCCATAGTTTTACACCGCCTTCTATTTTCCGAGGCACTTTCGAGAGAAACGGAGCTGCATTCTGTTTAGTTCTAACTTTAGGTTCAGGGTTGTAAGAACCAGGATCAAGTAGGGTAAAATATTTTGGTGGCGGTGAAAATCTAGCAGCTAAGTTATAGGCCATAATTTTTTATTTATAAGATGAGTAGTCTCAAAATAAATACTATCTAAAATAAATGCGTTACAAACATAGTACAATAATGATCTGAGTTTCATATTTTATAGTGGTTCTTTGTTATGTCTGTCATCTGTCAAACTAATAACTATTTTACACAAACTGTAACTAAAGTTCGGTTTTTTATAAATAAGGATATATGGCAGGTATGGCAAAGCAAGGATATATGGCAGGTATGTAGACTTTTTAGCGTCCGTATCCTGGCTGCACCTTAGCGTGGTGAAATCATCAAATGAGTCCTCCCACCCAGGGCAGGGCGGGAGGGATTGTCAGACTTGTACTGACTAAAATCTACGGTGTCCTTCAATAACCTTTTACGTACCGGGGTCACGGTAATTCGTTAGTCCCGCGACCCCGGCCCGTACGGCTAATGGAGAATATTTGCATAGACACAACCTCGTTGCTAGGATTATCCACCAGCAACTTGCTTTGAAGTACAACCTTGTGGAATCGGAAGTGCCGTACTATGAGTATGCGGTGGACCCAGTTCTCGAAAATGGCAATATCTCGTTGTATTGGGATTGACCTGTAATCACTGACAGGACTATTGTTGCCATTAAGCCTGACTTTGTGGTGATAGATCGATCGGTGCGTCGCGCAATGATAGTTGATAGAACGGTCCGCATGAGGAAAACCTCGTATAGGCAGAAAAAGATAAACATTTTTTCAGGTATCAATTCAAGTATCTTGATCTGGCTCGCGAGGTTGTTGACTTGTGGGACGTGAATACGGCAGTCATTGTGTCTGCCAATGGCTCAATTGCCAAGAGCCTCGAACCACATCTGAAGAAGCTCTCGCTTGCCAGCTGGATCAGGCGCCTGATTCAGAAGGCAGTACTTCTGGGCACGGCGCGTATGGTTAGGAGGTTCCTCTCTCAGGAGCCCTGACCACCGGCGGCCCAGACCCTGTTCCCGATGCTGGTGGACTGCTATTTTTTATATTTTTAAATGTCTTTTATTGCTTTTTTGTAAAAATATTTAAAAATGTAATTAATAAGTGAAAAAATGAATAAAGGATATTAAAAACATGTCCTAAAAATAATAAAGGTGTGAACCCACCACAGCGCACGTTAGCTACATGGATTGATTTGTTTGCCGACACCACGTACAACGATTCGTGCGTGGCTAGTAGACTACACAGAATGGGTAGGCTAGTAAACTGTATTGAGCTAAGTGTGCGAATTATTTGAGTACCTACGCCACGCGTGCACCGATGACGTCATTTCATTCCTCGCGTGATCCTGGATTTCAGTTGAATCAATTAAATAATATTGCCTTGCAAAGCGAACCTTGACACACATCTCACCATGGGTGGGCCACGACGGAACAGCGGCTCAATAAAAAGGGAAAAACAACAATATATTTAGTTTAAAAAGCTTACTTGTTAGATAGAATAGGTTATGTATGAACATTTAAGAAATCATAAGGAAATAAAAGAAATATGGCGAAAAAAAAAATTGTAAAAGCGTTGCTCAGAATCCCTATTCGTACAAGCGCCTCATTAATTCGCGCAGTAATAGACAAACGTATTCTTATGTTTACAGGGTTATTCTTTTAAAATGGCCAACAGGTGGAAATGCGAATCCATAAGAGAAGCGAAAACTTTGTTATGAGACTTTAGCTCTTTTTTGAAGTACAGTCCGCGCCACTACTCATGACTTGAAAAAAATTTCGAGGGAGTACAATTTTTTTTTAATGCAATTTGATGGAAGGCACTCGTACGAATGGGGGCTTGATTTACGTAAAATTTATGGACCCATGTCTAAAATAAAGAAAAAATATTGTGCATCCATAGTGACACTGTCACATTCTGTCACTTTATTCTAAGGCCCAGATGCCATGCCAGAAATATAAAAAAAAATCCATTTTATGTCATGGGCATGTCACTGTCAGGTGTGCGTCAAACTCGGTCAAACACTTCATCCGTGTCCGTGATTGGTTTACCTTTACACAATTTTTGTAACTTTCGTTCGTGTTCGGCTCGGAAGCGGTGACTGTTGAGCTACCAGTAAAATAAAAAATATCATGTATTGTTGAAATTTGTATACTTCTATCAGATATATGAGTGAGTTAAGTCAATAATGCACTTAAAAATATAATATGCGTCAAACATGGTGTTGACTCGAATGAAGCTGTATATTATTTTATTCGGTCTCAGCCTATTGCCGTTAGTGTTTGGTGATGAGGAAGGAATAAACATAGATTCCGTATGTAATTCTACGATCTCTGAACGAGTTGATTACGAGTTTAATTCTGGTGTAGTTAGTAGTGAACATATTATATCGTACAAGGGTTACTTCCCACGATCGACTCGGGAAAACTATGTCAATGCTGCTTTGCGGAATGCAGGGGTAAGTTTGACCATGATAATAATTCATAATAAATAAAATTGAAGAATTAATCTGTGATAGTCCTCAGACCATCACTACCAAATCCTTGTTTATCACTTATTATTGCGAATCTTCAACTGAAATAAATTGCTAATGCTGTATGTGTACACCATCTCATGAGTTGATTATTCTTATTACCTATACTAAAATCATGTTTTTTCATAACAATAATGTAACAGATTCATTCTAGTTACTATTTTTGGATATAGGTGATAAATGGTACTTGTACATTGTCTTTTGTGATAATTAATGTTAGAAATGTATAGAACTCAAACAAAGTTTGTCATCTTAAATAGTTTTCATAGTCATAGTGTTTGGGGCACCTAAAACTACCCACTGACCTGAAATTGATAGAATTCAGAAAGATTCAAAAAAATTACCAATCAGTATATAAATTAGATATTTGAGAACTTGCTGTAAGCAGATACTTTTATCATTATACTTACTTTTTTTACATTACTTACTGTTTTGAAAACCATACTGAGGCCCACATTAACCTATATGAACACATAAAAAAATAGTTTATATCTTAGAATAATATTTAAAGTATTTGAAAGGCTTTAAATACACCTTAGTGGTGCATAAAAAAAGGCAGCTGTCATACATGCTATGCCATAACCAATAATGCAGTTGGTGTTTTCAAACCCTTATTTATTTTCAAAAATTCTTTCCAGTCTTAATAGCTGTCTGCATGCTAATTTTAACTTGATCGGCTGCATATAGGTAGTACACAGTTTTTTTTAAATTTGTTTTTTACTTTATAATCTACCCTAAATTTGTAAATAAGCAATTTAACAGCCATCAGTTCAGCCACTGTGCAAATCATGCCGTTTTTATTGTTGACTGGAGTTTCTACTATTATATATTAGATAGAAAATTGATTAAAATAAACTTTTTTTAACATGTATAGTCCCACTGCTGCGCAATAGCAATTTTATGTGTTGGATGTGATGGAGAAAATCTGATATCTAAACTAATTACTAATTCTGTTTCTTACATTATACCATAAATGATTTATTAATACTACATTTTATCTTTTAAATATCTTTCTTTCCTTTATGCTTCAAAACCAAGCTGTTCAGTGTGTGCGATGATTTACAATAACAGCAAATTAATGATTTTATGATGTTTATTAAGTAACTAGCACTACGCTCGCGACTTCTGTTTCCAATGATACTCGCTGATAATGCAGCTTTATATAGGTGAATTTTCTTTCTTTAAGTTAATCTTTAACACGTTCTATGCCAACGCAGGTCAGTGCTGACCGACAGTGAACTTCCTCTTTAGGCCAATAAAAAATCGGAAATGTGTAAAAATTTTACCAAACAATTTTTTTGATTAAATACTTAAATCTCTACTTATAATTAAATATCTAGATGTCGACCAGCACTGACCGACGTGGCTTGAATGGTAAGACGCCTTTTTTTTTCCTGGCAGCCAACGTGTTAACAAACAATAAAATCTAATCTTTTCTCTTTCATGTAGATTATTATAAAGTAAGACAATTGAACAGTAACTCTATTGTTTCAGGTATCAAACTGGACCCTACTGCGTCGTAACAACCCGGCTAAAGAGTATCCAAGTGACTTTGACGTAATTATCCTCGAAGATGGAGGGCGAAAAGCACTGGATGCTCTCAAAGACCATCCTGCAATTAGACGTGTTACTGCGCAGCGTCAGGTCACACGTACCATAAAATATATACGTGAGGTAATAGAACATACCTGTAGTACCCCTGGCTACTTGACATTTTTCAATTATCATCGTCAAAAACCAGAGCACTTGAAAGAAACCACACTTTTTACATTTAAATGTTACCCACGGTTTCAATCCTGCTGCCCGACTTCTAATGGTCGTTGTATTGGTCGTATGATGAGATTAGCCCGGGGTCGCGGGACTTTCCCATTACCGTAACCCCGGTACGTAAAGGGCTAGTGAAGGACACCGTGGATTTTAGTCAGTACAAGTCTGACAGTCCCTCCCGTCCTGCCCTGGGTGGGAGGACTCATTTGATGATTTAACCACGCTAAAAAAAAAAAAAAATGATGAGATCAGCGCGTTTGACCAAATAAAATAAAAAAAGAATACAATGTAGTCTCAGTGGATAAAGGCCTTACCCCGCTCTCTTTGGCTAACATGAACTGGCGCAAACCTGTGGTATTGGATACTAATGATCGCAAGGAGGTATGGCATAGCAAGGAGCTACAGGGACGGTTTTACCGGGCCCTTCGCGGGCCTGACGTAGACCTTTTGGCGTGCTATGTTTCGGTGACGTCTTTGGGGAAACCGAAGGTTTTGTCTGTGCGATTATGGAAGAAGTTATCATGACGAACAATTACCGGAAAAAAATTGTCAAGGACGGTACGGTTGACATCTTCCGGGCATGCCACCGTCCCGGTGAGTCGATCAGACACTTTGTTCCCGGTTGTTCTCGTCTTGCTAACGGCGAGTACTTGCACAAACACAATCTAGTAGCTAGGATTATCCACCAGCAACTTGCCCTGCAGCACAACCGTGTTGTGGATTCTGAATTACCATACTACAGGTATATGCCCGACCCAGTTCTTGAAAACGTGCCATATTGTATACTTGGGATCAATCTATCATCACTAACAGGACTATTAGCCAATAAGCCTGATAATGTGGTGGTAGATCGCCGAGAGCGCCGTGCAATGATTGTTGATATCATCGTCCCTCATGACAAAAATCTCGTGAAAGCTGAAAATGATAAAGAAATGAAGTACATATCTTGATTTAGCTCACAAGATTGTCGACATGTGGGACGTGGACTCAGCAGTCATTGTACCGATAGTCGTTTCGGTCAATGAACTAATTGCGAAGAGCCTCGACCAACACCTTAAGAGGCTCTCATGGCGCAGCTGGCTCAAGGGCTCAAATTTAAACAGGAAAAAAAAAGAATAAATGACAATACAATGACTAGACTGTATTACAATCAAGATTTTAAAGTTATAAAAACTTAAAACTGGTGCCAACCTTTCTTAACTGTTCCCTAGATATGACGCTGGTGGAGTGCTATTTTTATACGTTTTTGTAAAAATATTTAAAATTAATTTATAAAATGAATAAAGAGATTGTTTTTTTTTTATCGTGGTAAAATCATCAAATGAGTCCTCCCACCCAGGGCAGAGCGGGAGGGACTGTCAGACTCCTACTGACTAAAATACACGGTGTCCTTCAATAGCCCTTTACGTACCGGGGTCATGGTTATTCGTACAGTCCCGCGACTGATCGTACAGTCCCGCGACCATAAAGAGATAATAATATAAACTAACCAATTCTTCAGCTTTATTATATTACTACCTATAAATATAGATTTTCTTTTCAACTATGTAGGGGGGTTCCAGTGGAACCGGATGCAGGTGAATACCAGGATCTTGGTGCGACTTTTTCATCTGATCTCCACAACCCAGTAATTGGATGACGAATATCGATACACCTTGTTAAGACTTGTTGTCAGAATTTCGAGCTTCTCTGACTGTCAAAGATCTACAAATAACAGCCGGGACCAACGGATTCACGTATTTTCCGAGACACGGAGGAAACTCATCTATGATGTATTTTAATTCATTCAATGACCAACTTCGGTAACCGACTGTTATAAAAATATTTTAATTCACCAGATAAAAAGAACATGTTAGCTTGAAACGATAACGGTTATGTATTATTTTATGAGCCTACATTGTCCCACTGCAGGGCAAAAGCTTCCCTCCTACCATCTCTCGCGATGTACAATGCGATTGTATTTTTACCTACTAATTATTAACATTTTTAAATATTTTAACAAAATAAGAATAAAAAGATCATTTCAAAATATAAATAATAGTGGCCCACCGGTAACGGGAACAGGGTCCAAGTGGTCAGGGCTCCATAGAAAGGAACCTCCTAACAATGCGCGCCGTATCCAGAAGAACTGCTTACTGAATCAAGCCCTTTGATCCAGCTGCCTAACGAGAGCCTGCTTAGGTGTTGGTCGAGGCTCTTGGCAATTACGCCATGGGCCGACACGACTATCGGCACAATAATAGCTGAATCCACGTCCCACGTATCGATAACCTCGCGAGCCAAATCAAGATACTTGATTTGCTTCTGTTTTTCAGCTTACACGAGGTTCTCGTCGTGCGGGACGGTTATGTTAACAATCATTGTGCGCCGCTCTGATCGATCCACCACCACTATATCAGGTATATTGGCTACAAAGGTCCTGTCAGTAATGTACTTATTATTATATAGGATGATTGTGGCCCAGCGGGGTGCTTGTACACGGGCTGGCGCAACCATCGTGGTCGTGGCCTGCACTCCCTCCGGCAGCCGCGAGAGGTAGGATAAATACATATTTTTAACATTGCTCTCACTAAAACCGCTCCATTAGGGGCCATCTGCATATGAAGAGGAGCTCTGAACCCTCATAAGAGACTAGTTCCAAAGACCCTCTGTGCAAAGTTGATAAGAGACTGGGCTGCTATGATATTCTGTATACGAAATCTCTTCGCTGAACTCTACGATGTGAAGCCGACGAAGTGGCTTTGAGATCGTCCGACTGTGAAACGCGGGTAATGAGCACCGTGTCGCTGTCAGTAGTTTATTGAATATCCAACTTTAGTCCCGGCATGGTGTGAGCGCTGCGGCCGTGCTGTAACAAGGCTGTGCTTATGGAGAATAGCACTACAAGTCATTGATGCCGCATGTTGAGGGATTAGTAGGCAAGAATAACCAATCCACGGAATCCAACTGGCAGGAAACGATAACGCGGCTGGCCCAGACTCCTAGACCATTATGTAAATCAACTAAAAACGGTTCTGCATCTACAACTGCAACAACAACATTTAGTTATGCTTCATTCGAAAATAAACCTTATATCTATTTATGATGAATGCTCAAATTCCCTTAAACTACCGTGATCATGCGTGTCATATTAATAAGAACATGAACTTAATGCAAAAAAGGTTAATTTTCGGATGAAGCGCGACGGTTACCGTTAACATCAATCAGTTAAATACCTAGGTAAAATGGCAGTGCGATTTTCAATGCTCGGCTCAGCGCCAAGATTCAAAAATGCAACAGTGGGATAATATTTTGGTTTGTCTATCAATGTTTGAGGCTTAATTTGGTGTCATTTTTCAGCAGAATGGTGGCTACACGTCCCGGAAGTTATTGCGGACTGTGCCACGTCAAATAACATCGGTGTTGAAGGCAGACCTGCTTTGGTCTCTTGGTGTGACTGGTGAGTACCTTATGTGACAAATTAAATCCGTAGTAGTTTTTAAGCTGATACTATAATTAGAACTTAAAACGTTATGATCACGGATAATTTAAAAAAAAAATTAGTAACCGTTAGTTACATTATTCGTTTTTTTTGTACTTACATTTTTTTACTTATCTGTTTATATTTTCAAATATTTTTTTAAGTCGAGTTATTTAATTTGTTTATCTATTTTCTTTTTTATTTGGTTACAGTATAATTACTACGTTCAGTTACATTACTTGACTTACCTTACCTTATCTCTATCAGGTGAGGGCATCAAGGTAGCAGTATTCGACACGGGACTGGCTCGAAATCATCCACACTTCGGACGAGTCCGGGAGCGTACCGACTGGACGGGCGAGAATACGCTGGAGGACGCCTTAGGTCACGGGACCTTTGTGGCCGGCGTGATCGCCTCTCGATCAGACTGCCTCGGCTTCGCACCTGATGCCGATCTCCACATTTTCCGGGTATTCACTGATAATCAGGTATGTTTAGTAAGATTTTTTTTTAATTTAACGAGAGTTTCGCACTTGGCCCCTGATGGTAAGCGAAGATGTGATCAAGCATGCTTGCAAAAAAGTAATACATTCACTCTTGACTGAAAGACCCCAACGTTGCAACTACTAGGCAACAGACTCCAGCAGGGAATTCAACAACATGTGCAACTTCACATCAACAATGTGAAGTTTTGTCTATGACCGTTTGACCATCCGCGTCGCATCTCATCGCCCGTGTTTACGTGTCCCTTGTTCATTCCGTGCGAGGTTCGAACCAGCGACACGCAGCGCATCAGTCAATCCTCCAACCATTTCGCCATCTGAACCAAGCCAACAGCCACGTTCTCACTACCTGGTCACAGGCCTCCTGTCTGTGCGATGAATTTTTATACTCTAGCTATTAATATTGGTCTTTATCTATGAAATTGCCGTTCTGCAGTACTGGCCATTTCAAATCAAAATATTTTTTGTTTGGCTAAGAATTCTAATTTAAAATTGATTTTAGTTTTAAAACATGGATTTTTTTCCAATGTAATTATTTGTTTATTGATTAGTGTTACATTTTCATCGCATTTCAATCTTTTTCGCCAGCTGTTTTTTTTAAGAAGGGCTTCAATAAACTGCCACTGCGTTGGCATGCATTAATTACGTGGGTGATTACTTATATTAAAACAAAAAAAAAATGCATGAAAAAACTTCGTAAAAATTTTTTCATACAAAACGGCTATTTCATAGGTAAACACCTATGAAATAGCCGTTTACTATACTTATATACATACTTACCTACATAATTTTGAGTGAATAGAAGCGTTATTATAATTGAAAAACATACAAAACAAATTCAATCAACTTCGTTTTAATCAAAAGATAAAATAGTAAACACTTAATAAAACTTGCAAGTAAAATTATGTACAGGTACCGGCCATAAAGGCTGCACATCGACCTTTGGAAAGGTAAGGTAGATTCTACTTCTAAAAGCGTTCTCTCTCACACACTGTCTAAGTGACATTTGTCGCTGTTTCGTTGTTTGTTGTGGTTGTTAGGACTTTTGGGCGACAAAGATAACTCTCAATGAAGCTGAAATTAATCCAACTCTTTATAAATGTTGCGAATGAAAATTAATCTCTCTTTCTCTTTAAAAGTGTTTTTTTTTGGCCCGTACCCATAAATACATAAACATTTATTATCAAAACCTCGTAAGACATTCACGGAAATGAAATAAAGAACTAATGTGTCGGCGTGATTTAATTAATTGATAAGATAAAAGACAGTTTTGTGAAGTGTCGAATTTGAGCGATATAACATCGACAAGCTACAAAGTTCAGCTTACTCTATATAACGGTCATGATAAGGAGATATTATGCTTATTGCTCATGTTCTATAATTTATTATAATTAAAATGTAGAGTTAAGGATACGTAATTTACCTTTAAAATGACATTAAAAAGAACATTGAAACGTTTTTAGAGATTTGTATAACCAAATCTTTAAATACACTGCTGAGTGTTACGCACTTCGCTGATTGTAAAAATAAGCTTCACCTGCCTATGTATTCGTCTCCTATTAAATCCCATTTTGTCATGTTATTCCGTCGTTTTCGCCGTCCGTAAGTCCGTATTCATTTATTTCGGAAGCACTTATGCTTGATTACACCTCTCACTCAGGCTGAGGTCATGAATCGATTTTGGACTTAGCTTAGACTTTACTCAGACTTGAAAAAAATCGAAACATTTCCTATGCTAATTAACATTCCGACCTGGCGACGCAGGCGGTCGCGACAGTCGCTGATAGGATCCGGCTGTTGGGACTCTACGTGGCGCTGCACAAAACAGAGGCCATGTGTTTTCATGGCCGTCTGAACGCGCCACGGTCAGAGTCCCACATAACGGTGGCACCCTGAGACTCATCCTCGACAGCCGGTGAAACTTCTGGAAGCACTTCCTGCGTTTGGCCCCACTACGGCTGAACTGGGCAGCAGCCGCCCTTAGGCGACTTCTGCCCAATCCCAGCGGGCCAAACGTCTCCTGCCGGAGGCTGTACGCACGTGTGGTACGGTCCATTGCTCTCGACGGGGCCCCGTATGGGGTCTGACTATTCGGACGCGACCACTCAAGACGATCTCTGGCCACCGTAGGCGCGGGCGGCGAGTTATGAGCGACTCGCTGTCCGACACTGGACCTTGCACGGGTCGACGGCGTGTATTCCACGCGCGCCTCAAGGAGTGTCAGCATAGTGACGGGGCCCCCCTGTAGAGAGCCAAAGCCTGCCGGAGTCGCGGGACTCACGAATTACCGTGACCCCAGAACTTTTAAGGACACCGTGGATTTTATAAAAATGCTAATTAACATTACCACAGTTTTTCTAAGGTTATTATTCTAAATGAACATAATTCAATTAAATATTTACAAAAAGAAGAACTACAATAAATGAAATAAGCATTTGGTCGATTTTGTAAACTAAAGTTTTCCTAATCACAACCGACTTTGTCTTAAATCTAAAGTAAAGTCTGAGCTAAGTCCAAGTATTTATTTAAGGACAACCAACAAGGCATACACCATAATACATGTTTAGGATAGAAAATTTTTTACATTTTATAGTGTAGCCTTAATTAAAGGCTGCCACGGCATGCACTAAACATTCGAGGAATACAGTATCTGAAATAGTAATTTTTGCTTACAATTTAGGTTATAGTAGGCTATTAAGTAGATCTATAGATCTGTTATCGTATTTATGGGTGTACTATTAGGTACTTTACTTTAGATACACCTGCCTTAACCTTCGTGCATTATTTGCGTGATGTTACTAGTTTTTCTTTAAAAGTACAAAATATTGAGTCCTTTTCACCAGCACCTTCATATTTCTAATAGACAATAACCAATAATACTTAAACATGATCATTTTCAATGTGATGTAGATAAACAATATAGTCATGCACTTGAGTTCAAGTGTTTATTCAGCACTTATGTTATTAATAAACTATAATAACTCTGCAAAAGTACATCTATCTATCTTAGGGTTGCCATCACCTAAATTGTCGGCCCCGGACAAAGACTTCAAAAACCCCGGACATTTGGGTTAAATCATATTTTTTCCCCGGACGCCCTAGAAAAATATATTATTGAAGTTGAAAGTAAAAACAAAGATGTTTAATTATGGTTTTTATTTACTGATAACATTATGGAGCTTTATAACATGTTTAATAGAATAGTCTTTTTCTATATATTTAATCAACATAACAAAAATAAAAAAAATAAATACTTATCCATAGGAGAATAGAGATCGTGCTTTTTAGCACTCGATTAAACAAATTAAATGTCCGGGTTTTACCCGGACATTTAATGGGTAAATCCCCCCGCACGCCCCCGGACGCCCTCCAAACTAGGACAAATCCGGGAAACCCGGACGGATGGCAGCCCTAATCTATCTTCTATCTATATATATAAAAATGTTATGTTGGTTTGTGTATGCTTCAAAAACTCAAAAAGTTCTGCACCGATTGAGCTGAAATTTTAGCATGATATATAATCCGCATCAAGGATGGTTTTTATCTATTTTTTTTTTTGAAAAATCATTTTTTGTGCCACAGCGAAGCGGGGCAGGGCACTGCTAGTATATATATAAAAATGTTATGTTGGTTTGTGTATGCTTCAAAATCTTAAAAAGTTCTGCACCGATTAAGCTGAAATTTTAGCATGATATATAATCCGCATCAAGGATTGTTTTTGTCTATTTTTTTTTAAACAGTTTTTTGTGCCACAGCGAAGCGGGGCAGGGTACAGCTAGTAATTAATAAAATAGGTTATGGATAGATTTTATTTCAAATTGATATTATGTCATGTTGATTCAGTGGTCACAAAAGCTTACTCTTCAATGTCAGGTCTTGACAGTGTCTTCGACTTTTCCTTTAACTAGCGAAATATGGCTGTGCCGACTGCCTGACTCTTTTAGGATTACAAGCCTTATGTTGTATCGCATGAGGTCGGGCTTCTGTCTTAAGTCTTACTGGGTTTTCCATGAGGATGTTCTCACTAGTAGCCACTGGATCTGACTTGCTGCCCAGTTGATAGCAAAGGGCTTACTCCCTTTTCCATGGTCTTAAACGTAAATGGCCAAAAGTGGGTGTACTAATAGAGTTATGGGTTATTTTATGTCCTTAGATTATAGAATGTCCCGATTCCTAGTTAGCCTCTGAGAATTCAAGCCAAAAAAGAAAGAAAAATTATAAAAGAAGTTCTGACTCACACATTCATAAAAAAGTGGCTTTACGAAAAATGTTACGTTTTGTTTTGAACATGGAATGTGGACACTTTATAATCTAAGGTTGTGTCATTATAAAGTATGTGATATATCCAGGTTTCATACACATCGTGGTTCCTGGACGCGTTTAACTATGCCATCATGCGGAAGATTGATGTGCTGAACCTGAGCATCGGAGGACCGGACTTCATGGACCACCCGTTTGTGGATAAAGTATGGGAGCTTAGTGCGAACAAGGTTAGTAAGACCAGGCCTGTAACGCTATCTTTTACAGCAGCGCTAGCCAGATAGCCAGCCAGCTAGCTAGCTAGTCAAAAATTGTTATCGTAGTACCGGGATAGCAGGTATCCCATATGTTAAACCAGGATATGAGCAATCTGTGTGCCAAACATAAAAACTTTGACATAAGTGATATTCGTTGGGTTAGTTCTGTGTAGTTCGCAAACGAACTAAGTCTTAGGAGCTGCTTTCATTGACATTATTCGCGATTTATCCTCACATTCGAGTACCTTAGTTGGTTCGATAAAACCAACTTCTTAAAGTAGGGGATTAGCAAAGGATAAGGTTGCGACAGTTGCTCGTAGTCCCATTGGCACATCGTCGCAATAGAGTAGACAATGAATAGAATATGGGACTGGTAAAATAAAAGAGTCACTACAGATTGATGGTTTTAATTTTATGTAGTACTTGAGCACCAAGGATGGACGCTTTAAAAGGGCATACCAGGTGGCCTACCATGAAGTGCGAGTAGTTCAGCTGTGGGAACGAGATGGCGCTAGACGACTTGTATAGATCTGTCGCTTTCCCTCAGCGGAACCACTCTCGCTTTAAGATGTCATGGTAGGCCATCAGATCCGATATTCTGGAAAATATCATAGCAATTCCCTACATAAATATACAATAGGTTGTTATTTCCTGTCAGACTATTATCCTGTTACTTCAACGGTAGTATGATTGATACCAACTAGACGGCAAAGAAAGACTACTTTTTGTGCCTAGGTTAACAGTAATTTCGTCTGTAGTTGACAGCATTTACAATGTATACTATGAAATACATACAGTCATGCTTCACGCCATGTACATCAATTTACAAACGGAACGCTGTTTCTCTATTCTTACATCGTACAACCAAGAATAACCAATTATGTGTGGTTTTGAGTTTCACGGTAACACAGTATTAGTTAGACTTTTAATATTGGGTAATCTTGTTAGTCATGGGTAGTTTGGGGTGTATTTTGAAGATGCATTCACAGCGAATTTGTAGATCAATGAACATTCACTACTTTTTCTATTACTTTTGTCACCAATTGTTGCCCTCGAACACATGCAAGCGTTGCTCTACAAAAAATAATGTTCATATGCATGCACTATTGGATAAGGGTTGACCGATAGCCAGCATGCGCCATGTGAGCGTCAGAAAATGATTTTTTTATGACTTCGTCACAAAACTTTGAAATCTCTGTTATAAAACAACTCGATTAGAAAAACAAAACAGTCTTACAGAAAAAACCGTTAAGTAGTTTAAAAGATAGATTTAAGCGTATAGAGAGTCAAACAGACAGACTACTTTTTACATTATGTAAAAATAATAAATGCAAGAGTTTGGATGACATTTGGTACACTAAACGTCACAAACCTGGGATAACACAAAGACCACCTGTTATCCCGGAAATAAATTTATGTGGGAATAATTTATATCCCGGAAATAATTTCGACTAGCACAGGTGAAGCCGCTGCAATGGCAAAAGCTAGTGATGGTATTATGGGCCTTTATTGAGTTGGAACTGAAAAAAAAAAACAATAATTTAAAACAAATAACCTTTTAGGTTATTATGGTATCGGCGATAGGTAACGACGGTCCACTATACGGAACCCTGAACAACCCTGCAGACCAGATGGATGTCATCGGGGTAGGTGGTATCGGTTTCGACGATCGAATCGCCAAATTTTCGTCCAGAGGCATGACCACCTGGGAGCTACCACATGTGAGTATTTTTTAGTTTGACTAGTATCTTGGATTTCTATCTTTGATCATCTCTCATCATCATTATCTATGGAATTACGTTCCAAAACCTGTAATGGTCGGCTAAGGCCCTTAATGCAAGTCTCCAATACATTACGACTTTGTAATCCATTGACGCATCCCTGTGGACGAACCTGTATTTGTATTGGATACCAAAGTCAAAGATAGTTGTCTGAATACCAAAGTCGTAGGTATAGTAGACTTGTGTCGCGCGCAGTGTACGAAGGAACTGAGAGTTTTTAATTATATCATTTTCCTTTACAAATGAATTTGGTCATGGGGTTGTCTTTTTCAATGCATATGTAGGTACTTTCTAAGTTTATGATATCGTCCGGAGTGGGAAGCAGTCGCCTCCTTCTGCGAAGCAGTCATGCTAGCGAGGTTGGCCGCTGTTGGCCTACAACAAGGCCGAGGCCGAATCGAAGGGCCACGTTGTTGTGTGGAATCACGGGGCGTTTTGTCAACTAGGGCGTATTACCAAGTTTTACCCTATATTCACATGAAAAATAAATAAGGATGCGGGTTCAGCGCGACAAGTCTTTTTCCATTCTTCTCTATTACAGGTCACTTCTTTTCTAGCTATCTCATGTAACTGCATGTCGGAAAAATTAAATTCTGCATAGAAAATAGAACGAATGAAGTTATTAAATATTTGCATGGGAATGTATGTAGCAAGTTACCTTGGTGATGGTACCATCACCAAGGTAACTTGCTACAAACATTCTTGTAAGGCAACTACTTGGTTCACACAGGAGCCTGCAATCTTGTTGTAAATAATTGAACACTGCACTTACAGCTTTTGTATAATCTAGAGCGTGTAGGTTTTCTTTTCGGAATTGCCGTGTTCAACTAAAGTTACATATTTAGATAGCGGACACTTAGCTTAACAAAAAAATAACAGACATAATGTCCTAAAGCGTCAGGTTTCAGAATTATTCGCCGAAATATAAGCCGAAAACTGAACCTGAAGAAACAACTTTTTTCTCCACTGCAGGGAGGGGTTCGATAAAGTTGTAAATTTTTAATAATAGCCGTGGTCATGTGCCACCTGCGGTTGTTTCACACAATTTTTATTGGCTAGGTGGAATACGACCACGGCTATTACTTAAAAAAATCTGTAACATGGAAGATATAAAAAAGTATAATATTATAAGTTGTCTCTAAAATAAAAGATAAATACGAGTATATAATTAGAAAAAAAAATCGGTCAAATGAATATTGTTCTTGTTTTACACTTTTCAGTGCGCGATTTTTTCGTAGTCCGGTTTTAGTTATTTTTAACTTATTTTTTATTTACACTATTTTGGGGTTATATTATTTGAAGTAAGTAATTTATGTAATATGTATAGTTTTTGAGTTGTGAATTTAGATTTAATTTGGTGAGGCAAAGTTAAAAATTATGACATTCTTGAATACGGGGCGAATCCCCGCTGCCTCGATATGTCGGACGCGGCGGGAAGAGCTCCGGTGCGATCTCAGGGCAGTATGGAAGCAGTCACTGTCGCAACCGAGGTCCTGGCACGATTTACGAATTACCGTGGATTTTAGTTAGTACGAGTCTGACAGTCCCTCCCGCTCTGCCCTGGGTGGGAGGACTCATTTGATGAGTTTATCAAGCTAAAATCGCGGTCTCGCGGGCCATACATGGGCGAAGTATATCCCGCGGTATAGAACAAAAAAAAACGGGAAATAAGAAAAGAAAGTATCTTTTGGCTTTTTTACTACAGCTAGCTTATATTGCCACACTGCTGGGATATCCATTTTGAGTTCAACGCCGTTACGTTAGTAAGGAAATGAGACAATGTAGGAATTACGCAATAATTCCACATATAAAACTGTGCGACTTTGTTTTTAATTATGTTTACTATCCGTTTATTTTTAGAGATGTTTTCGAATCGCTTCGTATCATACGTCACGCTTGCATCTCGTAATGTCAAAGTATAAAGGGAACAGATAACTAACTAGGCAGCTAAGGCGGGTGTTAGCGTTAGCTATTATTAAGGGCTGCATACCTAAGATGGACCCTTTGCTAAGACTCCGCTGCCCCGTCCGTCTGTGTGTCTATCCGTTGCCAACTGATTTTCTGTTCTAGGGTTACGGGCGCATGAAGCCGGATATCGTGACGTACGGCAGTGGAGTGCGTGGCTCAAGTGTTACCGGAGGATGTCGGTCACTCAGTGGTACGTATTTATTGTATTCTATACCAATATAATTGTCCTATAATGTTCTCACTACACAGGCCTCCTCTCTGTGAGACCCCCAACCCCCGTTAGGCTTTAATACACCACGCGGGCCTAGTGCGTGATGGTAAATGTCTTCGAGTTTCCCTTTCGCTGTTTTTCTTCACCGTTTCGCGGTGTTCCAACCTACGATGGTAAGTAAGCACTGATGTACAAATCAACTTACGGGAGCATTGTAATTACAGCCAATGAAAATAATTATCGATATCAGAATAGTGCACCCGTAAGATTAGATTCAAATTATTAGGAGGGTTTTCGAATGGGAACCGCGCGGAGGTAAACGTAGCAACGTCCACCGGCAAGATGGACCGATGACCTTAAGAGGGTCGCTGGCAGTGGTTGAATGAAGAAAGCGTGAGATGGTGCACTGTGGCGCTCCTTAGGACTGGAATAGGCAGCAATGATTTATGGCAGTTCTTGGCTTCTTGAGGCCACTGTGCGCAAATAATTGACATTTGAAAAAAGTTTCTCCGTAAATTTTTCAAACCAAAACAAGTGAACGAATTCCGATCGTTTCTTTAAACATATATCTTCTTTTGTGTGGTAAACTCATCAAATGTGTCCTCCCGCCCTGGGTGGGGTGGAAGGGACAGTCTGACTCTTACGGCCGACGATGCGTTGCGGAGGTGATGCGGCGCTGCAGTGGTGACATAAAAGAACTGAGTGTGGCCGCTCCTGGGTCGCAGCGCATTCGCATTTTTGGTTCCAGGACCACCGTGTTCTTCTTAGACGGTCCCACGACCCAAGCCCGATACTTTGAGAACGATTAAAGCTAAATTTTAGCCTATATATTTGTATTTAGTTATAAAATACAAAAAAACTGCATAAGCTAGTTATCAAATGTTTTGCTATATCTGATTCTTTTTTGGCGATGGTGTCATTCTAATCGTATGGCTCGTTGAGGATGACAAGATATACTCGTGTTATGAAAACATACTTCTTAATCAATTTTCTACACGCAGCCAGTCTTCGTTACAGAGGTCATTCACCCGCAATCATAACAACTTTTAAATTCGTGTGCGCAGTGGTTTATAGTTTAATGATTCTTCGCCTTAATTGATGATTGTTTTATAGTACATCTTGCATAGTTCACGTTGTATGTATTCTGATAATTTAATAATAATAAAAATGTACAGTCAGCTTCCGAGAAAACTAACTCCCATTGTTAGTGACATCACTACCAAAGGGGGTTTGTTTTCTCTGAAGGTTGCCGTACCACAATGGCTAGTTTCTGTCTGCGGTATGAAGTTTGAATCTGACTCCTATTAATCTTATCATATTCCTCATCAGCAATAATTATAAAATTTTATACCAACTGTCACTCACGGTATGAAATTATGTTCTTCTTTACCGCTTTCCTTCTCTTTGTACTAGTCTTCATGTTCGGGAATGTCTTAAGATTTGAGGAATAGAAGGCTTTTTAGTAAATTACAGTAGAAAGTCCCTTCCGCTTAACCTAGCGTCCAGGTCCATTTAATTTTTTTTAGTAGGGTTGTCTTTTAAGGATGCTTTTTGGATCGCCGGGGTTACAGATAGGCTATGTTGCAGTTGCCGTGGGTGAGAAAAACTTATTGTTAGCAAGCTAATTAGTACCAATTTGTTACCTCAGGTACTTCAGTAGCATCACCCGTAGTAGCTGGTGCCATAGCGTTATTGGCAAGTGGCGTGCCACGTCACAACTTGACCCCGGCGGCGGTGAAGCAGGCTCTGTGCATGACGGCGCTGCGACTACCAGGACCGAACATGTTTGAGCAGGGGCACGGGAAACTGGACCTTATTAGCGCTTATCAGGTAACGGAAAGAGGTTCACAGTATTTTTTTAAATACTATATATATACATCGATATTTTATAAATATCATACATATTAACGCATGCGTTGTGAATTTTAATGATTTTCTCTCGAACCGCTTCCTCCGGATTTAGTACATCCGACGCTCTTTCCAACCGAGTCACCAAGGTTCCTGCCTACAGCATCGAATTCATTAATCCATTTCTAACGTCTCACGGTGACGTTTCGCACCATCTATTGCAGAGTATTTCAACTGTAGTTGAAATAATTTATATTTTATAAGCAGTTTTCTTTACCTAAAAAAAGTTCAGTTCAGATATTCAACCCAATTCTTGTCATATAGGTACATAATTTATTTTCTAGCATGAGGACAAGAAGTTAGTAATCTATAGCAACGGTAATAACATCGTCCAGCTAAAAAAGTAAAACAGCTCATAAAATAAAAACTACTGAACCAAACTGAACGAACAATAAAATAATTACAGAAATCGAACCAGAAATCTCAGAGTAATTGGTATGATACATTAAGAAAAAAATTGAGAATGTTCTCCTTTTAGTCGATTAAAAATGCAAGGACTTACCGAAAACTACCTATGCCGTAAAGCCTTTGTCAAACAGACAGGCGTGACAAGCGAGGCGTTTTTATTTGTAATGTATGGAATTGTTTGAATCCTGACTGGATTCAAACAAGACATAGAAAAGCGAAAGCGATCCGATAGCGTGACCGAACTGATGCGAAGACGTGGCGAAGGCTTATTTGCTCTGTTTGACGTCGTCAATAAAAAGCCAGCTAATACAACTGCCACGCCTCGGTTCGCTGCACCCAGTTTGACGTCTCGTATCGGTTCGTTATCGCTTCAGACTCGGTCCGGTTCGCTATCGCCTGTCTGTTTGACAAAAGCTTAAATGTGTGCTGCACTTAACACTTGTGCCAATCTCTTCACGAAAAACATTATTGTGTTGTTACTTAGTTTCTTCGCAAGTACGAGCCCCAAGCGTCCCTCAGTCCGAGCTACATCGACCTGACGGAGTGTCAGTACATGTGGCCTTACTGTACGCAGCCGTTGTACTACAGTGCGCAGCCGACCATCGCTAATGTCACCGTCATCAACGGACTGGGCGTGTCTGGGAGAGTGGTATGTTTATTGTTCAACTATAAATACTATTTTTTTTATTAACCTGTAGTGTCTCACTGCTGGGCATAAGTCTCCCCATAACCTTCCAATCTTCCCTTTGTGCGGCTTTCTCTGGCCAATCACTCATGACCGCGTCCAGGTCGTCACGTTTCTAAGCCTCCCTCGGCAACGACCCCCGTTCGCCACCCACTGCGTTACAATCTGTGCTAAAATCCACGGTGTCCTTCAATAGCCCTTTACGTTCCGGGGTCACGGAAATTCGTAAGTACCGCGACCCCGGCAGGCTTTAGCCCTCTAGAGGGGGCCCCGTCATTTTGCTGACACTCTTTGAGGCGCGCGTGGAACACAACGCTCCGTCGACCCGGGCATGGTGCATAGTCGGACTCATTACTCGCCGCCCGTCGGGCGGTCAGGAATCCCGTTTAACATTTACAATTTAGTTTTAATAAATAGTAAGTATTATGTGATATGTGTGTCGGTGCCGCCCCGAGGCCGACCCAGAAAGATGTGGCGAGACGATTCGGGCTCACACCGTGGATGCCTTTGCCTAACAGTGTGAGCAAAACACATAAATGTGTGCGTCTCTAAAACAGGTGAACCAATTTGCAAAATGCAGACCTTATTTTATTTGAAAGCGCAGTCTATAACGACTGTTCTTAGTCATGTTTTATCAAAATCGGTTAATCTGTTAGGAGTTTTTTTAGATTATTCATTTAATCGATTTTGCTATATTTATACTCATAACATTCCTCACCATATTTTACTTTTTCTATTTATACAGGTGCTCGGCTCATGTTGACCAAAGCGTGATGTTATATAGCCTATATAGCCTTCCTTGATAAATGGGCTATCAAATACAAAAAAAAAATTCAATTCGGACGTGGTTTCTAAGATTAGCCCGTTCAACCAGACAAATACTTATAAGTATAGATTACTCTATTCAGTTTATTTTGAAGTAATAAATGTAAATACCTAATAAAAATAATACAATGTAGTTTGATCTTCACGCTCATTTAACCGTTTGGCCACACTCATATTCTATGTGAAGTATGTCTGAATTATAATTATACGACTATACGTGAAGGCACCTTATTGGTTTAATAAGTTTTAGGTGTAGTTACGTCATAGACCAGAACATACTATCGCAAAGCAAACAAAATGCAGATAATGTCAATTTACACGAGGCCTTGGGTTAGTCTCTCGAAAGACAAAGATTTCTTATCTTGATTATCTTTATTTAATCATTGTAGTTTAGTTTAGTTTTTAGTTTAAGCAAAATCTTATTCCCGGAAAATATAAATTTCTGTTTTAAATTCCATTCAATACATCGGAAGTTAAAACGTTCTTAAGTTAATTCATAAACGTACTACGAACAAAACCTTCCGTTGGTGTTGGGAGTAAGTCCAAGCAAACCGATGGTGAGGGCTCTAGAATAAGGAACCTCCGCAAAATCCGCGAATTAACTCGTAAGCAAATAAAGCAATTCCTTAGGGCATCACGTCTCAGGGGCCATCATAAACCGGGCCAATAAAATATTTGCTAGGGGCTATGTGTGTAGGGGAACAGTGTATAAAACGGAGACGCGAGGTGATGATGGGAAATCACACACTTAAGGCAATCTTAACACAAAACTAACGTGCACAAGCGCCACCAGGACGAATTTCGTTAATGGCTGCTTGCAAATGACGTCCTGATGGCGCTTGCGCTACGTTAGTGTTGTGTTAAGATGCCTAAAAATTTATATCCCCATTATACCTCCCGTCCACGTCTTAGACACTGTTCCCCTAGGTGTCGGGGTACTAAACTCACCAAGATCTCAGAAACCCAAAAAGAAACCTATCATGTCCAAGGCAAAATGTTTAAATTTTCTTGCTGACTTCTCACGCTATTGCAACTCAGGCTTAGTTGTGTTTTACCTATAGACAGAGATCTATAAAAGAAACGGAATTTTTCGAACTCGCTCTTGTATCCTGACTTAAAATAATAATAAAACCAGATACTAGTTTACCCGTGGATAGAGAGGGCCATAGACTTAGATTTCATCTAATCATCATCATCGGGCATCAAATACTCTCAATGCGGCTTTGGTTAAGGAGTCCTGAATAGATAATTTAACCGATACAGCTTTAAATAGTACCCTGCAGCACTGTTCACAAATAATTTACTCCAATTCCTTCGTTACAGAAAGATGTATCATGGCACCCTCACCTACCCCACGGCGTGCTCCTCTCAGTGTCAGTGGATCACAGTCAGATCCTGTGGCCCTGGTCCGGCTGGCTCGCACTCAGCTTCTCCGTTCTCGAGGAGGGCGCTGATTTTGATGGCGTTATTGAGGTAATTACAACCTTTCATTTAGTTTCACATATCCGGTTGTCTGTCTGTATCAAATCTTGCAAGTTAAATTTGACACACTTCCCGGTTTCGGGATGTGCTGAAACTTTGTCCATAAAGTGTCACGGTAAATTATTATAGTTATATTTTTATGATTCCACAGGGTCATGTGAACGTTACGATCGAGAGCGATGACGATTCCGGAGAGAAAATTATGAGAAATGCTACGCTCACGCTGCCTATACGGTAAATATACAAACACCTGCTTGAAACTAGGCCACATGTCACTAAAATAAGGTATGTCTCTGAAAATTTGTGGGACATTTACCCTTGTCCGGCACGTGGCGATTGAGAGGTCGTCAGAGGAGGATGTGTTGGACCACACCTTAAACCACTTAAATCCTCGCTATCCAAAGCTTGGAAAACTGTGGTAGAATAAGATCACGTGTCGACTTTCTAGAGCATCGATTACAACAAGTCCTGCAACACTGAACCCGCAAGACATGTCGTGTTGGGCGATAGATTCGCGGAAAACAGGTTTATGTGATTTCTTTGTACTACACTACTGCCATTTCGCTGAATATAAAAGGACACGCGTGTTAACTGGCATCCACTAGGGACATGTCCCACAACCATGATACAACAGAAATTCCTACGGAGGGCCTATTATTATATATTCTTTATTGTGCACAAAATTTACAATAAAACTAAACTTAAAATTATATTCACAAAGGCGAGCTTATCTCTTTAAAGAGATCTCTTCCAGCCAACCTGTAAAACTGATTTGGTGATTGGATACACGGGGACAAGACTGTACACAGAATTATTAATAATAAGTAAGACATATTCATACGTATTATTATATATATCGTAAAATATATACATACATATATTATATATCAAATATACATACATACATACATAAATATCAAATTATTTGCGTAAGGAGGTGCTCTTTCAATTTATATTTAAATGACGTTATCGAGGGAGCGTCTTGGATTATCTTTGGCAACTTGTTCCAAAGTTGTGTAGCTCGAAAAGTAAAGGAGTCAAAAAAGAATTTGGTATTTGCTCTAGGACACTCAAATACGTTGGTGTGACATGCGCGCCTAGGCCGGGGAATAGGAGGTAGTAAGCGGAAACGGGAGCGGAGATAGTCAGGAGTGTATGGGTCTTTGAGGATTTTGTAGAGAACAGAAAGGATGTGCACATCACGACGAAGCCGGATAGGGAGCCATTTTAACTGAGCACGAAATTCGGAGATGTGGTCATATTTGCGAAGTCCGAAAATAAACCGAATAGCTAGATTTTGTAAACGCTCAAGTTTATTTAGTAGCTCCTCTGTCACATCCAAGTAACACACATCAGCATAATCAAGAATAGGAAGGAGAAGTGCTTGAGAAAGCATGATTTTAGTTTGCAACGGCAGGAAGGTCTGGAGTCGTTTGAGAGAATGGTAAGAATAATGCATGCGCCTGCTCACCTCGCTAACTTGCGCTGACCAGGATAAGTGACAGTCAAATATCACTCCCAGATTTTTTGCCCTATCCGTGTACGGGATACAGATACCATTATAAAAAACCTTGTGGTTGTCAGTTACTACAAGCCTATGTTACAATTCAGAAATATTATTGCCGCTTGAACGCTTTAAGCGTACAAAGAGGCGCCTGACGCACCGTCTGCCCTTGAACAAGGACTTCGGATGAAATCGCATGATATATACACACATTATTTCTTAAAATATCAATTACAATAACTTATTAGAGAAAGTGATCCAAAAGTTCGTAGGTATATCGTTAAAATGCTTCAAACAAATGATTGGTAAATTGGCAAATGATTGAAATGGTTTTACGTTACAGATTGATATAAATATATAGAGAAAGACTTTTTGTGCTTTTTGGGATATTAGTCATGCTTTAGCTCAATAAAAACGTTTGCATCTTCTCTAATACAGTGCGACCAACATAGTATTCCGACGGGCCCAAATCGGAACTTCGCCATTCATTGCAAAAGCAAATTCTCCATAAGCGTCACCATAACTCTTCCTTAGGCACACAGTGCCTAAGGAAGAGTTTTTGCCCGCATCCCAGGGTGCACCGGCCCGAAAAACTGGTCTTTCCCCCGCACGTATCCGAGGGGAAACTCCAATCCACGGGCGCACGTGGAGGTTTCCTGTCTTAGCACCCCTTGTTAAACGATAATAACATTTACAGTGCTCGCGTGATCCCAGTCCCGGTGAGATCCCGGCGCCTCCTCTGGGACCAGTTTCACAGTCTCCGATACCCGGGCGGGTACTTCCCGCGCGACGACCTGCGCGCTAAACACGACCCGTTGGACTGGCACGCCGACCATGTGCACACCAACTTCCGCGACATGTATCGCCGCCTTCGAGAACATGGATTCTATCTTGAAGTTATGGGTAAGTTCTGCTAACAGTACCGACTTTTTTTTACAATATAGGCAAGATGACTGAAGAAATCTAATTAGTCCGTCAGTTTTATTATCAAAAGTTATTCCTAGGTATAATTTGTCATAGTTCTGTGGTCACGAGTCCCCACTCCCAACGTTTTGATACGTTATTCTTTGTCAATACTCATTGACTACTTGTTACTACTACTACTCATCGATTAAATATGTATGTAGAATTTATACGACTTTATTCGTGATAATGATGATAAAATTGGACGACTATAAACATATACACAGAAATTTTTGAAAGTGCTTTTTTGGGAATTACATAGTACGTTATTATCCATTAGTTATCATCATAAAAATTACCGACCGAATTAAAAACCTCCTCCTTTTTGAAGTCGGTTAATAAGTAATGAAATCAAACTCGTTCATACCCAGGTTGTCCCCTAACCTGCATCGACACATCGCTGTACGGCGCTTTACTGCTAGTGGACCCGGAAGACGAGTACTTCCCCGAAGAGATGGCGGCGCTGAAAAAAGCGGTGGACGCGGGGATGTCGCTTGTTGTGTTCGCTGATTGGTACAATGCATCGTTGCTGCGACACGTCAAGTTTTATGACGAAAATACTAGACAGTGGTGAGTGTTTTTAGGAACGTATTTTCTCCTTACCATCATTCTACTGGCCTTAGACAAAGGTAGTTTTGTTTTTTCACACTGCGGTCTCATTATTATCTTATTAGTCACCCCTCTTATATTGCAATACCATTCTTTAAAACACAGTCCATCCATTATGTCTTTCATCTTCCTGAACCAACAATCAACCGTGTTGTACTTAAAATAAATCTTCACAATATAACACTAAAGTCACCAATGTCAATTTCGGACTTCTCCAGAAAGCCTCTGCGTACTTTCTTCAAAATAATATAATTATACAATATACAGTTCCAAAGGTTTTTCATCTAAACTTCGCTCTTAGTAAAGTCTATATTTTTCACCTAATTCTTAACTTTTTTTTGGTCGCGGGACTTACGAATTACCTTGACCCCGGTACGTAAAGGGCTAGTGAAGGACACCGTGGATTTTAGTCAGTACAAGTCTGACAGTCCCTCCCGGGACTGATTTGATGATTTTACCACGAAAAAAAAAAATCTTAGCTTTTTCTTACTTACGACATGGTTATAATTTGATCTCTGATGCTGGAAAAACGAAGTTATTATAAAATGTTCTTTCTGTTTCAGGTGGATACCGGAGACGGGTGGCGCGAACGTGCCCGCTCTGAACGATTTGCTCAGCATGTATCAGGTAAGTGCCCTAAATACTCGTTGAAAAAAAAAAACTAGCTCTATTTCGACATTTCCATTGAACCATGTTCTAACTTTTTGTACAGCCACTAAATAACAGTGCGATTTAAAATGAAAATAACATTAATGTAAGTATTAAGAATATAAAATTTATGACTTTAATATAATTTCGTTTCAACTATTTCTCTATAATAACATAGATTTCGACAAAATCTTTGTCATCTATTTAATTATGAATATTAAGTGGACGATCACAGGACAAAAAATAACACAAAATAAACGAGAAAACGACCGAATCGAAGCGAATCCGATCAATAATATTTTTTTCTTTCTTCTAATAATTTATGTTCTTACTAGCTTTTACCCGCGACTTCGTTCGCGTGGAATAGTGAAAACTATCCTATGTCCTTTCTCAAGTTCCAAACTATGTCTGTGCCAAATTTTACACAAATCGGTTCAGTAGTTTAGGCGTGAAGAAAAGACAGACAGACAGAGTTACTTTCGCATTTATAATATTAGTTTGGATTTTTACTTTCCTCGTATCCGCAATGAAAAGCAGTGTTTAACATGCCTAATATATGTAATTGGTACACCACATATAAATAGAATAATGCTTTTTTGTCAGGTTGCCCTAGGTGACCGCGTGTTCGAAGGTGCGTTCAGATTGGGCGGTCACCCAATGTACTACGCGAGTGGCACTCACATCCACAGCTTCCCAGAGCATGGCATCCTGATCACCGCCGCACTGAGCGATCAGGGACATCAAGTGAGTTATCTCTCTTATTCTACACTAGCTGATACCCGTGGTTTCAGCCCCGCTGCTCGGCTCCTGTTGGTCGCAGCGTGATGTTTTATAGCCTTAAGCCTTCCTAGATAAATGGAATGTCCAACACAAACATATTTTGTTATCTGTTGGAGACGATAGGTGGCATTACTGTTGTAAATGAATTCGAAACAATAAGGCGTTTAAAAAAAAAGCGAAATTGAGAAATTCCTAGTGTGGACTAAGAATTTCTCCTGTTTCGTGGGATCGTTTACAAATATAGAAAATACACACAAAAACTTAGACCCAGAACAACGTGTGTTCCGTGCGAGGATAGAACTAGCGACTCGACTATCGGTAGTCGATCGCTCAGCTCCTGCGCCTACCGTGCTGTCAGCGTAGCTATTTTGTTACAGATAATGTCTGGCGAGAAGCCGGGTGGAGGGGCAGGCGCGTCGAGCGGGGGGCAGACCGTCGACGTGCCGATACTCGGACTGTTGCAAACCGACGGCGAAACCAGAGACTTCACTAACGATACTAGCGAGAAACTACCCAAGGTCAGTCAAAGCTATGAAGATATTTATTAGAATCTTTCTTCGTAATGCGAAAAGCAAAGGAGTGGAACTCACTTCCTGTGTCGGTGTTCCCTAATCTCTTCAAAGTTAGAGTGAACAGGCTTCTTCTGGTTAAGCTCGCTTCATCGTAAGCTTTGTCTCAGTAACCTTTGACCTGGACTAGAGTCAATAGAAAACCCATCTCAAATAAAAAAATATATACAGGGTGAATTTTTCAAGTGGGCGCGATGGCTATATCCAAACAATGAGGAATATCGAAAAACGTTGTAAGCAGTCTCGAGATCGATTTTGACGAAAACTAAAACTGCATTATTGGATTTTAGAAAATTCAATAATCCAAGCCAGGAATCGAACCCTCTGATTTTGGAAAAATAACCACAACCTGTATGGTGTTGCTAAATTAAAATTTCGATGGTGTTGCTAAAAAGGATCAAATTCTGGGAAGTAATCAAGCAACACTATCGAAAAGTGTAATGACACAGGATGTCGACAATCCAATGATGCAGTTTAAGTTTTTGTCAAAATTGGGCTCGAGACTCCTTTCAGTGTTTTTCGATATCCCTCATAGTTTCTAGTTTAACTGGAAGTCATGGGGAGAGGTATTTGCCCAGTTGTGGGATGATGTAGGCTAGCAGTATCAGTATCATAGTTTCGGATATAGCCATCCTCGCCGAGTTGAAAAATTCACTCTGTATATATTGTTGCATGTACGGCATAGTGTCGTATTTTTTCTTTATTTTTCATATCTATTAGCAACTGACAAGTAGAGCAATTCTTTTAGTAAAATATTAGAGATGGAAGAAAATTACAGACCATTCCGACGTCAGGGCTCAGCATCGACAATAATGCATTCAAGTACGGATCTTGAACCACTGTTACTATTATTTTCAAAAGCCTAAGTCAACTTTTCTTTTGAGCGTATGGTACACTTAATGCTGCCATCTGTAATTATGCTGAGCTTAAGGCCATGTGGCATTAAACGATCTTATTTTATGTTGATTTGTTTATTCTAATAAACAAAATTTTCTTTCTTTCTAATCGAACTTCACAATAAACTAATCATTCTTGTGTTTTAGGCGGGACGTCTGGTGGTATACGGCGACTCCTCCTGCCTGGAGGGTGGCGCGGCCCGCAACTGCCACTGGCTGCTACTGGCCGCGCTGCAGTACGCGCTCGTGGGACACCTGCCGTCCTCGCTGAAGGATGCCGCCACCCCGCACCAGCATCGGGTCCGGGACGTACATATTATACCTTCAGGTAGAATGAAAGCGAATGTCTAGTTCTAGGATAAAAATTCGATCATCACCCTCATCATCATGCCTATAAATGTTCCCACTGTTGGGACACAGGCCTCCTATCAGTGACAGGGAGCGGGCCGTATTCAACCTCGCAGGCCTAGAAAATTACAATATTTAAAACGGATATCAAAAGAGAAATAGTACATTTCTATACAAGTGACTAAAGGTTTTTATTGCTTTCGAGGCAAGATCCGAGACCCTCCCGAGCCTTACAGGGGCAAGGGTGATAAGGAGTTGAGAACAGAAATAACGTTTCTCGACTGTGTCTACCTTTGTGCTCTTTTATCTAAATATTATTTCTTGTTCCTATGTGTTCTGTGTACATAAATAAATAAACAAATTTACCTTTTTTTCTTTAGAACTACCGCAGCGCGCTGAAGGCGGTCGCCTCCACGTGTATTCAAGGGTCCTGTCCCCGGACGGCAGTGGGCCCCGGCCCGTACCTGAATGCGTCGTTCTGAGCCCGGTGGAGCCCCATCCGATACACGCTCCCCCGTCGGCAAGGACACTCGCTCCGAGGCACCAGCCTACAGACCCCAAGAGTATAGGTAAATATAATTTAGGATGTTTTTTTCGCAATCAGAAATATAGGTGCAACCAGACTAATCAATAGACATTAAGAGACATGCTGGTCAAAGACATGTTGGGGCCACTCTTGAAAAAAACCAAACGGGTCTAGTAAGAGAGCTTTGGTAGCTCAGCGGTATCGGCCCCGACTTAAGTGTTGTAGGTCGTGGTTTCGAACCCAGCCAGGCGCATTACTTTGTGTAATTTATTTCATTACCACTGCTCTCAAAACGTTGAAGGAAAACATCGTGAGAAAACCGGCATGACCTAGAACCAAAAATTCGAAGACATGTAACATCCACCAAGCCGGCCCACTCTCTCTCACAGAGAGGAGGTCTATGTTCCAGCACTGGGAACGTTTATAGACTGATGGTGGATCTAGTAAAAGTTAAGCTTCGCTTTCCCAGGTCAGTCACTGGACTGAGGAATGTACATTACCTACAGAAACCCGCACCATCTACGTTTTGTAGTTACACGTATTTTAGACAAGTGTTCAACAGATGTTTAAGTGTTTGTAGTAAGACGGGCAATGTCTCAGATAGCTTAACCTCAGCTGTTAATAGGTCCTTTAAAAAAAGTCCGTTGAAAAATCAGATAGATTTATTAAAAAAATATTTGACACGTATTACTTTTTTGTTACGTAAACCAAAATTATTAGAGCATTCTGACGTCTATATCCCCTTCGTCGAACTTTTCTCCTATTTCTCAATAGTCTAACTGCCGGATTAAATAGATTTGCAATTTATTGATGTTGTTAAATATATATGTTTAGCGAACCGTACTGGTTTTTAACATCAATAGGTCCCAACCAATAGATGATCTTATTGTATACTTGGTACATAATGTTATTCTACATGCTGTAGATTTGCTGTACTTATAACTGTCTTCGGATGTAATATATTTGATCAAGCTGTACACAGGGTGAATTTTCCAACAGGGCGTGTATGGCTATATCCGAAACTACGATTTCTATTTCGTATTTTACCAAAAAATATCATACTCCTTAAGTTTGCCGTACATCATTACTTCCCAGAATTTTATCCTTGTTAGCGACACTATCGAATGGCATAATAATATACGACTTTTTTCCAAAATCAGCGGATTCCTGACCATGATTATTGATTTTCCTAAAATCCAATGATGCAGTTTTAATTTTCATCAAAAATGACCTCGAGAGTCGTTTCAGCATTTCGGATGTAGCCATCCACACCCAGTTGAAAAATTCATCCTGTATAACACAGAAACGTTGGCAGCCTTGCCCATTATCTTGAAATATTATTGTAAATATAATATAATTTCCTTCTTTCTAAAAATAATTTTATAATTTCTTTTTTTCCAAAATTTAACATGTCTGTAGCTTGGGTAACTTTGTCAGTGAAATACTATTATGTCTGCCATTGCTGGACAAAGGCTTCTCCCCATAATTTCCAACTATTCTTCATTCTCTAAGAATTTTAGCGATATTTACCAACCGTTGCATTGAAAATAAGTAAAAAATTGTAACAGTTAGTTTATATTGGAATAATATTTACTCTCTGCTTATCTACTAGAAAAAAAATGGGTAAATTTTAATTGTAATATATTAACATAAAAACAGAGTTATTATTTTAAATTGGCCAACAGGGGGAAATCTGAATGCATAAGAGATAGGAAAATACTTTGCTGAAAGACTAGCTCTATTTTGATTCTGACAATTTTAGCATATTAGTTTTTTATCAAGTGTGATTTGACCGCTAATCAGTAAAAGTGTGACGATAAGGGGTGTTACTGGGCGGGAATCAACCGCCAACAAAATCAATCAAATAGGCCTATTTTTTTGTGAAAGACCGTTTTATTGTAACGCAACACAATGCTTAAATTGGTCCAATTTAAAAATATAAATACAAACTGTGTGAACGAAAAATTAGCATTTTATTATTTTATTTCACTTAGTTTCATGTAAGGATGATTTCCTTTTCAAAAGTAAAGTAGTCATTCTTCTAATAGCATAAAGTCGTGAATATTTCATAACATCTTTTATGGATGCGGGTTTACCCCTGTTAGCCAACTTAAAAGAAAGACCCTGTATATCCGCTAATTGAGTGAGAGTTAGCACTATCGTGAATATTTTAAAAACACTTACCCGGTATCAGTAACAAAAACCGGTATTCACCAGATACTGGACTATACTATCCAGTACCCAGATAATTCTGGATTTGCATTATGTCCGAAATGTACACGAAATCGAATATTTTATTGATAAATATTAAAAGATAACACTTAACCTCAAGCGTGATCAATAACGTGATTCAGGTCAGTTAATATGTAAGTGGTCATTCATTCGCTTCGGTTATGAACAATGGCGCCCGAATTTGTGCCTCACCTGTGTTCAGCGGGACTGTTTCATCAGGCCACTTTGACCCTGAAACTTAAAGGGCTATTGAAGGATCACCGTGGATTTTAGTCAGTACTAGCTTCCGCCCCCGACTCCGTCCGCGCGGATGTCGGTCTTCGCGTGGATGGTTTATTTCCCCATTTTGAGTAACTCTGACAATGACATCTTATAAATATTACGGCGCTGAATCCACTGCGGGTAATGCAACGTGTGTTCGCGGTTCTACAGAACAACGTCTATGAATTAAACTGAAAAATAAGATTTTTTTCTACGTATTTTTCCAGGATTAAAAGTATCCTATGTTATGCCCAGGATAATAAGGAATAATTATACCAAGTTTCATCGAAATCGAACCGTTAGTTTTCACGTGATGCCTGCACAAACAGACAGACAGACAGACAGACAGACGGACAGACAAAAATTTTTTTAATCATATATTTGGGTTTGGTATCGATCCAGCAACACCCCCCGCTATTTATTTTTTCAATATTTTCAATGTACAGAATTGACCCTTCTACAGATTTATTATAGTATAGATAAGTCTGATAGTCCCTCCCGCCCTGGATGGGAGGTGTTTAAATGACTATACCACGATAAAAAAAGCGATGTTCCACCAAATAAATTTTACGGATATACTGAAATTTCAGCCTACCTACGAGTATATCATCGGTACAAATGTCCATTTCATAAGTAATATTCATAAAATAAAATATAAAAATCTGAAAAAAGTTCAACTGTGCGCTAACATGACTTTCCTTACCCAAAAAATGAATTGAAGATAGCCAAGTTAATAATAAATCGTATTAATTCAACTTTAAAATAACTATTTTGGCTCGTGTCACCCAATTTTGCCCGGCAGGCTATGATGCAGGGCCCCCGAAATTACGAAACAAATCACAAACACTTAGATGAAAGGCTCGGAATAAAAAAACAACAGACCTTTTATCATTACGATTTTTTAGAGTATTATGGACAATGGACATTATATTCTTATTCGTTTAAACACTTTTCTTTCAGCTTTTACAAAAGTTTTCTTTTATTTGTTCTGTGGATACCACGTCTGTTTGGTCTCGTTTTGTTTGTTTTAATATTTTTATTTTACGTGAATTTCACATAGCATAATGTATCAATAATGGTATTACGAAAAAAATAAGTAAATTAAAAGAGATGAAACGAATACGGAAACAATGACACAAGCACAAGGTGAATAAAACAAGTAATCTAATGCTTTGAGAAGACAATCTCACATCAAATTAATGCGGAACATTGTAATAACGGTTATAAACGATATATTTTTCCAAAACTGGTATTATTAGGACACTCATTCAAAACAGTGCACGAGTAATTTCGTCAATGTGATAAAAGCAAACCTTTGATATAAAAGGATGACATGATTAAATAACTTATTCCCAACGGTCTCGTAATTTGGGAGAGCGAATGAAAGGACCCGCAAATACAACAAAAGGGGTACCGCTAATGGGGATCTGCCCAGAGGGGCCGCCATACGAGGGTCAGAATTGACCTTCGGCAGCTCCAAGGTCAGGTTTGAAGGGTATGCAGTACTCGCGACCACCGGTTTGTGTGTTTGCAAATATGAACTGATGAATGAAAAATTATCTGTACATTAAAAGGGGGTTACAAATAAGTGTAGTCCTTTAAATGTGTTTAAATCCTGATCCTTTTTGTTTGACGGCAGTTTCTAATAGGATATTTTTGAGACTCTGATTTCGGAATGGTTATAGCCAAAGATCGGGGTCAAGATTGCGACAGAGGTAGATTATTAATTTCCAATACAAACCTAAACGTTTTTTTTTCTTTTGGTATAATAAGTCTTACTGAATATTTTTCATTTTGTTTTGTTTGGCACATAAAATTGAACGAAAATTCGTCTTCGACGTCGCTGCAATATTATGTGGCGTTAAAATCACATCACAAATGTCTTTACCAACTGGAAATTGTTGTAAAATTGTGATTTTAAATCATCGTGTGTTGTCTTGCATGTCATCGGTAGTATGTTTGCAAGAAGTGTAGATGAGACAAGAATTGAATATAGTTAATTTTGCAGGAGCCCCAGAAATAGAGGGTACGGAGCCAGCGCCGCGGACTTGGCGTGGCGCTGGGGCCGCGCCCTCGCGCGGTCATGGTGGGGCGGAGCACCAGAGCCCGAGTGTGACTAGTCGGGCCATGACACTACTCGCCATCATAGCCGTCGTGTATTGTCTCACCGCCGCGTGGAAACGCTGCGGGCGCAAGCTGCGCCGCCGGAGGCTCATGTCCCTCGCCACATAGCATCGGCTGAGAGGTGATGTGAGGCACAAACGATATCAAGTGATAAAGACATAAACATGGGGCCAAACAGATTGTGATTGAGTGTTTACAACGGTATTAGGGTATACTTATTGTGAAGAAACTTGATTGAAAAACAGATTGACACTCTACCTCATTTCCAACTTCAAAAAAAAAACACTTACTTATATGATATTTTTCCTGTACCATTGCTGCGTTTACAAACATTTAAACTCACAAAATTTCCTTTCTCATAGATACCTATTTCGTACACCAGACCAAGTGTGACTTCAATTTTCGGACAATTTCTGTTGTAAGTCAGTTTGATTATCGATCAAGATTCCTGGTATATAAAGGGAAATTGCTTTTTTTTTTAAGTTATTTTCTAAGTGGGCCAAAGAGGTGGCTAACTCATAATCACAATATCTTTATATGTAGTAGAAGTTTCAATCACTTCGACAACAGACAACATGCAGTAAGTAGCTAATAATTAGCTACTTTTTGTAATTTTAACGACAATTATTGTCGTTAAAATTACAAAAAGTTTCGTAATTATTGACGATGAAAATGACGAGGGAGCCAAAGCCTGCCGCGGTCGCGGGACTTACGAATTACCGTGAACCCGGAACGTAAAGGGCTATTGAAGGACACCGTGGATTTTAGTCAGTACGAGTCTGACAGTCTCTCCCGCTCTGCCCTGGGTGGGAGGACTCATTTGATGATTTTACCACAATAAAAAAAAAAAAACAAAAATATTGACATTACGTCATAATTTACACAATTCTCACTATTCACATATTTGTTTTTTAACATTTCTTCCTGTATACAAATTAGAAACTCACAAACACCCAGACCCGGAACAACTACTTCCAGATCATACAAATATTTGTTCCGTGCGGGAAACCGCGACACACTGCACAGCAGTCGTTTGCTCATCCACTGAGCCTACCGTGTCGTATATCAATTGCAACATAATAGACTAATTTTACACTGGCTTATCATGCTTTAGAATAATAAATAAATGAACTTCATATTTTTGGAACAAGTGTTATCGAGCGCATTCAGTCATAGTTATATTTAGGAGATGCTGAAAAAGCACCGCTGTTTTTGTTATATTTCCGATATTACAAAGATCTCGTTGACGTAATTATGATATCGTATGCACTATAAGTGTCTCCGCGCATTAGGCGGTCAGGTCAGGTCTGCGACCACATATTGTCCGTATCGAACATCATGTATGCACGAAACACGTGTGGCCGCTGCGGACTAGTGCTCGCACTCTGATCTCTTTCATACGAAATGGTGAATCTTGTTGTTCGCGGCGGCCAACTGGCCGCGTGTCGAGTCGAGATGTTTCTGCTGGCCGCGCGGCCAATACGTGGTCGCTGGCCGCTGGTCGCCTAGTGCGCGTACTTACATATGACACGGAAGAATAGTTGGCCGCAGCGACCTGGCCGCCTTAATGCGCGGGGGCACTATCAAAAAAAAAAAAGGCACCGTACATACGACACTTATTATTTTGTTGTACATTCGTTACTAACTGTATGATATTTAGGATTGCAACGTATGATCCTAATTTTTATGATGCGATTTCTGTTAACGACAATATATTTCTGTTTACGTTTTTTTTTGATTACTACTACGCGTAACTTTTTACAGAGTGGTCTAATTAAAGAATAAAAATTGCGGCGCCCAAAAAGTAACAGAAAATAGTTTTTTTTTTAATAAAATTTCGGACGGTATTGCGCCATGTGAACGGCCATTAATATTGCCGTGTGTGATTAGAATATTTATTATTAATAGGTTTATCTAAAACTATTCTTAAAAGGTGAACACACAGATTATTTATTTTAAAATATATTGACTAGACATAGAGAATGAAGTGAGGACTCCCTATCTAGCTGTAAAGCAAATACGGGCAAAAAGTGTGAGAGAGACAAAGCGATAATGTGGCCAGTAGTTGGTCACCACAGACGTATAGAAAAAGGACAGGTTGGCTGCACGATCGCTTTCTCTCTTTCTAGATTGTGATCAATTTTATGAGGGTATTACTAAGTCCATCTTCTATGTCTATTATATAAAGTAAGTGCCCAATATTTTAAGTTACCAAAATGTACCTCACTGCACTGGGACTAATTTATCAAATCTATTTATTACCTACGTTTTACCTGTTTTGGATAATAATAGAAGAATTATTATATAGAGATCGAGAAACTTGTAGAGGATATTTCTTAATAATTTATATGTATATTGTACGCTAAGTGATTTTTAAATATATGATGATATTTTGTAAAGCGTAATGCTCGGGTATATTGTTCGTCCCATTTATAGTCTGTATATAGTCGACGGTTCCTGTGAATTGAAATAAACCTCTATAGAGCGGTTTGAACATTTAAAATGCCCTGTAAACCTCGGTTTTTGACATGTCCGTTTGTACGTAGGGGCCGTCGAAGTATTGTTGCTTAATGTTATTATTGACTATTTATTCTATGAACGGAGAACTACATGGCGGATGTTACTGACAGGTATTTAAAATGATCGTAAGTACGTAAATATTTGAATAAACGTATTGCTTTAACGGTTATAGTTTAGGTTACGTATGCAGTTAGTTTTAAATAAAGATCGTAGCGGTATCCTACTTCGCCGGACTATCTAGGAACGTTTTGTGTATCATACGATTGTTTATTGCAACTGTAGGCAGCTTTATAAGTTGCGACAGTTGCGCTTCTGTATCTTTAACTCACATAGTGATTATATTAGGAAAACAAGATTGAATTATAAATATAACAGTAGCGATTTTTATAAAATTTATTGAGTAAAGAATATTTACAGTATTTTGCTTGTTGTACGCCCCGTTAACCCTAGTTTGATTACGTACAAAATATGATAAAGCAAAATACAAATTTGTTATCATTAAAGTATCAAGTAGTGCTTTCTATAAACTTGGTCGGTTTAGAGAGTGATTTACATGATCGTCAAGTTATCTATTTCATGGTAACTTACACAAGAAAGACTGGTCATCACGTACGCTTTAGATTCGCGATTTAGTCTCTAAGTAATCGGTAAGTTTTTGTTAATAAAGAATCATCATCTGTTACGTCAATAGTTTTATTTATACATCATCTATCTTTTGTTCAACGAACTTAATTTTAATAAATTCCATAAATAAACGATTTTACCCTTAATCTTTCAGCCTTGAAGTTCGTTTCAGAAAAACATTAATGTCGATATTATTGTGTAACTTATGACCACCTCGAATTCGCAAGGTCGACTTAACTTTTAACCCCATAAATGTAAAGCTGGAAACTCACACTGAATATTCTTTTATATAAGCACATCAGAATAAAAGTCCCAAGAACTATCGTTTAAAAATAATACAGGTCTTACAGTCTCTGACAAAAGTTTTTTCAAAAAACTAATATAGCTGTTCTATTCCCATCCAAAATCAAGAACGTGATTCCTTTAACTACTCCATTATCAATAATAGATTTGTTTTTTAATGTCTAACTGCATTTATGTGGCTTATCTATCCATCCACTTATCGACTCAAAACCACAAACTTGATCATCTACACCGAGTTGAGAGCCTGTCTGTATTTATCGGTTACATTTTGGATAATTTGTTTCGCCTAACCTTTCCATGATCTAGAAGACGTACGGCAGTGCCCCATACACACCACACAGCGTTTTGCGATATATTAATACTATACTTTTAATGAGGTGAACTCCCTGCCGGAGTCTCTGTTTTCTTAAAGCTTCAATCCAACCTTGTGGTGTTCAAATCAAGAGTGACTAGGTTACTTCTAGGCAAGCGTGTTTCACCATCGACCACATCATCGCTTACCATCATTTTATAAACGAGATAGTTGTCAAACGCGAGCCTATTTGTTATGTTCTCCTGTATGTATAAATGTGTAAAAAGGCCGTTTACGAAGCGTGGAGGGCACGTGTTGTGATCATTTTTAACCGACTTCAAAAAAGGAGGAGTTTATCAATTCGACGGTGTTTTTTTTGTGTGTTTGTTACGCGATTACTCCATCAATCGTGGACTGATTTTCAAAATTATTTTTTTGTTCAAACGGAGATACATCTGAAGTGGTCCCATAGTCACCAAGTTTGGATCTGATGATTGAATCCTGGAGAAATCCTCACATCATTTCGCAAATCTGATGTACTAATTTAAGAACTTGCGTATGGTAATCATCATCTCATGTAGCTGAGCTGGTGATGGAACGTAGGTACAACTCCTTAACAGTAAGGAGTAGGCATCGACTGATTCATCGTTGTCAGTTGTTAAGTCCGATTTGGGTAATTCTTTTTTTATTGTACTTAGTATTATTATACTCTAATACTGCCGATTTTGATAAAACTTATCATCAAAATCGGTTCAGAAGTTTTTTAGATAGGAAAATTTATTAGCTTATTGTGTAGGTACATGAGCAATGTTATTACCAGTGCTACGGATTACAAAATTCTAGTGTACATGTAAGAAAATGATGTATTTGATTGGGAATACTGCAAGTTCCATAAAAATCGAAAAGTTATTTTGTTGGTTGTTTTACCCTTTTTTGTGGTTGTTTTTGATGGCGGTAACATATTTATTGAAAAAGTTTTTTTTTACTTTGTGGATCATAACCTGGGAACCATCCAGTTACGGAGGTATTGGGAGAAAATTGACAATCCCTTCTTTTTAATGTTTTCTTTAAATACCAACATGATCCCTATACTATTCAATGCATTCGTCAACATGTTTTGAGTGTCTTACATTGGTCTCAAGCCACCAGTAAAATGTTTTTCGAAGCTAATTAACTAGTCGTTTGTTTGTTTCCCAGCAACCATTGACTTTGTGAAGCGTTATATAAATCCTCAAGTGTTTACTAACGAGTCGCTTAAGTATGTTTCCGCGTATAACTTTCGAACGACTGCACCAAATTAAATAATTACTCTTTGTTGTGTTCATTATTATCTTATGTGTAACAAAATTTTTAGAAAATCCACCGGTTAGTGTGCAAAGCTGAGGCGGGCCGTTAGTTGGTTTCCCTACAAAATGCTTGGTTGCGGCAACCAAGCAATTACAAATCTTATACAGTTCAGGCCATTTTTTGTTTATCTATACTTAATAATATTATAAAGCAGTAAAGTTTGTTTGTTTGTTTAGTTGAACGCGCTAATCTCAGAAACTACTGGTTGGAATTGAAAAAATCTGTTTGTGTTAGATAGTCCATTTATCGAGGAAGGCTATCGGCTATATAACATCACGCTATTACTAATAGGATCAGAGCAACAATGAGAAATGTTTCTAAATCGGGAAAATGTATTCCTTTTCGAGACCTGCGTAGTGAGTACATAGAGTTACTATTAGCAAACAATATACATAATGTTTGGAATTATTCCCCATGAAAGTTTCCCCAAGTCCACGAGAGCATATATCCATCTTGTAAGATTAAGTCACTATAACCATTTTATGGAAATCAAATTCGTTTTAAAGTAATGGATTATTTGCGAAGATATTTTCATTAACATGATATTAATCCTTATCCAAATAAATACATTAATCATCACAAGCATTTAATTTTGAACGAAATTGCCCTTGACATCATTTGATCTTTTGATAGTAGATGTTTTACTAAGATGTATACGGCTGACATCGTAAAAATAAAGCAAAAAAAACTCATGAAAAGGAACGGTTAGGCTTTAGATAAACTGCATTATAAATGCACTCCAACTGCGCAGTTTGAAATCAATACAAATAAAACTGTAAACCAACCATGCAACCCAATTGCAATCTGTGTGCTATTGGCGTACACGCTGACTGAGAGCTAGCAGTATGGTCGACGTGTAGTTGAAATACAGTTGGTTCAACTGAATTCAAAATGTTTTGCGGTCGGAGTGCAATTGAGATGCAATTCATCTGTCTAGAGCCTTTTTTTTTTTTTTTTTTTTAGGGTGGCAAAATCATCAAATGAGTCCTCCCGCCCTGGGCGGGGCGGAAGGGACTGTCAGACTCTTACTGACTAAAATCCACCCGTGTTTCTTCGGATGCCCTTTACGTTCCGGGGCCGCGGTATCCTGGATTAAGAAAAAAGCCGCGACCCCAGCAGGCATTTGGCCCCGTAAGGGGCCCCGTCGCACGGTGGGCTGAAATCAAGCTCTAATGGACTTAGGGATTCACGAAAATTGATAAGCAATTAAAAAAAAAATAAAGACGGCTTGGCGATCTACCACAAAATACAAGAAATTTTTCTTCTGCGATTTTTGTATATACTTAATATTTTAAAAGTTATAACGATTTGAATTTATTTTTGTATGGAGAAATTTGATTTTATATGAATAACTTTTAATTCTCAAGAGTTCTCAAATAACCGCTTTCGGTATTCGATTGCGCTATTTTTTAGGCAAATTATCCGATATAGCACTTGCTTCGATTTTCTTCGATTTTGGAGAAAATTGTTTTTCATTCCCTTTTCCACACCACCTTTGAGGTAGAGAACTAAGCGCGTTTTTTTTTATCAGTGGTGTCTCCAGGAGGCCTAATCCACTCATACGCACACTCACAAACTCACTCACAAACACACGCACTCACAAAATTATCACTTAGACAATTTCATCAGATTCAGATTCGTTCTCTAAATGTTCCACATTAACAAATTTTCCCGCTCATCATCTTCAAATGTTGTAGATAAAAGAAGCATGGCTTTCGCTTCTTCTGAAAATGGTTTGTGTTTCCGTATCATTTTATGACGTTTTGATGATATATACTAACTGGGTCTGAACTAATTATTAAATTATTGAAAATATCCTCATTATTAGCTCTTCTGCAGACTTTCCTTGAATGGTGTTGGCGATATCGCCTAAAGTCTTTATTTCTAGATTCAGCCGCTTCTTCATTAATCGCTAATTTCTGTTTCCTTCAATTCATTTATCTCCGTTTCAATTTCGGTTTTCTCTCTTAAAATCGTTGATTTATTCTCTTTTTCAAACTTGAAAAATATTGGACGACACCAATATGCAGAATTTGGTGAGTCGTTTTCCCAGATAATTTGTTCCTCAGAAATATTTTTTATTGGTACTAAACTACCCATAAAAATACTTGAATCATATGTCGAAGCACTGTCCACTTTGTCCTCCGTTGTCATTTTTTGCTTATAGTTTGCTTGATTCGAGGCACCATCCATTCCCCATTTGCTTATCATTGTCAACTCCTTAAAGTCTGCGCTATCAATATTGATTGCTTTGAATAATATCCTTTTGGTGGTTATATCTAATAGACGCTGCAATTTTATTCCAGCAGTTTTATCTGTTAAGGTGATATCATCTTTTGGCGGGAAGCATTCTTGTTTTGCATTTTGCACCTTGTAGTAGGAAGGGAACATGTCGACATTTTTCTCTTTGATACTTTTTCTTAAAGTATTATATTGTCACTTTGTTAACTTAAGGGACAAAACAAGTCCCAAAGCTTCATCTGGAGTAAATTTAGGTTTTTCATTTTTACCTAAAAGACTATCTTTCGCTTTTTGCACATCCTGTGGATTTTTAAGTAGGTGTTCGAGGATTTCAGATATTCCTTGATTACCATCCTCTCGTAATTTCATAATGTATGCATGAGATATTTCCTCTGTAGTCATATTTGTATGAATATGTTCTGTACGTCTCTTTTTTTGCTTAGGTCCTAATTCACAAAATGGTTTTCTTGGACTTACATTCGTTGACGTGGCAGTAGACACTTTTGCTGGAGATTCATGTTCACTTGATGTACTAGGAACAGAGTCTTGGTTTCTTTCAAATGCACTTACAATGAAATCAGGCCACTTTATTTCCGATGATAACCATTCACTATTATTGTTGCTGAACAATTCCTCTTTGCTATGAGCATTTTGCCGTCTCCTTTGCAGATTATAGCAATATTTTGCACAAAACGCTTTTACCGCTTTATCGTTTTCAGCACTAAACACAGTGGGGACTAATCTAGATTTAATAGCACTATATAAAACACTATTATTTTTAAAACTTCCACTTTCCTTTAATAGCACAACAATATCAATATTTGACAACAAATCGAACATTTTTACGTAATAAATAGTATTAGTATTCCGAAAATGTGAGATAGGATAGTGCGTTTATTACGATGTGTAACAACGTACTGAGGATGGTTGTTTTTCAAATGTAATCGTATCATTTTTTACCTGCTATTCATCATCCAATCACATAATGACACGTCATCATTTTGCTGCGCTCAATGGACGATGCGCTAATGAGGGTCACGGCACTATTGAGTATTGTTAAAAACAAATGACGTAATAAGGGTGATGTAGAATGTTTACCAATAATTTGTTTTTTGCTATATTTCTGTAATACAATATTAAAACATGTCAGATTAAACCAAAAACCGATTAATATTTCATACAAAGTTTAGGGGTCTATAACTCGAAAAATACTAAGTATAAAAAAATTACATATAACAAAAAATATTTGTATTAGTACATAAAATTCAAAAATACTCATTTTAATCCTTAAGTCCCCACTTGACGATTCCAGCCCACCGTGCGTCGGTGACGCGTGAAACACGACGCGCCACCTACCCGGGCTTGGTCCTTGGTCGGACGGCGAGCTTACCCATTACTCACCGTCCGCAAGCCCGCTCCGCCGCTGTGCCCTCTGCTGTTCAGAGGGACACGCGTTGGAGCATCCACCCGACAGGCTATTCGCATACGGGCAAAGAGACCCCTTAGGCACACAGTGCCTAAAAGAGTTTTTGCCCGCATCCCAGGGTGCACCGGCCCGAAAAACTGGTCTTCCCCCCGGACGTATCCGAAGGGGAACTCTAGTCCACGGGCGCACGTGGAGGTTTCCTGTCTTAGCACCCCATCTGTCTAGAGCCTTAATGACGCGAAATAAACTGCCTGCGTCATAGAGCCTAAAGCAATTGGACGACAGAAAATGCGTCACACATGATGAGTAAATTTTTTTTTTGCAAGTTGACTGGGAACTACCGTATAAAATATTGGTAATGATTTTATTCTCAGTTATCATAATTTTGGAATGACTAAGATAAAATTAAAAAAAAATAGGGCTGCTAGGCGTCGTTTTTTGCGTTTGAGAAAGGCGCGCAGGGGTTGCGCATGCGCGCTGCATGCGTGCGTCATCTCGGCGCGATTACGAGCCAAGCATCAAGCAGCAGCACTCGCCGGATCGACCGCACGTTAGTCGCCATTCGGTCCAAAGCCGCGCGCCCGCGTGCACGCTCGTCTCCGCGACTCTCTGCTACCAGCGCGACCGCAAAGCGATTGTGTCCGCGATGTCGACGCGCGTATTCGAGCCGACCGACCATGTCGTCGAAAAATCCCGCCTGCCTTCCTTCGAGCAATATCAGAGCATGCACAAGGATTCGCTTGAGGACCCAGAATCATTCTGGTCGGAATTAGCGAATGAATTCTATTGGCAAACACCTTACCAGCGAGGAAATATTTTGTCTTACAATTTTAATGTAAACAAGGGGAGGATCTTCGTGAAATGGCTAGAGGGCTCCCGAACTAACATCTGTTTCAACGTTCTGGACAGGAACGTAAGAAATGGCTACGGTGACAGAATTGCATTTTACTGGTAAGTTATTTTCTGTTAAAATAGCCTCCAAAATCAATAGACAGCTGAGCGGCAATGCACTGAGACGGCGCGCGAACTTATTGATTTTTCTCCACAGGCTAGACAGGCTACAGAATACACCACCGAGACTGCTTATTTATGATGAAAATGAAACTTTGTGTTATGTAATATGTAATACTTGAAGCTAAGAGCAAAGCGAAATTTTAACATTTTCCATTTTTTTGATGGATTTTCAATGAGTGTAAAATATAAAAGAACTCTATAAACTCGCCCTGATTACCATAGCTGATTTTATTTTTTTATATCAATATTTTTATTGTTTTTATTTCATTACTTTTTTCGAAACCATCCTCTGCCAATGACTTTCAGGTTGCAAATTAGGTGTAGTTGTTCAGTTACATGATCCACTATAACAGTTCTCTACCTAATTACAATTAAATGGACGGAATTAATACATATTAGAATGCATTAAGTTCGTGGTCGCATAGTTGTGGTTACATACATATATTATGTAGGTATATGTTTATCATATATGATCTTTTCCTTTTAAAAATCAGAATTTGAAGTAGCTTAAAAAAACCAAAAATCAACTGTAGTTGTACATCGAATTATGTTTTTAAAGCTTATAAAGGCTCTTTGATTTTATTTCTTATTACCAGCTATATTCATATCTTCTTTACATAACTAATCTTTGGTTCGTAAGTCCACATAGACTTTTTTTTTTGGGTGGCAAAATCATGAAATGAGGCCTCCCGCCCTGGGTGGGGCGGAAGTGACTGTCAGACTCTTACTGACTAAAATCCACCCATGTTTCTTCGGATGCCCTTTACGTTCCGGGGCCGCGATATCCTGGATTAAGAAAAAATCTGCCAGCAGGCATCGGGCCCCGACGGTGACGCGTGAAACAAGACGCGCCACCGACCCGGGCTTGGTCCTTGGTCGGACGGCGAGCTTACCCATTACTGACCGTCCGCAAGCCCGCTCCGCCGCTGTGCCCTCTGCTATTCAGTGGGACACGCGTTGGAGCGTCCACCCGACAGGCTTTTCGCATACGGGCACACAGTGCCTAAGGAAGAGTTTTTGCCCGCATCCTAGGGTGCACCGGCCCGAAAAACTGGTCTTCCCCCCGGACGTATCCGAGAGGGAACTCCAGTCCACGGGCGCACGTGGAGGTTTCCTGTCTTAGCACCCCAAGTCCACATAGACTAAGGGACATTATTAAAACAAATAGAATTACCTATGTTTCGATTAAAAGTGAACAGTCGAGCGGGTTTCGAACTTACGACCTCTCGCCTTTCTGTACTATAGCCATTGGGCTGTTATCGCTTTTTCAACAAAGTAATAAAAAAAATCAGAAACGATCGCTATCTGGGGTACCAGTCTTGTCAAACATAACAATTTATTTTGCATAGCTCCCTTAGCAAGCTACTTTCTTAATAGCGTACTTAATTTTCCCTCTGCTGAGACACAAACCGTGTCTCTATGACAAGGAGTGGACAAACCACACGCAGACCTAGTAGACTAGTAGTATTCTGTGGTACAGTTTGTTAGATGTTACTCGTCTATGAATTTTCTTTTCTAAGAGTGGCGATTTCCTCACAATGTTTCCCGTTACCGTTTTGCGGACAGTGAAAAACTATGGTTGAAAAATAAAGGCCGAATTCGTCTTATGATGAATCGTTCCATCTAATTCTGCAAACTTTATCATAACGTCATGTCTGTCATCTCCTCTCTCATTAGGCAGAGATATAGGTCGGTAATAGAGTGACAGTCTGTTTTACATCTCAGCTAACATCTCGAATGCAAGAGAGCCATAGTGCTAACAGTTCCTAAATAATATAAAATACCAACATAATATTTCTTGTTGAACTCTGCCCTCTCCCGGTCGCGCGAAATTGAATTAATGCATTTCCGCTGATTGATTTACCGTACCGGGCTCAAAGCGGGAGAAGTTTTAAATTGTGTAGGACGTTATTATGCACTAACTGCGTTAAGCAACCCCCCTGCACCCATCCCGGGTGATGCTACCTGCCCCATAAAACTGATGTCTGACCCCATAAGACTGTCATTTAATCAATATAGCAGATACAGCTTCCCTTGCCTATATTGTCGACCAACCATGCGCCGACAATAATTTACCGAAAATAATTTATAGAATTTTCTAGAGATTGAGTCTTAAATCAATGCACGAACTAAAGATGTACCGACTAGTCTGGTGGGGTAATTATTAATATAAAATTACTAACTGACCCGTGCCAACTTTGCTGGACATCACACATAATTTAAAAACTGGAGGTTGGGACGTGACGTTGAAAAATACTTTTAAAATATTAAACATACAAAGAACACTAAAATCGGTCAGGCCGTTTCAGAGGGGTGCAACCACACCCAATCACGATATTTTTGTACTATTACACTGATAACCTTTCTTGTTAATATTTTCTTACAATCAGCCTTATAGTTCATTTTATATGAATCGGCTTCTTCCTTTGGTGCTTAATAATTTAAACTGATTATATAAAAATATTTTAAGACTTAGAGATAGTGTAGGTATTTTAATGCACAGAATACGTAAACTACTTGCCTTGCTTAACAGCTTGGGAAAGATCACTCAATAACGATTTTTTTCTGAAATAACTCTACTACAATTTCAAAAATAAACATTTTTGTTAAAAGAGACATGGGTGTACATCTCCTCACCTTTTCCCATCAAGATAAAGTTAAAATGGAAACATAATGTGACTGACGCATGCTTATGTATACGAATACACTTCGAAGCAGATGATTGCAACCAAGAGACAATATTACTTTCTATGTTATCTGCTCGTAGACCTAATTGCGGGTATTTGACAGCATCTGTAGATTAGTAATCTAATTAGTTCGTCATTTATAATTTTGAAAAATAAGAGACACGTATTTTTTCTTTTGTAAAATCAATAAATATTTACTCCTCATAGTTGCGCATGTCCGTGTGGAGAATAATAATCAAGAGACATAATTATTATGCTGTCCTCGACTTCTACTCATTTTTGAGTCCCATTTCATTTCTAGGCTCCACATATATCACTGTAAGTTATCTTTCTATAGCGTTGAGGGAAACTGATTATAAATTCGTGGCCAATCCCAGTTTGCATCCGCAGCACACTTCGTTCCAAAACTACTAGGTTTATGCAAATGATGGTTTTTCTCGGCTTAAATAATTAAACTTGACTCGCCTGACGCTGACGCTACTGAAGATACGAAAGTCTTCAGGTCATGTAACATGTATATCACAAGAAACAGGTCAGAGCGGACACACATTATTTATGTACCATATTTTCACTTCAGGTCGGTCTTCTGCGAACGCGCAAATGTGAGAAAAATATCTAAATAGGTAGAAATAAATACAGGTTAAATCTAGATAATGTTATGTAAGACAAACCATCTCTATGGGACGTTATCTTATTATGTTTGTATTTGCAAACTTAAGCCTGTGTGTATCTGCCAGCCAAGTAAATAACATATTGTAAACTACCATGAATGATCACAGATGAACAGCTTTCTCTCAATTGACCTTATTGATTTGATAGTTAGCAAAACAATTGATAAGCTCCATACCACATAATTATTTCCTAATGAAAACATCTCATCATATTTATTTGCAATAGATTCTTTGATAACTGTTAACATTCCTAGTCGTTCTGTTATGTTTTGATATTCACAACACGTGAACATGAAGATTAATTCAAAATGTAGGTTTTGATTATGTAAAACAAAAAGTTATCTACGAGAGGTGAGGCTGTTTATATTTAAAGATAAGCTAAATTTTATCTCAACTTTATGCAAGAGTAATATATATTTTTAAAGGCAAATGCATTTTCATTCATTAAAGACACAATTTTTAACTATTTGAGAAATTTTTGAAATATTACGCCTGTTAACCTAATTAAATAATGAAACGAGCAGAAACTTAAGGGTGCTAGACGTGTATTTCAGAATTATTTGCACAAAATAGGCGACTCGAATCAGTAACTGCGATATAAGGTTAATGTTATAGCAAATTATTTACAAAAGCCACACAATAGGGTACCTATCTATTACCCACCTTGTTAGCATGTAGTCAATAACATCGTACTAGATAGACTGTCGATTCAGTACAGTCCATTCAGTAATCAGTATTTATTTAGATACTTAGAAACGATACAAGATCTAGGTCAAAGAACCGATGTAGACTTATTCAGAGACAATTTTATTCGTACATTTGACCTACCGCCACCCCGGAGTACACTTGGGCATCGGCTTTATGTTTCTAATTCTTGCTAATACAATTTATAATAAGACTAGTTTTCGCCTTTGATTTCGCTCTTGTAGAGCTTAGTAATTATCTAAAAATCATACTGCCTGTACTACTATTAATCCAAGATATTAACTCTGTGTGCCAAATATCGGAAGTCGTTCAATAGTTTTTGTGTGAAACACTACTAAATATCCATTTTCATAAACCTTCGCATTTTCATTAGTCATAGTTGCACCGGTGGAGAGATTCTTGCAATTAACTTTCGTCTCTATGGCCTTTGGTTTTTCTGATCTGGTTTTTTGCGGTTTTATTAACATTTTTATATTCTTTACCTGAAGTCCTTGATATTTCATTCGAATCCCATTACTGTATTGGCTGGGGGATTCCCAGTGTCACTTAGTCAGCTGTTCCCTCCCTCTTCACTTGACCTTGCGCAAACGCATGTACAGTCACTAGCAATTGAACGTACGGACGACAGCCTATCATATTTTCCCAATGTAACATGAACTCTCTGCTTTTTTAATATACCTAGTTGGAAATCTATTAAAGATTTTTGACAGATTCAGGTAGGTTGCTGTGCTAGCGTCTATGTGTACCTACTTAATTAAATTCAAAACCGATTTTCTCGTGTAATTACTGTTTCTTCTGAGATAAAACCTTTTTCGTAGAATTATAGCGTCCAAATTGCTATGTTCCTGAAAACATTAAACGTCGATACATAGAAGGTAAAAATCTTCTTTTTTTTATTTTACAAACAGCGCATTTCAATTTCAGTCTCAGTGTGTCCTAAATACTTAATTGTACTTTACAACAAATGGGTCATGAATTTGAAAAAAAAAAATCGTGTCGTCGCCTTTGGGTTGAGATAGAATTGTATGGAATATGCCTATATCAGTTCTGTTAAAATTCAGGGACCTATTCAGACAAAAACCTTAAAAGAAACACTTCCACTTCACCGACTTCAAAAACAACCATAAAAAGTGTAAAATATATTTTCTTTGGAAAATCGGTGACTTTGTTTTGAGAACCTTCTCCTTTTTGTAGTCGGTTAAATATTATTGTTTATGCTTTTTTTTTTTTTTTTTGCGTGGTAAAATCATCAAATGAGTCCTCCCACCCAGGGCAGGGCGGGAGGGACTGTCAGACTTGTACTGACTAAAATCCACGGTGTCCTTCACTAGCCCTTTACGTACCGGGGTCACGGTAATCCCTTGGTCCCGCGACCCCGGCAGGCTTTGGCCCTCTACAGGCCCCGTCAATATGCTGACACTCTTTGAGGCGCGCGTGGAACACAACGCGCCGTCGACCCGGGCATGGTCCATGGTCGGACAGCAAGTCGCCCATTACTCGCCGCCCGCATGCCCGCGCCTACGGTGGCCGGAGATCGTCCTGCGACGTCCGACGCCGTGGGCGTCTACCACTGCGGCTGGGGTGGAGGGAGGACGCTGTCCTCTCCCTCAGGCGGCCCGCCTCCTCCTTCACGAGCATGACTGCTTCGCAGAAGGAGGCGACCGCTTCCCACTCCGTCTCGCCCCGCAGCATGGCCTCGACCAATGCCGGGCGCGAGAGGTCTCCGCCTATCGCCGTCGTGAGGACACGGCGGTGCTCTGCCCAAGCGGGGCAGTCCTGCACCGTATGCTCCACCGTGTCCTCCGGACGATCCTCGCAGTGGTGACACCCAGGCGTTTCTTCCCTCCCTATCAGACACAGGAACCTCCCGAAACTTCCGTGTCCGGTGAGGACCTGCGTCATGCGGTAGGTAAGGACGCCGTGACGCCTATCCAGCCACTCCTCAAAGAGGGGTCTTACCGCCGCGATTGCGGCGTGCCCGGACCTCGCTCCCTCCATACTGCCCTAAGGCTTATTTTTCACCTTCATTTCTTAGTACCGTACTCTAATGATTACTTACTTTCAAATGCAATTTACTCAATTCTATGACCACGAGGCAACACGCAGTGAACGGCTTGCTTGTCTTTCCTATGTAATGTCAAATAAATAAATAGCCACAATGGTGCTAGCTTGAAGGTCATTACAGCAAGGTCTGCTAAATAAGCGGAACTTATTACTGATACCTTCTGACTCATAAATTAATTTCATATGAAAATCCCAATCTCAAAACAATTTATTGTTGTTAAACTTATTATAGTTATATTAAATACTGTTCGTTAGTTACACTATAACTGAAAAATGGCTCTACCGATTTTAGTAAACAAATGTAATGTATTATATTCGTAATGGAAATGTCGACAGGCTCAATAAATTGCAAATGTAATTAATCCGTCATATAGTTTTGAAAAAGATAGAATACGTATTTTTTCTTTCATATCTACGAAGATTTATCAAATCAATTCAAGAGTGGGGGCTCGTGTCGTCAGATGCAAGTAAAAACTGTACTTGCTTGTGACGTATTGGCTATTTTAAGTATCTTCGTCAATTTTGGTTAAAACTAGGTGTCAAATATTAATTGCAGTTGACGACACAACAAAGGCGGTCTAGGTACCATAGATAATAATGTGTACTCTATTTATCTATTCAATTCAATGTATTAAAATAATCGTTACCAACATTTATGACGCAGGCTCCGTTTGTGTCATGCGCAGTCATGTAAATTATCTTCCGGGTTATAGAAGATAGTTTGGATACAACGAAATGATGTCAATCTCAAAATCAAATATTTTCTTAATATCCAAATATGTTGTCTTTGGAATTGGAAAGTCAAACTGGTTTCGAAAAATCTTTAGAATCGTTATCAATAGCGCCTAGTTGCTGATTGTTAAAGAGCACAATAGTAAAAGGAACAAAAACAAAAGTACACAAAAGTAATTTTCTAATTCACATTTGATAGACAACAAAAAAAAATAACTACCTACATACACTTTTGTATCTTTGCTTATCAACAACATAGACGAAGAAAAAACCACAATCATGAACTCGTACACCCCAAGAAATGTTTTATTTGAGTAATTAACGTAATTAATAAACATAATATTAATTAAACTTGTATTTTTCCTTATGACTAACAGAGTGATGAGTGTGAATGTTGATAAATGGAGAGGAAGAGGAAGGCCAAAGAAAAGATGAATGGGATTTTTAGAATTAATAACCTTGTATTTTTATAATCTCAAACAGAATAAAGGTCACAGACAAGAGCTCTACTTACTAGTACATAGCTAGAAAAAAGAAATTGATAACTTGATAGTTACTGATGGCGTGATCGATAAAGGTTTAATAGTGCAGGTTATTGCGTTAGTTTGTAAAACAAACGAACATCACGTTCACGCAACATCATAGGGTAGGTTTATGATAAAATCTTCAATACGCTACTGAACTTGTACTTACAAATTAAGACAGCTCTAAAAATCTGTGACGTAATATTAGAGCTAAGAGTAGACGATCATATTCTAATTGAACCAGCTTGTTACGGACCGCTTTCCTTTCATGTATAACAAAAGGTTATGTTACTCTTGGAATTGACAGAGCTAGGCTAACTAGTATTGTTAACCTCGACTCTCGAGCATGCTTAGTTTCCTTCCTAAACTCATTCGAAGAATTACATAATACAAGTCAGATATACAATCAGTCGCGGAACTAACGAATACTGTGATCCCGGAACGTAAGGGCCTATTGAAGGATACCGTAGATTTTAGTCAGTACAAGTCTGACAGTCCTTCCTGCCCTGCCCTGGGTAGGAGGACGCATTTGATGATTTTACTACGCTAAAAAAAACAGTATTTACAATCAAATTAATCTGACAATTGTCCTTGGATCTCTTGAAACATCTATGTTTTTATGTTTGCGTCATCATCAGTTCCACACTTTCTTGAAGATATAACGTCAGCGATAAAATATATCGAGATAATGTCACATCGATGATTCGGTTCAAGTAATCGCATGTCTTTCAGATAAATAGATAGACGATGCGATTGTCATTCTACGGATATATAAAAGTCGCTACATTACGACACGAGGGTGTATTAAAAATGGGAAATTCTGCTCCCCCGTCTATTGATTTTATTAACCCTTTGATGCCTACCCCTCTCATCTACAGCGTATCGCGGAGGAGGGCTAGCGCTACAAAAAGTTCCTAAATCCGCCCCGTAATATGCCGGGGACATTTTCGTCGTTGGGGACAGACAACAAGTAAAATAAAACACATTTGGTGAAATGAAAATTGAAATTGAAGGGTGCACTATAATACAAATCCTTTTGCTTCGGATTACCAAATGAACGAATATGTTTTATTTATTTTAGGCGTACGTTATAAAACTATATATATATATGCATTGCAAAATATCTGCCCATCTCCTCTTACTAATCATGCATCTATTACTTCATTTGAAACAGAGCGTGTCAAATTACTTTTTACAATACATTGTCTAAACTTTGAGCCTCTCAGAAAGTCATAAACGTTCACTTTCCAGCTTTCTTGGGCAATAGTATAATAATATAATATAAATTACTTCAAGGTTACTAATAGATAAGTAGCTGCCTATGCGTGAACGTAGAGAACATACTGCATGTCTTGTCTAGCCTGGAGGTTTCTCTGTCACAGTTGTATTGTGTTCCTTCAGTCTTTATCTAATATTTTAGCTTCGAACTTCTAATTACTGGAGCATTTGTTTGATATAATGTCATTTACAGGGAGGGCAACCACCCGGAAGACTACAGCCGCATTACGTATATGAAATTGATGGACTTGGTCTGTCAATTCGCTAACGGCTTGCGCGAGCGCGGCATCGGCAAGGGCGACAGGGTCTCCATCTATATGCCCATGATCTTGGAGACTATTGTTGCCATGCTGGCATGTGCCAGGATCGGGGCTGTTCATTCCGTAGTGGTAAGTTTTGATCCCTGTGATACTGTATAATTTGGAACTCAGTCCATAAATTTCGTGACCACAATTTGTTTTGTTGTTATTAAAGTTACATTGACAAAAAAAAACATATAGAAGTAAAAAATGTACCTCAAGATAACTACTAAAATACTCGTATTTCCATCTATTAGATTTAAACTTTTTGTGCCTCGTTTGACTTCACTCTACAAAATATTCTCAGTTCGCGGGTTTTTCTTCCGACTCACTGGCCGAACGCATGTCTGACTGCAAAGCTAAGGCTTTGGTGACGGCTGATGGCGCATGGCGCGGAGAGAAGCTACTCGTCCTTAAAACTACTTGCGACGAGGCTTTGGAGAAAGCTAGGACCAAATTCAACCATACAGTTGATATGTGCATCGTAGTTCCGCACCTGGATAGAGTGACTCCATGCGGAAAGCTTCCCGATGACGTAAGAGCTCTCGTAAGTACAAGTTTGCTGTATTACTAGTGTATTACGTAGTCTGTATGTGTAGTCGTATACCTATTTGCGGTATTATCGCTAGCCAATCATTCTGTTTCTTTCAGTACAAGTGGAATGATGACATCGATGTTTGGTGGCATGATATTCCGGAAGGTCAGTCGACCATCTGCCCACCGGAGTGGATGACTCCTGATGATCCTCTGTTTATGCTCTATACAAGGTAAAGACTAACTCAGCAGGTTCTTAGGACCTTTACTGTCATCACTATCCTGTCATTATCTTAATTTACTTGTGGCCGGTCGTGAGTCAATGCAGCATTTTGTTCTATTCTATACTTTTCTATTATGTACTAGTTTTGATCCCCTCCTATTATAGGAATCTACATGAACTTTCCTTGTCCCTAATTAAGATTATTTCTATTAGTGGTTCTACTGGCAAGCCCAAGGGAGTTGTGCACACGACTGCTGGCTACATGCTGTACGCTGCGGCTACATTCCGATACGTGTTTGACTACCGCGAGCGCGACACCTACTGGTGCACTGCGGACGTTGGCTGGATCACAGGGCACACCTACGTGGTGTATGCTCCCATGGCTAACGCTGCTACGTCGGTTATGGTAAGATATTTTGATCTGTCTCAATACCCAATTTCCCAATTCAGCTACACCGCAATTCCACGTACTATTCCCGTGGCGACCACCAAAAACCCGCGGACACAATGACGCTGCACGTGTTACTCAGAAAGAATTAATTAGCAGGCGAGTAGGATAATACGAAGTCACCCCACGTTAGCCAAATTCTGTAGTACCACCAACACTGGTCTGTATGCGTGTATGTTCGGAATGCTTGTAGGTAGCTGTCAAGTGTCTTCGATTTTCTGGTGCTAGGATATCTCACTTCCACACATAATGTTCTACATTTTTCTGAGAGCAGTGGATATGAAAATAATTTCTCAAAATAAAACGCCTGGGATCGAAACCATGAATTATTAGGAACCCTTACGTTGACACTGTTAACACTGGGCCACACTCTCGCTATTACCGCCGCTCTGTAAATCAAATGTCTCGTCGGTGAATAGACTACCAAGAAGAACTAGTCGTGATTACCTTCATTAAATTCTACCCTGAACCTGACCGCCTAAATAGTATTGACTTGAATTTGTTAAATCACAGTCATCAATACACTTTATCTCTAGTATAAAGAAAATTTACTGGAGTTATTAGAATCTTCAAAGAAAAACGGTTAATAAAGTTATGTTTTACATCGTTATTGTTAGGGACCTTCATTACAATTTATCACTCATTAATTAACGCAATTAATTTTCATTTCCATTTATCGTATTTTCTGAATAGGAAAACATTATGTAGGAAAATTGCCGCATCAATTTGGTTTTCGATTATGTAAATGATTTAATTAGCGTCATAAACATGGTAGATAACTATACAATGTTTTAAGATTGAGGTCACCTGGTTCTGGACACTCGTTCATCTGTCAATTTTGACGATTTCACACCGTTTTAAGAATGACCTCTACACAATGTTCGTGCGTACGTTGAAACACGTGTTTAGGAAGTACCTAATCACTATTTTGAATCAATTGCTTGTACACTTATTGATTCCTTTTTTTTAATATTTCTACTTAATTACGGTTGGTGCAGTGAGTGAGTGATCTACTATTGCGCTCCGTGTCGCGAGTTTGATTCCCGCACGAAAAAATATTTGTAAGATCTACAACTAGTTGACCCGGGTCTGGGTGTTTATTTGTACCCGCGATACAGAGGATTCATAATGAAAGGCAACGTTTTTTAAAAGAGAAGAGAATACTTGTTGGTCGCTACGGTTACGGAACTATCATATTTTTAGTAAATTTCCCTCTGAAAACGCCATATGACGCCATTAAGTAACAGGGACGATAAGAGATCGGTTAAATTGATTTGATAAGCTCGAAGGTTAACCTGACAGTACGAGTTAAGTTACGAATGACATTAATGTCAACCAAGAACTCGACATTGACTACTAGATAGTTATAAAATAATAACCTTGATGGTCAGTTGTAGGGTACTTATCTGACGCGTTATTAGAGAAACAATGTAACGAGGAAGTAATACTTGTTTAAAAAATACACCAAATTATGTATTGATCCATTCAAATAATCTTGTATTTTATTACAATGGGCCCGATTGGTAGGACCGAGTTAATATTTAAAAAATATGTGCGTTTGATTTGTTTAAAATAATGCATTGATAAACTAGGTTCTACATTGGTGCAAGTACTTGTAATGAAGAGTTTAGTTTCATTTTCAGAATAATTATTTTTTATTTTAATAATGACTCTAAACGCCACACTAACAGAAAATGCTGTTCACTATACTATACAAATATTAAATAATCGCGAAAGTCAATAGAATTCGTACCATGGATGTTAAAGTAAAAAACCACCTATTACAAAATAAATAAAAAAGTTGGGAGTTTGAGCGTTTGAAGTTTTGATAGTGTGGGACTTTTTACAAAGCTAAAAATACTGAAAAATCGAAAAGTCTTAACCAAACTTCACAATCTTTAACCAATAATCAATGCCTTAGTTTTGATAAAGATACAAACTGTATGATGCCCTCTTCTTTCAGTTCGAAGGGACCCCTTTCTTCCCGAACAACGACCGCTTCTGGTACGTGTGTGCCAAGTACAGGGTGACCCAGTTCTACACAGCCCCGACCGCCATCAGGGCACTCACCAAGTTCGGCGACGATATTGTCAGAAAGTAAGTGAAAAGTATCATGAGGACAAGGAATGTCATATCATAATTTGTCTTTTATTTAATATTATTATTTACTAACTAATAAATCAAATTAGTAAATAAATTATAAGGTGGTGAGGTGGATAACCTCCTAGCGATCCACCACAGGCGTAACCTGTGGGGACTGCTGAGCGATCCCAATGGCTCTGGTTTCACCAGGATCGTCTAGCTCGTGGCCAACAGCCTATCGGAGGTTCGGCGCCAAACTCGCGGCGCCTAGATCGAGGGAAAGAACAAATCCATTTATTTTTAATACTAGCCCCGCCTTCTCACGAGCGCTATTTACAAATGAAGGAAATGATAAGAAAACAAAATCATTTACACATTTCGCTACATAAATACTGAAATATTTATAGACTCGCAGAAATAAAACCGAGACTCACGCCTTACCTTATTACATGGGTATTCCTATTGTAAGCGAAGGATGAAACTTCAACAAAGTTGCGAAAAATTTATGCAGGCACTTTATATTCACCTTTACCTAACCCCTTACAGACGTAATATATATTTTTAGAAAATAAACTATAGGTAATGCTAATAATGTCATGTGCATTGCTTTGTGCAGTTCCCGCAGCATTCACTTATTGACATTAACACATCCTGGGGGCCGATTCTACTAACTAATTTCTGTGACAATCGCAGCGTAACCGCGGCTGAATTGCGGACTTTCTAGCGTTTTCTCATTCTACTAATGAATAACGATCCAAAATAAGTTACAGTTCAGCCGAACGCAACGATCGATCGAGAGAACCGCAAGATCGTATTCTGCTAGCACAATCGCGGCACAGTCGAATGCAAGCGTGACATTAGATCGCATTCTACTAATATTTTGACACTTGTTACGATCGCACCGTAACTGAATTGTGACGGTTCATCTGTCAAAATTAGCGGTGGACTACAAGTTGATACAGTGAAACTTTTGTAGGACCGATCTAGAACTTTTTTCATTTTTTACCTAATAATAATGATGTTCTACATGGATTTCGTTGAACTTGCCCCATTAATCTTCGTTCTGATGGGATTGACACAAAAACAAAGGTAAGTAGGCACCTAGTAATTATTAAATTAAACACTAGTATGTGGCTCACAACTTGATGACTTCTTTTTTTATATTTTCATTGTTTTAGATATTGGTTGCTCTGGCGTTTTATGCCAGTGGTTCATACCAAACACTGGTCGGACAGTCGCAGTGTCATGCTGTTTCACAACCCTCAGTTTCTCGAGCACTGAAACAAGTAAGTAACTGAGGTACTAAGCCACCTAAAAGTTTTCAAGCTCTAGAGAAAATCATGATGAAATCAAAAGAGGGCAAGTACCTAATGCATCATACCTATCAATTTGTCTGTATGAAAGATCAATAGTGGATAGTTATCCTTATTAATAAACAATTTGCTTTTTACAGGTTCTATAGAATGTTTGGCATGTCTGGACTTTTGGGATGCATTGATGGCACACATGTCGCTATAGTTCCACCAGCCATTCATGAAGAGCGCTATTTTAACAGAAAAGGATATCATTCCTTAAATACTTTAATTGTGAGTTATCTCCTTTAAACCTTTGTCAAATCTTATCAGCTAAATGAATAAATATTAATATCTAGTACTTGTTTCAGATTTGTGATTCAGAAGCCCGAATATTATAGTGCTGCATGGAATAACAATCCCCTAAAGGAACTCAAACTCAAATTCAGGATTTCCTTTAAGACGAGCAATGATGACTCCCATACTCAATGCTAGTCCAAACAGTCCTGAAGCTCACTACACTGAGATGCATATGACCACAAGAAATGTTGTGGAACGATGCATAGGAATTTTAAAAGCATGATTTAGGTATATATACATTTTATTGTACCTCAGACATAAATTGATAGTAAAATTATAATATTGCAATTATTACAAAGTACATTAATATTACAGATGTTTACTGGTCGACAGGAAGTTGCACTACCAGCCTGAAATTGCAGCCAAAATTACCAATGCTTGCTGTGTACTGCACTGCATTTCACTCAATTCTGGTCTAGAGTTAGATGATGAGGACCTAGAAGATATGGGACAGTAACTTGAAGATTTTAATGATGCTGCATTAGTTTCTGAAAGACATGGATCACAGCGGCACTCGAACTATCTTTTAGAACAAGGGCGGAATTACCAAGCAGCTTTGGTACAATGACTGTGGTCATCTAGGCAATAATGGTTTTTTTTTTAAATAGTCTCTCTTGTACTTATAATGATTTAGCTAAATACTAGTTTTTATGTGTAAACTAGTTTTACTTAATATTTTGTAGTGACTTTACATTATACAAACCTCTATATACTCATATACTGATTTCATAACTTCACATAGTACATACTCTTAATTAAAATTGTATAAATTATTATATAACAGATTCAATGATGATTAGGTTAGTATAAATTATAGAAACAAATGATTGAGCTTGAATTTAATTTAAAAAACTCTGGTTGTACAGACACCAGCATCAATTTTTAAAACTAGATTTTCAACTGTATCACAAGTGGAAGGATTTATTCAATAGGAAAAAAATTTGATTGCGGAAAAGTGAGAAAGTGGTTAAATGTTGGCTTATCTCTTATAATGTATTTCTCTCAAGTTATTGTGTTTAATTTTTTATGTTGCAGGATTTAAATAAGTGGAAATATTAATGGTTAATAAAAAAACAAAGAAAGTACATATTTGGAAAGGTTTTAATTAAACAATAATTTGTTGAGCTTGGTTATGAATATTATAAAACTTTATTTATCTTACAATTAATTTATTTTAATTCAATATATGTCCCATTAAAACTATTAGTGAAAATGGTAAATTGTTTTTATTTTATAACACTACTACAATATACTTAATTAAATCTAAATAATGTTAATTTACAAATAACAAAGAAATACACTTAAACAATAAACTAAATCACTAAACAGAAAGAAAGAGGTACCCGTTTTTTTAATATTAACTCCCAGTAACCTTTATGATGACGGATCTGGAAATAAACAATACTTTGGTTACAATCTATAAGAACATGAATAGAATTTATATTTTTTGAATTCTTAGCCAATTCAAGTGCGATTTGGGTCGTGTGACTGTAACCCTCAAGTGGGTCGTAAGTATTAACTCAAGGACTTGTCGCACAATATTGACTCTGTGATAAAAACAAAAAAAAACAGCGTATTGCCATTTTTGACATTATAAATAATTATGTAATAAAACATATACTCACAGTAAATCAATCATTTTGATGAACTTGCAACAAAAGTTTTTGCTTCCCGCTGTTTAGATTTGGAATTGGATCACTTGACATTTGACACCACCAAGACGTTTCGTTTCACATAGACTTCGGCTTGCAAGATAATTACAATGAAACGTTTGCCTAAGTTTTTATTATTTAACCATGAAAATGTTCCAATAATGAATCAGTAAAATATTTTGTCATAGTTTGAATAATTTATTGTATTTTAAAACACTTTGGTGGCATAATTTATATTTAGTAACATTCATATTTTATACTGTGGTATCAATAGAACATACTATTCGTCATGCTGGTATCACAGGATAACGTTCCTAGCACAGTCGTAAGTTCCCGCTACGATTCAGTTACGATTTCGCTCCCAGTGTAACGTAACAAATAGTAGAATGACTTTTAAGGTTACCGTCGCTCGATGATAGGAATGGTACCGCTGCGTAATAGCGATAGGATAGGTAATCTTGTAAATTAGTAGAATCGGCCCCCTGATTCGCATTCTTAGGGTCACAAGTATTGTTAGTCGAGGTCGACGCATGATCCGAGCTGCTGATTGAAACATTTGTAAAGGTCGACCTGGTTGCATATTGAGTATTACTTCTATTAACTGTGAACAATATTTTTGTTACCTGTTCACGTATTGATGAAATGTGAACAATTAAGAAATGCTGTTTTCTACGCATCATGGTGAAAATAAGGGCTACTACATAGTATTTTTCATTACTCATACTCTGAAAGCAGGTTATTACATGCCTGATGAGCGTGTTGAAAGTTATATGCATTACAGCCCTAGGGAGAACCGCTTTCAAAAGATAGGCGCCTAATTAAAACAAATTGACATATCTATTGAACCATGTTCTAACTTTTTATACAGCCACAAAATTAAATAACGATTTAAAATTAAAATAACGTAAAGTTACGTATAAAGAATATATATTATGTCATTAATATAATTTACTTTCAACTAAATATTTCTTTAAAATAACATACATTTCGGCTAAATCTTTGCCATTTTTTAAAATTATGAACACGAAAATTACTGGCTGTAGAGCGGGCGCCCACAGAACAAAACAAAATAAGCGGGAAAGCGACTATCCGATCAACACTATTTTTTTTAGATAATATCTACTCAATTTATGTTCTTATTTTTTTTCTCGTATTCGTAATAAAGAGCACAGTGTTTACCTCGGGTAAATTACTTATTTAGTCCCTCGAACTATTAGCGTTCCTCTTACGGGCGCCAAGCCCCGTCTCAAGACTAAATAAGTAACTTTCACCCCTTGGTTAACAATGTACTATTTTAACGTTGCACCATACCGGGTTTTCTTCCATGTCATGGAGCGTTTACAAACATTTAAAACATCACATTCACAACAACTTGTAAGACATACAAATAGGTATTTGTTCCGTAAAAAAATCGAACCCGCGACACGCAGCGCTACAAGTCACTCAGCCAACCTTGCCATTTATGCCGGCGGGGCAGCGGCATAACAGGCAGGATTTTCCATTATGAACTCCTTCTTCAAAAATCCCGGGGCCTGATGTCGGAGGAGCTTTAAGAGCTGAAATAAAGTCAGCTTCATTGAATTTGAACGTCTGCAGATATTGATGATGATTACACACTCTAATTAGAATGCTTTGAGGTCCTATCGTGAACGGTAAACTGCTTTTGTGACACGGAAGAATATCTTAAATTGTAAAATGTCAAATCTAAGTATGATGAGAGTATATTCCAAGTTTTTCAATTACGATGTCGTGTGAGGCACACTGCTATTTTCCATTCAGGGAAATTGATCACTAAAGTAATAAATTCATTATTAATCGATGCATAGTCGCTCTAACCTAATTCAAAAACAAATAAAAGTTGCCACGAAGGTTCAGCCAAGCCAATTATATAGCTGCAGTCAGGGCATTATTTATTTAACGAATAGAAGTCTATTTACGTACCTTCCACTTACTGGATCGATGCAAAGAACGGCCCGGCTTACTTACAATTTAGAACATCGGTTATAGAACATAACGCATTTTTTTTTTCGGTAACTAACTTAACTTATATACAGAGCCTTTCTTTTAAATTGGCCAAAAGTGAGAAATCTACGGCCATAACAGATACGGGAAAACAAATAAAACAAAATAAATTATAACGGAAGAAAAAAATCGGGACGGCGCACGGTGGGCTGGAATCGTCAAGTGGGGACTTAAGGATTAAAATGAGTATTTTTGAATTTTATGTACTAATACAAATATTTTTTGTTATATGTAATTTTTTTATACTTAGTATTTTTCGAGTTATAGACCCCTAAACTTTGTATGAAATATTAATCGGTTTTTGGTTTAATCTGACATGTTTTAATATTGTATCACAGAAATATAGCAAAAAACAAATTATTGGTAAACATTCTACATCACCCTTATTACGTCATTTGTTTTTAACAATACTCAATAGTGCCGTGACCCTCATTAGCGCATCGTCCATTGAGCGCAGCAAAATGATGACGTGTCATTATGTGATTGGATGATGAATAGCAGGTAAAAAATGATACGGTTACATTTGAAAAACAACCATCCTCAGTACGTTGTTACACATCGTAATAAACGCACTATCCTATCTCACATTTTCGGAATACTAATACTATTTATTACGTAAAAATGTTCGATTTGTTGTCAAATATTGATATTGTTGTGCTATTAAAGGAAAGTGGAAGTTTTAAAAATAATAGTGTTTTATATAGTGCTATTAAATCTAGATTAGTCCCCATTGTGTTAAGTGCTGAAAACGATAAAGCGGTAAAAGCGTTTTGTGCAAAATATTGCTATAATCTGCAAAGGAGACGGCAAAATGCTCATAGCAAAGAGGAATTGTTCAGCAACAATAATAGTGAATGGTTATCATCGGAAATAAAGTGGCCTGATTTCATTGTAAGTGCATTTGAAAGAAACCAAGACTCTGTTCCTAGTACATCAAGTGAACATGAATCTCCAGCAAAAGTGTCTACTGCCACGTCAACGAATGTAAGTCCAAGAAAACCATTTTGTGAATTAGGACCTAAGCAAAAAAAGAGACGTACAGAACATATTCATACAAATATGACTACAGAGGAAATATCTCATGCATACATTATGAAATTACGAGAGGATGGTAATCAAGGAATATCTAAAATCCTCGAACACCTACTTAAAAATCCACAGGATGTGCAAAAAGCGAAAGATAGTCTTTTAGGTAAAAATGATAAACCTAAATTTACTCCAGATGAAGCTTTGGGACTTGTTTTGTCCCTTAAGTTAACAAAGTGACAATATAATACTTTAAGAAAAAGTATCAAAGAGAAAAATGTCGACATGTTCCCTTCCTACTACAAGGTGCAAAATGCAAAACAAGAATGCTTCCCGCCAAAAGATGATATCACCTTAACAGATACAACTGCTGGAATAAAATTGCAGCGTCTATTAGATATAACCACCAAAAGGATATTATTCAAAGCAATCAATATTGATAGCGCAGACTTTAAGGAGTTGACAATGATAAGCAAATGGGGAATGGATGGTGCCTCGAATCAAGCAAACTATAAGCAAAAAATGACAACGGAGGACAAAGTGGACAGTGCTTCGACATATGATTCAGGTATTTTTATGGGTAGTTTAGTACCAATAAAAAATATTTCTGAGGAACAAATTATCTGGGAAAACGACTCACCAAATTCTGCATATTGGTGTCGTCCAATATTTTTCAAGTTTGAAAAAGAGAATAAATCAACGATTTTAAGAGAGAAAACCGAAATTGAAACGGAGATAAATGAATTGAATGAAACAGAAATTTGCGATTAATGAAGAAGCGGCTGAATCTAGAAATAAAGACTTTAGGCGATATCGCCAACACCATTCAAGGAAAGTCTGCAGAAGAGCTAATAATGAGGATATTTTAAATAATTTAATAATTAGTTCAGACCCAGTTAGTATATATCATCAAAACGTCATAAAATGATACGGAAACACAAACCATTTTCAGAAGAAGCGAAAGCCATGCTTCTTTTATCTACAACATTTGAAGATGATGAGCGGGAAAATATAGAATTTGTTAATGTGGAACATTTAGAGAACGAATCTGAATCTGATGAAATTGTCTAAGTGATAATTTTGTGAGTGCGTGTGTTTGTGAGTGAGTTTGTGAGTGTGCGTATGAGTGGATTAGGCCTCCTGGAGACACCACTGATAAAAAAAAACGCGCTTAGTTCTCTACCTCAAAGGTGGTGTGGAAAAGGGAATGAAAAACAATTTTCTCCAAAATCGAAGAAAATCGAAGCAAGTGCTGTATCGGATAATTTGCCTAAAAAATAGCGCAATCGAATACCGAAAGCGGTTATTTGAGAACTCTTGAGAATTAAAAGTTATTCATATAAAATCAAATTTCTCCATACAAAAATAAATTCAAATCGTTATAACTTTTAAAATATTAAGTATATACAAAAATCGCAGAAGAAAAATTTCTTGTATTTAGTGGTAGATCGCCAAGCCGTCTTTATTTTTTTTTTAATTGCTTATCAATTTTCATGAATCCCTAAGTCCATTAGAGCTTGATTTCAGCCCACCGTGCGGCGGCGCCGGAAGTTAGTCAGAAGCAAAATATTTTTTCATACAAATTGTATGAACAAATTTCATTGTATGCGAAGTAAAATATCTGGGCAACAGAAGTGGGTCAAATCTAATGAAATACTGACTACTACTAATACTCTACTTTTGACCAACTTCTATTGTCGAGATATATTTCTGCCCCTACAATTATCTCATCCTTACATGAAAGTAAGTCAACAGCATAATAAAAAAAATGGTCTATTTCACTTATTTTTGTGGACAACTTATATTTGACCAAAAAAATAAAAACGCCAGAATTTACAACATCAAGAAAGAGCTAAAGGTTCCTAAGAAAGGTTCCCCGTGTCTCTTTTTCATACTTGGAGAAAATTTAATTAATTTTTTTGGGTTCGTTTGTAATGGAAATTACATTATTGATTTTTTTTTATTTTTCTAGCATGGAATAATTCGCATATCGAATTATTCCCAATTGTCCCCTCTAGCCCTGTCCTCCGGGGTGACAGCTGGGAATTGTTTTCCCAGTTGTCACTGGGGTGACAATTTGTGCCGACTGTTCCCTTTGAAAACTGACTAGAGGGGACAAATGGGAAGTCTTTTCCTCAGTTGTCACCGTGGGGGGTGACAATTGCTACGATTCCTTCCTTCCCAGAACAACATTAGAAAAATATTAATTAAACAGTAAGTAAATAAAAATGTCAAAAAAGTTATATAGAATCAAAAAAAAAAACAACGTTATGTTTCCTTTAATAGGTACAATCACAGATTATTAACTTATATTAACCAATCGTATAATCACAGATAATTACTAAGGGTATAAGTTACACGTGCTTTTTAGTCGCATGCTTATTTGAAATCTTGCTCATTGATTTTGTGCCTTACAAGATGTCATGACACAAAATAGAACGTCGGTCGATCTCATTTGTACTTGCTTAATTCAAGAGTGCTTAGAGAGAGATGGAGGAATGAGATCTATTCGAGTCGTTCGATTATGTGTCATGACATCTTGCAAGGCACAAAATCAATGAGCAAGATTTCAAATAAGCATGCGACTAAAAAGCACGTGTAACTTATACCCTTAGTAATTATCTGTGATTATACGATTGGTTAATATAAGTTAATAATCTATGGTTGTACCTATTAAGGGAAACATAATGTTGTATTTTTTTTTTGATTCTATATAACTTTTATGACTTTTTTATTTACTTACTTACTGTTTAATTAATATTTTTCTAATGTTGTTCTGGGAAGGAAGGAATCGTAGCAATTGTCACCCCCCCCCCCCGGTGACAACTGAGAAAAAGACTTCCCATTTGTCCCCTCTAGTCAGTTTTCAAAGGGAACAGTCGGCACAAATTGTCACCCCAGTGACAACTGGGAAAACAATTCCCAGCTGTCACCCCGGAGGACAGGGCTAGAGGTGACAATTGGGAATAATTCAGCATATCGGAATTGTTTTTTTTTTTAAATTGAACTTTATCAATAAAAAATTGTCGTGGTTTTCTTTATATAGAACGCTGAAACACTGCTTGAAATTAAGAATGAATTTTTTTTTCTGAAAAATATTTTGATTTTTTAAAGTGAACTTTTTTTTATGTGTTTACTTAACATAGGTTGTATTTAAATTAGAACTCCTACCCGGGCTAAGTCGAGGAGAGGTGATATGAATAATTATGCATATCACTTCTAAACTGTTCTATACTTTCCTATTCATAGTAGCACTGACACTATCATAGAGATAAGGCAAATGCTTATTTGAATGTCATCCATTGACGATTATGAAATAAGACGACAAACAAACATGGCTGTGTTTGTAAACCATGATTTATTTAATTTACGAAACACCTCTACTTTGTAGACATAACCTGGATTCTCTACGCGTGCTGGGCAGCGTGGGCGAGCCCATTAATCCTGAGGCCTGGCTCTGGTACTATAACGTCGTCGGCCAAAGTCGTTGCTCCATCGTGGACACCTTCTGGCAGACTGAGACCGGGGGGCATGTGCTCACCAGCCTCCCGGCTGCCACTCCCATGAAACCTGGCGCTGCCGTAAGTACTTTATATAAAACTGGACAGGCATCCTCCTTCATATAATAATACTTTTTATTAAATTTTCACGTTCCGGTCCTGTTGAAAAACTGTGAGGAGGTCTATGTTTAGCAGTCCATGTCCAGCGGTTGTAATGTCGATGAATTTCTAATCTCAATGCATTATGTACTTTACTTTCTTTCTATTTGAATACTATACTTTCTTAATCTCATGTGCGTTTTCACAGGGCTTCCCATTCTTTGGCGTCGAGCCTACCATCGTCGATGACGATGGCAAGGTGATTGAAGGTCCCGGCGAAGGGTACCTGGTGTTCTCTCGCCCCTGGCCTGGCATCATGACCAGCCTGTACGGAGACCACAGTCGCTACGAAGACGTGTATTTTAGGAAGTTTCCTGGATATTACTGCACAGGAGATGGTATGTCTGCATATTTTATATCAGTAGGTACACATTTCGTATCTGGCTTTTACTAGTACTGCACAGTTTATTCTATACGAACACTATGTAAAGTATTATTAGTAACCGAATCCCAACAATTTTCAAAAAATTTTGCTTTTACAGATTTAAAATACGAGTACCTACGATCAATAAAAATATCTAAAGTATAAGCTATTAACTTGGCTTCAATGATTAGAAAGACACGTATTTACCTACCATTATCATCAGCTGTTACGTTTTAACTACAAATTCCCTTCCTGATAATACGATAGCTCTATATTGTCCAAGTCTTGGAAGACTTCAATTATTCTCTTATCGTTGATGAGTTAGACCACATGTGGTGTTTATAACTTGCAGGCGCCAGGAGGGATGAGGATGGGTTGCTGTGGGTGACGGGCAGGATCGATGACATGCTGAACGTGTCGGGACACCTGATGTCCACCGCCGAGGTCGAGGGCGTACTCACTGAGGACATGAACGTGGCCGAGGCCGCCGTCGTATCCAAGCCACACCCCGTCAAGGGCGAATCCCTCTACTGCTTCGTAATTCTCAACGAAGGTGCCAAATTCGATGCTGCTTTAGTAGACTCTTTGAAGAAACGCGTGAGGAGCAGGATTGGGGCTTTTGCGGCTCCCGATGTAATCCACCACGCGCCCGGGCTACCCAAGACGCGCTCTGGTAAGATCATGCGACGTGTGCTGCGCAAGATCGCCATGGGAGACAAGAACGTGGGCGACACCTCCACCCTGGCCGACCCCTCCATCGTCGATATACTATTCCAAACTCGCCAATAAACAGGGTGGAACGCTACGGAACAGTGAGCAGCTGATTTTTACGTTCCTATTCAAATGCATGGCCTTTACTGTATTTCATTGTGATCCCTATTATTTTCAGCTTTCCTCCAGTCCAGCTTAAATATCCGTCCGCAACTGTTTCGATAGGGCCCCTTTGTTTCGCGTTCCTTCAAAATTATTGCTTCGTATTGAGTCACCGGTATATTCAATGCTTATAAATATGTAGTCAATAGTCATTACTTAATTGTGTGAGGTTTAAACATGGGTTAAAGTAGGTATCATATGCCTTGAACACTTTATGTGCAGGTATTTGTATAATGTATTCATCATTGACTTATAGAATCACTCGATAGATCTAAATTAGCTAGAAATATAGCAATTTACACAGGGTGTGTCTACGAATATGGTTCAAAAACTCGAATTTGTCTACATATATTATCTTTGATCGTATATTATCGGTGCACTTTATATAGGTATCGAATAGTGATCGGATATCTATTAAGTGATACAAAGTCAATGATATTAATTTAACTACAATATAATAATATTTAGTTACTAAACACTGTAGGGTGTTCTCAAATATATATAGGGTGAATTTTTCAACTGGTCGTGGATGGCCATATCCGAAACTATGAGGAATGTCGAAAAACGTTCAAGAGTCTCGAGGCCAGTTTTGACGAAAACTAAAACTGCATCATTGGATTTTAGAAAAATCAATAATCCTAACCAGGAATCGACCCCGCTGTTTTGGAAAAAAAAACACAACCTGTATTATTACACCATTCGATGGTGTTGCTAATAAAGATCAAATTCTGAGAAGTAATCATATGAAAAATTCAACCTGTATATTAAGATTAAGAACAGGACTTATATTGTTTGTTAACTTTTGGCATTTATATTTTGTCAAAAATCGATAGGATCGGTTTCGTTTGAATTAGTTAACTGATTGTGATATAATAATGTAAAATAGGCGGGTTTGGCTTCAGAAATCAAATTCTTATTTATAGTTGCCCGAGAGTGTGAAACAAAGAAAAATTATATTGATTTGTTTTATTGTTGTGTCATTCAATGATACTGTATACTGAGGTAAGCCTAAATATATGATTGGATTAATTTATGAAATATCATTATTTATTCAAATGTAATAATTACAAGATTTATATAAGTTTGTAGGACCGCTGATGATGTTTGAATATTGGTTAATGATATTCAGTCATTCCATAATACGTAACGTTTAACTATAATAGTATGTCTTTTGCGTAATAATATTTCGTGTCTAAATATAACCCAGTGTCGAGTATGCAAGATGCAAATCTCGCTTAAACTTGCTTAGCAATAAGAATCATATTTAACCGCGTAATCAAATTTTAGTAGGTAGTCGCCTGCTCACATTTTAATGCTTTGTCATTTAACATAATTATGTTGATGCCGTATATATAATTACTAAGTATCTATGAGATAGGTACTTACCTGTTTTTAATTTTAAATATTACATCTTTATTTAGTTATAATAGACTGACCAAATTTCGGACATAACGTTATGTTACTTTAATTTGCTGCAGCCCTTTAGTTTTAGTATTTATTGCTCTTGTGTGATTAAATTATTTTTCGGGTTTATGAGGTACTAGATTTTAAGGACTGGAAGCTCCATAATTTCCTAATTGTTGTGCACAAACATGCATGCAGTTGCAGCTCAGTTGCTAGTGAGTGTCACGTCCTGGTCTATCGTAGACTTATCTTTTTATTTCTATACGTTGTGATATAATTTCGTTTTTTAATTATAGGTAGGCTGTCATTATTTTGTTCTGCACAAATATTATGAATTCGATTAAAAACAAAATGAAAATGTTAGAATAAACTAATAATCTGATAGCACTTATTTGTGATGCACAATGTTGAAATAATATAAGGAGTAGTATAACAATGTAAACCTACCCATAGGTTAGGTTCTAGGTTTAACAAACGTAGAATTATTTATGGCCTTTTTGTGGATTAAATTATGTTTAGTTACCTCCAGTTTATTTTAATTTTGTATTGCTTTTAGTAAGTAGGCGTGTTAAATTTGGGTCTACTCATCTTTGGAAAACTATCATGCTGTCATAATAGGCTAGTATAGTGCGATCCAATTAAGAAGGAGAGCTTCTTCTGACGTCACACCTGTCGAATCTTAATAGTTGTATAGGGACAGCAAAAAAGTTTTCAGGATATAAAACACAATTGTTAAATTTATAATACTGTGTTTTTAAATTTATTATTTATGTTTATTATTTGTTTGGTGTAAAACGATAGTTTAAGCTGTAATCAATTTTAAAAAAAATAAAATTCAATTCTTAAGCAATTTTTATTCAAGCGCACCGAAATTAAATTTGATATAATTTTGAATTAATTTGTACAAAGTAATTCTTTTGGTAACCGTACTTTTGAACTGTCAATTGACAGATGAAAACCATAGACACTCACCTTCTTAGTTGACCGCACTATACATAATTTTATCTGTTTGAAAAGCAAGCGCCACTTAAGTACTTGTATTGTGACCCAATCTCTTGTATGCAGGAAATTTATTAAACAACAAATAAACACATAAAATAAAATTACACAATGTATAATTTGAAATTCCTGCCAACAATTTCAAAAACAACGATCTTGCCATCGAAACTTATTATTTTGTGAAATTATACTGAAGAAATAGTCCATCCTACTTACTTACCTACATATCGATTTTCTTAACTTTTATTCTAATTTATTTTGTTTTGTACGAGGTGTGCGCCATTTAGTTGTAATTTTATACGTTTTGACTTGGTATATAATTCTTATGGTTAGTATGAGTTAGACTCTCAAAGTCGCTCGATATTAAATAGCAATAAGGGAATTTATGTGATTGCATGTCATATCATTAAACTGATTAAATGATATTCGAAAATTGGTTTTCAATCATTATACTTATAAAAGAACCTAAAATATGAACTCTGACATAGATCACAGTAACAGAAGCAATTGCCAACTAGTGCCTCATGAACTAGACGCGTCGACACAATCTTTATTCATTCATTCATGCACTACTAGACTGCTGATCGAATTTTAAATCCCCAGCTGTCTCGTGTTTAGTGGTGGATTAATAATATCTAAAATAAATCTTACCTTCCTTGCAAAAAACACAAAATCAATCTACCTACATGCCCATATTTATGCATTCGGTACCTACATCTGTTCATACCTCTATGACATCAAAGAAAATATTTATAATATCCTAACATCAGAAAAACAACATGTACCAAGTACGTTTGTATTCCGTACAATCTATTGATTTACTATTTCGAACGCATAGGAATCAAAATCGACAGTGTTGGACATGATCCAAGTAGGTACACATCGTACACTTGAAATATTTTTATAGTGAAAGTGTGGCAACATTGAGACATTGACCGTAATGTTTTTCGATAGTAGGCATACACTACATTTTCGGCAAGCGGTTAAAATACGAAACTTACTTGAAATGCGAAATATTTCAAATCTAGTAAATTGTAAAGTGCACCAATTGGCTAGTTTGAGTGCTAGCGGTTACAGCTAATTAATTGTTTTGCAAAATTGTTAATAGGCCCTAGGCCTATTAACAATTTTGCAAAACAATAGGCCCCATTTCACGATTTTGTGGACGTAAACTGGAAATTTTACCAATTTGATCTTGATCTTTTTATATTTTATTTACAGCGTACTTGAAGTATTTACTGCATTATTTTATTGTATGGACAATTGAACATCGCCTCTAGTGCACGAACTAGGAAAAAATTTTTTCCATCACATGAAAGTTAAAGTTTCGTCACAAAAACGTGAAAAGTAATGGGGTCTCTAGATTTTAAAGAGTAGAGGGTCTACAAAATCGGAGAGCATACAAAATAAAAATAAGTAGATTTTTAAGTTCATTTATGATTAATAAATGCAATTTTTAAAAACCAGTAAACAGAGAAGCAATATAAAATAATTTACACTCACACGCAAGACCTAATTTTAATGTTTTCTTGACAAAACACTCGCAAAGCATTTTCATTCGTTTACAAGTTTAGGACCTAATAGGGTTTACCTATTTCTTTTTCAGTTTCTTAGGAGGTACTTCTACGCCTCCACCAGTCTTAAAGTAGAGATTGTAGAAGACTCCGGCAGCCACCACCAAGATTGTAGACAGCACAGTGACGTACTCTGCGCGGTTTCTGTAAAAGGTGACATGTAATGTAAAGTTCCCGGGATAAACTGAGATTACATTTGTTACACACAAATCGTTTTGCACAAAGTTGAATCAACGTGTTGTGGAGTTGCTGGCAACACAGTTTGTTGCAGAGTTAACAATTGTTGATGTGTGTCGTTATACAACCGTTTATAAACATGGCATTAGTGTGGAGAAACGATAAAATAATGCACTTCTTCCTTGGAGAACATTTTACCGAACTCATACTGACATCTATTTATTTCAACAGTTTTCAAAGCAAGAAAGATATAGTATAAAGAATGAAAGTACGACAAGCATACAAGTGAGAACTAGAATGAATGTGGTTGTTATAGCCGCCAGCTTCGTTGGTGGAATAAGATAAAAAAAAAAAACAAAGTTTCCAGCAACATTCTCTTCGCTCATCACCAATGTTGATCAACTTTGCTAAACAAACAATGTAAAATTTTAGTGAATAAAAACAACGTCACGCTTTAGAGCTGGCTAGATTAAAACACACCTTAAAATGAAATAAAAGAGCCAAAGAAAAAAAATAACTGAAATTCATAATTAAATAATAATATGACAATACTTACTCGAAAGGCGTCCCGCAGACGGTATACCAGGTGGCACCATTTTTCGGTAATTCCTTCACGCAGTGGAAGTCGAAATAGTCCTCGTTGTAGTCGGTTGGGCAGAAGTATTTACGTTTCTCTAGCACCTGGAAATTTACCGAATAAACTTCAATTACATGTTTTGCCTACTGTATACTTACAGTATGAAAAAACATGGCAAGGGTCTCAGAGGCCGACTTACCAACAATTAGGCTAACAAAAATAGGAGGAGGAGACGGGAGGATAAATGGTCTTTAGACCATCGAGAAAGGTACAAATTGAGAATCGGATTGTCTCGGATAAAGCGGCCGCCCGCTAAAAGTCTTGCCACTTTAGCCGTTTTATTCTTGCCACTAGCAGCGCCTTAACGGTCAGCTTGACGAATTAGTGACATAAACCACATTTTACTTTCCAAATGGTCATAATAAATCTGCACAAACCTAATCAAATGGTCCGCATAGTTACAGCCTTACATAACAGGTGTTAATTAGTCATAACAATCATTCAGTATTATGTGCTAACGAATCCTCACGATATCTGTTTATCGCGTAAGACGATAACAAATTATACTTGGTACTTAAAATAAAATTATTGTTTTTATTTTTAAAGAAAATCAGCCTTATTGTCTCTTTTATTATTTGTAAGTATTCGATATTTCTGGTCTGCAAGGCATGTGGCTAACTAAGAAAGACAAGGTGTGAAGTTATAGGCAACGTTTTAGTTTGCATTTGATGTCAAAATGCTATCTCATAGAGCCTAGTTCAGAAAATAGTATTTTAGGCGCGGGATAGCGCCCAGTTTGTTCAATGAAAGACCGGTCCAGATAAATTGCAATATGTATTGTAGATTCCACAAAAGTGCTTTATGGCTTATTCACACACAATATAACAAGTTACGAATACGGTCGTAGAAATAGATATCCACGTTACAATATGTGGATTATTTACAGCCTAATAATATACTTGATAATTTTGTTGTAATCCGACCGGTAACGACAAGTCTGATGAGCGGTGTCGGGCATAGACAAAACATAACCATAGTGTTGTCACTATGGGTTATGTTTTGTACTACCATAGATAATGTAAGACGAAATTAGTTCGCCACACCACCCCCCTACGGAGAAAAAAAGGGTATACACGAAAATAAACACAAAATTACAACTATAAATCTAATATGTCCCTAAATCTAACCCGTCTGCCAGTTCTGGTGGTGACAGTAGCTGGAGGTGGTGAAGTGGTAGGAGCTGGAGAAGATGAGCGTGCTGGAACAGATGGACATTGCGGGACAGGAGTTTGTTCGGAAGGAAGTGCTTGAACAGGGACTGATACTGGTGGTAAGGAAGATGCTTCGACATCCAGGTAAGCTGGTTTGACACGGTCTATGCTGACCGTAGCCTCTCTTCCATTCATATCCAAGGTAAGGGTTTTGTCCCTTCTCCTCAGGATACGATATGGGCCAGTGTAAGGAGGTTGCAGAGGCCTTCGAACAGTATCGTCGCGGAGCAGAACGTGAGTCGCAGTCGCCAAGTCTTTAAATACAAATGATGACGGGCGAGTGTGTCGTGAGGCTGGTATTGGGCGTAAAACTTCCATCCGGTTTCTAAGCTCCGTGACGAAATCTGCGGCGTCGATTGGGCTCCTGGGTTCATCAGCTGGCACGATTAGTTCTCCAGGGAGGCGGAGAGGTTCTCCATAGACTAATTCAGCAGATGAGGTGTTCAAGTCCTCTTTGAGTGAGGTCCTCATGCCAAGGAGTACTAATGGGAGCGCTTTGCTCCATGTTTGGGAATGGCACATCAAAGAAGCTTTTAGTTGGCGGTGCATGCGTTCTACCATGCCATTTGCGCACGGATGGTAGCTGGTTGTGCGAATCCGCTTTGTTGCGCACACGTTCATGAGGCGCCGAAACAAGGTGGATTCGAACTGACGACCTTGATCGGTCGTTATGGTGCTTGGTACCCCAAAACGGGATATCCAACCAGTTACCAGCGTGTCTGCCACTTCTTCTGCCGTAATAGATGACATAGGCCACGCTTCGGGCCATCGCGTGAATCTGTCAACCGCGGTAAGGCAATATGTGTAATTGTTTGAGTGCGGCAGTGGACCTATGATATCGATATGTATATGAGAGAATCTACTTGAAGGATTACGGAAAGGTGTTAGTGGCGCAGATGTGTGCCTAGTGATCTTATTGCGCTGGCACTGTATGCATGACTTTGCCCATTTTCGGCAGTCTATGTTCATCTGCGGCCATACGTATCGCTCCGCCACCAAACGTAAGGATGCCCTCACGCCTGGGTGACTGAGACCATGCAGTCGATCGAAAGCTGTTCGACGAAAGGGTTGAGTGAGATATGGGCGAGGTCTGCCTGTTGAGGTGTCACATATTATGAATGTGTTGGTTCCGGGGACAACGATTTTTTTTAACTTCATGGAAGAAGATGAAAACATCTTCTTGAGTTCCTCGTCATTCTCTTGGGACTCAGCAAGGGATTGGCAGTCCTCCTCCAAAGAAATGGATTCAATCCGTGACATGGCGTCTGCTACTACATTGTCAGCGCCTTTTATGTACTGTATATCGGTAGTGAATTGACTGATGAAGGTTAACTGATTGAGTTGTGTTGGTGGTAATTTTTCGCGACGCTGGACGAAGGCGTAAACTAGTGGCTTGTGATCAGTAAATATTGTTGCGTGTTGCACTTCTAGTATGTGCCGAAAGTGTTGAACGCTCTCGTACACAGCTAGAAGTTCCCTATAATATGCAGGCCATTCACTTTGCTTGGTAGTTAGTTTTTTACTGAAGTATGCGAGGGGTTGCCAGTCGTCGTCGACTTTCTGTTGTAAGCATGCACCTATGTGCATGCTGGACGCATCGGTGAAGAGGCCCAATGGGACGTCACATTTTGGGTGCGACAAGGTAGTAACATCAGTCAGGCTCTTCTTGCAATCGTTAAAAAATTGTTCGAGCTCGGGTGTCCATGGAAATGGTTTTGCGCCCTTGCTGTTTGTTGCAGCGACTGCGTCAATTAATGGAGCCTGGTACTTGGCGGCGTTGGGCAAGAATCTGCGGTAGTAGTTTACCATGCCCAGGAATCTGCGCACGCCTTGTACTGTCTTGGGGAGAGGGAAATCCATCAGTGCACGGATGCGATCTTCGGGTGGGTATGTGCCTGCAGCGTTAATGCGGTAACCCAAAAAGGTAACCTCAGCTGCGCCAAGAACGCACTTTGCTGGGTTGATGACCACCCCATACTCGTGCAGTCGACGGAACAGGAGCCTGAGGTGTTCAGCATGCTCTCTAGGGTCTTTTGAGTAAACAAGGATATCATCCACGTATGCAAAACAGAAGCTAAATCCCCGTACCACTTCGTCAATAAACCTCTGAAAAGTCTGCCCAGCGTTTCGTAGGCCAAACGTCATGTAGGGGAATTCGAACAGGCCAAAAGGTGTAATTATGGCTGTTTTACAAATATCATCAGGGTTTACAGGAATTTGTTGATAGGCTTTAACTAAATCTAAAGTACTAAATACTGAGCATCCGGAAAGGTTCTGGCAAAAATCCCCTACATGACGGACGGGGTAGCGGTCCGGAATGGTGCGGGCGTTAAGAGCTCGAAAGTCCCCACATGGACGGTAAGTATCATCCTTTTTAGGTGCGAGGTGCAGTGGAGAGGACCATGCGCTGCTAGAAGGTCTAGCAGTGCCTACTCGAACCATCTCTTCAAATGCCTTGTGAGCTTCTCGGAGTTTTTGTGGAGCAAGACGACGTGGTCGTGCTGTCACTGGTGGACCATCGGTGGTGTTGATGAAATGTACCGTGGAGTGCTTCGGTTCTGTAGGAGCACCAGGAGGTCGTAAGATGCTGGGGAACTCGGACAGAATGTGTGCATATGGAGAGTCAGGTGATTGGATGACCTTAATACTGGGTTGATCTATTGACGATAATTCCGTCACAGTAGACAACCCAGTTTTGTCGTCCCTTAATTTCCCGAGAGCACAGTCTGGTAGCAGATGATAATGGGCTAAAAAATCTGAGCCGATTATTGGAGTTCCAACCTCTGCAACTATGAATTTCCACGCAAAGTCACGTCTTAATCCTAAATTTAGTTTAAGCTCTACAATACCGAAAGTATTTATTTTGGAACCGTTTGCTGCTATAAGTTCATAAGGTAGTGGCTGCTTGTTACCTCGAATATCAGAGAACCGTCTAGGAAGGCAAGATAGATCGGATCCGGTGTCGATTAAAAATCGCCGGCCCGAATACCGATCTGTTACGAAAAGACGGCGACTTGCTAGGGAGCAGTCAGTGGTCGCCATTACTGACTGCTGTTGGAGTTTCCCTGAGGGGCAGAGTTAGACCAAGTGCAGGGTTGTAAGCATTTGGTTGCCTTTGAAGCAAACCGATCATGGTACCAGCATATTTGGTTGTTGTGAGAGCGTGTTGCAGATCGAGAACGACTGCGACTACGGTTATTGGTGCCACGGTGGGTATTGCTTGCGGTTAACTGAGTTACTAATTGTGTAAGGTCTGCAACTTGTTTCTGGAGCAGAGATAATTGATCCCTAGTGTCATTATTTGCAGATGGTGCAGCCGTACTAGCTGCAATTTGTACCGGTTGGGAGCTGATTTCTTGCAGCTTGTCTGCTAAATCGCCCAGTTCTTCAAGGGATGTAAGGCTTTGTGCAACTAAAATCCCTTGGATGTGTTGAGGCAACCGATTCATCCAGATTGTCTTTAGAAGCTGCTCTGTAAAGGATGAACCCGCAAGAGCCCTGAGGTGACGCAGGAATGATGAGGGCTTTCTATCCCCCATCTCCTCTTTTTCCAGGAGCCTCTTAATTTTCTCATCATAAGAAACTGAGAAGCGAGATATAAGAGCTTTTTTCAGAGTAGAGTAAGGTTGCTCCTTAGGTGGTTCTGTAATTAAGTCCTCAACTTCAATTGCAGATTTTGTGTCGAGTTGACTGATGGCATAGTAATATTTTGTTGTCTCCTGTGTGATGCTATTAATATGAAATTGTGCCTCTAAACTAGCAAACCAAAGACCAGGTCGGTCGGGCCAGAAGGGAGGAACACGGATAGATACTCTATTTATTAAAATGTTTTGAGAGCTAGATGTGCAAGCGTTAGCTGACTGTCCACCACCAGTTTCGACCTCAGGGTCTAGGAAAATGTCTTTTCCCACAGTAGCCATAGTGTTAATAATTGAAAATATTAGCAATAACAAACACGAACACACAACAATTGTTACAGCATTAATGTATAAAATGTATCGCAGGAAACCATATAACAAATTAATCACAGACAACAGGCAACTTGCTCATTCAAAAAAATATAAAAAGAACCGTGCAGAAATTATACATGCAACATCAGGTAAAATTGCAACATATGCGAGTATGTTAAGCTAAAACGGTGAAGTGTAAAGATTGTAAAAAAAAATGGATTGTAGCAGTATAACACCAGTATCATTTAGATTACACCAATTATGCAGAATTACTTTGAAACATGTGTAAGGACAGAGGAAAAATAGTATTAAATTAAATATAAATTTCTCAGTTCAAGCGTTAGAATTATTAGAAGTTTCTGCCAAATAGTTCCAAATAAAAACCCATTGAAGCACTGTTACTTTTGAGGGTAAGCTTTACTATAGTCCACAATATATTCCATGCAAAAGTTCAAACTTACAGGTTTTGATGTCTCACCGTTCTTCAATGACACATAACGCAATATCTCCGACCCTGGAACGCGTCTGGTTTACGATTTCGAGTGATGACGTAGCGTCAAATGTCAAACTTCGCGCGTTAACTTCCAGTTTCTCCGAAAATCCGCACGTGAAAAAGTGGCGTTAGTATGTCGGAGAAAAATTTGATTTTAAAGTTTATATTTAAAAGTTTATGTTTGGGAAACTTTACACCTTTTGCACTGATATACACTAAAACACTGGTCGCACTTTTGAAACTAGTATGTTAGCCGGCAAACTCGCATAATAGCTGGCGAGTTGGTAGATACTATCGCTGCCTCGATGAGTGCGAGCTGGATGCGCTGCATTGAACTGGAGTCCAGGTCTTCTTGTTACCGACGTCCTACGCCGATGATGATTATCTTCGGACGTCGGTCGTCGTCGGGGTCACCAATTTAGGCGCGGGATAGCGCCCAGTTTGTTCAATGAAAGACCGGTCCAGATAAATTGCAATATGTATTGTAGATTCCACAAAAGTGCTTTATGGCTTATTCACACACAATATAACAAGTTACGAATACGGTCGTAGAAATAGATATCCACGTTACAATATGTGGATTATTTACAGCCTAATAATATACTTGATAATTTTGTTGTAATCCGACCGGTAACGACAAGTCTGATGAGCGGTGTCGGGCATAGACAAAACATAACCATAGTGTTGTCACTATGGGTTATGTTTTGTACTACCATAGATAATGTAAGACGAAATTAGTTCGCCACAGTATCTTAGGTAAAATAAGACTTACAGCCTTTATCGGCTAAATCATACTCTCCTTAAGTAATAAGAAATAATTTGCAATCAACGTACCTAAATCTTTCTATCAACCTGCCTGACGAAATAATAAAACATCTAAACTTTAAATAATTATTTGATGTGAGATATATACATTTCTTAAGGTCCTTTGAGCGTGATGTTTAATGCACCAACCGTTGCAAAACCAACGTCTATTCTTTATTATTATTACCTGTCCAAACGGTGTAGTGAGCGTAGCCACTTCGTTGCAAGGTCCGACAGGCTCGTGCAGCCCGAGGGACACCTCCTGCTCAGGATTGAAGAAGATTGTGAAGCTAAGGTACAACAGATAATGTACCGCCAGCTGCAAGATTAACACGTAGTCGATTGTTGTCAACCTGCAGGAAAATTCAATATTTGGTCTGAATCAGACGTCCACAGCAAAACACAGCTGACCTTACAAAATTTTGTGGAGTTCTAATGGCGAAGGACACTTTCGAAATAACTTTACCTACACCAGTGAGGAGTTTAGGAGCTCTTTCACTTGACTTGAAAAGTAATATGGGGATTATAGACTTACTTTTTGCTGCTCTTTTCCCTGTTGCTCAGAAGTCCAGTCAGTACGATGACGGCGAAGATAGCGAAGAGAAGGAAAAAGGTCACTTCCGAGTGGATCTTATGAACGTCGTGCAGTGGATGGTAGATGGGAATGAACAGGAGGACGCCTCCGGGCATTCCTAGTAGCGACGCGATCAATAATGCCTTCCATTCTGACTTCTTACTATAAGTAAAGAAGCAATTTTAGATCACGTTATTAATGTTAGTGGATGCATAGATACCAATGTAAAAATAATTAAAGAAAGAACTTACTCAGCTGCATCCCACTGCGCAACTTTCGGAGCAAACCAAGACCTGCTAGCAATGAAAAAATAGTAGAAACTGGCAGCGAAAGCGGCGTGGAAGTAGTAAGAGTTCCATGGCACCCAGTAGTGCCGGTCGTATATGTTGGGGTCAGTGTCATGCCAGGTCCAATGGACAAATTTCACGGCAGTGATATCGTAGGGAATATCCACGAGAACTGTTACCAGACCCACCGCGAATGGTTCAGCATATTTGGGGAGATTCAATCTGGACACCGCATATACGGCGTGGTAGATAAATGCAGGATCTGAAATTAATTAGTTATTTAAATTCATTTTAATTTTTATAATTTTTCCCAAAGACAAAATGTAGGAAATAAGGTAGGTAAGTAAATAACGTATGAACTTATAAATCATAGCAATCAAAGTGGAGACTTCAATATATACATAACTACGTGTTTTAACCGTATCAATAAGGTAACTCACACAAAAAGATGATGTGAAGAGGCAATCTGGCTCCCAAAAAGATGATGGGGGTTTGAGAATGCCAGAAGTTGTCATACTCCGGTAAAGCAAAATGCCAGAAGTTGTCGGTCCAGAGTCCATGGAGGATCGTCGCCAACCAGAGGTACGGCCATCTACCACCCTTCCTGAAAGCTGAAGTTGAGCTGTCTCGATATAAAACATTACCATTACAGTCGGTCGTGTGCTTCCGCAGTATCGGATTCCCGAATCGAGAATCTCGATACTTCTATCGGCTACCAATAGATTTAGAAACAAAATCAATTGGTCTAAAGTAGGTACTTTACTAAGAACTAACAATCAGGCTTTATCCAAACTAATATTATAAATGCGAAAGTAACTCTGTCTGTCTGTCTGTCTTTTCTTCACGCCTAAACTACTGAACCGATTTGTGTAAAAGGTACAGACATAGTTTGGAACATGAGAAAGGACATAGGATAGTATTTATTACAAAATTAAAAAAAAACCGGCCGGAAGTCACTATTCCACGCGAACGAAATCGCGGGCAAAAGCTAGTGTACTTATATGTGGAATGGTTCAATCAAGAATGTTTAGTAAATAGCAGGTGTTATAAATTTGGTAAAATAACAGAGTTTTTAATACATCTGTAAAGTAGAGATAAGTCGCTCATAGCATATATAATTTACTCGTAATTGAATTCTCTTGTACCTACTTATCACGTCGAGCATTTGTTGCAGTCGCTAACGCACATTAAAATAAAATATGGAAGTCGTTTAAAGACTAATACATTATATTGCCAAAAAAGAACAGAAACTATGAATTGGTAAGAGCAAATTACATATTTTATATGAACCCGGTCGTCTGGCTATATCCTATAATGTGCAAGAGGACCTCATTCGGGATGATGAAAAAATAAAGTTGTAGGGGTACCATGTATTAACGTCAAGAACCCAGCTATTGTGTAGACAGCTTGCGAGAGGATGTATGTGGGCTGTGCCGCCCACAGTTGCTTGATGTCATTGGTCTGCACCAGCCATTCTAGCCACTGCGGACATACAAGGGGGTTTACAGTTATCGCCACCTCAGGATTAAGACGAACCATGAGACAGATTTAGAGGACCATATTAGGACTAAGGTGGGTGGATAAAATATATATATATATTATTATATAATTATGTACTAAGTTCAAAGACCGCCTTGTCTATTCTTAATAGTTTCAACATAGCTTAGTAAATACGCGCATAGGTACTTTAAGTAGTACCTACAATTTATGTACTTTAAATGTCTACTGTACCTACCGTACCGGCAAACGACTGAACCATAAAAAACGAAATAATAGCAAGGAATAAGTATCTATTTAAAATATCGCACAGCAGAAATACTGAATAACGCCTAAAAATATCTATTGATAACGATCGATAAAATGTTTTAAAATAAAATGTATTATGGTGTTACCGTATCGCCTCCGACGGCTTTGGTTGCCATGTCGATATGCGCGCGCGCCGCTTCCGAACCTTGTCGACTCAATGATTAAACCTAAAATTCCGAGACTATCAATTTGAATATAGAGTTGTACTGATAATTATAATTCTATTTCTTTTATCGATACTTTTTGTAAACAAGCTATCTAAATAAATAATGAATTGATTCTAGGGCTTAGCTACCGCGGTGTTGTGTATCAACGAAAACACCTACAGGGTGAATTTTTCAACTTAGCGTGGATGGCCAAATCCGAACCTACAAGGAGTAGCGAAAAATATATCATTACTTCCCAGAATTCGATCCTCAACTCAATACCCACTATTGAATGGTGTAATAATACAGCGTGTGTTTTTTTTTCTTAATCAAAGTGTGCCATTCCTGGCCAGAAAGTAATGATTTTTCAGAAATTGAAATTGTTTTATTATCAAAATCAGCCTTAAAAGTCCTTATTTATCGATATTCCTCGAGTTTTAGGTTTAGCCATTCTCGCCTGTTTGAAAATTCAGTCTGTGTACCAAAAACCTTTACCTTAAACAATATTATGATGTCAGTACAGAATTCATAGTTACCATTGAACGATACGAAAAAACAATTACCTAGCCGATACAATTTTTAGCGACAGCACGTTTTGCCGAATAATGCTACTTAGGTACGTACAACGAAAAAAGAGAATGAATGTTCAGCCAAAACTAAGATTTGCCGATGTCATGGTTTGCCGGAACACGGTTGAACGAAACACTCCCGAGCTCGAACGCTCGCTCTTAAATCCTGCAGTGCTATTCTCTTTATACACAGCTTCGTGTCCAGCGCGGCCGCTGCGCTCACGACACGCTGAAAGTTTGCTATTCATTAGGCCACTGACAGCGACGCTAGCGCTCGCCGCTCACGCAATGCACGATCGGACGATCTCAAAGCCACCAAAGAACAGATCGTAGAGTACAGCGATGTCATTTCTTACAGAAAATAGCACAGTCTTGTGTTTTTTTATTATCACTAAATACTCATCGAGCGACCGAAGCGAGCTCAGTACTTATGGGGCACCGCGACTCGGACAAGTTAGTCTAGATTAGGTTACCGCAACACTATCAATAATGGGAGCCCGCTAAGTGAGGCTCTGTGTAACGGGTTGACGTTCACGTCACACGCACGTTCACATCACAATTCAGACCTACTACGAATATAACATGTTAGTTAAAACCTCTCTATTTACACAATAGGTGTCTTTAAGATTTTATTGAAAACGAAAATGTATCCAAAACTAGTAGATAAGTACGTATACCAATGGAAACACCCACGCCCAACTTTGAGAGGGCACTCGTTTGTTAGGATTCTCCCCGTTGTATTAGGATTGCAGACTTAGCGTGGTGGGCCTTCGGAAAATCAATCCGCAGACTTGCGCAAATTGAAAATAAAAGGGAAAACAAAAACTGCGCACTTATAGCTCATAAACAATATGTCGTACGGTACAAGATTTTCCACGCTTCTTTTTCCACAATAACTTCATCATTCATTGAAAAGTTATTTTACACCATTTTGTGTTTTATTAGAAGTCGGTTTAAAGTAAAAAGAAAAAATTAAATTAAAAAAAATCCTATCTTTATCGATACATTCGATCGACACTTGCCATCCCTCATTTTTATCTATGTCGTGTAGCTGAGCTACGTGTCTACTATTAGTGCCAACGCGGGTGCCACATACCTACATTATTTTCTTTTTTTTGTTAACATCAGCAACACCTCACCGGCGTAAACTAAAACTATGTACTCGTAACATTGTGTCTTGGATCGATCTAGGAAGCTATGAGGCTAATATTTCATGTGATTTATATAATGTTATCTTCATTATTTAATAACTGGCAATATTGTTAATTTATCATCGTTGTTAAAGTTGCATACTGATACTGTAGGTATGGTCATCTAAGATGAGATTGAATTTTGATTTGAGTTAGACTTTTGCTAAACTAATTTGGATATGAGTATCCAAGGTAGTTTTTTTTTGCGTGGTAAAATCATAAAATGAGTCCGAACCCAGGGCAGAGCGGAAGGGACTGTCAGACTCGTACCGACTAAAATCCACGGTGTCCTTCAATAGCTCTTTACGTTCCGGGGTCACGGTAATTCGTGAGTCCTGCGACCCCGGCAAGGCTTTGGCCGTCTATAAGTGAAACATCTTGATACTTTTTCACTTATTTACAAAAAAAAGCAATATTTTACACGATGCATCTATTTTTCAGGCAATATTAACGACGAAGACAAGGAAACAAAACTAAACAGTATCAGGTGTGGAGTACTTGGAATCCGATTTCGATTAAGACTCCTAACCCCTGTATAGTGGCGATTTAATTGTAACAGGAAAAGTTCTTAAATAATACATATAAAATATGTATAAATAATAATAATAGTAACTTTTTTTATTCAACTTTTCGATGTAATGTCGTGCCAGAAAAGTTGAGTTGTGGACTTCAATGTATATTAGAAGTAAAAAATGCCGTATCCTCGCTATTTTATGGTATTTTTTAATTATGCTTTTATGTTCGTGATCTAACTGCGCCACCTGATATGAAATACAGTGTATATCTCAACTCTGTTTAAGGAGTGTATAGACGGGGTTGTTAGCTCTTGAGTATTTAAATTACCGCCTTTTTTTGGACAGCTTTCGTTGGCCAAACTCTTGTTCCCTGGCGGATACGCGCACTGATAAACGATAGATCATTCATTCGATTTCCAATTGTTTGATTTTTCCTACAACAACTTCAGAAAAAAATAAAATTTAAAGATCGGTGTCAGTTCATATCATTAATTTTGTTTGGGCGTTCTATAATTTTTTTTAAATGAATTAAGAATCATTGTCGCATTTTCAAAGATATCTAAAATGCGGATTATTAAAATAGTAAGCAATCTTTAACAAGTTCTTTGGGAATCGAAATTCACAGCTACCGCTCGGCAGCTGTGCAAGTTAGCTTACGAAACTCTTTAGTATAGTGGGACGCAGTGACCTGCAGCGACTATCACTCAGTAGGGCGATGGCCGTGAATGTCCGTGACTCTGTAACAATAATAGAACAATTTTATTAAAATAGTTTTTGTCTAGGTTTTAGTATCAAACATCTCGTCTTTCCAATTTCTAATGCCGCTCCAAGAATTTTATAAGCTTCTATCCTATCCGTACTAATATCGTATTAAAAATACCGAAGCGAAGCGTCATTTTTATTTCAAGTACCAAAAGATGTTTCTTATAACCTGTGGTAATTACTCTTCGTTTTACGTAGTTTAATCACAATGTTGTACTTGCTTCGGCAGTACATATACACTAATCACAATGTCAAAATATCTGTCATCGGTCAAATGTCAGATGCAATCTGTCAATATTATAAAATCAATGTGTGAATCAATGGTTGATTCCTTGTGTATTGTTGTCGAAAATTAAACAATAATAATAATAATGTCGACACTTATCCGAAATCTGTATGCAGGGTCGCGTAATTTGGTGAATAATTATTATAATTTTTGCCCTAACGTTACATTCAGGATAAGAACTACGATACGGTACAATACGACTATCGCCAATGCTTTTAGGGCTCAGAGAGCTCGACCTAAAAAGGAACCCGGAGAAATCTTCAAATGGATCTTACTGGTTTGTACATTTTCATTTTATTACATTCATTTTTGTTAATTTTATAATGATAACCTTCAATTTGTTAATACATGTGAAGGCTTTTTTTCTGGATTTTTATATGCTGTTTGAGATTTTATTTACTCAAATAAATTGCACGATTTCTCTGTTTAAGACTGAAGCTAGACAAGCGTAAATTTTTGAGTTGTGAGTCGCGTAATTTTGTGTTCTGGTACAGTAGCGATGGACCGAGTCGACATTTTGATAACTCCAGTAACTCAAGTTGACTAGGTAACCAACTCGGGCTGATACTCGAGTTGACTCGACCCTTTCTGAGTCGGAGTCAGTAAATGCTAGTCAGTAAACCTAGGTTACCGAAGTACTTTGCCCTGTATGAAGCAATTTCCATTTCCATCAGCCATTCTAAACTTATTAAATTTAACAACAACCACTAATAAAACTGCAACAAAACAATAAACAACGTAACAATAATATAAAAGTAAGTGAGTTGGCTTTTTAATTCAAAACTCTCTGATCACAAAGAGATTTAAAGAATTGAAAGAATTGCTTGTATATTTTAATATCTTTGCTGTCTGATAAGAAACCAACAATGAGAACTATCTCTTTCGCTCGAGGCTTGGACGTTCAGGCTGATTCGGGCTTACTCGGAATCGAAATCGGGCCTCGCTACTCGCGGGCTAGGCAGTTAGCCGCGGGCTGCCAACCAGATATATTGACTCAAGCTGACTCACTTACGGTCTGACCCTAGTTAGTTAACTCGAGTTGCCCATTGCTATGGTAAGAAATTTAAGTATGAAAGTGACCAAAATTCTGCAACTCACTACTTACAAAATTACGCTCGTTTGGCCTCACCCTTATCAATTTTATTATAAACAGTTAGCAGATAGTTATACTTTCTATGTATTTTAGATGATCCCGGTCAGCTCTTTTGGTTTGGGCTGTTGGCAGGCTTACCGCCTGCAATGGAAATTGGGACTTATTGATATGATGCAATCTAAGACTAATGCTACACCTGTTGAAATGCCCACCGAGTTAGTATTTTGTAAATTATGATTGTGTTCTTGTTCATTTCATCAAAAAAACTGTTATAGAATAACATCAAGACCAATTTAAATATTGTGAAGAAACTGTAATAAATTAGAATCATAAATTCAAACATGAGATCTACTAACTCTCACAGACCAACATGGTGGACTATGGCTCAAACCAGCACATAGAGGAGATTTGTTTTCTAGTGGCAATGTCATTGGCTGATTGTGCTACTATAATAGTTAAAATAATTTCTTTAAAGCTAAATTGTAAACCAATACTAATCGGTGAGCAACTATAATTTAATTGGTTTTCTGCTCAGCGAAGTTTTTGACAATGTGAACAATTGAAATACAATCAACAAACTTTTAGTCAGTATTTTTATGCTTATGTGTAAACCATGCCTACAATCACTGCACCAGTAAGTTATTTTTTTGTGATTGTTTTAATATACGTTTTTCTTGAGGAATAAGAGTGAGACCCCAATAGGGTGTAGCTTTGCATCATTACAATGGATTGACGCGTTATTTGCCCCAACTATGTTGCGTCAACACAGTGCACGGGGGTATGAAAGCTGTCGTAGTCCAGCAAAATATTTAGATGCTTGTTTTGTTGTCCATTCTATGTATAGAAACCGCAACTGTCAACACTGCGCCGACGCAAAGCACTCATAGAACCTTACCATTAGGATGGATCAAATGATATCCATCACATTCTTATCCAAACATACAAATACAATTCAGTAACAGCCTCATGTTTTGCAAGTTGCTGATATCAACCTGATGTATATTATAATACAATTTTTTTATCATACAAGTAGCTATATAGTTCACTATATTGTTGAGCATGTATATTGTGCATTCTCAGAAATTGCAAAAAACTGAGGTTTGTCATTTTGAATTGTATGTGTTATATTTAAAAGAATTTTGAATTTACTTGTGCTGTTTTGCAATAGAAGGGTATACTTGCCGGATTAACCCTGTCAGGGCCTAATTAACCCTATCAGGGCCTCATTAACCCTATCCTATCAGAGCCTCATTAACCCTATCCTATCAGGGCCTCGAGGTAATGAAGAACCACACTTTTACAATTCATAAAAATCTGTGTAAGAACATGGTTACCTTGACTGCAGCATCAACAGCATCACCTCGCCTGCCTCGTTGATTTCTGCAAAATGCTCTGGAGGAAGGAGTTTACTTTGATAAAACAATTTTTTTTTATCATACGCAATAAGAAAAAAGCGTTTCATAAAAGTAAAATCCAGAGTGTATACGTACACTGTAGTAGACCCTTAGTCGTAGCTAGAATAGCCAATAAATAGGCCTAAGGCCCCCCCTTAGGCCTATTTATTGGCTATTCTGCCTTAAAGTTTAACCGGCCTTGGTAACATCAAATATTTTTTATGCATAGTATTATATGATTAATTTCAGTTTGCGAATGCTACACCCTTCTCTGAAACAATTAATAAAGATTATCTTTGTACTTTATAGTTTTACAGAACTGAAAAAGATGGAGTATTTACCAGTAAAAGTCAAAGGACAATTCCTTCACGACAAAGAAATCCTCATTGGACCGAGAGCATTGATTGAAGTAGACAGTCCAATTCCCAGGTCAGGTTCTCTGGTGTCTGACCCTAAGAGGAATCAAGGGTGGCTTGTGATTACTCCATTTATGCTGGCTAAAACTGGGTAAGTAAGTAGTAAGGTATATATGTATTATTTGTAAAACAAAGTGGATTTTAACATGGAATTATTATGGTAACAACTTGTGCAGTGTAATAATATGACAAAATTGTTATGATGAAGTACCTTTTAATTTTGAGGCACAGCAGCCTTCTTTGTCTAGCCAAGGGCAACATATTGGACGACATAATCTCTAGCAGGACCAGTTTACGTTTTAATGTTGATAGCCAAAATGTCAGCTTTTAAAAACTATTTTTAAAATTTCAGTGAAATTATCCTGATCAACCGCGGCTGGATCCACCAAAATATGCGGCCTAAAGAGAAACGGGAGGCATCCATGGTGAAGGGGGAAGTGGAGTTAGTTGGTGTTGTGAGGTTAACAGAAAAACGAGCACCATTCATGCCCAAAAACAATCCAGAGAAAGGTTCATGGTTTTCACGGTAAGTAATGAAAAAAAAGTCTTGCCCCACTACTGTATCGAGGGAATGTATAATATGTATTAAAACTTTTAAATTTAAATACATCAACACCCAGATCCGGAAGATTTATGTGTAGATCAAGTATTTTTTCCGTGCGTTCGCGCACGGAAAATATCAACTGGCAAGCTGAAAAGTCATTTTTTGCCCATTTTAGTCTAGCATAGATGACGATGGGTCGTGTTCTGTGATGAATGTAATGAAGACCGTAAATCGCTGTTCGTTATAAGCAACTGGATTTCTTTGCCGAGAATAGACTTTGAATGGACTGCAGTTGGTAATGCCTGTCTGGTAGTGAACTGTTGTATGCTTGATGATGGAATGAGTTAGAAACCTCGCTTTTCAGCATCTTCATAAAGTAAATTTAGTGGAATAAAAAATCATTAGTCATTTCATAACATACCAGAAATTGTTTCTTGGTTTTCATGTATGAAATACGCATTTACAATAAATTCATTACATATTTTCTTTCAGAGACCTAGAACAGATGAGTGCCTATCTGGGCTGTGCTCCGATTTGGCTAGATGCTCGAGGCATACCAGATCCACCGGAAGGATGGCCTATTCCTAACCAGACAAGGGTCACTTTGAGGAACGAACACCTTTCCTATATTGTGACTTGGTGGTCACTTTCAGTGCTAACAGCACTCATGTGGCGTCGTTATTTTGTTAAGAAATTACCGTTAATGTAAATGGACAACTGTACGCATTTAAATCTATGTAGGTAGATAAGTCAAAAAGTTTTAAAGGCGCCTTCAAAATGCCGAATATTGCTGCGAGGAAACGATTCAGCTGCAGGTGCACAGGCGAAGCGCTACATTTGTAGGCGCTCTAAGAATAATTTTTGTTGTAGAAACTGTCCCAAGTAAATCATGGTTAATAGAAGTGTTTAAAATACGTTTTTAATTTCTTGCATAACATTGTCTTTTATTGAATTATTATAATATCAGGTGGCCTACCATGACGTGTTAAAGCGAGAGTAGTTCCACTGTGGGAACGAGATGTCGCTAGACGACTCGTATAGGTCTGTCTCTTTCCCACTGTGGAACTACTCTCGCTTTAAGACGTCATGGTAGGCCCCGTCTCGCCGCTTTGAGTCAACTCGGCTACTGAAACGATTTTTACACGATGCTACCTACTTGATTGCCAGCATGTGTCCGTTACCCCAGCCAGATGTAGTCGAAAATGGTCATTTGAATCGTATAGATAATTAGTTGTGCGGCTTCTGTAATTGTTGCGCACGTTTTTAAATTTATTGCGCTTATAGTTTTTTAATTATTTCTGAAAAACATTTCCTGCTGGCGTAACGTTACTCCAGCCAGACCTTTTTCTTTCTAATGGGAATATTTAAATAAATACTAGCTATAAAATTAGTTGTCTAGATGAAGTAAATGTTGTGCCTTGTTTTGTATTCGTTCTTTCTTCGGTTGCAAAGTTATTCGAGATTTTGCTGGGGTAACGTTTTTGGTTTTGCTAGATCTTTGAAACGGTTAAGCGGATTCTTATCATTTTTGCACAAGACTTCTTAGGAATAAGTTTAAATTAGTTGTGCTATAAAAAAACCAAAATAATACATAGCTTAAAGGTTATTTAATTAAATAGAAAAACACTTCAATTGGTCCCAGCACTCTCAATAAGAGGTCTAAAGACTTACTTTAAACATTATTTTGAAGCTTGTAACTGCCTTGAAATGTATGTGAAGTTTCATTAGTATCCTGTAAGTATTTAACAAGTTATGATGATATTCAGTTCTTCACGAGCACGGTCTTGATGCGCGCGGTGTTATTTGGCCACTGGATTGGATATATATATAGGCCTGTTGGTCTAGTAGTTAGTGACCCTGACTGCTATGCCGGAGGTTGTGGGTTCGATTCCCACCCAGGCCAAATGTTTGTGTGATGAGCACGTTCATTTGTTCTGTGTCTGGGTGTAATTTATCTATAATATGTATGTATTTAGAAATATATAAGTATGTTCTTCTATGTAAGTCTGTTCGTATGTTCTTCTTTTGTTATGGGTACTAGACAACTGATAAACTCAGTTGTCTAGTACCCATAACAAAAGCTCAGCTTAGCTTGGGACTAGATGGCGTTGTGTGATAGTTGTGGAATATTTATTTATTTATATGAACTGAATGTTATGTCAAAATATAAATAGTAGTATATATAGTGGCAGTTACAAGCTTCAAAATAATGTTTAAAGTAAGTCTTTAGACCTCTTATTGAGAATGCTGGGACCAATTGACCTCCTTACGATGTAATGCAATAATCCATCAAATTGTTTTTATAATTTATGTAATATTAAAGTCTATCTAAAAATGTAATTATTTGTATGGATAATAAATGTATTATACTAGCTGTGTCCACGACTTCGTTCGCGTGGATGTCTGAACTTAACAATGTATTTTTAGTGCGAAGCGCTGTTGGAGGATACCGTTACAATCATTTTATTATTGTGGTGAGGTGGTACACAGAAGAAATAAAGTCCTGTTGTTATGTAACGCAAGAACGGAGATTATCAACCAAAATCACATTTCTATCTTCTTGGTAAACGCGCTTCGCGGTCCTCGCTGCTTTCTTGGGAGCGCTAAGTCGCGGTCACAATCTTCTGATTCCTAGGACCTACTTAGTCTCACCCTTTTCGCATCTCGGCTACGCTGCGAAGGTTGAAGGCATTTAACAAAAAAACTGAACTAAACAAAGGTTGAACCAAATAAATCAACAATTTACAACAACACAAACTTTCAAAATGAGAGAATGAAGGAAGACTATAAAATTTCGAACTACGAAGTCAATAAAAACTACATTCATGGAGTAACGGACACCGTAGATGGCACTGCGAATATCGAATGAACCAATTAGTCGTTCATGATGTAAGTTGTTCGTAGAAAGGCAATAAAATAAATTTCAGCAAAAATACATTCCCAAGGTTTTCATGGCGACGATATAGTCTAGTCTCAATTCGATAGCTGGCGATGTTTTAATATTTACTTCGGAAACACATATAAGATTTTATTTTTTATAAGGTGTGAACCCATTTCGATAAAACAAAAAACTTAATGTTACTTCTACTACGCACGTATTGTTGTGAGACCAAGTACACATGGCCCTAATTTTACTTCTGGAGCACTAAATTCAAATATCTTCTGATAGTCTGAACCGATTGCAATGAAACAAAAACTAAATAATACTTTAAATTACGCTCAATCGTTGTGTATAAAAGTTATCTGCATTGATTTCGTACATTTTACGTGATGCTGGAACAAATAAACAGACAAAGATTAAAAATATGCTGGAAATGGGGTTCTATTGGTTGTCTTTTAACACCCTGGCAATTTATTTTGGATATTTTTTAATGTACAAAATCGACTTTTCTTCTATTTTATTATATGTATAGATAGTGTAGTGATATTTCTATTTGTTTTATTTGTTGGGGTTATCAATTAAACACAGCTTTTGATTGAGATCTAATTGGAAACATGAGTTTAATGAATAAAATTGACTTGAAAAATTTTAAAACATAATTCTATTACCTATTCACAATTCATTATAATACTAAAAATATCAGACAATTTGGAGATCTTAATACACAGCTTTACATAAACCAAAAAAATATTTCAAACCAGATAATTATAATCATTATTGTAAAAGTTGTAATCACATCAAAACCATAATAAAAAAATGTATTTAAGGAGTTGAATATTACGCTGATCCCCAATAAAATTAAATGGGTCTGTCAAGAAGATGAAGACTTACCTAAAGTTAGTTAGTATCGATAAATGATATTGTAATAATGAAGTATGAAAGCTGCTTCATATACTTATATGCCACAGGGAAATGAGGATATCAGGGATTTCGGCGAAATCCCTAGGGATATCATGAAATCCCGGAAATTCTTGCTTATTACGTCTTTTTACTAAAAGTATCTAGTGATATGATAAAATACTAATATAAAATCAGAGATATGACATTTCAATAAACTAAATGTAGTGAAATAAAGAATACTGTTGATGAATAAATAAGGAAGGTAAGTGGTGCCAATGAAGTTCGTCTTCTTCTTGCGGGGCACTGAGAAAAAAAAATGTAGTAAAAACGACTAGGGGCACCCCGACTCGGATAGGTTAGGTTAGAAGGGGATGGCGGTGTTTGGAAGACCCTGGTATCCCCTTCGTGGTTATTTTCATTTAAACCACCCAGAAGTAGGAGCACCGCAAACAGGTGGCCGTCGACGTTTTCTGACATTTTCGACTGACAACGACATATCACTGACGATAAATTGGTATTTCGTCATATCACTAAATACTTTTAGTAAGAAGACGTAATAAACAAGAATATTCCACACTAGCTTTTGCCAGCGGCTTCGCCCGCGTGGCGTTTCACGTGTTATTGTGAGTCAACCATAAAAGATAGACAAGGACTATTTTTATATAATTTTAAGGAGACCATTTCCGTCATACATGATTTATATGTAGCTTTAACCATTAAGGCTGCACACGCGGCGGAAGCTTAAAAAATGGAGTAACTTCTCCCGTTTTCCCAATATTTCCCTTCACTGCTCTGCTCCTATTGATCGTAGCGTATTGAAAAGTATACTATAACCTGCCCAGGAGTATGAAGAACAATAATACTTGTGCCAAATTTCGTTAAAATACGTCGAGTAGTTTTTGTTTCTATAACGAACATACAGACAGACAGACAAAAAATTACTGATTGCATTTATGGCATCAGTAGCGATCCCTAATCACCCCTTGATAGGTAGCTATTTTTTAAATATATTTCATTTACAGAATTGGTCTCTCTACACATTTATTATAAGTATAGATCTACCGGGACTTCGTAAAATCCCTGATATCCTCATTTCGCTGCGACATATAAACTTTTCAGAATATTCCTTTAAAATCCGGGCTAGCAATTTACAGAAAATTCAGATACTCATTAAAAATACTACAACTATAGTAATTTAAAATTTTGATACGAAATATTGTACGAAAAAGAAATTAATTTAATTCAAACAAACACTTTTTGATTCTCGTACTGTCACGCTCGCGATACCAGTCAACAAAGTTTAGGTAAATATGCATCCGAATATCGGGATCCCTAGCTAAGAACGACATAATTAACCAAATTAATATTATTATACACAGTAGCTACGTTGGAATACATTAACACTACAGTGTTATACACTACTAACATTTAAGATGTAGATGAAAAAACATTACATGATTTCTAAGACTACATACTTCATAATGAACTTATAATCATAAAACTTATATATGTTGTAGTCAAAACTGTTAACCAGTCAAAATTACTTTGACCTTATATTTTAGTCAATAATACTTGTTAACTAAAATAACAGTTAAAATTACTTTTGTTCAATGGAGCTGGCTAAAAGTATTACTAGTCGACAATTACTAAATATAATAGTTAAGAAGCAGGTCGACGGGGCCCCGCTACTTCTCGAGTCGAGGTGCCAGCAAGAGCCGAGCTTAAAAGTGGAGTCCATCAATTACTTCATAGTTATTCGATAAAACTCTCATTTCACATTTAATAAATATCTTTTTATTCACATCTAACGAGTTAATAGTGCTTTTGACTGATGCTTTATTGTAGTTAAAAGTACTTTTGACGAAGAGCGTCAGTCAAAAGTACGCTTAAAAAGGATGCTCTTCGTCAAAAGTTGTTAACCGAAAATTTGCAGTCAAAAGTACTAATAATTTTCAGTCAATACCACTTTTGACCAACCCGTTCAGTCAAAGTACTTTGACTGATTTTGCAAGTCAATAGTACTTTTGACTGGTTAAGAGTTTTGACTGCAACATATACAACCCAAGAAATAGGACCTAAAATTGTTATTGTATTTTTAATAAAATTTGTCATATTATGAATCTTAACATAAGATGTCAAATAAACTATTCAAATAATTCATTATTTCGAAATAATAAATACTCTAAAATTACGTAAATACCAAATTAAAACTTACATTTATATATTACAAAAAATAACAAATTTAACTACATGCACTGTGCACATCCACAAATAAATGTAAAGGTGTCCATGCACACATATCTTGCTACTTCAGTTAAAAGATAGCTGCATTTTATAAGCATATGTATCATATCCAACAGCCTGTATATGTAACGACACCTCTATATTCATAGGCAAGGACAATTCAAAAATATAATTTCATAAATATGATGTCCTTGTGAAAGCTTTACAAAAATAAATTTTAGATTTTCGGCCTTCTCCTGATAACAAGTTATTTATATGCGTGAAGGTTGTTATCGTCCTAAGAATCAAGTAATTAATAACGAGTTATCAGAATTGGTGCGCGGGAGAATAGTAGGCTCAACAAATGTTGATAATTTAGAGATTTAAAATCCAATTTTGTAGCTCCGCTTGATTCTTATTACCAATCGATGTTATAATTTCATTAGATGATTAATAAAAACTTAACTACATACTTATATTTATACCAACACGATACACGTGAAGGCTTGACATGAACACAGGCAATATGAACTTAAATTCAAGCGGGCAAGTCAAAATTCGACACGTGTATTTGAGGCACGTGCACTGGATCAATCTTGGGCGTCGTTTTGTAGTCACAAATGCCACACTCCTTTAGTTTCCATTCCCATCCCATGATCTGAACAGCATGCAGAGTTTGGGCCTCCGTGTGTTGACGCCGAAGCATACCTTCCTATAATTGAATACATTTTATATCACATAACCTGTACACTTTTATGGAAATGTGTGCAATATGAAAATGCATGATTACCTTGATCTTTTCCCATTTATCATCGACTTCTTGCAGCCATGAGTTTATCTGTCTGCCGTTGCAGCGAGAGCGCTGCGCGTTGCGCTTCTCTTCCTGCTCCGGAGCCAATACATTGTAGACTTCCTTGTCTCGAAGTATCGTGCACACGGAGAACGGGAGCGACTGTTACAAAAAGTACATCACATGAAGCAAGGAATATTATTATTTATAGTTATAACGAATAACATCAAACATCAATAGAAGGACATGGCTTCTGAACAGTACTGCAATTGGGTAGTTTCACCTTTAATCAATCATCTACGACATAAGCGGTCTTACTTATAAACTTTGCTTAAATTTTAAATACAATTTAACAACTACGTATGAATATTTCTTACTCATTTACGTTGTTTAATCTTAATCAGTTGTTTAGTAGTGACTTAAATTAACTGTCAAATTAATCAGCGGCAGACTCTTGTTTAGCACGTTAAGTAACAAGATGGCGCGTTTGTAACAGCTGATTGGGATGCATCGTTCGTTAGGTACGAACGCTGTGCATTGTTCTTGCAACTTCGGCCATTTGTTGTTGATTGTGTTTGATTGTTGTGTTATGGATTAAAAAAAAAATAAGGATACTCTTGTATTCATCAATTCAAATCGAACGATACGTAATGAAATAGAAGAAATAAGGAGTGTATCGAGGCGGGTATTATTTTAACAGTTATTAATTACACTTCCCATAAACATAAACACCTGTTTAATAGTTTTCAAATAGACACTGTCACTGTCCTAACAGTTATAGGCTATAAACAACATAATCGCTTGGTATTTCATTTAATATAGCAAGATCTTCTGCTGGGGGACTTGGTGGTGCAGGTCCTCCGCTTGTCATCAGTCTAGCACGCCTGTATTCTAACTCTCGACTTTTGACTGTACCCTTGTTATTTCTCCACTGCATCATGAATTGTTGTAGATCCCTTTTTTTACTTTGAAGACTGTTAAAACTGAAAATAGTAGATGAAGTATAATTACAACGTGTAAAGAAAATTATTTTATTAATTAACATTCACGATTCACATCAACTTACTTGGACAAAACGTCTTGTTAAGCAGCCTTCTTGCTATTCGTATTCGTAGAAGTACTCGTATATTTATTCTCAATAACAAAGGATTACAAGGAAAACATATACAAATAAAGCAGCGATAACTAACAAGCTAATAAAAAAAAATAACACGTGTTGTACGTTAATTATTATTATCAGTTCCTAGTTTGCTAGGCGTAAACTATGCCTATAATAGTATTAATAAATTTAAATACTCTACCTTTTCTTCATCATCCCAGTTGGAGGACCGCACTCTTTTCTTGGCAACTTTTTTTTTTTAAACAAACACGACCACACTCGAAACTCAAAATGTTGCCATTTTATCATGTTTAACTTCAGAAATACGCGCCAAAAATAATTTGTGCTGTCAACACAGGGCGGTATGATCAGAGCAAAATATTTTTGTGTGAATAACCCTTCATGCATTAAGTAGCGCCTAACCAATGATTATAAGTAAGAAATACTTAAGTATTAATTAATGTGCCTACCACACGCACAAGCTTCACCATAGTTTTGTCAGCGCAAGCTTCTCGCATAAAAACACAATACACGGTCGGCATCACTGAACGCCCAACCACACACACGCAAGTAAGCAGAGGCCGGGCTTGCGCAAGCAAAACTGTGGTGAAGCTTGTGCGTGTGGTAGGCCCATATAGTTAAGAGTAATTATTAGTTAAGAGGTTGCTAAGCACTTAATTAGTTGATTTTTATAAGTAAGACCGATTATCTTTAGAAGCATAGAACGCAATTAATTTTTTGTTTTTAAATTTACGAATAGTCGAGTCGAGAGACATCAGACCTTGTTGCATACAAAATATATTAGAAATCGCGTTTTATCATCCTTCAAAAGGATGTCAATTGATTGATGGCGCAACTACCGTATTATACCTTTACCGAAACGGTTGGTATCACCGAGCCACTTCTTGACATGCGTGTGCGCCGCGACTTTTTCGACGACGACAACCACTCAGTCGGCTAGACATAAGATACACACGTATTTGTCCAAAATCTTTGACCATGGTTAGTTTATGTTAGGAAAGGTTAGCAACGCCTATTTAGCTATGCAACGGTATTACAAAGTAATAGGCGAAGAATGTTTATGGTGTTATAGTGAGCCATCTGTTTCATGAAGGTTGAACTTTACCTGGTTCGCCACAGCGCGTTCGGCGCGCCCGTGAACGCGCAATATTTCTTGTTCGACTGCCAACACAAGCTTTTCTTTTTCTACTAGGTGTTGTATGCGTAGTCTTGTTCTGCAGAAAATAATGTTATTATTGTAATATTTTTGAAATAGATTATAGAAGAAAACATTAGATAATAAAATAACTAAAATCCAACTACGAAATTATCGCGCACTGAAAAATATAAAACAAGAACAATAGATTTCAAATGTACTCATTAAGCCTTTTCATTGTATAGTATGTTGACACTGTTAGAAACAGGCAAACTAGCTAGTAAAATGTATATATATTTCAAATGTGCTCATCAAGCCCTTTTATTTGATACCCATGTCGATACTGAGCATTTTTTTTTCGGTTAGGACTTATCATCCCCTAGTGGGCGCCATATTGGGTTTGGAGACACGACACACCCTATAACCAGCGGAGCAATGAGACGCTTCTAACGACACCTCATTTGTCATGTAATGATAAGAAGTTTAGAAGTTATGAGGGAACAAACAAACATACATACATACATACCGGTCAAAATCATAACCCTCCTTTGTCTTTAAAAATAAGTGAAACAAAGTATTTAAAAAAAAAATGTTGCCGCACACTAGGAATTTCTCCTGGATCGTGGGTGCGTTTACAAACAGAAAATAACACACACAAACACCCAGACCCGGAACAACTACTTGCAGATCATACAAATATTTGTTGCGTACGGGAATCGAACCCGCCACACATAGCGCAGCACTCCAATTGCTTAGGCACTGCGCCAAACGTGCTGTCAAATGCATATGCACGCCGTATGTACATACCTTTCTTTCTCCTGAGCAATAAATTCATTGATCATTTGGGATGGCAAATTAGGCGGGATTTCCACTTGAGGATCAGGGTTAACATTACCCTGGAGTGTGTATGTGCACCGATTCATCAAATATTTATTAAAATCTTTTGGAGGTTTTGGCTTTACCGGGAATAAGCTCCTCTGGCGTCGATCAATCTGTAGAAAAATATAACAAAACAATCCCTTGTAAGTTGCGGGGTATCGCATTATAAAAATAATGAATTACTTTTAAATATCATTACGACTAACCTGTTTCCGTATATGAATGTACATTTGATACGGATTGGAGTGAGTAATATTATGGCTGGCGCTGGATTCATGAGTCTCATTCTTCGATTGATCACGAGAGTGTCCATCTTTTGACGCTTTAATTTTTCTCTTTCGTGGATGCAGATCCACATGGCCTGAATTAGCTGTTAAACATAATTATTGTAATGTATTATTTGTGGGAACAAAGTGTTTATAAGCTAAACCTACTCAAAATACATAATCAGAAGACTTAGTTTTAGCTCTACTAGATGCCTAGCGCATTCCAAGAGTTGTGACATGATCTGAGTGAATTGCTAGTAGTGTAGTAAATGATAACTTACATTCTGCCCTTGAAGAACTTGATGATGAGACAGTGTGCTCGTGATCTTGGCCCTTAAATAAAGAGCATTTGAACATTATGTTGTGTACTCTAAAAATCCTTGTGTATAACTTTAAGGAATGTAATATTTTCAAAAGGATCGTGTGAGTTATATTAACAACTATTGTTAAAAAGTTGAACTACTCATGTACTTACAGAGCCCGAAGGTGTAGGACTTTTATTGGAATTCAAGTTAGCTTGAGCTTGTCCCGCCCCGGAGCGGCTGTCATTCCCTGTCTGAGGGGACGTCCTCTCCTTATCTTTATCCCCGTCATTCGTCCTATGAGAACGGAGGACTCTCTGTCCAGCCTTCGGACGAAAAGTAGGTTTATGAGCATATGTTAGTTCAGGTATTTAGAATAATCATTAAAATAAAAAGGAGGCTTTGCATTCTGTAACACTAACACACGAATGTTTTGTAAATTAGAACTATTTCAAAAGATGCGAGGTATAAATTACCTTTCCGCCTTCGCCTCTTTTGTCGTCAGAGGTGCCGTCTGAGCTATCCGAAGTTTGCCCAGTATCAGTACTCGTACACGGAATCACGTACGGCAGCGTTGATGCGTTACCGCGACCTTTCCCGCTCCCTCGTTGACCTGTTCCACCTTATCAAATTAGTTGAAGGCAATAAAATAGCAACTGTCTCATAACCATGAAGGTACAAGGATAATTATTTGGAGTATAGTGTCGCTGGTATTATTAGAATGTATTGTCCTAACGCGAAGGCGATCGCGGAGCAAAGCGACTTAATTCTATGCGGTGCGCCGCCGCACCGCATGAATTTGCCCGAAAATGTACTATCAAATTGCAATTTTCAAACTGAACACATTCTCCGGTGGTTTAAGCAACATCTGCTTGAACTATTGTTACACTATTTATGCCACAAAAACTCATGGCGCTAACAAAAATGTTCATGTGTTAAAAAATAAAAACAAAGAAACTCATTAATACTTCATAGAGTATATATATATATATAGATTTGACAAAAACAACACAAACAAAACCTGCAATAAAATTCACGGCAACAGAAAAAAAAAGTGAATATTTAGTACACAGTTAGTGCTTTTGAGGCGTATTTTAAGGATACGAGACTACAAGTTGTGTTGTATCAGAAAATAGGATTGAGTCTTACCCTCGCCTTCTTGTTCGTTCCTAATACCGGAGCCACCAGCGCCGCCTGGTATCACAATCTTCAGCGGCGGTACTTTAGGTGCTGCCTCGTGGGTCTTCGTATCTTCGTCGCCATCATTATTATCCTTGTTTTGGTTCGGCTTCGGACTAGCAACTGGACTTTTTCTATCCTGTTTGCCAACTTGCAATGACCCACCCTTTCCTCCACCAGACTTGCCCTAAAGAAACGATTCTCATCTATTAGAAATTGCATTTAATTAGTGGGCCTTGAAAATACGTGTCGATATAATAGTGATCAATTTAGCAATTTTTATCGTTCTAGAACATGGGCGTCACTTGTTAGACATTTGGTACACACGATAAGGTTTCGTGCCCTGTAATGCGGGGGCCACTAACAGGACGTGCCGTTAATTTTAACGTAAAGGAGACGGATACCTTTTCATACAATTTTGGGCCTGGATGTAAAAAGATGAAACTGGTGTCAATTGATAGCCACTATATTAACAAACAATCGCTGAAAATTTTGCAGATTTTGGCAATCTGAGAGCCGAGATATAAGAGATTTAAGAAAAGTGAGGTTACGTAACAATCTATACATAATAGCCGATTTTTGAAGTGCGATTGTCATTTTTTACCCGTTTGCTGAACTAGGGTAATGGTTTTATCAGTATACGTGTGTATATTTGTATATATTTATGTTTGTTCCTCAATATCGATAAAAAAGAATGGGAGAAAACATTCAGAACGCACACTCATAGACGATACGAAACGAGTGTCGATCGATGTCATCTGTCATGTCATGCATGATTTTTTTTTTCCAATTGATTTTGGCTTGGATAATGTCATGCATGATTGTCAGAGTTAGCACAGATTAAAAATACAATAATCGATTAGTAACTGTAAATCGATTAATCTTAATTATGTAGATATTTAATTAGTTTTAACTCTTAGTTACTAACTAGTTAATACTCTAATTCTAATAGATTTAATTATTTTAATCAAATAAATCTTCCGGTGCAAGCATTTTCGTTAAATAGTATGAACTCTGTAACGAAAATCGATTCCAATTGAATCGATTTTCCAATTACTTCGTAACACTAACTTAATTATTGGATTTTTCATTTCCCAGATTGTAAACTGAATAGATTTTTTTACATTTCGAAATAGAAAAAAATAACCTTTTTTTTAAGCCATATTTCAACTTAGTACTATCAGGCCCAGAAGTCCCCGTCTCCTTTCAGTATCTAAAACCGCGTACAGACTTAGCGCGGCATCCTCATCGCATGCCTCACCAGCACCACACATGACTCACTTTGAGGAAAAAGGCGGTGTATTTATGTTAGCGTTCCATACGACACATGCTCAAGCTGAACACACAAACAACAACGGGATCATAAAGAAAATGGATCCGACATGGCGAGACGTGTAGATTGCAGCTGAATAATGCTGTATTTATTTCGTATGTCTAGAATTCTAGACAATGTATTTCATAGATTATTCCAGAAATACCAATGCTATCCACTAATTGAGTTATTGGAGGACTATACCTATCGTAACAGATGGCGATCTGAGTTTCTGACCTAGGGATCAAAAACTGAGATCGCCATCTGTTACGGGAACAGAGCGTGAGTTTAAGTATGTATACGTTAACGGAAATGTATGTAATCCGTCGTTGTATAAAATTCCTAGGAAATGTATAAAATTCCTAAAAACGCCCAGAATAGTGTAAAACCTTGGCGTCTAACAACCGCCAAACCGAACCTTGACGTCTACTTTCAATGTCATAAACAATTCTTGGGCACCCCGAGGTTCGGTTTGGTTAGGTTCTTTTATACCTTGCAAGCAGAAATAGCAGGCCCTTGCAGTGGGGCACCATCTTCCTGTAACGTTTAATACTTTTGTTTATACATTTCCTACATAGCTTCAGAATTGTATACAATTCCTAGAGATATCACACATTTCCGGTAACATATACATTTAAACGACGAGACATGTGTAGCGAGGCCGCTTCGCATGCCTCGCAATGCCTGTAAAAATTCGTGTACATGAATTGCATGGGTTGCACTAAGGCGGCGTTCACAAAAATCGCGTGCACACTTGGAGACAGCCCAAGGCAAGCTTTCGTGTCGCATGCCTCGCGATAATATGTACGCGGCTTTATAAAAATATTGATTCAATACCTGATGTGAGCCTTGTGCGTTGGCCTTAGAGCTTCCACCGCCTCCTTTCCCCTGCGCTTGCATGTTCCCCTTCCCGGAGGACCCCGCTCCTCCCTTTGCTACACTCTGACCACCGCTATTCTTGCCCAGTGGTATAGCGCCTGTCTTACTCGCGGGTCCCGGTGGTTTACTGCCGGTAAGGATACTGTAAATACACAAAGCAATATGTTTGACCATTTTTAGATAAGCTGAATTGCTATTTCATTTCAGTCTAAATAACATGTTTCATCGAAGCTCATCAATGTAAAATCTTATGATATGAATGAGAAACAAAATTCCTAGTAAGGAACTGTTGAGGAGGTTAGAAATAATTGTGAAGATGTCTTACCGTCCAGGTCCCCCGCGCGCCACCGGAGCAGGTTTGCCCATTGGCTCCTTCTCCTCATTGTCTTTGCGTTTCTTCCGTTTGGAAACGTCATCTTCGGCCGCTTCATTGTCTGCGTCTTCATGTGGCCGTTTGGAGCAGTCGTCCTGAGTCGATGACACCACCCCGCTACTTAGCTGATTACCATCTGAAAACAACATAAATCGTGTGCTGAAAATTTGCTCAGAAATTTACGTGTCATGCATGACCATCTTTATATTTGGGACTCGTCATGAGTGGTTTTAAATGGTTCCTGAGATAGACTATTAAAAACAACAAACTAGTTAGAGCTAAGCAGGGATATACGATGACAGATAGATGACCGACATGTGTTACTAAAAACTTAAAATAAATGTGTCCTTCACAGGTTTTACAAATGTTTAATTTATAGAAGTGATCAACACCTCATATTTTAACAATACTCACGGTTTTTTCGTTCTCCTGTATCTTATAAAACCGAAAGAAATAGTATTTAGGCCTGGTCATTAGCTACGTAACATACCTCATATATATATGGAAACATACATTTATACAGACTGACACAAACAGATGCACAGAACATGGTTCTAGTGTTTTAGTTTCAGCAATTATACTGATACACCAGATGAAAATAAATATTTTTTATACACATTTAAAACTAGCTGTTACCCGTGGTTTAACCTCCACTGCTTGGCTCCTATTTGTTGTAGCGTGATGTTTTAGTAGCCTTCCTCAATAAATGGGCTATCTAACTCAAACATATTTTTTTTCAATTTAAGCAGTAGTTCCTGAGATTAACAAGTTCAATCAAAAAAACAAGATGTTCAGCTTTATCATATAAATATAAATAAATCAATTTGTTAGTGTTTAACACTTTAAAATCGCGAACATGTAAGTCAGTAACACGATGAGGCCGTCTGGCGGCGTTTTGTCCGCCGGTTTGGATGCTTTCAAAATACCAAAGTTTGCTTTTTATGCCTCTAACCGTCTCGGGTCTCGGCTGCGCCCCCTTTTTCCTGTGCGGTGACGTCCTTGCCATCGAAATGTTCCCCCTGGGCTAGGGTCTCCATGTTGTTCCGCTTACTGCAATCGCTGTTACCACTGGCATTGCAACCTTTTTTGGTGCTGTCATCCCTTGCCCGACTGACGTGTGTTGCTCTCGCGTTATTATCTGTTTAAATAAACCAACATGTTCCACATAAATAGGAACTATTTCCTGTAATAAGTATTAACAGTAGCTTCTTTAAAAAGCTGAAATAAATGTGTATCTAAATTGATAGGCACAAGAATTTGCATAAATATAAATGTATTTGTTGTATTTGAATGAGGCAGAAAATTATTATGATAATCTTTGGGTCAGTAAATTAGGGGAATTTCAATATGATTTTGACAAAGTTATATTTTTGCATTAAGGGTATCAGTTTAGCAGACTAAAAACAGGAAATTCCATCATTTGAGTGCAAATTTCTCAAATACCTTAAGATATCTAGTTTTTAGGTTAAGTTGCAGTTTTTTATCACCAAGTAAAACTTTAAATTTCAGTTCTTTTAGATATTAAATATCTCTAGCAAGCACATTGGTCAATAAGGCTATATTTAGAAAAAAATAAAAAATAAAATATAAAAATTATATTTGGTAGGTACCTATATGAAAACCTCAAAATTTTTAAATGTATATATTAATTTGTATTTTCAATAAATTCGACGATATCAATTATTATTTTGCGATAACTATATTTATTGGGTTATGTGCTAATCACATTTTTTGTAACATTCTTAATACATAAACTAAAAGATAATCTGTACATTTTGTATAATTGCTACTTGCTACCAGTAACCTAAAAAAGCAATTGAAAAACATGTTAATTCATGATTTTTTATAATATAGGTATATTGATTATTTTCAAATTTGAATTTGTACACTTCCTAGATAAATAATTGTGCATTACTCCAAACCCAGACATCTTAAGGTTTTTAAGATATTTGCACTGAAATTTCTGTGTTTACTCTGATTAGAATATTACAAAAACAGCAAAAAATAAAAAAAGATATTTTTTTATGTGAGAAAAAGGTATCATAAATTTAAAAAAAAATAAGCTCTTGAATTAGAATGAAACATGAGCATAACTTTTAGATTACCAAAAAAACTGTACATTTTACAGATCAGCTATTTTAACTGCAAAGTGCATTTTTTGTATATGTTATGTGTATGATAAAATGAACTTTAAACAAACTATATTTTGTCTATATCTACTTCACCATAATCTAGACTATTCCAAATTACTTTCGTAATTTAAATTGTATTTACTTGCCTTATTGGTTTATATTACATAAATGACTCTTTCAACTGCGATTAGAAATATATACATAAGAGCAATTATATCCCACATATTTTGTCAATTGTACTATTCACTACATAGTATAAAACAGTCGCTTTCTCCTGTCTGTCTATCCATGTATGGTTAGATCTTTAAAAATACGCAACGGATTTTAATAGATAGAGTAATTAAAGAGGAAGGTTTTTATGTAATATAACATGCATTATATAGTAGATACTTCAACCGTGCGGAGCCGGGGCGGGTCATGATAAATACATAGATAACAAAACGTGTTTCTACTTTGTTCTGGAACCTGTCTAATAATTATTAGTGGTATTTACATTACCAATGACACAAACATGGCAATGTTAATGTTTTGAAGGTTAAGTTTAATAAAGATTATTCCACCAGTAAAACTAATATATGACATGACAATGTTAATTTTATGTTGTAGTGTAATAATCACTAATTAAAGAAATTGTTAAAGTATCCACATCAAATATATGTGAGCTTACATGTACTTACTAAAGATACATAATTTGTCCCATATTTTGACTTGAAGAATAGCTGTACTTATTTGGTAGTATTATAATTATGTGACAGGATTTAGAAAATATACCTTCCAAATCCTGTCACATAATTATAATACTACTTAAATACAGAAGTATAAATATAATGGAGGAAAATTGATAGTGATGTAAAGTTGCATTTATTTTTCCTCATTGTTTGGAATTTATTGAACTATACCTATTTGCTGAATGTAAATGATTTATCTAAAGTTTACTTTCAGAATTGCTACAATATTCAGAGAATAAAATTATGAGCATACATACCATCCCATACTTTTGTTGATAAGACAATGAAATACTGATTTAAATCATTTTGAACTTTTTTAAATCTGCCCGATTTAAAAAAGTTATATTATTGGAATCGTTAATCTTGATTTATTTAAATATGAATATCGGCCAAAACGTACGGAATTGAACTTACTTACCTACAAATACAAGGTATTGCTAATTTTTATTAATGACACTTCGAAACGTAATTACCTCAGTACCTCTGCAGTTTATTTACAAAGGTTTTAAATAAAGCGTACTAGGACTGGTTATCACTGTAAGTTTGGCAATCCATTAACCGAATGTTTCTAAAATAATCATATTGTCACGTCAGTCAGATCATCAATATGAGTTTACGCAGGGGTCACAGCACGATCGCGAATGATGTGCGGCGTGCATCATGATTTTAGTAAACTCTCTTTGGCGAATAATGAGTAAACGTGAACTCCCCTTTGTTGTGCGAGAGCGTCCTCCTTTGCATTTCACGTAGCCCGACAGTTTGATGAGTTTATACTCGTCCGTAAACTGAAATTTTTCCACAATAAAAACTTATGCTAAATCGGTCTGTAAGACCGCCACGAAGTTGGCGTCAAGGATCGGCCATCATTCAACAGCCCAAGCAACACGCCCCAAATCGCTCCTTTCCACCAAATAATTTTAGCTAAATCAATGTATAAATGAAATTATAATTTGCATAGATAATTAGCTAATAGTTTAGAAATAAATAGTCGTATGAATAGTAGCAAAAAAAAATGTTTTTTATTAAAGTAAATATATGATTAAAGCTGAGAACAAATTATCGGACGCGTCCGTCAGCCGTGGCTGAAGAGACGCGGTTTATTCATACCTAGCCGTAGCCAGTACATTTAATATTACAATGTGCAAACTATCGGTCGTAAGACGCGGACGTGACCTTGAGTCGCCCTTGAGCGTTCGGACGTCCGAACAGAATCTGGCCGGCCGGCTGGATGTTTGTGCTTCTGAAAACGTCCGAACTACCGTGCACACTGCTTAGCCGCGTCACTCAGCCGCGGCTGGCGGACGCGTCCGATAATATGTTCTCAGTTTTATCATCATTCTAAACAAATCGCAAAGAAACGAAACAACGCGTCATCCACTGGTTTTCTTGGAATGATCGAAAACGTACGAACTTCACACGGTTACGTTACGCACTTGCTTGCTCAAAGTCAGCGTCGTTCCATTGCGCGTAAAGCGGCGCGCATAGCGTGCTTTCTAATATCGTAACGCTTTAATATTTTATATAATTTTATTACAATCCTAAAAGTATGCGCAGAAAATTTACAAATTATATCAAATACATAATATTTTTAGCACTGTATTTGATGAATGGTTACGAAGTAACATAATTATTTGCATTAAATGTAAATATTTTTTTATTTTCTCTTTCGGAAGACGGTGTCAAAAAACTCAATGAAATAAAAAAACCACCGACTTCCGTATGAAAAGTTCTTTGGTAGGTTATTTTACTCTTTTTCCGGGTTGTTTTTGAAGTCGGTTACAATTTTTTTTTTAACTTTTTGTTATTTTAAATAAAATATTCAACCTAAATTATTGTCAAATACATAATGTTCTTACATATGCACTAGAAATTTGTAATCCGTAGAATCGGTAATCACAACCCATGTTCACAATTAGTTAAAAATGCTCAAAATAAAAACTACTGAACCAAACTAAATGAAAATTGTATGGGACCAAATGGCAGGTTTATTGCATCGAACAAAAAAATAATCCATCGAAATTGGAAACCTCGGAGTAATCGGTGTAGACAATGTTGTTAATTTTTTTATGTCGTGTTGATTTTTCAAAAACAGCTAGTCCGATTTGGATGAAATTTTCATGGGACCATTCGGGAAGTATACCCTTTCCAACAATTTTTTTTTTTAATCGGTTGGTAAGCGACGGAGTTGTACGCGAACAAACAGAATAAAAAAATATATACAAGCTGAATTTTTCAACGGCTTGGATGGCTATCTTCGAAAATATGAGGACTATTGAAAAACGCTGAAAGGAGTCTCGAGATCGATTTTGACGAAAACATAAACTACATCATTAGATTTTATAAAAATTTATAAATCTGGCCAGGATTCGAACCCGCTGATTTTGAAAAATGTTTGAAAATGATTTGAAAATCAGCGACAAATCAGCGATAGTAATAATAAGGATCAAATTCTGGGAAGTAATGATATTTTTTTTATCATTACTTCCCAGAATTTGATCCTTATTCTACGGCAATCTTTAGGAAATAGCTGATTTTTATGAAATAGCTATTTTTCTATGTTACTTTACTTCTACTGAGCCATTATCTACACAAAATTGTAAAGTAGAAGTTGGTTTCTTTTTCTCAAAAAGTTTTTTTTTATATTACCTTTTTAGTTCAGATATTCAACAAATGTCGTCGTATAATCGGCGTCTTTGAAAATCTACAATGCAAGTAAGCACAAAAAACTGATCCATGCGGGCAACGTCACGGGATATCCATTAGTGTTATATACTAAAACCTAGTCCGGAATGTAACGAATACTTTTCTGAAAACTGCATCGAAATCGATATAATCGCGAACAAACACAAAATCGACTATGAAAATCTACAATCCAAGTAAGCAATAAATTCCCTATCTCAAAAACTACTAAACCGATTTTGATAAAACTTGCAGTATTCCCTAAATTGAATAATATCTAGTACAACAAAAAAAGAATTACTTAAATCGGTGGCTTTGTTTTTTATTTCATTGACTATTGCTACCGACTTCCGAAAGAAAAGTTATTATACTTAAACATTTTTGTTTGTTTTGGAAGACGGTTTTTTTTTAAGTTTTGAATTAAAATTCAACACAAAAGTCGAATAATCGGCGTCTTTGAAAATCTGCAAACCGAGTAAGCAACAAAAACGGATCTATGCGGGCAACATCTCGAGATATCCATTATTGTTATACTAGCGACCCGCCCCGGGTTCGCACGGGTGCAATGCTGATACTAAATACACTACAAAAAACTGTGAACGTTGTATATAAAAACAGAGCGGCCCGCTCTGGCTTCGCACGGGTATAAAATATATAGCCTATGTGATTAAAATCGATCCAGTAGTTTTGATTTATTCATTACTGCCCGTGGGCCGTACGCGTTAAATTTGGAGTAAAACAATCACCCTTTCCCTATACCATGAAGATTTCCTGCTATCTTTGGAATATCAAAATTAATACACTACATTTTTACTTATTTACTTTTAACATTTTTAACTATGTATTTTATTTTTACAACATATTACAGAATGTCTTTATAAACAACGTTGCACGCTTTTGCCGCACCGGGCGGCCGGCCGGTACCGCCGCAAACGCTACGTCCTGCAATTTTTAAATCTGTAATATCTTCGAAAATATTCACTTAACCTTTTGACCGCCAGTGTCATGTATAGATGACAAGCCAAAAAGTGCTCAGCACGCCACAGTCGCACGTCGCGACTACACGAAAGACTTTAAACGTCAATATATGTAGCTTATTAAAATATCTCTAAATTCACTACTGTTTTTTATATACTTATGTATTTATTATGCTTAGCTTGGCGCTGAGAGCACGTTCTTGTTTTTTTGACGTGGCGGTCAAAGGGTTAATCATACGGTGTAAAAGGCCATATAGATCTATATTAAATGAACAATGTATTCAAGGTATTTAATTGGTTAAGGATTAATGCTGTATTGGTTAAAATCGTTTCGAAAATTAGCCATTATTTGTCGTAAAAAGTAGATGACAAAAGTTATTGTGGGTTATCCTTAAGATAGACATATACCATCACGGACTTTTCTGTAGACCTTTTCAATGTGTACAATACTTAGTACATTATTTTGATAAAACTCGTAGGGTTCAGCCTACGTTTGCAAGGTAAGCGGAAAAAATGTAATTATTTACGACATCACATACATATAAACCTTCCTCTTGAATCACTCTATCTATTAAAAAAAACCGCATCAAAATCCGTTGCGTAGTTTCAAAGATTTAAGCATACAAAGGGACATATGGACAGAGAAAGCGACTTTGTTTTATACTATGTAGTGATACTAAAACTTTCACTGGAATTAAAATAACACTTTTCTGAAAACCGCATTGTTAATATTATAACAAAATTATAGTCTGTCTATGTACCTAAGCTATGGTTAGCTAATTAAATGTCAGTATATTTTAACTGCCAAACTGCGTATCATTTATCAGGTTATGGGCCCAGCACGCTTCCACACTTTAACGATCAAAATCGGTTCAGCCAAAGGCGAGATAATCGAGGACGAACATACAATCGACTTCAATCGAAGTGTGCAAAAAATCCCTCTCTCAAAAATTACAGAACCGATAGATTACCGACCAGTATTCCCTAAGTTGAACAATACCTAGTACAACAAAAAAAAAAGAATTACTTAAATCGGACTTGTAGTTCCGGAGACATGTGAACACAAATGTAAAAACATACATACAGACTGATTATAGACTAACGTATAAGAAAATATTTTTCAAAAATAAAAGTAACCGACTTCAAAAACAACCACGAAAAAGGGTAAAATAACCTACCAAATAACTATTCTTTCGGAAGTCGGTGGCTTTCCTTTTTTACTTCACTGATTTTTTTAACCCTTTTTCGTTATTGTTTTTGAAGTCAGTTAATTTTTTTTTTTAATATATTTATTTTAAGTACCCTTTTTAGTTTAAATATTCAACCCATATTCTTCTAAAATACATAATTTTCTTACATGTGCGCTAGAATTTTGTAATCCGTAGCACCGGTAATAACATCGCCCATATACAGAATAAGCTAAAAATGCTCTTAAAATAAATTTACTGAACCAAAGTAAGTGAATTTTTGATGGGAACAAATGGCAGGTATACTGCATCGAACAATAACCCATATGGGTGCAAAGTTCTCATCAATATAAATGAATTAAGTCCAAATACAAGATAGCTGCTATAAACCGTTGAGGAGTTCTCTGAACCGTTCTTCGTCTTCATCATCAGACCCCTGATGACAGTTGCAACCCATCTAGGTGTAAAGTTCTTATCAATACAAATTAATCAAGCTCAAACACAAGGAAGCTGTTGTGAATCGTTGAGGGGTTCCCTCGACCGTCTCTCTGGTTCATCATCAGATATATTCCAGACCTTCATTAAATCGTACTGCTTTGAAATACTTAATGAAAAAACTTACAAACACACTAGACACCAATACGATTTTTGAATATTCTCTGGTCTGCCATCATCAAACCCTGACTTCTTTATTATGGGGCCACCTTTAAAATATTTTCTATCCAACAAAAAAAGAATTATCAAAATCGATTCATAAACGACGAAGTTAGGCGCGAACAAACATAAAAAAAAACATCTCTGGCATGCGACCAGCTTGAGTGGTCGCGTCCGGTTGCTTAGGGCCCACACGGGGGCCCCGTAGAGGGCCATGGACCGCACGACACCGGCGTACAGCCTCCGGCAGGAGATCATGAAAATGTACGTAGCGATGTTTGGTTCTGTTGGTTTAGTTAGACAAAATTAAAAACAGCGAATGCTCGATGTTCGTTATAAATAGGTACATGTGCGGTAACCTCCTTTTTTTTTAGAAGTCGTTCAAAAACTGGGCAGTTCTGGAAATATTACATACATACGGGTCGAATCGATATACCTTTTTTAATTAGGTGAAAAATTTAATTGTTTTCAATGTTTTATTAGATTTGTCAACTGAATAATCCCACTGTATCCAGCATTACGAAATTATTGAGTAAAACGAAAAATAAATTGTAATAATTCAAAGAAGAAACGGTTAATCAATTTCAAGGCACTGTCTTATAAAGTCAGTGCCTTGAAATTGATCTTTTTTTTAAAAAAATATTATTTATACGTTTTCCTTAAGTTTGCTATATATCAGGGGTGGCCAACTTGATTAGACATAAGATCTACTGTTTACTAACGAAACCCTGTGCGATCTACCAATTAGGTACATACTTCTTGAAATCTTAAATGAAACAGCATGGTTTAACAGAACAGTTTTAGGAGTTCCTTTTCATTTCACATGTCAGATTGTTTCCATAAATTTACTTAATACTTTGGAATGGAAGTCTGAGTTGATGATGTTTTATCAACATAATATAGGTCCACGATCGACTGGACTAATAGTCGCGATCGACCGGTCGATCGCGATCGACCGGTTGGCCACCCCTGCTATATATGATTACTTCACAGAATTTGATCCTTATTAGGAACAATATCGAATGGTGCAATAATACAGGGTGTAATTTTTTTCCCAAAATCAGGTAGTTCAATCCGAACTACCTGATTTGACCTGGCCAGGATAACTGATTTTTCTTAAATCCAATGACGCAGTTTAAGTTTTTGTCAAAATCGGCGTCGAGACTCCTTTCAAAGTTTTTTGATGTTCTTCATTGTTTCGGATACAGCCATCCACGCCCAGTCGAAAAATTAATTCTGTATTTGTATAAAAAACGCGGACACGCCTGAGTCTTAGCAGCGTTGAACCAGATTCCTTTTTTATTGTAATTTTTGTACACAAATATAACAAATTAATGTCATCCAATGCTTATTTTTATCTTATATTTTCAAGAAAAGAAAATTTTGAAAAAGGACATTGAGATGTGACGCTAATGCGAATTTTGAGTTTGATTATATGCGAGACAATTTCAAAAGTATATTCCGAATGCATACACACGGGCGGGCAAAGCCGTGCACAGAAGCTGGTATATAGATTAAACATATTATTAGAACAGAAATGGCACACAGTAGTCGCAATACCTAAATCTAGAAGGCCAGAAAGTACGTTTTAATAAAATCAATACTGTAGACATATGATATAAATAAGCCAAAATAATCGAACTGCTACTTTTAGGTTCAGGGTCTTGTTTTAAATTGTTTCAAAGGTTAGATTATGTACAAATGGATTGTAAGAGTACGAGGGGGACGAGAAATACATTTTTTTAAGTCTGCCTCTCGCTAGGAATTTCTTCTGTGTCTTAGGATTTGGGTGCGTTAACAATAATTTAAACTCGCATACACGAACACCCAAACCCGGAACAAGTACTTGTAGATCATAGTAATATTTTTTCCGTGCGGAAATCGAAGCCGCGATTCGTAGTGCACCAGCCGATCGCTCGGCCACTGCGCCAACAGTGCCGTCTAAAAATACAGTCAACAAAGTTAGCTCTTATTAAATTTTATCGACTGGTAACATTTATATCGCTGAAAAATAAGTTGGCAAGGAAGACGTTCATTTTAATTAAAACTAGCTGTGTTCTACGACTTCGTTCGCGTGGTTGTCGGAACTTAATGTATTTTTTAGTACGAAGCGCTGTTGGACGATACCGACACAAATCATTTTTTTAAATTTATGCTAGCGCTTCTTTATAAACCACATAAGCTGTGGACCATCATTCTGTAGCGTACACAAAAAGTAAATTGGGTTGGTTTACGCCTGAAAGAGCTTTTTTGTTATCGTGGTAAAATCATCAAATGTGTCCTCCCACCCAGGACAGGGCAGGAGGGATTGTCAGACTTGGACTGACTAAAATCCACGGTATCCTTTAATAAGCCTTTACGTTCCGGGGTCACGGTAATTCGCTAGTCCCGCGACTCCGGCAGGCTTTGGCCCTCTAAGGGGGCCCCCGTCATTGTGCTGTAACACTGAGGCGCGCGTGGAACACAACGCACCGTCGTCCCGGGCATGGTCGATGACCGAAAAGCGAGTCGCCAATTACTCGCCGCCCGCATACCCGCCCCTACGGTGGCCGGAGATCGTCTGCCGACGTCGGTCGTCGTAGGCGTCTACCACTGCGGCTGGGGTGGAGGGAGGAGGTGCCCGCATGCTCACGCAAGAGAAAAAGCTACGCTAAAATGCCTCTGGGACCTGAGTAGCATGGGCGGGCTCCGGAGCCTGCCCGTCCCTGCCTTAACCGTCGCCGGCAGCCCAAGGACGTAAGCAGACATGGGCAAGTCATTTTTTCAAGGGAAAATTAGTATTTATTGATGGCGACCAGACAAGCTGATCGCACCAGGTTATCATGGCTATTCGGGTGATCCAGTCATGGACATAGATGCTGGAAGCTTCTGCGTCCATTTCACACGGTGGCAATCCGAAAAGGAGGCTGCCACTTCTTCTGCAGCAGTAATTAAAAAAAAATTAATGACAGCGAAGGCGGAGGCAAAACACGTGAAGGAGAGGACGCCCTCAAAATCTCAATCCAGCCGCGTACGGCGAGTAATGAGAGCTAGTTGTCTTATCAAGGATCAGGCCCAGGACGATAGCATGTCGTGTTCCACGCGCATCTAAAGGAGCTTTCTGTGGCCCTTAAAGAGCCAAACGCCTACCAGGTTGCAGGACTATCATGGCAGGATACAGTAGCACAGTTGATAATAATTTTACTATACTAGCCGAAAAAACGTGGTTGATTCCGAAAGTAGTAGTTTTGGTCACGATTCGTATTGTTAGGAGGTTGCTCTCCCAAGACTCAAACCACAGGCAACTTCGATTCTGTTCCCAATGCTGGTACCACCAGCAGTTTTGTATATTTTAAAATGTTTTATTTCTTTTCACAAAAAATAAAGAGATTCTTTAATCATTTTAATTAGGTACGCCTCTGCCCAAACCTTTCAGGGATTACAGGCGTGATGATAATTTATGTTAAATTGCTTTAGGTTGATACTTATCACTATTTGGTGTTTCTCTGCACTTTTAGTAATGAATGAAATTAAAAAAAAATGAATGAAAATTACGAATCTTCGAACTTGTATAACTTGGCCGAGAGCAATCGTACAACTTTTATGCCATAGTTACTACTACTCCAAATGACTAGTAGCACCCATAGGTATCAATTTTTTTCGTTGACTTTCAGAAAAGGCCCATAAAAAATTATGTCTTTTGATGTTTAATATTGTTCCACCTTTCTCCTTCTTTGTTTTTCGTCGATAAAAAATCGCGCAGACTTGGGTATCAGCGATCTTGACAGATGAGTTGTGCGCGACTAGAGTCGGCAACGCATCACCAAAATGTCGGCGACGCCGAACTGTTTACCAACCTCACTCAAATATGACCTAAACATGTGTATAAACATCTTAAATATTAAAAAAATATAAAAATATAAAACGGTTTTTCCTCAAAACTCGACTCGAATAATTCACATTTTATTTTCATTGTCTTCTGTCGGAAAGGGCATGGAACTTATTCCTTTCAACTTCAAAGTTCAAACAAGTTTCTCAAACAAAAAATCCGTTTTGCTTAGTAGGCTTCACTTCTTTTAAACTTTCAAAGCATTTAGGTTTTATAAGAAGGAAAAAACTCGAACTAACACAACAATAATGTTTGTTTATTTTTATACGTATTATTTTTTAAACATAGGTAAGAGAAATGACAGGACTAAAAAGACCTTGGTTTATTTAAGGTTTGTAATATGGAGAAATTTAAACCATGGTTCTGAAGATAAGCCTGGACTTCATAGGCCTAGCTTTGTAATGGTACAAAGCTAGGCCTATGAAGTAAAGGCTTAGCTTTGAATTTGAACCAAAGTTTAAACATCAACCACAGATTGCAAAAAATACCATTCATTCACCATGATATCATTTAACTGCAACGTTCCGTATTACCAGAAAATAGAACGTTTTGATAATTCGTTAATGATTAATTGATGTTTAGGAGTGTTAAAAATATTGATATGTTGGTATTTTTTGTGGATATTAATATAAGTAATTTCCTACAATGCAGTTTGATTTTTTAAGAACATTACTTAATGTTGGATTCTTTACTACTATCACATTTAAAGCGCGTAATGATACGTAACATTCTCGCGCGCCATACGAAACCATGACAAGTTCATTAATTAATTTCAGGATTTATTATGAATTATGATGTTTTATAATAGAACAATTGCCTCTTTTTAATAATTTCACCTTCTTTAGTAATGTTAATCTTACAAGTGTATGCCTAAGTAAAGTATGTTTGGGATAAGTGTATCGGGTAATTATCCCACGGGAACATGATAACGAAATTAAAAGTATCCTTATGTGCTAAGGATCGTCTACGAGTGGTGCGTGGAGGCGCAGCGCCGAGGTGAATCCAGCGGGGATTCGCCTCGACAAGTCGAGAAGCGGCGGGAAGAGCTCCGGCGAGATCTCAGGGCAGTATGGAGGGGGCGACTGTCGCAACCGAGGTTCGAGCACGCCGCAATCGCGGTGTTAAGACCCCTCTTTGAGGAGTGGCTGGACAGGCGTCACGGCGTCCTGACCTTCCGCATGACGCAGGTCCTCACCGGACACGGAAGTTTCGGGAGGTTCCTGTGTCTGATAGGGAGGGAAGAAACGCCTGGGTGTCACCACTGCGAGGATCGTCCGGAGGACACGGTGGAGCATACGGTGCTGGACTGCCCCGCTTGGGCAGAGCACCGCCGTGTCCTCACGACGGCGACGAGCGGAGACCTCTCGCGCCCGGCATTGGTCGAGGCCATGCTGCGGGGCGAGACGGAGTGGGAAGCGGTCGCCTCCTTCTGCGAAGCAGTCATACTCGTGAAGGAGGAGGCGGGCCGCCTGAGAGAGAGGACAGCGTCCTCCCTCCACCCCAGCCGCAGAGGTAGACGCCCACGGCGTCGGACGTCGCAGGACGCTCTCCGGCCACCGTAGGCGCGGGCATGCGGGCAGCGAGTAATGGGCGACTCGCTGTCCGACCATGGACCATGCCCGGGTCGACGGCGCGTTTTGTTCCATGCGCGCCTCAAAGAGTGTCAGCATAGTGACGGGGCCTGTAGAGGGCCAAAGCCTGCTGGGGTCACGGGACCAAAGGATTACCGCGACCCTAGTACGTAAAGGGCTATTGAAGGACACCGTAGATTTTAGTCAGTACAAGTCTGACAGTCCCTCCCGCCCTGTCCTGGGTGGGAGGACTCATTTGATGATTTTACCACGATAATAAAAAATAAACATGGATTCTTAAAACAATGGGTTTGTAAGTTGCTGGTAGATATTCTTAAACACAAGGTTAAGTCTGTGCCCACCTACCGTAGACAAGAATAACCGTAGGAAATGTCGGATCGATTCACATTGACCGGTAGCATGCCCATGAAAGGTCAACCGTGCCGTCCTTTATTATATTTAAACCGACTTCAAAAGAAAAAGGAAGTTTTCAATTCGACCCGTATGTATGTAATATTCCCAGAACTACCGAGTTATGTTATATGTTAGACTTTATCAGCGTCTGAACAAATGTGCGAAATGAGAATGTCATGATCCTGCCCCAACTTTCAGCAATATCCAGGAAATGTAAATTATCAAATGAAAATAGACCCTTGGTTTAATTGTTATTCTGCTAAACTTGCATTTAAAAAGTTAGTGACAAAAGGATTTCAAAAACCCAAATCCCATTTCCTGTTTTCATCGCGGCTATGTGCGTTACTCAGTACGCATAATGTGTTATGTACGGATATAAATATGTAATATTCAGTAAAACATAAACACATTTTCCATTAAGTGTGTGTAATGAAAATATTTTTTTTATTATAAATCACACTATGAATGTACACTCTTAAAAATATTTCGCATTTGAGCGTGAAGATTAGGTGCAACGAACGTCATTAATGCGAAAATACCTAAGTCGAAACATGGACTTTTCATAAAATCTGGACTGAGCACTTTATGTAACTCATTACACAAAAATTAACCGTAACTGTCAATGGTTAGATTTTTTGGTTTGCTATCATTAGCGTGATGAAAGAGAGGCTCAAGTTGGATGCGCTTGTCCCTTTCCTCCTATTGCCGGAAAGTAGTATGGATAATAACAGTAAAAAAAAAACTGTTACTTGCTAACTTTATTTACTTTTTAGGATTTAAAATTGTTTTCAGATTTATTTTTCAATTTTCTACATTGGGAAAATTATTAAAACTATGATTTTAATCACTCTGGTATTACTAAAATCTGACGTTTTTTTAGGAAATATTTAAAAATGTAATATAATATGGAGTTTGGTAACCCGATTAGAAAGAGACAACCGCCTCCATTAGAGCTAGCTCTGCCGGCACCTTTTACGGCATGAGTGCTCAGTCCAGTTTGTATATTGTTTGTGTATTTTACCCTTGTGTCAAAATGTCACAACTGGCCTAATAGACAAAGTCATGTTGTACTTTGAGGGGCTATTGTGTTTGTATATTAATAATTATACATGTGTTTCAATTATATTAAAGCTTCCACCACAATCTTTAAATCCAAAGTCAAGAGTGTGTTGTGTGTGCTTTGTGGCTAGACAAGCATTGTGAAAATAGGAATGTGAATGCTCGACATAGGTACATAACGTAAATGTGATATTTTTTATACAATTAAACAGAAACCGCAAGTTTTAAAGACATATCAACATGATTTTAGTTATCACTGAACTACTATAAACAGAATGCTACATTTAGCATGGTGGTATACCAACTATTATTTGGTGGGGCATACATAGCTCTAAATAGGTTCTGGCATTATCTTTTCAAAGTGTATGTATGAATGAAAGTATGTAACTATGTATGTATGTTTTTATGTTTGTGTTCGCATATCTCCGGAACTACAAGTCCGATCTAAGTAATTCTTTTTTCGATACTAGGTATTGTTCAACTTAGGGAAATCGGTTCAGTCGTTTTTGAGATAGAGATTTTATTTGTGAATGTTTTGAAGCCGGTTCCTTTTTTTTTTGCAAAAAAGTTTTAGCTTATTGTGTACATGGGCGATGTTATTACCGGTGCTACGAATTACAAAATTCTAGTACACTTCTAAGAAAATTTTGGATTTGACTAGAATTTGGGTTGAAGATTTCAACTAAAAAGAGTAAAATCTTTTTCCACAGGCTTCAAAATAAAACACAATAAAGGGTAAAATAATTTACATAGGTAATAACTTTTCTTTCGAAAGTCGGTGACAAAAAAATGCAATGAACTAAAAAACAAAGCCAATAAAATTATTATGTAAATTATTTTCCCCTTTTATGTGGTTGTTTTTGAAGTCGATTACTTTTTTTGATTAAGTTTTTTTTTTGTTTTAACTCCATAGTGGGTTTTTGGTGAGGGAATTAGTCATAAAAATGTGTAACTTTTTCTTTGAGCCTAAATGCGAAATAAGGAAAAAGAAAAACGACAAAATGTTATTTATCTAATACATACGAATGAAACAGCCAGAGACAAGGGGTAAGGCGTGGGCGCTCTGGGCCACCGGCCAGATCCTGAGGTCCCGTGGTAAAATAATATTGATAACTTAAAAGCCGTGATCAAGATAAAACCTTCAAAAGTCGCAAAATTAATACTGGATGCTCGAATAAAGAAGTAACAGCTTAAACACGGAGTACGAAATCGAATTATTACTAGGGACGAAACTAAGATTCTTCGATTTACAGGGACCGTAACCTGTGCTTAACACCGTGACGGCCGTGAATAACAACTACTCTGTGGACAAGTTGACAGTTCTTCACACATTTTGGTATTCCCTAAAAAACCGCCTCGATTTTATCTACGAAATCGCTCGGTCGACCTGACTCGTCTGTAAGCTCGTTGTAGAGTCTAACGTTCCGATTGTTTTATAGAGAATGGCATCCCCTATGCCATGTGACTTGACTGACTTGTAGTTTAAAATGTCACAATCCACTGGTAAAATCGTCGCGACAGGGGGATAATCGTGGGAGTCAGAAGGGATCTTGTCGATTGATTACTACCAAGTCGTGAGTGTATCCTTAAACAGAGCATACTACACAAAGAAGCCGTCAAACAAAAAAAAGGAGGGTGAAATTGACCAAAAGTGTCTTCCTTTTGTACAACAAAAGTCCTGACCTGGTTGGACCTCGACAAAACTTTGGGAGAGATTTCCAAGTGTATAATAGTACAGTCAACAGAAAAAGTAGATGATCAAAATCAGAAATTCAATACTAATGAACGGAGTTCGCGTCAGAACTGTGTGACTACACAAGTGATTCAAAAGTATGTGATTGTAAATTATACCAAACATTTACTACTAAGTTGGTGGTCGCGGGACTGTACGAATTACCGTGACCCCGGAACGTAAAGGTCAATTCGCATCAGACTTCAGATTCTAAACTAGGGAACAGTTAAAAAATCCAAAATTAAATGATGAAACTGAGGCCACGTAAGCAAATAATTCATCCATACTTATTTTTTAATTATTAGCTGAATTGGATATTAAGCATATTTAATATATGCCAAAAGGGCAACTTTTAGTTTGGACCTTAGCATCAATTTTTTTTTCTTTAGCCAGTGATTAAATTTTGGGCTCAACTACCACCTAAGAAGTCAATACAAAAAAAAAATCTAAACCGTAATAACCAACCAGAGATATGACGGTTTTTATTTTGTTCTAATCAGGAGTTATTATATTGATTTACTCCTGATTAGTACAAAATAAAATCCGTTATATCTCTGGTTGGTTACGATTTAGATTTTTTTTTGAAATTATTTTTTACGAAGTTCTTAGGTTGCGGTCTACTAATGACCAACATTTCATTACAGGCGAAAGAAAAAAATAAAATTGATGCCCAAAAATTTCATTCCCCTTTCATTTAAATTTCCCCGAAAAAAGCATATTATGTTCAATGTGTAAACCAGACCTGGTGGGGTGACTCTGTCCTGGAGTGTTAGTTTGGGGCTATTCCACAATTCATGGGACACCTAATACCGTGAATTGCGCATCCTGTCTGTTGTTTATTTATCACAAAAACTAAGAGACTTTGGCTTGTTAGCTATCAAAGTCAAAACCGGAGATTATCATATTTATTATTTTTATTTGAGTTTCCGATATTTAATCCTCTAAAAAGTACTTAGTAACATGGTATTTATCAATTATTTTTTGACAAGTTCCAGGAATAGTGTCAAGTTTTATCAATTTTTATTTGACAAGTTCCAGTAGGTAATAGTGTGAGGGAGAATATCAGTTTAAAATCTCATTTCTGATGTACGTACGTGTTACGTAAATAAAGGTGCGAAACTCCTACACCAGTTCTTGCCCACCGCTATTTAAATAAATACACTCTGAAAAATATCGCAATTAACATTATTTAAAATCCTCAGCTCTTATTGAGTGCACATGTTGTAAATACATAAAAGACTTTTAAATCAAATAAAACATATTTTAATAACTGATTTCGATAATAAATACAAAAATGGCACCAAGAAAATACTGTAAAAAATGGAACCTATCAATAAACACTGAAGAAAACTGTAATTGTAACTGGTAGATTCGATAATATGCTAACGTAGAAAACTATCGTAAGTGCCACATTCGATTGACGGTGGACGCTATCATGCGCGTGAGAGCCCTCACGACGCACGGTGGGCTGAAATCAAGCTCTAATGGACTTAGGGATTCACGAAAATTGATAAGCAATTAAAAAAAAAATAAAGACGGCTTGGTGATCTACCACTAAATACAAGAAATTTTTCTTCTGCGATTTTTGTATATACTTAATATTTTAAAAGTTATAACGATTTGAATTTATTTTTGTATGGAGAAATTTGATTTTATATGAATAACTTTTAATTCTCAAGAGTTCTCAAATAACCGCTTTCGGTATTCGATTGCGCTATTTTTTAGGCAAATTATCCGATATAGCACTTGCTTCGATTTTCTTCGATTTTGGAGAAAATTGTTTTTCATTCCCTTTTCCACACCACCTTTGAGGTAGAGAACTAAGCGCGTTTTTTTTATCAGTGGTGTCTCCAGGAGGCCTAATCCACTCATACGCACACTCACAAACTCACTCACAAACACACGCACTCACAAAATTATCACTTAGACAATTTCATCAGATTCAGATTCGTTCTCTAAATGTTCCACATTAACAAATTTTCCCGCTCATCATCTTCAAATGTTGTAGATAAAAGAAGCATGGCTTTCGCTTCTTCTGAAAATGGTTTGTGTTTCCGTATCATTTTATGACGTTTTGATGATATATACTAACTGGGTCTGAACTAATTATTAAATTATTTAAAATATCCTCATTATTAGCTCTTCTGCAGACTTTCCTTGAATGGTGTTGGCGATATCGCCTAAAGTCTTTATTTCTAGATTCAGCCGCTTCTTCATTAATCGCTAATTTCTGTTTCCTTCAATTCATTTATCTCCGTTTCAATTTCGGTTTTCTCTCTTAAAATCGTTGATTTATTCTCTTTTTCAAACTTGAAAAATATTGGACGACACCAATATGCAGAATTTGGTGAGTCGTTTTCCCAGATAATTTGTTCCTCAGAAATATTTTTTATTGGTACTAAACTACCCATAAAAATACTTGAATCATATGTCGAAGCACTGTCCACTTTGTCCTCCGTTGTCATTTTTTGCTTATAGTTTGCTTGATTCGAGGCACCATCCATTCCCCATTTGCTTATCATTGTCAACTCCTTAAAGTCTGCGCTATCAATATTGATTGCTTTGAATAATATCCTTTTGGTGGTTATATCTAATAGACGCTGCAATTTTATTCCAGCAGTTTTATCTGTTAAGGTGATATCATCTTTTGGCGGGAAGCATTCTTGTTTTGCATTTTGCACCTTGTAGTAGGAAGGGAACATGTCGACATTTTTCTCTTTGATACTTTTTCTTAAAGTATTATATTGTCACTTTGTTAACTTAAGGGACAAAACAAGTCCCAAAGCTTCATCTGGAGTAAATTTAGGTTTTTCATTTTTACCTAAAAGACTATCTTTCGCTTTTTGCACATCCTGTGGATTTTTAAGTAGGTGTTCGAGGATTTCAGATATTCCTTGATTACCATCCTCTCGTAATTTCATAATGTATGCATGAGATATTTCCTCTGTAGTCATATTTGTATGAATATGTTCTGTACGTCTCTTTTTTTGCTTAGGTCCTAATTCACAAAATGGTTTTCTTGGACTTACATTCGTTGACGTGGCAGTAGACACTTTTGCTGGAGATTCATGTTCACTTGATGTACTAGGAACAGAGTCTTGGTTTCTTTCAAATGCACTTACAATGAAATCAGGCCACTTTATTTCCGATGATAACCATTCACTATTATTGTTGCTGAACAATTCCTCTTTGCTATGAGCATTTTGCCGTCTCCTTTGCAGATTATAGCAATATTTTGCACAAAACGCTTTTACCGCTTTATCGTTTTCAGCACTTAACACAGTGGGGACTAATCTAGATTTAATAGCACTATATAAAACACTATTATTTTTAAAACTTCCACTTTCCTTTAATAGCACAACAATATCAATATTTGACAACAAATCGAACATTTTTACGTAATAAATAGTATTAGTATTCCGAAAATGTGAGATAGGATAGTGCGTTTATTACGATGTGTAACAACGTACTGAGGATGGTTGTTTTTCAAATGTAATCGTATCATTTTTTACCTGCTATTCATCATCCAATCACATAATGACACGTCATCATTTTGCTGCGCTCAATGGACGATGCGCTAATGAGGGTCACGGCACTATTGAGTATTGTTAAAAACAAATGACGTAATAAGGGTGATGTAGAATGTTTACCAATAATTTGTTTTTTGCTATATTTCTGTAATACAATATTAAAACATGTCAGATTAAACCAAAAACCGATTAATATTTCATACAAAGTTTAGGGGTCTATAACTCGAAAAATACTAAGTATAAAAAAATTACATATAACAAAAAATATTTGTATTAGTACATAAAATTCAAAAATACTCATTTTAATCCTTAAGTCCCCACTTGACGATTCCAGCCCACCGTGCGACGTGGGATGCGGTATCCCGGGGCAAGGTCGTCTTGGCGATGTCTTTGGACATCACCAACGCCTTCAACACCCTGCCCTGGATTTGCATCAGGGATGCACTCCGGTATCACCAGGTGCCGACCTACCTCTGTCGCATAGTCGAGGACTACCTGACGAACAGAGCCGTCATCTACCCCGGTCACCGGGGAGAATGGAACCGGCGAGACATGTCATGCGGTGTTCCAAAGGGATCGGTCTCGGGGCCGCTCCTGTGGAGCACCGGTTTAACGCGACCACTAAACCTGGTCGCATGCCAGAGGGTCATGGCTATCCGGATGATCTGAGGATACCGCACGATCGCCAGCGAATCGGCCAACCTCCGTGCCTGAATGCTGCCCTGGGTTCTGGAGGCGACTGCCCTCCAACGCGTCTATGAATGGCGCGTGGAGGCGCATCGCCGAGGCGAATCCCCGCTTCCTCGACAAATCGAGGAGCGGCGGGAAGAGCTCCGGGCCGATCTCAGGGCAACATGGAGGGAGCGACTGTCGCGGCGGTAAGACTCCTTTTTGAGGAGTGGAGTGGATAGGCGTCACGGCGTCCTGACCTACCGCATGACGCAGGTCCTCACTGGACACGGAAGTTTCGGGAGGTACCTGTGTCGGATAAGGAAGGAAGAAACGCCTGGGTGTCACCACCGCGAGGATCGTCCGGAGGACACGGTGGAGCATACGGTGCAGGACCGCCCCGCTTGGGCAGAACACCGTCGTATCCTCACGACGGCAATAGGCGGAAACCGAAACCTCTCGAGCCCGGCATTGGTCGAGGCCATGCTGCGGGGCGAGGCGGAGTGGGAAGCGGTCGCATCCTTCTGCAAAGCAATCATGCTCGCAAAGGAGGAGGCGCGCTGCGTGAGGGAGAGGACGGCGTCCTCCCTCCACCCCAGCCGCAGTGGTAGACGCTCACTGCGACCGACGTCAGCAGACGATCTCCGACCACCGTAGGCGCGGGCATGCGGGCGGCGAGTAATGGGCGACTCGCTGTCCGACCATGCACCATGCCCGGGTCGACGGCGCGTTGTGTTGCACGCGCGCCTCAAAGAGTGTCAGCAAAATTACGGGGCCCTCCTGAGGATCAAAGCCTGGAGATTCCCGCTCCGGACTTCGTCCGGTCAGTCCCACCTCGTATTCTGGAGCGGTCAGTAATCGCTTTGCACCGGCAGTCGCAGCATTCAGCCAGGGGGGCTCACGTGCCCGTGACGTGGAGTCGCTGGATCTGACCAGCACGTCCACGTCACCGGAACCAAATGAGCGGGCACAGAGTGCCGCTTCGCAGACGGGGATGGGGCTGGTGCTCGGGTCGGAATACAACTTGGAATCAGACATCATGAGCTTCCAGAGCTTGGGCTCTGGAGCGTGTCAAGCGCCGCCAATCTAAGGACGATATATCGTCCTCGGAGGAAGGACTTGCCTCGGCCCGGAAGATCCCCACTAGTGTGCGGGGTAAGGGTCGAGGCCAAACTTCGGGGAGAGGGCTTACCTCCGGAGAGCCCAACAACAGTCTGGCGTCCAGCGAGGCCAGACTAACAAAGGTCGTGGCGGCCACCATCCGCTCCGTCACCCAGAAACGGAAGAAAAATACGCATGACGGAGCGATTGGCGAGGCTACGGCCTCCATTGTAGCGGCCACGCGCATTTACAGCGGGTCTCCGTCTGCAAGGGACGAAATGTCCGAACTGCGGACGGAGGTCACACGCCTGACTACCGCCATGGAGGCTCTCCGGAAGGAAAACGCCGCCCTGAAGGCGGACCTGCGGCCGTATTATGACGTCTTAAAACCAGGCTTGTTGCAGCGAGTGAAAGAGACGGAGCTATACAAGTCGTCTAGCGCCACTCACTGGAACAAGCCTGGTTTTAAGACGTCATAATACGGCCCAAGGCCAGCCTTCAAACAGCCGGCCGTCGGGAGGCGCCACCAGGGGGCACTAAGGAGAAAGGCCGGCAGGCATCGGGGAAGAACTCAGTTCTCAACCTGGTGCGGCAGGAACTAGACGCCTTAAAGGAGCGGTTCTCCGTACCTATTGGAGAGCCGCGTGCTACGACCCCCGCTGGCGTCTTCGTACGCGGCTACGGCCCACCAAGCGCGCAGACGTGCGCATATTGGGGTTGGATTACTCTGTGATGGTGGAGGACGTGGTGGCCGCCGCTTCCAGGACTGGGGGCGTCCTCCCGATCAGGTGAGGGTGGGCGCCCTACGTCCTGACTTCGCGAGCCTGCAAACCATTACGGTTAGCTGCCCCGTGTCGGCCAAAAAGATGCAGGAGGGCCGAAGGCTCCTGGTTGTCTGGGTGTCTGCGCAGGTGAAAGTCCTGGAGCCCAGACCTCTGAGGTGCTTTCGCTGCCAAGTGGGCAACCACGCGGCATGCAATAGACTATTTTACTCAAAAAAAAAACTATTAGTCCGAAAGATAGATAATCAAAAAAAAAATTGCCTCGTATTTTTTCTTCTCTCCAGATCTTTCTCAGGATCTTTTGCTCCAGAGCATGGCGTAGTGGTTGATTAACGTCGCCGTGGTCCCCGAGCCGTACTTTATACTGCCCAGGAATGACTGGGTGGCGGACCTGGAAGGCTCGGTGACCCTCATTTCGTCGGCCGCCGGCGGTACACCAGATTCCGCAGGCGCCGCACCCGACCTCAGAATGCGGCAACCGTATTTAGTTTATAACTTTTGAAATCAAAACTGATCACGAATATAATTATGGCAGCATGACTATAGTAAATGTTTGGTATAATTTACAATCATATACTTTTTAATCACTTGGACGTCACAGTTCTGACGCGAACTCCGTTCATTAGTATTGAATTTCTGATTTTGATTATCTAGTTTTCCGTTGACTGTATGTTGTAACTGCTTCCAAAACTTCGGACACAGTTACAGCATACTTTTCCCTCTTCTTAAGCCAGCAAAAGGCTTCGCGGAATGTACTTTACCCTCGTTCAATTTAGGCCTCGCCCCGCCACTGGAAGCCGCTTCTACAAAAAATAACCCAATTAAATAATGGTAACAATTTCACCACTTTGTGTGTTATTAGATTTCGTCACAGATCGTATAATGCTGTGTATCGATGGCTGAGATGCATGACTGTATTCACATATGTATATTGTTGAATATCCATTGAATAAACGCAAGCGGAAGTTTTCAGACACAGTCGATGTCCTTTTAGAATGAGAAAGGTTAAATTAATAAAAGTAAGTTGTCAGCCGCCGCTGCAATTCAAAACTTGTTGACTATCTATCCTATAACGAACATTAGATTAGCACACTTCATTATCTTTTCTTTTCTTTTATTAAATAGGACTAATGGTGGGCTTACTAATTATTAATAACGATTTCTAGGTAGTGAGTTATTCTTTATTTTCGTGGCGATATATAAATTAGAAAATGTGCCCTAAAAAACGGTGCAGGAAAACGTGAGTAAACTGGTATGACATAAAACTAATATTTGTAGACATTTGTACAGATTGTTGAATAGCGGTCCTCTCGCACTTACTGGGAGAACTGTACCGACAATTGCAAGTCCTACACCATAGGTGAATTATAATTAGCAACAGATAATTATTATATTTTATAGGTTTAGTCAACGCAACGCGTATCTTTCACGCTTTGTATAGGTAGGTAGGAACTGAACCAATGAAAAACTCCGTTTAGTGATTGTTACACTTAGCTAGGGTGGGACACTCGTTTTAAATTGACTAGGCACTAGACGTCACTCTGTATTTAGATATCTAGATTTCTGATCGATTCATTACTCATAAGTTTTTTAAAGAATTCCCAAAAGTATAATACAATAATATGTACATAGACAGTATATTTATAAACTATAAAGCTTAGTACACAAAACACAGGTAATTCATATTCGCCAGGTAGCTTCACACCTTCCAAAACTTATAGGAGGTTCTGAATGATTCCGATGATATCCATTTTTTTTGTCATTGAACCAGTTACTTGTATATCACCTTTTAAAATAAAATGCTTAAGCTGCGTGTTAAGACCAGCAACACTACATTTTATTTCATAAATAATTTGCCGTCATCGACTGTCTCATCGGATAAACTTACGAGGGGCATTCAATGTATTCTCGGTATCGAGGTGATTTGATATTATTGTGGGTAATTAAAATATATCATTAGCTAACAACAATATCTGAGGTTATTTTCATAAAATTTCATGTTGATAACTACATTAGTTTGTGTGCTACCTCCAGTCAGCGACGACGAAAATGACTGACGCGACAATATTGAAGAAAATCGAACATCGTGCGGTGTTTAAATTCCTCACAAAACAAGGAAAATCCCAAAAAACTATCCATAGGAAATGGCAGCCAATTATCAAGACTCTGCTCCTTCATTATCGACCGTACAGAGGTGGTCAAGTGAATTCAAAAGAGGCAGGGAATGTATCGAGGATGATCCCCGCCCAGGTGGACCAATCTCGGCGGCTACCGAAGAAAATGTGAAAATTATCGAAATTTTGTATTAGAACATGCACGAGTAAAAATCAAGATGTTGGGAGAAATAACTAAGCTATCCGTTGATACTATTCATACTATACTACATGATTATCTTAACCTTAAAAAAGTTAGTGCAAAATGGGTGCCGCGCATGTTCATTGCGATTCAAAAGCAGGCGCGAGTTGACACTTTTAAGAAGTTTTTAGAGCTTAGTGGCGACGATTCAGCAAGTGTTTTCGAAAGGATAGTTACAGGTGATGAAACGTGGGTTCATCACTATGACCCCGAGAGTAAACAGGAGTCTATGCAGTGGCACAAAAAGGGACCAGACCCTCCAAAGAAGTTCAAAGTCACTCCATCCGCTGACAAAATCATAGCCACAGTTTTCTGGGATTCTAAAGGAATACTATTGATCCAGTACACAATAAAAGGTGAAACTATCAACGCAGAAAAATACTCAACCACTTTACGCCATTTGAGAGAAGCAATAAAAGAAAAAAGAAGAGGAAAGCTGACAAAGATTGTGTTGCTCTTTCACGACAACGCACCGGTTCACATTGCGCGGCTCTCCAAGGCTACTGTACGAGAGTGCGGGTTTGAGGAAATTGACCACCCACCCTACAGTCCGGGCCTGACCTCCAGTGACTACTTTTTATTCCCAAATTTAAAAAAAGACCTCAAGGGAAAGAGCTTTGCTGACAATAATGAGCTCAAGTCCTCTGTAAACGAGCATTTTTCGGGCCAAGAAGAAAAAAAATTTTTTTAGGTAATAGAAAAACTTATTACGTGTTCAAACAAATGTATTGAAATCATGGAAGACTCTATTGAAAAATATATTTTTTTCAAGGTTGTATCTTTTTTCTAACATACCCATACCGAGAATACATTGAACGCCCCTCGTAGGAGGTGTGCGTTCGCGCAGCGGAGTGTTGTTGAATTTAAAGATTTTAATTATGCAGATATTTAGTGTATGACATCGTATAATTGTGTATGGAAAAAAAATATTGTGCACGCAGCCACTGTGGAGAAATTCACCAAAAACTGATTGCGCTGGGCGAACGTTGGCGGAACTTTTTTTAATCCATAGACTTTAGAAGAAAAGAGATGTGTCCAAAAATTTGTGTGTATATGCGTGGCAATATACTAGGAATCCCACAAAAATCAGTCATCTATAAAATAGCAACAGCGAGTAATATTCTGCGAAACTCTTAGTAGTAAAATACAATAAAAAGATGTTGCCTTTGAAACCAGTAAAAAGGTTTATGAAAATGCCGGTCATATTTTTATCAAAGGAGGAGGTTCTTAATCCAGCTCTCTTGTTGCATGCTTGGTACACGATTATTCAAAGACGCCTTGACCGATTCATTTGAAAACAACACAAAAGTGTACACAACTTTTCCTCAAAAGAAAAAAGCATCATAAATTATAAGTGTACTAGCTTTTGCCCGCGGCTTCGCTCGCGTTTAATTTGGTCTGCCTCATTAAGTTACGTAACATTTTTTTAAATACTTATATTTTTTTAATGTAACTTCACATCGTACATCCCAGATTTCTAACTTCAAAATTAGTTTTTATACAATCTTTGAACACCTATACCTAATATTTAGAGGGAATCTCTTGAGGGTGCAATTATCTGAATTCCTTTCTAAGTGCTCATTATTTTAGAGGGCCAAAGCCTGCCGGGGTCGCGGGACTTACGAATTACCGTGACCCCGGTACGTAAAGGGCTATTGAAGGACTCCGTAGATTTTAGTCAGTCAAGTCTGACAGTCCTTCCCGCCCTACCCTGGGTGGGAGGACTCATTTGATGATTTTACCACGATAAAAAAATAATAATAATAGAACAATGGTAAGGTAATGGTAAGACAACCAGTCTTACCATGGGGTATCGTATTACCCAGTCAGACTTTAGAGCTTCTGACAGTAACTACTGTCAAAGATCTTCAAATGACAGCCGGGACCAACGGCTTTACGTGCTTTCAGAGTGCTTTTTACCCATCCACAGACCAACCTCGGCAAGCGCGGCTTAACCCGCAAAAATATATATAATAAAAAACTTAAAAAAAAAAATGTAACCGCCTTCAAAAAGAACCACGTAAAAGGGTAAAATAATCTACAAAGTAACTTTTATTTAGGAAGTCCATGGCGTTGTTGTTCTCAAAAACTACTGAACCGATTTTGATGAAACTTGCAGTATTCCCTAACAGATACCTAGCACAAAAAAAAGAATGATTTAAATCGGACGTGAAGTTCCGGAGATATGCGATAATGAATCAGTTGATGCCTACTCCTTACTGTTAAGGAGTTGTACCTTCCATCATCAGCTCAGCTACATAAGATGATGATTACCATACCAAAGTACTTAAATTACTTCATAAGATTTACGAAAAACGATGCGTGGGCCTATAAAATTTGAGGGTTGCCCTCGATTTCTCCAAGATCAAATCATCAGATCCTGATTTGGTGACAATGGGACCACACGGGAAGCACCAGCTTTCAAACAAAAAAAGAATCATGAGAATCGGTTCACCCAGTCGGTCGTTATGCGGTAACAAACTACTGTTAAGTAGTTGTACCTTCCATCATCAGCTCAGCTACAGAAGATGATGGTTATCATACGCAAGTACTTAAATTACTTCATAAGATTTACGAAAAACGATGGGTGAGCCTATAAAATTTGAGGGTTGCCCTCGATTTCTCCAAGATCCAATCATCAGACCCTGATTTGGTGACAATGGGACCACACGGGAAGCACCAGCTTTCAAACAAAAAAAGAATCATGAAAATCGGTTCACCCAGTCGGTCGTAATGCGGTAACAAACATAAAAAATATACATATATGTACAGTCGAATTGATAACTTCCTCCCTTTTTTGAAGTCGGTTAAAAACTATCCTATGTCCTTAGGATAATTTATGATGCTTTTCATCAGAGGATGGAGATGCATAGTGTTACGATTAGGTTTTTTTTGGTTTTTAACTCAGTACATTCAAAATGTCACATCAACACAAACCGTCGCGGGTTTAACAGCGGTAGTAGCAGCGATATGGAAAATATTTAAAGCAGCCGTGTTGAATTTGGCACCTTTTTTTTAATCTATCCCTCGCATTATAACCTTTTGGAGGGTATTGCTACCTGGCGAATTGGCAAAACATGATGCATCGTAGATCTTCAATGTTAACACATTTAAATATAATGTAAAAAGTTAAACACTGTATTCACTCATCAGGATAAGAAAACTTCAGGTTAATTATGTTAAATTCAATCAATTCTATAAAACACTATTAAACTTACCGCAGAGCAAAACAATAACAGACTGACATTATTATTGTTTCAAATCTTATCACATCCTTATAATCAATTTGCTTATCACTAAATACTAATTATTCTACATATCACAATCAACATGCATAACTAAAGGGCTGAAATTATCAAAATATTGGCCATTTGATATTTTTCTCACCCACAAATATTCTATGTCAGTCTACTAGGATTAGCTATAACAAAGCATGCCAAGTCTATAGACATACAACAGTAAATGATTCATGAGAAGAACAGTCAGCGGTTTAGGGATGTAATCAAAAGCTTCTAATATTGTGAAGCAAACATTTAGTGTGTTCGAGACAAGCATGACTAGTTCTTGATTTATTTAAATAAAAAAATGTCAATTTTGTAAATTACATAGTATGAGTCGACCATTGTTATTGTTACCCTTACAATACTTTTTAGTATGTAACACTGAGGAATTGTGTTAACAAGTCCCTATATATAGCAGGTTCATATTATTCGCAGATTGTCTAGTACAAATTAAAATGCATTATGTTACAGTATAAAATAAACAAGTAGAAAAATATATAAAATAAAAGAATCAAATTAATTCCTAAACCGATTTGGATTTTGCTTACATGTCAGTGAGAAAACATTTTTAAAATTTTTTACCCAAAACTTGCTATTGTATTACTAATATCAAACAAGTAGACTTTCAAAATAATAACTATGACCTAGGTTGTGCTAAGAGCTTCTTGTAATATATGATACTGCTGATCAAATTAATCCATACTAGACAATCAAATAAAAAAAAAATGGAATTAGAATAACATACCTTTTAAAGACTGCAGGTACTCAAAGATGTGCGGTGCAGCATAATCTGATGGCATTTTCCCCTTGGTATTCTTGACAAATGGATCGGCTCCATGCTCAATGAGAAATTTGACCATTTTGAGATTGCCAGATGTTGTGGCATCATGTAAAGGAGTATCATCATCTAACCCTTTAGCATTGACATTAGCCCCACCATTCACAAGAACCACTACGACTTGATACCACCCATAACTGCAAGCTTCATGAAGTGGTGTCCACCCTATGATTTAAAATTTTATTTAGTGTTATAAAATTTGCTCAAGCCAAATAAGCTAAATCCTTTTGATGGTGAACTCGCTACAATATTTGCTACCTGTTGAATTAGATGATAATTTCAAAATCAGTTTTAAAACTAACATTAAATGCATAAAATGCATCACAATAGTAATAGTATTTTAAATTAACAGCGCTTTTCCAAATGATTATTTATAAAATCATAGGTTTGACCGAGGTCATATTTTGTTTTTGTCATCCTATTTGCAATTTCATTGTTTATTTATTTTTCAATGCTAGATATGTATTTTTAACATTACTAGTTTCCTTGTTAACCACCCCATACAAACTAATCATGCTTGTGCAAGGGGAGGATTCATCACAACATAGTTAAATTCAAGCTTACACTATAAACATTTTGAACGTAATTATCTCTGATTTAACATCATACTTGTTTTCTGTTTAGCTTGAACTTAATTGTAGTTTATTGTTTATGTTTCTATCTGTGTATGTGAACAAATATGAACTAAACATCAATACAATGTGAGTGAATATGACAACAAACATTGACTTTGAAAATTCCACATCAAACATGTATATTTCTTGATTTCACAGAAGTAAGCAAATAAATTTTCATACTAGTAATTGGAAGCAAGAAAGTAGAAACATGGATAAAATGGAGGAAACTAATAGAACATTGACAAATCTAAGGGAAATATGTTACCAGCAAAGTCCGGCACATCGGGATCTTGTCCTTGATCAATCAGCTTTTTAACTTGATCATGGTCTCCTCGGATTGCTGCCACATGCAGGGGAGTCTCACCGCGCTCGTTGCGCTGCTGTCTAGTTCGCTTTCTCTCTTCAGCTGGGGTCGGAGCGGCTGAAGATGAAAATGGCGGGAAGTCAGATCAACCAGCTTGACATATACAAACTTAACGATGTCGAACAGCATCAAACCTGGAGGGGCGTCTTGTGATGAGATCTGCATCACGAGAGCAAGTTGTTGCCGCTCCGACATGGGCGCTATGACTTGGGCCCGTGGCGCGCCGTCCGGCCCGCGCCCGGAGCCCCTCGACCGCGACGTCGATGGCATGCTTCGGGCATAACCAGAACTCTAAAGATATAACGAAATTATTTCACACTCCGCACTTGAACGCACTTCGTCAAAATTTCGGAATCACTAACGCGCCAATATCATAGATCAAGATGTGAGACGACAATTACCTTACTTATGGCGCGAGTAGTAAGTCTACCGCTTTTAAAACATCATTAAAACTTTTAGTACATTTTCATTGAAGAAAGAAAGAAAATAATAAAACAAATCATTTTAAAATTTCACAAAATTCTACAAATTCAGCTAAAAGGTAATCATAATCACTGGCTAGCTCGTACAACAGACCTAGCAAGACATAGCGACAAATCGAGATGTGAAAATATTGTTATGAATACAAGCTTGTCTATGACACACCAACTGAATCGATTCTATTCGATTATATGATAACTGTTATACCACATTTATACATTCGCGCGAATCGCGAAGCGAATGACGAGACGAATGATGAACACGCATTTGTGAACAGTAAGTATTCGCCTCGTGGTTCGCCTCGCAATTCGTGAGTTCGCGTCGGGAGCGGTTTTTCGGACACGAATCAAAGTGTACGAATCGTGAACACGAACTTACCGTTTACACATTCGCATGCATTCAGTTGACAGCTAGCACCTGAGAGGACGTCACAAAAACTTTTTGAAAAAAAAAGGAACCTACTTCAAAAACAAAAAGACAAAAAAGGATAAAATATTTTTTTAGATAAGTATTTTACGCTTTTTTTGTGTTTGGTTTTGATGTCAGTTCCTTTTTTTTCCAAGAACATATTTTTTTACTTTATCCTTTTTAGTTATGATATTCAACAAATATCTTCATATAATCGGCGTCTTTGAAAATCTACGATCCAAGTAAGCAAAAAAGAATCCATGCGGGCAAAGTTACGAGATCTCCATTATTGTTATATTATACTAAAACCTTATCTAGAATGTAAGGAACTCCTTTCTGGAAACCGCATGAAAATTTGTTGACCCAAACGCGAGACAATCGCGGGCAAATTTACATACATAAAAGTCAAACTGAGAACCTTCTACTTCTTTTTTAAGTGGGTTAAAAATGGAGTGGAGTGAAGTTTAGAGCTATGAGCTATTTCAAAAGGAAGAGCTGATTTGATGAGACGATTGGCGCAGTGGCTGAGCAATAGGACTGCTGCTCTGCGTGTTGCGGGTTCGATTCATGCATGGAGCAATTATTTTTAAGATCTACAGCAAAAAATCCTAGCGCCGTGCAAGCTTTTAAAAACAGTAAAATAATATTTGGAATTCAAATAATTGTATAAACTCATTACATGTAGCGTTAATGCCGCAATTATTTTCACGTCCTCCATGTCATTCTTGTGCAAATGTCAATATGAAGTACCCTACGAATGTGTGAACAGTAGTTCGCAACGGCACTCGTACACGATTGTTTCGGTGAATGTTTCGTCGAATGACGAGTCGAATGGCGAACATGAATGTGGTTTGAATATAGTATGGAGAAATCCTTCCGATCAGTTAAGGCCGATAACACTTGTATTGTAAAAGTTGACGGATTATATCTGATAGTCCATGAGGGTTGCAAACGGCGACCATCCGAGGGTGTACTACGGTATTCGACAAACGGATGTGATTCATGCTTGTGAATTAAAACTATATTGCCATTCAAGAACTTTGTGTAAGTCGGTTTAAAATAGCCTATAGCTTCATATTGCACAAAATATTCGCGCGAATTTAAATAGCGGCGCAACGTGTCATTTTTTTATTTGCAGTGTGTGTTGTTTAATAAAAATCTCTATGTCACGAAATGGCTTCGGTCACGCCAGGCGCGGCGGTACCGGTTCCGGGGTCACGGTAATACGTAAGTCCCGCGACCCCGGCAGGCTTTGGCCCTTTAGAGGGGGTCCCCGACATTTTTCTGACACACTTTGAGGCGCGCGTGGAACACAGCGCTCCGTGTGTCGGTTCCGGTGACGTGGACGTGCTGGTCAGATCCAGCGACTCCACGTCACGGGCACGTGAGCCCCCCTGGCTGAATGCTGCGACTGCCGGTGCAAAGCGATTACTGACCGCTCCAGAATACGAGGTGGGACTGACCGGACGAAGTCCGGAGCGGGAATCTCCAGGCTTTGATCCTCAGGAGGGCCCCGTAATTTTGCTGACACTCTTTGAGGCGCGCGTGCAACACAACGCGCCGTCAACCCGGGCATGGTGCATGGTCGGACAGCGAGTCGCCCATTACTCGCCGCCCGCATGCCCGCGCCTACGGTGGTCGGAGATCGTCTGCTGACGTCGGTCGTAGTGAGCGTCTACCACTGCGGCTGGGGTGGAGGGAGGACGCTGTCCCCTCCCTCACGCGGCCCACCACCTCCTTCGCGAGCATGACTGCTTCGCAGAAGGAGGCGACCGCTTCCCACTCCGTGTCGCCCCGCAGCATGGCCTCGACGTGAGAGGTCGTGAGGACACGGCGGTGATCTGTCCAAGCGGGGCAGTCCTGCACCGTATGCTCCACCGTGTCCTCCAGACGATCCTCACAGTGGGGACACCCAGGCGTTTCTTCACTTCTCAACGGACACAGGTACCTTCCGAAACTTCCGTGTCCGGTGAGGACGTGCGTAATGCGATAGGTCAGGACGCCGTGGTGCCTATCCAGCCACTCCTCAAAGAGGGGTCTTACCGCCGCTATTGCGGCGTGCCTGACACTAAAAAGTCACTTGAAGATTTTCGCTTCAAGTTCACCTTCGAGCCGCCTCGATCGTAGTCGATAACAGACTGAACCAGGGAGTTGCTTTTTATTATTGGCGTCTTGCAGGTGGACCTAGAGGAGGTTCTGAGCTGATTAACCGGACTTTTCTGTGGATGCCTTAAATGACTCTAAGGCCTCCAGCCAGGGGATTACAACTAAAAAACAAAAACTACAAACTAAGTGACTCAGGGTGTCTTCACGTCGAGTATTTATACCACGACCGGTCACACTAGAAGTTTCTAGAAAATGATCGAAAGTTCTGGAATCATCTATGGACTTCTACACAATCCCGTACTTTCTGGAACATTCCTGAACAACCTCGAAACATCTAGATCCGTGTACAAATTTCTAGAAACTTCCAGTGCAATCTTCAGAAGAATTGTCGAAAACCTTATGAAACCTTCGAAAACCTAGTAGGTAGATCTCGCAATACAATCGACGAACCATACTTTCAACCCATGAAAGTTTGTTAATATTTACAAATAACGCTGTATATTGTATTAAACGTTTCTGTGAAATTATTTAATATGCAGTCAAGTTTCCAATCTGATTAATAAGTACTTACTGGTTTTGGAGCCGTACGAACTTTGGGCAGTTCTTCATCTGCTTTATCCTGTAGCTTCTTTATGCATCTTTTTAGACTGCCCTTACCCATGTTTAAAACACAGTCGTTTTTTTATCACCTGAAATGTTAAAACTACCGTTACTGTTTTAAATACTATTAAATATATTTGTCCTCGCGGGCCTGTCTTATCACGTAACCGTGTCCCTGGAAGGTAAAGGGCTATTGAAGGATGCCGTGGATTTTAGTCAGTGTGAGTTTGATAGTCCCTTCCGCCCTGCCCCGGGTGGGAGGACTAATTTGATGATTTAACCACGTAAAAAAAAGGCACTCGATGAATACATTTTCAAAATATCTGATAGGCTGGGTTCAATATTTTTCATCAGTAATTTTTTATGGTATGCGGGCGCTATTAAACGCGACACATTTGAAAAAAAAAAATTTATTCAAAATATTAGGTATTTCTATTAACTGTAATTTATTTTGAAAGAAAATAGAAAATCGCATAATTTTTCATTTATAACAAATCGGATCTTTTAAATTTTATTATCTGTGGCAAATAACCATAGAGAATCATCCAGGACCATGGATCTAGCATAACAAACTGGATTGAGCACTTATGCCTATAAACAAGCCAACAAAGAGAGCTACTTTGGAGGTGAATATCTTTTTCTAGTAGGGGTGAACATAAGATTCTGGAACAAGATTTTTCCCACTATAACTGTTTTTTATTTTTACGTGGTAAAATCATCAAATGAGTCCTCCTACCCAGGGCAGAGCGGGAGGGACTGTCAGACTCGTACCGAAAAATCCACGGTGGCCTTTAATAGCCCTTTACGTTCCGGGGTCACGGTAATTCGTAAAGTTCCGTGACCCCGGCAGGCTTTGTCCCTCTAGAGGGGGGCCCCGTCATAACTTGAGCGAATTTTTTCATTATTATTGCGACATTTTTTTTTATTGCAATTGAAGTCAAGCCAACTGGAGTACCCTGGCTGTGAACCTCAAGGCCATGAACCTGAACTCCAAAGTCTTGACCTTGACCATCAAAGTCACTTGACCTTGACCTTCAATGCCACTCAACCTTGACCTTCGAGGTATACTTATGTCATGCCCTCGGGATTACTTGATTTTAATTTCAAAGTCATTTTACCTTAACTCTAAGGATACTTGACCTTGACCTTAAGGTCACCAACTCCACGAAAATCACGGATCATAACTTCCGGAGTTGACTTATTATACCTCAAGATCAATGACCCCATGCTGTTCGACCACCCTGCTACTCGCACATCCCACAGGATCCCGAAAGTTTGATTAGGCGATTATGAATTAAAATTTTCATTGTCCTCGTTTAGTATCCACAGATCGCAAAAACGCATTTTTGGTATTTTGAGCCTCCCTTAAATATTTGTTTTACTTTTGATTTAATTATTTATTTTTATAGAAAATGTATAACTAAAATACTCTATGAATAAGTATTTGAAACGCCTACTTGTTGCCGTTATCGAGCAAACAAGACCAAAAAATTCATGGCTCTCTTTTTTATCGTAGTAAAATTTTCAAATGAGTTCACCAATCCCAGGCGGAACGTGAAAGGGCTCTCAGACTTGTACTGACTAAAATCCACGGTGTTCTTTCAATAGCCCTTTACGTTCCAGGGTCCCCTGATAAGACAGTCCCGCAACCCCGCAGGCATTTCACATTAGGTAACTGTGAAATGATAATAGTATGCCACAAACAATGTTATGAATCACAAAAATAGAAGAGACCCGTAGTTAAAACGTATTTTTCAATAAGGCTTCTAAAAAAAGAGGTGAGCAAGTAAATAAAAAAAAATCTACCATTTCTACCCATGCTTATCTCCTGGCAATCGAGGAAAAGAGATAGGAGACCTTCAATGTTAACCTCTCATTCCCCTCTCTATTTTTGCCAAACGAAAAAGTAATCTAAGTCTTGAAAAATAAGATTTATTTTTGTCTGGCAAAAAACTTGTAGTACGCGGTTACTATATTATGTCTATGGCTAGGTCGAGGAAAATTTATTTTGCGTTGAACCGTTAAAGTGAGTAACACACACAGCGCGTAACTAGTGTAGTTTGTTTCCATGTGATCAAACTTATTCGAATTAAAATGTGGAGGCCGACGTTTACAATATTACAGAAAGTTGTATTGCCGTCACTTCGCGAGAATGTGAATTTGTCTAAAATATTATTCTCTACAAAAAGCCGGCTGCCAAAATCGACATCAAAATTAACACTCGTCAGTGCTAGTATCGGTGTTCTCCTCGGCGCGGGATATGGAGGTTATACACATTATAAAGTGAATGTTAAAAAGACTTTCAAGCCTGGTGAGGCTGAGGAGTATGCATTTCTGAAGGAGGCCCCTGAGTACGTAGCTCACTACCGAGTAAGCAAACTTTTACAATATTCTCTGTTTTACGTAACAATCGAATCACAAGAGATTGCATTATTTGGGTATAATTGACGATAGAACATAGTAAAATAAAGTTGTTCATGTGGGACACATGAATACCTTTATCATACTATGTGGTTATGTTACTATATTGGTTGGAAAAAAGTTTAAAATCTATTAAAATAGTTGATAACCTATAAATCAAACAAGTGATATTTGAAAAGCTGTCATACATTCTCAATATCACTAGCAATGTAACCACAGTGGCAACTAGATTTCAGATTCCATAAAGAATATGAGTGTTTTTTTCCTGACAGTTTATGTATACTAGGATAAAAAAAAATAGGATTAAAAATAAACTTGTGAGTAGGTAACTTGTTCTAAGTATATGTTTTGACTTGATTGTAAGGATTAACATTGATTAGCAGAATGATGGATTAGCAGGATTGTAACATTTTAGAACTAAAACTAGGTTCTGTATGCATTTTTAGGTTAGTATATTTCTCATTGGTGATTGGTGAAGATGAATAGAGTATTTAAAAATATTATCAATGAAAATACTATCCATGACCAAGAATATAGGTTTTTTTTTAAAAATCTTTATTTATATTGAGAAGGGTTTGATCAGACATGATCATAGGCCTAACAACAAGAATATAGGTAAAAGAGTTGAAATGTTGTGTGTATTTAAGTATTTAAATATATATGAATTAAGAAAGTAAAGCCTTTATCAAGAATTTATGATTATAAAAAACTGAGGTTATAAAAAAAAAGTAGTATAATATAGATACAAAACATTTTTCTCTTATCAGCCTAGTGAAAGGAGAGGCCATTGCCCAGTAGTGAGGCACAAAAGACAAGATATATTAACAAAAAAAAAACATGTTCACTCTGCCCACAGTTCTCAAAATCATTTTTGCTCAAGACAAGCTATTCATTAATACACACAACATTGAATTGTTAATTTTAAACCACTTTGTGTATTTGTGAAATCATCTAAATAGAATAGCAGTGTTTACTTAAAATTTATAAAAAATACTGAGGTTATAAAAATGGCAAGATTAATAGAGGAAATTAATTTGAAGAAATTTCCTCTTTATTATAAAAAGCACTAGGTCTAGACACAGGATAAAAAATGACTGTGCAATGATTGGCCAGTAATTGGTTGGTGTACTGGCTGAGGTGAGAGATCAACTGCTGTGCAGCATATTGCGGGTTCGATCCACACAAGCAACAAACATTTGTATGACTTACAAGTCTTGTAGTTTTTCTGGGTCTGAGTGTGTTGTTGTGTATGTGAGTTTTTATGTTTGTATATGCACCTGTGACACATAGGAGAAATTCCTAGTGTGGGCCAACAAACAAAAAAAAAAACTAGAAAAAAGAATCCTGCATGGGAAGATGACTTTGTTACCAATGTGGGTATAATCTGGGTAAAGCTGCCACAGATTTGCCATAAGATTAGCACAAACAAAAAGAGAGGCCTATACTTATAAGTAAATAAAATAAGAATTCTTGGTAATGTTATACAATCAATTTATAATAACAAAATTATGATTAGTGGTTGAGCTAAATTGTGCATTTTATTAAATTTAAGTTAAGATGTGTAATTAGGTCGCGGGACTTACGAATTACCGTGATCCCGGTACGTAAAGGGCTAGTGATGAGTCCTCCCACCCTGCCCTGGGTGGGAGGACTCATTTGATGATTTTACCATGCAAAACAAATATGTGTAATAAATGTAAAATAAACATCCATTTACATTATACTTCAAAGAATGGACTAAAAGGATAATTGATAGATTTCATCGCACAGCTGATAATATAAACATACATAACATACATAGGACACACATTCGTCAGTTGGACTGGGAAAAGTGTGGGCTGTCAATTAATGGTGAAAACCTATCTCTCGCCAACGAGTGAAGGCATACAGACGATGTTGAATGAACTAGATAAAGAAAGCCGCAAGGTAGGATTAGTCATGAACACACAAAAGGAAGCAAGAACTTATCAAGATCAATAACAACTTAATTCACTATGTTAATGAATACTATAATATCTCCTTCCGATTTAACTACAAAAGAAATTGACAGATGCATTGGGAATGCTTGGAAACAGAACAGGAGTCTAAAAGAAATTATAAAAAACAGTGAAACTAAAATAGCTATCAAACGGAAACTTTTTGAAAACTGCATACTTCCAGTACTCATGTTTGGATGCCAAACCTGGGCTCTTACAAAAATACATAACAAAAAGCTAGAAACTTGTCAGAACTCAATGGAAAGGAGTATGTTAGGTAAAAGATTGACCGACAGAATAAGAATTGCAATAATTAAGAATACCCAAACACAAAAGATGTGATAAAAACAAAAAGAAAGCTTAAGTGCAAATGGTCAGGCCACACAATCAGAGGAAATGAAAAATGGTCAAAAGTAGTCATGAATTTCACAATAAGAGGAAACGAGGCAGACCATTTCGACGATGGGTTGATTACATTAAAGCCATAACATGGACAAGAGTGGCCAAGGACAGAGAGAAATGGCGACAGTTGGAGGAGGCCTTTGTCAATTATTGACATACAGACTGATATTAAATAAAAGAATAAGATTATTGTAAAACAACCATAAAATGTAACTAAAGTATTTGTGTCTGAATAAAGGCTATTTATTATTATATTATTATTAACATACATAGGGGACCCTTTTCCCAGACATCACATCATCATTTGATAACAAAACAGCAAAAAATACTTTAGTCACAAAATTGTAATTGTTTTCTTTTTACACAATAATATGTTTTTGTGTACTTGTATTTTCAGTACCAGTGAGTGTTGTGTTGTGTGTTGTGAGAATTGTGGTGATTTTACACAATGTGATTAGTCCACTATATGTGAAATTTTACTACTTGTAGAGTGGGTGTGGCAGCTAAATATGTGTTGTATTATGCACTCATCAAAAATCATAATATACAATTAAAGTATGACACTGTAGATATTTGCAACCCTTATACACGGATAGCTTGAATGGTCAGTGTATGACTGGTGACTGTTTGACCACACCAACCACTAATGCAGTTTGGCTGTTGAGCTGGTTCTGTATATTTGTTTACATAGAAGACTACTTTGCAATACAGTTGTAGCTGAAAACAGGGCTGGATTCATTTCATATAGGTGAAGGTAGATAATTGTTACTTCAGCGCTCATTTTATTTGGACATTTCATTCAAATTCAATGTTACAAGTTCTGCAATTACAGTTAATTCACATCTCAGTTCAATCACATCACTTAGAGCTGTAAGAAGTTAATGTTGTCCATCTGTTACTGTTGCTTTGTTGTGTATTTGCAAAGATGCAATGTACGATTTATGCGATATTTTGGCAAGATATGACCGTATTTTTTACTCAAATTCCAATGAACGTGCTTTTATTTAATTGTTTCTAGCGAAATATTAGGTATTTTAACGTGTTTCTTGTGATTTTGATTAAAAACAATGCTGGAAAATCGTTAACACCCTTTTAGTTTTTCAAGGCAATATCAACAAGTGCAGAGTTGAATGTAAGGTTACCCAAATAAATAAATGCTTACTGAAAACGACGAGAATTACGAGAAGGAAAGACGAAGACGTTTTAACCTAATATTGTTATGACAATTGACCGAAACATATTGTGCGTTTCACGAATTTTCCATTCCGAGTTAAGCTCGTATCACAGCATTCGGCACGTCGCGCGTTGCCATACTAACCTAAATAAAACTTACCGGCTCTTGTGTATATTACCAGGCACTGATGATGCCGAGAATTTTCTACTGCGATTTGTTTACCGAATTTTTGTCGGACCCGGGAGGATAGTGCGACGTGACTTTCGCGGTAACTGTGAATTACGCATGTGTTCAATTTCGTTATTGATTGATATGCAACTTGACAGCGTAAAAGTACTGAATCTCTATAGAATATGATTTCATGTTTGATGCGTTCGTTTAATAGACTTATGATAGGGGTTTGAATTTTAAAGATATAAACTTTAAATTCAAACCCCATTTAATTAGTAGCATGGGTATATTTTAGTGTCCGACCCAAAGTGCGGTATCAAGCAGGTTCGGCCACAACTCTACTTTCGGTCGCAGTCTTTTTTTGGTCCAGGTCGAATATTCAACCTGGCCTAGCACCACCACGTGGGGTTGGCTGGCGGGACTTGCCGCAAGACAAGTGGGTATGATCGGACTCTCGCGCAGGCTAGGTCCTAACTCTTGCGACCTGTTGAGAAACTAGTTTAGATAGTTCGTAAATACAATTAAAGAGATAAGAAATAGAAAAAATCGAAAAAAGCTGTACCTGAGCAGGCCATACATGAAACAAATTTTGGAAATTTATGAACGGCCAGAGCCAACCCAGCCTTGTGGGGAGACAACCAGGCCAATGCAGTCTCCGACCCTGGTGCTCACCAGATGAGTACGTCGGCGGACGCGATCTTGTGTAGTTGATGTTACGTAAGACAATGAACACAATATTTCATGTTTTTTTCGACGATGAAAAAAGACCTGTCGGTATATCTCTGTTACTCGGCATCCCAGTTTTATTAGTTTATTTAATTGTTAAATGCACATTTTTGTTATATCCTCTATACAATTATATATCTAGCATGATAGCTTATTCATTTTGATCGGTGAAATTGAATTTACAAAAATGATTTTCACAGTAATTGTATAAAGACGTAGATTAAAGAGCCTAGGTCTTTTTGGTAACTAGGGTTGCAGGAATGGTCAAGAGTCACAGCGGCCCTCGAATCCAAAGGGTAATGAAGGAATATGGGTTTAATCTGTATGAGTGGTACTGGGTTCCTAATAGAAATCAGCAATATTTTATGAAATAAGCGAAGTTTGTCTTTAACAATAGTTGTGAGCACTTCATTTTAATTGTAGCACTGCTTTACTGCTTGTGTTTTATATTGTTTGCTGCTCTCTGTCAACGTCAACGACAGATTCAATGCGAATCAAAATCTGCATAGGTACTTGATTACGGCAGAATTAACGAGTGTAAAGTTTTGAAAGAGGAACGCACAGGAGAAAATACATTATGTCCATGTTTTTTGCTTTATATTGACTCACTCGGATACTGCTGTTGCGACGCTTGCTACTATTACTTTACTTTTGGCTTCAATTTTATTATTTTTGTCCTGCTTCAGCAATTATATGTCAAAGATGTGCGATTGCTAGCCTAGAGCGATTGAGCGTTTTTCCATTAGCCGGCCTGGCACCGGCATGGCCGTGGACCGGCACGGCATGGCCGTGCACCGGCACGGCATGGCTGTGCATCGGCCGGCATGGCCATGCACCGGCCGGCATGGCCGTGCACCGGCACGGCTAATGGAAAAACGCCCATTGTAGAGAAACGTAGTCGATTGAATGTTCCACCAAATCTTGAGGCTTTTATGATTTATGCTCAAATATTGACTTGTAAACTATTTCAAGCTGCTGCAATGTCTTGTAGTCTCTGAAAATACTGAAAATGCTGGGCCGAACGGAATGTCAGTCCTTTTTCTTTAATGTCCTGGCGTATCTATAGATTCTTCCGTACCTGTAGTGCTTGCGTTGGCGTGTGAATAGAGACAAGTCAGAATGTCTGGAATGTTGGTAGTGCTTAATATCAGTTCTGAATAGTGGATGGTTAAAAAAAAACAATACTTAACTAACTTCGAATTAACCTAAAGCTTTATATTGATGCGACGCGAAATGCTTGTCAGATTTCTTTAAATATTTTTTTTTCTTGTGCCATTCGAAATTAAGATTTATTAATATAAGTGATTATAAATTGCCTAGCTTAATTATATTGGATATGATTTATTATAACATAAGGCGAAATTGTTATTATTTTTTCTTTTATGTATAAAAATGTAGCAGATTTGAAAGATTTTGTGCCAGGTGAAACATAGAGTCGTGTTACACGACTCTATGTTTTATTTCATTCATTCATTCACACGACTCGTGTATAGGGGTTGCGCCGCTGTTTTATAGAGCAATGCCACCCTTTAAAATTTATAGATGCGTTCGACTACGACCGAGTGACGTTCGGTAGGATCGATAGTTGATAGAGCACATTTAGGTTACAAGTTCAGTGTTCAACTAATGTCATCTCAGTTTGATAGTCGCTATAATAATATGTGAGTAGTGATTGTGTAATTAATCAAGTACAATATATTGGTTTTAGATAATAAATGATGCGGATACAAGTGACCTGCAGCTTACGCTGTTCCAATACCGTACCTGTCCGTTCTGCTGCAAAGTTCGGTCGTACCTGGATGCTCGCGGCATCAGCTATGAGATCGTGGAGGTCGACGCTGTTCTTCGCCAGGCTATCAAGTGGTCTGGATACAAGAAAGTGCCTATACTGCTTGCCAAAGTTGATGGCGGATATCAGGTAAATACAATCAAATCTGTAAGACCCCATTTTTGAGGAGTGGTTGTAGAGGGGTCACGCTGTTCTCACATCCTGGGAGAGTCTATGTCCAGCAGTTGACTGTGATAGAGTGAGTTGAAAAATAAAACTCGGGACGCGACTTGATGGATAGGGAGCCAAAACTTGACGCGAATGAAGTGGCGGGCAGAAGAATATAATTAAGTGTGAATTACATCTCTATGGTAACTACATATTGTTTTATGTCTTAATGAAATTCGTGTTATTACAAGAGTTATTGGTATTTCAGCAACTGTTGGACAGCACAGCCATCATATCCGTCCTTGAAACGTACTTAAAAGACAAATCAGTTGGTCTGCGGGAGATTATCAAGTTTTATCCAAATACAAAGTTTGTAAACGACTCGGGGACTGAAACTAACGACATTGCGAACAAATACTTCATCATGCACCAAACTAATGTACCTGATGAAAAAGAGAAAGCTCTTGAAATGTAAGTATTGACCAGACGTTTTATTGCAAGTAGGAAAGAACTGTTATTGTTTGGTAAACAAAACAGAATCGAGTGTATCGAGTATAACAACCAAAAACACAGTTCATCTTGTTTTTTCCACTATAGAATTAGTCTTTTACGTCACTTAACAATTTTGTTCCTTTCTCTATAAGTATCGTTAAACAAACATTAGCAAAACAAAAGTATAATGCTTTTTCGAGATCAAAATAACAAAAAAATATATAAAATTCAACAAAATTTGAGGTTAAACCTGCTCCCACACCGGTGGATCACTATTTTTATATTTTTAAATGCTTTATGTTGTTTTTATTAAAGAAATATTTAAAATTTAATAATATGTTTTAAAATGAATAAACGGTAATAAATAAAAATAAAATAATAAAGCCGTTTACTCCATATTCCATTAATTACATTACAGATTATGTTATTAGGGTTTTAGTAGATTTGCTTATTGTGTACTGTTAGTATGGTTAGTCGCCTTTCTTGGAAATATGGACTCCTTCTTGGGTAAAGGCCTCCTTCAGCTTTATCCACCAGCCTCTGTCCCTGCCTCTTTGCGTCCAGTCTTTTCGTGACACCTGAATAATGTCATCAGCTCATCGTCTCATTGGTCTGCTAGCATTGTCTTTCCCAGTGGACCTTTTGATGATTCTATGGTCAATCTTTTGTCTGTGTAGCGTATGATGTGTCCAGCCCACTTCCATTTTTATCTAAGTGCATGTGTGAGAGCATCAGTTACCTTGGTTTTCTGTCTAATGTGTTTGAACTTTGTCAATTTTCCTGAGCTTCAACATGCTCCTTTCCATGGCCATTTGGGTACATTTAATCTTTTGTTTGATTTTATTAGTATAAATCCAAGTCTGGCAACCATACAGTAGGCATGATAAAAGACATTTTTAAAATACTGTCTTTTTTAAATGTAAGCTGTAGTCCCTTCTGGACCGACCCTTCAGGATTTTGTTCAGTGACCAGATTTTTTTCCATGTTATATTTATTCTTCGTGTAACTTCTTCTTCATTGCTGGAATTATTGAAAGATAACTGCTTTCCCAAATATATATAACTGTTGACATATTCGATACTATTTCTTTTTATCACAATAGGGGTTTTTTGACAGTTGGTAATTATTTTTGTTATTCTAGCGTTCATTTCTAAACCTATTTCTGAGCTTTCTTTATCTAGTGACATCATCATTTCTTCCAGATCTCTAGATGTTTCGGCTATTATGACGTCCGCGAATTTCAAATGGTTTAGGTACCAATCTAATTTTTGAAATATATTTTCAAGCACTGCAACGAAGAGCTTTGGCGACAACGGGTTTCCTTGTCTGACTCCACGTTCGATGTTTATTTTTCTTCCTCTGACCTCTAGCTTAACTTTGCATAGATGTACTTCATGTTGATGTACTGGATGTTAATATATTTTTTATCTATTTTTGAAAAAAAAAACTTAGATCAAATTCTTTTTAAAATTAAAGTATCATTAAACAAACCAATTTAGCAAAACCAAAACTAAAATGAATTTTAGAGATTAAGATAACAAATATTTATAAAATTAAACAGAATTTGAGCATGACAAATGAAACAAATCTAATCATATTTGTTATAAATGATTTTGTTTTAATTCTCAGTATTTTCAATTAAAAATTAACAATATTGTATAAAAAGTAGTATAATCTTTGTTTTATAAATATTACATATTTGTTTGCTTTGATTTGTTACATTATTTAGAAAAAAAAAGAAAAATACAATAAAGTAACGAAAGTATCGAAAAGAATCGGGACTACGGGATGAAGACCCGACTCCCACTCGCCCACAGCCAGCAGGCGGTCACGCTGTACAGAATTGGTTGACGTATTAATAAGATTATACCGTACCAACCTGCAGAGCGGCTCATCACACTGCCTTTGGGAAGATGGGTTCACGGGTCGATTTGAACCCGGGCAAGTCATTTTTCAGGCGTTCTCCGCATCGGTCAAACACGGCACTTCAGAGTCAACCAGTGAGAGATTTAAAATCTTCCTGGTTTCAGTGCTGTGAACAGAGGACAGGAACGTAAACTCACACTAGAAATTTTGCGGACGCCGAGTCCACCAAATCGGATAGGGAGGGTGGCTTGCAGCCACGCTCGGTCATCCATGGCCTCAATGGATGCTAGCTGACTTTTACGAACAATTCGGTCAATTTTGTCCAAAATATGCTTCTACAGAGGAGAACACCTGAGAAAGTACATACAATTTGGAACAAAACAACAATACCTAATGGTGACTGCCGAAAATAAATTAATTTGGGAAAGTCGATCTGAAATGTCGTTAGAATGATTAATTTTTACGTCGATGAATGATGAAAAACTATCTTCGAAAATAAGGGAACCTAGAAGGTGCAGAGAATATTTGTCTAAAATTTTATTGCATTAAATTATTAAATTAGTTTTTTTGTTTAATTTGCTATTGCATTAAATTATTAATTTTGTTTGTCAGTCGTTTCAGAAAGAAAATTTTCACATTTCAGTTATTTTATTGAAAAAATAATTATTACTCCTGAAGTCAAATATTTTTTGGTAATGTATACCAAAAAATATTTGACCCAATTTTTTTCTTTTGTAACCTAAACAAAAAATGACGAAGATATAGAGCTTCTAAAAATCACAAAACGTCACTCTGTCGGTATAATTTTACAGGCGTTAAGACGTAATATTAATTGATTAAAAAACCAAAAAATATGTGTGCATTATTTTTCAATACTCATAAGTGACAGACTAATTCGATTTGTTGTTGCTGTAGAATACCGTATTGCGAGTCAAGTACACGTGTTACTCGGCGCGTAGAAAAAACAAGGGGAATGACAAGCGGCTCTTGTTTGTGCTTCCCCCATTCACCCGACGGCCTGGGGGAATAAAGGGGTAGGGAGTAATGTATTCAAGCGAACAAAGTTTATGTAACAAACGCGGAGCCAAGGTCACGGTCATGTAAGCTCCGCTTACAACGTGTTATGTAAGGCCAATTTGTATTTCAAAATTTTGCACAGTCGAGCCACGATATCTCCGCAGTTTGCAAATATTTTAATACTCTAAAACTAAAAGTTTGATCTTAGATTGTAGCAGTAGCTTGAAATATATTTTTAACTTACAGTGAAGAACGTCAATGGCGCCAATGGGCAGACCGCGTCCTCGTCAACACGCTGTCTCCCAACGTGTACAGGACTGCGGGTGAAGCACTAGAGACCTTCCGATGGTTCGAAGAGGCCGGCAGCTGGAAGCAGTTCTTTCCTGCTTGGGAGTGCAACCTCATGGTCTATATTGGAGCCGCTGCCATGTACATGATTGCAAAGAGATTGAAGACCAGGTATGTCCCATTTTTGTGTAAGGAAGACTGACTGTCCTCTACGTTGACGATTTTGGTAAAGTCCTTGTAATCAACATATCTAAGTCTTGTAGTCTAAGTCTAATTATTTATTTCAATTAGGCCATCAAAGAGGCACTTTTGAACGTCGAATATTAACATTAAAGGAAATGGGATAGGACTGACTTTACATATGCGCAAGGGTAGATTGGAGAAGAATGAGTAAGAAACTATACGTTGGAGACGCCGAATACCGAAAAAGTAAAATACTCCTTTAAGTTCCCATAGTGGGATCGAACACTTGACTGGTTTTCTTTGTTTGTACGTACTATCCAATCAAGTAAATGATAATGCCGTGCGTATGACTAGCAACTTGTGGCCAATAGAGTTTCAAAAATATTAACGCGTCGTCAAATGTTTCCAGAAAATTCATTATAGCTCAGTCATGGCGCCAATCGAATTATCCAATTTGTTGCAGTCGCGTTTGGTAGTTAAGCACGCACATACATTTAGATAAATTTTATTTTACATAGAAGAAGATATAGCTTCTAATATGGGTGAAAAAAGCCAGACAGATAGATATAGTTGTAGCGTGACCAATTGGTCAAGAGGCAGCAGAAATAAATTTGAGGAGTGCCACTTCTAGAAGGTTAAGGTTAAGAGTTTTGACTGCATTTGATCCGCTCCAGTTTTAAAGTGGAGTCTCCTATTAAACGCTATCGTTATTCAGCGCCAGCGGAAACTTGAGACATGACTTCCTATTTAATCTACTCAATATATTCCCATAAATGTCTTGGAATGCTGTTTGACTTTTACAGGCCACGTCACCTCTAATCTTGAATACAACAACTTTCAGGCACAAGATCAAGGACGATCCCCGCGAGTCTTTATACGATGCGGTCAACGAATGGATGAATGCGGTCCAGAAGAAAGGCACTCCATTCCTCGGCGGCGACAGACCCAACCTGGCTGATATCACTGTCTTCGGGGTCCTCAGCAGCATTGAGGGTTGTGGAGCCTTCCAAGATTTGAAGATCAACACGCCAGTCGCGAAGTGGTACTACGATACAAAGAATGAAATACAGACACGAATGGGTAAAGTTATTGCCGTGCATGGTCATAACTAAAGGCGATTCCACACAGCAGATGTATACCACGCTTTTGTCACGACTCGGATGCCAGCTGTCAGCTACCTCTGCACTGCAGCCGCGAGTTGGTATCGTTGCCGTGTGTAACAAGCATCGACGACATACGTCATTAGTTTTTTAAACCTTTAAGTCTGTGACTTGGTTCAGCAATATTAGGTCTAGTTAGTTTAATGATGTTTGTTAGAGATTATTTGACTTACGGTGACCTACCTTAATACGTTTTTGCACACAGTGGTTGTAACACAGTGGTTGCCAGTTCTGTATGTATTTATTTTATTTATAGCATGTAGCTGACACTTGATAGAAAACAGCATAAGTAAAAAGCATCTTATAGTATAAATGTGGTTACAAACAGTATTAACTACACCACACATCTCTAAATTGCATTTTTCCACTTAATTTCAAGAAAGGATAATTAACTTCTATCCAAAGCTGTTTTTGAGGTTATTTCTGAAGAGTTACTTTTTTATTTTAATTATTTGTAATGTGATGACGGGTCTCATTTGCTTTTTATGTTCTATATACATTTTGCGATGTTAACATTCTCTTCAGATATGTTTCTACTGCAGATAAATAATTCAGGTATTGATTGTTCGGCATTTAATTTTTCATCGCTTATGGATTCTTTTCAACTCCTGTACTTAGTCGATGTAAACATAACGGTGATAAGTAAAAAAAAAAGAAAATTCTTAAAAGTCTGAGCAGTTCGTTTCCCAGCCCAGCATCCCAGGTTCGTTGTCAAGTTCTTCTTCTTGGTCACCTTTGAGAATAGGTACACCAATAACCTTAATAAATGCGAATGAGTAAGAGTTGGATATACGATTTATTTTAAACGTGACTATTTATACTAATGACAGATTAGAAAAGAGTTGCCATTTCTATCATTAGATCAGTATCTCAGCGAAGGTTAGATAAGAACACAAACAGCTACAAAGTCCCGCATGACCTTGCCTATTACATAACATGTACTGATGTAGAGCGCGCAGCATGCACAAACATATGCGCTATAATCGCATGTAGACGTAATCAAAACAAGTCAGTAGGGAGCGGATTGAGCGTGACTTCGTCCATACGTACTTCGTATATAACATTACCAGGCTTCCGGATAAGTAGGACGCAGTTAGGCTTTGTGGTTGAAGGTCCGGCCAAATTAGGTGTGATGGCTTTTTGAATTTGTGTTCTTGTTTTTAATATTTGTCTTGATTTGATTTCCGCTCGGCCGGCCTCTCCTTATATCGACTAGCATTAGTCGCGCTTATCTACGCCTTTGCACGGCGAGGGGAATCTTGTTTAGTTGAACCGAACCTTGCCTTAGTCTTATAAACTTGGTTGTGTTATACAAGGAGTAAAAAATTAAGGTAGGACACCTTTAATTTTTTCTTCTTTAGTCTTCTCACCCTAGCGTCCGGCTAAAATGACTGGCTTTACAGTTTTAAGATCTGGCAACCCTGTTCGTATACGTAAACTCGCGCCTTTTCTCTAGGGAGTTAAACTACAGAATGCCATGCCCAAGTAACAAAGTTCTCCTGTAGCACACAACTTATAGGCTCACAACACTAATACCTCTCTCTTAGTGGTTCCAGGTTTTACTACCAAGCTTATAACAGGTTACACGGAGTGCGTTTGGGTTTATAGTACACATGTTCTTAGAAGTTGACTTATAGTCGTGTATAGAACAAAATTATAAGCCCAGTAAAGGCTAAGATGGCCTATAAAAGTGTTGCATAGGTGTAAATACACTTGAGAAAACTTGATCTAGTAAGTCACACTTATAATCGCCTACAAGAAGTAATTATAAATCTGCTATAAGTGTCATACGCCAGTAATAGTAATTTATAGAACTAAATGCACCTAGAACCATTTGCATTTATTACTTGACCTTATAGGGGCGTATAAGTCAACTTTATTTGACAATTTTAAGTGAATTACTTCTAAAGTGGTTTCTTCTAAGAGTAAGTGTACTTGGTATTATTGTGGACTCTCGAATGCTGTTATAGTGTTCATTTCTATATAAAGGTTTCTTGTAAAACTATTAGTGTCCAAACCTTAATTTGTCACAATATGGCGCGACAATGCTGTTGCCATATATGACAAATATAATTTTTAAACACTAGTAAATACGCCGTGTTCAAAAAGGGCACCAATATTGAGATGTAAAACATGTAAACCGTGCAAACATGCATGGACAATTATAATATTACGTGCGAAATACTAGTTAAAACGTTTTATATAATTTAATCATTATATTTTAACCGGAACCACTACAAGACCACATTTTGTTACTTGGGTGTGCTTCTATGTTGTATTTTTTTTGCCTCATTTGCCTTCAAATATCTGGTTATACTCGCACGGTGCTTGTATGATGAGCAGATATGGGAATAGATACTTCGTAGATTAAACTATTTACCTAAATTCCAACAAAGTTAGCACATGTGGATAATATCCGTCTCTCATTTAACCGTTTTATTTCGGAGCTCATAAATATTCTGAGATTTTAATGGGTATAATAAGATTAATCATATTCAAATCACCAGTGAATAGTATTTAATAAAATTTATTCTAATTTTAAATGCATTTATTTTTGTATTGACTTTCAAGTTTTTGCACTAGATGAAACAGAATCGGCCTTATTACAAAAACTAAATAAACCTTGGTTTAAACCTGGTCTATCAAGTCCAGGCTTATCTGCAGAGCCATGGTTTAAATTTGTCCGTATTACAAAACTAAGATAAAACCTCGACTTTAGTACCGCCATTTGAACGATTGTCTAAACAATTAAATCCACAATGAGTAATAACAATTAAACCTACCTTATTTCAATCCATTTTGGGTGAAAATAACACAAAAACTACAACACAATGAAAAATTTGCTATGAGAAACTTTGACACACCTTTGACAGCTACTTCTGTTAGACCATGGTTTATCGAAAAACCTCGATTTGTAATAATGTCTGTGTAAACCATAGTTTAACAAGATTAAACCTGGGTTTTTAGTTAAACCTCTTTTTGTAATAAGGCGGAATATGTTTGAACCTCGAAATAAATCTTTGATGATAGAGAAAAAAGAAGTTGGAAGTCTGAGTAAGTTCTTGCCAAGAGTTATGGACATCAGATAAGCAATAACTACATGTTATTTATTGGTATTCGGCTGCACCCAGTTATACTGTAAGCAGTGAAAGCTGATTACAAAACAGTTGGAAAAGGGCCCAATCAGTCAAATTATTTTCGACACTGAATCCGTCTAAATAAAATATATTTGTACGTAGAGAAATTAATTGGTAAATAATACAAAAACCTGAAAACGTTGGTTTCTAGGTTCTAATTAGTTTAATCCACAGTTTCTTATGGAATAATTTACGTAATTACAAAGCTTATTTACATAATAAACGACCGTAAAATAACTTTCCTGTTGTACAAATGTTACTAATAAATGTATCCTATTTATTAGCTTGAAAGATTCTGTGCCTTCCATGTAATATAAATCCCATAGATTTTATCTTACCGTTGATTTTAAATATTTTATGAAATTAAGTCATAGATAAGAAGCCTAATTATGACTTATTAGTTGTCAGCATCATTTCACGTGTCTTGGATTAAATTATTATGTAGTTTGTGCCTGTTAAAAAATACCTATTAGAAGAGTGTAGAGTAATATGTTAACATGTGATTTTATTGTTTAGTTAAAAGTTGTTATTAAATACGTGATTATAAATATTTTATCTATTATTTTAACTTAACATACGCACACCGCAATGACTGAGTATTAATTGGCTGTGCAGGACAAGAGCTCTTAGAAAATGAAAACTTTTTAACAAAAAATCAAACCGACGAAACATATAAAAAGCAAAAACATAATTTTGAGGCGGCGCCAAACAAACAAACGTGTAAATTGATTATTTGAAACGAACAATAAATGTAGCTAGGTTTATCTTCGTTGATTGTTTCTTTGGCGCCGCCTCAATTGTTTTTTCGCTTTAAGTTAAATATTTCGTCGGTTTGATTTTTTGTATACCACGATAAGAGTGTTTAACACATGGAGAAACCCGTCTTCACTTTTGTCATCGTCAACGTAACCATCACATTAACTACTGCATTAACCGCTGAGGACCTCTTTGAACTAAAGACTTCACTCTCAGACTGTCGTCGACCGTTAACGGTCCAGCTATGACTAAAGTCCTAATTGTGATGAATGAAATGAGTTCAAATACGATATACTTAGTTGCTGTTAACTGTTGAGGATCTCTTGTTACTGCCTTCTGCCTCCATCCTCAGACCCTCGATGACAATTATACCCCAGCTAGGTCCAAAGATTTCATCAATACTAGTGAAATGAGCCCAAACAATATAGGTGCTGTTAACATTTCAAGACCCTGCTTTCCGTATCCATACTCAGACCCTCAATGGTAATGATACCTCTACTAGGTTTAAATTTCTCATCAAGCTGAGTGAAATGAGCCCTCACCCTTTAAACCGTCGAACAAAAAAGGAGGAGGTTCTCAATTGGACATGGTTGTTTTTTTTTATGCATTACGACAACGCATAACTTTTCCTAGCGTGGTCCGATCTTGGTGCAGGACTGCCCCGCTTGGGCAGAGCACCGCCGTGTCCTCACGACGACTATAAGCGGAGCCGGCTAGAGCCGGCATTGGTCGAGGGCATGCTGCGGGGCGAGACGGAGTGGGAAGCGGTCGCCTCTTTCTGCGAAGCAGTCATGCTCGCGAAGGAGGAGGCGGGCCGCGTGAGGGAGAGAACAGCGACCTCCCTCCACCCCAGCCGCAGTGGTAGACGCCAACGGCGTTGGACGTCGCAAGACGATCTCCGGCCACCGTACGCGCGGGCATGTGGGCGGCGAGTAATGGGCGACTCGCAGCCCGACCATGGACCATGCCCGGGTCGACGGCGCGTTGTGTTCCACGCGCGCCTCAAGGAGTGTCAGCATAGTGGCGGGGCCTGTAGAGGGCCAAAGCCTGCCGGGGTCGCGGGACTTACCCATTACCGTGACCCCGGTACGTAAAGGGCTAGTGAAGGACTCTGTGGATTTTAGTCAGTACAAGTCTGACAGTCCCTCCCGCCCTGCCCTGGGTGGGAGGACTCATTTGATGATTTTACCACGAAAAAAAAAGGTTAATATTCGATTGGTAAAATTTGACAGATTCGGGTAGGTTGAACTGCTGGCGTCTATATTGAAGAGCAGATATAAGCCTACACATAATCAGCCCATACAATATTCCCACTTTGGTGTCACCGGAGACTTTCATGGAGAAGCCTGCGTCTCTGAGAGGAATTGAGGCGAAATCCACCACGCAATCAATCGTGCTTTGGTGGATATCACGTAGGTACCTTAATATCATTAATCCACTGAATTGTTTGCGATGTATATTAAATGTTATCCTTTACAAACTTCATGCGAAATAGCCCATAGCATAGCCACAGCGAATGTCCTGCTAATATTATACATGCGAAAGTTTGTGAGGATGGATGTATGTGTGTGTATGTTTGTTACCCTTTCACGAAAAAACTACTGGACGGATTTGGATGAAACTTTACAGTAATACAGGTTATTCATCAGAATAACACATAGGCTACAATTTATAATGATTTTATGTAATTTTGGTCATAATAAATAACGATACGTGACAATTAAGTCGGAAAAAATCTTCCATCTGAGTGCTATCTTGGCGTGCGCGGCCTAAACCAATGGAGTTACATAAAGATTATGTACCGCAGGATTGTTTGTCTTAAGTAGATCTAAATAAAAGTCCGCGACAGCATATATCTACCTTTTATGTGCAAGCTAAGACCAAAATTGTGAACCATAAATTGTATTATTTAGCGATAATTATCAAAAATTTTATGTACTGAGTGACACTCCCACAAACGTGCCAAATCAAAAGAACCCTCACGAACTGAAAACCATCAAGGCTCAAGCCAAAAATGTACACACGCTCAAAAACACATTCAAAACAAAACATAACCAAGTAAAAACATAACTCTGGGGTAAAAATATTGAATGCACTCAATAAAATCATTCTGCAAAGTTGACACCCGTGCTCGATAGATGGTGTTGTACCGTCCGGGCGTTCGGCTGAATCGCGCTATGGTTTCGTTACACGCGTTTGGTTGGGTGGCTCGCGTACTTTGAGTTCGACAGTCGCCTTTTACGGCATCCCTACAGGATGAATATTTTTGCAAAACCACTTGGTGGCAGCCAAGTGGTTTTATGATACCCAGATAATAAATTATGTGTGTATGTAACAAAGTAACGTATTCCCGCCAGAGTGCAGAACTATAAACAGTTTTTGTACAACTTTGTGTAGATTTAGATTAGATTTCAAACTCAAACTCAAACATTTATTGCATTCATGTGGTGTTACAAGATGTTGAACAATTTTGCCAGAACCTGACATGAACCCTGCAAGGGCACAGCAATTTCAAAATGAATATAGAAGTAATAACAACTTACAAAATATTGAATATTTAAACAATAAATATAAACATTCGTACCTAATTATTACAATCAATAGGTAATATTAATAGGAATATGAATAGGAACTATACATTATTTATAAGATTGATAAATAAAATAGGAGTACAGTACAGATACTAAATTAATACGGATACAAAAAGTCTTACTCTAATACTATGTTGTGACTATTGACTAATTTAATTTTGTCTTCGAAAAACTCTTGTAGTGTGTAGTAGCATTTTTTTATTAAATATCGAGAAAGTTTGTTTTTAAATATGTTAAAACTATTGCTTTCTTTAATATTTTCTGGTAATATATTTTAATACACATGGCATGGGGCCCAGAATGAAACAGGGTTAAACTAGAGGTGGGTAGTGCCAGTTTATTCTTGTACCTTAAATTATACAGCCTGTTAGTGTAATCAGTCTTAACCTTGAAACCATAGGTAGTTGATTTAATTATAAAAATGTTTGTCTGAATTTAAAAATAAATAAACGAATTTTTCTTTAAAAAAATCAAAAATGTTTCTGTCCTACACCGTCCGTTAATTCATGGATACTATGCGCCCGAGTTACGTATTCACTGCAAAGGGCGTTAACCTGCCGCAATAGCCGTCCGTTTAACTACATACCTACATAAGTTTTAACTAACTACATCATAAAATACAGGTAACCTGTGATGTAACTAACTTCCCTTCATACTTTTCCTGGCTTAGGACAGGCAAAAATACCTACCTTTGTTGCGTGACGAGTCCAGATGTAAGTTAGATTTAACAACAAAGAAAATTTTAAAAAATACTGGGTAGGTATTTTTGGCGTATTTAAAAGTTAGTATCGTCGCACACGGGCCACTGGCCACAACCACAAAACGAGAGAAGCTGAAGCGCGCGGCAGCCACTTGAATGTATGAAAACTACAAGAAATATGCCGATTGCCGGTGGCGGCGTTTTGTGGTTGTGGCCAGTGGCCCGTGTGCGGGAGCCCTTAATCACATTTTTATTTACAGTTTAATTAAAAATTACTTACTGGTTTTATTTACACTGATTGAATTTACATTTACACTTACATTAACCTCAACAACTGTTCAAAATGGGACCCATTTACGGCCACGCATGCCTCCGCACGTTTTCTCAAATTGTTTCTCACTCGCGAAAGCACAAAAGTGTCATTTCTCAGGTCTCTAAACGCACTACGAATCCGCCTTTTAAGTTCCGACGTATTACGGAACTCAGTGGCATACACCCGGCGCTTCATTTCACCCCACAGATAAAAGTCCAAAGGTGTAAGATCTGGCGAGCGCGCGGGCCACGCCACTGGCCCTCCACGGCCAATCCATCGCCCAGGGAACGCTTCATCCAGCATAGCCCTGACCTCCAGCTGAAAATGTGCAGGGGCACCGTCATGTTGATAGAAAAGGTTCCTCAGGGAACGAAGAGGCACATTGTCTAACATCCTGTCGAACACATGCCTTAAAATTGCCATGTACGACTGCGCATTTAAATGTCCGTCAATAAAATAGGGACCTAGAAGTTTCCCATCCACAATTCCCGCCCACACGTTTACGGAAAAACGGTGCTGATAACTGTTTTGTCGGACGCGGTGTTCGTTTACCCGGCTCCAGTAATGTTCATTATGAACATTGTAAATACCCGATCTGGTAAACATTGCTTCATCCGTAAATAAAATGGAAACATTGTCAAAATTTTGAATTAACCATTCTGCGAATAGCGTCCGCGGTATGTGATCGTTTTCATTTAACTCTTGTACTGGCCGAAAATGATATGGATGTTGACCATCGATATGTAAGATTTTCCAAACAGTCCAGTGGGAAACATTAAAAATACAGGCTGCCCGCCTCGTACTCTCCTCTGGGTTCTCCGCAAAGAAATCCAGTATGCGTTCCTGGAGGTCAACTGGCAGCTGCTGGTTGCCACGCCCCTGAGCGTGGGCCGGCACGGTGAACTGGCCATAGGTACGTAACCTTTGAGTAGCCGCCAACACCGTTTCTCGGCTTGGTACACGTTGTCCAGGGAATAAGTCAGCGTACATTCTCCGAGCCTCGTTCAGGTTATCACCCGACGCGGCGTAAACCCGGACCATTTCCGTCCACTGTTCGTTTGTGTACGACATAATCACTAAACACTAACACTTGCGCGAAAAATTAACGGTGGGGCGGCGCGGAGTCGCGCGAGAGCGCTGCGAGCGTACACACGTTCGTTCCGTAGCGACGCTGCCGGCTGACTGATCACTGAAGTTTGTGCGGGCGACGCGGCGGCGCCGGCGTCGCGGCCGGCTTATTTGATCTTACCTTTGCGTAATAGGGTGAAATAATTTTGGGGAAAAATGGAGACTTTATTGAAAAAAAAAAAGTTTTTATTTTTTATTGAATTTACGTTCTGTAAGTGATACCAAACCACTGGTTTCAAGTTTAAGACTGATTACACTAACAGGCTGTATTTGTAATTTATAGCTACTGTCAAATAGCCAATTGTGTCTGTCACCTCTCTTACTAAAAAGATGCAGATTTTGTGGACAGAGTACAGGATCGCCGGTAAAATCACACTAGAAATTTTGCGGACGTCGAGTCCACTAAAACGGATATTTAGTTATGGTGGCTTGCAGCCACGTTCGGTCGTCCAGTGCCACATTAAGAATAGATGTTAAAGTATTACGAATAATTTGAAGATCGAAGAATAGATGTAAAATTATTACGAATAAATTTAATTAACCGACAGGCATACAACTATGTCTGTTGGTTATGTCAGAAAAAAAAAACATATTTGGATGGGTTGAGGTGGAGACCAGTTGGTTTGAATTCCTTTTGGATAAATTTAAACTCATTACGGTATCTACGTCACCTACTAGAGAAATAGAATACGTAGTAGGGTAAATAATTCTTTGATTGCAGGTGAATCTATTTTATTTTATCCACTGGACATAGCGTTCTTCCTTTTTTTTTCAATATTCTTTTGACCTAGCTTAAGACCTCTTAAGCTTTATAGGCACCTGCCTATAAAGACTCCTACCCCATCCTAGGCCATCCCACACTGGGGCCAGTAGTATCGGACCTGCCAACCCAGGCTGTCAGACTGTATAAACTGACTAAAATCCACGGTGTCCTTCAATAGCGCTTTTCGTTCCGGGATCATGACCCCGGCAGGATTTGGCCCTCTAAAGGGGGGCCCCGTCATTGTGCTGATACTCTTTGAAGGGCGTGTGGAACACAATGCGCCGTCATTGCCATGGACCATGCCCCGGGCATGGTCCATGGTCGGACAGCGAGTCGCCCATTACTCTCCGCCCGCATACCGCGCCTACGGTGGCCGGAGATCGACTAGCGACGTCAGTCGCCGTGGGCGTCTACCACTACGACTGGGTTGTGAGATGGACGCTGTCTTCTCCCTTAAGCGTCCCGCCTCCTCCTTCGCTAGCATGACAGCTTCGCAGAAGGAGGCGACCGCTGATCGGCCCTGTCTTACGATCTGTAAGTCGTGGGTTCAAATCCATAATTTTTTAGGCGCATTACTTTGTGTAAAAGGACATTACAACTACCGTAATTTGGTCCTACTTTGCTCCGATATTTGCTCCAAATGTTAAAAACTAAGAATATTTTAAAACAACTGTAAAAAATTATATGTTATTTACAGGTACTTATTTATAGGTTATTGGATATTATGAAGTATATTATTAATTTATTTTTGATTAAATAATAATGAGCAAAATTACCCATGTTGTCGGGTATCTTTGCTCCTAGAAATAGTTTCTATGTAATCTCCATTGTTAAAGCTGTTGGAGCAAATTAATGCCTTCCTAATTCAATCTGCTCCAGTTACAATAAGTTCTGCTAATATTGATGTTTCTGAAGCCTTCGGATGTGAAATTCGGTGAAATGTTTCAGTTGCATTCATAATTTATTGAATAATTGCAAAATTTTCAACGTAGAATATTCGACAACATTTTACAGAACAGGAGCATAATTACCCGCAAGGAGCAAAGTAGGGCCAAATTACGGTACTCTCAAAAACAATGACACACAAGTACTACGTACACTAAGAGTTCAGCACGCTCGCCCCCACAGAAGCCCGTGCCCGGCCGGGGAACAATATACTATACCCTATTTATGCTTATACTACCTTCTTAAAAATTTTGTTCGACTTCGTAAGTTACTGAAGAATTTCGAATGAAAAATACCAATAACACTTTCCCGACCGGCGAATCGATCAGTACATATCGCTTAACAGTCGCGCTTGCCGCCACTAGACCAACAAGATATATTTATATTTGATATCGAAGATTGTTACTAGAATACGAGTAAGGTGGATGGACCATGGAAGGCCACACTAATGAGTAAACGCTTTTTATTCGTTTATTAACTGGATAAATGAAAAAAACAAATTATCAAATAATACTTTGTTTTATCGTGTACCATATAAATCACTTTTTTTTAACCTAGCTTTAATCAGTATTCATTAAACTTAAGTTTTGTTAAGCTCTTCCAAATGGCCTTGCTAGGAACAAGGCTCCTTAGAAGGCCATTATAATAAATCAGTCATTTAACACTAAAAGTTAATAAATAGCGATTAAATCTACAATAAAAAGAAGTGGTTTATATATTACGGAATAAAACAAAGTATTACTTAAATATTTGTTAGTTTCATTTATCCAGTAAATAAACGAATAATAACTGTTTATTTGTTGGAGTGGCCTTCTATGGTACACCACCTTATTTTAACGTCGCCGATTTCCGATATCAATGAAGCGAGGGACCGTACTGCCAAAATCCAAAATAGTGGCGCGAGCGATTCGCCGCCGCGTCTGTGATTTCTAGTTCGATGGATGTTTATGTAGATAGAAGGAATTTGTCATCACATGGCAATAACTACGAAATTTTAATAATTGGCCTTCGAAGGAGCATGGCCTTTCATGGTCCACCCACCTTATTAGGATCCGATTATTAGCTTTATGTCCCCGAGTAGTATAAGCCCTAGTTTGCGCGAGCATGCCGCATTGCCGTCCGTTCATGGTATAGACCATATCATACCATTTACCATATCATGGTATAGGCAGAACCCGCACACCTCAAATAGGTGTCATCAGTCTGACGGGACGCCTATAGTGGGATAAAGCCTGCCGGGGTCGTGGAACTGTCCAAACGGGAAACCGTGACCACAGAAAGTAAAGGGCTATCGAAATAACTTGGTGTTACAATACTGAAATTTTTTTTACAACACTGACTGACGAAACTGAAAAAATAGTACAAGATTGAGTAACGAAACAAAATAATAGTAACATAAGTGATAAAACGTAAAATAGTAACAATATAGTGTAACGAAACTGAGAAATCGTAACAAAACTGAGTAACAAAACTGAGTAACGAAGCTGAGTAACGAAACTGAGTGACAAAAATGAGTAACGAAACTGAGAAATCGTATAAAACGGAGTAACGAAACTGAGAAATCGTTACAAAACTGAGTAACGAAGCTGAGTAACGAAACTGAGTGACAAAACTGAGTAACGAAACTGAGAAATCGTATAAAACGGAGTAACGAAACTGAGAAATCGTTACAAAAATGAGTAACGAAACTGAGTGACGAAACTGAGTAACAAAACTGAGAAATCGTAACAAATCTGAGTAACGAAACTGAGAAATGGAAACAAAACTGAGTAAAGAAACTGAGTGACAAAACTGAGTAACAAAACTGAGAAATCGTAACAAAACTGAGAAATCGTAAAAAAATGAGTAACGAAGCTGAGTAACGAAACTGAGTGACAAAACTGAGTAACGAAACTGAGAAATCGTAACAAAACGTAGTAACGAAACTGAGAAATCGTAACAAAACTGAGTAACGAAACTGAGTGACGAAACTGAGTAACAAAACTGAGAAACAAAACTGAGAAATCGTAACAAAACTGAGTAACGAAACTGAGAAATGGAAACAAAACTGAGTAACGAAACTGAGAAATCGTAACAAACTGAGTAACCAAACTGAGTGACAAAACTGAGTAACAAAAATGAGAAATCGTAACAAAACTGAGTAACGAAACTGAGAAATATAACAAAACTGAGTAACGAAACTGAGGAATCGTAACAAAACGTAGTAACGAAACTGAGAAATCGTAACAAAACTGAGTGACGAAACTGAGTAACAAAACTGAGAAATCGAAACAAAACTGAGTAACGAAACTGAGAAATGGAAACAAAACTGAGTAACGAAACTGAGAAATCGTAACAAAACTGAGTAACGAAACTGAGTGACAAAACTGAGTAACAAAACTGAGAAATCGTAACGAAGCTGAGTAACGAAACTGAGTGACAAAACTGAGTAACAAAACTGAGAAATCGTAACAAAACTGAGTAACGAAACTGAGAAATCGTAACAAAACTGAGTAACAAAACTGAGAAATCGTAAAAAAACTGAGTAACGAAGCTGAGTAACGAAACTGAGTGACAAAACTGAGTAACGAAACTGAGAAATCGTAACAAAACGTAGTAACGAAACTGAGAAATCGTAACAAAACTGAGTAACGAAACTGAGTGACGAAACTGAGTAACAAAACTGAGAAATCGTAACAAAACTGAGTAACGAAACTGAGATTTTTATTTTTTTTTTTTTTTATTGTTTTATAGAAGGCTTACAGACTAATTACATTGATGATTAGAAAAACTTAATAACACAAAATTGCTAATAACAAGCCTCCACATGTATACGTTATTATAATATCTAACGTAACCTAATTGATATAATACCTATGTAAATATATTTGTAAAAAAAAAGAAGTGCAATATATAATTCTATTACAGCTTATTTTACTGCATTTAATCAAAATATCACCACAGTTTGAGCGCAACTACATATTAGATTTAGACTTGTCGAAGAACTCCTTGGCCAATATTCGTCTCGTTGTGCTAGCGGAAGTACAAAAAAGATCAATGTTCAATTCACGCGGTAGGTTATTGAAACTAGATGCGCTTCTGGCAAAGAAAGCATTTCGCCTGTAATTTGTGGAGCAAAATGGAACGTTGATTGGTGGACGTTGACGTAAACAAAGTTGGTTTGTCCGCAGTTCCAACTTAGCAAGAAGCTCGGAACAGTCAATAGTGCCATTCGCAATATTCATCAGAAGACAAACATCATTTATACGTCGTCTATATTCTAGAGGAAGAAAATGGTATCTGCGGCAACGATGATCATAATCCGAGGAATACTGATGCGCTCTAAAGTCAAGATATTTTAAGAATTTCTTCTGTATGGCCTCAATACGAAACTTATAAATCTCGTATTGGGGGTTCCAGACCTGTGACGCATATTCTAAATGACTGCGTACAAATGAACAGTATAATATCTTTATTGTTTTTAAGGATCGGAAAGAAGCAGACGTCCTAATTAAAATGGAAACAAAACTGAGTAACGAAACTGAGAAATCGTAACAAAACTGAGTAACCAAACTGAGTGACAAAACTGAGTAACAAAACTGAGAAATCGTAACAAAACTGAGTAACGAAACTGAGAAATCGTAACAAAACTGAGTAACGAAACTGAGTGACAAAACTGAGTAACAAAACTGAGAAATCGTAACAAAACTGAGTAACGAAACTGAGTGACAAAACTGAGTAACAAAACTGAGAAATCGTAACGAAGCTGAGTATCGAAACTGAGTGACAAAACTGAGTAACAAAACTGAGAAATCGTAACAAAACTGAGTAACGAAACTGAGAAATCGTAACGAAGCTGAGTAACGAAACTGAGTGACAAAACTGAGTAACTAAACTGAGAAATCGTAACAAAACTGAGTAACGAAACTGAGAAATCGTAACAAAACTGAGTAACAAAACTGAGAAATCGTAAAAAAAACTGAGTAACGAAGCTGAGTAACGAAACTGAGTGACAAAACTGAGTAACGAAACTGAGAAATCGTAACAAAACGTAGTAACGAAACTGAGAAATCGTAACAAAACTGAGTAACGAAACTGAGTGACGAAACTGAGTAACAAAACTGAGAAATCGTAACAAAACTGAGTAACGAAACTGAGGAATCGTAACAAAACTGAGTAACGAAACTGAGTGACAAAACTGAGTAACAAAACTGAGAAATCGTAACGAAGCTGAGTAACGAAACTGAGCGACAAAACTGAGAAATCGTAACAAAACTGTGTAAAGAAACTGAGTGACAAAACTGAGTAACAAAACTGAGAAATCGTAACAAAACTGAGTAACGAAACTGAGAAACCGTAACAAAACTGAGTAACAAAACTGAGAAATCGTAAAAAAACTGAGTAACGAAGCAGAGTAACGAAACTGAGTGACAAAACTGAGTAACGAAACTGAGAAATCGTAACAACACGTAGTAACGAAACTGAGAAATCGTAACAAAACTGAGTAACGAAACTGAGTGACGAAACTGAGTAACAAAACTGAGAAATCGTAACAAAACTGAGTAACGAAACTGAGAAATGGAAACAAAACTGAGTAACGAAACTGAGAAATCGTAACAAAACTGAGTAACCAAACTGAGTGACAAAACTGAGTAACAAAACTGAGAAATCGTAACAAAACTGAGTAACGAAACTGAGAAATCGTAACAAAACTGAGTAACGAAACTGAGTGACGAAACTGAGTAACAAAACTGAGAAATCGTAACAAAACTGAGTAACGAAACTGAGTGACAAAACTGAGTAACAAAACTGAGAAATCGTAACGAAGCTGAGTATCGAAACTGAGTGACAAAACTGAGTAACAAAACTGAGAAATCGTAACAAAACTGAGTAACGAAACTGAGAAATCGTAACGAAGCTGAGTAACGAAACTGAGTGACAAAACTGAGTAACTAAACTGAGAAATCGTAACAAAACTGAGTAACAAAACTGAGAAATCGTAACAAAACTGAGTAACAAAACTGAGAAATCGTAAAAAAAACTGAGTAACGAAGCTGAGTAACGAAACTGAGTGACAAAACTGAGTAACGAAACTGAGAAATCGTAACAAAACGTAGTAACGAAACTGAGAAATCGTAACAAAACTGAGTAACGAAACTGAGTGACGAAACTGAGTAACAAAACTGAGAAATCGTAACAAAACTGAGTAACGAAACTGAGGAATCGTAACAAAACTGAGTAACGAAACTGAGTGACAAAACTGAGTAACAAAACTGAGAAATCGTAACGAAGCTGAGTAACGAAACTGAGTGACAAAACTGAGAAATCGTAACAAATCTGAGTAACAAAACTGAGAAATCGTAACAAAACTGTGTAAAGAAACTGAGTGACAAAACTGAGTAACAAAACTGAGAAATCGTAACAAAACTGAGTAACGAAACTGAGAAACCGTAACAAAACTGAGTAACAAAACTGAGAAATCGTAAAAAAACTGAGTAACGAAGCTGAGTAACGAAACTGAGTGACAAAACTGAGTAACGAAACTGAGAAATCGTAACAAAACGTAGTAACGAAACTGAGAAATCGTAACAAAACTGAGTAACGAAACTGAGTGACGAAACTGAGTAACAAAACTGAGAAATCGTAATAAAACTGAGTAACGAAACTGAGAAATGGAAACAAAACTGAGTAACGAAACTGAGAAATCGTAACAAAACTGAGTAACCAAACTGAGTGACAAAACTGAGTAACAAAACTGAGAAATCGTAACAAAACTGAGTAACGAAACTGAGAAATCGTAACAAAACTGAGTAACGAAACTGAGTGACGAAACTGAGTAACAAAACTGAGAAATCGTAACAAAACTGAGTAACGAAACTGAGTGACAAAACTGAGTAACAAAACTGAGAAATCGTAACGAAGCTGAGTATCGAAACTGAGTGACAAAACTGAGTAACAAAACTGAGAAATCGTAACAAAACTGAGTAACGAAACTGAGAAATCGTAACGAAGCTGAGTAAGGAAACTGAGTGACAAAACTGAGTAACTAAACTGAGAAATCGTAACAAAACTGAGTAACGAAACTGAGAAATCGTAACAAAACTGAGTAACAAAACTGAGAAATCGTAAAAAAACTGAGTAACGAAGCTGAGTAACGAAACTGAGTGACAAAACTGAGTAACGAAACTGAGAAATCGTAACAAAACGTAGTAACGAAACTGAGAAATCGTAACAAAACTGAGTAACGAAACTGAGTGACGAAACTGAGTAACAAAACTGAGAAATCGTAACAAAACTGAGTAACGAAACTGAGGAATCGTAACAAAACTGAGTAACGAAGCTGAGTAACGAAACTGAATGACAAAACTTTTATTTATTTATTTATTATAATAACCAACTTGAATTAACAGTTTATAACCACACATACAAGTTATTGGTCTGAACAAATTAAACTTATCTTTTAAAAAACTAAGAACAAATTAAATATACTAACAAGCAAATTAGATATAAACCGAACAATAGAAATAAAAATAATTATTATGTCACACAGAAATTATTATATACGCAGATTAAAAATTAAATAATAATAACAAAAAAGTAATAATTATAAAAAAAGAATCAATTATATATGTATAAATAAAAAAAAAGAATCATAAAATATTGTAATTAAGCTTCATAAAAAATTAACATTAATTAAAAAGTAATTGTACTAGAGGCTACAATGGACTCCAGGTAACGAGTAGCAGTGCTAAGGAATGTCAGCTCAGTAGTCGCAAAGATATCTAACGTGTCATCAAATGATAAAATGTTGTTTATGAGGGTGAGTGCAACGTATAATGGACTGGTCTTGAGGGATTTGGATGTTTGGGGCACAGAAAATAAAGGACGTTGTCGAGGGCGAAGTGTATGACGGATAGGTAGAGGGATATTAAAGGAAATGTACTGTAAGAGCGAAGAGTTGAAGTGGAAACCACGAATAAGGCGGAAGAAATATTTAACCGTGGCAAGATTTCTCCTGACTTCTAAACATTTGTAGGTTACCATACCTAGCACAAATGGTGTAGGATACAGATACGGATAATATCCATACAATTTTAAATAAAGATAACGTATAAAGGACTTTTGGACCTTCTCGATGACCAATGTATAGGCTTTCTCATGCGGGTTCCAGATTACACTATTGGTTTCAAGTATACTACGAATGTATGAGTTGTATAAGAGGGTTATAGCTTGTCTATTGCTGAAAATTTTGGCCTGGCGTAATACAAAACCTAAGTTTTTGCGGGATTTGTAACATCTCTGAAGTATGTGCTGGTTGAAGGTTAGGTGTGGATCAAAGTTTGTACCTAGATCACGTATGGTTGTAACACGTTTTAAGGACTCGTTATTCAAAGTGTAGATGTAGTCTATGGGTTGTGTGGATTTTGAGAACGTCATGATAGCGCATTTACTAATATTAAGGTTGAGGTTGTTTACCATACTCCAAGCGTGAACATTGTCAATGTCAAGCTGTAGTATGGCTGTATCACTAGGGTTAATTATTGGAAAAGCTAATTTGAGATCATCAGCGTACATTAAAACGGTGGAATGTTTTATATATGTTGGTAGATCATTAATCACTATTAGAAATAGTAGAGGCCCGAGATTAGTGCCCTGGCCTATGCCAGAAGTGACCGTGTAGTGCTCGGAATTGGCATTTTGATATGTTACATATTGCTTGCGTCCATGTAGATAATTAGCAAAAAATTTAAGCAGCGATGCAGAGAATCCCGCCAATGCTAATTTACTTAGAAGAATGTCGTTGTCAACCCGGTCAAAAGCCTTCTGAAAGTCAAAATAGGCAACATCGATTTGCTTTTTGTGACAAACATTTTCTGCTAATAGCGTAGTTATATTGAGCAAATTAGACGTGGTTGAACGATTTGGTAGAAATCCATGCTGCTCGTCTACGAACCACCATCGCAGTTGTTTATATATTTTTTTGTAGAGGACTGATTCGAAAATTTTACCGAATATGGATAATACTGCTATTGGTCTATAATTTTTTATTTCACTTTTAGGACCGCTTTTATGAACTGGGATCACTCTAGATGTTTACCACTCAGTTGGATAAATGTTGGAAGAAATAGATAGGTTGAAAATAAATGTTAAGGACAGTTTAAAGATTTCGCACCCATCTTTAACTATGTACTGAGGTATTCCATCCGGTCCCTGAGTTGATTTGGGGGGTAGCCGAGCCATAGCACCACGCACATCAGATTCCAGAATACGTTCTGTATTTACAAGCTGAGATGCGCAGTTAAGAGATGCATTAGCCGCCGCAAGAGCGACTTCGGGATCCAATGATGGCACATTAGGCAAGAAAACGCTGCTAAAATATTTTGAAAATGCGTCTGCTACTTGCGTCGGCGACATGTCACCAAAAGTAGCCTGCTTATTATTCTGTCTGTTATTTTTCACAAAATTCCAAAAAGTTTTCGGATCTCGCTTGATGTTGGATTGGATGCGATCAGTATATGAGGCATAATCTGCCTCCGTACTTCTCTTTAATAAACGTCTGTAATAGGAAAAGAATGCGTAATTTAATTGGTTTTTATTATTTTGTTTGTATAGTTTGTGATAATTATTTTTTAGGTTATTTAGTTTAATAGAGGCAGGTGTTTCGTAATTACAAAAGATTATTAAATCTATCCATTTCTGAACGCACCTTTTCCTAGAACCTTTTAAAAGTGACAGATGACAGTTGAGTTCGCTCGAAACGCGCGTGCAGCGATCCACGGCTTATCGCATTTTATTCTACACAATTCCACTTCATTTCTGCTCTCCGTGCCCAAGACCCGTCACCAGCACCTTCATCAACCCCTGGCCAGGTGGTAAGAGCGGAGCCCGTTTTGGAACAGGTATGTTGCATGCCATTTAACGCGAGTTGAACTCTTTCCGAATCTGTCTCAAATCTATTCTTTTTTTCGGCGTTCATACATTGTGAGCGACCCCAATATATGTAACGGCTCCTTATCGTTATCCCTACGGATTTTCTTTCGTCCCGGTACATATATTTTTTGGAGGCCCCGGCGAGATTCACCATTAGCGTGGTCCGCCATTTTATTCAATTTACAACGCAATCGTCAATATTCTATCGAAGTCCCACCCAATTTTCATTATTCTCAAAACGCTGTTGTTAATTCGCAATAAATTAACAATTTCATCTCGCATAATGAGGTTGGTGTGACACCTATCCTTAGAAATATTCACTATTCATTCTCGAAACGTACGTTTCAATTTCATACGTTGTCGTAATAAGTAATTATCCATGCAATTAGGATAAATCCCTTGTACAACGAACCTAATTATATTTCGTTTCCATTGTTAATTCAATTCACGTAACATTTCGATTCTTATTAGAATCCATTTTATTTTCTCGTTTACATTTTTAAATGTGGGTAAACTGTTAAAGCGGCAGCGTCATTGTGTTGCGACTAGTGATGTGCAACGCATGATTGTAATTTTCGGTTTAACGTTCAATCTTGTAATCGATTTATTTCAAGTTAGTCGATTATTCCATAAATTGTTATTCGGGATAGTTTTGGTTTATTTATTCGATTAAATATTTAATAATGCCTTATTCAACAGTACGAAGACGCAGTACAGATAAAAGAATTAAAAAACCTGTTGGTAAACAAATTTCCTTTGATGTTACGGACTTACCTTCATTAAGGCGCAAGCGTACTCTTGCTTTCAATCGGTTAAAGCGTACTTATGAAATAGCTGAGCAGGCAAAGGCAGACATACAAAATGTAGGCTTATTTCTCGCTCATTTCTCTGATGTTCAAAATCTTGTAGAAAAGTTTGAAGACGCTCATCAGGATATTTTATCTCTGATCGACGCCGCCTTGGAGGAAGGTGAAGATTCAATTCGGGAAGAATTTGATGCACTATATTATAAAATATTAACGATTCATTCTGAGTTGAATCCGAAATCTTCCCACGATGATTCTTTTAATTCTGCTCCTTCGAATGTTTCATTAAACGTAAAGCTTCCGAGAATTACTATTCCGTCTTTTTCAGGAAATATTAAGGCTTGGCCTAAATTTTATGATGTTTTCACGTCACTTATCCATGAAAATGGCAGTTTATCTGATACGGAACGTATGCATTATTTGATATCAAGTCTCACTGGTGATGCGTTAAGTTTAATCAAAACATTTCCGGTTCAGGGTGCGTATTATCGAGAGGCATTTAAAAGTTTAGTTTCTCGATATAACAACAAACGTGAACTAGCATTCGAATGTTGGAAGGAAATTCTCAATGTTAACTTTAAACCGACATCACCTCACGATTTTCGTCGAGTGCTGGACACATTTAATGAAAACCTTACTATCCTCAAAGAATTGGAATTACCTACCGATAAATGGGACTTTGTTTTGTCTTATTTAATTCTCTCTAAATTGGATTCTAAAACAAGATACGAGTACGAGCAGGGTAATTCGTCTATTGAATTACCATGTTACAACACTTTAATTCAGTTTCTTTATTCGAAGTGTGAAGCTCTCGTGCGAGACATTCATTTTACATCTAGTCCGCGCGTGTCAGTTGAGAAACCACGTTCAACAGAAAAATCAGCACAAGCTAATCAAAAGAAGGTTTCGTCGTTTGTAGCGACAAAAAACAGTAATTCATCATCTCAACCTAATAAATCAACTGTAACGGAAAAGCCTGCTCCTTCCAGTACTTCATCTAATATTAAATGTTCCTTTTGCGGAAAGGATCATACCATATCGTCCTGTCCTGACTTCGGCAAGAAGACTGTCGACGAAAGACAAGAATACGCTAATTTACATAAGTGGTGCTTTAACTGCCTTCGTCCTTCACACAGTCTCAAAGATTGTAAATCTTTATTTAGGTGCCGTCAGTGTTCTCAACGACATCATACATTACTTCACCCAAGTGTAAACGAATCACAGAATTGTAATAGCGTTTCTGTGCCATCTACGTCAGAATCCGTCCTTAAGGCTTCCTCTAATCGATCTGCTATTTTGTTATCGACAGCGCGGGTGCAAATTCGAGACCGTAATGGTCAATTTCAATCGTTTCGTGCTTTAGTCGACTCTGGCAGCCAAGCTCATTTCGTTACCGAAAGGACAATCGAGAAGTTAGGTTTTGAGTCCATTCCAACTACGCGGAAGATTCACGGTCTCGGTTCATCTGCTGCGGCAGTGTCTGGGTCCATTCAGTTGGAAATCGGTGTCAAAGGAGAGACCATCTTAAAAATCGAAGCGCTCTCTTTGCCTTCAATCTGCGGTACTATGCCTTCATCTCGCTTAAATACTGCTTCATGGCCTCATTTGAAAAACCTTGATTTAGCTGACCCGGACTTTGATAAGCCCGGTCCGGTCGACGTTTTGCTTGGTGCGGAAGTGTTTGCTTCGCTCTTAATTCCTGGCACACATAACGGTGGTTCCAAAGGACCTTCTGCTATTAATTCTATCTTTGGGTGGCTCCTTATTGGTAACGCTGATAGCAATTCAGTAATAAACTCATTTCTTTCAATGGAGTTTGACTTGCATCAACAAATTCAACAATTTTGGGAGTTAGAAAACATTCCTACAAATTCTCGGCTAACCCCATTAGAGGAGCGTTGCGAGCAAATATTCGAAAACACTGTGTCGCGTAATGATCAAGGACGTTACATAGTTGCCTTGCCGTTTAAGGATCTTGAAGATCATTCGTTTCCCGGTTCCAAGGAAAAAGCGTTACGGAGATTCTATTCTTTGGAAAACAAACTTTATCGTAATCCAGTTGTACTTAAACAATATAAGGATTTTATGGAAGAGTATTTGCAGTGTGATCACATGACTCGCGTGTCTATTCAGGACCTTTCTAAAGGCAAATATTACATTCCTCATCATTGCGTTATCCGTCCTGATAGTGTTACGACCAAACTACGTGTCGTGTTTGACGCCTCATGTAAGAGCGACAATGGTGTTTCACTTAACGAAACGATGTTAATAGGCCCTAAGCTTCAAACGAACATCATGGAACTGCTTTTGAGATTCCGCATTCATCCAATCGTTTTTACATGCGACATGCGTCAAATGTATCGCCAGATCTTAGTGCGTGAGCGTGATCGCGACTACCAGCGCATTCTATGGCGCTCGGATCGAAACAAATCCGTTCAAGAATATCGCCTTAATACTGTCACCTACGGCGTGTCATCTGCACCTTTTTTAGCTTGTCGAACAATCCAACAATTAATTGCGGACGAAGGCGCGGATCTTCCGTTAGGAAGCAAGGCTCTACAGTCTGACTTGTATATCGATGATCTGGTCACTGGAGGATCCAATCTTTCAGAGGTCCGTACGATAAAACAAGAGGTTATCGAACTTTTAAAACGGGGTTGCTTAGAACTTCGAAAGTGGGCGAGCAACATACCTGAACTTCTTTCAGATTTGCCAATTGACCACTGTCTAACTGACTTTCTTTCCATGGATGTTGGAAAATCCATGGAAATCAAAGTCTTAGGCCTTAAATGGGATCCACTTAGTGACGTTTTTATGTTTGACGTTGCACCACGTGATGTCAAATGTAATAAACGGAATATACTTAGTGAGTTGGCACGTATTTTCGACCCTCTCGGTTTTCTAGCTCCAATTACATTCTTTTCGAAACTCCTTGTTCAAAAACTGTGGATATTGGGCATTGATTGGGATGCGGCTCCGCCAGAAGAAATTATTTTACGTTGGAATTCTTACATAAACCAATTAACTTCACTCAAACTTTTGAAAATACCTCGTTACGTTTCTCAGGCTCATTCCACAAATTATCAAATTCATGGTTTCGCTGATGCGTCGGAGGCAGGCTATGGTGCTGTTGCGTATTTACGAGTTGAAGATCATAACGGATTCGTGCAAACCGTTTTACTGTGTGCAAAATCGCGTGTCGCTCCAATCAAAAGAGTTTCCTTACCTCGCCTCGAGTTGTGTGCAGCTGTTCTTCTTGTTGACCTTATAAGTCTCGTTAAGCAAGTCTACTTCATTCCGTTACCCGTTTCAACCGTTTTCACCTGGTCTGACTCTATGGTCGTGCTTGCGTGGCTTCAGTCACATGCTTCTCGCTGGAAGACTTTCGTATCGAACCGTGTTGGTCATATCCAAACTGTGCTTCCCGAAGCTCGATGGAATCATGTCCCATCTGCAGACAATCCTGCTGACATTCCCTCGCGGGGCATGCTTCCTGAGGAGCTCGTCAATAATTCATTATGGTGGGCGGGTCCCCCATGGCTCCGGCAGGCTGAAGAATGCTGGCCAATATCGAACAATTTGATTAGTTCAGTTGAGACTCAAGATGAAGAGAGAGTCAATTCCATGGTGACACACAGTGAGGAAGATATAATCGAGTACTTGCTAGAAAAATTCTCATCACTTCGCAAGTCGCAACGCATCCTGGCGTATTGTTTAAGATTCTTCTATAACTCTCGCATTCGAAATACATCTTTGCGTAAACTATCTTCTAATTTATCTCGTTCGGAAATTCATTCTGCGTTACTAGTTATGGTAAAACATGTGCAAAAACAACATTTCAATAAGGAAATCTCACGGCTTGAAAATGGCTTGAGCTTACCGAAACAGTTTCGAAAGCTTAATCCTTTCATTGACGAACACGGAGTTCTCAGGGTGGGCGGTCGTTTGTCACGTTCTGGGCTAGAATTCGAACACAAACATCCAGCCTTTCTTCCTCGCGATTCAAAATTAACTCACATGATTATTAAAACGCTTCACCGTGAACACTGTCATGCTGGTGTCAATACCTTGCAATACCTATTAGTTCAGCAATTTTGGATTCTATCGGCAAAGCGAGCCATTCGCCATTGCTTGTCCCAGTGTATTCCGTGCTACCGTACCAATCCAACCCCCATAGAACCCTTTATGAGCGATTTGCCAGCGGTGCGCGTAAATCAAATAAAACCATTCTCCATGGTCGGTACTGACTATGGAGGACCTTTTTCTATCAAATTCGGTCGCTATCGAGGTGCAAAAACTGGCAAGGCCTATTTGTGCCTTTTTGTGTGCCTCACGACAAAAGCACTTCATCTCGAAGTCGTTTCAGACCTCTCATCTGATGCCTTTATCGCTGCTCTTCGAAGATTCGTCGGACGTCGCGGTCGTGTCAATTGTATATTTTCGGATCGAGGCACCAACTTCGTCGGTGCAAAAACCCAATTTGACAAGTACATGAGTGACGCGGCGCGCACTGAACAAATTGACTTCCGTTTCAATCCGCCTTCGAGTCCGCATTTCGGCGGGATCTGGGAGATTCAAATAAAGGTCGTTAAGTCTCATCTATATCGAATCATAGGTACGCAATGTCTCACATTCGAAGAGCTTACAACGTTGTTCGTACAGATAGAGGCAATGCTAAATTCGCGTCCCCTTTGTCCGTTGAGTACCGATCCTAACGATCTCTCGGTTTTAACTCCCGGCCATTTTCTTACTCTCGAGCCTCTTACAGCGGTTCCAGATGAGGATCTTACCAAAATTAGCATTAATCGTTTAGGCCGATGGCAGTTAATTCAGCGTTTTCAACAAACCTTTTGGGAGCGCTGGAAAACTGAATATTTGCATACACTTACTCAGCGGGCAAAGTGGACTGCTCAATCGCAACCTCTAACTGTGGGTTCACTTGTTCTAATTAAAACAGAAAATACTGCACCCCTTTATTGGCCGCTCGCTCGTGTCATTAAACTTCATCCCAGTCCGGACGGAATAGTACGCGTAGCAACGGTTCGTACGGCAACAAATACACTGACACGACCTCTCGTAAAATTGTGTCCTTTGCCATCGCAAAGTGACCAATAATTTAATATTTCCACATCAATTAATCTAATCTTAACTTACAGTAAAAAAAAAAAAACTATTATTTTCTAACATTTCGTATTCGATTTCATTTCAAAACTTTAATTTATTTATTTAACTCGAATAGTAACCAAAGCTATCAATCGTATTCGATTATCAATTTCGTTCACTTTGTTATCGTTCGTCGCACGCACATCACTACGTTTGACACTTGTATGTCACTGTCAATCATGCTCCATCAAGTTGTAAACAACATAACCTCTTTTATTATAAATTTAACTCGTTATTTCGTTAAATTGGTGGGCGGATATGTTTCGTAATTACAAAAGATTATTAAATCTATCCATTTCTGAACGCACCTTTTCCTAGAACCTTTTAAAAGTGACAGATGACAGTTGAGTTCGCTCGAAACGCGCGTGCAGCGATCCACGGCTTATCGCATTTTATTCTACACAATTCCACTTCATTTCTGCTCTCCGTGCCCAAGACCCGTCACCAGCACCTTCATCAACCCCTGGCCAGGTGGTAAGAGCGGAGCCCGTTTTGGAACAGGTATGTTGCATGCCATTTAACGCGAGTTGAACTCTTTCCGAATCTGTCTCAAATCTATTCTTTTTTTCGGCGTTCATACATTGTGAGCGACCCCAATATATGTAACGGCTCCTTATCGTTATCCCTACGGATTTTCTTTCGTCCCGGTACAGCAGGTGTAAACCATTTTGGGTAGCGCAATCTTACTGCCTTATTCTGTTTAAGAGGGACGGTTTGACAGATAACACTATTCATTAACCCATAAAAGGTTTCAACAGCAATATTTACATCATCACAAGAGCGCACTGGCTCCCAGTCTATAGCAGCTAGTTCCGTGTGTAATGATAGAAAGTCTGCTTTACGAAAGTTTCGCATTAATCTTGTATTAGTGGTTGAATTATTTACACAGTGGGTGTCATAGTTGTTCGGACTGGAATAAGGCGTGTTTATATTAATGGAGATATCTAAAGGTTTGTGATGTACTTCAAGTGATACAATGCCGGAACATACTGAAACTGAGACTCCCGCCACACATGAGTTAACTAATATAAGGTCTAACATTCTGCCAAGATCATTCAAAATTGTATTTTTCTGCAAAAAAAACTGAGTAAAGAAACTGAGAAATCGTAACAAAACTGAGTGACGAAACTGAGTAACAAAACTGAGAAATCGAAACAAAACTGAGTAACGAAACTGAGAAATGGAAACAAAACTGAGTAACGAAACTAAGAAATCGTAACAAAACTGAGTAACGAAACTAAGTGACAAAACTGAGTAACAAAACTGAGAAATCGTAACGAAGCTGAGTAACGAAACTGAGTAACAAAACTGAGAAATCGTAACGAAACTGAGAAATCGTAACGAAGCTGAGTAACGAAACTGAGTGACAAAACTGAGTAACAAAACTGAGAAATCGTAACAAAACTGAGTACCGAAACTAAGAAATCGTAACAAAACTGAGTAACGAAACTGGGTGACGAAACTGAGTAACAAAACTGAGAAATCGTAACAAAACTGAGTAGCGAAACTGAGAAATCGTAACAAAACTGAGAAATCGTTACAAAACTGAGTAACGAAACTGAGAAATCGTAACAAAACTGAGAAATCGTAACAAAACTGAGTAACGAAACTGAGAAATCGTAACAAAACTGAGTAACGAAACTAAGAATCGTAACAAAACTGAGTAACGAAGCTGAGTAACGAAACTGAGTGACAAAACTGAGTAATGAAACTGAGAAATCGTAACAAAACGGAGTAACGAACCTGAGAAATCGTAACGAAGCTGAGTAACGAAACTGAGTGACAAAACTGAGTAACAAAACTGAAAAATCGTCACAAAACTGAGTAACGAAACTGAGAAATCGTAACAAAACTGAGTAACGAAACTGAGTAACAAAACTGAGAAATCGAAACAAAACTGAGTAACGAAACTGAGAAATGGAAACAAAACTGAGTAGCGAAACTGAGAAATCGTAACAAAACTGAGTAACGAAACTGAGTGACAAAACTGAGTAACAAAACTGAGAAATCGTAACGAAGCTGAGTAACGAAACTGAGTGACAAAACTGAGAAAAGAAACTGAGAAATCGTAACAAAACTGAGTAACGAAACTGCGTGACGAAACTGAGTAACAAAACTGAGAAATCGTAACAAAACTGAGTAACGAAACTGAGAAATCGTAACAAAACTGAGTAGCGAAACTGAGAAATCGTAACAAAACTGAGAAATCGTTACAAAACTGAGTAACGAAACTGAGAAATCGTAACAAAACTGAGAAATCGTAACAAAACTGAGTAACGAAACTGAGAAATCGTAACAAACCTGAGTAACGAAACTGAGAAATCGTAACAAAACTGAGTAACAAAACTGAGAAATCGTAACAAATCTGAGTAACGAAACTGAGAAATGGAAACAAAACTGAGTAACGAAACTGAGAAATCGTAACGAAGCTGAGTAACGAAACTGAGTGACAAAACTGAGTAACAAAACTGAGAAATAGTAACAAAACTGAGTAACGAAACTGAGAAATCGTAACGAAGCTGAGTAACGAAACTGAGTGACAAAACTGAGTAACAAAACTGAGAAATCGTAACAAAACTGAGTAACGAAACTGAGAAATCGTAACAAAACTGAGTAACGAAACTGGGTGACGAAACTGAGTAAGAAAACTGAGAAATCGTAACAAAACTGAGTAACGAAACTGAGAAATCGTAACAAAACTGAGTAACGAAACTGAGTGACGAAACTGAGAAATCTTAACAAAACGGAGTAACGAAACTGAGAAATCGTAACAAAACTGAGTAACGAAACTGAGTAACAAAACTGAGAAGTCGTAACAAAACGGTGTAACGAAACTGAGTGACGAAACTGAGTAACAAAACTGAGAAATCGTAACAAAACTGTGTAACGAAACTGAGAAATCGTAACAAAACTGAGTAACGAAACTGAGTGACGATACTGAGTAACAAAACTGAGAAATCGTAACAAAACTGAGTAACGAAACTGAGAAATCGTAACAAAACTGAGTAACGAAACTGAGAAATCGTAACAAAACTGAGTGACGAAACTGAGTAACAAAACTGAGAAATCGTAACAAATCTGAGTAATGAAACTGAGAAATGGAAACAAAACTGAGTAACGAACCTTAGTAACGAAACTGAGTGACAAAACTGAGTAACAAAACTGAAAAATCGTAACAAAACTGTGTAACGAAACTGAGAAATTGTAACAAAACTGAGTGACGATACTGAGTAACACAACTGAGAAATCGTAACAAAACTGAGTAACGAAACTGAGAAATCGTAACAAAACTGAGTAACGAAACTGAGGAATGGTAACAAAACTGAGTAACGAACCTGAGAAATCGTAACAAATCTGAGTAACGAATCTGAGTGACAAAACTGAGTAACGAAACTGAGAAATCGTAACAAAACTAAGTAACGAAACTGAGTGACGAAACTGAGTAACAAAACTGAGTAACGAAACTGAGAAATGGAAACAAAACTGAGTAACGAAACTGAGAAATCGTAACAAAACTGAGTAACCAAACTGAGTGACAAAACTGAGTAACAAAACTGAGAAATCGTAACAAAACTGAGTAACGAAACTGAGAAATCGTAACAAAACTGAGTAACGAAACTGAGTGACGAAACTGAGTAACAAAACTGAGAAATCGTAACAAAACTGAGTAACGAAACTGAGTGACAAAACTGAGTAACAAAACTGAGAAATCGTAACGAAGCTGAGTATCGAAACTGAGTGACAAAACTGAGTAACAAAACTGAGAAATCGTAACAAAACTGAGTAACGAAACTGAGAAATCGTAACGATGCTGAGTAACGAAACTGAGTGACAAAACTGAGTAACTAAACTGAGAAATCGTAACAAAACTGAGTAACGAAACTGAGAAATCGTAACAAAACTGAGTAACAAAACTGAGAAATCGTAAAAAAACTGAGTAACGAAGCTGAGTAACGAAACTGAGTGACAAAACTGAGTAACGAAACTGAGAAATCGTAACAAAACGTAGTAACGAAACTGAGAAATCGTGACAAAACTGAGTAACGAAACTGAGTGACGAAACTGAGTAACAAAACTGAGAAATCGTAACAAAACTGAGTAACGAAACTGAGAAATCGTAACAAAACTGAGTAACGAAACTGAGTGACGAAACTGAGTAACAAAACTGAGAAATCGTCACAAAACTGAGTAACGAAACTGAGAAATCGTAACAAAACTGAGTAACGAAACTGAGTAACAAAACTGAGAAATCGAAACAAAACTGAGTAACGAAACTGAGAAATGGAAACAAAACTGAGTAGCGAAACTGAGAAATCGTAACAAAACTGAGTAACGAACCTGAGTGACAAAACTGAGTAACAAAACTGAGAAATCGTAACGAAGCTGAGTAACGAAACTGAGTGACAAAACTGAGAAAAGAAACTGAGAAATCGTAACAAAACGTAGTAACGAAACTGAGAAATCGTAACAAAACTGAGTGACGAAACTGAGTAACAAAACTGAGAAATCGAAACAAAACTGAGTAACGAAACTGAGAAATGGAAACAAAACTGAGTAACGAAACTGAGAAATCGTAACAAAACTGAGTAACGAAACTGAGTGACAAAACTGAGTAACAAAACTGAGAAATCGTAACGAAGCTGAGTAACGAAACTGAGTGACAAAACTGAGTAACAAAACTGAGAAATCGTAACAAAACTGAGTAACGAAACTGAGAAATCGTAACAAAACTGAGTAACGAAACTGGGTGACGAAACTGAGTAACAAAACTGAGAAATCGTAACAAAACTGAGTAACGAAACAGAGAAATTGTAACAAAACTGAGTAACGAAACTGAGTGACGAAACTGAGAAATCTTAACAAAACGGAGTAACGAAACTGAGAAATCGTAACAAAACTGAGTAACGAAACTGAGTAACAAAACTGAGAAGTCGTAACAAAACGGTGTAACGAAACTGAGTGACGAAACTGAGTAACAAAACTGAGAAATCTTAACAAAACGGAGTGACGAAACTGAGTAACAAAACTGAGAAATCGTAACAAAACTGAGTAACGAAACTGAGAAATCGTTACAAAACTGAGTAACAAAACTGAGAAATCGTAACAAAACTGAGTAACGAAGCTGAGTAACGAATCTGAGTGACAAAACTGAGTAACGAAACTGAGAAATCGTAACAAAACGTAGTAACGAAACTGAGAAATCGTAAGAAAACTGAGTAACCAAACTGAGTGACAAAACTGAGAAATCGTAACAAAACTGAGTGACGAAACTGAGTAACAAAACTGAGAAATCGTAACAAAACTGAGAAATCATAACGAAAATGAGTAACGAATTTGAGTGACAAAACTGATTAACGAAACTGAGTGACAAAACTGATTAACGAAACTGAGTAAAGAAACTGAGTTACAAAACTGAGAAATCGTAACGAAAATGAGGAACGAAACTGAGTGACGAAACTGAGAAAACGTAACAAAACTGAGTAACGAAACAGAAATCGTAACAAAACTGAGTAACGAAACTGAGAAATAGTAACAAAACTGAGTAACGAAGCTGAGTAACGAAACTGAGTGACAAAACTGATTAACTAAACTGAGTAAAAACTGAGAAATCATAACGAAAATGAGTTACGAAACTGAGTGATAAAACTGATTAACTAAACTCAGTAACGAAACTGAGAAATCATAACGAAACTGAGTAACGAAATTGAGTGACGAAACTGAGTAACTAAACTGAGTAACAAATCTGAGTTACGAAACTGAGAATTGTAACGTAAATGAGTAACGAAACCGAGAAATCCTAATCGAACTGTATAAACATTATTAGAAGTTAAGTTCAAAAGTTTTTTTTTTCGTGGTAAAATCATCAAATGAGTCCTCCCACCTAGGGCAGGGCGGGAGGGACTGTCAGACTCGTACTGACTAAAATCCAGGGTGTCCTTCACTAGCCCTTTACGTACCGGGGTCACGGTAATTCGTTAAACCCGCGACCCCGGCAGGCTTTGGCCCTCTACAGACCCCGTCACTATGCTGACACTCTTTGAGGCGCGCGTGGAACACAACGCGCCGTCGACCCGGGCATGGTCCATGGTCGGACAGCGAGTCGCCCATTACTCGCTGCCCGCATGCCCGCGCCTACGGTGGCCGGAGATCGTCTGGGGTGGAGGGACGACGCTGTCCTCTGCCTCACGCGGCCCGCCTCCTCCTTCACGAGCATGACTGCTTTGCAAAAGGAGGCGACCGCTTCCCACTCCGTTTTGCCCCACAGCATGGCCTCGACCAATGCCGGGCGCGAGAGGTCTCCGCCTGTCGCCGTCGTGAGGAAACGGCGGCGCTCTGCCCAAGCGGGGCAGTTCTGCACCGTATGCTCCACCGTGTCCTCCGGACGATCCTCGCAGTGGTGACACCCAGGCGTTTCTTCCCTCCCCATCAGACACAGGAACCTCTCAAAACTTCCGTGTCCGGTGAGGACCTGCGTCATGCGGTAGGTCAGACGCCGTGACGCCTATCCAGCCACTCCTCAAAGAGGGGTCTTACCGCCGCGATTGCGGCGTGCCCGTACCATGCACCATTCACCAGTTTTGAGATTTGTAAAGCTTTTTTACTTTGGTGGATAATTACTGCGTATTTCTGGAGATTTTACCTGGAAGTACGCAGGTTCGTATCCTGCTCGTAGTCAGATTTTGGTTTCTACAAAAATAAAACACTTAGGACCTATGTCAAAAATTTAGGTTTTATGGGATTATAATGTACCTAATGTAAAATATTGCTTGCGATCAAACGACTGTCAAAGTTTTGATGTATAAAGTATATTAAATACTTACCAGAGCTAGAGTAATAGTTATTTATGCAACCGTTGTATAATCAGGGGTATTAAAACACGAATGTGGGTTTATCACACGAGGCGTAGCCGAGTGTGATAATAGTATCACATGAGTGTTTTAATACCTAATTATAACGGTTGCATACAAGACTTTATCTACAATCATGCTGTGAATCCTCTATAAAAGATTCTCATAACATACCATATTCGCATACCTTATTCGAGTAAAAAAATGGCGGGATATAACACGATAAGACGAGTTGTTCTTTTTTCAAAATTTTAGCGATCTGGTGGTGAAAATGTCATTGCATGAGAATGTTCTTTTTTTGAAATTCATTATAACACGCGTTTGGATGATATAATGATCATTATATCATTGAGTGTTTTAATGTTGGCAATAAGCTAATTGTTATAGGTTCTTTTATAGAGGATTAATAGCATGATAGTAGATAATAGTTATTTATACAACTGTTGTATAATCAGGGGTATTAAACACGAATGTGGGTTTATAACACGAGGCGTAGCCGAGTGTGATAATAGTATCACATGAGTGTTTTAATACCTAATTATAACAGTTGCATACAAGACTTTATCTACAATTATGATGTGAATCCTCTATAAAAGATTCGCATACCATATGGTGTTGTACAGTGTTGTAAGAACTATGTAAATTCAAGAAAAGTCTAATTGCGAAGCATGTAAAATAAACAAACCTTAATAAGTAAAAGAATTATTTATTGTAATCATTATTTACATTTTGGATCGTACAATTATTGAAATGCACTTGAACATTTGCACCTTGTTGAATGTTGGCAGATCCTGATGTAATATTTATATTCACCACTTCATTATTTCTATTTTCTATAGAACTTAATTAGTCTACAATTTATTGTACTTTTTTCAAAATTTTAGCGATCTGGTGGTGAAAATGTCATTGCATGAGAATGTTCTTTTTTTGAAATTCATAATATCACGCGTTTGGATGATATAATGATCATAATATCATTGAGTGTTTTAATGTTGGCAATAAGCTAATTGTTATAGGTTCTTTTATAGAGGACTAGCACTCCGCCCGCGACTTCGTCAGCGCGTGTTTCGAACTTCGAACTCGAAATATTAGTGTAGACAAACTGATTTTCCGATGTTCGCCCGCTAGGTTGGTTTTTGAAATATAGATAATTACGCATTCTTTATTCGATTGGGAAACTATGTATGCCAAGTTTTGAGTTTATCGAAGCAAGCAGTAAAATCCTTCCCTTAAACTTAATCATCCCTTTTCACCAATTTAGGGAGTGATTTTCAAAAAACTCAAATTCATCGGTTAGAGCGTTATTATTTTCCCATACAAACTTTATCATCGTTTAGATTACCCATGGAGAGTAGTTTTAAAAAACTAATAATGCCCATCTTTTTTATTTACATATAGGTACTCATATTCGTACCGAGTTTCTAGTTTATAAACCTAAGGGATAATATTTTACATACAAAGGTTTTCACCCCTTTTCACCCCCCTATGGGTGGATTTTCGCAGAATCCCTTCTTAGTACTCACCTACATAATAAATTGCAACTACCATCCAAAACCCAGGTTATACGTGTATTGGTTTTATATTGTTCCCTTTAAACTTGAATACCCCTTTTCACTAACTCGGGGGGTGATTTTCGAAAAATCCAAAAACTCGTATTTGTTTATTTTTTATCTAATTTCTATACACTGAGTTTCAAATTCATCGGTTGAAGCGTTCTGATTTTCCCATACAAACTTTAACATCGTCTAGATTACCAATAGAGGGTAGTTTTAAAAAACTATTAATGCCCATCTTTTTTATTTACTTATACTCATATTCCTACTAAGTTCCAAATGTATAAACCCAAGGAATAAGATTTTTCATACAACAGTTTTCACCCCTTTTCACCCCTTAGAGGAGGATGTTCGCAAAATCCCGTCTTATTGCTCCCCTACACGGTAGACTGCAACTGCTGTCCAAAATACAAGTTAGTGTGTTTAGCGGTTTCGGCTGTAGTCGAGTCTTGATAAAAATCCTGTTCTTTTCTATATATAGATGATAGTAGATAAAAACATGAAAAATACGGCGACCACAAAAGACAATTGAAGGAGCAGCGTGGGCTTAAGTCCGTATAAATCTGACAGTCCCTTTCGCTATATAACTTCCAAGTAAATAACTTTTCTCGCCCACAACGTGACGTGTTATTTAGTTAGTTATTTAATAACGTAAGTTATTCTTCTTTTGTTAGCTTGGGTATTACCTGTAATAGCAATTGTATGTGTTACTGAAATAAATAAATATTTAAAATATAATTTTTAACGTCTTTGCTTCGAAAAGAAAACGATAACTTAGATAAATATTAGTTAATTTAGTTGAAGTCTTCCTTTCAAGAAAGCCTTTAAGATTTTAAAACCACAACCAGTTATAATTCAGCTTAAAATTAATCTTATCATATCTTAATAATTTATAGCGAAATATTGACATTCCTTTTTCATCTTTTACTACGGTTTTCTGGCTTTTATTGTATTAACAACATTATCTTTCTACAAGTGATTACTGTTTTTATTATTTTTTTCTAATTTGTTGTCAGCGTGTTTGCTTGAGAGACTCGAACAGAGCGAACATTTGTACTGCACAGTACACACCAGTGGAATCGGAATATAGTTTTGACTGTACCTATCATACAGGATCAGGCTATTATTTTGTTGCCTTAATATAAATTATCAACCGTAGGGACTATAGGGATGCCAATAGCAGATCAACAAGCAATTTGAGTATATTGTAGTGAGAATCCTCGGTTGGCGATGTCAGGTGGACTGACGGCCGTCGCTCCTTCGTTGGCATTTGTCACCACATACAAAACAAACGGCTTCGCTCCACCTGAGAAACAGATATAATTAATTACATGTATAATTAACTTTCTTATTTATTATAGGGGTACGCAGTAACTCTAAAATGTTTCTACTTTATATATTTGCTTCGTCTCGGAAAGCCAGGACGTTACCTGTTACTTCCTTTTTTGTTTTTTAAAGGAAACCTATGAATTTCTCCTGTATCGTGGGTGCGTTTACAAACAGAAACTCACCTACACGGTTCCCAGACCCGGAACCACTACTAGCAGATCATACAAATATTTGTTCCGTGCGGGGATCGAAACCGCGACACGCTGCAGCCGTCGATCGCTCAGTCACTGCGAAAGCCGTGCCGTCCATTGACACTATTTGCGTGTTTTTCTTTACGAAGTAACTTTTATACTCACTATAAAATGTGACTGTTAGCTTTGTGAAGTCAGATAATTAAATAAGGCTGTCAATCATAATAAATTCATCCAAGTAGAAATTTAACTACTCAGGTTTAAACGTAACTGAACGGGCAAATTGTGGGCCCACTGTAAAAAAATAATAATTGAAAGTTACTCGTGGGAGCGGGGTTACAAAATGATTAAAAATACTTACTCTGCACTGGAACGAAGCCAAGACCACAGAAACGATCCGTGCCTGCTGCCAGAGCTGTGGCTACCACGGTGGGATTTGGTATCACCACGAAATCTGTCAAACAGTTGGCTCCGTTGACAGCTCCCAAGTTCGTTCCGAGCACCGTGTTGTCAGCACCTTCCACGTCGCCCGTCACGGTGAAGGAGAATGCGTCACCTGCGACCTGGTATAGAAAAATAAGTGATTATTAAGTTGTTATTATTTTCACGTTATATCGCGAGTCTCGACGATCACAGTGAATTATAGTTTGAAACATTTATTGGTGTACGACGAATCCCGACTAAAATATCTGAAACGAGCCTTCAGATGTCAAGAGCAATAATTTTCAAAATTAAATGCTTGTGATGATTAACAAAATAGAAAAAAAAGTTGTCTCACCTGCGCATATTGTATGGCACAATAGCCCGCTTCCATTCTTATGCAAATGCCGTAGTTCAAGTTGACAATCTGCCTGGTGCCGGTGACTAGCGACGCACTGAGCACTGTGTTCGCAGCGGTCCCGTAGTTGAAGCTGTTGATTCTTCCCGTTATTCCAGTGTAGTATTGAAGGCAGCCGTTCGGCGCTGCAAACATAAATTCAGTTTGAAAGTGGAGTGGGTGATTGAGATGTTTTTCTGAGAATCATGAATCGGTTGTCATTCATGTTCTGGAAAAGATTTCAGTATGAATGTAGATGATAAAGAGGAGAGACTTTCTTTCTAATACAACATGTCGAATAAGTAGGATGTAAGGAAAAAGAAAAATAGGATTAAACACCACGAATTGGATTGCGTACCCAAAGATTGATTGATTTTTCCATTTAAAATTTTGGTTGCATTGACTCACCGATTCCCGGACAGTCACATCCAAGCTGGACCAGCTTAATGTTCCATCTTCTTGCGAAGGTCGTTGCCAAAGTCGCCGTGACGATGATAGTGATGGCTGTGTTGCCGTTGAAGTCCACGAAGATACTCTGTCCAGTGAGGTCCCCGCAGAGTATAGGCACGATGGTGTTTCCTCCTGTTACCGTTATGGCGTCTGTGACGCAGTTACCGTCACCGTCAGGCTGTGCTAGCACCAGGTCCAAGAAGTCGATGCGGAGCTAGACGAATACATAATATGAGTTTAGGAAAAGTTTTGATGGGTAAACTTATTGCTATGTAGTAATATCTACTTATTATACTGACACAATGTGTTGCATTATATGTCCAACCGCATCCCCTGTTAATCCGCCTGAATTATAGTTCAATGACGACACAAAAAGGGTTTTTTTATTTATAGTGTATGGACGACTTGGCTCCACATCAAGAGTTTTTTGACAACTCTTGATGTGGAGCAAATTGAGGCAAATTTTCCATCACATCTCGACCGCTTTTGAACGCTTTGAACCACTCATAAGCACGAGTTTTTGATAAAGTCGATTCACCGTAAGCCTTCTGTAACATTTTCAGTGACTCCGAATACGAAATTCCATTGGCGATGCAAAATTTAAGACAAACTCTTTGTTCGATATTTTTGTCCATTATGAAATTCGCAATACACACTATATATGATATTACTAAAACCAGCACTGTATTTAATATAAATATCAGATGCAACTCAAACTCCGCGCCAAAATGGAAAACAGTTGTGCCAATCTAACAACTACAAAAAACAAAAAATTGAATTTGGAACCATAAACAGTTTGATCTTAGCCAAAAGGCCGAGAAGCGATACGGAACCATAAACAAATCATCCATTCCCGATACTTTTTTGACTGAATGTATGTTTGCCAGTAAGGATCCCGATTATTATTTTATTATACTAGATTATTCATAATTTCAGATAGAACTCCTTTCGAGCATCCTCTTTTAAGCCATGGTTTTGCAGATAAGCTTGGACTTGATAGTCCAGGTTTAAACCAAGGTTTGTTTAGTTTTTGTAATATGACCGTTTCAGTTTATTATGTTAATAAAATAGAACGAATGTTCTGAAAAACAGCAACAGCTTGTGTTTTAGTGCCACGTAGACACCATGACTACAACAAAACCTAAGAGTAATAGGACGAATGTAGCTCATCAGATATTTAAACCAAGCTGTCATATGGCTTTCTACTTCTTCATTCCCAGGGCAAAGTAAACTGTTGGATCGTTGACTCACCTGACAGACGTTGGCATTACAGCGGTTGACGATCATGGAGCAAGCTGGGCCCCCAGCGTACGCGGCCGGGTACCCAGGGCTCGTGAAGTATGTATTGTTCACGTTTGTGGTGGTACCGCATGTACGAGACACTGGAATGAAAACAGTAACTGGTACTGACTTGAGGAGAGAGAGACGTTTATCGGATAGGTCTGACTATTTTCAGACGCTACTCCAGAAAGCGAATTTGGACCAAATATCTTATGAGAAATGGTGTTGTCTCAGGCGAGTCCGGACCAAAGGAGTTTTGTGCCCAGTGGCGGGTTGCGATGGATGGAGTGGGAGGCTGACATATTATTTGTCAAAACTTTGCTATTTCCACGGCTTTGTAGGTGGCCTAGGTTGCTTTGGCTGCAACTTTTGGGTTTCTGTGGTCAGGATACGAGTTGGATCATGGTTTGCCACATATCTCCACACCCACACAACAGTCATACAACTCGTACTTACCGACGCAGCAGCGGCCTCTCCTTGTGGCACAGACGCCCGTGATGGTACCGTTCAGATTGTTACACTCCCGCCGCGCCAGACACGTACCATTCATCGAGTTCGCGGTAGAGCACTCCGTGTTCGCGAACCGGACGATGCTCACGAAGGGAAACACTGCAACAACAGACGTTTATTTATGTCTTTTCCCAGGAGTTTGACATTATAAGTAGATAAACTCAGCCGCTTATAGACTTCAACTTCTTCCTACGAAAGAATAATTAAGGACATTCCTTTGTGATTAAATAAGCTATAACTCGAGTTTTTGTAAAAACAACTTTACTTACCAAACATGAAATCTATGCAGTAGTTATTTTGATTTTGTAAATTTACTTACATTATTCAAAACAACTGGAATATCAATTTAAATTGATAATGTGCACAAAGTGGTATCGACTAATTTGAAAAAATCCGGGATTCTAAAAAGCATGTCCGCATAATTCTTTCGTGGGAATAAAAGTCAAGTTTAAGTTCACATTAGAGCCCCATTATCAGATCTATGATTATAATTTATAAGTGAAAATGGCGTATGTTATTTTGCCCCAAAAATTAACGCTTTTCTTCACACTTGTTTTAGGTTTCCCTTGTGTCTTCAGCAGTGCGTAACCTACGTAACCTACGCGCACAGTGTTAAAACCGCAGCCTGTCCTCGGTAGATGAAAAAGCTAGGCTGCGGTTTCGACGCTGCGCCCACGCCGCAGTCTTTAAAGAATAGCATTGCAATTGGCATCTAAAAACTAGAGGGACCTTTTCGGGATAATGAGTTATTTTACAGTAAATCTTTACCCGGAATTACAAAATTATTTTAACAGACAATTTTAGCTCGTAGGATTATTTTTAGGGAAAGAAAGATTCAGGTGCTAGTGGGATTTGAACCCGCGTCATCTGGATAAGTACTTCAGACGCCGTACCAATTAGGCTACCATAACACTCAGAACCTGGATCTTCTATTCCATCGTTTGAACGTTTCAGGGTAAAGAATTTTTCTTCATCTTTACGAGACGCGTCGCATGCGTTTAGAAATAATTTATTACCTCGTAAATTGTTTCTTTGAGTCCGAGTAGCAGTGGAGTCAAAATACGAACATAAGCATAAAAGCGATGTACTAAATGTTGTGGTTTTGGCGAGTAGGCATCTATTAGTTAGTAGTGACCATAGTCAAGGCGATAGGACATACACAATTCGTATTTTCTTTTTATTTAAATTATGTTATAGGTTTAGTTGTTTAGCGCAGCTGTTCTTTATATTCACTTGATAAAAGAAAACAGTATAGATTAGTGCTTGGGCCCAATTACTTAATTCGCATAGCGTGTACTTGTACTAATTGTACATACGCATCTATTAAGACAAATAAGACAGAAATAAAATGCAAAATGGAGACTCACATATTTTACCCTTCCTTCCGTTGAGTTCAGTTATATTATTGCTTTCTGGCTGGTCGTACTCATCGAAGCCGTCGTTTTCTTCATCAAATCCATCAAACTCATCTTGGTCGTATCTGTTGATGCTGGTCGCTGCAGCGGCTACTACTAATGCTGAAATAACTAACCACCACTTTTTGGATTCCATGTTTTCTAAAGATACTGCTCTTCGTGATAACCCTAACACACTAACTGGCTAAAACCACTTCTCGGTCATTTGTAACAACTGAAATGTAGGTATCCGTTTCACAGGTCCTAATTCCAATAGAAATGGTCACGAAATGCGAGTAGAGATGTCAATCATCTATAAATAAAGTGGGTGATAACGGTTGTCTGTTTGTGCAAAGTGTTAGGGATGTTACCGTTTTCCGTTTAGCACCTACTGACAGCCTATGTGTTAAAATAACGCGGTGAGTGGAAGAATTAGAACGATTAAGGTAAAAGTTTACGTCGTAGGTAAGAGTAGTAATGTATATTGTGACCTATTTGCGATTAGTGAGTCGGTGACATAGTACCTATGATGATATAAAGAACTGACTAAGCAAGATTAGGTGTTACTGGCTAAATTAAAATTTAATGAAACTATGACAAATGGGTCTGTGTGACAAGTGCAGGAAAACGCAATGGCTTAATAATCTGTTAACGAATAACTAACATTTTCAGCTTAATTTACATAAAAACTGCTACAAACAATTCGCACATGTAGGTACTTAATTGCATTAACTATTCAGTTCCTGTAATTGTTAATGAATTAGCAAGCCTAGAACTTGTTTTCTTGGAATCGAGTTAATTGCCACTTACGAGTGGCATTGTAAAATTTTCCGAAATAATGCCGACACTCGGGCACAACGGTTTGTTTGCAAGTCTGTCCGCCTTATTACAAAAAGAGGTTTAACTAAAAACCCAGGTTTAATCTTGTTAAACTATGGTTTACACAGACATTATTACAAATCGAGGTTTTTCGATAAACCATGGTCTAACAGTAGTAGCTGTCAAAGGTGTGTCAAAGTTTCTCATAGCAAATTTTTCATTGTGTTGTAGTTTTTGTGTTATTTTCACCCAAAATGGATTGAAATAAGGTAGGTTTAATTGTTATTACTCATTGTGGATTTAATTGTTTAGACAATCGTTCAAATGGCGGTACTAAAGTCGAGGTTTTATCTTAGTTTTGTAATACGGACAAATTTAAACCATGGCTCTGCAGATAAGCCTGGACTTGATAGAACAGGTTTAAACCAAGGTTTATTTAGTTTTTGTAATAAGGCCGTGTGTGTTTCTCTTTGCAAGTAGGTACATTATGAATGTGAAAAGTGAATGGAACTGCGACACCTACGTAGGTAATTGCCTACTTAATGTGTCGCAGTTCCATTCATAGTGGTATTTTTCATCGCATACCTATGATTCACCTTTTTGTTGTAGATTTCTACATTTAGATAGTAAGCTTTTAAATGTAGTGTGCATAATTTTTATACCTATGGTTCTTAAGAAAAACAAAAAAAAAGAATGGTGAAGTGAAAATTATACCTACCAGGTATTTAATAATCTCATTTATGTTATAGTACTATCACAATGATCAAGGGTCTGGATCAGGGTTTTGTGTCATATCAGCGATTTGTATGCTAATGCTCTTTAGCTTATGCAAAAATACTGCAATTCACTAATCACTGGCAAACCTCACGCTTGAACCGCTGCTAAGTTAGCAAAGATCAGCAGTGCTATTTTCGTAAGACGAGGCCCGCGCAGCGTTGAAACCGCAGCTTGTCCCAAATAGATTTTTAACTTGTCAAAATCCTCTATTGACAGGCTGCAGTTTAGAGAATACGACTGCAAGATTGGAAACCAGGATATATGTATAGGGAGTAAGTATGCATGTATCATGGTACCTAAGAGGTGCTAAGGAGGAACTAGTATTTGCAATCTATCTGCTAGCGGTCCACTCTAGTAACGGCAAAACCGGCTACCTGTAACCTGCGGTGACGGCTGGGATGTCCCAAAGGCGGTGGTAGGCCTCACTAGGCCCGCCTGGATTGCGACTATCATCTTGACGGAATCGACGATGCTTAGGAATTCTAATTGCTTCTGGGTGAACTCTCTCCATCTTTGGGCTCATCCTTGAACCCTGTGGCGTAGATTGAGACCAATTTTTTAACCTTGTAAAATCATCGAATGGGTTCTCCCACCCAGGGCAGAGCAAGAGGGACTGTCAGACTGGTACTGACTAAAATCCACGGTGTCCTTCAATAGTCTTTTACGTTCCGGGGTCACGCTAAATCGTGAGTCCCGTGACGCCGGCAGGCTTCGGCCTTCCTTGAGGCGTGCGTGGAACACAACGCGCCGTCGACCAGGGCATGGTCCATGGTCAGACAGCGAGTCGCCCATTAATCACCGCCCGCATGCGCGCACCTACGGTGGCCGGAGATCGTCTACCGACGTCTGTCGCCGTGAGCGCCTACCACTGCGGCTTGGTTGGAGGGAGGACGCTGTCCTCTCCCTCACGGGGTGCGCCACCTCCTTCTCTAGCATAACTGCTTCGCAGTAGGATTCGACCGATTCCTACTCCGTCTCGCCCCGCAACATGGTCTTGACCAATGCCGGGCGCGAGAGGTCTCCGCCTATCGCCGTCGTGAGGACACTGCGGTGCTGTGCCCTGCACCGTATGCTCCACCGTGCTCCTCAAGGCGATCCTGGCAATGGTGACGTTTCTTCCTTCTTCATCCGACACCGGTACCTTCCGAAACATCCTTGTCCGGTGAGGACTGCGTCATGCGGAAGGTCAGGACGCCGTGACGTCTGTCCAGCCACTCCTTAAAGAGGGGTCTTACCGCCGCGATTGCGGCGTGCCCGAACCTCGGTTGCAACAGTAGCTCCCTACATACTGTCCTGAAATCACGCCGGAGCTCTTCCGCTCCTCGTATTGTCGAGGCAGCGGGGATTCGCCCCGGCGATGCGCCTCCACGCGCCACTCATAGACGCGCTGGAGGGCCTCGTCGCCTCGTAATCCCAGGGCAGAGATTGACACCAACATAGCAAATCTATATATATAAAAGGAGAACTGACTGACTGACATATCAACGTACAGCCGAAACTACTAGGGCTAGGAATGTGAAATTTTGCACACGGCTTCCTATTATAATGTAGGGGAGCACTAAGAAGGGGTTTTTGGAAATTTAACCTTTAAGGGGGTGAAAAGGGGGAATTAGGAAAGTACGTAACCCACGCGGACGAAGTCGCGGGAAAAGTGCTAGTTTATCATAAATGACATTAAAGTTGACCCCGATCAACAACACCCTGTAGGTAATAGGACGTACTTTCATATACTGCCTGTGTTAGATCCATTATTGTTTTATTTCCTGCAGAGATTATAAATGTAAAAGCAATGGGATTGGACAAATATATTTTTTTCATTATTAGGTCTTTATTTAGATAATACAATGGTAAAAAAGTACAAATGATATTATATGAGTACAAATATATAGTGTAAATAATATCTATAATAATCGAAATCACCGTTGTGTTTTGAACAAAAAGCGGTCGGTTTATCACAATAACTTATAAACGAAAACATGATGATTTATAAAACTAGGGCTTATTTGCTATATAATAATGGTTATGTTTAAACCATGAAAAAAATGTTATTATAAAGTAAGTTCTTATATAAATTACTATAAATTATGAGTATTAACATCACCTGGCCTCATCCCTGGGTGTGTACCATTATTATGAAAAAATGGGGGTTGGGGCAAGAGCACGCAAAATACTTGTGACCCATTCTCATACTCCACCTAATATACAAAAAAACAATATTATGATCGGTCGACCCCTGCCAGGGGAGGGTAATCACCGTGTCACAAGTTTATATTTCAAAAATAAAACAATTAAAGATACAACGCTTCTAAAAATCACAAAACGTCACTCGGTCGGTACAACTTTACAAGAGTTATGACGTCACAACCCCCTACTCCCGAATTTGGAAGCGTTATAACTTTGCCAATAATCATAGATTAAAAAAAAAACGACGGCTTGCACTCTGGGAGTGCCGGCTGAAGTGAAAACTTGAATAGTAATAAACACACACGAACATTCACGCAAGCGCCCTGCGCCGTCTTACGAATTTTCGATCAGGTCACGTGTTCTGACGCGAGTTTAACATTTTTTACCCATTGCAAAAAAAGTGCACAACGCCGCTAAAGAAGTTTTCACTTCAAAAAAAAAACAAAATATACTTGTCCATTTTTTTTCAATATTCTGACGGTCTAAACAGAATTTCAATTTATGTATGCCGTAAACCTATTGGTAAAAATGTCATATGAATATAGAATGCTATTTATTTATTTATCTACTATCATGCTATTAATCCTCTATAAAAGAACCTATAACAATTAGCTTATTGCCAACATTAAAACACTCAATGATATTATCTTCGATCAATAATTTGTTATCATTATATCATCCAAACGCGTTATATTATGAATTTCAAAAAAAGAACATTCTCATTCAATGACATTTTCACCACCAGATCGCTAAAATTTTGAAAAAAGGACAATAAATTGTAGACTAGTTCGTAATTTCGGATTCTCGTCTTATATCATGTTATTTCCCGCCACATTTAATTTAAATAGTTCTTACAACACTGTACTTTTATAGAGGATTCATATCATGATTGTAGATAAAGTCTTGTATGCAAATGTTATAATTAGGTATTAAAACACTCATGTGATACTATTATCACACGGGTACGCCTCATATGATAAACCCACATTCGTGTTTTAATACCCCTGGTTATACAACAGTTGCATAAATAACTATTATAAAACTACAAATAAATGTTTACTATACTACTACTACTAATGTTTACTATACCTACTCATTGCTTACCTAACAGAATTCCATAAGAAAAAACAATGATGGGTACTCTACAATTATATTCATTAGTTTGCAAGTGACTAACATAATACTATAATAATTTAAAATAGAGAGCAAGAGTAATCACGGAATCATAAAAGTAAGCTAAGAAGTATCAAGGACCCTAAAATAAGTAGTAAGTATTATTACAAAAGTTTTTTTTTTATAAATTATTCTTTCCTTCCCTATGATATCTCATTACATTGAGCACATTAGTGTCAGGCACACAATCTAAGATTTTATATGTTGTACAGACGCCAGCAGGTCAACCTACCCAAATCTGTCATGTTTTACCAATCGAATATTAACCTTCCACTATTGTGATAAGGTGGAAAATCTATTAAAGATATATATATTGATATTTAAATATTGAGGTTGGTTGCTGTGCTGGCATCTGTACAAGTCAGAAGTATGAGCCTTAAACACTGTTTGACCTATTTTAAGGCCCATTTACTTCTTACTACAATCCTATTAGTCTAGACAAAAAATATCATTGAAGCCTAAATTGGCATGAGATAATAAATATATTACCTTAACACTCAACACAAATCTTATATTCCTTAATCTGTGTTACCAAAATGTTACAAAAATCACATATTGTGCTTCATTACACCCTTCTGAAAGTGGTTGTTTCGTTAAACAACTACACTGGGATCCCAAGCATACTTAATTCTGTCTTCTGAAAGATTGTTCAGTATCAGCATATCTTCAGAAGGAATGTCAAAGTTCAGAGCAATATTTTGTTCCATATGCAATGGATTTGTTGATTTAGGTATGACAGCAACATCTTGTTGCAGGGCCCATTTTAACAACACTTGAGCATTGGTGACCCCTAGGTTCTTAGCTATTTTTGTAACAGAGGTATGGTTTAGTAACTCATCATTGTTGACAGATTTTCCTCCAAATGAACAATATGCTTGTAATAAAATATTGTTTGCCTTACAATAATTGAGCAACTCCTTTTGATAGTAGAAAGGGTGCCACTCCACCTGCATGAATAAAAAAGATGTAGAAAATTGTTATAAGTTATATTGATTTCAATTGTGATATAATATAGATCATGAAATGTACCTGATTAACAGCTGGAACTACACCATGATTCTTTTTCATGAGGAGATTAAGGTGATAAATGTTGAAATTTGATACACCAACAGCTTTGACATGACCATTTTCATAAAGATTCACCATGCCTTCCCAAGTTGCATGCCGAAGTTCTGTATTTTTCTTATCAGTAACTGCAATTCTCTGTGTCCCAGGGAAATGAATCAAATATAAGTCTGCATAGTCCAACCCTAAATTATCAATTGATGCTTTGTAGGCTTTCCTGATCCTTTCTGGCCCTCCATGATCAGCAGGTGCTGTAAATATGTACATAATGATTTTAAAGTCAGCAATATTCCATAAATAGGTGGACAAATTATTGATTAACTTGAACTTGAAACTGATCATACTCTCTTTCATTTAGTATATACGTATAACACTCCTGTTTTTGGACAGTCATGTATAAAATACCGGTCATCAGCTGAATAAGAGGTAATAAACTTGGTACTATATTTGTACATAATGTATCTGTTGTAGAGAGTACAGTATTAAGAGAAATTATCTTTATTTATATAACAGACTTTAACAGCACTTACAGAGTTTTGTTGTGATGAAAATATCATCACGTTCCAAGTCATGTTGTGGAAGCAATCTCTGGAAGGCCTCCTTCAAGTATGGCTCATTGCGGTAAACAGCAGCGGTATCTATAATTATTTTAATAAAATTTAAAATTATACAGCAAATCAGGACTAAGCTAACACTCATAAGAGACCTTTGTTAGTGTGCCCAAACTAATTACAATAGAACTGCTGACAATAAATTAATAGTTACTACACTTTCATTTCTTACAAAAATGTGGAGTGGAATAATCAATCAACTGGCAATGGTACGGGCTCATGAGTGATATCATTTTGTGATATCCTTTGTCCACAAGGTGATGTGACAGGGAAAACAGTAGAGGCAGACAGATTAAGAGAAAAACAAAGAATAAATGTGAAGTATAGGAAGGGACAACCTAAGTAAAATAAGGTAGCCGATGTCAGCTGATTAGAATAGGGAAAAATTGCCACTACCACAGTAGGAATCCAGACTCTATTGTTGCTTTAGAGAAATTCCTGTTGAGGAATCCAAACATTTACTAGTACTTACTTCAAACTTACCAAACATGCGGTATCCTGCAGACAGAGCCTGATCAACTACTTCCATAACCTCATCGGGATTGCGAATGCGAAATGTTCCCACTGCAAAAATTAGACATCATTCATAACTTACATTATATTATTCAAGAAACATATTCAATTTAACTTTGGCTGCTTTTCTCTTGCAGTGGTCCCTAAAACATTTCAGTAATTTCATAATTATGTTCTTCATCACTAACATAATATTTGATTAATAACAAATACATACTACATAAACATACATTATTGTTCTACCATTTCTTTAATTTTTTATATAAATGAATAAAATATTTTCCTCAAGATGACCGCACCCTTTTAATAACCTGGGGACGCGGTGTAAATATGGAGAGGCATTACAGATTACAGTATTGAAATAAAAAAAAAACTTACAACCCACTGAGGGCATAAGATTGCCATTATTCAATGTGAACTTTCTAATCCCCGAAACAGAATCAACTGCTGCAGCCATATTTTTCTTCAGTTTTCAGTCAGGAAAGTGAGTTTGTGTAGTGATGAAATTGTATCTCAACAAAAGACCTTTTTTATTTTGACCAAAATGAACACACAAGTAATGGAACAGTGTAAGAGTGTACCGGAACTAATCAAATTCTTGTTGCATAAATTCGAAACAATGTTTGTAACTAGGTATTATTAGAAAACACCAAAATTAGGGACACACGCCTGCCCGCCGAACTGCCGTAGTGACAGCTATTTGCTATGATCGAATGACAATGTCAATTGTCAATGTTGTTTGCTGTCGCCAGCTCAGCAATCCATGTGTCATAGACATTTTTTTTTGGTTCTTTTCGTCCCTCTTTGGGACAGGCAAAGGGAGCTGAGCCCATACAGCCAAGTGTCATAGACAATCACTTTCGAAAATCGGTAGAAACATAATAATATATACAGTAGAACTCCAATTATCCGAATTAATGGGGACCGGGACCCATTCGGATAATTAAATATTCGGATAATCGGATTTTTAAAAAAAAAATTGCCATTGGAGAGAATAAAAGCTACGTTTTGATATTGCACTATTTTTTATTGAATTAAATGAAAGAAACATGAAATTTTCACATGTTCTACTTATGTACAAGTTTAGAAATAAAAATCATTGTTTTTTAAACATCTCCGTTAATGTAAGCTGTTTTGCGGTCTTCAACCGTTTTCGGGCAGCCAGGTCACGCATTCGCTTGACGGTGAGCAGTTGCAAGTGGTCACACTCGGGCTGACGCTCCACTGACTACACTGACTTTTGCCTACACTGACTTTTGTGATTCGGATAATCGGCGATTCGGATAGTCGGAGTTCGGATAATTGGAGTTCTACTGTATAGACTTAAAAGGATAAAATCTATGTCATGGACATGGTGTCTGCGAAAAGGATGGACTGCGTCTTCCATAACCTATTGGCTGCGGCAATAAAAATTACGATTATCAAGTGCGGAACGGTTTTCGTCGCGAACACCAATGAACGTCCTCCGCACCTCACTTGGATAATATGGAACGCGAACTGTATGGTGGGCGGTGACATTTAAGTTCAATTTACCTTATTACCTTAAAAACTCAGCGCTTTCATGCCTGAAGAAGTATGGACTCTTACTTAATTACTTTTTCTGCTCGGAAAATCGCTGACGGTTAACACACAGTGAAAAAATGCGCCTAGCGACAGAGGGGAGGCAATGATAATAAATACCTTTATTATGAAAAAAATACATTAACTAATGAGTTTAGGAAAAATTACAAAAAAAAAACATAATAAGTATTTATTTAGAATTATCTCTTGGACACGCCGTTAAGCGTCTTCCACACCTAGTGGAATTCGCGTCGCGGGACTAACGAATTACCGTGACCCCGGATCGTAAAGGGCTATTGAAGAACACCGTGGATTTTAGTCAGTGCAAGTCTGACAGTCCCTCCTGCCCTGCCCTGGGTTGAGGACTCGTTTGATGATATTATCGCGCTAAAAAAAAGGATTGAAATCGCAATTTTCCAAAAAGTTATCGGGAACTGCAAGTAGTACCTTGTCATAGTATTAAAAAATATATAATTATATGCGTATGTTTATAAGTAATACAAGTAATTTTTGATATATGCCAAGACGCCGATGGGCGTATTCCGATCCTAAAATATTAAATCAAAATACTTACGCAAAAAGGCGTCCACCGAAGCGAATGGGTTAAAAAAATCTACTGACTGATATAATTATTTGAACAGAGGAGATTGCCCAACCGCGATCCAAATGCTGCCCAGGAATGGAAGTACGTACGCTGGGTTCCTGGCACTAATGTATGTCTACACACGTAATATTTTAAGAATCGATCCTGGGGTTCCTGATTTTTTTACATTTTTATATTGATGACTTTACTTTTGTCTCCGTGTTTTTTTTATCGTATACCTGATAAATGCTGCCCAGGAATGAAAGCACGTGCGCTGGGTTCCTTGCACTAATGTATGTCTACATACGAAATATTTTAAGAATCTATACGGGGGTTCCTGATTTATTTACATTTTTATATTGATGATTTTATTTTTGTCTCCATGTTTTTTCTATCGTACTTTACAACTGTCCAAATGGTGGTCCAAATACATTAGTGTCAAAAACCAAGCGAACGTACTCACCATATTACTACCCATTCCTGGGCAGCATTTGGATCAATTCTCATACAAAGATGGGCAATGTCCTTTAAAACCAGATTATTTTTACCGTTTCTTTCTAGACAGTGTATTCAATATGAGGCAGTTATTACAGTTATTGATATGGTTGAAACTGCCAACAAATATGGGTACTTATATCTAAAACCCAAAAATGGTAAATTGTTCATAGCTGCTTCTTATTTTTCTTTGTATTGGGCAGATTTACGGCTTGAAAATGGGTATCAGTTTCCACATAACTGGTTTTGGAATTATCATGTTTTATTCTTGGCCCGGTTTCAAAAGTATTCAGAATGCTGAAATTCATTTTTATCATTCTCAAATGTCAACCGCCACGATATTTTCCTTTTATTTATACTAGCTGTTCCCCGTGGTTTCAACTGCTAAAAGGGACCGAATAAACCAGATTTTTTCAATTCCTTCCTTTTTTTTTTCAGATTTCCTGAGATTGGCCCGTTCAACCAAAGAAAGTCTTTAGCTTTATGATATTAGTATGGTTAGATTATTTCCTAGACAATAACTCCATTTGTTCGTAGATCTTCCTGTCCTTCTCAAGCCATTAGTATTCCAACTCGTCAATGAGTTTATTATGTTTCATCTGTCTTCATAACTATACCAAGGTAGACGACTCCCTTTGTTCTTCTCAGTACCATCTTTTTATAGCCCAGTTTTTCGATCCATACACCACGACAGTTATATTAAATGATTCACTCAAGTTTAACTGATAAATATACAACATATTTTTTTTAATTATCCAGTTAAACTTGAGTGGATCATTGTTTTAGTAACATGTCATGTTGCGATTTCATCTAGGTACTTGTAGAGTCTGGCCAGCGAAAGCTGTCCACGAATAAAAGGCGAGAATTTAAATAATCAAGAGCTGTCGTCGCTGTTTAAACATAGTTGTCACTATCTTACTATTATATTAAACGAGTAATCTATAAATCTATACGTACATACATATAAAAATCAATGCCACTTTTCGTTGTAATTTTATAACTCAAGAACTGGCTCACCTTTCCAAACCAAATGTTTAGGCTTTGTTCGGACTATTTAATAGATGGTTTATGTGAAGTTTGCACAAAATCAGTCGAGCGCTTCTTAATTTATCACATTTTTATAACAAACTAGCACTTCGCCCGCGACTTCGTCAGCGCGTGTTTTTAACTTCGAACTGGAAATATTGGTGTAGATAAACTGATTTTCCGATGTTCACCCGCTAGGTTGATTTTTTAAATATAGATAATTACGCATTCTTTATTCGATTGGGAAACTATTTATGCCAAGTTTTGAGATATACACACATCAAAAGTGTCTAGGGATCAACATATATTTTTGCAATAACTTTTCTCCTGATTGATATTAATTAAAAATTTTTTTAAGGATTCATCAAATAAAGTGTTTTCGTTTGTCACAGTAACGATAAACCAAGTCACCTTTGCATTAATAAAGAAATTTGCCATTTTCCTAATAAAGGGATTTTTGACATTTGAACCACTAACACAAAAGTTCGAAAAAAAGACTGAAATAACAGTTTTCTTTAAAATTTTATTGGGTAACTTAAACAATTAATAATCCGTGTTTCTACCGCGAACACTAACAACACAAGAACATCGGTTTGGCATACTCAAAATGAGTTCATCCAAATCACGCTGTGGAATGGCCGCCCATGTTCGTTGCAACAACAAAAAAAGGTCTTCTTGCGACTGGATACCCTCCATATTCGGCAGAGCTCTTCTCTGTAGCATATCCCATGCATTCTCAATCGGATTCAAGTCTGGCGACTGAGCAGGCCAGGGCAGGACATTGATGTTAGCTGCGGCGAGAGTCTGTCTTACAACTCTTGCGGTGTGCGGTCGTGCATTATCATGCATTAACTGAAATAAGGGACCGATTTGCACTTGTAGAGGAACGATGACGTCTGATACAATCGTCTCAGCATAAATTTGAGCGTTGAGGTTGCCTCTGATCCAAATCAACTCAGTTCTTCCGCCGATCCAAATACCCGCCCATACCATGATGGTTCCACCACTATAGGGATGGACTTCCTGGCAGGATTTTAATCGCTGTTGGCGTCCAGGGCTTCTCCAGTGTCGTATACGTCTTGTAACCGGTCTCATACCAAAACGAGAGTCATCAGAAAAGCACACGAAACGCCATTGTTCTTCTGCCCAATTTCTGTGTTCAAGAGCCCATTGATATAAACTAATAATGCCCATCTTTTTTATTTACTTATACTCATATTCGTACCAAGTTTCAAGTTTATAAACCTAAGGGATAAGATTTTACATACAAAGATTTTCACCCTTTTTCACCCCCTTACGAGTAGATTTTCGCAAAATCCCTTCTTAGTACTCACCTACATAATAAATTGCAACCGCCATCCAAAATTTAAGTTATACAAATAGCGGTTTAAAATACTTCCCTTTAAACTTGAATACCCCTTTTCACCAACTTGGGGGGTGATTTTCGAAAAATCCAAAAACACGTCTTTGATTATTTCTAATCTAGTATATAAATATTGACTTTTAAAATTCCTCAGGTCACGCGTTATGATTTTCCCATACAAACTTTAACATCGTCTAGGTTACCAATGGAGGGTAGTTTTAAAAAACTATTAATCTCCATCTTTTTTATTTACTTATACTCATATTCGTACTAAGTTTCAAGTTTATAAACCCAAGGAATAAGGTTTTTTCATACAAACGTTTTCACCCCATTTCACCCCCTTAGAGGAGGATTTTCGCAAAATCCCGTCTTATTGCTCCGCTACATGGTAGAATGCAACTGCTGTCCAAAATTCAAGATACTGCGTCTAGCGGTTTCGGCCGTAGTCGAGTCTTAATAAAAACCCTGTTCTTTTATTTTTATAACTAGCTACCGCCCGCGACTCCGTCCGCGCGGATGTCAACAATGACATCTTATAAATATTACGGCGCTGAATCCACTGCGGGTAATGCAACGTGTGTTCGCGGTTCTACAGAACAACGTCTATGAATAAAAAAGAAAAATAAGATTTTTTTCTACGTATTTTTCCAGGATAAAAAGTATCCTATGTTATGCCCAGGATAATAAGGAATAATTATACCAAGTTTCATCGAAATCGAACCGTTAGTTTTGACGTGATGCCTGCACAAACAGACAGACAGACATTTTCAATGTACAGAATTGACCCTTCTACAGATTTATTATATGTATAGACATATATTTGGTATCGATCCAGCAACACCCCCCGCTATTTATTTTTTCAATATTTTCAATGTTCAGAATTGACCCTTCTACAGATTTATTATATGTATAGACTAGCACTCCGTCCGCGACTTCGTCAGCGCGTGTTTCTAACTTCGAACTTGAAATATTATTGTGGACAAACTGATTTACCGATGTTCGCCCGCTAAGTTGATTTTTGAAATATAAATAATTACGCATCCTTTATTCGATTGGGAAAGCACAATACCATATCATACCATTACCATCATTTCTACCATACCTACCATTACAACACTTACTAACGAAACAGAAAAAAATGTACAAGATTGAGTAACGAAACAAAATAATAGTAACATAACTAAGTGATAAAACTGAAAAAAGTAACAATAAAGAGTAACGAAACTGAGAAATCGTAACAAAACTGAGTAACGAAAGTGAGAATTGTAACGTAAATGAGTAACGAAACTGAGTGACGAAACTGTGTAACTAAACTGAGAAATCGTAACAAAACTGAGTAACGAAACTGAGTGACGAAACTGAGAAATCGTAACAAAACTGAGTAACGAAACTGAGAAATCGTAACAAAACTGATAAACGAAACTGAGAAATCGTAACAAAACTGAGAAATCGTAACAAAACTGAGAAATCGTAACAAAACAGAGTAACGAAACTGAGAAATCGTAACAAAACTGAGTAACGAAGCTGAGTAACGAAACTGAGTGACAAAACTGATTAACGAATCTGAGAAATCATAACGAAACTGAGAAGTCGTAACAAAACTGAGAAATCGTAACAAAACTGAGTGACGAAACTGAGTAACAAAACTGAGAAACCGTAACAAAACTGAGTAACGAAAGTGAGAATTGTAACGTAAATGAGTAACGAAACTGAGTGACGAAACTGTGTAACTAAACTGAGAAATCGTAACAAAACTGAGTAACGAAACTGAGTGACGAAACTGAGAAATCGTAACAAAACTGAGTAACGAAACTGAGAAATCGTAACAAAACTGATAAACGAAACTGAGAAATCGTAACAAAACTGAGAAATCGTAACAAAACTGAGAAATCGTAACAAAACAGAGTAACGAAACTGAGAAATCGTAACAAAACTGAGTAACGAAGCTGAGTAACGAAACTGAGTGACAAAACTGATTAACGAATCTGAGAAATCATAACGAAAATGAGTAACGAAACTGATAAATCGTAACAAAACTGAGAAATCGTAACAAAACTGAGTAACAAAGCTGAGTAACGAAACTGAGTGACAAAACTGATTAACTAAACTGAGTAACGAAACTGAGAAATCATAACGAAACTGAGAAGTCGTAACAAAACTGAGAAATCGTAATAAAACTGAGTGACGAAACTGTGTAACTAAACTGTGTAACGAAACTGAGAAATCGTAACAAAACTGAGTAACGAAAGTGAGAATTGTAACGTAAATGAGTAACGAAACTGTGTAACTAAACTGAGAAATCGTAACAAAACTGAGTAACGAAACTGAGTGACGAAACTGAGAAATCGTAACAAAACTGAGTAACGAAACTGAGAAATCGTAACAAAAGTGATAAACGAAACTGAGAAATCGTAACAAAACTGAGTAACGAAACTGAGAAATCGTAACAAAACAGAGTAACGAAACTGAGAAATCGTAACAAAACTGAGTAACGAAACTGAGAAATCGTAACAAAACAGAGTAACGAAACTGAGAAATCGTAACAAAACTGAGTAACGAAGCTGAGTAACGAAACTGAGTGACAAAACTGATTAACTAAACTGAGTAACGAAACTGAGAAATCATAACGAAACTGAGAAGTCGTAACAAAACTGAGAAATCGTAACAAAACTGAGTGACGAAACTGAGTAACGAAACTGAGAAATCGTAACAAAACTGAGTAACGAAAGTGAGAATTGTAACGTTAATGAGTAACGAAACTGTGTAACTAAACTGAGAAATCGTAACAAAACTGAGTAACGAAACTGAGTGACGAAACTGAGAAATCGTAACAAAACTGAGTAACGAAACTGAGAAATCGTAACAAAACTGATAAACGAAACTGAGAAATCGTAACAAAACTGAATAACGAAACTGAGAAATCGTAACAAAACAGAGCAACGAAACTGAGAAATCGTAACAAAACTGAGTAACGAAGCTGAGTAACGAAACTGAGTGACAAAACTGATTAACGAATCTGAGAAATCATAACAAAAATGAGTAACGAAACTGATAAATCGTAACAAAACTGAGAAATCGTAACAAAACTGAGTAACAAAGCTGAGTAACGAAACTGAGTGACAAAACTGATTAACTAAACTGAGTAACGAAACTGAGAAATCATAACGAAACTGAGAAGTCGTAACAAAACTGAGAAATCGTAATAAAACTGAGTGACGAAACTGTGTAACTAAACTGTGTAACGAAACTGAGAAATCGTAACAAAACTGAGTAACGAAAGTGAGAATTGTAACGTAAATGAGTAACGAAACTGATAAATCGTAACAAAACTGAGAAATCGTAACAAAACTGAGTAACAAAGCTGAGTAACGAAACTGAGTGACAAAACTGATTAACTAAACTGAGTAACGAAACTGAGAAATCATAACGAAACTGAGAAGTCGTAACAAAACTGAGAAATCGTAATAAAACTGAGTGACGAAACTGTGTAACTAAACTGTGTAACGAAACTGAGAAATCGTAACAAAACTGAGTAACGAAAGTGAGAATTGTAACGTAAATGAGTAACGAAACTGTGTAACTAAACTGAGAAATCGTAACAAAACTGAGTAACGAAACTGAGTGACGAAACTGAGAAATCGTAACAAAACTGAGTAACGAAACTGAGAAATCGTAACAAAACTGATAAACGAAACTGAGAAATCGTAACAAAACTGAATAACGAAACTGAGAAATCGTAACAAAACAGAGCAACGAAACTGAGAAATCGTAACAAAACTGAGTAACGAAGCTGAGTAACGAAACTGAGTGACAAAACTGATTAACGAATCTGAGAAATCATAACAAAAATGAGTAACGAAACTGAGAAATCGTAACAAAACTGAGTAACGAAACTGAGAAATCGTAACAAAACTGAGTAACAAAGCTGAGTAACGAAACTGAGTGACAAAACTGATAAACTAAACTGAGTAACGAAACTGAGTGACAAAACTGATAAACTAAACTGAGTAACGAAACTGCGAAATCATAACGAAACTGAGAAGTCGTAACAAAACTGAGAAATCGTAACAAAACTGAGAAATCGTAACAAAACTGAGTGACGAAACTGTGTAACTAAACTGAGTAACGAAACTGAGAAATCGTAACAAAACTGAGTAACGAAAGTGAGAATTGTAACGTAAATGAGTAACGAAACTGAGTGACGAAACTGAGTAACTAAACTGAGAAATCGTAACAAAACTGAGAATTGTAACGTAAATGATTAACGAAACCGAGAAATCCTAATCAAACTTGGAAACAATAATAAAACACGGCTCTCAGCTTCGGCGGCTCAAACATGCTTCCTCTGTGTGAAAGGGAGGGACTCTAATCTAATGCGCCGTCTTGATTTACTACCAGGTGTATCAAAACTTTTAGGGAACACCATCTAGGCTGCGGACGACCGTTCTCTCCCACGGCCTGGGTGATGCTGCCGCATGGTCGCAGAGAGCTACGGCAGCTGCTCCCCTCCTCGTGGCCCGTCCGCGCTTACGTACACCGTGCGTACATCATTCCTATAAAATTCACTAACTGATTATGAAACCTAAAAAAAAACCTTTTCATATAGAAAGTGTGAATTGAACGTTAAAAAATGAAAGGTTAAGTCAATTCATGATATGTTTTATTACGAGTAGGTAGGAAGTGCGGTATATTTTGTTCTGTTGTTGTACGTTAAAAGTCTATGGTGCAGCGGAAGGGGCTTGCCTGGCTGGCTGGAAAATGAAAATTGTTCATTCAGTTGCCCTTTGCGTTTCAAAGCTGCAGTGTTCTTTTTTAAGACAGTCCCTTGACCTCATCAAGCAACAGTGCGATTCAGGCGCATTCGGGTTAACAAGAGCCTAATGTCACCAGTGCGTGACCAAAAAAATCTGTTATTACTTTTAAATTACGTTATAAGGTCGTTTTAATACATAATAGAGTCTGTAAAGGTGGAAAAATTTAAAGTATACGTAGCAATCATTCTAGGTCGCGGGACTGTACTAATTACCGCGACCCCGGAACGCAAAGGGCTATTGAAGGACACCGTGGATTTTAGTCAGTACGAGTCTGACAGTCCCTCCCACTCTGCCCTGGGTGGGAGGACTCATTTGATGATTTTACCACGTAAAAAAAAAAGCATAGATTCCAAGGTTAGGACTAACTAACTGTCTGTTTATACTAACTGTCTGTTTATACAATTTCCAAATCCTTTCAGTAGTTTTTATTTGAAAGAGCAACAATGATCCATCCATCCATCCTGATAAATAAGCAAGAAACGAGTACTAAGACTAAAAAGTTAGTAAAAATAACATTTTCTGATGAAATAGCGCTTTGCGACGACTAGACCAGTGAGGCAGCCAAAATACATTTTATTACAACAAAATAGTTTAGATTGTTGCCTCAATTTACTAAATAAAGTTTGTTTAAAATTTTATGATAATGTAACCGAAGCCACGGGAAATACTAGTCCTTGCATCAATGGAAACACGCACACGATCGCTTGCCGCATAATGTTCTCCTGGTAGCACAACTCTGTGAGCGCGCTCCTTCGTATGGGGACTCCTCCCCATAGTACTAGCACTGCAGACGTCAAGGAGGTGGGCGGCGGAAAATCAATACAGACCTGCGCACATTGAAAGTGAAATGGGGTTCTGACGTCACTCTGCGCACAGTCTCGTATATATGTTACGGCTAAAGGTAGGTGTGAACCTAAACTTAAGATTAGCCGGCTAAACCTAGGTTTATCTTCGACGAAATGTTAATGTTAGTTTGTTCTATCTTTAGCCGGCTAAACTTAGGTGTAGCTGCAGGTCCTTGGCTAAAAATGAAGGAAATGGAATGGTCTTGCTTTCGCGGGGCGTCCACGCTCCCCAGCATGTCGACGGAGCCCCGCGAAGCGCCCCCGCGCTACTTCTGGGTGGTTTAAAAAAAAAAATAACCACGAAGAGGATGGCGGGGTCTTTCAGACCCCGCCATCCTCTTCTAACCTAAATTGTCCGAGTCGGGGTGCCAGCGAGTCCCGAGCTCGCTTCGCTCGCTCATGTGTAATGAAAGTGATTATTTTTTAATAAAGTTTTCGTGTCAAAATAGTAAACATTATTACATTGTTTCCTTTTCCATTTCCTTCTACATTTTTAGCCAAGGACCTGCAGCTACACCTAAGTTTAGCCGGCTAAAGATAGAACAAACTAACATTAACATTTCGTCGAAGATAAACCTAGGTTTAGCCGGCTAATCTTAAGTTTAGGTTCACACCTACCTTTAGCCGTGACATATACATTGTTTCGTACGGGACGATATTGTTCACGTTACTTATCTAACAGTGCTGAGTAATAGTCCTCCTAACGGATTTCAGTCACGGCGGCCGATGCAATCCGAGATATTAGCCTGAGCACGCCGATATCGCATCTTTGTAGGAGTGGCTGGAGAAGCGCCACGGCATTCTCGATTTCTGTCGGACACAGTTTCTCACCGAACATGGGTGTTTCGAGAGGTTCTTGTGTACGATTCAGCGGGAAGAACCGACTGGGTGTAATTACTGCGAGGATCGCCTTGAGGTCACGGTGGAGCTTACGTTGCAGGTCTGCCCCGCTTGGGCAGTGCACCGCCGTGTCCTCACAAAAGCGATAGGCGGCGGCGATCCCTCGCGCCCGGCTTTGCTCAAGGTCATGCTGCCAGGCGAGACGGAATGGGAATTGATCGCCTCGTTCTGCGAATCAGACATGCTAGCAAAGGAGGGAGTGTCGTGAGGAACAGGACAGCCCGGACCTCACGAACGAGACGCCCACGGCAACTTGCGGCAAATTTACAACAACCCGTAGTAAGTAAGGTAGGTGGCACAGAAATCTTAATAATAAGGCAATAGAAGTCGCATAGACGCGTGACGTTGTCGCCGCGCATGTGTATCGTAGGGCACAAGTTTACGAGGAGCGTTTGTTGCGGTTACTTGTGTTATTTGAGACGCGGAGAGGTAAACATGGTGTTTTGCAGCGTATCCAACTGCGGAAACTCGTCCAAAACTTGTAACTTAACATATAAAGGAATAACATTTCATATGTAAGTACTTAATTTTTGAAATATTGTCGTTTTTAGTAAATATAAACAAATCAAATATTTTTACCACCGCTACAACGATTTATCACGAAAAACGTTTTTTTTGTCAATTCAATAACCATCAATGCTTAAGCTTGTCCATGTCTACTATTACAACTGCTAAAAGCAGCAATGGAATTATAGTCATGCGGACTCGCATTCTCGCGGCGCAATAAACAATTCTTGGTACAAGCCGCATGAGTTGGCCGCAATTTAGTGACGTGCCACTACTATTCTGTATCGATAAATTAATTACGTTCAGTTTGATTCTTAGTTTTACCAAATTGGAAAACATTATGGTTTTATGTTAAATGTTTAAATATGAGATGTATTTTCAGTTTTCAAAATCAAAATAATGTAGAAGTCCCATACTTTTTCATTTTTACAAATTATTTGCTTAATCATTGTTCAATGTGACCCATATTAGGTATTTATATTTATTTATAGTATATAATTAATATTCTTACATCTTTATGTATTGTTATTTATATAAAACTTAAACAATTTCAATTATGTTATTTTAGTTTATATTTTAATTTCAATTATGTTAAATTAGTTTAGTTTATTAAGTATTTGTAGTCCACCACTACACTAACTACCTCCCCACTTTTATCTAAGTTCGTTCATAGTCCGTCCTATTTGGTCATTGCTTTTTTTTCCATAAGGTGAAGTATTGGAGAGCCTTTGAGATTTAACTATATTATAAACTAAATGTATCTACTTCCACTTATTGTTTTATTGAATCCCTTTCAATAAAATTAGTTATCTATTGTTGCTAGATTCCTTGGCGATTAACACTCAACGGAAAATTATAATTTATCGACATTAGCTCGTAGTAGTTTGCACTTGCACTGCACTATTCCTACGTGAGAGTGAGCGCGCGATATCATTTTCTGCTTTTCGCACACGTTTTTTATTGGCTGCAGGAGTCACGTGACCTGAGATTATACGTTTTTAGAAAATGTTGCGTAATGTCATCGCAAAAAGGTTTGGTTTTGTTGCAGCAATGCAAAGTGCATATGTAGGCGGTATTGTGTATCTATTGTTTGTTTATGTGGTGGTAGCTGTGACCCGGCGACACTCGTCCCGCTGTAAAATGTAGTACTATAGCATTTCTATTACCTTATTATTAAGATTTCTGTGGTAGGTGGTATAGTAACTTTATTGCATGAGAATAAACTTGTGAATGTGAGAACATCGCACACAAAATACAGTATTAATGATAAAACTTGTCGAGCCTTATATGGCTGTGATAGTTTTCCATTAAACTTCGTTAATAGGAGCGGATCTACCTAAGCACCAAGGACCCCGTGAGAATAAAGGGCTGCCACCGTATGACTGGTGTACGTCTGTGTAGTGTGTGTAGACGTAATTAGCAAATATTTTACTCATCCTGATCTAAAAATTACAAAATTTCGATTTGTTCCTTCTATATTATTGGTCTTTGCGTTACATGGCTGCGGTTAACTTTAGAGACAGGCACTACAACGGCCTATGTTTTTTTGGGCTTGTAAAATTATCAAATGGTTTCCCTCCTTGAGTGGATTGAATAGCTCACATTGAAGTTTTAGCCCCTGGGCGTCTTCCGCGGCATGCGTGGAGGATGTCTTCTCTCTCCCGCGTTCTGCGTTCTTCTTAGCTAGAATCATTGCTACGCAGAAGGAGGTGTCTGCTGAACATCCTGCGTGCTGGGTGTGGGATGCCCCATACCATAACTTAGAACAGGACTGGATGCCTGCGGTCGTTACACCTGATCACCTCAGAGAATAAGGCGGAGCAAGTACCACCCAAAACAACCGTGTTTGGTGAGGAACTATATCACGTAGAAAGCGAGGATGACGTTGCGCCTCTCCAGCTACGCTTCAAAGAGTGAGTCGTTATGAGTTAAAATGACAGCGATTACGCTGCTGACGACATCTTTTCAAAAATCCCAACACCCTACTGAATACCGGGCTATATTGAGGGTGACCCGAGGTGACCCGAGTGACCCTAGGGCCGAAATGCTGGTTTAACTAATAAAAGTCAGGTCCTAAAATAGCATTCACTTAATTAAGTATACGTATAGGTAGGGCGCCCAAGTAGTATTAGCCTAGGACTCCTTAACTCTCGGGTCTCGGCCCCTGGATAGGAGCACGTACTATGGAAACAAAGAAAAAAGGCATGTGTATATTTGTTCAATGCATCTCGCTAGGTCACAGACAAAGGCAATGTCGATGAAAAATTGTTAAGTACAATAATATAAATATCGACGAATCCACTCAAATAATGATTTCTATTGAAGTTTCGGTCGGTATACGGAACATCACTAATTCTCTACGTATATAATACATATTTAAACCGGCTTCCGCACCAAAATGGCGAAAAGGGTCCGGTTTTATTTATTCTTTGGGTACGGAACCCATAAAAACTGTTTAGCGCTGGACTCCGACAGGTGATGGTGAGTAGTTCCGCTGACGGAAAGGGACAGAGCGATACAAGTCGTAAAGCGTCAACTCGTTCCCTGAGCGGAACTACTCACGCTTTAAGACGTCATTCGAAAATTCGTGGTAGGTCCTTGGTACTATTTGATGTAATGACCGCGTCAAAAGGAATTCACTCGTGACTCACTTTCCCACTTTCTGCAGTTATAAGAAAATGTATATACATACACGCCAATGTCGCTCCAGTCATGAAAATCTGAGGTAAACAAATAATAAACAACTGTAAATGTGACTAAATTTAATTTGTTCTGAAACATGAAGCTTGTTGTAACATTTGTTACTGTCGTGGCAATGATTGGTATCATACAAAGTGGTTAATATATGCACGAAATAAGTATGACTATGATTACCTTTATTGTACCATTGACATTAATTAGTGTAGAGTAGTCAGTTTATGTTTTCTCTCATTACGTTTTTTTGCAATTTATAAAAGCTTGCAAGTAGTTGTTGAAAAAGTGTAAATTGCTTATTTTTCATTATAATTTTATGTTACATAATTATATGTTAGTCTCGGCAGTAGCGCCTACACTGCGCCTACGCAACGCTACGAGACTCCTAGGATGGCCTACAACTCGCTACGCTTTGTCTACGTCGTGCTACGGAGCGCCTACGCTGCGCTTTCGCTACATCGCGTAGCGGAACCTGGCAATTATAATGAGAAATATGCATTTTGTACAATATGGATGAGATTTTGCGAATAAGGCACAAATCAATCAATGGTACAATTTTGGCTTTAAGATATTACTCTATTTGATACATTTCATGGCAAAAAGGCACTTCGGTTCAATCAGCTGTTGAATTTAAAATAATTATTACGGTATTTATCACCTTACTAGCTTTAAGCTGCGGGCAAAAACCCTGGCCTTCACCCCGTTTATAGCTCCCTATTACTGCCTCTAGGGTTAAAACAGTACCAAAATTCATTTAAATCGGCCCAGCAGTTTAGTAGTGAAAGCGTAACTATCAAATAAACAAAGCTCACGTTCGCATTTATTACATTAGGATGGTACAACGCACATTACGACGACTACTGTAGTACCTTACAGTAAAACAATGACCGTAGCTGGAGTAGGTATGTACTCGTAGTTACGTAGCAATTTAATTTTGAATTACCCATGGTTATTAGAGGGGTGCCAGATATGATTAACTGTGTAGGTAATCACAGACAAGTATTGGAATATTGTTTTCTGGGACTACTGTAAGTCTAAGTGACGTTCATAGAATTGAGAATTACGATAAATTACAGCTTCCCTAGTATTTGATAATATTAAATTGTAAATACATAGTTATTAATTGTGACCGGTATTGATGTATCGGTACTAGGAGGGTGATAAGTACTGCAATGTACATTGTAACGGTGAACAAATTAATTACGACAATATAAGTGGCAAATAACAAAATGTTAGTAAATCACACTTCTGGCAAAATCTACAAACTATATATTTAAACACATTAATTCCATATCTATTTCCTCAACATAATATATCTCAACTTTTTACACTCAACTATAAAAAATAGGTATATAAAAAAGAATTTAAAAACACGTCATTGGTAATAAATTATCTTGTGACTTAGTCAACATACTTAACTATGGGACTTAAAAATAAACATTACACGTGAAAAGATACAACATAATAATAGCTATTGAAACAATAGTACCTACAAGAAATAAGCAAGAACAGAAAGTAGTGAGGTACGATTTTTATACAGAAAACAAGCTTACAACTACAGATTGTTCATACAAACTAAAATTAAGTTTTAATTAAAAATATGGCATCTACCGACATGTTTATGGCAATTATTCGGTTCAAGAAAGTCAGCACATACGAACTTAAGTTTCTACAACACCTGATTTCAAGAGTGCCTCAACAGAACTATATGCAGTTCTTGTATTTTCATTCTAACATTAAAATTATCATCTATTCCCGTAAATTAAGTCATTAAATTTAAGGCCTCATTTAATTTTGTAACGTTTCAAAAGGCATAATGACTGTTGAAGTCTTGCTCTAGTCTATTTAAATAGTTTCTCATGAAACAACTACACTTCAGACTAGAGGTTATCCTTATACGACGATCAGGCTGTTCGTGGTCAACGCATACGTACAAGCACTGCTGTCACTGCTAAATCGTCTCTATGTTAGGTTCTCGAGACGAGTACAGGATTCCTCGAATGAAATTTCTTACACACGCTTAGATGTAGCTAAGTGTCGTAATAATTTTGCTAAAAACAATCGGGATCAGCTGGTAAACAGTAGTAATTTTGCTTACTGAAGTCACGTGCTTTCCTTTTGAGCTGGTAATAAAAGTTGTGCTTATACCTGAGCGTTGACCTTCAATGTGTTTACAACAGCATCATTGTTTTGTAGAATTAAATTATAGCACAAAATATACCTTTTGGTTCCATTTTCATAAAGTTAGAGAGGTTGCGCAAGTTATACACATAAAATTAAATGCAAGAAACAGTGGCAAGATACAGTGCGTCTACATTAGGTGTGGGTATGACAGTCAGCTCTGATGTATGAATGAGATAACGGAACATGAAGAAAGCAGAGTGCTTGTTACAACACACTCTTTTTAATTTCTTGGGGAAGTACAGGTAACTGGAGAAAAAAATAGTTTTAAGTTTGGTTTTTGTTAGTGTCTCGATTTTTCATAATGATGTTACAATTTTTTTTTCAATCTTATTTTACAGTTACATGTACTTGCAAAAATATAACGGCAAAGCAAGGAGATTAACTATACATAATATATTCTCGATACAAATTCAATTACAATATAGCATATAATACAAGATAATACTCATAAATGTCAATAGATATACACAGGTTTACAGGTACAGGCTTGGTTCAGTTACAAAGTGAACTATAAACAATACGGAGTCAAGAAGCGATATCAAAATGAAATGATATTTTTGCAAATGTGAGGCGTTAATATTAATTACATTCTACATTTTGAAAATACGTAATAAGGTAAGTATAACTTACAGTAGCACAAAATACTAGTGACTATTTAAGATGGCAATTGCGTTTACAGTAAATATTTAAAGATTTTAGTTATAAAAGTGTGAATGTGGTCGGCAGTCGTGCACGGCGCACAAGCTGGACGGAGGCAATAAGGCTGATTCAGGACATTCCTCACTAAACTGCCTAAAGCATTTCGTAAGATATACGTTAACATTATATTAGGCGCTACGTTATTAATTTTCTATAATATTTAAATGTTTATCATAATAGAAAGTACAATAAATATATGTTATCAAATATAAAATATGCACGATGAAACATGTTGGCTCACTTTGCCCGACAATTGTTAAGGCAAGCTGTTGTTGATATGACAATGTGAAAAAACAAACTTTAATAAATCGAGACTAGAAAGTGTAAAATTTGAACTTTTCAATAATACGACCTTTGATTTCATATCCGGAGTTTTCACTAATGTTTTATATTCTTTCGATATAAAATGTTATTTGTTAAAAAAGTTAAAATAAATTTAAAGAGTATATATGGTACAGACGCTATAGTATATCAAGCTACCACAATCTGTCAAATTTCTTTAATAGATTTTCAACCTTATCACAATAGTGGAAGGTTAATGTTTGATTAGTAAAAATTGACAGATTCGGGTAGGTTGATTTACTGGCGTCTGTACGGTTCCAGTGTTTGCTTAAATTATTATGAAACAATGTTTTTTTTAGGTTATTTTATTTATTATAAAGGTTTAACAGCTTCTGTGTACGGTTAAGCTATTTAAATTTAATGATATTATGCCTTGGACTTACACAGTCGCAAATCAACCAGCAATATATTATTTATCGTATTGAAATGATCGTCGAATTGAAACTGAGATCGTACCATTGAAACAGCATCCGTACATTAAAGACTAACATACAACTACTTACTGATATTTACGCAATAATAATATTAAAAGATAATATCTTGGATATTCCTTGCTCTCTTATTAATTAACTTACGATTAATTAACTAATCATATCTAATGAATACTTAGAGCTTTAAATTCACGAAGTTTTTACCGACACCATTGCTGTTGTAGTGAGCAATTTTTTTAGGAATCTTTTAATTTATCTTTTGGATATGATTAGTCGAAATTTTACTTTATTGTGTAAGAGATGATGAAAGGCTTAAAAGTGATTTTTTCTATAGATATGTATTTTTAGCACAGGAATGCCAACTTGTTCATTACTAAAAATGTTTAAGTACAAGTTATTTTGAAGGTCAAAGCGTTCTGAAAGCTCAAAGAAGTCTGTTACACAGTTCCGAAAATAATAATTTCATATCAGTTCAATCATAAATCAACACACAAGAGACTTAAGTAGTCACAAATTTGGACTTAAAGTATAGCATATAGCAACGGTGTCTCAAACCCCGCTTCATTAAAATATTTGTCATTTTTAATTTACATCATATAATTATCTATAAAATACGGGTGTTTTGGGTTCTGTATCATGACTAATTGAGTCATTTACAAATAAAAAGGTATATATTATGTAAAGCGATTTCCTTGGTAATGCTGTTGTGTTGTACATACGTATGTGTACGTATTGTGACTTTATTAGCGAGAATCGTATAGTAATGGTTAACTGATGGTTTGTGAGCAAGTACCAATACTTGATCACGTTATGTTCTTACCGCAGCGTAAGAACGGAAGATTTTTTGAGATATTATTTTTGTATATTCACTGGGAACTTCACAGTCGTGACACTTGAAGAGGCAGAAACTGTTTGCAGTGTGTTTTCAGCTTCGCTTTTACAAAATATACAATAAGCATGGTTCACATGTTGTGAACTGGTGAGCCGTGGCCGGTGGCCGCTGGCGGGGCCCCGCTCGGTCACAGTACGCCGTAGAACGTGTCCATCAGGGTAGTGTCCAGGTCACACTCCAGAAAGATGCTCTCACTGCATTCCTCCTGAAAAAGGGAAAGTTACTTGAATTTAGTATTATAATATTAAAAAGCGAGCAAAGAGGTGAGCAATAGGGTATTTTACTGCATAAAAAATAAAATCTGTTTAGTCCGTCAGTTACAATATTGAAAAAATAATGGACACGCATTTTTTTAAATCAATGAATATTGACAAAGACAAAACGCTTCCAATTTCGGGAGTGAGGGCTTGTGACGCCATAATGCTTGTAAAATTGTACCGAGTGACGTTTTGTGATTTTTAAAAACGTTGTATCTTCGTCAATTTTGGTTTACGTAAAAAAGAAAAAATACTAAATGTAAATAAGTAATATTTTTTGGTAATCTATATTTCGGACTAATAATTTTTTTTTGAGAAAAATAGCCATTGGAAAGGCCTAGCATATGCAGCAGTGGAAAATTGAGGCTGATGTTGATGAATACTTTGAAAGGGTATATTTATAAGATATTCATTGTTACTCACGAACTTTGGCACTACATATAAAAATAAAATGAGATTCAAATGAGCTATTGTACTCAATACATAAATAAAAATACAGACGGTGATGACGGTTGAGCGCCACGAACTATGTCAGTAGAACACTTGGTAATACGACAGGACATCATTGGAGGACTGGGAAGTAGCTAGGAGCTAAATTTGGCCAAATCTTTTTAATTAGTCAAACGCCTAGTCCTTTACCCAACTATTTTGAGGTCAGCTTCCAGTCGAACCAGATGCAGCTGAATATCAGTATTTTACATAGAGCGACTGCCTATCGAACCTCCAAAACTCAGTAACTGTGCAATACCCTATGGTAAGACTGGTTGTCACACTTATGAGCTTCTGACTAACAGTAACGACTGTCAAAGATCTACAAATGACAGCCGGGATCAACGGCTATACGTGCTTTCGGAAGCACGGAGGAAACTCGCTATGACAGAGGGTCATTCATCCACAGACCAACCTAGGCAAGGGGGCGTCTTAACCCGGAAGATAGGCCTGTGCGGCTGTAATTATTTAAATCTTATTATGGCTATATTAAGAAGATTTGGACAGAAAAACAGTAGGAAGTGTCTAGTTGAAATAGTTGAATAGTGAAGTAGGTATGTGATGGATACCTGAGTGGTGTGTGGAGCGGGCGGCTGGTCCCCGCCCCTCCTCGCGTGTCATTTTGACGTCTTGGGCAGGTGCCTCTTCATGTGCAGCGCGAGGTGATCGGAGCGCGCGAAGGAGCGCTCGCAGACGGCGCACTTGAACGGCTTGGCGCCCGTGTGCTTGCGGTAGTGGCGCGTCAGCTCGTCGGAGCGCGCGAACCGCCACTCGCACTCCGGCCACTGACATGTGTACGGCTTCTCACCTGAGAATATCGGAGCACATCACTCTTCTACTGCTGACTTTCGTCAATCATACGCCCTCAGCCGATCCGACTAGTTTTGTTGCACCCATCAAGCGACTCATGCGCGCGTCTTCTGCTCCACGTAAGTCTATGCTAGTTCCAGCATCAATAAATTGCAAGGTGAAACCAAGCCGTATCTCTGCTGATTTATATTAAGAAAATCAAACAGGATGGTGAACGCATGATGATCACAACTGCGCCAGCACTTCTTATTGTCATAATTTAGAAGGCCTCGACTAGTGGGTAGTTTTTGCAATTATTTTCAAAGGACATGACCTAAACTTTAGCAGGACTAAGGATTAGGAATTAGACCATAGACGTCTTTGACGTTACCATTACCGCTTTAGCTACTGTCTTCATAATTGCATGTATAGAATGATTTTATGGATTATCCTCATGACCTAGCGTTTATGGTCAGTGTTGTGGGACAAGGGTTTACAACTTCTGTTTCATCAGATATACCACTTTGGAACCACAAAACAACAGATTGATGCGGTTAAAGAAATATCAAAGTGCGATGAACAATGTGAAAACCAGATCAGAAGCCGAATTTTATTCAAATAATGGTATATTAATAAGGTTCTGGCGTGGTTTCAAACTGGTACTCTAGTACTTTAATATTGTAACAAAATCTTGTTAATTTTTTATTTTATAGTTAGGAATAGATTTCGTTCAATAGGGGCACTATATAAGTGCGATATGATGTATATGCAAAATGAACACACAGGAACAGAATCTTGTCATCGATGCAGTACCATTATCGTAATGCCGTCACAACGTCAAGAACTCCTGTTTCCAGCAATTTCCGGAGACATGGAGACGGTTATTTATCTCATCGACAAGTTGTATTGACTTTCAATACTGTGAGTTAAATCCGAGAAAAAATCAACGAACAGAGTAAAAATTAAGGTTTTAGAAAGCTAGTTAGTTTACTAAGTAAGAAGTCTGTGTTAAATAAATTGGACAAGTGACAATACACTGCGGTGAAATTTAAACGATACTCGTAACACAGTACATAAGTACATTGTTGCCATTAGGTATATCTGTTACTTTCGCTAGGCCGTTGAGTATAGTCTACGTACGTATTAAGGAGATTGTCGAGTTAAATTAAAATTCATGACTTCTTTAAACACGTGTTAATTGATGCATTTAGTACAAATAGTACATATTCGCAATGCCACGTGGACAAGCAGGTATTTCGCAGTGGCTCAAGTAAATAAAAGTGTAGTTAATACCTGTATGTATTCGCTGATGCGCCTTTAGATGCGAACTCTTCGTGTAGACCTTGGTACATCCTGCAATAAATAGTTTGGGGTTTTAGATATCTTGTAAGTTTCTAATTTTGGTCATCGATTGCAAAATTATGTCTGTTCCGGAAATTGGGTTAGAAACAAAACTGCAAAAAACACGTTGTTATAATTTGCCTTGTTACACGGAGATTTACTAACTTATTATGCCACTTGTTGGAATGCATACAAATTGAGGCTATCAACATAATTGTAGAGTTTTAAAGCCTCAGGGGTGGCCAACTTGATTAGACATAAGATCTACTGTTTACTACCGAAACCCTGTGCGATCTACCAATGACATACTTCTTTAAATCTTAAATGAAACAGCATAGAATAGTACACAATCATGTAGTATTTTTTATTGAACAGTTTTAGGAGTTCCTTTTTATATCACATGTGAGATTGTTTCCTTAAATTTACTTAATACTTTGGAATGGAAGTCTGAGTTGATGTTGTTTTATCAACATAATATATATAGTTCCACGATCAACTGGACTAATAGTCGCGATCAACCGGTCGATCGCGATCGATCGGTTGGCCACCCCTGGTCTATAGCTTCATGAAATCAGTGCCCATGTAGATGAGATTAATCCGCTAAGTTCAGTCGAGGTCAATGGCACAATTTCACCAATCAGGTCGTAAAAGCTAGCAACTAATCTATTTCAGGAGGAGTTCTTGCGTTATCTTTATTGTTTCGTCTGCTCATCCTACACAGTGTTTCTGGCACGGAACTGATTTTCTTTGACTACAAAATTACTTTGATGGTTTTCATACAAAGTCTGTTGGGAAAACTCGTGGATCCCAGATTTGAATTACTAGAAACTTAGACAGGTTGGATTGTAGGTCCGACCTGTCTAAGTTTCTAGTATATAAGGTTATAAATATGTTTTTCTGTGACATTTTGGTAGACACGTTACATTGTCAATATTTTAATGTGTTTGTATTGTCAAACCCTCATCCTATTGTTTTCTCTGTCATTCTATCTACGATACCTACATCTACGGTTCACAGGTCGGACAACCGGTTTTAGGGCCTAGCGTTATTCTCGTTTGGTCGCGGGACTCACGAATTACCGTGACCCCGGTACGTAAAGGGCTGTTGAAGGACACCGTGGATTTGAGTCAGTCCGAGTCTGACAGTCCATCCCGCTCTGCCCTGTGTGGGATGACTCATTTGATGATATTACGACGTAAAAAAAAACGTTATTCTCGTTTGAAACTTCTGCGGTCAAAATAACAGCAGGCCTAGAGACATAAGTATTTTGGTCGTGGCCGGGTTCCGTTGCGACTGGATGCGCAAGGATGAAGACAGGGCATAGTATATGTTCTAGTATTTATACTATGTCAGGGTGTTGTTATGCAGCTTAGAAGAATGGCATGCGCGTGTGAGAATTTGAACGGATCTCTTGGCGCTTGAATTAAATTAATAACCGCTGTTCGGATATTTGAGAAATAGTTTTTTTTTTGCGTTTCGATTAGGTATTTATAGGGATACTGTGCTTTCGCTGGGAGCAGCAAACACCTCGTTACTGATCTTTGGGTGATAGTGTTAGGCGATAAGCCATCCTTGTGACGTTTATTGGGCGCAAATAAAGTCAAATGGAAAAGATTTTCGAATTGTTTTGAAAGAACCTTTAATAAACGCTGGCTCAATTTAGATTTTCATCAACACGCTAAAATGACGATAACGTCGCATAAAATTCATTTTCAAACATCATTGGTTAAGTACCTATGAAGTCACAGTGGTGTACTCTCCTCTTCTCGAGCTCGGGGTTGTTCCGCCGGTTGTACTTGACGTGGTGCGGGTGGGCCAGCCGCGAGTGCTGCAGCGGCGCATGGTGCGGCTGCGGCGGCGGCGGCTGCGGCGCCGGCTGTGGCATCTGCACCGTCTGCGGCATCGTCTGCATCGGAACGAACTACTTTATTCATTTATGATTTAGGTTTTAGCGAACAGCGAGCTCGGCGTGGTTGGATGCTAGCGTGTCGTGATCTTGGCGGGGTTGGATGCTAGCGTGTCGTGATCTTGGCGGGTTTACTTCTTCGTTATCATTTCAGGTAGGACGTCCACTATTTTGACGGTTTATTTACTATGTAAGTTCTTATTTAAGTCGTCACACAAGACATGTCACACTAATGTCGACGGCGCACCGAGCTTGTGGCGCGTAACACGCCACCCGCCACGCCACCTGGAGCCTTGCGTGGCGTACCCAAGAATGGTAAGTGATAGAAGTTCACTCGATCGTATCAAAAGCGAGTAGTGAAGTGAAGATGTAACCTTCGTAACATCCTCGTGTCATATCCACTCGTTCCCGTTCTCAGATTCAGATATTTTCCTAACATGCAAAACATATTCTTAAATATAATAATCTGGCATGGTGTAGTAGCGGTCTGTAGACCCTTAAATTATAGAAGTATTTGTGAAGTGTTAGACACCTGTGGATGGTGGTGCGGATGCGGACCGGGATGCGGCGGCGCGTGCGGTGCCCGCAGCAGCGGCGGCGGGTGGTACGGTGGCGGCGGAGTGCGCCGGCTCGCGCCCTGCGAATAACACGCACATGTTGCTGCACTTATACATACTAGCCAATGTTTCTCATCGGCACGTATCAAAACCAACGTCATTAACTACACATACATTATTCAGGACCTTACCGCTGTCCTGATTACAATCATTATAACGAACGACATCCGGCTGCTCTTTACCTCCATGTCTCTACTGCAATAGGACAATTGACACAACAAAAATAGATCGCTTAGCAAAAGATGGTACCATCTGTCGCGTACGCAAGCGCGCGAGCTCACTCGAGTGGAGGTTTACCTGCATGGTGTTCCCGGGGCTGCCCTGCTCGGAGCTGGGCGGCGTCAGCGGGGACATGTACACGAGGCGCGAGGGAGGGTACTTGGCGAAGGACGTGTTAGGCTGGTGGTGCGGCGGGTGGTGCGGCGGCTGCGGGTGCGCATACGTGGGCGGCGCACACAGCCTCTCCGTCTTGATCTCGAGGGGACTGAGTAGCGGGGTGGCGCACTCCTCCAGCAGCGCCTCGTCGGCCTCCAGCTTGACGTGTGTGGAGCCGAGCGGCGCGAGCATGTTCGCGTTCTCGGGGTCGATGTTCCTGATGGAGGACGCGATGTCCTCCCACAGTGCGGGCCGGAGGAATGCATCGTCGCGTGAGGAGGTTCCACCGTCGAAAAGGTCCATGTGGGCGGGCGCGAGTGAGGCGCCCTCCTGCTTACACAGCAGCGACTCTAGCTCAGATGTCTGCAACAAAACAAACAGACATCGTTTGGTGATTTGCAGATCCTTATCGTGTCGGTATTATGAAAATCCCATTCAAATGCTAATAGCACATTAGAAAGTTCTCTTGATTTAATGTGTAGAGCTTTTGACTACAAAGAAGTCCCTGTAGCTTTAGGGGCAATAAACATATGAATTTATTAACGTCTTTATAAACCTGCAGCACATTATCACGTTCTATGACAATAGTAGCCGGTTGTGCTGGTATATCTTATTTCATACAAGTGATTTGTTAAAACCATATAAAGAGGAGGCTATTCAGTTAATGTCCGTAAAGTAATGTAGCTAAAGTTTTCCATTCTTATAGTGAATTGAGTTTAAAAGTAGGTAGTTACAAACTCAAAATGTAGAGTCAAAATAAACTGCCGTAACTCATTGCTGTTTTAAATAAAAAATACACAACACGCATGTTGCATATTCTCGGTAACTGATTGGCTGCATCAATCATACTTAGGAGGATTAAAGTTACGATTAACATTATGAATTTACACAATTTTGAACAATTTCTCCGTGCTAGGTGGGCAAGCGCTGTTGCGCCGGCGGCATGCCGTGCGATATTAGCATACAATGGCGACGGCCCACGCGCTCGCGCAGGTGACGAGCAAGAGCTTTCATATCGGATCATTTCATACATAGACATTTCGGGATGAGATTTAGCTAGCAACGAAATTAATTTAAACTCTGTCGACACATACTGTCAAGATCCTTTTAGTCAGACGTAACTGAGTAGACAAAGCAATCAATAACTTTTTATAGAAAACAATGAAATTGCGTAGACATTTAGAAAGTGTTTAATCGCTAAACATCTTTTGCTATAGGTAGGTTTAGTGAGACACCTTAAATTACACCGTTTACGAGTAACAATAAAATGAATGCAGTTGCAGTAAAACATGTACAGTGATAGTACTGTGTCGCGGACTTAACCGCAAGTGCTAGCTATATGCGCTTGTACACCTGCACTGAACTGTTGTTGCGCCCGCGCCGTCCATCAACCGTGAGAAGTGACGGACCAATTCCTTGATAGTTCTAGGAAATCCTGTAATATCAATAGCAATATCTGTTACCTAAGTAGAAAATATAATATATACATCTAAACTTTTAATATAGTTTATAACATATTTTATGTATATTGTAGGTATGTACTAAAAGACTAGGTAAAGGTGGTATGAAGTAATTTCCTATTAGTTAATGCCATGATAGAATATGTAAATATTGATAAGTTCCATGTAGCGTTTTATCTGTTTGCTTTCCTATTGTTTAATGTCGACGGCTGTGACTAGTCATATCTACGATTACGTGCGCATAACTTACCTATGCGTTTTTACTAGTTGCTTTAAAATAGAACGCAATTCGTGCATGTTCGGTAATTTGATTCGTTTTTATTGGCGAACAGGTGAAATAGAGTTAAAGTAATCGGTGAGTTGGGTCGGCAGCGGTCGGAACCTCTTTGGAGCAGCGTGGGGTGTCGCAAGAGCGCCGGACCGCGCGAATTCCTTCCATGACCTTTGCGGATCGAACGATTGCGCAGTGGCTCCTCCACCGCGACTAGACGAGCTTGAGCAACAACCACATAGACTATACTGGTGCAGAACAACTGTAGCCAACCGTGAGCTTTCACACAAACAATATGTTATTTGTATCAATTCCTTTTTTTAGTCTTCTGCCACAGACCAAAAAGTCAGCTATACTGTCTAGTTTGATGTAAAATTTTATTGTAAAGTGAACATTTTATCTTTAGGGCTAAGTGCGTGGATTAAAATAGTAAGTTTTTTGACATGAATTGCATAGAGGAGTAGGTAAACACGTGCTTTTCATCATAGATCGATTATCGATCTGATAGTATGTTACTTTGACAAAACCCTGTGAACAAACCCTCAGATTATATGTTTATCATTATTTATACACGTAGTGCTAGTTCGCAACATCCCACCCCAGCAGTGGGATGATTGGAGTGAGCAAAGGCAGACTTTCAGTTTCTTCAAGGCGGGGCCGAAATATACCAATGGTCGTTTGTTTTGACCAGCTCGTACTTCCAACTTCTACGAGGTTCGCTTTCACCTAATTATAGAGGTAATTATAATTACACAAACACACTGAAAATAATTATTGATTTGTGTAATTTTGTCTAACTCAACCCACGTTTAAAAAATATCTAAATGCATCGTACTAGTTTATCTCTGAGCCATTAAAGAGCTGCGACATATCTGTGTGCAAAGTTAATTTTATTCTATGCGTTGGGCGGTACGCTAGGCACCGTATTCGCTTCGGTTTAGCTCATTTACGAAGCCAGCTAAATCAGTCGGCTTATAGTGAACAGACAGCTATTGTGAAATGAGAGAACCTCCCGCGGATTTGCACCGGCCAGTGATGAAACACGCACTTGCACCAGATTGTATCTCAAATCTAATAGATTGTTGTTGTTATTTATTTCGATCGCTGAATGAAGTAAGTGCCCCAGCGCCAATCTACCTACAGCTCTTAAAGTTTATATTAGGGAGGTCGCTTGCACCATTAACAAGGAATTGTATTCATTTAACTATTTCTTTCAGTTAAAGAAACTGTATATCTACTGATATTATTTATTTTTGATAAGCAGTTCTTGAGTTTATGATAAGATACTCGTATTTCCAATCTATTATTATGTTTCTGCCTACGATATAAACATCCGATCATCTCTATAAATTAATCATATCAGCGGGAATACCAGCGCTATCTACTGCACACGTGAATGGCTGGAAATGTAGGCAGGTATTTAATTAATCCGTGAAGTACGCACTCTCGTTAGAATTATCAACAATACATTTGATAGTGATTACTAAATAAATGTGGAGGTGGTACAACCACGATCATTTGTACTTCATATCAATTAAACATGTACATAAATAATGTTATCTTTTTTATATCTCTGACGAATAGTGCTAAAGTGCATAAGTATTCGTGTAATAGGTATATTGAAATGAAATGACAAAAGATAGGAAACTGTGTGGAAAAAATGACGTGTTGTGATTGGTTCACTTTGAGATAATGACGTTGATGGCGGGCACATTCATAAATAGAATGGTTGATCGTCGCGACGGAGCGCACGTGGTGCACGCACGCCGACCAATGACGGACACGTTGACGTTGCTTAGGAAATTATTCGCCATTATGCGCCACATAACATGACACCGAAGAAACATGAAAAGTTTAGGTACTTTTTCAGGATCATAGCACATTTCTAGGCATATTCGCGGCTACGAAAAGCGTAGCTCAGTAATTAAGATGGCAGATGTTTCATTATGATATTTCATTATATTGTGCTTCAATTATATTGTAAATACACAAGTACTTTGGATCAGTAAGTTCAGATTGCCAATTGAGTTCTTTAACAATCAGATACTAAAGGGAAATAATTGAATATGAAATTATGCAAGTGCTGAAAACCTCAAACGGCGTAAATACAATGCCTTGACTAGCAGCTATGTATTTAAGCCGTTTGGGGTTGAAACACTAGGTCCGAGTGCTCACCATGTTTTTAAAGAACTTGCTACACGTATAGTCGACTTTTCGCGTGGCTAGAGGGCTAGCCTATTTCTTGGTCAAAGAATAATAAGCATTGCCATCCAACGCCAAGCAGCCTTGCCTGCCAGCGTTCTGGGCACTTATCCCGTTGACAGCGATGTGGATGAAATTTTTGGTGCTCTTTGTTAGTTTTTTAATTATTAATAGGTTAATAGTTAGTTCAGTATTTAAATAAATGTAAATATTATAGTTTAAATAAATAATATATGAAATTGTAGCAGTGCATGACTGGAAATTAAAAATTCATAGTGATATAGGTATGCCAACATTGGCACAGGCATCTAAGTATAGAGCCAGCCCTGGCTGCGTGTTGAACAGCTATTCGCGAAAGCAATTCTATTTTCTCTTGCATGGACGCCTACCTACTTCATAAAAGATTACTTAATAGTCTATAAACCAGAGATAACAGCTTAAATTCAATGAAGAATAGTAATATCACCCATAGATATAGCTTTCGTATCTTGGAATTTTTTCCCTCTATGAAATCTACACATAAATCATTCAATGTAAGTGTGTAAGTAATAATTTGATTGTGAAACTAAGTGTTAACATTAAGAACTCGTTGATAGACGCCAGCCAAAATAATAGTTGATAGATGTGTGTTGCCAAGTCAAAAATAAAAGTAAGTAAAATAAATCCTACTACTACCTAAAAGAATACCAACGTAACGTATACGTTATTCATCTCAATATCTATTAAAAAAGAGACAGAGATTAAAACTAGTTTTGTTAGCAAATTGAACTTTGGAACAGTAGAAATAATTAAAATCATAAAACGCGACGCAACATCAGAAAGCTTTTAATGCAGCAAAAATATAATAATGCGCTTCTGTGAAATAGCCGCTTAATGAGCGCTACATTTGTAAATGTTTGATAAACGTATGTATCTTATACGCATTATACTTATTGTAGAATTAATTATGAAAGTTTCAACATCATTAAACGTCATGAAAACTATTCGAAATGAAAAACTGTCGAGCGGCGATAGCAGGAAATGTTAAAGGTCAGAGGAGGTCAGACCACGCTGTGTACGTATGAACGTAGGCAGAACATAAACCTTCCCGCCGTGACCCCCGGGACTGTGTGCTAATTAGTTATAAGGGGACGCATATGACAATCGACTATTTGATCTGACGATCAAATTGTTATGACCGTTGGCTAGTTTTACGACCTCAGTTTCATAACTAGAAGAATCATTATCTAAAGAGGGTTAAAAGCACGTTCCAAGTTTAAAATAATACTTTTTAATTCACTAAATTAGTACTTAAACCCGTGGTAAACAAAGCCTCCTGCCTGCGTTATATTTATGACCGAAAAATTTAGAATTTCGTGGAAACATGTTTGAGCTTTCGATGAGACGTCGACGTTTTAACTACTTACCCCCTGTTAGACAATATGACCTTTTCAATAATGTATCATATGAAAAGAATTAAAATTGCCGTCTCATACCGTTATGGCATTGTTTGAACAGCGCGTCTCGTCGACTGTCGTCGCTCTATTTCCATAATTCAACTTACGCCCACGACTATTCATTCTTCCATGCGCACACAATACTATGTAAAACAATTAAAAAACACACGTTGCCGTCTTAATGCAAAGTCGTAAAGTTCATATTGCAAACAAATGTTCTTGGCTAACAGTAACTTGAGCGCTGATGTAGGTAATCGGCATAATTCACAAAGTGACGATTATCATTATTGTAGTCTCGTGCCGCGCTGGGTGACGGTGACGATCGCATAATTTGCTCTGCTGGTACTTCCGATTCTCATTGTATTTTTACGACATTGTCGAATAGAGTTTAAAGTGACAGAAAGTTCATAAATGACGTGACTAAGGAAAATGGATTGTGGACTCTGGCATTGTAATTCGGTATGCTGCTAAGTCTGCACGTTAAAATTACAGAAATTATAAAAAAACAACGTTTACAATACCACGAAACGTTTAAACTCTTTCGGGAAAACCGCCTACACAAAGTAAATTCTAGTAGGTTCGCTTTTAGTTGCTACATACAAAGTAAGGCTTTTTATCATCCAATAGGTACCCCTAAAACTTATGACGACAATAACTAATAGTAATAACATTTTATAGGCAGTGAGCTCACATTGCCGCGGAGTCGGGAGTCGTATTTATCGGCAGGGCGGACTAGGGCGGGCGGCGTTAGGTGGATCGATAAGAACCGCCCACCGCAGTGGGGGTCGCACTTGCTTACAATATATTTTAATATATACCACAATGCTGTGTCCTGTCGCAGTTTTAATGACACATAATAATAGTTTACGAGTGATTTGAGTATGTACCTCAACTCGGGTAGGCTTATAGGTTGGCAATTTACATGCATAAGCACGTTGTTTAATACATATTAACTTCAAAGGTAACAGTAAGCTTTAATTAAAAGAACGATAGAAAACTGAAACAACCTGAAATTGGTTAGGACAAAAGTTTTCTAATAATATAATATACTATCCATAATAATTGTTGTTATGTTGTAATTATTAAATAAATTACAAAAATATATAGTCGACTAGGGAAGTGTTCCTAGTTTATTGAAACAGTACGAGTGCCACGACGGCGCTTAATAGAAGAATAAAAATGTAATTCGAGTAATGTTTGCAGTTCCCATAATTTTAGCTGAATGTCGGGCCAGGGGCGGGAGCAGGGGTTCCCAACGACACCATCGACACCAGGGGTTACCAACATTATACTGCGATATTGTATTGGTATTGTATTACTGATATTATTTTAGTGTTCATGAAGAATGTTTTTTTAACATAAATTTGGACGAAGCAAAAGTATAAGTGCAAGCTTTCTTTCATTTCTACTCATAATACATGATTTAGAAGGCATGAGTATAGATATACCTAGAGCATATTTTGTCTTCATATTTAAATAGGTTCCATTGACGATTTCTATTACCGAAGAATTGCGTAGGCGAACTCTATTAGAGTCGATTACAATGTAAAGACAGTATTTATGTAATTTCACTGACACGAGACCGCTTTAATGAGATTTAAACATATTTGGAAAGCCTTAACAATAAAATAGGATTCAACTATCGGGAACACCAAAGAATATCACGCAGTGTAAAAATAGAGCTATAAACATAGTTCAAAGGAAATAAGTGGTACTCAGAATGCCACAATTAGGTTAAAATCTAAATAAGTAATGTAAATATATTGCTGCTACGTTCATAATTGTGTTCATATGTAAGTGATCATAAAAGGAATGTATTAAGTGCTAACAAATGCGAAAAACAGCCGCGACCGAGCGAGAAGCCGAGACGCGCGTGCGGGTAGCGCGTGCCACTTCATGTAAAAACCACATTACTATTATAAACTAGAATAAAATAATACACAGCAGTACCTACGCCACATACCCACCTCGTTCGTAAATAAAAATATTAATCTAAATAATGTTAGGTTTAAAGTATTTCCTGTATACTTTCATTTCCTTCCGCGCACATTTCTTAATGTTGCGAAAGCAATGAAGCACGTATGAACATTTGCAGTCAAGAGCAGTTAAAGGCATATTACATTCGGCTGCAAAGTTAATGAAAATTAGTTTCCCACGACGGCGTGGTTCCGAACAGAACGTTTTGTAGCTATGTTGCACAAGTGGCGTACTTGGCTGACGCATGCTGGATCCTATCGTTCATACAATCAGTAATCAGATGGAGCGGCAAGCCGCGCGGGAGCTGCGCACAGACGGCACAGATAACGCACAGCTCCACACATTAGGACGCTAGTAAAGTTGACATTACTCAGTACACGTTTTCCTGCATTACTCATGACAGTTAGCTTTCATGCTATTACTAAGTGAATTCGTTGAGAAAGCGCTTGAATCATATCCCAGTGTCGACATGTAGGACGTTGGAAGATTTATGTATGCTGTAAAAATATTTCTTGGAATAAACGTGTACCTGCTGTATATTCATGATTCTCTCATTTTTTTTTACTGTTTTATGATACCAGTGCGTCTATCCAAAACTGTGCCTTATTCCACTGTTCTTCGCGTGCTAAGATGTCAGATTCTCGGACATCGTAAGGGAGAGTTTCTGCCTCTTTGTAGACTCAAATGTGGCGAGTGTGGTTGTGCAGTGTCGTGTAAAGTCACTCGTGACAAGTACCGCGGCGGCGCTATTAACAAATCACCGTATAAATATTCATGGGTGATCCCCTCGCCAGCCAGAGGGATGAGCAATACGTATAGTTTTAATAATAAAAACATATTAGCCGCATCGCATGTCTGTCTTTCCGTGACCGGGCAGTTTTACACCTGGCCGAGTAGGGAGACAGGGAGATGGAAGGAGGAACGTGGGAGGGTAGACAGGGGTTCAAGGGGATAATGGGGTAAAGAGGAGGAGGGGGCAGAGGCACCGTTTGCCAGCGGTCAGCTATTAATGAATGTGCCCATAATGTTTATTGTGCCCGCTGAGCAGTTTTTGGGCAATGCTTGTAACTCATCGTTTTATAAATTAACTGTCATGACTATCGGCTCTATCATAGCACTACGCAATAAGTTCTGATGTAGTTTTTAAATTGGATGTTGGCGTGTTGCGTACAGTACCGATTCTTTTTATAGATTTGCTAATAAGTATTTGCGTGTTTCATAAAATTTAATCCACCTAAATACAGATCGACTGTAGTATTTAAATAAAATAAATCGGAGTATTAGATATTTACTTATAGAGCAGATATTATAAACATTTATTTGCTTACCAAGAAACCGATGATTTAAAGTTGAAAGGGCAAGCTGTCACAATAATCAGTAGTTAGAGGGTCACAGTAATCACGTGCCCTCGTTTACACGTTTGACTCCGTTTTATTATAATAATGAAATTATTAGAGAGCGGGGGTCGGTCGCGTGCCGACCACACGACCCCTGTCGGATTGCCATTACCTCATTAAAAGATAGTCTGATGCTACGACTGCGGGGGTAGTTTAACTTTATAATTTAATGTATTGTGCTTGCGGTTAAATACTTTAGTATTGTGAAAAGGTGTGATTTTACGAGGGGTTCGCTCCTATCGATTAATCATTTACATGGTACGTCAGCTTACGTCGGACATCGTCGTCTGCAGCAGACATTAGTTGCAGCCAGTGACAGTTAACTACATTACCTGCTTGCTTACACTAAGCTCACGGCATAGTGCAATGTATTGTGTGCGTCAAGCAAGTCTTAAGCAACATGCCAAGTAATCTCGTTATTAGATAGTTTCAGTCTTATGACTCTTAACAGATTCATCTACGCACATAAAGTAAGCAATTTAAACTGGTCAAATTATAATCTTACGACTGAAGTGCAATTACACAAAGTCAAAATTATTAATTTGCTTAAAATGTGGTAATTAAAAAGATGGTAAAAATAAGTAAAATTTCAAACACATTTCGCCATTAAAATGGCATGCGAACATTATTGAAGTTTTAGGTTTCACATCGTTTGGTAACTACGTAAAATAAACTTCTAGGTTTATTAAATCTACAAGAAATAATATTTTGCTGTTAAATATTAGTCAACATACAACTAAAAAATTTAATAACTTGAAATACAATATTAAAATTAGTTCACAAACATAACATTAAAATAGTACCTACTTAAGTAACAAACAATTCGATATAAATAGTTATAATGCATTACGGTAGTGATATGATTTATAAGTGTATTTTTTGAGAAATTCAGATGTGGAATAAAAACTGTGTGAAATGAGCCGTTTTTTAAAACAATGCAAAAAAAAATATATAACTTATGTCAGTAATATCATTAAACTAAATCTCCATGCCTATACCGACACCATCACACAAAACCCTAGAGAAAACAATCTGAATTTGATAATTATATACTCATGAAAATTATGGACGGCCATCCAGACAATCTCCATAAATAAAGAGCTCTTTGGTAAAATCAATATGTTTTAGTCGCGAAAACTGATATTTAAATTGAAAGTAAAAAAGACGGGTGTTCGGTTCGTTATGGAAGTCAATTAGCGAGCGAAGAAGGTAACAATCTGGCAAGAAGGGGGTCGCTGGTGGCCTGGTGGGCACCGACTCGAGCTACTAATTAGCTAATGGACGATTCGCCCCTGCCCCATGCCTACTGCGCTCCACTCCGTAATGGATTGTGGCACGCTCGCCACCTACCTGTGGTCACATCTCGAATTTCGTCCGCGGTGCCTTCCCGTTATGGAAAAATATGGATTTTTAATACTGACTTGTAAAAGTGTGGGTACACGCGCACATTAAGTATGATTACTCACTGAATGAAGGATATTACTAATATTAGATACAGGGATAAAGGAAAGTTCATTGTTTCACCTATGTGTAGTCCTGACAATCGTTACGTTTGATGAGTTTTTTATTGAAGTTTGTTTAAATGTCCAGATCGAGGAAATAATTTAGTAAGCCTTTCCACCACAGATGTGTTATTTTGCCTGTGCTGCGAGAATGTAAAAGCTGAGCTACGAAATTGTATGACCGTTTCCACTGATGCTAAGCTATGTAGCGGTGCGAGTAAGATGTGCTATAAAGATGCGCCGCCGCAAAGTACCTACTCGTAGCTGCGCTAGGAAGTTGCGCAGCTAGAGCTATGCGATGTATCGATAGGAGGGAAGACGATCCATATCACGTCTCCATAGCATGCATCCATAGCACGCAGCCATAGCACTCAGCTATAGCACGCAGCCATATCCTTCCATATAAAAAACACAGTTGTTAGTTGAATCCGTTTCCACCAGTGCTGTGCTATGAAAACCAACGAATATGATTGGTGGATATCTAACGCATCCGCAGCAACGTAGCGTAGCACATCTCTGATGGAAAAGCAGCCTTAAACTGAATACTTTTGCACTTATTGTGGGGCCAAGAGTTAAGACTAACTAGAATAGTCAAACTTCAACTGTAATTCATATGGAAAAATATATTAGCGTCCTGCACTTCTCTATTACATTCATTTAATCGGTTATAGATTTGTCCAAAAGCCTATTTACCGATTGACATAGATGTAAAATACCTAGGTGTAAAACAATAGATTTGGGGGCTATAGTTGCTCGGAAATAATATAATAAGTCTAATATTATCTGTATTTATTTGCCCAAAATCGTGTAATTAATGTTTTACTTTTAATTATGTTTATCTATATCTTTGGAACCATTTAAATATTAGTGTGTGCTTTATTTCCCAGACCAAAAGCTTTTTCGATACTGAAATATTCCTATGTTGATATAATTTATATATTTTTTAAGTAATGGTGTAATAATTATTTCGGCTTTTCATTGATCAGTCCAAGTGCGTAATGACGGACACCAGGACATTAATCAATACCTACCTTAGGCGTTAAACTATTGTGGGATTGTGGCATAACTATTATTGACTTAAAGTTAAAGCTGCTTGTCCATAAACAAGTGTTGAATAATAATGGTAGAGCCTATTCATTGCTCTGTCTGCTTCACTTTCTTACTTTCCATCTGCGAGCGTGGCAACCCTAAGTTATTAAACCTTGCATTCAATTATATGAAAGGAAAAGTACTTGAATAAACGTTCCCTTTAATTTATATTTTCAGGAACACCGAGAATCCGACAGCAGGACAGAAGTAAACGATTTTCCATATTATCTTAAAAATAATTCTACATAATAATCGAAACGACAGTTTTATAGTTGGCTGCAATAAAAAACGCATAACTCGTGTTCCGACGCAAATTGAATGGACTCAAGGAGGTGAGAGGTGGTAGTTCGTTGCCAACATATTATACGCCTATGATCTGAGCACATTTAGCTCATTTTTCCTTGGCAATGTTGTGGACATAAAACAGTATGGGGTAGTGGGAATCATTGTAGAGTATATAGATGGAGAATAGTAGTAATGCAGCGATATCAGATATCGGGGTGACAGTAAACGGTGAAGTAGAAATAAGTATTACTGTCGGTACTTTACTGCCTCATCTTAAATAAGTTAACTGTTTTATATTACTCCGAATGAGTCGGACATTGATAAATATGTCAGTTGGTTTTCTTCCTTAGTAATAGTAAATATGTAAATGTTATGGTCAGTGTTCTAAATGAGTTCAGTATTGACACTGGATCCTGTTCACACTGCTCAGCAGATCTTGGATTGTGCACAGTGAAGGGTATAAGGCGTTTCATTTTCTTTGGAGAATGCGTGAGGTTATGTGGTGCGCGAGGAGGAAGTAGTCGTGTGCTACTGTCATTAAGATCCTCATCTTTACGACAACAGCGAGCTTTATATAATAATAGAACTAAAATATGTGCTTAATTATACAAATACTTGGACTGAGAGCTTATTAATTCAAATTAGCAGTATCTATACAATATTCAGTTTGTGTTGATATATTTACTTACTATATATATAATTAATTATTCGCTGACGTCAGCAATGAGTCACCAGTGGTAGACACTGTGTCTAAGTCGTTGGAATAATTTTATTATAAATTTAAAATAAGCAGATATTATACATGGCAATCTTTTGATGTAGTAAAGGTGCTAAAATAATAAAAGATTATTAGATGTATGTTGTGAATCATCGGTATGTTTCTATTTCAATAACATCACGTAACGTAATATATAACAAGTTGTTTTACATAATAAACTGGGTATGGGCGATATTCTGCGTTTGTTTGTGAGACTGTTGAATGATTCATCTTTTGGACAATAAGATATAAAATAATCTGGTATATGATATACCGGAATAATACCCCGAACGAACCAATCGCCTAAAATGTTCATTAAAAGGTTAAAACTTTACACTCATTGTGACATTTTCTTTGCTGTACCAGACGGCAAATAAATAAAGTATCCAGCTATGAGAAACATAATAGTTTTCAGTACCTTTTAAATTTTCAGTTTACCATCGTCACCGCTATACCTTAAAGACCGCAGTCAAAGTCGCGCTAATAGTTTTAAGTGCCCTCCGAAGTTCCTATTCACGGCATATTACGATTTAGCATATTCATGCGAAGCCCTGAAACGTCAGTGCCGTCAAGAAGAATGTCATTTGCATGTAAATGACATTCTTGGTGGAGCATGCGCGCGCAGTTATCGACGTGTCACTGCATACACCCCCGCCCTAGCCGCCCGCCCTGAGCCGTGATTGGGCCGCCAGCCGGAAATCGTCAAGCGAGCACTTGGAAGTGAATAATTATGAATACATAATGTAAGCACATAATGTACCGTTAGACGCTATATTGTTAGATTTAAGTTCTATGCCTCTGACCTTTGCGTAAATTGTTAAATGTTGGCAAGGGAATGCACGGTTATGACTTTACTGCGAGTGTCGATTTACTACTACGTATTTGCCAGAATAGAATTTATGATTATGAGGTTATGAATTAGTTTTCGTTGATTCGTCCTTTCAAATAAATCTTTAAGATGTATATCGCACTTTTCTTAAAGCATACTTACTACATTTATAAACATTACAAAAGAACAAACCGGCTATAATATTTTTTTGGTCAAATTGCAAATTATATACATAGTAAGATTGACGTTTATGAGGTTTGATAGCCATTAGACATAATTTGACTTCATTAATTATTTTATCAGCCATACACCTGATATCTAAACAACACGATTTACTTCAGATTAGAATAATGCACAATTTCCTTTCGTTCTGTAGGTAGTAGGGGGAGCGATTTTGTATTCAACACTAGTGAAAGTAGTTGTAGGGCACTGGGGAAATAGCTCGAACAATGAAATGCATGTACATGTGGTATTAGCACCGGACCTAACGACTTCATTATGTTTCCATGCTGTCTCTTTTAATTCCTATTACACAGAAGTGTCACGCCTCTAATTCTCTAATAATGTACGTACTTATAATTCGTGTTAATTAAAAGTTAACATGTAATTTTCTATTCGTATGCGGATAAAAACACAACAAACTAAGACAAAAAGATATAGGAAGACAAATAAACGGCTCCAAGTCTTTGAGTATGTATGAATGAGTACGCGGAGGAATGCGGCGCACGCGACTCACACACACAAACCCGCTCACATTTACATACACAAACTAAGCATAAAACAAGATTTACCACACACAAACTCACGCCGTCAGAAAGTCTACATATACTCACACACTCACAGTGTATACTCACCAACGAAATACTTTTTAAGTAGGTGTATTGTTATTTTATTCAAATAGGTAGTTATAATTTAATTTGATTTATTTTTGTCCATGTCTCTAGGCTTTTATTTAGTTAATAAATAATGACTAATTCTGAGTGAGAGATTCATTGCCTTACCAATAACATTGTTAAAATTAAAATCTGCATTATTATGCGCAATTAATGAATAGTAATTTAAGATGTTCACGCGGATAACTTGTGTGTAATCATAATAATATCTACGATGGTAGGTAAGGTTTATTTATGTTTTATCTCAATTGTTAATTACGTTCATAAATAAAACGAATATCTGAATAATTAGTAAAATTAACTCATTATAATCTAAAGCTTTTCAGTTCGACTGTACGCGCTCTCTTGAATGGCGTTGCCAAGACGCGAGATTACTATTAGCCCGTTACTTGTCTCAATGAATGGTGTTTCTCTCAATAGCACCCAAAAAGTCTTAAATCATCTTCAAATTTTAAATGAAATTGTGCCTAATAACGTACAAAATAAAGTTTAAAATTGAAAAATGTCTATGACTAAAAGCCTCATTCTATGTAGGTTTTAAGATTATGATCCCATGTTTAGAGGAAGTGAAGTGAGATGCGTAAGAGTGTGCGAAGTTATGTTTTTGGACAAATTTTGTGTCGGGAACAAACCTGTGACGCCCACGCATCGCCGGAAATATCGTACAGATCCTATCGAGGTCTTAACTCAGTATGCTGCGCACGATTCCGTCATTAGTAGGAATTGTGCATTTTTGCCTTTCAAGAAAGGAAGTTGAGATTTGATAAGGTCAAAAAGTTTTAAGCATGTCATTGACCTCTGGATTAGTGTAATTCGAGTTAAAATCTCGTCTTCAGTGATCTGTGAATATTTAACATGGTTTGTGCCCATTCACATTACGTTCTGCCGGTTCGACGTCACTACTTCGCGTATCTTGTTACGAATTTGACATTAATTAAGACAGTCTTTCCATATTGACAATTAACTTTGTAAATTAAATTTTGATAGAGTTGTCACGTTTTTCCTAGCTTGGTTGGTAATCGTCTCAGGATCTCATAATTGTTGGTAAACAACTCCTTCTTAGGAATAATATACATAAATCTAAGATAGGAGTTTCTCGCAAAATATGTAAATAAACGACTAGGTACCATTACAATCAAAGATTTGAATGTGAGCACAGCCGAGACAAAGTATTCAACGTTATTATATTAGACATACGAGATAAGGAATTGAAGTGTCTCTAACAATATTGTTAGCAGGTAGACAATGGTTCCACAATGTGACAGGCGCAGGGCCGCGCTGTCCGTCTGTCTGTCTGTCCGTCACGATACCTACACAACTGATCGCTTAATCACGAGAATGAATTTCATTTGGATATTGTTTAATTATTTGATATCAAGCTTGTTATGCCTTACACGATAGAAAATCAGTATCTAGATCACTGAAACATTATATATTATAGGTAGTTAGAATTGAGTTGCATCATTTGTATACATACAAAAAATTAATACGTCAAATATAAAAACATTAAAATTCATAAGTTTTGATATATACCTATATCAAAACTGTTATAATGGGTCGTAACTTATATATTTAGTGAAACCAACGACGGTTTGTCATGTTTAAGTTTATCAATCAGTTCTCAAGGTGTGCTTGCAACGATTTAAACTGCATAATATTCAAGGTTCTAATGAGTAGGTCACATTAAGCACTTTTACTGTCAAAATATGTCCGATTGGTGTCATGATGAAATTGGACAAGTTTACGGAGCCATCACCTATAACTGGTTGTAAAGCAAAGTGTCTCATTTGAGCAGATGACACACGGGAGGAGAAACCGCCAAGCACACCTGTAACATTCCGCGCCAACACAATACCGAGCCATGCACAGTATTACTTGGAACAGATAAACACGAGAGAGAGCAAGAAACAAAGAGAAAATCTATTAAAATGTATAATTCATCAAAAACATAATTATCAAAGTCAAAAGAATCGAATGTAAGATAAAAGCTTACATTTTAGTTGGCCAGACAGCTGGAGAGATAGCGCGCCCGCGAAATTTTTATGAATGGACATAACGGCACTCTGGCTATTGATACCTCATTAGCATGGGGTCATAAATTACAAGAACTTTAAATTCGGAGGCTTGTTGGTACTCCAACGGATTAGAAGAATCGCTGGGATTGGTTGGACGAACGTGTCCAACGTACACGACAAACTGTTGTATATTTTTGGCGATTATGCCATTGTATCTATCAGAAAATTTTTCTAAAGTTACCAAGAAGATTGAGATTTGATATTTCGATAAAATTATCTATGAATCAATTGTATTTCTATTACCAAATTCAATACTTTCTTAGCTCATAAACAGAAACTAACAGATTTAGAAATCACATCACAACGGATGTACGAAAAGCACAATGGTAGGTACTAAGTGCACATTCCGATGCGAACGGAAACGACAATAGTTACCCCACTTCCAAGACTAGGGTTTATAGCTGTAGCGGGATGCGCCAATATCTTTAACTGCTTATTCTCTATACAATTCGTAGTTTTAATGACAATAACGCACCGTGTATGTAGGTATTGTGGAGTATTAACGTAGCTGCGTGGTGATGTCACCGGCTCCGCAGCTGAGGTAACGGACAACGCTGTCAGAAGCAGCTATGTCCGACATTTCGATTCTCGGGTCAATTTTCGTTAGTCGTCCAGGTAATTTGTAGCCCTGTAATGGGATTCTTTGGATTTATATGGCCTGTTGAACTCTTGAAGATCATTCAGTAGAAGCAGCTGAGGCTTTAAGCTTTTTTAACGGAGTAGCTACTTTTTTAGGGTTTGCGCTAATTGTTATTGTTCATTAATTGATCAGATTTGCTACTTATCTCGTTAAATATCTTAAATATCAAGTTAAATAAACCTAAACTAAACACCTACCTACTTTTTATTGGTATTTTAGAGCATAGATGAATATATTAGTAACACAAGCAAGACTGGTAGTAATCTATGTGTTCTCTCTAAGGAAATGAAGCTTTATGTATTAGCATTCGAATCATTAAAAGTGTTTTATTCCTAATAGTTGTTTTTATCAAGCAATGGTCTATATAGGTATGTGCAACGATTTAAACACAAGTACTCTTTTTTGGTTATTATTTTTATGCCGTGTTCAGCCGTGTGCCAGATGCCGGACATACTGCATTTCTAACAGGCCTGCTCTTTACGGCGATGCAGAAAAAACGACAACCGCGGTAAGTAAGTACTTTGTTTTTTTTTTATCTTGGCAGGGCAGGGCGGGAGGGACTGTCAGACTTGACTGACTAAAATCCACGGTGCCCTTCAATAGCCCTTTACGTAACGGGGTCAAGGTTATTCGTGAGTCCCGCGACCCCGGCAGGCTTTGGCCCTCTACAGGCCCCGTCAAAGTGAGCGTACTGGCTAAATAATTTAATTATTTTTTTGTATAAGTATCATGTCTCATAATATATATTGACTGTGAATTATACTGGTACTGGCAGATAATAATTTAATTCAGAATACCGATTGAGATGCGATAACGTCTCAGCTTTAGTTTTGGGACAACTAAAGTAGACGCGATTGGAAACATGATTATTTAGGCAGTTTCAGAAGGAATTAACAAGAATACACAACTAATGCTAATCAAGCAAGATGTGAATAAGGATACCACAAAATTTTAGAGTTTCCTATAAGATTCAGGAGCTCTGAATATGAGTCAGGGATCTCAGTACACTACATCTTTGTTCGTGCTTTAAGACCACCAAAGTGCTTAGAATTAACCGAAGAAAATCGAATTACTAGGTGCTTGTAAGTAGATACTAATAACTCGTAATTATTTATGGACTACAGCGGTCGTTAACCTGACTCATTATAGCTTTACATGGATTCTAGGGCCAACTGTCTAAGGTGAGACCCGCGGCTCTGCTCACACCAGACTAGTGACTTTGTGACCTTCTGCATACGAAAATACGATAAGTATAAACTCCTGCACACTATCCCATTTGGCTGTTTAAACTTAGCTTTAAATTTATATCAGTTTTTCTCAAAAAAAATCCTTACATTATCTAGTTCTCAAATATTATTGAACGTTATTGCTTTTATGATGAACAGAATTATTGGAAGTATTTTAAAGATTTCTCATAATCTGAAAATATATTCAAATTAAGAGCGATTGGCGATAAAGTTTTAAAAAGTTTCCAATGTGCAGCTTGTCTTTTCTATTTTTCTTCTGATTATGCGCAACCTTATAAGCTGTTTATTGTAGGTATGGACCCAGAGTCAGAACTTTAAACCCTAGTTTACAATAACTAAACGATTTGTATCCGTATGCATTAAACGCAGAACAGTGACTTTTAGCCTATAGAAGTTAATAGATGCAATAATTTAATTTAAATTATCCTGCGGCCTGCAATCGACCCACTCGGAGCTAAAGGATTTCTCACGAAGCGAAACTGCGTAGGACAAGTGGCCGGCAATACGAACTCCGAACTATTGGCCAATAAAACATTACTACTGTGTCCTTCAAAATTAAAGTCAACTGATTTTATTACCTGCACTTTATAGGTGCCATCATCTGGCGCATATTTCTTTTCCAATAATGGATAAGTTTAACTATTGAAATGTGCTTTTAACGTTAAATTCCGCAAGCATTATAATTAAACTATTAACCAAGGTACAATCTGCCTTATTCGTATTAATTGCCTTTTAGCAGAATAAGCATTAACAGTGTAAAATGCGATTAGACCCAAGCTACGGCACGGACAAAAAGTTGCTAAATGAATACTGAAGCATTTAATAGCTATTCATGTTTTTGTAAGTCTTTCTCGGTAAATATTTGAGCTACTATTGAAGAGCACTCGAACCTCTTGGCTGTCAAGTGGAAATCTGAACTGATTCACATGGCGAGTCATGTCACAGGGCTGTCAGCCTGTCATTTTAGAAAGTTTAAACATTTTACAGAATAACGACTTCCTAATCTAAGGTCAATTACTGCTACTTCCAAAAGATTTGTTTAAATATTAGAAATTCGATTACGTAGCAAAAAGATTTTAGTTATGAGGTTGTACAATATATCATGGAATGTAATCAATAAAATTGTATATTAAATTATATAAAAATATGTGTGAACAATATTAATGATTTAGAACTGCGGGTGTCTTGAGAATGGAATTAATAGATTTATCAATCTGTGATTTGATAGACCTACTTACTTGCAAAGTCGGTTATGTAATATTTAATTCTTAGGACGTTTAATACGACACCGCTAGAAAATGAAATGGAAATAGAAGGCAAATAATTTAAGACTAGAAAATTAAAAGAAAATTTATTTAGACTATGGATAAATGAACATAATTATTTGATTTGTAAGTAAGTAAAAAGTATACACACGTCAAAAAAGAAATTAAATTAGTTTAAGCCGGTATCTCACACCTGATAAGAAGATGAGAAGAAACAGTCGAAACAAGTTCAGAGGTCACAGTCTCATTTACAGTCCGGAAATTATACTGGTCAAGTCATACGAGAACCATGCAGGTGTTTGAGATGGTCATTTTAAGAAAGAAGCGCACGATTTGAGTGACCTGTCAGTGCTCTCTGGAACTCAAAAAGGTAAACGATAAGACGATCAATTTGATTTCAAAGAAAGGACATTTGGGTAGGCCGAATAAAGGCTCTCCGCATAATTACTCAGACAATAAATAAGTATAAACAGCAGATGTAAGACCCACATTAGTTATCAGTTTTCACATTCACATTTATAAAACAAACAAAAAAAAAATTAGAAAAAAAAAATTCAAAGTATTATTTATGTACATTAGTGCCCACAGCTCTAACAACCCTAGAAATAACTACATTCCTAATTTAGTATTAATTAATTAAATAGTTTTTGTGACATTCCACAAATGCGGAGAATAAGGGAAGATACCGGGATCTGAATTGCTAATGTGGTACTGGGTTTAAATAGCTACGATTTATGTACTTACGGCGAGTGGAAGTAGATTGGCAATATCTATTCTACTTTTCCATTGCGATAGTACGAGCTACCATCGAGTAGCAAGAAGGACGGTGTCGCTAAGTGTACAGGAAAGGTAGCCAGCCATATTACAGTGATTTTAAATAAATCCAAAAGTTAAAGCTGATGTTAATGACAGTACACATATATACATGGTCCACACAGGTAATTCAGTAGTAGAATATCACATACGGTCGTCGTCAAAAATATTTATATTTATTTTAGTGATATCTGCGAGTAGCATGTAAGTAGCGTTCGATATGTAAGCCATCGGTCTGTATTATTGATATAACTGTTTGGGTCGCGGGACATGGGAAAACGATGCTGCCGCCCACGCGCGACCAACCGGTGCCGCGGACAGTCGCGAACCGCGGTGCTTGCGACACTCCTCATGTGTTTCAAGCAAGCGAGATATGTATCTGATGGCAGCGATGCTTGCCTTTGTTAAGCAGATATTTTTCGATTTCATAAATTTGACATGATGATGTTTGAATTGGTATTTTTTTCGAATTTCGTGTAGAGAACGTATAATTTGAGATATGTTTAGCTAAAATCGAGGTACAGATCCCACAGAATAACAAATACCACACAACTATATGTGCACTTATATGCTAAACGCGTAGCTGTACTTGCTACGTGCTACGGAACCCTACGCTGCGGGTGGTCCAAAAGCACCTGGCTTATTTTTTTACATAATCTTGTGGGCCATTCCGACTTGTGCAGATCCTAATGAGAGGAGAATACGCAAAAGGAAGTGTCTAAGTGGAAAGTGTCTAAATCATTTCGCTTTTGTGAGCGACGATACATGACATCATCTGGGGTATAAGCGCAAATTAAAATGCTAGTTTCCTGTTTATATCTTTTCATTTTGTATTTATTTTATGATTAGTCCAATGGTAAAATTGCTTGAATCAAATTACTTAAACAGTTTGTGTTCGTGGTTAAAGTAATAATTCGGAACTGTTAATCTAATATAATCTTTAAAGCAATTTAGGCTTCGTTTAAAAAAGTTTGAAGTCAAATATAGTCTTCTGTAGGCGGATTTATTAAAGATATAAGATACATAATTGTTTAAGTGCGAGAGAATGTTAAAAAGGAAACAATAGGAGAACAAAGTTGAATATAATCACTGCCTAACCACTGCCAGACACACTATTCATATTTATACGTTAATAAAGATAAATTATTGTAGTCAAAATCAAATGTTTACATTAATAATAATAAAATCGGAATAAAATGAGACAGTTTGCTAATAAATACGGATTAGCAAGATTCTAATGGAGATAAACATTTCTAAAATATTTTCTTGTTCGACAATGTTTCAAGATTGGGTGAGTATTAAAAATATTTCAAATGTTCATGACAAATTATCTTCAAATAACTGGTCTTATAAGTATTAATTCGTTAATTAGGGAGTTGAGTCTTGGTGAAGTAAATCTCTGCCTAGCCGCAGGCCCCAGTTATAATTATTATAATGTAGGTAGTTACTTATTGGAACATATTGATTTGTTACCATTATCAAAACTATCGAAGCGTAGAGTGAAGAATGACGTCAACGCAACCGGTTGTCGTAACGTCTCGACACCATTTCTTTTAGCTTCATCAAATGATTTTTTGGAAATTTCTAATTTAGAAACAATCTTTTAGGAGAAAGAAGTTACTTAGACGATGATGTCAAGTATACTACAAATATTATATTCTATAGTTGTGTAGGACGATATATCAAAGAGCAAGCAAATACTGATTTTATTTAAAATGTTAACTATTATGCAAGTAATTACGTTACATGCAAAGATTTACAATTTACTACCACAAGGAAGCCACTCATTAACAAGACAAATCTACAATTTGATTGGAATGTAATAACCTCACATAAAGCTTGAAACGGCATTTGAAATGATAGGCAATGCTAATAGCGAATTACGATATAGCCAGACAGTAAAATTTGATTCGTTTAATTAAAAAGCTATTACATAAAGTTTGTTTATTATTGACAAAACACAGGTAAGGGCAATTGAGTAATGTATAGATTTACAGTTTTCTAGCCTGAGTGATTAGTTGTGTAGATATCGGGTGTACAAAACATAGAGTTGCTATCCATCAAACTGGTTGCTGCCGAGACTGACTGGTGCGTCATTAAATGTGACCGAAAAGGATTTAGCCGAGTCTTAATAAGGAAGGCTTTAGTGGAGTCGGTAAAAGTGGCCGACAGTAAGTATTCGTGCTGTTATGTACTGTTTCGGTTATTGTTATCGTCGTCCTAGTCATAATGTGCTAATAGGGATTGACTTACTTTACTTTTCCTAGTAATAATTGTTACCTACCAGCAAAATAACATTGGTATCTTGGGTTAAAATATGTTTATACAATTTTACACAAACACCCAGCAAGTGCGTTTATACGTGCGCAAGGTTATATTGTTCAGTACCCAATAGACACATAATTTCAAGCCTTAATTTTAAATTCAAAGTCTATACGGCAATATTTTATAATAAAAACCATCAACAAAAATAACTGCCATACGGCGGGGCCTAAGAAACATCGATACATCATAATTACATCGGTTTGTAATCGTTTCTACAAGAAGATCGATTTCAAGCTCGCAGCTATAGGTAGTATGGGTACCTACCAGCTTATAACAGTAAATTGGTAAAAAAACATACAATAATGAAGATTTACTGCTGAGCGGGCAGGTGGCGAGATTGATGGACAGATAACGCAGTTATTCCGATCAGCGGGCTGGTGATACGGTTGAATTTTCAATCAAGAAGCGTTCTTATAAGGTACGTTCATTGACCGCCTAGTAGTTGGCTACCTTACCTTTCAGCGGATAGCTACGTAGCTTTAGTTTACCGATCAAAACCATCCACTAGCTACCTACGAGTATGTATAACTGAGCAGTGATCCCAGAACTTACAGATAAGTATTTATTTATGTCGGTTTAGTTTTGGAAACATACGACGAAGTATACTACTTTCAACATAAACGAAACCAGTTTATAGATTTAAATATAATCTGCTAGTAATATCAAATTATTTAGATAAGCTCAACACAAGGGAATGTGCACTGGTCAGAGTGCTAAGGGTCAAACTGGCAACTGTTTAAAATTACAGTAAGTACATAAATTATAAAGGAGATTACATAAATATTGAAGCGTGACAGGATAATAAGAGGCACGAGTTCTAACTTGTGAGCTCTCGCTGCTGTTCATATAGCTAGCTCAACAACTCAACCAGTTGTCGGTAATTATAATTAGTACTATTGGTATTTATTGCCATCACTAATAAAATTATTATTATTAGACTTGATAGTTATAAGGGTGATTAATTAGAATCTGTAACTCATGATAAGTAAAGTTAGTTGAATGTTCGTTTATATTTATTTGGTGAACAGTTTTGTATCATTTTCATTGTTGAAAATGTTGTTTCGACGTCAAGTTGAATTAGTAAAGTCTATATAAAGAATCTGAACTCCTAATTAACAGCATGACTGTACTGATAATTAAAGCTTGTTCCTGTCTTCAGAGAGATGCCTTTGCCCTGCATCGAGATAGTCATACTCTGATATTGTTGTTTACTTTGAAGAGTAGTACAACTAAAAATTAAGAAGTGGCAATTAGTCAATTAATTGAAGTAAGTTGAATAAATCGTACTTATAATGACTTTACGAATAAGCTCAAGCGAGTTTAGCTGTAGCTCGTGTGTCAGAAGGACTGTAATGCAACTGAATCGCGGGTCACATCCAGTTTCTATGCTGCCACATAACACTTAATTTCACTCGATATAAAGCCCGGTTATGCAGCTTTATTCACTTTTTATATTCTGAGTCGAGTCCACCCATTGAGTCCACCCATCAGTTGGTAGAGCCGCAGACACTGCCACACTTGAGTGACCAGAAAACAACCCTGTACCTGAAGTTTTCCTTAGCGTTCCGGAGCCGCGTTCCCATGAGATCCTTAAGACAGTCTCGCGGCCCCCAAAATTATTACACTGTCATTAATTATAAACGTAATATGTCGTCCCTAGGAATTCTGCTGACTTTAGGTAGTTAGGTATGCAATTTATTATCAAAACGACGTGTACTATCGGCTTATCCTGTGACCAGTTACTGATACAATATAATGTATAGTGTAAGAACTTTTACGCGTAAGCACCACCCAAGTCCGGACGACTTTTCAAACGTGACAGGAATGCACGTACAAGTCACCAATCTGCCAAGCATGATAACAATACCAATGTTGCTTTGTGATCGCTGTTCTACACTTTTACAGTCTTTAATCGTCGGTTGCAGATCGCACGCTCGCGTAAAATACGTGTGTGGCCTATCACCTCCCGTAGCCTGGCATGCCAGTAAACGCTCGGCACACGCGTAATTACGGTGAAAGCTCCGATGATTTCGAACCCCAATCACCTCTTAACTAATTGTATTTATGCTGCACTTATTGTTGTTTAAACCACTGTTGGCTAAACACGAGAAACTCATAGTCATTATATTAAAAATGAATCTTCTTTCAATATTCGATCACGGCGCGTGGTATTCTTTTTATATTCTGAGAAGGGTGTTTAATTGCCTCTAGTTAATCGATTCTAACAGTTAACACAATTTATGCGATTTCAGGACACTGACAGCCTCGCCAAATAAAATACTATTTGATTTAAATAATTGCCTATTTATGTTCACGCAGATCGTAAGCCGCCAACGCGCGTTTGTAAATATATTACACTTTATTTTGTTTGTTTTTGGACGAAACATTCATCGACTGCTCATTAATGGGATAAAATGAAATAAAACTTGCTTGATGTGCCAAATGTTTTTTTATAGCACATTTTAACACCGTATAATGACATTAAAAAGTCATTGACATAATTTAGATTACTTAATGAAGTTCAACACGACCGAAATATTTTATTGAATGGTCATGAGGGATACAATTAAATAATTATCAATACGGTTAGCAACAAATTGATTGACCGATACTACGAATAATCTTGGTATGATAATAAAAAATAATAGATAAACAGAATGTAAAGAATGCACAGTAGTTCAACTGTTCGGAGTCAAAAATATTCGACTTTTAATAATATGACAAGGTATCTGTCAACTTAAGTTTCGTTCTTTTGGATTTCGAATTGTATGCGCACAAGCACACATTTAAATTTTGAATTAGCATCACGCATGTTATTCTATCTGTCCGATCTAAATCGGCTTTACCCTTCACTTCGACAATCTACGCAACCATTCAAATCTAGCTATTTACATCGTCGTGTTTTCTTTGCAACTTCTTACACGTTTGTTCGGAGACACGGCAATGTATAATGCGCTTATCTTAAGTTTCGTTCGTGCAACGCTTGAGACTGACGTACAATGATACGCAGAGTTTTGAGCTCATTTGTCATCGAAAAGATAATAGTCAATGTTCGTTGAATTGACAATGGCTCATATTTTCTTCTTGTTGTGTGCATAAATGTTTAGGGTTTTGTGACACAGTGAGTCAGGTAAAAAGGTGCTTAAAGTAGTCTCTTAGTAAGGTCTCTATACAGGGTGGCCAAAAAGTCGTGGATCAAACGAAACAGGGAGATAAAGGAGGTAATTTCCAACAAAAAATCTTTCCCCAGCATGGCCATAACTTCATTGCACGAAAAGATATGAATTATTTTAGTTTTTTCAATGAAACTACCGAGTTTTTTTGACTAAGTCATAATCGTTCTTTTATTTCATGATGGCTTCTGAAATTACTACCTAGTATGTATGAGAAAAAATCTTTTTTTCCTTAAATTTACCATTTTGTTAAATTTGCACCTTGATACGAAAAAACGACCATAAATCCAAAACTAAAGATCAAAGAGTAAAGTGTTGTATCTCACTTGAATCAGCATTAAACCAGCAAGTTTTTTTAATACAAGGTCACTTTTCCGTAATACATTTTTTTTTCAAATGGTGCTCTTAAAGTGAGAAGTAATTTTTTGTAACGCTTCAAAATTTACGGAAAAAAATCATTGCTCGTTAAGTTTGATACCAAGAGCTGCAATACAATTTTTGTAGTATTGATACATTATCGACTCATAATACAACACCTTTTGTTTTATTGTTTTTAATCAATTTAATTTTTTACTGATTAAATTGTAAAAAAACTCGGTAGTTTCATTGAAAAAACTAAAATAATTCATATCTTTTCGTGCAATGAAGTTATGGCCATGCTGGGGAAAGATTTTTTGTTGGAAATTACCTCCTTTATCTCCCTGTTTCGTTTGATCCACGACTTTTTGGCCACCCTGTATATGCTGGTCTAAAATATATGATTTGTCATGGCTAAAAACAAGTTTTGCAGTTGTCGCTCGACCATTGCAAAATAATTGTTTCTGCGTGAATAAAGAACTGCGAACGACTTTAAATCGTCGAATTGACGATATGCAGTAATCGTACGTCATTGTTATGGGATATAAAACCTTCGTGGCTACCAGTGTTTAGCGAGGACTATAAAATGTCCACTTTTGTGGCCCTTCCCGGACATCCAACGTTTACCAGAATCAAGTTGTAAAATTTGAAAACTCGCTTTCAATATTACATATAGGTTGAGTTGTGAGATTGTTTGCATCACACCTTTGTCGTGTTGGGTATGAATAAAATGATATCAATTGTTCGAGTTGATATAAGAGATACGTCTAGTAACTTTCTAGATAAAGTTAGTGTTATAGTTATAAATTTCTCACAGGGTGCAGCTACGGAGCTGAGCGTTAGAACTGGCGCTCTTAAGATAATTCAGCCATGAGTGGCTGCAATACTTTATCACATCAAAATAACTTGCAACTAAGAAGCTCCAAAGACAAACTTTAACAAGGATTAAGGTATGAAAGAATACTTCTATTTGAGTACAGAAGAAGAAGAAGAAAAGACCAACTAAATTCACCTGTACCTGACAGAGACAACCAACCGGAGAAAACGTATTTAATAAGACAAATCAAATACTCGAATCCACTAAGTAAGTAATAAGAATAGCGTGACGTTATCATACGGCAGTGAATTTGAAGATATAAGGTTGATGCAGATACATTAACAACCAGTTGCAGTTTCGTTTGCCAACAGCTTGAAGTACCTACTGCTAGGTTAGGTTATGTATGTTTCGAAACGCGTTTCACCTGATAGAGTGAAAAGCTTTGAATTATCTAGGGCTGTCAACCTGTTACGAAGTTAGATTATTATCAGTGCTAAAGATATTTGCATTGCAGAAGCATTGAGTTTTGGGTATCAACTCTTTGAGGAGGGATAACAGCGTTGATCCTTTATAACGTAAAGTTGCTTGGAAAACTGTTGTAGTAACTTTTTAGGTGAAGGTTTTTGAATAGTTTGGTTTCTATTGTACAACGGCGACTTCCAGACCTGTAGTGAAGCTACGCTTTACCTTTATAGCATTTTCAACTTATGTTTAAGTGCATAAAGCTGAAAGTCTTATAGAGAATATTTAACTACTTTTTTCGCAGCTGGTCCCACACTTTCAGGGATCTGAAAAAATTCACTTCATAGTGAGTCAATATTAATAATCGAAACGACAAAAAGTAATCTTTCTTTTTTTTCTTCTTAAACAGCCTTTACTTTTTGAAAGATGATTACGAAATCATTCATCTACATATATAAAGTCAATCAAAATAACATGTCTTGGTTTTTTTTAAAACATTGGTCCTTATTTTTTCTTGTCATTCGGATCCCTTTCCACCAGAACCAGTACCAGATTTATTGTATTTTTTTAATTCTATAGTATTGTAAATGTATAACGGTAAATAATAGAATATTTATAAGGTTAATGTGCTTACGAATATTTTTGTCGACCCGTGCCCAGTGCAGCACTGCCTTATCTATACATATAATAAATCTGTAGAAGGGTCAATTCTGTACATTGAAAATATTGAAAAAATAAATAGCGGGGGGTGTTGCTGGATGGATACCAAATCCAAATATATGATTAAAAATTTTTTTGTCTGTCTGTCTGTCTGTATGTGCAGGCATCACGTGAAAACTAACGGTTCGATTTCGATGAAACTTGGTATAATTATACCTTATTATCCTGGGCATAAAATAGGATACTTTTTATCCATTCATATATTTTTATAGGATCTTTTTATTGATTTTTTTATGAGATTAAAATAGGATACTTTTTATCTGGAAAAATACTAAGAAAAAAAAACTTATTTTTCAGTACAGAACGCGAGCTGAACAGCAGTAGCTCAATAGAGGGATCTCCTTAATTATGTGGCTTAGCCGTATTTGGGTCCAATGGATATTTATAAGATGTCATTGTCAGAGTTACTCAAAATGGAGAAGTAAACCATCCACGCGAAGACCGACATCCGCGCGGACGGAGTCGCGGGCGGAAGCTAGTTAAAACTATATTGATTAACTAACTAGTTACTGACAACAATATACAAGGATCGGTGTCAACGACGACTCGTAGCATGAGTCAAGAAGAAATTGTGTTATCAGAACTTTAACATAATACCATTTGTACCCAATTTAGGGTTAGAAAATAAAAAGGTTCGATTTTATGAGTATTAACGAGTAATTACTTCATTCGTTAATTGATAGTATTAAGACATTATTCGCGGTAAAAGCTCGTAAAAATCCTTTGTTCTAAGGGAGACCACCCATATTTCTGATGTACACGTACCTAATAATATAAACGTGTCTTTAACAGACAGATTTCTATGACCCTTCACTTCTATAAATGTTTTATTGTCATTTTCACTTTCTATATGTGGTTTCCATTTTATTGCAGGCCTGTAAATTTTTCAGAAGACATCCATCATTCTCGCTACAGAGATCACTAACCTGTTTTTCTCTAGGGGTAAGGTAGATCTTTACCTTACATACAGTGAGTTAAGTCAAAGCCGTTACAAATCGAAGATGGCTTCTTAATTGATAATAAAGTTTTAATATAAACTGTGTAAATTGAGTGATGATGTTGGTGTTAAAAATTGTTTACGAACTTTCGAGAAGGATGGAGGAGGACCAAAATACAGAATCGAACAAAAAAAAACATATCGAAATCGGACCAGAAACCTGGGAGTAATCAGTGTGAACAATGTTGATATTTTTTTAGGTATTTGTTGATTTTTCAAAATCCGCGTGTCCGATTTCGATAAAACTTTCATGGGACAATTTCGGAAGTATACCATTTTCAACCACAAAAAGAATTTTTCAAATCAGTTGGTAAGCGACGGAGTTATGCGCGAACAAACAAAAAAAAACCTCCTCCTTTTTGAAATCGGTTTAAAACAGTACAGTGTGATGTTGTTAGACGTGTTTACTTGTGCGGCTGTCTGTACCCACGTCATTTACTAAGCAAACTGGTTGACAGCGTCTTATTAGTCGATTAATTAGTATATACGAACAACTATGTTTAATTATTGACCTTGCTTTCACAGTACATTTATGTGTTAATCCTGGGCTGCCTGGCTGTCCGGCGGGCGTTTTCACACCGAACTGTGATAGCGAATATCTAACACAGCGTGGTTCCGTACTTTATAAATCTTACTTTCGAATAAATAACGAGCTAGGAGCTACCCCAGAGAGCCTATTTACTACTGCTATTCAAATATTTAATGTTTCTACTTTGAATAGAGATATCTTGATAACCGCATTGAAGTTCACTGTATGTACAACACATAGGTATAAAGCCTTTATAATATACAATATATATAAAGTTACATGTACGTACAGCCTCCATTAATTGGGTAACTCTTGGTTATGTACTGTACAGTACCTGAATAAAGGGGGGTAATTAATTTTCAGAAGTGTTTGTTTACATTAGGTAGTCTTTTTTACTTTAGTTTATTCGATATATTGAAGTTTGTAGAAAGTATCTTTACTATTTAATTGTTTTAGGTAGGTAGGTAGTATTTTTTTATTTTAGTTTATTCGATATATTGAAGTTTGTAGAAAGTATCTTTACTATTTAAAGGTAATTAACTTTTAGTGACATTTTCTATGAAGATTTTATTTTCAAGCATTTCCAAATTGACCACTTTGAAAAAAACGTGTACAGTAAAATGGTTTATAGAAAAATACTTCACCTGTATAAACCATTCAAAAAAATAAAACAACTTTACAAATTATGTAAATTCAATAAATTGCGGAAAAATAAATGGAATCGTTCCGTACGGTCCGAGCCCGGCCGTACTGAGATTAGCTAATCGGCTAGCTACTTCGGATAATTAATCGATTTACCGTGGTGGCCACATTCACCACAGCCGATACATTAGGTCATAGGTCGCCGCCATGCTAAACAAGGACAGCTATCGGTCCCTCAGTTTCACCGCGCTATTCGGCTTGAAATAGCAAATCACGCCTCCCACGTCAGAGTAGGACAGCATTATCGATAGTGAAATGTTAAAATGATAAACGTGCAATGCAAATGTAACTTTATTCATATCACTTAGGGCTCTTTATAGTGCAACCAGCGCCACAGTCACGATTCCAATATTCTCTTCAGAGGCATTCGGTATTTCACTACATTGTGTTTGTTATTATCATTTATACGTCTAAACCGTATTATATGATAATGAAATAGTTTCATAGACTATTTGCACAGCTGGTTGTCTGACTGTTTACTGCCAAATTATGATGACGAATTAAAATTGAGGTTCTAAGGAATTGTTTTTACTTATTTTTTGAATTCATCGATGTTTTAGTTAATTATTTCTTACATTTTTAATATTTTTCCTTATACTCCTCGACTATTATTAGATACCTAATACTCATAATTAGGGTTCATAATCGGATCTTTTAATAATTTTATTATAAAACATTACCTAATCTTATCTTAAATTACGAATTGGTTAAAACACCTGATGGTAAGTACCGCACATGCGCTGTTGCAAGTTTCAGGTAGCATAAAAATAATAAAACGGCCAACACTTCTTTTATTATATTTTTTTTATAAATTTTGTGCACTATAAAGAATATATAAGGATAAGGACTTATTCTAGTTTCTAAAACAGCCAGTTTTTCAGTCCACTATTACGTACGTAATAATGGACTGAAAAACTGGCTTTTAAGTACGTAGCTACAATATTAGTAAACAGTTAAAATGGAAAACTCCTATGTGCTAAATGAGAGACAGTTAAGTTATTGCAAAGTTAACGTATTCCTGAAAAGAAGGTCCGAAAAACCTATATTTCAGGAAATATACTTGTAGTACATGTAGTTCTCAAATGCCATAATGTCCTACCAGTTAAAACTAACTGGAAGACGGTCATCCTATCTGTGAAAGGTTTGTTTGCACGCACTGTAAGTTGCTTTATCTACTATCATGCTATTAATCCTCTATAAAAGAACCTATAACAATTAGCTTATTGCCAACATAAAAACACTCAATGCTATAATGATCATTATATCATCCAAACGCGTGTTATAATGAATTTCAAAAAAAGAACATTCTCATGCAATGACATTTTTACCACCATCGCTAACATTTTGAAAAAAGAACAATAAATTGTAGACTAATTCGTAATTTCGGATTCTCGTCTTATCGTGTTATTTCCCGCCATCTTGAATTCACATAGTTCTGTACAACACCCTATGGTATGAAAATCTTTTATAGAGAATTCACATCATGATTGTAGATAAAGTCTTGTATGCAACTGTTATAATTAGGTATTAAAACACTCATGTGATACTATTATCACACTCGGCTACGCCTCGTGTGATAAACCCACATTCGTGTTTTAATACCCCTGATTATACAACAGTTGCATAAATAACTATTGCGATTCTATCAGTCAAAATCAATAGCAGGCCGCGTCACCGACTTAGCGTCGACTGTTTGTTTAAGATACAAAGACCGATAACAACATACGACTCTACTTATAAGGAGGATTTTGTAAGCGGTCGTTAAATGTGTTCCCCATGATGGTTATAATGTTCTAGAAACTTTTAGGCTTTGTTAAACTTGTCCGCAAAGTCTAAGTAATTGCGTTACTTCTAAGTACATAGTTGCGTTGTTCAAATTGTTCGGCAAGTAAAAACGTCTTCTTCAGTTCCATGTGTATATACTAACTTGAATTTGTCCAAGTACAAAACTTTTTGAAAAAAAAGGAAATCGACTTCAAAATCAAATGCAAAAAAGTGTAAATAACTTTCTTTTAGAAGTCCGTGGCTTTGTTTTTTATTTCATTGACTATGGTCATCGACTTTTTTTAGTTTTACCCTTTTTAGTTTAAATATTCCACAAAAATCTTCATAAAATCGGCTTCCCCAGAATATAACAAACACTTTTCTTAAAATCGCATCATCGTTTCAGCCAAACGCGAGATAATCGCGGACAAACATGCAATTGTCTTTGAAAATCTACAATCCACGTAAGCAAACAATTTCCTATCTTAAAAAATACTGAACCCATTTTGATGAAACTTAGGGAATCCTAAGTTGAATAAAACCTAGTACAACAAAAAGAATTACTTAAATCGGACTTGTAGTCGGGAGATATGAGAACGCAAACATAAAAACACACAAACGTACATACACTTTTGATATTTTGACACATTTGTTCAGACGATAAAATAGACTAACATATACGAAAACTTTACTAGCAATTAATTACTAAGGTATGTCCAAATCTAATAAGGAGTGCAAAGTGAGCAATTTAATTTGGTATCCTAAGCCGAATTACAGAGATTAGAAAATTTATCTTTGCCGCGTTTTTCCCTTACGAGGTAAACGATCTCCAATAAAGATAGCTTAGCGGGCGACGGATTGATTTAAAAATTGCAAACCTGTGCGAGCAACCTCGGTGACCTGGATTGCTCATGGTGTAGTCACCGTGACCTATTTCTTAGCTATCACTAACTCTTATAGCTATAGTTGTCAAGAAGATAAGCGGTTAACAGTTACACCGTTACTTTGGTGCCACCATATAAGTCAGCGTGGGTGTTAAGGTCAGATGGGCGGCAGAATTCACCTGTGCATTCAATACCGCGATAAAATTATAGACAGCCAATAGAAAATGGAAATACATAAACCCAAGCTGAAAACACAGATAGAAAACTGTTCCATGTAGATTGTCGAGAACTTTTGAGGTATTGCATAGCTTTTATCGCGGGCTTTGAGCGCGGCGACCGAATCAAGAAATTCCGTAACGAAAATAAATCTAACATTGACACTGTCACTGTCATGTCGACGTGAATAAATAAAATATGAATTAATATTTTTCATTTTTCACGTTTCCTTTGTTTGACGTGGCTGACTATAGCCTAATTAGTAGAGTAACTTCCCATAGAGCAACGATGGAATGATATTCTCGTTAAATTTTCACGGTAGGCGATATTTTTTTCTTTTTTTCACAAATAAAATAAGTAAATACATATAATTGCATAAGTTGTAAAAAAAGATGCTGTGCACTAGATTTACCGCGGCAGTCCTCGAGTGTCACACGTATTTTTTGTGTATTTAAATGCCAGATAGGATGAAAAGAAAATATCGTCCGATTGTGGATTTCCGATAAAATCTGTGTGATAGGTATATACATATCATATAATCAGATATAGAATTATGTGTAGCCATCGCTACTATACACAAATTGTCGAAAAATTGCGCCTCGCTGAAATCATAATCATTGATGATTATGTGGTGTATACGCTTGCCCACTACGTTATCTGTAAGTGTTTATCTTACGATATAAGTAGCTATGGTCGGTGAATATAAATTGCATTAATAAAAATACATTATATCAATAGTATCGGACGGTAATCTGACGTGAAGCCGGCGTCGTGGCGCTTGGCGTCGTCACTCAACGTGCGAAGATAAAGTTCTTTCGATAATACTGCACTTACGAGTAAACACATAATATGGAGATTAAATAACAAATATTACACGATATAGGTACTACGATCATGGTTTTTATATCTACTTTAGTAGGTTATTTTGAGTAAACTGTTAGATTTTCAATGCACATCGTTTGTTTATAACGCGACACATAGATCAGCCTATGGTCAGCAGTGGACGTCTTCAGGCTGGTGATAATGATGACATAGATCGAGTGAATATGGTCGTGATTTTTTCCAACTTCCTGATCAAACTCTCTTTATCATTTATCAGAGCAGATAGATACGATGAGCTTGAGTTCCCAGTTTCCCACACATCTAAAACCTTTGTGATCTGGGAAGTATGAGTATGGAAATCTGAAGTAACCACTCGTGTATTAAATTATCTGCAGGTTGATATTTTTTTTTTTATAATAGGTTCACCAACACAATTGTTTACACAATTGCATTATAAAACACGTGCTTAACGATAGGATTACTGTGTAAAAATCACTTATAGGTGAACACCACATGCTTAAATTAATTAATACAGACCATAGTCAAGCCAACTTTCTCAGTAATAAGCACATACTTTGGTGATGATGATTTTTATTTTATCGTGGTAAAATCATCAAATGAGTCGGCCCACCCAGGGCAGAGTGGGAGGGACTGTCAGCCTCGTACTGACTAAAATCCACGGTATCCTTCAATAGCCCTTTACGTTCCGGGGTCACGGTAATTCGTGAGTATCGCGACACAGGCAGGCTTTGGCCGTCTAGAGGGGGCCCCGTCATTTTGCATAAAAATTATTGCAATATTTCCAGTACTAAGTATCGAAAAAACCATTTACAATTTAGCAATCTTGAATACCTACTATTCGTACTAATATTCCTAACTTGAAACGTCCTACTATTCCAATAAATATTTAATTCAGAACATTTTCCCGTTTTCCTTAAAAAAAGTAGGTAGTTATGTTTTATTTTCACACTCGTAGGTATTTTGAAAGACATAACAAGGTGTTATGTTGTTATTATCAGCTCAAAACGTGGTCACGTGTATAAAAGTAAAGTTAAAAATAATTAACTAAACCGAATGTGGGTCATCAAACAAAGGTGGGGTTCGCAAAATAGTTGATTTTAACCACTTTATCTACCTTCGGTACATTGCAGAACTGTCGATAAGATACGTTCACAGATAAAAATGTTTGTGTAAATAAAAGATGCATATTTTTCACTGATATCGTCTTTAAACCACCTATTGAACGACTATTGCATTTCCTATTACTTGCTGGGCTACTTATATTACTTTATGGATCGACACCAACATATTTCAGTAGTTAACGAGTACTGTTGTCGGATCAGTGTGACATGGCTGAACTATGAGAGCTTATAGTTCACGGGCCGTGGCTACTGCGGTGTTTTATTTATTTATTGAGATATTACGATGTTGGTCGAAGACTTCATTTGAATTGTTTATGGTAAGGCTCAATGAAGAGGTTCTTTTGTCGGAAAATGAGGCATGAATTTTGTAAATAAAATTAACTTCTTTTACTGAAACTGCTTTCATAGGTCTTAAGGTCGCCTTTATAAGTTATTATGATATTTATTATGCCATACAACTTATTCTCTTAATTCATTTTTTACATATTACTTTACATTTTTAAATATAAAAAAAAACATTGAAAACATTTAAAATATTAAAAATTAGTAGCCCATAATAACTTTAAATGTTATTTAAATAATAATAGTATTTAAATTATTAAAATTATGAATAACTAATCGAATGCTTTCGATCTTTCCGATTACCTCATTAATCTGTCTAGGGCTAGTGAAGGACACCGTGGATTTTAGTCAGTACAAGTCTGACAGTCCCTCCCGCCCTGCCTTGGGTGGGAGGACTCATTCGACGATTTTACCACGAAAAAAAAATGTAGAATCATAATGTGTCTATTTCTACATTCAAATTCACAATAAGCACAAATATACAAGAAATCGAACTTACAGTGAATACTTATCGGACCCAATCAGAACAGTATTTCTTATTTACATATTATTATATCGTAGTAAATAGAGTCATCTGAGTGTAAAATGAGCCGTTAAAGTATAAAATAGGATAGGCTGTGGTTATGATCGCACCAGTCTGGTGTGAAACAAGAAAGCCTCGTGGAAACATTAGATACAAGTGGAACGAGTCCGAGTCTCGTATCGCAGCATAAGTGAAACTGCAGCAAGTTTATCAAATGCAATTTCATTATCTCGCAGACACCTGCCCGGGGTGCTATTCTCCACAGACCACACTAGGAAGAACATTACTCTATGATACTCGCACAATAATATAAATTGTCATTTTCTCTGGTACACTCAGTCACGTAAGGCTTTCTTTAGCTAGGTTTTGTTTCATTAAAGTTACTGTTTTGAACTTATCCCGAAATTGTTTGATTCAAAGGCCGTTATGACAAAATATCTATTTGAACACTTTTTTTTTCTAAATTTTCGATATTTTTATTTAGGTACTTGATTACATAGCCTGCTCACGAATTACCGTGACCCCGGTACGTAAAGGGCTATTGAAGGACACCGTGGATTTTAGTCAGTCAAGTCTGACAGTCCCACCCTACCAAATTATTGGATGTTGTCAAATGTATGTTTAATATTTTCTTGATCTTAAAAATCTATTCTTCAATGAGTGGTTTTTTTATCGATAGTTGAGTCACTATGTTTTAATCTATGGCTATTATTGTAGAACAAGTATTGGGTATTGCGTAATACGCTCAGTTCGGTGTGAGTCATCGCCAAAAATATTTAAATACATATACCAAAATGTATAAAATAAATTATTACTATATGTATACATAATTAATTTATTCCGGAGTCACTAATAAGTATGTGACTCATTGATTTTATGTTTGCAATAAGTACAAAAATATTGGGACAAGAACAATGTAAATCAGATGAATGATTTTATTTACTATTAGTTTGGCCGACTAGCCGACTGGAGGACTAGTCAGTTGTAAAAAGCCTAATCGGTCAGATAGTCTGCCAAGCCGCATTGCTTTCGATGGAGTTCGGTCGACGGCGCATCGTGTTCCACGCGGGCCTCAAAGAGCTGCCAGCGATGTCACGGGGCCCCCCTAAGCGAGCCAAAGCCTGCCGGGGTCGCGGGACTGTCTTATTAAGTAACTCTGGAACGTAAATAGATGATGAAAGTCCGTGGATTTTAGTCAGTACGAGTCTGACAGTCCCTCCTGTCCCGTCCTGGGTGGAGGACTCAGTTGGTGATTTTACCAAAACGAAAAAAGGGATTTGGAAATCTTTGTGGCGCTTCATAATATACATCAGATACAGCTGAGCGTCCGAGCGATCCGGCGAGTGTTCATAGATGTATGTTCGATGAATTATGAATTTTCCTGAATTTATTGTTTATTCAAAGTTTTAAGCAAATTTAAAATTTGGTTATTAATATTAAAGCTTTATCGTACTTATATAAATCTGCTTTCAACTAGTAGGTACATTTCTAGTAAGTTTTCAATAAATCATTGAATAGACATAGATAGTTTAAAATATAGTTACAAATCGTATTTTAAGAACTAAGTAGAGTGTGCAAACATCGCAATTAAGTTCGTGAGTAAATGTTTTCGTAAAAATTGAAAATATCCACTAAGGATAGATTCGGGCTCTAATTTTTTTTATCTTAAAGTACACTTGAACTACTTATTCTGAACTGGTGTTTAACAGGGCTTCGATGTGCTCAAATTTTCGACCGATCTGGGTTCTTCCGAAAATTTTCTATCTTACATAATTATAAACCTTATCCTGACAGTTACGAACACAATAAAAAAGAAAAACAAACTGAATGGTAAATAAAATGTTAGTTAGGTACATTGTTTTCAGAAAGAACTCTAAAAAGATTTGGATTCGAAGTCATTTTATTAAAATATTTTTGATTTCATTTGATTCCAATTTTTAAGTAGGTACCTAACTACCTATAAAACTCTAAAAACCCGAAAGCTGTCAACCACCGTTTCTGAAAAGAATATGTTTTATGTATAATATGTTACTCGTTCATATAAACGTAACAGTGTAATTCTAAACCTTTTACACCTAACAGTCATCCAATTTATTACATTCTCGGAGGCTATAAAAAAGAAAGTCAACGGTTTCCTCTTCAGCCCCCGCCACTGATGTCCGACTTTTTGTCAAGAAAAAATATATTACTCAAAAAAAAGTGGCGCGCCAAGCTGTCTGCTACCAGAGTAGTGTTGCAATCGTGAACGCGGCCGTGACTACTTCACAATGATACATGTCCAGTACCTCTCCGACACGATAACACTCGCGACTGATTAGTGTTGAGCTAGCAATCGACATCGAACAACAATTAAGTAACTCGCGACTGATACTTGAGACAGTAGTTAGCGCTTCTTGTTTAAAGTTATGAACGAAAGCAGGAATTACCAACTTCAACGAGGAAAATCAAGAAAGAAATGTAGTTTTCCCATTGGAAAATGAAGAAAAGGTCTCAGTTTTAGAGTCAGGCAGTGTAACATTTACTATTGTAAGACGTTGGGATTATTTAGAAATCTAACAATCAAATAAGGATGATGGAACGGTTTCTCAGGGCGTAAACGAATTAGCAAATGACTTCTATCTTAATAGAAGGGAACTCGGGTAAAGCACGTCTTTATTTATATAGCGGTTGGTATATAATATACGAGTGTTGGTAAGACGAGTGCAAATCCAGTCCGAGGCACATTGCGTCATACAAATGGAACATTTAGAATGTTTGACCCGACGTCAAGACCGACCGGTGGCGGCGCACTGGCGACGAGTCTCGCGAATTCCGACCATTGTCACGACATTACACCTATCTACTCAGTACTCAGCTACCAAATACATTAAGCACAAAAGCTGCACAGCCACTTGCTTGTCATTTAGTTTCAGTATTGCGAAACTCCATTTCGGTATCGTTTGCGACCCAAAATCTTAGTAAGCAATTCGTTTTGTGCTCGTTTTGTTTACTAACTTTATAATTCACGCCACAATACTGCGTAATATGATTTTATTTCTGATTTACATTTACGAGTTCGCTGGAGCCAACTTTGACATTTTCGAAAGGTAAGCGCGTAGATTATAAAAATGTTTTCAAAATGAAGTAACTCTGTTCACAAAGTTTCTTTATGTATACCTAAGCTTTCGATTTATAGATACGCAAAGAAAGATATTTCACAATTATTTCTGAATGCTAAAATGTTTTAACGATTACTGATTGCTGAGGAGCTTTTCGCTAGCAGAACCACTATCCACTTATAATGAATATCTTAGATATGTACGACACAGACACAACTCGTTCGCTTTCAAGTAAATGGAGTTCTAATTCTTCAGCAGTTTAAGCTTCAATATAAATAATGCGATGATAAGTTTCGTAATCGCTAAATACGTTAGGAGTGGAATTCCATGACACCATCGGCTCACGTCTGCCGCTATCTGCCGGCGACACCTACACTTTACTTCACTTGCCTACACTTAAGAACACCGTTCGCAATTGCACAACATTGTTTAGGTGCTTTTCGAAAAAGACACCGTATCTGGAGTTTAAGTTATTGGTTGCACGCTGTCTAAAAAGGCTGTTAAGTCTTGAATGGCATTACCGCGGCGTTTCTGTTTATCAGGCACGTTAACCTGTCGTGTGCGGTCCGCCTGACCAACATTCGAGCCGCGGCTTCGGGGGCGGCGCGGGCGCATCCAACCACAGACAGGTCACTTCGACTATGTTTGTTGGGCTTGCACATCGAACCTAATATGTATATTTTTGTAAATTTACTTGACCGCATTAAGTAAAGACATTAAAATGTTGAAGGTCAATGCCATTTAAATGCATGTGTGAATCAAAAGTCATGCAGGCTACGCCTATTTACTAGATACCTCGTGGTGTGGTCCTCTTACATTGACATAATTATTACCTTTTTTTTAAGCGTGGTGAAATCATCCTCCATCCAAATGAGTCCTCCCACCCTACTGTCAGACTTGGCTGGCTAAAATCCACGGTGTCCTTCAATAGCCCTTTATGAACCGGGGTTTTTTTTTTATCGTGGTAAAATCATCAAATGAGTCCTCCCACCCAGGGCAGGGCGGGAGGGACTGTCAGACTTGTACTGACTAAAATCCACGGTGTCCTTCACTAGCCCTTTACGTACCGGGGTCACGGTAATCCCTTGGTCCCGCGACCCCGGCAGGCTTTGGCCCTCTACAGGCCCCGTCACTATGCTGACACTCTTTGAGGCGCGCGTGGAACACAACGCGCCGTCGACCCGGGCATGGTCCATGGTCGGACAGCGAGTCGCCCATTACTCGCTGCCCGCATGCCCGCGCCTACGGTGGCCGGAGATCGTCTCGCGACGTCCGACGCCGTGGGCGTCTACCACTGCGGCTGGGGTGGAGGGAGGACGCTGTCCTCTCCCTCAGGCGGCCCGCCTCCTCCTTCACGAGCATGACTGCTTCGCAGAAGGAGACGACCGCCTCCCACTCCGTCTCGCCCCGCAGCATGGCCTCGACCAATGCCGGGCGCGAGAGGTCTCCGCCTATCGCCGTCGTGAGGACACGGCGGTGCTCTGCCCAAGCGGGGCAGTCCTGCACCGTATGCTCCACCGTGTCCTCCGGACGATCCTCGCAGTGGTGGCACCCAGGCGTTTCTTCCCTCCCTATCAGACACAGGAACCTCCCGAAACTTCCGTGTCCGGTGAGGACCTGCGTCATGCGGTAGGTCAGGACGCCGTGACGCCTATCCAGCCACTCCTCAAAGAGGGGTCTTATCGCCGCGATTGCGGCGTGCCCGATGAACCGGGGTTACGGTAAATTCTGAGTCCTGCGACCCCGGCACATAATTATTACCTTAGTACAGGAAAAGCTCAAGAGGGTTGTCTCTTGTACTTTTCCGGTATCTTTTAAATTGCTGTGCTCAAATATTGTATCTTTTAAGGCTACTACTAAGTCTTCCTCATACTATACCACATATTACGATTATCGATATTGCAAGAGACTCTCTTGAGTTTTTCCTGAGCTTCAAATATTTTATCTTTTAAGGCTACTCACATACACTTAACCATGTATATTAACTGTTTTTATACTAATAAAAAAATCCACTTCTTGCATAATTATACTGAGTGTTGCACAAAGAGTTTGTTAGAAGTAAATGGCAGTTCTTTCTGTCTAGATGTCATACAAATTAATATTTGACAATTGGCATGTTAGTAATAAGTTTTTGTTCGGCACATTCAACATATTACAATCGAAACATAACATGAATATTAGCAATGTCATATCTGACAGGTGACTAGTCTATTATAGCCGCCGCCTGATCACTTTCGTGGAGGCGCGCGCGCAGGTTGCGGGCCGGCCCGCGTCCGCGCACCGCACGCGGCATGGCTATACGAGTATACCCACGGCAGCCGCGACACGGCTCGCGTAACGGTGTGTTTTGTTCAAGAAAAGTCAACAACACACCCGCGCGCGGCGCTAACGCACCAAATGACCGTTTAAACAACGGAAGTTTAATTGTCAGTGTCTTAACATTAATTACTGTTTATGTAAATATAACATACCTACCAGGAAATTTAGTATCAAATATTCTGAATAGGTAATTGTTGTAAAGGCCAAAAAATCTACTGAATCTTTAAAAGTTGTCAATGAAATAACTCAGGAATTAAAATAGAGCTATAAATTGGATTTACAAAAAACTAATTTGAATGTGTAGCGCAAAGATATACGTAGATGACACTAGCACCTAAATAAATTGGATAAAAATAATTCTGTAAAAGTATCTCGTTCTTTTCTTTAAACTTGGTGAAAATAAAATCACTGACGGTGTGCAAAAGAAGGCATGTTGTGGCTTGTGAAACGGCATTTTGGAGACTTGACTCGACCGATAAGTCGTTTGAATGTGTCAATAAGAGATAACCAAAGCAAATAATAGAGTAAAGGCAAAAAGTCGATGACACTGTTATAACTGTGACGAGGAAGGAAACTTGTCCACTATCGCCACCAACGAGACAATGTTAACAGCTATAAATAGAAAAATAACAATTTAGAATATGATCAATGGACTTTAAGTTATCAACTTCTGTCTCCCGCAAAAGTGAGACTACACAGTCATGTGTCTGTGAGATACCTTTCACGAAACTACAACATTTTTTTACGCTTTTGACATATGAAAGAACAAAATATAAATCTAGGTTTTGCTAGATTTTTCAAAGCCCTTTGATTGAATCAATATGAAACTGAAAACTCTGAAGATCTTACTGCGGTTTGTTGTCGAGTATTTGAAGCGCAAGTTAGTATTAACAGGAATGTCGTTGGCATCTCTACCACTAATCCCATCATAGCTGGAGTTAGACAAGGGTTTACTATAGGTCCATTTGTGTTCAGCAGCCTGCTTGATTATTTCCTGTCTACATGATGGCCCCCAATGTCGGTCTAATGAGAAGTATTAAGCTTATTGATGAAAATATAGATAGTTTCGATTCGAGAATAAACAAAAAAAAACATTTTTGTTCTGAAAGCATGGCCAGTGAGTTAAGACTAGAAATCCAGAACAAAAGCCAGGCACATGAGAAAAAGCTTTAAAATCAAAAGATGCTATGACATTACTAAAGTTATAATAATATTAATATCCACATCTACACAAGCATAAAAACCGCCACTTTCTCATTATGACGATTCTAATTCGAGACTCACTTCGTTAGCGATCGATCATTAAATCAAAGCTGTTTGATTCGATTATTACGATTCAATTTCCCAATAAAAATTTGAGACATTAATTGTGTATCAATAAAAAGTTGTTAGCTGTGTCCGGTGGACTGTGGAGTAGTATCACAAGAGCACAAGTCCCATTCTGCTTCATTCCACAAGTTGCGATCGACAAAAAACCGACACGTGCCCCACATTACGATAACTTGAGTCCAGCCTCCATTAATATACAACAGAATAGACCATAATTCACTGCGCACATTATGTCTATGTGTGCTGACTTGTGTGTTTTATTTTATTGCCACCTTTTTAATATCAATAATTTATTTAGCACTGTGCTTGTCGCGTGTCATATGACTACTATTAACATTAACCTACTGATTACTGTTATTCATGTATTCGGTTCCCTATCTAGTTTCACAGAGTAATGATTATGATGAGATTAATCAACATCACATTCCTCTTCTAAGTCGTATGTAGTTTTTAATTTCCGGATTATTATTGGTATTTAGTGTATGAAGAGTTCCACTTAATTAATTGCTGAATTGATGAGCAGATGGTAGTGTTCATCGAGTTCCAGTGGTCCTCAGGTTGGTGGTCGGCTGTGGTCGTCGTGGCGTGTGTGAGGTTGCCGCGGGCGCGGAATGTGGCAGCGCCGCGGGGTAGAAAGCGGCCGCGCAGTCCCCGGCCCTTATCAACACTTCAACGACGCTAAATTGTTATGTTACATGCATATTTAGGACGAGATGCGAAGCCTGCCTACCCATCCTAGACATCATTCTTGCTATTTAGTAGATAGCAAACGGACTGCAACCCTTTTCATTGTGTCGTGTTTCTAAAATCTTGACCATTACATTTTTTATGTGCTTTGGAAGATCAAGTTTACTGCAATGAAAATGAAATTTCTCGATGCTTCCAATGAACTGTGCAATGGCAGTCATTAATAGACGCCTGTGTGGCTAGCGAACTTCGACTGGTTATTTGTTAAGGAGGAAGAAGTAAATAGAAATAAGTATTGACGCAGAAATCATGACAGCAAAGTGGATACTTAATTGTACTAGCTAATATGAATTAAACGTGTATATAATAATGTAATTAAGTGTTGTTAGGAGTATTAACATTACGCACAATTTGAATGGCTAGTTAGGAAACGGCGAACTGAGCAGGTAGTATCTTATTACTAGATAGACAGTTTCCGCAGATCGAAATACTTCTTCAAAACTACAGGCTTTAATGATTTATATTGAACCTAGAAATAAGTGTGAACTAAAATGTTGTGTATGTACAACACAACATGTCTACCTGATTTTAAACGATTGCCAATTAGCAATCGCATAATATCTGATACAGGTAGACATGGAAAACACACATGTCATTAAAGCGCTTCCCAGTTAATAAAAGATAAGTGGATAAGCTGTTGAAAGATGGACGACTAAAATATTCGAATGCCTGTCTGTCACATGAGAAAATTTTAAAATCCCTAAAAAAATCAACCGTTGGCGAAGTATACGTAGAGCTTTCCATTGAATGGAAAAATGCACCGTGAAGCCGGTTTCTTCATACCTTCCGGATTCCCAACCTGCTACTCTAGGTCAGCATGCGGCGTCTCGCTCGCACTCGCGCGGCTCGCCTCAGATTGCAAGATCGATTTGGGGTCGCGTCGCGTCGCCCTAACCTAGATTGTCTGCGCTCGGTAGACTTTGTAATAAAGCCTGGCTTGACTCCGCGGCTGTTCCTTATTAAGTATGCGAACTCCTATTTTCATGGCTAAAAATCAGAACTCGGTAAACTACCAAAGCTTTTATACGGAAATAAAAACTTAAAGTGTAAGAGGATAAAACTCATTTTTAGTATAGGCCTAGATCTGAATGCGGTGAGACGTGAGTGAGTGGTCTAAGCATCGGAGCTAGTGCACGTATTAGCACGGGTCAAATTAATCTGTATCTTACCGCCAAGCAGTCAGAGTCGGACCTAACCAGAATGACAATCTTCCGCATGTCATTGCGCAAGTACCTACGAATGCTCTTATTTTTTGTTAGTGCCTGTCGAAATAAGCTCTTTTTTGCGAATGGCTTGACATGTAGCTATTTGGATGTTTAGGATATTTATAACATAAATTTTTAATATTTATTACTAAAAGTAGGTACTTTACTATGTGAATAATAATTATTTATATTTTAATTTAGAAAAATTTATACCCTAATAAGCGCAGATAAAGTTTTGCGTTAAACTAATATACATTTAATAAAATTCACTCGTTTCATAAAAATCATCAAACGTTTGAAGCGGGTAAATATGATATATAAATCACATTAAAATGCAAGTTAATAAAGTCCGTAGATATTCATGAACTGTACTTTAGAGATGGGGATCCTAATAAGGCAGCGCACCTGTGCACCTGTGGCGGCGGGCCCCAAACGGGGACAAGCGGCGAGCGCGGGCTTTGTAATCATTCAACAGTTCCGACAAAACTGACACCATCCCGTAACTCCGGCAATAAATATTAACAAAACGGTATTCACAAAAAATACTACAACAAATAATTCGCCTTCTTTGGATAATTGAATCCAGAAATGAGAATATTCCAAGAATTCAATTATAGTTAATCGCTGTTGATAGATTAACTGCGTGATTAAATTTTAATATTTAACTAGGATCGAACTCTATGGGTGTATGAATATTGATTGGAACTTAATTACGTTATGAAGAGTAACAGTAAGGCGTTACATTAAATTCAGACGTCAAATTAGTGAGACATTACTGAGCAAGTTGCGCGATTGCTAAGCAAGTTGTCTATGGGTCGATTCCCAGGTTTGACAAATCGCTATTATGTTTTTCCATCAGGATTTTTCAGTAGCAGGCACAAAGCATGCTTTCACTTGGGCCCAGTTGATGGCATTAGGCTTGCCCTTTATTACATGGGACTTAAATTTAACTAGAGAAATGTAGGTGTAATATTAGGTATGTAACTCTGCCTAACTCTTCGTGGATTACAGGCGTGATGTTATACTGATATTGAGATTTATAGGAGCGCGTTCTCAAAAATTGTTACTTTGTAGATTGCAAATTAGTATCAGGTAAAGAGCCAAAGCCTGCTAGGGTTGTGGGATTGTCTAAACTGTGACTCTGGAATATAAAGGGTTATTGAAAGAACACGATAGATTTTAGTCAGTACGAGTCTCAATGTCCGCAGTTTTATGATTTTACCACGAAAAAAAAGTTGGTATTGTACATCCTCTACATAATAAAATAACAATAAAAATGTATGACAGTATGTAAAAACTAATAGAGTACTCTAAACTGAGTCTGACACAGATGATGTAAATTTATGAAGTACATGGGTATGACATTTTTGAAGCTGCTGTCTCGTTAGTGAGCCATATAAAGTTATTCTTTTTTTCTAATGAGCCACTGAACATATTCAGCAATTAAGTAATACACCGGTTCTAGTTGTGAAAGCTGTCCGTACGACTTTTACAAAAAAATAATTTCCATTTTTCTAAACATTATGCATTGTTTATTGTCCCATTCGTCTTGTTTTACAGTTTCCGCGATAAGTATAGATCCCACCAAAAACATTAAAATAATGTAAAAAAATGCCAAGTCTCTCGATGCAGTCTTTCCATCGTAAAAAGTTTTGAGATCTCATAGAAGCCAAGTCCTATTCAAATTATTTTGTAGTTATAAATCAACATTTAGTAATTGTATCAATAGTTTTCTTTATATTATAATTATAGTGACTTGGCAATGAGCACCAATTAAAAGCTGCTTGCTGCCTGGAATTATGTGCAAATGTTACTGACGAGACCTGTGATCAGATCACTACCGACTACATGCTCCAATGCAATAATAAAAAATAAGTACCTTACGGGCCATCGCTTTATGAAAGTAAATGAACCGAGAGTACACTAACACTAGTGTTTGCGTACACACTTGTGCAAGTGTGCATTATAATTTATGTCCTGCGCAGTTTACTAGTCTTGGATGAGACTGACTGCCGTTGCCGAAATTCGGTTGGGACGACACGGATAAACCAAAAGAAAATTAATTTTGTGATATTAATGTTTACGCATGCGGTGTGTGACTTTCAACTCCAAATATGCCGTTTTGTTTCTTCTTGTGCTCATTGCCAAGTCACTATAATTATAATATAAAGAAAACTATTGATACAATTACTAAATGTTGATTTATAACTACAAAATAATTTGAATAGGACTTGGCTTCTATGAGATCTCAAAACTTTTTACGATGGAAAGACTGCATCGAGAGACTTGGCATTTTTTTACATTATTTTAATGTTTTTGGTGGGATCTCATTTATTTTTTGTAAGTGTATTTCTTTCTTTTTTTTTAGGTGACCTCATAATTTCTTGGACTTCAGCTACTGCTTTGCTTAGAACCCATTCTCTATCTCTTTTGTTTCTTTTCAACGAGCTAAATAAACATAAATCTACTAACTTACAAAATAAATATAACTAAACTAAATAACACGTAAACAACTAGATATTGTAACTACCTATGTCTATGTTATATTAATAAACTATTCGCCTAAATAACTGTTTCAGTAACAATAATAAATCTACTATCTAATCCGGCTAACTTAAGTTCTCTGAATATAGCTACAATATTTTTTTAGTTTCGAAATGGTTTTTCATAGGTAGGTGGCGCTATCAAATGAAAATTATCGAATTATTTTAAAGTACTACTTATACTGCACTCGGTAACGAAACCATAGCGCGATTCAGACAGGTACAACGCCATCTATCGAGCGCGCATACAATCGAAATTTATCGCAATACAATGGAGTTTTAGCTTTATTAATTTAATGAATTATGAACTTTATGTATCAATTAATTATAGTCTATGTATTACATTTTTATTATTCTTTTCTATTCCATGTTTTTATTCATCCAATTGAATACTTAAACAACGAACAAAGTTAACAATGCAGTCAAAATCCATACATAATGTTCTTGCCAAACCGCAAATATAAAATTGTTTTCTATGGTATATTATTTTTTAATGTTTTTATAATTTTTCCTTTATATGTGGCTAATGACCTATCTTGGTGCAAAATTTGAAGTTTCTAAGTCTGCTAGAAGTACCTTAGATTTTTGATGATCGGTCAGTGAGTCAGTGAGTCAGTGAGTCAGTGAGTGAGTGACAAAATGGTGTAACTTTGATCGACCGTAACTCCTAAACTATTAATTCAATTGGCATGTAATTTCGAACTTAAGCTTGTTCTAATGCCTACTATTATTCACCGAAAACCTAAACTCGTAGCTTTGTCCACGTCGAAGATATAGGGGGGGCGAAACAGCCGCGAATCGCATCGAGAAAAGATGGTACGGCCGTGCCCGTTTTGCTCGAGACTTGGCTGGGGCACTGCCGTGCCCCCAGATGTATCTGGCTATAGTTTATGTTTTGTTTAAGCAAAACTAAATAGAAAAAGTCAAAGTATTATTGATATATCTATACATATAATAAATCTGTAGAAGGGTCAATACTGTACATTTAAAAAAATTAAAAAAATAGCGGGGGTGTTGCTGGATCGATACCAAACCCAAATATATGATTAAATTGTCTGTCTGTCTGTCTGTTTGTCTGTTTGTGCAGGCATCACGTGAAAACTAACGGTTCGATTTCGATGAAACTTGGTATAATTATTCCTTATTATCCTGGGCATAACATAGGATACTTTTTATCCTGGAAAAATACGTAGAAAAAAAAATCTTATTTTTCAGTTTTATTCATAGACGTTGTTCTGTAGAACCGCGAACACACGTTGCATTACCCGCAGTGGACCCGCAGCGCCGTAATATTTATAAGATGTCATTGTCAGAGTTACTCAAAATGGAGAAATAAACCATCCACGCGAAGACCGACATCCGCGCGGACGGAGTCGCGGGCGGAAGCTAGTTTGTTAATTATAGTGTTTATCGTAAGTACACACATCAAAAGTGTCTAGGGATCAAGCATTTTTATGCGGATTTCTTGAGATTGAGATGTGGCTTTGTAATAAATTTATGATTTTATAAATTTATATGGATCCTTTTTGGTGCATTTCATAATTTGAATCAGGAACTGTGAATCAAATTCGAGTAAAAGATGAAAATCAGCTGTCAATATTTTCCCTATAAAAACATACAACGCATTGAAGACATTATTAGTGCTACTGTTTCCCTACTACTGATTAAAACCAACGTTATTATGGAGCGGCGACGTCATTTAAGCAGGGAAGAAATGCTCAGAGCCGTGGGAATGATAGAAGCTGGTTCCCGGCAACGTACTGTGGCTTTAGCTCTGAATACAAGTCAGAGTATTATCAGTCGACTTTGCTGGCTGAGCGCCATGGAGGACGGTATCGCTGCACCACACGGAGACAAGACCGATACATTCAAATCTTAACTCGAAGAGCTCCAACAATAACCGCCATGATGTTAGCCGTGAGGCTTCATCACTCTTCAGGGAACTTAATTAGCGACCAAACAGTCAGAAACCGCTTGCATGAAGTGAACCTTCATTCCCGAAGACCGCTACGGGTACCACCTATAGCAATGCACAATCGTAGGATTCGATATCAATGGGCTCTTGAACACAGAAATTGGGCAGAAGAACAATGGCGTTTCGTGTGCTTTTCTGATGACTCTCGTTTTGGTATGACACCGGATACAAGACGTATACGACACTGGAGAAGCCCTGGACGCCAACAGCGATTAAAATCCTGCCAGGAAGTCCATCCTTATAGTGGTGGAACCATCATGGTATGGGCGGGTATTTGGATCGGCGGAAGAACTGAGTTGATTTGGATCAGAGGCAACCTCAACGCTCAAATTTATGCTGAGACGATTGTATCAGACGTCATCGTTCCTCTACAAGTGCAAATCGGTCCCTTATTTCAGTTAATGCATGATAATGCACGACCGCACACCGCAAGAGTTGTAAGACCGACTCTCGCCGCAGCTAACATCAATGTCCTGCCCTGGCCTGCTCAGTCGCCAGACTTGAATCCGATTGAGCATGCATGGGATATGCTACAGAGAAGAGCTCTGCCGAATATGGAGGGTATCCAGTCGCAAGAAGACCTTTTTCTGTTGTTGCAACGAACATGGGCGGCCATTCCACAGCGTGATTTGGATGAACTCATTTTGAGTATGCCTAACCGATGTTCTTGTGTTGTTAGTGTTCGCGGTAGAAACACGGATTATTAATTGTTTAAGTTACCCAATAAAATTTTAAAGAAAACTGTTATTTCAGTCTTTTTTTCGAACTTTTGTGTTAGTGGTTCAAATGTCAAAAATCCCTTTATTAGGAAAATGGCAAATTTCTTTATTAATGCAAAGGTGACTTGGTTTATCGTTACTGTGACAAACGAAAACACTTTATTTGATGAATCCTTAAAAATTTTTTTAATTAATATCAATCAGGAGAAAAGTTATTGCAAAAATATATGTTGATCCCTAGACACTTTTGATGTGTGTAGTTGGAACTTTGTGATGACCTATCGATATTTTCGTGAATTTATCAGTCGGAAAAAGATTACATGTGTCAGCGTGTCAGGGGAGCTCGTAGCTAAATAATTACAGCCGCACAGGCCGATCTTTCGGGTTAAGCCGCGCTTGCCGAAGTCGGTCTGTGGATGGGTGACCATCTGTCATAGCGAGTTTCCTCCGTGCCTTGGAAAGCACGTAAAGTCTTATGTCCCGGCTGTCATTTGTTGATCTTTGACAGTTGTTACTGTTAGTCAAAAGCTCTAAAGTCTGAAAACCAGTCTTACCATGGTGTATTTACCAAGATACTGGGTAATGGAGGTCCGATAGGCAGTCGCTCTATGTAAAATACTGATTTTCAGCTGCATCCGGTTTGACTGGAAGCCAACCCCAACATAGTTGGGAAAAAGGCTAGGCAGATGATGTGTCAGCTTGTTGGGGCGTTTACGAACCTGCCTGTCTGCGCGAACTACATAAACCTACAGACCCCTACATTACGAAGTGAAAAGCTCTACTTAAAATAGTTTTAAACATACATATTTGTGTGTTCTTTTTAAGTTGGCCAATAGCATTCTTTGAGGCATGAATCAATCGGTAAACAGGCCACACTTAAACTTGTAACAACTACGTGTATTTACTGCGATAAATATTCTAAGTAACCGAGGCTAACTTGAGTTTACTTTTTGATATAGCGATATCTACCATACCTTCATATCGCTTAATATGGTGTACGCTATGGCATGTTTTCGCGGATTTTATCTATTTATCAATAGATTTATACTTGTAGGTAATCAGGTACTTATGAGCACAACAACTTAAGCTTGTAAATAACTTTAGGAAAATGCACATGAAAATGTATCGACATCCGCCTACGCTCTGAAATGTGTGCATGAAATGAATGGCCACTACCGTTAGGTAAATTTTTGACTTGCATATCAGTTGCCACATATGAAAGTACGTGCCTACGTAGGTTACATTCACTTGCTGTTTGTTTATTTAGATCAATACTGCAATTCTGCAAAGCTTACCAGATAAGGATGGAATAATAGAATCACATTATAGAAAACAAAGTGATTGTGAATTCTTGTCGTTAAATGTACGTAATCAACGTATATCATTCGAATAGCAAGTATGAGAATTCGAATACCTATCAACAAACGAGAACGGAAATCTTAAAGAATTCCTTGAATAGTTTAGTTTAAACGGGATTACGGTGCAGGTGAATTGGGCAGTGTTTTAGAAGGAATTATATACTGAATTCAGGATGATGTAGGTTGGAGTATAATACACGTTCATCGATGTATGTACGTAGCTACACATAATGGCATAATCGATCACGTATTGAGCGCGATCATTGTGCTCGTCAGTTGGACCGTGAATCCTGTCACTACATCCCCGCCCCCGCCCCGACCCTGCCGGCCGCGTCCCCCTGGACCCCTCGTCCCCATCACATGAATCTCATTTACGTTGCGCTTACGCAACTGAGTAAAACCGCTGAAGTGTGAAATGTTATTAATATGTAAGAGATAGTTTTATTGTAGCGGTTCATACATTTCCCATGTTTAACTTTGAAATCTGTTTATTTAGAAATGATGAGGGTAACTGATTTAATATTAATATGTAAGTGAAATTACTTTATGTACGCATTTTTAATATTAGAGTTTTATAGAATGTGTCTTCAGCATAGCATAGTGCACTTTAACTATTGTAGTTGAATGTAAATTTGGAAAATCATACAATGTCAGCAATCTTTCAGGATAATTTTGAATATAAGAATAAATTAATCTTACTCATACAATCAATGTTACATGATTTAACATTTGGAATAAATCTAGATTTTAGGTTAATTTAAATTTTTCAGTGATTAGTTTCGTACATAGACGTAAAAATATTGAAAATTACTAGTTTCTTTGAAAAATAGTTTGCCATACTAAGTAACTATGGTTATAACATGCAGAAATAAGCTGTGATTGTGATGACCGCAAGTATGAACGATGTGATGATTCATGTAAACTTTATTTACATACAGAATAATAACCGTTGATCTATCATTTATTATTAAGCTTAATTTATTGTCTAACGGCCACAGATTAACATAAACTAAAGTTTTTTAATCTATGTGTATGTTTTTTTTGGTTAGTTAATTTTAGGACAAATCAATATTAATCCGTCTCAGTGTATTATTTTCAGAACAGGTACAATCAGAAATATTTTCAACCAAAACGTAAATAAGATAATTTTGAAATTATGAGTTTTCAAAACAAGGTATTTCAAATACTGACAGTCCCTTCCGTCCAGTGCGGAGCGGGAGGGACTGTCAGACTTATACTGACTAAAATCCACGGTGTTCTTTCAAGTTCCTTCGGTGTCACTTCTAAGACTCCGCTGACAGTCCGTCTGTGTGTCTGTCTGTCCGTCTGTCACCTGGCTGTATCATGATAATAGTTAGACAGTTGAAATTTTCACAGAAGATATATTCCTGTTACCGCTAAAACTACAAATACTAAAAAACAGAATAAAAAACATATTGAAGGGTGCATGCAACAGATATGTTTTCTTTTTTATAGATACGGGACCCTTACTGCGAGTCCAACTCGCACTTAGACAGTTTTGTCCCAAAAAAAAGTAAAACAAGAAATTTCATTTTATTCTGTAAAAAAAAAAACTTTTTCTAAATGAAGTCAGTTCCAAATAAAAACTTATGATACGTCTGGCAAGCACAATCACGTATTGGAATAGAAAAATCATAGAGTCGGGCCGCGGTACAGAACAATGGGCGATGTCACAGTACGCGCGGCTCTAATGGTGCGTTTAATATTATTTTACACACGGTACCGACGGCAAAAAACGTGAAAAAAGAATATACCATTTTTTGAAAATGTTTTGTGTCGGATACAAGACAATATCTAAAGAACATTTAATAAGTTGTAATATCTATAAGTTTTTCTACAAATCATGTAAAATTTAAAAATATTTCAAGATAAGGCTTTCCTGTGTTCAAGTTTACTCGTTTAATAATTTAACTTAATATTACAATTAACTTGCAAATTAATACTTTCCAAAAATTAGAAATTATTATCATCATTCTAAACTGACTTTACATTATAATTTTCAAGGAAACTCTATGAAACAGGTACGAGTAGTAGCTGTGTAGGTTTTAACACACAAACGAAACATGAAAACAATTTTCATAATTGAACAAAACAGAGAATAACGTTCGTAAATGGACACATACATATTTTTTGTGAGTGCATGTGTATTTGTGTAATCTACTTGGCGTTGCGCATGAGTGGTCTCGGACTAATAACGACAAACTTGCGACTTCCTCTGCACACTCCAGTGGGCTTTAATATCCCATAGTACGGATTTTATAAAACAATCTTATTCACCCAGCTCCGCCACATATTATGGACGTCTTTCTGAATTTTATTGCCTTTAATGTCGTCGCGACGTCTTGTCGTAAAAATTTAATTGGTTTGGTATTGTTTTTTTTTTATATTAAGTGGCGTCTAATATCTTCCTCTTAATATGTTAAAAAAAAACGGTAAATATGTTGAGTAGATAATTTGTCTCGCTGAGTTGTGCAGATAATGTGACTCGAAGAGTATTATTAAGTAGGTTTATTGTTTTAATGCTTTCACAGTCCTTTCCCCGAAATATATTTTACTAAAAGGTTAAAAATTAGTAATATTGGTTAAATGGCCGTTTCAGATCCTCAGTTACAATACAGTAATATAAGGTCTATAATATCTAAAGGGTTATGCAGATGTGTACCCAGATTTCGCCAATTTACGTTGCTTAAAAGATATTTAACATAATGAACTGTTTAGTACATCATATTCAGTGAGCTATATAACCACTATCATAGTTGTTATCATGTTTAAATTATATCACAGGCGTTACGTTTAGCGAAGGAAAAACGAACTTTCCATTTTACGTTTACTTATAAACAGGCGTTAAAAAACGGTGCTACTGGCCGCCCGGTCTGTAATCAATACTATTGATAACAACTCACTCCGACAGTACTACGTATTTCCTCCTTCGTTAAATATCCATTCGCATGAAATTTAATTAATAAATGAATTATTTTGACCCAGGTGGATTTCCCTTTACATTTTTATAGGTACCTATGTACCTAGGTGGATTTCCATCACCTGGGTCTGAAGATGGCTCAATGGGACCACGAAATTATACAATTGAGAAATCTGTTGCCATCGGTTTCACTCGCTGCAACTCGAAAATAATCCCATGGGAACATAAAATCGGGATAAAAAGTATCCTATGTGTTGATCCAGGTTATGAACTATCTATGTATTAAATTCTATCCAAATCCGTTCCTGTGGTTTTTGCGGGAAACAATAACAAACATCCATCCATCCAAACAAACTTTCACATCTCGAATCATTTGCAATCGTTCACAGGTAATGACAAAAACAAAAATAAAATAACAAAAAAAGAATATCAGCGATCTCTAATTAAATGAAAAATAAAAATGTTAGCTCATAAAATAAGCTTAGTTGATTGATTTGACCTTAAAACAACAAGGGGATGATTCAATGATGAGTTGGAACGCGCGCCCCATACAAAAGAGACGTTCGTCCCAGGGCCACACGATTCATTTTTAAAAGGTCGTCTTTGTGTGACCGACCGTAATTGGAGTTTACACCCTTCGTATGTGTCCACCGGGAATGCTACTAATTCGTATGAATTTTTCGTATGAAGTTTGCTTATGTTTTGAGTTATACAGGGTTGGATTGTTTAATTACGATGCAGTCTTTTTGCAAAAAGTGACTGAGGACCGTTTTCCGGATTATGTCCAAATATAGGGCATAAGACCACAAGTCTGACATGCGTATGGTTCCCAAAATTTGTTGGGCCCAACCTTCCTTGCAACTATTGTCGCACCAATTGAACCCTATAATTTGGCAACCCACGAATTGCGAAGATACCACTGGATTCCCACTATCACTATTATTAAACTATTCCCTTAAAATACACACAGTGCAGTGGTATGATCTTTCCGTGTCATTAGTATTGTTATTTTTTTTTTAATTTGCTCGCTTAATTATTTGAACTGCAAAATTATATGATGATGATTTGAAGGGTTACCCGAATTTTTATGCTGCATGACATAAAAGTATATTTATTTTATCACGAGCGAACTTTTATGCATATATGTATAAAGTATACTTTTTATTTAAAGGTATTATACCTTTAAATACTTTAGGAATATATATAAAATAATTATATACTCATGATTTAGCAGCAGTAACTTAACATTTATTAGCCAACATAATGCAAAAAAAAAGACACGTGCGCGTACGAACGGGTAACAATCTGTGGTGACCGCTTCATGATATTATTAATATGTTAATTTTAATTATCGATTTGTCAAGTTAAAAGTAGTTAATAATGTTAATTATAATAAATAGATCTACGATGCCTGCCCCTAATTTCATGCCGCTCCGAACGGAAAATTATTATGCTAGGGGCAGTAAAAGCAAATAAGGAAATGTGTTTGCGAAACAAATTAAAAAAACAGAATTAAACACACTTTTTAGTTATTTTTGTTGGTATAGGTCACCAGCCATTTATTTACTACGATTGTAAAAAGCAACATTTATATCCTAAAGAAGAATAAGACCGATTGAATCAATTCATATTTTACTAGAATGATTCTAATGTGAATCGTGCTATAGGTACAGTTAGGTACTTGAATGTACATACATCTAAGTACCTTCATCCATCTTCATCCATCCAGGTGGCCACATGGCCAGGCTGAATCTGAAAAGGCTTATTTCAGGCTGAATCCTGAAATAAGCCTTTTCTCAAATAATTTGCCATCCCTCGTCTCGGTGGTAGAATATTAATTCATGTAATTTCGTAATATTTTGAATCAAGCTAATGTGTACGAGAATATTAATCATAATACTCAAATTACCCTCTTCTGCTAGACATAATTACTAAATACTCCCTAAAGATAAAACAAACGGAGCAGATTTAAACCATCATCGATGCTCTTCGGAAAAAAAACTAAAAACAATTTAAAGCGTACAAACCGAAATTGCCATGCTCTATTAGCCCCCACATTACACAATACAGATTCCCATACGTCGCACGGTGCCTGCGCCCTGACAATGGTGTCTCCACACGTTATGTTCCGTGTAAATTGCTGTAATCTGTCAGTTAGCTGCTTTCAAACATTTGACTCCACTCAACTGTGTATTCCAACTACAGCCGTATCATCTATTGACTAGCCTAATAAGTAATAACCCTGTACAAAAACGATTTAAAAAACTAATGGACACAAATTATGCCGTGACAACGTAATTGATTATATTCTTTTGATGTTTATTTTAATTCCTGCGTAAACTAAATTAATGCTCAAAATTAAAATTGTATTGTAATAAAGCTTACTCGATCATCCACAGTTATTAATTAACTTCCAAAGTTTACGAGTCCCTTGATAATGTGCGACGTACATGAATATTTTGCAGGCTACAAGTCAAAAGGTAACCTACATTTTATAACACAGAAGAATGAATGGGTGTTTCTTACTCCATCATTCCGTAACGGATCTACGGATTAGGACGACATTCGTAGCAACCATAAAGATTAATCAAGGTGGATTAGCACAGATTACTGTTCACCCGGAAAATCTGCCATTTGTTTATAATTATTTTCCTTTAATTTACGGACACATAGAAACCAGTAAATTCTGCACATCAGATAAAACAGTTGTACCTAACAAGAGATGACCGCAAAGCATGCAAAGATATATTTCCGTTAAATTGTTAAGACGGTGCGGAAAATTCAAGGACAATATCAACATCAGCCGATCGCGGCAAGCGGCGGAGTACGGAGGGAAGACACTGTAAAGCTCAAACACTGACGACGCCTGATAGATGATAAGCACAGTGACGCATTCTTGTGATACAAACACATTTATTATTATTAGATCTACGTAAATAGATATACAAACATGTCGTTCATACGTGACAATGTCACTGCCGTGTGCGGCATAAAAATTAGTCCTCACTATTACCGATACAGAAGTGGCATTTCAAAATTAACCTTAAATTCGCAGTTTAGAGTACAAAATCCAGTATTGTCACGATATATTATGGGTTAACCGTAAAGGTAAAGTGTGCTTATTCATTACGTTTCTATTCTATTGGCGTATTCCTGTCGGTTCTTCTGTGGTCGTCTATTGAATTTTTCTAAGGATAATACTTTATTTATTCAATAAATTGTTTAGTAATTGGAAGATAACCAAGGATCTTTAAGGCAAATTGCAAGTATTTATTTGTGTGCATTTTTTATATAAAAGTAAAGTTGAATTTATCTTGATTTAATATACGTGAGCAACATTCCTAAACAGTGATTTCATTATTTTGACACATTTTTCTATTCTGGCACAGTCCCAACAGAAGAATAGCTATCCAGTTCAGATGACAATGTTAAGCTAAGCATTCTTAATGATTGGTCAGTTCCCTTAAATCATTAACATTTTTTTTTTTATCGTGGTATAATCATCAAATGAGTTCTCCCAGGGCAGGGCGGGAGGGACTGTCAGACTTGTACTGACTAAAATCCACGGTATCCTTCAATAGCCCTTTACGTACCGGGGTCACGGTAATCCCTTGGTCCCGCGACCCCGGGAGGCTTTGGCCCGCTACAGGCCCCGTCACTATGCTGACACTCTTTGAGACGCGCGTGGAACACAACGCGCCGTCGTCGACCCAAATCATTAACATAGCTTAATTTTAAAACATAAACATGATGGACAACATTTACTTCGAAACTAAATTATGCCTCTCAGCACTTCAGATCGTGAAAAGATTTAAAAAATATTTGATTGAAGTTTGAAGATTCCAAAATGATTCCATAGAAAAGTGCTAAAATTCACACAGCTTTTGAACGCGGTTCGAATCTTCTTCGTCGTGTCGATGATTCCTTTCGAATTAGTATCGTGAATTAGATCAGTACATCTGCTGATCGCATTCATTTTCATTTCAGATTTAGCGTAGTCTATTTAGTTTTCATTTACTATTTTTTAATTAATTATTACATTTAGAAAATTTTACCAGGATAAATGTATGATGAATGCGATGGTTGCTAGTTGACAACAATTTTTAAACGTAAGCTAAGGTCTGCATTTGGTTTCACTTCAAACTATTTGGTGTAAATTCAACTACGAGGGCTATTTGTTGTGTGTGTTTTAAACTCTTTGAAACAATAGAGTGTACGTATTCCTAAATACTACTTATATTTACTCTAATACCTCTATATGAGAAAAGATAATTGCGTGTAATACAGAGGTACTTTACTAACCTGCATCTGAAACCAGGAGTCGAGAAGGCCGGCGGCGTGTGGAGCACCCCAACGACCGCCGCCCGGGACAATCTGAAACACACACACACCTCCTTTAAACTGACAACAACAGTAAAAAATAAACATTAAGGTAAAAGGTAGAGACATATCTTTTCAAGCCCACTTCTATTCTAGTAGAAGAAAATGCTAGTTAATATTCAAAAGTTTTCTTAACATCTAGTAGTTAATTAGGTGCTTTAAGGCCTGTACAAAAAGTGCAATTTTAAGAGTCATCGTTAAGTTGTTGTTGAAATACAAAATATTTTGAAAACAATTCTCATCACTCCCATGGGTCAGATGTAATTCAAATATAGCCGAATTGGAATACTAATCATCAGGTAAATGAACTTATAACCGCCTCCACTGAACGGCCATACGAAGTCCCCATGGACCGATGCGAATATTATATTATTTACTATGTCTAAAAAGTCACGTTTTCAATAGAGGAACGCAGTCTATGTTTGTGCTTGGTTGATGGAGCTATGCTCATCATTTCTTACTTGGCATTGAAACATAACTTGTGAATTGTGGGTGTTTTAAAGGAAATTAGAGGCGTGACATTTTATGTCTAGGGACTATAAAATAAATGTTTTTTACAGGTCTGTAGAGCCCAGAAATAAAATAACATAGAAAATACTGCTTATAAGGTAAGATTAAGCATACTACCCCTTTAAATTAAAATCGCTTGGAACACCCTAACATTAAACTAGTGGTAGTAAGTTCATAGCTACCGTAACTTCTTTAGAGGTGTGACGTGTAATAAGATTTTCATTTTACATTGGACGAGAAACCTCCGACTAGTATCGTTGCTAGCTAGGTAGCCCATCAGAAACAAAGCACAAAAGGCCTGCGGTAGTATCGAGCTGTTATAAAGTTACTAGGTAGCTAAATCTTAACTTCACCCGCAATTTTGCGTGTAGTTCGGTATGAAGAGTTTGAACTGGCGATGTTGCTGTATGTGATTTCATATTGTTTAAATTATTAATTTTAGTACTATCAATAGAAATTAAGGAGTTCAGCTCTGGTGGCCACCAGTATATCCGAGTGTCGTCCTAAAATAACAACAAAACAGGTGGTTACTTTAGTGGTGGTTATAACAGTAACGTTACAAACTTATAACATAGTAATTATGATTGTAGCCTAAGGCGGCATGGTCATGTACGCACGGTGCCCATAATTACGTAAGTAATCATCCAACTAAACGCCTTTGTGGATGGTCATCTTGGTATCGTTCTGATCCGATGGAGACTATTGGTTTTTGGACTTATCACCTCTTAATCCCGTCACGATAGACCAATCTTGGAGCCAGAACTAGTTTAGCTGCTACAGCAGTTTATAAAACTAACGTTGTCTAAGGAACATCGAGGTATAAGGTGAAGCAAAAGCAGAAAGCTCAATATCCAATCAAGATATGAAAATCAAAGGAAAATCTATGCATATAATAAATCTATAGAAGGGTCAATTCTGAACATTGAAAATATTGAAAAAATAAATAGCGGGGGTGTTGCTGGATCGATACCAAACCCAAATATGTGATTAAAAAAAATTTTGTCTGTCTGTCTGTATGTGCAGGCATCACGTGAAAACTAACGGTTCGATTTCGATGAAACTTGGTATAATTATACCTTATTATCCTGGGCATAACATAGGATACTTTTCATCCTGGAAAAATACGTAGAAAAAAAAATCTTATTTTTAAGTTTTATTCATAGACTTGAACGTGTGTTACCGCGTATACCGCGTGTGGTAACGTGTAGACCGCGAACGTGTGTTCGCGGTTCTGTAGAACCGCGAACACACGTTGCATTACCCGCAATGGATTCAGCGCCGTAATATTTATAAGATGTCATTGTCAGAGTTACTCAAAATGGAGAAATAAACCATCCACGCGAAGACCGACATCCGCGCGGACGGAGTCGCGGGCGGAAGCTAGTGTAAAATAATTTGCTCAAAACGACAGGTAGATGTTTACAGAAGTGTGGCAAGAGGGCGAGGCTATTGCCTACAACTGAGTATAAATTCAAATACATGACTACTGCGAAAATCAATTATAATTAATGTGGTAAACAAAGTTATTACAGATAACTCTTCAATTGTTTATAATTATTCTAATACAGAAACCAAGAGGAATGGTCAACATAAGCTAATCCAACGCGAAGACTAATAAACGTTGAAATATAAAGCTAATTACATATCATACACATAAACTTGAAATAGATAGTTATTGACTGTTATATTTAATTACTAAGAGATGTATATGAAGCTTAGAAAGCGCTAACAAGATATTATTCTATGTAAACGGTTAATTGCGTGTGTAAAACTGTCCACATAATAAATAAGAATAGTCACAGCTTAACATAATATTATTGCGGTAAGCCTACAAGTTAGAAACATTTTATCGGGATCGGGATTAAATGAACTTGGAGCAATTGCTGAGTACTTGAAATAATAGGTTTCCTTCCCTATGGATATCACAGATAGCGACTAATTAAATAACTGTCATAATATGTTCCTTCTAAACAAACAGTTTAAGTTTCAGTTTTTTAAGGTAACAAGTACACCAAAGTTTATGACAAAGTCTCTAGACATCTGCAATTTAGCAAATCTTTTGATATTGCGAAGACAACGTCAAAGACATTATAAAATAGTACGATTACAAAAGACAAAATAAAACGACATAAAATAATGTCCCTTTGCGGCAGAAGTCTGTATTTACACTACAAGCTTTGTTAAAGTTAATGCCAAAACGAGAGAAAATTATGAAGACCGATATAATCAGCCAGTAGATGTCAATCGCTCTCTGGAATTATCGGAAGGTCATACAGAACATTCATATATGTAATGCGGTATGTTAATAAGAAGTTTCGGAGCTCATTGACAGCTCCACACGACAGACTGACGACGCTAACTGTATTTTAATCTATAGAAAAATCGGATGTTCCGTTTACTACGAGTAAGTTCGGTTTGAAAAGTTGCGGGGCCAGTATACGGCGGCCCGCGGCCTATCAATAAACTCTTTGTTCGGACATAAACATGAATATTTTGTGGATTGCTTTTTGTAAAGAATTTAAACGGACATTTTATTTTGACGGATCACATGAACTTTGTGAAACATATACGCGGAGTATAATCTTTTGTTGCTTTCGGGTAATAAGACGCCGATTTTTTTATTGATTCAAATTGAAATCCAACTTTATAAGTATGCAGACTGATCTGAGACTCATAAATCGTTCTATTGTCCAACTTAAAACTTTGTTTTTACAAATGTTACTCAATTTTAAGTATATCCAATAATTGTAGTAGTTTACTGCATAAGTGCATACCTGCGGAATTATGGCATTCAGTATAAATAGACATGGTTTTAAGAGCGGCACGCGAGAATTGTTAGTTTACCAACTATAACTAATAAAACTGTTGAATCAATATATACAAAAATGAATTCGTGATTCGTTTTTAAATATACAAAATATTGATTTTCGTTCGATAACGGGAATATTATATACTTTTTTATAATTTGATAGTGTTTGTGGATATTGTTAACGGTGAATAATAATAGTTTATGTACAATAAATGCATGAAAGTTGAAAAGAAAAGCGATGTCCGCCTGAAACATTTTGCCGTCGGTCGGCGTTGATGTCTTTTGTAAGCAGACGCAGAGTCTATTGTATTGTGCGCTAAATATAAACAAACAGAATACCGCAGCATAATAATTAGCAGACACGTGTATATTTTTATTTAAATGAGTATAAAAAATATGGTAGTTTTTTTTTATTAAAACATATTATTACTTTTTATACTCATTTAAATAAATATACGGTTCAAAATTCATCATGTATTTTTATATTGAAGAGTAGTTTTCAAAGGCAATGTTTGATATTGCCTTTATTCATTTACGTGTTAGACAACGCTTAATTTTCCGCCTATGAGAATTTATAATAAATTATAATGGGTGATACTAATGTGTAAACAATTTGTTGTATGTCACAATAAGTTTTTTAGTTAATTTATCATATTTCGTTAGTTTCTCCTCGTTATTAACAGTCAAAATTGTCATTACTTGAAACGTTAGGAAAAATTGTATTGATGTGAAATTGCATCATAAATGGAAGCCTTGAAATACGTACAACTTTAGCATGATTGATTTAAAACAGACGAATATCAAATATTTCCTTATTAACAGGAATTAGCTAAATACACATAATAGATCTTATATAACTACTACACACACTATGCCTTCACAAAAACTAATAATAATCAATATATATTCTATTTAAATAATGATCGTTTAGCCCTAACACACAGATTTCAAAAGGAAATTGGCGCGGGCGCGCAACAGCTCTGAATAAAACTATAATTTCTGTAGGTACATCAGCTGAAAATGCTAGTTTTCAATATAACCACTGCTTTGTGGAGTACAGCTTGTATTTCTATTTACTGTTGTTAGTGAAAACAATTTTTTTAAAGAAACAATCACTAAGTGTAGAAAGAAATCACTTAAAAGACGAGTGTCTCAAAAAGAAAATCTTTTCCCGCACAACATTTATAAAAAAAAGAACCACTAACGAAAGCAATCGTTGTTTTAAGAGTGTCTCTACAAACCAAGTCGGATCGCATACGGAGCAGGACGAGGCAGCACAAGTTATCTCGTATCAAAAGAGCACTAGGAACTACGGTAACAGTTAACACTGAGTCACTGGAGCACGGGCTTGTACCTGGTCGCCCACTACGTCCTCGGCAGCTGTGATCGCGCAGCAGGCCTCCATTCCCGGCTGCTGCCGGGGCTCGCGTGTGTCGCCTGGCTGCTCGCTCACGGCGCGGGGTCGTCTCGTAGCCGGCGCGGGACTGTCATGGCGCACGCCTGCGCGCACCCAATGCGCGCGACGGACTGCGTGTGTGATAGCGCGCGGCCTGCGACCTCCTTCGCGGGGTTGCAATGAAAGTGATTAGGTTCTTGCGCTACTGATAACGAGGGCTAGTTTACTAGTTTCCGTTTCCAAATCATTTATTCAACGATTGAACATTATTATCAGTGTTATCGATCGCGTGTGAGGACTAGTTTTTCTTTTTTTGCTGACGTGAGGTCAATGAACACATCTTTTGTTGAAATAGGTATTTTTCTATTGTTTTGTATTTTAAGCTTAATTACGTGGTGTTGACAAAAATGTGTAATAATCGTTAATATTTTATTGGTTTACTGATAACGAGATAATTAGGTATGCAAAAACAAGTGCCAAAATCTTAATTTCGAAGTACCTACTCGAGTTTTAATAATGCCAACGTTCTGGTACACACAATCACACAATAGAGTTATTTACATCTTTCAGAGAGACTATATCTCAATCACTTTCGAGTTCGAAGTACGGTGGTTATCAGCACGTTGTTGGTGGAACAGGTCGATGCGCGCGCGCAGGGCCCAGCTGCAGCGGTGCGGCTTTCACTGGCTGCACGCGGTTTTTCTTCATATCACATATTAATAGTACTTTGAATATGTTACCGTTTACGATTTTCTTGTAGGTATATGTTGCACTAGTTTTTGATTAGGTACGTTTAATTTATTTATAAAAGCGAGACTTGTTTTTATTGGAGTTATAGTAAATTAGCAAAATAAACAGCTTAAGGGATTTTAGTTACATTTCTACGTAGAAAGCGAAGCAATCCTTATTTTAGAAAATTATGTTATTATACTTATTTATTTATTTTGCGGTGAGTGCGTTAATCGTAATTAAATGTCACTGACGAATGACTAGTAGAACTATTTACATGCATTACATTGTTTAATACCTGATTCATCAATGTAGTTGGTGTCAATGCAAAAGAGTTTTGTTCCTATGAGACTAAATCTTTTAAATGCGATTCCGTGATGTAAGGAATCGAAGTTCTACCTATAATATTATGGAGTAGGTATCGTTAAATGTACATTTTTATTTAATTAATCAATCAGAAATCAGTGATAAAACTTACCTTACAAAAGAAACCTTTAGATCTGCCATTTTGATGCGCTTCCAATTTTCAATTTCAGGAAAACACCAGGAGAAATGCATGGTTCCAGGTCTTAACATTCTTCGCTACGACCCCCCTCGTCCTGAAGACAGATTGAGAGATAAATTAGATTAGAGCAAAGGAATAAAATTTTAAGGTGCCTAATTATTTTTTTTTAAATTATTTTTTTTACGAGCACCTGCTGTCGACGTTTTATAAGTGCCCTCATGGGCCTATGTGAAATAAAAACTTTTGATTTTGATTTTTACGTGGTAAAATCATCAAATGAGTCCTCCCACCCAGGGCATAGCGGGAGGGACTGTCAGACTCGTACTGACTAAAATCCACGGTATCCCTCAACAGCCCTTTACGTACCGGGGTCACGGTAAGTCGTGAGTCGCGCGACCCCTGCCTACTTGGAAAAAAAACATAAACGTCGGCGCATCACGATTTTTTCTCTTTTTCTCCTCTACCAACTGTCACTCTATGGTTGGTAGCTTTATTAATTTTATTTTCCATTTCGAGCAAAAAAAATCACGTTTTTTGTATGGGAGCCGCCTCCTTTAATATTTACTTATTCTGTTTTAAAGTACTTGTTGTTCTAGCTTCAACCAAAAATACATTATCTGTGAAAATTTAAACATAAGAAAATTAAGCCTAACTATCATGGTTCTTTACGGACAGCGAAGTCTTAGTACCTAATAGGGCCAGAAGAATACAGTAACTACAGATCGAGATTGATTTAGTTGATAAATTGAATCGAAATATTTTACTAAAATAATAATCAAAAACAAAATAATCTCTTTTGATAAGATTTTTTTTCTATTTTTATAAGTTTTGTTTTTTCATGTGGATTATTTTTTTAAAGGAGAAGAATTATTAAAATTTACTCATTATACGTGTAGGGCGACAACGTAAACACAACGATGCCAAAAACCTTTTCTTTAGCTTGGTAAAATGATCAAATGGACTGTATCGAAAGGGACTGTCCGACTCGTATAAACTAAAATCCACGGTTACTTCAATAATCGGTCACGGTCTGTTGAGACGCTCGCGCGATTCCTTAGCAGGTGTCAGGAGGCCCCGTCAGATAGCTGACAACTCTTCGAAGTGTGGAACAGGAGGCGCCGTCGATGGCACGAAACCTCGTCTTGTAAATGTCACACACCAGAACATACACAACAAATTAATTGCTCTAAATAACATACCTTAGAACCGAAACTTTTGCGACAATTACTTCTTTTAATGTCTTTAACGTTATTTGAAATATAACTAACAAACCTATCATAATGAAATAGGAGCCGCGGCATATTTTTGATTAAAAAATGGAATGTTGAAAATTGACAAAAAATCTTGGATTTCATCTCATATTTCGAATCACCGACCTTGTCGTTTTAGCTGATGTGCCATGTGTCACAATGTTGTCGTGCAGAGCGGTTAAAAAAGTAAAGGTTTACCTCGAATTTTCCGTAACTCAGCAGTAGTAGCGCGTACTCTAATTTTTGAAGTGAAAACTTCTTTAGCGGCGTTGAGCACTTTTTCTGTAATGGGTATAAAATCTTAAACTCGCGTCAGGACACGTGACCCTGACCAAAAAAGCGTAGGACGGCGCAGGGCGCTTGCGTGAATGTTCGTGTGACATTCGTTGCTAGGTAACATTGTTTATAAAAGATGTACGTCACATTGGAAAATTATTGAAATAAAAAGTCAACATTTTTGCGAGTTTTACTAAAATCTGTTCACAAGATATTTCCAACAATTACTATTCAAGTTTTCACTTCTGCCGGCACTCCCAGAGTGCAACCCGTCGTTTTTTATAAAAAAATTGAAAAGTATAATTATTTAATTTATTTTAAACATTACTTACTTCTTTTTCCAAAACTTACAGCCAGCAGCTAAGTTCTCTAGTTTAGCCATTCTATAAATAAAAAAGTGTATTTTTTTTTAACTGGCCAGCTGTGGCTTCGATTGAAAAATCAAACCTTTGTGACCGTTGCCTTTGTTCAGGAAAGACAACAAGTACAGTGAACAACAAAAGTAGATGTTCAAAATCGGACATTTAATACTAATGAATGCATTTCGCGTCAGAACTTAAATGAAGACATTTCATGCGAACTCACTACTAGTAGAGTGACTTCGTCATTTAAGCATAAAGCAAGTACTGATGCAGTTTTTCACGAACATAGAACTTAGCGACGAAATAAAGCTGCATGATTATTTCGGCGCATCAATGATGTTGTCAGGAGCGGGTTTAAATTATAGTCATAGAGAATAGACTGACCAATATTTGCATAACATTAACCACTCTTTGGATAGTGAGAAAGCGATTGGCTGGCAAACTGTAACTTTCCCGTAAGACATAGAAAAAAAAATCCAATCCGACTGACGTGTTACTTTGTTATTTTTATGACATGGTATAGTCATTCGATGAGTCCTTCCAACCCTGATGGGGCTACTACTGACTAATATCCTCGGTGTGCCTTCAGCAGCCTTTTACGTTCCAGGTGACCTGTTAAGACAGTCCGTCAACTCCGGCGGGAGGGATTCCTTGTATCTCTGTATACTTTTCTATTCGTTTTAACTTTACATTTGGATAGGGAAGGCTTAAGTTCAATTAGTTATGAGCGTTTGTAAATTTGTCCGTCTATAGACTATGGTCACGTCACCACGCATCAAAAGATGTCATTAAATACAGTTTTTTTATTCTCCCTAGGGCTGCAATGCATAACTTTCAAACCGCTCATCAGCCATGCAATGACCTACTTTCAGAGTATAAGCAATGAAAATCAATAAACTCAATAATCCTCATAAATATAAATAACTTTTATATAAATAAAATTAGGTTATTGTTAATATTTTTATTCGTGTCTTGTTTTCGCGCTTGATAGAAAAGTATTTTCAATAACCTCGTGAACCCTTACAAAAACTAGATAACAAATAAATATTAAATTCACAAACGAGTAGAGTCATTGATATAAATAACACGTTATTTATTTAAATTGGAAATATGTGATTGTATTATTATGTAGATAATATTGAAATGTGATTAGCATAACTCCTATTATTATCTTTCGACAAAAGTTTGTGACTCATAGCATTTTTGACAATTTAAACTTTGAGGCGGGGTTCGTTTATAAAGTTTCCTCCTCTTTACTCGTATACCTATTTACTTCGTATTCTCTGAGGTAAAAGTGTCTCAATTTGTATATTTTTAAGGTATAAATTTCGGTACACTTACTCCTGAACGAACTTTAAATAAGTGGAATTATATGACTGACAATAGACATTAGAAAAAAAAAGTTAATACCAACTATATACATTTATATACAAACCCTTTTCTCTTTTTCCAAGACCAATTTGGTTTACTTTTGTTTACTTTCCTAAGATTAAATTTTTAATTGATTTTAGATTAATTTACCGTATGTGTGCCATAAATATTATGTATTTAAATTCTCTACAGCCTATATTATACTACGAGTAATCAGCTTTCTTGATTTAAAGCGCCTGCCTCAAATACATAGCAACTATGACCTTTCTGGCGTCATGCTATTGCATCGCATGTTTTGATTAATTCTCGAACATGCGATGATTAATTATAATAATTAGTAAACAGATTACTTTTTTATTTGTTTATTAATTTTCGAACATATAGTTACATATTAAAATATTTTTGAACAAAGATAAACATTTAAAAATATAAAAAAGTAGTACGCCGGTGTAGGAGCAGGATCCAAGCCACCGGTGGTTAGGGTTCCAGAGACAGGAACCTTCTCATTATGCGAGCCGTATCAAGGAGTAAGTACTGCCTTCTGAATCTGGCCCTTGATCCAACTACCTAATGAGAGCCTCGAGAGATGTTCGTCGAGGCTCTTGGCCATCAGGCCATATGGCGACAATCTCGCGCTCCAATATTTTATTTGTTTATCTTTCTCGGCTTTCACGAGGTTCTCGTCATGCGGGATGGTAACATCGATTATCATTACGTGACGTATACTTGTAATACGGTACTTCGGAATCAACAAGTTTGTATTTCAAAGCAAGTTGCTGGTGATGGCTACTAGGTTATGCCTGTGCAAGTACTCTCCGTTAGTAAGACGAGAACAACCAGAGATAATATATCTGATCGACTCACCAGGACGCTAGCATGCCCGACACACGTCCAGCGTCCCGATTCATCAGCATAACTTCGTCCATAATTGCACAGACAAAACCTTCAGTTTCCCCGAAGAGGTCACCGAAACGTAGCCAGGATACGGACGCTAAGAAATCTACATCGGGCCCATGAAGAGCCCGGTAGAAACTACCATGAAGCTCCTTGCTTTGCCATAGCTTCTTGCGATCTTCCATAGTGAGCACTACAGGTTTGCGCCAGTCCTCTTTAGCCATGGATAACGGGGTGATTCCCTTGTCCACCGCGAACACATCTTATTATTTGTTTAAGTATTATTTGTTATAAATCAAGACACCAGTAGGCAGATAGATATGTAGTACGCGGGGAGGAACGTGTACCTTAAGGGAGGTAAGCCTAAGACGGGTACCCTGCCTAAAACGAGTATGCATTTTAAATTATGAATTAGAATGTGAAGATTTATAAAGTGTGCGTTTAGAACACGTCGCCTCCACCTATGAGGAGCTGCGTCCTGCACGCATGCATTCTTACTAGCAAGAACGACGCGCTATTTAACATGCATACCCGTTTTAGGCGGGCTACCCGTCTTGGGCTTACCTCCCCTATTTATCAATAAAACGCCTGATGCAATGTAAATCGCAATTTAAGTAGATATTATTTTAGTGATTTAGTATAAGGGTCTTTGTACAGTTTTTTGTTTTGTAAACATTAAGATTTTATTAATTGTTTTGTATAGTTGTAAATTGTGTATACACATCAAAAACAGTTTGTGAGCACTAGCATAAGCTTATATTTTTTTCGGGAAAGTAAGCAAAGTTTTTGCGGGATATTTGCCCTTTTTCTCGGCGGGGCATCAGCTGTTCTTAACGTACTTACATGAGAGGCAACTATTCCATATCGACACCTGCAAGCAATATTATCGTAACTCACTTTTAGCAACTTCACATGAGAGCGAGTCAAAGATTTTAAAAAATCCTACAGATTTCGGTTAAGTCTTACTGCCAACCAGCTTGAAAAAAAATGACAGCGAGGGGCTAATTACACTTTAAATTATTATTTTTATAATTTATATGTATATTATAAGTATTTTCGTGAGTTTCGTTGTTAATTCACAACATATACTGTTTTAAATGACATTGTAAATTGTAACTCAGACATACAATCGCATAAAATATGACAATATGGACTTAATATGAAACAATAATTTCTAATAACAATATTGTTACTTGTTTTACAATGTAATATTAGTAATGGCGAGTATAGGCAATGTGGAAATAATGTGTAATTAAATTTACCCTTTTATGAACTTCAGTGGACACTAACAATATTTTTACATTAAAAAAATCTTTATTCAAAGGAACGAGCCAACGGAGTGAATGCAAAAAATTCTAAATTTTTTGTAGATTAAGAATATGATTGTAACTCAAAATCGCCAATACTCGGGAAATATCAAAGATGATGTTATTTTTTCTGAAAAAAAATCGAATTTCTTTCGATATCAAAGTACCTATCCGTTTTACAAATTAAGTAGGTATTTTACTTTAGTAGTATTTAGTAGTAGGTACTGAGAGATATAAAGTAATTTTAAAAAGTACGACAACAATCCCGGTTTTACCCTATAACTATTGGCCTGCACTACATACCTAAGCGAAGAGAAAGAGTAGCCATAGTAGAGAACCGATGAATTGGACATGACCTTCAATTCTAATATTTGTAACACTGAATCATTTATTTATCTTAACAAGTCCCAACCATAATAAGTAAGTAGGTACTTATATAGGAGATTCATAACACAATAACTACTATAAATATTCATTGTTTTAAACTGCAACTGCTGGTTCCTCGTATGGCTTTCACAGATGGACTTAGAAGACCTCCTGAATTGATTTTGAAAAACAACGCCCAACCTATAAAAGAACTATTAAAACTTTTGCATCTGTCTTGTGCATCTTCATATTAGTTTGAGTTTGATTGCCAGGATTTGGGGGTTCCAGTTTTCTTCCTCTTTTGCGCATAACTTTGTGTAAATATTTCTTGTAGTAAGTTATACGCTTTGCTGAGCTTCAAACTAGTGTCTTACAACTCATAAGATACTCTTGTGACAAGATTCATAACCCTCATATTTGCAATTTTCAGTTGGCAACATGAACATTAGTGTAATAATTTAGCGCCATTGCCATCTCATCCCATGACGCTCAACTGGCACCAATAAGCGTGGTCAGTGCAATTTGTTGATTGAGCAAAGTGGAATTGAACGTCACAGGCTGTTGTGTTCAAGTATTTAAACATGATTTAAGCGACGAGTTCACAACAATGTTGTAACACATGCACATTATATAAAAGATTTTTAAACGACTACTAAAAGGAGACGGTTATCAATTCGGATGTTTATATGTATATATTTTTTATGTTTGTTCACGCATAACTCCGTCGTTTACCAACCGATTTGTTTACCAAAATATTTTTTTGTTGGGAAGGGTATACTTTCCAAATGGTCCCATAAAATTTTTATCGAAATAATTTTACCGACAAGCGGTTTTTTTGAAAAATGAAAAAAAAAACAACAACATAAAACCTAAAAAAATATCAACATTGTCTATACCGATTACCCCGAGGTTTCTAATCCGATTTAAAGTTTCAGTAGTTTTTTGTACATGGGCGATATTATTACCGGCGCGAAAAAAATTAAGACAGACTTTTCTTTCGACTTTCGAAAGAAAAGTCATTTTGTAGGTTATTATATTACCCGACTACGGCAAAGCTAAAAGGAGGGTTATGATTTTGACCGGTATGTATGTATGTATGTTTGTTCCCTCACAACTTCTAAACTACTTATTATTATATGACAAATGAAGTGTCGTTAGAAGCGTCTCAGTTGTCCGCTAGTTATAGGCTAAATCTAATATGGCGTCCTCTAGGGGACGTAAAGTCGTAACCGAAAAAAAGACGCACTTTATCGACATGGGTATCTAATTAAAGGGCTTGATGAGCACATTTGAAATATATATAAATTATATAGCTTTTACTAGCTATTTTCTATTTTTTAGCTATTTTTATTCTGATATACAGTAATTTAAGAATGTCATAATTTATAACTTTGCCTCACCAAATTAAATTCACAACTCAAAAACTATACATATACCATAAATTACTTACTTCAAATAATATAACCCCAAAATAGTGTAAATAAAAATAACTAAATCCCCATATGCGAAAAAATACGCGCACTGAACCAGCGGTTGTTTCACACAATCTTTATTGGCTAGGTGGCATACGACCAGACCACGGCTATTACTTAAAAATTTATGTAACACGGAAGATATAAAAAGTATTATATTATAAGTTGTCTATGTAATAAAAGATAAATGTTTAAAAGTTTATAATTCGAAAAAATATCGGTCAAATGAAAATTGTTCTTGTTTTATACTTTTCAGTGCGCGTATTTGCGTAGTCGGGTTTTAGTTATTTATGACTTATTTTTTTATACTTGTTTTGTGGTTGGTTTTGAAGTCGTTTACATTTTTCGAAAAAGTTTTTTTTGTAGAACTAAGTAACTTTGGTACTTTTATGTTAAAGTCTATTTTTCTTGAAAAGTTTAATTTTCTCTCAAACCATCAATATGATACACCAAATCGCTAACTATTACGTTGGTGTCCCTGAAATACTGTTTCATTTCTTCAACTTCTTCCAATATGTAAGCTGATCATATTTCCATGTCGTACATTCTTCGCCTTGGTCTAATCATTACTTCAAATCAATCAAGTTTTATGTATATAGTATTGTTTCAATTGCTTCAAAACTTCCGTCATAATAAAAATATTTGTGACAATGTTAATGCAAACATAACAATCACTGGGTCAGTGCGTGCAATGTCAGTTGGCAGTTGACGTCTAAGAGCAAACGATCTGTTCATATGGCGACTGCGTAGCAATGCCAATTGTGAGATCGGCCAGCTCTAATTACATGGAAGCATTTTACTATAAGAATTTCTGATCACTTTTTGCTTTTGCATAAAGTTTGATGAAATGTCCTGATGTCCGGAACAGCTCTGCTCTCTATTTTCCCAGTCTATTTTCCCGTTTAGGATATGGGTGAAATGATTTGCTAAAGCTATTTGTATTCCTCTACAGGGCTATGACAAACATTGAAAAACTTTGTAAGCACACGGTTCACCACAGTCGATCACAGTTCTACGAGACTTGGCTGACCTGGTTCAACCGAGCGCTCCACTAGAGTTATCACAAAAACATCAGTAAGAACAAATGGCCGACCCCGACAATATTCAGCGTCTTGCAATTTATCGTGCACACATACTATCATGGACAATTACTAGCGGCTCTGTTATTGAAAGCGCTTGTAATTGAACCGGGCGTGAGGCTGTCGCCGCACAATTGATTGTAAATTAACAGGCATACACACAGACAAACGTCGCGAATCATTATGTGCTGGCTGAAGTAACCGTGATTTGTTTGTTTGCGATGCTGATCGAGAGCTTTTTGTTAAGGAACAGCAGTGCTATTCTTTATAAACACAGCACTGTAACAGCGCGGCTGCAGCGCTGACGCCACGCTGGGACTAAAGTTTGCTATTCACTAAGTTACACTAGCGTTCAATGCACAATCCGTTGACTAAAGTCGCCTCGTCGAAGAATACATCGTCCAACGATGAGATTTCTTATGGAAATCAGCCTAGCTGTTTGAATCCTGAAACAGCTCTGCTATACTCTGGACTTTTGTCGTTTTGCCCAGAGTGGGACCGCTAGGAGCTGAATTCCACCAGCAACAAAAAAAAAAATATTTGGGATCTGTAGCCAACAGAAAATCCCAACAGGCACGAGAGTTGTTGCTGATGACGACGTACTAGTACTAGACTAGCATGATGATACCGTCTGTCTTTGATATTTATAGTAGTATATATATTTAAACATATAATATGCCCGATAACAAAATCTGAACTTAAACAAGATATTGCACCATCCAGGTGACATATACTCTAATAATATGTTTCGCTCATTCGCTGTATTGGTAAGGCTGTAACCGGTGTTCGCGTATGAACTTGGTCTGTGGATGAGGAAAGGAGTCTGTAGAAAAAAAGCTGAGATGATCAGTTTGTTTTTCAGACGCTTGAAAATCTAGACCATTTTTATGGGTTGAAAGGGTAAAACGGGACCGGACCCTATTGCTGATACTTCGCTGTCCGTCTGTCTGTCTTTTCATCCATCTGCCACCAAATTTAAACTTCAAATCACACATAAATACTCTATCCGGCCGCGTACGGAAACTTATCTACATTTTTAAAACTTTGCGACATGTAGCACACGCCTTAGTGATCCGAAATGTGTACTTTGCTCTTTGTCAATCATTAGTCACCTACTGTATATCTTGTTGGGGAGGAGCTGCGAAGACAGTGATGAAAACTATAGAGATCGCGCACAGAGCCATACTTAAAGTCGCCACCTTTCGCCCTATCTTATTTCCAACGACCGAACTTTATAAATCCTGGAACGTTTTAAATGTACGACAACTGTACATTTTACACATAGTTTTACTCCAACATTCCAGAACACCTTATAGACATATCTCTAAACGTCGGAAAGATAGAATCTGCGTAACTCCACCTCCACGTACCGCTTTCGCAAAACGATTCTCTTCATATCTTGCGCCATATGTCTATAACAAAATTAACGCAAAATGCTCCATCTTTAAACTCTCATTCTATAATGCTACAAAAACTGTTCGGACATTCCTTTTGGACCTCAATTATGATGACACTGAATTATTCCTCACAAACTAATAAAAAACATATAAATGCACACACACACACACACCCTCACACACGCACACACCCTCACATACACACACACACGCTCCCACACTAATATAGTCACGTACTCTAGATTTATTATGTAAAATAATAATAAAAACCTATTGCATAGTAACTACATTTATATTATATCCAAATGTTTTCTAAAATTTTATACTAAGACCAGTTTCAATCATAATTCGCCAATCAGGGGAACGGCACTGTATCTCCTTAACACAGGCAAAATTTTAGCCTATCTAGGAGAACAGTACTCCACCCGTTTTTATTGTAAGTATAATCAATTTAAACCTATGATATATTCAACCATTGTAAACCTTGCAATCCCATTATGAAATAAACGATATTATTATTATTATATTATTATTATTATTAAATTTTCAAAGATGATGTATACTGTTGCCACTATAACAACAAATATAAAAACAAATATTATTAAATATGTATTTAAGGGGGCTCCCATATATCAGACATGATGGTGGAATGGTAAGATATCCACTTGGCCGGTTTTTTATGTAAACTTTTCTCCATACTAGGAAGTTCTGGTGGCCTACCATGACGTCTTAAAGCGTGGGTAGTTTCGCTGTGGGAAAGTGACAGAGCTATACAGTCGTATAGCGCCATCTCGTTCCCACGGCGGAACTACTCACGCTCTAAGCACCTGCTTTTGGTATGGGGAGATGTACAAACATTTAAACTTAGACACACAAACTATTTGTGTATCATATAAATATTAGTTCTGTGCGGGAATCGTACCCGCGACACAGCGCAGCAGCCATTCGCTCATGCACCCACTGCGCTTACATAAGAAGGTGAGTGCTAAGGAAGGATACTTCAACGGATAAAAGAGGATAAAGTTTTTGTGGAAGCTTCGCACTGGTTTTGCCAAATGGAAATTCCACAAGCTAGACGAACGACATGATCCTGTCTATAATTTTAAACATATCAAGTGGCCCACCATGATGTCTTAAAGTGATTCCAGTGTGGGAACGAAATGCCGCTAGACAACTTGTAGAGCTCTGTCTCTTTCCCACAGTGGAATTGCTCTCGCTTTAAGAGGTATAGAATAGAAAAATAACATAGTTTTGTATTCATTGTAATGTATTAAAAACTAGCTCTATTGGTCTTAACGTCCTTCTTCGATGAATGGACTGTCCGACACAAGAATATTTTTTTTATTCGAACCAGTACTTCCTGAGATTAGCGCGTTCAATCAAACTAACTCATCAGATTTGTAATATTAGTATAGATGCGTTGAATTAAACTGCATCTTTGTCACTTTCACTCTCATCGTTATGTCGTCAGTTTTTACGGTAGGTACCAAATTCTCAAGGCCTCGCCTATCGCCGTCGTGAGGGCACGGCGGTGCTCTGACCAAGCGGAGCAGTCCTGCATCGTATGCTCCACCGTGTCCGTCGAACGATCCTAGCAGTAGTGACACCCAGGCGTTTCTTCCCTCCTTATCAGACACAGGTACCTCCCGAAAATTCCGTGTCCGGTGAGGACCGGTGTCATGCGGTAGGTCAGGACGCCGTGACGCTTATCCAGCCAGTCCTCAAAGAGGGGTCTTACCGCCGCGATTGCGGCGTGGCCGGAGAGAATAAGGTATATTTTCGGCTTATTCCCTTTATGTCGAGTCCCGTTATGTCGAGCCGAAAACCTTGTCTCGCTTCTATTACCTTTATGTCGAGCTTAGTTTTCTGTCCCGTTTCTATTCCCTTTATGTCGAGTTTATTTACCACGCTTTAATTACCTTTATGTCGATTTAATAATATCATATTTTAGAAGTACAGTCACGTCCAATGAAATGCACAAGACAGCTCGGGACTTGCTGGCACCCCGACTCGGACAATTTAGGTTAGAAGAGGATGGCGGGGTCTGAAAGACCCCGCCATCCTCTTCGTGGTTATTTTTTTTTAAACCACCCAGAAGTAGGAGCCCCGCGAAGCGGGGCTCCGTCGACATGCTGTTTAACATTTGCAACAATAGTGATGATTATACTGTTATTTATTTAGATTAAGATCAGATATATATATGAAAATAAGTAATAGAACAAATAATAAAACAATGTTTTTATGCCATTGGCTTTTAATTTACATCCCTGACTGTACCCGTTCACCAAACTCGACATAAAGGTAATAGAAAGCGTAAAATATCATACTTTGGAGAACAATAGACTTCCAGGCTCGACATAACGGGACTCGACATAAAGGGAATAAATCATATTTTCACGTTCATAAACTATAAGAATCGTTATCGTAAATTGTACATTATTAAGTGTAATGTTTTGAATAACGCGTGACATTATAAATTTGGTACACAATTCTTTTTGCCTAATAGCTGATTAGAACTACTTACAAAAAAATATGATAGTTTCAGAGCAGCATTGTCTATCGCTGCACGTATTTACATCATTTACCTGTGTATAAAAAAAAACAGTGATCTATTTTTGTCATCTTCCTTTCGTAAAGTCGAATCACAAGCTAAACTACAATTATAAATTATCTTAAAGATCTTCATCAAATAACTGTTTATGAACTCATTATCATACAAGTTTATTATTAACGCAGCTTATAAAATTATAACATAGTTGACGATGCTGTGTTTTTAATCTTTTTACAATCTTAGGTTGAAGCTACACTAGGCTGCAACTCGATCTGCGACATAAAAGCGATTAAAACAAATAAATGAATGCCCACTTAGATGGTCCACCGTACATCAGCAATTACACGTGTACCTAACTCGTTTCGCTCTTCCAGTCGCATCGCTGGTTAATGTAGCCTCAGCCTTAGACTGTAGTACGTATTGACGCGAAATCATGAGTACGCTTAATAGAAGAAAATAAAGATGATTCCCATCGCGGCCGACGTAAGTACCGAAAGATTCAGGAGCGCGCTTCAATTGAAGTCGGGCTTTCGTGCGGAGTGGACGCGTCCCGACTCAGTCCCGCTTCCAACCCCGAATCACCAACAAACTTCCCAACAATGGGCTCCAAAAAGAAAAAGGAAACGTAAGTTTTTCATATTTTCGTTCGTTGCAAATGCGATCTTATTATTACATTATTTATCGAATGTTTATAATATGATTAGAATTTATTTACCTTAGCGAATGTTATCGTTGAACAAGTTTTGAATGCTACAATTGTATTAATACAATTGTACTGCTAGTTCAATTCAGTAATATATTCAGAGTATTATTTTTATTCTTTGCTGGAATATTTTTTGATGGTGAAATGCATGGACATTAATTTCACCATCAAATAATTTTCCAAATATATTATAATTTATTTGTAATTTAATTTATTATAATAGTTTAAGCACCCCTTTCTCTCTAGGTTTTTATAATAAAAACTCAAAAAAAAACTTTTGTTGAATTTTCTATATAATTTTGTTACATAAAAAAACACGTGTGTCAACTTTGTGTGTGATTTCACAACTTACGAAACTTTACGTCATTCATAAATTAATAAAAAATTAAGCACTATATGTGGTGCTTGGTTCAGTGGAGTTATAGAGAGGACATTCAGTTATACTTCTTGACCTTATGTTGTAATAGTTGAAAAAAAAAGTTGTAAAGGAAAAATGTGCCTCTCTATGAAATTATTACGATGCTTCGATAATTTTTGTTTATTCGGTTAATATTTCCTTGTACAGGCCGCCTATTTGCTACAGGGTACACACAATCTAATCTTGTACGACAATTTCAATTGCTGCATGAACGTAATATAATTAATAACAATCGCTATGTTTGTCCTCCCAGTGCCTCTGTAATGCACATCCATTAAACTGCTGAAGCACCCTTATAAACTTCAAAGCGATCCATTTAAATAAGTCTGTTAATTGTCTTCATAACATTTTATAATTATGTTGGTATGTCTGCCGTGACCAATTTGCTTCAAGGATACGTTAGTATATATGTATCTATAGGCGTAGAAATTGTAAAAGTCAAGTCCTGGTTGCACTATTTCAACTTTATATACCAGAGCATTAAGTTAAAAGTTTAAGACCAACGGTTGTTTCGAGACTGGGACATCATAGCATCCCTGTCATACACTAACAACTTAAAAGACAAACCTGTTTTTAATATTTTTTGACGGGTTTTAGGTCTGAATTCTAAGGCTAATATTTAATATGTTATAACGTTATTCTTTTCTTTGTTATAGAAAAAAAGAGCCGGAGAAAAGTTTGCGATTCTATCAAATTGTAAGTACACGATTATGTTTATTTAAAAAATAACTAATTGTCACACTGAACTTGTCCATCTGTCCATGCTTATAAATTGAAAAACATTGCGAAATCTTAAACACTCGTGCGATAATCAATAAAATCCAATACTCTTGTAAACCCGTTACTTTGCTTGGCTTTATTTGTTTTTCACTTTTTATGTGTTTTTCTTATACTAACAAACTTACAATAATAATCAATGTAAGTACATGAAGTCCGAAAATACTTACTTTTCCTCAATATCAGGTAAGAGACAGAACAAAACAAGGCCAATAGGCACTGGTGCGGTACTGTTTTAATAGGTGACCGTGACCTTGGAGCGTAAAAGGCTATTGAAGGAACATCGTGGAATTTAGTCAGTACGAGTCCCACAGTCCTTTCTGCTCCACCTTTTGCGGAAGGACTTAGTTAATGATTTTACCACCCAAAAAAAAACCCAATGGTGTGCCCATTGGCCTTTTTTAAGGACGTTAACAACTAGGATAACCTCAGTTGCCTACCACGACGGTTAAAAATGATATTTTCTGGTACATACACCTATTAAAATGCGATGTTTCTCCTCAGTTTCGCTACGCAACATGCACGGAACTCATGGCAACTATAATGGGCATCATCTTCGGCCTGGCCAGCGGCGGTGGTGTCTGCTACAACCTGGTACAGATCGGAGAGCTCAGCACGGCCTTCGTCGAGAGGACCACTTACCGCTCGAGGCTCACCAGCTACCTACCGCTTACCGTTGCTTTTGGAGGAGGAAGGAGGCTGTAAGTGCTTCTAAATCTTAACTAATGTCATAAGCACGGGTCATAATCTGTAGTGTGTTTGTTTGATACGTCTATTTTAATTAGGAGACTCTGTACATGGTTATAATCTGCGACCCACCCCGGCACGGGTGCAATCTCTACTACATTATGCATGTTTTATACATATAAACCTTTCTCTTGAATCACTTTATCTATTAAAACAGAACGCATCAAAATCTGTTGCGTAGTTTTAAAGATCTAAGTATACATAGGGACAGACAGACAGACAGCGGGAAGCGACTTTGTTTTATACTATGCAGTGAGCTGATGGAGTGCAGTGCAGTAGTTCCGTAACAATCATAATTCACACCCGTATATATTCTTCGTAATATCACAAAGGGAGATGTAGGTATATGCTACTACATACTAAGCACTTTTGAACGCGGCTGTACATACATACCATTTCGTCAGTTATTTATAAAAGTCATATAAGCGCCTTTTGCTATTGCCCAAGCGTGAACTGAAACGTCCAAAAAAAGCATTTCACGGTTACCTTTAAGGCCTTTGTCAAACAGACTGGCGAGTCCGAAGCGATAACGAACCGATCCGAGACGTCAGTCCCATGGTTTGGTCAAGCTATCGGATCGCTTTCGCTTTTCTATTTGACTGGATTCAAATAATTCCATACATTACAAATAGAAACGCCTCGCTTCGCATTCGTCACGCCTGTCTGTTTGACAAAAGCTTAAAAAGGGTCCCGTTACCTTAGGTGATAGGCCGCGGGGCGCTTTATTGTTTTTTTTTTCATTTCCATTAAAACAATAATAAATATTAACCTGTCCATTCTCCCTCGTTCAGGGCTAATGCATCATACGAAGAGAACATGCTGGCTCTGATTGAAGACGCGAAGGCGATGGCCATCGGGTTGTTCCTCAGCATCGGAATATCACTCATCTTCTGTATGCTGTCTGTCGGCCTCATCAGTTGGAGCGCACTACGACAGGTATCTTATCTATTTTAGTGTCGTTGATCGACAATTTGCGTGTTATTTCGTTCGCAGATCATATAATTAAGGTAGATATCCTATAGTACGGCCGGGCCAAAAAAAAATTCCGTTAAGTTTGGGAATTTTACCCTTTATTGTCAACACTCAACAAGTGATGCCCTCGTCTACCTGCCAGTGGCCATCTTATTTTGAATAAGAAGTTATAACATATGGACAAAAAAGATCAACTTTTAATAAACGCTGTTTATTAGTGTTATGATCTACACATGTTTTTCTATATTATGTAACGTAGAGCCAATTAATCTAATTATTTAAGCACAGCTCGCAAAGTATCAGATTAAAAACATTTTTAAAAATGGAATGATTTCAAATATTCTATATAACTTCTTATTTAATGGAAGCGATCTATTCGGAACAACATATCTTCTAAAATTAAAAAAAAAGTGTTTTCTCGTATTTAACTCTAATAATAATCTAGTTGAAAGTATGAAAATCTTCTAAGATCTAAGGTATCCGGAGTTGGACCATGTCCAACGCTAGCGAACCCGGGTGTCCATCTGAACGATTACTGCTATGTTGACATTACAATATTGCTATGTCGCGCCCTACACAAATTATTATTACAATTTGTCGTCACTGCTATGATCGTTAACAATTTATGTACTTTACATACAGGAAAAAGACAACTACAATATCATAAATTCCAAATCTAACAAGAAAGAAAGAAAAAATATTTTATTTGACACAGACATGTACATACATTCAACAAAGACAAAAACATTATATTAAACAATAATTTAAAAAAAATATACTTACGGGGCAAGCCGCGCTTGCCGAGATTGGTCTGTGGATGGGTGACCATCTGTCATAGCGAGATTCCTCCGTGACTTGGAAAGCACGTAAAAGCCGGAAGTTAGTCAGAAGCTCTAAAGTCTAACAACCTGTCTTACCATAAGGTATTGTATTACCTAGTAAGTTGGGTTGTGGAGTTTCGATAGGCATGTAAAATACTGATATTCAGCTGCATATGGTTTGACTAGAATCCGACCCCAATATAGTTGTTAAAAGGCTAGGCAGATGAAGTAATAATCTCAAAAATAATTTACACGTTTATTAATATTGAAAAGAGATCGAAACTATTTACACTTAAAAATACGACATCCTATCAGCTATTGCAACAAAAATGCAATTAAATAAATGTTCTTCAACACTGTTAAAGTAAGTGCGATTTCGGCTGAGCAAAATATATTCAATGAGTAGTTTTTTCAGACAATGGGATGCCAAAATTTAAGAGAAAACCATCAATTATTGGATTTCTATATATGTTCTTGGATTTGAGTGTATCTGATTTTCTGTAGACACAGATTTCAGAATTAAAACTGTCGTTTAAAAGCGATGCTACATAGCATTGTTAAATGTGACTCATAATAAAGAACTTAAAAAACTAAACAGAAAAATTAAACAATTTGAATTTCACGCCTCGTATGGTGTAAAGTCAAGTAAGGCAAAAGCCTTAAAAAGAGCAATAAAGAAAGCTTACAAATCTTCTAAGCATGATGCCGCCAATGGTGCCTTCGTATAGAGACATGCGAGACAATTAACAACTTCAAATAATTATGCTTCTTTGTTGTCACACTAATAACCAATGACATATTTACCCATTTAAATGATAGACATTGATGGAGGTTTATTTTTACAGCTTCAGTGGATGTTTTTCTACGAGAATCAATACTTGAAAATTCCAAAAGTTTTTTTATTCAAAATTATGCAAGAAAATACCTTGTCTAATAAATAATAGTTAAAATATAGGCTCTTAAAGGTGAAAAGTTAGCAAATAGCCTGAAAAACAAGTTTTTCTCTGAAGAAGTCTGAACCATACGTTATTTTACAGATCTTCTTCTATAATAAAATTGAATTGCTAAATATGTTGCTAAGCGCAAAACTTGAAAACGGCTGGACCGATTCGGATAATTCTTTTTCTGTTGTGTTTGTAACCATCAGTACCAGGTTCCTATGGACGATTTTTTTTCTTCTCATTTTCTAATAAGAAACAGTTATTTTATGTTATTCTTCATCTGATTTTCGTTCCAATCGAAGTATCATAGAATGTCTATTTGAAGACCATTGACAGCAACGTCGATTAAACGAGTAGACTGATATATTTAGGATCCAAGTTCGAATCTTAGTTTGGTTTTTTTTTTCGTTGATGATACGCTGGATGAAATGGAAATTGATTAAAAAGAAACATGGAAACACGTCGTATAAATCAGATTTTTCTTGTACGACTATTTTTTTTCTGAGATGTTAAAATATTCAATTTTTGAGTCCTCACGCCTTAGGTGGAGCGGAGACTGTCAGATCATCAGACTTGACCAGAAAAAAGCATGTAATTGTAAGACTACCACAGACCAATAACTTCTGACAGAACGACATCAGTCGGGTCAGCTAGTTATTCATAAAATATGTTTTTAGAACTGAAAACTAAAACTTGATTGTTGCACGCCTCATAGATAATTATCCCTAATTATAGCACCCACAATTACATCCCAAGCCAAGCAAATTTCAAGCTTTTTTCTTTTGCAATCTTTAAGAAAACTTTTAAAATGTATCTCTTAATATTCAGTGCATACGTACTCATAATGTACTGATTCAGGTACATTGCATTGTGTAATACACTTCGCACATCACCATCAGTGTGTACCGACGCAGACATGATTTATTTCCCGGAGCGTTAACTCAATCAGAAGTCATCAAGAGTGGAGTCCGAGCGACTTGGCGATCGTTTTGCTTTTGTTTATGTACCACCATTTAAAGATGCAATTGTCTGCATCAGTCCAGCACTGCTCAATCAATGAATATCATTCGTTTTAAACTGATTTGTTTGCGCTAGTTCTGGTAGATTACAAAAAAAAAATAGGCCTATTTTTAAGATATTTATTGATATCACATTGGTAACAGTGAAAGCCAATAAAAACAGAATAAAAACAAACTTCTATCACTCGACATAACGTACACATTAGTATGTTATTCATAAGCTTCATTTTACGTGTTCATCCCTTTTGCATGATAATATTTTGACTGGATAAAACAACAAAATGGTCTTCCACGAGTTTCAGTCAGGGTTCTGGAGTTGAGTTTGACCATTTGGAAAAGTACTGTTTTCCAGATCGTCACTTCCATGAGGATTGTGACCCCCTGACACAGTCATTCAACGGCCAAGTCTTGAGGGGACCATTATCTTCGTCCTAAGCTCACACATGTTCGACAGAAACTGCTCCCTCCAGCTCCCGCTGCATTTGCTGCATATCCTCCGATCCCGATATCAATTTATGTATCGACTAGTTGTTCATGTGGTTTCACCCCCGCTGTTCGGCTTCTATTAGCTTTCTCCGATAAATTAACTATCTGTCACAAAAAAAAAACAATCCGAACCCATAGTCTCTGAGCTTAGCGCGTTCAACCAAAAAAACTCTTCAGCTTTATAATATTAGTACCGATATTTCTGTACTAATATTATAAAGCTGAAGAGTTTAATACGATGAATTACAATGTAGCAAAAAATATGTTTATAACCATTTGTTCCAAAGATTGTAACGCGTTACGTTGCTTATTCTACTTTGAGACTTCAGTAAAATGGCTATCAGGAAGTAAAAAAATCTTTGCAGGTGTTCAGAAATGACTATCGGTACCTAGATATATTAAATAATAACTTCAGAACACGTGCTAAATGTTTTGATCAGGAGTTTTTCCTGCGATTCAGAGTCCAAGTTCTGTGCCTATAATAGGCATCTCCTTGCCTAGAATGGTAACAAAGTTGTCTTGTCGCATCGTGCCCAGAATACGCATTTCTGATCTGAAATACATTATGAATCTGATGCCCTATTTATTTATGTGATATAATAAATACCAGAAACAAATTTTACAAAGCTGTAACGAAATCAATTGCTTTAAATTGATGACCTTACTACTGATTGACTCGCAGAGCTTCATGTTGTGAACGAAAACGAAATAATGCTTGCTACTGATAAATCTGACCTTGGCGGTTCGATATTGGGGTTCAGGGCATTATGATCAAAACGTGTCAACTATTTAACTGCCTAATATGGCAACTTGTTAAATACAGATGTACACTACAAGCAGGGTTAAGTTGACCTGTTTCACTTAGTATAAAAAGGGGGACCATTACAGTGATTCAAAAGTCAGATGGCAAAAACGGAACCCTCATAAGATTGCCACGTCTGTTTGCTAGATAGTTTTTGATTACAGGCTATTTGCAATCATTACTTTATTGTTACCTCGTTTTCTGAATAAATAATAGTGCTCCAATATATCTATTTTTTTGTTAGTCCAAATAAAATCTTATCACGAGATAATTAAGCAGTATTTCCTTCTTTGTGGACACACCCTGCTGAATCGACAGCTCACCTCAAAGCGAGCTTTCCAACAATATTCGTGACCACAATGATGGTCGTTTATCCTGTTGCTTTTGAATTTTGTGGATACCTGCATGTCTCATACAGAAATACTAATTTTCCTTTCTTACTTGGTTTTCCTTTTAGTTTATTTAATCATGTCACGTGTTACGATTAAGTTGGTAAATAGTTATCTATAATATTAATTATTATAATAATTACAGCTGCCAGATCTACTTTCTGATAATATATAGATCGGAATTCCAGCATAGTAACCTTAACAGTTTTATGATGCAAATCAGAAAATATAACGTACGATGTAGTAAAGATAAAAATGTGTTGTTCTTCAGATAACTCGGATACGGATGATGTTCTTGAGGGCAGTGCTGCGACAAGACATGTCCTGGTTCGACACAGACTCCGAGTTCAACTTGGCTTCCAAGATGTCAGAGTAAGTAAGCTTATGTAAACTTCACAAAATCATGAACAAATACACAAATTGACCTAATTCTGCATCCTCATAATTATTTTCACGGCTGTATCCCGAAGTTTCCCTGAGTTGGAACTTATCTTGGTAACACGTCCACACATCTCGGTTCTTTATGTAATAGATTTGAGCTATTATACAAAAACTGTTATCAACTGGGAAACGAGACAGTCGTCGCCTTATTTTATCTCGGACTGTATTTAATCTAAATGTATCACATCACTTTATTACTGGTTAATCATCCTTTATAAACTACTGCTCCGCACCATACACGGATGACCATGAATTAATGCACACACACGGCACACACTAACTTTTCTAAGAGACAGACGCTAAGTCAATTTAAGAAAAATGTGTTGTTTTTTTTTAAATAATAATAAAAACGTGGGGTGCATTTGAAAATGTTTCCAAATTATAACAAAATACCGTATGTTATATTTTAAAAACGCTCCACGTTTGTATTTCTTTGTAGATTTGGCCATACACGCAAGTGTGCAGATAAAAGTGTCAGGTACACCCTTGCGGGTAAGGGTTTGCCAATCAGAGAGTGGCGTGGCGCCATGCTAGCTTAGCGTGTCCCGTGTCCTTGGCGTACTTACTTACTACACTAGCGCCGACAGTACGTCGCCGCACGCCAAGGACACGCCACGCTAGCGTCGCGTCACGCCGAGCTCGCTTTTTTGCAAAGCCCTTAGCCTGCCCCTGTTCCATTTTAGAATTTGATATAGAACGATTGCACAAAAGCATTTTTCAGTTTAATTTGAATATGGTATGATAAGGATTCTGCGTACAAACACAGCACTTAACTGTATGTCAAAGAGATATATCATAAAGAAGTATTATCTCATGAACGCTCATTAATATCAGCAAATCATGGCGGTACTCACTGATTAAACGTTTTATGGAAATACCTACCATAATAACGTCTCTTGATTGATAATAAAACCAATGCCTACTGTGACACTCGCATTCTGAAGGGAAAATTCATGGACATTAGTATTTTACTTTGCTTAGTAAAGTTAGCATAAATATGTTGTACTCACTTCTTCGTGAATTTGCCATATTCGTGTCGTGTATAATTCAACGCTAGCACCTTTTTTTTTTCGTGGTCAAATCATCAAATGAGTCCTCTCGCCCAGGGCGAGACGGGACGGGAGGAACTGTCAGACTCGTACCAGACAGACTTAAATCCACGGTGATCCTTCAATAGCCCTTAACATTCCAGGGTCACGGTTACCTGATGAGACGGTCCCGCGACCCCAGCAAACGCTCACATTTTTTTAACATATTTTTTTTATGATATTCATCTGAAACGCCTAGTTTTGGTACTTAGCAAATTAAAGTGTTAGTCGGGTATTTGATTTTTTAGTGGGTTGAGCGGAAGGTGAATTTGTCCTTATGGTATTTATTTATTCATTAAAGCGTTCTACCTACGCGCTTCCCTGCCTTGAAACCAATTTCTTAATTCCAGGAACTTAATGGCTTTGAAGGAAGGTATGGGCGACAAGTTGGCCGTGGTTTCCAACCTGGTGGGTACTGCCATCATCTGCCTGGCGACTGCCTTCCCTCTTGGCTGGGAGCTAACACTGGCCTGTGTTTCTGTCATGCCGTTCTCAATTGCTGTCTCTATTATTTTAACTAATGTGAGTATTACTAAGTAGATTGCAATTATTATTGAGACGTTATTGTTTTAGTACCTGTTTTTCAACAGTTTTTTTTTAACCTTTCCTGAACCTAATATTGATACGGACTGTACAGTATTTAGCATTAAGCCTTTGATCCAGCTGCCTAAAGATAACCTCAGCAGGTGTTGGTCAAAACTCTTGGAGGTTAGGAAATTAACAGTCACAACTATGGGTACAATGATCACTGATTCCACATTGCGAGTCAAGATTGATTTACCGGCCTCATCGAGGTTCTCGTTATGCGGGACTTGCGATATTGTTTATTATCATAATTGTACTCGAACCACATCGAAGCGCTAGTCTAGTCTTTCCTGAAAGACTAGACTAGCACTTTAGATGTGGGGTGCGAAGAGTCAATCATTACCAATAAGTTGATTGACTCTTCACGTCACCAAAGGGCAGACCTTAATTTCTTCAAAAAATTGCAAGCATAAACGTTGCCGTGCTGCCAACCTTGTAATCCCGTGGAAAGTGACACCTTGTAATATTTTATTCCTTTTAGATGCTAGCGCAAAGTCTTCTCCCTCACTCCTCCCGCACTTTAGTTCAAATAAAAACTGTTTATTAATTATTTTATTTATTCGTTTCTAGTACCAAACCAAGTCGTCGATATTAGAAATGGAATCATACAGTCAGGCGGGAAAACAAGCTGAAGAAGTACTGAAATCTGTAAGAACGATAGTGGCTTTCAACGGAGAAAACAAAGAAGTTGACAGGTATGAAATAATAGCTGTATATCCTATGTACTAATCATAGTTAAAATGTCGATGTCTAGTCTACTCGTACGTGTATTCTTTCTTTTTCGAGTGGTTATGTGGCCGGATCTAGTGTCAGATCTAATTAAACCGCCTCTGGTAACACCACAGATTAGACAATTATATAAGTCCAGGTTTGCTCACGATGTCTTCCGTTACCGATGTCAGTGATGTCCAGATAAAAATAGAAAGTACATTTGAATTGAAAAAGACAAATTAATACATGCCTGGAGTTTGAACTCGCAATCTACTGGATGAGAAGCGAGGTGTTAAACCTCCAAGCTATCACGACATTAATTTATGGTATTTACATAGTTGTATTTATCCACAGTTTACGAATAGGTAATCCCATATTTAGCGAGTGATTGTAAAACCCCAGGCTGACATAGCAATCATGATACGGCGCCTTCAATATTTGCATTTGTAATTACGACAAAACAACGAGTTTTTTTAATCTCCGTGAATCAGACGTGATGTTACCTGTTCTTGCTCTTTTTTACCACTTCCCAAAAAGTTTATTTTAAACTGTTATGGCGCATGTTTCTGTAACATAAACTTATTACATTTTTCGTAAATGGTGCCCATTGGAACTAAGTTCTTGAAAAAGTTTCTTCGACTCCATTCAACTTATTTCTAAGTTAAATATGTAGATGAACCAGAAGTTGAGAGAACACGCGGATTGGCTTTGGCTATCTTCTTATCAGTGCCATTCCTCCAAGTGTCAACATATTCAACTTAACTCATAACCTCCACAAATTCAATAACACCAGCTAATAATTCCTCTTCTCCAGGTACACTAAATTGCTTCAGCCTGCCGAAAAGCAAGGCCGGAAGCGAGGCCTGTATACCGGCCTCGGAAACGGTTTTAACTGGGTCCTCACCTACTCCCTCAATGCCATCGGCTTTACTTATGGTACGCGACTGGTGTTCCAGGATTGGGATTCTCCTGATGACGAGAGAAAATATTTAGTAGGAGTTGTGTACAGTGTAAGTATTTTACTTTGTAATGAGATATTTAAAACAGTACAATCTTTATTTATTCATAGTTCTATCGTTCGAATCCCTAGGAATAAAATTGTGGCGTTTTGATGCCAGACCTTTGTAGATCTACATACTTGCTTGCATGTTGATACATCTAAATATAAAATGTAAAATAAGTTTTTTTAATCAAGACGCAAGTTGAACGCTTATCAACAAGGTGACAGTTAATCTCCTGGAATTTCCATTTTGAGAGTAATATTAATTGCTCTAGTTATTTAGGTATGGAATATGGAAGTCATACGATGATGACTAATCCCGCCCGCAGCGGTAGGGATTATCAGACTCGTACTAACCAAAAACTGCTCTGTACCTTATACCTTTTGTTTTTTTTTTACGTGGTAATATCATCAAATGAGTCCTCCCACCCAGGGCAGGGCAGGAGGGACTGTCAGACTTGTACTGACTAAAATCGTGAAATCTACGGTGTCCTTCAATAGCCCTTTCGTTCCAGGGTCATGGTATTCGATAGTCTCGCGACCCCGGCAGGCTTTGGCCCTTTGAGGGGGTGGCCCGTCATACCTGTACCTCATACTTACGTACGTTTTATTCCAGATCTTATTCAGCGTGTATATGGCTACTCAGTCAATGACTTTCTGCGTGCCTCATGCGGAGGTGTTTGCAGCTGCTCGAGGTGCAGCCACGTCCATATTCCAGTTGATTGACCGAGAGCCTTTGATAGACAGTCTCCAACAAACTGGCTTATCTCCGCGAAGAGTTATAGGAGAAATCAGTTTAGAGGATGTTCACTTTAGCTATCCATCAAGACCAGAAGTGAAGGTAAAAGACATCGTTTCTTCATTTTCACATTACGTGGGTTTAACATTATTTGAATAAGAACATAAAATCACATTAAACAAACTTAAACTTCATCCCATTAGCATTTACACTGGGATTTTCATGTTATACTTCCGTTAACCACCTTGTCGTTTCATAAACAGCGAAGCCATGTTGCCCCTAAAACATAATAAAAAGGCAATAACAATATTCCACAGGTCCTCAACGGATTTTCAATCAAAATCAAAGCAGGCGATTGTGTAGCCTTGGTCGGGTCTTCTGGTTGCGGCAAAACAACCATATTACAACTACTTCAAAGACTCTATGATCCTCACTCCGGATCAGTGAAACTTGATGGAAAGGATGTCAAAAATCTGAATTTGGGATGGCTACGATCATGTCTTGGTTCGTATGCTAAAATAAGTTACGATCAGATTTCCTAATATACGTACAAGTTTCGATATTATAATAATACTTATTTTTCATTCACATTCCAGGCGTGGTAGGCCAAGAACCTGTTCTGTTCCGGGGCACCATTTTTGACAATATCGCCATTGGTTTCCCTGAAGCCACAAGGGAGGAAGTACAGACTGTAGCTGAAATGGCATACGCTCACGACTTCATTACAAACCTACCCAATGTAAGTGTACCAGTAAAAAAAATAAGGAGCAAAAATTGTGGTTATGTGAACATATCTGACATTCATGCAATACTTTTTACCCGACTGCGATAGCAGGAGCATTAAGGCTCATTTAGACAATGCAAGAAATTGAAGTTTGACTACATTGAGGACTATTAATGGACAATGAATTCAGATGAGCAAAGAAAAACAGCAATGTAGTCAAACTTGCATGCAACTCGCATGCATTTCTTGCATCGTCAAAAAAAGCCTATAATAAGACTAATGTCACCGTCTGCATTAGAATGAGACTTTTTTTTTAAAATGGCTGATGGAAGGTGAACTAAATACACTGTGGGATACTGGAAACATGGCACAAAAGGGACAAGGACTGTACTCATCAGGGGATGGAACAGGCAATGTAAGTTTGTATTGGTTTAATTTCAGGGTTACGATACAGTGATAGGCGAGCGCGGGGCGTCACTGTCAGGCGGTCAGAAGCAGCGCATTGCCATTGCTCGCTCTCTGCTGCGTGAGCCAGCCGTGCTGCTGCTCGACGAGGCCACCTCCGCACTCGACCCTCACTCCGAGCGCCAGGTCCAGGCTGCCCTCGATCGCGCCAGTGTTGGCAGAACCACCATCATGGTATCCCATCGGTTGGTGAAAGTTATTGTTCATGTAATTATAAACAATGCAAGTTCTATGAAAATCATCATGTTTATCGAACTGCATTGTTGCCACTTGTCTGTCAAGAAACTCTCAAAATACAAACGAAACAACAGAATAATTAAATGCATACATATTTCAATTACATTCAAAATTACATATTAAATGTATTTTCTGAAATAAATTGCCATGTCTCCAAACTCCAAAGTGCTCCAAAGTGTAAAATACTGTGGAATGTAAGAGAATGGTGTGCAATATTTATAGTAAAGACTCTGCGTTTCTTGTTCTAGCTTGTCAACTATCACGAACGCTAATCGTATTATCTGCATGGACCAGGGAGCTATCGTGGAAGAGGGAACGCACGAAGAGCTAATGAAAACGAAAGGTTACTATATTCCGAGTGCTTAACCAAGTGGGAAACGATAAACGAAAATGCCTTTAATTTCTCTCTTCTCTACTACGTGTCTTTAAAAGATTTTCAACTATGTTAAAGACTAAAGTTATAAATCTATGACAGACTACTAACAGGGCATTTCCATTAATAGTTTGCCACATATCTACGGGGGCTGTTTTCATTTCTAAATTAGTTCGAAGATCTATTATTAACCGGACACAGATTGGGAATGTTCACATTTTTTCAGGGCTTACCTTGGACTGAGTTGAGTGAGTTGAGGGTTATTATTTTCGTAATGTTTGCTCTTGAAACTTTTTTGCTATTGTGTAGGTCCAGTAGATATTAAATCCGCATTATCTTCAGAAAAAGTAAACAAAAACAGCTGGTCGTGAATGTGACAATCTTTCTTTCATTCTAGGATTCTACTACAAGCTAGTAACAACAGGCCATGAGGTCAAAGAACCAGAAGAAATTGAAACAGTAACTGAGGAAGGAGACGGTGAAGAGAACGGAGAACCAGTCCTAGCTCCTCGCGCTGATGTCAAGCGCAAATCAAACAGACGAGTGCACAGACATCACTCGATCAAAAGAGGTTTGAACAACATAAACATAAATGTATAATGAAAGAACAAATATGAAAGCTACACAGATAGACATATTGTGTTCCTAATCTTAAACTAGTACGAATCGGATTCGCTCACGAAGGGTTCGCTACCATTATCTATGTATAATTTTCGTGTTGTTTGTGATATATATGTTTTTATTTGCCGTTTGCCCTTTCAATATTTGTTTTATATTAATTTTAAAGTGAATATACGAGTATAACTTAATATTCTGTGAACATTCGAAGCATCTACCTGATGCCGTTACTCGTATCAATCGGAATTAAATCCGGTTTATTAAAAAACAGAACAAAATATATATTTAAGGGGGAGTTGCCCTTTGGGTACGTAACCTTAAGGCTGAGAACTGGCCGAGCGTAATTTTTTAATTTGAGTCGAGTAATTTCGGTAGCTTTCATAGAAAAAGTCTTTTGCGACGCAAAATGAGTGGTATGCACTGTACCAGTATACGAAATTACGCGACTCATAGCTTCAGCCTAAAAAAGCCGGAATATCTTAAATTGGAGTTTTATCAAGTCATTTTATATATTCATATTTGCGTAGCTCTTTTTTTTTTATCGTGGTAAAATCATCAAATGAGTCCTCCCGCCCAGGGCAAGGCGGGAGGGACTGTCAGACTTGTACTGACTAAAATCCACGGTGTCCTTCAATAGCCCTTTACGTACTAGGGTCACGGTAATCCCTTGGTCCCGCGACCCCAGCAGGCTTTGGCCCTCTACAGGCCCCGTCACTATGCTGACACTCTTTGAGGCGCGCGTGGAACACAACGCGCCGTCGACCCGGGCATGGTCCATGGTCGGACAGTGAGTCGCCCATTACTCGCTGCCCGCATGCCCGCGCCTACGGTGGCCGGAGATCGTCCTGCGACGTCCGACGCCGTGGGCGTCTACCACTGCGGCTGGGGTGGAGGGAGGACACTGTCCTCTCCCTCAGGCGGCCCGCCTCCTCCTTCACGAGCATGACTGCTTCGCAGAAGGAGGCGACCGCTTCCCACTCCGTCTCGCCCCGCAGCATGGCCTCGACCAATGCCGGGCGCGAGAGGTCTCCGCCTATCGCCGTCGTGAGGACACGGCGGTGCTCTGCCCAAGCGGGGCAGTCCTGCACCGTATGCTCCACCGTGTCCTCCGGACGATCCTCGCAGATTTGCGTAGCTCTAATGTCGTTATCATCTGACTCTTATCTGAGTCACGATCTTATCATAAAGTCTTTTATGAATGGGTTACTAAACCAACTCCACCTTTTTTACTTTTAACGATGTCGAATGAACTTTGTTAACAGACTCTCACGATTGGATGACCCCTCGCGGCTCTATTTGCTCTGTTGTCTCTACTGGACTACAAAACTTCGTTTACAATGCTGACTATGAGTCGGACGAGGAAAAGGATGAGGAGGAAGTAAGTAAAATGATGAGTTTAAAAACTGTTCACCACCCAGTAATAGACAGGGTGAATTTTCCAACTGGCGTGGATAGCCCAATCCGAAACTATGAGGAATAGCGTAAAATAGTGAAAGGAGTCTCAGGCCTATTTTGATGAAAACTAACACTACATCATTGGAATTTTGAAAACTTAATATTCCTGGCCAGTAATCATAACCAACAGGTTGTGATTACTGGCCAGTAGTAGACGTAACAACGTACGCACACACTATGACTATTACCAGTCCATAGTTATTGAGTATCAAATTGTGGAAAATAATGACACGACAAACTTAATGTAAAAATAAAATTCAGTGTTGTGTATAATGGTATATCAATGCCAAAGACAAGAAGTTGGTCTTGAGTCCTACTGAATGCAGAATATTAGAATTATTGTACAAGGAACACGTGCCAATCTGACCTCAAAGTGTTTGGTTACTAATGTTGCTCCAGTACGTACAAATAGATCGTCGAATTTTCTGGCTTCCAAATAAAAATAATAATAACAACATTTGTGATGGTACATATTTATATTGTTGTTAGCACGAACTGATCTCCGTACTAGTATGAACTGTATTACGGTGGAACAGTCTGTCCAAATTATAATTAATTCAAATACGTAGATCCAAATAAGAGGATCTACGAGGATACTTTTAAAAGTGTTATTTTTACACTAGTAAAAATCTGCAAACTACTGGCACTACCAAGAGCCCAACGTGTTTACCCAGACATTGACAGTCCTCAGTATGTGTTAGATAGATGATCTGTGCTATAGGATCTTCCTACTTTAGAAACCTTTCTCTATTGAAGATTGTATAATATGAAGAGAATAATATTTTGATTTTATTTATGATTATGATCAGTTGATCATCCATCCTCAAACCGCCCTCTGTTAACCACAGAAATACAGATTAAAAAACTCCTAAATCATATTATTTGTTCTCAGGAAATTAAACCAGTAAGCGACTGGCAGATCTTGAAGCTCAACGGACCAGAGTGGCCTCTCATCACAGTCGGCTCCATTGCAGCATTCACACAGGGTGCCTGCTTCCCCGTCTTTGCCTTACTCTTTGGATTTTCGAGTGGTGTAAGTATATGATAACTACATAGAATAGTGTAAATCACACAGGTAGTACAAGTTGCTACAGGTTGCTATTAGTGTAATATTAGTTATTTGAAATTTAAAAATATGTTACACTTGGCGAGGTGTAGATGCCGAATAAATGATCTGGTTTTTTATATTTTCCACTCCATAAATATTAAATTTTAATGTTATCTAATAAAGGTTTAGGACCTTTCATGAGACCAAAAAAAGATGTCTGGCTTGGTTCAGGCCCGCTTCTTTTCAGCCAGGTCTGTATTTCTGTGTCTAGGAATAAATGAAGAAGTACTAGTTTTCAACATGTCTAAAACACTTTCCCAAAAATTACACACAGTTCTCGCACCATTACGTTTACCTATATGCCTTGTTTATACTGGTTATCTAAAGTCTCCTTCAAAACAGACAAAATAAAAATAAAACTCGCTTTTTCCAGATTTTCGTTCTCAGCGATAGAAAAGAAATCATTTACTTGGCGGATTTGTACTCGGGCATGTTCATAGTAGTGGCTGCAGTAGCTGGAGTGTCCATGTGTCTGCAAAGTACTACCTTCACCACGGCCGGTTTGAGGATGACTACGAGATTGCGGCAACAGTACTTCTCATCACTACTCAAACAGGTAGTTAACGAACATTTTCCGATATCGCTAACAGTACATAAATTATTTTATGCTAGCTTTTCACCCTTGCCAAGTCTTGGCAAACGTCGTCAAGCCCCAAGCGTTTACAAATCTAGCTTGGCATTAGGAAGTCGTTTCCATGCTTGTGAAGCGTCAGTGTGCTACGCACCCAAGCATGGCGTTCGATTTCACCAGGCATTGCTATAACCACATAATTAGTAACCATTTTTAAAACCAATCGCAACATTAACGACAATTTAACATTAATCGATTCCAGGAAATAGGATTCTTCGACAAGGAATGCAACACTGTCGGCGCAATGTGTGCAAGACTTAGCGGCGACACGGCAGAGGTGCAGGGTGCTACCGGCCTCAGGATAGGCCTCATTTTGCAAGGAATAAGCTCAGTCCTAGTGGGCTTCCTGATGGCGATCTGTTACAACTGGAAACTGACTCTAGTTGGGACAGTTTTCTTACCATTGGTCAGTATCTTTTCTCGAAAATGAAATTACAAATGTTGAAGTTTTGTGTTGCTATTGGGGCACCATAGAAAAACATTAAAGGGAATTTCTATGAAATCGCCCTCTGCATTATCACCTATGATTTAATAAAAGTTTTAGTTTAGAATGTTTACAATTTATAACTTTAATTTCCGTGACCCAAGAGCTGGCTTTTACCTTAGCCTGAGCCTAAGCACACAAAGAGTAACGCCGCCATTCTCATTGGCCACATTACAGCTGACAGCTTGAGTAAGAATCTTTCGATGCTTTGTAATAATTTAGTTTTATTTTATTTAAGTAGTTGATATTCTATTGTTTATTTAGTTCTGTGTCACAATTTCATTGATTGATTGATTTACAATGTGTTTTTAAAGAGGAGCTTGTAGTTTACTGTTATAAAATGTTATCATTAACTAAAGCACTATGTGAGTGTTTTGGCCATAAAGTTTCCTAAGTTCCTGCCTGAATTCCTACCATTACTCCCTCTAACTGTACACGTAGAACAGTCTCAGGTTTGTGTAAGTAATTGACATAGCTTTTTTATCTTAGATGGTGGGCAGTATTTGGTTGGAAGGCATGATCTCCCAACAGTCGCAGATAGATGAACGGGCAGCCATGGAGCAGGCCACGGCTATCGCCACAGAAGCCGTCGTCAGCATCAAGACTGTACAGAGCTTGGGTAAGGCAAATTGTGAAATAAGGACCATTAATGCTCCTGGCATAAATAGGAAAGTCAGGTCCTGACTTTTCTATTTTCCTGGTGTGGTCCCTATATGTATACAAAGTAGCCGATAACCATTATAGGCTACTTTTTTGGTTTTTTTTTGTGACAAACCCACCATACTATTCCCTAACCACTGCAACTCCTGAAAGCCAGAATCAACAGTGGCAACCAACCAGAAAAGCGCCGAAACAATGAAGCTCGACGTGTCCCAGAGAATGAATTTACCTGTCTTGGATCCTGCAACGAAATTAATCAGAAAAGAATAGTGGAGAAGTAGGAAAAAATATATGTTTCCACTTCTAAAAATATATGTCTTCACTTTTACTTTTTGTATATAACTTTAAGGCGGATGAATGGTGAATTTGTTAAAAAAGATTACCTACTAATAATAGTACGCGCTAAGACTTGGTAAAACATAGCCCGTCTTACCAAAAAAACAGTTAAACATCCGTTGAAAAGTGTCTCAAAAATCTGTCAACGTCAAAATGACATTTCACGTTGAAATGAGGGTCGTTTTGCATTTACACTTTTATTAGACAAGCGTTCAGTAGGATGTTTATCTTTTTGTGGTAAGTCAGAATGTTGAGTTAACCGTCGGGATGCAATTTGCATACTTTGAACTTGTCCGTTTACACTAACACCAGGTGGTACCGAAATTAACGCCTAAAAAGTGCAATGTCTGTATGACTGGCAAATCGCGGCGCCGCCGCAGCTTATAAACATGCCGTCTTAAACTGAAACACTTGTCTAAAAAAGGTGTAACTGCAAAATTACCCTTATATCAAAGTCAAATACCATTTGATCAGTTTTTTTTACAAGTTTTCAACAGATGATTAACTTTTTCTGCTACGGAGGATGATAATTTTAATTGGGCATTCATTTATGTACAACTTATTGTTATTTGAAACTGGAACAGAGCGCTATAACTTAAAGTTAAAACTAAATAGTACTATCACAAACAAAAACCTACTTTAATCCGATTGATTTTCTAATAAATCATGTTAATAATATCTCTGTGCAGGCGTTGAACCAATATTCCTGAGGAGATTTGAAGAAGCCCTCACAGAAGCTTGTGCAGCTGTCACTAAGAAGACCCGCTGGAGGGGTCTGGTCCTCGGCCTGGGAGTGTACGTGCCGTTCATGGCTTACTGCAGTGCTACTGTGTATGGCGCAGTCTTGGTAGCCTATGGAGAGATCGAATATAAAATTGTTCTGCTGTAAGTACACCAAATACATCCAGAGTCTACTTTGGCCCTGGCTCGCAAGATTTAGAAGAAATAATTCGAGATTTTTATAGAACTTTGCCTCACACTATAAATAATACACTATAGGAATAAATAGGGATTTCTCCTGCATTGTGAGTGCGTTTATAAATATAGAAATTTTACCCAGTACAAGGATGTCACAGGATCACCGTTGCACATAATTGTGACGGATTTGGTTTTTTTTTTTAATCTGGTATATCTGCCTTTAAATTGGAATCCCGGATTAACGTTTAGTATAATTTCAAGACGGTTTTCTGGTTAATTAACAATATAAATGTATCAACTACTCGTAAAACTAAGTGTCGCTTTTCTATACTAATATTATAAAGAGAAAAGATTTGTATTTTTGTGTATGTATATGTTTGTAATCAATATACTCAAAAAGTACTGTGCCGACTTCAAACATTTTTTCACCATTATAAAGCTACATTCACCCTGAGTAACATGGGCTATATTATCATGTCTCCAGCCGTGCGAACCGGGACGAGCCGCTAGTAAAATATAAATTAAGTTCTAGTGTTCGGTTGAAATTTCAACTCTCGGCACTAAAGACGTACCTACCAAAGATTTGTTTCAAGTGGGTATGACGTAGACTTCAATCCTTTACTAAAAGTTTTCAGCGTTCATTAGTCGTGACAATTATTTTGTGACAATCACTAGGTGTGAGGGGGTGATTTTTCCCTGGAGCTTACCGTGCTTAAACGTCGCTCCATTTTTCCTTAGCGGCATTCTACTTTGATCTGCTTCATACTATTGGATGCGCTATTGTCTCAAACGTTGTCTCAACTGTTGCTCATTGTTTTCAGCGTAAACGAAGCCATCATGTACGGAGCATACATGCTAGGACAGTCGTTGGTATACGTGCCCAGCTTCAACTCAGCCAAGACCTGCGGAGCCAGGATCTTGTCCGTTATCCAGAGAACACCCAGAGTCAAGACAGAAGACGGAATAAGAGACAAAAAGGATTGGGTAAATAATAATAGTGATTTGTTCACTGAACGATCATTATGACTGCATTTTTGTGGAATGGTCTTATTACTCCTGGGTTTGAACCCCGGGGTGAATAGACTCTCTCGAGACCAGCATGGTTCTTGCCTCAACTCCTGCCGATTCCATTCGATAATCATTTAACTGGAACGCAAAGGTCAAGTGACGGAACAGGTTGGTTTTAGTCATTCAAGTTGACAGCCCCTTCCACTCCACATACGGCGAGATGACTCATTTAATGAACTATCAACAAAAGAAAGCATCGTTTTGGCTCAGGGGTGATAAGGTGGATCATGCCGATTAGATGCACAGGTTTACCTAGTACATATTTGTGAGTACTTACGTAATTCCATATTCCAGATGTAATAAAAGAATTGTCCATTTTTATGTTCCCTTTTTAGACTGCTACTGGAAACTTCAGCGTCCGAGACGTTGAGTTCAGTTACCCTACCCGTCCGCACCAGAGGATACTGAAGGGCATTGACCTAAAGGTGGATGCCGGCAAGACAGTGGCTTTGGTTGGCTCATCAGGCTGCGGCAAGTCTACCATCTTGCAGCTCATGCAGAGGTTTTATGATCCTGATACTGGTAACATTGTAAGTAATTGTTTAAATCCTTGATAGGATACTCACAACAGATTTATACAACATTATTTTTTTTGTTTATGCGAAACCCGATACACCTGTCTAGTATTTTTGTGAATTTCAAATCTGTATCATGAATAATAATAAAGTTATAAGCTTGTTATGTTATCTGGTTGCCCGTTCAAAATATATTAATTTCGCGGCGAGGTGCGGTATCCCCGTTCAACCCGGTCCTTCTGTGTCGTACACTCATTGATAATAGTTTTGCAATAGGTACATAACAGTACAGTGATTGTATTGTAATAAACTGGTGATATAATTTAATTAAAATATTTTTGGAACAAAAAATAACATGGTGTAAAAATTACTGGAATCGATTCAGTTACTGATTCTGAACAAACTATATTCAGGTTTCGCATATACTAAAAATAATGTTAAATAGGCGGTTTATAAAGAATCTTTTCCAATGTTCGTACTCAAGTCCATTCAATGTCCTACTAATCCTTACTCTAACTCTTACTATCTTACTCTTACTAATATTTTAAACGTGAAAGTTTGTGTGGATGAATGGATGTTTGTTACTCTTTCACGCTAAAACTACTGAACGGATTTGAGTATAATTTGGTATACAGATAGTTTATTACCTGGATTAACACATAAGATAGTTTTTATCCCGATTTTATCATCCCGTGGGAAAACAATTTTAGAGTTTAAGCGGGCGAAGCCGCTGGCAACAGCTAGTGGAAACATATTTGATCTTATCTCATGTCGTGCCGTATTTTGCTGTTAAAACTTCCTATTATCCTTCAAAATATTTCTGCTACAATAACTTTTTATCACTTTTAAACCTTCATATGTAGGTACGTCTTCTCAGAATTTCTTTAATTGTAATTCACATCGCAATAATGTCCCTACTTTTCGTAATGAAGTTGAAAATCAGTCTTAAGATTAATTGGAAACACACACACGCGATGTCTTTTTTGTCACCCAATCGAATGTACCGGCCGCCGGAAACTATTTGTCACCATAATCTAATCAATGCACTCCCATAATAGGCTATTTAGTCAAAAATTTGTATCAGTCCGGAAGATAGATTATCAAAAAATATTTGAACCGTATTTTTTCTTTTGTTAACCAAAATTGACGAAATTACAACGCTTCTAAAAATCATAAAACGTCACTCGGTCGGTATAATTTTACAGCCTTTATGACGTCACAAGCCCTATAAATTTCGAAGCAAAGATCTTTGTCTTTATTTATTAATTTAAAGAAACAAAAAATACGCGTTTAATTTTTTCAATACTCTATTCTGACGGATTAAACAGATTTTAAATTTATTTATGCAGTAAACTACGAGTACCTTATTATATCGCCATAGCGAGGAGGAAACTAAAAGCCTCAGCTACAAGTCACTAGTGAGCGTCTGTCTTTAATATTGATGTAATAAATATTAGGTAAGTGCGGAAGTAGGTACCTTACTTTTGCATACCAAGCATTATCTCGCAACATCTGCTATGTCTTACTACAGTTTTATTGGTGGTTTATCTCCACCTTATGATAGTAATAGAACGATTAAAATGAAAGATAAGCGTAATTATGTAATCATTAATCAAATCCTGTTTAAACTCGTATAAGGCTTGGTTCAGACAGATACGTTACATCCAACTATTCATTTATTGTAAAGTAACGCGAATTTGTGATACTAACATTGATATACTGATACTTCGAACAACTATTATGTGAGGAATGATATCAATCAAAGGATTAAAAAGGATGCCGTGCCATCAGACAGGTAGAATAGTATAAGAAAACAAACAAACGGGAAGATGGTCATTGTAGAGTGTGAAGAAATATCTATTAGGATTTCATCTCTTGCGCATACGTCACAAGTTGTAAGCGGTGGGGGTAGAATATGAAGTACTCTGTCGCTCAGTCGTTGTCCGACCTTCATCCCGTAAGCACGTGTTGGTCCGTAGGAGCTAAATATACTAATAATATATAGTGTCCACTGCATTGATGAATGTCGAACACTCATTCTGTCCTGATAACAAAGAATGCAGTAATCGACATTTTTGAGATTTTCATTTTTTTCCAGAAATGGCATCCCAAGAGCTTCATGTACATGAAAAATAGTAGATTATTAACCAAGGGGATAAAGCAGTGTCTTCTGTCGCGGGTGACGATTTAAATCGCGAGCGTAACGAAGGACTCGAGGTTTACTTCCGAGCGTAGCGAGGGTGTTAAAAACTTAAATCACGAGCGAAGCGAGGGATTTAAGACGAGTCCTGAGTGTAGCGAGGGATTTAAGTTCACCCAAGACTAAGACAGCTTTATCACCGAGGAAAATACTCTACTTTTCGTACCATTTGCGAAAAAATTAACTCAATAATAATATGAGATAAGCATTTATTGAAAATAATGACAATTAAAAGTAAAAGTTAACATTCGAAACATTGGTCCAATTATTGATAGAGAGAGTTACATTTTTGTTTGGTACATTTATTGTCGATGAGTTAATTTGAGTATGTCTCTGTTCTTGCGTCTGAGGAACTTGCGTTTCATTTGATTTAACATCGTTACGCATTTTTAGAACATTAACTTATTTATAAAAATAAAATAAACTCAAGGTTTTATTTGAAGAAAACAAAAACGCGGCAAATTCCTAGACTACATTTTGTTTGTCAGAAAAGCAAAGGCATCAAGCTCATACGGCCTCTTCGGTTTTCGTAATTTTGTTTAATAATCATAACTGCATAATAAATACGTATTCCTTTTTCAAAAAGATGTGTAATGCTTTATATACAAACTCAATGGTGTAAACACAGATGTAGTTCAGTATAAAGGACTTCGACCAAACTGGGCTAACAGGTGAACAGCTGCATTGGGAAAAACGAAATTCATCAATAATTTAGTAGTAATATTTAGTAAACATTGGTCTATTTCGGGAGTGTCAAAATAAATAATGTTAAAAACGAATAAAAAAGATTTTCAATTGATTATTTTGTGAATGGTGACAGTTGCGGTGCAGCGTCCAAGATGCTTTTTTTTTTAATAATATTTATTCATGACCATAGAGACAAGTCTTTCAGTCGAATACATTTTGAACTTAAAATATTACATTAGTTAGTATTACATAAAATTATACTTAGAGCGTCCAAGATGCATTCAGTCATTCGCACTGATATGAGACATGGCTTCTAAGCCTTTAGACTTTGAATAAATTAGACATGGCTTTGTCCTTATTTGAAAAAACAAAACAGACATGGCGTTGGCCTTTTGAAATTGGACAAATCAGACTTGGCTTAGATCTTCAAAAATACAAGGAAAATTCATTGGAAAATTCAAACAAGACTAGGCTGTATGGCTCTGTTCCTTTGCCTGCCTTTTGGCGAATTTTATAAACAACAACAACAATATCATTCGCTCTGCGTTCGCGCCCTTGTTTGAATATTATTGCGAATATTATTTGGATTTTGGATATTTTTGACGACTTGCGCTATTGAAAATGGATGCTGATGATTTTCTATCTAACGACCCTGGCTCACTCTTGGACTCCGTACCCGCTTTAAACGTTTACCCTGGCATTTCTTCGGATAATGAATCCGTTTTACATGACGACTCGCGCGTGAACATGGACTTCCCGATGTTGCCTAGTGAATCTATGCATTATATGCAGTATTTAAGCTGGGCAAGATATGAAAATATAACTCCACCTGCTCAGTTTTTAGACCACGTTTTATTAACTTACGAAAACGAATAATTTTACAAATAAATCATTTATTTTAAAGCGTTGAAGTTTTTTTTAGTTTTTTCTTATATAAATCAATTTGATACAAAACTTCCTAATTATGTGTTTTCTACGTACTGTAGGCTACTCCATAAAATCAAAAATAGTGCAATATTTTTATGTTCATGTTCAAGCCCAAACGCCATACAAAGTGGTCGAAGTCCTTTCGGTAAGTATTCCAAATTTAAATCACATTCTCTCCCTAGAGGATGAATGAAATTCAGTACAACATTCTCTCCCTGTTTTTAACAGATTAAAAATGACTATCGTTATGATCGATTTTTGAAGCATAGAATGTCACTTTTTTGAGCAAGTGGTACGAAAAATATATTTTCATAAAAAAATTCACTCTAAGTATGTTTTTTATGTAATGATTTTCGCCGTCAGATGATATGAAATATGTTTTTTGCGTTTATCTCGTAACCGCCATTTTGCGATTACTGCATTCTTAGTTATGACGGCAGCATTAACATGTTGATCAGAAGTGTACCTTTTAATATAAATAAATAGTCAATCTAATATAGACCTCATAAATTACAATGTGGAAAATCTTGGGGAGACTACAGTCAAAATACCCAATAGTATATTTGCTATCAGATGAGATGTTGTTGTTAAGTAGGCTCACAAATTCGAAAATATACTCACAAGTTTTCACATTTGTCGAACAAACAGACAAATAAATCAAATTGTAATAACGTATGGGTTGAAAAAAACCTTATAAAGGTTATAAAGTCTGAATTTTCTTAAATCATATCTGCTTTGCTAAGCGAAATCCTTTTGCACTCTTGATAAACGTTGGTGTACTACAGGGTCTACTTTCTGGATATGATCTATGTGCCCCAGTATCTCTAATTTTCATTTTTTGTTTACAGGAGCTAGACAGTCGCGACATCAGGTCATCTCTAACCCTGCCACGCCTGCGTCGTCAACTCGGCGTGGTCCAACAAGAACCTATCCTGTTCGATCGCACGCTGGCCGAGAACATTGCCTACGGAGATAACAATAGGAAGGTCACCATGCACGAGATAGTTGCTGCTGCGAAGGCTGCCAATATACACAGCTTCATCGTCTCTCTGCCTAAAGTAAGTATTTTTTAATTATGTTTGTGAAGGATCGTCTACGGGATACGAGAAATATCTTACTCCTAACTAATATTATAAATGCGAAAGTTTGTGACGATGTATGTTTGTTTGTTACTCTTTCACGCAAAAACTACTGTGTGGATTTGGATGTTTGGTACGCAGATAGCCATTTTTATCTATAGATCTGTAACTTTTAGATCAATTTAATATTTAGGGGGACAGGACGCAGGACAGGAGATAGTGCATGTTACAGTTAGCGATATAACTTCTCATTCATCCCTCTCCATGTATCTCCGCTGTACCAATTCGTTGGAGTTGCACTTTTTCAACTACGTTCAAAGACAGTTAAGTTTCCTGGCACAGATACTGCCAAATTAAGGAAACTGCGCCGGCAATCAGCATGCTGGATTCAAAGAAATTATCACCTAGCTGTACCCAATGTAGTACGTAAAATAACTCAGCTCATATGCCGTGAGGTGCTTTAAGGACTGAAGCAATAAAACTCAAACTATTTGCAGGGTTATGATACAAACCTAGGTTCTGGCGGCGCTCAGTTGTCGGGTGGTCAGAAGCAGCGCGTGTGCATCGCTCGTGCGCTCATCAGGTCGCCGCGACTGCTGCTGCTAGACGAAGCCACATCAGCCCTGGACGCGAACAGTGAAAGAGTAAGTGTTACCAATTTTTTTAACACTCGCCTGTATGCATTATGATTAAAAAAGCTTCTACTATTGTGATAAGGTTGAAAACATATTAAAGAAATATGACAGCTCTACCACAAGCTGTCATATTTCTTTAATATATTTTTGTTGATATGCTGGCGTCTGTACATGATTTTAAACCCCCAGCCAAACAGCAGCTTTTTTTATCCGGCAGAAAACTTCAACCCAGGGTGATTAAAACCCTTGTCTGTGTGCGCGTTGATTTTCTATACACCCTGTATTGTGAGTTTGGTCCTGATAGTAACGTGTACTGAAACCTGGATAATTCATTATAATTGAAATATTTGCAGGCCGTATCGGAAGCTCTGGAGAAAGCAGCTAAGGGTCGCACGTGTATTACAATCGCTCATCGGCTCTCCACCATCAAAGATGCAGACCTCATCTGTGTCTTAGATAAAGGTATAACTCAGCTTTTTTATTATTGTAGCTGGTTAAGGAATTTTTCTTTCCAAAGAAAATCTAGTTATGACTACCTAGTTCAGTTACAGAAATTCTCAAATTGAACCCAGGTGTCACGCATTCGCGTTTTCACTTTCACTTTGTCGGACGTGGGGCTCCGACTAAGAGGTATTGGGATTTCGATATTTTCAAGCGAGCTACTGAATGCGAATTATTCAGTAGCTCGCTTGAAACCTGAATTTGTATAGTTATTTGACTGACTCTCCAAGGATTGTAGGATGTAACTAGTTGGTCAAAGGAAAAACTAAAATAAAAATGTTTCAGGTAAAATTGTGGAACGGGGATCCCACGCTGAGCTGATTGCGCAACGAGGAGCCTACTGGAAAATGAGCAAAGGACAAAATATGACCTAAATTCTCCCTGTTCATGAAACTCATTGTACAATTACTATAAGTACTCGTACAACAGCATTATTTCCTACAGGAAATCTCGACCAATTTGAAATAAATAAAGATATAAGTCATTAGATCTGCGTTCACCGTTCTTAGATCGTGCGAACAGTAAAAAAATAATTAGAAGTTAAAAATAAATATTACTGGTTGTACATTGTTTTGATACAAGTTCATACAATCACTTGCTTTTATACAAAATTGAAACTTGCTTCGTTATATTATAGACAAACGCTCTCCAGATTAGGGAGCGCTTTAATGTCAATGAAACAGAATGACGGATGATTCCTTGCTGAGGTGAGGTAAATCTAAGGATTTATATCTTTAAAAATTATACAGTATTCCTTATCAATCCCAGAAATAAAGATCTCCTATTGACAACTAGAGTTAAGAACTTTTTTACGTCTAAATGTTATAAAAAGGGGATTTCTCAAGTGTTCCATTTTGACAATACTACACCAAGCAAAAACCGTATTGCATTTGTATTATCATAATAATTGTAAGCTAAACCAAATATTAGGATCAATCACCATAGGATCATTTCGATATTATTTTTGATAAATTTTTCTAATTTTAGATCAGTATTTTTTTTACGTATAAAATTTAACTAGTTAAGGATTTTTCTTGATATAGTATTCATACAAAGTTATAAGAGATCAATCAATTTTTTTTAATTGTTTGATGTAACACAAACTTTAATTATGGTATTCTAAGAGAATCTCACACATTGTCATTTTTGAAATAAAAAATACAAAACATCGTCCACATTTTGCGAATGCCATGCCCATTGCGAATGATGCCATCCTGAAAAATACGAGAAGACACGTGGCAAGCAATGAAAACTATATAACAAGTCACATCCTCGCAAAGACAGAAGTTGCAATACATGTTACAATTGACACAAAGAGCCGTAACGTTCTTGTTACATTTCTATTACACATTGCCCAAGTGTGGACGCGGCTTTTATTATATTATCCGAATTTATATTATCTTCCATTAGTATGTAAGTGTTCTTTTTACGTTACTTAATTATTAATAAAATGTTTTAATATACGTATTTTTCATGAATCGTTTCATTTTTAAATCACCAATTTTTACCCAACTATGGCGTGTAGGTTATGTTTGTATTTTCCACTGTAGCGTCTAAACTAAGTACCTACTTAACCGATTTTAATGAATGAGGTGTCAATACTTTTTTTGTTATTGGCCCTGATAATATTGACTACTTATATCTAAATAACGTCAAAAACATTAAACTGAGACACGTGTTTGGTGTCAAGGAAAGGTCTTGGTGAGAAGTATTAGTACTTTGATTAATTGGGAAACGGAAAAGTATAAGTATACTTATAAATAATTTTTCATCTGCGATAACAATGATATAACATTGTGCGATAAGACGAAATCTCAACGCGTATACACATTAGAGACCTCACCACACGTGCGTACAGGTTGAAACTCGTCGATTGGCTGGCGAGTTACAAGTTGACAGGTAACAACTCGCCAGCCGATCGACGAGTAACAACCTGAACATTAGCAGTGGAATGTCTGTTCGAAGTGTGATTGCTGTTTTAAAACAGTCCATACTTTCCATAACACGGTTATGTATAATTTTAACTAATAGTTAACTTTTTCATCAGTTGGTCGCGGGATTGTCTCATCAGGTAACCGTGACCCTGGAACGTAAAGGGCTAGTTAAATAAAAATATGACCAGAGTAAATTCTTATTTCGTATAAATAAATATTCGCCAAATGGTCAACGGTAATCAGGTCAGGACCAGATGACGTGAGCCTGGAGAAATCGTAGCACTTCTTCCATTGATTTATGAGCACACTTGAAGTGATCCAGGTATTTTCTTTTTAGTACGAAAGATGGAACTGTACCCAGTAGTAAGTCTACTCGGTAAGAGTAGAGTTATTATTAGTACTAGTGGGTATGTCCTTCCCAATAAACTTACTAATAGTTAGACTGTTATTACGAAATGGTTCCATTAAAAAATCGTAAAGATCTGATAACGATATTTGCAGACAGACAACGGAACTTGTTAATAAATCAACCACGATTGCTGATACCGCATATCTATTCATCCTAACTAATATTATAAATGCGAAAGTAACTCTGTCTGTCTGTCTGTCTGTCTTTTCTTCACGCCTAAACTACTGAACCGATTAGTATTAAATTTGGTACAGACATAGTTTGGAACTTGAGAAAGGACATAGGATAGTTTTTAACCGACTTCAAAAAAAGGAGGACTGTATTTTTTTTAATGTTTGGACCGCATTACGACCGACTGGGTGAACCGATTTTCATGATTCTTTTTTTTTTTGAAAGCTGGTGCTTCCCGTGTGGTCCCATTGTCACCAAATCAGGATCTGATGATTGGATCTTGGAGAAATCGAGGGCAACCCTCAAATTTTATAGGCCCACGCATCGTTTTTCGTAAATCTTATGAAGTAATTTAAGTACTTGCGTATGGTAATCATTATCTTATGTAGCTGAGCTGATGATGGAAGGTACAACTCCTTAACAGTAAGGAGTAGGCATCGACTGATTCATTGTTCGCATATCTCCGGAACTTCACGTCCAATTTAAATATTTTTTTTTGTGCTAGGTATCGTTCAACTTAGGGAATACTGCAAGTTTCATCAAAATCGGTTCAGTAGTTTTTGAGATAGGGAATTTTATTAGCTTATTGTATACATGAGGGATGTTATTACCAGTGCTACGGATTATATTATATGTATTTGGCAAGAATTTGGGTTGAATATTTTAACTAAAAAACGAAAAATAAAAACTTAAAAAAAAATATAACCGCCTTCAAAAAGAACCACAAAAAAGGGTAAAATAATCTACAAAATAACTTTTATTTGGGAAGTCGATGGCTTTGTTATTTTTTATTTCATTGTTTTTTTTGCCATCGACTTCCGAAACAAAAGTTATTTTGTAGATTATTTTACCCTTTTTTGTGGTTCTTTTTGAAGGCGGTTATATTTTTTTTTGAAAAAGTTTTTTATTATATATTTTTTACGGGTTAAGCTGCGCTTGCCGAGGTTGGTCTGTGGATGGGTAAAAAGCACTCGGAAAGCACGTAAAGCCGTTGGTCAAAGCTGTCATTTGAAGATCTTTGACAGTCGTTACTGTCAGAAGCTCTAAAGTCTGACAGCCAATCTTACCATGGGGTATCGTATTACCCAGTTACTGGGTTGTGGAGGTCCGACAGGCAGTCGCTCCATGTAAAATACTGATATCCAGCTGCATCTGGTTTGACTGGAAGCCGACCTCAATATAATTGGGAAAAACGCTAGGCAGATGATTAACGGAGTATAGATAATTCTATTAGTACTATATGTCGAGTGGTCCTTATGCTCGATAGATGGCGGTGATCGCGCAATGATGTCGATCGTTACACGAGTTCGATCGTTACACGGGACAAAGAAAGCTACGTTGTTTTATACTATGTAGTGATTAAATGCAAGTAACATTGGTCCGACCTGTTTATTAGTCAGTGTTTAATAATCCGTTTGTGCTGGATAGGATATTCTCAAGCCCGGGGAAGGACATAGGGCTACTTTTTATAAACACACCATACAGGTAAAGATTGATGAAGAAACCACTGGTAGAATTTCGAAATTTGCAGAGTTCTGTTATTATTATTTTTTTATCGTGATAAAATCATCAAATGAGTCCTCCCACCCAGGGCAGGGCGGAAGGGACTGTCAGACTTGACTGACTAAAATCTACGGTGTCCTTCAATAACCCTTTACGTACCGGGGTCACGGTAATTCGTAAGTCCCGCGACCCCGGCAGGCTTTAGCCCTCTAAAATAATGAGCACTTAGAAAGGAATTCAGATAGTTCCACCCTCAAGAGATTCCCTCTAAATATTAGGTAAAGGTGTTCAAAGATTGTATGGAAACTAATTTTGAAATTAGAAATCTGGGATGTACGATGTGAAGTTACATAAAAAAATATAAGTATTAAAAAAAATTTCACGTAACTTAATGGGGCAGACCAAATTCTACGCGAGCGAAGCCGCGGGCAAAAGCTAGTTACAATATAATTCATTCATACAACTTAACATCACGCTTGCATCCACAAGTACTGGCTTATCGACGGTCTACAGTGGCGTAGCTAAGAGTGGGTGAAGCGGACACTAGCCCCGGCCTCGTACCTGATGGGGCCTCGCGCTCAGAGAAAATTAGAAAAAATCTTGACAACAGCATTCACAAGTTTACAACCAGTCAGTAAAGCAGTACAACTTAACTTCTGCTAAGAAATTGAGACTTCGCAATGCTGATATGTCGTGACGATCTTGTTTAGGTTATTGTATTGCAAGATAACTTGGGTACGACTTGACACTTTCAAGTCAAAAAAGTCCTCTCAAAGCTGAAGTCGCTGACAATCCCACTTGGTATAGTTTTTTTTTTTTATTCTGGTAATATCATCAAATGAGTCCTCCCAGGGCAGAGCGGGAGGGACTGTCAGACTCGTACTGACTAAAATCCACGGTGTCCTTCAATAGCCCTTTACGTTCCGGGGTCACGGTGATTCGTACAGTCCCGCGACCTGGTATAGAAGACTTAAGGGAAAAAAGTCATCTTTCAACGCGAGCAGCGGAGGCAAGTCATATTTTTGGTTCTGAAAAAAGGACCTAGCAGGTGCGTCTTGGCCCCTCGTAGATTCGGTCTTGCTACGACACTGGTGCTAAAAAGTAACTTTTAAAATAAAATTAACACAATAAAGCGCTAAATTACTTTTTATTCGGAAGTCGATGACTTTTTATGCTGACATGTAATGACTTTGCACAAATTATTTATCAGTTAGCTATGAAACACGTGTTTTCCTATTTCTGTATTTAAGCACAGTAGACGGTCTTATATATTCTATCTATCGCAGTAATCGTTACACCAGAAAACTAAAAACAATATTATGTAATATTGTGAAATGTTTTTGATAAGTTTCGCGACGAAGATGTGCGGCAAATATGTTTTACAGTATTATCTATATGTAAAAAAGTCGTGTTAGTTACACTATGCGCTGCGCGCACCTTAGTGCAGCCAAAGGTTGGCTACGTAATAATCATGCTTCGTAACATAATCCAACCCATAACGTGCAACGAAACGCGTTTGGTATTCTCATTCCCGAGGATCCCGATGATCCCAAACGATATGCCGTTTGAGTTTAAACGACTTCAATTTCCGATCCATCTTGCATTTGCCATGACTATTAGCAAATCACAAGACCAATCCTTGATAACAATGACGCCCCCCCCCCCCCCCTTAGAGGGCCAAAGCCTGCCGGGGTCGTGGGACTAACGAATACCGTGACCCTGAAATGTAAAGGAAACGTGGATTTTAGTCAGTACAAGTCTGACAGTCCCTCCTGGCCTGCCCTGGATGACTCATTTGATGATTTTACCACGCTAAAAAAAAAGGCCAATCTTTGAAAGTTTATGGTCTGAATATAGAAACTCCATGTTTTTCACGTGGTCAGCCTTTTATATGTGGCATGTTCACGGGTCGGAAGATCATCTGCGTTATTTGTTCTTGCGCCTGATAATAAAACGTAAAATGTCGTCTATCACATCATGCTTCACTGAACAGTGCAACCCATGCACCAAAATACATGGCCAATAAAGAATCGTTCATTTTTGACTTGTTTTTTTTTTTATTTTATATTTGTTATCCTAATAAAAAATGGAAAATCTGCTCGAAGGCGGAACAAAGTAGGTGGTCAGCTAGTATTTTTATAAAACTGAAGAGTCGTTTGGTTGAACGCGCTAATCTCAAGAACTGCCTGTTAGAATTGATTAATATATTATATATTTGTGGGGACTGCCCATTTATCGAGAAAGGCCAGAGATTAATAACATCACGCTATGACCAATTGGAGCCGAGCAGCGATGGTGAAACGGGGCACTGGTTATAATTATATATTTTTCTGACCTTAGAGACAGATGTGTTGCTTAGGAAATTGTTGTGCCACTTCTTAAATACCCAGCCGAAATACGAGGAAGTGTTGAAGAACGGGCGCTTTGAAGGATGATCTTATGTATTGACCTTCAAAAGGAACTGATTTTACCAGCCTGTTTTAAATAAATAAAGTTAATAATGTAATTATTCACATCATCATTAAAGATCGCAAGGAATCTTTAACCCCGGATTTTGCTAGCGAGTCGTGTTCAACTCGCGCCTCAAGAGCTGTTATCATTCTGACGGGGCCCCCTTTAGAGAGCCAAAGCGTCTTATCAGGTAATCGTGCGTGAAAGGCTTGAAGAAGGCCGTGGATTTAAGTTAGTACGAGTCTGACAGTCCCTCCCGTGCCGCCCTGGGCGGGAGGACCCATTTGGTGATTTTACGTAGTAATAAAAAAAGGGAGTCTTAAACAATGTCATAACAGTTCTAGCGTAAGTTTCTTGTCATGCCGTCAAGTAATAGTTACTAAAACATTGGATCGCAGCCGATGACGTCACTACGTAACTAATAATAGCAAGACGTTTGGCAACGATCAAGGTTCGGTAGTTTACAAACTTACACACGGAAAGACGTTTTCCTCGGTATGTAGCCATATATTAATATGAAATGCTTTAAGCACTAAACTTGGTTTACTATCTACCTATCTATATGCACTGCTTATTACTTATAAGCTTTAACCCTGCAGCACCTAAATAAACAGAAACATCAGCTCTTAACAAATGAGTCTTCTTTAGCGACGTGTTTTCGTCTCTGTCGCTCATAAGTCATACGTACCAGTGAGACATCTTTTTCTAAAGCTTAAAGTGTCATTGATTGTTCTAGGTTCCATACCGGTACCAAGGCAAAAAAGCACAATGTTCAGGTGAATATTAATGTAAAAGGATAGACTCAAGTTCGACTTATTTGAAGGTCAAGAATAAAACGAGTACATCCAGTAAACAGTAGTCACTCGTGGAGGTTTTTTTAAAAGCCGTTTACGTTTAGTTGTGTTGTCCAGCACGCACGCTTTCTGTCCCTGATCTCCGGACAATGGGATAGCAGCAATTCGGAAGAATTGCCTCTATCCCATTGAACAACGGTACTGAGAAAAGATAATAGAGTACATCTATGTTTGCCTACACTATATTTTAAACAAATAGTATTTCCAGTTCCTTGTGGGTGAGCTCGATCCATCTTGGCCTCATCTGTCTCTGGACTAAATTAAGGCCATGAGCAAACTAATTTTATATATAAAACAACTTTGCATAAAACTAAACATAAAATTATTTCTATCTAAGGAATATTATGATGAGCAACTTATTGTTCGAGAAGCTGAAACCTTATGTTCTACCTGAAACATGCGGACTCAGCATGACTGTGTATTTCTGCTTTTACAAGTTATTTTCATTAATTCCTTTCAGTGATATTTCAACTACTTAAGGTGCTCGAGCATTCACTTGTATCAGAACATCTACGAGTAGCATTCGCCGTTTTTAATTTTGTCGAACTGATTTTAATTTTGTTCAGAAAAACGAACAGACCCAAACATCGCTACTAACATTTTCAAGATCTTTTTTTGCGAACGCTCGACGCTCTAGTCAACAGTCGTCGAAAAATTATTCTTCATAAATAGGTATGTCAGACTGATTCGGCAAAAAGCTCGCCAGAAATTTCGTTAGAATTTTCTGCTTTGTTTTTCTGTAATGTAACATTCGCAGGAATGCTCATTACAAGTGAATTCTCAAGTTTATCAGCACCTTTATGGCAGACATCTAAACAATTGAGATTACACTAATATTACAAACATGACGTTCTTGATAACGTGTATTATCATCAGCTCAATTACATGGTTCCTCTTAAAGTAAACAGTCCTTGATAAGAGATAACGTTAATTATAAAACCGGCCAAGTGCATCATTGCAAAACACAAGGCCTACTGTATCTACACAACGTATCTATGGGTATTCCACCAAATGTGTGCTCTAGAGTACATATTTTATTTTAGTCTGATGGACACAATACGATATCATCATAAATAACTACGATGTAGCTTAATTACTAAAGCTAAAGAGTATTACAGTTTTGACATAGTATGACACGTAGAGTTAGCCTAAATATGTTCTCATTGTCTTTAAGACACTTTGTTCTTGTATTCTTTAAGGGTAATCCTCACTTCGTTATATTACACTGACGCATAAAAACAAATGCATTAATATAAAATGCAGCTCTGAGAACACAAGTAGGAAATATTGAACCGAGTTAGTGTCTGATTGTCATCGAGTTCTGCTTGCTAACCAAACTCGTGGTCATTATAAAGTCTAATCAGATGCTGCTAAAACTATTTAATCGAAACTTCCACATCGTTACTATTATTTTTTTTGACCACAGCTCGTTGTAGACGAACCTACGAACTTATTCTACGACGTAGACTTTCTACGTCGCTTCGTAACAAGTAAGCGTAGCACTGGAAACTTTTACTTCGGGGTCTACGCGACTTATCCAATAACTTGTAGTAAACAAGGTAATGCCTACGACTTCACCCGCTTCATTTTCTGTTTAATTTTTTAAGCCATTAAAGCGAAAAGTCTCTCACTCATCACGAAATCTCAGAAACTGCAAGTGATAGAAATTAAAACTTAAAATTTTGATAAGGACGTAGATGCTTACTAAGACGGGATTTAGCGAAATTCGACACTGAAGAAGTTGTCATTGGGGTTGATAGTTTGTGTGAAATTTTATTACTATAAAAGTGCAAGGAGTCAGAGAGCAATTTTTTTTGAATAATTTTTAATATTTCGGAAAGTATCCCATAAAGATGGTCGTCGAGAGTAAAAACTTCCCAGAGCAAAAGTTTGAAACGCGCAGACGAAGTCGCGAAGAGAGTGCCAGTAAAATGTAGCATAGGACACTCAAAAATAATGTAGGTTTCTGCTGGTGAAAGAATTTTCACAACCAGCACAAACTTTACCTCTATATAATATAAAGTACACACATCAAAAATAGTTTGCGATCACTTTGAAAAATGGAAATCTTTTTTGTTACGGTAAATTATATTATGATTTCTTCTTCTTATTAAATTCTTTATTTAAAAATATAGATTAAGAATATAAAACAAGTAGTGTTTTCACTTCTGTTTTCCATAAAATAAAATAAAACAGTTTGTGATCACTAGCAATTCCTACTAAGGTATTGCTAGTGATCAAACTTTTTTTGTGTATGGACTTGGTACCGTAAACTGAGGTTACGTTGATCAATTTTGAACTATAAATGACTGTAATTTTTTTATGTAAAGTTCTAAATAAATTATAAAAAAGGTAATTATCGGTTTTTATAGTTCTCTCTGTAAAAGTAAAAAATAACAAAAATAATGATTAGTAAAAAAATAAAATAGTGATAAAAGGTAAATGATTCTGGGGTTGCTTTGAAACCCCCCGTTTTTAACATAGAATCTGAAAGTAGCCCCAATAAACTATACAAAAACAGAAAGAAAATGTATTGATAAAAACTTAACTTTTTGCACGAAACAACGTGTTATCACCAGCGCACCCACAAAAAGGATTGTGACAGTTTACCATTGTTGTAATCCGAAAAAAAAGTTCTATTAAAAGTAGTTCCGTTTTACGTAATTTGCAATTTTATGTCGATAAGTAGTTTCTATCAAATTAACCCCATAATTCAAAGTAACCCTGTTTACCGGTACGGACGTTGGAGTTATTATGACGACGACCACGTGTGCTCAGTGTCTGGTTTCGCAGCAGATAGCTACTTTTTATCAACGCATCGTTATCATCGATTAATAACAAACTAACTTTACATAGCAATTCTGATTCTTTTCCTGTATAGTGATAAACACGGTAATCGTGACACAACGGCAACGAACTATTTTATTTATATTTCATTAATAGAAATTATCCATTAATTTAAAATGTCACAAGTTAAGTGCCATGAAAAAATACCGCTGAAAAAGGCTGATGAAGAGTTTGTATATCAAGAGAAAATTTCTATATTTGAAAGGTATGAACGCAGGAATGATACGATGGGCATGAGTACCTAAATAAACGTTACTCGTCACATCTTACATAATAAAAAGTTAACCATCTAAAGCAAAACGACCCTTATGTCAACGTCAAATGCCGTTTTGCAGTTGACAGTTTTTTAGACAAGTGTTCAAGAGATGTTTAACTTATTTGTAATAAAATACGAGTAACCTGTTTACAATCTTACGGTGCTTTTATAAAGAAACAGGTTGACGGAACAAACAGATCGGTACTGGTTGCGCACCCTAAAAAAACTATGCTATCTTATGCGCTCTCCCTCCTACGTAATATGCAACATAGGTTGTTGGCAGATTTGCCTGTTTCTTTATGCAGGTTTTACCTGCCCCGATCAGTACCGATCCATGCCGACCTGTTTGTTTTTGAGGGCACCATTAGGTTAAGCGTGACTTTTACTCATCGAAGTTCCTCCTATATTTAATTTGATTGTGTCTAGAAGCAAAATAAACGACTATTTTTAGAAAATATGCGCCCGCACATTTTTGTGGTTTTGACGTAATTTTGGTACTTGTGAAACTACTCTAAGGACAGTTATGATCAAATAGGGAAACATTTTCACAACACGCTTTCACATTATTTATTACAAATTATGTTATAAAAATATTGTAAAATAATTTTTAAAAATGAAAGTATGGTGTTTCTCGCTCGTTCTTCTCGATAAAAACCTAACCTTGGAAATTGGTGTAGACTCAATTCCATCCCATCCTTTAATATTAATATTCGACGTTTAAAGGTGCCTCTTGAAGGCCTAACTTAAGATTTAATTATGTCACATTTACGTAGGTTTCGTCGACTAAATTACAGTAATAAACGATAACCACGCATGTAGATTCCGAGTTCATTAAGAATTTTAGCTGTTATGATTTCTTATCAGTTAAATCTAACTGAAATTGTCTCAACACCGTGACAAAAGGTTTTTTTAAAACGTGATGAGATAAACCTTTTAATTTACGACTGAGTTTTCCGCTCTATTTATGGATTAAACTTAAACCGTATTTACCCACTTGATTAGTTTTATAGCAATTAGATTTAACTTTCTTCTCTTTTTTTACTTACAGCCATTAACATTCATAAAACAATATCATGGGGGCGGTTACATTTATCTGAGGTCATTTAAGTACAGAAAGAAAAGGTAAATCACACTCGCTATTGGAACAAATAAAAAAAAACTAAGTTGGCATTCAATATTAATTGTACTCGTATTACTGCCCCGACGAATTTTCATAGATTTTTTTATATGTGAAGAGTCTGATAGTATTTGTAAGGAGTCTGATAGTATACCATATTTTATACTACACCTGCATGGAAAGTACCTTGATACTTTATCAAATTTAAGGTAGAAAGTAGGTCATTGCATATCGAACAAATATGCGGGGAGAAAACGCATCTAAGCGGGAGAGAAAAGTGTATGAAAATCCTAAGACTATGCGCCGGTAACCTAAATATCAAAACCCAAAAAGTTTTTACAGTGAGTTTTTATCTCTAAGTTCGCAAAATGACACTGGTCACTAGCTGTGTGTTGGATGGTGTCGGACTGACAGTGCGACCCTGCGGCGGCAGGCTATACAATTTGAAAAAAGGACATATTTAAATTGCAGACGCCATTGGCGCCATTTTCAATTTGTGTGTTGTTTGAGGATTCAGTTTTCGTAGAAAGTAAAATAAAAATGATAAGTAGTGATAGTGATGATGAAAAATTTTTCCTCGTAGGTGTAGTATAAAGCACTATGTATCACTCGAGAGAAAGTGCGATTCCCGATCTCGGGTATTTTAAAGCCCTCCCCTACGGGTCGGGCTTCAAACGACACCCTCGACGGTAATCGGTCACTTTCTCCTCTTGGTGAACAATGTACTATTATACCCATTTTTATAATTAGTTATCTGTGATACTTTTCTTTGCTGTAGGACGTGGGTATCTTTTTGTTTTTTGGATCGTGCTCCTTCTCCTTAGTGTTGACCGTGTGATTGATGTGATTTTAAAGCGACTTCAAAAATTGTATCCTGTTTTTTTTTCGAAAAACTTTTTATAACGGGTTTTGACGTGATATTATGATGTCTGATTGCGTAAATGCGTGATATTATGTTGTGGAACTCATTTACACGACGGTTTCTACACACTTTATATCAAACATATAATTTCAGAAAGCTGGATTAGATAAGAAAATGGCTCGTAATTGTATGAACTCAGACGTGGCCAGCCAGTAATGTAAATATATGACGTGTGAAATTGTTGTGTTTTTTTCTAAATTGTCTAACAAATATAAAATACCATTTTATGACTTTCAGAGAATGGATTTAAATTAAACTATTAAATGAGCAATAATGCATTTCTTTTCAATATTTTATGGTTCTCGAAAACGGCTCTTACGATTTCGATGAAATCTATATCTATACTTATAATAAATCTGTAGAGAGGCCAATTCTGTACATGAAATATATTTAAAAAATAACTATCAAGGGGTGATTAGGGATCGCTACTGATGCCAAAAATGCAATCAATAAAATTTTTGTCTGTCTGTCTGTCTGTCTGTCTGTCTGTCTGTCTGTATGTTCGTTATAGAAACCAAAACTACTCGACGGATTTTAACGAAATTTGGCACAATTATTGTTCATACTCCTGGGCAGGTTATAGTATACTTTTCATTACGCTACGATCAATAGGAGCAGAACAGTGAAGGGAAATATTGGGAAAACGGGAGAAGTTACTCCATTTTTTAAGCTTCCGTCGCGTGTGCAGCCTTAATGGTTAAAGCTACATAGAAATCATGTATGACGGAAATGTTCTCCTTAAAATTATATAAAAATATTCCTTGACAGCATATGTCTATCTTTTATGGTTGACTCACAATAACACGTGAAACTCCCGATAGCTTAGCAATTCGGAGCTTTCTTATTATATTTGTCTACTCTTACGTTTACAACACTCACACTCATCCCTAATTAAAAAAAGTTAACATTATTACCTATTCAATAAAAAAAGAATCATGTAAATCGGAGTAGAAACATAAAGTTATACATGAAATACGCTAATCAGTCATCGCGCGTGAATACAGAATCATGGTATAAGGATTATTTTTGTGTAGCGATTGGCGCTCGACGCACCTCGCGGCGGCAGGTATAAAAAGGCGGGGGGGTCCGCGCGCCTGGAGGCTTCAAAATCTTAAGGCATCCACAGAAAAGTCCGGTTGAGCAGTACACAACCTACTAGAGGTTGACCTGCGCGTGCTTCATACAATATTTGGCTGTTGATGCGAATTGACGTTCAGACTGTTCGACCTTATTGACAGACAATAATTTTTATTTACAAACCGTGCTTATCAGCGCGACTTTTAGTCTGTTTTTTTTTTAGCGTGGTAAAATCATCAAATGAGTCCTCGCATCCAGTGACTAAAATCCACGATGTCTTTCAATAGCCCTTTATGTACCGGGGTCACGGTAATTTGTGAGTCCCGCAACCCCGGCAGGCTTTGGCCCTCTACAGGCCCCGTCAGTATGCTGACACTCCTTGAGGCGCGCGTGGAACACAACGCGCCGTCGACCCGGGCATGGTCTATGGTCGGACAGCGAGTCGCCCATTACTCGCCGTTCGCATGCCCGCGCCTACGGTGGCCGGAGATCGTCTGCCGACATCCGTTGCCGTGGGCGTCTACCACTGCGGCTGGGGTAGAGGGAGGACACTGTCCTCTCCCTCACGCGGCCCGCCTCCTCCTTCGCGAGCATGACTGCTTCGCAGAAGGAGGCGACTACTTCCCACTCCGTATCGCCCCGCAGCATGGCCTCGACTAATGCCGGGCGCGAAAGCTCTCCGCCTACCGCCGTCGTGAGGACACGTCGGTGCTCTGCCCAAGCGGGGCAGTCCTGCACCGTATGCTCCAACGTGTCCTCCGGACGATCCTCGCAGTGGTGACACCCAGGAGTTTCTTCCTTCCTTATCAGACACAGGTACCTCCAGAAACTTCCGTGTCCGGTGAGGACCTGTGTCATGCGGTAGGTCAGGACGGCGTGACGCCTATCCAGCCACTCCTCAAAGAGGGGTCTTACCGCCGGGATTGCGGCGTGCCCTTTTTTACTTTTAGTTTTGGAATACTTTATTTTTAGATTTGTTTTGTTGTTATTTTATGAAATAGGTATTAGAGGTTTTGGTAGTGTTTAAATATATGATTAGTTTACATTTTATTTCTATACAGTTGAAGCAATAGTAGGTACGAATATCAGTTATTTTGGTAGTGTTTAATTATATTAACAGTTTACATTTCATTTCTTTGTAGTTGAAGCAATAGTAGGTACGAAATTAGTTGTTTTGGTAGTCTACACTATCTACACTAATATTATAAAGAGGAAAACTTTGTTTGTTTGTTTGATTGTAATGAATAGGCTCAAAAACTACTGGACCGATTTTAAACATTCTTTCACCATTCGAAAGCTACATTATCCACGAGTAACATAGGCTATATTTAATTTTGGAGAAAAATAGGGTTCCGTAAGATATTTGGGTTTTTCGGCCACAAGGTGTAAAAAATCAACCAGAAAAGTCCGCGACACACTATGTCTATCTATGTCGAGTATTTGTGATGACTGCGTCATCGATGTTAGAGTCGGTGTCTTTGAATAGACCTGGGAATCATGTTGCTGACCGTGTCTTTCCTGAGTAGGCTTTTTGCAGCGGTAACCGACATTCACGCGGGCGGAGCCGCGGGCTCCCGCTAGTATGGAATATAGGTGTTTACAGAGTGACAAATCAATGCTGTGAAAATTCGTTTTCTCTGTATTTTCACGCATAAATATTAACACGAAACATATTTTTCATAATTCCGTCAGGCAAACCGGCCGGGGTCGCGGGACTGTCTCTTGAGGTAACCGTGACCCTGGAACGTAAAGTAAGGTAAGGGATATTGAAGGAACACCGTGCCTTTTAACAGTACGAGTCTGACAGTCCCTCCAGTCCCGCCCTGAGTGGGATGATTCTTTTGAAGATTTCAACACGAAAAAAAATGATGTGTGATTGAGTTAGCAATAGCATAGATAAGCAATAACAGCAACCGCAGTTGATTTGCTGTCATTTATTGAAGAGTTCACTTTCATTTCTTCAAGATCCCGAAGAATTGAGAACCTCCCCTTTTTTAGAAGTCGGTTAGTAAAATAACCAAAAAAGGAATGGATGGCGATCTGATTTTAAGTAAATAATATAATTATTTCTACCGGCTATTAAAGCTCATATTTGTTCTTATGTACATACATCATTGATTATTTGAAACTGTATAAATAAACACTATACATATAATGTTGATAAACAACTAACTTAAATAAAAGAACCATGCATGCAAATGTGATATGTTTAATCGTTTATAAAGATTAAAATTTCACAATAATTTCGCAATATATTTCTTCATGTTGTTATTTCCTTGTCAAAATAACTTTTACATAACAAATGAAAAAGATTAATGTCCATTAAGGTCAGCTGAAAATGAGTTTATTTCATGTGACATATTTTTACGTATCTACTGATAAACTTAAAATGCTATACACTGTGATGTCTAGTTGCTAACTGTTCAAAAGGATACATAGTCGGAATGGCCATAACTGAAAGGGCCAAGAGTCGTTCGACCGTTAGCAAAAATCATCGACGTACGACGGATTCACAAGCAGCGGGCACGTCGCAATCGCGGCGGTAAGACCCCTCTTTGATGAGTGGCTGGATACATTACGATGAGTTTGCGTCACGCTGTATGTCCTGACATACCGCCTGACGCAAATTCTCACCGGACACGGAAGTTTCGGGAGGCATACCTGTGTCGGATAAGGAGGGAAGAAACACAGTGTAGCATATGGTGCAGCACTGCCCCGCTTGCGCAGAGCACCGCCGTTTCCTCACGACGGCGATAGGCGAAGTCCTCTGGCGCCCGGCATTGGTCGAGGCCATGCTGCGGGGCGAGACGGAATGGGTAGCGGTCACCTCCATTTGCGAAGCAGTCATGCTCGCGAAGGAGGAAGCGGGCCACGTGAGGGAGAGGATAGCGTCCTCCCTTCGCTCCAGCCGCAGTGGTTTACGTCCACGCGACAGACGTCGCTGGACGATCTTCGGCCACCGTAGGCGCGGGCATACGGACGGCGAGTAATGGGCGACTCGCTGTCCGACCATGGACCATTCCCGGGTCGACAGCGCGTTGTGTTTAACGCACGCCTCATAGAGTGTCAGCAAAATGACGGGGCCTCCCTCTAGAGGGCCAAAGCCTGCCGGGGTGGCGGGACTTACTCGTACGAATTACCGTGAACCCGGAACGTAAAGGGCTATTAAAGGACTACCGTGGATTTAAGTCAGTACGAGTCTGACAGTACCTCCCACTCTGCCCTGGGTGGTTTAAATAAATAAATAAACGAATAATAATAAACGCTGTTGCATTGTTTTTAGCCTTACAAGCATGCCTGTAACGTCAGGCTGCATACAGAAAGAAAGCTGGAAACTTATAAGCGCTTACAGCTTGACAGCGCTGGTCCGTTCGCGCAGACCAAGTAAGATGTTTATTAATTTTAAATTGCAGTGCCCAGCGCTGACCAGCGCGTATTGAAGCTTGTCGGAACTTGTCGGCACCGTTCAGTGCTTATCGGCGCGCGTTCATATATTTTCCTGCGCGGGTTACCAGCGCTGTCAAGCGCCGATAAGCGCTTATAAGTTTCCATCTTTCTTTCTGTATACAGCCTCAGAAGCGATATTAAGGGTATTTCCTTCGTAGTAGCCCGCGAAATTCAAATTTTCTTGTGTTTTTTGCAATTTGTAACTTGATCAAAATATGACAATAACAAGTATAATTTTTAATTTAAGAATGATCATTCGCTCTCACATAGATCTGTTCAAAATTGGTAAAATTTCCGAAACCCAACTTATTTTGACCAAATCTATGTGAAAGCAAATGGAGCGCTCGTCCTCCATTTACGCCTGTCTTACTGGACGTAACGGGAAATTTTAACACCTGATTCTCACTCGAACATACAAAACCGCCAAACGCAACGGACAGGGGTTTGTCAAGTATGACAAAGCCCTATTATAGGAAATATTAAAAAAAAATTAAAGAGGCTATTTGTTCAACATTATTTTAACCCATTTTGCGGGAACGGATGAATAAGAAAAAAGGTTCCTTCACCTTTTTTTAAAACTAGATTAAGATATAATTTGGATAGGAAAGTGAATTTCTGGTCTTGATCAGGAAAGTCCTTGTATTGAGGTATTTCCTACATTCAATGCTTAAGCAAACACATGCAGCCATACTACTTATACAAATATAATTGAAGTGTCTTCAGCGGCGGTGTAATTGTCCCAGATAACACCACGGTTTAATGAATATATAAATACATGAAGATGATTCGCCTATATCAGTTATCACCTCTATGTGACACGAGACTATCTGCGCCGGTTCGCGCGCGGAATTGGCGAACTTTTTAATTATTAATATATAATAATTTAAATCTTGACGAATAAAGGAAATACAAAAATATTAGAAAATATGGGAGCGAAGAAAGGAAAACAAGAGAAAACGGTTAAAAAGTAAGTGTTATTGTTAACAGTTACGCTGAGCGAACCGCTTTTATTTAAGTATTAACTTCTTACATCCTTTTTCAATTTCCCTTGCTCAATTTTTAAATACATTGTTTATGAAATCTTGCAGCTTGTTTTTCGCTTGCATCCCGAATATTTTTTTTAATTAAGTTCTTAAACTTCCTTATTTCAAAAGAACAGTCTACCTCAACTTATATATTTCTTTATAATATAACAATGATATCAATTTATTAAGATTAATTTAATAATCTCCTGTTTAACTGATTTCTACTGAGTATGGCCTTAATCACAATATCCTAATAGACAATACCCACAAGCATGTTAAGAAAATGTTCAAAGAATTTAAAAACCATACCTTGTCCAGACATATTGAAATGGCCAATAAATAAAAAAAAACTTGCGTTAGCATAATTTCTTGTATTTTGACTATGCGAATGTACGAAATGGATACCATATTCTTAAGCGAATTAAAGTAATCAATAACAATTTCACATTTATTATGTTATGATAAAAAAACCTAAAAAATGTTCATTATCATAATTTATGAACTAATATTATTCTCAAATATTTAAATTTATTTGAGGGCTGGCCTATTTTCTAAATAATATCTGAAATATTTTTAAAAGCCTATCCACCAATTAAAATGGAACCCACAAAACCCCAAGTAAAGTGGAATAAGAGCAGGAAGATCTATCCATTCTCATCATCATCAGCCTATAGCAGTCCAACTTGCAATTAACTTTCTTGAACAAAGTAGAAAGTTTTAATATTATTTATTTTATTATACAGTTCCGTTTTCGTGTCACATCATCATGTGATAATATCCCCTGCTGGTTATTGTTTATGCTTTTTATTTCTATATGATCGGTTTATTCCACTTTGTAAAAATAAATATCTTTTTTTACTTTAATATTACACTGGGCAACACTCAAAATTTCCCTTGGAAAATTCATTACATATTTCGTAGATAAATCATGCGTCTAATACCAGAAAAACAATAATTTACTTCAATCACGTATTCAAAAGGAGATTTCAATAATTTTTAAAATTACGTTTAGGAGGGTAGGCTAATTTTTTTTTAGAAGCGGTCGTAGTAATATTATGTAATGTTAGAATACATTCAGTTCTTTCACTATGCTTTTGTGTAAATTCTCCAGATTAATTTTGTTTTATTTGGGGTAAACGAATTTTTTTTTGGGAAATAAACGATCGCCTCAATACGAAAGCCTTATAAATCAATTGTTAAATGCTTATAATGAATTGGCTTGCAATATGTCATTAAAGATGCACTGTTTGCACTCGCACACAGTTTATTTAAAGAATATCTAGGGGCGGTGAGTGATGAGCATGATGAGCGCTTTCATCAAGATATTGCATCAATAGAAAAGCGACATCAGGAAAAATGAACCACTGTAATGCTTGCAGATCACTGTTGGTTTTTTATCTAAAATACTCCAACCTCTTCTTCAGCAGGCAGACCAAAAAAACAAAAACTTTGAGTCTAAACAACTTTTAAAATTAAAAATATTTTTTAGGTGGGCGTTAATTATGTTACACGTTGTTTACTAATTATGTTTCAGTTTTTTTGTTATTTTTTTAATAAGAAGTATTTTTTGTTGCCGAGTGTTATTCGCGAATTTCAAAGATTTTCCATGGAAGGAAAAAATCAATCCGTGAGTGATGTCGACCTGCGACCTCCAGTTTCAGTACATCCGACGCTCTTTGTAATCAAGTCATCGGGTTCCTACCTAGCGTCAAATTAGTCATTTCATTTCCTAGGTCTTACGGGGACTTTTCGCGCCATCTATTACAGAGTACGAGTATAGTCATACTGTTCTGAAGAAAAAAAGATCTCGTATTCTTTTTGCAAGATAAGTACTTAGACTTACAGTCAACGGAAAAATAATTGTTCATGTCGAAGACATAAAATAAAATATATACGAGCAATAGACCGGACATCACGAAGAAAATTTGCGATCCACTACTTTTGTTACCACTAGGTACGAGTAACAAATCATTATTCGGCTTCGGATGGATCCGTCGCGAAGTAATATTCACACCGCTTTTGTAGTACCATTTTTAACGCATCCGTCGGAAAAGGTATTCAAAACGGATCAGTGTTTTAATACTGTCGTGTGTGAGAACTCGGTGATACATACGCTATTGCCGAATAAAAACGTATACGATAAAGCGGACATCTAACTTACATTAAAAAAAATGCGTCTTCTGAAAAATACCACTACTATCACTAAAATGAACTAACTGAAATAACTGAAATGTTTATGATCATGCATACAATTAAAAAATAAGCCTATTTTCTTCCCCATCAACGCTGAAAATTGGGTCAAGCTAATGCTGTACTGTTATCATTATTAATTTAATCAATTATATTTTATTAGATTATATTTTTATGAGCTTAGTCATCGCTATTAAATATTACACAATATAAATAGTGACATTTTCTTTTCAGCCCAGCGGAGGACAATGAACTTCAAATATCTTTTTTTCAAATAGTAAGTATTTAATGAATACACATTTTTACTAAGATATATACACAGAAATCTTAATAATAAGGTAATAGAAATGCTATAGTACTACATTTTACAGCGGGACGAGTGTCGCCGGGTCACAGCTACCACCACATAAACAAACAATAGATACACAATAACGCCTACATATGCACTTTGCATTGCTGCAACAAAACCAAACCTTTTTGCGATGACATTACGCAACATTTTCTAAAAACGTATAATCTCAGGTCACGTGACTCCTGCAGCCAATAAAAAACGTATGCGAAAAGCAGAAAATGATATCGCGCGCTCACTCTCACGTAGGAATAGTGCAGTGCAAGTGCAAACTACTACGAGCTCATGTCGATAAATTATAATTTTCCGTTGAGTGTTAATCGCCAAGGAATCTAGCAACAATAGATAACTAATTTTATTGAAAGGGATTCAATAAAACAATAAGTGTAAGTAGATACATTTAGTTTATAATATAGTTAAATCTCAAAGGCTCTCCAATACTTCACCTTATGGAAAAAAAAGCAATGACCAAATAGGACGGACTATGTACGAACTTAGATAAAAGTGGGGAGGTAGCTAGTGTAGTGGTGGACTACAAATACTTAATAAACTAAACTAATTTAACATAATTGAAATTAAAATATAAACTAAAATAACATAATTGAAATTGTTTAAGTTTTATATAAATAACAATACATAAATATGTAAGAATATTAATTATATACTATAAATAATTATAAATACATACCTAATATGGGTCACATTGAACAATGATTAAGCAAATAATTTGTAAAAATGAAAAAGTATCTGACTTCTACATTATTTTGATTTTGAAAACTGAAAATACATCTCATATTTAAACATTTAACATAAAACCATAATGTTTTCCAATTTGGTAAAACTAAGAATCAAACTGAACGTAATTAATTTATCGATACAGAATAGTAGTGGCACGTCACTAAATTGCGGCCAACTCATGCGGCTTGTACCAAGAATTGTTTATTGCGCCGCGAGAATGCGAGTCCGCATGACTACAATTCCATTGCTGCTTTTAGGAGTTGTAATAGTAGACATGGACAAGCTTAAGCATTGATGGTTATTGAATTGACAAAAAAAACGTTTTTCGTGATAAATCGTTGTAGCGGTGGTAAAAATATTTGATTTGTTTATATTTACTAAAAACGAAAATATTTCAAAAATTAAGTACCTACTTACATATGAAATGTTATTCCTTTATATGTTAAGTTACAAGTTTTGGACGAGTTTCCGCAGTTGGATACGCTGCAAAACACCATGTTTACCTCTCCGCGTCTCAAATAACACAAGTAACCGCAACAAACGCTCCTCGTGCACTTGTGACCTACGATACTCATGCGCGGCGACAAGGTCACGCGTCTATGCGACTTCTATTGCCTTATTATTAAGATTTCTGTGGATATACATATATCTTATAAGTCTGTGATGAGCGAGGAAATTCAGAAGCGTGAGCAGATGTAGCGGAGCTGAGAAACTATCCGACCTTGTCTAAATTAATTTTCATCATTCTCATTTTCGCCTCACAGACCTAGTAACTAGGTACCACAGATAGAGTGAATTATTATGTTGAAACACCCGCTTGGAGCCCACTTGGTATCTACAGCTTATTAGGGCATATACTTAGGGAGATTTATGATATGAAGAAGTCTCCTCTGTTTCAATGTGCTAGTTCGATCATATGCAAACACCTCCTAAAAGAAGGCCACATTCAATATTTCTATGTTTCTCATTTCTTTGTGTTCATTTCCCTCCAGTTTCGATATGGGACGTGTCTTGAGATATTCGCCACGTGTCTGGGAATCTTCATCGCAACCATCAGCGGTGGAGGCATAGCATACAACCTGGTTCAGATCGGAGAACTCAGCACTGCATTTGTGGAGCGCACCAGTTTTCAAGAAGAGATGAGCAGTCACTTGCCGCTCTTGTCTTTATTTGGAGGTGGAAAAAGACTGTGAGTAATGATTTGTCCTTGTAACAATCTCATCCATACTAATGCGACATTGTTCTCTTGCATTCATACAGAAGCACGTTTTCGGTACAGACAAGTACCGACTTGTCTGTACCGAAAACGTGCTTCTGTGGTACTGATCCATCATCCGTGGTATCTTATGCACTCTCTCACACGTAATATGCAACATAGGTTGATTTGCCTGATTCTTCAAACAAGTTTCACCTTCTCCGACTGGTACCGACCCGTACCAATCTGCAGCACTTACTACTTACTTTAAACACAGCTTTATGACAGTGCTCACGCCACTTTGGGACTAAAATTTGCTATTCACCAAGTAACTGCCAGCGACTCTAGTTCTCACCGCTGTCGCCGCACGATCCAAGCTATCTCGTTGAAGAGTACATCGAAGAATCTAGTGATGAGATTATAGAGAATAAAAAAACTGGTTTATGAAAGCACCCATAGGATACTTTTTAAAACGGTACAAAGCCCCTGTGATTAAAGCTACTTCCTTCTAAAATTAGAAACAGCGGGAGTTTCACTAAGCTTACCCATTCTGCAGGAATAATGCAAGTCATGAAGAGAACATGGAGGCCCTGGTGAACGACGCGATAGCCTTGCTGATAGGCACATTCATCTCCATCGCAATCTCTATGCTGTGCTGCGCTGTCTCCGTGGCGTTCATCAGCTGGAGTGCTCTGAGACAGGTATGAGGGTTTTTTTCTTTTACTTAAAATATCTCTTCATTTGTTACTATTTCGACCTGAAAGCAGAATTTTGGTACTAATAGGTTTATTAAATTCTGAACTTCATGCAGTTAAGATCAGCTCGATTAGCTTAAAGTGATACATACATGCGATGTGCTCTGTAAATGTCTATGTGTCATGACCAAAAATACTTTTTTAAATTATAGTTTTTATATAATTTAAGAATTTTATAAGATGTAAGTTTGTAACCCTAGCGATCACTAGATTTTGAGCCATTACTACCATACTTTGAAAGCAATTGGCTCCTAAAACCCTGAATATAACCGACTATGTGGCGCTATATTAAGAGGTACCAGTTATCAGCTGAGCTAAGTTAAAACCGACAACATCGGAAGTATGCTAGTCGAGTACTTGGTACTTGTTTTCTATTTTATCAAAAGCGGCTAAAGCTGTGCCCTACCCAACTTCTTCCTACTTAGATACTGCTTCTAAATACAACGGTCTACCTCAAATCAAGTAAATTTATTTGCTATAACCGTTGGTACAATTTTAGTATATTGTTTAGGGAGTGTAAAATCGTCAAATTCTCCCTCTAGCACTTGTCTGGTAGTTGCCACTATTCAAAGTTTCAGGTGGCGGTGGGATTGTCCCAAAATAAAAATAAAAAAACCTAGTTAGACCGTCCCGCGAGCCACAATTAAAGTCTTAACATATCTATGTTTAGGATTTTATCTATTTTTAAGACTTTATTTGTGGCTATTATCTAATACAGATCACAAAGTTATAATTATGTGACATCCAAACATGTGTGTTTGTAATTATTTGTAATTTGATCGTTATAATCCAATTAAGATAACCTAGGAAACAAGATTTAAATGTAATATTAATTTTCAAGAATCCTTGTGCTTCCTTACACGTAAAAACCAGGATGAAGAAACGAAGTCGACTACTGCTACTTGGGAACAGTTTTCGCGTCAAAATCTCTTATAAATACCGTATCTATTAAAGAAAACTTCAAAAATCATATAAAAAAACAACATTAAGTAATCATTATTTGCACAGATCACAACGATACGCATGAAGTTTCTGAAGTCTGTTCTGCGCCAAGACATGGCCTGGTTCGATACGGACAATGAGTTTAACTTGGCTTCAAAAATGTCTGAGTAAGTATTCCTTTACTTCCTTTCTCCATAACATCAAACTTTTCTGCGGAAGCTGCTTCCATTTTTCCATAAAACTTACAAAAATCTCAAAAACACCATTTATTTACCAAACTCGTTTATTACATAGCCTTTTCTTTCAAAATTTTCAGACTGTCTACAAAATATACTTCACTTTCTGATATGACAACACGTGTAATATATGAACGTGTAAAAAATTATAATCGTGTAAGTGCGTCTGCACTTACACGATTATAATTTATTGACGAATCCATAAGGGGTTTCATTCTGTCATCATTTCGCAGATTTTATTCGACCCGGAAGTAAAATTGGGTCAAGAAAAATTCTTTCAGATATTGAAAAAAAAATATTTTTGAATGAAAGAGTTTTCTTCTAAAAATTTTTGGAGATCTGCATTGGAGATTGTCAAAAACACAGCTTTACAAGCCCGTATCGTTACTATCAATTTATTCGAGTCAGCTTAGCATAACGTCTTCTTAGATGTCATTTTTTTTTATAATCGTTTCTTTACTCTTGCTCTATTCTTATTTATTGTCTACACTAATATTATAAAAAAGAAAAGTATTTTATTTTTGTGTAGTAAGTAGTTACATATTATACAATATTGTAATTGTTTTATTTTATGTAGTCCATTAAAATAAAACAATTGCAATCAGTCGGATGGTTTTGGAATTACCCTCTACGAACATTTTCTATTCTTTTGCAGAAACTTGATGAAATTAAAGGAAGGCATGAGTGAGAAATTGGCGGTAGTTGGCAATCTGATTGGCACATCGATCATTTCGATCGCAGTGGCTATCCCGTTAGGATGGGAACTTGCTCTTGCCTGCATCACTGTCATGCCCTTCTCCGTGGCGGCTTCTGTGTACCTGTCCAATGTAAGTATATAATACTTTTCTTTGGTTGGTACCATAATCATACACAAGATTAGGGTAAAAGCTATGTAACATGAAAGATTGTATTGTCAAATAAATTATTTCAAATCCAAAATAGTACTAACAATCTATGCTTCGGGTCCATAACTCCTATTTATCAATTTGGATCCAAAGGATTTTTGTTTACACATATTTTCAAAATTCGAAATTACGTTGTTTGAGTCGGAGATTAGCAATACGAGCAAACATCGTGACATGTGCTTTTTAAGATAGGTACTAGTACAATAAAGTTGTAAAGTTTGTTTTAACGCGTTTATCTCTGAAACTTATTGTCGGATTAGTATTTTTATGGCATATGACGGACAATTTTTGACTAAAAGCAATGATTACCATCACGATCTACCTTTGGTTCTGTTATTTGTAATTTAATTTCTTCTTCATTAAATTATTATTTACTGCGTTGGGTCCTAGTTTATCTTTTGTGCCTTGTCACGGTTGGGAAGGAATTTCGGATTGATGTATAATGTGAATGTTCTATTAAATTGTATACAATCTTGGTTCCTTTAACCGTACAGACAGATTTTGAATTTGTTCCGCCACTTCTTCCCAGCTAAAACACTAGGAAGTGTCGAAGGGGGGGGGCGCTTTGGGGGACTGTCTTATGTAAAAATTGACCTTCAAAAAGTGCTGATAAATCAGCCTAATTTAAATAAATGATTTTTGATTTTGATTGAATTTGACGTGACGACGTATGAAAAAATGAAAAACAAAACACCAATCGGACGCGAAGTAGTCACGAAGTCATAGCACGAATCTTCGATACACCGCTGGATTCGGGTTCTGAGAGCGGGTAGCGCTGAGCTGACTATTAGGATTATCTTTTCAGATTTTTAGTGTTACAGTTCTCACAATAATCTCAATACACGATTATATCAACGAGAATACTTAGAAATGGACACCAAAGGAGAATTGACAAAGGTAGCCAATTCTTTTAAAAAATATGTCTGATTATAAGAAATATTGTGTTATAGCAGTGCACATTCGTCACAATAAATAAATATTAGATTAACTATTCATAAACGGCTTATCTCTGTCATGTAATATAAACACTCAAGAGTGAAGTTGTCTAAGATGGGCTTAAATACAATTTCATAATAACTAGTGTTACAAATCTTTTCCTTAGTATTGTCACTGGTTTCCTGAAGTGGTCTTATCTAATCAGTAGGTACACTGATGGCACGAGGATCATAGTAAACAGCTGAAACATACAGTCTGACATACGTATGGCTACGACACTGTTGTCATCAACGAACTCCATGCACGAACCGGGATTCGAACCCGGGACCTCTGTAGTAACTGTGCATATAAGCACCGTGAACAAAATTTCGAGACAGACGGCAGACAGACCAAACCAAAACTTAAGAAGTCGCACCGAAAACGAAAACTTAAGTTATATGATAATTATGCTGACTACTGTCAGCTTCCCCTTAAAAGGCAAGAGCCTACCGAAGTCACGGTGACCCTGGAACATAAAGGGCTATTGAAGGATCACCGTGGATTTTAGTCAGTATGTGTGTGCCAATCCCTCCCGTCCCGCCCTGGGCGAGAGGATTCATTAAAAAAAAGTATATGTGATATACTCCCTCCACCGTGTGATATTATTTCGCGGTATTTTAACCTCCTCCTTCGAGCTTTGATAACAGAATCCATATTGTCTAGAAGCAGCGTGCAGTAAACTTGACACTGTATGACCACCAGAAGTACGAGTATACTTGTCATGCCAAATGACAGTCATACTTAACGCACGCCGCTTCCAGGGCGCTGTCATCTTGACGGTAAACTGATTCGTGTATGACATGCTTATGACTGGCACAACTGGAGATCTCTTGACCTTTCAATAGAATTTCTGCAAAAGTGACTTCTATAGTACAATCTAATCTATCTACTTCTAGCTCAAAACTCAGCAAATTCCTAACAGTTATCAACAATGTACTTACGTTTCTATTGCAATTAGCAATAGTTCAATTTATTCTGTGAAGAGGTAAGGCACTTGAGTGATTTATGTAGAATTATGATTTGTTCTAGTATCAAACAAAATCTTCAGCACGTGAGATGGAATCGTACAGTCAAGCGGGGAAGCATGCTGAGGAGATATTGAAGTCAATCAAGACTGTCGCGGCGTTTGGGGGAGAGGACAAGGAAGTTAAAGTGTGAGTACAGTGGGCTATCATTATATGCAGTATGACACCATGAGCTGTAGCCCTATACTAGTCACAGCTTCCCTTCTCTTTTGTTTTGTGAAAACTTTCATGCTAACAGTAGTTATTTCCCGCGGCTTCGCATGCAAAAGTTAGTATGTTATACTTTAATTTTAATATTGTAGAGACTATAAAGATTTAGCGTAGGTTTTGTTTGATGTAAGAGGTAATCTGCAGAACTACTGATACGATCTCAAAAAATATTTCATTTAAACCTTTAAAAAGCCAATAAGACCAACCAACCAAATAATAAACCCTCTAAAAACATCAAATTGTTGGTCGAATATTGCAGATGCTCTCATAGGTCCTTGTTGAAGAGGGACTGAAACCTGCAGTGCTATTCTCTATAAACACAGTCTGGTGACAGCGAGGCCGCAGAACTCACGCCAAAGTTTACCATTAGGCGCGTCCACACAGAACGAGCTGCCTTGAGAAGCATTTGCCGCGCGAAGCAGCTCGGTTAGTGTGAACGTGTCTCGGCCGAGGAAGAGCGTGCGCTGCCGCGGGCGAGCGTTGTTCGTTGTTTCAGGCGATTGGGAAATCGCTTATTTACTCACACTGATTGACACTCATTGATATTAATCTCTTTCAATTATTCAGTCGACAAAAATAAAATATGCTGATAAGATACGATAATGTAGTATCTTTATCTTAATTGTCGCAAACAATATTATCGTTACGTCACTATTTCACAAATATGATCAAATGTCAGTATTTGAATGTATAACTATATTCAAATACTGACATTTGCTCAGATACGTATTATCTGTTTTAGAACTAAACCTAGGAGTTTAACTCCTTTCTTTTCGTATTATTAGAACACGTACACAATGCGGAATAGGATATTGAGTTCGCGGCGCGTACAAACACACATCAAAAAAGTTTGTGATCATTAGCATATGCTGATATTGTCTTTTTAATGAAGTACCTATTGAGTTTCTTGCCAATTTTTCTCCATACAAATCTACCCTTGCGAATGGGTGTAGAATCAATCCCTTCCCATCCCATTTCCTTTAATTTTAATAATCGACGTTCAAAAGTGCCTCTTTGATGGTCCAATTGATATAAATGATTTGACTTTGAAAAGCAAATGAATTGTTTTATTAGCTGGAAAACTCTGCGAATTTTTACAAATGTGCTTGAGGCACTCTGAAAGTTCAATTATCCCTAAATTATAAAGAAGTATTGAGCAAGTTTTCAAGCACTTTTCCAAAATTTAAAGTAGCGATATTGTTTCATATTCTAAATCCACATCTAATCTTTAATAATCTAAACAGAAGAAGACATCATAATATAATCTACCGTAACAAAGATTGGAATAGTTACAACCTATCAGCCACAACTAAAACACACACAGAAATGTATATTTATTTTCGTTCTAAAAATATAATAATTTGGAGCAATTATCAGGAATCTATCTGTAATCTATAATAAAAATCTCTAACGTGTGATGTCCGTGTTGCGAGCATCGTCCGGGATGCGATAAAATGTTCGTGAATTCTCGTCGTGCCCTGCACGCGTAGCCAGAACAATTCACTATTCTATGCTAACAAGAATAGATAAAGCCACTTCATAGTCATTTCTATACATATCGATTGATTTTTTGTGTTCGATATATATATACCTATATATATATATATATATAATGGACCATTCGTAGACCATTGAAACAACAGTTTTATATTTTATACTTTTCCATGCTTAATACGGTAAAAATCTTTCTACATTCTGTCATTTAGTCTCTTCTTCCGCGCTGCTCGGGGTTCGGCTTGTAGCCGGCAGCGTCTATCATATCTCAATCTTAAATTCTCAAATAACCATTTCAGATACCGGGAGTTACTGGAGCCAGCAGAACAGTATGGCCGCAAGCGGGGCCTGTACACAGGTATCGGCAACGGTTTTAACTGGGTCCTCACATACTGCCTCAACGCCATCGGGCTGGTGTACGGCATACGACTGGTCCTCGACGACCGTGATAAACCTGAGGAGGAACGCAGATATGTCGTCGGAATTGTGTTCAGTGTAAGTTACTGCAGTTAATGCATACACTTCATTAATTTCCGTGCAGATGATTTATTCATCGTTCACTGATTTTTATTGCCTTACTGACAGCGTTCACTGATTTTCATTGCCTTACTTACATATTTTTCCATATTTCGATACGAAGAGACAAAGATATACTTAGATCGTAACAATATTATACCGTGCCGATTCGGTTTACTTTACAGAATCAAAAATTGAAACATTATCATGACTTATCCAGTTTCTGTGACGTAAATTACCGGTAACTGGAACTTGACGTTGATTTGTTGTAAAAATTAGTTCCTCGTTCGTGCACTAGAGGTGCACTTTTCAATTCTCCATACAATTTATTGTATTTAAAAAGCGCCTGAGTCCGCTGTAAACAACTGAAACCTTGTGATAAGGCCTCTGTTATCCAAAACTCTTAACTTACGACTTTGGTATCCATTGACGCGTACTTGTACGAAACTATGAATTTGTATTGCGATAGTCTCCTAATACCAGGGATACCAAAGTCGTAAGGTATCGAAGACTTTTGTCGCGATGTGTACTAAGGGCATTATTGCGGTGCTATTATTGCGCAGTGTTTACAGCCGGTATAAATTTGCAGGTCTTGTTAAGTTCCTGTAGGTTCCTAAAGAGTACTTCTACAAAGATCGTAGCAAGATGCTTTCCGAAAGTAATGCCTGCCTTATCTTCTTCTCTATTTTAGACTCAGGTTTTTTTGAAGTGAAAATTTCTTTAGCGGTGTTGTGCACTTTTTTTGGAATGGGTAAAAAATGTTAAACTCGCGTCAGGACACGTGACCTGATCAAAAATTCGTAAGACGGCGCAGGGCGCTTGCGCGAATGTTCGTGTGTGTTTATTACTATTGAAGTTTTCACTTCTGCCGGCACTCCCAGAGTGCAACCCGTCGTTTTTTTTCCACAACATTTCACAATTCCTTACAATTCGGTAGGTACTGTTCAACGTATACATGGCAACACAATCGATCACACTCTGCGTACCCCACGTGGAGGTGTTCGCAGCAGCCCGAGGTGCAGCCGCAAGCATCTTCTATCTGTTGGAGAGAGAACCCCAGATTGACAGCCTCAGTACTCAGGGGGTGTCGCCGCGGAGGGTCGTGGGGAATATATCACTGGAAGATGTCCACTTTAGTTACCCTTCAAGACCCGATGTCAAGGTAAGTTGTTGAAGGCAGTAATTGTGAACGGAATAGATAAATAAAAAATTCTGTAACAAGTGACGGCAGTAGTTCTCCAAAAAAAGAACACGGATTTTCAAATTTACTAGATTTTCCAGCAGCTTTCTTGCCTAATCTAAAAATTCATTGCCACAAAAATATTGCTTCAGCATCGTGGGTTCGATCCCCGCACGGAACAAAAATTTGTATGATCTACAAGTAGTTGTTCCGGGTCTGGGTATGTGAGTTTATATCTTTATAAACGCACCCACTACACTGGAGAAATTCCTAGTGTTCATTTCAAAATGAATATAATTTCTTAAAATCCTATGCGGTGGGTCGACGGCGCGTTGTGTTCCACGCGCGCCTCAAGAGTATCAGCATAATGACGGGGCCAGCATTTAGAGGGCCAAAGTCTGCCGGGGTCGCGTGACTCGACGATTTACCTTGACGCCGGAACGTAATGGTCTATTGATGGACATGGTGGATTTTAGTCAGTAGGAGTCTACAGTCCCTCCCGCTCTGCCCTGGGTGGGAGGACTCATTTAATGATTTTACCACACTTAAAAAAACACATCGTCAACATAAATACTCAGAACGGTGTGACATTTTAGTAATGATCTAAAAAGTAGTTAATTTTCTTATGCAGGTTCTAAAAGGATTCTCCCTACACATAAAAGCCGGGGAATGCGTAGCCCTGGTGGGATCGTCTGGCTGCGGGAAGTCTACCATATTGCAGTTGTTACAACGGCTGTACGATCCTGACTTGGGTTCGGTCAAATTGGACGGGAAAGAGCTGAGGAACCTCAACTTGGGATGGCTTCGATCATCACTAGGTTTGAATCAGTTCTCATCATTTGCATGCCCACTCTTTTGTTCAACCTTACTTCCTGCTCAGCACCCATAGATAACAAGCTTGAAAATACTCGTGCCGAATCAAACAATGTATAAGGGCACATGTGCGCAGAGTACCCTTTCACTTTCAATGTGCGCAGGTCTGTATTGATTTTCCGCCGCCCATCTCCTCGACGTCTGCAGTGCTAGTACTATGGGGAGGAGTCCCCATACAAAGGAGCGCGCTCACAAAGTTGTGCTACCGGAGAATATTATGCGGCAAGAGATCGTGTGCGTGTTTCCATTGATGTATGGAATAGTTTTTTCGTGGTTTCGGTTATAATGAAAAACCGTATTCAGCCACTAAAAATACCTTAATTATTTAATTCGTTTTGATCTTAGATTACAAAATGTCTAGATTCAAGGTTGCTAGTGCGAGTTTTCAGGTCTGTTTGGGTTTGTATATTTTAACATTTTCTGTAATTTCCAGGTGTTGTGGGCCAAGAGCCAGTATTGTTCCATGGAACGATTTTCGAGAACATTTCGATCGCATGTCCCGAAGCAACGTTGCCAGAAGTACAGAGAGTGGCAGCTATGGCTTACGCACATGAATTTATCACAAACTTGCCTAAGGTTTGTATTCATTGTATTATTGGACTTCAACCATGAACGATTTTAGACAACATAACTTCTGGTGTATCTGGCTTTAATTAAGGTGAAGTGTCGACGAAAATACGGTTTACACTTTTTACTTTCCTTCTTATATATCTGAACTGTAGATCTAACAACTCTGAATATCTGTCACGCCTATTTGACACATTTTCCTTTCGTGTTAGATTGCAAAAACTTCTTATTTAAGTAATATATTACAGGGTTATGACACAGTGATAGGCGAGCGTGGCGCGTCGCTGTCTGGCGGCCAGAAGCAGCGCATAGCCATTGCTCGCTCGCTGCTTCTTGAGCCAGCCGTGCTGCTTCTCGACGAGGCCACCTCCGCACTTGACCCTCACTCTGAACGAAGAGTCCAGGCTGCCCTCGACAGGGCCAGTGCTGGGAGGACTACTATCATGGTTTCACACAGGTAATGACAATGAAATTTCATAACATCACGCCTGTAACCCCAAAAAAGTTACGTACAGGTGTACACATTTACTCATACTCACATATTGCCAGGAATAATAGAGAAAGAGCGTTATTCCACTAACCGAACACTAATCCAGAAACTCGGTCTATTTCTTAGAATCAAATACAAAATTATTAAAACAGAACTGAACTGTTTTGGATATCTTTTTTTTAATTGACTTCAAAAAAAAAGGTTCTCAGTTCGACCTGTATGTTTGTCCACGATTTTGATGTGGTTTTCAGAAAAGTGTTCGTTACATTCTGGAGAAGGTATATATATAACAATAATGAATATCTTGTGACGTTGTCCGCATAGATCAGTTTTTGCTTCTTACTTGGATGGTAGATTTCCAAAGTCGCCGATTATTCGAAGATTTCTTGTTGAATATCTAAACTAAAAAGAGTAAAATAAACAATTAAAACCATACCATAGGCAATGAAATAAAAACAAAGCCACCGACTTCTGAAAGAAAAGTTATTTTACACTTTATTGTTCTTTTTTTATCAAAAAGTTTTCATTTTTTATTAGGTGGTAAAATCATAAAACGAGTCTTTCCGCCGTGGGTTCAGGCGAGAACTGTCAGATTAGTACTGACTAAAATCTATCATGTTTCATAAATTTCCCTTTAAGTTCCAGGGTCATTAGCCTGTTTAGACAGCCCCGCGAACACGGCAGGTGCAACGTCAGTTACGGTGGCCCCGTCAATCATGTACGCCTTTGTGTAAGAAATAAACCCATGTCTCCTTGATTGCAGGTTATCAACAATTTTGAATGCGAACCGTATTATTTGTATGGATCAAGGTGTAATTGTAGAACAGGGAACACATGATGAACTCATGAAAAATAAAGGTGAGACCTACATAATATGAAGTATACTTACTATGTGTATCACTTCGGAGCTAGACAAAAAAAAAATACAATATTCTCCAGTGTTTAAATATAATAAAAGCTATGTTTTAATTATGGTGTATAATAATGAGTAATCTATATAATTATCTAAATGCAGGTTTCTATTATAAGCTGGTAACTACAAATAAACCAGATGAACCTGAACCGTTACCCGAATTATTAGAAGACGAACCAGAAGAAGGAGCAGTCAACGTCCCTGTAGTCCGTAACGAGAAGAAGCGAGACGATCGAAGACCACGGCTTAACAAACAGAGTTCCATAGTAGGTAAGTACACATGATATATAAAAACTACTACAAAGATAAACTTGATGTGGCTTAAAAACAGCACGAGGCGCTGCCCAGGAGTTAAAATCTTGAAGAATATGAAACAATGATACCATCCAATCAGTATATGTAATATAGCAATGACTCAACAATTACTCTTCGTTGACAGAATCTCATGAATGGATGCAAACTCCTCGAGGGTCCATCACTTCAGCTCTGTCGATCGGCATTCAGAGCTTTATGTATAACCCAGACAATGACAAGAAGGACGAGGAAGTTGAGGTAAGTTATAATTTAGTATTCTTGCAATTAATTGTCTCGTTGATTTAGTGGTTGCAAGCAATACTTAAGCGTCGGGCAGTGATATTGGATTTAACGTTCTGAATTTTTCAGTACCAGCCGTATTCTGGATTTGTTCCCAGTCACCCGGCGTTAGACTTAAAAATCAATGACGAATGCGGTGTTTTACTTCTACCTCAACTTTACCTAAACCATCGGAGTTAAAGATGTGTTGTTGTCTAATATTTACAATCTTTATTTTATAGGAAATCATACCCGTGACTGGATGGGATATATTGAAGCTTAACTCCCCAGAATGGCTTTACATCACTGTGGGTTCGATCGCAGCATTTACTCAAGGCGCTTGCTTTCCTGTCTTTGCTTTACTCTTCGGTTTTACAAGCGCTGTAAGTTTTTTTCGATAATATCTATTTATAAACATTATTCGCAACGTTTTAATTTTTAACGTCGCAATTATAATTTATTTAAGGCGCGTGCCCAATGGTGTTTCTCATCACCAAAATAACGCTAATCTTCTATAGAAATTCAGGATTTAGGGGAGTAATTTTCAAAAATTCTCCATCAATGCACCTTCGAAACACGAGAAACTCTTGTGCAACATGTCTAGGTTTCTTTTTTTTTGCTTTTCAGATTTTTGCTTTAACGAATCGGGATGAGCTGTTGTTCTTGGGTGATTTATATGCTGGTCTCTTCGTGCTAGTGGCAGCGGTTGCTGGCGTGTCCATGTGTCTTCAGAGTACCACCTTCACCTCGGCTGGTTTGAGGATGACTACGAGGCTTAGAGGGCAATACTTTAATGCTTTGTTAAGACAGGTACACATAGAACTAGCTACAGTTACATCAACATTGATTTTCTTGGACGAAAATAACAAAAAAAAATGTTTGTCCCACAGGAAATAGGATACTACGACAAAGAAATCAACGCTGTTGGAGCCATTTGTGCCAGATTAAGTGGAGACGCAGCAGAGGTGCAAGGTGCTACGGGACTCAGAATTGGTCTCATCCTACAGGGTGTTAGCTCTGTAGTCATTGGAGTTGTAATGGGATTAGTTTTCAACTGGAAACTAACTCTTGTTTCAACTGCATTTTTACCGATTGTAAGTAAATTAAACATTACATCGATAGAGTAATAACGATTTCTGGATCATGTATATTTGCAATTTCAAACCGCATTTTTTATTTATTGTAGATGATTGGGAGCATCTGGCTAGAAGGCGTAATGTCACGAAAGTCTCAAGCCGACGAGCGAGCTGCCATGGAATCTGCGACTAGTGTTGCAACAGAAGCGGTTGTGAGCATCAAAACTGTACAAAGTTTAGGTAAGCAAATAGACTTGTATGAAAAAATCTACTAAAATACGTTTATTTCCGCCCAGTAACACCCTAAGCCTTTGTCAAACAGACAGGCGTGGCGAATGCGAAGCGTGACGTTTTTATTTATGTAATGTATGGAATTGTTTGAATCCAGTCACATAGAAAAGCGAAGAAGAAAATTCGATAGCGTGACAGAACTATCGGACTGACGTCTCGTATCGCTTCGGATTCGCCTGTCTGTTTGACTAAGGCATTACTGTCACACTGTTACTGGTTGGTAAAAATATTCGTCATCGAGTAACAGTGTTGCTGGTTGGGATAAATTCATTCACATCGGGTAACTATAGTGCATAACACGACTAGAATTATTATCGCTTCAATGTAGTGAATCGTATGAATTTCGTGAGGAGTAACAGATAAACTTTCGTTGAAGCACCAATCCCATCAATTCCTATAGATAAATTTATTTATCAGCATCATTCTATTACAGGTATAGAGAATGTATTCCTGGATAAATTCCGAGATTCTCTGACGTTAGCCTGTGAAGCAGTAGCTAATAAGTCCCGATGGCGAGGAGTTGTCCTTGGTATGGGTATATATGTGCCCCTGATAGCTTTCTGTTGCGCGACGGTATACGGCGCTGTTCTCGTGTCTAAGGGAGAAGTAGAATACAAAATTGTTCTTCTGTAAGTATTCTTAAAGTTTTTATTTTCCAAATCTTCGGAAACAAAACCATTTATGAGAAGTGATACGATATAAACTGTTTCCATCATAAATAAATATAAATATTCCACAACTATTACACAACGCCATCTAGCCCCAAGCTAAGCAGAGCTTGTGTTATGGGTACTAGACAACTGATAAACATACTTATATACTTCTAAATACATACATATTATAGATAAATTACACCCAGACACAGAACAAATGATCGAGCTCATCACACAAACATTTGTCCTGGGTGGGAATCGAACCCACGACCTCCGGCATAGCAGTCAGGGTCACTAACCACTAGACCAACAGGCCTGTCATTAATGTGTCTACCGTTTCCCCAATTATGACAAGGTCAAGTTTTACAGTAATTTACATGATGCAACTGCCCTATATCACCCCGTAATCTTGTAATGATCCCTTTTTTTGTATTTTTCTGTAAATTTTATGTTCAAATCAAAACAAGCAACACAATTTAATTCCTGGTTAGGTCCCTTTCTTGTTGTTCCTGTTGCTGCAGAATGCAAGTTATTTTCAAAATCACCTAAGTACGTTTTATTTATTCTTTGCGCAGAGTAACAGAGTGTGTCATGTTCGGAGCGTACATGCTTGGTCAGACCCTGGTATACGCCCCGAGCTTCAATTCCGCCAAAATCTCAGCAGCAAGGATATTAGGACTGATCCAACGAGAGCCCGTCGTCAAAACACTGGAAGGAGTCGCTGATAAAAAAGATTGGGTGAATAATTTATTAGATAATTAAGTAAGGCAATATACACATTAATTAGATATATACTCGTACATTGGCGGAAGCTTGGATGCTGCGATGAAAGGGTGTTCCTAATCATTTCTCCTCGCGTGTCCAAATCAGGTGGGACACGGTACATAGTACAACATCGTAGGTTCAATCACATAGAGTCCGAGCCACCACGGACATCATGATTGGGATTTTTGCCTGAGAATCACAATGCATCGTGCATTGTGATTCTCAGGCTTTATGATTGTTGAATAATCAACTATTACCTAAGATTTGCGTGACACATAATTCGAGATACACGAGCAGATAGTGTAGAAGCAGCATCATTACAAATGTACAGACTGGCTGCCTAAAATAGGTAATAATGAAACCCCAGTCAATTCATTTAACAAACTATCGAATTTTGCAGGCTGCGACTGGCAATTTCACATTAAAAGATGTCGAGTTCAGTTACCCAACCAGGAAACATCAGAAGATTCTCAGAGGTATTGACTTACACGTGGATGCTGGCAAGACAGTGGCGCTAGTTGGCCCATCGGGTTGTGGCAAGTCCACGGTGCTTCAATTGTTGCAAAGATTCTACGACCCGGACTCGGGAAAAATTGTGAGTATTATAAATAAATCAGATCTGTCTTTATTGTGTTCGTAGGAGGTACGAGCGTTAACAAATAAATAACACGCGGTTAGAGTCCGCGCCTTGACTGAAGCCTTGTAGAAAATTCGTGGTACCAAATAAACTTATAATGCAATTTGATGTAATAACACTCACACTACCACCACCGCGTCAAAAGCCTTCAGACGTGGCGGTTAGAGTAACTCATTCACAAGTTGACTGGTTAAGACAACTGCAATTTTCAAATCAAATTAATCCATAGAATTTTTAAAAGTAATGGACTCATTATTTTTTATTTTGCAACTTTTGTTCTGTAAACTTAATACTTCCATAAAATAGACAAAATTTTGGAAAGTTGCCAGTGTTTGTTGCTGTGCTATGAATGACATCTATCTCGAATTTATGTTTTGACAAAATTTGTCAAATACCATAAGTACCAAATATCTTAATTATTATAGATTACAATAGTTTACTTTAAGCAATTTATATTTAATCAAATTTACCTTTGCTACAATTTGACTATTGTCAAGAACCTTCAATATTTCATACCATATCGTTATTTCACAAAAATGGGAGCAATATTGGGTACGGCTACAACTAAGCACCTGGATTTGAAAATGAACCAGAATCCAACGTTCGGTGACAAAGGCTTCACACAGAAACGAAAGCAACGAGAAATGGCCGCCAGCCAAGACCAACTTGTTTCAGCTAAAATTCCCCCCAAATTTCGTGACTATTGTGCTGACAAGTTGCTGGTGTACCAAGTCTGTCGCTACAAACATATGCCATTTCTCCTCAATTGTGCTCACGAGAAACATGATTATCTTACTTGCGAAATGGAAGACTATGTGATCAGGATGAAAGAGTTTGAAAGAGAACGCCGGCTAAGGGAAAGAGAAATAAGACTAAAAAAAGGAGAAGGAGGAGGAAATAATCCACCCGCTAAAGGAGCCGCTAAACCCTGCGCAGAAAAATAAGAACACAATAATATTTTTGTATCACTGTTATCATCTCATCTCTTCGACGGAGAAATTAAAGATAATAAATTAATGAATTACTGTTTAAAAATGAATGTCTCTCTTATGAGAATATAATATGTGGCAAAAATAATAAAGAACTCGATTATTTATTACGAGCTACTGACTAAAAACAACTCTGATTTAAACCCTTTCTTATATTTTTGGCTATGAAGCGGGCTATGCTTGGGCTTTTTGTAAAGGATAAAATATTATAGCCTGTAGAGTTAACAAACTGAAGTGGCAGTGGGCTGGCCACGTTTGTCGAAAGACCGATGGCCGGTGGAGCAGTCTGAACTGGAGACCGCGTGCCGGCAAGCGTATTGCGGTACGCCACCAGCTAGACGGGTCGACGATCTTTAAAAAGGTGACTGGGTCAGACTGGACGGGGAAAGCGAAGGACAGGGTGATGTGGCGCAGCCTACGAGAGGCCTATGTCCAGCAGTGGGCTGCGATGGACTGAGTTGATTAATTGATTTTTTGGGTCAAAAAGCATTGGCCAATATGATTCACATAATATAATAATTTAGTAGACAATAAAGTTAACGGTGGCAACGGTACCAATTTAGATCCTATATACTTAACCAATCCACAGTTGATCCTGTTTATAGGTAGTATGTAATCAGATTCCCTTATTGGAAGTGGTAGGGGGTGATAAGAACGAATTACTAATTTCTTTTTATCATGGCGGCATAGTACTTTTTCTTAACGCCCCTTTAACTTCTATTAGGAACTGGACGGCCTTGACAACCGTTCTTCGCTGACTCTGCCGCGACTACGACGGCAACTGGGCGTGGTACAACAAGAGCCTGTGCTGTTCGACCGCACGCTGGCCGAGAATATTGCGTACGGAGACAACTCAAGACAATGCACCATGCATGAAATAATAGAAGCCGCTAAAGCAGCAAATATACACACCTTTATCTCTTCTCTTCCTATGGTAAGGAATTTGACTTTTTAGGATCATAAAAGTATATTAACATCAACCGGAAATGGACCCAACTGAAGGCTGCTACTGAGAAAACCCCAATTTACAACTCTTTTCCAAAATGGGAATCGACCTAGGACCTCATGCTTCTTTTGGTTCCATAATGATGATGATAGGGATAAACTTCATTAAATAAAGCAAAATTCATAATGCTGGACCTACTAATGAAATGTGCTTATAAAAGTTCAAGGAGGCATTTAACATTCGCTTGACATATCTAAATGTTTGCTCTGGTGGACTCAAGTAAACACGAAAAAATTGTGCGCGTTCAAATGTGCCACTACTTCGGTGGAATCGTACCATAACAGTTTCATCTGCTTTTCTTCAAGGGTTACGACACAAACCTAGGTTCTGGCGGCGCTCAGTTGTCGGGTGGTCAGAAGCAGCGCGTGTGCATCGCTCGTGCGCTCATCAGGTCGCCGCGACTGCTGCTGCTGGACGAAGCCACGTCAGCGCTGGACGCAAACAGTGAACGGGTAAACCTACAGTACAGTAAAATAACATCTTTGGCAGTTCAGCCACTTTGGCAGATCAAAATGCCTTTTTCAGAGACAGTTTACCTTTGGTGCAACCTTAATCGCTAAAAAAACTGCAGCTCTTTGTTGTAAGTAAAGTATTAACTTTGGACGCTCGCGCCGCCTAATGCACGCCGTGGAGTCGCTTGATTTCAGCGATTTTTATTTTAACCGTTCGTTTACCATTTATTGTAAAAATTAGTTCCTTGGTTTCTCCAAGAGCTCGTCTGACCTGATTACCATGTGACCAGACGTCATTGAGAAATCGGGGACATGCATAAAAATTCAATCTCCTATTTTGAAGTCGGTTAAAATTTGCGTGAGGTTATTTCCATTTACTGAAAATTTAAGTTTACTCATTGCTCTTTTTCTCCACTGTCGCCAACGTAATTGTTGGCTCTCAACACCCAGAAAACCAAAATTCGTAATTTACCACAGGTCGTCTCCGAGGCACTAGAAAAAGCAGCCAAGGGTCGCACGTGTGTAACAATAGCTCATCGGCTCTCCACCATCAAAGACGCGGACCTCATCTGTGTGTTACATAAAGGTATACTATTATTTTATTTATTATCAAGACAAAGAATCACTTGTTGATTAGACTTCCACCATGTCCAAGCAGAAGCGAATAAAGGAATTTTAGAAAAAAAAATCAACTGCTCCATTGTAGTATTCTTATACCAATGTTAGGAGTCAACAGCGTGTGTTTGTTTTTTCCCAACTTGCTCGTCATCATATCACACCCTTTCTAGCCATGATTACTTAAAATCTTTCTTTGGTCTTAACCTCTCGGGCGCGTTACGTACACCCGGGTGTACATAAGCGAAAACGCCCCAGCGCCTTACGTACACACGTCTGTACATAACAGACAGTCGCTCATTGGACGTTGATTTTTATCATTTTCAATTATAAATCGCCCGAGAGGTTAATAATTATTATTCTGATCGTTAGGGGTATAAGGGAAATCCAATGTATGTGCATATGTTTTTTTTTTTATCAGGTAAAATTGTCGAGCGCGGCACTCATGCCGAGCTGATCAAGTTGAAGGGCAACTACTGGCGAATGACGAAAGGACAAGATAGTCCTTGAAATGAGTATTTAGTGATACACTAAGCCTTGCAGTTTCTCTGCAGGGCCTCGTGTTTCTGACCAAAACTAGCTACCAAGTCACATCTGGCGCCACGCTTACGTTGTAATAAGTTTGTGTCCGTGTGTTACCAAGATAAGGTTCAAATTCCGTCTTCAAGTAATTTAGATTACTTATTAATGTTTAAATAGTTGTACCTGTTAGTATGTATTTGTAGAACTTGTTGCTAAATGTTAAATTGCTGCTTGTGCATTGTTTGCTATTTATATTTTGTTAAAATTTACTCAAATAAATGATGATTCTTTGTATTACATAATTCGTTTATTTTTAATATTTTCAAAAATCGTCTCTCCACATACACAATATGTTAATCATCTAACTCACAATATCACTTCAGTAAGCTTTTCTTTTTGGCAATACCCTGTAACTTTCTAAATGTAGTACAATTCTGTCGTTGTTAAAAAGCTTATGGAAGAAAACGAGGTTCACGACAGAGGCAGCAGTGTTGTGGCATCCTGGTAACTAGAGTACTTTGAACGTGACTTCTATAAAAAAAATGAGAGGAATGGTTCGTATACATTCGTAGCAAACTCTTTGGAACTTTTTTTTACATGGTGGCACTTTCTCCCTGCATTGGATTTAGCGCCACAACACCGGTTACTCTCACTCGCTCGCGTGTGTAACTTGTAATAAACACACGAACGATTACATTTGCTGTCATAAAATATATATGTTACTGTAAAAGCCCGAAGTCTGGTTAATCTTGAGATTTACCAGAAAATCCTAAGATTTACCGGCATGAGTCGGTAAATGTTCGAATTTTATAAAAAAGAGACATTATTTCGGGCTTTTACCAGCAGAGTTTGGGAAATGCTAAGATTTACCAATGATGGTTGGTAAATTTTGGTTTTAGGAATAAAACAATGAGTAATCCTTAACCATTTATTTCAATTAACTGGACGTGGTCCAGGTAAACAGGCGGGGCTCCTATTCCTACGTGCAAGGTTTAAAGCAACCTAACCAAACTGAACCTCGGGGTGCCCAAGAGTTGTTAGTGCATTTGAAATTAAACTCAGTGGCAGTCTACCTGAACCACGTCATGATTGTTTTCAACATATCCCGTGCCTTTAATGTTAATCCTAAGATTTACCAAGAATGGTGGTAAAAGTTCGAATCGCAAACCTTTTTGAACATTTACCAACTCATGCCGGTAAAAATCTTACGATTTACTGGGAAATCTTAAGATTTACCGAACTTGGGGTTTTTACAGTAACATATACACTAAAGTATATTTTAAACATAATATTGAGAAATAATATCAAATATTATAGACGTCGACAATGACAAAGAGAAACTAAAAATCCAACTATGAGTACATACTTGTATACGCAGTATAAGTAAAGATTATTTGTTTGTTTTTTTTTTTATATGTATAGTTTGGTGTAGCTTGGAGAGTGGTGCCTGATATGTGTGGCTTAATAATATTAAGCTACATTATGTTGGGTTGCATTCTCTAGGTTGTACTGGATTGTATATGTTGGTCATTTTCAAGGACATTAGCGTTTGATTGTGCTTCTCTTTGTTTAAGCAAATGTTTTGTATCCTAATGTATGTACGTAAATATATATATTGTTAACTGTGGTGCTAATGACCATAGATGTGAACGACCTTAAATAAATAATTAAAAAAAAAAGATTGCACAGAACAAAATAAAGATGTTTTTAAAGCCACTTATTTAGTAATAACGTGGTAAAAATGATTAGATCTCGAAATGTGATACATTCATTATGAACTACATCACATTAAGCTGGGTGTGAAGTATTGTTAGGGTACCACTTGGCTTACTATAGCAATGAAAATGTAAAAAAATATCATTTTTGCGGCTTGTGTTCAACTGAGTTGGTGTATAGGTAAGGTATCTATACGATGCATAAAGGTGTGAAATGTTGACGATGGTACACAGCTCAATCTTTATCCCATTGACGGATGCATCCTCCCGCGCCGTATAACTACGAGTACCTGACATATCTGAGGAGGTAAACAGTAGGTCTATAGTAATAAAATGGGTGAGAAAACGGAAAGAAAAGTACGCTCTGCTAACCATTGCCTTCACTACCATCTCGACGATTCAACAAACCCTATATATACTTATTTTACAGTTTTTGGTGGAACATCATTATCATATTTATTTACTTATAATACCTGACAGGTATTATTCCTATATGCTAATATTCGTTCAAACTCAGTAAATCCACTGGTTAGATCCATAATGGATCTGGTGAGAATAAAATTGTTTTTCTCAAATTTCTCATTTGATGTATTTACATGAAATAATAAGTAAAACGGATCTAATGAGAATCTCTAAAACTTGTGAATGGGTTTGTTTTAAAAACAAAAATTACATAAAATGAGACCACTATGTGGAATCTAAACAGAAAGTTCTAGGAGAACAGGAGAAGAAGATTTTGGTGCCGCCGTCTTCAGTACTTTAAAATGTGTTTTTGATGAAACCCAACAAATATACTAGGCTTGCTGTCATACATTCAAAGTGGTATTTATTGTAACAGGTCTTTCTCTATAGACAAGTCAACAAGTAATAATACCAGAGGTATATTTGAGTTGTCTTTCTTCTACGTCTAACAGTTGGAGGGGTAATTTTTAGACAACAAAAATATTGTAAACCTCCTGGAGTTTATGCAAGCCTAGTACTTTTATCAGAAATTGATTCTGTCCCGAGATAATCAGGATTCAATGAAAAATGGTCACTAGAACCATCATGGATCTGGTCAATGGATCTTCTCCGTCTTATTACAAAATGGGGTTTAACTAAAAACCCAGTTTTAAGTCACGAAAAACTACGGTTTACACAAACATTATTACAAATCGTGGTTTTGCGATAAACCATGGTCTAACAGTCGTAGCTGTCAAAGGTGTGTCGTTTCTCATGTTAACATTTTCATTGTGTCGTTGTTTTTGTGTTATTTTCACCCAAAATTGATTTAAAAATGGTCGATTTAATTGATATTACACACGGTTTATTTAAACGTTTAAAAAATTGTTCAAATGACGGTATTAAGGTCCACGTTTTATCTAAGTTTTGTAACACGGAGAAATTTTAACCATATTTCTGCAGATAAGCCTGGATTTGATAGTCCAGGTTTAATTAAACCAAGGTTTATTAAGTTTTTGTAATAAGGTCGTCTGAGATTAAAACAGAAAAAAAAACTCAGTAGCTCCTCATCTTGAAATCAGGATCCAATGAGAAAAACAATTCTCATTAGAACCATCATGGATCTTGCCAATGGATCTTCTGAGAATGAACCCAAATATTGAACATACAATTTAAAATTAACATGGATCAAACGTTTAGCTACTTCTACAAAAGTAATTGTGTTGGTAATAAAATCTTTAACCAAGTCATAAATAATACAGGGTGAAAGGATTGTACTATTAATGATTAGGCAATTGTTCTACAAGACCCTTTTATACCTTCCACCCTTTTCATAAGATTAAAAGATAATTTATGAATAAAGTCATGTATATTTTTCAAGTATCGAATAAATCGTTCGAAATTCTTGCCGGTGTTAAAATGATCATATATTTACTTAATAAACTATATCAATCACACCTTATTAAATTATCTTTTAACCTGCTATCTAAACAATGGTGACAACAAGTTTACAAAATAGCTTAATAAAAAAAATGAAATGTGACTTTTAACATTAACGAAAAGCAGACATCACTTGAAACTTATGAACTTTCCGTACATAATCTAAATATATAAAATGGGAAATGTAAACTTAAACAATAACATGATTTAATTGCACACTTATTTGCGTATATGTAGGTACTACATTGTTACATAGAATCACGGTAAACAAAACTGCCATTTCATTTAATATACTATAATTGCGTACAATCACCTATACAAGCAAGGCACTCCTCGTTTTCCCTGTCTTATTTCTAAACTTAACATTGCCGTCTCGCTTTTATAGTTGATTGTAAGCATTCACCTAAAAAGTACTCTACTGACATATACTTATAGTAAATACCTAATCCTAAGTACCTGTACATAAATTTTAATCATTTAATGAAACTGTATGACAAAGAAAGGAGTTTCACATACCGAACTACCGTGCGCAGTTGATCGTTGTTGGCACAACTCAAATGGCAACGCGAACATATCTAAACTTGACCGAATGGCATTATTTCACTTACTGGATTTGGCTTGAGCGAAAATGCTTCAGGTCTACAATTGCGGCAAATAGTCCGTAGACTACTAGGTGTTCGAAAAGTATTATACATCAACAGCGCACCGGATTCAGCATGAGGAGCTCGATGTCGATAATTTCCACGACTTTGTACGAATCCCACGACCGCCTAACAGGTCACTCAATTTATTTAGAATCGACATCACATAATTAATGAACATTTTGGAAAATTTTATACACATCGCTGCAGTAATCCGGCTAACTACAGCCCAGAAAATGAAACTATAACTATCTTATTTTTCATAGCGTATTAAAGTCAAGAAAATATAAAGAACGACAGTTTTTAGATCAACTTTCATAATCTTCGATTATAAATAGAGTTCATTAAATATATCAAACGAATAAAAACAACAACGTAACAAACCTAAACCGCAAGTTCATAAAATAAAATATTTATTTTTATAAAATGTAACAAAACTATATTATAATATAATTTAAAATAGAAAGAGCCAATTTACACAATGTAACAAAGTTTATAATATTTACACTAAATACGTTCAAAAAAGTATTATTGATTTGTAAGCAAAAGAAAAAACCCCATAAACTGACATTTCACAGGTCGTGAACGCCACCACTCAAAAACAACGTAATGTAAATAATTATCACCTAGTCACTAAATTCAGTAACGAGATCAAAAACATCATGTAAAATTACATTTTACAAAAAAATATTCTTTCTGTGAAACACCTGAAAAATTCACGACAAATGGCACGTTACAGGTACCGAATAAAATAATGTGTAGATATCAAAATATATTTAACACTTTGGTTTGATGATTCTGACAAAAGCTACAATACAACAAAATTGTTTCAAACAATATGAACTGAATTAAGTGCCTATTTATAGTGTATTTCAAATAATTAGTTAATATTAATGTAAATAATGTTGTACATTTTCTATTAGTTAAATAATTTGTTAGAAATTGCACAGCCTTTTAACACAAGAAACAATAAAACAAGAAACAGTAATATACATATAAATCAATGAACATGTGCATGACTTCGTCATAACATAATATGCTTGTATACACTAAAGTTAACATAATAGTATCATTTATGGTATGGGTATATTGCATACACCTGTTGGCATTTGTTTTGGTATAAGCCACAAGCTACTGCACCGCAGCTGATCTAATGACAAGAACGTCAATAGAGCGTAAGCTGCGCTTTCCTTATATTTAATTTTAAACAAATTGGCAAGTGTACATATGGTACTTGTTTTAACTAAAAGCTTAAAGTAATAACAACATTCTGTTGAATTCTTTCGACGCGAGCACAGCACAATACGGCTGCTTGATGGTGTTGCAGGGAGGCGGGGCGTGGGGAGGAACTGGCTTCCTACTGCGGCATGTGCTGGTGATGCGCCCCCGAGTGCGGCGGGTGCTGCGGTGGGTAGCCTGTGATGGCCCGCGGCGTGCCCCCCTCGTAAATAATTTGCGCCGGTGAACGCTGGGTGTTTTGAATATCCTCTGGATTCACGTACGTACCTTGGACCTGGGTTATCAATTAAGGATAGTAACATAGTAATAGATGTACTGTGCGATGATAATGATATTTATTTTATTAACTACATGAGCATGAAAAATCGAACTTTAACTTTGCAGCCTGGTAAGGCACTAGAGATCGAAATATCCGAATCGATATATCAATATATGAGAACCGCTACAGGTCATGACGACCAGTACCTTTGAAGTATTCGAATTTGAATAAAAATATGGTAATGACAACGAGACACGACGATATAATGGGAGAGGACAATGAAATGTATTTATGAGCTGATCGGAAAAAACTCCAACATTAATTTTTATACATGTCACCGTAAGATTATATAAACTACTACGATCTTGCGAGATTATTTAACACATTATCGATAGTTTATAATCTATATGCATAGCAAAATATTTTATCCTGAAGCGCACAATTGCCAGCAAGGTGCGTTGGTTTAACGTCACGTTGCCTTTTATATAAATTAGAAAGTCGCTACTCAAACCACTCACTCATATTTTTAACTTAAGTTTGGAAAATAGGATCTTTCCCGACCGTTGGAAGGTCGCTTGTGTTTGACTAATTCACTAAAGTGGTCCTACAGAACTACCAGAAAATTACCGTCCTATAGCGCTATTAAGCATTTTATGCAAACTGCTAGAAAAAGTGGTCAATAACCGCCAAGTCAGTTTTCTAGAAGATAATTCTTTTAGAAGAGGTAAGTCAACTGAGGACGCCGCAATACTGTTAACTATGTCTCCACTTTTATTGAAAACGGAGACTGCGCCATGGCAGTTTTCCAAGATTTAGCCAATGCGTTCGATACCATTTGTATTGACCTCCTCATAGCAAAGTTAGACGGTTTAGAAATAAGCGTAGGGTATAAAACCGGGAAATCTCGGGATTTGCCGGTTCTCTCAGTAACTTTAAAGAACCCGGCTTCCGAAAGAGAACCGGCATTTTCGGGACACAGAAAAACATTTCAAATAATATGTGTAAACTTGTATATTCTTATAGGGAATAAAAAAATAAAATCGGATTTAAGTTATTTATTCAATTCGTCTTTTTAAATGGAATAACATGTTTGGATACGCGTGTGCATAAGAGAGAAGAAAACTTGCTAATTTACTGGTTCTCGATTCCCTAAATAAGAGGTATCGCACTCGGTTCAAATCCTACCTCTCGAATCGTCAACAGTTAGTGAAAGTAGGCAACTCTTCAAGTGGACTACTACCAATCAACTTCGGAATACGTCAAGGCATTATTACTCTTGGACCTTCTCTTTTCGCTTTTTATATGAATGAAATACTCAATGCTCCAATAAATAATACTGAAATCATTTCTTGCTAACGATATGGCAAATGGTTTCCACGCCAAAACACGGAACCAGGTGTATGAAGACGCTAAAAATGAATTGCTTACAATTGCCGAGGTACTTATCAAAAATATCCTTACCCTTAACGTGACAAAATGAAAATGATGAGACGTGTTGCAATGACCACAATAATCTTCCACTTACAAACTGTACCTGCACTTGTATAGATCGTACCTCCTCTCTTAGATATTTAGGTATTACAATAGACGAAAACTTATCTCATAAAAATCACATTCATTCACTCTCGACGCGTTCAGGAAATTTATTTACACCATGAAGAAGTTACGCGACTGTACACTTACACCTTATAAGGTTCTCCACACCTTATAAGGTTCGGAACAGTATACCTAGGTTTATGCCAATCTGAACTGGCAGTTTATGCCAATCTGAAACCACATTTATAGAAATAGAAAGAGCTCCAAGAGCTGTAATCAAAGTAATGCTAAAAAAGCCTTTCCGTTTTCCAACGGATCTGCTTTATAAAGAATTTCCTGTTCTACGGGTACGACAATTATTTGTTTTAAATGCCTCACTACGTACTCACAAATCTATAAAAAAATAGGTTTGATTATCAGAACCTACTTTCTAAACGCATTTTACACATCCATTTTCCCAAAGCAACAAGTGCTCTAGCTAGACGTTGTCCTTCCTAAACCCACATTCATGTTTATAACGAAATGAACAAATTATGTGATATCAAAGACATAAGCTTCCATTCATGTAAGAAAGTAATTCACAAAATGCTTCTCTCCTTACCATACGACGAAACTGAAAACATTGAGTTAATGAAGCCTGTATAGTGCTAAACATTCACAACCATGCATGCACAAACAACAAACGCACCTAAATCAAAAACACAAAAAATAGTATAAACACACTTACACACACAAACACACCAAACACACCCACAAACACAAAAAGTCATATACACACACTTACACAAACAAACACACCCACAATCACAAACACACAAAAAATCATATAATCACTCTTACACACTCAAACACACCCACAATCACAAACAAATAAAATCATATAAACATACTTACACGCGCACAACATTATTGAGCATAAATCTTTTACATTTATTTTATTTTTACTTGTATATTTATATGTTCCATACCAAAATGTGTTATTTACATCGACAGTAATATTATAACTTGTTAAATGTTATGCTATCGCAACTGGCCCCCAAAATACAGGCACAGCCTAGTTTGGGGACCACTGTCTAGTAATTAAGAAAGTTAATATAAAACTGTTGCAGAAATCTCCTTTGTCATAGATTTAGAAAATGATTGTAACAATGGTTTTTATAAATTATTCTTATTGTTTAGTCGTCGGAAAGACAACTAAGTACCAAGACCCGGCTCACAAACCAAAGACTATAAATTATGTTCACAATCATACGGTGACACATATCTACCAAAAAAAAAACTAAATCCAATTATGCATTCTGATATATCAACAGGTAACCTCACATTTTTCAGTACCTACCGTCAAATAATATATTAATATTTGCTAATATCGACAACATTTTATGAATGTTTAAGACCGTCTTTCAACTTAATTATTTGAGTGTTTAAGATTACAGCCACTGATTCCAATTATATTTGAATCTTGTATAAAATAAAACGAAAAACTATTTGCTAACCAGTTGTACTTAAGGCTCACATTACTTTGTAGGATCCCGATTTTATAGATCGTCTCATGTCATTGTTGATGACCATCAAATATCCCTATTAAAAAATAAAGTCACAATAATTATAATCCCTATGTATGCACGAAACATCGATCACAAAATACAGAAGAGTGAGATGTTACCGTACCTTACGAGTGAGCAATTCAGGACGTTGAGAGACCGATAGCTAATGTATAATTAATAAAGTGAACTAGAAGTTAAAAATACAATGGTTAGCTAATTAGAAACATAAATCCAGTAAATTAATTTACTACCGTCGAATTAATAGGTGCAACACAAGATAAATGAAACCTCATTCTGTACACAGAGAATGTAAATATAGACAAAAATGAAGAGTACGATCAGAAAGAAAAAGTATATAGACAAGGAGAATGAAAAAAAATAGAAATAACAAGTAAAATAAATCAAAAATTGCATACTCACGTTTATAAGCGGCTGGAGAATGCCAAGCCTGGCTAGCAACAATTGCTCCTTTACCTGGCGCAGCTCTTCCTGTTGCCTGACAATCATTTGCTGCAACTCCTCGTGCTTTCGTTGCAACTGCTCCTGCCACAGCCACTAACTTGTATCATGCAATAGGGTGCGAAGCCTACTACTTCAACGAAGATTCGAAGCGAAATCAATATATACTCATCAAAACAAATAAGGGCCACTCATTAAATTGCATTTTAAACAAGTATTACTCTTATTCTGTGTACATAATAAATAGTAAATATCTTGTTATGGTTTCTTTCAAGTGTTAATATTGTCTCAAGAGACTAATTGGAAATTTATAACTTTTATTAAATTATATGTTTAAGATTACTTAGAATTTACAGTTCGGTGTTTTATAATTTTCTAACTTCTAACGGATGTATACATCGACTTATACAGCAAGCAATCTGTAGCGATTTTCGATCAATCTCATGCCATGTAGCCATGTATTCGTACAAATATGGACGCAAAGTGGCTCCTTTTTGTTTTGAGTAGTGTAGTTGTACATGGGTCTTTGAGCACTCAGCCGTAATCGGAATTAACATGTTTTACAACATGATTTGCAAACGTTTCACTAAAAAGGGCCAACCAAACATAGTCATACGAGCGCCAAAAGACTCATGCTGAAATAGACATTTACATTTCAATCATGCTGTCTTGAATCTGTGAAGTAGTTCTAGAAGATCGTTAGGTTATGGATATAGGTAAAGTGTGGGTGACAATCTTCGCGAAATTCACCTGCATCTGCGCTTGGTCGGAGGACACGATGACCGGCACGGGAGGCATGGAAAGAGGAAGTACGCCGGGCATGCCCACTGCGCCCACGTACGGCGCGGGGTCCAAGTACTGCGCGCCCATGCCGTGCTGCGGTGCCGGAGCCACCTCCGTATTCTTATGCGTCTGCATCTAGAAAAGTTCAATAAGGTGGTTATTATTATATTTCGGCTTTATATTTGATTTGCTAAAAAGGAGAAGAAAAGAAAAAAACGTGTTGCGCCAACGCCAAGTAAAATGGAATAATGGCAGAAAGATGATGATGATTTGATTTGATAAAAAGAATGTGCGTGAGTGGTGCCTGAACTATACACGTTGTCCTACCCCTACAAGCAATTATCATAGTTTTATGACAGGAAAACATTATACTGATTTCCATCTCATCAAAATAAAATAAAGCATAATCACCTCGCGCATTGAAGGATTCCTTTGCGAAGACCTAGATTCATTGGACAGTGATCCCGTGTCCGAGCCGGTGAACCGTACATTAGAGGCCCGCGTCCAAGACGCCCCGGCCGTCGCCGCCGTACCGACCGTACCAACCGTCCCCGTCGTACTGCCACCCGATGCCGACTTGACCGAAGCCGGCTAGAAAAATAATGAGAACATTTTAAAAAATATAGTCCAATCTAAAATCTCAATCCTGATCTGTGTTCTTTGATGTCATTGGAGACAAGACTCAGTTGTTTACTTGAAACAAATGATATCAGAATGTCAATGAGATACTTTATTTATTCTCGCGCTAGAGAAATGTATAATATATAGGAATTGTATACAATTCCGAAGCTATTTAGGAAATGTATGAAAAGGGACACCTTTTACAGCGTGCATGGTTTAAAAGAACCTAACCATACCGAACCTCGGTTTGCCCTAGAGTTGTTGGTGCTTTTGAGTAGACGTCGAGTTTCGGTTTAGTTAGATTTCACACATTTCCGGCCAATTTTAGGAATTACATATATTTCCTACGTATTATTACAATGACGGATTACATACATTTCCGTTAAAATATTCATATATATAAAATTAATCCTGTATCGGGATATTATATTGACTTGTTGTTTTTTTTTTCATATCTGAAAGGATCTTTAACCACAAAGTTTCTTAGGAAAGTACCTCTATTTTCCATCTTAAAAGGAACACATAGTACAAAACAGTTGTGTAAAATCCACCCTCCACTCTGTCAAAAATTTTAAAATTTTAACAACAACGTTTGTAGCATTTTTTATTTTTTTCGTTTAATATACTTACTCGCCTTATCTTATTTAAAATGTATTGATAACGCGTTATCTTAATTTCGATAAATACAAGAAGAATCCGATGTCCTTAAATCACTTCAGTCAATTACATAGTAAATTCTGGAAAGTAACCATAGAGCACAAGTCAATCTTAGAATTGCGGCTTGCCGAGGTGCATTCTAAACATAAACGGCCGTGTTTGTGCACGATTTAGCTAAACAGCTATATTTCAAGTGTTGACAATGTGTTATAAAATTACGTTATTGCCTTTTCTACTGTAATTACAGACCACATTTTGTATTTTTGATTCTACTTACGAGTTATGACATTTTTTCGATTGGCGGCGCTAGTGGACTGTAAGAGGCCTCTTAAGTTATCCAAAACTGAACATTCAGAATGGACGTGGATGGGAGTTAACCGCAGTTACGAGAATATTTGAATGAAATAATCTTTAAAATGTAAATGGTTTGAATTTATATTGTTATAAATTGGATGCTTTGAATGAGTCTCGCGAAAATAAATAAATAAATAATAAATAAATAAAGATAATTTTAATATACAAAGTTACACTAACTTGAGACAATGGTTGATAGGAGGAGTTGCCGTAAGCATCGTTGGTCTCGGACATGTACGAGGGTGACATGGATACCATGGCATCATCCGAAGGAGCTTCTTTCATCACTCCTTGGTGCTGCTCCGCTTCACTAACAGTGTCAGCGTCCGCACCGCCTTCCTGCTTCATGCTCTTGGCAATGTCCGCGTAACTATAAAAAAAGGAACAAAATATTAAATTACATACCATAATCAAAAAATCATAATAAACCTTGCCGAAAACAACAAGAAACAAAACAGTTAAACGTCAATTTGTCATTTATGACAATAGCTAGCTATACAGTATCTGGCGGGCTTAACTGCTAATAACAAGAAAAGGCCCAGTTGCCGCTTTTATCTATATTATAATTCACACAAAATAACGCATTCAATTAAAGAAGAGAAGAGTCCTCCCACCCTGGGCAGAGCGGGAGGGACTGTCAGACTCGTACTGACTAAAATCCACGGTGTCCTTCAATAGCCCTTTACATTCCGGGGTCACGGTAGTTCGTAAGTCCCGCGACTAGACTACCTTGAACTAGCCTAATACTTTTTGTTAGCTTCTTATTACCTCACTGGTGACGAATGGACGGCGAATGGGGATATTTTTGCCGTTAGTCGCCAATGTGGCAATCGGGAATTTTTCTTCCCGTTTGCCACTAGTGATGACAAAGTTAGTGGGGACAAATGGGAATAGACACCTCCTACTTATGACATCTATTGAGCAACAACTATAAATGATATCAACGTAACGGTTTAATATCAAATAAGCAGCGACGACTAGGCTTCCGAAAAAAAAACCACTCAAACACAAAACTAAATCACAATACGTATCAACAATAATAATTTGTTTCAAACTTCGAGCAATTACTTGAGCTTTATAACTTTGAAACCACGATCTCGAAGATCGTGGTTTCAAAGTTATAAAGCTTCTTAGCTTTAGAAAAAAATATTTTGTAAAATTATGAAGGTATATTGATGTGACTCACGACATGTTGTTGTTGGTCCGACCTGAAGCAGACATTGTAGACGAATGCTGTACTGCCGCAAGCATCTACCAATTAAAGGCCTACTGCGCAACTCAGCCGCACATTGGGGATTTATAAACGTGACCATCTATACGAAGCTATACAATATTCGACAGGATAAAGTACTTCTTTCTTCGCACAACAATAGACTCCTTGCGGTATTGTGGGGTGTAGGTGACTTAGATGACAAATAAATCACATGCACAGACATCAAGTCTGATTTTACTAACTGGCATCTATAATACATTTTTTTAAATTTAATTATAGGTTCGCATTTGACTACTTTCTCTGATGGTAAGCGAAGATGTGGTCGACGGAGAAGCACGTTTGTCTAGAAGTAACCTGTTCACTCTTGAATTGAAGACCCGAAGGTTATAGCTGTCGGGAAATACAGAGACCGGCAGGAAATTCTACTCCTTAGCTGTGCGCACAATAAAAGTATTGGCAAAACGCTTTGTATGCACCGGAGGGATGTCCACCATATATCGATGGCGCATTGCCGTACGTCTTGTAGTCCGATGATGGAAAGGGCCAACTTGGTTCCGCCAAGTTGTGCAGTTCCATCGCACACTTTCCGAAATGTAACCGATAAAAAACCGACAGGCTGTTAACTTAGCGTCGATGTTTATAATGTAGTTTTGTTTCAGCGGGTAGGATAATATTTATAAATGAAGACAACTATAATATAAAGTAATGGCAGTCTTCTAATATACTGGCTTACGCTAGTAGCTTCGACCGTTTCTAACTCGATAATAGTTCCACGGGAACGTAATAGCGGGATAAACAAACAGTACTATGTGCGTTTAATCTAGGTTGTAAACCACTAAACCAAACACCCATCCATCCAGTCAAACTTTCGCTATAATACGTAGTAGTAGCGGCCGCCTGAGGGAGAGCGCAGCGTCCTCCCTCCACCCCAGCCGCAGTGGTAGACGCCCACGGCGTCGGACGTCGCAGGACGATCTCCGGCCACCGTAGGCGCGGGCATGCGGGCAGCGAGTAATGGGCGACTCACTGTCCGACCATGGACCATGCCCGGGTCGACGGCGCGTTGTGTTCCACGCGCGCCTCAAGGAGTGTCAGCATAGTGACGGGGCCTGTAGAGGGCCAAAGCCTGCTGAGGTCGCGGGATAAAGGGATTACCGTGACCCTAGTATGTAAAGGGCTATTGAAGGACACCGTGGATTTTAGTCAGTACAAGTCTGACAGTCTGGGTGGGAGGACTCATTTGATGATTTTACCACGATAAAAAAAAAATACGTAGTAGTAAAACAACAACTAAAATGTATGTACTACAAGCTTATGACCGCGGTTTCCCTTGTGTAAATTTGACAATGGATTCGGATCGTACATGTGGCGCTATCTATTATCATGTTAATATTATTGTTTTAATGGATTGTTGTCCGTCTCTGTGCACTTGCAAAGGTATATGCAAAAGGAGCACGAACAAAAAAATATGGAGCCTGGACCATTGCTCAAAAGCGATGATTAATTGATATCGTCTCAGGTGAGGTTACTTAAGGGTATATTTTTTCGATGCTCCAAATCACCCTCGTATCGACTTAGTTGCCATAATAAGAAATTAATAGTATCCTCAAAGCTTTCATTTGGCATAGGTTTCATCGCTGTTGAGCAATGATCCAAGATGAGGCAAACTCCGTTCAGGATGATCGGTTGTTGAATCGGTGGTTTGTAAGTTAAAAAGAAATAAACAAACTGTCGAATTTATATTAAAATTTATATAATAATATTAGTTAGGATTAGAAATAGGATGATAGAGGGCGAAAAAATAAAAAGTACCTTAAGAATGTTGGCAGACTGAATGACAACGAAACATATTTTTAAATGATTAGCTGTACCCCTTTTATTCACTAAATAAAGTAACAAAACGTTTTAAAGCCAACCAATAAAAATATTTCATGATAGAGAAAAACACAATACATTGTTTGTGTTTATAACCACCATTATTGTTATTTAAACCATAACAATGGATATAATATAAAATGGTCAAAGGTTTTCATAAAAAATAAACAATTTCAACATTTTCTTTGTGAAAACCTGCTGACCACTTTCAACGGATTCTCTGCTCTCGAACTTCAACATTTCGCAATTTCGAGACTTGCGAAATGTAGAAGTTCGAGAGACGAGAATCCGTGCAAAATCATGAAAAACATAAACATTTCTTAGTAAAGAACACGAGTTCGAAAAGAATGGTTAGCAAATAAGGTTTAGAATTGAGATACGCAATACTTTGTATATTATCACGTTGCCTACCACCGCTGTTATAAGTACCTTTAATGGAATTCAATGGCTTTCTGGTCAATTCTGGCACTGAACAGCCTAGAAACTACCTAAGCTTTTTCGTCAGTCGTTTTCCAGTCAAGAGACAAAAAGTGACGAATAACTACCGGAGACATATTATGAAAGACAGGACGGTTGACGTGTGTCAGGCCTGCCACCATCCGGCTAAGTCGATCAGACATACTCGTATTATCTCTGGTTGTTCTCGTCTTACTAATGGCGAGTACTTGCGCAGGCTTAACCTAGTAGCCAGAAATTGTTTTAATACTAATCATTGTTGAAAAACAAACTTGTTGATTCCGAATTGTATTACAAATATGTGCCAGACACAGTTCTCGAGAAAGACCATGTCACGATGTACTGGGATCTGCATATCATCACTGACAGGCCTATTTTTGCTAATAAGCCTGATATAGTAGTGATAGACGGATCTGCGCCACGTAATGATAATCGATGTTACCATCCCGCATGACGAGAACCTTAGAAAGATAAACAAATAAAATATCTTGACTTGGCTCGCGAGGTTGTTGAAATGTGGAGTGTGAGCTCGGCTATCATTGTGCTGGTAGTTGCAACGGCCAATGGCCTGATGGCCAAGAGCCTCAACGAACATCTGTCGAGGCTGTCGTTAGGTAGTTGGATCAAGGGCCTGATTCAGAAGGCAGTAGTAATTATTAATTAATTTTAAGTTTAAATATCATGTTTTGTTTACATAACATATGAAAAGCCTATTGAACGTCCATTCAATTCAACAAATTAAAGTCGATAACCCAAAGTATTCTCTTAATGTAAACAGTAAGCAGAGTAAGTGAGCTTACCGGTCATACGGACTGAATTTCAACTAACACATGTAAGTTTCATGCCTTCTTTCATTAACGCAGATGTACATTACACTACTCCTTAAGATGCAATGCTATCGACTCTTGAAGGTCACGATCGGCGCGCTCAATAGAGTTGTGAGTTGCGAGTTTAGGCACAGTTAGGTGAGTAAATGTATTTTATGCATTTGTTAAATTACATCAATATTAAAATATTAATGTAAGCCTATGTACCTCAAGGAATTTTGTTTTTATCATCAGCCTCTATATCTTTTTGGTTTCGTCATCGATTAGGTACTACATACAATATCGATTGGCAGCACAGAATGTTTATAGTACCTACGGCACCTTACGTTAGAAATAATATTATCTTTTCTACCTATTATTATTATATTTTTAAACATTTCATCTTACAAAAACAAAAAGTAAATTTTTCAAAAATTTGAAATTTTTGGCTTTATTGCCTCATCAATATCATAACGTCACATTCGCCACCCGAGTCGTGCTGTGGCTCCGCCGCCGCCGCACTGTGGTTCAAAATGAACGCTCCATGGACATTTGAAATCAAAATTTCTTTAGGCGAGAAATAAAAATTGGAACAGCTTTATTTCAGTATTATTTATAATACTTGGTAATATGACAGCTTTCGACAGCAACAACTCCAAAAAAAAACAATTTTATTGTATGTAGTAAAACACAGTCGTTTTTCCTCACAACTTAATAAAACTTAAAGCTTATATCGAAAATAAAGCCGTTCGAATTTTTATTTCTCGCTTAAAGACATTTTGATTTCAATGTCCACGGAGCGTCGCTTCGAACCACTGTGCGCCGTCAACGCTCTTTATAGTTTTATAGTATAAGAGCAATGACCCGATGTGGTCGTAGAAACTAATTCATACTAGAGTTTACACGAAAGAAAATGTAGGATGTAGGTATTATATACATTATACAGGGTGTAAGAGACATCGACGCACAAACGGTTACCGTGGGTCCAGGACATGATTCTGAACGCCCCCGTGTTGGAATTTTTCGTCGGTTTCTTTCAATTTTTTTTTAATCTTTGTTTTTTTTTAATAGTGAGCCGCGCATATTAGGTACTACAGGTACTGCGGTACTGGACACAGTATTTAGGTATACGATGACCTTTTATTTGAACTTTTATAAACAGCTGATAAAACACCCATTTCTAGTATTATTTACATTGCTACTTTAAGTGAAAGTAGCGAAATAACTACTTTTTTACTAATAATATCATTGGGTTAAGTAAGAATAACGATTATGAACAGTCTAAAGTAAAAAAAAATGTCGAAAAACCAACGAAAAATTCCAACATGGGGGGGTCCAGAATCATGTCCTGAACCCATGGTATCCGTTTGTGCGTCGATGTCTCTTACGACCTGTATATAATATATATGTAGGTTCTATTGTAATGTTGTTAGTTAATTTGACAGCTAAGGGTAATAGCGCAAAGCCTTTCGGGGGTCAATTCAACCCATCAAACTGAACAGTTGTGATGAAACCACTCTACTAAAATAAAATTACAACGTCTTGTCATCGACTGTGAAATTTATTTTTGCTAGTCTATGACTAGTTTTTTTTATCTTTAACGGTATGGAGATTCACAGCGCAATTCCTAAACCTCGTAGAGATAAATCTTTGTACACGCAAACAATTTTTTTGCTGATCTTATGTTAAAATGTTTTACCCTACTTTAAAAAACAAAGCTTCCATTCTGACCTCTAGAGGTATCTAGCAATACATTCGAAACAGTCACAAATAGACATCAAAATTCATTTTTATGACGTCGTAGCTGGAGGGCGTTGCATAATGTATGTGAAAATTCTAATAAAAAGCCGTTTCGTGTTCAGAGGCACGTGTCATATTTATTACACTATCTACTATTGCTCAAATGTTCTGAATATGCTTTGTTTAGTTTTGGGTAATATTGATAAACAGAAAGCTTTCCTTTCCTTAGCTTAGCGAGAAACATTACTTTATAATATTTACATTATGTAATATAGCCATCAACTCCTGCTACTCCTATATGTTCAAATATAGTACACGTAAGGCGTGTATTATTAAAAATAATTACAAAAACATCATACTTACCAAATCGTGTACTTTTATACGACTCAATAGAGAAGTTTTAGTGTCCCTTCTTTCCGGTGGTTTCGACCCTACAGATATTTCGGTATTTCTACCGATAGATACTGTTTCTAACTACGAGTAACAGTGATTTATACCGACTTTACATATCTGGACTGACTATGTCTACCGAATCCATCATAGGTTTGTTATTTACTTTCCATGCTGCTGCTCTATTCAACCGAAGGAATATCGCAGCAAATATGTTTAAAGAGTGAATGATTACAGGATTCATGTTTTCTGCGGGTAACGCACAGTATGCTTGTAGAAGCTTATATTGACCCCTTCGCTATAGTGCTCTGAGTATTTCTGTATTATTTGTTCTGTCGTGCTAATAATATGATAAACGCTTACTATTTCACTCAATAACTACGAAATTTTTGGTGAATTTTTAGTATGTGTAAAAAAATTAAGCAGGTCACACACAAAACCGATGTAATGTAACAATCAATTTTCAATAAGAGTCAATTTTAACAATACGTTATAAACAAGCGCTCCTGGTGGAGGGGGGGAGAAAGCAAACAAAATGAACGAATCTTGAATAACGTCGCAGGCGAATCTAAACCGTAAAGGTGCATTCACACACATCAGTAGCCGTCACGTCACCGACAACGTATCACAAACACCAGTCAACGTCACGTCGTTCGTCAGTCACGTCGCCAGTTTGAATCTTTGAACACTTACACTGACTGAACTGAGACGTGACGATCACGGGTTTGTGGGGATAAAAGTATGATAATATGGAAATTTTATTTGACGTGTCCGACCGGTGACGTCACTGATAGATAACGTGCCGGTGGTGATGTGTGGGAACAAAGTCATACTAGGAGTATAGAAACATTTTTTTTAAACCGGGCTGGTGACGTGTCTTGACGGTGACTGATGTGTGAGAATGCACCTTTAAGATACAGACGACGATTGTCACAAATTGTATCGTTTTATATTGCACAAGGTAATGTTCTATCGGTTCAGTGACTGATATTTTACATATATCGGCGAAGACTACATATAAAGTAGCGTGCAAATGTTAGATTTAAGATAAATATGTCAACCGTACCTAACAACTCGATGGGTGCAGACTACAAACTCCGGTTTTGAGTTCCACTGGTGATATGTGATGTAGAACCGAGTCTGAAGCCAGATCCACTGCTGTCCTTTTGTTAGAAATCGGTAATAACACGACGTTAATTCACCTTTCTGCATCACTGTAAAAATTAATGTGTTTTAAGTCATCATAATGCTGCAATGCTGCAAAATGTTGCCCCACACTAGGAATTTCTACTGAGTCGTAGGTGTGCTTACAAATATTTAAATTAACATTATACACAAACAGCCAGACCCGAAGCAATGAACTACCTACTTGTGGTTCATAATGCGGGATTTAAACCCGCGACGCGCAGCCTTCGGGCTGCGCCAGCGTTACTGCTAATATACTCGTAGTTTAGAAATTGTGATCAGTATCGAATTTTCTTTTACTTAAAAAAAAAGTAAAAATGGTGTCAGAAAGTAAAAATTGTATGTGAAACGAGTTCATTATTTGTGTGAAAAATTAAGTTCACGATAAGGTTGTATGTGAAACACTCAAAACTTAGATTCTAAAGTAAATAACGTCCAAAACAAGCTGGGTATAAGGAATAAAAACGCAAAGACGGGAGGAACACATGCCATTCTTTATATGCCAATAGTATCATTGGGTTATGGCCTTTTACTTACATTATTACCACTAAAGTATGATGCACGCTACACCGGGCTGTGTCCTGGCCGTGCTCATATATAATCATACTTTAATCAGCCAATACTTTTTCCACTTGGAACAGTATTTGCTAACAGCTGGGACATAACCAACGACCGGAGCCCGATACAAGGTGGCGGGTACATACTACCTGGATCCGCTTAAACTATTTCAAGTGATACAGCTCCAATGTTTTATGTATTTCAATAACAAGAGTATTGATATTGCATGAATAATTCAGAATATTTGACAAAATAATACTTACGAGCCTCGTGACACGTGACTACTTTTTCTAAATCGTCAAAGTGATAGTAGTCGTAGCCCGAGGTGCCGAGTACTTCGAAGGGCAGGTATCCGATGATGGGGGGAGCGCGGTGGTCGAGGAACAGGAACTTCCACTCGAGACTGTGTCGAGATGTGAACTCATTGCGGCTGGAGTCGACGAGGGACACGTCGCGGATCAACTGAGGAGTGTATAGTCGACCAGTGCACACGAACAGTAACCTGGCGAAAACATACAAAATTAACAACCATGTCGCAATCATACTGCAAGCACCACCGACACTGCGAACTTGTACCACAACGTAACTGCAAAAAACTGCAGCGATACTATTCAAGCGTAACCACAACTCGACCACATCTTGTCGCTGTGATGTGGTGTGGATGTATGTTGGACCATATCACCATCTATTTACCTTTTGTCAAAGTTGCCGTGTCGTTGCGAACTGTCATCGTGAATAAGGATTTGCCTGTATGGTATGTATGCAAATGCCTTCGAAATTAACCTATACTGGTCGATGAAATGCGTACCTAGCCAAAATTCTTACCTTGATTCATGATCCGGGTTGAAACTATGTATTTGCTGATCGTTTTCAAACGGCTCCATGTTTGTTCCTGAAAATACAATAGAACATTTACAAAGAAGCAAGATAAAAAAAATCGCAGGCACTCTCGAGTCTGAGTATTTTTTTATTATTATAAAACTTTGTCCCACACTAGGAATTTCTCCTGTGTCGTGGGTGCGTTTACAAACATAGAAACTCACATACACAAACACCCAGACCCGGAACAACTATTTGTAATTCATACAAATATTTGTTCAGTGCGGGAATCGAACCCGCGACGCGCTGCGCAGCAGTCCAATCACTCAGCCACTGCGCTAACAGTGCCGTCAAATGTATGTTGATGGTCTAAAAAATACAACACAAAGAATATCAAAATATGAAGAAACACTTACTAAACTTTTTCATTTTGTGTTATAAAGGGGCTATTAAGGGCGCGTACCCAGAAAATTGGCAACGTCGCAAACAGCTGTCAAATATTTACAAGCTTTAATTAATTTAGTAAAACTGTATGAAAATAAGGAATAGTGCACTAAATAATAGATATAGGAATGCAACGTTCGCGTTCCTTATGAACGATGCCGCAATAATAAAGAGGGAAGAGTTATGGGACATTAAGTAAAGAAACCACTACAGGTTTGTTTTTCGTTTATTTGTACAACCCCAAGGATGGAACCTTTTATCGGGCTAGACAATATTCGATGGATAACAACAGAATTTTTACAGTTAATTTCAGTTGTAGGAAGTACATAACACAACACAAAACTTTACTAGTTTAGTTTAAATATGCAGCTTTAAAAATAATCAACAGATGCAGCTGCTAGCCGAGGTAATATTGTACTGATCTGAGAGTTGAGGATGACGCAATGACAGAATGAAATTCAAAATATGAATATTCAATCATTTAAAAATCAAGATAGATCCAAAAGGAAAGAGGTTGAAGCAACAGAGAAGGTGGAATACCCACTCTGTTACACAACTAAAACACTTAATTTTAATTCAAAACCGTTTTAGGTGAAAAATAGGCATTTGGAAGGTTCCCAAATACTTTTTTACATATAAAACTATATATTCGGTGTTACGATATTAATTATTGCATTCCCTTATCATTTCCTTAGTGCACTACAGACCCATATTTTTTATATCCATACATATAACATTGCCAAGTTAATCAAAACTTGTTAATATTTGACAACTGTTTGCGACGTTGCCAACTTTCAGAATACGCGCTCTTAATGTGTAAGTGATAGAAGAAATAAATTAATATTGATGTTTGTGAGTTTGTATTTCTGTAAATGCACTCACAATACAGGAGACATTGATTGTATAGGGTAACGTATAAAAACACTTACGAAAATGACCATTGAACTCTACGAGTTCATAAGTCGGTTCATCTCTAAAGTCCAGGGATCCTCTTTTGAGATGACACTGGAAGCGGATTTCATTCTCTACAACAGAGAAAGCATTGATTACAACGCGGGTTTATAAAACTGACATGGAATTATGGGAAGGTATTGATTTAAAAAATTCACCATCAAAACGCACAGATTATTATGGTACGTTTATGGTAGGCACTACCATTGAGTTCAATGCCTTCTAAAATATTACGTTTATAAGTGAACTATGACAGTGATGAGTTAGTAATATCAAAAAGATTATGCGACATTGAAACAAGAGAAGTAACAAGTAAATAAAACCGAATTAGGCTACTACTGTCAAAGATCACAATTTATTAGTTTGCATGGATAAGCTAAGTTAACATAAAACAAAATAAATTTCACTAACAAAGCGATTCAGCGATTTAATAAAATCATAGAAAGCGGGAAAACTGTATTTTGCTGTTTATTTATTATTATAATAATTGCTCCACAAATAATATTATCCACGAAATTGATACGTTTAAAAAAACACTCTTTGTGAAAGAAATTCTTTCGCAGTCTGTCATAGATACCAGAAATTTTCTATTAGAACATAATAACGTTAATACTTTATTAATAACGTTAATACTTTATTATGTTATAGACAAACTAGCAAGTGCGTTTTAAAATGTGCAATCCAATTCGCATGGCAAAATGACAAGAGTAAGAGATTTATTTGCAGAGGAAAACCGCACGGGCATTGTTCTTTTAATTCGCAATAATTTTCCTTTCGCATGTGTTGAACTGCTTTTTTCTTTTTTTAAATTGCATTTCGCGTATAGTAGTATCACCATCACCATCAGCCTATATAGGTTCCCACTGCCAGGACAGAGGCCTCCTCTCTGTACAGGGAGCGGGCTGTAATCCACCACACGGGCCCAATGGGGCTTGGTAGATGTCACATGTCTTCGAATTTTTGGTTCTAGGATCTAGGACATGCCGGTTTCCTCACGATGTTTTCCTTCACCGTTTTGAGAGCAGTGGTGATGAAATAAATCGGACCCACAACCTACAACTCATAACTCGAGGCCGATAATACCACTGGGCCACCATTGCTATAGTATTAGTCTATAACCAGCTTTTTATTTAGCAAGGTTATTTTTTCAAATTTCGGAGTTTTAGGAAGATTAATGATACCCTGCCTTTTAATGATTACCTGCCACTACCTGTATTTTCTAAGCTTTTATTTAATCCGGGTGTAGCTGAATACCAGTATTTTCTAATACCATGAAGCGCCTATTCACCTTCATAATTGAATAACACGACACTTATATTGGAGAAGCATAGTTCAGAAAATAGGTCAGAGGTACAACAGATCCATTCTAATAGTAGTTATCCATTTCAAATTGCTATAGTACTCCGGTACAATACTGGCGAAACTGCTTTAAACGATAAATTGATTAAATGCACGCATGATCTCGCCTTTCTGCATTGCTATGTTACTGTTGTATTATTGATTAGCTGTGCCCGCGACTTGGTTCACATGGATGATGGAACTTAAGAATGTATTCTTAGTGCGAAGCGCTGTCGGACGGTACTATCAATTCAGTCATTCAGTTAAAATAATAATGAAAATATTTTTTAAAATATTGAGGACTAAAATCGCACTGCTTCGACATTGGAACACAATGGCAATGTTTTATCGCTATGGCGATTAAGCATTTCATTCGCAAAAGATTTTGTTTTTTTTTCATAAATGTTCGATTAGAATTTGTTAGACAAACATTTGTCTAAAACCGAAACTGCAAAAAAAAAAATTGGCACTAACATTGCCATTTCAAATACACACAATCCAAATATAATATAAAACTAAGTCAACATGACAATATTGTATTCGCCAAATACTCGCTACCACTACTCCAAGTACTAATTAAAGAGTTCTAAAGCGCCTGAACTAAATACAAAGCTTTTTTACAAAGTTTTTTCATTTGATTTTTAATTAGAAGGTTGTAGAGCTGCTATGGTACGCAACGCAGAAAAGTAACATTTCTATTTACAAACAAGGTTAAAGTAGAAGAAGTAATTAATTTCTAATTTATTTCTTTATTGATTTTTCCCTACTTCTTTAAGTAGGTACATCTATTCATTTTCTTTTCCTATCTGTTTACATTTTTAAATATTTTTACAAAAAAGTAATTTAAAAAAACATTTAAAAATAATAGTGGTCCACCAGTATCGGGAACAGGGTCCAAGCTACGGTCATTGCTAAAGAGAATAGAACCTCCTAACATTGTTATCGCGCCGTATCCAGAAGAACTGCTTTCTGAATCAAGTCCTTGATCCAGCTGCCTAACGAAAACCTCCTAGGTGTTGACGAGGCTCTTGGCAATTAAGCTAATTTATTATTGTTATTTACAACTTATAAGTCCAACAAGAAAGAACAGAAATTAGGATAGTTTATGTAATAAGTTGTAAGGAAGTTACTTTAAAAAGTCCTTGTCAATATTTTAACTAAAAAAAGGCAGAAATTGGCAAGGATATTGGTACAAAACGTTTGAATTATATTTTTGAAGATTCAGTATTCTTTCACTCCACAATGGTTGAGGCCGAAAATGCTTTTTTTCATAAAAAAATCTAATCTTTTCCTAAATGAAACCTGATCCTGCATGACTTTTATTCATGAAAATAATGAATGTTTTCAGCAGAAGAACAGTGAAAATAATACTATAACAACACCTATTAACTTTTAATTTACCATTCAATTTTAAATAACGAATACATTAATTAACAGAAGAAATACCTACTATACTACAAAGAGTGCTTATTATGTTATATTATGATTCGTACCTTTACCAGGAGTTGTGTGCATATGATCAGTTGCACTCCCGGGATTTTGCATTAAATTGTATAAGCTGGGCCGATCTTCTTCCCATGCAAAGTCAAATATACTTTTATTTACTACTTCAGCCTGCAATTACCAAAAGATGTTACTTATCGTGTTTAATTTCAAGTAAAACAAGAGGTTTAGAATAAGATATAATAACTTACTGCATTGTGACCCAACAACGATGTGATGCTTTCAGATACATAAAAGATCTGACCAGTGGCTGAGAATGCCATAACAAATCCTTCCAGAGCCTCCAACACCAAGTATGTGAACTCTTCATTTGACAAAAATGCTGGTTTCCAATCCTCTTGCACATCATGAGCCCTTGATCTGACTGTTGTTTCTAGAACAAAGTTAGTAAGGAGAAAAACAATGATTATTTGACAATTCAACTTTGGAAAGATTGAGTTCGTTAATTAATCCCTTAGATTTTTAATTTAAACGCTTTTTGTTGAGATATGTACTTATGTGTGGTGTGTTTACAGATACCATAGCCAATGAGTAGTTATCTCCCTAAAAGGGCAGGAGTTGAGTTTTTACTTGTCCAAGTCCAAGTTGCTACTTAATCCGCTTTTAAATTATCTATAATATGTATGTATTTAGAAATATATAAGTATGTTTATCAGTTGTCTAGTACCCGTAACACAAGCTCTGCTTAGCTTGGGACTAGATGGTGTTGTGTGATAGTTGTGGAATTATTTTTTTTTGGCTAATTATTAAGTTATTAGTAGTAAGTTTAAAAATCTATTAATTAGTATTAAGTTTTAAGTTAGTATTAAGTTTAAAAATCTATTAATTTTAATTTCAAAATCATTGTATTATATAACGGGCTGGTTTCTGCCACTCCACATCAAAAGCAAGTATTTTATGGTCATGGTTTCAAAATCATTTGTGTATGTGCATTCTTTCATAGTTTCAGTGACAATTAATAAAATATGAATGTTAAGTTTTTGATAGTAGTACTGTCAATCTTACTAATAATATTTTTATATTGCATTTGTGAGATAGATGGATAGATGATGGATGTTTCTCTTTCACCCAAAAATGATTGAACGGATTGATGAATTTATTTTATAATATGGATTAAAAATAAGTACTTCATATTTTTTTTATATATTTGTTTGATAACGAATTCAATGCTTAAACAAACTGTATTTAGATACCGGTTCGCGCGACGAAATTATGAACCATAATCTTCCTCTAAATCTTTATCTGAGAAAATACAGACGAATTTTCCCAGGCATGAAACCTATCTACATTGATTTTTCGTCCCTTTAAACTCCTATATTCCAAATTTTTATTTCAACACAATTTATGATTCAGTTTGACAGATGGACATACATACAGACAGTGGAGTCTTAATAACAGGGTCCTGTTTTACCCTTTGGATACAGAACCCTAAAAAGATAAATAAATAAAAAAAACAAGTAAAAAGTTCTTTCTGCCTAGATTAAAAATTTTAAGATTTGTTTTATTGTAATCATTTTTTTTTATTACTGTAACCTATTAATATTCTTATACCCATAATGAACCCTTGCTGTTCCTATGGGAAGTTTCACTTCAAGCTTGGCTCAGATGGCGCTACCAGCACTTCATATCAATTTACTGTATGATTAACTTGACATACATTACACACTCGAAGCTACACTTTGTGACGTGTTTACGTTATGCACTTGTAGCACCACTAACGGCTAAAACTCGCAGTGATACTCCCTAATGTGGGGATACAGGCTTCATCCCTGTGGGAATAGATTGGCTAAACTAAATGTAGGGCCAGGGGGCAGGTTGTAGCTCTCACATGACTTTGAATTTTTGCCTTTAGAACATACTGGTTTTGTTACTATGTTATCATTCCACATTTTGAGAGCAGTAGTGATGACATAAACTACAAAAAGTAATGCACTTGGCAGGGTTTAAACCCACAACCTCACCAACTTGTAAGTTGGGGAGGTTACCAGTGGGCAACCTCTGCTTCCTTTAGTTTTATTTTTAATCCATCAGTTATTTAAAAATATGTTACCTTCAAGGAAAGCCAGAGTAAGGGCTTTATAGTCATAGTGTATGTTTGTGGGAATCAATCGCTTGACTTTCTTTTACAAAACAAAACCTAATAAACCATAACTGTAAGCCTAAAAAACATAGAAAAGAACTTACCGTTATGGTTCTTCAAAAAGGATATAGTAGATTTGAGAACAGTTGATTTATCCATCTTCCGGTTGTTCGTAGAGACCATAGAACTGAGCTCATTGACCAGCATATTAAATTGGTCTCTACGCTTTTTCTCACTCAGATTACGAGTCCTCCTTAACAAAACAATGAAAGAATTTTTATTTATACTTGATTATTCTTTTAAATTTTCAAGCTAAGTATGTAGCAGTTAAACTCATCATAAATTTACATTTATAATTAGGTTTAGAGACAAATCATGTAATAATTTAGACAAATCTGTTTGTCTTTATTGTATGTATACATTTGTGAGCTACTTAAATCCTAATATTTTACTTACCTTTTCGTGTCGTCTTTGTCATCCCCGTCGTCGTCCATGGTGCTAGCACTAATGTTTCCGGTCAGCACTGAATTCCACTCAATTTTTACGTTTTGGGCATAGCAATGGCGAAATCTTCTACCTGACACAGCAGGCGGCGGGGTCGAGAGCCGACTGAAATCACACCATTATCAACTTCCGCGTTATTTACGGTACAAATTACAACTGTTCCTCAACAATATCTCAGAGCTTCAATAGACACCATCAATATACAATTTATGAAGGATGCGTTTCTGAATAGGTAATTGGAAAATGAACACTGTCAAAGTACCAAGCACTGCGTCAGATTTGTTGACGATAAATAATAATTACAATTGAACACATTTCAATCACATTACGCACCCAAGGTAAGAATAGTTTTAGAAACAAGTTCCGAACACGTAATAAGTATTAAAATGAACTCGTCTTGGTTTAATGTGGAAAAATGAATACAAAAAACTGAAGTGATTTCGATATGCTGTGGATTCGCATTCGCACATCACATCACATTCGCTCATTCGCTGATTCGCAAGACGAATTTCCATAGACAGAACTTTTTTTTTGTGTGACACAGTAAACACCATGGTTTGAAACTTGGGTTATTAGTCATCTCGAACAAAAGAAGAATGGCACTTCCCGTGGAGTCTGGGTTCCATGGTTGGAATTCATGAAATTAACCTCAAAATATGGGTCTCGGCGAAATGAATGTAAGAATAAATCTGCCTCACTAATAATAAAGAAAACACAGCATATTTTTTAATAATTTTTTAATCGGGTTTCGCCAGGAATCGCTGTTGAAAGAGCAGATTTAGCCCCTAAAGAAAGACATGGGGTCCTTCTTTAGTGGCTAAATCTATAGACAGAAGACCAAAGAGTAAAGGGCCGATTACACTGCGCTACATCTAATGCACTACGTCATGTAGGGTACTAGATATAGTGAAGTGTAAATGTATGTAGGAATGTAGGACCCTAACTTAGGGCGGCAGGGAGAGCCCGACCTGCCTACATCGCCTACATTACTACATGTAGTGCAGTGTAATCACAAGTAGGGAGGTAGTGCGCTTACATAGGAAGGTCAGTCTATTGTATCTTGTTTCTGAATATAGCCTGTCACTAAGTTTAATAAAAAATCAAATTGTGAACTATTCATTCTGAGGAATTCCTGAAATCTTCTGGTTCTAAAACGTCTAAAATGTTCATGCTGCTTAATTTGTTTCGCAGTAGTAGATACTTTTTAACCCATTTTCTTTTTTTTCTACGCTGCGTTATGCCCGCTGTTACAGCGAGAGCAATGCCAATTTTTTGCAATTTTGAAACCACGGGTGCCATGGTTGGTGTATTGTATTAGACTGGGTTAAGATTCCCTACGAAGTGCAGTGTAATCAGAACGCCATTTATGTAGGGCCGTAGCTAGATCACCAGCTAGTGCACTAGATGTAGAGCAGTGTAATCGACTTTTAAAGAGTATGAATATAAAGATTTGAAGATAGCGGAAATTATTAGTTTCAAAAATGATCACTGTACTGGAAAATGGCACTAGTAGTCGAATCAGTTTGTTAAAATCCCAACACATTAGCCATCTTCAAAAACGCCACTCTTTGCACGAATGTGCAAAACAATCTTTATGATCTTTTTATAAGACGCCTAAATGAATCTATTGATTTATTTTACAAAATAAGTTAAAAGTTTAAGAAATAAAAAGCTTTTCTTTATGGAAAACTAAAAAAACGTGACCTTGATCGGCACATAATCATGTATACAAAGCTTTAGAAAACTGTCACTTTGGTTTTCTTGTCATTCTTGTCGGGTGCGGGAAGTATGACAGGAATACATAGATCTTTTAGCAACCGTATTATATTGGCCCTCAATCATTGCTTGATTTGTTGATTGATATTATAGTCATGATTAATAAAATAAATAAAAACATCAAACACAGAACATTCATAAAGCTTATTTTTTTTTACACGCATTTACATTACAGTTTACATTAAAAATATCAAGACAAAATATGCCCCTTAGCCTATCGTCGTCTCCAGGCCCCACTTACTCTATGCTATTCAAAATCGGTCCAGCAGTAAAACGTGAATGCAGGAAAAACAAACTTACATTCGCATTTACTAAAGGATTTAAAACATTTACAATAAAAAATACAAAACAAATATTTTGTTATGAAACACAATTCGTTTTGATTTGATTTGATCACGTTTTGTTTTGAGTTTTATTTTGAATGATAGTTAGGACCTCAAATTTCATGAATTTCTTCATAATGCAAGCCTTCTCGATAAGTACTGTCTTCTAATTCAAGCTCTTCACCAAATCTCCAAGCGAGAGCCTCGTCTCATCATTGAAGAACATGGGGGATTCTTCTGATCAACCGGTTAATGGACCTTCTTGATCAGGGTGTCAATTATTTATTCACTCCAGTAAGAACACTTCCAATTAGTTATCTCAGTTTACTGGAATAGCTTAGATTATACAATAGATCTAAAGAATGGACTACGCAACAGCTGTCTAAAATAGACCCCACACAACTAGAAAGAGAGGAATCGAAGAGCGATAGATTTCTGTTACTGGAAAGCCCTATAAAGTTTGTGCAGGAAAGTCATAGGTACATTATAGTGGCTCTTTTAAGTCTATTGATAAAAGGAATAAAAATATTGAATTTGATACTCGTAAGTCGATTTATTGACGTTTTTTTATATTGTCGTTAATTATCAATAATTTAATGAAAACATATCGATATTTTGATACATTCATTTTCTTTACACTTTTTTTTTGACATTAATATACGGAAAGCTCAGTCCATGCTATAATTCTACGTAGTCTATATCTATGGTCAAGACTCGGCTGTAAACTTGTGAATCTGTGCCTATTTCGATCCAAAAGCGTAGATAGAGTATTCTTTAGATTAAGGTTTGGCGTAGCCACATGAGATAGAGAATGTTGACGTCACGAATGGGGAGTGTTGTCAACTGCAAAGTTTTACCCGACTAGCGGGTACATTATTATCACGCGTGATCGTTAATGGTCGATATGAGTAATATGACAAAAGGCTAACCTGTTTATCAGATCAATGGCCTTACGGACATGTGGCTTTTTCCCTTATTCTGCCTAATTAAGTTCAGAGAAGAATTTAATGTCTTCAGTTTGTGAAAACTGCTTAGCTACTAAGTCAGCATTAAGCATGGTGGAATGCTAAGTCTATCTATATCCAATCAGACGGATGCTAAAAGATTGTTTTTTTTTTAATCTATTTATTGACCGTTGAATAAAACCTGTTTATTATTAATACAAACTGACTAGCTTTTACCTTGGCCAGAGGCTAAGTATTGCCATACAATGAGGTAACGCCGCCAGTCTCTTGGGCACATCACCAGCTGACAGCGTTGAGGATGAATTTTTCGATGCTCTATAATAGTTTAGTTTCGTTTTATTTTAATTTAGTATTTAATATTTCTATAGTTTAATTAATATTTATGTATTTGTACACTAATTAAAATAAATACTGTTTACACAACTCCTATTATAATATGCATATAAATCCTGCTGTTATGTTAAAAACAGATTCCGTAACACTAAAATAATACATTTTATCAGCTGATCTAACAAAAAAAGAGATACTTATGAATTAAATGACGGCACAGTTAGCACAGTGGCTAACAGATTGGACTGCTGGTTTGGGTGTCGCGGGTTCGATTCCTGCACGGAGCAAATATTAGTATGATCTACAAGTAGTAGTTTCGGGTCTGGGCGTTTGTGTATGTCAATTTTTATGTTTGTAAACGCACCCACGACACAGGAGAAACGCTTAGGGGGCAACGTTTTTTAAAAACAATAAATAAATATAATCCTGGAACTTTACATCAAGAAAGAGTTAAAGTCTCCTACCAAGTTTTTTGTATATCTCTTAGATTCAAATTCCCTTTTATTTGTATAACATGTAGAATGTTTGCTAAAAAATAATTAACATTTTTATATATTATCGTACAGACCAAATTGTCCGGGAAATATAATGTCTGAATCTGGTATCCCTAAACATGCCCTAAACGTCCAAATTGCTTAGCAAAATGTTTGCGCTGGCCTTGAAAAAAACGGCACGCGCTGAGAGATGGAGATAGCTATACTCTGTCCCTTTTCTTCTTATGCGGTTTGTCGATTTGTTTTTCTTTCTTGAGGGAAAGAGAAGGAAGTTATCAATTCGTCTATACTTTTCTCTGTCTACGTCCAAAAGTGACGATGATAACGCCGAAAATATTCTTCGTTCAACAACTTACTTCAGTTTAAAACATCGTGTTGTGTATAGTGGTCGCTGTGAAAGTTTTATTTCTGTGTGCGCTAAATTATAGTTACTCAAAGACATCGAAACCTTAATATTAGTATGTGGCCAAGTCGACGGACGGGGCGCTTCGTCACTCAACAGGAAATGCAAGAGGTAATACATTAAAATAATTTCATATGTATTTTCTTAGATTTATACCGGCATTGCTGTATGTAAATTAAACATGTGTGACAAAAAAAAAATACAATTGCTGTTATGTAATTTTATATGGCGGAAGGTTCCTACCAGAGCGAGGGAGGCATGACTATTATCCTCGCCACGCGGTCATTACGTAAGGAATTATGTAAGGTTGAAATACAAGGGATGATGCTCTGAAAACATCTGTAAAAAACTGAAGTATGGGAGCGCGCGCATTACAAGTCCGCTGGCGTGTAAACAAGATAAACATAAACATGCTGTCGCGGGCGCGGCGCCTTTGTGGCCGACCGAGGCACCGAGGACAAGCACCGTACCAGCGCCAACCTTTGTTCTTACTAAATTGCATAATTATTATTATATAATTTGATAGGTTCTCTGGTCTACCTATGCGCTTTGAGGAGGCAAGAGAGCTGAGCTAGATCTTGCGCTTTGTTACTTACTGCGAATTTGGATTGATACATTGATGTCATTATGATTTATATAATGTTAATTTTACGTAACAAGTAATGTCTCAAATAATAAAATAGGTAGTTCGTTTCCAACGACGATCCAGCGTATCATGGGGGGTAGTCATTACCTTTACTCAGATGAGATGTTCTGAAGACATGACTTACACTTACTCGTAATAGGTAGGTACCTATTACGAGCTTATAATCTTGTTTAGATAAACACCAGCAGCAACTAATGTTTTTGTATCTTTCTGTTTAAATACTTTTTAAATTTATGCTTGATTGAAAGTTTTGTGGGTACCTATATTCTGCGACAGTAATAAACTTTCATTTCAACTCCCTGAGTTTTTGTTCAGATCCAGTGCTCACGAAACCAAAGTTACTTACCTAGGTATCCATATTCGACATAACACTGCATGTAATATTGGCGTAAAAAAATACGAAACCGAAACATACCTACAATATTTTATATTCGTACGGTAAACAGCTGTGACCTGTCCCTCTTCTATAAAATAATGATTCCACTACCATAAATCAGGGTTAGTTCTCATCTTCTCACGATCTCAATCCTTGAACTTCCAAAGATCAGAAAAGATAAAAAAGATAATTCGAGTTTGACCTGTGTAATGAAGGAATCGTTCCTTGAAATCCCCTGGCAGATGCCGACAGGTGGGTAGTTATTCAACTCATTTCTAGACCACATCATAAATAAGTTGTTCTCCACGAGGAACGCGATTCAAGTCTCGACTTCTAAAACCAAAGACGACATACTTTTCGAGTGTTTTCATACTATCTACCCATCATATTGTAAATTTGTGAATACGCGCAATTTTTTTTTCTAGTCTTCAGCGATAAAAGTAATAAAATTAAACACAGACCTCACTGACTTCGATCGACTCGACGCACATAAAATGTTACTTGGAAGGATATTAGCTACGAGAGAACTCGGTGGTGGGGACTATCAAATCGATCGCAGCGAAAGATATAGCAGAGATGTGAAATAACTCGGGACTCAGGTGGCACCTCCACCAATTCTTTCCATCCTTTCATGAGCGGCTGGCTAGGACGTGGCTGGAGGCCGTTTGTTGCCAAATTTCTCACAGAACATGGTAACTTTAGAAGTGAATTATTTTCCTTGAAGGAGCTTATCAAAAGAAAAGCTTCCTTTTACACCCAAGCGCAAAATCATGGATATTCTTCCCTATTTGACTTATGGATCCCAGAATTGATCTTTGACCAACATTAAAAAGTCCAAACTCAAGGCCTGCCAATGTGCAATGGAGCGCAGTATTTTAGGCGTCAAACTAATAGACCGTGTACACAACACCACACTGCGCTCAAAAACACAAATTGCTGACGTTGGTCAAAAGGCCGCTACACTAAAATGGCCCTGGCCACGTCTGCCACATGCCCAATGACCTGTGTGCCAAAATAACCACTTTGTGGAGCCATGACACAGCCAGAAGGCGTCGCGCCAGACCTCGTAGAAGATGGCGGGATGAGCTGGATAAAACCAACGATCAGTTCACTTCGGCCCTGGATCGTGAAAACTGAAAGTCATGTGGAGAGGCCTTTGCCCAGCAGTGGGATGAAGTAGGCTAGCAGTATTAGTATTTCCCTTCAGCTTTGTATAGGCGAGGAATCGCCTTTTTAGTCAATGTTCCACATATAATTGTGAATATGAACGTCATACGAGTATTATAAGGGAGTGTATTCTTTGCCAGAATAAGAGCAATATTATGTTGGATACTGTTCAGACTACATTTGGAATTATTTACTATACGGACCTTGTGGAAACTCGAACAAATTGCCGTGCGTTCAAGCGTTTTTGCCATACCTATTATTGGAATCAAATAAACCAGCTCACAATTTAGGATCCATTTACATTTATGATAGAATTTTCAACGAAAAACAAGCCGAAAATGTCTATCAAATATCGAGTTCCAATTCAAGAATTTATAGACCTTAAAAGTCCCTAAATATGTGGTTACTAGGCGCATGCAGCGAATAGCAAAATCTCAGTTTTGTTACATTTACTGAGGTGATTGCGAGGGCTGTTTTAACGCAACTGACCTGAGGGACATCGAAATGCAGCTAACTTTACTTTCTCTTGCGAATTCGAAAAGAACCAAGAGAAGAGTCGCCAACTTATAGGTTGGGAGCAACATTCGAACACGTAACAAACTATATTTATAGACCCGACATGACATCATCATCTTCGTAGGCACATACCCGCTCATCAACAGTATGGGCCTCGCAATGACCGCTACAATGAACCGTCGTAGGGGTTATTGCCATATTCTAAACGCGGACGCTGACGGAAGCGTGATATTATTAGCATATTAGACGAACGCATCGCGAATGTAAGAACATTCAATAAAATGCCCCCTGACGTATGACACACACAGGTTCTTTCGGAATGGGCTATCCTTTGCCGGTGATCGAATTTTACGAACTTATGAAGTTACGGAACAAAACTTTTCTCAGCCAGTAGCTGGCTGTAACATATCGTTTCTTGATTATTCAATCAGCTTCAGTTAGTAACAAAACAAATAGGTACTAATGTAGGAACAAACCTAATAATAAAAATAAAGAAAAACACGTTCCGAGACTGACACTCAACAGCAAGAACAGACCACCATGTTTACGTAATCCACGATACTAAATCTACTTGTTAATATTGTAATAAATTAGATCATTCCTAAGTTTATTATTATCCGATTACTAATAAATCACGTTTCGCATTCATTAAATCTAAACGAAGGTGTGTCAACTACCTTAAACTTCAATGAACTGTCGCATGGTTTAAAGTTAAAATTGTCTGCAGTCTTGTTTCTCAATTTCTTGTCAATTCCAGAAAACGGTTTGCTTTATGTTACTTTAAGAATCGGGTGTTTTTTGGATGGAACCATGTAAACCCACTGCAACGCGGTATGAGGATTCGACTTCATACTATATCATAAATACTGACAAATCAACTTCGGCTACAGGACCTGCCTCTTTAGATATAGGTAGAGGTAGAGGAAAGTCCACAAGGATAGCTTCCAATATTTCCGCGTCATTGAATATCAGCCTTGATTATAACAAGAAACCCCTGAACGGCTATTGCTGTGACTTAGATTTTGTAGTCATCAGTTCTGCAATCAAAGGCTTCTGCAGATCGAGCACTTCGCGATCGCTGGAGAGACGCCGTGGCGTCCTCACCCGCCCGGGTGTCACCTCGGTTTAGACCGACCCGGGGACATATTGGTCTGTCCTGCTTCTACGGAGCACCGCCGCCGCCGTGTCCTCGCGCAGGCGATAGGCGACGGCGATCTTTCGCGTCCTGCTCTGGATCAGCTTTCCGGGCAATGTAGGCGCAGTCTTGCCGACGGCAAGTAATGGTTGGCTCGCAATCTGATTAAGGACCACGCCCGAGTCGACGGCCTGTCGTATTCCACGCGCGACTCAAAGATCTGAACTGAACGCAGCAAGCTGTCAAATTGCCTGCCGGTCGGGGTGGGGGTACTGGCTTAAAAATTTACCGCGGCCCTGAAATGCAAAGGGCAACTGAATCAAATATAATGGTGCATTACTGCAAAGTAATACACCAGTGAAAAGTATTGCAAGGACAGTGGCTAACCAGTGGTCAAATGCGAACTAAGTTCGCATTTGACCACATTCATGGATAAGTCTTATCCATAAATATTAATTTAAAAAAATATGATATGGCTTCTGTTCTAATTTCGCTTCTGTTCGCAGAATAACCTTCGAGTTGTGGGAGTCTAAAAGGCCAGAAAAGAAAGCAAAAGTTTATAAAACTCGTAAAATGGAATATTGCTGGAGCATATATAATTATTGTATCGGAATTCAGATAAAAGTCCTGTATTATTACATTGTTCGATAGTGTTGCTAATAAGGATCAAATTCTGGGAAGTTATGATATACGGTAAACTAAGGAAATAGCTGGGTTTAATGAAATTGCTATTTTTCTATGTTACTCACCTCTACTGAGCCATGATCTATTCAAAATGATAATTCATGGCTTCACTGGATTTGACGTCTCATTAATCCCACTGTATTCAGCGATAATAAATTATTGAGAACAAAAAATTGCATTATTTCAAAGAAGAAACGATTAACTCATGTTTCGAATACAGGTATTGCCTAGAAGATTGATCAGTTTTTTTTTAAATTATACGTATTCCTTAAGTTTGCCGTACATCATTACTTCCCAGAATTTGATCCTTGTTAGCGACACTATCGACTGGCGTAATAATGTAGAGTCTGACTTTTTTCCAAAATCAGCTAGTTTGATTCTTGGCAAGGATTATTGATTTTTCTAAAATCCTATGATGCAGTTTTAGTTTTCGTCAAAATCGGCCTCGACACTCCTTTCAGCATTTTTCGATACTCCTTCGGATATAGCCATCCACGCCCAGTTGAAAAAATCATCCTGTATATGTATATCGTAATCTTTAAATCGATTGGGACTTACAACATGGTTCGTAATCGTTTCAAATTATCAATTTAATTACCAATTGTGAGTCGACTGCCTCGCATGACGTCGTTATAGAACGTTCTAGAAGGAGCCTTGATTGAACTCTTAAACTTGAACTTGGTTTTCCTCTTTATTATTTACATTATTCAAAGTTGCGTAAATTACGTAATACCTACGTATGAAACAATTACATGTTCTGCTCTATCAAGGTTGGTTCTTGGCAGAATAGCCGACATCGTCTTGAGTTGCCATTAGAGAAAAATAGTATAGAAGATTGGTTCCGTTCATGGCAAGGGCAAGTTGGCATGTGGGTAGTCATGATTCAGCAACAAGTTTTTGGCATTTGTGAAGTTTGTGGCTGTTTTATTTAGAGTAATGATTGTCAGTAGGTGAGTGTTTTATCATAAACGCTACAGTGATTTATTAATAAACTAGCTTCCGCCCGCGACTCCGTCCGCGCGGATGTCGGTCTTCGCGTGGATGGTTTATTTCTCCATTTTGAGTAACTCTGACAATGACATCTTATAAATATCCATTGGACCCAAATACGGCTAAGCCTATAATAATTAAGGAGATCCCTCTATTGAGCTACTGCTATTGAGCTCGCGTTCATAGTAAGTATTTTTAGACTTTCGGCGCTACAGGTTACGGCGCTGAGCCCACTGCGGGTAATGCAACGTGTGTTCGCGGTTCTACAGAACAACGTCTATGAATAAAACTAAAAAATAAGATTTTTTTTACTACGTATTTTTCCAGGATAAAATGTATCCCATTTTATGCCCAGGATAATAAGGTATAATTATACCAAGTTTCATCGAAATCGAACCGTTAGTTTTCACGTGATGCCTGCATATACAGACAAACAGACAGACAAAATTTTTTTTAATCACATATTTGGGTTTGGTATCAATCCAGCAACAACCCCCGCTATTTATTTTTTCAATATTTTCAATGTACAGAATTGACCCTTCTACAGATTTATTATATGTATAGATGTAACTAGTTAACAAATTAATGGAAATTTATCACAAATAAATAAAATCATTTATTTCAGATGTCTAAAAGATCCATAATAGTTTTACACATTCATTAAAATTATAAAAATTGAATACATTAAAATCACAGTCATACTTGAAATTAAACAGAAATTATCAATCATACTTTAAAAATTTTAACAAAAAAAAAAAACAAATCATAGCTCATAATAAAATCGATTTTTGCCTGCAACTTCGTCCAAAGGGACTTCGGTTTTATCACATCATCGGGGTAAAACAAAGGATGTCAGTTATAATTATCTGATTAAAGATGGAGGTTCTAAAACGGCCACATAGCAATATTCCAAATAATTCATTTCGTAGATGAATAATACAAGAATAACCAATGACGTTGCTGGAAATCACTGCATTTCTCGCAAGGCTACTGTCTATTCATTCACGAAGGTGAATCATTTGGCATATTGCTAAGTGGCCGTTTAAGACCCTCTGATCTTTATATTTTCAGTAGTTTTAGCTGTGTGTTGATAGATGAGTCACTCTTTTCCTTTTTTACTCAAATAATACAACTAAATTCGGTGCTCTTTTCACACGTGAGGTATCGTTAGATTCTTGAAGGCGCGAGTGACAGGGTTAATTAAAAAGGAGTGTAAAACCGACCAAGTGCGAGTCGGATTCGCACACAAAGGGTTCTATACCATTGTCTATAAAACAGCAAAAAAAAAACTGTTGTATGGGGGCCCCTTAAATCTTCATTTTATTCTGCTCTTTAGAAATACATCTTCTGTAACAACTATAACGGTTCATGAGATACAGCCTGATGACAGATATACAGACAGACAGACTGACAACGGTCTTAGTAATTAGATCCCGTTTTACCGTAATTTGGGAACGGAACCATAAAAAGCTTACTGTGGATGCCATATTGTAAGGCATTTATTTTTCTATTAAACTAGATTTTGGCTCTGGCGGGGACTGTGGATAAATTTTTCCCATCTACCCCATCGCGAGGCAACGGGGTGGATGAAACGAGCCCAATATATCCATATCTATCCTGCTGAACGCACAGCAATGTGGCAATCGTTCAATCAAAACTAGTTCACAAATCACAATGCTTTTATCATTACAGTTTGCAATACTAAGTTACGATAAAGTTACAAATGTAAGTAGGAGGCGGTACCTAGTCGCAAGCGAAGCATGCTGCGGCACAGAGTCAGTATGTCAGTAGGTCACATTATGTAAGTCCACCGCTTACTTCGTTTTGCGTAAGAATCGTTGTAGGCAATACTATACCGCCGACGATGATTAATTTATGTATTCTAAGGAATCATTACTGTGTCTACTGAAGTACTGATAAGCTGGGAATGGTTCAGATCACCCTAATCGATATGAAACTATAAGTAATTGAAGACCTTAGGGCGTGCGACGAAAAAAAGAATTATACGACTTAAATTTTCATTTTACATTTTAAATAATCTCATAGCACATGCCTACATTATTTACTTCAAAATTACGATGTATATGGTTAATAATAAATTATAATGAAGTTTTCGCACGACGTTATCGGTCAATGACCTTGCTACTCGTTGGAAGTCATTAGTCTTGTAGTTTCTTTAGATAATTGCTATGAGTAACGGCTCTAAAGCGTCGGTTTTTGTTATTATTACTTAGGTACGAGTACATGAGTTACATAATATTGTGGGTTTATTTTGTTTAATTTAATTATACCTAGATATTATATCAGTTTAATAATATTTTATTTTATACCTACCGGTCTACGGTAATAAGTCTTTTAAAACATATGGATGGGTCTTCTAATTCGGGAGAGTCAGTCAGGAGTGTCAGCATAGTGACGGGGCCCCCCTGAAGGCCAAAAGCCTGCCGGGGTCGCGGGACTCACGAATTACCGGGACCCCGGAACGTAAGGGTTATTGAAGGACACCGTGGATTTTAGTCAGTACGAGTCTCTCCCGCTCTGCCCTATGTGGGAGGACTCATTTGATGATTTTACCACGCTAAAAAAGATCCAATGACGTGGTGTAATGTATTTTCAAACGGCATTTATATACGGTAGACTTAAAGTCATTGACCCACACTTGGTATAAGCTATAGATTTATTGAGGAATATAGTCAGTGCACGCGTTATCCTGCGTTCTCTTTTTTGTCTATGTCCGCTAACTTTTAAACACTTTTTTTTGGAATGTCATCAAATGCATGTCTTTATTACTAAACCTGCTTTTCAAAGTTGACAGGTTTTTTTTTAACGTGGTAAAATCATCAAATGAGTCCTCCCAACCAAGGCAGGAGGGACTGTCAGATTGTACTGACTGAAATCCACGGTGTCCTTCAAAAGCTCTTTACGTTCCGCGGTCACGGTAGCTTGTTAGTCCCGCGACCCTGGAAAGTTGACAGGTGTATAAAAATGGTCTTTGGAAATGGTCCTCACCTTACATCCGGGTTTTCTTCAAATTGGTAGATTTAGTAAATTATTATTATTTAAATTCAAATTAACTGGAGAGTGAGCATTGCCATTCAAAGTGGCTATGCTCACTTCAGTTTTCTGGGGCTCTAAAAAAACCTCTTAACAGAATCATAACAATGTAAATTTCCGTGGGATAAATACACGCAGGCAACATGGCGGGCACACACTAGTAGAAAATAAAACTGGAGCTACATTTAATCTACTATCAGTAATAAAACTAGTGGCCTTCCGACAGAAATGCGAACAAAATGTATTGCAAATACTTAGCCTCGGACAGCGAAAGTAAATCACAAGGCATTGTTTCAAGACCTTGCCTTTAATAACATTTGATCAATCTTAAATAATGTGGACTTCTACGGATTCTCGGCATCCATCTTTTAATCTGGGGGCACGGCAGTGCCCCAGCCAAGTCTCGAGCAAAACGGGCACGGCCGTACCATCTTTTCTCGATGCGATTCGCGGCTGTTTCGCCCCCCCTATATCTTCGACGTGGACAAAGCTACGAGTTTAGGTTTTCGGTGAATAATAGTAGGCATTAGAACAAGCTTAAGTTCGAAATTACATGCCAATTGAATTAATAGTTTAGGAGTTACGGTCGATCAAAGTTACACCATTTTGTCACTCACTCACTGACTCACTGACTCACTGACTCACTGACCGATCATCAAAAATCTAAGGTACTTCTAGCAGACTTAGAAACTTCAAATTTTGCACCAAGATAGGTCATTAGCCACATATAAAGGAAAAATTATAAAAACATTAAAAAATAATATACCATAGAAAACAATTTTATATTTGCGGTTTGGCAAGAACATTATGTATGGATTTTGACTGCATTGTTAACTTTGTTCGTTGTTTAAGTATTCAATTGGATGAATAAAAACATGGAATAGAAAAGAATAATAAAAATGTAATACATAGACTATAATTAATTGATACATAAAGTTCATAATTCATTAAATTAATAAAGCTAAAACTCCATTGTATTGCGATAAATTTCGATTGTATGCGCGCTCGATAGATGGCGTTGTACCTGTCTGAATCGCGCTATGGTTTCGTTACCGAGTGCAGTATAAGTAGTACTTTAAAATAATTCGATAATTTTCATTTGATAGCGCCACCTACCTATGAAAAACCATTTCGAAACTAAAAAAATATTGTAGCTATATTCGGAGAACTTAAGTTAGCCGGATTAGATAGTAGATTTATTATTGTTACTGAAACAGTTATTTAGGCGAATAGTTTATTAATATAACATAGACATAGGTAGTTACAATATCTAGTTGTTTACGTGTTATTTAGTTTAGTTATATTTATTTTGTAAGTTAGTAGATTTATGTTTATTTAGCTCGTTGAAAAGAAACAAAAGAGATAGAGAATGGGTTCTAAGCAAAGCAGTAGCTGAAGTCCAAGAAATTATGAGGTCACCTAAAAAAAAAGAAAGAAATACACTTACAAAAAATAAATGAGATCCCACCAAAAACATTAAAATAATGTAAAAAAATGCCAAGTCTCTCGATGCAGTCTTTCCATCGTAAAAAGTTTTGAGATCTCATAGAAGCCAAGTCCTATTCAAATTATTTTGTAGTTATAAATCAACATTTAGTAATTGTATCAATAGTTTTCTTTATATTATAATTATAGTGACTTGGCAATGAGCACAAGAAGAAACAAAACGGCATATTTGGAGTTGAAAGTCACACACCGCATGCGTAAACATTAATATCACAAAATTAATTTTCTTTTGGTTTATCCGTGTCGTCCCAACCGAATTTCGGCAACGGCAGTCAGTCTCATCCAAGACTAGTAAACTGCGCAGGACATAAATTATAATGCACACTTGCACAAGTGTGTACGCAAACACTAGTGTTAGTGTACTCTCGGTTCATTTACTTTCATAAAGCGATGGCCCGTAAGGTACTTATTTTTTATTATTGCATTGGAGCATGTAGTCGGTAGTGATCTGATCACAGGTCTCGTCAGTAACATTTGCACATAATTCCAGGCAGCAAGCAGCTTTTAATTGGTGCTCGGACAGCGAAAGTAAATCACAAGGCATTGTTTCAAGACCTTGCCTTTAATAACATTTGATCAATCTTAAATAATGTGGACTTCTACGGATTCTCGGCATCCATCTTTTAATTTAATCAGTTCCAGAAAGTGTATCATTGATGTGTCTGCGGCGTTGTCGGTGGCAGCGCAGAGTTCTGTTATTGTTATAAAATGTATTATTATTTGTGATTACTCCGCGGTTCGGGTCTGATTATTGTTGTTTCTTTTTTACCCAACTAGATGTAAAGTCGAAACCGAAAAAAAAAATCTGTTTAACCTAAGTTTTTATGTAAGTCCGCGATTATCTCGCCTTTGGGTGAACCGATTTTGATGCGGTTTTCAGAAAAGTGTGCGCTACATTCCGTTTTAATAACAACAATGGATATCCCGTGACATTGCCCGCATGGATCCGTTTTTGATCATGATCATTGATCATGCGCTTACGACCATTTTGCTTACTTGGATTATAGATTTTCAAAGACGCCGATTTTATGAAGATTTTTGGTGAATACCTTAACTAAAAAGGGTAAAATAAAAATAAAACTTTTTGAAAAAAAAAGGAACCAACAAAACAAACACAAAAAAAATTGCAAAATAACTTTTCTTTCGGAATTCGGTGGCCACAGACAATGCATTAAAAACAAAACCACCGACTTACGAAAGAAAAAATATTTTGCATTTTTTTGTTTGGTTTTGAAGTCGGTTACTTTTTTTTTAAATAAAGTTTTATTTTTTATTTAACTCGAAATATTTCTAACCATCTAAATATTTTATAGAAAAAGTCACTAAGAATTACCTAGCTCTGTTTTCTGAAATTCTGTTGCTGTCACGAACGAAGCCGAACGACTTTTGCCCTTGTGACGACTTTATGATTATGTATCTACGCATTGTTTACGTTACGTCAGTTATTCTAGTATGCAGTTTTACACAAAACTCACTAACGAAAGTAATAATATGTGAATTGATATTATTTTTTAAATTCATTTAAAATATAAAAAAATAGTAATCCACCAGTATCGGGATCAGGGTCCGGGCTACCGGTAGTCAGGGCTGCTGAGAGAGGAACCTCCTTATAATATGCGCCGTGTCCAGAAGTACCTTGCCTTGCCTTCTGAAACAGGCGCTTGATCCAGCTGCCAAGCGAGAGCCTGCTCAGATTTGAGGCTCTTTGAAATTAAGCCATTGGCAGACACGACATGTCAACATTATTATTTACTAGCTTCCGCCCGCGACTCCGTCCGCGCGGATGTCGGTCTTCGCGTGGATGGTTTATTTCCCCATTTTGAGTAACTCTGACAGTGATATCTTATAAATATTACGGCGCTGAATCCATAGCGGGTAATGCAACGTGTGTTCGCGGTTCTACAGAACAACGTCTATGAATAAAACTGAAAAATAAGATTTTTTTTCTACGTATTTTTCCAGGATAAAAAGTATCCTATGTTATGCCCTTTTTATCTAAAAAAAAACTTATCGTAAACTCATCGTAATCGAACCGTTAGTTTTCACGTGATGCCTGCACAAACAGACAGACAGACAGACAGACAGACAAAAATTTTTTTAATCATATATTTGGGTTTGGTATCGATCCAGCAACACCCCCCGCTATTTATTTTTTCAATATTTTCAATGTACAGAATTGACCCTTCTACAGATTTATTATATGTATAGATGAATAAATATAGTCGACTAGCAAATTATGCTCGCGTGAAGTTTAGTAAATTTGTATACCAAGGGAACACCATACCCGAATAGTAATGTGCGGTAAGTTGATTTTGTGAGAAAGAGAACATACAAACATCCATCCATCCGTCCTCATGATCCTCACAAACTTTCGCATAGTAAGATGAAGTGATGAGCATAATGACTCCATAATCAAAAATATTCAAATTGCACTGACTAATAAAAAACAGACTGTGTAGATAATTGGACAAACCTGTGGGACTAACACAAGTGCGGGACAAGGACGTAAACTAATTACGTCGTTTTTTAAATCGAAAATACAAGTTTTATTTTGTCCAATTTTTGGCGAACAGCACAAACAGTATTCATAGAAAAATCTATGACATTGTGTCAATATTACGTCGGAAAAGAGTAAGCAGTATTTCCAATTTTAAAACAGTTTTCGGTGCACTCATGCTGCGGTCTCACTCGATCTTCTTTTGTATAATCATCAAATTAATCCTCCCGCCCTGGGTGGAGCGGAAGAAAGTATCAGACTTTTTATCATTCTTTATTGTCATTTCATCTTGGGATCAGCCACTGCTGGGTATAGTCCTCTCTCTTTTTTTGCCATAACTCTCGGTTCTATGCGTCCCTCATCCATCTGCTCCCTGCGATCTTGACGATCAATCGATCGACCATTCGGGCAAAACCTTAATCTATCAGCCATCTCCGCGTCTAGTCAGATGCCCTGCCCAACTTCACTCGAGGCGTATCGCCTTATCCGCGACGTCACAGACTTTAGTTAGACGACGGATTTCGGTGTTACGCACTCGGTCTAGAATAGTAATGCCAAGCATGGCTCCCTCCGTGGCCCTTTGTGCACACTCTCCTTTGTAAGCGTCATTGTCTCGGCACCGAAAGTCATCGTTGGCAGGGCACATTGGTTGAAAAGGCGAGTTTTTATTCATTGGTGTATCTTGGACCGTCATTCAGACTCGATGGAAATCCAACCTGTTTCTACAATTACCATTTACATTCCAGGATCACGGTATCATGCCTAGACTGTCCCGCGACCCCGACAGGCGTTTGGCCCTATGGGGGCTTCGTCAGTTTGTTGACAGCTCTTTAAGACGCACGTGAAATAAGACGATATCGAAAAGACGGATATGCCTTTATTTTTACACTATACTTAAAAAATCTGCTAGTTTGATTAGTTTTCCAAAGTTCTGGTCATCCATTAATAGCCGGGCCACATTAATACGGCATTTCCCGTTGATTTTTTTCACGATAATAGTCGTTAAATGTTCGTATAAACGTCCATAAAGGCAATAGATAACGGCATTTTCCGTTAGTGTGGCCCTAGTGGAACTGAGTGTTGGAGGTTCAGATAGGTAGCCGCTCCAGGTTCAGTACTCGTTCTCAGCTGCGTCCGATTAAAACTGGAAGACGATTCCAAAGCCTGAGCACATGGTGGATGGAAGTCCAAAATATTTTTACTTAAATTGTTTTCCAAGAATAGATTTTAATATATCTACAAATAGTCTGTGTATACTACAATTCGAGCGATTTTATTGCGGCACATCAACCTACCTCAATCTGTCATATTTATTTGATGTGGGTGGTTTTATTAGAATTATTTGACGGATTCGTCTTACTGCGAGTGAGAGCTTTCTTTCCCTTCGAATACCGATACCTAACCAGTATGTTACATAACTACTTCGATTCCCGTTTATCCAATGGAATTAGTCGCTTTAAGAATGCGAGATTTTTCTATAACAATCATTATTATCTACTCAATATTTTTTGCAAGCAGATTGCTTAACGAGGTATTTTTTACACCATTTTGCATGACCAATAATATAAATTAGGTGTAAAAGGACCCATTACGTCGTCATCTAAGAATTCTAGTAATATTGAAAAATAATTATTGCTAAGAAATATTAATTTTTAGTGCTCAGTGTAACGCATAAAAAATAACAAGTAAATTAGTAATACATACTGATTGATCGTAGGCCCTAAGTTTCTTTTTCATAAAAATTCCTACAATTTCGTTCTCTTTGTAGATCCTTTCGTTCCTGTTCGTTCAATCACCGGTTTTTTCTTTTTTTAGCGTGGTAAAATCATCAAATGAGTCCTCCCACCCAGGGCAGGACGGGAGGGACTGTCAGACTTGTACTGACTAAAATCCACGGTGTCCTTCACTAGCCCTTTACGTACCGGGGTTACGGTAATGGGAAAGTCCCGCGACCCCGGCAGGCTATGGCCCTCTACAGGCCCCGTCATTGTGCTGACACTCCTTGAGGCGCGCGTGGAACACAACGCGCCGTCGACCCGGGCATGGTCCATGGTCGGACAGCGAGTCGCCCATTACTCGCCGCCCGCATGCCCGCGCCTACGGTGGCCGGAGATCGTCTTGCGACGTCCGACGCCGTGGGCGTCCACCACTGCGGCTGGGGTGGAGGGAGGTCGCTGTCCTCCCCCTCACGCGGCTCGCCTCCTCCTTCGCGAGCATGACTGCTTCGCAGAAGGAGGCGACCGCTTCCCACTCCGTCTCGCCCCGCAGCATGGCCTCGACCAATGCCGGGCGCGAGAGGTCTCCGCCAATCGCCGTCGTGAGGACACGGCGGTGCTCTGCCCAAGCGGGGCAGTCCTGCACCGTATCCACCGTGTCCTCCGGACGATCTTCGCAGTGGTGACACCCAGGCAGTGGTGACACCCAGGCTCAATCACCGGTAGCGAGATTTTACCGTTGAAATCATGGACGGCACATTCCACATTCTAATAATGGTATCTATTGTTGAGTATTGATAACTGAGTGGATTTTTTTTAATATTTCGCATTGAAAGTTGTTCATTTGTGTATCCGAGACTCCGCTAGATCATTGGCTTGGCATTTTTCTGGTTAACGATTGTATTGACTTCCTGGTTTATTTTTGGGTTGTCACAAATATGTATCTGTATTACCAGACATATACCTACTTAATTTTAATGACAAAATTTCACTATATTCGACAGTTTGGTACCTAAACCTAAGTCATGTTTATTTCATTCACAATCATGGATCAATCAATCAATAAATGACGATCGTGGGAAATCTATATTAATGTAATTATATTCCTTTAAGTTAATTTATACATAAATGGGTATTTCTTAAACTGACGTAGGCAATTTATAGGTATCAATTTTGTGACAGAGTACTTAACTTAAAAATTTCCTGACTTTATACTATATTTATGTTTAACAAACAGTTTACTATGGTATAATCATCGATGTTATAAAACCACCCTTTACATGCCACAGCTCATGCATACAGCTCGGGCATGCGGGCGGCGAGTAATGGGCGACTCGCAGCCCGACCCATGGACCATGCCCGGGTCGACGGCGCGTTGTGTTCCACGCGCGCCTCAAGGAGTGTCAGCATAATAACGGGGCCTGTAGAGGGCCAAAGCCTGCCGGGGTCGCGGGACTTACCCATCACCGTAACCCCGGTACGTAAAGGGCTAGTGAAAGACACCGTGGATTTTAGTCAGTACAAGTCTGACAGTCCCTCCTGCCCTGCCCTGGGTGGAAGGACTCATTTGATGATTTTACCAAGCAGAAAAAAAAAGCGTCGAAAGCTAGTTGCTGTGTTCCAGACATTCATTTGTAGAAAGATCTACACATGACTGCCTGGTGGTGGTGAGTTGTACCTACAAATAGTCGCTCCATGTAAATTACTGGTATTCAATTCAGCTATATCTGGTTAGACGAAGCCGAATTTATCGTAGTTAGGAAACAGCTAGGCAGACTAACAAATAAAACCAAAAACGGAATACTATATCGGAATGCCGAAAAAGTAGTTGGATATCAGTCATATCAGTTTTGTATCAATTCACACACCCGGAGATAAAATTAGAAGTTCTCGGACGTTTTTAGGCTTCCTTCTCGTTTCTCCGCCTAGCTAAGTACTGTAACTGTAATATTATTACAGTTGATTGAGTGAGTGAGTGAGTGAGGTTGAGTGGATGTATAATGGTATCAAACTATTATACCTAATACCGAATGTGTATGTTATGTGATTGATTGTACTATAATTATAACAGGAAACTTGAGGGTGGAGATTATGTATTATGTATTTACATTTCTGTTTACCTGAAAAGTTAATTAGAGTTTTCGTTATTATCGTTATTATGTAACCCCACAAAAGCAAATCCCCACAAAAGAATTTGACCAAGTTACAATTTCACCCTCTTTTCAACAAGTTTTTGAATAAAATCAACTTTGTTTTGTTACAGGACTCCGATGATGAAGCCTTCCATGGGGCGAACGCGCCTGTCGACTTATTGTTGTTCACCTCCCTCGATTCATACGTAAGTTTTATTTTATTCAGTGTTCTTGTAGCAGTCGTTCAAGCAACATGAAAAGTGGTTTCCAGTTTGAAAAATAAAATACAGTTCTCAGTTGAGAGCAATATATTTTATCAGTGTGTCTGTTGCGTTTGTTGTTTGTGAATACGCATCGGCCTACCCTGTCTACGCTCTAAGGTAATATTGGACCGACGATTCTAGTTCACTTTTTTAGAGGTATCCACATTTCTAGGCCACGATGCGTCCGTTCCCATGTGATTGTACAGCGGTGAGCAGTGAGAAGCAGCATAGCTTCGATATCTTATGATAATTGATTCATGCACCGTTTTATTAGGAGTACTTAGTTTACACTTGAACGATAGAACTTAGTTTATCTTCGCTTACTGCATTACCACTTTCGATTCAAATTTCCCAGCCATTTCTTGTGTAATTCATCAAGTAAGTTGTTATTGTTTATCGCAAGCTGTCGCATGGTGCTTGTGTAGGTGTAAATAACTGTAGATTTGGTTTCACACACACAGTGACAAATAGTTAACTAATAAATATTGGTAAGTGGACATAAGCAAGACATTTTCTGTAATGTACTAATGATTGGTTTCTGTGATAAATAATTAATAATGTTATAATTATTTGAAGTTCTTTGTCGTTCCCTGTTATTACTTTGTAATGTGTAGTTTATTTTCAGTTTAGTTAGATTTTAATGTTGTGTTCATGTACTTACCAGTTTATATGCAACAGTTCATCAAGTAGCCGAAGAAGACCGAATAGTTGCTTTTTTTAATTGTTTTTTTCGTGGTAAAATCATAAAGTCTGACAGTCCCTCCCACACAGGGCAGGGCGTGAGGGACTGTCAGACTTGTACTGACTAAAATCCACGGTGTCCTTCACTAGCCCTCTACGTACCGGGGTCACGGTAATGGGTAAGTCCCGCAACCAACCGAATAGTTGCTTGAGTTAAAATTAATACTAAAATTCCCGTATCAAATACGGATAGCTGTACGACTGCTGCACCGTTAGATGTCTGTCTGTCTGTTGTCCATTTTGATATACTTAAGTGTTTTTTGTTATGTTAATATATTAAAATGATATTTTGCTAAGATTCAGTGTAGAACTGTCGGCACAATATTATTGGTTTGCTCTGCTGCATCGGTTTTTGGGTAGTGTCTTGTTATTGCTTTGGATTTTCATGATTGTCGTGTTTATGCTACTACGTCTTGGGTCTAGTTTTTTTTTTTTTTGTTAATTAAAATACATTTGTTTCGAAATAACTGTTGTTAATTACTGGTAAGTACATTATAAGGTACTCCTTTAAAGTTACAATTGCAAGGATTCCATTGCGCCAATAGAAGTCGAAATATTGCATTGTATCTAGTGACCTAAATATTGAAGTAACGGACAGAACGGATGGGCGCAGTGCAGTAATCAACGCTGCGAGTAGCGGTCGCGTCGTCGTCGGTTGCATAAATCTATTAGGTGAGGTGCAATCGACTGGCGTTGCGTCGAAGCCAAGCTCGTTGCCTCCGCACAACCGGTTCCACTGTTCTGGGCCAAGTTCACCATTTTACGTCGCTCGACTCGTACATATTCAAATTTTTTTTAACTCGTTATTCATTGCTAAGACATTTTTATTTTTGTTTTTGATACGTTTATACTACTAACTCGAAGAAGAGGTAACACTACCACTTTTCTAAAAAATCGCATGTTTAACTTATTATACTAACTGTTAAAATTAAGCCAGAAAAATAGATGATTTTATTTCTAAACATTTAAGTCAAACAATTTTGCTATGCTTATATTTTTTTAAAGTGACCGTGTGTTGTCTCCACGTGTTTCGCTACAAACCCTTTTTTGTCTGCAGGTGTTATCGGTGCGGTCAACTGAAATGGCGTCTACAAGCTGTTTAGGACCTGCGAGTACTCCCTACCCTCACATAATGTATTACAACGTCCCGCCTGAGTCCTCCGGTACTCCAGAGAGAGATATTGTTAGCACACAAAATCGGCAGAACAATGTTGCTGATCATACAGATGAAGAATCAGACCAGACTTCAGGAGACGACGTGTCCCTGACCTCTTTTACGGGAGGAGCGATGTCCGAAACTGAGCTGACCCCAATATTGTTTAAACCCTCTTCAAGGCTTCCAATGCACACCGCCCGCAGAAAAGATTTACCAACAGCTGCGCCCACACTGGACAGGCGGCGACTCCGTGCTTGCCATAGAATGGCTGATGCCACTCGCCTCAATAGCCAGGTGGCTAATAGAGTTGTAAAATATGCTCGTTGCATTACCAATATGTATGAAAGCGAAATGGGCTGCCTCAACTGCGGCTTACTTCCCCTATGTCCCATAACGGGACAGTGTGGTCATACGCGATGCACTGAGTATGTATCTATTTTCATATTGAGTGACATACTGCTGTCCTATTTTAATATTGTGTGACATATTTCTATTTTAAATCATGTTTTTGTTTTAGTTGTGTTGTTGATACTATCGGGTGTCCGTGTGGATACGAGGCCCCCAACAAACTATACGTCAATATTTTGATACGGGATCTTATCGGAAAGACAACGTCCGAGACACAAACTCCACGGAGTTCCAGGTAAGATCCAAAATAAAATGTATTATACCAACCTGATCTTCATAGTTTAGTTCTTATAAGTAGTACAAGTAAAATAAGACTAAAACGAATAATCTTTTTCTTTATTTTTTACAATTATAGTTTCACTTAAATGATCAATCAGCCTTATACATTTTTTTAACATGGATTTATTTATTGTATTAAAACCTGTCTATGTATTGACTCCTTACTTTCTAAACTATTTCTATTTTGTATGATTGTTTCCGAATACGATCATACAAAATATAAATAAATTAAAAGTTTTCAGATAAAAAAATATTACTTACCTATTCTGTGGATTACCTATTAGTATTTTCCATTTTCAATAGTATGCCATAAATTGTTAAAAACTATAAACCTTATTTCGCTTATCACACCTTTGCACATTACTTCGCGTAACGTTGCAAGAAAAATAAATAATGTTATCTTAACCTTATTGGGATCAAAGTCGCAAAAATATTCGATACCATCGAGAGTAAGTAATTTCTAACCAAACTGATACCTTTTGTAAAGTAAAATTGGAATAGAATAAATATATCTGGCTCTACTACAACGGCCACGTTTTTCTCACAAATATTTTTTTGGTGAGCTTAGCTTCTTTCAAATTCTTACCGAAAACAAAGTGGCCGAAAAGCGTCATCCTGTCACTCACTCTATTTCACATTATTTTGGACTTTTGTAGAAATAAGTAACACAGGGTAGTTACACAAAATATAAATGATAAATAATTATGTTCATGCCTTGTTTCATAAAACTGTCAAAATAACAATATATCTACTTAATTCCAGCTAAACTAACGAATCAATGACTGTCTTAATTTCTTATTTCGACATTCAGAATTTTTTATTATTATTTTGATAAAATTTATGTGCATATTCATCATTTCTTTATTACAATAATCTTCTTTATTGTTGATAGAATTGTGCCTGTGCCTGCCGCTGTGAACCTAGATCTTGAAGACATCAATGATGTAACGTCAGCAGATAATGTTACTGTCAAAATTCAACCATGTAAGTATTTTATTATTATATTTTTTTTCCTTTTTTGCGAATGTCTGTAATCGAATGTTACTCAGTACGCGTTGGTGTTGGTCCTTAACATGTTCTAAAACTTCTTGATTGTGCTATCCACCGTTTATGTTTTTTTTTACTAAACTTACAAAGCGCTGCTATTTTTTTAAGTTGATCTGTATTTTTTTTCCTTTTTATATTTTTGTTGTAAAATTTTGCTTTTTAATATTTCTTTTTGAAAATAGGTATATTTAAAAAAATAAATGTATCGAAATGTCAGAAATACCTTTTTAATATTTGTTTGTTCTACAAAGCGCAGTCATTTATTAAGTTGATCTGTTTTTATAATTATTTGTTCAATGCTTATGCGAAAGTCCTTCTTTAGAAATTTATGTAGCCAGTACAATAACAATTTAATCGCAAAATGTTTAAATATTATTTTTAATGATGTATTTATTTTGAGTGCGGTTGTTATGTGTTTTATATAACATAGTTGCTGGGCATTTTATTTATCGCTGTGTTATCATAAATACCTAGTATTGTCAGTTACATAAAGTCTCCACCAGGGATTACTCAAACAAATCTGTTGTTCACGTCATTTTTGGTGGCATTGGCTTATAATTACGTTGTTGACACCCAAGTGTTTATGTTAACTCGGTCATAGCAGTCGTAGAAGTCATCAGAAATTGTTATTATTGTCGATTTATTCCAAATAGTTCTTTTTCTACCACTACTCGCACAACTAGTTCCAAACAACGCATCGAACCCTCACTTGTTGAAGCGTAACCTCATGGCGACGCTTCAACTCCTAGTTACTTTAATAATTTAATTTCTCAACAACTTGGCAACGAACTCTATACCAATCTTGAGCAAAAGGAAAAAAAAGTGTATCACCCGCTTATCGTATGCCACCCACAGGTCATAAAAGTCATTCGAGGGTGGCATGTTATGCAATGCCATTGTAGCTTTGAACCCATTGTCTTGAAGCCCCACGGAAAATAAAACTTTTCAGTTTCCATGAATGTTCTTTTAAGAAAAACAAATACCTCTTTACAAGTTCCATTAACTTTGACAAACAATACAAACATTTTCTGGATTAAATCTGACGTAACCCGACGAAAATTTGGAGGAAATAAATTTCGCTATTTTATCCAACAATCGAAATTTGAAACAAAAGGTTTTGTATATATAATATACAAGTTACATCAATGACATTTCGAACTTTTGATTTATTTCTTGTTTGAACGTAACATTGATTCATAATTTTGTAAAAATACCTTTGCAGTAATTAATGTCATCTAATATAATCACCTGCCCTCATTTTGTGGTAGTCCAGCGGGGTAATTACGTAAATACACTTGGGCAATTGCAATACCTTTCATTTTGACAATTCAACAAAATACATTGCGTTATTTCTTTTGTCGATCAAACTAAGTTCTGAAACATGAACCAATGGATTAGGAATTCCTTCGTTCTCAAATGTTTCGGAATTAGATAATCTTTCAATTACAATACATCAATAATACATCATTGATCGGAGATCATTGCTCGGAGTAGGCGTTAGCATACGCTTTGCTACCTTCACATTATTCCTAGCAATTTATTCTAATCTAATCGTTATTATTGTTTGGTTACATAATATCTAAACGTACTTATTTATCAATAACATTTTCTTTTATGTTAACTAGGTACTTACTTGAATTTCTTTAGAAAACGTCGTTTTTTTAATAGGTACGAATAATTAGCCATAACTTGGAAACTGTTATGTAATCCAGTCAATTTGCGGACAACCTTGTAGCAATTGTCGTTCTTTGTTTACTTGTAAAAAGTTCGTGAATAAACCTTCGACAGTAAATTCCTTCATAATATATATTTCCGTGGTGTTTCATTGGATTGATAAAATTGCGTTGGGTACATAATTTTTTTTTTTTTACTTAATCCTTGAATTATTTAATCATGTCTTAATCAGCCTGTCACGGTCCCACAGTGCTGAAACATGCAAACTTTGGGAGTGTCCCGTATTCCAAAATACTGGTTCAATGGTTGGTGCAATGATTGAATTAAACCATATCTAAATATACACAGGCCTTTCCTAAAATTCTACGTAACAAAGTACATTGGTAATGTTTCGTAATTACGGTATCGCATTCCATTGGATTTAACCACAAAGTAGCGGAGTTTAATCTAACGGGATACTTGATACCACAATTGATATTATTATTATTAAAACAAAATAATAATAAAGGCGCGTTACAGACTTACAGCAGCGCCACGTCTGTTTCGCGTGGGCGTTTATACGACGATAATCGCGAACCGACAAGGCTATTATGTAAATCGGTCATTTGTTTGTTACATTGTTGTTATGTAACAACATTGTCGACGATGCAATGGAGAACGCTGGGTCGCAGGTTACGTTACGCCCGCTATATAGGTCTCAAGTATTCGCTAGACCAGTGATGGGCAAAATACGACCCGCGGGCCAGCTCCGGCCCGCGAAAGCATTTATTCCGGCCCGCCGACGGTCCTTCGACATGAATAGTATATGGCCCCCGATAATAAATAAATGGCGGTGCAGAAGTAACAAGTAGATTCTACTTAGAAGAATAATAGACATACAACTACCATGGCAGGGCCTTTAAATAAAAGGTAAATTGCAATAGGGTATTATCTGGAAAAATCTAATTAGTCCGTCACTTAGATTATCATAAAAAATTTGAAACTTATTTTTTCGTTTGTTACGTAAACCAGAATTGACGAAGATACGATGGTTTTAAAATTTACAATATGTCACAAACAAGTACAGGTTTTACTTGCTTCTGACGTCACGGGACCCTCTCGAATTTTGATGCGTTATATTTTTGTAAATATAGGTACATTGATTTTACAAAATAAAATATCGATAATAAAGTATCCATTATTTTTCAAAACTCTGATGGACTAATTAGATTTATTGATACAGACGATACTGTCAACAAACATGCCTATTTTTATCATTTGTTGTGCTAATGCTGTAATATTTTTATAATAAACAGCTTCAACACAAAACGCTCTTTTCCTAGAATATTCTGGCCCTCCTTTGAATTTGTTTGAACTTTCCGGCCCCCATTGAAAAAGTTATGCCCACCACTGCTAGACGCTCGCGATTACTCACGAATTAATACAAAGGCTTACGTATAATGTTGAAATACGGATCCAAACTTTGGATCCAAACTAAACTATTCCCTTGTAGCCGCTTATCATCTAGTGATAAGGCCGCTCAGATGAATCACTACATGTTATGTAAATAGTGTTTATTTTCTGAAATTCTTTTAATGTTTTCTCGATTTTTTTTTATGCTTATGGTTGTTTTCGGATGCGACAGCTTTTCTCATTCTTTTTTTGTAATTACTTATCGTATAATTCATAATTATGCTTGCGACACATAGCACTGCTCTTTATACATTTAGGATAAATACTTTATAATATGGTAAAAGTAAGTCAGAAAGAGGTTCAGATAGGTAAAATTTGGAATTTCCCGTTGATTATCGCGATATAAGTCTTTAAATTTTCGTACACACGTCTGTTGACGTGATAATTAACGGGAAATGCCGTTAGTGTGGCTCTAGTGTTAGTAGGCAGGTTCTCATAAATAATCTATATATATAAAAGGAGAACTGACTGACTGACATATCAACGTACAGCCGAAACTACTGGGGCTAGGAATGTGAAATTTTGCACACGGCTTCCTATTATAATGTAGGGGAGCACTAAGAAGGGGTTTTTGGAAATTTAACCTTTAAGGGGGTGAAAAGGGGGAATTAGGAAAGTACGTAACCCACGCGGACGAAGTCGCGGGAAAAGTGCTAGTTGAACATGAACAAAGATAGTAAGAACCATACAATTGAAAAAATGCCAAACTTGTTTATAGTAAGGGTCTGGGGGCAGATTACTAGAGTAACTACGAATATCTATTAAAGCGAATAGGCGCCTAACATATGGCACGTTCTATGACAAATAGTCTCCAATGGCACGACCTATGACGAATAACCGAATGATTTTTTGAGATTCGATTCCCCGTCAGGCTAACGGTAATGAAATCTTTGTTTAGGAAATTGTCAGAAGTGTTCTCCCTATTGAAAAAAGTTATCTAGTAGAATCTGTTACTACGAATACCTACTATGAATATTAAAAATCTTCTGCAAAATTTAAATAGTCAAGCAATTATGTTGAAAGCCTTCAACGACAGTGACTGGCACATACTTTGCAGTCATAACGCAATGTGACCTTTTTCAAGTGACCTTATTAAATCTTCTGCAGGAGAGGTTTATAGTCATACGTACGGCACTGTTGCAAAAACTCTGACTAACTTACTATATATTTTGTCATTGATTTACTTCGTAAATATCAGAAGAATAGCCAATGACGATGCTGGAAATACACGAAAAGAATCATTAGGCATATTGCTACGTGGCCGTTTTAGTCTCGCTGAACTTTTCAGACCGCTGACTTCTAAAATAAAAAAAGTCGAAATAAATGTCGTGAACTATAAGGCTTTACAAACAATAACGCCCAACTGACGAGTTTTGTTGAGACATTATTTTATTTGATTAGCGATTACAAACAGCAGTAAATAAAATTTTCTATATAGATTACTAGCTTTTGACAGAGGCTTCGCCCGCTCACAACCGTTATTGTGTATGTCACCCAGGACCAAAACAACTTTCAACTGGTGAAAAAAAAAATTAAATTGGTCTAGTAGTTACGGAGCTTATTAAAAATAATCAAATATTTCCTCTAAATAATATTAGTGTAGATAGACCGTTAATGGTGCATGTACGAATCCTGTACTTACTCGGCGGACACTATCGAACGTGTCTAAGCGCTATGGACCATGTCCTTCGTGTCTGATGCGTCAACGGACTTACACACACCAGCAAAAACATTCATAAACTATTTTCATTTGCGTTATATTATAATAATAATGCAATTTGCGTAAGATGAGAAGATATTGATACTTTTTTTCTTATATCCCAATCAAAAATTTAATCAGTACCTACATAATTATATCTAGCAACAATTATAATAATTTTAATTACAATGCGTGGATAATCGATGGAAAGTTTTTCAACATACCTAGTGCTTAGCTACGCCTACTTACGCGCATTTTGTTACTTAACTATGTCCAACTATTCCTCCTGTAGGCACTTCTTATAATTCCTAATTATATAATTTTTGTGAAATAAAACACGTAACAATCGGCTGCGTATAGGTTTGATCATGAGAGACTTAGGTCGTTGACAACTGAGGCAGCGGCGAACTTGAATGATTTCATTGTGAACATGAACGCTTCTGCAATGCATGCGCCATCAGCGATTTATTACCTATCTCTTTATAATTTGAATACGTCATTTGGATAAAATGTGAATTAATCATTCATGTTGGCTTGCGTTACCTTAAATAATATAAAATATCTCAACTGGTTTTTGTGCGAAAAAAAAAAACACAGAAACGTCATTGATAGCTGTTTTGTATCAATAACAAGTCATAGTTAAAATATGTCCTCTGTAACAAGATTAGCGTACCACTTCGGGTTTGTAGACAAAACTTAAATCGCGTAAATTATATAATTCTGGTCAGTCGTTTAAAAACATTTAAATTAAAAACATTACCTCACTTCTACTGGCTGTTCTTATTTTATGCCCAAAATCATAACCGTTTGTGAAACCCACTAACATCTCAATATCGTGTGAAACGTTGCAATAAACTGTAGTGGGTGTTTCACATAACTGTCACCGATTGCATTGATCGCGACCTTGGCTTGCTTCAGATCTCAACACGCTCCACGCTCGTAACTCACACCGCATTACGTAACGTAACGCAAACTCTGACTCTTGCCGGTTATGTAAACGCGTATTATGTAGCACTGTGGACGAAATGTCACAAGACGTATGGGGCTTCTTTGTTAAGTTCGGTTCTGTCCATGTTCCATCGAATGATTAACACTATAAACTTGGATTAAGTACGTCACCCTTTGTAGAATAATGGTAATCATTCCTGCACTTGGTTTTAATTCGAATTTGGATGTATTTCGCAGCGAGCGGTGCAGGAGGTTCATGCCGTGGCCACATCCGACATGCGGCCGTATCGGCGCGGGGGGCAGACTCTGCCAACTTCAGGGGCCCTAAGCGAATTCCTATGTCGCCTCGGGTAAACAATATGTATTATTAAGCATGATCATTATATAAGTTGTTTATTGACACATATGTACATGCACTTAAATTAGACTAACTGATAAGTCATTTAAGTGTCGTCATCCATTTCAAATCAAATATCTTAATGCTTATTACAATGTCATTTTTGGAGAACATTCGAAAGACTTCAGGGCATTGAACTATATCGTCAGTTTGTAAATAAAGATACGAGCATGATATGGGCTTTTGAAATGACATCATGAGGCGAGTGATCTCAACTAAGCGAAGCGATTGTTCTGCTGCACGTACACAGAATAATATAATGGATAATATGTGCATGCTATGTTATCTAGGCGCGGTACAACCACGCTCTGGATCTCCTCCGGTTGGGTCAACACCGTGAGGCCGTGCCATACCTCGCGTTCGCCGCCGCCTCGGGGCAGCCAGAGCTGCGGAGAGCGCGGGCACTTCTAGCTCAGGTTAGTAACTTACCTAACACCATAATAATAGATACGCGCAAGAATAAGTGTACTAATACTCTCATTGACTTGAACAAGGCCGATGGCAGTGCTATAGTGGGAAGATCTGTGGTCATCACTATCACAGGTTGCTACATCAGCAACTCTGCTCTTTAACAGCGTCAATTTTATTACTTGTTTTGTTGATTCACAGTTGCACAATAACCCTCATTATATAAAAAGAGATCTTAGTTACAGCTGTGCTCTATCCTTATCTTTGTAGACTAAGCTTAGCTCAGCATATAGAAGTCGGTGATGAAACTAATTACTGTAGACTTGTAGTCCACGTTTAAGATATTAGACATTACAGAGCCCAGGATTGTGACCTTTTAGTAGAAGTAGGGACCAGGTTGCATATTTATACTAACACTAGGCGACGCCTAATGTAATGCATTAAAAAGATACTTTAGGAAATTCAATTCAGTTCGATCAGCGTTGAAGTTTTTAAACTGGAATTTGAAATTCCACCTGAGCAATAATACCTATTTTGGAATTTATCTATCTGTCGGCAACTCGACATATTTCTGCATAATCGACATATTTTATACGTACATGATATCCTGTTTACAATAATATCAACACAATGTGGGAAACCTATATCTATTCGAATTTTATCAGCCCAAAACAAAGTAGCACAAGATAAAGATCTTTTTGAATTTGTACACTTATGTATAACGCTCTATTTGCGCATGACGTCACTTCCACGCGATCGACCGCAGATAAGGTGTAAGGCCTTTCTGCAAATTATGAGTTCACAGCATGACTCAAACGTTGTTCTATTCGTTTTATTTTTATTTGACGATACTTGGTTTGAGCATATGACTGACTATTTTAGTCAATGATTAGCATTGGCATTCAATGTCACAATGCTGCCAGTCTTTAGGGGGTCTAAAAAGCCCACTTTAGCAGAATCATATTTGTGTGAAATGGGAATGCGTAAAATTCGTAAAATGGTCCATTCTATTTCTTGCCATAATCAGAATAAGAATAATTGGGCATGTTTCCAAATGACAGCGATGGACGAGTACTTTATTTAACAAATGTTGTTTATTCCTGTGTTCAGGTAGTTAGTATAAGTTTCCATTGCATAAAGAAGGGCGTTATAAGTTTGACGGTTCTGTCTGTGGCATCATAGCTCCTAAATGAATTGACTAATTGATGAGAGATATCTTTCGACATGTAACAAACAATAAATTTATTTGAATTTGAGAATTCTGTTTGGTAATGGTTCTTCTATAGTTTATGAAAATCCTTCCTGGCAGGGGGTGTCGGAAGTTACATTTTTTTAATGTAGTGTAAAGTCCTTTTTGTGTAAATACATATTTAATTTTAACTAATTATATAAGTTTTTAAAGGTGCTGTTAAATTTGAGCATTCACTTGTAATGAGCATTCTAACGAATGTTAATAAGAACAGAAATGTTTTATTAAAGTTAATATTATATTTTTTATTACAGGCGATAACAGTGTTGAGCAACAATCGTGACCCGCGTCGGCTCGCGACTCAGTTGACGCGCTCTGTGCGTCGCTTGTCGTCGACCTCCTGGATCAGGTCCTCGGACATGGAGTGTATTCTCTGCTGCGACACCTTCACAAACCCTGTCACCACGCCCTGCGGACATATGTTCTGTAGGACATGTCTTGAACGGACGCTTGACTATGGAAAACGATGTCCCCTATGTCTACGTGATCTGATTGGCTTCGTGCTGTCTGAAGTGAGTGTTTTTTTGCTTCTCTCGTGATTTTTTTGATTAAAGAGAAGACATTTTTTTTTATCGTGGTAAAATAATCAAATTAGTCCTCCCACCCAGGGCAGACCGGGAGGGACTGTCAGGCTCGTATTGACAAAAATCCACGGTGTACTTCACTAGCCCTTTACGTTCCGGGGTCACGGTAATTCGTAAGTCCCGCGACCAGTAACGAGTAGACATAGGATATTATTTTGCTTTTCATCTTTATTTGCCCTACTTTTAGGTCTTACAAAAATTTGATCCGTGCGGGAATCAAACCAATTGCTCAGTCACTGCGCCAGTCGTGCCGACTATCTAATATGAATTTGTAAAGGCTTAATTAAATAATACGGCAACCTTTCTTATATTTGACCGCGCCTATCGCGGAAGTTTGGTGCCAGGTTTGTCAATTTATTATTTATTTAACTCGACGTTTCTGAGTCGAGTTGCGGGTGAAGCCATGGGCAACATCTAGTCAAACATATAAAAAAAAAACACTATCTAATGAACATTGGACGGCACAGTTGGCGCAGTAAGTTAGCGACCGACTGCTGCACAGCGTGGCGCAGTTTCGATCCCCGCACGGGATAAACATTTGAATGATCTGAAAGTAATTGTTCCAATTCTGAGTGTTTGTGTATGTGAATCTCTATGCTTGTAAATGCACCCTCGATACAGAAGAATTTGCCAGTGTGTGGCATTATTAAAAAAAGAAATATTGAAGTTTATGATCATATCATACTCGTACGTAATATATCAGATTGTAAATAGCTTCGTATTGCTATATCAATTGTGTTAGTTAAAGCAATCTAAGCGCAAGTTTCAACATGTAATTAACAGCCGATGGCTAAGGTACGATTGTTCGTGAGTTTCATAGTTTCTAAATATTGTATCGACTGTGTTAAAATTCACACTTTGTGGAGCAACGAGCTCGCGTTTATAATGCATTTGTTTGTGTAGGACGTAACAGGTAGGCTAGCCACAAACTGTGAACGTAGGTTGATGTTACTATAAACGAACAATCATAATAAATGCACATATATAGGGGCCCTAATGTTGTACTTATGAGAAAAAGATTAAAGGCCAGTTGTTTGGTCAGTAGTCTTTCTTTCTTTTCTTTTTTTAAACTTTGCCCCGCAATAGGAATTTCTCCTGTATTGTTGGTGCGTTTATAAAAATAGATTCACATATACAAACACCCAGACCCAGAATAACTTGTAGAACATACGTAAAGTTTAGAAAATCAAAAGATTTGAATCCAAAGTATAATAAAGGTTACAGAGTAGTAGTTAACAATAATGATATATTTTCTATATTTCTGCATTGGAATATACATAGAATTACAGCTCACGAATGCCACATCTACGTATAAACGGAAATCGCTTCCGTTAGTTTTGAAAACAATCACATCCTTGATTACTCTGATAGTAGCTAGTGCCATTGAACACGAAAAAGATGAAAGGAACAAACAGATAGAAGTTAGGAAAGAGTGAGATAGTAGAGATCACGCTACCACTTATGACCTTTTTTTTATCGTGGTAAAATCATCAAATGAGTCCTCACACCCAGGGCAGGGCGGGAGAGACTGTCAGACTTGATGGTCTATTTTGAAAATCGATCGTCAAGTCGACAGGTATATTATCCCCGTCGGCGTAGTTAGATTCCTACGTAAAACAAGTGAATATATCCAAGGAAAAGATTTAAATGTGTTCATGGCGCTCACTCACACTTATTGTTTCGAACATGGAATCTAGTCATTTTATGATCTTAGCCCCCATAACTTAGGCCTGGAGTCATCATTATTTTGATCGAAAACTAATACGTTGCATTTTATAAAAACTAAAACATTTTCAAACCTTTGTTATAATCTATATATTTATTTCACAGACGGGAAACACTTTGTTCGTGCAAGCTGCGCTGAAAAGTATTAATGCCATCGTCACGCCGCTGCCCTTGGAACCAGATCTCATTCCCATATTCGTGTGCACAGTCGCCTACCCCTCGTAAGTAGCTATACTTGTAATACACTTAACTCGAATACAGAATCCTCAAGATGATTATCAAGTTATGGCAAAATATACTCAATTAACTTCGCGATAAAGTACAAATTCCATTGCACTATTGCCATCTTTTGTTTCATTGCTCATTCAAAATCAATTTTGTCTTCGTAAATAGCAGATACACTGCGTCATAAATCATCTCCAAACAGCGACTGATATTTATGATGTCCAGAAAAGGACCTGTTATGCTATTCTCTGTGTAACTACAACGAGCTTGGAATAAATTTAGAACTTGATGCCTTAATGAACTGTCTCAACACTAAGGATCGAAACAGTTTGTTCTTAGATAGATATAATAAAATACTTTATTGTACACCAAAATTGTTACAAACAAATTGTTTAAACTATTATAAACATTACTAAATCTATGGTTACAATTCTTCATAGATTTTCAACTTTGTTTTCTATTTTTTAAAGTTGAAAATTCACCAAAGACAAACCGTAGCTTCAACGCTGTTGTGACAAGCACTACAGCTTGACATGGTGAATATTTCACTCGACAGTGCTTGATAATGTGTATCAACAAGTCTGGTGACTGGTTTTACTAATGCTGAATTTCTTCATAGTATCACCCATGTCCTGAGTTAAACTCAATTGCACTCAATTACAAAAATGTACATTAAATATCATTAGACGTAGCAAAGAATAAAACTCCCATTTAAGGTGAAATCACTTGACTTTTCGCTTTAGCAAATTACGTGTCACTATTACGGTTTTTACCGCGTTCTAGAACAAATTTTCTTTGTCTTTTTTCATCACTGGGTGTAAAGTCAGTTGAAAAAGCGCTCTAAAAAAACGCCACTTATAATTTGTCAATTTATAGGACCTTAATGTAAGGAGCATCTATATATTATTGTGATTTCATGATTGGCCCTCCCATAGTTGATTAAATTATTCTCATGGATGCATTAAGTATTGCCTTTTAATTTGCATTTACTTCATTTCTACCTACTACCAGAGTCTTACTGACAAAAAAAAACACTGTTCCTTCGGTTGCCCTGTGCGTTTCAGAGCCATGGTTTCCTGCTTAGAGTGTACGTGTACCGGTAGGCGTTTGGACTTCTCGAAGCCCGGTCATATATTTAATCGAATTTCTTATGTTTATTCCAGAGTACCTTGTCCGCTGTTCATCTTCGACCCTCGCTACTGGCTCATGATCCGGCGGGTCTTAGAGTCAGGCTCCAGAAGATTTGGCATGGTTGCTTGCAACAGAGGTCAAGACTATGCGGATTATGGCACGGTCAGTACTCACTCTTTCACTTCCATTTTTTTTCTGTGTTTATAGACACGAGCAAGAGTGCGCGGTGTAATTGTAAGGTAAAACTTTTATACTGTCTCTGGCTTGTTTTACGACCATCTCAATTTATGTTTTGGTAAGAAAGCATTGTAAGTGACACGACAATTTCTATTTTAATTTGAAGTATTTATTTTATGAGTGCACTGTCCACTCATGTTAGCGCCTCTGGACTTGTAAGTCCGACCACAATAAAAAAGAAACTGTGACTTCGCCATATTGTGACGTCAAGGACGCTTTTCTACCACTCGTACGCTCTAAAATAAACAGTAATCATAATTATAAAAATAACAATAAAAGATAATAGTGATACTATTATTAGTAATTAATTTACATAAAGTATTTTTTATTATGCTTAAAGTAATTTTCAAGTAAAAGAAGTTGACAAATGAAGATCATTGACGTTTTCGTTCATATCTTGGTCGCATAGTAAATTTCTGCACGAATACTGCTGGCTCATAAATTCTAATAGCTGCTCGATTTTGGGTAGGTTAACATGTTTTTACACGATATGGCAGTTTCTAGAGAAAAGGAAAAGGTAAAAAAGAACTGTTTTTACATAGCTTTTCAAAGTATACTGCTATCAATGCTATTGGTTTGATAATTATGTATAACAACTTAGCCAGTGCTTAAACACGTTATCCTGACGATATTTTTTCTAGGGTTATTGGAACTACAACAGTATTAAAAAAAAATACTATTTATATCTATGAAATCTACACAAAAATTTAATTACTCATTCATGATGTCATTGCCCCAAAAAACGTAAAACTGAACATCGTGTTTTAAAGTGTTAGATATTTATACCCGTTGGTTCAGCGTAGCTGGCTATCTTTTGCTTGCTTTAGACTCTGTAAATAAACATATTAAATTAAATAGATTTAGTTTACAATTACGGGTCAAATTTTAAACAAGATAAGTGCACGCACGCACTCTGATGCATTAAGGCATCGTTCAAGGAAATGCGGCGCGTCCGATAGAGCGGGCAATTTTTCGTCAATTGTTGTCGCTTCTCTTTGAACGCTCTTATACAACGCCCATGTTGTTCCTGATTTGTCGCGTATAATTCGGGTATAAATGCATATCTACAAATTAATGTTATTATTGTATCGAATTTGGTACAAATATTTAAAATACACCGGTTTGATATCAAAATCGATATTTTTTCGGCTTAGTCTTTAATAACAAATCCTTATAACATGAAGTCAAACTTTTGATTAACGTAATTTGTGTGTTATTTTTCAGATCCTGGAGGTGCGCGACTGCGTTCACTTGGAAGATGGCAGGTCCATCCTATCCACCATAGGTTTATCTCGATTTAAAGTCATAGAGCGAGGAGTCAGAGACGGGTGAGCATATATTTTATCACCATATCATCATCATCTGTTACACTGTTTTTCTTTCCCAATTGTTTTGGAGTCGGCTCCCAGTCTCACAGTACACAGTTAAATACTAGTATTTAACATGGGGCGTCAACCCAGTTTACCAACTATACATACTATACATAAATTATAATACCATTATGTATTACTTCCCTGCCCGGATTGACTCATCAGTTAGACGATGTTTTCATGTAGTGTCTTTTTCTCGGGTTTATATACGATACACGCCACGATAGTGCTGTCGTTTAGCGACGTCGAGACAACGGCGCTAGCGTGGCGTGTTTTGTGTGACGATCTTACATTTATTTTCATAGTAAGTAAGCACGCCAAGGGCACGCCACGCTAGAGTTGCGCTACGCCGAGCTCGCTTTTGATAACGTCAAATTATTTTGTTTTCCAGATGTGATGTAGCCCGTATCTTGCCAATTACCGACGTGTTACCCAGAGATTTCGATGAAGTATGGGACATGAAAATGTTGGCTCAACGGATCATGTTCAAAGCTCTGCTGTGGCTGAGTGGGTTGAATGCGAAAGTGCTCGCCGACATCGAAGCTGCGTTTGGAGTCCTTCAGCCTCGTGGCTTCTTCAACGTTCCCTGGTGGGAGAGCACTGATGGCCCGTCGTGGCTCTGGTGGCTTGTTGCCGTCTTGCCGCTACGATCGGAGATCAAGGTATGTTATACAAAACTTTCATACGCTGAACGCCGCCAACCTTCATACACTTCAATTCCTACCAACTTCTTTACACTTTACTTAGATTATATTTCCAAAGATTTCAAAATTTGTTCAAAGTTTGCAACTGTAGGTTATCGCTTTCAGATTTGTTGTGTTGGCAATACGTGTTAACAACACTAACAAACATCATTTTACCTTGATCAATATAAAATTGTTGTTACAGGTACTCATCCTATCCACGAACTGCCTCATTAAGAGAATGATGGCGGTGGCGCGGACTCTTGAAGCTATGGATCAAAACCGCTCAAATTCGTCTCCTTCACAATATAGACTGCAAAGTACTCTCCCTACTGAAGCCCCCCAAACAATGGAGCACGATAGCACATAGAAAACTAACTTCAACATTGTTCGTCCACCTATACTGCCGTTAGTGTGTATTATAATGGTATTATTCACGTATCGGTTCAACATTTAGAACCTCCTTTCAATAGCAGAATAACAATATTTTTCTAAACAAATCTACCCAACAGCAATATACTAGTTAGTGCTAGATTTATATAAAATGCCGCCATATTTCATAGCTATACAGTTTTTGATAACAATTTACTGGTTCACGTCCTTTAATTAGTAACAACAGGGTATACTGTAGTGTGCTATCGTCCGGTTTCCGCGTTTACCAACGGTTTTTTTTTGGGGGTGATCTAAGGAAACCCGTGATTTCATCAGAAAACTCACGGGTTCCCTCTAACTGTTAGACAAATTTCTAACGTCCGTATCTTAAGACAATCAGTGGGTAAGACAAAGAAACCGGGTAGGTTAGACCTGTCTCAAACCATAGTAGGTGACTGAACCTCAAATCTAATACATTGCAGGGTCCTTAATGTGATTAAAACAGTCTAGCGTAACCTTTCTCTGATATCTACATAAATTTTACTCTTACTCATGAATTACTGAACTTATATCGACCTTTATATTAGAATTTTGTATGATATTTGTCTGTAGAAATTAGCTTGTTAACGTTTAGAATTGTGTCGTGTTGATATATAAATAAAATACATTCCATGATCCATTGTTTGCACTGTGAATAGAACAGGGACTGTAGACGCAAAACACGAATTTAAAAAAAAGTCCCAATCAATTGTACTGCACTGACTTTTACGTACCTTGCTAGCTTATAGAAATTTCGAGGTTTTTGGAGAACCATCCAGTTAGCACAGGTCTTTCTGCACTGTAAACTTGGTTTAACAATATTGCTACCTCATAACAACACCCTAGGAAGTTAGTACAGTGCCATTTTAGCAAACTATATTTTATACAACTTGCGTAAAAAGCTATCAGCAGTTTCATATTTATGAGTATTAACTGTGATTCCTCTATCAGTGAAATTGCAGTGATAACTTATGAAATTAATTAATATTACTACATACATATAACTCAGTATTTCTGCACCGAAAGATGAAACTAATTCAATCTCTTGGTAGAAACGTCCAGCATTGAAATAAAAAATGGTTGGATGTATTTATAGAAAGATAATAATAACTCTGATTAATACCTACACTACTTCACTTACTCCACTATTTTATTAACAAAGTAATTAACAAGTTTATTAAAGTACTGGTTTCTTAGACCGCTTTGTCCAAAAATCGACTCTGTGTTATAAGAAATGGGTTATATTATTCTTTATTTGCATTTGAATTATTTTTTTACTTCGATGATGTTATTTATTGTAAACTCATTAAGACTTCGCATGTATTCCAAAAGTATTTACAATTATTTTCTTTTGTATTGTATGCGCATTCCAAAGATAACCATTTTCTGATAGGCCTTCAAAAACGACAATTTGATCTAAATATTCTTTATGTTTAAGTATGATATTGTATTTTGTTTCCCTCAGACGCATGATATAGCTATTTAGTAATAATGTGTGGTCACAGATATCTCAATTAAGGGTTCCGTATCAAAATAACTACATTCATTTTAACCACTTTCGATATAACTACGGTCAAAAGACCTATAGGTTGGTATAACTAGTGATCGTTTCACATAAGTTTGTTAAAACTAATGTACGAAATACCTAATGGATAATTCGCCTACGTTTAATTCACCTACGGTTAACTCACCTACGGTTAATTCACTTAACTGTAATACAGCTACGGTTAATTCAACTACGGTATATTTAGCTACAAATATGTGATAAAATTCAAAATATCGAAGGAACACCGCTTTGCGGAGCTCCTACTTCTGGGTGTTTTAAAAAAAATACCACCAAGGGAAGGGGGTGATGATGGGAAAGACCTCACCATCCCCTTCTAACCTAACCTGTCCGAGTCGGGCTCCTTTTTCTTTCTTATCGACCTTGCCTCGAAAGCCGAAACGAGCGCGTTTTATTTATTACAAGAAAAATACTGTAGGCGAGTCGTCTATTAGGTATTTCAAACCAGTTAAAACGACCAATATCTTAAAAGAACAATAGATGAATCGTTTGTTAGTGCAATCAATTTTAGTTCAATCTTAATTATGTCAGTTGAGTCGTCCAATATGTGTCTTGAACATATGTGAATCAACCGTAGCTGTATCTAAAGTATTTAAAATGAATGTAGTTATCTTAATACGGAACCCATTTAAGTGACTGTAATAAAACAAATTTAATAGGATAACAAAGAACTCAATAAAAACTCTCACGAAAACACGACCACGTAGAAATTATTTCTAAATCTTAAATTATCATTAGAATTGCCTATAAATAGTCTTATTTTCTTGGGATCACTTCCATTCCGCATATATGTGCTTAATAATTCATTGTTGCTATGCTGTTTTTTTATTCTATGCAACCATTTCACTAGCACGCTTTTTCCGAGGACAGTATCAATTACGATTTATTCTTAGGTAATTATACAGTTTAGTAATAGCATTAAATATCTTTAATCTTAAAAGGAATAAAAAGAACATGAGGGCCAATTTCACCAAACACTGTTCTTTATTTAAATTCTTGTTAAGCATTTTGTCGGTAACAAAATGAGGCGTTTAATCATTGAGAGCTTGGAGAACTTTCTCCTAATTATGTTTCTGTAAAATCTTTGTGGACATCCTCAGATTTACTGGCGAATATAGTTAAATGTATTAAAACAATCGTTAATCCTGTTTTTAGTAAAATTATTTAGTGAATTGCCATTTAGTACCTATGTGACCAAATTAAGTTTCGCCAATTAGTTCATAAAGAACTTTTACATGTAAGATAAGTGTTTGAGATGGGACTTTAGGGTGGAATCTGGGAACACTAGTGGTCAGTAATGAGCATATATAGTATGTACCACCAGAAACACAAAGTACCATGAAGATTTCTAAAACGGAAATATTTCTTGGAAAATAAGCCCTATCTTAAAACTCCTTTTAGACTTATTACCTATAATTGTTCTGATAATAATAATTATGTACATTAATTATTATCATTTTATTTTAGGGAGATCATGTTTCAACTAAGTCTTATCGTGACGTTACCGTAAGTGATCCAGATTAGTAAAATGTTTGTAAATCTTAGGGTATAAGCAGAGTTCTATACAGAAACATTCTACGCTATAAAATATAGAAATAATTGTTAAAGTTGACATAAGTATTTAAAATAGTGGTACGTGATGTTGAAACAGGCAGAGTATCTATTTTAGGACCAAGTCTTGGAATATGTTAACGTTACCTGAAACCTAATTATGTATTAAAATGAATCTGAGCACCTGCGAACTCAGTTAAGTTTAAGATTATAAATTATAATAGAAATCGCAAAGTTAAGATCTCATCAAAATATTTAGAATAAGCGTTATGTTAACATTCAGGTTTAAAAATGGCTTTGTAAATATATTTTTAAATGAATATTGACAGTGCTGCCATTGATTTTGTGGAGACTGAGCAGTGATCCGCAGAGGTATTGTGCTTCAATACGAAATCTGTGAAGTCTGAGATTTCGCCAACTAATTTAAAAATAACAGTTATTATTTCATCTTTATTGTGATCTTGCTGTTCTTGTATCATATTATCTTCATACTGAAAAATATCTCTATAAAGGATCTCTGTTGCATGTTCTCGATCAGTCTCCTTCAATACGCATCAACGTCATTCCTTTGTTAATATAAAAGTGATCTCATTATCAATAGATCATTGTACGGCTAATTTCTTGAGTTTTAATTCTTAATAAACATAGAGTAGTGAACAAAATATTTCATTACGTTCAACAAAGCTGAGGAGGTTGCTGTGATTGAATTTAAATTTAATACATTGTACAGAAAATAGTCATAAACGGTTTTGTAAAGCGTTCATGTCTTCAACTTAGTTTGTGATATGATACTTTTTTCCTAATAAAGTCTATTATGATGTATTTATGTTTTTATTTTAAGCTTACGTAAATGTAATCAAATCTACAGTTATCCAAACTTCCAAACTAATATTATAAATGCGAAAGTAACTCTGTCTGTCTGTCTTTCTGTCTGACTGTCTTTTCTTCACGCCTAAACTACTAAACCGATTTGTGTGAAATTTGGTACAGACATAGTTTGGAACTTAAGAAAGGACATAGCATAGAAAAACAAAAATCTGCCGGAAGTCTAGTATTTATTATAAAGCTGAAGAGTTTGTTTGGTTGAACATGCTTATCTCAGGAACTCAAATTGAAAAAATGACTTGTGTGTCCAATCGTCTATTTATCGAGGAAGTCTATTAAGCTGTATAACAACATGCTACAATCAATAACGGCACAATTTGACGGCACGGTTAGCGCAGTGGCTGAGCGATTGAACTGCCGCGCAGCGTGTCATGGGTTCGATTCCCGCACGGGGCAATTATTTGTATGATCTGCAAGTAGTTGTCCTGGTCTGTGTGTTTGTGCATGTGAGTTTCTATGTTTGTTAACGCACCCACGACACAGGAGAAATTCCTAGTGTGGGTGGTCCGTTTAGCGCCCATGGTGGGTGGTCACATAGAGCCTGAGCATTATTAATAGAGGTTACTGTACTCTGGCCTGAGCAGAAGAGCCTATGGGAGTCCTGAGCCTGAGCAATAGCCACGGCCACACACACTGCAATTTTTATTCACGCTATTTTTTCCTCAGAATGTTGTCTCGAAATTATGGCATAGAAGCTGCACGTACTTACGGCAGCAAATCGCAAAAATAGTTCCAATACCTGAATTCATAAGTCTAAAATAGAATGAATTAAAAATAAAATCTCGATTTGTTATTCAATGGAAATGGAACTAACAATTTCATTTTTTTTCTCATTATCATTTTTTCCTATTGTGAATCTTTTGCTTTTGTTACGTTGAAAATTTATTCAAGTATGAATTTTCTTACAATATCTTTAGTAAAACATGAATGTGGCAAAATGTCTAGGTTTCAAACCGTCGCCGTCGGTTTGAAACCGATTATTCCGATTAATTTTTGGTCTGGCAACATAATTTTACCCATAATATAAATAAAAAATATAACCTCAATAAGTTTGTGGAATATAGTTGAATTTTCTTAATAATACCTTCTTTGGAAGCTTTTAGTTACCTTTATCCAAAAAATAAATGTAATATTTCGATATGGTTATCATAACATGGAGATTTCAAGGGTTATTTCGAAGACTAAAGTATGTACTGAACCATTTTTAGAGTGCAAACAAATAATGATAAACTAGGTTTTTAGACTAGTATGCTTGATTTTCAGAGACTATATAATCTGGAAAATACGTCAAGGATTGCTAACTATTCGTTCTCTTACCTACAATGAGCACATGAGCCAAAGCTACGCAATAGATTTCCTATTGGAACCAGCGTTTTGGTTTGTTGACAACTTCGCCCAGTACTTAGGAACAGTAAGTATTATTGCTACCATAATATTTATTTAAAATAACATCAAGGCCCGCTCCCCTCTCTTAATCTTTGACTAATAATAAATAAATATTTGTATAAAGCTTTTCGTTATGCCTTGCCAATTACCATCTAAAAGATTTATGAAAATGAAGGAAATACGTTTTCTCACAGTTATCAATTTATATTGTACATTATACAATACAACATGTTGTGGTGCCCCAAGTTCCGGAGCCTGCTACGCATGCTCTAGGACTAATGTCAATTAGAAGCATCTTATCAGGAAAAGCATACATTGATGATAATGGTAACAACATCTGTAAAGATAATATATTTCATCAATCTTATTAAGTCTCGAATTAAACTAATCTGCTAAACTGATCTTCAAAGGTTTTTCATTATACGCTAGCGACGAATCCCACTTTATGATAAACTTCTTTATTTCTTTTTTCCAGGTATTTGTCTTCTGTGTCACAGTATTAACAAGCACCGTGGTAGCCATTGCTTACTGGGTGGGTCTGCCATATTGGTGGCAAAGATGTCCTTATACTACAGTGTTTCTAGTCATATTTGGCAACTGGCTGCTTATCAACATAATATTCCATTATTACAAGGGTGTTGTGACTGAACCAGGGTATCCACCCCCGGTAAGTTTTTGTAAAAGATCTATGCTTAACATTACTCAGGTGGTACCATGGCAAATTATGCTGTAAAATAAGCCTTTTCCACATAAACTGAAGAAACTGACTTAACTTGTTATTTACTCATCTGATATCATGATTCAGCAGGTTATGTGATTCTCCCAGTTTTAGAATACCTGTCATAAGTGTCAATGATTTACACAAGATAGCCAAAGCTGACTTATTATGCTTATTGGATACACAGACTGGAATATTCTTCACTTAGTGATGTGACCTTTATTGCCTTAAATTGATAACATTGTACTAAAATCACAAAACATTATCATTTCACAGAGCACTCTGATATCAGATGCAGCAAGTATATGTAGGAGGTGCATATCCCCCAGGCCTCCACGCACTCACCACTGCTCTGTATGTGACCGTTGCATTCTGGCCATGGACCACCATTGTCCATGGCTCAACAACTGTGTGGGGTACTACAACGCAAGATTCTTTTTCCTGTACATGGCCTACATGGTGATAGGAGTAGGCTTCATCATAACTGCTGGTATTGATATTGGATATAAAGTCATTTGGCTGAATGATACAGGTAATTTTTTTTTGTGAAATATGTTGAATGTGTTTCAAGTTTGCTTTTATAGTTAGTTTCCTGTGTTTGTTTCCAATGCAGTAACTTACATCTTTCTTTATAGAGACTAATCCTCATTAATGATTATATATTGGTAACTGGATGTTTTTATTTCAAGGTGGTATCATACCAAACAATGACCCAGATCTGATTGGTCACCCGGTGAGGCTGAACCAGACGGGTGCCTTAGTGCCGGTCAAGGTGATAGTGGAGTACGACGACTCTGTCAACTTCCCGCGAGAGCACAAATTGCCTGTGCCACCCATCACTGAAGCTCAGCGAATCTGTGCTCATCCCTATAAAAGAAAAGCAGTCATATTCATGGCCCTCACTTGCGTCGCCGTGTTTTTTGCACTTGGCACGTTAACAATAATCCATGGCAAAAATATAGGCCGAGGAGAAACAAGCGTGGAAGCACACATTAACGAGAAGCTGAGAAAATTGTCAAGAGGCACCTATAGGAATCCATATGATTTTGGAAAACGAAAAAATTGGCGGTTATTCCTGGGATTGACTCAAGGGAGAACTTTCTTTAGACATGTATTGTTGCCTTCAGGCCATGCGCCGACAGGCAACGGATTGGCTTGGCATACTGTCCGAAGCAGCCTTGAAGACTGGCCTTAAAAAATCCCATATTTAAAAATTGTTGAAGATCTCTGCCAAACTCAACAAATAGTGTTGTGCACTAGCGACTACAAAGAGGCACGAACTCGATGGATGTGAAATAGTAGGTATTATAATACCCATGTTGTGAAGTTATAGTAGGCATTTACACCTTGCAACCTAGCTATTATATAGGCCCGTACCTAGTGTTTAATATAAATGTTACAATTGTACATTGTTCTATATTTAAGTTTGATATTACTTATGTACAGTGAGTAAAAGTACAGTAATTGTATTAGGTTTAAATTAATTTAGTACATTTAAGTATTATATTTAAATAAGAGTTAAAAATAATCATTGCAATTATAAGATTTTCCAGTAATGTTTTTGAACAATTTATTTTATAATACAGTAGTACAGTAGCTTGAATAAAAATAGAAATACTGCTTAGCTTGTGTACCGTGCATATTAATTGTCAATAGTGTTCATTATTAAATAAAACTTGACATCACTGGTAGTAAACTGTAAGAACACCATTACCAGAGCTGTATTATACGGACTCACTTAATTTATATTTTACTAGCTTTTGCCCTCATTTTTACCCGCGTCATGTTAGGCGTTTGAGCATATGGAAGTCCCGTCAGTTCCCTTGAAACAACGCACCAACGACTCTGACCTTGTCCGGCCTAAAAAACCTACTATAATTTTATTATTATATTAAACGTTCCCCGTGGTTTCATTCCTCGGCTCCTGTTGGTTTTGGTAATGATGATGTTTTATATCATAAGGCCTCATAAATGGACTATCGAGCAATACAAAAATAGTTTTAAATTCGATCAGTACAGTAGTTCCTGAGATTAGATGGAAATTTTTGATATTGTTTCTAGAGATAGCAAGATAACAAGACTTGACATTAAGCAAACATTCCTAATGATAATATTTGTCTACATTTTTCTGTACATACTTACTATGAATAGAATATTGTTATTTATTTTGTAAACATTTTTTGTTTCTTTCTACAAGCTTTTAATAATCTTCTAATTATTTTTGTTTTAATTTAGAATGTTGTATTTTATATTTCTTAGGTAGTAATCTTTTAGATATTTATTATTTATCGTTTAAATCGCGAGACTGTGAGCAGTATACCGCGACCTTAGAACGTAAAGGGCTTGTGAAGGTACAGGTGCTTTTTATTCAGTAAGACTCTGACAGCCGCTTCCGCTCCACGCGGATGAACACCTGATCAGAAACATTTGCGTGTAATGTAACACATTACATTACAATCTAAGATAGTAAAATGTCCTTATTCCGTACGAAACAAAACGTAGTTTTTACTGACGCCACTTTTTTTAAAAAGTGCGTGTGGGCACCACACACACATTTTCAGTGGCCTACTAGGAATCTGGACATTTTATAATCTAAGAATACAATACTATCTCCCTGACTCAAGATCATTCGTGTAACGTATGCAGTCGTGGAGCGCATTGATGGATGTTACAAGTTGTATCAAGGTATTAAGGTGCTCCTTCACCAGGAGCATTCGCATGTAATGTAATATTACAGAGTCGACTTTGAGCATTACAATACAACACGACCTCCCTGACTGACGAGTATTCGTGTGTAATGTAACGTATCTGGAAACGTTTGACAATTAGAACGTATTGCATCATTACAAGGTGCTCAGTGTAATGCTCGTTTTACCTCCCTCACTGATGTAATACTCGAATTTGTAACGTTACATTACAGGCGAATGCTGCCTATAAGGGAGAGCACATTAATTTGTAGGTTTTAGAAATAATAAAACTATGATCTCTTATTACTTCTTTTATTTATTTACCAAACCTATTTAATTACAAGCTTATTAAATAACATAACGATACATATTGCACAGCAACTTAACATTATAATATATTGAATTTCTACAATAGGAAATACGCAAAAATAATTACTAAAACATTTAAAATAATAAATACCTAAGGCTCATTCACCCACACAGAGCATCCATATTCGTTTTTAATGGAGTTGTTTACCTAAACGTTAACCTTTTCTAACGTACACGTCGAAAAAGTAATTAAAATCATCAGTATCAGATACACAATATCTGATCAGTATTTTAATACTGGTGTGTGTGTACTCGGTCACTCCAATTACATAGGTACGCTATTGCCAAATAAAATCACGATAAAGCGGTCTTGTAAAACGGACCTCTCTGTGTGAGCGACCACTTATTCATAAGATAACATTAATGCACTATGTTGTGCAAAAAGTGTAATAAGAGCTACCTACTAAAGAGATTTTCAAAGGTCTAGATATAAGAGATCATTTTTGGAAACTGGCCACATCGGAACGTGGTTGAATTGATATGATCTATCTTCCTAAGTACTTACTTTCCTGTTACCTTAGTAATATCATGATGACAAATTAGTAGAAAAAACTGCAATTCTTAACAGGGGTTATGAGATGTAAACCTGACAGAAGCAACATCTCACAAATGCAGTTTAAAGGTGCTCTACTAGGTACAACACTCGGCAATACAAAAGTTAGAAGTTTTGCTTCTGATTTTGTCTTTGTAGCGCGACTGACGTTCCTGCTAAATGGAAAACTCGAAGATATCCGATCTGGTTTAAATGTACCTAACCTTATCTACAGTGTATAATCTGCTAAAATCTATTATTCTTCGTGCATAATGAGATTAACTAGTTAGTCAGCGTATATTTATGCCTGGACATGATATAGGCTTTCCTGTGTCCAAAATTTAGTTGTGTCCGTATTGAAGATTGTCAGAGCTGAGTGCAAGAGATGTTAGAACGCTGCGCCGTTGAGGGTTCACGCCGAGGTTCTCCCAATTGATCCATGACAGCCTGGCAGTTAAGTCTACAAAAAAAAGTACAAATTAATATAAAATTAAGCTATAGGTGACGTTGTGCACAGACCTTATCTTTTTGAGGTCCTAAGTTCCCTGATTGGATGAAAAATAGAAATTGTGATAGCTGCCATGAACCATTCATTATTTGGTCCATGGCAGCTATCACATGATGGCAGGAATAATGAATGAATTAATGATAAAATATTTAGGTACCGCTAGTATTCCAATGAGCGCGATCGGCTTTAATCTCCCCACGGAGACATTTCTCCACGTAGGTCAGTGGGTCGTAGTCTGCTTCCAATACCTGTAACATATTAAGGTCTAACATTGGGCCAAATGAGGGTATGATATAAAATCAGGGAAATATGACTCAAACGGAAGGACTTAGCAGTAGCAGGGCTGTCATTAATAAGATGATAATGAAGGTTTAACCTCAGGCGTTAGGATATATATGATCAACTGCGATGGGCGTAGGAATAGGGGAGCCGGAAAGCCGAATTTTTTTACTAACAAGATATTAAGGATTAAAATTCAAAAACCTAAACTGCATTTTTTTTTTGCAATCTGAGGTTGCATGTCCACTGGAGGTTTTCTTTTTCGATTTGCTTCTTTGGGCATTGCTGACCTAGAGATGGGTCCAGCTTTCAAAGAATGCCAACCGCGTTCAAATTCTCCCGGTGTCACAAAAACACCGGACAGCAACAGTAGGTACCTACTTTTAAAACATTTGTCTCAAATGTTGGAGGTGACACCATTTTTAATTTCTGACCCTGTTCGCCACTGTTCGTATCTACACGTATTCTGATTTATAGGACTGGGTCCTATAAATCGGAATACGTGTCTGACGATAACAGAAGTCGAAAAAGACCAAGTTTGTGGCGTTTTAAAGTTTTTGGCATTTTACAGTTTTAGCTTATTACAGTTACCTACACCCATAACCATAATTTAGAGTCCTACCTCTCGCAGTAGAGCAATGTAAGCGATTGCCAGCCTCAGCGTGTCGATCTTGCTGAGCCGCTTCTCGTACGGGAACGTCGGCACGTGCACGCGCAGTTCATCGAACGCCGAGTTTATACTGCTAAAATCACAACACCACACCAACATTATAGCTTGGGAAGCGGATTTAAGAAAACGAGTAACATAAATGATCATATCTACTTGAAAAGTCATTTTTCAGCCAATGCTCACTTGCTCACTGCTGTACGCTAAATGTTTTTGAATTGACCTAACCTATACCTAAGGCCCATATTACAGAGCGATACTCTTTTCGAAGACAGAGAGTAGGCTTTGCTTACACGACACTAGAATTTGGAAGGATAAAAGAATGACTAATAATACAAAAACAATTTATTTATTGTTCTGTAATAGGTACCGTAATTTGGTCCTACTTTGCTCCTTACGGGTAATTATGGTCCTGTTCTGTAAAATGTTGTCGAATATTCTACGTTGAAAATTTTGCAATATTTCAATAAATTATGAATGCATCTGAAACATTTCACCGAATTTCACATCCGAAGGCTTCAGAAACATCAATATTAGCAGAACTTATTGTAACTGGAGCAGATTGACATTAATTTGCTCCAACAGCTTTAACAATGGAGATTACATAGAAACTATTTCTAGGAGCAAAGATACCCGACAACATGGGTAATTTTGCTCATTATTATTTAATCAAAAATAAATTAATAATATACTTCATAATATCCAATTCCCTATAAATAAGTACCTGTCAAATAAGTCTTATTTCTTAAAAATAACATATAATTTTTTTACAGTTGATTGTTTTAAAATATTCTTAGTTTTTAAAATTTGGAGCAAATATCGGAGCAAAGTAGGACCAAATTACGGTACGTGAAAGAGTTTTAAATCAGAGTACGTAGGAGCGTGCAACAAATAAGAAGGATACCCATTGGGTCCGGACCTCAGCATCCGACGGCGCTCGCGAACGTTCGCGGCAGCCCGCTGCACGCGATACGGGGAGCCTCCGCACTGGTACTCGGGCTCCGCTGACGTCTCTAGCAGGACATCTGGTAGGAAAAGAGTTTTGTACAACACTTGACAATTTAGGGAAAAACATAAACAAACTACAGGTGAAAAAAAAAACACGCTTTAATAGCAATTAAACTAAAAAGTAGAAAATATTTTCTAAGTATAAGAGAGTTTGTGTTACGGCAATATAAAATCCAACAATCAATTATCATAATTAATTTAGAATAAGATTAATATAAATATTAAGATATTAACAAAAATTCAAATAAAGTGAAAAAGCGTGGGGTGCTTGATATCGAATGTGATGATCATTTTATTAGTTACTGTTTTCAACTGTAAACCTTGCATTTTGTGCACAGTAGATGCCCAACTCAGAATTATCGGCAACATTCGTCTTTCAACAGTACCATAGCTATATTTTGCTGGAAACTATATCGATATTGGCTTAATTAGATGTAGGTACACCATCCTGACCAAAGTCGATACGGACTGATGGTATGTCTGAATCATATACTTGATCACGTCGGAAATATGGCCAGATAATTTCAGTGATAATACCCATATTGCCATTAACTAAACCTTTTGCCACGTCAATATTTGATTGATATCGAATGATGTTACTAATAGTTACATATAATCGGCAGCAAAAGACAGAGAATGATATTTTCATCGGCGTTAACATGCTCACTAAACTACATATATTTTTTATTATCCTGAAGATCCTGGTCAGGACTTTAATATAAAGTTATGAGATTATTGTATTGTCATCGGCCCTCGACCCCTGTGCAAAATAAAATAAAATAAATTTTCAAGTTAATCAGACTGCTGGAAGTTGATAAAAATGAAGTTAAAAGATTCCGTTACAAACATACATACAGGTCAAGCTAATAAAAGCGTGAAAAAAGGTATTCTTGCCTATCAATGGCAGAACTTTACATAGAGGACACATCTACACTAATACGGGTATTATAAAGAAGAAGGATTTGTATTTTTGTGTGTGTATGTTTGTAATAAATAAACTCAAAAAGTACTGAACCGATTTCAAAAAGAAATTTATGTCGAAAACTGAACGTTCGAGATTTTTTGCCCTTTTCTCACTGCAGGAATGCATATTGAATTATGAAAACATAGTCTGTATAACTGTATGCAACGAGAACAAAGAAAATAATAGCTCTTGGAAAAACTAAACGCTTATGTAGTATGCGGATACGACATGAGCGTTTAGTTTAGACCTTTTAATCATCGGGTACGCCGCAATCGCGGCGGTAAGACCCTTCTTTGAGGAGTGGTTGGATAGGCGTCACGGCGTCCTGACCTACTGCATGACGCAGGTCCTCACCGGACACGGAAATTTCGGGAGGTACCTGTGTCCGATAAAAAGGGGAAATAACGCCTAGGTGTCACCACTGCGAGGATCGTCCGGAGGACACGGTGGAGCATACGATGCAGGACTGCCCCGCTTGGGCAGAGCACCGCCGTGTCCTCACGACGGCGATAGGCGGAGACCTCTCGCGCCCGGCATTGGTCGACGCCATGCTGCGGGGCGAGACGGAGTGAGAAGCGGTCGCCTCCTTCTGCGAAACAGTCATGTTCGCGAAGGAGGAGGCGTGCCGCATGAGGGAGAGGACAGGATCCTCCCTCCACCCTAACTTTTGTTGTAAGCCGTCACGATAAACCGTTACTTTTAATTTCTAAGGAACACTGCATCCGAATTATCGTGACCCCAGAACGTAAAGGGCTATTGAAGGACACCGTGTATTTTAGTCAGTACGAGTCTGACAGTCCCTCCCGCTCTGCCCTGGGTGGGAGGACTCATTTGATGATTTTACAACGATAAAAAAAAAGGAACACAGCATAAGCCGACGGAAATATTATTGGCCTCGATTATTTCTAAAACCAATTTATTGTAGACAACTAGTTATCCTGCCGGGGTCGCGGGACTGTACGAATTACCGTGACCCCGGAACGTAAAGGGCTATTGAAGGACGATAAAAATATCGTTATAGAAGACCACGTGAAAACTGTTACAAAAGGTGTCATACGAGATCGAATATACTAATAAAGGCAAAATGAATCAATTTCCCCTTACTTTCATAACCGGTACTACTTATTAGAGCTGGAGCCAATGACAGATTTAAGTGACCAATTTCCTCTCAAGCGACAATAAGCAGACTACATGAGGGAGTCGTATCACAAAGATTCGTGGAAGTCAGCTGCGGTTCCGTTGGTGGGATAAGCAGCAATGGCTGTTCACACACCTAGAAATATATATATATAGTTTTAATTGTTTGCTCCCAACTGAAACATGGTTTATATTGAAGATCAGCTAATATCACGAAGAATAAAACCAATCAGTTGACTGTGTCATGGTGGAAAACACGTCAGTAATTTAATATTTCATTTTCAGTGTTTTCCTTTCGACTCAAAAGACATCATTTTTTCTTAGCCCCAAAGCTGGATCAGGCCGGGGTTGCTTCAAGCTGCTACCCAATTTTGGTTATAATATGGGAATATAAATAGATTATAATTCATTTTAATTAGGTACACCTCTGCCCAACCCTTCGGGGACTACAGGCGTGATGTTATGTTATGTTTAATTGCTTGAGGTCGATAGTTTTTTTTTATCGTGGTAAAATCATCAAATGAGTCCTCCCACCCAGGGCAGAGCGGGAGGGACTGTCAGACTCGTACTGACTAAAATCCACGGTGTCCTTTAATAGCCCTTTACGTTCCGGGGTCACGGTAATTCGTACAGTCCCGCGACCAGGTCGATAGTTCTAGCAATACTTATAATTATTTTGTGTTTCTCAGCACTTTCAGAAATCATAAATGTATGAAAATGTCGAATTTTCGAACTTGTATAACTTGGCCGAGAGCAAAACTACAACTTTTGTCCAATACTAACTATTGCTCCAAATGACTAGTACTATCCATAGGTACCATTTTTTCTCTTTGTCCGGCGCTTTCAAAAAAGGCCCAAAAATGTATACAGCGTGAATGTTCTCCTTTAACCTGATGAAAGTTTACATGTTGTAATGGATAAAAACAAACGTCAACTGGCTGTATCTCGGTGGAAAGATCGTTAGCTGATACTTTGAAAATTACAAGCAGGAGTAAGGCTCTTAGTCTAAATATGTATTCAATTCAAATTTTCAATTCCTCCCAACAGAAAACTTGGATATTGAGGCTTATTCAATATCACGAAGAACAAAAACATTCAGTTAATGTTTACAGGCAATTATGGATGAAGATACAGAGTTGTTCTATTAAATTGAGGAACAGGTGGACTACCATAACGTCATAAAGTGTGAGTCTTTAGGCTGTGGGAAAGAGACAGAGCTACACAAGTTATAAAAAAAAATCTACGTGTTTGAACGGCTATTGCTGTTTGGCTCCCGCTTGATACTGTATGTGTGTATTTTATCGAGAAGATTTAAATTTCTTAATTCTCTTTTTAAAGTCTTCGATGTGTAAGTAAGTATTTGATAAGTTTTTCAGCGGTTTTATATTGCGATGTGCGCTGCTATAAATAATAGGGTAGTTTATTGCATAAATAAATTGAAAATCTGTTTAGTCCGTCAGTTAGAGTATTGAAAAATAATGTAGGTACACATACTTTTTTTTGTTAAATCAATTAATATTGACCAAGATAAACGCTTCGATATTCGAAAGTCGGGATTGTGACGTCATAACACCTGTAAAATTATACCGACCGAGGGTGAGAGAGACGTTTTGTGTTTTTAGAAGCGTTCTTCGTTAAGTTTAGTTTAAGTCACAAAATAAAAATAGGAGTGCAATATTTTTTCACAATCGGACAACACAAAGTACCTATCTATCGCTGTAATTATTATTTTTGAGTAAAATAGCCTATTTTGTAAGAATATAATGTTGTAAAACAATAATATACACTAGTATATACAATAATACACTAATGTCCAATTGTCCAGTGGCGTAGCAAGGAGGGTGGATTCACGATGACATGCCTCCGCTGCTGCGTAGGGTGTCAACTGCTGAACATAGACGCAAGCGTCCCCTAAACATTTGGAACCACCGGTTGGAAACACTGGTTTGAACCACCGGTTGGAAGCGACATGCATCCAAGAAGATCCTATGGTTTTCATCAGATCGTCTGTGCACCTTGCGGGCAGACGTTCTACGCCAGCATATAAATAAGTAAAAATACTAACTATGCTGACCTGTATGTAGCTGGCGGGTATGCTGATGCACGTATGCTGCTAAAGGCAGCTGCAGGCGGCTCCTGGCTGCAGCATACACACACGACGGTAGCTCTGAAGTCAGCGATGCCCCTTCATCATCAGAGCCGTCGGCGTACGCGAACTTCAAGCCCGAGTAATCCAAGTGGCGGGAATCACTGAACAAAAACAATAACAAGACTGATAAGAGAATTAAAAAAAAAAACATTTTTTTTTTAAACTGACATGGTCATTGGTATTGCTAGAACTTTAAACAGGATATTTTCCAAGTTTTATATATTTTGGGACTGTTGCGAATTGTGCATTAACGAATTTTGCAAAAGTAGGTAGTTTTGTAAAGGTACGAACTGAAAAGTACAACCTATAAATAATTAAACAAAAACACTTGAAGAAACAATGTTTTTCAGTTACACACAGGTTCATTGACGACGGCGTGTTTGTTTGAAATGTAGTAGTAAATATTAAATTGAAAGAAAGGTTTTTTATTTCACTGTATGAATTTGTTTAGCCTAAGCCGAAAAAAAATTAAAATATACAAGAAGAGTTTTTACCCAGAAGATCCTTTAAATCATTTCTTTAGGAATTCAAAGAGATACATCCGCTTGATCTTTGCATTCCTAAGTCAAAGTAGCGCATTGTCGTGTTCAACTGATATATAGAGAACGCGGTAGTATTAAACATAAAAAATGACGATGATTTTTGACGGTTATTTTTAGTTTACTTTTGGCACAATTTTATCACTCGGGGACAACAAAAGGGTTTACTAAAATAAATTAATTACCTCAATGGTGGTGAAGTGGAGGAGTCTGCAAGCTGGCTTCTGGACTGAGACATTTTTCTGTCGGTATCAGTGCGCTGTCCGAATACCGAGTGCCGACTGAATTTGCGAGCCTGGTTGATAATAATTTTGCACCCCAAGGAGTGTTCACTTATCTACGGATCTACCATAGTGTGTGTTTGGTGAAATGTTCGTGCCGCAGAAAAACTCACCCTAATTCAATGTGCGTAACGTTTATTCTGTTTCGACAAAACTACGGTTTACGCAAGTGTGTCCTTCATCTCCCGTTGCTGGGGTGGAGCTATCCAAAAGTAAAGGCAGGCGGGGGCGGGGCCTATTGTAATCCTAAACAAAAGTCCAACACTACTCGATGATGGGTAATTTAAAATAATTAGCTCTAGAAACTATCCTGAAATTGGAAATAGTTACAGGGTCATGAAAAAGTTCCATGAATTATTATTGTAGAAATTAAGTGTTGCAGGATTTCGAAGAAAATAATATTGTACATTATACATGAAATAATATTGTATTTACGTAGGATACAAACAAGCTTGTGTTTAACAATCTAAGATTTTTACAGGGTGGCTGACCCGTTGCCCCCTATCATAACTAGGTTTTAATCGTTTTAAAAATAGAAAGAAATTATAAATTCGGATGTGTTTCTATTGGGGCTCTTTGCTCTCTCGATTTGCGAAATTCTTTTTTTGTTTAAAAGAGGTTTATCCCGAAATGGTTCTACTCATAAATAAATATTAGTATCTCAACTCTTCAATAAATCGTACCTAGCAAATAAAACTCCAATTATGAAGGCAATCACACAATAATAATGATATTCTAGAAGTCAGTTGTATTTTTTACTTAAAATCTAAGAGGTCGGTCGGTTGTAATCCACTGTGTAAAAAAAAAGTATTTCGAAAATTAAAAAAATAACCAAACTATTAATTGAATACGCACCAAAACAATCTCTCTCATAGAAAACTTCATTGTCATTTACATATTAATCTATGTTTTGTTTTGAATATCAATCTACGAGTACCTGCGTGAATAAGCTGGTTCGTAAATAAGGGGCTAATTTCATTATTTGCAAGTAGAAATAAAAGAAAAAATGTAATGTTAAAATAAAAATATTACATTTTTTTAAATAACTGAATTAAAATCTATAAACGACTTTTATTTAATTGTCATAAAATATGGTGTCAAACATTTTAGCTACCTACAAATACATTGTTTTTTAAAAGAAAGATGTGATTATACTTCGGCGGGTCGTGGGGTGTGTGGCAGTCGGATCGATCATGCTCCTGCCTTCCTATTGGTGGCTGTGCGCCTGTTGCTGACAGCTCCACAGTTATAAAACACGAAGTCGTTCCACGTCTGAGGGAGTTCCACCCTTGAAACAACTGAAGCGAGCGCTGAAATATAACCTTTCTTGTTTCTGAATAACGAGCAGACTGTTGTCTAGCTTATTTTTTATTACATGAGCGAAAAGTTCATTTGAACCAAAAAGTATTGACATTTGAATGAGTAATCGCTGTTTCCGCAGTGGTTTGCAGACGTCGATTATTCAAACCAATCAGAAGAAGATTTATTGATACATTGAGTACGATTTTATGAGTTTTAATATGATTTTCTGAAAATGCGAAGTAACTATCGCGTCTTATTATGGAATCGCGTATTAATAATAATTGTAATGTAGCGATAAGTTTTTAGAGAAAATTTAGAGAGTATTGTCTTTGTTAACTTAATTTGCTGAAAGGTAAGTTTATGACAAAAAAGCCAGTAGAAGAACTCGATTGGGTCAAATAGCGCAAGTGATTAGTATATGCACTTCTTACTCGTGGAAGTGACTGATTTATGCTAGTTTTCATATGTCTTCAGTATTTGTCGTAATAATATCAATTTTGAGTTTTTTTTGTGTGGTTTTTTCAACAGCTATGGCGTTCACTCGTGACAACATTACAGCACAACATCTGCGCAGGTTGTTTATGTATATTTTTCTTTAATATAACTTGTTTAACTTTTTTTTTAGCTTTGATAATTTTCAAATGAGTCCTACCACCCAGGGCAGGGCAGGAGGGACTGTCCGACTTGTACTGACTAAAGTCCACAGTGTCCTTCAATAACCCTTTACGTTCCGGGGTCTCGGTCTACGTTAGCTCCGCGAGTCCGGAAGGCTTTGGCCCTCCCCGTTATTGTGCTGATACTGTTTGAGTCGCACGTGGAACACAGCGACTCGGGCATGGCCCATGGTCGGACAGCGAGTCGCCCATTACTCGCCGCCCGCATGCCCGCGCCTACTGTGGCCGGAGATCGTCCTACAACGTCTGTCGCCGTGGGCGTCTAACACTGCGGCTGGGTCGTGAGGTGGACGCTGTCCTCTCCCTCACGCGTCCCTTCTCCTCCTTCACTAGCATGACTGCTTCGCAGAAGAAGGTGCTTCCCACTCTGCCTCACCCCGCAGCATGGCATCGATCAATGCCGGGCGCGAAAGGTCGCCGCCTATCACCGTCGTGAGGACACGGCGGTGCTCTGCCCAAGCGGGGCAGTCCTGCACCGCATGCTCCACCGTATCGTTCGGGCGATCCTCGCAGTGGTGACACCCAGGCGTTTCTTCCTTCCTCATCCGACACGAGTACCTCCCGAAACTTCCGTGCCCGGTGAGGATCTGCGTCAGGCGATAGGACAGGAAGCCGTGACGCCTATTCAGCCACTCCTCAAAGAGGGGTCTTACCGCTGCGATTGCGGCGTGCCCAAACATGGAAAAATACCAACTTGGGCTACAAAAGGTCGAAAAAAATACAATAATTCTAAGTCGCAGTTCGAACACTGCATATGATATATATTATTGATATATACGATGACTGAAGCAATGTCACTACGTTATACTTAGATTGGTTTTTACAACAAAAGAAAAAAAAAACAAGTTTAGTCCTTATGTAGGTATTTTTCAAAAAAGTAAAAGTTGTAAATACCTACATAAGGATTGTAGGTATTTTTCATGAATAGGCGCAATAAGCTCGGTAGGTCACCTGCCTTTTCAAAATATATTTTTAGAGCGTGAGAATTACTCCTGTTTAGGACGCTACAAAACAGTCGCAACAAACTAGCTGCAATTTGTCATGACTATAAATTAACAAGTCACCCTTTCATAAACAAGAAATATCCACAAGTACTATAATTTGCTGCTAATTTTGCTCGGAAGTTAGGCCCTCGTCGACCCTGTAATTGATTTGTCGCGGAGTCGCGCGACCCCGCGACCTGCGGATGTCGCACGCGCGCCTGCCACGTGTGGCGACCACGCCCCGAAGGAACATGTTTGATAGTCTTTCGCGTGAGATCCCATGTCGGCTTTGGTTTGCGTTGTGTGCAACGATCTGGTTTAGTTAAATAAATTGCGGTTTGATAAATTATGTTCAATATCAATACCTACACAAATCCACCATTGGCGGACTTGTAAAGGTATTTAGGTGACCACGTTTGTTGCACCGGTACATCAGATCATTCAGTTCTTGATTTACCGACAATTGGCTTGATTTGAATAATGGTCTTTCAAATTGCACAGTACAAGTAACTAGGTAAGTTTAAATTATTTAATTCGGTAGAATTTTTACTAACAAAATTATTTTGACTCATCGAACTTACAATGAGAAACATAAACGACCCAATTGGCATTACAAATCACACCACACAACATTTGCATATTGGATTGTAAACAGTTTTTCACAGGAGTCTTAATAATAATTAATTTAATCTAAAACCGAGCTTTTAAAAAACTGCCAACCACCAGCTCCAGTTAATTTATTTATTTGGGTGCATATGTTGGGTGGGGATTATCCAGTGGGTCCACAGGACCATAAGGAACACGTGGTCCTGAGATCTGTCCGCAGAGTAGGCGACGCGTGTCGAGCGACGGCCGGCGCGCGTCCGGCACGCGCCGCTCAAAGTGCCCGGAACCGTGTACCGACGCCTATACCAAAACTGTTTTTCTGACGGCACTTAATTAATCCGTGTCGCCAACTACTTTTGATCACTGTTATCAACTTCATACGGTTTGAGTAAAATGCAAATAACTGTTCGAATATTGAGTCGAATTCAAATTGTTTTTTTGTTATGTACCATACACAATTAATTGTGCTGTGTAACGTTCCATCATGGGTGCTGCTCTGCTCTTATATATTAGTTATGTTAATTAACAATTAAATAAATTATAAGTATAAATAAATTATACAAGTAACATAGATACAATGGAGGATACCAGGATATCCACTTACCCTAATTAGGCTAACTATAAAGGATATAGCTGATTACGAAATCTATCTGTGAAATTCTAGATCTCTATCAGTACAAGATAAATCGGTGCGCAGTTTTTTCAATTGCCTGGAAACTAAATCGCTCCCTTTGTGATGAGACCCCAGCCCGTATTTGTCTGTATGTTTGTTGTATTTAAGCATTTATTATACGCGATTATTAACAAGTCGGGAACAGAATAGAACATGTCAACGGAAGAGTGTGGCTCTCAAAGTGTTGGCTTTCGATTTGGGCTTGATCTTTCTATTTCGTAAGCTTATTAAGCTACTACCTAATACTAGAGTTATAATTTAACTTTACCTACATTGTAAATGATTTTGAAATTACCTGAAGTAAAAAGTTATATTCTTTTATTTTCAAACTTGAATTATATCTTTATTATTCTTCATTTGTAAGAAACTTAGATTTTAAAAATTAACACTCTTCCAGTTATTTATATTTTAAAGGTACTAGAAACAAAATAAAGTAAGAAAATTATATATATTTGCATTAAAACTTTTTGTTTTATGTGATTTGCTGGTATCGATTGTATAAAAAAAATCCAAACAATTTTAACTTTTCAAAAATAAACATGTGACTTTTAAATTGAAAGTTTGAGTACCATTTCTATTTCACCCCATTTAGCAACTGCATCAGAGGAAAGAGGGGTTGACCAAGTACACGCGACCGGCGACCCATCCCCGTCCAAACCGCACTGTACAAGTACCGCAGGCCTAAGGGTCCTATGGGAACAACACACAAATTACCCAAAACTAATTGTCTAATATGTTAACGCCGTTTAACTAAACAGATTGAACATTTCGAGTGTTTTTTTGTGGTCGTTCCGTGTTTGACGCGCAAATAGTTGAGCGTTTTATATTATTTAGTTCATCGTATTTTGGACGCTGTAATGATGATTGTGTTTTGTTTTTATTATTTAATATCAGAAAAAATGTTTTTTTTTAACAAAAATCTTTTTCACAAAGTCAATTGCCGGATACCTATAAATGAAGGTTTGATTAAAGATTTTGCTTTTTTGTAATGTGTTTGTAGGACTTTGTACAGATGAAAATGTTGATATTATCTAGGCGCTGCTATAACTTATTTCATTGATGAAACGGTGAAGCGGGTTCGATTCTAATCCCGCTCGGAACTAATGTGTTATTTACAGGTACTTGTTCCGGGTATTGTGATCCGTCAATATAAACTCGGATTACGATATTTATTGACGTCTAGCGTTCGCCTAAGTTTCGTAGAATATTTTTAAAATCACTCACGATATAACAGGAGAAATCCTTAGCTTGCGGCAACGTTTCGTACATGACAGAATAACCTATGTCTATTAACACTATTGAATTAGGAAAACCTGTAATGATAGTGATGATTTGTTAATTTATAAATAAATAAATGTCTCTTTGACATCACGACAGACAAAGATTGTCTTTGTGACCATTTCTAGCTTTCAACATTAATAACATGCGACAATAGGGCTGCAAATAAACGGATAATTACATCACAGTTAAAAGGCACAGTTGGCGCAGTGTCTGAGTTAACGACTGCTGTGCAGTGTCGTGTTCCATTCCTGTACGAAACAAATATTTGTAAGACCTACAAGTAGTCGTTCTGGGTCTTGCTGTTTGCGTATATGGATTTAAATGTTTGTAAAATAAAAAAGAGGCTACATTTTTGAGTATCTGATTTTATAAATTGTATATTTAAAATCAGTTTAAAAATAACTTTGTGTATTCTTTGTAGGATAGAGATAAATTGGTTATGTTGTCTATTTGTTACCTACGTGTGTTAGACGTCGTCGCGGCTACGCTGTAGCTTCGTAGCCGTCGGGTCACCCTACGCTTTCGTAGGCGTAACTGTAGCCATGTTACATTGGCGACAATTTATTATTTGGGATAAATTCCACCTAGGCAATTTTTTTTGAAAATGACAATGTTTGAAAAGACTGTCTGATAAATAGAATAAATTACCATTGATGGTCGTTTCAGCAGTTTTAAAACATGAGTGGTACAGGACTTTTTTTTAGCGCGGTAAAATCATCAAATGAGTCGTCCCACCCAGGGCAGGGCGGAGGGACTATCAGACTCGTACTGACTAAAATCCTAGGAGACCTTCAATAGCCCTTTACGTTCCGGGGCCACGGTAATTCGTGGGTCCCGCGACCCTGGCAGGCTTTGGCCCTCTACAGAGGAGCCCGTTATTAAGTGGTAAAAATTAAATAATGTTAGGTACAATTTGAACTTAAAATTACAAAAAAAAGCCACAAAGTCAGTGTTTAAATCGAAGCAACTCTTTGGTCAATTCAGTTCTATGTTTGTTGACGTTGAACCTTTAAATGATTAATGAATGTTGTCGGCAATTTTGTATCGATCGGTATAACTGCGTTTCTTCCAAGAATAGGACAGCCTTGGTGCCATATTGTGACTGCACACTTTTCTGGTACTCACAGGCTTTTAAATTGACAATAATCATTTGAAAATAAAAAAAAAATAAAGTTTGTGAGTCTGGGACGTGTGTGTGTGAGTTTGTTACTCTTTCATACAGAAACTACTGAACGGATTTAGATGAAATTAGGTATGCAGATAGTTTATAACCTGGATTAACACATAGGATACTTTTTATCATAATTTTCGAGATAAACACGGGCACTCCTACTGGCAAGAACTAGTCACAAGAATCTAGAAAATTAATTTATTATTATAGTATTTTTTGAAGAAAAACTTCTTTAGCGCGTCAGGACACATGACCTGATCGAAAATTAGTAAGACGGCTCAGGGCGCTTGCGCGAATGTTCGTGTGATTTTATTACTATTCAAGTTTTCACTTCTGCCGGCACTCCCAGAGTACAACCCGTCGTTTTTTTCTAACTATCTACACAATATGGTGCCAAGATAGTCCTATTTTTATTTGAAGCTTAATACATACATTAAAATAAGCAGAAAATGCTAATATACTAATTTTACTTATAAACAGGAAACTAACAGCATGTGATTTATACAGCCGTTGATCCTAGCTGTCAATCGTTACGGTTTGTCAAAAACTGGTAATATATTACCCAGTTACTGGGTTGAGGAGTTAATAGCCGTCGCTATATGTAAAATTTTGATATTCAACTACATCCGGTACGACTGGAAGGCGATCCTTACTTAATTGGGAAAAAGTTAAGCACATGATGATGGATATGATACAAAGATCCAATTAAACTTGGTCATAGGTAACCAACATGCTCTCATCTACCTGTAAATAAATGTGAGGATCGATGGATGGATGTGTGTTCATGACCTGGATTTTCGACGTTTGATAATTACCGCTCTTCATTCGGGACAGTAATAGATAGATCATTAATACCCGAGTTCCACAATCTTACTGACACATGAACTGAGAAGGAGTAGGAATCGCAGCTGGATTTTTTAAATGTTTGTAAAACGTCCTTTAACGCGATAATTAACTGCATTTCCCGTTAATGCGACTCTAGTAGGTTTTTGTAGGAATTTTAAGAAAGTTAATATAAGTAGGTATTTGTACTTGAGCACAGATTTCAACTTTCACTACGTGATACACACAAAAATAAAAACACCCCTGTTTAAAATCAAAATCTTTTTTTAAATCATTTAAATTAAACTGATATAACCATCAAGGCGATAAAGGTACTTAAATAAAGATCAGTGGCAAAGTTGTTAAAATAATAGTTTAAAGGAAGTTCCAAAATTAACTTACTTTTTTTCCTTAGCTTCCTCCCTTTCCCGCTTGACCGTAGTAGACTCATCTTGAGGGAGACCCATAGTTAAACTTTTTTTAAAAGTAAGCTTCGTTCGCCAAGTCGCCAGCCGTCAGTCACCCAACGTCTTGTGACAATGTTTATGATTTACTGAACTGTCTCATTCACGTATTGATTGCAAGTGTTTGTAAAATATATGCTATCGCTTGCTCTTTCTTGCGTGGTCAGCAGAATATTGTCAAACAAATGTAAAACGTTTTGCGGAGGACATGTGTATAAGAGCCAAGACATGTTTCTTTAAAATTTAATTATTAATTTATTTTAGGCTCATTTTGCATTGTTTAGTTTTTGGGTTAGTGAGCCGATTACTTTCAATCTAATATTCATTTCGGTTGTACTCTTAATTTTTCTCAAAATTGATTAAGGGGGATCGCATTATCCATTTACTGAGTTGTGGAGATCAGATATGCAGTTGCTTCAGTAAAATACTGATATTAGCTGTCCGGTTTTGATTGGAAGCAAACTCCAATATAGTTGAAAAAAGGTGAGCAGGTGAGGAAAATTACTATAAGAGGTTTATTAAAACGACTTCTAGATCTGTCTAGACATCAGGTGAAAGACAATTAAATAACCATATTATTCTAGATATTTGTAGATTGCTTTTAGATTCTATGAAATGAGTTTTAATCATCAAATGAGTGTCCTCTCGCCCCGGGTAGAGCGGAATGGACTGTCAGACTCGAAATAACTACAACTTACGGTGTTTAATTCCCTTCAATAGCCCTTTTCGTTCCAGAGTCACGGTTTCCCGTTTGAACCGTTCCTAGACTTTTCTCCGTAATATTTACTAATTAATACGTGAGCACTAAACTTCTCATAATCAATTAGAGCATTTTCTAGAATTTTACCAGAAGAATTAAAAGTAACCGATAGGTTACGTGTAAGTATGTTCGCACATTATAACACCTCCAAAAGCTGCAGTGATTAATGTATTACCTAATTTTTCTCATTCTCATCTTATTTTAAGTGAACCATATAAGCATGTGAGTTTGGTGTTGATACATGTGTCATGTTCGTGTACGGGCGCTGTCAGTTGGGACTGGTCATCTTTTAGCTGCTATGGTTAATTTAATTATTGGTAATTTTATTGAATTGTCTGTTTTAGATTTCCTGTGGGCACTTTTTGCTTGCTGCATCGTTCTCACATAAGGTGCCATCTCAATATGAATGACGGAACAAAGGTTCTGTAATAGTTTTGGCGATTTAAAAAGACTGTCCATGGAGTTTCATGCCCGTTCTTCTCCATAGAGATCTACGCATTGGAATGGGCACCTACAGTATTTCCACAGTTATTATGTCTTGTGACGGGGATTATCACCATAATTATTTTAAGTTATAGTTTATTTTTTTTTGTCTTTTGACACATCAAAATTGCCCTTAATGGCCTACTTGAAATAAACGCTTTGACTTTGATCTTGAGTTATAAAGAGAAATCAATTTTAAACATTCACAGATATTGGAAAACAGTAAAACAACAACATAGTCAATAATAAAAACTTTAATGAACACTTAATAATTAGTTCTTGTCGTGTTTGTCTTGCGAGATAGGCTTCTCTGGCATTTTGATCTCTTCTATGGCTAGATTCTCCTCGCTGGATCGCACTTCGTTGTACTTGTACCTAAAGGCCATCGACGTGAAGATCAGCATATCTATCGCCATGAGGCCCGCGAACAAGAAGAATTCTTTCCACTGTAAACAAACATAAGTTATTCAATTCATCATTCTTCTGGCGACTGAGGGAGGTCCCTCAGACAAAAAAGGAGCAAGTTCTCTATTCGATAGTTTTTGTTCTGTGTGATTGTTACTCGATTTCTCAAAGATGCTTGAACCGTTCTTTTTTTTTTAAAGGGCATAACTTCCCAGGTGGTCAGCACAATATGATGGGATTTTGTAGAAATCGAGGAAGCTTTTTAATAAATGACAGCAAATCAACCGCAATTGCTGTTATCGGAAATCTATGCATTGTTTACACAATCTTACAACACCCCTGTGACCATTAGAATGGGTTACGGTTTGATGAAAAGATAAAACAACCCACTTCTAAAATACAAAAGAGTATGTGGATTCGGTCTTTTAGAGGTATAAATTAGCGGAACATCATAGGTTTAATAAGTGTATTGAAACGGTGAAGAAATATGTAGAAAAGTAAAATGTGTAGAAGTAGTTTTCGTACAGGCGGACAACAACGTGAACCTATAATGGGTACGTTTTTCTGATGAGGTACGAAACCCTAAAAACGCCTTTTGTTGTGCGACTGAGATGCAAATCATACCGCTGCTAAAAATTGAATAAGGTACGGTGGTATAAAACCTCACCTGCGCGTCCAAAAAGTTGCCTTCTACGATGAGAACGACGATTAAGTTCCCAAAGGCCACGGTGAGTAGCCACACGGACTGCAAAACTGACTTCATGCTGGCAGGAGCCTGAGTGAAAGAGAACTCCAGACCGGTCACGGAGAACATTACCTCACCCATGGTCATCACCACGTACTGGGGTATCAGCCACAGAATGTGGATGCTGTTCGATGGAGTGATCATTACCTCGTTTGCATGCTGAAATATAATACACACAATAAACACAGGAGAATAATTATTATGTAGCATCAAATTTTTAGTGCTCACTTTAATATTTGTTTCAAACTAACAGGTGTTTTAATAAATCCATCATTTAACCTATATTTTAAAACGGTAGACTGAGAGTCTAAGTGAATATTGATTCATTACAAAGCTTTAGTGTAAGTTACAAAAATATACAAGATAACACTTACATAAACACCGGCAGCATCCTCATAAACATTTATAGTATAAACAGCCCCAGATTTAAAGTCAAATTCTCTCAAGACGACGGTCCCTGCGACCACAACATTGCTCACTCCTTTAGATATCTTCCTCTGTGTCGTGTCATTACTCTGAATATTCAACAACGTTGTATTCTTTTTCGAATTTTCTATACTTATCTCTACCTGGCTATTTAAGTTGGTTAAAAATCTAAAAAGAGATAATATTGAATTGATTAATACTATTGAAGTTGAAAAGTTATTAAGTTGGTACACAAATTGTTTATCTGTGCTGAAAGAATTATGCAATTCAACATGCAAAGTGGTTTTTAGGCTCGACTACTTGAATTGAAAACTGAGCAAGCGAAGGATTCTAGGATTGACCCATGAGTGAAGCGAATACACAGTAACTAGGTGTTATAATAGCAATACCAGAACAGCATTTTATTGAACAAAGGTACAAGGCTGTGAACAAAGTAACTCTATGCTACATATTAAATTTCTGCTAACGTAAACATTTGCCAGTTGAGTGAAATTAATTTGCAATTCGATAACCAACTCTATTACAAAAATAAAGCACAGTAAAAATTAAAATCATGAATGATGTATCGGGAGATATACGTGTTTTTCGTGTTAATTTCATCAATTAAATCATATAATATCGAAGTGAAGGTGAAACAAGGGACAATAATTGGTCACAGAGAGTCCACGGTGTTCAATAAAAGGCTATACTTTGCATTTTATAGGGTGCCCTACGCTAAGCCTCCTATCGGTAAACTAAGATTTCAGGACCCGAAGCCTGCTCAAAAATGGAAAAAAGTTTACGATGCAAGGATAGAGTTCCACGGAGCGTGTGCACAAGCGCACATCGTGCACAAACACGGCCTGTTTGGTGTAGAAGACTGTCTGTATCTCAACATTTACACGCCTGAAATTCCCAAAGGCGGAAATTCTAATCTAAAACCTGTTATCGTTTGGATTCATGGATACGCTTTCACTTCGTCCTTCAGTCATATCCACGGAGCAGATTTCTTGATCGACAATGATATAGTTTTAGTAACTGTTACTCATCGAATTGGAGTTTTTGGATTTTTGAAGCTCAATGATGATGACTCGAATTCGAACATGGGACTGAAAGATATAGTCATGGCCTTGAAATGGGTACGAAAGAACATTCAACATTTTGGTGGTGATAAAGATAAAGTTACTCTGATGGGCAGTAACTCCGCTGCAACGTTCATATCACTGCTATTGGTAACAGAAGCAAGCAAACTATTTTCTAAGATTATTTTACAAAGCGGTGCGATTTACTCTGCTTCTGTATTGCAGGGTGACTATAAATTAGAGAGACACAGACTAAGTCAAGAACTTGATAAACATAACTTAACAATAAGTAATGCAAGAACTAAATCCATAATTGACGCTTCGCAGCATATCTATACTCGTTCAGAAATGCAAAACTGTCAGCGACCTTTAATCCCGTTCACACCTATTCTTGAGCCAAAATTTAAAACTGCTTTACTGATGCGGACTCCAAAAGACTTTTATGAAATTATGAAAAGTTCAAAACTGAAACCTCTGCTCATTGGTTTTAATACCCAAGAAAGCATTTCCGAAGTCATACCATTCATACAAAATCCATACTACTTGAATCTGTTTAGAAAGTTTTTTAAGTTCCTGGTGCCATTTTCTGATGGGTGCCGTTACAACAGTACATCACAAGTTTATATGCGTGTCGCTGAACAAATAAAAGACAGATATTTTAGAGGTGGCATTACTGAAAAATCGCTCGATAGTTTCATGAGATACACTTCGGATCTTATTAAGTTTCCAATAATAAAGTTCATCAAAACATATTTGGAACTAAGTAATGGGAACTCCAATACGTATATGTACAAATTCGACTATAGGGGATCTATTAACGCTGTTAAAGCAACATCAATTGCCGAATCACAAGCTAAAGTAAAAGGTGTCGCGACAGGCGACGAAATATGTTACGTTCTTAAGTGTGAGCCACTCTGGGAAGACTATGTCAAAATGAATCGTGAAGAGCACAACACTGACAAAAATTTCATTACAGAAATGTCAGAATTATGGGCCAATTTTGCAAAATATGGCAACCCTACTCCTGCTAGTTATGTTAGAAACATAACATGGCCGCCATTGGCCTTGGAAGGTGACAATGTACTACTTATAAGAAAATTATTTACAACGATCGATTTCAAACCAGAACTTGCTATATATGGATTCTGGAACGCTATTTATGAACGATATTATAAGGAACAGCATTGTAAACCGAGTCACGACGAGCTGTAGTGTGAATAATTATTATTTAAAAATAAAGCTTACCTAACATTAACTCCATCGATTGCTTTATCGTTATTGTCTGTGAAATTGTAAATTCTTTCTTTATTGATAAAGAAAGAGTTCGCAGTTTTCTCTTTCAGATGGAAGTATCCGCTGAATGCTATATCAGCGCACTCCGTGGCCGGTTCTCCTTGAAGATAATATGGTAGATCTATAAATTCATCGGCGAAGATATTGAGGTTCTCGTAGGCCGAGAGAGGGCCGATCTCATAGTCGTGGGTTGCGTTCATGTCCAACGTGTTAGGGTTTGCAGTGTTGAGTGTGAAATTGCAATTGAATCCGTTGTACACCCTTAATTGAGCGAATCCTTCCGCTACTGGTGTCCCGTACGTCGGCTACAAAAATACAGAAAAATACACTTGCCATTACAATGGAAGACCTTAAAAACTAATCAGATAGTAACCTTTTTTGGTCGGCCTTGGAACGCAAAGGACAAATGGTTGATGAGTATCATCCATATACCCATCGAAGGAATATGTTTGATTTACTTAAAGTTTAAATTGACCAGTGCAGATAGCTGCTTTTAAAATCAAACTTATTTAAATTAATATCAACGGGTATTACTTGCGTGAAGGTTAATAATTGACCCACGGGAACGTTAAACTGGAGTAAAAAGTAGAAGGTAATCCAGGTAAATAAAATGTACCAAACTTTCGCATTTTTCTCTATTTGACTGACATATTGTGGCAAACTGACATTATTGCTGTGAATCAATAACTGATTGGCATTTATAAATACGAGTAAATAATTTGCGAGTGAAGCGTAAATCTGTATTCTGCTCGTATTTAATGCCAAGTCAGCAGTGTCTGTTATCGACAGTTTCATTCGAAACCGCGCTGTTATTCCACCGTATTGTATTTCACTTGAAATCTATATATATAAAAGGAGAACTGACTGACTGACATATCAACGTTCAGCCGAAACTACTAGGGCTAGGAATGTGAAATTTTGCACACGGCTTCCTATTATAATGTAGGGGAGCACTAAGAAGGGGTTTTTGGAAATTTAACTTTTAAGGGGGTGAAAAGGGGGATTTAGGAAAGTACGTAAACCACGCGGACGAAGTCGCGGGAAAAGTGCTAGTTTTACTTATAATGCTAGCAATTTGAGTTTAATTGTAGCATGAGATTTTAGAAGTTCTGATTTCGTCATCAGTGTCGGTTTTTTATGCTGTGATCTAAGTGAAAAATACAGATTCTTCAATCTATCCAATACTGGGACGAGTCACACTTATGTTATAGTAAAGAGATTTCTTTATATTCTTGGCAATGGATAAACTCAAAGAAAACTGGAAAGATTTTAAGAATTGTTTCTCCAATATACTTACATAACAGCGACATAGCCTATTTTTATTATCTTTAATTATCGCGGTATATATTAGGCGCATTGCATACTAGTAGAGTTTAGGGAGTAATCTTCGATTTAGTTTTTTTTCTACACAAGTAACATCCCCGGGTGTCATAACTAGGCCTTTTTAAAACGTTCTCGTTATTTGAATTACCTAATAATGCGAATGGAACCGTGGGCAATTCATAAAAGAGAAAACTTATAAAACGTCTTACCAATAATTGAAGTTCAACAATTCCGGAGATAACAAAGGCAGCGGCCGCCAGGAGGCCACCCCAGATCATTTTGTGCAAAGGTTTCCTTACGAGCTTAACCCAAGTCAGGAAGGGATAAATTGCCTAAAAAATTACAGATAAGATAATTAATGAGCAATGTTAATTAAGACATTAATCCGATCGTTCACACAGAGATCCGTTTTACAGATCCGCTTTATCGTATACATTTTTATTCGGCATAAGCGTATTACCGAGTTTACACACACAATAGTATTAGATACTGATTCGTTTTAAATTGCTTTTCCCACGCGGTGCGTTAAAAACGGCACTGTAAATGCTGTTTGAACATCACCTCCAGTAGCGACGGATCCGTTAAAAACAAATACGAGTGCTCTGTGTGAACGGGCCCTAAATCAAATATACACAGCAAAAAAAGTTGAAATCACTTTGAAAAATTAAAATCTTTTGTTTTGTCACGGCTTTATTATGATTACTTCTTCTTGTTTTAGATAATTATTACAGGGTAAATCAGGTTAGCTAAAGAAAACACAACACAAATATTTTTTAAATAAAGTAGGTATTTAAAAAAAAAACAGCTTATTCTAGTGATCACAAACTTTTTTGATGTGTTTTCAGTAAATATGGATACGTACCACTTCGAAAATAGGAATAAATATAAGAATGAGCAGAGGATTGAGCACTTGCATTTGATCAGCCTTTAACGTCCACGAACCAATATCCTGTTCCATTCTGTCTGCTTGGAAGGTCCATCTTGAGCCCTATGTCAGCAAAAAAATAGAAAGAATAATCAACATGGCTTTTTATCGATTGATTGAGCCTGGTTTTTCAAACACCATCATTGACACCTTGGCCAGGCGAACGGCAAGACGTTGCTTTTGTCTTTTACATGAGTATTGTTGTTTTGCAAATCACAATGGCAACTTGGGAGGCTTAAGGGCTTTGCCAAACAGCGACCTCAGAGCGGTTCGACGCGACTTTAGCGTGGCGTGTCCTTGGCGTGCTTACTTACTATGAAAATAACTGTAAGATCGTCACTCAAAACACACCTACGCTAGAACCAGCGTTTAATGTTTTGGCAAAACTTTTAGAGGGACGACCCACGCCAAGGACACGCTATCGTCGCGTCAAGCCGTCCTCTCTGCTTGTCAAAGCCTTAAAACAAACATTGGTTTCATTTGTTTTTTCTGCAGTCTTTTCATCATCATCAGTTAGAGGAACCTTCGTGGGGTTTGGATGAGGTATTACTATTTTAATGGCTATACAAATATTGAATGCATCGCTCGGCACTCCGCGTCATTGTACGTAAAAACAGTCGTCTAAGTGTATTGTACATTTAGATGAACGTATGTCCTTGACACATGTTACCATAAAGTCTATATCAGTCAGAGGAAAATCAACCAGGACAGATCTGTATCATATTTTTGAAGTGAAAACTTCTTTAGCGGCGTTGAGCATAAAATCTTAAACTCGCGTCAGGACACGTGACCCTGACCGAAAAAGCGTAGGACGGCGCAGGGCGCTTGCGTGAATGTTCGTTGCTAGGTAACATTGTTTATAAAAGATGTACGTCACATTGGAAAATTATTGAAATAAGTCAACCATTTTTGCGAGTTTTACTAAAATCTGTTCACAAGATATTTCCAACAATTACTATTCAAGTTTTCACTTCTGCCGGCACTCCCAGAGTGCAACCCGTCGTTTTTTTTTTAATTTTACAGCAAGCACTGATGTAGGAGTCTTTCGGCCTCGTACAGGACCTTTGTTGTTTATTTTTCTTGTTTTCTTTATTTTATTTTTTCTTTACTGGCTACGTCGTTACCTGCTGGTCGAACAGAGCCCAGAAGACCGGCAGCGGTATGAAGAGGACTAGTACTCTGAGCAGCGACTTTACGTCTTCGATGAGGTTGGAGTCGTATTTGTCATCAGCATGGTCCAGCCAGTGTTCTCGCTTCTCCTTGCTTTTGCAGGACTTGACAACGGCGTGCTGTCAAAAGAAAACATCATTAATTTTTTCAATATTAGTAGAATATCATCATTATCATTCGATTTCATCAGTTTTCTAGCTTCTTCCCAACTGTCTTGGCGTTAGATTCCATGGCAATGTTAAAATTATTTATTAATATTGGAGTAATACTCGTAGGGAAGCGAAATTTCTTATGGGCCAGTTGAATGAATAAATTAAAATGGTATACATTTTAAACGAACGATTAAAGTTGTTAATAAATAAGAAACATTTGAAGTGTAAATTACAATACGAGTATATAGCGTTTTAACTAACAGTTTGTGCCCCATGCCTGAACTAGAACGACAGGACACTACCTACACTATTATCTAATATTAGGCCGCATCCACCATCCCATGATATTATTAATGTAAACCTCATTGCCCACACCAATTTAGTCGACAATTAAAACAATGGTTAGCTGAACCAGTGTCAATCAGTACCCCGGGGCTGTTGGCCAGCTTACTGAAGTCTAATTGGTTTTCGTGGAACTATGGATGGATGTATTATGCCTAGGGACATGCGATGCAGCTCACGGAGTAGTCAATTACTAACCGATTCTGATCCGATGTCAGTTTAAAATCTTCTAAGGAATCATGAAAAATATTTACGAAAAATGGATTTATACTTAATAATATAAGTTTGTGCAAATAAGTTTTAAATAATAATATAAGTTTTAGCAAAGAAAAAAAAACTAACTGTACGCTATCAAAGTTATATACTTAATGTACTTAATGTTTTGGGAGAATTAATTATTTTAAACAGATACCTATTTGTATTGATGACAGAGCAGATGTTGATTTGCTTCATTTAATGACAAAAAAAACTAAGTTCAACAAGCTTGGTTTCATAAAAAAAAACATGTATGTTTGTACGGAATTTCGACATTTTTGCAAGCATCAAATATTTCACTCTGAAAGCACACGCACAAGTTATTATTTATATATATTTATTTTTCCCGTAACAGGTATATGCATAATATTGAATAGCACTAAGAATATTATATATCAAGATTGTTATAAACACTACTTGGTTTTAAAACGCTATTGAACGACCTTGTGCTAAAAAACACATTTATCAGATATAAATCGATCTCGAGTAGTAGATATACCAGCTCTATAACTCTTCTTTTTATCTTGAACACACTGAAATTTATTGTTTTCACAGCTCACTTAGACACTTGAATACGTATTTCTAAAGACCTATTGATTTTAGTCAGTACGAGTCTGACAGTCCCTCCCACCAAGGGAGGACTCATTTTGATGATTTTACCACATAAAAAAAAGACCTATAAAGTATTTATGAAAGAGTCATGATTCTGTAACGCTAAATGATATTGTCATCATTCATTCCACTGTGTATTTAACAAGAATTATGTTAGTATTGTATGTACATAAAACGATATAACAGTGCCATTTTTAGTTACCATTTTCACAAAATAAAAATCTTTGCGAGTTTAGACTTTTAAAACTACTGATAACGTTGCGTCTATAATTTTGAATCCTGCGCTATATACGTTTACCTAAGGTGATTTACACACGTGTGTCGTGTGTAAATCACCTTAGGTAACATCACGCGAACGCGCGGCCAGGCGGATGGGGCCGCTTATATTGCACCGCTAGACCGCGCGTTTAATTGCGATACCCGCTTCATCACTTGATCGCTCAGACGCGTAGTATGTACGCGTGATACAACCTGTGTCAGTTCTAACTCTTTTTGAAGCCATTTCATGTTTAAAGATATTCGAGAAAATCAAAATAAATGATGTTATATTTTATAAGTAAATACTTACACCTATGCATGTAGACACTTTCCCGAGTACATTTCCGGCGGGTTGCTTTATTATGTAAAGTCTCTTACCGGCTACGAAGAACACTGCAAGCAAAAAATAAAATAAGAAGAAATAAATAATTAAAAATAAAATAAAAACCAGGATGTGTCTAAGGTAGGGTTTATACGGCACACGCTATCAAATGTTTCACAAAGCTTTCTCTATGCTAGTCTTCTTCAAATGACAAGCACTTTGCGTGTATCAGGATAGTTATTTATTTAAGGAGGTTTACAGGCGACTTTCTCCATTGGACCTACATCTAAGGCGAGAAATTATATTTGTACCATTAAAAATTCAAACCTATTTATTTTAAATGTATGTTTTTCTATATAAAGCTGCTACTCTCTGCTAAAGGCTTCACACGGTGCGTAATACGAGTTACGCCGCGCCCGCTAGCACGAAGCGTCGTGTGAAGGCGATTACTCGCAAACCTGGCTATGAAAAGTTAAACGCGGCGCGGTTGAAAATCATATCTTTAACCAAACGTACAATACTGTTATTTTTTTTAAGAATCTTTTCCGGACGTAAATATTTTAGTAAATAAAAATTAAATGTTGTTTATCGCAATTCTAAGTTCGGTGGCGTGTGACACGTCCTCGCTTAAACGAAACTACAATCGTTTGACAGAAATTACTCATTTTAATTGTATTCAGTAATAGTTTTTCTAAATAATGACAATTTTATTTTTTATATTTAATGCGATATTTTATAGTCGAGAAAATGGGAAAGGCGCGTCCGCGGGATATTAATAATTTTGGTGGGAATAATGAAATCATTGAGTGGCTCTGATACAATGAACAGAGGAGGACGGCACTACCATCGTTAACTTCATTTAGCTAATTGCTAACGTGCAGCAGCAACAGAAGTGTGTCACCCTTCGGTGATTTCCCGCCAGGAGCGTAAGAAACTTTTTTACTACAGACATACAAATGTTTTGGTGTTAAAAGTGTTTGATTTTAAAACATTTTATAAATAAGTCGGTGTTGTAATTTAAATGCAAAAAGGGTTTGGAATAGTTCCAAAATTATACAAATATAAATTCTTTATTCATAGTAGTTTTTCTTTAATAAAGATATAATATAATAATAATTCTAATTTAGATGATACAATTTTGGTGGTAATTTTCCGCACATCAGTGAGAAAGTTGTACTAGAATTACACAAAAAACATCATAAATTATCTTGATGATGATGAATTGATGATAAAAGAGATTTTATATTTTAATTTTTAGTAAAAAGTAAGAAAGTAGTATTTGGTGATTGTTATTGTCTTTTATTATTCTAATTTTTTGATGTTTTTTTTATTAAAACATTTACATTCACTGCAAATAAGTTTTTATTGTTATTGTTTTCATAATTTGGAGAAGTAAAACAAATTTAATGCAAGAAGTTAGTAATTATGGTAACAAATTTCAATTTTGGTGTCTTACCAATTCAGTTGTCGACAATATGTGAGAAAATTTCAGGAATAAATAATTTTCTGTAAAATTGTATGTACCTAGAAATGTATTTCTTTCTTATCAAAATCTAAGAATATAACAAAAAAAATTTTTTCACCATAATTAGGCAAAAAATCGTAGTTGTTGAAATTCACTGAAATTCCACTTTTTCTCAGATAGGTCTGCATTTCTGTGTTTAGGGATAATTGAAGAAGTATTGAGTAAGTTTTTAGCGTGCGTCAAGTACTTTCACAAAATTGCACTGATCTCTACAGCTATTAGTCGGATAGCCGATACACGCACTGTACTAGCCTTTGTGAACGAAACAATAGCGTGATTCAGCCTGAAGGGCACGCGGGCGGAACAACCCCTTCGATAGTTATAAACTATTAGTACAATCATCAACATTAATGCTGACCATGCTTGTAAAATGATCAAATTAATAGGGTAATACCAAACGATGAAAAAATTACAATTGTATGAAATGAATATAAGACTTGTATATTTTCCTTAGCATTTTGAGACTCAAACTTGATTAACAACATAAGGATCGGTTTGCTTAAGAAGGTACAACATTTATTTAAAAAAGGAAAAACCATAATAAACAATAATCAAGTATATTTCTTTATGAATATAACTCGATTTATTTGTTGGTAAAGCAAAAGGCTTTCAGTAGGATACATTTTTGACTACAAAATAAAATGTGACTTACCGATAGAAACGACCATCAGTATCCCTGGCACTCCAAAAGCCAGTGAATAGCAGTCGTTATCACCGAAGCAGTGGACATCGGCTCTCAGGATGGGGGTCAAGAATGTGGAGATGAGACTGCCAGCGTTGATAGCGAAGTAGAAGAGGGAAAAGAAGTAGCCCAGGTACCTCTCTTGCTCGGGCAATTTGAACTGGTCTCCACCGAATGCGGAGACACATGGCTTAATGCCTCCTGTTCCGAAGGCTATTAGCAGGAGAGCCACAATTGTGAATTCCCTGAAAGAAGTAAAGAAAGTATTAGTTATGAGATTTCTTTTTTTCAAATGATCAGAGGCTATCACGACTTTTCACTTTTTATTGACGTAAAGTAAACGGCAAAGTTCCACGTTAATTTTATGTAAAACATTAGTTCCTGATGCCACCACTGACTTTTTTATTGTCCATACATTAAACGCCGTACATACTCGTACTTCAAGTACGCAGTACGGTAAAATACGGAAAACTTACGATACTTAAGGGTACGCTAGTCGGTCATTCTTCCATACAAACGTAGTGGTGATTACTCCAATATTATATTTGACGGTATACATTCACAATAAACAATGATCCACATTTATCTCATCATTATCTATCCCTATATGGAAACAATAAAGTAAAAAAATATATCTGTTATGAGTTATGGGTATCGAAACTTCCTTATTTGAAGGCTTATTTTAACGAATCTTTGGAGGGAAATAAATAACAAAAGAAGACGGTACATTGTAAAATTACATTGTAGCACTTTCATGTTTTCGCACTCGCTATGTTAGATAGCGTCTCAGGTATTTGATAGTAAAGATTTGGTCCCTTATAATTGTATGTATACAGGTGCATGTTTTAAATATATTTAAGTATAATAAGTATAAGTATTTTTTATTTCTCTCATCACATTTATAAATATACAGTTTAGAGACAAGTTATCACTTCACAGAGACTGGTGTCTATTGTAGGTAAAACCTGTATTACAGATCACCAGGCTAACCCTCCGTCGGACATATAACTTATACCAAATTCACTGTTCAAGATTTATAAACATAGTTAAATTAGTTGAATGAAATTCTGAATTAAGTTACATAATAGATGAATTAAATTATACACTTTAAATTAAATTTCATTAGATTTAAACATTAGATTACATTTTACATTAAATAAGTTAAATTAATATAGAATAAAAAATACTGATAAATTAATTACATTTAAAAAGAAAATAGATAATTCAAAAGGTACATATTTCAAATGTCAAGAAAATCAAGAATACATTAACGTCGATTTGGTGGAGCGTAGATATATTGGATTGTGTGTGTGTGTGTGTGTATGAGTGCGGATTAAGTGAGAAGAATAATCGTGTGTGTGTAAGTATACGTGTATTGTTGTGAGTGTCATCGAAAGGTCAAGTCAAGGGTTTCAATAAAAGTTCTGTTGCATTGTAATCAATGTTCTGCAACCACGAGGAAACTTCCCTTTTGCAGTTTTTTCTGGTGAGGGGATAGATATTCAATTTTTGGTTGATATTATTGTATAGAAATGGACCCAGGAAACCATAAAAATTATATGCTAGGCTGGACCTATATCTCGCTGTTGCACAGACAGTGGTATTTCTTCTTTTACCCTCAAAAGATTTTGGGTCGTAAAGAAGTTCGGAATGTTTTTTGGCGACGGTCAATAAAATGAAAAGTTGTCGAACTGTCAGTACTTTACATCGTTGATATAAATCCACTGTAGGATATCGTAAAGGAAGGAAAGAACTAACTTTCAAAATGGCCCTTTGAGCTCTCTCCAACCTCAGTAAGTACGTTTTAGCGGTACCACCCCAGGAGGTTATACAATATGTTAATAAGGATTGGCCTAATGCAAAATAAACTGATTTGATGATGGAGGTGTCAGCAATGTGACGAAGAGATTTAAATATATATATGAGTTTACGAATCCTAGGAACTAGGGCGTCAATGTGATGATGAAAATTTAATCGGTTGTCAATGATTACGCCAAGATACTTGATTGTATCTGTTTTATATAAACGTGGACAATCACATAAATTATTGCTTGAATTATTGCAGTTGTGTGAGATAATTTCAAGGTTTGGTACGTCTTGATTTCTAATTGTGTACGTCATGTACTTGGTTTTGTCCACGTTTAGTGTGAGGATGTTGTCACAGAGCCATTTAGACACTTTATTGAAACCATTTTGGGCGTAACTATAGACCTCTTCCCAAGTGTCACCATAGAAGAGTAGTGCAGTATCATCGGCGAATGTAATCACCTTCCCATTGGTCATGTCCGTATTGCATAGGTTATTTATATACACTAAGAACATGGTTGGGCCGAGGATACTGCCTTGGGGGACGCCATATTCAATTGGCAGTTCATCACTCACCCAGTCATTCACTTTAACTAATTGCGTTCTGCCGTTTAAATAGTTTGCAAATAAATTCAGTGTTTCCCCTCTTATACCGAAAAACTCTAGTTTGTTAATCAAAATGGGGATAGACACTGTGTCAAATGCTTTGGCTAAATCCAGATAGATGGCTAGCGTCTTCTTTTTGTTATCTAACTTCGATATTATGAAGTCTGTTAATTGATGAACTGCATCTGATGTTGATTTGTGAGCGCGAAATCCATATTGAGACGAAGACAAAAGCTCATTGGTTTCCAAAAACTCAACCAGTCTTTTATTCATTAGGCGCTCCAATATCTTAGATAAAGTTGGAAGGATAGAGATAGGTCTATAATTATTAACACAGCGTCTATCCCCACTTTTGAAAATGGGAACTATTTTAGATTTTTTAAAAACTGATGGAAACACTCCTGTAGCAAAAGATAAATTGCATATAAAAGTTATAGGGGGAACAATAATATCTACAAATTTTTTAAGGAAATTTCCTGAGATTTTATCGATCCCTACTGCACAATCATCTTTGAGGTTAGCTATCAATGATTTGACTTCATGTTCATCTGTAGGTAACAGTACCATTGACTTCTCGCATGGGTTCGCACCTTGGGATGAGTTAACGGTGTAACATGAGTCCGTTTTAGTAGAGGTAACTTTTTCCGCCAATGATTTACCAATACCCACGAAAAATGAATTAATATCATTGACAGAATTTGATGGATTATTTGGACAAATTAATTGTGAAGACTTATCCTTTTTCTTTAACGTGTGCGTGATATTTTTTATACTCTCCCACAACTTCTTTTTGTTATTTCCTGCTTTTCTAATCAATTCCTTTTCGTAGTCTACTTTTGCCTTTTTTACAATATTGTTACAAAAATTTCTGTACCTTCGATATGTAGTTTGAATTATTTCATTTCCTGGATTTTTTTTTAGTTTTATATAAAGTTTGTCACGGTTTCGCATGCATCTCAAAAGTCCCCTTGATATCCAAGGCTTAATAATTCTTTTCCGTCCTGTACTAGTAACAGTAACCGTGTTCTTATCGATAGCTTTAGAGAGCGATTCTGTGAAAAATTCTGTCGCCGAATTAACGTCTGTCATTATGTATATAGGACTAAAATCAATACCATGCATGCTTTCGTGTAATCCCTTGGCATCAATGCGATCGTATGTTTTAGTAGTTGTTGGCTTGGATTTAGTGTCCATGAAAAGAATGACAGAATCATGGTCAGTAATTGAAGTCTGCGCGACATAGCAATAAGTATTGCGCCTTGTTTTCAATAATACGTGGTCTAGGCATGTTCGACTATGGGTAGGGATTGAATGGGCGGGGAGCATGCCGTGAAATGAGATCATATCCAGATAGTTGGATGATCTTTGGTCTTGGGTCCCAGGTAAAATATCAACATTGATATCACCAACCAAGACAATGTTTTTATACGAAGAAAACTTGGAGAGACAATCATTTAGCGAGGCTAAGAATCTGTCTATATTTCTTTTACTCGGTGGCCGGTAGATGGCAATTAAAATGGTGTCTGGGTCGATCTTCAAAGCAAGAGTATTTGCATCTGAGAGTTCTATATCATCAATCGTAGAGAAATCATCGTTTTTGCAATAGACTACCACACCCTCATTTTGGGTTTTGTTGTTGGCAGTTGAAAAAGAGTGATACCCGTTAATAACAGGAATGATGGGATTACGTGTCAACCAACACTCAGTCAGCACAATAATGTCCCATTCGATATGAGATCTAGTTAGCAACGTTTGAAAGCTCGCCAGGTTACGGTGGATACTGCGGATATTTTGCGTAATGATCTTTAATGAGGTTTCGGAATGTTGCAACATATTTTTGCAGTCCTCTATTTTACCCTTCGCCGACTGTGCCACAGCCACAGAGTCCAAATCATTATTAAGAGTCATAGTAAAGTCAGCCATTTTCGCTGTAATACATATCATTGTGCACATAATTATTTGCCAGCTCTCCTCTGCGAACGCAATGCGAATAGTTATTCTCAGTGTGTAGTGATTTACTTGTTTGTGAACAAAGTATGGTGTTTGTGTTTTTGTAGAAAGGTGAGTGATGTAAATGTGGGTGTGTGTTCGTATAACAATGTTCAGAAATATAATAACTAAACCAGGTCAACGTTAATGTTTGTCTCAAAGAAGAGTATTTTTTTAAATAATACAAAATAAACATGCAAAATCTGATGATAATCATGCAAAATCCAATCAAAACAGTAAAAACAATTATGAGAAAAATAACTAGTCATATTTTCAGTTCAGTTTTTAACTTATCTAGATCAGCTTCAGTTTTGATGCGTATGTGTCGTTCCCCCTCTCTTTTGCGAATAAATATCTTACCGCCCGCCGTCCAGCAGTACTTATAATCACTGGCGCTCGCGAGGCCACGCGCCAGGAAAAAGAGTCTACTGGCTTTGTGCGTGAGACTTTCAGAGATGTATACACTCTTCTGTGGACCACCAATTTGTAAATGCGTAGTGTTTAACTTGTTGGTTTTATGCTGATTATTAAACTTCTTACAATGCTCAAGTACACTTTCCTTTGTCAGGATGGAAGTAAAATCTACAATTATAGGTTTATTGCCTTCCGTCTTAGTATTTATACGAAAAACGTCTCTTATTTGAATTGGTAGAATAGGCAATTTGAGTGTAGTCCCAACTTTGTTTACTAGTTCTAAAAGATCTTGCTTCGACTCCTTTTGTTTGGGTGGGATATTTTTAATCTCGATACAAGAACTTTTATGCGTACTCTCTAGGAAATCAATTTTAGTCTCCAACACCTGTATGTAATCCATATTACACTTACGTTTATTTTCCATATCTTCAAGTTGTTTTTTTAGATAATTATATTCATTTGATAAGTGCTCGACAGACGTGATGATGCCAGCGTTCTGCTTTCGGATATCATTGATTGATGCCTGCAACTCATCCAACTTGTGGTTCTGGTCTTCCTTTAAATCGGATATAATTTTAGTCATTTCCGCCATAAAAACGTTAAGTTCATCGTCATGACCTCGTTTTCGGATTCTCGATCGGCAAGCTGCGTTTTGGGTGTCCTCATTCACAGTTTCCGTAGAAGCCATTGGGCTCTGATGAGCATCAGCTTCACCGCTTTGTTTCGGCGTGACAGGTGGAGTTCGCTTTGGACGCATTTTAATTTATTTTAAATTAAGTTACAAACAATAATGTTTTTTTTCTTGTATATTAATCCTCAACAAATATACAAAACTTAGCAAAAAGAGAAATCCAACAAAATTAATATCCATAAAAGAAATCCGTCTTGTGGGATTCGAACTGCCGCCCTCAGTACTATCAGTCTCGGTCGGAAGCCTCACAGCCAAATGTGTTGTAATGGTTGAGTCCAAATACACCACCTAGTGGTAAAGTTACATTGATGTTTTTTTGTGGAGTAACCTTGCTTTCTCTTTGAAGGTCGTACTAGCACATCACACGGTTCAAACAGTTTTGTTCACTTTTATTATAACGGTAACTTCTAAAACTTTTTGCTCACTATTGTTGTTATTATCCAGAATATGGGTCCAGTCTTGCACAGGTCTGTTTATCAATGTGACTGATACGTATTACTATAGGTTTTAGGTTGTAAAAATTAATTAAGACTGCTTTTTGCAAATTTAATCTGCGGAGCGTTTAAAAACACGTCAGCTCGCAGCGGCGTCGCGATTGGGTGGCTTATTAAAAATAGTATGTTTGTATCATTGCCGATTTTGGTGGTTGGCATTGTGATGCCATACATACGTGGCAATGCTACAAGAGTTCTTGTTATTGTTCCCGTTGACAGTGATTTACCTATTTATATAATGTATATATATACACTACATAAATAGGTAAATCACACACAGAATTTCTCTTGTGTCGTGGGTGTTTACAAACATATAAACTCACATAAACAAACGCCCAGACCCGAAGCAACTACTTGTAGATCATACAAATATTTGCTCCGTGTAGGAATCGAACCCGCGATACGCAGCGCAACAGTCCAGTCGCTCAGCCACTACGCTAACCGTGCTGTCAATTTTTTTTACATAATATTTATTTCTATTACAATTAAGTTTTCATTTATAGTTTGTATAAGTATAGTAGTATTTATATTTGTACACAACTTTAGTTAAAAAATAAGTTATATACATTAAATGACGTCCATATTAGTTTTTAATTACACTAGAAATTAAGATATGGATATTAATTGACACTATTAGGTGATGTATGTTTTGTAATTATTAGTTATCAATTAGTGCTAAGCAGCCGATAACAATGTTATTGGTAAGATAATTTATAATGCAATAATACCTTGTTATCGAATTAAAAAGCGTATTGGCTAAACGAAGTGACTAATCAATCAAAGAAATAACCTAATTAAGACAGGTAATGTTATTAATGGATATTTATTCACAATACACCTGTTCACATAGTGTCTCTGTATATTTTTGTCTTGTATATGGATAATTGAGTATTCAAGATTGTGTTGTTGGTTGGTCACATGGAATCTGTTGCTCAATTTGATGGTGACTACCTCAGACCTTTAAATTCGACCACACCTTTCTGAAACTCATCACATGCCTAGCCTTTTCCCAATTTTGTTGGGATCGGCTTTTAATTGAACTCGATGCAGCTGAATATCAATACTTTTCGTTACTCATACTCATACTCTGAAAGTAGGTCCGAGCATGGCTGAGGAGCGGGTTGAAATTTATACTTGAAGCTCTAGGGAGAATCGCTTTCGAATGACAGATGCTAAATTAAAAAAAAAAAGTAGTACTGTCTTGATATTTCTTTTTAACAATGTTCTATAAATTTATAGACAGCCACTAAATTACAGCGCGATGTAAAACTAAATTAACTAAGTTAAATATTAAGAATGACTTTATTATAATTTCAACTATTAATTCTATAAACAATATAGAATTGGGCAAAACCTTTGAAATTTTTAAATGATGATAATAATAACAGTTGTACAGCTAAACCACAGTACAAAAAAAAACAAAAAACAAAAACAAGAAAGCGGCAAACTTATTACACACTCATTTTTTCTTTAATTAATATAATTTATGATCTTATTTTTATTTTCCACGTATTCGTAATGAAACGCACAGTGTGATTAAACAGTAATACATATTAAATAACGATACTTACAAGGTGGGCAAGCTGAGTTGTGGCATCGCACTGACTGATATTAAAACAGTCCCTGCTGCATACACTAACGATAAATACATTATAGTCCTGAAAAATAAAATATAAATAAAATTTATTTTACAATAAATTATTATTAGCCTACAAAATGGACGGCTCTCACTTTTTATACCCAAGAATTCAAATACTAAGTTATACACTTATTAAACCTGATTGGTCAATAAAATTATTATACCACTTATAGACATATTTCTGCTACTTTCAAAATCTTCGTTTCAGTTTTTATTTTTAAACTAGCTTCCGCCCGCGACTTCGTCCGCCAAGATGTCGGTCTTCGCGTGGATGGTAGATTTTTTTCTACGTATTTTTCCAGGATAAAAAGTATCCTATTTTATGCCCAGGATAATAAGGTATAATTATACCAAGTTTCATCGAAATCGAACCGTTAGTTTTCACGTGATGTCTACATATATAGACAGACAGACGAACAAAAATTTTTTTAATCACATATTTGGGTTTGGTATCGATCCAGCAACACTCCCCGCTATTTATTTTTTCAATATTTTCAATGTACAGAATTGACCCTTCTACAGATTTATTATATGTATAGATTAGGGAACTGCTGATAGTCCATTGGCGCTAAATTTGGCGAATGTTTAATACTTAAAATCGGAGTTCATGAGCTTATCGTAACAAATGATTGGTGAGCCGGGGCTGGTTGTAAAGGCTTTTGCCTTACCTTTTACCAAATCCCTTTTTTCAGTTAATTTATCTAACAGATTAGCTTAGTATTTACTTATTTTAGTTTGGCCTTTGGGAAATAAAATAATAAAAATAATCGTTGGCACCGTTACACTCGTTCTGACTAAAAGCCACGGTGTTCAATAGCCCTTTTTGTTTTTGTGTCTCTATTGCACTGAATAAATCTTTTATCTATCTTTTTATCTATCTATCTATCCTTTACGTCACTTCGTGACCCTGACGAATACCTGTTTAGTCAATCCCGCGACACAAGAAGGTAACTTCTTCCTACACTATACTTTTACCTAACGTGATTTTAACGTGGTTTAAATTATTTTGTTGCCACAACAACGTGCAGAAAACTAGGTTTTAATTATTGCTGAATTGTGAATATCAGAAATGAAACAGCATTTCAGGCAAAGAAACCGTTAGTAGCAGTATTACGTCACCCATGAAGGCGCACTAGGAGGCCCTAACCACAGCGCTGATTTTCAGTAATACTAAAACAGGCATGTTCATTTTAGACAAGAAATAAACAAATACTTGCCTAAACCTTCCCAGCCAGCCATCTGCGATCATGGCACCGATGAGGGGAAAGAAGTAGGCGAACATAGTGAACACGTGGTAGATGACCGTGGCGCCATTGTCGCTGTACCCCAATTTGTCTCGCAGGTACAGCGATAGAATTGCTGAAACAGAAGGATTAAGTTACCATTCATAGAGGAGCAGAGTATAAGTCGGGGACGCGAGGTATAATGGGAAATCACACATCTAAGGCAAACTTAACACAATACTAACGTAGCGCAAGCGCCAACAAGACGCCATTTGTTAATGGCCGCTTGCAAATGACGTCCTGATGGCGCTTGCACTGCTCCCCTATGACTAAAGTGAAAAATGGACCAGTACGCTTAGCATGACCAATTCTGTCTCTATTCTACCAAGCATAGACAAAGTTATTTCATCGTTATTTCTATACGATTCAACTGTTTATAAAATTTGCCACGATTCGTGCCCGCCAGCAAGTTAATCGACCCAATCTGTCAAATTTTACATTAGCTGGTGCTAGCGCCTTTGCCCGATACACCTAGAAAATTATCCAATGGGTAGATAAAATCGGAAATAAAACTATCCTATGTGTTAATTCCAGGCTAAACTATCTATGGATTTATCCAAATCCGTTAAGTAGTTTTTGCGTGATAAAGTAATAGGCACAAACATTCGCATTTATTATATTAGTAAGATGGGTCAGATTTTAATTGGTTCTTGAACCAGTGATCAGTCTTATTACTGTCTACCTAAAGGTGAATACTCGAGTAACGGTTGTCTCCGTAAAAAAACGAAATGTCATCGTTCAACATTGATACTATTATTAATAGTCTCTCATGACAGTTTATACGGGACTTCGTGAGTTGGCAAATTGTCATCTATATCTATACTAAAATATTATAAAGCAGAGAAGAGTTGGTTTGTTTCAAGGCGCAAATCTCAGGAAGTTCTGGTTCGATTTCAAAAATTATTTTTGTGTTTGATAGTCTATTTATCGAGTAAGGCTATAGGTTATAAAATATAATTCTAAAATACAAGACAATGGAAAGCAAAACGATTGGACAAATCAAGTTGACAAGAAATTAGGTTGATTAAATAAAATTATAACTGCATTTTCAGCGTCTTACATCAATTATTAACTTGATGTACAGATGCCAGCAGGTCAACCAACCCCAATCTGTCAAATTTTAACAATCGAACATTAGCCTTCCACTATTGCGATAAGGTTAAAAATCGATTACAGAAATTTGACAGATTGAGGTGGGTTGATGTGCTGGTGTCTGCACTAAATACGTCCGAGTTGGCAGACTTATTGCGGAACGCATTCACAATCGAATTTACTTAGCCTTTGTCAAACAGACAGACGTGACGAATGAAGAAAGAAGAAAGAAAAGAAAGAAAAATTATTTTATTTGACACAGACATCATACATACAACAGAGACAAAAACAAAAACATATTAAACAGAAAAAAATATACAAATTAAATCAAAAACATAATGACAAAAAAAGAAATACATAGTTGCGAATGCGAAGCGTGACGTTTTTATTTGTAATGTATGGAATTGTTTGAAACCAGTCACATAGAAAAGCGAAAGCGATCCGATAGCGTGACAGAACTATCGGACTGACGTCTCGGTTCGGAACCGCTTCGCTTTCGCCTGTCTGTTTGACAAAGGCATAAGTGTGAGATTGTGACAATGATATATTTACATTGCGTCATTTATTTACCTTCATAATAGCGCCGACAAACGTATCTGTTGCTTCAATGAATAATTATTTTTACTTCAATTTCGAGTCGTTTTCTCATGACAATCGTTGGCCATATACCCTTCGCCATTGTTTCTCCTTAGACTAGATATATTTTCTACTCATAACTTATTAATTACGTTTATTTAATATTGCCATTGTTATGAATTCAATTATGAGGATAATCGCAAATGTTTAATTAAATTGCAGTCTGACAGACGGTGATAAAATAATTATGTAGGTACCGAAAGGATGTAATCACTGCAGTCATAATTATAGAATTCACTGATATATTTTCGTTAATCAGAAGATAAATACAGATGTAGAATTTAAAAAGATAGACGGGGCCAAGATATAGGCGGTGAAAATGAATCAAGATTTAAAAATATAACATTAAATCTTCAAGACAAATCAAACGAGTCCAAACTCGATGGGATTGTGTCTATTCTTTACAGATTGCAAAAGGCCACCTTCCCGCTCCATCAACAGATCAGCGTGTCATAATAAATCATAAATAATATTGCATTGTCACCTGATATACATATGTATGCATGCAAAATTTAAGCTCAATCGGAAACCGAGAAGTGTGTACTTTACTTGCAAGACAGATAACGGTACAATTGAAACTAAATATAATATAAAAAACTTAACATAAATATATTACAAAAAGGGTATGATTGGAAAGTGTATGTTGACTTTGTTTTTTTTTTTAATTGTTTTTCGTTTGGAAAAAGTTAAACCGTCGAATAGATAACCTCCTCCTTTTTTGAAGTCGGTTAAAAATCTAACATCATTTGTCTGATTGAGGGCCGACAATACCTACCTACTGTGTTATCTCAATTCTATTTTAGAAGCGGGTGAATTTGAGACACGTTTGGGAGGATGGATCTCATGGAATGGATTGCAAAAAGGGCAATTGAAAAGTCAGAAAGCGATTTTTTAAAATCTGGCAGTCCCATCCTTTTTATCCAACGTGAAGGGATCGTGTCATTGATGACTCCAAACCTCAAAGAATAACGATTTTGTTTTTAACGGAACATGATTCTGGCAGGGCGCAAAGGTTGGACACTTTTGTGTCTTGTGTCAGGATACAAGCTACCGATGAAAATTTGATATCTTTAGAACCAGTATGAAATCATCCACTCCCTGCGCATATGTAAACATTTTTGTGTCCAGTCGCTTAATACATACTTATGAAACTACGGTTCCCTGTGATGGTTAACTTGTAGGCAACAAAGTGTCTACGTTTGCACAGTGCCGGTTGAGCAGTAACAAAAAAAACAAACAAAGTTAAAGTAACTGTTACATAATAATTGAAGTCAAATTATTAGTTACGGCTGCTTGTTATCCAATGCCATAGATGGGGTGGTTTGCGTACAAGAGGAAAACAGACGCATTTAGTTCTGCAGATGACATGTTGATGGGGTTGTGTAAATAGAATGGGGAAGTGGAGCTTGTATAACGAAAAAGGAAAAAGTATTGTCAATAAATAATACACATAGAAGCTTGGAAAGACATGAAATAAATAGAAGTTACAATGGCGTGTCGTCGAACGGGGATATTGGAAGAAAAAACGTCTTTAGGGCTCAACACAGCCCTAAAGGCAGAAAAATAATGAAAATAAATTAAACACTAAATGAAGAGTTTTGAAAAATTAAGATTCTCTTTATCCTACTAGCGATCACTTCTACGTAGATGCTTTATCAGAACGTTCTTGAATATCAAAATAAACACAAATGAGATATTATAATCAAGGAGACAGGAACTTCAGAATGCAGACAGACAAATGATAACGACTCTAAATTACACATTAATCTCACTAATGCACATGTCTACTGATAACGAACTTTAAAATTGTTGAGTCATTGTACGATGTTCTTGCGATATACTGATTTGTCTCTTTATGATGTCTGTACTCTTTACACTACAGAAATAAATGGTCATGATTTGAAAAAACATGATCTTTACAACTTTTTTCGTTATCTTTTAAGCACTTTTGCGGTTTAGACTTACTCGATTAGAACCATTTATTTAGTCAGATTGCGAGAAACAGATTGATAAAAATACTGTAGAACTATTTTGATGCTTAAGGTGAGTTCACACGAAACTGATCTTACGTGCGGATTATCGGTGGTAGTATTATTGGGGAGCTTCAATTTTCGTATCTTACAAACTAGAAAATTTAACCATTTAGCATTCTCTTATCAAGACTTACTACTGTTTCACTTCGAGGCTTTATTGAAATGTTTCAAGACGTTTAAATCAGACCTGTAATTTCTCATTATTTGAAAAGTAGTTATAATTGTCGAAGGCAAAAAAAATACAGTAGAAAATTGTGTGAAAACAAAACAATCGCAAGAGTACAATGTGTAAAGGTATATTCTGAATGATAAAGCAATAGGTATATCTGCCGCTTTTTTGGCGTGGTAAAATGATCAAATTAGTCCTCCGGTAAAATGATCAAATTAGTACAGTGTAAAAGACTGTCCGACTTGTACTCACTAAAAACATATTTGTCGCTGTGCTGTGTGATCGAAAAAGAGTTTGATTACAACGAACTTGTTAAAAATAAATTCAGGTTTCGTTATCGAGTGAGTTCTACCCGAAATGTCGCAGTCGATGCATTCGAGAACTTTGAATTGAGAAAGTTTTCATTTTCCAATAAAAATTTTAGGTGATCTTTTTGCTGCCCCTTTTCGCGATATAGTGTGGAGTGTGTTTAAAATCGTGACATAGTTGGAAAGATCTTTAGGTCGTTAAATTTTGTATTTGTAGCTCATAGCAACTTACGACAAGTTTCTGAAGTTCAATATCTTCATCAAAACTTAAATGACACAAATCAATTTGTAGAGAAGTATTTTTGTAGTTTGACATTGTGTACTTACTATGAGAACGTAAATATACCATAGAAACGGAAGTCGGTAAATAAAAGGAAAGTAAATAGAACCATTTATAGCTGTGCAAATTCGCGTAGCATTGATAAATAATAATATAAATGATTGTTAATACTATAAGCATATTTTACCCGGGATTCGCAGAGATGCATATTAGTAATAAAACATAGCCTTATTATGTTTTGACAGTGTGGCTTTCTATGAGTGAAAGAATTTTGAAAATTGATCCTGTAACATTTTAGTTAATCTAAATCTAAATCAAAATGCAATCAGTAAATTTTTTGTCTGTCTGTATGTTCATTAAAGAAACAAAAACTACTGAACGGATTTTAACGAAATTTGGCAAAATTATTCTTCATACTCCTGGACAGGTTATAGTATACTTTTCATTAAGCTACGATCAATAGGAGCAGAGCAGTGAAGGGAAATACCGTCGCGTGTGCAGCCTTAATGGTTAAAGCTACATAGAAATAATGTATGACGGAAATGTTCTCCTTAAAAGTATATAAAAAAATATTCCTTGACAGCATATGTTTATTTTTTTGGTTGACTCACTATAACACTTGAAACTCCACGCGGGCGAAGCCGCTGGCAAAAGCAAGTTTGAAATAAAAATATAAATCTTTTCACCTTCTAATATTATTGTAACTAGCGGTTACCCGTCGTAGCGTGATGTTATATAGCCTTTCCCGATAAATAAACTATTCAACACAAACATAATTTATCAATTCTAACCAGTAGTTCCTGAGATTAGCGCGTTCAACCAAACAAATAAACAAACTCTACGGCTTTATAATATAAAGTATAGATTAGTGTAGATAACATAGTCCATGGCGAAATACGACAAACACTTCATGTGATAGTGTTGTTAATTTATTTAAAACCAGGTCAAAAAATGCATAGATATGGTCCCTTATGGGTGTGTCTTTAAATCCACTGTTAAAGACCCGCCCAGACAGATTAGATATTACAGGAATGTTTGATGGTGAAATAACAACCAAATCTGGATCATTACATTACAACGAAATTGTTTGCCCTATAAGTAGTTGTTCCGGGTCTGGTTGTTTGCGTTGTTGTAAGCTCACACACGGTACTGGAAAATATTAATGCGGAGCAACGTTTTTTTTAAATAGTTCTAAAGTAAATACTACGAAGACAAGTTCTAGTAACCGTGGAGGGGCAAAACCCGTGTTGACTGTGTCGGGCATAGGTATGGGTTTCTGTGTGTTGCATTATTCTCAAAATTATGAATTTAACCTTAATCGGTTCCATGTTTTGGATTTTTCTGTAAAAAATGTCAGTAGCAGCTCGGAGTTTGAAAGATGCCGTCGGTATCGTGACCGGGCGCAGGCCGTTGGCCCTGCGCCTGGAGTCTGCTTTTTAGTTGGTGAAGGTAGATACGGGTACGGATACAGATGTACAAAAGTAACTAACGTTAAAATAAAATACTAAGTAAACTCGATATAAAACTATCAGTCAATGGTTTTAGACTGCGCAGGCTCTGCGGGTATCTGTACCTATCTGACCGAGAGATAAATTATCAATCTATACATAATTATAGTAAACTAGCTAAGTGTAGTCCAGAAATGAACTAAGTATTGTGCGATTGGATATTCCTAACTGTTCTCTTAGTTTTCTGAACCCTTGCTATATGATTGGCGAAATGGCACAAATAACTTGTTCTTATGTCTAACTGATCCGGTGAAAAATATGCATAATAGAAAACAATATACGGTTTTTAAATGTCTCACATGTCACAAGTGATGTCTACGCCACGTCCTTCGTTTCGCTGTCACTGTGTTGCCAGTTGTAAAAATTTAATATTTGAAAGAAAATTCGATTTGAAACAGATTAAATAGTAATAACATATGGCTTAGGCAACAATAACATTTAAATAATCGAACACAAAATATAATAATTGTAATCTTTATTAAGTGCGTGTATTGTTTCAGTTAACAAAGTCGCTGTTGCAGAACAAATAATATAACATTCGCAATGAAAGTGAAATAATAATAAAAAAAAACATTATTAATAATAACCCTGCAGTTGATGAAGTTTAATAGAAAACTTCACATTATTAGGTAGCTTAATTATCTCAGTTAAGTGCCAATTACAGTGTATTTTTATTTACATTACTTCTATTGAAACTTTAATAGATGAACGATAGCACTCTATTGTATTGGAACCAACGTTCTTTGTTATAACTTATGGCGTAAACACGTGTATGTTAGGTAACAAATGAATATGAATACATGTAAGGCCCTTCGTACACAACGCAACGTAAGTCTCCGATACATTATGCATTTTGGTATCCATTGACACGTGCCTATGTATGAACCTCTAAGAATTTGTATTGCGGTAGTCAGTGGTATAGCTAGGCGAGGGCGAAACTAACTCTAGCCTTCGGCCTCGCATCTGAAGGGGCCTCGCGCTCAGAGAAATAAAAGAAAAAATCTTGTCTATGGCGATCACCAGTCAGTAAAATAGTACAGCTTCATCACTTCTACTAAGAAATTAACATGACTTATAATTATATACTTCTGGTGTCTGATGTGTGGGAAATTTTATACTTGGGGGAACCAAGTCATCTTACAACAAAGGGGCCTCGCGCAAGCAGTGGAGGTAAGTTATATTTTTCGTCTTGAAAAAAAGGACCTAGCACATGCGTCTTGCCCCCTCCTATTTTCGGTCTCGTTACGCTACTGGCGAAAGTCGCCTGGATACCAAAGTCGTATGTTATCGGAGACTTGCGTCGCCTTGTGTAGGAAGGGACTAATCGTCACACAAAACACACCATGATAGCGCCGATGTTCAGCGGGACGATTTTCATATAATTATGTTCATAGCAAGTAATTATGCCAAGATCACGCCACGCTAGCGTCGCGCCACGCCGAGCTGGCTGGTGAGCAAAGTCCCAAATGTCGGCGCTAGTGTTTTCATACTTAAAGTTAGGGTTGTGGCACGCCAAGCTCGCTGTTTAGCAAAACCCTAAGTGTCGGCGCTAGCGTGGCGTGTATTCATGTTAGTAAAAACGCCACGCTAGCGCCGCGTCACGCCGACACCGTAGAAAATGTCTGCAACACTGACTCATAATTTATAAGTCAACACGTGTCGCTATTTTTTTGGTGCGGTAAAATCATCAAATAAGTCCTCCCACTCAGGTCAGGGACTGTCAGATTTATACTGACTAAAATCCAAGGTGTCCTTCAATAGCCCTTTACGTTCCGGGGTCACGGTATTCGTTAGACCCGCGGACCAGACAGGCGTTGGCCCTCTAGAGCCCCCCCTAGAGGGCCAGAGCCTGCCGGGTCCGTGGCCCTTACGTTAACACAACGCGACGTCGCGCGTCGACCCCGGACATGGTCCATGGTCGGACAGCAAGTCGCCCATTACTCGCCGCCCACATGCCAACGCAACACGTGTCGCTTAACAGCTATGTGTTTAGAAATAGTACCTATGGTAATTTAATGCAAAACGAGTTTTTATTTAGCATAATTCAGATTATAGAAATCTGGATACCTACAATAACAAGAGAGAAACAGTTATTATTTTATAAACAGTTCTTCAAATTTTTTATCAAAACGTGAACTCGTTTTGATTATGGAATCAGGCGATAATTTGCGGATTTCATCAATTAATTTAATGTTTTGCTGAATACGGTAGACATTCGGCATCCAAGTATGAATCTTTTTAGCAGATATATAACGAAATATGGTAAATAATAAAAAGACAATATCTTACTTCGCATTCCATAGTATGAAAATCTTTCGCAGAACTCATTTGTGACTATAAACCCGACCGCCTTTGGATAAGGAAGTTTCTGAAACAGAAAGAAACAATTGACATTTAGAAAATCTAAATAAACACCTTTATATAAAAATACGTGATTGATGCTTGGCTTGGAAGGCTTCTCATTTTGTAAACATGTTATGTGTACATACAGTTATGAAATTAATGCTACATTGGAAATAATAAAGAGAAAATCAGCCAATATAATAGTTTAGAATTTATTGAGCAGTTAGTAGTATTTATTTTAGAATAATCCGGTTTTGTTAAATTTTACTAAAAGAAGTACCTACTTAAATCATGGTTGTGTATACAAAAAACGACTTTTCTTTCCGGCTTTGTTTCTTATTTTCGTGACTTGACTTCCGGTTCTCAAGGTCGGTCAAGTTTTTTATTTTACCATTTTTAGTTTAAATATTCAACCCAAATTCATATCATATGCATGATTTTTTAACATGCGAACAAAAATATTGTAATTCGTAGAACCGATAATAACATCGTCCAAAACGACTGAAAGAAAATTTTTATGGGACCAAATGGCATGTACTCTAGGGTCGAACTAAAAACAAACAATAAAGCAATTTGGACCAGAAAACCACGGTTACAAAAATACAGAGTTGAGAAAGTGCTCCTTTTTGAAGTCGGTTAAAATTTAAGCACGTTTCCAAAGTTTCGAGTCCGTATTATAAATAAATCGTTATCGAGGTATTCTCTTGGGGAGAAAACTATGTCATGTTTGTCATAAAAATGCTGTCACCAAAATTCAAAATTGTGTGCAAAATCAAGTCAACTTTCTCTTGTTGGACCCGGTTTCAAATTATTTTGCTACTTTTGACCCAAACGTATATTATGAACTAATAATATAAGCTATGTTACAAATAACCACATTGTACGGCAGACCTCGTAGAAAATGGCGGCATGACTGGACTGACCAACGATCAGTGGTCCTCTTTGGCCCGGGATCGTCAAAACTGGAAGTCATGGGGAGAGGCCTTTGCCCAGTTGTGGGATGAAGTAGGCTAGAGTATCAGTACCTATCAGTATGTTACATCATCATCATCATATCAGCCCGGGATCACCCACTGCTGGGTATAGGCCTCCCCCTTTTTATGCCATATCTCTCGGTTCTGTGCGTCTCTTATCCATCTATTCCCCGCGATCTATGTATCCAGTATGTTAGAAATAAAAAACCAAAGTACACAGAGCTCTACGAAAATTTTATTTGGTTTAGACATATGGATAAGTACATAACATATGTATACATAACGGAATATTGTAACCCCAGCAGGGTAGGTCTTTCAATATGCAGGGTGTTAAGAAAATCAATAATTTCGCGCAACTCTACATTATTGCGCCTTGCAATTTAATAGCACTCAACAGAAAGGAACCAGGAAAATAAAAAAATAATAATTTAATTTCAAATATCTGCTTATCTTACTTTTAGAAAGTTATAGTGGGTAATGAGTGGCTGGCCTTCTTAAACGGAACTTAATAATTAATTATTGGTAAAATATCTGATACGAAAATCAGCACAGTGCTCTAACTACTTGTCTTAAAATATATTTAATGGTATGAAAATTACACATGAAAAGGATAATTTCGTCAGAAAATTATGTTACAAATTCAGTGGAAAAAAAGAATGAATAGATATTACCTACGTTCACGGAATTAATTTACAAACTTGTCGCTGAAAAAAAACAGACTTCACATTTATTTCCACCTGCAAATTCTGCATTCATAAACTTAGTACAGAAGCAATAAATAACGCTCAATCTTTTGAGGCAAGTGTTTGTAAACTCGAACACAGCTCTTTGTCTCCTTGCAAAGAAAACTAGCCAATGTCATGGGCAGCCAAACATACAAATTAATTAGTGACGTTCTTACGTGAAACGGAACGAACCGTTTAACTTTCTTCTACTTAAAAACGGTAAATTACCGCGAGTTGTGAGCCAAAACAAATATTCTATTTTATTAATACGTTTACTCATCTTCTTTGAAGCGTGCGCATACGCAAGATCGTAGTAACCTAAATATGAGTGAAACTTGAGAGTCATTGTGTCCAATCTTTCATTAAAGATCGTAGGCTTAATTAAAACTAAGTGGGAGCGCAATTATCGTGTTTAATTTGGGGCAAACCATGTCTCGAATTCTTACAACCGATGCATGCGATGTGCGAAACTGGAAACAACTGGATTATAAACTACGGTCAAATTGGTCAAGTCGCGGAGCAATTATAGTGTGCCGGCCGAGAGGGACCACTGACACTATACTTAATCACAAATTCGTTTCTGGATGGGATTTTTTTATAGCCTCGTTCTTGAATTTTGAATGTGAGGTTGAGGCTAAATTATAAAAATATGAATAAGATTTGTTCGACTTTTACGAGTGAGTGACACTGTAATAAATTTCATACAAACTTGTAAGTCCTTATTAATTAATTGACTGAACCTATTTTAATTAAACTACAGTCACATAATCAGTATACAAAATAGGTCTAAAAATTAACCAGAAAATGAATTTAACTATAATAAAATCGGAAATCTGTGTTAGAACTATGTATTCTGGTTATGTGTACGACGTTTTATTAACGCCTGTTCAGTAATTTCAGTTTAGTTTTGAAAGTTTGTATGTAATGCCGTACGGCTTAATAACACCCTCATAAGGTTTGCTTTTTTTACAGGATAATATCACCCAATGAGTCCTCCTACTATCACTAAGGGACTGTTAGACTGGTACTGTCTTAAATCCACGGTGTTCCTTCAACAGCCCTTTAATTTCCAGGGCAGATAGGTTGTGGAAGACTACTTGGGTTTAATCTTTGCAAAATACCAATACTACGCTGTATTTGGTTGGCCGACATAAACGTATAAACGACGAAATTTGAAAAAAAGTAGGGCAGACGACGATGACTCCCATATTTGGAAAAATAATAATATAATATTCGTGAATTCTGATTTTCAACAATTTAGCATACAAAACAGAAGGTTAAAAATGCAAAATTTTGCTAAGGTTGTTTTGTAAATAAAGTTCGTTGGCATTTTAAAATAAACCCAAGGAAAAAAGCCGGTAACTGTTTGCATATGAATGAATGACAAGGAATTCAATGAGGCAATGACTAATTCAATGTGAATGTGGCAATAATTATCACAATTGAATTATTGGTCTGTGGGTTGCTTGAGTGCTTATTGTTAGATTGAGAAGACCCATATGAGTTGGTAAGAGTAATTGACCTCAAATATTCTGTTATAAATAGAATCATTTTACATTTTTGATCTCTGTATCTCTTTTAACTAGCTCTTAGGAATCGTAAAACCGAATGTGAAAAACAGGCATATAAAAATCTATGTGCGGAACGCCCAAAGGGGATCTACTTTTAAGACCGTGAACGAAGATACGGGAACGTATACAGATGTAAGAATGTAACTAACGTCAGTTTCTATGTCATTACATCAAATTGCATTAAAAAAATGTAGTTCCACGAATTTTTGTCAGGTCATGACTGGTGGCGTGGACTCTAAGGAGCTATTTGTCAAATCGTAATATCATACATTCTTAGTTCGAGATTGCTGTCGAAACGCCCGTAACTAAGGCCGAAACCACGGATTTCGTGCTTAGAGATTAGACCCCGTCACACAATATTTATACATCATGCGTCTATAAACAATCGAACAATGAGCATGGGTAGAGTACTAAAATCATATTATATGAAAATAATAAAGTCCTATCGTCCTACCAAAAGAAAGTTAAACATCTGTATAACACTTGAAAAAAACTGTCAACGTCAAAACGACATTTCACGTTGATATAAGGGTCGTTTTGCAGCTACACTTTTTTTAGGCAAGCGTTCAACAGAATACAGATGTTTTTCTATTTGTGGTAAGGCGGCTACTGTTGTATTTAAAGGATTTCATTGACATGCTTGTTACTTTTCGAATAAATCATTCACATAATTACCTGCATCGATGTCAAATGCACACTATACAATAATTGGACAATTACTTAATATTTACTGATTCCACTGTTCCACATCCATTATTATTAGTAGATATTAGGCATATTAACACCATCAATAAATTGCAAATGTAATCTAGTCCGTCAGTTTTTTTTTTTAGAAAATAACGGATTCTAATTTTCTCTTTTGTCAAATCAATGAATATGTACAAATATTTATAATGCAATAAAATTCGAGAATGGGAGCTCGTGACGTGAGAAGTATATCATGTACTTGCTTGTGACGTATTGGAAATTTTAAAAGTGTCGCCGTCAGTTTTGGTTTACGTAACAAAGGAAGTAGGCATGTGTCAAACGTTTTTGATAATGTAACTGACGGATTTTTTCAGTCAAATACGAATTGCGTACGAAAGGTTCCGTACCAGTAGGTATCTATAATCCCGAGTCGACGAGCTACGCGTGTATCAAAAAGCTGTCAGCACAATGGCGGGGCCCCGTTAGAAGGCTAAAGCCTGCCGGGGTCCATCCTGCCCTGCCCTGGGTAGGAGGACTCATTTGATGATGTTATCACGTTAAAAAAAACAGCATCTAGTAACGGCAATAAATTCACGTTTATTGTATGGGAGCCCCCTTAAATATTAATTTTATTCTGTTTTTATAGTGGCAACAGAAACACGTTTTCTGTGAAACAGATAGACAGACAGTCAGACGGACAGCGGAGTCTTAGTAATAGCGTCCCGTTTTACCCTTTGAAAAATATCTGCAAAGAATACCAGAGCCATTATTTATAGTTCCGATGCGAGCGCTGATGAAGGTCATAGACGTCATATAAGGTAGAGGAAGGAAGAGTCCTTCCCTTGACAGACAACGATACGCGTTGCGCCTGCCAAACAGTCTCATAATACAAGAATGAAAGTAGACACTAACACTGCTACAATGTAACAGTATTACGGCAGTTGTAACGATGGATAATAACAATTAATCTTTATAACAACCGGTATAATACAGCGCAACTTTTTTTTTTTAAACTGACGATCAGGAAGGCAGGGTCGCCTTGTAATATGCGGTGTTGATGGTAAATGAAACCAGTGAATGCTCGAATAATACTGAGATATATTTCATAGGATTTTTTTTTTTTTTTTTTTTTATCGTGGTAAAATCATCAAATGAGTCCTCCCACCCAGGGCAGGGCGGGAGGGACTGTCAGACTTGTACTGACTAAAATCCACGGTGTCCTTCAATAGCCCTTTACGTACTAGGGTCACGGTAATCCCTTGGTCCCGCGACCCCAATATTTCATAGGATAGTGCATTTAAATGGTTACAAAGGTGCATAGATTATAGTAATACAAATCTTAAAGTAGGTAATTAATACAATCCTCACATATACATAAACTTACGCCTATTTCTCGGGGGGGGGAAGGAACTACAGAATAACAATTATATCTCTAGTTTATCGAGAATAAAATAAGTTACTTCTCTTCAATTTTAATGTTTGTACAACACTATTTTTACATTTTAAACATCGTCATGCTTAGGACGATATAAATCTTTCTACATTCTTCTATTTTCTCTATTCTTCACCCTTTTCTGCTGTGTCATGATACACTCATATTGGTATTATGTACAAAAATAATTTAATTTTCCTTTACCCGTTTCTTAAGGCGTACCTACTCATCATTATGTTCAATTTATATATGGGGCCAAATATAAGCATGGGGCAGAAAATAACAAAACGCAGCATGTTCTAGGTTTCTTGTTAAGAAAAGTTTTTATTCACTTTATATTTTCTTGCTAAATCACATAATTAACCATTTTCGGATAGTGATGTTGCAAATTAAAAGATATAGTGTGGGTGTAAGATGAAAAAGGACATCATTGCTCAATTAGTTTGATATTTTTATGCGAATGCTACACAGTAGGTGAAAATTTACATTTTCGTATTTGTAAACACATGCTTATTTTTGGAAAGGTTTGTAGATCTACCTAATTGTTATTTTAATGAAAATTTTTGGTATTATATTAAAATTCAAACACGGGCTATCGTGATTTTCGTTATAATTGATTAGTTTTAGTAAGTAATAGATTCCTACACTTACTTTAAGACGACATATCTTGGATGAAGACTTGAATACTAACGGGGCCCCCCTTTAGAGGGCCAAAGCCTGCCCGGGCGCGGGACTAAAAAAAATTGTGACCCTGGAACGAAAGCTATTGAAGGACACCGTGGATTTTTAGTCAGTACAAGTCTGACAGTCCCTCCCGCTCTGCCCTGGGTGGGGGAACTCTTGTGATGATTTTACCAAGATAAAAAAAAGGAAAGCAAATTCAAGTAGCGTACTTTTACTTACTTAATTGCACACACATATAAACAAATAATACAGATGTCAATGATGTCACTCTGGTTTGTTGTTATTGTATTTTAAAGTTAATATGGATGGATAATATATGGATAATAAAAACTGAATGCCGACTATTACTTATTATGCAATACTGCACTGTTTATCCATAAAATCTGTATGCGTAACTTTAAAGACGCATTCAGAATAACTTATTTGGATAACATTAAGATGGCTGTTTTCCACTGTGTTGGTCTACTGTGTCAAGGTAAACGGATTGCTGCAAAACAAACTGAATCCGATTCGCAGATCTTCGTTTTTATTCCAATTTAACATTAAAATACAATGTTGTCGAACCATTTTTGTAAGACAAACTACCTATTTAATAAGGTATTTTTATTAGCAAAAAATAACTAGCTGACTTTTTTTATTTTCTTCTGTTATTTGTTTCAGGTGCAGTAAAAAGTGATCATGAGATCTTAACCCACTTTAAATATCACGATTTAAACGATTGGAGATATTCTCTTACAGAAACCGTTAAGGAAACTTACAAACAAACAAATTAGAGTTCTGTTTTCCACATTTGCTACATGGTGAATAAATATGTAGAAGCATATAATCTGCATAACGTGATAAGCACTGCAATGTCTAGACCAAAACCATTTTTTTATTAGACGACCTAGAATTGAAAGTCCATAATTATATTGAATGACCATTTCAGACAGGTTTCCGTTTCGTAATAATTTATTTTCTACTCGAATAAAATACTGAGAGCATTGCTTGTATCGGGTCCACCCAAAAGCAGGTTAAAATGACGTAACAACACTCGCGACGGACACAATCTTGCAAAAGGGAATGGAAACCTGCCAAAGATAATATGCGCAAATATTTTTATAATATCTAAATATAGCTTATTGAACAATTAACTCACATAAGTGTAGGTTCTTAATTAACTATTAACAGTCCTTTTAATGTTCTTAAAATCTTAGAAAGTTTAATCTAATCACATGTAAACATAAGATTCCCTCGCTAATAACATTATTATGTCCATGAGAGGTATTTACCAAGAATTAATACGGCTTTCCCTTAATGTATGAAATTATAGAAAATATTAGCGAATAATGTGTTTATCAAAGAAACTCGGACAATGACAGTTCTCCACCTGCATACGTACGTTATCACTTCAAGTACTGTCAATACACTCATATTTATATGGATGTGTGACAAAATGTTTAAGCAAGCAACACGAGCTGCTTTTTATCTCGAAGATAACGACTTAAACCCGTTTTAAGATGGCGGCTTCGATTTTTTATTAAAAATCCTTTTTTGCTCAAAAAATATGTGATGCCCGCAAATTACGGAGAAAACTTGCCGTAATTGCAATGTAGCTGCCACAATTTAAGGAAAATATGGGCATGTTTCCGAACTGAGTGTCGTCTATAGGGAGCGGTAAAACCTGTTTTTTTTTGAGGTCAAGAGACATTGCATCACTTTGACAAATGTGACAATGGCTAAAAGGTTTCTTATACAAGATTAATTTAGAATTTACCTATCTAGCAACAAATTTCAATATTTTATCAAACCGATTGAGACTAAATTCAGCCAATTTTTCTCATTGGAGATGTTAACATTATTTTATGCTCTGTTAAAATTGAGATATGCGTTTATATTGGCGGTACACATCAAAAATACATACTTTCTTGATTCATTAACGCGCTCATATTGAATTTTAAATCGCTAACTTTAATTTACTTACGGTGATTGTTAGAACAATCACTGTATGTTATTCTCGTAAATCAATGATGACGTGTGACTGCCGATAGACTAGAAAAACAATTGTTTTCGTGAACAGTAGCGTTATATATTAAAGTTTTTATTATTCTCGTGTTGAAGTTCAGAACAAGGTGGTTATTACGCGCGGACATTCAATATGGTTATTAAACATTATCGTGTGATAAAATATAAGTAAGATTGTGTGTCTTTTGTACGAAGTGCTGCCGACGGGAGAGAGCGCGTTTATTACCACGTTCACTTTCAAACGGTAATTGCATGTTGTGGCAATGGCCGCACCGTCGCACTGTCACACCGTCAACAATGACGTGAACTTAGACCAAAAATTATCAAATCATAAAAATAAATGTATTATAAATAATAATAAATAATTACAAATGAAAAACTTACTAGTTTCCAAATGCCACAAAAGAACTAAATTGATTTGCAATATTACAATTTAAAAACCATTAAAATATTAAAACCTAAATAAAAATCATACATGTTCTATTTATTATGAATGTCTTTCTACATAGGTACATGTAATTATGTGTTGAAATGTCACCAATTTTTTTATGGAGTTGCTTTGCAATATTTCTTTTCAACATTCTGTATCAGATACCTATCTATAATATTTTTAAACTAAAGGTTACTGAAAACGAAAGTCCATATTAACTGTGACATTAATTTGAAATTATCAATAATCATAGTTTTATCATGGTTGGAATAAAAATGTCACATGCACATGCGTTTTATGGGAAATACTCGGTAAGCACATACCTAATAATTTGCAATTATATTGACGCTTATCCTTATGGATTGCCTTTTGTTTTAATCTAACAAAACAAACGCCTTTTATGTATTGAACCATAAGTATAGAAACAATAATAATGAATAGGTACTTAAGATGTCTACACAGTACTTGTCACAATGCAGACCTAGTCTTATCTTTGTATCAATATTTCATATCTATAAAGTTGAGCATGCTCTTTATAGTATTTATTTGTAAATCACTGGTATTGCCCTCGGGATCTCCAGATTTTGATATTTCCAGTACATTATATTATTGTTTCTTATAATTCTCATTAAAATTATTAGTAATACTTATTTGAACAATGATACACCACTACTCAAGAACTCATCCAGATATAATATTGTAGTTTGAAGTGTTGAAGAAGGTAATAAATTAATTGAAACCACAACCTTGCTTTAATGAAGACATATGTATTTAAAAATTAAAATAAAATTTTATTGGTTTTTAATTTGTTAGATCGCTTGTTAATTTGATTTACTTTTATGTACAGTCCCGAGCAGTGGTATCGGCCCTGATTCACTTGTTTTATGTCGTGGATTCTAACTATAACAAGTGCTTTACTTTGTGTACCCAGTTTATTTCGTCACATCATACCAATTCGCATGGGGCCCATGTGGTAGAACGACCAACTCTTCACTAAAAGGTGGGCTGTGTCCTAACAGTCTGAACTGAGAGGCTCATTATGCTCATATCCAGTGTCATCACCAGTCTGAGCAGTTCAGTGCTTGCTTGCTTAACTCCAATCACGCAGTTTTCCTATAAGTATCTGGGAATAGTCATAGGTAGCGTCCCACAGGGGGTGCCCTTAGCGTGCGGTCACTTAGTTTGTAGTTTTTATTTAGTTTGTAAGCTCTGGCTGGAGGCCTTAAAGTAATTTAAGGCATCTCTACAGAAAAGTCCGGTTAAGCAGCTCACAACCTCTTCTAGGTTGACCTGCGAGATGCCATTCACAAAAAAAAAAAAAAAATAGGTAGCGTCCCTATCTGTGAACATTTTTTTTTCAACGACATACGGTGTATAACTAAATAATAATAAATGTTAGAATCTTTCAACGAAGTACTAAACCAAAATCGCTTCCTACTGTTTTTACAGTCACCAGCAATAACATGTATACATTTAACAAAATTCAATCGCAATTTACTCGTGAAATACTGGTATCGACTTTGAAATAAGACCTATTTCGTAATAAGAATGGCTTCCAAAATAGAAGTCTAATGAAAAGGCAAAAGTTTAATCAATATGGTAGCAGAAAATTGCTTTGGAATACTGTTTAGTGCTAAGATCTCTCAAAATATGCGGTTTTTATCAATAGACAGATTTTTTTAAAGCGAATGTTGATTATGTATTATAAGTATCGTATATCTTGCTCCTGGTCGCGGGACCAAGGGATTACCGTGACCCCGGTACGTAAAGGGCTATTGAAGGACACCGTGGATTTTAGTCAGTACAAGTCTGACAGTCCCTCCCGCCCTGCCCTGGGTGGGAGGACTCATTTGATGATTTTACCACGATAAAAAAAAAAATATCTTGCTCCTGTGCTAGGCAGTAGCGGATCTTTATCCGCTACTGCCTAGCACAGGAGCAAGATATTTTTTTTTGGTAACAGACAGACGAAAAAACCCTAAGTAAAGACTTAGGGTTCTCTCGTCTGTCTGTTACCATTATCATACGCCTGTATTCGTCCACTACACACCACACACACACACACACACACACACCACACAGACACATAGGCTTAGGCCGTCTGTCACCGGACTATATCTCATCAACTGAGAAAATAAGTTGTTTTCACAGATGATGTACTTATTTATATTGCTGCTATAACGATCAAGACAAGAAACTTAAACAGTTTTTTTTTTAAGGAATGAAATGGTAATTACGGAAATGGTACGGAACCACAGAAAGTTTATGATATGATGAATGAACTGCCGTACCTAGCCGTTTTCTAATTTATCTATATATTGTCTTGCTGTTTAATAGTATCATAATCTCATACAGATTTTATTATTCAGCTCACTTTCAAGTGTTCTGTCACGCTTGGCAATGGCCTCATTTAAGTTTGAGTGACTGCCTTTTGAGTGAAATCTTGTATAGATATTGATATCGCACTATTGCGTAATATCAATTTCACTTGAAAACTTCAGATAAATACTGTTTTCTCTGTCCAAGAATCGCTGTAAATATTTTATATCAGGGACTGTGTATTTAACTGACACGAAATGTGCAAATCGACAACTATAAAAGCGTAAACTCAAAACATATCTAAAGCAAGCAAGGTCTTCGTTGAAATGTTTTAAGAAATTACCGTGTCTCTGGAACGCAAAGGGCAGCAGTAGATACAGTGTGGCTTTTAAACAGTCAAGTGTGGGCTGGATAAATAGTCGTTGCTAAGCATCTGTTGAAAGTATTACTTCAGAAAGTACTACTGTGGCTTAGCTTAGCCAAGTATCTGATTCGGGATATATGAACTAGTTAAGTCGTAGTTCAAGTAAATAAGCGAAACAAATAAATACTAATATTTTGAACGCATTTGAAAATGACATTGAGGTATGAAATTACTGACAACTGACATTAACACAAAAACTAATGTCAAGTCTATACTTAGTATGTGTTAAGTCCTCGAAAATCGAAACAGCTCAGCAAAGTATTGGCGTAGTATTAGGTTGGCTTTCATCGAAAGTAGTAATGTACTGTCTATTTATATGAAACGGATGCTTAGAACGCCGCTAAGTACTGTCTTTGGCTTAGCCGTTGCTTAGCTACGACTACTTATCTTGGCCTGATAGTCCCTTCCGCTCCACTTAGAGCAGGAGGTCTCATTTGATGATTTTTGACCCAAAACAAAGCAGGCAATGTGATTCCATGCGCTGCTCGCGGAAAACACGAGGCCGGCCATAGTCCCAGTGAGTTGGGAAAAGCCTATGTCCAGAAATTGGGTCTTTATTTATTTATTAACAAATTTATATATTTTTTTAAAAATATATTAGATTGTATTTGTTAAAATATATATTAGTTTCTTTAATTTGTTCAAACGGGTGAGTTTCGTACACGTAAGTAAACTCGCCCGTTTAAGATGAATTTAAGTAATGTATACTTAAATTGATACTTAAAAAAACATTTTCGTATTTTAAAAGTTCTTTTTAGATAAAATTTTGTACCCTATCACATTGTTGTCTTATTTAGCCTAAAGATTGAATGTTAGAGACTGCCTTGTCGCATGAAGTCTACATAAGTACTAGTTTTGTAGAAATTTAAATAAATAAAACATGAAGAACTCAAGCAGCAACAACAACAACACATTTCATTGAATGTAGAGAAAATTCAATGAAATGTGTATGAAAATGAATTTGACGCATGAAATTGAACTTTAAACTTCAATATTTCTTTACTAAAAGGTTCTCAAGCAAAGTGTGAAAAACAAAACAAAGAAAAATTCGCATTGAAAAACACGTGCCATGGGGGTGAAGTGAAAGACAAAGGTGTGTTCCATACCCTTTTCATCACAATAAACAAAGCGTGTGAAACTGTTTTCTCAGTTTTTAGGGTTCCGTAGTAAATAAGGGGCCCTTGCAGTTTCGGAATGTCCGTCCGTTTGTCTGTCTGTCCGCAGCTTAGCGTAGAGACCCTTAGTTCTAGAAAGCATGAATATACGAATTATTTACGCCGACAAAGTGGTAAAATAATATCCTATAAAATATATTTTTTTAGGATGCTTTCTGTACGGAGTGTAGTGGATATGTCATTTCTTTTTCTCGCGTACCCCATTGTGTGAGAAGTCGACATATTTTAACCAACTTTGTAAAATGTACTTACTTGGATAACAATACATTTTCGTAAACATAATGTTTTTTTTTTTTTTTTTTTTTTTTCAGCCTACACTGTCCCACTGCAGGGCAAAGGCCTCCCCTAAGTTTTTCCAGTTATTCTTGTCCAGCGCCATATTGAACCAGCCCTCACAGTACGAGTCCAACTCATCTCGCCACCTCTTTCTGGGCCGGCCTCGGCGGCGTCGTCCATCTCCAGGCACCCACTGTGTGACGGCCTTCGCCCAGCGGTCAATGTTCATGCGGCTGACGTGACCCGCCCAGTTCCACTTCAGCCTGGCAGCCTTCTTTCCGACGTCCAGAATGCCCGTTTTGGAACGCAGCGTGGTATTTCGAACTCTATCCTGTCTTTTGATACCCAGAATGCTGCGTTCCATTGCCCTTTGGCAGACTCCAAGGCGGAACCTCTGCGACTCGGTAAGCGACCAGGTCTGAGCACCGTAGGTTAGGACGGGCAGGATGCACATGTCGATGAGTTTGCGCTTTAGGGAGATTGGTAAATCACCCTTCATAAGTGTCTTCTTGGACCAGTAACTTTTCCAGGCATTTTCGATTCGGCGATCGATTTCTCTTTCTTGCCTGTTTTCGAAAGACACTAACTGGCCCAAGTAGATATACTCATCGACATAATTAATATCCTGCCCATCTACCTCGACTCTACGCTTATTGCTGTTAGTCATTATTTGTGTTTTAGACCGATTCATCGCAAGTCCCACCAAGGAGCTAGCCGTGCTCAGTTCTTGGAGCATGGTTTGCAGTTCAAAAGCTGTAGGGGCAAAAAGGACAATGTCATCGGCAAATCGGAGGTTTGTCAGCCTCTTATTGCCGACTTCAATACCTTTAGTCGCCCAAGACGCTGCCAGAGTTTTAAATATTTCCTCAAGGGTGCTGGTGAACAATTTCGGAGAGAGCGGATCACCCTGCTTGACACCCTTTTGAATTTTAAACGAAGGACCTTCATTACTTAGTTTGATGTTGGCGGTGCTGTTCTGGTAGATATTTCTCAGGAGGTTAATATACTGTAATTCTAGTTCTTGGTTTTCAAGAGCTTTAAATATTGAGGAGTGTTTATGTGTCGACACCCTTGCGCCATCCCATCTTCCTAGTTCAGCGTGTTGTGCTGGTGCTGCTGCTGCAGGTGCTGAAAACTCTAAACAGCGCAAATACATTGGCTTAGCTAGTAGCAATGTATTTGAGCCGTTTGGGGTTGAAACTCTGGGGCCATGGGGTCCGAGTGCTCACAACGTTTTTAAGGACATCGCCAGGCGATTAGTCGACTCTTCAGGTGACCAGAGGGCTGGCCTATTCCTAGGTCAACGAATCAGCATTGCCATACAACGTGGCAATGCTGCCAGCGTTCTGGGCACTGTTCCTGTTGACAGCGATGTGGACGTATTCTTTGACGCCCTTTGAATGTTTTATTTTTTGTTTTATTTATTTTTTGTGTACATATTACTAGTAAGTTTTTATTTATAGTCTGTATATAATATGTTAAATAAATTAAACCCATAGTTGATCCACAAAATGTATATACTTTTAATTATTTTATAGTATAGTATAAAATATAGATTTTCATGGAACAGTGTTTAATACTGTCGAAGGCCTTCGTGTAATCTACGAAGGCTAAGTAGAGGGGTTTATTAAATTCCGAGTACTTTTCAAGGAGTTGGTTCAACGTCTGCAGGTGGTCGGTTGTTGAGAAACTGGGGCGAAATCCAGCTTGTTCAGATGGTTGATGTTTATCCAATTTGTCCTCTATACGATTATGTATTACTTTAATGAAAGTCTTGTAGATGTGAGATGTTAAACTTATTGGACGGTAATTGCCGATGTCACTTTTGTCGCCTTTTTTATGGAGAAGGATTATGTTTGAATGGCACATTGTTTTTGGAACTTTTCCTGACCGTAGAATGATGTTAAATAAAATAGATTAGTAAGATGGGGCAACAAAGTGGAAGATCCTATTTTCAGTGCTTCTGTGGTAATTCCATCTTCTCCAGGACTTTTATTGTAGCGCATAGTTGCAAGTGCTTTGTGCACTTCATAACCATTTATGAGGGGAATGAGGTCGGAAGAAATATATTCGTTATAGGTATCGTGTGGTGGATGATCAGAATATAAGGATTTGTAAAAATTTGTTGCTATTTCCATGATTTTACCTCTATTGTAATGTTTTACTCCTTCAGCGTCTACTAAGCTATTGATCCAAGTTTTCCCGGAAGTAATTCCTTGTTTCATAACTCTTAGGGATGTGTGGTTTTCTAAAGCAGTTCTTACCAAGTGCGTATTTAGATTTCTAAGATCTTTTCTTATACTCCTTTTAACTTTTCTATCTATTGCTCTGTAGTCTGGTGTTCCTATTTGTTGATTCGTTCGTTGTTCTATTAAATCTAGACTTTGGAAGGAAAACATAATGTAGGTATGTTTTTTTATTGTAAATGTATGTTTGTTTCTTGTTTTGTTGAACCGGAACGGAAGACGCACTTGGCCGGGTTTTTTTACATTGTGACACTTAGGTTGTTATTAAATCTTTTTTTCTAAGACTTGGCTATAATAAGAATTTTGTATAGGTACCACTGTTTTCTTTAGTATGAATAATTTACTAAACTTAATTGCGTAATAATCGTAATTGTGTTGTTCTTGAAATTAGCTGTATTTCTCTTTATATAATAAAGAATATATATAATAATAACTACAAGAAACGAGTTAGTTTTAATTATTATACTAGCGGTCACGTTTGACTCATAAATTCGATTAGCCGTGATTTACTACGTGGTTTAATCTGAACCTTTACAAATAAAGATTAAAACACCAAAATAAAATACTGTTCCACACACTATACCCGTATTTCTCTTGGTGGAATGTCTCTGGACTGGGTATTGGAGTGGCGCCACGTAAAGTCGTCGACGACTAAGGTCAATGAGTACCTTCTCTTATCATCGATATGTTTTTAGACCAGAAGTTGTTGTTAACATTTATTCATTGCAGAACGCTGTGTCTAACTTGTAGGCGCTTTTCGATTGTCTATGACGAATAAAATATAACAAACAAACATCAAACGTTGCAACTACACCTGTAAGCTGTAGTTTTTCGCTGTAGCAACGACATACGGATAAAATATCAAAAAAGGACCTCTTAAAGATTACGTAAGGTTCAATCGCCAGCTACATAATAGCCTTCTAAACAAAGAGTGTTCTTATATGTCTTAACATATTGCAATTCGATTGCCTGATTCAGGTTACGTAGGTGGTTGTTGATTACCACCTTCTAGCGGTAGACCCCGGGCAAAAAGTAGCACAAGTGGCGTACTATGTCGTCTTAAAACCAGAGTAGTTCCAGTGAGTGAGAGAGACAAAGCTATACAAGTCGTCTAGCGCCACCTCGTTCACTCACTGGAACTACTCTGGCTTTAAGACGTCATTGTAGGCCACCAGGTTACCTGTAACCTACGTTGATGGTTTAGGTAGTGGTTGCTAGCTAGTAGGCTTCACCAGGCCTGGCTAGCGACCGCTGTCCAGTCGGAAGTCGGCCCAAATAGTTTAAACCATGTTCCGTCGGTGCGTAGGAGTTTCTGTTCGTTCTTAGGCCTGATTGAGGCCAAAAGCAAAGCCATTTTAAAAAAAGAAAATGTGTTTTGGAAATGGGTTTGTTAACTTCGTCATACAGTCATCACCTTCAATATTGACACTTATGTCTGTTAAACCATTATCATAAACCAGTAAGTGGCGCTGGCTAGTAATTGAATAATAAATATCTTAAGACTGATAAAAGACGATACAATGTATTAATACTAATATTGATTGAAGATATAATGGTACATTGTCTTCGAAGAGCACATCAAACATTTTACTGAATAAGTGTAGTTTTTTAATAAAATACTTTTTGTTGTTATTCATTGATTTATCATCATCTTCCTGCCCTTATCCCATTTTACTCGGGGTCGGCGCAACGCGTTTTTTTCTTCCATTCTCCTCTATCAGACGTCACCGTATCATTTACTCCTTTTTCTTCCATATCATTCCTTACACAATACATCCATCTTTTCTTGGGCCTTCCTCTTCCTCTCCATCCATCAACAGTGAGTATCATCCCACCTCAATATTCATTGATTTATAAGAAAAAAGTATTGTATATAAATACGTGTCCTTTATTTTTCAATACTCTCTCCGACTGATGCTCTAAATGGATTATTAATTTATTGATTCTGGAAACGAACCTATTGCAGTATTGTTAGCATTATTTATATTTGAAAGCAATTCATCTATCAGGCTATCAAGTGTCTCGTGCAATTTTTCTTTGGGTTTTTTTGCCCAAAGGTTTTCTTTTTTGTATAAACGGACTTTAAAATCAAAGTATAATTGAGTAGAAACTTTTTTTTTATCAACAATTATTTACTTAGATATTTTTACGTTAGTTGCTTGTGGTAATTTTTCAAATCCCTTTAGAGTAGGTAGGTACCATTTATGGAAATTTTTAGTGTTGATAGTCGAACCAATTATTTCATGTTTCGTAAACAAATCAGAAAAAAAACTTGCATTCAAATCTTTCCCTGGCAAAAACAAAAGAATAACCGATTTCATGCAGTCGTACGGAAGGTATGCGTGTAACATTTCGGCGCTAGACAATCTTCTATCTATCTATATATATAAAAATGTTATGTTGGTTTGTGTATGCTTTAAAAACTCAAAAAGTACTGCACTGATTGAGCTGAAACTTTAGCATGATATGTAATCCGCATCAAGGATTGTTTTTGTCTATTTTTTGCATCAGTCACATATCCGCAACCGCGAAAAAACAGTTTTTTTAACGATCAGCTCTGTACCAGTGACCGCGCCATCTACCGGAAGCGAGGATAACACTCGCTGACAACCGCAGTCGTAATGACGCAGTCACATGAGAAGAAATTTTAGCATGAATCCGCATCAAGGATTGTTTTTATCTATTTTTTTTTTTTGTTGAAAAAACAGTTTTTTGTGCCACAGCGAAGCGGGGCAGGGTACAGCTAGTAGTTTATAAAAGTGCAATAAGCGACTCAAGCCGCCGCCTACACATAAACCCAATGAACGGGATTTTAGAAAAAGGTGTAAAACTTGTATTAGACTCGATTGATAATCTATATTACTTATTACTTTATTTTACTTTTTACTAATATTATAAAGAGGAAACCTTTGAATTTTTGTATGTTTGTATTGAATAGGCTCAAAAACTACTGGACCGATTTCAAAATTTCTTTTATCATTACTTAGAGGGATTCTTCCAAATCCGTATAGGCTATATTTTATCCCAGAAAATAGATAGAATTTTTCGTGGTAGTGAAAATTGTGGAGTAAGGCGTCGAAAAAACTGCCGTACGTTAACGATTCTCGCGAACGCTGCCTAAATGGTTAGAGATGTATGGTTGACTGACTTTCTATAGAAAAGTAGTAGAACTCAATAATGCCTACAAAAAGTCCGCGATAGTATAACATTAACATTTATATTTATAACCACTTTTCCATAGAATAAAAGTAATTAAAATGATTAGCCTATGTATATTGATGATATTATCGTTAAATTCTAATCCTTATCCAAATAAACTATATTATTGAGCAAGATTGTTTCAATAGCTATAAATTACTTTTTATTTTATTCCAATCGGACAATCCATTCAAAAGATATTACGAATTTAAAATTGTGAGAGAGCTTAAAAAATAAATTTCCACCCGTGCGAAGCCGGGGCGGGTCGCTAGTACTTATATAATTTAAAAAAACGACGGGTTGCACTCTGGGAGTGCCGGCAGAAGTGAAAACTTGAATAGTAATTGTTGGAAATATCTTGTGAACAGATTTTAGTAAAACTCGCAAAAATGGTTGACTTTGTATTTCAATAATTTTCCAATGTGACGTACATCTTTTATAAACAATGTTACCTAGCAACGAATGTCACACGAACATTCACGCAAGCGCCCTGCGCCGACCTACGCTTTTTCGGTCAGGGTCACGTGTCCTGACGCGAGTTTAAGATTTTATACCCATTACAAAAAAAGTGCTCAACGCCGCTAAAGAAGTTTTCACTTCAAAAAAAAACTGATAAATCGAAATCTTTTTTGTTACGATAGACTATACTATGATTTCTTCTTATTTTTAAATTCTTTATTTTAAAATATAGATTTAGAATATAAAACAGTTCAATTGTTTTTTCCATAACATGACATGATAATAAGAAGACACAATCTACAATAAAAAGAAGTGGTATATATGTTACATAATAAAACAAAGTATTACTTAAATATTTGTTAGTTTCATTTATGCAGTAAATAAACGAATAATAACTGTTTATTTGTTAGACTGGCCTTACATGGTACACCACCTTATTATAACATCGTCGATTCCCGATATCAAAGAAGCGAGGGACCATACTGCCATAATAGTTTCGCGATGTTTGTGTAAATAGAAGGAATTCGTCAGCACATGGCAATAACTACATAGATTTAATAACTGGCCTTCGAAGGAGCCTGGCCTTCCATGGTCCGCCCACCTTATATAGAAGCCTATGCAATAGCAAACTTCTCTTTGATCACAAACTTTTCTTTTTTGTGTATACATACCAAATAATATAAATAAATGATTTTGATTTTGCACTAGAAGTTTGTAATCCGTATACTTACTACCCGTAACGTCCAAGCACAGAATCGGTGAAAATGCTAATAAAATAAAAGTACTAAACCAAACTGAATGATTTTTTTATGGGACCAAATGGCAGGCTGGTAAAATCAGATCAGATACTTCGGAGTAAGTGGAGTACATACATAAAAATACCGACCGAATTGAGTACCTTTTCTTTCATCCTGCACAAAATCTCAGAGGCATAATTCCATGGTCGCGGGACTTACGAATTACTCTCCCCCCGGAACGTAAAGGACTATTGAAGGACACCGTGGATTTAGTCAGTACGAGTCTGACAGTCCCTCCCGCTCTGCCCTGGGTGGGAGGACTCATTTGATGATTTTACCACGATAAATAAAAAAGGTATAATTCCACTGATCAAAGTGCAATGTAAGTCATACACCTCATAACTTTTAATAAAGCATTAATCCTGATTTAACAAAGTAAATAAATATAAACTTTATCATTGCGTAAACTGTTTACTCATACGAAACGAGAATCATAAAATTAATTTATTGTCGTTGAGGTAAAAATCCTGGATTCCAATTTCAATATTGTTTTTTTTTTTGGCTTCGTTTTTTGTATTTATGCAAATAAGGTCGTATCATGGTATTCGGAGAACATTTAAACTTTTTAATTGGCTATGGTTTGCGGTTTCATCTGATAAGGTAAATACCGGGCCAATGACAGACTGTGATGAGCATGTTGTTCTTATGAGTGATGCATGAGTTATAGATCTTCATAATAGGTACTATTATGAAGATCTATAACTACCAAAATTATATAATAGCATGTTTTTAAACCCCGATGCAAAAAGAGAGGTCTCTGTGTCTATCTGGTACTGTGTGTCTTTTGTTAATGATGATTATGACATCAATGGTTATCCATTTACATCAGAAACATTGTATTTAACCCGCATTAGCTATGAATAACGACAGTAAAATGTAAAGCAGACCAGATAAGAGGTGCCTGAAGTATATAATCATCATGTCTTAGTAATAAAAAATAATAACCACTAGGTTACTCCCAGCAAACAACGTTAAATGCACCAGGACAATTGTGGAGCTTATCAATCCATCAATCTCAGAGATAAAGTTAACGAAACACAAGGATCCCACAGTTACACAATCCTCTACTCGTATGAATGCCATTCACAGCCAATCAGAGATCTTCATTCTATTCATTTTATATTAAAAACACTTGGTTTTTTGTTGTCAGTAATAAGTATGAAGCTCGTTGTTGAAGTCGAGAACTTGTTATATATCAATTTGAGTGGAGGCCATGCATCAAACGTAAACATAATACAGAAAACAAAATAACTTAAATTAAAAATCACATCGCAGCTGTTCGAGATTTGATACAATAAAGTTGTAACATTTCAAACAAAATATTGCAATAGAAGGTATGCTGTTAACAAACTAAACGTCAATTTTTATTGCAAGTCGCTGTTTAGTTTCGCACGACATAAATTTAAGAAAAAAATATATACTAACCGTTGGTTTAGCCTCCATTTTGTCAGGTGTGCAGAATATAACATATGTTTTTAAATTAACACTTTTGTTTTTTTCTTGAGTCGTAAGGAAAGTAAGCGCACTATGACATAATACGTGGTCCGAGTACGATGCGCGAGCGCAGAGGCGAGCGCGCGAACTGTCAGTGCGCGCGCTACTGACTTGCGTTTGTCAATAGCTAGCAACGCGACTCCCAGCGGTTTTCCAGATACGGATACCACGGTCGCTCACTAACAGTTTGGGATGCGGGCACAAAGACACTGTGCACCGCGCCACTGCTGCGATAGCTGTACCGATTAATCCATCAAGATGAATACGGATTTCTTGCTGACGTACAATCAATAGGGAAAATACCTTTTTACGCTTTTGTAGTGCTTCTAGCTATGTGGTTTACGAGTAACTTAGATATTGTTTAATTTTAGAGTTGGCGACGTAAGACGATGTGTTAACTTATGTCTACATAAATTCACTATATGTTAATATATGTAGACAATAGACATATAACTTATGTTCGTTCTTAGTTCGCGTCAGAACTGTATAGATGAACTGGTAGTAAAATGTTTGGTAAGTTACAATCACATACTTTTGAATCACTTCGACGCCACATAGTTCTGACGCGATATCTCTTCATAACCATTGAATTTCTGATTTTGATCATCTATTTTTGCTGTTGACTATACATGACTAAACTTTGTACCAACAGCAATATTATAAACCAATATTTAAGTCTCAAAATGTGACCTAAGTTTTTTACAATGGCATTTTAATTTGACATGGAAGCAATAGGGGTGGGAGATGTAAAATAGTCCATAATTATTACGAACGACAAAAGCTGGTGCCATAAAAGTTGTTCCGGGTCTGGGGGTCTACTTATTAAATCTGTAAACGAAGACACGGGTACGGATATGGATGAATGAACGTAACTAACGGTGAAATCAAATATGCCGCACGACGACGCATAATACCGCTACGACTGAAGTCCTTCTGTCCTTTTGTCTATGTCATTACATCAAATTGCATTAAAAAAAAACAGCACTACGAATTCTTCGCAGGTCATGCGGTGGCACGGACTCTAAGAAACTATCTGTCTAATCGTAATATAATTAATTCTTGATGTCGCGGGGCGTAGAAAACGTCCGAAACTAAGGCCAAAACTACGGGTTTCGTGTCTAGATAGTAGTACTCTTGGCTGCTTGTGTGTGTTAGTTTAAGTTTACACAAGATACAGGACAATTTTCTGATGCCCCACACTAGGATTTCTTCCTGAATAGTGGATGAGTTTTAAAAAATCAGGCCCTATTCCGGATTATAATGTTTTGAAAATAATTATTTATACATGGTGAGCTATAAAAACCTTGAAATGAACATTGTGTGGTCTATTAGCAGACAGAGTTATGTTCAAATGACAATAAATTCTAAAATAATATGTGTAGAGTAATTATTTAGATATCTAGGTAGCTAGTAGGCACTAGTGATGTAACGAGTATACGCATTTGAAAAAATTCTCATGTTTTTTTTTTATATTCGCATCCGCATGAATCCATGCAAATGTTTGCGAATATTTCTGAAAAACTATTTTTTTATTGACTAATATGATGTAAATTTCAAAACTATATGTAACGGAGTAGTATTGTAGTAGGCAACTTAATTGAAACAGTTCTATTAGTCCAATTAAAATATAATATTAACAGAATCGCAACAAAAATGACAAAATACCTTTTTATCGTGATAAAATCATCAAATGAGTCCTATCTCCCAGTTACGTGAAAAATCTACTAGGTACATAATTATGCATATATAAGAAAAAAGAGCTTGAAATGTCTATTCAAATTAATAAATATGATCAACATCAAAGTCAAATAAGTTTTATTACACTAAATGCATTTTTATTTCTTAGCAAATTGTAATTTTGAATAAAAGTTATCATCGGTATTTTTTATTCCTAATTTTCTAACTTTTTCTGAGAATTATTTAGGTTTAATAAAATGTAAAGTCAAAAATAAACAAGATATATTTATTTTGATTGCCTTTTTGGTCCATCTGTCAGGTCGAGCTGTCTTATTGAGTTTCCTTCAGGATTTTTTTAGTAAAAGTAAATAACGCTGGATATACGCTCAGTTGATGACTATAGGCGCTCCCCATATCACATGGTATGTAGAAGCATCACTGGAGGAATGGGTGTTACTAGACCTTATTTGCAACAGTTTTTCCACGACAACATGGGGTCTAAACTCACTGGTTTTAGAGATATCGAATTTTAAAGATTTTCCGAAAATTTTCCACCTCTCCTTCATTAAGTGCCCTTTGTTAGAAGTTAACTATGGTCACCACTTAGAATTCACGTTCATACTTTTCTGATAGAATATGAACAACTGAATCCAGTGAATACAAGTTTGTTATAAAACTAATCATATCTTGGGAAATTAAGTGTCATAAAGTTTCTGTATTGAAGTTTTCTTAAAACTTCCCTTGTCTTGCAAATCATATTAATTCTCAAAATAACTGTATGACACTTGGTTGGAAAATTACAGAAGGAACTTTCTTGTCTCATTACCTTTCTAAAATGGTGCATCAGTATCCATTTTTAGATAAATAGTAAAACAAACGAAAATCGGTAATATTTTTTCTGTGGTATTTTGTCAAAACTGCTATCTGATATTAGTTTTTGAGTCAATGCGGCAGGATTAGGACTGAGTCGATCATATCAGGCAAGAATGGTCTGTTTCTGGAGTATTTTTACCAATGGACCCTTACACCCTGTATACCATCTGTTCCTCGTGTTTTCACTTCGCTTTTCTTTTGCTTCTCAGCTCCTATTGATCGTAGCGTACTTCCTTAATAAAAATACTATCAAAAAATATTTTTGACATTCTAATCAGTCCTGAGATTACCGCGTTCAACCAACCAAACAAACTCTTCAGCTTTATAATATTGTATGAAAAACATTTTTCTAAATTTGACACACTTTCAGCTTCTCTATTTTTTTTTTAACGTACAATGAAATGATCTTTCCTAGAGACAGAGTCGACGGCGTTAAAAAAAAATGGCTTCACTATTTTTTGTAGACAAATCACACCTGGCCAAAAAATCACCTGAACAAAAATAAATTTAAAAAAATTAAAAAAAAAGCTAAAGTCTTCCAACAAAGTTGTTTCGTATCTCTTATGGATTCGTTGTTTGCCCTGTTGGCCAACTTACAATAATAACCCAGCACAGATTTGATGTAACCAGAAATGTATGATACTCGTATCTAGGAATTGTTTACAATTCAAATACAAACACTGTTTTTCGGACCAATCTTTAAATACGTCTAGGTTCGTTCAAAATCACTTTTGCTCAGCCAGGTCAGCATTTCTGTGTTAAGAGATAATTGAAGAAGTATTCAGAAGGTTTTCAGCCGGTGTTCGACAAAACGCGGAACGCGGACGGAAACGCGCACGAAACAAATATTTGTATGATGTGCAACTAGTTGTTCCGGGTCTGGGAGTTTATACACAAACTCCCAGACCCGGAACAACTACTTGAGTTTCTAAATTTGTAAACGCACCCACGATTTAGGAAGAAATTCCTAGTGTGGATCAACGTTCTATAAAACAAAAAATAGAAGCTTGCCTCAAGTAATTGTGCAAAATTTTAAACAGCTCATAGGCTAAAATGCCTGATTGATGTTCTAATTATTGTTGCTGACTCATTATGAGTCCAATTGCCATGAATGAAAGGTCTCCTCATGACTACAAATTTTGTGGTTGCAAGCTTAATACAGCCAGTCTGCCTGCCAGGATTAACCCATCAGCAAATCAAGCAATAGCTTAGGGCATCATGTCTCTGGGGGCACTATAAACCGTAGCGAAAACGTATTCGGGGCAGTCGGTTTTGGGGTACAAACCCTCCCGAAATCTCTGATGCCTATGAAAAAACCAAACCGAATAAACAAAAACATCTTATTTATGGTTTATACAAAACTCAAGCTCGCTATGCTCGCTCTTGTATTCCCTTCCTCTCTTCTTAGTTCTGAAAAGGCTTCTGGTCAAACGAAAGTACTTTACCCTGGACATAGCACCATAGGTTTGGGTTGCTCAGTGCATCGAATAGTCTTAATCCGGCACGGAATACAGCTGAATATCAGTATTTTGCATGTAGCCCTTGGTAAGACAGATTGACAAACTTACGAGCTGTAAACTTCTGGCTGTAAAAAGTCTACAAACGACAGCCGGGATCAATGATCACTCATCCACCAACCTCAGCAGACCAACCTCAGCAAGCGTGCTTGAAGATCGATAGGTGCGGCTGTTTCGAATAGGCCCTTTGTAAACATGCATATGCGTTTGCCAGTGTCACAGGATTCTCTTAACAGGAAATCGTGACCCTGGAACGTATAGGGCTATTGAAGGAACTCCGTGGATTTTAGTCAGTACAAGTTTGACAGTCCCTTTTCATCCGCCCTCGCCGTGAGGACTCATTTGACTCGTTCCACTTAATAAAAGCTATGCTTTAAATTTTGATAGATAACACGAATTTCTTCTTTCAATGCATTTCCTTTAAAATAATTATCAATTACTTTTTTTAAAGGAAAACATTCCTATACATACGCTTAGGTGTAGTACCTACGTAACCAATAAATGTGCGTTTAGTTGTATTTTATGGTCGATTTATCCTCGTACCTACATACCATGTACATTGCAACATAATCATAAACTTAACATTATGTATTATTTTAGTCTAACATAAAAAAATATACAGAAACATTAAGCTTGTTAAATAAAGGTAAGCAGATAAAAAAAAACCTTCTATAACCATTACACCAAAATTTTATTATAAAATAAAATTTTAAAATTTAAATGTTATTAAAAAATATTTTAATTTAAAAAGGAGATCTTTTTCTACAACACAACATTTTTAATACCTAGTATAATCGTTTTTCAGTGTCTTAAATGCAGTGACCTTAAAAACGTAAAACAACATGACACTGTTTTAGGCAATTTAGCGACTATTAACTTGCATCCATGGTCATTATAGGAAACAATACCTTGTAACAGTACACTCTTTTAAACATAACCTCCAAACTCCCGCCAAAATACGAATTAAATCCTATTCCATTTATGAAAATGTCTGTATTTTTAACTACGTTCTATATTATTTACGATTCCCTTTAATAAAGTTCACTGTTAGTGTAAAATATATCATAAATTAAATGAGATAACCTCTTTATATTAACATAAGACTTTTTTTGTATAAAATTGCATTAATCCTATCACATACCTTTGTTTTTCTTCTGTTATCCAACAGGTTTCTTTCTTCCACTATGTTTTCTAATTCCATTGTGTTATATTTTCATTTTAAAACCATTTAAATCACGACATAATTGCCTACAGCCTGCAGTGCAGTTTGATAACACGATAACGTGAACGATAACTATATATACGAACTGATACCTTCTACAGGTATGTTTAATAGTAGGATGACGATGCAAACCAGAGAGAATCTGCGAGATCGGACTATTGTAGACTCTAATGTACAGAGATAAGGCTCACGGTAAACGTTAATTAATATGGTAAAAGAATCATCTTGCTGAACAATCTTTTGACAAAAGTTTGTTTACATGAGCATTGTATTGACACAATAATTAAATAGCAACTTAAGTTACCGGGGAGTCTCGGAGGGTTTTTAAAAGGCACAACTTTACTTGACGACCGTTTATTTCAGACTGACTATTCTATCTTAACTAACAACAGGATACACATTCACTTAATATCTAGCGTTTAGAGTTACACTCTGGCAATATCGGGAATGCTTGGTCAGCAGAGCCCGCCGGTCGCGGCTGGGATCAGCGCACTGTTATTGTTCCCACCGGAATACTTGCTAGAGATAAGGCAGGTAGAGCATTCATAACGCCTCCCCCCGCAGCTTCAAAATTATCCGAGGGACTTTTATCGCTCGGATTATTTTGAAATTTGAAATTACAGTACTTATATATCAGAGTTACAGAAATGCTTAAAATTATGATTATATGTAATAATAGAGTTCCGATGCTAACAGTTTTTACATTTATCAACGCGTCACGGTTATTTTCCACTTCACTTTCACTGATTTTTAACAGGCCATTAAGTTGTTGTAAATTCACTAAATCACTTGTATTCAAATTAATAGGTTTTCGCTGCATCTGAGATTCGGAGAGCACGATTTCAGGAAGATTAATGATAGGCAGTTTCGGCAGGTTCAAGTTACTCGTGGTGCTGTAGCGGGTTTTAAGAGCCATTTCGCCAATATGGACATTGCAGTTATCGTCTAACATCAAGTAGTAACTACCTCGTATCTTATCTTTGGTAATTTCATTATTTTAGCAGATCTTTGATAGGATGGTTTCCGCTTTACTGTAGAGTATCCATCGGTCTTTCCCCACAGGCTGGATCTTTAGGTTATTGATTTCGACTGGAACCGAATTGCAGGAACTAATGTTGTCGGAGAATTTCATCAAAGCGGCTATACAAGTATCTTCCTCCACGAACGGCATCATAACCTCATGTCTCCTCATAGAGTTCGGTGCATGGCTGGGAGAGCGAGACCATTTTCGACCCTCTTACTAGCAGGTAAGGATATTTGGGAATTATGAGCGTAGTTTGGTTAGAAGGATTAGTTGTAGGAATCGGGATCGCTCGGTAGTAGTTATATATATCATTTTTACTATAGGTATATCTAAAACGAATGTTATTTGACTTCCTTTTGCTTTTATACTTATACACTGTTCTAATTCTACTAGATTACCGTAATTAACTAGATATACAAGTTTAAATATTAGTTTGGTGTATCAAATTTCGCATTTCCCATAACTACATTTATGTGGATGAAATTATTCATAGTAGAATTCGCCACGTTAATCAGCGATCTGAACATTTCTGAAATAACGATTACTTTTTATTTAAAGTATCTTGACGTGTTTTTATATCCCAATCAATTGTTCGTACCTGATAGCATCGTCATAGTCTAAATTACCACTAATTATCTTAATGATAGATCCTAGAGGGTTAAACATCCCTCGCTTAATTCTAATCGATGGAGCTAACTGATTGAATTTTTCTATGCTGGAATTCATGACATAATCGGTTTGAAACTTCACATCCATCAATTTTTGATTGAATGTTTTATTTCCAAAGTAACTCCTGACTTGTATATATATATATATATTTTTTTATATTCAGCTCTAAGTCTTCTCGCATCGAACTTAAATCTAAAACCTTAATAATATTCCACTTATCATAACTTACACTAGCTTGACCTTGCTTCGTAAGAATCACTCCTGGATTCTTATTAATTATGTGCAGTTGAAGGGCCTGGGTCCTGAAGGTCAGGATCAGGAGCACGAGGTGGCACCCGTGTAGGTCGTTTAATGTCCTTAATAGGTACTTTGGTATCGCGGGTTTTGATTTTTACTGGACAAGTGTTCCTAGTAATATCTCCAGTTACTGTAGCTTTTTGGTAGCGAGGTTTATCTTTGCTACGTCTGATGTTTACCCCTTTTATGTATATATCATCCCCTTCTTGTACATCAAATGACGTCTCTCCGCCACGTTTTTCTTTTACCTTTTCCTTATTTTGTATTATTTTATCTGTTAGCTGTTTATAGAGATATTTCGTTCGCTGAACATGATCTTTCACTAACTGTTGTGTGTATTGTTTCTCGAAATTTACGGCAAAAGTACTATTAGATTCGGTATGGCCAAAGACAACTTCAAAGGGTGTAAGACCTGTCGTGGAATGAATACTTTGATTGTAGGCCATAATCGCATATGTCAAGACGTTGGCTGCGTCCGTTATTTTATGTTCATATTTAGCGCTACGATATATCTCTGCTATAGTAGAATGGAAACGCTCTATTATTCCCATGGAATTGGGATTATGTGCAGTGCCTATGTGCAAGTCTATTTTATAGAATTGTAGAGTTTCCTTTAATAAAATGTTGTTGAATTCTGACCCAGGGTCAGCACTGATTTTATTTGGTACGCCATAAAATGAGAAATATTTGATAAGTGCGCGAACTACCTCAGGAGTCGAGCGATTGGATAGTTCAAAGGCTTGTCCTAGTTTACTGAATGCGTCAACTATGGTAAGAAAGTATTTCCCTTCAATGGAATACAGGTCTATGAAGATTTCGGCAAATGGTTTGGTTTGGGTTTGAGTAAGCTGTAACTGCGGTTTAATGGGTTTGCGGTCATATTTCATTGTCTTACAGATGTCACAAGAATTAATTACTGTCGCAACAGTTATATCCATATTTGGCCAGTAATATGTCCGTTTAAGGTGCATGAGCGTTTCTTTAATTCCGCGGTGACATGTTTTACCGCAATGATACGTAAGTATAACTGCGCGTTGCTCGTCCTCGTCTTCGATGTATACCACTCTTTTAGTGCATTCATAAATTTTAACTGTATTCTTTTTAAATAATCTAGTAACGGCGTCCGTAAACTGACTTCTGTGTATTTTATCTTCGAAATAAAAGAAATATTTAGTTTTAGGTTTTATGTATTCTAGTAGGAAGTTTTTAACTAAAGTGGGATTATCAACAGGTAAGTGAACCTCTAAAACTTTTTGTTTATCTCGTGATAAATCTTTAACTGATGTCTGGTTTCTGTTCCAGGCAAAGACAAGAACTTGGTGGGGCTTCGTATCTACTGCTTCGTTTAATATGGGGATTCCGTCGGTATCAACATCCTTGGCAGAGTGAATTGTTTCAGGCAATGACGAGGCTGTAATAGTACTAGATGTTGGAGAGCCGACTGGATAAGAGGTAAGCGAAGGCGCACTAATCGTTTCCGATGAATCGGAGATGACTATAGTATCGTTATCTTTGTTCGTGTCACTTGCGTTACACTGCATGGATTCGTTATCATTATTATTGGTAAGTATATTTAATTTTATACGTGACAAGGCATCCGCGTTACTGTTCTGTTTCCCATTTTTGTAAATGATATCGAAATCGAATTCAGCCAATCTAAGCTTCCATCGAGTGAGCTTACTGTCAGGCTCTTTAAATGAGGTAAGCCAGGCTAGAGGACGATGGTCCGTGTAGATAGTGAATTTTCGCCCATATAGGTACGGACGAAAATGTTTTGTTGCCCAAATAATGGCTAGCATTTCTTTCTCTACTGTACTGTAACGTGTCTCCGCGTCATTTAAAGTGCGGCTCGCGTAGGCTATGGGCTTGTCACTTCCAATAGAGCCTTGTGAAAGGACTGCTCCCAGAGCATAATTAGAGGCATCCGTAGTTAAGACAAAAGGTTTGGAGAAATCGGGGAACTGAAGAATAGGCGCGTTTACTAGCAACTCTTTACACTTATTAAAGGCATCGATAAAGGATTGGCTGATCTGTACTTTGTTTCGTTTTTTTAAACAAGAGGTAAGTGGTTGCGTGATTTTAGCAAAGTCTTTTATAAATTTACGGTAATAACCGACTAACCCCAAGAAACTTTTTATTTCAGTGGGCGTTCTCGGTAACGGAAAGTCTAGTACTGCTTTTATTTTGTCATTGTTGGGTTCTAGCCCGTCTTTGGTAATTTTGTGTCCTAAATAAAGTACTTCTGTACGTAAAAATTCGCATTTGTCAAGCGTCACCTTCAAGTTGGTTTGTCTAAGTCGATCAAAAACTTTCCTAAGTTTATCTATATGTTCCTGCAAGCTATTTGAAAAGACTATTATATCGTCTAGGTAAACCAGGCAATGGATACCTTGCAATCCCCTCAACACGTTATCCATTGCGCGTTGAAAAGTTGCAGGTGCGGTCTTAAGGCCAAAGGGCATGCGGGTGAATTCAAAGTGCCCTGATGGGGTAGTGAACGCAGTTTTGGGTCTATCTTGTTTATCTATTTCCAGCTGGTGGTAGCCACTTGCGAGGTCTAGTGTCGTAAAGTAGGTGGATTTCCCTAATTTGTCAAATAAGTCGTTTATGTTAGGTAAGGGATATTTGTCGTCCGTAGTTATGTCATTCAAGCGTCGATAGTCTATAACCATCCTATATTTTTGTTCACCCGAGGCGTCCATTTTTTTTGGTACAAGATGTACGGGTGAACTCCAAGGCGAAAATGATTCCTGAATGACGTCATTTTGCAATAATTTTTCAACTTGTTTTTGTACTTCTATATTCTGCGACGGTGGAAGTCTATAGGGGCGGACATAAATGGGATCTTCATTTTTAGTTCTAATCTGATGCTTTACCTGATTGCTAAAAGTAAGAGGAAGTTCATCACAATGGAATATGTCTCTGTATTCAAAACATAATTTGGTTATAGCCTCACGTTCTTCTGCATTGGTGTGGTCTAATCGTAATTTAGTTAAATTATTTTTAAGTAAATCATCGATTTCAAAGTTGCTCAATGGTTCGTTATTTGTCATATTTATCTCACAAGTATTGTCATTTAATTTACATGTAATCAAGGGTTGCCGAAACGTTAATTTGACGCTATTTTCTGAAACATTCTGTATAACTGTAGTTGCAAATGAATCGATGCATTTCACGAGAGCACTCGGCATTCTAACACCCTGTCCGAAATCTGTATAGTTTAATATAGCATCTCCATTTTTTATATCGGTCGGAACTTTAACTCGCGACTCTGACCTTGGTTCTAATGTGACCTCGTATGGCGGGTTATATAATATACGAATGTCTGTTGTGGGCGTACGTAATATTTGGTTTTTCATATCAATAGAGGCTTCTAATTGTTTTAATAAGTCTGAGCCTATTAAACCATCATATTTTTTATCTACGTCATATACGTAAAACTTATGTTTACCTAAAGTTTTAAAGGTCTTTAAAAGTGGTATATAAATTACTTCAGTATGTTGACTACGCGCGTGTGTACTTATGACCTCAAACGGTTCGTATAATTTATATTTTGAAAAATATTCATTTGCTTTGACAGGACTTATGAAAGACCGTGTACTTCCAGTATCTATCATGAAACGGGCCTTGATTTCGGGAATTTCTATGTGCGGGAGTTTTAGGAGTGAATCACAATTCAACTGAATTACTTCGGGTGAAAATTGGAGGCTTGTACCTGAAAATTTTCAGCATCGATTGGTTTTTCATCATTTTTCTTTTCGCAAGGTTCATTGTAAATTTGGGTTTCAGGCATTTCTAAATTATAAGCATAATTTTCTACATAATAACTGACATTTTGATTGGATTGTTCTGACGGGGTCTCTACGGGTTCAATGTTGTAGAATAGATTATTATCGTCATCGAGTAAAATATTTAACATGTTTTGTCTCATCGGGCGAGCTGTACGCATAGAGACATCACTTTCCTGTAACTGTGGTGGATTACGTTGTGGTTGATTTTGTGGGGGTATGCCAAATTTAAATTGTTGATTTGGTGCATTGAAAACTGGCTTGGCCTGATTTGGAGTATTATTATAACCTTGCTGAGGAACGAATCTAAATCTAAAATTTTGTTGACCAGGTAAGTTGGGCTTAAAACCTTGCTGAGGAACTATTGGAATACCAAACTTAAAATTTGTTGGTGTGAACTGTGGTGTGCCGAATCGATTAGCATTATTAAAACCAGGCCTATTATTATTTTGCGTTTGTTGCGGGATACCAAATTTAAAAGGCTGGCTGTTGGGCGATAAAAGGTTTTGTTTAGGCGATCTGGGGTCTACAAAATTATTAGGATTAGGTAATGAAGTTTGTTTCTGAGCTTTGTTTTTATTTTTGTACTGATATTGAAAATTAACTTCCTCCATGACAATGCTAAGTGCACTTTCTAAAGTATTAGAGTTTCTCAAACGTACGATTCTAATCAGATCCTCCGGAAGATTGTATAAAAACACATTAAGACACATACTATTATAAATTATCATTTTAGCAGCTTTTAAACCTTCGTCCGCGAGCAAGTTTACCTTAGAGAAGAGGGTGCTACGCGTTTGTTGAATTCTGTTGCAAAATTGTAAGTAAGTTTCATCATTTTTAATTTTTAAATTTTCGAGCTCAATCGCTACGCACTCCTCTGATCTAGGGTCTCCAAAATGCTGTATGAGAATATTTTTCAATTGTTCCCAAGAATTAATGTCGTCTCTTTCACTTAGTAGAGTTGCCGCTCTACCGCATAATCGGCTAGTAATAGAATGAAATACGTATGTTGATTGTGTCGCATTTTCTGGTCCATTAAAATTTCTCAATATATATTCACACTTTTTTATAAATAAATTTAACATATTTTGGTCCCCATCAAACTTAGGGATAAGGGAGAGCAATTCTTTTGGAATAACTTGTACTCGGTCTGCCATTATTAAAATTATTAATACAAAATTCTAAGTACGGTATAACAAATAATAAAATTCCGAAAATAATGCTCAAGCACTTCACACTTAAAATAATTACCTAATTAACAAATACGAAGTCAAATAACTTTCGACGATTTTAGTTCGAAAATCACGATATATATCTACTTTCGTAGCCACAGGAAATAACAAGGACAAGACAGGAATCGTAAGGAGGTCTACTTACAGTTCGCTCGTTCCCATGCCTTCCCGTAGAGCTGCAATCGTAGAAACAGGAACCCTCGGCACCCGGTTGACAGGAATTTGTTTGGTTCGAGTTTACCCAATACCGCGCGCACAGAACCGATTTAGTGTCCTTCGAAGCACAGGCTAAATTTTGGGTATCCTACCGGCTGCGCCACTTAAGTTACCGGGGAGTCTCGGAGGGTTTTTAAAAGGCACAACTTTACTTGACGACCGTTTATTTCAGACTGACTATTCTATCTTAACTAACAACAGGATACACATTCACTTAATATCTAGCGTTTAGAGTTACACTCTGGCAATATCGGGAATGCTTGGTCAGCAGAGCCCGCCGGTCGCGGCTGGGATCAGCGCACTGTTATTGTTCCCACCGGAATACTTGCTAGAGATAAGGCAGGTAGAGCATTCATAACGAGCAAACAACACACAAACTCGTTATGAATGCTCTACCTGCCTTATCTCTAGCAAGTATTCCGGTGGGAACAATAACAGTGCGCTGATCCCAGCCGCGACCGGCGGGCTCTGCTGACCAAGCATTCCCGATATTGCCAGAGTGTAACTCTAAACGCTAGATATTAAGTGAATGTGTATCCTGTTGTTAGTTAAGATAGAATAGTCAGTCTGAAATAAACGGTCGTCAAGTAAAGTTGTGCCTTTTAAAAACCCTCCGAGACTCCCCGGTAACTTAAGTGGCGCAGCCGGTAGGATACCCAAAATTTAGCCTGTGCTTCGAAGGACACTAAATCGGTTCTGTGCGCGCGGTATTGGGTAAACTCGAACCAAACAAATTCCTGTCAACCGGGTGCCGAGGGTTCCTGTTTCTACGATTGCAGCTCTACGGGAAGGCATGGGAACGAGCGAACTGTAAGTAGACCTCCTTACGATTCCTGTCTTGTCCTTGTTATTTCCTGTGGCTACGAAAGTAGATATATATCGTGATTTTCGAACTAAAATCGTCGAAAGTTATTTGACTTCGTATTTGTTAATTAGGTAATTATTTTAAGTGTGAAGTGCTTGAGCATTATTTTCGGAATTTTATTATTTGTTATACCGTACTTAGAATTTTATATTAATAATTTTAATAATGGCAGACCGAGTACAAGTTATTCCAAAAGAATTGCTCTCCCTTATCCCTAAGTTTGATGGGGACCAAAATATGTTAAATTTATTTATAAAAAAGTGTGAATATATATTGAGAAATTTTAATGGACCAGAAAATGCGACACAATCAACATACGTATTTCATTCTATTACTAGCCGATTATGCGGTAGAGCGACAACTCTACTAAGTGAAAGAGACGACATTAATTCTTGGGAACAATTGAAAAATATTCTCATACAGCATTTTGGAGACCCTAGATCAGAGGAGTGCGTAGCGATTGAGCTCGAAAATTTAAAAATTAAAAATGATGAAACTTACTTACAATTTTGCAACAGAATTCAACAAACGCGTAGCACCCTCTTCTCTAAGGTAAACTTGCTCGCGGACGAAGGTTTAAAAGCTGCTAAAATGATAATTTATAATAGTATGTGTCTTAATGTGTTTTTATACAATCTTCCGGAGGATCTGATTAGAATCGTACGTTTGAGAAACTCTAATACTTTAGAAAGTGCACTTAGCATTGTCATGGAGGAAGTTAATTTTCAATATCAGTACAAAAATAAAAACAAAGCTCAGAAACAAACTTCATTACCTAATCCTAATAATTTTGTAGACCCCAGATCGCCTAAACAAAACCTTTTATCGCCCAACAGCCAGCCTTTTAAATTTGGTATCCCGCAACAAACGCAAAATAATAATAGGCCTGGTTTTAATAATGCTAATCGATTCGGCACACCACAGTTCACACCAACAAATTTTAAGTTTGGTATTCCAATAGTTCCTCAGCAAGGTTTTAAGCCCAACTTACCTGGTCAACAAAATTTTAGATTTAGATTCGTTCCTCAGCAAGGTTATAATAATACTCCAAATCAGGCCAAGCCAGTTTTCAATGCACCAAATCAACAATTTAAATTCGGCATACAAAATCAACCACAACGTAATCCACCACAGTTACAGGAAAGTGATGTCTCTATGCGTACAGCTCGCCCGATGAGACAAAATATGTTAAATATTTTACTCGATGACGATAATAATCTATTCTACAACATTGAACCCGTAGAGACCCCGTCAGAACAATCCAATCAAAATGTCAGTTATTATGTAGAAAATTATGCTTATAATTTAGAAATGCCTGAAACCCAAATTTACAATGAACCTTGCGAAAAGAAAAATGATGAAAAACCAATCGATGCTGAAAATTTTCAGGTACAAGCCTCCAATTTTCACCCGAAGTAATTCAGTTGAATTGTGATTCACTCCTAAAACTCCCGCACATAGAAATTCCCGAAATCAAGGCCCGTTTCATGATAGATACTGGAAGTACGCGGTCTTTCATAAGTCCTGTCAAAGCAAATGAATATTTTTCAAAATATAAATTATACGAACCGTTTGAGGTCATAAGTACACACGCGCGTAGTCAACATACTGAAGTAATTTATATACCACTTTTAAAGACCTTTAAAACTTTAGGTAAACATAAGTTTTACGTATATGACGTAGATAAAAAATATGATGGTTTAATAGGCTCAGACTTATTAAAACAATTAGAAGCCTCTATTGATATGAAAAACCAAATATTACGTACGCCCACAACAGACATTCGTATATTATATAACCCGCCATACGAGGTCACATTAGAACCAAGGTCAGAGTCGCGAGTTAAAGTTCCGACTGATATAAAAAATGGAGATGCTATATTAAACTATACAGATTTCGGACAGGGTGTTAGAATGCCGAGTGCTCTCGTGAAATGTATCGATTCATTTGCAACTACAGTTATACAGAATGTTTCAGAAAATAGCGTCACATTAACGTTTCGGCAACCCTTGATTACATGGAAATTAAATGACAATACTTGTGAGATAAATATGACAAATAACGAACCATTGAGCAACTTTGAAATCGATGATTTACTTAAAAATAATTTAACTAAATTACGATTAGACCACACCAATGCGGAAGAACGTGAGGCTATAACCAAATTATGTTTTGAATACAGAGACATATTCCATTGTGATGAACTTCCTCTTACTTTTAGCAATCAGGTAAAGCATCAGATTAGAACTAAAAATGAAGATCCCATTTATGTCCGCCCCTATAGACTTCCACCGTCGCAGAATATAGAAGTACAAAAACAAGTTGAAAAATTATTGCAAAATGACGTCATTCAGGAATCATTTTCGCCTTGGAGTTCACCCGTACATCTTGTACCAAAAAAAATGGACGCCTCGGGTGAACAAAAATATAGGATGGTTATAGACTATCGACGCTTGAATGACATAACTACGGACGACAAATATCCCTTACCTAACATAAACGACTTATTTGACAAATTAGGGAAATCCACCTACTTTACGACACTAGACCTCGCAAGTGGCTACCACCAGCTGGAAATAGATAAACAAGATAGACCCAAAACTGCGTTCACTACCCCATCAGGGCACTTTGAATTCACCCGCATGCCCTTTGGCCTTAAGACCGCACCTGCAACTTTTCAACGCGCAATGGATAACGTGTTGAGGGGATTGCAAGGTATCCATTGCCTGGTTTACCTAGACGATATAATAGTCTTTTCAAATAGCTTGCAGGAACATATAGATAAACTTAGGAAAGTTTTTGATCGACTTAGACAAACCAACTTGAAGGTGACGCTTGACAAATGCGAATTTTTACGTACAGAAGTACTTTATTTAGGACACAAAATTACCAAAGACGGGCTAGAACCCAACAATGACAAAATAAAAGCAGTACTAGACTTTCCGTTACCGAGAACGCCCACTGAAATAAAAAGTTTCTTGGGGTTAGTCGGTTATTACCGTAAATTTATAAAAGACTTTGCTAAAATCACGCAACCACTTACCTCTTGTTTAAAAAAACGAAACAAAGTACAGATCAGCCAATCCTTTATCGATGCCTTTAATAAGTGTAAAGAGTTGCTAGTAAACGCGCCTATTCTTCAGTTCCCCGATTTCTCCAAACCTTTTGTCTTAACTACGGATGCCTCTAATTATGCTCTGGGAGCAGTCCTTTCACAAGGCTCTATTGGAAGTGACAAGCCCATAGCCTACGCGAGCCGCACTTTAAATGACGCGGAGACACGTTACAGTACAGTAGAGAAAGAAATGCTAGCCATTATTTGGGCAACAAAACATTTTCGTCCGTACCTATATGGGCGAAAATTCACTATCTACACGGACCATCGTCCTCTAGCCTGGCTTACCTCATTTAAAGAGCCTGACAGTAAGCTCACTCGATGGAAGCTTAGATTGGCTGAATTCGATTTCGATATCATTTACAAAAATGGGAAACAGAACAGTAACGCGGATGCCTTGTCACGTATAAAATTAAATATACTTACCAATAATAATGATAACGAATCCATGCAGTGTAACGCAAGTGACACGAACAAAGATAACGATACTATAGTCATCTCCGATTCATCGGAAACGATTAGTGCGCCTTCGCTTACCTCTTATCCAGTCGGCTCTCCAACATCTAGTACTATTACAGCCTCGTCATTGCCTGAAACAATTCACTCTGCCAAGGATGTTGATACCGACGGAATCCCCATATTAAACGAAGCAGTAGATACGAAGCCCCACCAAGTTCTTGTCTTTGCCTGGAACAGAAACCAGACATCAGTTAAAGATTTATCACGAGATAAACAAAAAGTTTTAGAGGTTCACTTACCTGTTGATAATCCCACTTTAGTTAAAAACTTCCTACTAGAATACATAAAACCTAAAACTAAATATTTCTTTTATTTCGAAGATAAAATACACAGAAGTCAGTTTACGGACGCCGTTACTAGATTATTTAAAAAGAATACAGTTAAAATTTATGAATGCACTAAAAGAGTGGTATACATCGAAGACGAGGACGAGCAACGCGCAGTTATACTTACGTATCATCGCGGTAAAACATGTCACCGCGGAATTAAAGAAACGCTCATGCACCTTAAACGGACATATTACTGGCCAAATATGGATATAACTGTTGCGACAGTAATTAATTCTTGTGACATCTGTAAGACAATGAAATATGACCGCAAACCCATTAAACCGCAGTTACAGCTTACTCAAACCCAAACCAAACCATTTGCCGAAATCTTCATAGACCTGTATTCCATTGAAGGGAAATACTTTCTTACCATAGTTGACGCATTCAGTAAACTAGGACAAGCCTTTGAACTATCCAATCGCTCGACTCCTGAGGTAGTTCGCGCACTTATCAAATATTTCTCATTTTATGGCGTACCAAATAAAATCAGTGCTGACCCTGGGTCAGAATTCAACAACATTTTATTAAAGGAAACTCTACAATTCTATAAAATAGACTTGCACATAGGCACTGCACATAATCCCAATTCCATGGGAATAATAGAGCGTTTCCATTCTACTATAGCAGAGATATATCGTAGCGCTAAATATGAACATAAAATAACGGACGCAGCCAACGTCTTGACATATGCGATTATGGCCTACAATCAAAGTATTCATTCCACGACAGGTCTTACACCCTTTGAAGTTGTCTTTGGCCATACCGAATCTAATAGTACTTTTGCCGTAAATTTCGAGAAACAATACACACAACAGTTAGTGAAAGATCATGTTCAGCGAACGAAATATCTCTATAAACAGCTAACAGATGAAATAATACAAAATAAGGAAAAGGTAAAAGAAAAACGTGGCGGAGAGACGTCATTTGATGTACAAGAAGGGGATGATATATACATAAAAGGGGTAAACATCAGACGTAGCAAAGATAAACCTCGCTACCAAAAAGCTACAGTAACCGGAGATATTACTAGGAACACTTGTCCAGTAAAAATCAAAACCCGCGATACCAAAGTACCTATTAAGGACATTAAACGACCTACACGGGTGCCACCTCGTGCTCCTGATCCTGACCTTCAGGACCCAGGCCCTTCAACTGCACATAATTAATAAGAATCCAGGAGTGATTCTTACGAAGCAAGGTCAAGCTAGTGTAAGTTATGATAAGTGGAATATTATTAAGGTTTTAGATTTAAGTTCGATGCGAGAAGACTTAGAGCTGAATATAAAAAAAATATATATATATATACAAGTCAGGAGTTACTTTGGAAATAAAACATTCAATCAAAAATTGATGGATGTGAAGTTTCAAACCGATTATGTCATGAATTCCAGCATAGAAAAATTCAATCAGTTAGCTCCATCGATTAGAATTAAGCGAGGGATGTTTAACCCTCTAGGATCTATCATTAAGATAATTAGTGGTAATTTAGACTATGACGATGCTATCAGGTACGAACAATTGATTGGGATATAAAAACACGTCAAGATACTTTAAATAAAAAGTAATCGTTATTTCAGAAATGTTCAGATCGCTGATTAACGTGGCGAATTCTACTATGAATAATTTCATCCACATAAATGTAGTTATGGGAAATGCGAAATTTGATACACCAAACTAATATTTAAACTTGTATATCTAGTTAATTACGGTAATCTAGTAGAATTAGAACAGTGTATAAGTATAAAAGCAAAAGGAAGTCAAATAACATTCGTTTTAGATATACCTATAGTAAAAATGATATATATTATATAACTACTACCGAGCGATCCCGATTCCTACAACTAATCCTTCTAACCAAACTACGCTCATAATTCCCAAATATCCTTACCTGCTAGTAAGAGGGTCGAAAATGGTCTCGCTCTCCCAGCCATGCACCGAACTCTATGAGGAGACATGAGGTTATGATGCCGTTCGTGGAGGAAGATACTTGTATAGCCGCTTTGATGAAATTCTCCGACAACATTAGTTCCTGCAATTCGGTTCCAGTCGAAATCAATAACCTAAAGATCCAGCCTGTGGGGAAAGACCGATGGATACTCTACAGTAAAGCGGAAACCATCCTATCAAAGATCTGCTAAAATAATGAAATTATCAAAGATAAGATACGAGGTAGTTACTACTTGATGTTAGACGATAACTGCAATGCCCATATTGGCGAAATGGCTCTTAAAACCCGCTACAGCACCACGAGTAACTTGAACCTGCCGAAACTGCCTATCATTAATCTTCCTGAAATCGTGCTCTCCGAATCTCAGATGCAGCGAAAACCTATTAATTTGAATACAAGTGATTTAGTGAATTTACAACAACTTAATGGCCTGTTAAAAATCAGTGAAAGTGAAGTGGAAAATAACCGTGACGCGTTGATAAATGTAAAAACTGTTAGCATCGGAACTCTATTATTACATATAATCATAATTTTAAGCATTTCTGTAACTCTGATATATAAGTACTGTAATTTCAAATTTCAAAATAATCCGAGCGATAAAAGTCCCTCGGATAATTTTGAAGCTGCGGGGGGAGGCGTTATGAATGCTCTACCTGCCTTATCTCTAGCAAGTATTCCGGTGGGAACAATAACAGTGCGCTGATCCCAGCCGCGACCGGCGGGCTCTGCTGACCAAGCATTCCCGATATTGCCAGAGTGTAACTCTAAACGCTAGATATTAAGTGAATGTGTATCCTGTTGTTAGTTAAGATAGAATAGTCAGTCTGAAATAAACGGTCGTCAAGTAAAGTTGTGCCTTTTAAAAACCCTCCGAGACTCCCCGGTAACTTAAGTAACTACTGTCGTAATACTATACACCTACTGACTTAAATAAATAATAATTATTTTTAAGCATAAATCGAAAGACTTTTGTAACAACCACTGTTTCTATTGAAACAATTATCAGTATGCAAAAAATACTTGAACATAACAATGGAAACCGCAGTGGCTTCACTAAGTCAGTAATTATATTCCTCCATTTTAAATCATGATGTCATAAATTGATGATGAATGCGGTCCTACAGAATACACTCGGACGGTTTTTTGTCATATTTCCACGACTCTGACTGACTAGGTATGATGACGAAGTTGTAGATGTACGATGACTTGCAATTATCAGCAGAGCTAAGAAATAAACGTGACGATCATGTTTTTGATTAAAATCAATCAACTAAAATGATATGATAACAGTTCTGAAATACACCTCAGTTAATACAATAAAAAATTGGAACTATTTGAAATTAATATTTTGAAATTATTGCCCAATCGCTAGAAATTTTTGCTGATTTTTTTATTATAGGTCGTCAGACTTGTACTGACTAAAATCCACGGTAAGACAGTCTATGGCCCTCTATGGTGCTCCGTCAGAAAAAGGTAACTCATGTACTTTCTGACCGAGGGCATATTAGTTAAGAAAACATCAAAATCATGCTGTGTGCACATGCATATGTTATTAAAATTACTACTTGCACACACACACACTAAATGACTTTTGCCTCCCGTCCCGCCCTAGATGAGAGGACTCATTTGATGATTTTACTACGTAAAAATAACGTATTCAATGTTCCAAAATGTTCTTTAAAGCTTCTCTTTTAACTCTGTGTCATTTTCTTTTGGGATCATCTACCAGCAAGTTTTCAAACAATTTATGAGATCCAGCTGCCTGTTGATGGGATTTTTACTTTCTTTTTCATTCGTCTTTAACTCATCTCATAAAATGCTAAATAGAATTCAGATATAAATCCTGAGTTGCCACTGTAACATCGTAATTCGAGCGTCAGCGAATGTGTGCACTTTTAGTCGAGCGCGTTGTGGTCGGTCGAGCATTAGCATTCTTCAAGATGAACTCAGGAGTATGTACCTGAGTTACTTTTATACCTTACTGTGCGAATGAGATAATGTGGAGTTGCACCACATTCTCTACGCAATTTTGAGTATAGTTACAGAACCCTCGTTAGGAAGTGCGAGCTCAATTATGCGTGATAGAGATAACCGCCCCAGAGCATAATTCAGCGCTCACCGAAGTTGTTTAGATCTTCTTTACACTCTAATGAATCAGTTTTTATTTTAAAAAATATCCCAGCAGTCATCAATAAAAAGCACTGAAGCCCAGTCAGAACAGTTCAATAGATTTTCTACTTTGCAAATGTTTAACGATTTGCACCATACGCTGCAGTTAAATGGTGGCGAACCAAGCATCTTCTTGAGTATTGCTAGTCTTCATGGAGTCGATTCGGAATGATCTAATCAATTATAGGAGTGCCTGTAAGGGGTCGCGGGACTTACGAATTACCGTGACCCCGGTGCGTAAAGGGCTAGTTAAGGACACCGTGGATTTTAGTCAGTACGAGTCTGACAGTCCCTCTCGCCCTGCCCTGGATGGGAGGACTCATTTGATGATTTTACCACGCTAAAAAAAAAGGAGTGCCTGTAGCTTGACGCAATGGAGTTTGTATGGTCTGCGCGGTAGATTTTCGCTCTCTTTGCGCGGTTCAACGAACTTCATGGTCTTCTTGGACTTTACTTATTTACTTTCTTCGTGGATCACGGCGTCTGGTGATATTACCCGTCTCTTGAGGTCTTAAAATGTTTGAAACTTGTCAGTTTCAAACATTTTAAACCACTCGAGAACATTCCTCAATCAAACCTACCTCTTCTGGCTCTGCCCCCCCCCCCCCCGTGTATTAAGGTGACACCCCAAGTAGATGTTTTTGCGTCCATGTCTCCGAATACACATTATGAGATTGAAAAATCGTTATATAGACTGCTTGGTGTATAAGTCAAAAGAAAAATCCGTTAGTAGTTTGAAAATTATAATACGCGAAACCGTAAATTCCAAGTAATCTCAAATTTCTAATTTAAAAATTTATGAATTTCCGATTTGTCAGTAGAAAAAATATTAACACTTGAAAGAAGTCATAACAAGATATTTACTATTTATTATGTACACAGAATTGGAGTAATACTTGTTTAAAGGTTTAAAGTGCAATTTAATAAGTGGCCCTTATTTTGTTTTGATGAGTATATATTTTTGTTTTTATTCCATTTTATATTGTAACAGTCTTCCATGTTTTATAAATAAATCAGTGTAAATAAAAAAGGTACTGATTGCTGGCAGCTGCATCCGGTTCGACTGAAAACCGACATAATTATCCTAGTAACATAGTCTAGTAGTTTCTCTTATTAAAAAATAAATCGTCTTATTTATTCTAGGTCTGAAATATCTCACATTAACAAGCTTATTTTCAAATCGTTCTACTGATTTAATTTTATATGCCCTACCAGGTCCTACCCAAAATTCTGCTTAGAATATTATCCTATTAACGTGAAAGTTTGTTCGGAATAGATGCTTGTACTATTTCACACAAAAACTACTGAACGGATTGGGATGAAATTTGGTACACAGATAATTATAATCTGGATTACCACATAGAATAGTTTTTATATCGATTTTCCCGTGGGATAATTCTCAAGTTGTAGCCGGTGAACACTAATAACAGCTAGTTACATAATAAGCGTGCAGAATGTCGTGCCGTATAAAACAATGTGTATGTGCTACGTATGCGCAGAGTGACGTCACCACCCCTTTCACTTTCAATGTGCGCAGGTCTGTATTGATTTTCCGCCGCCCACCTCCTCGACGTCTGCAGTGCTAGTACTATGGGGAGGAGTCCCCATACAAAGGAGCGCGCTCACAGAGTTGTGCTACCAGGAGAACATTATGCGGCAAGAGATCGTGTGCGTGTTTCCATTGATGTAGGGACTAGTATTTCCCGCGATTTCAGTTGCATTTTTCATTCTTTTTCTTTGAATAGAAACCGATGCACAAAAAACGGAAATACAAAGTAAGAGGTTTTTAACAGCATTTTACTCGAAATCATTTCATTTTAACTGTCTCGGTATAAGTATTACTTGGGTTACAGTTTTGTCGTAGGAAGAAAAGACAAAAAGAGAACATAGAATGATTTCTATAGATGTTGTTTCTAGGAAAGAAATGTTTCTATCCTTCAGTCGTCTACGAGTCATGCCATACTTAGGCTTAAAATATCGAATTGTATAGAAATAACTTTGTCTGTTCTTCGTAGAATATATGTAGATAGAATTGGACCTGCATGGCTACGGAGTGCGTAGACACGTTACATACAGCTTTGCTGGAGCCCGGGCCTTATATGATAGTTCTCCATTTTCCATATCACTTACAAGACATTTACTCAATGCCTAAAAAATGCGTGCTGTTGAGGTTTAAACCGTTGGCTTGGTGATGAAACTTAAATTTCGAATAGCATCTAATTTTTAGGATTCAGGTTCGCTCCGTTACAATAACCTCAGAAGTTTTTCTTGCTACTTATCAAATTCAGAAATCTATGATGCTGAGGATGCTTTACCTAGCAACAAGAGTTTTATCACACATGTTGATAACTTTCGATAACCAAGATAGAAGATTGGTATCTTTTCATATGTCATTTTTTTCAACAGAAAGAATTGATATTTCAAGTGTCAGGAATTATTCTGAGAATGTAAGATAATAGCATTTAATAATGCTATGAAAGAACAAGTGTCACATGCAAATGAAGACACACAGGTTGTTATAGATTTGTTTTAATTAAATAATTTACCAATGGGGTCAGGTTCCGTTGTAGGAAAAAATTTCATCGCAGCCGACTTCAACTCTATCAAATCAATTTCCAGTTGTAAATAATCGATCAGGTACTGACTAATTTGTAAAACAATCAGATAGAAGTTGGAAGACACTTTGTGGCAAGATAAGAACCTCGTCAATGCTCCAAGGTCGTTTCCGAAGACCTTTGCCCAGAAGATGCTGAGCAAATTAATAACAGGTCTAGTAAGAATCTTTGAGGTTGATTGTGTGGACTCATCTTTGACGGCTATTTGTCTGAACATCCTCCCTCAGGAGCAGTAGAAGCAGCACGATTTCCTCGGAGCTGCAGGGACCAGCCTCGTCGGGTAGGTTTGTGTTGTTGCGGCTTTTTTTGTAAATGGGTTCAAGGTCTCTGGTAAAGGACGGTGTTTCAACTCCATGTTGATCCTAGCAAACCGTTCTCCTTTCTCCTCCTCTTTTCTGACTAAGATAAAATACGGGCGAGTCTGGTTCGAACTCATTTTTTTTTAGTATTTTTTTTCTATTTTTATATTTCATGGATTATAAATTTAGTTAAAAAAGGCTGATTTTCCAGATTAAATTGTCTAGAAGTCAAAGTGACACCATGACACGAAGGAGAATCATACCAGAGAATACAATGTAGGTTTCAAAATAAATAAGGTTGGTTGACTTGTGAGATTTTGCTGTTCTGAAGTTACAACGTCAGCAGCTTAACTGTTAGTCTCAAATCTTTAGCCATTTCGCTACTGTGTTGGAGTTATTTTCCAATTTGGTCAATATTTAACATGGCAGCAATCTTACCCCCACAACGTACTTACTGGAATAGGTAAACGCGGTGCGTCTTGGTAACATTGGCAGCTTTCAGGTCCGTAACTAGGGCTTCCAATATTAGGTGCCATTTGATATCCGAATATTTTATTACCTAAAAAGCAAATACTCGAATTATTCGAATAATTGTATATATTTTTTAATTTCGTCACGACGAGAACGCTCGTATACTAAGTATGTAACTTTATATTTAAGTCGATAAGTTAAAAAAAAGCTGTTGTAAGTACAGTTATGATTGTCTAACTCGTCAAAATGTACTGAACAGCTGTTACTCCGTTATTTCGGGTTTGGTTCCAAAATAAAATTTGATCGTTATAATTAATACAATGAATGAAGAGGATTTAAACAACCTGCTATTAACGTTGTATTAGTCACTACGTGAGGTAAATGCCTTGCCCGTTGCGTCTGTAAGAGGTGATAATCTGATGAGGACCAACGAATATGACCAAAACCACTGTACGTGGACCTGTTTATGGGGGTTCGAAAACGGTCAGTGCACGGTCTCTGCCGACTTTAGGAGCCTTGCTGCAGGATGGGTGGGAGCGACCTAGAGTCGGTGGGGAAAGTCTCCTGTTCGCTCGGGGTTCTTTTATACGCGGAAACCAACGACGTTTATAATTCAAATAATATTGGAATATTTGAATGACCCAAGTCAGGGTTTATTTTCGAATATTACAATATTAGTGAAATGGGAATTCGAATATTTGAATTGGAAGCCCTATCCGTAACGTCCGTCAAAGACAAAATGACCGCTAAGCCCAGTGGTGTCACATGCTCTCTGAGAGTTTTTTTTGCTTGGCAGCAGGGGCGTATCTACCGCCGCCCGTATCAGCCTCTTCAATGATACGAAGCCCCCCACTGACAGAAGCCTCTGATAGGAAAATTTCACATGATCTTATCGTAAAGAACCCTCTCTTATTAATAGTTTGAGGTTCTAGATAAGATTATGTGAGTATTACTACACGGATGTTAATAGTGAAAATTGAATTTTTTTAATCCAGAAATCTGCAATATTTCATGACTAAGATTTTCATCTTTCTATCTCATTTCGTTCTAACATTCTCAACAGTAGTAAGTAGTAAAATCAACAGTTTATGCCTTGGATTATAAACTGTCCAGATTCCTTGTAGGCCAATGAGAAAGTGTATTGAATAGAACGTTGTTCGATACACGTGGGTATTTGTTATTGCCGTTCTTGGCCCCTTGTCAGCCTCGCCTGGGGGTCGGCTGAAACCCCGTCGAATGTAATATCCCAACTTGTATCGAAATGTACTAGATTTCATCACCACTGCTCTCTAAACAGTGAAGGAAAATATCATGAGAGAATAAGTATCCCTTTAAAAAAACTATAAACATTTGTAAGTCATTCATCATCAACACGTACTGGTTTCGAACGGATTGCAGCTCTTTTATATACTATAGGCCGGTCATGATAATTCGGAAAACATTAATTACCTACTGAACGTGAAAGACTAAATAATAAGTACGGAGAAGGAATGCGACTGGTTGAGATTATAACCAAACAAACCACCGATGCATAAGTTATTATAAATAATAACTTTATTTTTGCCTTTTCATTACAAGTTATTTTTATTAACATAAATACTTTTTAGTTCCAGTGTTGAATTTTAATTTGTGTCTATTTTGACTAATCTCTAAAGAGTCTCTTGATAGCGGCATTAAATCCTCTTTTGATTGCATTAAATCCCTTTTGTATTTGATCCATAATTGAACCATGTTTTATTATACTATTTTTGTCTTTATGTGGTCTTGCAGTACTGTATTTCTGGGTTGATTCTCCCGTATAGACCTGATTGATAGAAATGCATGCAATAAGTAAATATTATGAACTAGCTGACCTTTAAATTTTTTAATTTTTTTCCCCGAAAGAAATTTTTTAAATTTTTCTCCCCGAAAGAACCATCCTCGTACTTCAAGGAATACAATAAAAAAGAATTATTCGAATCAGTCAAGCTGTTTGGCGATCCATTTTTATATTATAGAAGATATATCTTTAGGCAAAATTGCTGTTTTAGAATTAGAAACACAACTCTCACCTCGTCATGTTTTTGTGAAACGTCATATTCAAACATATAAAAAAAAAGAAATGATTAAATGTAGTAGCTATATATAGGTATTCTTTGCAATTAGTCGAATAAAATGTAAATAATTTATCACAAATAGAAAAATCAAATAAATAACTTTGTAAAATGAAAAAAAACAAAATGAAAGCTTATTTATTTTTCTTGCAATTAGCAATTTTCTGTTTTATATTGTTAAAAAACCTTTTAATAACATTTATTCCTTTTTGTACACCGTCCATAAATGAATTAAAACTAACACATGATGATTTTTCAATTGTTGCTGTTGGCTGGATTGTACTTGCATTGTCCTGAGTGATAAAAAATGTAAACTTTAGCGCTAATATGATGTTATCTGTGACTTTAGGTACCTACTCGTAATAAATACTATAATTATTCTGGGAATACCTGACTTTCAATATTAATATTAAAATCTAGTGAGACTAAACATACAACTGAGCTTACGAATTTTGTTGTCGCCTTACGAAAACTAAACTCATTTAAATTAAAAAAAAAGCTACTCAAGGAACAGAAGAGAGGTAACGAGGTAACATTATGTTAGTTATTAGAACTAAAAATAAAACTTCATAATAATTAAAAGATTGTTTTTTAGACTTATTACAGAGGAGTAAAATAACGAGTCGTTGGTGACACCGTGGTAACTGGGAAGTCACTCTTCAAGTAACTTAGCAGTAGATCATAGCTTTTACGGTCTTTTAGTATGTCGCTGTCTTTAAGCTGGAACAAAATCTCTTCAATTTCTTTTGCAAACGGCTCGATGGTGGTATTGGTGACAGGTTGTGGTGCTGGATTGAGTCTTGGTAGAGGTGGCAGCACTATCACCGGTGGCCGCTTCATCACCTGATTATCTTTGTGATGAGCCATGCGTGGCGCCTGACAGATTTAACAGTTCTATATTACTACAAAGTCTTACATATTGCAATCATCAATTACAACTTTGATGAAGTACTCTATAATTTAATCACATTCGGATAGGCCAAATGTGATTAAATTATTAGTAGGTAGTAATTTCATTGTACTTTTTACTATAAAAAACTGTTTTTCTAACCTAACATGTGGGTTCTAAAGAGTAAGTTGTTTCTCTTTGTTTTGGAACTATCTAGCATCAAGTGACACTACAATTTTGACCATACAAGTAGACCCCGGATCGCTTGGTCTACCATTGGATCTCTAGTATAAAGGGCCATGCAAATAATAGAAACAATTCGTATCGAGCCAAAGTGACGGAAATATAGAAAAACTTGGCGGAATATAGAAATTATCATACAATATTATAATGAAATGTGATCGAAATAAAACATCAAAGACCCAAGAAAAATTTATGAGTATCTGCATTTAGCACATGATCTCCTGCTGACAGTGGTTGCTTGAAACGTTGCATTTAATTTGTGCACTAGAAGGTCGTACTGCTCTTTGTTTTTCACAAGGGTCGTGTTGTTAAACTGATTCATGATCAAATAGATTTTCTGATTTACAGACGTTGTTTTGGCTACCCTTCTTCCATTCTTCACAGGACTGGGCAGTTTACGAGTATATGATTTTTCGTAAAGCATTCGATGCGCCTGCCAGATGCAAAATAATTTATGTAAATTACTATGGATTGCATCACTTAGTTGTCAACGTTGAGAAGTCGTATAAAATCATGTGCACTGCAACTTTTACTTGGCATTGTTTTGTTAATAAGGTGAGTTTTGATTTTGAGTTTTCATTCGAAACAAATATCTCCTTTTGGGCAATATAAACTTCACAATACTAGCTTTCGGGTCGTTCTCGTGTGAGCCATGGGCAGCGCATACGGTACACTGAAACAAATATTCTGTTGGGATTTCAAAGTGTTTCAAGTGTTACCTAAACCGATATAAACTGAGTACAATATAATCAAGATCCTGTACATGAATTTATATTTTTGTACAAGTTTGACTTCACCCTGATAATAGAACTACTTATTATAAAAAATACATAGGATTAAGTAAGTTGTATGCATACATATACTTGGAGCATGTAAACTGGACAGGTTTCGACTACACATGATATGTTATAACAACAAATTAATATGATGTGTTCCAAGCAAACTTTTTCAACCAATTTATCCAGATTAAATCCTCCAAGCTCGATTAAAAAGACACTACCGTTTTTAATGTTTGATGGACAGGATAGACTGCTTTCCGACAAGGTCCCTGCATGGTAAGAAATGTTTTTATTTTTTTGCAATTATCTATGAGAATTTCATAATAAATAAACGGGTTATCTGTAAAATCGCCATGGGTCCTAAAGATGGAGCATACACGGTTGTTAGCTTGACTTTTTTCTTGAAGCACTTTTTACACTGTTAGAACTAAGAAAACTGCATCGAAACTGTCAACTGTCTGCACCTTATCTATAATTTTGTGGCTAAGCTGCAACAATTTGCACTTTAAGGTCTAAAATAATACTTGCACCGGCGCAAACTAACTAAAAATCTACAAACATTTCATAATCCACATTGCTACTTAATAAAGTCCTACAAAATGGCGGCTAACGTACCTATCGTAATACAATTTACAGAAAAAAAATGTTTTGTTTGGAATGCTAAAGTTTTCTCCAAATAGAGTTTACTTTTCGACTATTTTATTATTTAGACCAAAAATTCAGGTGGCCGTTATGAGTATTTTATTTATGAATATGTCTATTGGAATCACAAGCAACCAAAAGTTTTCATGAATTTCTCTTTTTTATATTAAATCTTCATTCACAGCTACAGATAATATTAACAAAAGTTTGTTTATACTTACAGCATTAGCCAAGCAGATACATAAAAAAATTAAGATGCAAAAATATAAGGTTTTCTTGAACAATTTCATTTCGTATCAGGGCCTGTTTCTGTGTGAACTAATATAGTTTTGCAATGAAAGTGCAAGCAAATTGGAAGTATTTTATGGATATTATATGAATATCGATATGATTGTATTGTGAAATAGATTGAGTTGGCAATAGCTATAAAAACTGGTTCAGAAATTATACAAAACGTTAGAGATTCTAGAAGGGTTTAATTCAAGGTCGATACGCTGAGGTCTACCATCGCTGTTTCATGTTCTTGTCTGTTTTTTCAGGAACAGAATACGAATTTTCATATTTTATTTTGGCTCCCTGCTGTAGATTTTTATAACTACCGCTGGACATAAGTAGGAGGGAACTAAGTAGTAGGTAGATTAATGTCATAATGTCCATAGTCCGTTTTGCATAATTTACGTTAAACATGACGTGCTATCCATAATAGATGATAGATGGATAGACAATATTGATTGGGATTTAAGTATTAAGAGAGAAAACCCAAATATGCAAGTCAGTTTCCCTAGAAAAGTGGCAAGAGAAGAAAAAATAAAAACTATTTGAAATCTGTTGAAAATCTTTTAAGTATAATTTTAGGAAAATATAAGATTTGAAATGATCCAAACATTCGCTCCATTCGCTCTCACAAAGATTTGGTCAAAGTTGGTAATATTTCCGAAATCTAACTTATTTTGACCAAATTCTTGATTCGAACATTTTGATAATTCTTATATTTAAAGTTAGAGTTGTTATCGTCACGAATCATATTTTGATCAAGTTACAACTTGTCACTGATATGCAAATTGCATAAAACACGATTTGTCGCATTCCCTTTGTCTAGTCTTTTTGTTGTATATATTGTTACTAACACTATGAGTCTTGTTACTTGTAATTAAATGATTAATATTATTATTTAATCCAGTACTGCACAAAAGTTTTCAATTGATGAAGAGAATAATATTAATGTATGTTTGTCTAGTCTGATGTAGGGTGGAAGCAGATGGGTCATTGTGGATGTGTCTTTATTGGCATATAACATTTCAAAAAATGTTTACTTATATTTTATTCAGCGTTCAATAATGTTTGAAAAGAAAAAATGATTTAAATATTTACTGTTTCGGTTTTACGAACACGGATAAAATGATTCTTATTGCACCATACTAGCCGATACGTTGACGAAAAACGGCTCAGACGTTATGCATTTACAAGTTAACAGATTATCATCTTTACATGTTGTTCTATTATCTGTTTTTCTAGTATGTTTGAGTGTAAATAATCCTAGCAATGCCAAGACGCCTGAAACAGCAGAAAACACAATGAATAAGCTTTGTGTTTCAAGGGATGAAACTATTAGAGGTACGGATATTCTAAATATGATATTCTTCAAAGATTTGGGCAATGGAAATAAAAGGTCAAAAAAAAAAATGAATGTTCAAGTCTATCAGCACCTTTAAATTATGTTCATTACGAATTTCTGTTTGAACATCCACTGGATATTAACAACCCATTTATAGGATAATAATCCAACTCGTGAAAAATGGAAGACATGTGCCATCCACCAACGCCCGCTGAATACTTTTTTTACCGTGTTACAATCATCAAATGAATCCTCCCACCCAGGGCAGTGCAGGAGGGACTGTCAGACTTGTACTGACTAAAATCTACAGTGTGCTTCAATAGCCCTTTACATTCCGGGGTCACAGTATTCGTTAGTCCTGCGACCCCGGCAGGCATTGGCCCTCTAAAGGGGGGGGGGGGGGGGCTCTTCCTTCGCTAGCATGACTGCTTCGCAGAAGGAGACGACCGCTTCCCACTCCGTCTCGCCCCACAGCATGGTCTTGACCAATGCCGGGCACGAGAGGTCGCCGCCTATCGCCGTCGGGACGACACGGCAGTGCTCTGCTCAAGCGGGGCAGTCCTGCAACGTATGCTCCACCGTGTCCTCGGGGCGATTCTCGCAGTGGTAACATCCAAGCGTTTCTTCCTTCCCTATCCGACAAAGGTACCTCCCGAAATTTCCGTGACGGTGAGGACCTGCGTCAAGCGGTAGGTCAGGACACCGTGACGCCTATCTAGCCACTCGTCAAAGAAGGGTTTTACCGCCGCGATTGCGGCGTGGCCGGATCTCGGTTGCGACAGTCGCTCCCTCCATACTGCCCTGAGATCGCGCCGGAGGTCTTCCCGCCGCGCCTAGAATTGTCTGGGCAGCTGGGTTTCGTCCCAGCGGGCGATGCGCCTCTACGCGTCACTCATAGACGCGCTGGAGAGCCGCCACCTCCAGATGCAAGCGCTGTATTGTTATCTTAGTGTTTATTTTATTTCTTTACCATAATACATTTCTCTTCACCGGCACTTACGATAGAATAGATCAATGTAATAGTGTGTATTCGTTTCAGCAAAACGTAAAAAATGCTTGCTAAGGCCAGATACAGGGCCTTGCAGAGCAGACATATTATCGTACTACTACGATGCCAAGCAACAGAGATGTTATCGCTTCTTCTACGGGGGTTGCCAAGGGAATGGGAACAACTTTAAAACCAGGAAGGAATGCATGGAACAGTGTTTGCTTACTCCGGGTTCGGACTCATGTAAGTTTATACAAGTAGGTACGTGTGTGTATAAGAAAAATCGGACAAACTGTACAGTTATTCTCATAAACACAAGTAGATTATTCACAAGTAGATAAAGGTCGCCGGAAGACGCTGGATGCAGGTCGCTTCCAACCGGTACATGTGGAGATCTAAAGGGGAGGCCTATGTTCATCAGTGGACGTCCTATGGCTGGGATGATGATGATGATGACAAGTAGATTTATCGTTGCAGTTTGAACTATACCGTCCAATCGTAACGATTTTTCGTAACGTGTGTAGCAGCCATAAAAACTTACAAACACACTCGAGTAAAACCTTCAGCAACCATACCATTACCCGTGGCACTACCAGTAGTACTGCTGGGTAAAAAGGAAATCCTGTGGTGCTACTGGATCACTTGGTAGTACCACGGGATTTTATTTTAAGCATTATACTAAGTACAGCACTTGGATGTTGATGAATGGAGAAAAAATTAAATGATTGTGAGTGCTATGTCAGAAAGAGAATTAAAAACTGCAGTAAAGTCTGAAAAAGAGAGAACTATTGAAAAGAATAAGTGTTACGTCAATTCCAAGTAGAATGGGACAAAACTCTTGGAAGGGCAGAAAGAGAAAGATTGGCATAAATGGCTTGACGTTATTAACTTTTGAAATAATAATATACTAAGTATTTATGGGGACGGTTTGATGACACCATATTGTGACGTCATGCACTCTGTTATAATAATAATTGCACTAAAACAATTAAATAACATTATCAAGAAACTCAAATATAAAAATAAATGTTAACAAAGAGTGTCCTTGGAGTTTCTTGCCCGTTCTTTTCTCTCGATGATTTGACCATCGCAAAAATGAAATGTAGGTACTGAACTTCTTTCAGTGACGACTACTCTCTCTAGTTTTATTTGCAGACACACAATTATTTTTAGACAGCGCAAGCTGTCTAAAAATAATTAGATCAAAGTATTTTTTTCTTAAACCCAATAATTATGGCGTCAACTTCCCGGTGAATTTTATCGCTGTAGATTATTTTAATGTTTGCAAATAAGTAATGTGTTTTGTTTTGTATTGGTTACAGTCCATAGGCCTTATTTCTGTTCTCTTGCGTTTGATTACGGTACCTGTTTTGGACAATACACTCGGTTTGGCTGGGATCCAGTAGCTGAGTAAGTTACCTGTTTTAAATAATTCAATCAATATTTAGGGAATGATGTCTGAAGTTTTTTTTTGACGAGTTGTGAGGCTAGCACTTTCGCTAGCTAATTTAATACAAACGTTTGTTCTTCTAAGTTATGCTGGCGCAGCGTATGACTTCCTCACACATGGTGGACGGATGATCTGATGAAGACTCCAGAATCGGGGTGTGCACTAGATATCAGTCGCTTTCAGGCAGTACTATTGGAAAAAAGGGGAGGCATATGTTCAGCAGTGAACGTCCTACGGCTGATGTGATATCCATCATCACCGATTCATCAGTTTAAACCACAGAAATCTTAATATAAGATTTCTGTGGTTTAAACCGACGAAAAAAAGGAGGATGTTCTCATCTAGACATGTATATATATTTTTTATGTATGTCCAACTACGATTAACTTTACGTAGCGTGTTCCGATTTCAAAAAAAACCTTTTTTATTGGAAATTGGTCCCATTTAAATTTTAATTGACAACTTTGACTTTTCAGAATTTGCAAACAACGCATATACTCGGGGTGTGGAGGCAATCAGAACAACTTCGAGACCAAGACAGAGTGCATGGCGACCTGTTTGGACAAGCCAAACAACACGTTGAGTGGGGCACACCAGCGTCTGACCACCTGTATTCCGATCCTACTATCGGAGTTTAATTAAAATTGCTTTACACAATATAACCCGACTAATTCTCTATTTTTTTACTACTCTTATATCGTAGATAAGTTTAAAAACATTTAAAATCACTCACTTTTATTTTCTTTTTTTCCATACCGTAGCAATGTCTCTTGTGTCGTGGGTGCGTTTACCAACATAGAAACTCACATACACAAATACCATACATCTACTTCATCTACATCTACCTGGAACTTGCAGATCATACAAATTTTTGTTCCGTGCGGGGATCGAACCCGATGCGCAGCAGTCCACTGCGCCAACAGTGCCATCAAATATTTAAGCCCCCCTTAGAGGAGCAAAGCGTGGTCGCGGGATTGTCTAATCAAATAACCATGAAACGTAAAGGGCTAGTGAAGAAACACTGTGGATTTTAGTCAGTATAAGTCTGACAGTCCCTTCCGTTCCACCCAGGGAGGTATCATTTGATGATTTTACCACACAAAAAAAGGATAAAACTAAATGTCTCTCGGCAAAATCCCAAAACATAACCTCAAATGCACTAAAACAGGCAAAAAAATAAATGGATGACAATTTTATAATCATTTATTAAATTAAGCTGTTTTAAGTGACATAAAGAGAAAGACATAATATTGTGATAACTGTGCAATAATTAAGAAAATAATTCAATTTATTAATCTTCCTCTGCAACTGTTCGTAGCATTACGAAATATGAGAATGATGTTTTTAAGATCTGAAAACAATATGAAATTATTTATGGTATCTTATATATTTTTTCAATATAATTACTAATTAGGTGCTTTTTATATAATAAAATAAATAAATCACAAGAGTTCAGGGGAGCATGACTTTTACGTTTTTGGAAGTAAGAAACGGGAGCTCTTACGTTAATTTGATGGAAAAAACGTGTTCCTCATTTAAACACAAGAGGCGCTTTTTCAATTTTCCATGCAGTGTTGCATGGAAAATTGAAAAAGCGCCTCTTTTGTAAACTAAACTAAACTAAACGCAATAAATACTTCAAGTACGCCATAAATAAAATTCTAAAATCTTGTGAGACAACCTCAGGGTCGCATGGCACAAAACTACAAAAGGGGGGACGCCAATATTCAGCAGTGGCTTGAACATGTACATAACACAAAATATTATTATACTTCTAATGTTCGAGCCAAATCTATGCTTTATATTAGAACGCTGAAGAGTTTGTTTGGTTGAACGCGCTAATCTCAGGAACTACTGATTCGAATTTGAAAAATAGTTTTTTGCTGGATAGCTCATTTATCGAGGAAGGAAGAGTATATAACATCACGCTACGATCAATAGGAGCTGAGCAGCAGATAAAACCGCGGAGAACAGCTAGTATTTTGATAATAGGTTTACACTAAAATGGATGGCCATACCGTGATCATGGTCTGGACGCCCACAGTTAGTATGCCCATTGCCTTCAGGTTCATGGACCGCTGCACCTGTTCCAGCATCTTCAGCACGAGCTTCTTGTTCCTAGTGTCCATGTGTTCCCAAGGCACACAGTAAACCGCGTTTATTAACTTGTCATTCTGAAAACACAGTGATTTAATATGCAACAAAATCGACAGGGAAAGTAACGCCACATTGCGACAACAATATTGCATTTTTTAAAATATTTATTTATCTTTACTAATATCTCGTACCCAAATATTATTTCGGCATGATTATTGTTCAATATGTACATATAGATGTTGCCAGCGGCTTCAACTCGAAAATTATCCCACGGAAAGAAAAAATTGGGATAATAAGTCGTACGTTTTAATCCAGGTTATAAACTGTCTGTGTACCAAATTTCATCCAAATCCGTTCAGTAGTTTTGGCGTGAAAGAGTAACAAACATCCAAATATCCTCAAAAACTTTTACATTTATATAATACATAAAGGATTGTAAGCGAGCTATTGTTGGAAATAAATGCATGTTGTCATAAAAAGGCGTCATCAAAACCTTTCTCGTAAAATTCATCGCATACTATTTATAGTCACATTGTCTTAGCATACTCCAGGCCCCGAACCCACCCTTGTCATCATCTGCCTAGCCTTTTACCAACTATACTTTTCCTTTTGGGGTCGACTTCCAGTCGAACCAGATCCAGCTGAATATCAGTATTTTACATGGAGCGACTGCCTATCGGACCTCCACAACCCAGTAACTGGGTAATACGATACCCCATGGTAAGAATGGTTGTAACACTTTTAGATCTTCTGACTAATACTCGTAGTAACGACGATTATTTCCCTGAAAACTGTAACTAGCAAGCATTCAAATCAAGAGTTGTTATGATACTTCTAAACAAGTGTGAATGAATAGACATGAATACAAACCGATGATCCTAACAACTCGAATATAATGCTTAATTGTATCAGCTGCTGAAATATTACTACCGTCAGGGGCCCATAACGCAGCAGTGACTGCCGGTTCTAGAAAAACAAAATTAAGATTTGATTAAAAAAATTAAAACATAAGTCTACCAGCCTTACAATAATCGCATAATAAAGGTGCTGATAGACTTGAGCATCATTTATAACAGCACATCGAGCGTTCTCCGTTTAAAATTTTGCCGAAAAAGAGGCGTCTATGTTTCGACGCCTTATATTATATCGTAGGTAGACAGGCCGCGGCGAAACGCGACTCCACGTCCTCCGCGACATAGATATTACCAAGATTGACACGACACGTACCATTTGAGAGCACTCCAACATCAGAAGACATTCGCTTACTTGGTGGAATAGGAAATACACCAGGAGTACTTCACCAAAACACTCGGACATCCTCGATTGGAAACTGTTGAAGAAACATAAACCTAGTAAAAATGTGGAAGTTCGAAGATTTTGACAGTTTTAGTTAGGCTTTAGTGCAGTCATGGAACTCACTCTATGATAATACTGTGGTAGTGGATATTCTCTTTTAATTGTTTGTTCACTTCTATCGCCTCTTCTTCGCTATACCTCTTTTCCTCATAATGATTTGAGGCAGACACGTACCCAGCAGGCTTCGGCATATTCTCGAGATTGTATTTTAAAACACGCATGTGACCCCAGAGGTGGAAAACTAAAAGAGAAATAGTTAAATCCACGACACAGAAATTGGTCGAGCAAGAAACTGAGATGTACCAATTAAAAATAAAAACGACCATGTATCCGTCCACTTTTGTTGTGTAGTCAAAAGGTAATTCGTAGAAGACAGCATGATCAAATGTTGCATTTGGAGGTCGATCAGCTACATCTCGATACATCCCATTTGAGTAACAGTTGTACATAGGCGTCACGTTGAATAAAATTAAACCAAGATACATCAGGACGAGGAGGTAGACCGTGAAGAAATGAGATATTTTGTGAACCAGAATGTGTGCCTGAAAAAAAAAGGAGAATTTAATAAATTACAATAACAACCTCGCACCTCAAACGCATATACAGTCTCCGTACCGGCGGCGGGTTAAAAATGAGTACACATGTTATGAAGCAAAAAATAAAATATTGAACTTCATTTAGTTTCTAAATGAACGTGACGGTCGGAAGAGACGAGACAGCTTAACGTTGGTACTTGGGAAGGTAAGTTTATAGGCTCAGGCCTGGCCTGTGTCGAATCGACCTTCTTCTGCTATCACAAGTTCAAGCACGGCTGCGTAGGCGGGCTGTGCTGGCGCTTCTGCTGCGGCTGCTGTGACCCTTTAACCGTCGCAAATACTGAGTTTCGGGTCGTGTTAGGTCGAAACACTTGGGTCATGGGGTTGGAGTGAGTCTCCTTTTTACGAAATCCTCTCGCCGACTGGTCGACAGTTTGCGTGACCAAAGGCCAATTTTTTTTTATTTTTTTTTACGTGGTAAAATCATCAAATGAGTCCTCCCACCCAGGGCAGAGCGGGAGGGACTGTCAGACTCGTACTGACTAAAATCCACGGTGTCCTTCAATAGCCCTTTACGTTCCGGGGTCACGGTAATTCGTACAGTCCCGCGACCGTGACCAAAGGCCTGGCTCTTACTTACAATCTCGCCAGCGTTCTGAACATGTTTCGAGTGACAGTGATGTAGAGCATTAATAATTTCAGCCTGTAATGTTCCCACTGCTACTAGGAAACAGGTTTCCTCTCTTTGAAAGGGAATGGACTGTAATCCACCACGTGGGTTCAGTGCGAGTTCGTAGATGTCGCATGTGTTCTAGTTTTCGGTTCCAGAACAGCCGGTTTCTCACGATATATTCCTTCATGATTTTGAGAGCAGTAGTGATAAAATAAATTACACAAGGTAATGCGCATGGCTGGGTTCGAACCTGCAACCTAAAAATAGAAAGTTGGAGCTGTTGCCTCTGGGCCAATTATGCTCTCTGAAAAGTAGGTTACACTGTTAAAAAAAAACTTACTTCATAAGCGTACGCCGATTTCTTTCTGTAATTAAAAAGGTGCATTTCATCCACAAAATAGTTAAGGAGATCGTTATATTTTGGACCAATAATCATCAAAGCTCTGGTCTGAAAGAATTTTAAATTATTTTTATTTACTATTTCATCGCAGTAAGTAAAGTGCAGGTCAGACAATTTTATTAAGACGCGCGATCCTCGGGCACGCCGCAATCGCGGCGGTAAGACCCCTCTTTGAGGAGTGGCTGGATAGGCGTCACGGCGTCCTTACCTTCCGCATGACGCAGGTCCTCACCGGACACGGAAGTTTCGGGAGGTTCCTGTGTCTGATAGGGAGGGAAGAAACGCCTGGGTGTCACCACTGCGAGGATCGTCCGGAGGACACGGTGGAGCATACGGTGCAGGACTGCCCCGCTTGGACAGAGCACCGCCGTGTCCTCACGACGGCGATAGGCGGAGACCTCTCGCGCCCGGCATTGGTCGAGGCCATGCTGCGGGGCGAGACGGAGTGGGAAGCGGTCGCCTCCTTCTGCGAAGCAGTCATGCTCGTGAAGGAGGAGGCGGGCCGCCTGAGGGAGAGGACAGCGTCCTCCCTCCACTCCAGCCGCAGTGGTAGACGCCCACGGTGTCGGACGTCACAGGACGATCTCCGGCCACCGTAGGCGCGGGCATGCGGGCAGCGGGTAATGGGCAACTTGCTGTCCGACCATGGACCACGCCCGGGTCGACGGCGCGTTGTGTTCCACGCGCGCCTCATAGAGTGTCAGCATATTGACGGGGCCTGTAGAGGGCCAAAGCCTGCCGGGGTCGCGGGACTTACCCATTACCGTGACCCCGGTACGTAAAGGGCTAGTGAAGGACATCGTGGATTTTAGTTAGTACAAGTCTGACAGTCCCTCCCGCCCTGCCCTGGGTGGGAGGACTCATTTGATTATTCTACCACGCAAAAAAAAAAAAAAAGACGCGCGATCCTGTAATCGCGCTGGATGCAAGCCACTTTCAATCGGTCCTATTGGAAATGTATCGGAGAGGCCTATGTTCCGTAGTGGACGTCCCACGGGTATATAAATAAAAAAAATAAAGTAGATTTTCATAGTTCCAATTGTATGGCCTATATCCAGAAGAACGCGGGTAAAATATGGATTAGTCATGCGCAGCTCAGGGATGCATGGCACAAAAGGGCCTATACCCTACCAGAGAGAGAGGTTGCCAACGGAGATGATATCATTTCACAAAGTTTCAACATTTACCGGTTATTTTTAATACTCACAAGAGAAATGCTATTCATAAAAACGGTGATGTAGGTGTGTCCCATCTCGAAAGAAGACAGTTTACCAGTGTAGTTCTTTAAGTAAATGATGCCCGGTATAAGACTGCTTATCTGAAGAATAATCGCGTAATATCTGTAAAGTTTAGATTCTCCTGGTTTTTTTGGCCATGAATCTATGATCCATGTATTCTTTTTAAGAATTTTCATGTAGAGAATATCTTCGGCTTTCTCAACCCCTCTAAAACAAAAGACGATTATACATATTTTGAGGCAAAATTACGAGTATCAAATTTTATTTTCGGAACTGGTACGCATATATAAATTAATGTTGGTAAAGTGGTCATTGGTCGCGCGACTGACTTACCCGGACTCCGTGGCCCAAGAACGCAAAGGGTGACCGAAGGAGCAATGTCGATTCTTAGTCTGTTAGACTCCAACAGTCTCTTCTGTACCAACAAGGCCTCGAGGATTCATTTACAGATTTGAACACTACAAAAAAAAAATGTTCAAAAGTCATAAGCGCGGCTGCTGGGCATAAAGTCCCAGGTTCCTTTCTATGTCGGGCTTTTGTTATTGGGTTTTCTCTTTAGGAATTTCTCAGTAGAAGACACGGAATCTGGGTTTGTGCCCGGCTGATGGCAATAGGCTGGCTCCCTTTTACAAAACCGGCGAAAGAGTAGACGTACGTCTAAATACAATTAGGTACACTGAAAAATCTTTCGTGGATTGAGGCGTGATGTTTTTGTGCGTTTATATTAAATAGGTATCTTATTGTTTTACCCGACTGCTTCAGAAGGAGGGATATGTTTTTAGAGTGTTTGTATGTAGATGTTCCCTGATGCACCATTTTTAATATTATTAACTGCTATTGGCATACCAAATAAGTAAATAAAAAACTTACTCCAGGTCAGTCAGGTCGGAGAATATCTTCATGATTTACGATCTCTGTTCAAGTCCGGATTATTTTCTTTCTGGTTTAAGAATGATAAGAAACAGCAGAACTTTATAATTCCCACAGACCTTGTGATTATCTCATTACCCAATAATTGGATGGGAGGTTCCTTAACGGAAGGGTGTCATGTTTCTGTCATAATGTGAATTATATAGACCATAAATACCTTTTATTTCAATATAGGTAGTCATTTGTTTTATTCAGACTTCCGTTACTAACTTTTACTATAGGTACCAAATTAATGGTATTCAACACCTTTTATAGCTCAAAATTGGTCAGATTCTACAACGCTCATTTTTATACACTGCTTTATTTTAAGCTGAATCATCTTAAATAAAAGTAAATTGATTACCTAGGGAGCAAACAACTAATTTAAAGGCGATTTTAAATCCAGAGCAGAGCGAAGTATTCTAAAGTAGAGTCCTGATCGCAGCGAGGGATTAACCGTATTTCACTTTTTAACATAAAACAGTGTTGCACCTGAGATGGACAATTAGACACTACTTCTTATCAGCCTCTATGAGAATATAAGTAAGTGCAATTTGTGAACAAGAACATTACGTTACCTTTACTAATACATATATTCAAATCAGAATTTGAGACAACTATGAGCGAATGCAGCACTCTGAGTCTTACTTTGACCCTGTCTTTAACTCTGTGTCTGACTTTTAGTCCAACTCTGAGTCTAACTTTGACTCTAACGCTGAAAATATTTTTTTTATAATATGATGTAAGTAAATATTTTTATATACTTATGTCCGTAATGATGACTTTTGTGCGTTAATATTACATACTAGCTTTCGCCATCGGCTTCACCCGCGTGGTGTTTTCGAGAGTCAACCATAAAAGATAGACATACCTATGCTGTCAAGGAATATTTTTATATAATTTTAAGGAGAACATTTCCGTTATACGTGATTTCTATGTAGCTTTAACCATTAACGCTGCACACGCGACGGAAGCTTAGACAATGGAGTAACTTCTCCCGTTTCCCCAATATTTCCTTTCACTGCTCTGCTCCTATTGATCGTAGCGTAATGAAAAGTATACTATAACCTGCCCAGGAGTATGAAGAATAATTGTGTCAAATTTCGTTACAATCCGTCGAGTAGTTTTTGTTTCTATAATGAACATACAGACAGACAGACAGACAAAATTTTTACTGATTGCATTTTTGGCATCAGTAGCGATCCCTAATCACCCCTTGATAGTTATTTTTTAAATGTATTTCATGTACAGAATTGGCCTCTCTACAGATTTATTATAAGTATAGATTCACAATACATTTAAATTAAATATTCAATGTTTTACTTAATTGCTTATCCCAATTACAAAGTCCACAAAGAAGGGTTAGTTTATTCCCTGGCAACACTGTAGCAGCGCCATCTGTCTTACAGCAGATGTAACTGGCGGATTTTGTGTTAAATTGATTGCTTGCTCAGTGTGCTTGTCAATGAGGCCGCAATATAGAAACATCAGTATTTTGTAGATGGCGCTGTTAGGAAAATACTCGTATTATGTCAAAGCCCAGAAAAAAATCAGTTTAAAAATACAAAACTGATGTTTTGTAAACCCCCTTATTAATTTAGTTCAGGACTTGAGGTACCGTATCACTATTTTTAAATACCGATGTTTTATTTTATAGTACACTAGCAACCTACCCCGGCTCCGCTCTACTATATTATGCATGTTATATACGTCCAAACCTTCTTCTTGAATCACTCTACCTATTAGAAAACTGTTTCAAAATCCGTTGCATAGTTTTAAAGATCTAAGCATACATAGGGACAGACAGACAGCAGGAAGCGACTTTGTTTTATACTATGTAGTGACATATGAAATCACCAAAGAGATTTAAAATATTTTAATGTCTGGAAATCATCGACTTGAAATTGATCCGGGATAGCGTGTCTGACAATAATGGCGTGATCTGAATGAATTTAGTCTCAACTTAAAGTTAAGCTTCGGTTCCAACACAGCGTCTTGTTAAATATTGTATAGTATACACACAAACTGTGAGTATACCTGTAGATTCGATTATTTATATGGATAAGTTCTGATCTCACTGTTGATCTCATTCGCCTTTTTATATTTTTAGTATTTTTAAGTTTTTAGTTTAAGTATTGTTTTATATGTTAGGTAAGTTCTCAGTTTTTGCATTTAAGTCATAATTTTCAGGAGTTTTAGTTTTAGTTGCTAAATTTGTAGAATTCATTTTATTTCTTTGATGTAGGAACATAAATTATTTATTAATAAACTTATACATAAAATTATTGAATGAGAGGCTAAAAATACATAAATATAAAAATACAAAATTAAAATAAAACTAAACTAAACTACATATTATAGAGCATCGAAAAATTCATCCTCAACGCCGTCAGCTGGTAATGTGCCCAAGAGACTGGCGGCGTTGCCTCTCTGTATGGCAATACTTAGCCTCTGGCCAAAGTAAAAGCCAGCTCTTGGGTCACGGGAAGCGTCAATAAGTCTTTTAGACATTTCTTTGTAGAGGCTGTGAGCACTCGGACCCCATGGCCCTATAGTTTCAACCCCAAAATTCTTATTTTGTATTCTTCTTTTCTTTGATTAATTTGTGAAGTTATCATTTATTTTTTGTGAATGCTGGTTAACCTGTAATTGGCGACTGTGTAAGTCCTAGTCGCATTATAATTCTATACCTTTACCATACTGTACACAGAAGCTGTTGGAAAACCTTTTTATTGATTAAATAAATAAATAGCACTGCTGGTTACAATGTTTGTAAGGAGTAGGCATCGGCTGATTCATCTTCCGCATATCTCCGGAATTACAAGTCCGATTTAAGTTTTATTTTTTTGTTGTACCTGGTATCGTTCAACTTCGAGACGGAGTGGGAAGCGGTCGCCTCCTTCTGCGAAGAAGTCATGCTCCTGAAGGAGGAGGCGGGGCGCGTGAGGGAGAGAACAGCGTCCTCCCTCCACCCCAGCCGCAGTGGTAGACGCCCACGGCAACGGACGTCGGCAGACGATCTCCGGCCATCGTAGGCGCGGGCATGCGGGCGGCGAGTAATGGGCGACTCGCTGTCCGACCATGGACCATGCCCGGGTCGACGGCGACGGCGCGTTGTGTTCCACGCGCGCCTCATGGAGTGTCAGCATAGTGACGGGGCCTGTAGAGGGCCAAAGCCTGCCGGGGTCGCGGGACTCAGAATTTACCGTAAACCCGGTACATAAAGGTTAAAGGACACCGTGGATTTTATTCAGTCAAGTCAGACAGTCCCTCCCGCCCTGCACTGGGTGGGAGGACTCATTTGATGATTTTATCAAGCTAAAAAAAAAGTTGAACGATACCTAGTACAACAAAAAAAGGAAGTTGGCAGAGACCGTGCAGCGACTGTTTTCGAACCCCATGTAGATTTGGTCATGTTCGCTGCTCCTCATCAGATTATCACCCCTTACAGACGCAACGGGCAAGATATTTACCTCACGCCTGCCCTAAACGAAGCCCGCAGACGTTATTAGTCTGGGGCAAAACAGATGTGTCGCGCAAGTTGTACGAGGGAACACCAGAATGGTTTTAGCCAGTCGAGTCTAACATGAGGAATGTCCATGTTTCACGAGCGGAGGAAGTCAACGCTTTAAGCTTCCCTAGAAAAAAAAAACACAATAATAGGTAACTCTATTCGTTCCACTTCCTAGTGCCAAATTGACCTGTGATAACGTATTTTATTTGCAAGTATAATAATCTCACTAGTGAGTAATACACCGTTAGTTTCAGGTTGTTTAAATCATTTAAATTCATTGTGTTCATTATAACGATCAAATTTTACGAGTATTATGGGACAAAATCCGAAATCGCGTACATTTTGACGATTTAGACGTTCATAATTTGTACTTACAACAGCTTTTTTTAAAACTTACCGACTTAAATATAACGTTGCATAGTATACGAGAGTCTTATTCGTCGTGACACAATTTCTTACAAACGTAAAAATATGCAATTATTCGAATATTTGCTTTTTAGAAAATCGAAGCCCAACTCACAAGGTTGTTCGAGTAAAGTTTGCAAAAAGCCGCAGGGTGCATGAAGCACCACTCTATAATAGTGGAAGTGGTCGTTATGCTGATGATGAAACGTTTGTATAAAGTAAAAACTCATTCACTTATTCTGCTGTAACTGCAACGTGAATTCGTTGTCACATCGTTGTCACTCGTAGAATTACTACGGTACCAATAACTCGACAGACTCTTCAAATGTTTATTACTACAGAATTTAATATATTCGAGTCAAATAAAATAACCAATTTTCATTATTTGCTTACTGAACAAAATAATCCAACATTAAAATCAAATGTTTTTATTTCACACTAGCGACCCGCCCCGGCTTCGCACGGGTGGACATTTATGTTTTAAGCTCTCTCACAATTTTAAATTCGTAATATCTTTTGAATGGATTGTCCGATTGGAATAAAATAAAAAGTAATTTATAGCTATTGAAACAATCTTGCTCAATAAATAGTTTATTTGGATAAGGATTAGTATTTGACGATAATATGATCAATAAACATAGGCTAATAATTTTAATTACTTTTATTCTATGGAAAAGTGGTTATAATGGCTAAAATAAAAAAGGTTTGGTTTATACTATCGCGGACTTATTTATAGGCATTATTGAGTTCTACAACTTTTCTATAGAAGTCAACCATACATCTCTAACCATTTAGGCAGCGTTCGCGAGAATCGTTAACATACGGCAGTTTTTTCGACGCCTTACTCCACAATTTTCACTACCACGAAAAATCCTATCAATTTTCCGGGATAAAATATAGCCTATACGGATTCGGAAGAATTCCTCTAAGTAATGGTAAAAGAAATTTTGAAATCGGTCCAGTAGTTTTTGAGCCTATTCAATACAAACATACAAAAATACAAAGGTTTCCTCTTTATAATATTAGTATAGATATAGAAGTATAGATAGGCCCATGATGGCACTTATAAAACGTCGACGGTCGGTCGCTCGGTTCGGATTGATGGTTTTCATGGAGAAGAACCGGCAAGAAGTTTCATGGTTACCCTTTTACATTCACAGAAACTTTAAGAGATTATTTCTAACATTAATTTATAGGAAGATTGCATGTCGGTTTTCTCTCGGCAATCCTTTTAATCTGAAACCTGAGCTTGGGAGTAATTAACAAGCATAGTCTATTAACACCTTGTGATAAAGAACGAGAATTGCTTCGGATACCAACCCAAGGCAAAAAACAAGAGCTACTTATCAAGTTCCGAGGTAGACACAGAGTGATACATTTAATAACTTATTTAACTCAATCATTACCAATTAAGTGCTAACGGTCAATTAGTTTGTTCGTGATTTAAAAATGATCAAAGAAGCAGGTTTAGCGCAACGATATCCCGCAGTGGCGAACGGAACGACAACGAATAAGCTAAGCGGTGGGCGGGGAGGAGGGTGTCGCAGCTGCGGGTGCGCGGGCGCAGCGCGGAGCGGGCGGTACGTGCGCGCGCGGCGCACTGCGCTTTTTGCTTGTGGCAGGGCGACCGCGGTGCGGCGGCGGCGGAGGCGCACCGGGATCTTATCCTTATTGTATTTTATTCTGTTCTTAGCTCTCTGTCCCGACGAACGTCCCTACCACACATCCCTATTGTGAAACGGAACGTTTTATTGTAACAAAGCCAGTTTATTATAAACTTACGTATTATGCCAATATGTTAGTAAAAACTCAGTCATTCTTTGCCCGGTCTTCAGACGGTCTGTTTTGTTGTGTGAACGAGTGTTGTAAATAAAATAATAATAGCGGCGAACCACAGATTTTTAACAAAATTGCTTTATCAACTGACATTATGAATATAAATGATTTAGTGAGCCGTTTATTTTTTCTCACTATTTTTTACATTGTGGGAGCGACACCTGATGATAAGGTAAATATGTTATTTATGTTTTGTTGATAAGTATTTATTAATGCTTGTGTTTTTAAGCTGGCGTTACTTTTAAACATAGTTGAAGCCAACATACCTAGCTAGTTTTATATTTTCGTATGTGTTTGATCTATGAATTGCATTTTGTATTAAATTTTAAAACTTTATAAACATAATCATTTACAATTTACAAATCAGTAGGTACACTGTAGGTATTTCCTATAGCTTTCTGATGGACATGACAAATGCGAAGCGCCGTAATATAGTAGATAACTCAGAGCTTGCATATCAGACGAGCGTTTATAGACTTGATGTCAACTTTTACAAAGCTCTGTTGATTTAGCTTTAATCATAAGTAACTAAATAAGTTCATTAGGTACTAGTCTAGTAGGCATTATTCTCACTTCTAGTTTGTGTTATGTAACAACACTTACATGTATAATTAACTGTCAACAGCGGCTTCGAAAACAAAAATCCCACGGAATCGTAATATCGGGATAAAAGCTATCGTATGTTGCATTCCAGACCTATCTGTGGACCTAATTTTATACAGATCTATTCAACAATTTTGATAGATACCAAACATCGATCCATCCAAACTTTTGGAATTTATAATATTGGTAACGATTCAATTTTTAAATCTCTCAAAGCTAAGAGAAGATAATCTATCTTAGTCATTTCATTTTTAAGACATACAGTTATATTTATATTATCCTTCTGTTTTTAAAAGCGTTAGGTATATTGCTATAAGGTAATAATTTGCATCAGCCCGATTACTATAAAAGTTTCATTAATTAAATATCAAGTCATCAATCATAAATTCTTACATATTATTATATTACTTACATAAAGGTACTATTAGACATTTCAGTCGTACCACATCCTTTTACTACCTAATCCTATAAAATCTAAAACCGATGGCTTTTTATAAACTGTATTTTTCTTAAATTAAAACTCATACTATTCAGTGTCTTTAATCTCCTAAACTAATCAATTAAATTTGTGTAGTCATTATCATTTATAAGAGTGTTTTCCCCGGAAAGTATAATTATGACATAGGTATACTTCATCATCCGGAAGACAACCACTGCTGTATATAGGCCTCCCCCTTGGACGGCCACGCCGAACAACAATTCGCCACTTGCATCCATCGATTGCTCGCGACTCTGAGGATGTCGCCTGTTCAGCTAGTGCTAGTCCTGCCTACGCTGCGTCTTCCGGTCCGTGGTTGGTACTCGAGAACTTTTATTCCCCATCGGTTATCAGTTCGACGAGTGATGTGGTCATCCCATTTCCACTTCAACTTGCAAATTTCAAAAGCAATGTCGGTGACTCTGGTTATACTTACGTAGGCAGAAACCACTAAACACCACATACTATGATCGATACTTAGACCTATCGCCTCTTTCATGTTCAAACAAACCGGTTGCAAGTGAGACCTTTCTGAAGCACCTCACCAATAAGGTCAGTGTAGGTCTTCCCAAGGCATCCCGTCCCGGTGCCGTCAGTCACATCTGCCTTATAAATTTGATTTTGTTACTCATACTCTCACCAAGCACACATTATTTGTCACTAAGTAAGGTACATTGAAACATGTCACCATTTTATAAGCACAAATCACTGCCATATCTCTAGTTATCTCAATATAACACAGTCTACTTGTTGTTTTTAACTAAAAGTAGGTATGTCGAAAAACGTATCAAGTCAAAAGTTTAGCCACTTGACCATCTGGTGAAGCAGTTCAAGTCGGTATTTAACACGATCAACTGGCCATCTGACCTCCATAACCCAATTAGTTAATGGAGAAAGATGCATCGTTGGAACAACAGTCTGACTTTCAGACTTCTTGCCGACTGTTTAAATTGTCTCTCTTTGCTTTGATATGAGAAGAAAAGGATTTACTAAAAGTCGATTGTCATACAAAATTTTAACTTATTTATAAATATAACTGATGTCTTTTTTGACGATATCTTCAAACAATATCATTCGTACTATCATGATCATCAGCTGCTTAGCTTTTTTCCATCAATTTTGCGATTTTAACTCTAGACTATATTTAAGGTACCACTAATTTGGAATGAGTCGATATATCAAAATTATTATATCAAACCATATCGTACCATCGTGGAAGTAAAAAAATACTCAGACATGCACTCTATCCTTAACATAGCCAGACAAAATCAAGACATACCGCAGCTTTTTCGCCTCATAGTTAATACTTTACTTTTATTGCCTCATAGACGAGACAGTAGATAATTATAATTTAATTAACAACAGCACGTAATCTGCAGCTTACATAACTACAAATCAGGCTGTTAACTGAAAACATAAGAAAAGGTAAACTTTTACTTACTTACTAGAAGAAAGGAAGATACTATTGAAATGCTAACTAGTAGAAGATAAATGGTATTTAGGCGATAATATTCCGACAGGATTCTCCGATCGCCCCAGTCAGAGGGTGCATGTCCACACTAAATAAAATAAAACTAAATATAATATAAACTGGGCGGGTTACATCAGCCGCATGAACGTTGACCGCTGGGCAAAAGACGCCACACACTGACTGCCTGGAGATGGACGTCGCCACCAAGACCAACCCAGAAAGGAGTGGCGAGACGATTTGGCCTCATACCGTGAGGGCTGGTGCGAAGCGGCGCTGGACAAGAACACTTGCAAAACTTGGAGGAGGCTTTAGCTCAGCAGTGGAACAGCGTGGAATAAACAAAACAAAATTTATCGCAGCAATATCGCAGAAAGGGCCTTCTCATTGTAACACCTATCTGTGGCGATAACAATCACAGAATAGTCAAACACTACTAACTGTGAATGGGACTGGCAGAAGCCCCAGAAATCGCATGTTTCTATTGAATCTAATAGTCTTTGTTCCAAGAAGGCCCATATTATTTTTAAAAGCTAGTATTTTAAGTTTCCTGATCATAGATCTTCCCTGCAGGTGTGTTTATTTTCGTAGTGCATACGCATATTGCTGTATAGTTGATATTGATACAGCTGCATACTGATTAGACAGGTAGCTGACTCTGATAAATATATTAAACATTTAAACTTACATCAATAAACTAAATTATACGCTCTGATGTTTATCAAATGTAGGCCAGCGAATAGTATGGTTACCATTTGCGAAAATCGACATTGACATTGAGAATGTAGTGTCTGTAGCTACAGTTACTCGTTTACCATATAAGTGGAAACTGAATTTAAATAAGTCTTTATGTTATGAGCTCGCATAATCATAAGTAAAATATTTAAAGTGTTTCCAAGTACAGCACAATTCTATTGTTCAAACGGTTCAAGGAATAAACTGGAATGGCTGAGAATCCAAAGTGTATTTTATATTTGCATTTAGGCGAAACACCCAAGCGATGTTAATCAATTCAGAAACCTGATCTAACGTGGATCGATCTCACCAATCATTTTGCTCGGGAAATACAAACCTTACTTCATGGAAAATAAGCTTATAAAGTAGTAATCAAATCTTCTTTTCATAAATAAAGTGTAGCAGGTGTCATTCCTCTACATTGAATTGTTTTTGTATTTTTTTTAAACTGCAATGATTGCAACATTTTATTAATTAAACTGAATTACATATAAACTAAAGTTCTTCAATTACTCAATCAGGTTAAGTGTCAATTTAATTGTGTTGGTCACGTTGTTTCTTGACAGAGTCCAGCGTCATCGCTGAGCAACGACAACTGCAATGCGCGTGCGGCGGCTTGTGAGGCGAATGCAGCGCATGCACGCCGGCCGGTCTGCGGGACCGATGGCAGGACATACCCCTCCCGATGTCACCTCATGGTAGCCCAATGCTCCGGACCACCAGTCACCATTGCGAGGAAGGGACCTTGCGTTGGTAAGTTACCTGTCAATCACACATAAAAACCTTTTTCTTTTGGAAGAGTACCTATCTTGGAAAGGACTCAGGAAAGGCAGAACTTTACAGTAATTTCTCTATAGGACCTGCGTCTACTGCTACAGGAACAGAGAAGTACTCATTTTCCTTTCTTAAGAACCTACCCAGCATCAAATAGCTGTATGATATAGATCTTGATAGAATGAGCTAGAGAATGAGAATACCGTCTACATTTCATAAAAAAAGTTGAATTTTGAAACCAATTTCCAATCTTTTAGTCGACTCCAAATTTTTCAATAAAGTCAATCTTGTCTCCACAAAGATTTGTTGTGAACATGTTCTGCCTATCTATAGCAAGTATAGGAAATACATATTTATGGCCACCATGAACATGGCTCTTATAAAAAGCCTCTTTGTTGAACTCGACCTTGCATTTGCGGTACAACCGCTCTTTATGAAGTAATGGAATGTAGTCAGTTTACACTTTTACAGCACTGCGAGCACATTAGTTGATACAGATTATGCTAGAGTTGCTGCTTCACGTCCATTTGTGTACTTAGATAAAGTTTCATTATTTACTCGAGCGTTTATAGTGCTTTAAAGATCTGAGGCTGATACAGTGGACGTGGCGGAGTCGATTCTATGATAAAATTTTGTGAACATAGCTTTTAGATGTCATGGGAATCTTAGTGCAGCCAGCCTTTGGACTTTGATGATTAAGGATGGTAGTCAATGAATATCATTAATGACATTATGACAAATTTCAAAAATTTTAGATTAATGATCAGCTTAATTTGAGTTCTTTTTTTTTCTGATCACAGAAGGACAGTCATCCTGCCTCATAGCATTGCGGTACGCGTTAAACGCGAAAAGTGGTGTATGGTCAGCATATGTTCCTAAATGCCGCGCAGACGGCAGTTATGCAGCAGTGCAGTGCGCTAGCGCAGGCGCCGCTGCTGCTGGCTGCTGGTGCGTCACGCCCGACGGAAAGCCCCTGCCTGACACCTCCGTCAGGAACGGCAGACCTGATTGCACTAGAACCGGTGAGAATCTTATTATAATATGATCTTAGCATCATTTCAGGTACTCGTATATTTGTAGCAACATAATCATGATCGATAACTGCAAATGCATTTGGATTGACCATTTCATCCTACGGCTCAAGTTTGGAATTCGTAGTTGTAGCTAATAAAGCCGTACATCCTTTAGTAACACGTCTTGGCAATCAGACATTCCTGATCTCTTTTTTTGTCATTGTTTTATGTTGTCGATTGTGGGTATTAAAATGTTCCATGAGTGTGGTAACAGGTCTAGTTTAATGCATACAGCCAAGCGAATTTGCCTTTTATTCACTCTTTGTTGCCTAGCCCATTCGTAATAGAAAGTAGAAATTAAATTCCTTTTCTGAACCTATCATTTTGTAATGTAAACATTTGCTGATCCCTTGTCTCTGTGTGCTTGTCGTAACAACATGCTTGTGTCCATGTATGCTAAGCGAATTCTACGTGATGCCCAACCGATAGGTGAATAAACTAAACTTGTCTGTTTTATAGGTGACATAACGACACAAGATCAGAATGTTTCTATGAAAGCTATTCAATTTAAACGTTAACAATAACATTAAATTTAAATAAAACAAATTGAATATAAGCGCATATATTAGGTAACTAGTGTGATTGGAACAATGGTAGGAAGGACGTAAGCTACGTATAAATCTTACTGAACATTGTAGTAGGCGAAACGAAACCGGCGGTACTCATGATGATTTATAAGTTTCGAAGTATTTACTCGTAATAGGTCCAGAACATCAGGCGATCCACAGTATGAGATCTCTTGTACCCGGATCCGGGACATCTGTTTTATCTAACGCGCCATTGTAAATAACGTTGGATACACTTCAGGCATGGTTTGTAAACAATGCTCCAGATGAAAGCCAATGTTTACATTACACTAGAACGCCTTTTGGAAGTACCGATAGATAAGTTTCACGTAGATATTATCTTAAGCAATTTTCACAGAAACATTCTCAATTCGTTAGAAAATGCTGATAAACACATTACTCTTGCGCGTTATAAATAAAGTGCTGATTCACATAAAAATATACAGGCCGTTAAACTAATTAACCATAGGTTACTGTACTTTTAACGTAAACAGACAACAACGTACGTACCTAGTCGTGGAGCTATCGTTAGAAGATTAAAATATATTTAAGACCCGCCTACAGTTTAAGATGATACATACACAAAATGTAATATAAAATGTTTCACAACTATGAATTTGGTAACTATCAGAAATTACAAAAATAAACACAAATGCACAAACACAGAAGCTAAATGCTTTTCAAACTTCAGACACAGAATGTAATTTCAGATACAAAACAATCCGATTCGTTTTGACATACAAATTGCATTGCGTGCGCGCAGACGACTCGACTGCCACACGCCTGCTATTGCGTTTATGTATAAGAGCCCCATCAAAGTTGTTTGTAATTTATCAATGTACGACAAAAAGGCATCAGGCACTAGCCTCGGAGACAAGACTCAAGACGCAAGAGCCGAGATGTAAATAACTGTTGATACTGATAACGCAAGCGCGGGTGCCAACACGTCACGCAAGCAGTGCATCTATTTGGCTGACTGTTAAACAAATAATTCGGATAATTACCTTTGTAATTTATATCTTTTTAAAGAACCATCTTTATCGGCTTGCTGTCAGTGTTTTTGTTTCTGGAGCCAAACAAGAAGTAATGGCTTTCAACGCGTTTTATATTTTTCTAGCGACTCTTAACAGGATTGACAGATTTTTGATATATATACATTACATTACATTATATCAATTCAATACCTAGGTAGTTTCTGAACTTGTTCATCATCGTGATCTCTTATACTATCTCATAGAATTTTGCCTTGTCTAAGCCCTAGGCTCTCAGGTATTTTCCTCCCAAAAGGTACGAAGCAACCAGTCCACATTAAGTGATAAATAATGTGAGTATATTTTACGTATGGCATGCACGTCCTTACACATATTTATGTACATTTGTAAGTATTTTGTGATTAGAATGCAATTACCTTTGGCGCCATTATTATCAGTATAACACATATGTATCGAGCTTTCTTTATGAATAAATTCGCCGTATTTCAGAATTAACTTACGTTTAATGCCAACTATTGTAATTACTGATTTATCTTACAAGACGCGAGACTCGAGTCTAAATATTTTTGCTTTCTGGCGCCAGGTACACTGAAAAAGTGAATGTTTTATGTAGGAATTCTTTAAACATGACTCACGTTATGTCTGTCTGTCTGTATTTTATATGTTATGGGACGTCAGAGTTCAAGGTGTATATTTATGTACTTAATATTACAGGAGCCAGAGGCCCGTGGGCTAAACACAGCAATATGGAGCTTGTTTACTAGACAGTCTCCTATTAGCGTATTAGACGACATAGATATGAACACGGCTTGATCTATTAGACTGCGAGACTCAAGTTTATGTTCAATTGTAGGTATTCCCTTCAAAAACATACTGTAACTCGGTGTTACTGCTTCGTAATTATGGAAATGTTCATTCAATTTTACCTTTACAAGTCATGTTCCATTGATCTGAGGTTCGTTTATATGAATTTAGGTAAAACAATACGTGGGAATTATGTTGCATACCCATATCAATTCTTTATCCTCGTTAGTTATGGAAATACCCCAGTAATTAAGCTTTACAGAAACGACGAAGCTTTAAAATATTGTGGACGGGCAGACCCACATACTCGTATAATCCTTGAATCTGGGTTTACCCGTAGTCAGTTGCAACGGATTGTATTTAACACCTTTGCACTAATCATGATTGGTAAATCATTTAACTTTAAGTTCTAAAATGTAAAGGTTATTTAAACCAAACTTGAATTGTAAAGTATTTATTTGTTATTTCGGAGTAGTTTAGAGTTCACAAACAATTTTTTTTATGTCCGGATTTGGCAATAGAAGACAAAGCTATGTAGCTATCACAGCCTAGAGGGCATTGTTACTTGTCACGGGGCGTCAGTTGTCAGGTGACATTCACCGACACATATGGTTGATACCTAAAGTATTCTACAGTATTGTTCGGCTGCCAGTTCAGGCTCGTCCAGCTCCTCCTAACTTTTTGTATAATATAATAATATCTCAGATAGAGTTGGCTCTTCCACAAAACTATGTCTAGATTTGTTGCTAGATCTAATTCCCCAGCGTTCAAATTGTTAACGACTAGATACACTATTGTACCAAATCGTACAAAAAACCGGCTTTAGCCAATTAAACGTTTGATTGCGTTCCTGATTGTGGCCAGGTCTGGCTAGGATAGCAGATTGCATGAATAAGAACGACAATAACATCACTAAACAACGTACTTTGTATACAAATTGTGAAATCATGAGGTGATTTACATGTAAGTAGGGAATGGTTGATGAGCTATGAACTTGGTTTATGCACTTTTTATGAGACCACTTAACGAATAAACTACGTCGGGGACACCATCTTCTCTCATTCATTTTAAACGTTCTGATATCGAGCACAGAACTATTTAATACCCTTCAGACAAAGGGTCATCCTACGCAGGGCATCGGCCGCTATTCGGCTAATAGCCTGCTTCCTTATACAAGTACATACACCTTCTTGTAACCTCCAACAACGATCCGCAACTGATCTTTGTGTAGAAACTGTGCGAGCGAGAGTGGATGTCACCACTACGTACACATCGACGTGGACGGATAGGAGTATTTTGTTACAAACTCAATTTCTTTGATTCGTTGTAAACTTTTGTTTACTCGGAAATCAGTGAGTTACAAACTAACAAGTTGACATGCAGCGTACTATGCAGCTAGTCTTCCATTGCATAACAAAATGTACCTCCATCACTTTTATTCTGAAGGATTGCGTCTTCTCGCTTGTATTATCCAAACATTTAACAATGGTTTTCATCGAGACTATTGCATCATGGTATAATCTCGGTAAAATAATGATTAAAATTCGATACCAATAACATTCATCTGTATTCTTTCACACCTGATTTTCTAAACAATTAATTAATTTGCCTAGGCTTCAACAAGATGAGTCGCGGGACTAATTAACTACCGTGACCCCGGAACGTAAAGGGCTATTGAAGGACATTGTGGATTTTAGTCAGTACGAGTGTGACAGTTCCCCCGCTCTGCCCTAGGTGGGAGGACTCACTTGATGATTTTACCACGATAAAAAAAGGCTTCAACAAGATGAATTGCAAAATGCACGTCATAATGAACTACTTCTCGGAAAGGTAGGTATATAATATTTTCATTCCTGTGTAAATTGACGAGATAACAAGACGATATGCCATGCAATTTACAGATCGGGGTTATTCTTCTTCATGCGCCGGAAATTATAGAATTCCAGATTTTTATACCTCAGAATGCCTAAGTAGACACATGTGTTTCTTATAAACATGAGTCAGGCCCTGAATTTAAGCTGACAGGGAACAATTTTTGTTTCAAAAATAAACTCAGGTAAAAAAGTTCGCGTGAGTCAATAACTTTAGACTGCGTTGACTTGATTTTGCACTTAATTCTATTGAGGAATGCGGATTGATGATAAAAAAACAACTGTGTATCTAAATATTATAAACTACGTCATGTAGCTGATTAGTTATGTGCGGACCTTTTTCATCGGATGTTTGAAAGAAGTTGTTTTTATTAAAATTAAATTCTAATTTTCTTGATTTTTGTGATGTTTGTTGGTTTGTCACGCGCTCTTAGGATAACATTTGACTACCGATGCTGTCGATTTAAAGGTTACGCCTCGTTTAGTAACTCCTGACATTTAAACAAATATGTGCACATAACGCGTTGGAGTTTTGTGGAATACATCGTGTTCCCATAAATTACAACTTCACAATGATGAAGTCTTTAAATTCAAGTTTATTTTAATTTAAAATTGCATCTGAACAGACACGGTAAATGTTTCTCAGACATTCCATGAATAATCCATGGAACCAACATTCTGATACAACTATACCGCACAGTTATAAAAAAACAATGTGGCTTCAATGTCGTAAAGAACGAATCGAATAAATATAAGTAATATTTTAAGATCCCGATCGAAAATTTCCCTAACTGAATTGCACTTAGCATTCCTGTTAGGTGCGCGGTATCGCGGTTCGCATCCGCAATAAGTTACTCGTATGAAATGAAACCTGACTGTAAGTGCTAGTATGAAATGGCGCCATAACAGCTAAATCTTCTTGGAATACCTACCCGTCTTGGTGTTATTTTTAATGTCTCATTCATTATTCTACAGCTCATTATAGGTACGAATAAATGACATATGTACCTAGGTAGTCATTCTTCTATATTAAACTGTCCATTTAATAGATGACGCAACCGAAGGCACTTACATTCACCATATGAGTAACACTTAAATCCTTACCTAAGTACTCAATTTAGTCTGACTTTACGAGCTTTAATGTCACAAGCACGTTATTCTTCGCCCAACACGCTAAGTAACTCGAGTTGCGTTTAGAAAGACTATTGATCAATGTCCGTGCATTAATGTGCATGTCCCACTCAGTAATGAAATACTTCTGTGTTGCTCTTCCAATCCAGTATAAAAGGCTTAATTTAAACCACTCATCTCTCTCGCCCGTAAATTACAGCAACGCTTAATTTATGACGTGTCAACACATAACTCGATGACTAAGTGGGAAATTATCAGTAACGTCGTGGTATTGACTTAATTGAAGTTTGTCCCTCGGTTCTGTTAATTCTCGATAAACTCCATTGCTCTGCCCGCATCCATTTACGTCGTTTTACACGCCGTCTACTAATTCCAGTCTCACCCATTTCGCGGTGGCGCCTGCGCTGCCAATTAACCATTTACTGCCACTCATGTTGACCCGGTTGCGCGGATTCTATCTAATTAACTACACTTTATAATCACGATTCGGAATAGATGATTGCGCATCTCTGCGCAGACAGACATAGTATAGAGAGTCCAGTGTTCCATTGTAACGGTGTCTCTTGAGAACTAGTAGCCGGATTGTAATGTGGTTTTCACCGTAACATAGGTATTTCTAAAAGCATCACTATGTAAATTAGTTTGTTAATCGAACAAACGATAAATAGACTATTTAAATCGATAAGTCTGGTATATTTTGCCTCATCTATACAACAAGCCTAATGTTTCGTAGTGTGCTACAATAAAGTCGGTTTTATTTCATAAACATAACCACACTCAAAGTGGAGACAGATCTTTGAGTATTTTTCTAAGAAACAGCGGTCCGGCTCAGACTGCTCGACGCCGATCACAATGGGGTCCACTTTTTTGTCATTAAAAGGTAAGAACAACACGTCTCGGGCATCAGACGGTAGAAAAAAAAGTTCCAGTGATCATTTGAGAGCTTTGTTGTGGAGCACCCGCACCTTTGATGTTTTATATTTAGATATAGAGCCTACCTGGGCCGTGATGATAAAGTCGTTAAGAGTTAAAAGAACGGACCTGTTTGTCTGTTAAGTCAGAAATTGGAAAACTTACATGTGAAATAGAGTTGGTATTTTAACGACGTCGACGTGGTAGTATTTTGTTATTATTCACGACATCATTTCAGAATAGGTTTGTAAAAATTGCGACGGAATATCACCTGCGCTTGTACCCAGCCCTGATTTAGGTAGGTACTTAGTTATCATAATAGAGAACGGCGCTTCCAAAGAATTAGTTAATTTAAAAAATGTATTACCACTCTATAAAGTGAACATTTAAGATGGTACCATCTTATTTGTGTCAGGCGCCGAGGTGTCTAACGAAATCCGATATAAGTTTACCTTTTTTTTTGTACGCTACCCTAACAGCCGGCCGGTTTTAAACTATAAAACTTCGCTCTAATGGTGTGAAAGAGTTGATTGTATCGTTTAAAAGGTTATTTAATTATTGTTTCGTGCTTCTAAGGAACTTAGTTACCCTGTGGTAATCTGACTGATTAATTTTATTTGTGGGTTGTGCCTATTGTTTAACTGCAGTTTACCACCTAAAAAACCGCAGTCGGATGAAAACGAAAACGCTCATCTCAAAACGTCAAAGAAATTGGTCTCGCGGTCAAAAACAAACAAACAAAACCCTATAGATGTCGTGTGTTTTTAATTTAAACACGCCATTTTACTTAAACCTCTACAGAACAACTGCTAAATAAAATAAACTGTAGAATAGTCCTCCGTCTTGTCAGTTCTTGAATTCATTGAAGAACTATCACAGCAATCCTTATTGTTGAAGCCGGAAGACTTAAATCTATTTGTAAGCCATTCAGTATTGTTGAACGGATATTGCTCGTGTTGACTAGTTAGTCGCCGGCCAGGGTCAAAACCACGCTGTTTACAACCCATTACTATGTTTATACTGCGTCTATAGAAGCTAGCCGTGTTGTGTTAAAATTAAGCTGAGACAGTGCGCTCTTTCGAAAAGATTTGTTAAAAGGCCAAAATTTTGTGCTTTGTTGAAATATGTGCCTTTGAACTCAGAGCCGATCTTGGTTTAAGATTATAAAAAGTTTTTTTTTTGTATTTAAGCTATCTATAGTAAATTCGAAGAGCTTTAAAATATATTTATTGCTCCATATTTTTAGGAATCTTAACATAATAGGTCAAAACAAAAATGCCACAGTGAAACATTAGTACATTGTTATCCAAGGGGTGAAAGTTATTTATTTAGTTGGTCCCGAGACAGGGTTGGCGCCGGTAACTTAGTGAGGGTGCTATTAGTTCGAGGGACTAAATAAGTAATATACTCGAGGTAAAAACTGTGCTTTACATTACGAATACGAGGAAAGTAAAACTAAGAACAAATTATTTAGCTAAAGAAAAAATGAGTGTTGTCGGATTGTCGTTATACATTTGCCAGTTCAATAGTATCAGATATTAGCATAATTATGTAAATCTGAAACGTTCACGCATCTCAACGGGTTTTTGCCCTGCCATGGGCGACCTACTTCATAGATAATGCAATCTACAAGCAGTTATCGCGAACATGACCCAGTTAGATGCAATACAGTGTCCCGAAGTTACCTGGTTGAGGCAATCGGCGCAGACGCATGCTATATATGTAAAACCTTTTTGGTTTTACCCTGAAACTTAGCAAGTTCCGAACAGATATAATTTTATTTTTCAACACAGTTTGTCTTAAATGCTCAGATTATTGATGTTTAAAAATCTTTGACAGAGATTTTTTTAGAAACTAGAAAGTATAATGCAGCTACAGCTCATATTTAATTTTATATTTCTTAAATATGATGTTTAAGTAAAATGCAAATTCAAAGAGAGTCATTATTACAATCTTTTGAGAAACAGTTTCTTTGATTTCTGAACTCGTGTTTGAATTAGGCATTCATTGTTGTTTTAAAAACGCTTGATTTTAGTTTTTATAGCTTATTAGATTGTACGTTTACCGGTTATATGGTTGGTTTAGTGATGCACTACAGACCGCGGCTACCGGGACCGGTTCGACTCCGCTTGCCACCGCACTCACTACTCTACCAATGCATAAAAATAAATAACCGACCGCATACGATCGATAACATTTTCTTATTTGTAGAAAGAAAAAAAAATACCATCACACCTTATTAAAAATAGGGCATAGACCCACACACGTCTTTACAAAAAGGATACAGATTAAAATATTTACTTAGTACCTTTAATTTACGCTGATTATGAAATTACAGCAATTCAATTTAAAATGATTATAAGGAAAATTGAACAAAATTGGTTTACTTAATGGCTTATTGCAGTGTAACTTGACAGCCAATTTATCAACTTACAACTCAAATTGTAGATACTGCGAAAGTTTTTCTGCCAGTTACCATTTGAAGCTTGATTAGCTGAATGGATTTAAAAGAAGTTAAGGGCGCAGATAGGCCAAGGCCTAAGGAAACTATTTATCGTGTTAATACGTTCCCATTATATAAATGCCAACATTTACGGAGACAAAGAAGTGAGCAAAACTATTAATTTAACTGAACCATATTTTTAACTAGCGAATGACATATTTATAACTAGCGAAAAGATTGAAATCCTAAAGCGAATTTAAATGAAACCGCGTGTAATCTATTTATCAGTAAACGTAAGTAATGTCGTTTGTGATTACGCGAATTGCTTCCCGCTTGCAATGATATCTTCTTAAGAGACCTTTGACCCGCAGCTACAATAACAATAGCACATAGTACGAGTACCTATGTTAGATACATGAATTATTGCCGTGTGTTTCCGGGAATCAAAAGGCCAAGCCGTCTCTAAAAGTGGGTATCGTAAAAGGTGATCTAAAATAACGACGACTCGTGTAAATGTTGACTGTTAATCTCAGCACGTTATGTAGATTAGTAATCTTCCTAAGCAGCTCTAAAAGTTCACAGAGCCTTTAATATTACAGGAGTTATTCGAAGAGACAAGGCACCACTTACACGTTTGGCACCATTTAATCTATCTATTACCCCTCTTTAGGGTGGTATGTTAGTAGTATCACAGCTCCATTACAATATTTTAACGATACGCATAAATATTGGATGTCTGAGTTCTGACCCACTGCCCGTCCTTGTAATACCGACACATAAAAGGTTCCCGAAGACCGATATCAATCTGTTTTTATTTTCAGGTAAATCGCATACAAGGAGGCGGTCCTCTGTTCGTGGCCAACGCAATAAAAGAAGTAAGAACAAGGATTGATGTTAATAATAAAAGCCCGCTAAACATAAGATCCATTTACCTGATGATGTCACAAATAAATGAGATCAGACCTTTTTATAATGGCTTTGTACAAATTCGTACATTTTAGCTTCTACTTAAATATGGTTTACTAACTGGATTTTGCATAAGAAAATGTCAAGACTCTCTTTGTCAGATAAATCAAAATTTAAAGGTCATTAATTTACTTATTATTTTTGTAATTGCCCAGCAGTGGGACAGTGTAGGCGGAAGAAAAAAAAACATTGGAATTCTGGACAATCCTTTTAAATCTCCGGATTTAGACATTAGTTACAATAACAATTACGAGCGAACGTGTACCGCTCGAAGTTGTTTGCCGGTCTGTCTAATTGCTAAGTAAACTGAACTTATAGCATCGACTTTCAAGATATCGAAAATTAAATCTCACTTTAACGATGTCCATTATCAACAGCATGCACACGTACTGATCGGGCCCTGTTCAACGGCAACCTCATCAAGATCTTCAGTGGGGAGTACGAGCGAGCTCGTACTGATGCTGCTCCGTCTCCTGAACCCAGGGCTGTGGCAGACTGGAAGTTCAGAGAGCTGGATCGAGACCGGAGCGATGCCTTGCAGAAATCAGAGTATAGAGGTCTGAGAAGGCTTATTAAAAAGGTACGTTACACCCTATGAAACATAAATCGATTCAAAATAATTAAGCACCTGACAAATTTTCAATCTTTATTTATTCCTCCGCTCTTTAAATATTAATTTAAAAATGTATGCAACGTTTCGGAATGCCTCAAGGAACTTCATTTGAATAAAAAGCTTTTTCAAAAAATAATGTAGGACCGACTTCAAAAACAACCACAAAAAAGTTTAAAATAACCTACTCGTACAAAATAACTTTTCTTACAAAAGTCAGTGACTGATTTTTATTTTATTGCCTTTTTGTCACCACTTTTTTTTAATACTCAACCTTAATTATTGTGAAATACATAAGTTTCTTACATGTGCACTACAATTTTGTAATCCGTAGTACCGGTAATAACATTCCCAATGAGCTAAAATTAAAGACTACTGAATGAAATGAAAATTTTATAGGACCAAATGGCAAATATCATATCAAACAAAAAAGGAATCATCGAAATCGGACCAGAAATCTCGAAGTAATCGGTGACAACGTTGATAATTTTTTAGGTTTTTGTTGATTTTTCAAAAACCGCTCGTCTGATTTCGATTAAATTTTCATGGGACCTCTTTCCAAAAAGGAAAAAAAAATTTTTCTCAAATCGGTTATCTGTGACTGAGGTATGCGCGAACTAACATAAAATATATAAACAACTAGCTGTACCCTGCTACGCTTCGCCGTGGCACAAGAAAACGGTTTTTTCGCGGATATATGACTGATGCAAAAAAATAGATAAAAACAATCCTTGATGCGAATTATATCCCATGCTAAAATTTCAGCTCAATCGGTGCAGAAATATTTGAGTTTTTGAAGCGTCACAAACCAACATAACATTTTTATATATATAGATAGAATAGTACCCACTTCTCCCCAGACAGTTCTACAATTACTCTTTTGGGTATTATTGATGAAAGCCTGCCTCAAATGGCTACCCAAAAATTACAATCAGCTTTCGGCCCTAAAATTATTCATGAGGAGTTGTTATTTTCCTAGTAATTTCTTAGTACTAAATATATATTTAGAATTACTTAAACGGAATCCATCGTTCAAAGTCTGTCTGTTAGATTTATATTTAAAATTCTGTATGGACAGACGGCCTGATTTCCAGGAAGAATGTTTAGTCATTAAACTGTGCTCACCGCAAACTTCCGTAATAACAATAGAATTTGAACAAGCTCCATTTTGCTTTCTAGGTATTGAGCTATATACGAAGAGGTTTTTATCTGACTTTTTTCTTTGTTGCTTATATGTGAGTATATCTTTTAATAACTTCATGATCTGCCTGGTCTTCTATATATTATTAGGGTCGGTCACCATTCTAAGTGGATGCAACTGAATACCAGTATTTTACACCACTGCTAATCTGACGTCCACAACTGTAACCCAATTATTTCGACATCTCTTGGTGAGACTGATTGTCAGACTTTCGTCCCACTACCTACATTACTGGATTAAGACTACTTAATGTACTAAGCAATCCAAAATTATAGTTCCCCCATCCACGGTAAACTAGGAGGAATGAACTGGACCCAGATTTCGCTATCTTCTTTAAGCAATCTTCCTCGAATAGGTTTGGTTTAGGTGTCAGACATTTCAGGGGGTTGCTTATAAAATACATTGTTGGTCCATTTTATGGCGCTCCTTGAGACATGCCCTAAGCAATTGCTTAATTTGCTTACGGGTTAATCTGGAAATATTAAATATCTACATATAGTTATTATTTAATCACGTTCTTTCTTTATTCACCTCTATAAAATGAATATCTCTAACTCATCAATTGATTCTGCGTCAAGGATAACCACATCGTCAGTAAGATATAGGTTATACTTATTATTGCCATGCCTTCAAATTCTTTAATCCCTACAACGAAGTAATAATAAGCAGTATGCAAAGACATGCACTTAAATCATCAAATGCACAACACATTATTATAACTTAGATTTCATAACCTGTCATTGGGTGCAAGTGTCGTGATCTTCGATCCTCGGCTCGTGCACGTGACTTTGAATACGGCTCCTTTATAAAGTGATATTGGTAGATTGGAGAACTATTACAAAACTATGATGTTACCAGACATATAAAATGGAAGGCATTTAGGAAGGTGTTGCAAGCAAACGTGGAACGGGTGTAACAGAAACAGGCAGTATTTCTACGGATGTACAGAACCTAAGATCCTGTTGCATCCTGTAGAATTTGGCCTTTTTGTTAGTTCAGAAACTACGAACTGATCCTGATTATTTTGAGAATCTTTTTATAGGCATAAAGCAAAGTCGATTAGGTCACATTTCCATCAACAAGTTACTTGTATACAAATTTTTGAAAAACGATTAGATTTATTGGTTAAAACCCGACTACGAAAAAAATAATAGTTATTTTTAACTTATTTTTTATTTCCACTAATTTAGGGTTATATTATTTGAAGTAAGTAATTTATGTTATATGTATATAGTTTTTAAGTTATGAATTTAAGATTTAATTTGGTGAGGCATTTCTATTAATTCAAATTCTATTTAATTATTTGATATAAAAATAAAAGCAAAGTAGCCAGTGAATTACAAATGTACTCATTAAACCCTTTAATTTAATACCCATGTCGATAGTGTGCGTTATTTTTTTGCGGTTACTACGTTACATCCTCTAGAAGGCGCCATTTTGGTGACGTCACCTACCCTATAGCGGACAACTGAGACGCTTCTAACGACACCTCATTTGTCATGTAATGATAAGGAGTTAAGAAGTTACGAGGGAACAAACAAACATACATACACACAAACATACATACCGGTCAAAATCATAACCATCCTTTTGGCCTTGCCGTAGTCGGGTAAAAATAACTACCACCGATTTTCGAGTCTTCTTCAGGATTCGTATCGACTGAACTCCCTATATTCTTGAGAAGTTCTACATTACTATTTTAGGTGGTGAAACCGAAACGCTGCGCTCGCGCATGGGCACGGGGCTGCGATGGAGATGGAGACGGAGAGATCGCGCACGCCGAGTGGGTGTCTTGCCTACTAGTCAACCCGGAGCCCCCTGCACCGGACTGTGAGTACCTTAATGGTTATGTTCATAGTAAAAAGTAGGTAGGTAATCTTGAAAATATCTGCGTGTTCACAAATCAAAGAAGAACCAACAAATGTAAGTTTTAATCTAGAAATAACCGCAGATTAATAATTTAAGATATGTTTCTAAGTATAATATTCAGATCACCTAATTGTCAGGCACTGTGATGGGCTAATTATAACAACTTTGCTACTTCAAATATTGTTTGTCCGGATTGTGCAACTTGTTTGATACCTACTTACGTAAGTACAACACATTGCAAAAAAGTGTAGTCATTGCTCATAAAACATAACATCATAAGAAAACTATTAGGTATTATGTACATATTAAGTCCAATAATATCTATCGTTTTGAAAATATGTTTGGGTATTAGATGTCTAACTAAGCTATTATTATTAACAAGTAGGTACCTATCTATAAGCTAAGAAGCGTTTAAAGAAATCATGGATACCTTTATTAACCATGGACCTCCTTAAACCATTTTAAATGATGTATCAATCATTTACTTAATTCAAGTAGTATACTAGGTTTGATTTACTTTTAATCATCACGTACCCGGAAAATACCCAGTAAACCGAAGAGGTGCTGCAGTGTTTTTGTCTGACACTGACGCAGCGTCGAAACTGCAGTTAAACTTTATGCTCCTAGAATAAAAAAATATTAGAAACACTAGGCCGTGGTTTGGACGACGCTAAGCACGGGGCTGTACGTGTCCCTTATGAATAGAATTTGCAGATGCAGCAGTAAAAATAATCATAATCGAGAGACTTCGAAAACTCCGTAGCCTTCGATTCTATTCAGATGAACCCTATCTGTTCCTTTATAAAATAATAAGACTTCCCAATCCCTTACTTTAGTATCGTATAGTATTATATTCTATCCGAGTATAGTATTCTATCTTCTATTTTATGTAAACTCTTTAAACTGTAACAATAATATAGGACACTAACATTCCCTTTTTTACACAATATCTACTACGACGACGTCATGATAACACTGATCGCGAATCATGTGATAAAAAGTATAGCATCCCACCGCTGTCTTTTCGGTTATGAATGAGAAGTGGCGGAAAGAGCAACAGGGTTTCATTGAAATAAATTGAAAATGAGCTCCTGATCTATCGTAAACTTAGAGTTAGAATGTTAGGACCCGTTAAATTCTTTTAAAAGCAATGAAAAATTGTTATGTGCTGCAAAAATTAATACAACAAATGATACTTACTCTTTTTTGTAAGTCCATACTTTTTATATTTTACCGTTTGCTAGCAAAAAATTAATTCAATAAGTAGTGTCGATCTAGGCGGAGAAATCCAATTGAATATACAAGTACCTAATAGTTTTGTAAACACTGCTCTGCATGATTGTACCACAAAGCGTAAAAAAGGCTTAATTTTTTCAGTAATAGCCTAACACCTCACTACCAGCATACCAATTGTGTCCACTGCAAGATAACATTGCAAATGTGTGTGCAAACATAATAATAATATATAGTCTCTCTCCGTTTCTTCATGTCGTTGAATGCAGACGATGACAGCGGACCGGAACCAGAGACTGATTACAACGAGGAGGAACCACCACCAGATCCTAGTTCAGGTAACTGTTAATATAATGTAATACATTATGATGTAAAACTGCCCATGGAGTTTCTTATCCGTTCTTCTCCATAAAGGTCTAGGTAGGTAGGTACGTTTTGGACTGGAATGGGCTACTTCTGTATGTAAAATACTATACATTGTTATACTTGATGTCTTATGACTGGGTTTATAGTAATAATACGTATTTAATACATTGTGATCGTCCTGACTTACGGCATAGCTTACGGTGCTCAAATATGGTCAATCACCGAATCACAATAGTTCCACATTTCATTGCGATAGGGCAATGTAATGTATTCTAGGTGTTGAAAGTCAGGATCCGACAGTCCGAAACTACGCTGTTTACCAAAACGGCATAGTGAAAGTTAGCAAGAAAGCTGCCAGGTTAATTAAAAAAATTATTTATTTACCCCAATACCTGGGATTGGGCAGGCAGTGGCGTAGTTAGGCGGGGGCGCAGTGGACCTTAGCCCCCGACCTCGCACTCAGAGAAAAAAGCTTGACAACGGCGAATACCAGACAGTAAAGCAGAGCAACAGTTCGGCTAAGAAATTTACATGTCCTATAATTATAGGACATGTTAATAGAATAGATTCCAGCCATTTGATTGGTTGAAACTAGCTTTTAGTAACGCTTCTCTTTTAGTAACCCTAATCTTGAGGGGCATTCTGTATATTACGGGCCTGAGAGGCCTCGCAATGCTGATGTCGCTGACGATCACGTTTAGGTCAAACGCCTCCACTGTTCGCGCAATCCATGTAGCAAAATAACTTGGTAACTTTTTAATTTTGTAACTGTGTACTGAAAGAGTCAAACAGGTCTCGCAAAGCAGATGTCGCTGTCACATCACAATCACATTTGGTGACTCGGAGGAACCAAGTCATCTTACAACAAGGGGGCCTAGCGCGAGCAGCGGAGGCAAGCTATATTTATCGACCTGAAAAAAAGAGCCTCGAACTTCAAGCATCCGGCCCCCTCCTAGATTCGGTATCGCTACGCCACTGTGGGCAGGTCACATTAGTCGGATTCGAAATGATCGCTAGACGAAAGTCTCTGTGCTATGGGTGTAGAAGGATGGGATGGATACCGTTGCCGGGACTGGCCACTTACCACGAGGGTTGGTTCGAGGAGGCAGAGGATAATAACTCGTAGAACTTATTGGGGGAGGCCTTTGCTCAGTGGGACAACATAGGCTAATTATAAGCTAAAATTTGTATAGCTCATGCACCCTATAATTAGGATACCTAATGCTTATCACTTGCATGAAGTTGCATGTTACGATTTGAGGCCATAGCCAAGGAGATTGATAATAAATGAACCTATTTCTTTTAGGACACTTCGACTCAAACTCTCGATCAGATTCAGGATTTCTATGTAAGGATTTGTATACATAGATCACTAAAAAATTCTTGATGTTCTACTTTGTAGCTAGCTAAACTTGCATTTTATTATTATTTTCTACGCAGTGTTGCCCGGAATAGTGAGGAACTCCTTCGCACCAGATGGTTCGGAGTCTGAATCCAGGAGAGAAGATGAAGCCAACGACTGCCTCACGGATAGACAAGCAGTTTTGGATGAACAGGTTTGTTATTGATTTGTACCTATGTAGATACTCGTACATAATCTGCTAAACCTCGGACCTACTGCGGTATTTACATTAACATTTTATAGTAGTTACTAGTAATAAAGCCACGGGTTTTTCTTGTATACATACCTTGTTTATAGGTTCTTAGTCCATGTTTGATTTCAATCACATTTAATTTTATTTGCATATAAGCGTAACCACCGGGTCTCTAGGTACTATTAGGTACCGTAAATATGACATATAGGTTGAAGAAGTCAAAGCAAACTATCTACGAGGGAAAATTTAATTAATGTACCTGGGTAGTGCTACCATTAACGCCCGAAGTCAATAAATTATCAGACAATTAAATTCGCGAAGTGAAATCCATTCTCGCTTGCAATAATTATGGCCTACAGGTAATTTGGCTATTATTGAGCGCTGTTGCACTGCAATGCAAGAATCACCTCAAACCAGGTCATAATGTGCTTAACCCCAACGGCAATAAAGCTAAATATAGCAACATTATCGATTTCTTTAGCTAAAGTTAGGAACACTTCGCAGTGTACTTCTACACAAGAACAGGTGCCAGCACTGCTAGTACATCGACCTATCTCAGTATTGTCAAATTTTTAAAATTGATTTTCATTTTTATCACAAAATGACAATATTCATATCGATTATTTGAAAATTCTCCCATTTGGCAGAATTTTGCTGCTTCAATACTATGTTGAAAACATGTTTTAGGTTATAAGCATAGCCCGAAGTAGGTAGATTGATTTGGGGTCTATAACCTGAAATGTATATATTAAAGAGAGATTAAAGAGATTATTCCGGAATTATAAGATTGTTAGGAATGTTGTTATGTGTTAATCCAGGGTATAAGCCATCCTTATTTTAAATTTCGGCTAAGTCGGTTAAAAATCCCGTAAGTACTGAAAAGAAATCACGGAAAAAAGGCTTATCCACGTTATAATTTCTATGACAGTTCATGATACAAGTACCTACAAAAAATCAATTTACCTAGTCCGGGCTATAGTTATAATGATAAACACTCCAAAACGGCCTATGTTCAGGTAATAATAGTTTTTATACTACACCTGCATAGAAAGTACCTTGATACTTTATCAAATTTACGGTAGAAAGTACGTCATTGCATATCGAACAAATATGCGGGGAGAAAACGCATCTGAGCGGGAGAGAAAAGTGTATGAAAATCCATTTCTTACGTGGTTTTTTTTTTTAATTTTGGCTAAGACTATGCGCCGGTAACCTAAATATCAAAAGCCAAAAAGTTTTTACAGTGAGTTTTTATCTCCAAGTTCGCAAAATGACACTGGCCACTAACTGTGTTGGATGGTGTCGGGCTGGCGGTGCGCCCCTGCGGCGGCAGGCTATACAATTTGAAAAAAGAACATATGAAAATTGCAGACGCCATTCGCGCCTTTTCAATTTGTGTGTTGTTTGAGGATTCAGTTTTCGTAGAAAGAAAAATAAAAATGATAAGTAGTGATAGTGGTGATGAAAAAAATTTTTCCTCGTAGGTGTAGTATAAAGCACTATGTATCACTCGAGAGAAAGTGCGATTCCCGATCTCGGGTATTTTAAAGCCCTCCCCTACGGGTCGGGTTTCAAACGACACCCTCGACGGTAATCGGTCACTTTCTCCTCTTGGTGAACAATGTACTATAATAAACATTTTTTGTGTTAGTGAAAAATTCTTTATGATTAGAAAGCGGGTGGTGCTGCCCTCTACGTGCCAGAGTGTACTGGCGACGGCAGGTATGCTCGCGCACAATGCTACAGATCCACTGGCTATTGCTGGTGCGTCCACCAGGACACTGGCAAGCCCATCCCAGGGTCCTCAGTCAAGGATCGGAGACCCGATTGCGACGCTGCCCCACAACACGCCAGTCCGATGAGAGGTACGGTTATACCAGGCGAGTTTGATTCCATTGTGTATTTGATTGTACTTAGTTAAAAGCAGCATCTTTATCTGCTGTATTCAAAAGGAATAGATTTAACATTACGTAGTAATAAGTCGGCTTACAAGGACTGGTCCTTTTATTCCTAGATACGCTTAATGTTCAGGAACGGATAAATGATAAAATGGATGAAGTATGCGAGATAGTGAAAGGACGAGTGCTCGAAATTGGGCGTGATCTTATGACCAGATGTATGAATGTGGCTGAGGTGAAAGGACTATGTAAGTATTGTTTTAGGTAGCGCTCTGTATAGTTTCTGCCTACCCCATAGGAAAAGGGCATGAGTTTATGAAAGAGAGAGAAATGGCTTGTTATGCACAATTAACTATGGAGATTCTACATTCTAGGCTGTCCGGAACCAATGAAGAGCAATTTCCTACGTGATTTGATGAGCTTCTTCGTATCCAAGATGACTACTTCCATCAATGGAACTGGACCTGGGTACGTTTTTACAATTCATTGATGCGGGAAATAATCTCAGAACATTAAAAAGGCATTAACAACATACGACAGTAAAACTAAGACCTAAATTGGTATTAAATTCTATACGAGTACTAGGTCGAAAATACAGTGACATAAGTTTTAGACTTGGCGCTCAGACTAATAGAAGGCCGGTGTTCGAATGACCTGCTGGTCAATAGATTAAAGAACTCTGAACGTTTTATTAATTTATAAAATATCTTTTTTTTTAATCAGAGATATGGTTAAATGGGGAGCATCAAAAGAGGAGCAAGCAGCTACTTGGACGTATGTGATGTTAGACAAGGACAAGAACAAAGCGTTGGAGCGGCGCGAGTGGAAGGCTTTTCATCAACTGATATCGAACGTGGAACCCCTCCGGCGATGCGGCAGGAAGCTGCCGAGGTACTGCGATGTAAACCATGACACCAAGATCAGTATTACAGAGTGGATGGCGTGCTTGGAAGTCACACAAGGGTCACAGACTCAAACAAGTAAGAATACTTCTCTCTACTTATTTCAGCCTTTTCAGAGAGAAACCTTTATTGACTTTTAAACTCACTTGCATATAAATATGGTAGAAATTATTTTAGAAATCATATTATTTTGTAAAAAGTAATCGATCAATACTCTTGTTATTGACAAGCACTGAACCACTAATTACACCGGTAATTTAAATAGTATCATTTTAACGTAATTCTAAATGTTACTACTGCTCAGTAATTTTTTTTAAATTTAGGGTGTATTGTCGAAATGCGCCAGATCCGAAAAAATAGCGAAAAATACTCGAAAGGAGTCTCGTGGACTCTTTTGACTATTTCTCATAAATGCGTTTAAAAAAAAAAAACGTAACCTGACACTTAGAATTTCTCCTATATCATGGGTGCGTTTACAAACATAGGGACATCCGCGTCCAAAAAATCACCTTTTAAAAATAAATAATCCTAGACAAAACAAAATAATGGACAAAAATCTTTTTACTTCCAGCTGAACCCACCAAAGTACCTTCCAATCCTAGACGAAAAGGTCCAAACCCACTGGAATCATTTCTAAAAGCTGATGATTGACTCATCGTTGTATAGTGTGTTGACTGTGTCGATATATGGGACGTCTAAAAGTATTCGTGCCAGTGTTAGTGGTAAGAGACCTTACAGTGAAGTGTTAAACATAGGAACTAATTTTATGGCAGCAAAAAGCAACGAGAGTAAGGTCCTATCAGACCATACTGGATGGATGATAATGCCTTGATCACCCGTACCAAGCAAACGAGTGACACAGTAGGTACTCTCGGCCGAGTACTCGGTACGTACTCGTGTAAACAAGGCATAAGAATGTAACTCACATATATTTATTTAAAATTTTCTCGTGATTTTCGTTTTTAACGACTATTTCCAGGCAACTAGTATTTTTGGGAGTAGAAGAAAACACTTCTGTGACTGAATTCGGAAATTATTTAAATTCGTGTATATGTGTGAAGTTCTACATTTAGTTTATCTAAGACTTCCTGCGTACACTGTGGTCGACCTAACTTGTATGCCTTAATATTATGCCATAAATATCCTATAATGCCTTAATATTTAATTTTAAAAGAGTTTCTCAAAGAGTCTCAAACGATTTAAGTAATCTAGTTTTTATAAGTTATTTTCGTAATTTATTGAAGTTGATACAAAAATTCTGACTATCACTAGTCGTCATGTTATTCCGTGTAGAAGTATTTCATGTTTACTTGGAATTTTAAAGGTATTCAGTAACTTGAAAATTGTGAACTAATTTAGTCAGATGCAAATTCTCACACTGTTTTTCAATTGGTACCTATTAGTAATCCATCTACTAGCAAATAACTGAATACAATTAAAACTTCAAATATGGTATCAAATTCGATTGTTAAATTATCATATTCCCGTTTTTCTATGCTTAAATATTTATGTAGCTTATTTTGTTGTATTGTGTATATAAACCAGTTTTCTATGCTACACATAGGACTGCTAGTTTATAAGCTGCTGCTAATATTTGTTTTCATGAACAAGCCATTGGCATAATAACATCAAATTGTGTTTCACAGGAATACAAACAACGTGTTTAAAAATATAACTTATTTACGTAATTTTAAGGTTGAATATTGTAAAACTTATTAAATGTTTACCTTTGACCTTTCAATGGTGTATTCCTAAACGTCTAAAATATCTATTCGAACTTCTGAAGACTAGAAATGTTACTATTGTATTGTCCGAGAAAGTATTTATGGTGTTAGGTATTAACCTATATGTTTACACCTAAGCTTTGTATTTAAATGTGTATGTATAGTATAATTAGTCATTGTCAATTGTAAGGACTATGTGATATTTCGTCATTACTATTGCTAAATAAAATAATTTAATATTTTGTTATTGTGTCATTCATTTTCCTAAGTTCTAATAGTAAGATATATGAACTTATCGCACCTTTGGGAACAAAGCATCACTTCTGTTTTTTTTTTGTTGCAATAGCAAAAAAAAAAAAACTATTAAAAGATTCAGGAAAACCGCGATAACTGACAATGAGTACAGGGATAAAACAGTGACTAGAGTCGGCGCCACCACCCATGACGTTGATGACTTTTTATAAAAAATTTAGTACCTCGAATTTTCCGCAGGATTTAAGTCGTGACGCGAACTCTACCTAAACCATAAGTAGTATAAATAACTCAGTACGGTTTTTTTTTCGGTGTTAATGCCCATTTTTAACAGACTTAAAAAAAATAGATTTTCTGTTCGACGTGTATGTCCGCGATTGTCTCGCGTTTGGCTGAACTGATTTTGATGAGGTTTTCAGAAAAGTGTTCGTTACATTCCGGAGGTTTTAGTGTACAACAATAATGGATATCCAGGGACGTTGCCCGCATGGATCCGTTATTGCTTACTTGGATTGTAGATTTTCAAAGACGCCGCCATTTATACGAAGACTTTGTTGATTATCTGAAGTCGGTGGCTTTGTCACCGACTTCCGAAAGAAAAGTTATTTAACGCTTTTTTGTTTGTGTTAGAAGTTGGTTCTTTTTTTTCATTTTTTTTTTGTTTTTGCCTTTTAAGTTCAGATAATCAACAAAAATCTTCGTATAAATGGCGGCGTCTTTGAAAATCTACAATAAAAGTAAGCAATAACGGATCCATGCGGGAACGTCCCTGGATATCCATTATTGTTATATATTAAGACCTCCGGAAAGTAACGAACACTTTTCTGAAAACCACATCAAAATCGGTTCAGCCAAACGCGAGATAATCGCGGACAAACATACATATATAAGAAAATACAGGTCGACCTGGAAACCAATTTTTTTAAGATAGTTAACAATGGGGCTTAATACAAAAAAAAACCGTACTGAGTTATTTCGGTAGTTCAGAAACATGTAGAAGTGTTTGTTCCCAAAAGTGCGATATTTGTCATGCAGTAATAGGTATGTTGAAACAAAAACGGCTCCTTTGTAAAAGTTATATTGTAGTAATATTCTACACAGGTAAAATAACAACAACAAAGGTAAAATTTTTAAGCTTTACCAAAAATGCGTTCAGAATACTGTTGTTGAATAGATTTCACTTTCTTTTATTAACCTTAATCTACATTACTTGGAATATTAGAACAGTTTACTACAGTGTGCTCTACGCTTAGAACCTATATAAAAGATCCTGTAAATTTATATAGAAAGAACTTGAAGTGCGTGTATGTTCTAAGCAGTAAAAGAATGAACCAAAGAATCACAAAAGAAGACATTCTTTTTTTAGCACCCTATGTCCAGTAAAGTTTTAATACCATTTCAATAAATAGACGACTACTATACAAAAAATGTACCCAAATAGGTAAAACTAACATTTCTAAACAACACGAGTTATTGCGCTAACCATAAATATTTACATGAACACGTAATTATGTCATTTAATTTAATGAGTGGAATTTACTGTGTAATTATAGCACGGTTTTATTCATGATTTGCTATTTACGAGACCTGCAGGTTTAAACCCGCCACTTTAGCAGTGTTGTTTTTATGCTTAGTCGCAAAGATTTTTTTATAAATGCATAAAGCGATTTTACATGAATATTCGTGAAATTTATCACAATTTTGTTAGCAAAGTTGCTAAAGTGACGATTTTGCGCTGCATGCGGTTTCTCAAAAGACAGTCATTTTTTTCATAATGATGACTGTTATATTGCCCCTTTAGGCAAAAACTGTTAGTTTTTTATTTATTTTTAATTAAAAAGTTAAATAACTTCACACGGAGAATACGTTTAGTCCCATAGAGACCTCGATATGTTCTGTCGCTTCTTTTGTAATTAACGCACGCGAATGATCAAACTCGAACCTTGAGATTTTTTCTTTTTTTATGATTAAAGGGGTAACCATTCGACTCACTTGATCCAATTTACAATCTATTAGCAAATTTTGGGTGTTGGCAAAATTTGTTATAAAATTTAGTCTGTTATAACTACTTTACACAGAACAGTCTTTTTGTATTCATCTATAGTTTCGGTGAGAATTTTTTGGAAGATGCTCTCAAAGACTTGGTTCTTGACGATAGCCTCGTCAGCGTGTAGAGCGGTCCACTCGGGCTCGCAGCGTCGCCACTCGGTGAACAAAATTTCGTCGATGTGGTCCGAGCGTCGGCTTGACACCCCTGACGAAAAATAAATATATATGTTACTAGCTGTACCCTGCCCCGCTTCGCTGTGGCACAAAAAACTGTTTTTTCAACAAAAAAAATAGATAAAAACAATCCTTGATGCGGAATATATATCATGCTAAAATTTCTTCTCATGTGACTGCGTCATTACGACTGCGGTTGTCAGCGAGTGTTATCCTCGCTTCCGGTAGATGGCGCGGTTACTGGTACAGAGCTGATCGTTAAAAAAACAGTTTTTTAGCGGTTGCGGATATGTGACTGATGCAAAAAAATAGATAAAAACAATCCTTGATGCGGATTACATATCATGCTAAAGTTTCAGCTCAATCAGTGCAGTACTTTTTGAGTTTTTAAAGCATACACAAACCAACATAACATTTTTATATATATAAGAAGATTAAGCTGGACCAAATGTGTATGAAAAAAAATAGACTATTTCACTTAAAAAAATTTAGTCCGTCGGTTATACTACGTAAGTACCAAAAACTATTCGAACCGTATTATTTTTTTAAGTTAACAATTTTTTATTGCCGAAGATACGACACTTTTACAATTGGTAATACGACACACGTCAGGAAAATGCGTGTCATGAACCCCCAATGTTGAGTTTTGATGCGATTTGCAAATACATGGTAGTTAATTGATATAACTGAAGAAATAATACGTCTCCATAACGTTTTATTTTTCAAAACTAACTGACAGACTAATTAGATTTGAAATTTATTGCTGATAATACTCGGTTCGATAACCGTACAAAAACTTATCTTAAATGACATACATAGTTACTACTGAAGAATTAATAGCACTACCCCGTTCTGGGAATCGAACCCAACATCAGTTGCTCAACAATTGCCTCTTTCCTACAAGATAAAAATAAGTTGTAAACTCACCAGACACGGCTGTAGGCGTAACACTAGTTAGTACTTCTTTAAGTTCTGAAGAAGTTTGCAACGCCACTTCGTTTATTTCTAACTTAGGCTTTTGAGGAAGCAAGTTACAAGCGTCCCACGGCATATCACTTTGCTCCTCCTTGTGCCTCTCCAGTGATTCCTGACAAAAATCTTGTACAAACACACTAAACGCTTCTGTTGATTCAGAGAACAACCCGTCTGGATCAATGATGTGTTTTATAACTTTTTCTTCTAAATTTCCGTCTGGAGTGAACATACGGGGTGGTTTCGGAGTACGTGTTTCTGTAGGCGGTGTGTATGGCGGCGGTGGCTTGTCCGGTATCTCTCTCACAACTAGCAATCGACATTGCTGCTGTTCTAAAGCTTTTATCTGCAATTTAAAACATGATTCTAACAATCAAAGAGAAAATATCCACTATGGGTAAGTATTTTAGTAGAAAGTAATTAGGACCATTATATTAGCACCAAGGAATTATGCCTTTGTCAAACAGACAGGCGAAAGCGAAGCGTTTCCGAAGCGATACCGAACCGAAGCGAGACGTCAGTCCGATAGTTCTGTCACGCTATCGGATCTCTTTCGCTTTTCTATGTGACTGGATTCAAACAATTCCATACATTACAAATAAAAACGTCACGCTTCGTATTCGCCACGTAAGTCTGTTTAACAAAGGCTTTAGGTTTCCTGACGGACAGAGCCGTCACCTAGCCCGGTCACCGGGGAGAACGGAACCGGCGAGAGATGCCGTGCGGTGTTCCACAGGGATCAATCTTGGGGCCGCTCTTGTGGAACATCGGTTACGACTGGGTGCTGCGTGGTGACCTTCCTGACAGCGTCGCCATCAGCGTAATATGTTACGCCGACTACACGCTTGTCCTAGCGGAGGGAGAGTCGCACCAGACGGCGGCCGACCTGGCGACACAGGCGGTCGCGACAGTCGCTGATAGGCATGTGATCCGGCAGTTGGGACTCGACGTGGCGCTGCATAAAACAGAGGCCATGTGTTTTCATGGCCGTCTGAACGCGCCACGGTCAGAGTCCCACATAACGGTGGAACTTCAGGGAACACTTCCTGCGTTTGAACCCAAGGCTGAACCGGGCAGCAGCCGCCTTCGGGCGACTCCTGCCCAATCTCAGAGGGCGGCCCTCTATGGGGACCCCGTGTGGACCCTGAGCATTCGAACGCGACCAGTAAAGCTGGTCGCATGCCAGAGGGTCATGGCTATCCGGATGATCCGAGGATACCGCACTATCTCCGGCGAATTGGCCAACCTCCTTGCCGGATTGCTGCCCTGGGATCTGGAGGCGACTGCCCTCCAGCGCGTCTATGAATGGCGCATGGAGTCGCATCGCCGGGGCGAATCCCCGCTGCCTCGACAAGTCGAGGAGCGGCGGGAAGAGCTCTGGCGCGATCTCAGGACAGTATGGAGGGCGCGAATAAAATAAAAGATAAGCTACTGTCGTAGATTTTTTACCAACAAGCCTTACACACATACACAATGTAATTTTAACTTTGTTTGAACATGACGCAAATCCAGTGCCGGATCTAGGAGAAGGCAGGCGAGACACGTGTCCCGGGCGCCAAAATCATAAACATGCTAAATTGATGAGTGCTAGAAAATATAACTAATCGCCTACCATCTAGTACACGTTGTTGTAACACTCAGTTGGCTTTTTGAACATTTCTTTAATTAATTGTACGTGAAGATAATGTACATAAAGAGGTGGACAATCTCTCTATAAAGTGCATAAGCTGAGCGGGACAGTAACTAGGAGCAGCAGGCCTGCATTTCCAAAAGGCGGAATATCGAGTCATTGTCATAAAAATCTATTGGTTAGGTTAGGTTAGTAGTAGTCGTAACCTTTTTTTGAAATATTTGACAATTCTTTTGAAAGGCTGGATATAAAAATAGACTAAAAAACAAGCAAAAGTAAACCTTAAAGCATTATTTTGCCGGTCGATATCTGCGTCAACCTTAAGATCGACAAATATTTGGGTTACTTTAGCAAGTAACCCAAGTATATTGGTCACTTCTGCACAAAACAAAAATAGGTGTGAGGGAAAGAGGTGGTGCTAGACGACTTGTATAGCTCGCTCTCGTGCCCTCACTGGAACTATACTGGCTTTAAGACTTCATGGTAGGCCACCAGTTTTTACTATAGGATATATAGCTGAAAAACAGAGCTTTCTTTACCGTGACCAGCCAAATAAAACTTCATTGAAGAGCCGCGTACTAAGCCCGAAAAATTTGAACTTTCTGTACTATGACGATGAGACCCGGGTCTTAGGAGATTATGGGATCGACGATTTTAAGGTATTACGCAGCTTGCCGAATGCCGACCAGTCCAAACATATTCTTTTGGTCGAATTCTCAAAATTGTGCCGGCCAGTTGTATAATTTGGCCTATGTGTATTCTGGCACAAGAATGAGACTAGCGCCATTTACGATTATAGGTCTAGGGGGACGACTTGAAAACTTCCTTAAACACTTTCGGAGAGATGACTTGATGACTCGATTGTGATACACTCAAAAGCTTCTAGTTAGGGACATAAATAATTCAGCAACCCAATACTTAAAAAGTGGATTCCAGGCTTGCCCTAGCAAAGGGACCCGCTAGAACACAAAGAAGTTCTGAAAGAAGGAGCAGCACTGTGGCAACGTTTACGATCGCGTTTAGTTTTTCAGTAATTATGTTTCAGTCGGAAATAGCTTTCTCATTGTTTCATGAAAAATGTATTATTATAAACATACAACTTTACAGTTTTATAATATCAATTTTGATAGCATAAATTAATGTTTAGATAAATTACCTCTCTTTCTATCGCTAGTTGTTGTCTTCGTAATTCCTCCGCCTCAAAGTGAGCGGCCGGCGTGGTCGAGGTCATCGAAGACATGGTGACGCTCAGCAACTGACCACTGACTCTGTCTGTCTCTGAAACATTTGTAAACGCTCGTTCAGATGATGTTAGTTTATCACAATGGACATCAAAAAGTCATCCGATTATAGGATGCCACGTTTGATAGCGGGAGATTCACGCCCGTGAGACTTGGGTTCATGGTAAGGCCTTTGAATTATACTGTCCTCTTATGTCCCAAAATTATTGTGTAACGCTGTTTTTCTCCTCAAACTGACAGTCGGCACTGATAAGTCAAACTGAATATTACTAAGGGGGGTCTATTTAACCAACGCTGACAGGTCGACGCCGACAAACTTTGGGGGCCTTTAGATGTTAGTTTAATCGTCCATTATCGGTTTTATTAACGACATTTTCCGTTATAGTGGCCCCAGAATTAGAGCTTAAACTAACCTGAATGTGAGGATGGATTTGACTTCAGCAGTAACCCGGTAGGAACATCAGGAGGTTGGCTGTCAACGACAGCGACTGCGCCGACGGGCACCGGTAGCGGGCCGTTCGGCGCTTGACTAGTAGTTACTGGCTCCGAATCGATTGACTCTTCACTCTCTAATGGTGCTGCAGCTTCGCAGGCACATGACTCATCATTATTTGAAAAGCTATTATTGAAGTTACTTGTATCCGCAGTCATCGTCATTATTGACGGAGTTTTACTAAGCCGCTCCACAGACCGATCATACTCAAACTCCCCTGTCTGCGAACTTGAGTCTTTGATTTTAAAAATCTGACTAGAATTATCGCTTTCTTCCTCTGGTGACGAAATGCGTGTTTTATCAGCTTCATTCAGATCTTTGTAATATTGGTCAAACTCATCGATAAGACTTCGGGCCGTCGATGGAGAATTAGAGGATGTATCACACTCTTTATTCTTAATCTGATCTAAAAGTTTCTCAATAACTTCAGTACTAATTAAGTTAGTGTTTTGATTATTTGCTGAATTGACTATGTTTTTTAAAGCTTCCTCGTTAACTTCATACTGTTTGCCACAGCTGAAAATCTGCGGCAAGGTGAGGTTATGGAATAGTATGTTGAGGTAGCCGCCATCGACGCCGACGAAGTTCTCCGCAGCGGTATCGGCGGCGTGGTCGACAATGCAGTATGCAGAGCTCGTCTGCACGCACTTCTCCGCGCTGGTGACGGTAGCCACCTCACTCACTTCGCCTACCTCTGACACGTCGGCCTGCGGCGCGCTTGTCTCAGCTGCCTCGGGGGTCGCCTTGGCAGTGGAACTATCGTCACACCCACTGCTCGATAAGTCAAAACATTTGAGTGGAGCAGAGTTCCTATCAAAACAGGTACTCCTCTTCAACTTTTTCTTTCCAAGAATAATTTGCTCTACATCAACATTGTTTTTCAATTTCAGTTCTATGTTCTTTTTAGTTTTCATGAGTGCGACTTTACGCTTCTCGGAGAGGGTGAGCAGAGCCTTGCGCATGCGTTGCATTTCCCCACACTCGTGCTGAAGCTTGAGCAGGGCGCCGCGTTGTTTCTTCTTCAACGTCGATATGTCCGTGTTGTCGTGTTTTTTCTTTTTTTCTAACCAAAGTATTTGAGATTTGGTGAAATCTTTTAGCGCATCTTCTCGCATCTTCAAAACGAATAATAGATTTCTTGCTCGTCTTTGCTCATCGCGAATGAGTAAATTAAGCTGAAAATATGAATGAACGTATTAATTCCTATCAAAATTAGTTAAAATCAATTTATAACAGTAGGTACTAATTATTTTTAATTAAAGTTTGTCTGAAGTACTACAATTCGCATATAGGCTGTCAATGAAATGATTGTCATTAAAATGATTTACAATACGCATAACTGTCAACCAAAGGCTATCAACATAAGAACTTCCACTGTTGCCCAGTGGGATCAAAATATTTACAAATGAAAGAATAACACTCACCAGACAAAGACTCTTGGATGCCATTGTTTCAGTGTCATCAATATTGGAGCCATTTTCAAGCTTCGACAAAAAATTTTCATATTCTGAATTCTTGATATCAAATGAGTCAAATAATACAGAATTATTAGTAAAGTTTTCAACTTTATTTTCAGAATTACATTTATCTGTTAGAGAGAATGTTTCCAAATACTGAAGAGATTCAAAGAATGAATCTATGAAGTTGAGTTCACGCTGGAACTGTTCACAAACGTCGCTCTGCAATAAGCCGTTATTAACTCTTATTGTGCTAATTATATCCGACGGTTTCATTAATTTATTACACACGTACGAACAATCAAGACTCTTCAGGTCATTCAAATGATTTAGGTTATCTTCTCTTGGTGTATTCTTTTTTTTATCTGAATCTTCTGAGGAAACCTTTTCTTTTGTTTTCTTATTTTTTAATTCATTCTTGAATACAGACACAACATTCATAGGGTAATCTAAGGGGCTAGGCGGCAGCGAAGGTCCAACATCATCACTATTACCAACTAATTGGAAATTAAACTTTTGTTTAGTAGTGTATGTTACAGTAGCTTGGCTTATTATGTAAGACGCATTTTGATAGATTCTTTTATTACTAGTACTCACTGTTACATTTTGAGGGACTATCTTTACAGGCGGCACTTGGAGATTTGGCAATGGTGTAGGATTAGAAATTATGGAGTCCTCTTTGGATTCACTTTTATCTTTTGTTAATGTTACATTTGGTATCTCGAGACTATCGAACAGTTCTTTAATGGAATCTGTTTGAATACCGCTTTCGCATGTGGTAATTGCATTAATTTCGAAATCTTGCATGTCTGTTAATCGGCTAACCGATGTTGGCAATGGGTCGGTGACAGCTTCTGCATCTTTTTGCTGCACAACACCAACGGTTTCACTGGCACAGTCTACGGTGTGTTTGGTTGTCTCTACAGGTGGTACAAGAGACAATTGCCTTTCTTTTTTATTGGTATCCTTTTCAAGTGGAATATGTATTGTTAATTGTTTATTTTTATTATTTTTCGATATTTCTGGAGAAAGTTTCTTCTGCAGAAGTGGTAATTTGTGTGGTTCAAGTTTCTCCCCTGGTCTTCTGGGAGCTGATGAGTTATTTTTTACATTATTATTCACTAAATTCTGAATCTCTTTTCTTGATTTTTCTTTTTGATTAAGTTTAGGAATACCAAGTGATGGTATCCCTAAACTTTTGCCGCTTACAGTTTTCGATGAGACATTTAAATTTCTTGAACTCCGCAGTGTTGCTACAAAAAATATAATGATAATAATTTATTAAATGTTTTACGTTAACATGCATAAAATTGCGAGTTAAATGATGAATTATACCTACCTACCTACATATTTCTTACATTTTCATATACACCAGTATATGAAAATATAAGAAATATGTAGGTAGGTATCTATTACAAACATGAGCACAAAGTTGGCTACCACTAAGCCCGGTGCACTTGTCAGCTAACGACGAAAGATTCGTCTAATATTATAGTTTTATGAAAACCTTCAAAACCAAAACAAGCATTAGTTAACATGTTATAGATTTCGTTCGTATATGTTTTAGTAAGTATTTACGGCCAGAGAATCGGTCTATAGGTCTCATAAATTGAAACTCTAGTGTCAATTGAAATCTGCTTGAATCTATTTTTATGGGCCACACAACACCACTTGATGTCGAAACTCACCTTTTTCTTTTACATTTTCAGTTATGCCCTTTTCTGCACTAGGTGAAGTACTGAGAGGAGGTTTGAGTCGGTTATTTTGTTGAGTCACAGAGCCCTCTTTCTTAAAATACGCGCTGCTAGTTTTGGCACTTCTAAATTCTCTTGAAACTATAAGAAATACATACATAATAAGTAAATGTGTTAAACCATAATTATGTCATGTGATTACTCATTAATTGGTATTGCTCATGGTACGATTCCACCAAAATAGTGTGCGGCACATTTGTAAGCGCAGTTCAGCAGTGCGCGTACTAAGATAGTATCGCGTGTAATCTCAGTGTCCACCGGCAAGTAGTGAATATTTGTGCGCAAACATTTTCACTGAACGAAGTAGGTATAGCATTGTGCACGCACATTGTGCCGAATACTGGTGGAATCATATCTTAAGATTAAATGCCCAACACTGTAGAGATAAAATTGTTTGAGTTAGACTTTACATTTATGTTTCTCACAGCATCTAAAAGTTCTACATATTTGCTATTATTATCTATATATATAAAAGGAGAACTGACTGACTGACATATCAACGTACAGCCGAAACTACTGAGGCTAGGAATGTGAAATTTTGCACACGGCTTCCTATTATAATGTAGGGGAGCACTAAGAAGGGGTTTTTGGAAATTTAACCTTTAAGGGGGTGAAAAGGGGGAATTAGGAAAGTACGTAACCCACGCGGACGAAGTCGCGGGAAAAGTGCTAGTGGTACATAAAATGAATGTACTACACATAGGTACAGTCAAGATGAAAATTAAACAAACATTTAACACTAAGGGGTCTAAAAAGCCACATAATCATGATATTAATTGATGCGACAAAACTCATCCAATAGAATATTTATTCTACTACTCAAGAAATAGTAGAATGAATATTCTATTGGATGAATTTTATTGTGTGAAGTAGTTAATAGATCAAGAACCCCCAGTTAGAACAAACTTTAAATTTTGGTGAGTGTCTATTTGTTTGTTAACAATTTAATAATTAAAGAAAGATGTTTATAAACCAAAGTAGGTCACTAACAATGAAAAATTTGCATTTTTTATTAATTTTCTGAGTAAGCAAATCAAAAAATATTGTCTACTGACTAGCATTATGAATTAATGCTTATAATGTACATATGACGTACAGACGCCAGCAAATCAACATACCCCAATCTGTCAAATTTTCCAATAGGACATGACCATTGTTCTATATTAATAAATTTGAAAATCTATTAAAGAAATTTGACAGATCGTGATAACCTAATGTGTTAGCTTAAAATGATAGCCTTGTATACTGAAAAAATCTAATTACTCTGTCAAATGATACTACTTGAAATGTATTCTTTTTGTATCATACATAAACTAAAATTACAACTCTTTTAAAATTCACAACACCTATGTCACATTGTGGTTAACTGGGCCATTATTTTTAAATACCCTAGATTGCAACTGGCCTATTGTCAAAAGAAAACCGATTGATCTAATATTTAAATAATTTAATAATTAGAATTTTCATTTTTTCCATAAATATTCCTCCAATGCAACAGTTATACTTTTCTGATAGCTTATAAACGACTCAATCCATTGAAATCGGTATATTCTATAAATGATTAAATAAATGGCTGTAAATTTCAAATTTTGAAATTTTCTTGAGTCTACCTTTGTCGTTCAAGTCAGGTTTCTCAAAATAAATGTACTATTCTTTATTGGCAGATTGCAGCTAAAATACCATTCTCTCATTCGCTTTTAAAAATGGTTGTGGTAACATTTTAAAAAGCGAATGAGACAATACCTACTTTTAGTAAGTAAAAAAATAAGGGTTAATACAGTAGAAGGAGGTGTTTTAACCAAACCTTTTAATACACTTTGAACTGATTTCATTAAAAGAAGGAGGTTCTAAATTCGACTGAATTTTTTTTTAAGTTTTTTTTTGTTTTTAATGTATTTCTTATTTTATTGGGGATTTTTTTGTTATTGCTATGTGGTGTTATTCTTGACCCAATGCCCAATTGATTTTTAAAAACACAAATTAATTTAACCAATTTTTTTTCGTTATTTTGTTAGGTACTGTAACTTTCTTACAATAACCAGTTTATGATGCAGAGGTGCTGTATTTTGGAAAAAAAAAGCACAAGTATGATTACTCAAAAGGTTAGGTATTTCACTATTACAGTAAGGATTGAGCTACCCCAATCCTAACCATTTTTGAGTAATTATACTTTACCCCTATGGGTTCCCATAGTAAAATCAGTCAGTAATAATGTCTACTATAACCCCTCAAAAGATTTAGGTCGACTTAACCAGTAACCCTGTATATTTATGTTAATGTGGACCTAATTGTATTTTCCAGTTTGGTCTAGGCGCCATCGAGAAAAACGGGAACCCACATAAAAAATCTCTTGTTTAAAAGGCTAGGTAAGGCAGATGAGTGTTTTCTCAAAGATTTTTGTTTTAGAATATAAGAGAACATATAAATTTGTACTACAACATTCTCTATGTTTACTTACATTTAGGAGGATTAGAAGGATTTGATAACTTTGTAGAATTATTTGGAGATTTATTCAGTGACTGTTTATTCTTGAAATCTTGTCCAACAGCTCTTGACATTGTCCGCAAATTGGATTGTTTTCTATCTTTAGCTAAAATAAATAATATTGATAAATATTGATAGCATATACAAATAAATCGAATAACTATTTGTTTTGAATTGCATGCATTTTGGTCCACAAAATTGTGATAATGTACAAAAATTTAAAACAATAGATTATATTTTGCTATTTTATTTCGAATTTCATTAGAATAAATACTATAAATAAATACTAACCAAATTTTGAATGAAGATCATTATCATTTTCTTCTGATATGGTAACCATTACTCTTTTAGGTTGACTTTTACTTTGCAACATCTTAGTTGGAGGGGCTTGATACTTATAAGACCTGCTTGTTCTCAGTAACTCATCGTCTTCATCATCCAATGCAATTATGCGCCTGAGCCTTGGTTTCAATGTGTAGCTGTTTGCAGGCCATGTTGCTATTGGAATGAAACATTATCATTATCAATTACAGATTAATTATTTAAAAATGTTTTTCAGGATACTAAAGCTTGTTTGGAGTTAATAATCTTGTTATGGAGCCTAAAATGAAATTTATTCTTCAACAATTTGTCTTGGATTTATTGGTTAACTGTGTCAAATATGCAATTATAAATTTAAATTTTATTTATAATATTTTGTTTATTATCATGTTTTAGTGCAGTTTTGCTGTCAAATTAATGAGTAACAATTGCAAAGTAGAAAGCTATGTGTGTCATGTCAGTTTATAAGAATAACAACAAATTAGCATTTGATGCAATAAAAGGGAAATGTAATATCAGCATGGATGGTATTCTTTGATTTTATACAAAATCTTACAAGTACATTGATTTTAAGCCCTCAAATTATGTGCAGAGAGAATCGAAATCAAGAGCTTAATACATTGGCAGTGGCAGACAAAAAAGTTCAATTGCCAATCTTCCTTCTAAAATTATTTCCACATTTTTCAGAGATGTACTGAAATTATTTAAGAAAAATTTAGGCAAAAATGATATTGTTGGAATATTGGCAAGCTAAAATATTAAACAATAGCTGTTCTTAAACGGAAGTATTAGGAAAAGGTGCGTCACTATCCAGACGATGGTCATACATACATCAAAGAAAACAACGAAAAAAACATCAGTTACTGTCTCACCTAATGAGTCAAAATCGAAATCTGGAAGTTTCGTATACTTTCTGACATTGGTATGATTTATCGGTTGTGGATATTTCATACCGCCTATTTCAATAAAAAAATTATACACTTGATTAACGGCATCTTGTTTTGTTGATGTCGATGCATCCATTATGCTGAACACTAGAAATTTTGAGTATTAATTCCGTTGCGAATCATTTTACTTAGTATTCAAAATAATAAAAGGGGAGATCTGCAGCACTGATTCGTTTAGGGTCAAAATTAGTAGTTTCTATCACATTTTTCAATTTTAGTTGGTGCACGAAGATTTTTCTGAAATAATCAACAATCAAGTCTTTGCTTGTCAATAAATTTAAAATAACTTTTTGGTTTAGTCTATGACGGTAATAGACAAAAGAGAGAGAGCACACAGAGCCTAACCGTGGTTTTTCCTAATAAATCGCGAGACTGAAGTTCTCGGATGTTTGGTATTCATTGGTAAGTATTTAGTTAATAATACAATATTTTAGGCTCATAATAATCATTAATACTTGTATCTTAGTTGTAATTTTATGATGTTACATAATTATCCTTGTATAATCTGTGTAAATTAATCAATTGAAACCATAAACTATTATAGAACTATCATCAAAATAAAAACTAAAAAATCTCAACTCTACATTGTCTATAAACATTGCTCTACATTGGTTCATGCGTTGTGCGATTCTTGGAAGAAGTGCAATAAAATCAATCTTTTGTTTGTTTTTTTCAAAATCCGATTTAAATCCGCGCTTAAGAAATTGGTACGGTGTTCGCGCATCATAAATTCTGTATATAATTTTCGAGTTTGTCTTAACGTTTCCTCACTTGATATGCTATAGATCGTGCGTAGCAGTATCTTTGTGGTTTTACAGGAGGGAACTCAGTGGTCACTGTTGACGAAAAAATGTGTCCCTATTCACTCGCGATTGGAAAATATTTGTCGTAATTGTAATTTTGTTTGAGGCGCGACGATGCAATCACTGGCTTTTCATCATAGATTCAAAAGATAGTGGTGTACAGGACAATGAATATTGATACCTAAAGTTGATGAAATTTGGTGTTGCGTAGAGAAGAATATTGTCGAAAAGGATTCATATATTATAGACTGTGAGTAATTGATTTAATTGTTTCGGTTGGCCATTTTACCATCCATATTTATTGGCAGAATGATCAATATAAGATTTCATACTGAAGAGCTATTGATCCAAGACGAAACTGATAGGTAGATTTTATGTTTCCTAGGCCGCGAAGGTAGCTTACTATCGTGTTGTGAAGTTGCTGACTTCCGTCAGGTGTGACACTTTGCTGTAAAATTATTTAAAATATATCAAAACAAACAGTAGGTATCTTATTATTTATTTAAATATTAAAAATGTATTCATTTTATAGCCTTGGGTCATAGTCACATTTGATTACAAAAACAATTGCCTTTAAACTGTGCTTACATCTGTAAAAAAAAAATATAATGAAGAATTTTTATCTGTGTAATGTTATGCTACAGGTTGGTCTGATGATAAATTGGGTCTTCTTCCTGACTGTCAAATAAAGAAAATAACAAACATTAACACAACATACCTCACAGCACTTTGCTTAAATGTTAATTTGTCTACCTCTGATAAATTGTCAATGTCAATTCATTTACTGAATTAATTACTTCAGGTTTTAAGCAAAATTATTTCTGATTACTTTAAGCTAGAAACTTACATTTTTAAAATACATGTAAGTTGAGTAAGTCGAAAAGAATACCATGAACAGATAATAAACCAGATGTGACAGAGTTTATAAAGTTAAATAGGAACTTTAAAAATAAGTTTGTTTTTGACATATCAATAATTACAAAGGAACATACAAAAATCAAATCTTTTGTGTTCTGTTGCTACTATCATTAGTAAGCATATTGATCAATGCTTGTGCTTTGTCTGTAAAGAGAAAATGTCTTTGTCATTATTAACTTTCTTCCGTTCACTCAAGACTATAAAATGATATTATGAATAAAAAACCAACCCTTTACAACATAAATTATATTTGTATCAGTCTACACATAACATATTGTTTCAGAATCATTGTATTTTACTTTCTTAGCTACCAGCTGCATCTACTTAATCAAAGTCCAGCAAAACTGAAACATTGAAAATGGCATACCAGAGTAATTCTAAAGAAATTAACTACTAGCAGTAGAATGTTTTTCTTCAGGTCTTGTGTCTTATTTCTAATTAGGGTTGTCCTAATCATTCTAATTTGTGTCTATTCCATCTGTGGCGAGGTTGTTTGTAATAGCAGACAGTCATTGTCTATGGCAACTTTTTAGCTGTTAGTCAATCTGTAGCACATCCCTTTAATTTAGAAGAACAGCCACTTAAACATGAAAGCGGTCTAAGTCTAATGTAATTGGGGGTGCTCCGCAAAAAGCCACCATTTTTACAATATAAAAAAAATTACAGTATTGCCTATTTTGGCCTTTTTCATACATTAGTGGTGCTGCATCTCTCTTTATTTATACATCTCCAAGAATAGTTTATTTTGTACTCTTTTTGGGCTTTATTGTAATTCTCATTACAAACTAGTACTCATGTCTATCATTTAAACTGGATTTTTTTTTCTTCAGCCTACATTTCCCACTGCTGGGCAAAGGTCTCCCCCAAGTTTTTTCATGTATTCTTGTCCAGCGCCACTGCGAACCATACAAATGTATTATAATACAGTTAGCCCATATTTGGTAGTAGTGAAATTGGTATTCTTGCATAATTTTTTTAAAATAATTCATATATCAGAAGAAGGCACTTACATTATAAAGTTTTTACACATGAGAACTTATTCCACATTAAGCACTTGCTGAAATGGTACCTCAGTGAATGGCACCTGGGGTATCCCACAAATGGCAAATGTTAATATTTTTGGTATGTTGAATAGTTTATTATTTAAAATTATATTCCACTTATGGCACCTACTGATTGTACTAGTGCTGGGACATATTTTTTCTTTAGTACTTTGGTTATTTTTTTGACTCCTCCTCTATCTCTCTCACACTCTAAAATTTGTATGAGAGAACAGCAATATGTAACCAGGACAGAAATAACAGGAGAGCAGGATCATGAAACAAATGTATGTTTATGGTTTGCACAAATTGAAATTGGTACAAATGCTACACAAAAAAGTTAACTTGATGATGATGACTTCTTTCGCTTAACATTTAAGTACCATCCTGAATTTATGCAAGCCAGTACATTTGTTTGGCATCAAAGATGTTTTTAGTATTGTGTGCTCCTAGTACTTTCTGTTCGGTCCTTTACCCACCAAAAACATACCTGTGAAAAAGGAGCCCAAGTTCCTATCAATTGTTTGTTGCCTAAAAAGGGTTAAAATCCAATCCCTTGCCAAATTTAGATACACTTTAAAATTTGATGCGTTTCAGCCAAATAGACCGAAGTGGCCTAAAGGTTTTGATTACCAGTCAGAGAGATAGTCAGTCAGTCAGTTCCAAAATTAGCTATTTTCACAGGGTCATATTTCAGAATCTACTGAAGCTTTATCTATTAAATTTGCCGTACTGCTTTAGTACTAGTTTGTCTACGTAGGTACAATTTTATCTCTGTACTTGCAATAGCGTGCAATAGGCACTGAGCTACAGGGGGGTCAAAAGTGGGTCGAAACAGTTCGTGTAAATAGTGCACGGCATGCCAGCGGCCTGTAACTTGGCCTACGCACTACCATGCCCTTAGATTGAGTTCGGTCATACAATCAAATTAATTATTTGAGTCACCTAAAGGCAGTTTGAAATAGTAAGATGCCAACCTAACCATGGAGCGAACTCGAAATATGTTTCTTATCCAAATCCCAAATGAAGTATAAGGTTATTATTTTATCATGTTATGAGTAATATCTGTATGGTTTTAATCGATTTTGAGCTCCTAAAAAAATTAAATGTCCTAATACTAATATGAAGTGATCCATAGGTGTTGTGGAATAAAATGATAGGTATAACTATTCTATTCTAGCTGTATGTGGAATACCTCAAGTGCCGTTTTAGCAGGCGCCTAATGTGGAATACTACATCTATCTTGCACTAGAATTGCAACATCAAGGAATAATTTAGATACATAGATTTCTCATTGTTTTTTACTACTGATATTGACAAATAACACAGTTTATAGTGAACGTCAATCAACCTAACTAAAACAGTACATTATTATTTTGTTAACATATAACATTTGTGTTAACAGGTAAAACGACATCTAACAAAGTAGTCAAGTCCCAAATAATGACCCACTAGCGCTAGAGTGTACCACATGGTAAAATATGGCAGAACGATAATGTACTCGTATTTGTAACAACTTTTATGTTCTAGCCATGTTTGTAAAATAAAAATCGATTCTATTCCAGAAGAACAAGTTACTAGTTAGTACAAGTACTTGTAATCTACTTTGTAGAAAACACTCCTTAACTGTCACACTCTGGAATTCCACCAAAAACCAAAAAAATAAGTTAACATATCATTCATTGATTTGAAAAGCAACTATTTGTTGTAGTGTGTAATTGATTAACTTGATTTGATTACATAACAAGCAGTTTATTTTTGTAATCATCTTCATTATTTTATTAGTTGCATTAAATAATTTAATTATATAAACTGCATTAAAACAAATCTAGAGAAATAGTTAGGTATAATTTCTGCTTAATTTAGTACATTGCATCAACATTTTAATATCATTACAACACAAACATTTTCTAAACCTGCAACTTTCTCACTAAAGATTTTTTGTTGCAAATTTCTAATAAAAGAAAAATATAATAATTTTGTTAGCTGCTACCTCTATACGGATTGATTTGTACTTGGGTACATTCCTTGAAATGGGTGAAACTAGATCTAATTTTCAACAAATTTAACCCCAACAAGGTCCAAACTGACTTGTTTAGGAGATAGAAAAATTAAAAGTTTTAAGAAAAATTTCCACTTCTCTCACATTATGTGCCTATTGTAGAAATTAACAACTTTGAATTGATACTTTTCTGTTAGCTTATAAATTTTTATTTCTCAAAATAAATATATCACACTTGGTTAACATGTTGGGAGGTGGAACTTTTACTAAAAAACTTTAAATTCGATTTCTCCAAGGCAAGTCAGTTTGAACCCCATGTTGTCGGGATTAAAATTGTTGCAAATTAGTTCTAGTATCACCCATTTCGAGGAATGCCCCCAATCACCAATCGCCATGTATAAGTGGTTTACATATATAAACTTTTATGAGCACACCATTTCATTGCATAAATTATGTGTCAATACTGATGCAGACTTGCATGAATTTATATATGTCTGACAGTTAAATGTCAAAAATGTAGTTCAGCCAAATATTTGGTAAAATTGCATTAATTTTGAAACATTCTTAGATACGAGGGCGGAGTGATAAGTCAGGTAAAAATGAAACGAGGAGACAGCTTTATTTAAAAATTATGATTTATTTTTCAACGTAATTTCCATCTAATTCAATGCACTGAATCCAGCGTTTCTCAAACTTTTCGATCCCTTCCGTGAAGTACGACTTAGGCAACCCTTTGAAGTAGGCATTGGTATCGAGCATGGTCTCCTCGTTGGAGCTAAATCTTTTTCGTTCGATCTTTGGAGTTCTCTGAATTTTGGACCAAACATATCCAAGTAATAATTTTGCTATCGACGCACTAAAAAGAAGGCTATATTTTATTTGTAAACCGAGCATTACTTACTTAAGCAGATACTAATAACACTTTCAAAATGAAATTCGAAAAAAAAATATTCGGAAATGTGATTGGTTCCCAACATTTTGTTTGCTAAGCAGTTTGGCAAGATTAGTATGTAATTGAAAGTTATATATTTTGCTTAGACCATTTCAATTAATTTTAGAGAATTATAGTGTAGAAACACAGTGCGCAATTAAAAGTAATTTCTAGGATTTCTTTCAAAAGAAAGCTGTCTTGGCTGGAGTATTCCATGTTGCTTATTTCTCATCAACATCTGTTAATATTTTGAGTTTATAATATTTCCATGCTTGATATAGATAGATACTACTATAACTTTTATTAAACAATTTATTTACTACACTCCATCTATTCTAATTTCATGGTTAGAAACTTAGACGAAAACAAAAAATGCTAGGTAAATATTATTTAAATGTGAAAGTTGTTTGGATAGATAGATGGAAGTTTGTTACTCTTTCGCGCATAAACCACTGCACGGATTTGGATGAAATTTGGTACACAGATAGTTAAAAGTAGGACATGCACCTAGTATAACCGGGTACTTCAGTATTCTGCAGAACAGGGTCTGCGAGCTGTGGAACCATTATCATTAGCATAAGCATTATCTGAAGGGAATGAAGGGAAGGGCCCATTGTAAGCTTTCATTAGGTATAGCTCACCCTCATAATATTGTTACTACAAGAAAATGGTGAACGTAAATTGAAATGTGCCATAACATCATTTTTGCGTTTGTTTTCGACTTAGCTGCCCAAGAATGAAGTGTAAGGCATATTGCAAGCTTTTATTTGGCGTACCTCGCGATACTTTCGGAGTATTTTAGTTCTATTAGAAAATTGTTTCACCATATTCTTATACGGCCTTATTACAAAAACTAAATAAACCTTGGTTTAAACCTGGTCTATCAAGTCCAGGCTTATCTGCACAGCCATGGTTTAAATTTGTCCGTATTACAAAACTAAGATAAAACCTCGACTTTAGTACCGCCATTTGAACGATTGTCTAAACAATTAAATCCACAATGAGTAATAACAATTACACCTACCTTATTTCAATCCATTTTGGGTGAAAATAACACAAAAACTACAACACAATGAAAAATTTGCTATGAGAAACTTTGACACACCTTTGACAGCTACTACTGTTAGACCATGGTTTATCGAAAAACCTCGATTTGTAATAATGTCTGTGTAAACCATAGTTTAACAAGATTAAACCTGGGTTTTTAGTTAAACCTCTTTTTGTAATAAGGCGGTGTATGTTTTAATTAAAATGCGCCGATACACCATTTTGAGTTTTGGCTTCGACTTAGCTGCGAAAGAATGAAGCCTAGGGCACATCGTAAGCTTTCATTTGGAAATACTTAAGTTACTTTTGAAAATTAGTTTTATAAAAAGTGGTGATCTCTTTAATATTTTTAATAAAATGCACTAAAACACAAGAGTTGCGTTTGGTTTCGACTTAGCTGCTATATAATGAAGTTTTTAAACAAATAATACAGGATGAATTTTTCAACTGGGCTTGGATGGCTATATCTGAACCAATGAGGAAAATGGAAAAATACTGAAAGAAGACTCGAGGCCGATTTTGACGAATATTAAATTGAATCATTCGATTTTTGAAAAAATCAGTACTCAAGACAATGACTAAGAGACAATAAATTAATGCTATTTTTTTTTTCAACTTAGTAATTTCGTATTGCGGAATACAGCGCGATTGTTGAGATGTCGAATCCAGTGTAACATTGAAAACAAATAAGTTTTATATTTTAGAATAGATACAGGTTCAATAGAGGTAACGTAACATAGAAAAAAAGCAGTTTGTTAAAAATCAGCTATTTCCTTAAGGTTGCTGTATGCCAGTACTTCCCAGAATTTGATCGTTATTAGTGATACTAACGCAAGGTTTAATAATACAGCGTGTGGTTTTTTTTCAAAAATCAACGTGTTCGGTACCTGGCCATGATTTTTCAGAAGATACATCAGGTTTTTTCAATTTTAAATTTTCCTCGAATTCGGCCTCGTGACTCCTTTCAGTATTTTTCGATATTCCTCATAGTTTCGGATATAGCCATCCAGGCCCAGTTGGAATATTCACCCTGTATAAGTGTTTGGGAGCTTTATTAAGTTGGTACCATCATTGTCACCATTTATTCAGTACTTTAAAATTAATGCTATCTAGGTGAAAATAGAGGGGAAATAGATACTTAGAAAAATGTGAGGTGGTTATTTATTTTAAAAATTAAACATAAACTGTTAAATATGTAGAAAATAATTAAATTAATCAGTACTTGGATAGCTCGTTAGGTCTATTATAAGATAATGATATTATTTTCATTTTAGCTAGCCCAAAATGGCAGTGAAAAAGCATGAACTGGTTCATGACAACCGCAATCAACTGGATCTTCAAGCTCTGGAACAGTACATCCAGCTAATGAATGATCAGTCTAACTATATCCCAGCACCCCAAGAGCTTGTGAAAAACTGTCAGGATATTGTGAAATGTCTTGGTAAGTGTTATAGTAATTTTGAACTCCACAGCTATGACTTAAAGATAAATCATAATACTATGTAAAATGTTGCAGCTCGTGCATCTGGAAATGAAGAACAGATGTGGACTCTTCTGCAAACTGTAGAGGATTATTTGCTTCGAATTGTGAACACAGTTCACACCAGCATACGCCATGAGATTGTTACTGCGATCCTTGATAAGTTTTATACTTTTATCTCGGACCCCCGTGAGTTTAATTTCTTTTTACATTCAAATTTTAAATAAATAATCCCTTCCCTCAGCCATTTCTATAGAGCTTATTATTTTGTTAAGCCCACTTTCACTAATGATTCTCACTGTCCATCAAATAGAGGTATTGCAAAGTTACCAGAGTATTATAGAGAAGTTAAATTTGAGAATTTCAGCTCGCGTAGCATGGCGCCGTAGAAACGGGTTTTGTCGACGGGAGAAAAGAGAAAATAACAGAACGTAGCAAGATTTTTACCGATTTATGCATAGCAATGTTTAAAATATAGAAAATAAATGTTTCTATTCTTAAATGGTATACGAATCGTGTCATACTTGTACAAAAAAAAGGCGATTTGTATACAAATAACGATAAAATGACTTTGTCTATTCTTGGTAGAATAGAGATAGAATTGGCCATGCTACGCGTGCAGAATCAGAGTTGAGAATATAATCGTAAATTGGTGTTTTCGTTATAGAATCGGATGCTTGCCCCGCCACATCTGTGGTGCTCATCGTGTTGGACAGTTCTGATGTGGAGGGTAATTTGTCTGCTGCGCGCTGGTTAGTGCAGCAAGGGGACAATGGGCCTGCCGGCGCAGGCCTTCGGGCGTCTCTGTCTTGCCTCTATAACTGGCTATATGAATGGCACGGCACTCCAGCGTTAGGTGATTGGGTTCTGGCTTTTGTAAAAGCCTTAGAGGTATGTGATAAAATCTGAAACAATTGTTATTCTAGTTTTTACTTTTCTCGCAGTTTTTTATTCACATTTTTCTTATTTGTTTTACACAGGAGAATGAGCGATTTGATATACTGATAGAAGTGTCGGTCGACAACTTAGGTCGCCTCTTCTTAGCTTTGAATGACCCGGTGTCACTTCGTCAATCAGTGGCTGATGTCATCTTCCACGTTATGGCGTCGCTTCGTGAGTCTACCGAAGCTTTCGATAGGGTAACGATTTTTTATTGTATTTTATCTTCAGGCTTTTAGTCGTTTCGCCTTGGAGGGTAATGGAGCTATTCCACAGAACTGCACTTTTGAGTTATGGACGTTTAAAAAATAGATGTAAAAAGAGGTATGTTAACATAAATCAGTGTCATATTGTAGTAGAGGGTTCAAATATTTAGCCTAGAGTACTAAAACGAATAACGATGTGGAATCACAAGGAATTTAAGCTGCATTTACTTTTTGACTGTTATTGAAAGTAGAAGCTACACTTACGTCTATTGGCAAATCAAAAAAAAAAAACCCTGCTTATGGTTACGATATTTGTTAGATGTATTGACTAATGTAGAGTATGGCTCTTTGTGAGTACGGTAATGCACTTAACTCCATTTCGCGAAAATTGTGGCTTAGCTCCATTTACCTACAAGACGACGGTTTTAGACACGTAACTTACTGAATATATTGTTGCAACAGATTGCCCCCCACGTTGGCCGTGTGTTGGCCAACCTTGCCAATGATAGCGGACAATGGAGTCGCCAGCTGCTGCAGAACGTAGTCGATATCCTGTCAGCTACCGTAGACGGCCATGTTGATTCCTTGAAAGGCGAAGCTCAAGAGATGTTCAAGGACAAATATGATGACGTGGTAAGTTCTGCAACTAATACCTATTTTATACATAATAAATTCCCCTATTGTCCATGAATGCCATGCTAATCAAATCACTGAGCTGTACCACCATAGGATATTTGCAATTAATGGTTATTTCAAATCAATGGTCGCAGCGTGTCCTGGCCTTGCAAGTTATCCAATCATGATTGATAATATTCAAATTAGACTTCTTTGAGAATTAGTTTGCTATATTCATAACGACGTAGTAGTGAGGGCTCTATTAGTTCGAGGGACTAAATAAGTAATTTACCCGAGGTAAACACTGTGCTTTTCATTACAAATACAAGGAAAGTAATAAGAACATAAATAGTTAGCTATAAAAAATGTGGCGGATTGTGCTTTGCCGTTCATTTTGTTTTTTTTTTTATGATTTTGTCCTGTCGTCGTCCAATACAGCCAGTATTTTCCATGTTCAAAACTTTTGCCGAAACCCATGTTATTTTAGAAAAATAGTTGAAACTAAATTATATTAAGGTCATAACAAATATTCTTAATACTTAACTTTATGTAATTTTAATTTTAAATCGCGCTGTTATCGGTTTAGCTTTGGGGCCAAATGCAGGAAATGCTCCCTGATGCTCCACCGGCTATCGAGGACTAGTCCCAGGCACTTCATCGTCCTCCCGACTCCAATGCGAACCCCTCTGACTCTGACTAGACTCTGACCTAGAGACGTAGAGACTGACCGAACGCGATTCTTATATTGTACAAAGACAGAACCCTTAATAACATTCGTTTTCTATTACCTTATCATAGCACTGATTGGTGCGATAATACAAGAACCCCAACCCAGGGTGGCCACTTTCTGGAAAACCGGGAAAAGTCAGGGAAATTTGCTAGCCATGGAAAAGTCAGGGAATAGTCAGGGAAATTTATAGGAGGTCAGGGATGCTGAAGCGGGCTTACTCCAGCGCACCTTAACAACTATAAATACTTAACTAATAAAAATAAACGTACCTAACTGAATACGGTCGAAGACTACTAATTTTTTTTTGGTCAGGGTTCGAGACTGAACTGTCGTTTTTTTTTTCGTTGTCTATTTCGTGATTTGAAGTAAAATGTATGGTACAAAATTTAAGATTAAAGTCAGGGAAAAACTTGAAAAAGCGCCTGGAAAACCGGGAAAAGTCAGGGAATATTGATTTTGGTAAATAGTGGTCACCCTGCCAACCGCTTTTGTCAATAAGTAATTGTAATTAATGCACTCATCTTTGTCTACGCACTATATTAAATCTTGCAAAAGCAACTTTGAATGAATTAAAGCAAAAAGCAATATTCTCTTAAACTGTGTCAGATTTATTTTCAGGACACTTCTAGGTCAGATTAAGATGAGATCGTTTTCAAAATATTTGCCTAGATTCTAAATACTGCAGTATTATTTCTAAACTGATTTATTTTGATAGATTCATTATATAAAAAATATGAAGTACGATTGTCCAGAGACACTAACATGAATGCGAAATGTAAACGTTAACCAAATACGTCTTTTTTAATATCAAATATACATAATATATCCTTCAGAAGTAGGATCTAAAGTTTTGGCAAAAAGCACAATAAGTATTTCCCATACTTATAAATATATACATAACATTGAGTTAATATCCTAAAATCAAAGCACGTACTCGGTTTTCTTTAAAAATACTATATAATATAATCATGTGCTTAAAACTGCATCCATGTAAGTTTTTATTGCAGTTTTTCTTCAATAGTCATATTTTCCAATTTTCATGATATAATATCGAGTATATAAAAAAAATTTAAACATAGGATTTAGTGCGTATGTGCATCAACCATCAAACAACAGACACCAGCCACCCTCGACTTTATCAAACACGCTCGGGGGGTTTCGTGCTGTACGGATACAGTTTCAGCGCTTTAGTTGATAGCGGGTCGCAGACGCGGCCGGACGGAAGCTGTGACGTAGGTAGTGATCAAATAATAACTCGCGCGGCAGCTAGACGACAACGGTAAGCAGAAGCGGCGGTCGCTAGACCAAGAGTATGCGACTTATTTTCAAAAATCCTTTCGCCACATTAGTGATGTTATATGTTGTGAGATAGGATAGGGTAGTTCACTGTATAAATAAATTGTAAATTTGAGTAGTCCGTCAGATACAGTATTGAAAAATAATGAACACGTATTTTTTGTATTTTTTTTTAAATCAATAAATATTGACAAAGATAAAACGCTTCGAAATTTGAGAGTGGTGTCCTGTGACATCATAACGCCTGTAAAATTATACCGACCGAGAGACGTTTTGTGATTTTTATAAGCTTTGTATCTTCGACAATTTTGGTTTAAGTAACGAAAGAAAAAATGCGTGTCAATTTTTTTTTTATTTCCGAATAGTCAATTTTTTTTATTGAAATAGCCTATTATCTGTTGGAATAAGGTCCTGTAATAACATTGTTTTATTTTATCCTACCTCCATTGTCGTATTTTTTTTTGTGCAAAAGCTATTTATTATTGTTGTTGTTTAGATTTTGTGCCTGGAGCGGCACATGGCATCTCGCGGGTGTCGCTATCTACAGTTGACCCCGTGGCGCGCGCGAAACGTTTGCTTGACCAGTATGAGCACGCATACTACAATGAGGAAAGTGGGCCTGCTCAACTTGGGGAACACTTGCTACATGAACAGCGTGATGCAGGCTCTCCTCGTCACTCGACAGTAAGTAATTTTTCTCCTTTATCCAAGTGTAATATTTTTCAAATATGTAGGTACCGCTGACAATTTATTTTAAATTTATGAAATAAAGCCTTTATTGGAGGTACAAGAATAATTAGTGAGTTTACTCAGTGATTTAAACAGAAATATCACAAAAAAAAAAAAAAAGACAAGTTTGAATAATTTAAATAGTTTCCCTGAAACATTATTTATTTTTACGCTTCTCGTGAACTGCGACGTATTTAGTTTTGTTAAAGTTACATTTTAGTTTCTGAAATATTATCAGTGATGTAGGTACAATAACATTGTGCTTATTTTTAGCGCAGGGTAACAAAAGTTCAAGTAAAGTTAAAACTTGACAAACAAGAGTCGCAAAAGTGTGAACGAAAACTATCTAAGATCTTTCGAACTTATGACTTTCACTCAAAACATTATAATTGGGTTAAACGATTGTTTTTTTTTTCTTTGTTTGTGATTAGTTTATGTAATAAATAGGGCTCGCGCTGGTATAGACGCCACGCTTTGAATCTGAAAATTGGCTAGTGTAAAAAATACGTGCTAATATATAATACAATAAAGCGTGTAATGTAAATGTACATAAAAAATATTCAAGTTACCTTTGATACAACCTGCTGAAAGTTATTAAAACATAAAAGGTAATATAAATATTCTGCGACGTTTTTTTTCAGGTACCTTTTAAGTTCAAATAGCGCCTTTTTCAGTTCCTTATTGCAGTTTTTTAGTTGCTGCCTTTGCTTTTATTGCATATTTAGTGCCGTTTTTCTGCTGTAGCGAATTTTAATTGCTCAGAATTAAGTAGCTATTTTATCCTTACATGCGATTGATCACTAGTGAACAATAGACTTTGACTAGTAATGTAGATACCCCACGAAGATATCTACGCAGTAAAGTGGCTGCAGTTCTATAACTGATAACAAAAAGCCTTTTGATCCCGTGACACTACTGAATTAATTTACAACAATATGTAACACAAAGTAAGGACACAAAAATGAGGCCAAGAAACTGTTATCGTGAAATGTTCTTGTAGTATATTCCGTTTTGCGTTTAAGACCACGTTTTGCAAACAAACCAGGTGATGGAAAAAAACAATTGAAAATCAATTTATACCAAATATGCATCCCAATATTCAACTTTGCAATTCTTATTCAAGAGTCGAAGGTTTGTCGCTCTATGATTTGTATTCCTGTGCATTTAAAAATGTTTGGTGGCGTCATCTCCTTGCCCGTTTATGTAAAACTGACTGTCCTCTTTGCCCTCATAGAAAAAAGTAGATTCAGGATGCCAGAGTCCAGTTATGTGGTCAAATAGTTTTGGATTAACAGCCTTTTTCTTTTGATATGCTTCTTTCTGTTTCTATCCATTGCGTGTATTGTTAATAGCGGAATCTACTTGGTGATTTTATGAAATCGGCGAACGTTCTATTCTTGTCTGAATATCGACCACACGACCTAATAGGTAGCTATGCATTTTTAATGTCTAAAATGTAAGTTTCCGTATCGATTTTCAAATCGATGAAACATATTTCATTACATTAAACCCCATCTGTTTTTTTTTTAAATGAAAGTTAACAGAATTTAAAGCGACTTAATTCAGGAATAGGATTAACCTTAATTTCGTGAAAAACTAAAGTCATACAAAACAGTAATTTCGCGTTATATCGTTGGCGTCTATTGAAACTATTAGGTAAATATTTAATAGTTTGTTAGTGGACAACAACATCCACACGGGGTGATCGTTCAGCTTTATCAAAGTCTTCAGACGTTAGTCCGTGGATACGGGAACTATACTATCCCTGCCGTGAAAACCACATTCTTTGTAGGCCTTTCACGACCAAGGGCGCTCTGAATTTTAGGATTTTTTTTGAGGAAAATCCACATAACTGTGACAAGATTTTTTTTACTTGTAGTAAAATATATTTGCAAATGACAGTAGCCTGTGAATTCTGCATAGTGTGGGAGTAAGAGTAGGGTAGATCAATAGAGCGCTTCGAGTTCTTAGAAATTGCTCTGCAAAAGGCTTTGAGCCAGCGTATGCTTTCTGTGCCCGGCTAGGATTTACTTCCAACATATTCGTTGAATTCACTGTTGCGTTAAATTTTGTAGTCAGCGTAGTTGCTGTTAACGGGAAAGCTTTCCATTGAACTGAATACATAATAAAGTTTTTAGTTCGGAGGAATATTATATAACTTTGATTCTTATATGATAACAATTAAGATTTTTTCCAATACTATATGCCGTTCCAACTTCTCTAAAGTTTGAAATATTTATAATGAAAAGTATTTTAGTGTATAATTACAATTTTTCATAATATTTTCCAACGAAACAAATTCATCCAATACAATTCACCATTCTGAGCACTTTTAAACAACCTCCGCTATTTTTAATTAAACCTAAAATATTTTCTGCTTTATGTTCATAATTTGAAACGCAATACCTATTAGTGAAATACTCTGCAAGATAATTAAAATGCAGTGCTTTTAATTAAATAATTCGGAGTATTCATTCCAACTGAAATATAGGTACATGGATACACTAAGTTGCATCCGCTTTTGAGCGGCACAGCGTCGATCAATACTGATGAGAATTCCTAGAAATAGCTCAGTGTGAATTTCCGCTGTAGCCCCGAGAACGTCAGTACTCGTATATTGTGTTGGAAATTGCATTTATATAATGAAACATTTGCCGGACATGTCTTCAAAGGTGGATAGTATATCAGCGCAGTTCGTATTAAAGCACCGAAAATTTTGTGAGCCTTTACTGAAATCCCCCCAAGTATTCCGGGAAAACAGTATTTAGTTGGAATTTGCTTTTATGAAATAGTGAGAGAAATCTATTTCAACGTTGATACTGTTTCGGCGGATTTCGTATAAATACATAGTATAGTCAGATTTCATTTGACTCTCCTCCAATAATAATTTGGTCTAAATTAATTGGAAAAATGTCGACCTGTGCCTATTGTTATCTAGTTATGTTGTGTCTTCACAGTGCCCTGAGGTATTTTTATACTGCAAAGAGCAGATTCAATTACTTGATTGATTTTGGTGTGCAATTTGCCAGTAGTCCAATCATATCTCGCGTAAAATAAATCTTTGCTGTTACAACAGGAAAGCACCTGGTTTTTAGGGTTCCGCAGCCAAATGGCAAAAAACGGAACCCAAGATTTGTCATGTCTGTCTGTCCGTCCGTATGTCACAGCCACTTTTCTTCGAAAATTTAAGAGCTATCCTGTTCCTCCCAGCGAAAATTGGTTCGAACGAGATCAAATAATTAGTATTTTTAATACGTCATACATCTTAAACCGCAATTTACCTTTCAAAGTTACAACCAACTGCAAGAACTTTTATATTATGTTACTTGCTGCTACGGAACCCTTTATGGGCGACTCCGACTCGCACTTGGCCGGTTTTTTATTATTCAAAAATGTGTGTAGTGTAGTGGTCTGTAATCGTCTAGCTATACAGCCAGTATTTTACATGTTCATCATTAAATAAAATGGCAAAGAATTTATCGAAATCTATGTTATTTTAAAGAAATAGTTGAAACTCAATTATATTAAAGTCGTAATATAACAATACATTCTTAATACTTAATTGTATGTAATTTTTATTTTTATTGCGCTGTAATTTAGTGGCTGTATAAAAAGTTACAACATGGTTCAATAGAAATGTCAAAATAAAACTAGTTTTTTTTTTAAATTTTGGAGCTTTCAATTGAAAGCGATTCTCCCTAGGGCTACACTGCATAACTTTCAAACCGCTCATCAGGCATGTAATGACCTATTTTCAGAGTATGAGCAATGAAAAATATTGTTTAGCGTTGTCCTATTTGAATGTTGATACACAGTCGGGCGAATTTATTTACCGTGCACTTCGATTTGCTATATGCTCCTCGCGACCACTATTTGTATTTGCATTGCTGCCTTTTTTTTGTGTAACAATTATTTTAACTGCCTGCTGGGGCTAATTTTATAATTAAGCGTCGCTATGGTATTTCCTTGTTCATTTACCTTTTGATTCTTTCAGTGTTAATAGGTAATGTTATTTTTTTTATTGAGTTTAGAATTTTTGGTTTTTTGTATTTGTTTTTTTTTTGTTATTGATCTTAAATAGGCAGTTGTAATTACACTAATGAATAACCTACAAGTAACAATCAATAACCTCTGTCAGCTACAAAGATATCCTGATTGAAAGATGAAGAAAACAATTGAAGTTTTAGCATGGGACATGGTCATTCACCAGCATTATTATTTCTGACAGGTTCAGCACTCATGTTGTGCTGAAGATGACTGCTGTGCCATACTGGGCGAGGATGGCCATTCTATTTGGCAAGATGATGCACTCAGTCACAACAAAAGTGAACCCCGATGAGTTCTTTGCTGTGGTCAAGCCGCCATTCTTCACCAGGGACAATCAACACGACAGCTCCGAATTTCTGGGGTGAGTTCTAGTTTTACACGTATTTTCCTAAAGATGAATACGGGTCTTTTGGCCCCGCGCTACCTCTTCTTCCCATTTTGTTTTTTAAGTTTATTTTTACTAATGGATACCGATTGGGCCGGCACGTAAAGGGCTATTGAAGGACACCGTGGATTTTAGTCAGTACGAGTCTGCCAGTCCCTCCCGCTCTGGGTGGGAGGACTCGTTTGATGATGTAAGCACTCTAAAAAAAGTGGATACTGACTGTGTTCATTGAAGCAAACCATTTCAGGACACCAGTGAGGTGATAAGTCTAGAACTTCAATTGCGTAAACAATAATGGCGAGGATGTATTTACTACTATATTTTGCCCACGGCTTCGCAGGTGTTAATTTAAAATTTGACAGTTAATACTGACTGTACACGTAGCGCCATCTGTTATCATATTAATTTCCTTTATTCATTTTTCAACATATTATTTTACATTTTTATATTTTTTAAAACAAAACAAAGAAAACACAAATAATAGTGGCCCACTGGGAACAGGGTCCAAGCTACCGGCGGTCAGGGCTCCAGAGAAAAGAACTTTCTTCCACACATCGAATTACAAAGCCAGTTTGTGTTGGCGTCGGCTTATTTGATGTTTCTGCACATTGAACGGTCAGCTTATAGTAGTTTTGCATAGCTTGCTGTGCAACAAATGCAAAAATCAGTATGATCGGTTCAAATCATAAAAAATAATAATATTAGGATTAGGATGTTAGGATAGTTACAACTCCGCCGCAGCCTGCAGGTAAAACAGAACATAATTGGAATTATATGCTACTTCGAGTTTCTCGCAAATAATTTTACTGCCATTTTCCATTGTGAGTAGGGAATAATTTGCGGAGTCTGGTTGTCGGTTTCCTATTGATAATGTCGGCACAAATGTTATAAACGTACAGCAGCCATCCTATTTTAATTAGCTTCTAGTGGACGGGTTATGCATGCACGTCCAGGAGACGGCAAATTAAACAATCCACAAGTGCCTCGTACAAGAAACATTTGAAACAATGCAGTTGCAATAAGGATCTCCTTTATTGCAACACCAACATGCGGGTTTTGTTGATGGAAGAAAAGACATAATGACAGAACGTGGAAAGATTTTTACTGTTTTAAGCATGGCAATATTTAAAATATAGTTAAGAAATGTTTTTATTTTTCAATGGTCTACGGATTGTGTTATTAACGTGCAAAAAACAGTCGAATTTGCACAGAAATAACCGTGCCCTGTGTCTATTGTTCTGGGTAGAATAGATATGGAATTGGTTCAGGTCATAGTCGACTGATTAAATAATTACTACAGTTTTATCGGGACTACTTAGAATAATGACAACTAAGCACGCCAACTGCCTATAGCCCGAGAAAGAAAAAATGCGAAGGGCAGCATGAACTTTTTCATACCGTGTTTCCGAACGCATACAACCCCAATCTCTTCAAAGTAAGAGTGAACATGATTGTTCTGGATACGCTCGATCATCGTCGACTTTGTTTGCATCCCTGACCTAGACTAGAGCGAGTCAGCGAAGCCACCTTAGCTTAAAAAAAAAACCAACCTTAGGTCTATGTATATTCCGGTCAAATTCCTTATTATATTTAGTTATTAGGCTGCGTCTATGTTTCTTTTGGGTCGGACAGGTTTAAACATAAAATATTGATAGTAATAATCGGCATTTGATAAATTAGTATAAATATAATAGCTAATAAGGAAATATAAGATCCTAAAGATGAAATAATATTTCATGAAATATATGAATCAGGATAATCGGAGTATCGTGGAGGACCTCCTGAGTCAGATAAAATATAAAAACCCATAAAATATAAAAATGTGTATATTTTAATTCAAGGAACAAAACTCATGCAAACAGCCACGTAAAAGGATGCAGACAAGAACGAAAATTCACATGGTTCTAATAATATGCAGGATCTAAGGGCAATCCAGTCTTTGTTGGTGATGATTATCGCCAGGACGTTATTGGGGTAGAACATATATGTTTTTAACCGACTTCAATAAAAAAGTAAGTTCTTAGTTCGACCTGTATTTATGTATGTTTGTCCGCAATTATCTCGCGTTTGGCTGAATCGATTTTGATGCGGTTTTCAATAAAGTGTTTGTTACATTCTGGAGAAGGTTTTAGTATAATAATATAACATTAATGGATATCCCGTGACGTTGCCCGCATGGATCCGTTTATGCTTACTTGGATTGCAGATTTTCAAAGACGCCGATTTTTGTTGAATATCTAAACAAAAAGGGTAAAATTGCATGGAAAACTCTTACCACTAAAAATGTATTATTGCATTACTCTATGAAACATAACACAAAGAACCAGTGTACATCTTGACGCTACTTTTGCATAAAAATATGATTCATTGATAGCGATTAGAGGATGATACAGCTAAGCTTTGGCTCTAAAATTTCCCTGAAGAAGGTGGTAATCGGGTGGTACGCTCGAAATCTAAAGCGGAAAATACGTCGTATTATATTCGTACAGTCCTGAATCTCAGTTTTCGGTATGTTTATAAAGTCATTAAAGATGTTGCAATTGAAAAAATATGGTCTATAATTTGTATTATGCATTATTTTAATGTTTTTTTTTTTAATATTTATACTTTTAAAACGTTACATTGGATAAAAAATTAACTTTCTTTTGACATTTTGATCGCCCGTTTTTGATTACTGTACGCTGCTCTATAAACAAATTACCTACCTTCTTTTATTTCTCCTGTAAAAATCGATTTTTGATATTACCGCTTGTTGTCCGGGGCCAGCGATATATTACCAGCTATTCCCCGCGGTTTTAGCCGCTGCTATGTTTCTATTGGCCGGAACGTGATATTATATAGCTTTGCTCGATAAATGGGCTATCTAACACAAAAAAAAATTTCCGATTCGAACCAGCAGTTCCCGAGATTAGCGGGTTCAACCAAACTTGTACACAAGAATAGATCACCTTTATTCATTTTTCAACATATTATTTTACATTTTTAAATGTTTTTACAAAATAAAAAACATTTAAAAACATAAAAAAATAGTGGTCCACCAGCATCGGGCTTCCACACATCGAATTACAAAGCCAGTTTGTGTTGGCGTCGGCTTATTTGATGTTTCTGCACATTGAACGGTCAGCTTATAGTAGTTTTGCATAGCTTGCTGTGCAACAAATGCAAAAATCAGTATGATCGGTTCAAATCATAAAAAATAATAATATTAGGATTAGGATGTTAGGATAGTTACAACTCCGCCGCAGCCTGCAGGTAAAACAGAACATAATTGGAATTATATGCTACTTCGAGTTTCTCGCAAATAATTTTACTGCCATTTTCCATTGTGAGTAGGGAATAATTTGCGGAGTCTGGTTGTCGGTTTCCTATTGATAATGTCGGCACAAATGTTATAAACGTACAGCAGCCATCCTATTTTAATTAGCTTCTAGTGGACGGGTTATGCATGCACGTCCAGGAGACGGCAAATTAAACAATCCACAAGTGCCTCGTACAAGAAACATTTGAAACAATGCAGTTGCAATAAGGATCTCCTTTATTGCAACACCAACATGCGGGTTTTGTTGATGGAAGAAAAGACATAATGACAGAACGTGGAAAGATTTTTACTGTTTTAAGCATGGCAATATTTAAAATATAGTTAAGAAATGTTTTTATTTTTCAATGGTCTACGGATTGTGTTATTAACGTGCAAAAAACAGTCGAATTTGCACAGAAATAACCGTGCCCTGTGTCTATTGTTCTGGGTAGAATAGATATGGAATTGGTTCAGGTCATAGTCGACTGATTAAATAATTACTACAGTTTTATCGGGACTACTTAGAATAATGACAACTAAGCACGCCAACTGCCTATAGCCCGAGAAAGAAAAAATGCGAAGGGCAGCATGAACTTTTTCATACCGTGTTTCCGAACGCATACAACCCCAATCTCTTCAAAGTAAGAGTGAACATGATTGTTCTGGATACGCTCGATCATCGTCGACTTTGTTTGCATCCCTGACCTAGACTAGAGCGAGTCAGCGAAGCCACCTTAGCTTAAAAAAAAAACCAACCTTAGGTCTATGTATATTCCGGTCAAATTCCTTATTATATTTAGTTATTAGGCTGCGTCTATGTTTCTTTTGGGTCGGACAGGTTTAAACATAAAATATTGATAGTAATAATCGGCATTTGATAAATTAGTATAAATATAATAGCTAATAAGGAAATATAAGATCCTAAAGATGAAATAATATTTCATGAAATATATGAATCAGGATAATCGGAGTATCGTGGAGGACCTCCTGAGTCAGATAAAATATAAAAACCCATAAAATATAAAAATGTGTATATTTTAATTCAAGGAACAAAACTCATGCAAACAGCCACGTAAAAGGATGCAGACAAGAACGAAAATTCACATGGTTCTAATAATATGCAGGATCTAAGGGCAATCCAGTCTTTGTTGGTGATGATTATCGCCAGGACGTTATTGGGGTAGAACATATATGTTTTTAACCGACTTCAATAAAAAAGTAAGTTCTTAGTTCGACCTGTATTTATGTATGTTTGTCCGCAATTATCTCGCGTTTGGCTGAATCGATTTTGATGCGGTTTTCAATAAAGTGTTTGTTACATTCTGGAGAAGGTTTTAGTATAATAATATAACATTAATGGATATCCCGTGACGTTGCCCGCATGGATCCGTTTATGCTTACTTGGATTGCAGATTTTCAAAGACGCCGATTTTTGTTGAATATCTAAACAAAAAGGGTAAAATTGCATGGAAAACTCTTACCACTAAAAATGTATTATTGCATTACTCTATGAAACATAACACAAAGAACCAGTGTACATCTTGACGCTACTTTTGCATAAAAATATGATTCATTGATAGCGATTAGAGGATGATACAGCTAAGCTTTGGCTCTAAAATTTCCCTGAAGAAGGTGGTAATCGGGTGGTACGCTCGAAATCTAAAGCGGAAAATACGTCGTATTATATTCGTACAGTCCTGAATCTCAGTTTTCGGTATGTTTATAAAGTCATTAAAGATGTTGCAATTGAAAAAATATGGTCTATAATTTGTATTATGCATTATTTTAATGTTTTTTTTTTTAATATTTATACTTTTAAAACGTTACATTGGATAAAAAATTAACTTTCTTTTGACATTTTGATCGCCCGTTTTTGATTACTGTACGCTGCTCTATAAACAAATTACCTACCTTCTTTTATTTCTCCTGTAAAAATCGATTTTTGATATTACCGCTTGTTGTCCGGGGCCAGCGATATATTACCAGCTATTCCCCGCGGTTTTAGCCGCTGCTATGTTTCTATTGGCCGGAACGTGATATTATATAGCTTTGCTCGATAAATGGGCTATCTAACACAAAAAAAAAATTCCGATTCGAACCAGCAGTTCCCGAGATTAGCGGGTTCAACCAAACTTGTACACAAGAATAGATCACCTTTATTCATTTTTCAACATATTATTTTACATTTTTAAATGTTTTTACAAAATAAAAAACATTTAAAAACATAAAAAAATAGTGGTCCACCAGCATCGGGAACAGGGTCCAAGCTGCCGGTGGTTAGAACTCCAGAGAAAGGAACCTCCTCACTATGCGCGCCGTGTCCAAGAGAACTGCTTTCTGCATCAAGCCCTTTAGCCAGCTGCACAATGAGAGCCTCTTAAGGTGTTGGTCGAGGCTCTCCGCAATTAGTCCATTGACCGAAACGACTATCGGTACAATGACTGCTGAGTCCATGTTCCACATGTCGACAATCTCAAGTATAGATTATTATTATTGTAAGTAGACGTATAAAAGTCATTAAGTAAGGTGACGATGATGTGTGATTTCATTCAAAATACAACTGTTTTCCGGAGCATCTCCTTTCCTTCTACTTCCAGTAGCTACCAAAGAACCTTACACAATATGATCAAGCATGTAGGAAAAATAAACTAAACCGGATTACTTTTTTCTATTTCTTCCTGTACCTTAGAATCGACGAAGGTGTGCACAAACAAACAAGTCTTTGCTTTGTATAGAATAGATAAATAAAATATACTTTTGTACACACGGATTCACAACAAGCTATGCAAAACTTGTATTAGAAGACTATTTAATGTGCGAAAAGATCGTATAAAGCGAGACGACGACGGTAAACTGATTTTGTATAGTTTCATGTGTACACCAATTTATTAAACGCAAATGTTTTAATATTGCCTTTCTGCAATATGACAGAAAACATCTAATTATTCCGCTAATTAAATTATCAAAACATATTTGGCCTGCACTCTTATTTTGTAAGCTAAAATTGACTATAATACGACGCTTTTTAAATTCAAAATACGTCACTTCTAGGTATAATTTTTATATAGGTCTGATGTCACGAATCCCACTCCCGAGTTCTAATGAGCCAATATTCATTGATATAAAATTGTCCTAAAAGACTTAATAGAGTTGCAGACACGCACTTTGGCCGTTCTCTGAGACAACATTTCAGACTGGATTATACTTATGCTATTAATTTATATAATAAATAAACTTGCTTGATTTGCGAAATTGCTACTATTAATTATATTATTTACAAGTTCCGAAAGCTAGTACCTGTACATATGAGTGATGTGATATGAAGTAACGAATGTTTTATTTTTCATATTCGCGAATGAGAATGCGGCTGCGAATATTCAATTTCAATATTCGTGAATCCGAATGCGAGTATTGACTTTCAAATAAAACGCACGCAAAATGATAGATAGGTTTGACATTTCATGTGAGACAAGTGTTTAAATCGAACAATGCCAAGTCGATATAGACGAATGAATGTAACTACATACATTAATTTTAATTTTTATTCATAAGGTAGGAGCTTAGGAAGTAGCTCAAATCAAATAGCTTTAAGTCTGGATAAAATAAAAATGTAATGAAGTGTACCTAACTCGCTAATAACGTCAGGAGCTCCTCAGTGCATCTCGCATCCATGATATTAAATTTACACCTGATCGATTTCAATAAGGGCTGGATTTAACTACACTGATATCGATAATGGTTTTTTATTGAATTTCACTCTTGTACCCGCGATTCCATGTCCGCGTATATGTATTAATAATTATATACTAGTATTTTTAATCGATGGCATGACAGTTTTCGGAAATTAATAAATTTTTCGTAAATCATACATAGAGGGTTGGTTTAATGATACATTAATATATGTATTAAAACAAAGTTATACTAGTAAACAAACGTGCAGCGTTCATTAAACCCCGCACAAAACCTAGGCAAAACTGTCGCAGCTAAACAAACACTGTTTTCCTTTGCAACAGAAGCCTTTGCTAAAAAAAAAACTCAGTACCTTTTCCCGAGAAAAAACTTTGACGTTGGAACAATTCACCTCGTTAAGTGCTATTTTATTCTTATTTATAGAATTGTGCAACTCAATTTCCCAGTACTTGCTTTAAGATAAAAGGAAATCTCACAAGTATAGTCTGGAAACTTTCATTGTTTGTGTTTTAAGCAAAGCCGAAAATAACTTTGAGAACACGCGCTATTCAAAATCACAATAGCCCGTGCTTGAATAATAGGGATAAATGCGCAATGAATGTAGAATAGACTCTTTATTAAATCAAATTTAACGTAATTTGAAGAAAAAAAAAACACAACATTTTCATTATTAAATGCTACATTAGTGTCAGTAGCAATATTAAAATAATGTTATTTCACGAGGAGATGCATAATATTTGCAACCATTGTTTCTCATATTTAAATGAGAAATAGTAATTGCAAATATTATGCATGTTTCCTTAATAAAGAAAAGAAATGTTGAAGAATGTTATCTGTGAAGAAATGTTATCTATTTTTTTTTGCATTTCTTTTAACTAACAATTAGATAGCTCTACAAAAGTTCCTAAAAAACGGTTCGTGCTGTGTTTTTTTAGTCGTATTATCGAACGCTATCAAAAAAAAGATTAACGTTTAGTTTGACTTACGACCTTCTATTTTCAAAAGACACCATAATTCTTTAACTATTGAGTTCATAATTTCAACTTTAAAATATGAGCCCAGTTGACTCGGTGGTTTAGGCGTTCACACTACATAATTGTGTTAATTGAAAGAGGTGCGAGTTCAAACCCCAATTGCAGTAGGATAGACTTTTTGTAAATTTTTACTCGATTGTTAAATATGATTAACACACAGACAGAAATGTTATTGGTTTTGTTTGGAATTTCTGTGTTGTTTCTTGTTGATAGTGTCGTGTGATTTAATAGATAACGATATTGTATTTAAGTATTCAAACACATAAATAATACTTAATACAATAACTAATAAATATAACTTATAAAATAAATAATAAGCGTAAATACAAAATAAAAATAAATAATTAATAAGTTATTAAAGATATTGTTATGGATTCAAAAAAAAATGTCTTCTTAAAATTGAAGATTGGTTTTAAAGAAACAAAAAAAGGAAAACGTCATAGTTTGCATTCGAACTCAGACCTCATTGATCGTGAACCCACTTAACCCAACAGCTATCGGCACATGATTGATGATGTTTACTAATGAAAGCAATGCAATGGTCACATATTTTTTCACAGGTTAAATATTTTTACTCGCTTCGTTAGCACTGCTTGTTCTCATTTAATTTCGTTTTAATTTTTTGCAAATGATTGTATTTTATTTTAAGTTTGGAATTTTAAAAAAATGCATGTTATGTAATAACAAAAATAATAATATGCTTGGCTAGGTTTGATAGCAAAGAGCCTCGACGAACACCTTTCGAGGCTCTCCTTAGGGGGTCGGATGGGCCTGATTCGGAAGGCCCTTCTATTTTTCTTGATACGGCTCGTATTGTGAGGAGGTTCCTGTCTCTCATTTTGAAACAGTACCAAGGCACCGCGGCCCAGAAACGTAAAGGGCCACTTACCCTTTGCGTTCCAGTGCCGTAAAACCAAGCAAGGCGAGCTCGGTATTTGGTTCATCCCGACTTTTGTCTTCTAGTGCCGCAAGAGCGGGCGAAGTGAGCTCAGAACTTGGCCTAACCTAACTCGGACAGGTTAGGTTAGGCCCTGGAATGCAAAGGACCAGTTGCCCTTTGCGCTCCAGTGGCGCGGTGCTAAAAAAGGTTGTTATTGAGCATATCAAGTTTCTTCCGCTCCACCAAGTGTGATTTAGCGAAAAAAAAATAATAATCTTTAAATAAATTAGTTATCAAATGATGTTTACGTTTTCAGTCTATTAACAATAATTACAACTAAATTCGTAGGTATCAAAAAATATTCTCGAGAAAATCTTAAACGTTTTTTTTTATTCCTGTAAAAATAAACGGTTTTTAGCTTATATTCGGTGATATAAGCCTTCACAGTTGAGTGCACGACGAACGGTTATTAATTTAATGTTGAATTAGTTACTCATTGGGGGAAAACATTTCATTCGTATTGTTTCACCATTTGATGTCCCTGCTTATTCTTAACAACAATCGGCTTGCCACTTCGCTCTCGACAAGCGCTATTCTTTTACTCGATATCTCATATCCCACAGACTCACAGTATTTCATCACTAAATCAAAACATGGAATACTATTATTACCTTTTTTGTATCGTGGTAAAATCATCAAATGACCCCTCCCACCCAGGGCAGGGCGGGAGGGACTGTCAGACTCGTACTGACTAAAATCCACGGTGTCCTTCACTAGCCCTTTACGTACCCGGGTCACGGTAATTCGTTAGTCCCGCGACCATACTATTATTACCTTTAAGCAAAAACAGCTGTTGGTTTATTTTACTATTAAGAAAAACTATAAATAGTACATACTAAGTATCAATCCCATTTGTTTTACTTTTAAACAAACCTTTTAACGATTTAAACACTTTTGAATAGGGAATCTTATATAGAAAAGAATATTAACACGTGATATAATTAGAATTTCAATGTATTCACACATAGTCCGGTTTCATTTGATATTTGTGATAAGTTTTTTCCACATTTATGCAGGGCTATAATATTCGCCCTCTATGTTTATATAATTCCCACTGTTTATATTTCACTACAAATGACCATAGAAGAAGTGTAATACATACGTAGATTTAAACACTCGTCCCACACAATAACCAGGAATCAACAATGTTCTATTAAATTATAGGTGACTCGAAACGAACTAATATATTTGTGTCTATCTTACAAATCGAAATAATTTACTTTTGTTTTGTTTTCTGTGATCTACCAACAAAACTTTGTTATAAATGATAGCATAAGGAACGACACAACACTAGTGAACATCGAACTAATATTAGTAATAATAAAAATAAAAGAATTTAAATTATCAAATTTCTACTAAAGAAATAAAACGTGTGATTCAATCCCACGACATGCCTGCGATTGCACCATCTACGCACGATAACCACTGCGCTGTCATTACATGTAGAGTGTTCGTTGAAATTATGAACTCAACCATAAATTAATTTGATTGGTATAGTATTTAAACAACTTATAACAAAAAGTCAAAGCAAAGCGTCAGTCTTTACTGTCAGACTTGTGCTGACTAAAATCTACGGTGATCCTTCAATAGCCCTTACGTTCCAAGGTCACGGTTACCTCATGAGACAGTCCCGTAAACCCGGCAGTCTTTAACCCTCTAAGGGCCCCCCCTTAGAGGGTTAAAGACTGCCCGTCAGATTCATAACAACTCTATGAAGCGAGCGCATACGTACATTTCACTGGTTCATTTAAATTGTTGAGATTTTAATTAAATGAAGTTGTAAAATAATCTGGTCAAATGGAGTATACTATATCCTTTCGCGCCCATCCTGCCCAACTACCTGGTTACCTGTCTACGTTCCCCGTTCAAATCTTGGAGAGATGTGAACGGGGAAATGTCAGAGCTGTGCGGGTAGCTACGTATTGGTCGGATACAATTTGATTACATCGATAAGCAAAGAAGAAGATTTTTTATTTCTCCAACCTCTTATTTGCGGCGCCTGCGCCTAAAAAAGAATTCATTAGTTGCTCTTATCGTGGGTAGTTCTTTTCTTTTTAGGGCCTATATGAAATCAAAGTTAGTTGGGGATTTAGTTCTCATTAGCTTGTCGATGTTATAACTGGAACAGGAATTTCTATTGCTACTAAGATTTTTCCACGTAATAAGGAATAAGAAGCTTTAAAATAATAAGTGCTTTGAGATGCAACTTGGAATTTAATTTTCTAGTGCCTTTTATAAGAGGATTTATTAAGTTATCATACCTATATTTTATGATATCATAGATTGAAGAAAATTGAAGGGTGAGTTGATGAGGAATAATAAGCTTCTTATAAAAATCACTGAGATTCAATTTATAAATTATTATACTAGCTACCGTGCTTCTAAGAACTTTATAACTTCATTTTAATCAATTTAAACTATACGGCTCTATGAACATTAAAAAGGTCGTGTTTAAGTTCTTTATTTATTTATCAGTTGCATTAATGACGTTTTCTGGCTAAGGAATGGAATTCTCTATTGAGGTCTTTGTTTCCGTATGGCTACAACTTTGGGGTATTCACTTCAAGAGTGAATAGGTTAGTAATTAGGTTCGTGCTTCACCATCGACCACATCATCACTTACGATCAGGCGAGATAGTGGTCAAACGAGCATATCGCTAAATAAATAATTGCTAACAATTTCTTTAACGTCACCCAGGATTTTACGGGTCTTTTCAATTTATTATTTTAACTTGGTCCTTGCGTGTAATAGGTGTAATTGTTTCTGAGTGATATATAGTGGCCTGCATCATTATCTTGCAATGGGAACTTCCATAGAGTTTTTAATACCCATAAACCTATGTTTATCATTGAGTTTCAAAAAATAGATAGATAGAATACACTTTATTGTACACCAAATTTTTTACAAAAAACAGTTTTACAATATTTCTAATTCTGTGGTTACAGCGGCGGTTTTATCGCTAACCGCGATATCTTCCAGACAACCTTTACATGAACTGAATGAATATGAAATAAAAATATGGAGGTAGTCAGTGGTGCACTTAAAATATGTACCTACGTACTACACTAATTTTAAACAAAAAATAAGTTTATTAAAACTATAAATAAATATACATACATATATAAAGGCCCATGCAACTTTTAGTATGGTCTTGGCATCAATTTTTTTCTTTTTCGCCATTGATTAAATTTTGGGCACAATTAGACTAGTACCTAAGAGCAACACTTCTCCAATAATATCCAAACACAGAACTGCTTTTCAAAATCAGCGGGTAAGATTCCTGGCTAAGATTTAAGTTAAAAAAACCAGATTCCGCAGTTGTTTTTGTAGGTAAGCGAAACCGGTGAATTTGAAACACCACAAAACAGCCTGATACACCATTCGACACTGAGTCAAAACTTAACACTTTAAAACTTCATATTACACAAACGAATCTTCCTATAATCGTAATATTTTTAAAGAGCAATGCAGTTTGTATTTAGTGTTTAAAAACCGGTCAAATGCAAGTCGGACTTGTGCATCGAGGGTTCCGTACCAATTGCTAGGCAAACAAGTTAACAAACTTTTCATATAAAAGGAGTGCATTACCACTCCTGTTATATGAAAGGAATTAAAAATTTAAGTTACACTTTAATTTTCCTGTAACGTCTCAATTCTTGGCCATGATTGTAGATTAGCTGGAAGTACCCTATAGGTTTCGATTATCTACCGAGTGTCAGAAATATGCAGCATAAACGGTTGTATCTCTTGATTGCGTTGAATACTAATTTGTACATTCATGACAAATTTTTTGACGGCTCGTTTGGCGCAGTGGCTGAGTGATCGACTGTTGCGCAGCGTGTTGCGGGTTCGATCCACGCACGGAACAAATATTCGTATGATCGGCAAGTAGTTGCTCCGGGTCTGGGTGTTTGTGTATGTGAGTTTCTGTTTGTGAACGCACCCACGATACAGGAGAAATTCCTAGTGATGGGCAAAGCTTTAAAAAAAAGCTTTCTAGAATTGAGAGTCTCTGAGCTAAGCTGTGAACTGGCCTAACAGACTACGAAACCCTTAAAAGTTAGTTTTCACAAGTACTTAAAATATTTGAACCTGAACTTCTAAAGTACATCCTTAAACTAATAACTTTTGACTCGTAAAACTTTGAAGAAAATGCGACTGCAAACTTGGGGTAGTGAAAACGCTCGTAGGATGTACTAGAACAAGAAAACACGCTAAGTATTTAGATGAATCAGTGTGCAGAGAATTCAATTATTATTGGTTAATTAAGGTAACGCTTACCTACCTATATAAATCGATGCAATAGACACATGCATCGCCACCCATGTAGCTTCCGGGCGAACATGCGCAGTATAGCTCAAATTGTTTGACCTATTTCCCGTAGTAAATACGCTGGAGTGGAGATAGATTTTAGTTAGTTGCCTGCATCCTTTCTTTTAGGTCTTGTAGGATGGTTGTATGCGCCTTCTTTCCGTTCAACAATTTAATTAATCTCTTATTACCGCTGCGGAGATGAGTTGTCAGAGGTAGTATGAAGCGAATTAGGTAACGTTAGCAGGCGTTCTAGTATTGCATAGCGAACAACATTATTAAACGAAGCGGTGGGTGTCGGATGGGAAGGGAGGCGCGTTCTTTACTTGCATTTCTTATTGTGAGAAACGAAATACTTCGTCTTAAATGCTAGTCTTCATTCAAACATAAATAAAAGTCAAATGCTGTTTGGTCTCCTCTAAAACTAAAATTTCTCTACCGATTTACTGTTACTTTACTATCACTGCTGCGCAAAGGCCTCTTCCATGACATCCAAGTACCTGGGCGGTTTGAAAAGTTCTCGGTCTAATCTAGATTTGGGGGTAGTATGTAAATATATTTGTACTCATTGGATAGCTTGATTATTCAATAGAACGTATACCAAATTTGAATGTAACAGGTTTCCTAATTGTTTTTATAGATTTTTTATTTGTGAAAATGTGCTACTCTGCCAGAAAATGGAAAAAATCAGAGTATCAAAGTAGAGCCGTGACTAATACTTTGCCAAAGTAAAATAATACTGTATCAAATCAAGTAAGGAAAACATAACAAGAGGATCTGCCCCTTCATATTCTATGGTAAAATAGCGGGCAGCTTTAATCAGATAGGGTAGAGAGAGTGGCAAAGATGACTCGAGGAATCGAGAATCCAAACTGGAAGGTGTTCAACTAATAGTATAAACTTCTTGACGAATTTGGCTCTGAAAAGGAACTATGAGAAGACGTACTTAATGATGAATGGAGAAAAGTTTATTACCACTTATTGTAACAAAAAACTTACACTTCAGGCCTTAAACAGCATTGATGATCTAAGAGACGCAGATCTTTTCTAATATTAATAACTTAGTGAAATTACCACCTACACAGACCTAGTTACCAGGCTTAGGGTTTTTTTTGACGTTTTTTGAGTGGTACTTGAAGTAGACCAAGATTTTGGTCCTAAAAAAAACATCAATAGATAGGTAATGATGTTTGTCAGAATTTACTAACTTACTACTAATTTAGGTTACTTTTTCATTTAATATCAATTTTAATTTATAAGAAGATGTCAATTTATGTTTGGGCACATACGCCGTTTTATTCTAAGCACACATTCATTAACTATCGTCCCCTCATATTTCGCCTTTCAAAAGTAGTGTCATCACTTTCTTTCGGTGACGAATCGATCAGGCAGTGTTGCTCTTACAGGCTGGACCTATGATATATTTTCGTAATAGGAAAATTGGAAATAGAGAAAAAAAACAGATAAATTAAAAACTAATGATACATAGTTTTATAGATTATTCAAAATTATGTGTAGTTTCAACAGGTTATACTTACGAAGAAAGTGGCTGTGACATACGAACGGACAGACAGACATGACGAATCTATAAGGGTTCCGTTTCTTGCCATTTGGCTACAGAACCCAAAAAGTTTAATATTGTCACGTACTTATATAAAAGAGTGACTGAAAGAGTTAAATCAACAAGTGGCTTGAACAACCAGTCTTATAGCTCTCATTGCTTAAGTTATCGCGTACTTTTTTAAGAGTATCTTACTTCGATTTGAGTAAAACATTTCGAAATAATATATAAAGCATTCTTTACACTTTTTAGGAGTTCCCGTTGTGTGGAACTTTGCCTGTTGATGTTGACCACAGTATATTAAATGATTGGTTGTAGGGAGTCGAGAAAACTAGTAAACGAGTCCTATTTTACGCGACTGCCTGAACTCTTGACTCTTTTCATTTTATATCAGAGATGTATAGATAAAGTCTACTAGCTTACCCAGAAGAAGTCTGTTCACTGTAAGTGAAGAAATTCGAGTTGTATACCTTCGGGAACACAGACGCAAGTAGTAAAGATATTTGGAATCGCTTAGTGTGAAGTCGTGGAACGGCAACTAAATCCAGTAGTTGGAAACTTGCAGTTCATTTAGATGTTCGATGCTGGACATTTTTACAATTTAGATGCACTACAATTGGGCTGGTAGAATGAGGTTGTGGAATTCGTGAGCTCGCTTCATTTTGGGTCTCATCTTTGCAAAGGGCAAACCCAATATAAAAATAAAATGAAAAGCGGGCCACCTTGCGACGATAAAATGAGCTAAAGTGTGAAAATTTAGCATGCACCAGTTTCACGTTGCCAATGAGTCTAAGACGTTTTGCGTTCCACTGGATTAAGAACAGGCCAAGCCATCTGAAAGGTTAAGTTGGGTTACCAAACCCAACTTAATACTCCATGCAGAATTGGATTTGCGCAAAATCTAACCAGGCGTACAATATCGTTTCACTCTATTTAGGGTGCCCAGTAATTTTGACCAAGGTTTGGGGTTTGTGCTCAATATTGGCGCTGAAGTTACTGGATGTCAGCTCCATGCCCAGAAACTCGAGCTGATCTACTACTCTGACTATGTGATGGTGGCGTTAAAAGAGACCAGTTTCTTATTCGCTTACTGGGTTCGTGTTCGCTTTACTTTGATGGAATGAACTTCAGCCCCATTGGTTTTTACCAATCCAACAATACCAGGCTGAAGTAGGTCAGAAATGTGCAGCAGAATAAGAGTTGCAGAGAAAACCGACTCCTGTTAAACTCCGAAATCAATAGCCATAAGCTCAGAGGATCAGCCATCAACGACTACTCTGATTGATAGTTCAGTGAGAAAGTATGATATCCAGCTACAAAATACAACTGGGATGCCAAAAGCAGGATTCTTGCTGAGTAGACTTGCATCTCGAGACCCTGTCAAAGGCTTTCGAGATGTAATCAGTACATTAGCAAGTTTTGTTCTCAGTCATCCACACGTGTATCCGAACATGTTACCCAGTTTACAAAGACGAAGTGAATAAATAACTTTATCCAATTTTATTTTTTTTGTTCCATAAAAGAATTCATAATATTAAACGTATATTTAAAATGCTTTTCTGAGTCCCGAAGATCCCGCAAATCCCGATTCCCATTCGGAAATTCCGGTTCTTTTCAGTTTCCGAAAGAACCAGGAAATCCTAGGATTTTCGGGATTGGAATTTCCTGGTTCTATACCCTAATTGGTAGATATTGTTGGAACAGCAAGTTTACAGAATCATTGATTTTATTTTTCATTTAGTATCTATCCAAATTCTTTCCAGCATATGAATAAAAAAATGAGTAAGTGAGTTAATCTTAAATTTGTTTGAGAAAGAGGAAGCCTGACAGGCAGTCGCTACTTTTAAAATATTGTCATTGATTTGTTTCCATTTAAACTGAAAGCCGACCAACGTAGTTAAGCGGCTAAACAGATGATGATGTGCATGCGGACCAAGACGGGATACTCTTTAAAATGTATGTAGTTCAGACCAACTACGGATTTCCTGTTTTCATCAAATACAGCTAGGCTGCAGTTAACAGCAAAAGTTTTACCCCGTTTATGTAAGTAAAATTCATGTGTCGCGAATACTCGTAGTATCTCTGAAAGTACTCAACCGATTTCAATGTAATTTTGTGAATGGGTGTGGTAGGTTACGATTGAAAGATATGATAGTTTTGTACCCGGCAGACCGCGCTGCCGAGCCGTGCATTACAGGTGCGGGTAGCTGTTAATTAAATATACAGGGTGTCCAGCATAATAAAGCTAGCTAGACATATTAATTAAAATATTTTTGTCATTGTTATACTTGGAAAGTAAACACTACAAAAAATGTTTGAAATAACCAGCATAAGCTGGTAACTTTTCTATTTTATTTTATGGAAAAACAATTGAACTGTTTAATTTTTTATATTCAAAATCTATAGTTTTAAATAAAGAATCTAAAAGGAAGATGAAATCATAATATAATTTACCGTAACAAAAAAGATTTCGATTGTAGATTTAATAAGTATTTACTTAATTAACTCTTCATATACAAATAGTAATGCTGCCCTAGCCCTCGTACTAGATCAGCTATTATAATCGAATCACCAATTTTATGTTTTTAGAATTTAATTTTGAATGTAATTAATAATCGATTTTATATGTACAGGTATTAAACGTATTTATTTGAATTATTACTAGGTAACGAAAGGGAACGAACTGTGTTGTATGTGGTGAGCTCGTTAAGGCGTCTGTGTTGCCGGGAACTGAATGATTACACTTTCACACCTATACTCTTTCCATTTTTCCGGAGTATAACTGATATATCTGTGTCTAAATTTGCTGTTAAAAACTCATTTACTCAAAAAGCAGGGTTTTAAGTTTTAGTCCCACGTACTACAGCGAGTTTGTTGTTTCCTCTCGCCTGTCTGGCGGTATGGCGCGGCGCTTCCTATTGGTCGGTTGCCGCGCCATTGGTGGCGTCATTCGTGGCGTGTTTTATAAGAAAATACTTTTATGTACCTTATTATAGCGCACACTTTTTTATACTATAATACTTTTTATTTAATTTTTTTATTATTATTTAATACACTACACTTTTCCCTACACACATTTCTCATTGATTATTTTATTTAACTATTTTATATTTTATTTGCCTAGTATCGTCCGTGTGTCATTGCGTGGTGCCATCTGAAAACCAGCGCTGGGGGTCTTTCACGCAGCAAATGCTGAGTTGGTAACCCTTTTGATGTGGACATGCTCAGCAAAATTCTTATTGTATTTTTTTATTACTCATACTTTGAAAGTAGGTCATTACATGCCTGATGAGCGCTTTGAAAGTGACCCATTGCAGCCCTAGGGAGAATTGCTCTCAACTGACAGCTGCCGATTTTGAAAAAAAAATGAACTAGTTCTATTTTGACATTTCTATTGAACCATGTTCTGACTTTTTAAACAGCCACTAAATTAAAAACATAAAATTAGGAATTAAGAATATAAATAATGACTTTAATAAAATTTAGTTTCAACTATTTCTCCAAAGTAACACAGATTTCACCAAAATCGTTGATGATTTTTTTTTGACAGGACATAAATTATAAATAAGCGGCAAAGCGACTATTCGATAAACACTATTTTTTTCTTGAGTAAATAATTTATGTTCTTTATTTTACTTTTCTCGTATTCGTAATGAAAAGCACAGTGTTTACCGCGGGTAAATTACTTACTTAGTCCCTCGAACTATTAGCGTCCTCACTACGTTACGGGACTGAACCCCATCTCGGGACTTAATTAAGTAACTTTCACCCCTTGAGAAACTGAAAAACTACTTGCTGTACTTATCTCCTTCGATGTGCTTTTTGAGAACATAATTCTTATCCAGTATTTTTCTGTCAACAGCTATTTATTCGAACTGCTGCAGTCATACGAGCACTGCTCCGATCTCAACTTCGATTACACCCGGCCCGCCGTGCTATCGAGTCACAGCCGATTGCGTATAGTGGCACAATCTACTCAACAAGCACAGTCGACGCAGTCTACCAGGTATGGTATAAACTTTTATTTTATTGGCAACACTAGAAAATGATTTATGGAGCTTTCTGAATACAAACATATAAAAGATTAGCGGCCCGTCCCGGCTTCGCACGGGTGGACATGTGTGGACCCAGGGTGAATGTAGCTTTCTAATGGTGAAATAATTTTGAAATCGGCACACTAGTTTTTGAGTTTACTAATTACAAACATATACACATACACACACACACATACACACACACATAAAAATTCAAACCTTCCCCTTTATAATATTAGTGTAGAAGAAACTGACTCCCTGACTGACTGATCGATCAACGCACAGCTGAAACTATTGGCTCTAAAAGCATGAAATTTTATACTAATGTTCCTCATATGACGTAATCGTGGATTTTAGTAAGGTAATCAAAAAGGGTCATCACTTTCTTTCGTTGACGAATCAGTCAGCCAGTGTGGCTCTTACAGGCTGGACCTAAAAAAACCGAACTACTTTACTGTATACTGACGATGCGAATAGCTTCGGCCCACTTTTTCACGCAAGATTAATAATCACGATATTCTGACGATTCAATTACAAGATTCGGCCACCTCAAATATCTCTCCAAGTGGGTGATAGTTACAAAAAACGTCACTTGTAAGAATAACTCTCGAAGATTGAAATGACGAGTACGAGATGAATTATCATATTTTTGGATTAATTCTCGTAACCTTTAGACACAACTTGAATCTTATACGACAATATTAGTAATTCTTAATAAGAGTTGTGAAAAGTAAGTTTTCACAACTATCGTAATCAGTAATAAACACACATTGTCAGAACAAATCCCACAAACAAGGATAATTTTATGTGTGCGGTTCATACACATGAAAATATGAACACGGATTCAATGACGCGGATGCATACATATGCATGCATTATTGAATGAATTTAAGGCGACATGACAGCTTGCCTCACCTTCGGTTATATTAAACTGAACGTGATGACGTCAAACGACCGTCGACGCGGAAAGTTGCTAATGCCTTATGTGAGACGTTATGGTTTATTTTATATTTTTATTTTATTACAAGGTTACAAATAAATGCGTTTGTTTTATTTATACATTTTTCTGGTAGGGTAGGCTTGGCCTAAATCAGTACTATGAGAGACCGCCCTTTCTGATAATAGCACTGAATTGCAGTCAACAATTTGAAACAATATTATGTGACTGAAAACAACCACAAATCGTATCAAATTGCAATATAGGATAAGAAGCACTTCACTTTTATTATTATTTATCTCATTTCGTCACAGATTTAGAACAATTTCGAAGAAACAGGATTAAAATAAATGAAAACTGCTGTTGTCAATATTTTTAATACTTCAAAATTACATGTCACCTACAAATTACTCGTAGCATCCACCACGCTGTTAAATATCGCATAAAGCCCCCATTCGCATTAGCGCTTTTTTTTGGACGTTACAAAAAAAAACATTGAGTTTAAAATCATATGCAGTTCGAAAACCAAAACGCCGCGTTTTTAAAACGCTGACGTGTGTACAGATACATGGAAATGCAATTGTTCTATTTCCGGCGCTTTTTTAACGCTCAGAAAAAAACGCTCGTGAGAATGGGCACAAAGTACAATGCTGCAACTGCGATGAAAAATCAGTGGTCGTTGCTCAGTCTCGCCAAGTGTTCAGTACAATTTGCTTGTCGCTCTATTTTAGTGAATTACTCAAACGTAAAATTTGCGCAGCGTGGTTGAAAATCATATGTTAAACAAAACGTACAACACTGTTATTTTTTTCAAAGAATGTAGATGGTCCGGCCGTAAATATTTTAGTAAATAAGGGGCCGTTCAAGTATTACGTAAGCAGATTTATTACAATTATTTACTCCCCCGCCCCCTTGTCACCAAAATTAAGCAAAGCTCTTATTCCTCCCCCCATACTAACGTAAACATTTTTCAATTAATGTATTGTTTTTGCCTAATCGTATGCATTATTTGCGGGAATCCCCGAAAATGCGTTTCGTTTTCAAGCAAAGACAATGTGAGGTTTGCCATTTGTGTAAAAAAGTAAATACGAGTATCTACTGATGACGTAATCATCATCTGGACTCCAGGGGGGTAGCCCCCATGTCATCCAAAATAAGCAAAGCAAAGACCACCCCGCCCCCCAAAGTGCTTACGTAATACATAAATTAACGTATAAATAGTATATTAAAAAAAAATTTGTTTATCGTAATTCTAAGTTTAGTGGCGCGTTCACAACCTTTTTTTTACTAGGAATTACCATCGCTTAACCGGAACTACAATAGTTTGATAGAAATTGCATTCAGTAATAGTTTTTCTATAAATACTGTCAATTTTATATTTCATTTATTGCGATATATTATCCTAGAGAAAATAGGAAAGGCGTGTCCGCGGGAAATTTATAATTTTGGTGGGAATCATGAAATCATTAAGTGGCTGTAAGAGAATGAAAAGAGGAGGATAGCACTACCATCGTTCACTTCATTTAGCCAGGTGCTAACGTGTAGCAGTAACAGAATAATCATCCAAACAAAATACATGTATCTTCATAAATATTTATTTTTGAACAAAAATGCCATTGACATCATTTGATTTCAATGAAAATCTTAGGAGATATGAGTATCATACTCGTAGTTTAAATGAATCGCGTGGATTTGATTGCTCAACATCGTAACAAGCTCCGGAGTTGATGTGTCTACTTTAGCTAGCCTGAAACCTGGCTGAACTAATTGGTCCCTATTTCTAGTATAATAGTTGTGTCACTCACCTCTTTTACTGAATAGATGCAGATTTTTTCTAATGTACATGATGTTTTCATGTATGAATTAACAAGGTATTGTCATGATGTTGATATCCTTGAACAATTTCCGGAGAGAATCACGCCTACATAGATTATATATGACTCTGATGGCTCTTTTCTGCAGAATAAATATGGACTCGATGTCTGCAGCCCCTCCCCATAGCAAAATACCGTACGACATAATCCTATGAAAGTAATTAAAAGAGACTAGCCTCGCGGTATCTATATCAGTAAGTTGGCGGATTTTTCTAACAGCGTTTGCTGCTGAACTCAGCCATCCTGCAATAGATGTTAAAGGAAGACTCCATTGTAGCTTTGATTCGAGCGTGATTCCTAGGAAAACCGTTTTATCGACGAATTCTAGTTTCTCTTGATTCAATACGATGTCACTATCATTACGTTTGACATTTGGTACAGAAAATCTTATACACTTAGTTTTTTTCCCATTTAATACTAAATTATTAGCGGTGAACCACTTGTGCGCAATAGAGCGCTATTTACGTCGTCAAGGTGTGTGGCGCGTCTATTTATCTTAAATATCAATACCATTTCAGTTTGATTTTTGAATAAATGGGGTAGATCATTGATATAAACTAAAAAGAGAAAAGGACCCAATATTGAACCTTGTGGTACACCCATTTCTACCAGTAAACCCTTTGAAGTGACACCATTTATTTGTAAACAAAAACCAGTTTGAACAGTTTTGTACAATCGGAAAAAAGTTTGATACTAACTAATTTTACCGCTATGAGTTGGTTTTGAAATACAGATAATTATGTATCCTGTATTCGATTGAGAGATTTATTTGCCAAGTTTTGAGTTTATCGAAGCAAACAGTAAAATCCTTCCCTTAACACTGTATCATCCATTTCCACCAATTTAGGGGGTCGTTCGAAAAACCGAAAAACACGTGTTTAATTTGTTTTGATCTTATTTCTATAAACTGAGTTTCAAATTCATCGGTTAGCGCGTTAAGATTCCAAGGACCATTGTCTGATCATAGCTGTCTTAGGTATGTCTGTATGGTCTCTTAAGTCAAGAGTGAATAGGATACTTCTAGCCATGTGTGCTTAACCGCCGACGACTTATTCACATACGTTTTAAATAAATATTTACAAAAAATCGTGAACAAAATGATGTTGAACATTTAAACATACCAAGTTCATACATAATACACGTCAATCAATCGGTACAATGATGCACATTCAATTGGGAGACACATAAATGTCCGAGAGTGTCCGATGTGAGCAATTGGCGCTGATCAATTGTTGTTGGCCCGATAAATGAAGAAATTACTCTAAATTGTTTTTTGTAAAGGGTATTCGCATAGTATTGTGTTTTCTTCATGCGTTCAAGCTGGGCTGTGAAGCTTCAAGCCAGTTTGTTCAAACTTATACATTAACGCCATTTTCCAACAGATCCTACATAATTTTATATATTCAAGCATGGTTCTCAAGACTACACACATACAGATAACCTTCACAATATCATGAATAATGTTTATGGAAAAAGTCCTTGAAATTGGCTTAGCCCTTTGTGATGGCCACATTGCGTATTGGATGTCTTACTGTAGTAAAGCAACACAAACACAGCAGAAAAAAGTACCTAAAATGATTCTATAAACTTGGGATTTTGAAGTGGGTAAGGTGCTGCTACGTCTTCCAGTGGCATAGTTGACTGCGACGCGACAATAGTTTTCAGGTTGGTGGGAAGCCGACTTTACCAGATTGTCCTAATAAATTCTTCTGGAACCGTCGATCAAAGTGTTGTAAGTGGCGAAGGAACTGCGATGGTTTTCTGTCACCGAGTTCTTCGTGCATAATTAACTGCTTAATTTTATGCTTGTGACGCAGACAGTCTTTTGATCAATTTTACCTTCAGCTTTTCATATTTCCCTGTTGTTGGTGGATTAACGACCAGGTCTCCTACTGCCGCAGTGTGTTGTGGTTCCAGCTGTGACAGGACAAGTACAACTTGGTTGTGTCCGTCGTCATGTTTGATAACGCGAACTGTCTTTTCAATTGTGCGAACCAAAGAATCGGATCATCAGGGTTGAACGTTGGCATCCTCACTCCAACTCGGCAGGCTTCGTGGAATACGCCCCTCTCTTTGCCCGGCTCTGGTCTCTCCTTACTAGGCTCCATTTTCTCCTCTTGACAACGGAAATGGGTTCACCCATGAAGTGGACAAGGTGCGAGCAGTGGAAGTAGGTAGGCAGGTGGATGGGTACTTGTCGTACAAGTTCAATTAAAATGCGAATAAGCGTTACCGAGTACTATGTTGTGGTTAAATATGAAAACGTGCAAAGCAGTTAAACAAAGCAGAAAGAAATTAGTTTCGATTCCATTAGGGCACAGTATTTATACTTACTGGTAAACAAATTACGTCTCCGTTACGAACGTACTCCGTACGAGCGTCGCCGTCGTCGTCCTAGACAAAGGATCGCAGGCGACGGCTGTCCGCGCGAGTTCTTGACTACCCGCACTTAGTTAAAATCCTTATCTCTGAGGTGGAACTAAAAAGGTGGCGTGATTTTGGTGCTGCGTTTATTGTGCGAGTTTACTAGCCTACTCGCTACAATTTATTAATATTCTGAGTCGGAAACATCTTATTTTTGCTCTTTGTAATTGTCAAAAAGCGTTCAAGTTTCGTTTAATTTTTTAAGGATACAAATGTGACTTACATTTTCTCTTTCAATAATGTTGACTGGTTTGTGTTACAGCACCGATGTCAACGAAAATAATAACAATGCTGAACCGGGGCCGAACCGACGCTCAGTGTCGCCCCGCCCAAGCAGCAGTGCCGCTGGTAAGCTAACTTTGTCATCAATGCCCGCCCTGTCACGGCGAGTTGAAACCACATCAAAGAAGTTGAACGCGATCAACAAATAAACCGCATGAAAGAGCTGTCAGTGGTAATATTGTTGTGTATTAATTAGAAAATATTGATCGCGTTCAGTTTCAAAGGGAATCAACCATAATAAGTGATGCATTTTGTAAAATGTAGAAGAAAGAGAAGTCGTGAAGAGAAGCCCTTAGTATTATTGCATTTTACCAGACTGTAGTAACTTATTTATTTAAATAAATAGTTATTCACATTCGTTTTAAGCGGTTTTACAGGGCGTCTCACGGCTATGCCACTTTGAGGGAAAGTAACTTGAATATTGTAGATGAAACATTTTACTGAAAGATTTTTTATTTAAACAAGTATAGAAGGCGTCGCGGCAGACCTCGTAGAAGATGGCGGGACGAGCTTGACAAAACCCATGACCAGTGGCCCACGTTGGCCCTGGATCGTGAAAACTGGAAGTCATGGGGAGAGGCCTTTGCCCAGCAGTGGGATGATGTAGGCTAGCAGTATCAGTATCAGTATTTAATAAACCATTTAAACTGCATTCATTCACATTCTTTTATTTCTGACATTATGTTCTTTAGCAAAACATAATCCTCATGATAAAGCCTTTCGATCGGTATGATAAAGCTATAAGTTAATTTTTTTTCTCGTGTAGCGCTCTCGGCTCCCGGTTCAACCACGTAATTATTTAAAAATCTATGAATGGATATTAAATTAAAATAATTTCTTTCAGTAAAATGTTCCATCTACAATGTTTAGGTAATTTACCTCCATGTGGCATAGCCGTGGGAAGCCCTTTATACAAATACCAATAGACCATACCCATAAGCATAATTTGTTACGGCAACGTGCACATGCAGGCACTATGGCCTTGCAAAGATAATGGCACTGAAAAATCATTGTGATTGTACTCACCATTAAATTATACCGCATTATGGAGATTCTCATTAGCATTTTCAGTTCTATACTTGTTTTTCTTATAGTGTTTTTCACACCATGTGCTCAAAAATATCAAACTGTAGATCCTGTAAACCTAAACTAAAGCAAATCAGTCTTGTTAACCTTAGCTCAATCTAGGCTGTAATATTATACTGAACAATGGAGAATCATTGCAGTAAAATGGGTTAATAAATGCAACGAATCGACACAAAACATTTGACGTTAAGAATGCCTGTTTGTAATAAATAAATATTTTTTTGTTATAATAGGCTATTTTACTCAAATAAATTTATTAGCCCGAAATATAGATTATTAAAAAATATTTGACTCGTATATTTTCTTTTGTTACGTAAACCAAAATTGACCAAGATACAACGCTTCTAAAAATCACAAAACTACACTCGGTCGGTACAATTATGCAAGCGTTATGACGTCACAAGCCCCCACTCTCGAGTTTGGAAGCGTTTTATCTTGGTTTATTTTCATTTATTAAAAAAAATACAGAAAATACGTATCCATTATTTTTCAATATTCTAACTGACGGACTAAATAGATTTTCCATTTATTTGTGCAGTAAAATACTCTATTGTCATTTGACCCAGTTAGTCGCAGAGGCAAGACCCAATATAGAATAAATACAAGATAATAAATTTGCATGCGAAAGACTAGTTGAATTCAGGACATGTGTACTAAATTTAGTTACTTTATGGGTATTCTTATCTGTTACCTTGTGTGCAACAATATTGAAAAGCCCGTTTTCACAATCAACTCACTCAATCTAATATATTTACTTTCAGGGTCGAGCTCCAGTGGATTGAAGCGTACTTCAACCGAGATTGAGAACGTGCCACTAAAGAAAAGATTACGTATGTACGATTCCGCGTTCCTGCGCCGCGACTCCTTCATCGACAGTATGTTCGGCGGCGTGCTACTGACGCGCGTGGAGTGCACCGAGTGCCACTCCTCATCACTGTCGCGCGACGTGTTCCGCGACCTACAGCTCGCCTTCCCCGACAAGCCCGAGGGCTGGCAGCACAATGTACAGAGCTTGCTGGAGTTCTACTGCTCCAAGGAAAGCCTGACCGGCGAAAACCAATACCAGTGCCGTGACTGTGGCGAACTGCGCGATGCCGAACGCAGCGTACTCATAGAAACCACACCCAAATACCTGATCCTCGTTCTCAAGAACTTCAAGTAAGTCTTTCGAATTCTTATTGAGTTTTCTATACTTTCCTCTTTTACAATTTGAAGTTTTCTGCTCCAAAACAGGAATACAATTTAAAAAATTAGAACTGATGTTAACAGGTTCGACCCAAAGCTGCAAGTGCAGACGAAACTGATGCACTCGATGTACTACAACCACACGATCACGCTGCCGACGGTGCGCTCGCAGGCGGTGCACGCCTCGTACACACTGTACGCCGCGGTCATTCACGCCGGCACCACGCTCGACTCGGGCCACTACTACACGCTCGCTAAGGACGCCGATCAGTGGAACATGTATAACGATGACGTCGTCACCTCCTCCGATGAGGGGCAACTGAATGGCCTCAACCGGTCCAGCACGCCCTACATCCTGTTTTACAGGCGCACCGATATCGAGGAGGGCACGGCTCCATCGCTGGGAGAGCTGCCTCCGAAGGTCCAGGAGACGGTGATGTCGCACAACAAGCACTACGTGGAGACCGTACGGAAGATGCTAGCTCGTCCATGACGGTTAAGGTCCGACAAGTACATCGACTTCAGTGTTGTCGAAGACAGCGACGAAATGAATAACGTTGATGCTTTTGTTTCTGACAAGAAGAAGCCATCGAGGCGCATTTAAAGAATGATGGGCAATTTTCTTTTGAATCTAGGCGTAAGACCAGCAAAATTCAATGACGTAGAATACTAACGTAGAATTAAAAAAAGAATAGTTTATCGTGTTTAGATATCGATTCCCTAGACATTGTAAATCAATTATGTTGGTCTTACGCGGCGTTTTGACCATCAGTCTTTAACGATAATTCTTTATGATCTTCACATCAACTTGGACTCTTAAACTTTATTATGTATGTTACGGTCGTCGTTGCAGGGCGGTCACGTCCACGTCGCAATGTACAGAAAAATAATGTGTCAAGGACAGGACATTGTTCATCCAGCTCCGCCTATCTCGCTCTCCTGGCTGACCCTGACCCTGGTCCTTCGTGCTTCAACTATGAACTATAAACTTTAAAAATATAAAGTGACGTTTTATATTTTCCATGTGAACATTGATGAACTAAACCGACGTGATCGTTATTGCAAGTTTCAAACTTCTTCGATAGAATTAAGAATGAAATACGATAATATACACATCTCTATTTACACACAGGTTATCATTTATTTAGTTACTATTATCTTTTTCCGTTTTAGTCGAGTACAATTAGACTAAAAAACATGATAATAGGAGTTCCCCTTTATTTCACTTTATTTTTTGGTCTAATTCACTCTTCTATTAATTGTTAATATTCAAGCTGTTGTCTGATTTTGCTTGCAAGTTCTCATAGAACTACTACATTAATTTATAGTAGTGTTCAATGGATTATAAGTTATTGTTTTCATTGTATTGTTTCATATACTGTGTTGTGTATGTTGTAAATATACATTACTTGTTGTTTCATTACAAGAAGCTTATACAATATTGTGCTGGGAATTTTATTGCCATTAAGGGGAACTGTTGACTTACTCCCTTTTTTTGGCAAAACCTCCATCCAGCAAATCTGTAATACGTAGTCTGTACATATAAGGACATAACTTGTATCAAAGATTTCATACAGATCTAGTATCAATATCGTGCAATCTATTTACCTATTACTTAGACCGTAACATATATACATTTTAAAGTTCGATATAGAGAATTTCCGTATATTAATTTATGGAGTATTTATAGGTGAAGTATTTAAACATAAGAATCATTAAAACTTACATCTCCCGGTTTTTGCAAAAAACCTCGTTATATTGATTCTATAGTAAATGTATGTTAGAATAATTTTTAAATTATCTTTAGAAATCTTATGCGTGTTGATATAACATAATATATTCGTTCCAAATACATTCACTTACATCAATATGATAATATGAGTGTTATTGGTAGATTAAATAAATGGAAAGATTTCAGTGAATTCATAAAATATTACTTATGCATGTTAAGATAATCATATATCGTTAGAGTAAGTAGGTAATCGAAGACGCGATCTGCGGTTGCTGTTGTCTCTAGAACTAGATTTTTAACATTAACAAGTTATAGTAAAGTAATTTTGAAAACATCTACATGTTCCGTGTCTCTAATAGTATCCAATCGCTGAAATCCTCCACGCTTATTAATCAACTTATTAATGTGTTGACGAGGTTTCTTGCAAAAGCTTTTGTTTCAACTTAACTGACAATTTTTGTTATTTTTGGTGATCACTGCTTTTCTATAGGAGTATAGAAGAAGACATGGCGCCTATCTTAAATGATGGGCCTGTAAAATTAATAACAAATCACTCCTGTCCTTGATATCCAAATGATTTTGATATGAGCTATTACTCCCATTCGGCAATCAGGTACCTATACTTTATTTTTAGATTGCTTGTATAGTGTGCCAACAACATTTTGTATAAATTAAAATTTGTTATTCATATTATTTTATTAAAGTACGACATTATTTACTTTAATATTATACTATATATACACAGATTATTTTAGGTATATATTTTATTATACATTCTGATAACTGTCTTAGTGTAATATTTATCCTACATTTATGTCTAATGTATGTAATAATATTACTCAAAATAATGTAAGTTCGTGTTTATGTGCATTTGCATAAACTAATGTAATTGTGATGGACGTAATATCTGTCTGTTTCTCACACTTAGCTCATCAGTTCCAAAAATCTGTTTGTTTTGCCTATGGAATGGCATTATCATTTTGTTTAAATTCCAATATTAATAAATATGTTAACAGTGGTAAATTGTCGGTAGGTTACGCGCAGAGGCTATGAGATTGGAATCGGCGCTTCATGGCGCAGGTTCAATGTAAAAAGGTATATGCATTAGTATCACCAGGAAATAATTATAATGAATTGTAGCTAGCTGTACAAAGATTTATTGTAATTATATGCTGTTTAACAAACTGTTAACATAAATATTTAAAATTGTATAATTATACCGCTTTCACGTCTGTTGCTCCTTACTTATTTAGTTATGTTCCCAGTTGGATTTTTCTGCTGCGAAGTCACGACCATTCGACATTCCCTACACACTGTTGCTGACTACTTAATGTAAATATTGTTTTGACCTTCGCTATTAACTTTATAGAAAATGTGGTTCTCTCTATTATTTATATTCTGCGTATACAAAAGATGTACTTTATTTAGATATTTTACATCTTGTATCGCTTTATCGTTCGAATGAACGCGACTTCGCTGATTTTATTTACATATGTTATGAATATTAAATTGTTTAGTTTATCTTTTATGTAAATAATTAAAGCATTTAAAATATAAGATAGATATTCCACATGGTAAACGTAGTATAAGTAGGTATTATATGTATATCTTAATGTTCAGGGCATAGCATCGGCCCTCTCATACATCACTTTTGTTTATAGTTAGACAACACATATTATTGTAAAATCGGTTTTTGGTTTAAATATAATAAAATAAAAGTTGGAAAAGAGCATTTGTTTTATTTTTTATAAGAATTTTTAATCTTTTGATTGGGTAACCTAATACAACTTTTATTTGTGTATTTATGTTATCCGATTACCCTTCATTATTGCTTTAGGGTCGGAAGACCAATCTTAAGAATAAAATATGCAGATCTACTTACTTGTGGCGGTGAAGCTAAAGAGGCACCTTTACCAGCATTTTGATACACATCTAAATTTTGTTGCAAACAAAATATATGATAAAATATCAGAGCCAACAAATGTGTGGAGAAAGGGAACAGGCAAGCAGACCAAAAAAAAATTAGTGTCAGTTTATAAAAATCGTTTATTTAGTTAGCAAGCTTTAGCTTTTTATTAACGAAAGTTTTTAAATTTCATAAAACGTCACTTCCAGATTCTAGGTTTAACCTCTCGGGCGCGTTACGTATACCCGGGTGTACATAAGCGAAAACGCCCCAGCGCCTTACGTACACACGTCTGTACATAACAGACAGTCGCTCATTGGACGTTGATTATTATCATTTTCAATTATAAATCGCCCGAGAGGTTAAAGGCTGCGGTTCCACTGAGGCGGAGCGGAGACAAACTGTGCCATGATTCACCAATCACACGGCTTGAAATCCACATCTCTTCCCCAATCCGCTAAAAAGGAATTAACACTGGTGGGAAGGAGCGGAATTGTTTAAAATATCGGGACAACAGGCTAAATTAGGCTAGTGCCGAGCGAGGAGTGACGTTGAGCGGAGCGAGGCGGCTCGCTCACGCGCATACTCATTCATTTTAGTTAGCAATAGGAGGGGCAAAGCAACTCGGCTCTACCCAGCTGCGCTCCGCTCCACCCCGCTCCGCTTCAGTGGAAACGCCTACATGCACCTTCCTCTTCACAGCTCAGCTCCGCACCGCTCCACTCCGCCTCAGTGGCACCGTACCCTAATTTTAATACAGTTGTGACGTCAGAAGCCCTCGCTGCCGAGGTTGATGCTTTTTATCTTTGTCATTATTCATTGATTTAAAAAACAAAAAATACTTGGCTATTACTCGTATATTAATAGCCTCATTTAGTAATTAAGGACTATTTAGGTTTGCAATTTGTAGATGTCATCATGCCTACTATTGAGAGCATTTGTTGAGGAGACAACATTTGGTTGACTCCTCATCCGACGCATTCACGAACGGTTCCGTACCATTAACTATAAAACGGCTAAAAACACGTCTGTTGTATGGGGAACCCCCGTCAATATTTATTTTGTTCTGGTTGTTTAGTATTTGTTGTTATGATGTGATCCGAACGATTTCGTTTAGGGCGATTGCTTCAGCTCCACTGTAGTTATCGTTCGTTAGCTCGCATATGGCTTGTTTATCCAATCTTTTTTGCGAAGATCTGGGCATATTTCGGGCATGTGAGCACACCATCGATGTAATTGTAATTGATAGCCGCTGGTGGGCGGACTTTTAATTGGTCACGCTTTGGATCAAGCTCAACGTGTCGCTGTCACTCAAAATGATGGTCTTACTCTTTTAACCAAAGTCCTCCACGTACTCTTTAAGCGGGTAACTGCTCCCACCGAGACGGCTCTGAGTCACATTAGCTAAAGTGACGTTTTAGCGTCTACCACGAGTTGTATGATGCCAAGGTACTACCTTCCGTGATATTTATGCCTCAAAGGTTCCACTGAGGCGGAGCGGAGCAGATCGGAGAGAAATTCACCAATCACATGGCTTGAAATCCACAACACATATCCACCTTCCGATGCAAAGGAGGTTTTGAGCCTACAATCCATCATGAGTGTCAATCATTAGCAGGTACCGATGCGGCTAATGCTTTTGCTGATTTGTTTGCCAGGGTTTTCTGATTAGAAACACCTGATTTAGACATTTCCCAAATATTATGTGCTACAGACAGTAACGATGTAGAACGTGGCATCAATAAATTAAGACTCAGTAGTCATACCAGAATAAATAAGCTCAAACTCGGTGGGTTTATCTTGTCTAATTTAGGAATTCGGCCGCCTTCCAACTCCTTCATCAGGCCTTGAAAATTGTCCAATACCAAACTCCTTGTTAAGACAAACGGAACGGAACGAACCCAAACACGATGGGTTTGCCTTATTTAATTTTAGAGTTCCCATGATTACCTTCCAGCTTCATCATCATACTCTGGAAGTCAATTTCCCCAAATTTCTTGTAAAGAGGTGTCAAATGAGCCCAAACACAAAGTAGTTGCATCATTTCATTTTAGAGTTCTCATACTTACCTTCTAGTTTCTGAGACCTTGGATTAACCATGTCATGGTGACAGTTAAAACTTGTTATAATAATTAAATGCATGTCCCAAAATTTCATCTCTGTGCTGTTGACTAATTAAGAGTTCCTTTATCTGGAGCCAATCCTGAATGTAGATTTAGATCATGCTGATCATAAAAAATATGGTCTTGGAACTGAACAAACACGTAAAATTTTAATTTGAAGTGGTTCTACTCAGATCAAAAAAAATAGGCAGATAGAGCGCTCAGAACACGCGAGTGTGTCAACCAAAGTTAATACAAAATCAAAAGTTAATACAAACTCGCGACAGTACCAAGCTACGCATCGTCTCGCTCACACGTCACTAGTGATTTGCCATTTTAAGTCAAAACATGCCATCTTGTGTGTTTAAACACTGCAAAAGTTGTTCACAAAAACAAAGAAAACAAGATAGAATATCTTTCCACAGGTAACTCTTGTTATTTTTATTGTTTTGGTATTTAATTTCCATAAAATATTTTCGGCTCACTTGAAACACAAAACCTTAACAGTAAATCGTCTGTGTTGCTAGTTTGTGACGGGTAAATTACCCTGAATTAGGGGAATGTGTATTGTGCATAAAAAATATCGATACAAATTCGTCAATACAACTGCACAGTCGTAATCTATAGTACCTATACAACATTAGTTTTTGCTTATGCGAAACCTGAAACACGTGTCTAGTATTTTTTTCACGATCACTTATCAGATACACATTAAACTATTTCGCGTATCGCGTTGTTTCGTAGCGCAAGCGTGACACAGGCACGTGCGACTGTTGCAACCGGACGACTGAAGACACACGCGGGGGGCGGGGAACACAACCCCGACCGGGTTGTGTTCCCCGCCCCCCGCTTTCTGTGCGCTGCCGCCGCACGCGACTTCAGCTGATTGCTATGACCTGCCGTAACCTCCAACGTCCGTGTCCAACTCGTAACCTTTTTAAATAATTTTGGGACAAAATATAACATGGTGTAAAAATTATTGGAATCGATTCAGTTATTGATTCTGAACAAACTATATTCAGGTTTCGCATATACTAAAAATAATGTTGTATGGTCTATGGTCGTAATGACACAAGGTCACTAGTTAGTTCCGTCCGGGTCGTAAAGACTTCGCGTCTCGGGAGGGCACCCCCGCGCGCGGGGCTGTATTTGTATTTTTGCGTGAGAAAGTGGGACGGAGAGCATGCCTTTGAGCTATTCGGTACTTGTAAGGATGTGCCGCGCTCGCGCCGGCCGCTGGATTATTTTATTATTTGTTGCTATCTGAATATAACCATAAAGCAAAATCGCGTTACCAATTTTAAACATTAATAGTATGTTTGTACAATATAATTGGTGCAGAATTAAGGCTGTTAAGGTTTGATGAAGTGTGTAAAATAATAATTATTTTAATAAATATGTTGATTGTTATAACAAATTGTTTATCTTTTTAAATTAAAAAACCTGCCCTTAAATAGTTTCTGGTCTGATATAAATTAATTAAATAGGTAGTAAGTAATTACGCATATTAACTTTTATTCCTTATTATTATTCAGTTAAATAATAAATACTACACGCTTTTGCTCTCTGGGTATAACCATAAAGCAAAATCGCGTTTTGCAATTTAAAAAATAGTAGTACAATATTTGAGAACAATTTAACTGAACAAAATGTGGGAGTATTTCTCAATATCTGGCAACCGTAAACGCACACAGATGCACGTGTTCTTACGCGGCGCGACGTATCTGCCGCGCACACTAAAATAAATACCGGCTTCACTTTGTTGTTCGCGCACGTTCTATCTGCCTATTTTTTTTGATCTGAGTGGTTCTAATTCAACGCTAATTTGATAAATTATTTTTATAATGTGGTATTGGTCAGCAGGTCATGAGTGCCAGAAGCTATGATCGATTGCCCCAATAACGTAATTTAATAACACATTGCCAACACTTGAAATATAGCTGTTTAGCTAAATCGTGCATTAGTAACAAAAAACGGCCGTTTATGTTTAGAATGCAAGATTTAGCTAATTTAGCTAAATCTTGCATTCTAGCAGCTATATTTCAAGTGTTGGCAATGTGTTATAAAATTACGTTATTGCCTTTTCTACAGTAATTACAGACCACATTTTGTATTTTTGATTCTATTTGCGAGTTATGACATTTTTTCGATTGGCGGCGCTAGTGGACTGTAAGAGGCCTCTTAACAGGTTTTGAATCAATTTTGTAGGGCTTCTGCTCTGACTGTTGTTTAAATTATTAACTTGTCGTTTAGCTTCTAATTTTGTTTGTTCAAAAGTTGAGATTAGTTGCTACAACTGAAATAGATGATTCTATTTTTTTGTCCTCCTGTTGCTTTAGTAAACGACGCCTTTCATGTAATAAACTTTCTTGTTGATTCTAGTATTTGAACCAAAACATCGTAGCTAAGTAAATGAGTTTCGTCCATCTTATCATAAAGGTTTTTAGTGTCTGGCAATGCCTTAAATCCCCCACGTGTTACTAACAGTTCCAGTAGTAAATATAATAAATGGTCTGAAGACTTAGTTCTTAAAAAACTTGTTAGGTATTAGGTAATTATCAAAAGTGTCAGAAATACGTAAAAAAATAACCATTGTAGTTACAGAAATATAATTAATTATCACTAGAAAAACTTGTACATTAATTATTGCTATTGCTTACACATCTACATTCTAATTACATAAACCTTAATAATTAGATAAGTACGTAACTTAATGAGCCTCAATATCTCCTATTGTGTATTTGCTCGAACTTAATGCCTTAGGTCTCTACATTCATCAGGTACCTTTAATTTTTCACCTTCATATCTCGAATGGATAATATTAATACGAGTATTATATGAGAACATAATTCGTCCTTCGATGCTCCCATCGAAGAACCTGCATTAACCCAGGCCCTTAAGGACGAATAAAGCTTCCAGACGGAAGACGCAGAGGTGACGGTACAAGGATAACAACAGGGTAACTCTACCGCAGAGGAAAATTTCCTGAATAAATCCAATATCTAAGCACCTACTTAAGTTTTGCGGTGATCCGGCTATGATCGATTGCCCCATGCCAGGCGTGGTCCTTTTGTGAGTTCGTTGTACGAAATTGCCAGTTGAGTTCGCAGGCATATGTTATGTAGATGGATGTTTTTTTTTAAACGTTGCCCCACACTAGGAATTTCTCGTGTGTCGTGAGTGCGTTTACAAACATAGAAACTCACATACACAAACACCCAGACCCGGAACAACTACTAGTAGATCATACAAATATTTTTTCCGGGCGGGAATCGAACCTGCGACCCGCAGCGCAGCAGTCAAATTGCTTAGCCACTGTTCTAACCGTGCCGTCTAAAGTCGTGCTTGTTTGAAATAAACTTTAAGTTGTTTTGGCTTTTCCAAATCGCCCCCGTGAACTCTATACTCCAATCTAGGGTCGTTTGCTCGTTTAATAGTATAGGAATTAACCTGTGCTAAATACGAGATTGCGCAATTTTTACCGCAACGTAAAAGTTTGTAATAACTAAGTACTTTCACTTTCGTGATGTCTGCCTCGTCAGCAACGATCGTCCTCTTAGATTTTCTTTGTTCTGTTTTAAATTTTCCGTTTTTTTTTTTTACCATAGCCTATATAAGTTTCTTTATGTTCTCCGAGGTTATCATTGGCGAGGTGAGCACTGTCCCTTTTAGTTCTTTTACATTCTGTGAGTTTGTCATTATTCATTGGCAAGGTGAGCACCTGTACTTTTAGAGTGCAGATGGGGCTGCCCCGCTTCTGTAGTCAGGGATATTTGCGGAAATGCACGTCAATAGTTTTTATTACTATTTTTATTTTAATTAAGACTTGCATTGATGCATAAAAGATGCGCTTCCCTGGTGCGCAGGGTGCTGAAGCAATGATAGATGTGTATGTTGCAAATGTTTGTGTGTTGTCTGTTGTTAATGTGTTACTAACATAGGTACCTATAAATTTACATTGTTATTAACACTTTCAATGTAGGTATCTAGGTTAAGTGATTCTATGGGCTCTGTTGCCTTTAATACATTTTTTAAAGTTAAAACCGTTGCCCCACATTAGGAATTTCTTCCTGTATCGTGGGTGCGTTTACAAACATAGTATACACCCAGACCCGAAACAACTATTTATAGATCATACAAATATTAGTCCATGCAGGGATCGAACCCGCGACACCCTGCGCTGCAGTCGATCGTTCAGCCTTTAACTTTACGTTCTCTGAGGTTATCATTGGCGAGGTGAGCATTGGTCGTTTTAGATATCTTTGTTTCCTCATGACAATCGAATTAGCCCTTAATTCCACACGCTATACCTGTGCATGTTTTTTATTATTTTCAGGGCATAAACTACTCTCGCTTTTGTGGTTTTTGCTGCCGCATCGCCAACAACCGTAAATTTATTTTTAAGAGGCCTGTGAGTGTGAGGAATGGACTGTAAGAGGCCTCTTAACAGGTTTTGAATCAATTTTGTAGGGCTTCTGCTCTGACTGTTGTTTAAATTATTAACTTGTCGTTTAGCTTCTAATTTTGTTTGTTCAAAAGTTGAGATTAGTTGCTACAACTGAAATAGAAGATTCTATTTTTTTGTCCTCCTGTTGCTTTAGCAAACGACGCCTTTCATGTAATAAACTTTCTTGTTGATTCTAGTATTTGAACCAAAACATCGTAGCTAAGTAAATGAGTTTCGTCCATCTTATCATAAAGGTTTTTAGTGTCTGGCAATGCCTTAAATCCCCCACGTGTTACTAACTTTGATTCTATTTGCGAGTTATGACATTTTTTCGATTGGCGGCGCTAGTGGACTGTAAGAGGCCTCTTAACAGGTTTTGAATCAATTTTGTAGGGCTTCTGCTCTGACTGTTGTTTAAATTATTAACTTGTCGTTTAGCTTCTAATTTTGTTTGTTCAAAAGTTGAGATTAGTTGCTACAACTGAAATAGAAGATTCTATTTTTTTGTCCTCCTGTTGCTTTAGCAAACGACGCCTTTCATGTAATAAACTTTCTTGTTGATTCTAGTATTTGAACCAAAACATCGTAGCTAAGTAAATGAGTTTCGTCCATCTTATCATAAAGGTTTTTAGTGTCTGGCAATGCCTTAAATCCCCCACGTGTTACTAACAGTTCCAGTAGTAAATATAATAAATGGTCTGAAGACTTAGTTCTTAAAAAACTTGTTAGGTATTAGGAAAATTTCAAAAGTGTCAGAAATACGTAAAAAAATACCATTGTTGTTACAGAAATATAATTAATTATCACTAGAAAAACTTGTACATTAATTATTGCTATTGCTTACACATCTACATTCTAATTACATAAACCTTAATAATTAGATAAGTACGTAACTTAATGAGCCTCAATATCTCCTATTGTGTATTTGCTCGAACTTAATGCCTTAGGTCTCTACATTCATCAGGTACCTTTAATTTTTCACCTTCATATCTCGAATGGATAATATTAATAAGAGTATTATATGAGAACATAATTCGTCCTTCGATGCTCCCATCGAAGAACCTGCATTAACCCAGGCCCTTAAGGACGAATAAAGCTTCCCGACGGAAGACGCAGAGGTGACGGTACAAGGATAACAACAGGGTAACTCTACCGCAGAGGAAAATTTCCTGAATAAATCCAATATCTAAGCACCTACTTAAGTTTTGCGGTGATCCGGCTATATTATTATTCATACCAAACAGTATGAACAAAAAGATCAATTGGAATCCATATTTCCTGGATACGTGGATATAAGATTTAAAAAAAAAACTGGCCATGTGCGAGTCGGACTCGCGCACTATGGGTTCCCTAAAAACGGCAAAAAAATCATGTCTGCTGTATGGGAGCCCTCCTTATATATTTATTTCATTATGGTTTTCAGAAATACATCATCAGTAAAAAAATGTCAACTGTCTCACTATCACGGTTCATGAGGGACCGGACAGCGGAGTCTTAGTAATAGGGTCCCGTTTTACACTTCGGGTACGGAACCCTCAAAACTACCCAAACGCGAAATAATTATCTTTGCACATATACAGTTCTATCCTACTCAGATGAGACAAAGGCTTCAATATTAATCTACTATGTAGGCACATCCTCATTAAAATTTCTTCTTGATTTATTCCCAGATGAACTTTGATTGACCTTTCCCGGCCGTGCGATGTGGAGCTCGTGCATTGGCTGCATTCATATTGATTTATGAGGTTCGAGACACGCGCAGTGCGCTATCTATGTAGGTACCTGATGTAATAGCACTACCCTCACACTCATCCTCCTATGAACCCTCCCGTTGCTATGGAACCGTGTGCCCTCCGTACCTCAAAAGTCTAGATAGGTATATAACCGGTAATAAATCAATACAGCGGATTCAATCTGGCCTGGTCAAGATATATAGGTGGTACAATTTGTAGTTATGAAATTGAATGTGTATTTTCAACGTAACGCGTACGGTTACGGTTTTAATGGAAATATTTGGTATTACAATTATAATACTTAGTATCATTAGTAGATACACTTACCTACCATTTGTAAATTATGTCACTATATTTTTTTATGGTATCGGCTCAGACTTGTGTAGGACTAATGCAAACGAAATGATGCTTTACAACAACTAACGGTTCCTTTTTGTTCAAAATATAAAGTTGAAGAAGACAGATGTACTACTCGTAGGTTAGGTACGAGTCATATTTTGTCTCCGTTATCTATAAGCCAATGAGTTTTCCTCCAATGTTGTTAAGCTTCTCCGTTGCGGCTCGAGAGATCTGCTTGAAGATTGCACCCGGTATCTGATGAAAAAAGATGTAAAGTTAATTGAGATTAAGATGTGCTGAATGACGAATGCACAGAACCGAGAACAATAGCAGAAAAGATGAGGCCTCCCCAACAGTGGGTGTTTCGGGGCTGAAAATGATGATGCTCTATTCGTTGTACAGTCCGGCAAAAAACAAACAGTGAATGCTCGATGTTCTGATACAAGTGAGTGCCCATGTCTATCAGCACCTTTTGATCCACCTAATGAAAGAACTTGAATTTACAGTTGTGGTTCATTAGGCGGATCTATCATTAAATGTTTCAAGTTCGAGCATGTTATCTTACATTGAGCCCGACTGTACCTACAGTCGTCAGCAAATCAAGGTTGATAAAATTTTACATATTGAATTTATTAAAGCAATTTGACAGATTGGTGTAGGTTAATGTGCTGGCATCTGTTCAATATTTAACGCTAAAATATGCTTCCCATCACCCCCCAAAAAGTTATTAAGTAGGTAGGTACCTACCTATCCAACAAAACAAATTTCTTACCTCAAGTGCCGAGTTGACAAAATTTGAGATACCCTCAGCGCCACCGACCAATGCTTTACCAGCACTATAGAACTTGTCACCAGAATTACCATACTTCTCCTCTTCACTTATAGTGTCCACAATAGGCTTCGGCTGAAAAATTATGACCATTATTTAGTACTTAGCTGATTCCCTAACTTTACACTTATATCTAAAATTTGTAGTGAGAAAGGCGGGAGTGGTTGGAACACTTCGTAAAAAATTATAAAAAAAATATAAAAGGTAGGGGTCACGGGAAGCAGATGGCGGGATGAACTCGATGTCTTCCTTGAAGATTAGAAAGGTACCGCACAATCGTGGCCATTGGAGAAATGGAGGACTAATGGGCACTGCTGGGGCAAATCCCAGCAGTGGAACAATAATGCTAATAAATAATTATAGGTTTGACGCAGACTTTTGAAAGAGTTTGAATAAATTTATACTCAGCGCTTCTTAAAAAATTCTAAGCTATATTTAGCCTCAGTGGTCGCGGGACCCACGAATTACCGTGACCCCGGTACGTAAAGGGCTATTGTAGGACACCGTGGATTTTAGTCAGTACGAGTCTGACAGTCCTTCCCGCTCTGCCCTGGGTAGGAGGACTCATGTGATGATTTTACCACGTAAAAAAAAGCTGTATTTAGCCAAAAGTGAAAAAGCATTCCATTTTTGGAAGATGAAGACAACAAAAGATCTGAACATTCTGAGGTAACCAGTCGACAAATGGTACTGCACTGGTGCCTAATCTGGTACTGAAATAACGTAATGCTTTATGCAATTTGTACGTACCTGAAATAGTCCAGCAACAAATCCTTGTATATTCTCTTTGAACGATAGTGTCTTACTGCCGTAACCTTCTGTCTCTTCCACAGCACTTTCCAAAGTGGGTCCTGGTACATAAGATACTCCTGCCTATAAAAATAAATTGATCCTTTTGAAAGATAATGTAACGACTCAGAATTGTAGAGAGTTTGATTAGTAGTCCGGTCAAGTTAGCGCAAACATACTTTTTACCGCTATAACTTGGGGTCCAAATAAATTGTTTTAGAGAAATCAATACTGTTCTACCCCTCTGCTCCATAAACTGCATAGTGTGATATTCCAACATTCAGTACATTGATTTGAACCTTTTTTCGCATTCGCACCTACTTATTCCGATCACTCATAATTACCTTCGCATTTAACGCAGGTCCTAACAGATTGGACGCTGCTTGCAGTTTATAGGTTACGAAGTTCCCTCCACTAGATTGAGCATTCTTTTGCACAGGGTCGCCGCCAGGGTAATTTTCAGAGTCTAGTGGTTCAGACTGGAGCGCTTCTGTATCGGTTTGGGGTTGATCGTATACAGGAAGATCGATACGAATTGGATCATCTGCAGGCGCTGAGAGGGTACTCACTACTAGCAGTAGCAGCGATACTATTGGTGTAACAGCCATTCTGTAACAATTTTACATGTTTATTTACGAATAGTCAAATTGTTCGGGTATTAAGAACAAAGCAGAGGTACTACTCATTTATTTTGTATTATAGATTAATTATACCCAACTCTCTGTGTAACCTTCCGTAGGTATACCGTCTGGTCGCGGGACCAAGGGATTACCGTGACCCCGGTACGTAAAGGGCTAGTGAAGGACACCGTGGATTTTAGTCAGTACAAGTCTGACAGTCCCTCCCGCCCTGCCCTGGGTGGGAGGACTCATTTGATGATTTTACCACGATAAAAAAAAAAAGGTATACCGTCTCCTTATTACATTGTAATTACTTTTTTTTATCGTCAAATTATGCCTCTCGCCCTGGGTTGAGTGGAAGAGACTGTCGGACTCGTAATGACTAAAATATACCGTGGTCTTTCAATTGCCCTTTTCATTCCAGGGTTACGGTTAACTGCTTAGACAGTCTCGCGACCCCGGCAAAGTAAACGAGTAGTACTATGGGTAAATTAAAATATCCCGTGGTACTTACTACTTGATTGCTCGGTAGTAACACGGATATTTTTTTAAAACGGAAAAAATATACGTGTTTTCTATAAGGTTGTTGCTGTATTGTTGCGGTTAAAATAATAGTGAATATAGAGAGTATGCGAGTGACGTTGTATCTTGTATCATTAATTGATTACTTCAACTATCGTCTCGGTGTAAGGTCCGTACAGGTCCATTGTAAGAACTTGCAAAGTCCATGATAATACCAATGACATTGTCAATTTTGGCATCCAATACGACCCTTTATCATTTTTGACAAATTCACCGCACCAAAAACTTTGCTCGGCAAACAAAATTTACCAGTTGTACAAATTGATATTTAATAAATTAATAACTAAAATTGTACTAGTAAAACACAGACACTGTAAGTACACGTAAACTGAGACGTTTCCAGACGAGTATTCCTAGACATACTCGTAATCATGGACACAATACCAGAAGTCCCAAAATGTTTTGGAGTATTTCCACCGGTTGTTGCAACATATTTTATTTCAATATTTGGAATAGCCAGCGGAGCATCAGGCATCGCGGGGATCGTACTCTATGGCATTGCGGAAGACAGTTTCATTGCCCATTTTATAAGAAAAAATCCGACGGATGAAAATGTGAAGAAAATTGTGCTTATGGTCCTCGGTTTAACTGCCCTCCTGCTGTTTATTGGAAATTTTATTTTGTTCGTAGGAATTGCTTTTAAAAATAACAGGGCACTTCTCTTAGCCGGATGGATAATTTTCTCAATGTGTATGTTTTTAGTTCTAGTCGCCGTAGGACTCCCCATGGTGTGTTTCTTCGTCGAAGATCTATGCGTTATAAAGAAAATATCCACAGGTCTGTACACATTAGGGTATATAATTTTAACAGTCTTTCTTTGGATTTGGTTATATTTTATGGCAGTTGTGTTTAATTTTTTGAATTCACTTTGACATGAATACATATTTCTCATAAAATCCATCGAAGCGTGTTCTTTAGTTTATCTTACTCTTACTAATATTATTTAAATCCGATAGTTTGTGGGATTGTAGGGATCATCTGATATTTTATGGAAACATCCATCCGATGTTTATTACTCTTTCACGCAAAAAGTACTGAACGGTTTTTGATGCAATATGGTACACAGATAGTTAATAACCTATATTAAAAAACCGGCCAAGTGCGAGTCGGACTCGCCTTTAAAGGGTTCCGTAGCAGCAAGTAACATTATATAAAAGTTGGTTGTAACTTTGAAAGATAAATTGCGGTTTACGATTTATGACGTATTAAAAAAAAATGTAAGTTGGTACGCACAATATTGAGTGATTTACCATGTTATTTTAATATCATGGACTTCTTATAGGTTTTCCTATAATCTATAAGGAGAAAACTAATTTCTGTATTTTTTTCAAAATTTTAGGTTCAGTAGTTTCGGAGATAAGGGGGGGTAATGGTCAATTTTCGTCTATTTTCTTGAATAACTTGGAAACTATTTATTTTAAAATTACAAAAAAATACATTTAAGATCTTCTCAACAAGACCTTTCATTTGATATGCCACACGATGCAGTTTTCAGAATTTTTTTTTTTAATTTTCCCCTTCCCCCCCAAAAATGACCCCCCATATACAGATTTCATCTGCTCACGTCACACCTCTGTGTTTGGGTCACAGGAATTGGTATGTGTACCAAATTTCAACTTAATCGGTCTAATAGATTCGGAGATAATTGACTGTAAGCGACGGACGGACAGACACACGAGTGATCCTATAAGGGTTCCGTTTTTGTATTCAGACGTACGGAACCCTAAAAAATGATATATGATGGTTTTTATCCCGATTTTATATATTTTTTTATTTGTGGTAAAATCATCAAAAGAGTTTTCCCAACCCCGGGTGACAAGACAAGCAGAGCAGCCTAAATACTTAAATAGACCAATAATATTTTAGATTTAAAAAACCATCATGACATTTAACCGATATCGTAAAAGTCGACGAATGCCCAACTCTAAAAGAAATTCGTAAGCAAATAATTAAGCCATTGGTTTTAAGGTCACCGAACGAAACTAATGAAATGAGGATTTCAAAAACTTAATAAAAGCTACGTAGTACTATTAAGTATGTAAAAGCCAGAAGTGATAGAGCTGACACACTTTAAGATCCAATCTTTTATGAATGAAATTTTTCTATTACGAGACATTTTTAATTTGATTGAATTTTTTTAACGCACTTTTTTAATTCTTAAAAAGTGGGTAGGTTCTATTGAGTTATTGTTTTAGCGTGGTAAAATCGGGTCAGAGCCCATTCGTACCCTAAAATTCGTCCCCCAGCATAAAAGTTGTGGATTCGGCCCCTATATAGGTGCCCATTGGTCTCCTGGTAGGGGACCAGTTAATATTTTAATAAAAAATATTATTTTTAAGGTACCCATTCGTACCCTCTAATATATATACAATATAAGTTAAAGATTCGGCACCTATTGAGGTGCCTATCGGTCCCCTGAGATAAAAGTAGCTAAATTTTACATAAGAAACGGTTAACATAGTACACTTATGAACAGTTTATTAACGGAATTAATGTAATAAATCATAACAGATCATTGAAAAAAGAGCTTTGATCAATGATAATCCGTCATGATAATAATATAACCTGTCGATAGGCTCACGATGTAATATTGTCTCTCTACGAATGGCCTGTTAAAAAAAACGGGTTATAAAATAGATAAGGTGTTTTGTTTGTATGTTGTGGCTGCCTCGGTGACATATTGGTTTTTGAAAGTGACTAAGAATACGAGACTGTTCAATGTGTTTTTGGTCTTTTATTAAATGAAGTTTGTCTAACGAAATAAACAGTACTGTTAATATTAGGCTTATGTTTAACTTACGACCAGATATAGTAACAATTAACAGACAAAAATAGTAAATGATCATCAAAATTAAACCCGCATTTTAAATGTAAATTTACAGCCAAAGTTTTAACATCTCGCTATCCTATCTAAGCAAAATTACTCCAAATAAATCATTGTTAACCCAAAAGTAGTAACAAATCACCAAAACAAAAACATCATTTTAACGTAAAATTATAACCTAAATGTTTACATCTTGCTATCCTATTTAAGAAAACTGACTCCAAATAAATCATTGTTAACCCAAAAACAGTTAATGAACACCAAATTATTGGGTACGTATCAAAATCCCGAATTTTAAAATACCGATGGACAAAATCCCGAAAATTGCACTAATGAGCAGAGTATAAGGAGCTCACATTGGCAGTAGCATGTCGACGGAGCCCCGCTTCGCGGGGCTCCTACTTCTGGGTGGTTTAAAAAAAAATAACCACAAAGAGGTTATTAAGTTAAGTCCCGAGCTGTATTTCCAGTCGCTCAACAGCGCAATTAATTTGCTCGTTTAGATTTGGTGATCATTTACTACATTTGGTGTTCGATTACAATTTGAAGTGCAGTCGTGACTAAAATAGCTAGTGCTATTGTAATTATGGACTTTATTTTTCTGGTGTTAAGTATATATTTTTGGTAAAAGAATTAAGGGTATCAAAGTATTTTATGGTGGTCATTATATTTAATCCCTTAATATTATAATAATAATATTTTTAACATAATTGAATAGTAGTTGTGCGCGCATTAAACAGTTACACAGTTTTATTTTACTGCATAAACATATTATAGTTATCATATATTTTGCTAAATATTTACAAATGTACAAGAAACCAAAAGTTCATTAATTATTTTGAAGATTGTCTTAATTGAGAAAGCCTAGAGGCATTTTATTAAACTTAATCTTATTTGAAATAAACATGATATCTACCGAATTACTATATTTTTTTATTTTACCCTTTTCTGCGCGACTGTAACAGGACTACCAAGCTGCAGTATACACATATACATGTACTTATATTAGAAGAATGAATAAAAATAAATATTCTTCAGGGGACGAATGGGCCCCTCAAAAGTTCCAGGGTACGAGTGGGCACAGGGTGCGAATCTTAGGGTACGAATGGGCTCTGACCCGTAAAATCATCAAATGACTCCTCGCACCCTAGGTGGAACGGATGGGAATGTCAGACTCGGACTGAGGGTCACGGTTACCTGATGCTGATGAGACAGTCTGGCGACCTTGGCAGGTTTTGGCCCACTCCGCGCGCGTGGAACACGACGCGTCGTCGACCCGGGCGTGGTCCATGATCGGACGGCATCCCGATTTTATCTTACCGTGGGATAATTTTTGCTAAAGCTATTAATCTACCATTACAGTACACAACAGTGGTCACTGCCTGCTGAGCATCAGTTAATTTCTCAGGTGGCGGTTTTTAGGCTGTGGGAAAGAGACAGAGCTACACAAGTCGTCTAGCGTCATCTCGTTCCTTGAGCGGAACTACTCACGCTTTAACACATCATGGTAGGCCAACAGGTCAGGCAACGTTTTTCCATGTAGATTCTTGCCTGGTTGATGGTAAAAGGCTCCTCTCCTATTCAAATAAAAGTGCCGAAATGGGGCAGAAGGAGATACTACTCGCACAAGCTCTGCTCAGCTTAATCCCTTGGGCGTGATGACGTCTATTGTCGGAAGTTTTTTAAATAATTTTATCCGATGCGATTGCAGTTCGGTTAAAACACTTCGCTGACTCATTAATTTTAGTATTAAGCAGGTTGATGCCGGGGTCGCGAGACTGTACGAATTACCGTGACCCCGGAACGTGAAGGTCTATTGAAGGACACCGTGGATTTTAGTCAGTACGAGTCTGACAGTCCCTCCCGCTCTGCCCTGGGTGGGAGGACTCATTTGATGATTTTACCACGATAAAAAAAAGCGGAGGTTGATAATTGGATGAATTAGGATACTTATAAGTAGTCAATCTATAGTAATATTATAAAGAAGAAAGATTTGTATTTTTGTATGTGTGTATGTTTGTATTGAATAAACTCAAATACTACAGTACCGATTCAAAAAAAAAATGTGAGTAGGTACTATTAGAAAGCTAAATTTCTGACCCCTTAGCAGGGTTGGACAGTATTTGAATTACTTGTAATTAAAATACATAATTGAAATACAAATACGTGTTTGGTATTTGTATTTCAATTACTTCCTTAAAATGTAATTTGTAATTCGTATTTCAAAAACCTAACGACGAAGTATTTTGTTATTAATATTTCAAATACTTGAGGCTCCAAAATACATTTTAACATTAAAATACATTTAAACTTCATTTAACGAACGTGAGTGTGAGTGCGAGGCGAGAGTGCAATGATGGTAAAGCAGCTATTAGAGTTGGCAACACTGCACCTATTATGTACAGACGTCAGAACATCAAGCTACCACAATATGTCAAATTTCTTTAATAGATTTTGAACCCTTTTACAATAGTGGAAGGTTAATTTTTGATTGGTAAAATTTGACAGATTGACCTGATGTCGTCTGTACATCAAACTTGGACAAAAAAACGCAAAAAAGAAATGAACGTCGAATTGTGAATGTCAAGCTAAGAATTTCCTCTACTTTTCAACCATTCAGACCATGCTGTACGTAGATCACTTATTATGTAATATGTGATTAGTATTTCAATTAAAAATAGCTAAAGTACTATATTTTGTAATTTGTATTTCAAAGCAAAGCATGTATTTTTCCCAGTCCTGCCCCTGAGTAATATAGGCTATATTATAGTATGTCTACCGGTGCGAAGCAGGGACGGGCCGCTAGTATTTAATAATCCGGCGTAGGTAGGTGATTAACAACGAGATATAATTACATAATTACGTACTTAAGTATTTGGTTACCTATTGCGAAAATTACTTTATGATAATTTTTTTTCATGAAGGTTAATTTTGTGGTTATTTCTAGTGGATTTAAGGTTATTCATTCCTTTGTAATAAAATTGATCAATTCTTTATTGGTCTCTCTTGGTAGCTTGGTAGCCCCAGAAGACTGTACCAAGGGTCTAAGGCCTTTCGATATGAAGTCACAGATTTTGTCCGCGACAAACGGGCAATGTTCACACAATAGGTATGTGTAAGAACACGGTGAAATGCATTGAATATGAATTGCGGCGAAATACTTAAGCAATCCATTTTGCTATTCTTAATAAGCTTTATTGTTATAAACGTATAAACGTTCATTTCGATAATTATCAGCAATAACCGTTAGTGTGGCCTTAGTGATAGACTATTACGATTATAAATCATTTATTCTAATTTACGAATTGAATCCTGGTAAAGTAACCTTAGACCAGGTGGCCTACCAAGCGTGAGTAGTAAGGCTGTGGGAAAGAGACAGAGCTATACAAGTCGTCTAGCGCCATCTCAATCCCTGAGTGGAAATACTCATGCTTAAATACGTCATGGTAGACCATCTGGTTACTAAATATTGGTGTGATTGTGAAATATATTTGATGAAACAAAATTTGTTGCACCAAATACATTACAATACATTACATACAACATTTAATGTACAAAGGTGCAAAGGTTTTTTTTATTTTTGGGTAGAAAAATCATTGAATCAAATGAGTCCCTCTGGGTGGACTGCAAGGAATTGTTTGACTTCAAGGGAAGCTTTAAAAATCACATCAAACAAGTCCTTGTAAAAATGCTTATTACCAAATTAAGGACTACGTTGAAAGTAAGAATGTTTGGAAATATTTCCTTCCTTCTGCACATGCGGCTTCCTTTGCAGCTCATGTACCAGCACCAATCAGTGGTCTACCTTCGCCAAACTACAATTTATCATAATTTAATTATTTCATTTAATAAATACTTGTGTTACTTTTTTTATATTTTTTATCGCCACACCATTTATCACTATTACAATTTTAAATTTTTGTTACAGTTTCAAACGCTGTATTTATGTAACTTGGCAAATTTCGTTTTTTTATTTCTCTTTTTGCTTCTTGTGAATGTGAGAACATTGTAGATCATGTTTAAGTATATTTATTTCTTTTAGTGTTTTAAGATTTAGTGAAAAACTTCCCAACCGTGATTTGGCCTACCTTTTTCTCTCATAACAATATTCATAACTTACTGTAACATTATCATTGTAACAACAAGATATTTTAAAAGAGTAACCATGGATTTTCTTGCCGATTCTTCTCCATGGACACTACCAACTCGAACCGAGCACCTGTTAGCGAAGTTTTATAAGTGCCTTCATCAAGTATGTGAAATGAAATATTTTGATTTTGACTCTTTCTGATTAAAATCTACCCTGTTCCTTCAGATGCCCTTTACGTTCCAGGCTCAAGGGTACAGACGGTCCCACAACCCTGGAAGGGTACTACAATGACTTCTGTTAAACTTTTTAACGGTTACCAAGACCTACCTAAAAAGTAATTAAGATTTCGATGAATTGCGAACATGAACATTTCCATTCCATTTCCTTTTTTAAGTCGGTTAAAAATATTCACAGATTTTTTTCTTGACGTGTAACCGTGATCAAATCGTACCGTGGTATATTAGAACATTGCTAGCCATCTTGAATTAAGTAACTATCTACCAAAGATATACTCAAGGTGGATCCAGCCTTAGATCCCGGGACTCACTTGGTCTAGGTCTAGTTGAGATTTTCGGCAAATAGTATAGTATTTTTTAAATTACAGTTTTTGTTAATAAATAAGTACCAATCGTTTCGGTTTCGATGATTTCATGTTTAAAGTTTTCGGTTCTAGAACGACCTAAAAGGAACCGTGTACCTGTAACTAAATATTCTGTATTAAATATTTCTAGCGTCAACCTGTCGCCGTTATCAATATCGAACATTTATTGTAATTTTTGTTGTAAGTATGGGAGCTACCTAAAATATTTATTTTATTCTGTTTAGTTATAGCAGCAACAGAAATACATCACTGAGGAATTTTATGTAGCCGTTGAAAAACAGACAGACAGACAGACGTCTGTCTGTCTGTTTTGTTTCTTCGCTGTCCGTCTGGACAGCGAAGTCTTGATAATAGGGTGCAGTTTTAACCTTTCTTTAAAATCAAAAGGATCTTAAAATGATTATTATCAGTAATGGATCACGACCTAGCTCTGGGGGAAGTCATGACCCTCATGACCCCTCCCCTGAATTCGCGGTTGGAAATATTGCCTGAATAGAAATTAGGATAATCCTTTGCTTGATCTGCATTTATTTTTTGCATCGAAATCCGCTTAGCTGCTGAAGTAAGTCCGTAGTTAATTTCGCATTAATATTAATAATCGAGTACCTACAGTATACCTATTTGCAGGATAAAATAGTTTAATTTGGCTCATGTATTTATTATCCACACGTAATGATTTTAAATACTTTTCTCGTATAACAATAGAACTATTACTATTATGTATTTTTTATTTATTTAATCCCTTTAAACCTATATTAAAATACATAGACAAATTATCCACAATTCGCAAATCACATTAAAAAAAACCTATTTTGAATACCTAGGTAGCAAAGATAATAAAAAAAATCGCTTGAGTTCGTAATCGTATTGATGTAATAGTGATGAGGTAACTTACTTGCGAATCCGCGCGGTTGTCGTCTGCGATGCGTACGCGCCGGTCAGCCACTGCCGTAGACCGAGTGGTTATGCACACTTTCACGTCTTACGTCATAGGGCCTTGGCACTTGTACCGAATGTGATGTTGATGTGGCAACACTGACACTGATCACCTCCATTATGCTAAGCATTGATGTACGGAATTATTATTATTTTTGACTGGCCCTTTTGTTTCGTGATGAAGCACGACTGCTGGCGGTGGTGCCTGGTTGCGATTTACCAGCGTGAAGTTATTGGTTATTTTTATAGGAACTAGCTGTTCCCCGTGGTTTCACACCTGCTACTCCTATTGGCCGTAGCGTGATGTTATATACCCTATATGTAGCCTTCCTCGATAAGCAGACTACTCTAAGAAAAAATATTTTTTCAAATTCCAACCAGTAGTTTGAAAAGCGTTTTATAATATTAGTATAGATTTCACAACAGTAGGTAGCCCGGAGTTTGGCAATACATAATTAGCAGTGTGTCATCTTGGAGTAGAACCTGGTCTTTGCCTAATCGTGCTGTCGGATTATAAGAGTAAAAGTTCCTTAAAAAAGAGAGCGAAAGACGTGATTTCGGTCCAAAGAACTAAAGAAGACATTCCTTATTTTAAATCAGCAAAAATGCTGCAATTCGGTACAGATGCTCCGGTTGGGCTTAATGTCACGAAAATTTTAAAGTTCTTAAAAATATGAAGACTGAGGTTTCGACGAAAAATGTCCGAACACGATTTCCAGTGCAAACTTGGGTGTTTCTACATAGCTCTAATGGGTCCAAGGAACATTTGAGATTTTCGACCGGCCAAGAACAACAACAATAACACAAGCACACAAGTGGAATTTCCCTATTTTATAGCATACTTCACCCTCTTAACAGGATCTTCTGTGAGCTGAGGCTGGCTGACCATAATTCACTAGCCTGCCCAGGAATGGATGATTTACTAAAACAAAAAAATTACATTACCCGTTTACGGCGTCTGACCACCGTAGGCGCGGGCATGCGGGCGGCGAGTACTTAGCGACTCGCTGTCCGACCATGGACCATGCCCGGGTCGACGGCGCGTTGTGTTCTACGCGCGCCTCAAGGAGTGTCAGCATAGTGACGGGGCCTGTAGAGGGCCAAAACCTGCCGAGGTCGCGGGACTTTTCCATTACCGTGACCCCGGTACGTAAAGGGCTAGTGAAGGACACCGTGGATTTTAGTCAGTACAAGTCTGACAGTAATGGGTGGGAGGACTCATTTGATGATTTTACCACGAAAAAAAAAACCCGTTTACTCCAAACTATTTTATGTTGCCTTTGGCCCTGTTAATAAGAACTCTTGCCAGCTTCTTCTTCTTTGCATGCCGATGGACTCAAATTATGTCGTACCAAACTGCCGTCCTCTAACTAAAAGGCCGTTAAGTGCAAAAAGTAGTTTTCGAGAAAACGCTAAAATTGTGAATTGATGTCTCTTGAAAAGTATGCTATCTAGGAAAAAGGCTGCAAATTATATATGTAGGCATAGTGTTATTGCACAATATGTTATATATTTAATTCAATAAATGAATTTAAATTAATTTAAATTCATTTTCTAATTTTTTATTATGCATTTTATGTGGTTTAACTGCGCAGAAATCTTCATGTATCTCCTAAACTATTAATCATAGAAAAATGACTCTTAGACCAAAAGATAGAGCATCGAAAATTGTATAAGACTACATTAAAAAGTGAAAAACGAGCAACTGTGGCTTAACGGCCTTTTAGTTAGAGGACGGCAGCAAACCAAAACCAGCAGTGGCGGCCCAGTGGTATCAACTCCCAACTTACGAGTTGTAGGTCGTGGATTCGAAACCCACCAGGCGCATTACTTTAAGTAATTTATTTCATCACCGCTGGTCTCAAAACGGTGAAGGAAAAAATTCGAAGATATGTGACATCTATGAACCCTTGCACTGGGCTTGCGTAGCGGATTATGGCCCACTCCCTCTCACAGAGTGTAGGCCTGTGTCCCAGCAGTGGGAACATTATAGGCTGATCATGAAACCAATACGTAGCCGGTTTTTCGACCAGCTAAAACTACAGGGTATTCTTCAACAATCCAGCCTCAACCTAAATTAAACAACACGACACTAATAATACACTTTGTACCTAAGTACTATTACTACCGGTCGCGGGACTTACGAATTACCGTAACCCCGGTACGTAAAGGGCTATTGAAGGACACCGTGGATTTTAGTCAGTCAAGTCTGACAGTCCCTACCGCCCTGGGTGGGAGGAACCATTTGACGATTTTACCACGAAAAAAAAAGTCCTATTACTACTACTATTGCAGACCCATGATATTAACATTTTCTGTCTACAAGAGACTAGATGGAAAGGGTCAAAGTAATGGCACTTAGGACTGGCATACCAGCTTATTTATCATGGAACAACTACTACGCACAATGGAGTTGCTACTGTACTCGACGCATACCTAAAACAGCGCATCATCAATATAGATAGAAGGTTTGCTTGCCATTGCTTGAAATACAAATATGTATTTGGTATTTATATTCCAATGAATTCCTTAAAATGTAATTTGTAATTCGTATTTCAAATACCTGACGAAGACGTATTTTGTAATTAGTATATTAAATACTTACGGCTCCAAAATACATTTTAACATTAAAATACATTTACCGAACGTGAGTGTGAGTGCGAGGCGAGAGTGCAATGATGGTAGAGCTATTAGAGTTGGTAACACTAACATTGCACCTGTTTGTACGGCTCCGAATGCTGGGCTGCCAAGAAAAGTCATGAACAAAAGATGCACACCAATGAAATGATGATGCTACGATGGTCAGCAGGATTGACGAGACTTGATAAAGTACGAAATGGTACATCAGAGGCTCCTTCAAAGTTACTCCAATCGCAGAAAAAATGACTGAGAGTCGCTTAAGATGGTGTGGACACGTAATGAGGCGAGACGAAGAGCACGCTGTGAAGAAAGCTTCGTGCATGCCAGAAAAGAAGAAAGGCAGAGGGAGGCCACTAGCCACGTGGCTGATAACCGTTACCAGGGATATTTGACGGGCACACAATCTACAGACAACCGAGCTGCCTGGCGCCGTAATACGAGGAGGGCCCACCACAAGTAAAGAGAAAAGGCAAAGAAGAAGAAAAAGGGCTTTACGAGGTTAAAGAACATTTATTGTGCGTACGTATTATGTACCATTGTTTGTAAAAGATTTCTCCCTACCTTTAGTTTATTACACCAACAGTGCCAATACATTAAATCACTTTTAAAATCCATGAACTGCAACTTTTTGGACTTATCGCCATGTAACCATCAGTGACCCTTGTAACTCATTGTCTCGTAAAATATTCTCAAAGTGCATGTAGTGAATTTTAGGTCAGTAGGTATAGATAGGTAAACCTAACATGATTTATGTACTTAGTTGGCAATGCCGTGCTGTGACGAGCTACGACCAGTCAAGCAAGATTGCCTGGTGGATAGCCAGCAGACTTTCGCGGCGTTTTTTTAAGTAGGTAACCCAACTTACGGTGACACACACGCGAGTAAGCTCGTCGAACCATAAGTGCGAGTACTTGCTAGTGCGTCTGTCACCTACTTTATGCCTCATTAATTAAAATTACAATATAAACTACTTAATCAAACCAGAACCTCAGCGTTCTGACGTCTTTTTTGTATTTCGAAATAGGGTTGTCATAACGACAACTGCCAAAATCCGAGATTTCAACGTCATAAATTAAACAGACAATGAAAGCATTTTGCGATTTTTATTATGTAAATAGAGGAGAGTAAATAAATAGTTGATTAAAGACATGAACTTTTTAAACAATTGCTGCGCTCGCTACGGTGGTGTTATGTTTTGGACCACTCCATGTTGCCGTAGCGCTGTTGTGACCGTACACCTAAAGAATCCCGAAGATATTTGGTTAAAAAAGAAACCGTGCATTGTGAGGAACGTAGACAAACTTCCAACAAAACTATGCACAGGGAATTTACGAGTGTCTTTCGGACCGACTACGTGGACACAAGTTAGATTTTGTAGACCCGATTTCCCACGTCTTCACAGAGACTTGGAATTTCCCAACTTCGATAAGTACAGAAAATCAGAATATAAAGATGTGCGAAAAACTAGTTGGGGTGCAGGTGATGGGAAACCAGGATATTTGTATGTCGTTTGTCTGTTCGGCTTGCTTGCCGGAGCTTATGGGACCAAAGCTCATTTGATTCACTACGTAGCATTCATGGACGCTCCAGCAGATGTTATTGCCCTAGCTCAAATAGAAGTAGACATATCAAGGGTAGTGCCTGGTACTTGTTTGTCCATTAAATGGCGTGGAAAACCATTGTTTATCAAAAACAGAACTAAAGCGGAAATAGCAGCAGAAGAAAAGACATCCTTAAGTGAGTTACGCGATCCCGCATCGGAAGAAGATCGGACAAAAAGGAAGGACTGGCTGGTGGTACTCGGTATCTGCACCCACTTGGGATGTGTACCCATACCAAACAGTGGTGATTGGGTTGGTGGTTTCTATTGTCCTTGTCACGGCAGCCACTTCGATAACTTGGGCAGAGCAAGAAAAGGTCCTGCCCCTACAAATTTAGAAATACCTCCTTACAAATTTCTGACCGACACACTTGTTCGTGTAGGGTAAACTTATTAAATACAGTTTACTTATATATCTGTATCAATTTTTTGTGTGATTATACTTCATCGTGTTTATTTCAAATGTCTTTTTGAGCCTACATAACAAACCCGAAAAATAAACACTTACTAAGGGTGCTTTTATAAAAAAGCAGGCGGTCGGTAACAGACTATCTCCCAGATGTAGAGATGGACGACATTGAGGAGGCTTTCAGACAGCTTAGTAATGGGAAGGCTCCTGAAAACTGTGGACTGACTTGTGCTCGGAGAGCTTTAGATACTGTTCAACTCCGTCATCGCCAGTAGGAATACCACGGAGGCGTGGTAGTGGGCTTGGTGACATTGAGATTTCAAGAAGAGACAAACTCTCTTCAAATAGTTAAAGACCAATCACGCTGAGTCACGTCGACACATGTTTTGAGAGCCGTCACAAACCGGCTTACCGCTGTTATGTTTCGACGCTTTCCAACCACCGGAGATGGCTGGGTTTCGCAAAGGTTACAATAGACCACATACACACGGTGCAGCAGGTTTTACCGTCCGTACCGTAAGGTTACCATCGACCACAACATCTTCGCTCACCATCAGGCGAGATAGTGGTCAAACGCGAACCTATCATTAAATTAAAAAATACCGGCCGTTGTCACTATCTAGCCTTTGTGGACTACGAAAAGCGGTTGGCGAAATGGCTGAGCAATCGACTGCTGCGCAGCGTGTCGCAGGTTCGATCCCCGGACGGAACAAATATTTGTATGATCTGCAAGTAGTTGTTCCGGGTCTGGGTGTTCGTGTATGTGAGTTTCTGTTTGCATACGCACACAAGAAAAAGAAAAAACTCCTAGGGCAATGTTTATAAAAAAAGTCCCGCCGCTGTCATATTGACGACAATATTTTTTTATATGCTTATGCATGCATGTGCTTCTTGTTGGACAGCGCGCCTGCTTAGTTTGCTATGCGCCATGTCTGGAACAATTCCTTTCCCTTTATTTTCATAAAGATTTACATGTATTTACAGACGCCAACACATCAACCTACCCCAATTTGTCATGTAAATTTACGAAAAGTGCTTGAGGCACGCTGGAAATTTGCACGCGTTCCGATTGTTCCCCATTTCCCTCACCTGCCACTGAATACCTGAGGGTCCTCCCATAACAACCGGATCTGGTGAGGAGTTGCGGACTTGCATCTGGCGAAAGAGTCCTGGTACTAGGATCATACCACCGCAATGGTGACATGCCCATCATTATTTTGTTGCGGTAGTAACATCGACCACACAGCCTATAGACACCTAATACACGATAAAACGCACGAAAACTATTCTGCCAACTTGCTGAGGTATGACGTCAGCGAGGGGGACGGGGTACTGCGTCCTGATTGGTCAATTCAAGGTCAGTGCATGTCACTAGGGATGGGACGGTTTTAAATCAAACAAGAAAGTATCGACATTTTTAAATTGTATTTAATAAAACATGCTTTTACATACTTGCATTCAATTACCTTCTTTTATTGTAATTACGATTGAATCATGTAGGTAAAATATAAAAATGAATAAAAACAATGTTTTAAAATTTCCGTAATTATTATAAGCTATGTTCGAAGTCTTTGGTGAGGCCTATCAAATTGAATGCAGCGCAATGTTATAGAGTTAGCCCAAAAACATGCAGCCAAACGGATCTCTTCGCCGCTACCGACAATGCGGTGGAGATGACGGGGTTTTGGTCCAATAAAATATAAATACCGTCGCGGCAGCAAAACGAAAAAGAAGAAAGTTTCCGGAACTATATTTTTTGCCTAGGAGACAGAAAAACAAGTTCAGTATTTAAACTCACCAAAAGCGGCAAATACTTTGGTACTGCTCAACTTAGTAGACATCGACGGTTTTTCATAAGAATAAAACAATCTTCGCTAAAATGACGTGAACATATTACACTTTAAGTAGATGGGATCCAGTTCTCTCGCTTGGTTGCAATTATCCATTTATTTTTTAAATCAAGATCGTGTGGGTATCTAAAATTTATAAATTAAAGTTTCACAATTTATCAGATGTACATCTGTTGTAATTTCTAATTATTGAAAAAATATTTTTTGTATAAATTAATAGTTATAGGTTTTTGTTTTGCTTTATCGACAACAGAGGTGGTTGTACGATTTAGAACATCACTAATATGTGTACTTAAAATCGACGAAAAGAGATGGCGAAAAAAATATTTGGAAAAGAAAGGGACGGAATCATAAAGACGCCAAGTATGACCAGTATAAGATGAACCCCGATAAATATTGTCAGAAATTTAATCTAATTTAGATTATGGAACTATTAAGTTACCGATGAAATGTGATACCGTCTTTCAGGAAATTTGAAGTCCGGCTTTTTTTATCACACAAACGTATTGTATAAGGGAACATATTATGTCTATTTTCTCGATTTTTTAAAGGAGTAATGCGGAAGTGTTTACGGCTCACAGGAGTGGTCGAAACTAATACGAGCTTGGTGAGTGACGACGGTTATAAGACATTTTTGCCTAATGTGTTGACAGACATTGGTCGCCTGTTATTAGGAGTCTATAGGCTGTGTGGTCGATGGGTAGTAACATTTTTCATTACCTGCTCCGCTCCTATTGGTCATATCGTGATGTTAAAAATATTTTTTCAAGTCGAACCAGTACTTCCTGAGGTTAGCGGAGTCTACTAAACAAACAAACTCTTCCGCTTTAAAATATAAATAATAGCTAGCGAGAGAGTGTCTTAAATGATAATTCATGAACGAATTCCTTTTATTATACATGGACGTTGTTAACAGACTTCGAAAAAAGAAGGAGGTTCTTCTTCTTTTTTGAATGTGGCAATCGGCCTTAGCCACTATTAAATAATAAATAATAATAAATAAATATTCCACAACGATCACACAACGCCATCTAGTCCCAAGCTAAGCAGAGCTTGTGTTATGGGTACTAGACAACTGATAAACATACTTATATATTTCTAAATACATACATATTATAGATAAATTACACCCAGACACAGAACAAATGATCGTGCTCATCACACAAACATTTGTCCTGGGTGGGAATCGAACCCACGACCTCCGGCATAGCAGTCAGGGTCACTAACCACTAGACCAACAGGCCTGTCAAGTATTGCCAGTGTCGAGTGTTGCGAAAATTAAACGTGGGAGGAGGGAGTTTGGTGTATTGTGACGGGATATTATTTTAGGATGGGCAACAAATAAATATATGTAACTAGCACTTTGCCCGCGACTTCGTCCGCGTGGGTTACGTACTTTCCTAATTCCCCCTTTTCACCCCCTTAAAGGTTAAATTTCCAAAAACCCCTTCTTAGTGCTCCCCTACATTATAATAGGAAGCCGTGTGCAAAATTTCACATTCCTAGCCCCAGTAGTTTCGGCTGTACGTTGATATGTCAGTCAGTCAGTTCTCCTTTTATATATATAGATAAAATTATAACAATTTATACTATAAGGAAAGATTGTGAAAACTAATAAATTTACTAAGAGATGCAACATATTATAACCTATAAGACAAAGAAAGGATGGAAGACAGATTACAAGGAAGGGGAGCTTTATAGTACATAATAAGGAAGTCATTTAATGGAAATAAATTGTATTTCGAGCAATTAAAAAGAATGTTGGACTAAATCAGCATTTTCTCCGACACAGTCACAGAGGGGGGAATCAAAAACCCCTATTCTGTTAAGATGCACAGCTGAAGAGCAATGACCAAATCTTAGTCGAGCAAGAATGGAAGTTATTTTCTTATTAAGTTTTAACTTGCTGAACCACTGTTTAAATTAATGATGGGATGAAATAATTTATAGAAAACAGCCTTCGTTTTCTCACAATTCCAAACGTGAGACCAACTATTAACCAGAAGGTTGTCAATTTTTTGGAATCTTTTTTTTACACGTATGCTCCACGATTTCTCGATGATCCTGGAAAATTTTTCTTTTGTTTGACATGAAAAGGTTTGCACGCAAAATACGCGCATTTGACGTGGAGTTGCGGATACCAGCCCGTTATAAGTACAAGGGTTTGATTACCATGACCTGATGGTCAGGAACTGAAGTTGGGATGACTGATTTCGATAAATTGAAATGCGCTGTTGCTATCGCATTTCTTTGTATTGTTTACGCAATCATACAACAAAAAAGGACGAAATAAAAAAACTTGTTGAAAAAAATACCGACACAAAATAGTGTAAAATTACTTGTTAGTGAAAAAATATTATTGGAAGTTGGTGGCAAGCAAGTCAAGGAAATAAGAAACAAAGTAACGGACTTTCAATAATAACTTTTCATTAAAAAAATTATTTACACTTTTTGGTCTTTTTCATACTTTTGTCACTTTTAACATAAAACTCTTCATTTCAAAATCAAAAATCAAAATCAAAATCAAATCATTTATTTCAAGTAGGCCATTTACAGGCACTTTTGAATTGTCAGGAGACAAAAGTAAAATAAAACAGTTTAATAGTAGATTATGCACCGAGGGGCTAAAGTTGTGTCTTATGTCACGGGCGTCATATTGAATCTCGAGCGCAATGAAGGATTCGGGATTTAACTCCCGAGCGAAGCGAGGGAGTTAATACAAGAATCCTGAATGCAGCGAGGGATTCAAGCTAGCCCAAGGCAAAGACACCTTTAGCCCAGAGGAGGATACTCTACTTTTTACACCTACTGTGAGAAAATAATAAAGGGTTTCGAGAATAGCTTTCCTCTTTCTGGCACACTAAATCAGACTTGGCTGTATGGGCTCAGCTCCCTTTGCCTGCCCCAAAGAGGGACGAAAAGAACCAAAAAAAAAATCTAGGCTGCATGGGCTAGATAGATCCCTTTGTCTTCCCAAAAGGGAAAAGAAAATTTAAAAAAAAAATCTTTCTGGCACCAAAGGGTGTTTGTTGTTTATAAACATATTCCAAATTAAAATCACATTATTGACCAGCGGGTAATAATGAAATCCAGTACAACATTATTGACCGGCTGTGCCCTCGGCCCCTAATGACTCACTTTAGGTTAAGGTTGCTTGACATATAATTTGACATTTTCGAGCAGGTGGTGTGAAAAAATAGTTACGGTGCTACAGTCCCAGTCACAAGACATAAAAACTTGTGAAAGTACTGTAGATGCCCATTCCAAAGCGTAGATCTCTATGGAGATGAACGGGCAAGAAACTCCATGGACACTCTTTTTCAATCGCCAAAATTATAACAGAACCTTTGTTACATCATTCATCTTGAGATGGTACATTATGTGAGAACGATGTAGCAAGTGTCCATAGGAAATTCATATAAAAAAAGACAATTCAATAAAATTAAATAATTAAAATAAACCGCGGCTGTTAAGAGATGACCAGCCACCATTTGAAATGTACACTAATTTTTTAGCTTATTACCACCACCCTTTTGACCATAGACTTAAAAAGATGGCCTGCGCTTTCCCTAGCTAGCTGACAGACAAAGTTGGCCATACCCTAGAAGGAGAGCCACTACCTATCTCTTTCCTGTAATAGAAATAAAAGACCCGCTCTTCGATTCCTCTTTTTCTAGTTGAGTGGGGTCAATTTTAGCGCAGTCCGTACTTTAAGTCTATGTTCTTGATCGAAGTTCAAAATTAACGAAACTGGTAACACTGCTTTTGCTTGCGCTGGCTGTATGGCATTCATGTCGTGCGAACTTGTGTGTGCCCGACTGGTGCCTGACATTGTTCTGTTCGGCTAGGTGCGGTTTTTTCTGTAAGCCGCGTTTTCGCCGCGTCACACGCGCAACGCAAATAATAACATAAATAATAATATATCCTTTACAAAATGTGCGACTGAGGATTCAATAGTTAAAACGATGTGCAATCGATGCCGGAAGAAGTTATTAATATTATTTGTTTTATTCCTAACGTCTCTCTATTTTTATAATTACATTCTATACTATTGTTTTGTAAAATTTGGAGCAAAACGTGATTTGGAACAACTTGCTAGTGATATTATGAAAATAATTTCGGATTTAATGTATTAAATAGGTAGTGGTAAATTTATACAAAGGTACTATGGTGTATATACGCAGGATGGGCAAGTTCAATAATTCCTTTCTTTGGGGTATATTGTTTGCTTCAGCGACATGGAGCATATCCCTGTATTTGTACTGGCTGCTGAATCTGAGTGGTGAGTATTGTTAAAAATTATCTACTTGTGCTCTATACCTAGTGCTAAGTTTATGCGAAAGCCACACCTTTAAAATGGATAAAAGGCTAGTAATGCATCCACACCTGAAATTTGTTCTGTATGCTCTCAGGGGACTGCCAGACATCCAATACACATCCATGGGTACCAGATTCCATTATTCTAGTCACTTGTCTCGCCCAATTGAAGACAAAAGTTAATTTGCATATTGCTTTAAACATAGCTTATTTGGCTAGTAAGAGTTACCTTCCGCTAATTTAGACTAAAATATCCAAGTGAAGGTGGGGTGGGGTCACCAAATTCCACAAAGTTCCACAGCCCATTGGCCAATTTACTTTGGGTAGCAGGGATAATCATCTGATTTATTTTAGACCAGCTGTTGCCAGCGGCTTCAACAAAAACTTATAAATTATCGAATGGGAATATAAAATTGTGATAAAAGCAATCTTATGTGGGACTCCCTATTATAATCTATCTGTAACCAAATCTGTTCAGCAGTTTTAGTGTGGAAGAGTAACAAACATCCACCCGTCATGAAAACAGCCACAGCAACTATAGAATTTAACTGCTGGACTCACTGATAACATTATTGATGAAACTAGATGAGACCGGCGATTTCATAGGTTCAACTTATTAAAAAAATATATATCCCATTCATTCATGGAGCTAGGGTGGAACGAATAATTTCTTTCCCACCCGCACGCAAAATACGCGCATCTGACGTGGAGTTGCGGATACCAGCCCGTTATACAATACAATATCCCATTCATATGTCTATCACTCTATAATTTTCATTTTTCAAGATCACACACAATTTTGAAGTAAATTCAAGAAATAGATTTAATTACATAAAAAAAAATAGCAGAATTTAGGCCAAAGAAGCAAAGAGCATAGACATTCTGTTCTGATATGTTGAGCTTCTGTTCACCACACTACCTAAGCAGGGTCTGGGTGAAAAACCACTGGCAAATAAGCCATATAATATGCAAGTTTCTAAATTATAGATAGCTACATTCTATTGCAACAGAAAAAAAGACAAGAGAACTGGATATTCAATAACACACATTACATAAAAATTCAGTCTATCACTAAATCATGTTAAAACATTCAGAGTTAAAAAATATATATTTCATTAAATGTAATACAATGACATAACTGGAGACCATGTTATTATAGTGTAGTTTCTGCTTATTTAACTTCATGAAAAAATAATGTACTGTAAACCATGGGAGTGGACACATGCTATTGTAATTCAATCATTCTCCTTTGCTTAACACAGTGTAACACAAGCCTCATTTATCTAAGGTTCTTAAACTTTTTTCCTTGATCCTGTCTTACTATGGACCAGACAATGCAGTTAATGTAACCCTAGGTAGAGATCACATTGTTTCAACTCATTGTATAAATTGTCACCTATTAATTAACATGGCTCCGCAGACCACATGTTATGATTCCACAGACCAATGGTCTGTGGACCTATCATTTAGGTGAAGCTTTCGATATTCAGGTAAAATCTGCGTCCAAAACTAAGTATACTGAATGAATAGGCAGACATTAATGACTAAACTAATTAAACTGTCTGTTATAAAAAATATTCTAATTTAATAAATTCATTAACATCTTACGGCCAAAAGGAGATAATTAAAAAATATTTTTTTGCTAAATCAACATACATATATGGTTAGATTCGGAAAAAAAGCATATTGGAACCATATATATATAAGTCGATTTCGCAAACATAATTCGCTTATCTCCTTTTGGCCGTAAAGCGTTGAATTTTTGTTGTTGTGACCTACTTTCTTTTTTTGTATTCTGATTACTGACTCTATAGATAGACAATAATCACTGACTTTGAATACAATCCAATAAAAGAACATTATGACATGTATTTACTTTTTTTTAAATTATAATCCACTGTTAGCTGTTTTGTTTCTGCACTTACACATTAAAATGCATCATTGTGCATTAGAAATTTTCCCTGTATATCCATTTAGCATACTAATACATAAAATTCTATAATTAACATAACAATCAAAATGCTCTGCATGATTAAATAATTCCTCACCATCATTTTTCATAAATTCTAGGTGCCAGTATCATTAATAGCACTGAGCACAGGATCCATTATCGCTTTGTCAATACTGACGAGAGGAACCGAATAAAGAACAATGATAAATCTATTGCAGCATTGGAAGGCAAAAATTTACTACTGGATGATTCAAAAGCCCTGGAAGTATATTCAGGCAACACCTGGAAGCTTCATAAAGGAAAATCTGATTACTTAAGCAAGATGATGCTGAAAGAAAAGTATGCCAAACATTTGGGGTTACGGATCACAGCGCAGCCTGATAATGCTTTGGGTACGTTCATGAAGTATTCAGCATATTGAATAATTGATTTTTGAAGTTTTGCTGCATTGATAAAATATGCCACTGCAATTGATCATTTAGGTGTCCTTCAACAATTTTGTGAAATTCTCAAAAAAAAAATATATCAACATTTGTAGATACTGTTAAAGGTCAACTTGTATGTTAATATGATGAAATTTCATGGAAAAATGCTTTTTTATAAGTAGTTCTGGTTCATAAAAATACCTCTGCTTCATAGCAGCAGCTGTTACATCCTGACACAGTATATATTATTTATGTTAACATTAGCAGCATGCAATGCCTATTGCAAATATGCTTTATATGGCCACTGCATAAACGCAATGCTCCCTTTTTTTACAATATGCGACTGACTATTACGTCAATTGAATTTTATTATATCTAACAAGATGCAATTGGTCTATTGAATTATAAACTTGCGCTCAGCTCCGGCTTCGCTCGGGACGAGAGGAATTCTATACCGCCATCAAACTATTTTGTCACGCCTGTCTATAAATTGCGAATTTGCGATAAATCCTATGATATTCATTTAAATTTAATAGTGTAAAGGGAAAATAGAGACTCAACACCATATCGAATAAGCTTTACAAATGGTGCGTTACTTTTTAAGTTTAGATGGTCAAAATGTGTGTAGTTAGTTATCCTCCACTTTTTTTTACACATTAAGAATAAGTACGAGTTTAAATGTATATTGTAAACCTAAAATTTCTCTTTAAAAAAATTTCAAACTCATGGTGAAAACCACATCTAATACCATAGCTTAGTTAGATTACAGAAATATGCGTAAACATAGATTGACAGACTGAAATATGTTACTTTGTTATAAAGTATAAAAAGATGTAAGACGGACCTTCTGGGGAGCTTGATTATATAAATGGGTAGACAATATTCAAAGTACTCTAAATTGCGCGACGCGAATTCTATTTCTAGTAGGTACATTCAAATTCGCGATTATATGCAGTAATCAGCGACTGTTACGACAAACATTGCCTGAAGTCTAACCAAACATATTGGCTCCATATTTTTAATAATTTTAATGTATCTATTATCAAAAATACAAATTTTATGGTATTACCTTTTGGTTGATAACACATTTTTGATGCTCCAAATAGATAATCAATTTGGACTGATTCGGAATGCCGAGGATGTGAGGATTCGTGATAGTGGCTACAGTGTGCATGCTTTTAATACTCTGATCTCGCAAAGAATTGGCGATCACCGTGGTCTGCCCGATACCAGGAATAAACTGTAAGTACTGAGGCAGACATCTGTACTATACTTAAGTACATGGGTTTTATCTTCCTCAAATGATTATTACATAGCTTGAAAAATGCTTGACTGATAATAACAATAAAAATAAAAAATTCCAGGTGTCGTATTCAGAAGTACTCTGATAAACTCCCCAAGACCTCTGTTATAATCTGCTTCTTCAATGAGCACTTCCACACCCTGATGCGATCGGTCCACTCAATATTGGATCGTACTGACCTGAAATATCTCAAAGAAATCATTCTAGTTGACGACTTTAGTGACATTGTTGGTCTACATGACGCAGTGCAGAAATCTGTTAATGAACTAAATAGCATGATGCGCAAGGAAGAAGAGATGCTCGAAACAAATAACATTGACGTGGAGAATGTAGTTGATTATATCAATGATGACAATAATGTTATCGATAAGAAGACAACTGAGAAAAATAAGAATGAGTTTAATATAAGACTGTTGAAGACTAGCAAGCGAGAGGGTTTGATTCGTGCAAGGTTGTATGGAGCTGAGAGTAGTGTTGGTGAAGTGAGTACATTCTACTATTTTAGAGGCATTAGCAACAATTTGAATGACCATGAATGTTGTTGAAAGTACTTAAAACATGCATTATAAAACGATTCGAACGTTTTCAGGTCCTGGTATTCCTCGACTCTCACATTGAAGTTAATATCGATTGGTTGCCCCCTTTGCTGACACGTCTCGCAGAGGGAGTGAACAAGGTGGATATGAGGTTCTCCCATCGCGCCGTCACCCCGGTCATTGACGTAATAAACGCCGATACTTTCGAGTATTCTGCCAGTCCGTTAGTCCGAGGAGGTTTCAACTGGGGTCTTCACTTCAAATGGGATAATTTGCCGAAAGGAACACTGAGAAGTAAGAGCGCTACGGATTTTATCGATTGATTTGCTGATTATAGCACGATGTGTGAACTGTTCATTGTTTAACGTTAGTCATTGAATCAGTGTTTAGTTTAACCGGTAATGATTTCAGTTGCTCGATGCGTAAAATACGCCTACCGTAAAAGAATGTTCGTATTGCAATTTGCACAAATTAATATATTTTTTTTGTGAAACAGATGTGCGTCATCGTTATCTAAATTTGCCCCGCATTTCCCCACATTATAATGTCAATATCTTTTCAGCTGATGAAGATTTTGTGAAACCGATCAAATCACCGACTATGGCTGGCGGACTATTTGCTATCTACCGCGAGTATTTTAACTATATCGGCAAATACGATGAAGGCATGAACGTGTGGGGCGGAGAGAATTTGGAGATATCATTCAGAGTAAGCACACTTGGTATCCAAATATTTCAGTGTCGCACCATAACTTATCCCCCATAATCATTGAACAATAAGGTATATGACGTTATAGTCAGTGGCGGAGCTGGGCCAAATCAAAATTTGTTTGGGGCCCTTCTTATCATTATCATCATATTTAAGACGTCCACTGCTAAACATAAGCCTCTCCTATTGACTTCCAATAGGACCGGTTGGAAGTGGCTCTATTGGAAGATCGTCATGTAAAATACTGATATTCAGCTGCATTCGCCAACCCAACATAGTTTGGCAAAAGCTAGACAGATGAGTAGTACTGCGCGTAGCGGAGATAATAATCATCCTAATATTGGACATCATTATTCTATTTAAACATGAAAGTTTGGACTTCAGATAAAACTTGTATGTGTTGATGAATACTTACTATCTTAATACATAATGAGAGTTAATGAGTTACATCTATATCCTTTTAATTTTAGATTTGGATGTGTGGCGGTACCCTGGAGTTGATTCCTTGCAGTCGCGTCGGCCATGTTTTTCGTAAGCGTCGTCCTTACGGCATTGGTGAGAAGGAGGATTTCATGCTGCGTAACTCTATGCGTATGGCTCGCGTTTGGATGGATGAGTATGTGGTAAGTAGATTTAGACCTTGTACAATGTAAGTTGTTTAATGAAAGAAACTAGGGTCTTAGAAGTTTTGATATTTTGGACTTTAATATGATAAAATCTGTAAGGTCCTTACGTCTCTTACCACCAGCTGCCAGCGTAGATTGCCATGAGACTAACGGGTTCTGTTCGCATGAGGTGTCGATTGAAATAAAAGAGATGCTTCCGTCTTCTCAGCTATTTAATATTGGTTTACACTTCAATACGTAAGTCCAGGATCACAGCACTTGTCAAGCTTCCTTACAATGTTAGGTTATAGATATAACACTTACTTCAGGTACAACATACAACCATCTATCCAGGTCGAACCGTGGATATGTAACGCAGACAGCATTCGCAGCCTGTGTAATTTGTAGAATATAACACGTGGCTTGGAACCAGAGCTTGTCCTAGCTTACTTCTTAATCATGTGCCAAGCGTTGAGAAGACGTCTTTTTATTTATATATTTAAATTAAAATTAATGGATGGATGGAACCCTGAGAACAATATCAGAAAGAAATCCGTGAGCATTTCAATACACCTTCATGGCGGGTGATGCCATGTAATTCTAACAAAATAGGAAATAATTATGGATACATACGCATATGCGGTTCCTTTAAATTAGTGCATTTTCATTTTAGCCGCTGTACCACGTCTTGTCCGCGTCATGAATTATTTAATTAAATTTTGTTTTATTTTTAACAATCCGCGTCTTAATCGCGTGTCCAGGTTCCAAGAAAAAAAGAAACCAGGTCAAAAGTTCAACGTCATACTATTAAACCACCTTCAGACCAGCTTCTAGGCTTTTGCCTTTTAGACCATGCGTTATCTATAATTAAACGCAATTCAACTGAAATCTATCACAATTAATTATTTGAATTTTATCTATGTACTTATTATATTTTATTTAAAATATAAAGTATCGAGAAAATAAATACCTATGTTACTCTCTAACGCCATCTATTATCACTATTGCACAATTAACTGTAACTATTTACTATTAGTTCGCGTTTTTGTCAATAGAGGGCGCTACCCGTCTAAAATAATCGATAACTACTTTTATACTTGTTACAATACATCTTTCCCCAGTTAAAAAAAATTTTTGCTGAGAAAATTTTTTTTTTTTTGCATCATGTGTATTGAAAGCTCGAAATCATCCTATTGAAAACTGAGACAGTCTGAAACCAAATGTCTTAGACTTACAGACTAAATTGCTAAATGCTAATGGCTAGTAGCACAATTCCGAAACAAAACCTATTTGGCTAATTCGTACATTGATTGCTCCTGCCTTAAACTATCTACTAAACTAATACAATAATAAGCGTCTGTCTGCCTATCTATAAATAGCACGTAGCTACTCTCTGCAGACATCAACTAATTAACTAATTTTTATTAACTAGTCATGTCTTAGTCTAATTAATTTCCTAATTAAGTTAAGTTTTAAGTTATATAAACACTATCCTTGAAACCGAGATAAGTGTTATCTACAAAGTATTAAACCAAAATATAGGCAAATACTTATTTAAGTTTTTAAATTTATTAAGTAAACCCTATCTCCAATTGATGTAGATAGGTGTTTTATTAAGTATTAAGTTATAAAGTATAGGTTTATTATACTTGGTAGTTTTTTAAAGTAAACACTATCTTTAATTAATGTAGATATGTGTTTTATTAAGTGTTAAGTGGTGACACTTTTAAGTCCCTTTCGAATACTACTAAGTTTAACAATTATTGTGTTTCCTTTCATACATCTGCAAACATTCCTTATTAATAAAATTGGTATAGGTACCTATTTAATTTTGAAAAAAAACCTTTTACCCTACCAACATGCATCCATCCCTCTTCAAGTTAAATATTTGCACGTCTATTGCTAATTTCGTGCAAATATTGGATTAGCAACAACAATGTATAAAACTAGGAGTCTTCATATTTTAAGATGTCTTTAATGTGAAATTTACCTAAATCTTTGTCCTGCATGTCCTTTAAGCTATACACTACAGGGGAGTGTTTCTTTGAAATAACACATCTTATAAAGCGCGGTGCTAGCTTTGAAGTAAAGTTTTTACTAGCATCCGACAAAGTAAATGTTCTTTTATAGACTATTTGACCTACATTAAATTCTAAAGGTCGCTTTCTTAAGTCATAGTGCTTTTTATTTTTATCGTGCACAAGTTTCAAGTTTTTACTAACCTCCTGGAAAATTGATTTTAGTTCTTTTAAGTTATCACCATGAATTCTAGGGTCTACAGTTGATAGATCTGAATCAGGCTGTGGCACTTCAGAGTCTATATGTAATTTACCATCTACAAACATCTCTCTTCCATGTACAAGAAAGTAAGGTGAGAATTTAGTTGACTCGTTAACTGAGGTGTTCAGTGCACACTGAATTTCTGGTATGTGATTGTCCCACTGCCTGTGATTTGTTTTCACATATGAGGCAATCGCATACAGAACATTTCTGATGGCTCTTTCTGCCTGATTAACCTGCGGGTGATACCTAGGATTATAGTAAATATTAGGCACATTATATTTGCACATTAAATCTCTAAATTGTTTTGAAATGAATTGCGGACCATTGTCTACATAGACAAATTTCGGTATCCCATGCACCAGAAACACTTTTTCTTCCAGAATTTTAACAATAGCATTGCCTGTTGCGTTCCGTATAGGAAACAACATAACATACTTACTAAAATAGTCTGAACATACTAAGAGATTTGTGTTCCTTTTAGTGGACACAGGAAAGGGTCCTAACAAATCGCAACAAATAGCTTCAAATGGTTTTGTAACCTGTTTAGGGTTACCCATTAAACCAGGTCTCGATGAATTTACCGGCTTGTACTCTTTACAAGTTTGACACTTATTAACGTAATTTTCGACATCTTTATACATATTTTTCCAAAAATAATGTAATGCTAATCTTTTATGAGTTTTAAATATACCAAAGTGGGCGCCTGTGGGATCATCATGAAATTGTTTTAATAGAGGTCCCACATCATCACTGGGAATCACTTGTTTCCAAGTGAATTGTGATGTTAAATTATATTTATTTTTTGAATGTCGAAATAGTTTACCATCTTTAAGAGAATAATTTGGAAATTTATGGGGAAACTTTTCACAATTTTCTACCATTTTTAAATACCATTTATCCTGGATATTGTCAGATATGTCTAACGATTCAATTTTAATTCTTGAGAGTGCATCCGGTAAAACCATCTCTTTACCCTTCCTATGAACGATATTAAAATCAAATTGGCTTAAGCGAATACTCCACCGAGCTAACCTGCCTGTGGGATTCTTTAATTTATAAAACCATTGTAGTGATGCATGATCAGTGACTATATTACATTTTTGACCCTCTACATACATTCTAAATTGCTCTAAAGCAAACAAGACTGCTAATAATTCACGTTCTGTAGTAGTGTAATTAACCTCGTGCTTATTAAGTAATCTACTACAGAATGCAACAGGATGGTCAAAATTGTCATATGACTGTGTCAGCACGGCACCAATAGCATATGCTGAGGCATCACATTGAATTGAAAATGGTAAATTAAAATCTGGACATTTAAGAATTGGAGCTGAGACTAAATTTGATTTTAATTTATTAAAAGCCTCTTCTGCTTCCTCTGTCCATTCAAAGTTTACATTTTTACAAGTTAATTTACTAAGTGGTCTACTAATTTTAGAAAAATCCTGTATGAATCTACGGTACCAATTTATTCTTAAGTTCGATTAATTCCGGTGATTTATCTTTCACACGTGAAATTCTCATCAAGTAATATTGCGAACGAGCTAATATTCGCTTAACAGTGGAGCTATCTCCCTCGGTTAAATCCCTATGTAATAGGCACAGCTCTTCGATTGGTTCCAAGCATAAGCGTACCTCTTCTGCGCTTACTGGCGTTGCATAATCCTCTGGTTTAATGCTGCCTCTCCGAAACAAGCCACACAGACTGCGATACCGCCTGCGAAGCACATCCCTGGTCGCCTTTACATCTGTGGATATATTAAAATATTTAAGCTCATGTAATAATTCTTCTTTACGAAGATAGTCAATCCAGATTGTCTTATCCATATTGAATTTAAAATATTTAAACAGTCTTTGATAAGTATTTTGAATCCAATTTTTAAGTTAAGTGAATGTAAATAGTAATTTTACATTAATCAAGGTGAATTAAATTAAATTAGAGTCGATCCATTCAAGTAGTTGCACAAGTTTACAATGTTAACATGACATGTGGCATAACCTTACTTTTTAACACAAAGTGTTGATGTTTATAAGTTGTATGACTTTATATAAATCAAGAGGAGTCTATACATTTAAGCTTTACTACATCAATAATGTGGAAAGATTTACCTTTTAATAAAAATGTTAACATGTGCTATAAACTAATTTTGAAAACTCAAATTCAGAAAAATGTACTAAGTTAAATGACTCTAATTACTAAACACTAAGTTAAATCAAATTAAGTTAGATCAAGCTCTTAATCTTGAAGTGAAGATTTCAATCTGACCTCATGCGACACGTTGGGCGTCCAATTGTAAGGTCCTAACGTCTCTTACCACCAGCTGCCAGCGTAGATTGCCATGAGACTAACAGGTTCTGTTCGCATGAGGTGTGGATTGAAATAAAAGAGATGCTTCCGTCTTCTCAGCTATTTAATATTGGTACACACTTCAATATGTAAGTACAGGATCACAGCATTTGTCAAGCTTCCTTACAATGTTAGGTTATAGATATAACACTTACTTCAGGAAGAACATACAACCATCTATCCAGGTCGAACCTTGGATATGTAACGCAGGCAGCATTCGCAGCCTGTGTGATTTGTAGAATATAACACGTGGCTTGGAACCAGAGCTTGTCCTAGCTTACTTCTTAATCATGTGCCAAGCGTTGAGAAGACGTCTTTTTATTTATATATTTAAATTAAAATTAATGGATGGATGGAACCCTGAGAACAATATCAGAAAGAAATCCGTGAGCATTTCAATACACCTTCATGGCGGGTGATGCCATGTAATTCTAACAAAATAGGAAATAATTATGGATACATACGCATATGCGGTTCCTTTAAATTAGTGCATTTTCATTTTAGCCGCTGTACCACGTCTTGTCCGCGTCATGAATTATTTAATTAAATTTTGTTTTATTTTTAACAATCCGCGTCTTAATCGCGTGTCCAGGTTCCAAGAAAAAAAGAAACCAGGTCAAAAGTTCAACGTCATACTATTAAACCACCTTCAGACCAGCTTCTAGGCTTTTGCCTTTTAGACCATGCGTTATCTATAATTAAACGCAATTCAACTGAAATCTATCACAATTAATTATTTGAATTTTATCTATGTACTTATTATATTTTATTTAAAATATAAAGTATCGAGAAAATAAATACCTATGTTACTCTCTAACGCCATCTATTATCACTATTGCACAATTAACTGTAACTATTTACTATTAGTTCGCGTTTTTGTCAATAGAGGGCGCTACCCGTCTAAAATAATCGATAACTACTTTTATACTTGTTACAAATCTAGCAGTCCAACGCGCCTATTAATTCGTAAAAAAACACGCATGAATGAAATAGATAAGGAGTGTGGTTCTACAGTTGTAAGTTCTTTGAACATGCGACAAAATTATATGCTGTGTTACCTATAACAGTTTTAGTTTTCATTAAAATAGTGCCTGAGACTACTTTGAATTATTTTTTCGTTTATCCTTATAGTTTTTCGGGCACGCCGCAATCGCGGCGGTAAGACCCCTCTTTGAGGAGTGGCTGGATAGGCGTCACGGCGTCCTTACCTACCGCATGACGCAGGTCCTCACCGGACACGGGAGTTTCGGGAGGTTCCTGTGTCTGATAAGGAGGGAAGAAACGCCTGGGTGTCACCACTGCGAAGATCGTCCGGAGGACACGGTGGAGCATACAGTGCAGGACTGCCCCGCTTGGGCAGAGCACCGCCGTGTCCTCACGACGGCGATAGGCGGAGACCTCTCGCGCCCGGCATTGGTCGAGGCCATGCTGCGGGGCGAGACGGAGTGGGAAGCGGTCGCCTCCTTCTGCGAAGCAGTCATGCTCGCGAAGGAGGAGGCGGGCCGCCTGAGGGAGAGGACAGCGTCCTCCCTCCACCCCAGCCGCAGTGGTAGACGCCCACGGCGTCGGACGTCGCAAGACGATCTCCGGCCACCGTAGGCGCGGGCATGCGGGCGGCGAGTAATGGGCGACTCGCTGTCCGACCATGGACCATGCCCGGGTCGACGGCGCGTTGTGTTCCACGCGCGCCTCAAGGAGTGTCAGCATAGTGACGGGGCCTGTAGAGGGCCATAGCCTGCCGGGGTCGCGGGACTTTCACATTACCGTGACCCCGGTACGTAAAGGGCTAGTGTAGGACACCGTGGATTTTAGTCAGTACAAGTCTGACAGTCCCTCCCGCCCTGCCCTGGGTAGGAGGACTCATTTGATGATTTTACCACGATAAAAAAAAAAAAAAAACCTTATAGTTTCAGATTTGGCCAACCACGCCCACTCGGGTTCATTCAGTAAATGGTTTTAATTTCTAAATTCCGTTTTTATAAGAACCCTAAATCCTTTTTTATCCGTACGTCAAAAAAACCTTTTGTAGCTCAAAGAAATGCAATTCTGGGTTCAAGTGGAGTTTTTATCTATGACATCTACTCAATTAGCGTGTGTTCGTAATTGATCTATTACAAACAGAGCGTATAGGCCAGAGGTCATAGCTCTGTTGTAATGATTTCATCATGTCGTACCGATGACCGTTATCGCACTTGTTCCTATTTATTAACTCACTTACACCCAATCAATTTCAATCATATTCGATTTGATTAAATGTGCACGGGTCGGAATGTTAGCGTCTTGTTATTGCATTCATTATGGTTTGTTGATAAAACAGTGGCGTTAATAGTTATTTTATTGTTTTCTTTGTCATTATCATTATTTAAAAAAAAACGGACTAATATTTTTAGGAAATCTTAACATTCTTTACCACTTTTGAAAAGAGATAGGAAATATTGAAAATTGTTGAAAATACATACAGAAAAAGAACGAATTAAAAACTGAAGTAAAGACAATAAAAGTACAGAGTTGTATGGTGTATTAAGCGTGTCAGTTAATTTTGTTAAAAGAACATGAACAATGTCTTGTGTTCAACACAGCGACCAACTATGCTTATCATCTTAAAATCACTCACAGAATATACTATGCCTTTTTTTTTGCGTGGTAAAATCATCAAATGAGTCCTCCCACCCAGGGCAGGGCGGGAGGGACTGTCAGACTTGACTGACTAAAATACACGGTGTCCTTCAATAGCCCTTTACGTACCGGGGTTACGGTAATTTCAGAGTCCCGCGACTCCGGCAGGCTTTGGCCCTCTACAGGCCCCGTCACTATGCTGACAGAGTACTATGCCTTTTTAACCTTGCCTTGTTAACCTTCTATTTTATTTTTTAAATCATTGGTAAGAAATAAAAACTATTTTATTATTTATATGTAAATTTCCCATCGATACTTTATTGAAGCACTAAAAGCGTAAATGACTTATTTTTTCTGATTATTTTATATTTTTAATTTCAGAATAAGGTGATTGAACACAACCCAGCGGTGGTTCATTTAGAACTCGGCGACCTGACATCCAGACATAATTTACGCAAAAGCCTGAACTGCAAATCTTTTAAATGGTACATGGAGAACGTTTACCCTGAACTTGAGTCTGGTGATAACACAATGGCCAAGAAGAGGATGGCTGCTCTTAATGATGTTGAGAAGAATAAGTTCCAGCCATGGCATTCACGGTAAGTTTCTTCTTTTTAATAGGTACTGGCCATATGATTTTTTAAGGCGTCTGTCGCGGGAATGTCTAAAGGTCGCATCACTGTCTAAATAGGCAACCGTAAACTTGGAACGTAAAGGGCTATTGAAAGAAAACCATGGATATAAAGCCGGGTACAGACTTATGAAATGTAACATGAAATGTAACACGCAATGAAAGAATTTGCCGTCCACCTTGTCGCAACGTATCATACAATGGAACAGAATTCGCATAGAGTGGACGCCTTGCTCGCACTAACCACACACAATCCGCATGCGAACAGAGCATTACAACTCGTGCGCGCTGCGATCCGCCATTTGTCGGTTTTTTCACCGAACACAAAGGTGCGCGCAGTGTGCACGGAGCGTCAGTGTGGGCGCGTTTTGTGTCTGTACTGCGGAACGCGCGTGAACCATGGAAGACTTTTATTTCTTCGCGAATGCTCGATAGAATGAGCTATGTTCGCCGCGTGCATGCCGTACAGATATGATTACGTACATGCTCTGTTCGTGCGCGCTCTGCGTCCACACTTATAAAATGCTCCTTACATGTTACATTGCATTCTACGTCGCACAAATCTGTACGCGGCTTAAGTCAGTACGAGTTTGACAGTCGTTTCCGCTCCGAACTTGGCGGGAGGACTCATTTGATGATGTTACTACGCTAAAAATCAGGCGTACCCATAAACGTACGCGTGAATGCTCCCGGATCGCGTCGTGGTCGCGTCTGATGAATATTGTTAGAACATTTTTGAAAGCAGCGACCCCCTCCGTACATCCGTGAGTTTCGACCGTCATGTTGGGTTATAATATATTGCATTTTCTTACCACTTAAAGGAATTGAACAGTACAATTTGCAATCTAATTCGTGATTGTAAAGGGAACTTCACGTGGGTTTATTATTTATTTCCGAAGTATTTGTATTGAGGATTTTTCCTTCAAAAGTTTCTAAAAAAGGCTGTATGGTAGAGGAAACAGACCGAATAAACAGTACGGTGATAAAAGAAAGTATAACGCTGCCCCGAGTACTTAGACATCAAGTACTTATTAGTTCACTCGGCTGCTCAGTTTAATTGAAACTGTGCTTATGACTTCTTATTGGAGCTGGTATGGAACGCTAAGGCCGAGATAAATAGTCGTACCTAAGCAACAGCCAAGCCAAAGTCAGTGTGACGTTCTAAGCATCCATTTCGTATAAATAGACAGTTCTTTATTATATACTTTCGATGAAAGCCATCCTAATACTGAGGCAGTACTTCGCTCAGCCATAGTATCGATTTTCGAGAACTTAGCACGATTTAAGTATGGATTTGACATTAGTGTTTGTTATTGTCAATAATCAGTTATTTCCGTATCAGTTTACGTCAGTGGCATTTTAAAAAACTATCAATAAATTCATATTTATTTATTTCTAGACTGAAATACTATAACATTGAAATGTTTTTAAATAATGATTAATCTTAATTTTACTAATTGATAAATTCAGTTCAGTATAACATTAAATCTATATTAAAATTAAACGAATTTGGTTGTTCATGAAATTAAAATTATCCAGTATATTGTGAACGCTTCTGAAACATTTATTAAAGTTTTACTTTCGCTTAAACTATGAGTTAGCCGGTACTATGTCAAGCAATACTCAAAGAAACGTTTATTTATCCCAATTCAGATACTTGGCTTCGCTTAGCCGAAGTAGTACTTCCTGAAGTAATACTTTTGACGTATGCTTAGCAACGACTATTTATCTCGGCCTAAGCATCGACTAGTGTAGATAGTGCGATGAGGTTTAGAAGATTCTTCTTATTGTGATAAGGGCTTGTTGTTTAATCAATAGTTAATCTAACTATTGTGAAAATCCCATGCATTTTGTTTAACAATGTTTATGAAATGCTGTACAAGGATTTAACAAGTGCTTAGATCAAACAACTCTGAGGCATTCAATCTTAAAGGTAAGCAGTCACCGTTACCTGTAGGTATAGGAACTCAAACTCAAATTCAAACTCGAATAGGTAATGTTTAGATAGAAATAGACAATAATATATAGATATATATCTAAATATATATAAATACAGATGTATATATAGATAGTATTACTTCCTCTGGAACAGACCCTTTAGAGCGACAGGCTGGGTCTCTCGGCTCGCACGCAATTACATGTGTACACTTCTAGGTACAGTTCTTAGCCTTTTTTGGGGATTAGAGGCGCGATGTTAATCTTCTTTATTCATTTTTTAAATAATCCTATCAAATATATTCATAAAGAAATAAAAACAATTATAATAGTACGAATTACCGTGACCCCGGAACGCAAAGGGCTATTGAAGGACACCGTGGATTTTAATCAGTACGAGTCTGACAGTCCCTCCCGCTCTGCCCTGGGTGGGAGGACTCAAAAAAAAAAGAAAGCGTACCGGTATCGGGAACAGGGTCCAAGCTACCACGTCAGGGCTCCAGAGAAAAGAGCTCCTAACAACGCGCGCCGTGTCCAGAAGAACTGTTTTCCGAATCAAATTGCCAAATCGCCTTGATTAAAAGCGTTTTTAGATGTTAGTTGAGGGTTTGATGGCAATGAGTTAGAGGGCAATGATCGCTAAATTCACTTTCCACTTAAAGCTCGTAAGCCAAGTCAAAAGAAGCGTGATGTTATGATTTCCTATCGTATTAACATAAAATACTGATATTTCAGCAAACGTAACTACACTGACTCGTATCAAATCCGTTTGAGGAACACGTCATTGTGCGTGCAAAGCGAAAAAGATGTGAAGACCAAGGGCGGTGGTTTGGTACTTGCCAGCTGCATCAGGGTTTTGAGCCAGGTATGTAATATTTTTTTGTATTTCTCGCCTACTAATAAGTAGGTACTAAGAAGATCGATAAAGAAGGTTTCCTGACGCAATATTGTGACGTCACGCTCGCTCTTTTACTTCCACGCTTTTAAGTAAAGAACTAGCTTATGATAATAACTCTAACAACACTATTAAAAATTCATTTTCACAATAGTACATTATTATCCAAGACGTGAAAGTTACTTATTTAAGTCCCGGGACGGGGTTTGGCGCCGGTAAAGTAGTGAGGGCGCTAATAGTTCGAGGGACTAAATAAGTAAACGAGTAATTCACGAGGTAAACACTGCTTTTTATTACAAATACGAGGAAAGTAAAAAAAAGAACATAAAATATTAGATAAAGAAAAACATCTTTTTCACCGGAGTGTCGCTTTCCCGCTTATTTTGTTTTTCATCCAGCTATACAGCCAGTATTTTACATGTTCATAATTAAATAGATGACAAAGATTTTGTCGAAATCTATTTTATTTTAGAGAAATAGTTGAAACTAAATATTATCAAGGTATCAACTACATATATTTTTAATACTTTATACTTTTTTTTTATTTTATTTTTAAATCGCATTACAATGTATTGACTGTTTAAAAAGTTAGCACATGGTTCAGTAAAAATGTCAAAATAGAACTAGTTTTATTTATTTATTTGGCAGCTGTCAGTTGAAAGCAATTCTCCCTAGGGCTGCAATGCATAACTTTCAAACCGCTCATCAGGCATGTAATGACCTACTTTCAGAGTATGAGGAATGAAAAGTATTTTATTGCAAAACGTTATTTTCAAGTGTCAGATGATACCGTCCTTCAAAGTTGATCTGCGTATATTCCGTGTCCACGGTTCACGTACTTTTAACGCGGCGCTAATGTCTGTGTAATTACATCAAATTGCAAAAAAAATGCCGTACCTCGAAGTTTAAACAGGAATTCAGTCTTGGCGCGGATTTTGATAAGTTTTGTGAGGTGATTTGTCTTCATACTAAAACTATAACTTGTTATTACAGATGTGGTTTGAGACGTCACGTAATGAGCTGGTACTAGGACGCACCCTATGCTTAGACGCATCAAATAATGTAGCACCGAAACTGAGCAAATGCCACGAACTTGGAGGATCACAGGAATGGAAACATAAGGGCTCCGTGAGTAATTTTTCTATAATAATAATTGTCTTTTTTTTCTATTTTCCTCTCTTAAAAGTCACCTGCCAATTACAACAGTACAGGCCTTGGTAAGCTATTTTTATATGTGTCTTAAACTATCTATAATGTCACTAAATTAACAAGCAAGTTCAAATACACATGGGGAGTATCTCTCGTTTTTTATGACGGTGAACTCATCAAATGAGTCCTCCTGCCCAGTGTGGAGTGGAAGGGACTGTCGGACTTGTACTGACTAAAATCCACGGTGTTGAATAGGTAATTAGAACAAGAACTACCATGCTCTTACAATTCTCGTTCAATCGTGCGTGACACACCAATTGTCAGTGAAAGAGTATGCTTAAAGATGTTGAAAAAAAAGGGGAGGCGCGGAAGTTTCTTAAAAAGATACCGCGACCTTGGAACGCAAAGGGCAACTGAAGTAACAGAGTGGTTTTTAGTCAGTCAAATCTGATAGTCCCTAGTAATCTTTGTCTACTTGGACGATGTTATTACTGTCCGTAGTAACATCGTCCTCGTACACAATAAGCAAAAAATGCTCATAACTAAAAATACTGAACCAAAGTGAATGAAATTTAAAATTTAATCTACAAAATCGGTGTACCCTGTTCAAAGTTATGAGGTACCAAACATAAAAAAAACAGCGTGTGTACAGAGTACGCATGTCAGAAGTGAAACTTCTTTGGCGAACCTGGAAGAAAATATACATTTTGATCTATTGTCTACGTTCACGTCTCCTATAAGAATCTTATGGAGGCGTGGCTTTAGTGTGCACGCTCCCTCCACAACGAATATAGCACAAAGAAAAGAAAATAATCCTATAGCCCCTATAGTAAATAAGTAGATAGCATGCTTATTCTCTTTTTCTCTAGTTGTTTACATCTATCCATTCTTTAAAATTTAAAATCGTCGCACTAAAATCTGACGCTCATATTATTATTATCGTGACGCGGCCTTGAAAAGTTACCCTCATCGCGCGCAAAGAAGTTTCACTTCAAAACAGTCGAATTGAGAACCTCCTCCTTTTTGAAGTCGGTTAAAAAAAGATAAAGTAAAGGGAAGGTTTTGGCAGCTACTCTCTAATGTTACATAAAAAAACGTATTACTTGGTCAACCTAATTTGAAACCTCAGGGTACCGCAGCTTGCTCAGTGAAATAAAATTTCACAATTAGTTTGATTATAAAAACCAGACATAATGTCTTTCTGAAAATACTGTAATTGCTATTACATTCCAAAGAATGGGCATAACGTAACTCCATGGACAATCTTTAAATCAAAATATTGGTAACATTCGTCTCGCGATGATTGTACTACTCCCCACGTGTAAGGCTCAGTTCACACCGAGACGCGACGTAACGTGACGATATGTGAAGAGGCCAGTGGTTTCGCGCTGCTTCGCGAGGCGCATCTTAAAATCGTAGGCAACACGGCGACGCCTCGTTGCGCAGCGAGACGCCGCGCGGTGCTGCGGAACGTGTCTGCATTCGCCACATGTTCGCAGGCAGTCACGCAGACTACCATTTGCAAGGGGTGGCCTCAGCGACATAATCTAGGCGCTAGAGGTAGTTGGGTATAAAAAATTCGAGTGACGGCTACTAAACCGGTTTCTTATACCTGTACCCTAAATAATGACAAATATATATCTTTTCGCTGGACGAAGTAGTCTACTCATTTACACACATCAAAAGTGTCTAGGGATCAACATATATTTTTGCGATAACTTTTCTCCTGATTGATATTAATTAAAAATTTTTTTAAGGATTAATCAAATAAAGTGTTTTCGTTTGTCACAGTAACGATAAACCAAGTCACCTTTGCATTAATAAAGAAATTTGCCATTTTCCTAATAAAGGGATTTTTGACATTTTAACCACTAACACAAAAGTTCGAAAAAAACACTGAAATAACAGTTTTCTTTAAAATTTTATTGGGTAACTTAAACAATTAATAATCCGTGTTTCTACCGCGAACACTAACAACACAAGAACATCGGTTTGGCATACTCAAAATGAGTTCATCCAAATCACGCTGTGGAATGGCCGCCCATGTTCGTTGCAACAACAAAAAAAGGTCTTCTTGCGACTGGATACCCTCCATATTCGGCAGAGCTCTTCTCTGTAGCATATCCCATGCATGCTCAATCGGATTCAAGTCTGGCGACTGAGCAGGCCAGGGCAGGACATTGATGTTAGCTGCGGCGAGAGTCTGTCTTACAACTCTTGCGGTGTGCGGTCGTGCATTATCATGCATTAACTGAAATAAGGGACCGATTTGCACTTGTAGAGGAACGATGACGTCTGATACAATCGTCTCAGCATAAATTTGAGCGTTGAGGTTGCCTCTGATCCAAATCAACTCAATTCTTCCGCCGATCCAAATACCCGCCCATACCATGATGGTTCCACCACTATAAGGATGGACTTCCTGGCAGGATTTTAATCGCTGTTGGCGTCCAGGGCTTCTCCAGTGTCGTATACGTCTTGTATCCGGTCTCATACCAAAACGAGACTCATCAGAAAAGCACACGAAACGCCATTGTTCTTCTGCCCAATTTCTGTGTTCAAGAGCCCATTGATATCGAATCCTACGATTGTGCATTGCTATAGGTGGTACCCGTAGCGGTCTTCGGGAATGAAGGTTCACTTCATGCAAGCGGTTTCTGACTGTTTGGTCGCTAATTAAGTTCCCTGAAGAGTGATGAAGCCTCACGGCTAACATCATGGCGGTTATTGTTGGAGCTCTTCGAGTTAAGATTTGAATGTATCGGTCTTGTCTCCGTGTGGTGCAGCGATACCGTCCTCCATGGCGCTCAGCCACGGTACCAGTGCTTCGGTAACGTGTCCAAAGTCGACTGATAATACTCTGACTTGTATTCAGAGCTAAAGCCACAGTACGTTGCCGGGAACCAGCTTCTATCATTCCCACGGCTCTGAGCATTTCTTCCCTGCTTAAATGACGTCGCCGCTCCATAATAACGTTGGTTTTAATCAGTAGTAGGGAAACAGTAGCACTAATAATGTCTTCAATGCGTTGTATGTTTTTATAGGGAAAATATTGACAGCTGATTTTCATCTTTTACTCGAATTTGATTCACAGTTCCTGATTCAAATTATGAAATGCACCAAAAAGGATCCATATAAATTTATAAAATCATAAATTTATTACAAAGCCACATCTCAATCTCAAGAAATGCGCATAAAATGCTTGATCCCTAGACACTTTTGATGTGTGTAGTTCAGCAAATCAGAACAAGTTCCTAACTGATAATGAGACTGAGACGATTGACAATGATGATGAATTTAACTAGGTCAATTTTATACGTATGTCGATTTTCCTTTATACTTTAAATATGCTTAGGGCTGTCAACAACGGAACAAATATTTTTATGTAATTATTATGCGCTTTATCTGTCCCGCAAAAATCTCTCGCCGCTGCGTCGCTCTACGCCGCGATGCATCGCTCTACGCCGCGATGCGTCTCTCTACGCCGCGATGCGTCGCTCTACTCCGCGAGTCGTCACGCGGCGCAGCGCTGCATGGCGCAACGTACTCTTAATTTTCACAACGAAATATGTATCTTTTCGTTTAGAAAATAAAGTTAATTTTTGAATGGCTCTTTAAAACTGCGGGCAGTGTCGCGTCGCGTCTCGGTCTGAACTGACCCTAAGTGAGCATGGACAAACATGTATTTAGTTCATCAATTGGAACCAGTTCCGGGTGAGTATCAGGTAGCTGGTCTAATACGTAAGTAGTAGTTAAAAGTTTTAAACAGCTTTACAGTGTTACTATGATCTTTTCGCGTTTAAATCACATTGCCAGGGAACGTAATACTATGCGTCCACGATAAGAACAATAACGTCAATGACCTTGACAGGTGGAGTGTCTACTGTAATATGAAAATATCGTTAAGCATATTTTTAATAATAATTATGTGTTATGTTTATTCATATAAAATGTTAATAGTATATAAAAAATATGAAATTATTATTTTAATTCCTTTATTCTCATCTTTTCACTTATTTGTTACATTTTAAAATATTTTTACAAAAAAGAAAAAACATTAAAAAATATAAAAATAGTAGTCCCCCAGTGTGGGAGCAGGGTCCAAGCTACCGGTGGTTAGGTTATTTTAATAATTGTTACGATAATTTAGCTTGCATAACAAAAACGTGCATGACGTCACAATGCACTGTGGCGTTAGACATCTTATCGTCTATTCTGGTCGCATAGTATACGTGACCGCGTTTCATGATATTGTCAAAAAATTACTTAATGGCGTATTCAGTTAATTTCACTTCATTTTCGCCACGCGCTTAAAGATCTCTGTGCATCTGTACGTAGTTTTTAGTGCACGGCTTGTCGGAGGGCTGAAACGTTTAGTACACGTCGTAGAAACATTTGTACGCATGAGTATATTTAAAACTCAAATTGGATGAAATATAATAAATAAATGTGTCCAATATGCGTGCAATTGAAAACGTTTCATTTCTAGAATGCATACAAACGCGTGGATTTTATAAACGCGGTTAATCATTGGGACCTAAGGGCCATACGTATCCAGTTGGAGTTGGGGCACATACTCTGTTATGATGCCTTCAACAATTTAGTCCTGAGCCACGGAAAATGTAACGAACAGCCATCTGCAGAGGAATGGGAGAAGATGTTTGGAGCTGTGAGTTGATTACTAATTCTCGTAGATTAGGCTCGTAGATAGAAGGTCAACTAACAAAGGTGTGAAAGCTGCACTCGATCTGCATCACCTTAACTCGTGCCGCTCAGTATTTTCTTAAGCTCTTAAAGTGTGGGAACACCTGCATAGCAGTTATATAACGTTATAAAACATTTAGTAACTCGATAATGTTTTATAACAGTGTAGGTATATGTCTTTTTTTATAAAACCGTCGTAGTAATTTCTCCTGTGTCATGGGTGCGTTTACAAACATAGAAACTCACATTCACAAACACCCAGACCCGAAACAACCCGAAATTTATGTGTTTCTTGCGGACTTCGAACTCGCGATACGCTGCGCAGCAGTCGATTGCTCAACCACTGCGCCAACCGTGCCGTTAAAGTTATACAGTATGTTTGGTTTCCGATTATCGATATATTAGTATCATTTCAGTTTAACGGTTATTCGATGGGATCAATTACATGGTTGTCAATAATACCAGTTCATTACGCTGAAACGATTTAGCTCACCCACAGAATGCGGCACCTGTAATATTGGGAGTACATGCGCTAAGGAAGGGTTATGTTCAAGTGAGAATAACTCCTAAAATACTAAACGTAGAGTGATAATTTTGTTATCATTTTATAGACTGACTAATATACTTTTGATTTAATACAAAAACCCAAGGAAAATTCAGGGTCACTAAATATTCAGTAATTTTTGCGTACAATTTCGTGTTTTCCCATGTTTTTTGGTTCTTTTTTACAAATTATTTTGAAAAGCTTTCTAGGTAAGTTTTATTTATTTAATCGACCGGTTAAAAAACAAAAAAAGCCGCCTTTCGCGAGGTTATGGAGTAAGAATTATTTAAAAGAAGTTTTGTCGATGCAAATGAGTCTATAATATCCCCTTCGAGAATCGGTAACCGGAAACCAAACACACTGTTTGTGAGAACTTTAAGAATTTCTACACTGTAGCGCACACGAAAAACATGTGTCAGAAATATTTGGTCATATGTATTTAAAGATGTTGTACAGACTATAAACCTGAACAGCTTTCTCAATTAGACCAATATTGTAATCGTAACAATTCAATCGGTTATACTAAGAATTCGAAAAAAGCTCAATGCGTTACGGTTTGCATGATGGTTTTGGCCTTGCATGCATAACCGACTGGCAAACCCTAGCGTGTAAGTGTTACACGTACATAACAGTTTACGTTGCATGTATCGGTTATGCGTGCGGTCGGTTATGTGTGCACAGTTAAAACCATCATGCAAACCGTAACGTGTATGGCCTCCATTACACGCTGTATGAGAAACCTAATATTTGAGATAGATAGATATCTTCCCCTTGACTCTAGTCTAGGTCAGAGGTGACAGAAAAAGAGAGAATGAGTCGAGTATATTGCCTAAACTGGCAATAAATCCGAGGTAAGGTGATGCATATCTGATGGATTCCCGGTTTTCTGTCACTTTGACAACATTTTAAGGTAAGTATACACGTTTTCTCTTCTCATACATGTCGCTTCCTGTCGCAGTGGGCAAACGACAATAATCCTTTTAAGGAAACGACATGCTCCATGATCAGTAAGTAATAGCGTTAAGTAAGTAATAGTAGTAAAACTAAGTAATAATGTTTTTTTATCGTGGTAATATCAACAAATGAGTCCTCCCACCCTGGACAGGGCGGGAGCGACTGTCAGACTCGTACTGATTAAAATCCACGGTGAACTTCAATAGCCCTTTGCGTTCCGTGGTCACGGTAATTCGTGAGTCCTGCGCCCCCGGCATGCTGTGACACTCTTTGAGGCGCGCGTGGAACACAACGCGCCGTCGACCCAGGCATGTTTCATGGTCGGACAGCGAGTCGCCCATTACTCGCCGCCGAGATCGTCTGCCCACGTCTGTCACCGTGGGTGTCTACCACTGCAGCTGGGGTGGAGGTAGGACGCTGTCCTCTCCCTCACGCAGCCCGCCTCCTCCTTTGCGAGCATGACTGCTTCGCAGAAGGAGGCGACCGCTTCCCATTCCGTCTCGTCCCGCAGCAAGGCCTGGACCAATGCCGGGCGCTAGAGGTCTCCGCCTATCGCCGTCGTGAGGACACGGTGGTGCTCTGCCCAAGCGGGGCAGTCCTGCACCGTATGCTCTACCGTGTCCTCCGGGCGATCCTCGCAGTGGTGACACCCAGGCGTTTCTTCTTCCTCCATCCAACACCTCCCGAAACTTTGCTTGTCCGGTGAGGACCTGCGTTAAGCGATAGGTCAGGACGCCGTGACGCCTATCCAGCCACTCCTCGAAGAGGGGCCTTAACGTCGCGATTGCGGCGTCCTCGAAATAACGCCGACTTACGCCTGAAATCTCATTCCAAATTCCGTTCCTCTGTTTTTGACGAGTGCTTCTGATTGGACATCATACATTAAGACTGGGATGGACAAACTCGGTCGTTGATTGGTTACATACAGGGATCGGAATCAGCATTGCATCCAAGATAGTAAATTAATTTCCAGCGTTAATGAAACTGTACGTTGGGATTTGTAACTATTTTTGGCTCAACTGCTTACTGTCCTTATACAACATTATCATTTCACTATCTACGATTTAGATTACTGACAAAATTGCAGTGATCTTTATTTTCTCCGCTATAAGGTTGTTATTGAAAAGCTGCCAGGCTAGCTGTTAAATGAATAAGAAAAACTGGAAAAACAACTTAAAAAACTATGTGATGAATTGTTTTAGTCATGAATAGTGGTTTATCTGTTTTCATGACTTTTGACTATCAGCTCAATTAATTAATGTAATTTTTGCATGTCAAAAGTACCCTGAAAATACCCTGCGTGACCTCATCCTCTCCTTGCCTGTAATGTTGGGTTCAAATAATCTACCGCATCGACTGAATGAGAACATTGATAGAATAATATTTAATATTCATGCAAATTTGACTACGTCCGAAATTAATATTCTTTCTCAATACAAATCCCGATCTGTTTTCATTTACGCCTGCATCTGATTGGACTTCTTTACTCGGATAGGCAAATTCAGTCATTGATCGGTTATAGACAAAGATCGAAATCAAAATTTCAACCGAGATGATTATTCATTTCCAGTGTTTATGGCTTGGACATTTATATTAACTGACTACGGCTGCTAGGACAAACCCACCAAACTATTGTGTGGGTTTGTTTGTGGCTTTCGCCAGAATCAACAGTGGCAACCACCAGAAAAGCGCCGAGACAATAAAGCTCGACGTGTCTCGGAGAATGAATATCAGAAATTCCTCGACTCGCTATTTTCCTGTTTGGTTTTTAATACTGGTAATTTATATTTTTGTATTACTTTCAGGCTGGCAGCCCTATATACAACACTGCTGCGGGCATGTGTCTCGGAGTCGACCGCGCTTACAGGGGCGAGCCCCTCATCATGGTTATCTGCGACAACCAACCCACCAACCAATGGGATTTTATCCGTTCTTAAACAACCAATAACCACGGCTATTCTTCAATAACGATATACGGGAGTAACATATATCATATTATACTTAGTAATATTTGATGTAATCAGGCTGTAAAGCCGGTCAGAGCTTGTAGTATTAGAATCAGCAATTGTTGTAATTTCATGACATTATTAATAGCTAATCACCGATATTCCGATCAAAATTATGATCGTCAACTCATTATGATCTCTCACAAAACTGGATATTTGAAAATCACTTCTTTGTAGTTCACTTTTAACAATATTAATATGTTCAGTAGTTCGGTACTCACAAGATACAATTTACAATACAAAATAAATGTTAGCATTCGTTTACTAGCTGGTTTAGTAATTTAAGGATAATTATGTAAGTAAGATAATAAATAATAATAATCAATTAAATAAACCCGACTGCAACTGCATCGATTACTTCTTCGATAAAAAGTAAAGACAGCTTTTTATAGTAATTTGATAATTTTACAGCTTTTTAGCTAAACTATCCTTTTCACCCCCAGTCGGGCAGTAGATATAAACATATTGAATCTCTAAATAATAATTTATAGCTTATTCTTCATTAAAGCATTCGTGGCTCGTGAAATCTCGATACCGTCCCATCTTATTTTATAATTTGTTCCTATCGTGAATTAAAGACGTTAGATTTTTATATATGTACATTGATTTTTAAATCTGTACTTTTATTTGGCTAACTTTAAGCTAAAACCCCTGATATTTTCTGAAAATATCTATCTAAAATACTGAGTAGTTTTTAAAATACAATTTTAATGTAATGTGAATCGCACTGTTTTAAAGTCTGATTTTATGTTGTTTTAAATCCTCATTCTTTCAGTCAGGTCCATATTGACTAATTTTATGACAAAAAACACAGTTTTTATTGTTAACAATACGTAATAGTGTACAATTTTTTGTGTTAGATGGTACAAGTTGGCAAAAAAAGAGATTGAATTAGGCTCTTCTATCTTTCTTTCTTAAATATCGCTAAGCATTATAAGCAATTAGACCTCAAATTGTATCTCCAATCAGTTGAACATATATTTTAAAAAGCTTGTAATTAAATGAAATTAAGAAAACCATGGTGTAAGCAAAAGTGAACGCATATGCAAACTTAGTGCCCGAGCTCTAAACCATTGAGGAGTTCCCTCGTAATGAGACGATCCTGACTCGAGAATGAAGTCATAACTATTATAAATTGTAATATAAAGTGGCCTGTTTAGACCCTGGTTTAACAATAACGCCAAAGCAGGGCTTAAATAAAAGTTCGTAAAAAATACAGTTAACGTCAGCAAATAAAATAACATACGCCGTTTCAATCATTTTTAGCCAACATGTACGAGTATTATCCGAGTACCTATAACAGAGTACCTTTTTACATTTGTATTTGTATACTTCATATATCCGTACAATAGTATTATACAAGCGTACTGTAACCTAGGTTTAAACCCAGTTTTATAATATTCACTCATATATACACTAGCAAGTAGCGTTATACAATATCTAATATTAACTTTTAAAAAATGACTACTACATTAGATTACCCGCATTTTTTATCTATCGAGTTTTTGTCGATCGGTTTGGCATATGTTGGAAAGTTTCAAATAACCGCGTTATTCAGTTCAATATTTCATTTCTGTCTACTTCATATATGTGACTGAAATATAACGATAATAAGGCGTGGAACACATTAAACAATTTTTTTAGTGTCATTGGGCCTTAATAAAATAGATCGACTGATTCTGTTAACTTGGCTGCTATTCAATATTAATTTGTAACATTTAATTTATTTCCGGTAATCGCTTTATAATTCTAATATGTAAGACATGTACTAACCCCCATTGGTTGTGGAATAAATAATGTTTCCCTTATTCTAATGTTCATTGAATTACCCTGTAGATAGACTGACGTAGTTAGAAAAGCTTTTTGTATTAGTAAGTTTGTTACCCTAACCTATAGATACTTGTAGATAATAAACAATTGAGTACCTAATATTGTATCCGATTTAGATATTATGTTTTTAAACTTGAGGAACACTTATGAAATAAATCGTATTTTATTTTTATTAAAAAAAAAAATCTGTAGACGAAATGTCATAATAAATAGCGTGCTTGCGTTCCTTATTGCTTAATACATTTAAATTTATAATAACCGTCTTATCTACGTTTACCTTTGGTTGTTAATATATCTTTATCATTGTTTCGCTGTAAGACACGCCTTCTTTGGCTGATTTAACTTTTATTTTGCTTTAATATAGTGCTCAAATTTTTGTTGTGCCGGATACTGCTCGAACATATTCTAAATTATTATATTGTTATACGAGATTCTAAATTACGGTATATCTTAAAAGAGCATGTCAAGGGTCTTACTTGAATTTTAATCTTGTATGCATTGAGTGTTGGTAAGGAAAGTTTAGGAGAAATGTTGTATTGATAATGATAAACTAATTTTAAATATTATTTACATATTTCATTCCCACCGACGTCTGTTTGTATTTTGGAAAATTTAAAGACCTATAAAAGCCGCTTTACACCGGCGACCTCCATACATAAGCAGTTTGTGCAAACCAGATGGCGCTTCCAGCAAAGCTAATAGTTTGCATAGTAAACTGTTTCTTGCAATATTAACATTGCATGTTTTGCTTGTGCAAGTAAAATGCATTATGTTATCGAACCTTGAGACACGCGGAAACTTTCCTTGTATTTACAGACTGGCACGTCCGTCCTCTCTATCTTGTTACTCTTAAGGCTTTTGTAGTGCTATTCAACACAGAACAGAGATAATCACTAGATACAGTTTGATTGAAAGCAGGACAGACTGCCAAACGAGATCTCTATTTCCCGATGATTATTTTGTTTAGCTATCTTTAATTTAACTTATTGTAATTTGATTTCACCGTACGCTTATAACTTTTGCAACTACTACTTAACAGTATTTTTTGTTTTTAAAGAGGAACATCCTTTAAGGATGAATAATATTATGTAATTTTCTATTGATTGTTTCTGTTCTGCTTTTACTTTGCGGTTCTTCTACTAACTCTTATGATCTGCTTTGATGTTTTGTTAATGCTCTTAACAAATATTTCGGCACCTCGATGAACTGGAACCGATGATTTTTTCACCCGTTGATCCCGCACCTGTGAATTTTTATTCCCACACCGAGGCCGGTGAGCCAAAACTTCTCAAATAGCATAAACACAGTTGGATTGTATTTTGCTCATGTCGTCTATGGCACTTTCGTTAATACTGAAGGCCAATGCTCACCACGTTTTTAAACAAGCCGTTGACACGCGTTTGTAGCGATACAGACGCGATACGCACGCGAGTCACACGCAGCCTGTAGACCTTTGCGCACCTGTATAAATTCAAATACGCGTTTGAATCGATTCAGGCGCGCGTGTGTAGCGATACAGACGCGATACAAACTGCTCTGTTTGATAAAAGCGCGCCGTCGACGCGCGTTCTATCGATACAGACGCGCCGGTGACGCGGGTTTGACGCAATAGAGACGCGCCGGTGCCGCGCGTTTGATGCAATACAAACGACAACAAACTGCTCTGATAAAAGCGCGCCGTCGACGCACGTTTCTAAAATACGAAACTACGGCGCGTTTAAAAAACGTGGTGTGCATAAGCCCTAAAGGCGCGTTTCCATTATACAAGTTATTTGTATACAAATTGCAAATTGGATGCAACTTGAAAAAAGCTGCTTACAAGCTACAAGACGCAAGTTTGAACTTGCTTATTTTGTTTTTAACTAACTGTCAACCTATTCAATTGGGAGCTATGCAAGTAAAACTTGCGTGCAATTTGTATACTGTCGAAAATATGTTTCCAATTCAAGTTTTTTGTAAGCAAATGTGGCATTATATTTGTATGGAAGACTTGTCTAATGGAAACGCGCCTTAGGCTGCGGTTCCACTGAGGCGGAGCGGAGCGGAATTCACCAATCACATGGCTTGAGTGGAGAAGAGATGTGGATTTCTAGCCATGTGATTGGTGGATCGCTCTCCGCTCTGCTCCACCGCAGCCTTATAGGTGATATTTGCTGTTCTAGTGCCACTACTGACATGCGATTGCGGTGTCTTCAACTTGTGAGTGCAGGTGCCTAGTTCACCCGACTAAAAGTCACCCTCTTATGTTGTATTAGTTAGGAATTGTCAGTACTATTGTACTAAAAAATGAATGACATTATGTATAAGGTGATGTGAAAATAATGTAAAGGAATCGTACGTAAGGAGAAATTATAATTTTACTATTTGAAATTATTTTGCGAATGTTTACAATTTTGTAAAATATATTATACTTTTTAGATATTTGGGAGAAATGGTCTTGATAAAAATAGGTTTCTTAGTGTAAACTCTTCAACGAATTATAGTTTTTCTGCACGCTGTGTAATGCAATGCCTGTTCCATAATTGAGCCAATATTGTAATCATTGTTGTAGTGCAGTAGTATTTACGGATGCTTATAAGCAGTGTCAATACTGTGAACCTTAAGTTCAAATTAGCATAGCCCGACTTCTCAATAGAAACTTTCTCATAATTATGAAGTAACTTAAGGATTTATGAATATGCTGTGTTTCCCAAATTCACATTCAACCCTTTGCCAACTGTATTTTGTTGTTTGTGTAAAAATATATTTTTAAAGATTTTATGTATGTTGTATTTAGAAAGTACTCGATGAATAAATGAAATATGTGTATTTCTTTTTTTTTATGTCTACCCCCATTTCGATCAAATCAAGTAACTTTTATGCTCGGCATGTCTTTAAAAGCACACATAACTAATAAATGAATGTGGTGGCACTGTATTAGTTAGCAGTCCATCCAGGAGTCTTTCTCATCAGCTCCCCTAGACAGGTGCCAAATGGTACATAAGAACGCTCTGTAATCGTTAATGGATTTTCAACTCATTCTTCTTTAAAACATAAAGTTAAAAATTTATTTTTAAGATATTTTAAAAGAAATCGCTCGGTGATGTTTAATAGATTTTACTACAGAGAGCGTTGTCGTTTATCTTTAAATCCTTTTAGGTACCTACATTACGATAAAGCCTTTAAAAGCCTATGCTGTTCAATTTAGAAGGACAGTGTTAATGATCTCCATTTGTATCAACTATCACTTGAAAATAACGGTTTGCAATAAAATACTTTGTGCAAGTTTATTTTTAAATATTGTATGTTTTAATACGATAATTGTTTTTTTGAAAACGTGATCAATATATTAGGGGGGGCATGCCGTCACAATATGGCGTCGGCAACTCTCGAACATAGTTGAACTCCATAGTACAGACGCCAGCAGGTCAACCTACGATCAAAATCCGTCAAATTTTATCAATCGAACATTAACATTCCACTATTGTGAGAAGGTTGAAAATCTATTAGTTTGAAGATTAAGGTAGGTGGCTGTGCTGACATCTGTACCTACCTACAATTTATCATTTAGGCTACAATTAAAAGATAGACTCGTAGAAAACCTTGCTTTTTGATGACAACTGATGATACTTGGTATTCGTGGAGAGTGTAATAGATGCCCTCTGTCTTCAGATGTTGTAGTGTAGCAGCTGCAGCTGTATGGATACTGCATAACTTCAGGTCAAGCGCCTCGTAGTGGAAAATCTCGTATACTACTAAGCATTGTGTATCTGTGGCGTGGTCGTATAAACAATATATAGATGGCGTTTGTCTTCGGAATGGAAAGCCGTCGTGGTTCACAGCTTATTCCCAGATGGCGCTGTGTTGAAAATGTTTTTGCCTGGGGCGACTTCTCGCGCGGATTTCAAAAAAATATAGTCCACTAGCTGTTGCCAGCGGAGTCGGCCGCTACATGTCCAAAAATATCCTACAGGGACATTAAGTCAGGATAATCCAGGTTTTAGTTTTTAACCGTGACCATATCAACATTGTGTACCATATTTCATCCAAATCCGTTTATTTACATGAAATAGTAACAAACATCTATACATATATACTTACAAACTTTCACATTTATTATATTGCAGTAGGACTACCTGTTAGCTATGGTTTCAACCCCGCTGCTCAGTTCCTATTGGTCTTAGCGTGTTGTTAGTTATTTAGATAAATCTAAATAACTAACTCTCTCTTGATAAATGGCCTATCGAACAGAAAATATTTTTTCAATTCGAACCAGTAGTTCCTGACTAAGATTAGTGCGTAACAATAATATTAGTATAAATAATAGGATAGGATGAGGCTATGTCATATGGTCAGTGCACTGTAATGGTGAAAGAATTTTGAAAATCGATTCACAAGCAGTGGCGGATTTGCCCTAAGGCCCAGTAGACCCGGGCCTAGGGCGGCCAGATATAAAGGGCGGGAAATCGTGTAAAAAAACACTTATGATAACAATATTAATAAGAAATAACTCAAGTGAAAAGTATCTTAATATACGAGTATTATAGGCTCGCGTACCTTTTAGTTATAAATCACTATTGCTTATTAAAGTATAAATTATTTCGTACATATAAAGTAGTTCGTACTAAATGCCCAATGATCCCTGAAAGCTCTAAAAATATTATAAACCAGCAGCTTTCAGTTAACGCTAAACAATTCTCTGTTCAATAAAGAAAATTCATTAATAGTAAAGTCTATAATGATAGTTACTGAGAAAGGGGCGGTACGTGGTTTAGGGCCTAGAGCGGCTACGACTGCAAATCCGCCACTGTTCACAAGCTTATACCTTTTTAATATTAGTGTAGAGTTACAGAAAAACATTAAGAACCCAAAACATTAAGAACACTATCATGTTTTTTTTTATATCACAATCATGTTTTTTTTTGTTACAATATACCAAGATCTACCTGCCAATGAGTTATCGCACTGAAGTTATTGTAAAGGAGTGTTGAAGGGTTGTCCATAAATAAAACGCCATTATTGTTGATACGTGGATCAACATATGTTTTATTTAACATTTAAAATTACATAAAAAGAAGGCATTTTGCCTTAAAAGTCTTTGATTATTAATATAGTTACTACAAATCTGATTAATTTTCTATAGAGCTAATGATAATTCGTCAAGTGAAAACATGCTATCTGATAGTTTGCTAGTCTATCTTCTAAATGAATGGCTAAATACCAAGCGTAAAAGTCGAGGATGGCTGGACCAATTAGATCATTCTTTTTTATTTTATTTGTAATCGTCATGATTATATTTACAATTACTAATGAAAATTTTACTTTCAATTTTAAAATGCAAAATGTTCAGATACCATGTCCAGCACTTGAGTGATCGAAGTACTTAAATTAAACAGATATGTTTTACGTAACGATATTATCCAATGTTCTTGGGGAGCAGCCAGAGTGCTATCAAACTATAAAAGTAGACATTTAATAGGTTATACACATTAAAGATACATTTCAATAAATTATACATAAGAAGGTTATACCAAAATTGGTTATACACTGCAGTTAAAATTAAGTATTTTAAGGGTAACTTAGTTATACACAAATAGATACTTAAGTCTCTAAACACATCGAACTTAATCTATATCGTTAAATAATAGTGACAATAATATTGTCCAAACATGAACTTACAATAATCGATTTACACGGTCATCATAATATAAGTAGTCATTAAGAAGAGCCATCAATCTTCACGAGTGGCTGTTGGCTACGCCTCATCAGACGAACATTGCCAATGTAGGTAGATATCTAATCCGTTATTACATTGGTCCCAACGCTTTGCAAAGGGGTCTGTAATCATAGATTTTTCAAGAACCATTTTGATAACGAAAGCGAAGCGCTTGTGGTTTACTATCAGAGACGGCTGTGCAGCACTGAACGTCAGTCACGCTAACTGGGCGAGCGTCTCTTTACAATAATTTCGATCGTCCAATCATATTTTAATGCCCAAAAGGACCCCTTTATCTATTCAATGCCTTAACCTTGGCTGTAGAAATTAGTACATTTAACATGAAAATACTTATACGAAAACGTTGACTCCGTGTATAAGAACATTATGTTTGATGATATGACGAGATGATAATGATACATTACTTATATTAACTTGATTTGAATGAATCCATTAAAATCTGACGTAAGGAAACAGATTTCAAGACTTATCCACGTAAAATATTCGTTTTTGAAGACGTAAGGATAAGTAATTGTGAGATGTTTTTAAAATGTAAACATTAACCTACATCGAATTTAAAAGATTATACGTGTTGTCTGATTTGATAACCTTAAATGTTATAATGACACTTAATAAATAACTTGGATAAAACACTTAGGTATTCGTAGGTATGTAATTTCGACATTCAGATAAGATAATTTTGTAGGAATACACGGAAAAACCCATATAAATTACGAATACTATTACACGTCGAGTGATTGATAGATAATTAACATCGAACATTTATTACAACACTGAAATTGATATTTGGAAAAATTGGATCACCTCCGTGACCCTGATGTGGTCAATCTGACAGGGAATGAGGCGTAAGTTTGTGGACCAGGAGTTCCAAACTCGGTAAGACCACTTCCTCGTTGACTAAGGGAGGTTGTATACTTACAGCTATTAAGAGTAAGGTCCCAGTATTGCCCCAATAAGCGTTGGCCCAATTCCTTTAAGAGCCCGCGCGGAATTCAGATCAGTTTGACCAGCCCTTCTGATAGGGATACCTGCTATGGTATCCCAAGGTAGGCAACAGGTAGGTGGCAGGTATCTGATAGGGATATATTGACGGATATCCGTATTACTGAATACGGATATCCGCCAATATAGCAGGTATCCCTATCAGAAGGGCAGGTCAAACAGATCTGAATCCACTCGTCAGTAACAGTTGAATTCATTAATCTATATAATAATTGATATTAAATGGTAGCATGTGTAGTGCATTGAGTTTAGAGGTAATATGAAATTCAGCTACTAAATACGAACGCAATGCAGTTTGCTTGTTTCTATTAAATTAACTTTCGTTGTAATCAACCCACAATAAAATATCAAGTAAAGTTTGACATTGTAATTAATTACCTACTGATACTGGTTAAATAATTATTATTTTTATTTTACTCTATAGAATGCAAATCAGTTCCGTAGGAACTCATACTTATATTAAAGGTTTACCTTATCTACCAGTTTTCTTTAAAATGTAAGTATGTTTATGTGTTTAAGTTAAATATATTGGGACTGACAGAGCTAGTGAGGGACAGAGAGGTGCATAGGATCCATTCCTATATCCACCACATAACTTATTGCATCATGTGGGGCCTATTCTCTCTGAGATTAGAAATAAACACCAATGCGTTGCTAGTCCAATCAACGAGGATGTCTGTATTATGAAGACTTCCGAAAAATTATTCCGACACTGAAATTCATCATATTCCAAATATTAGTGCCGGAGGAATTTGTCGGATCACAAAAGCCTCTTTGTTTGGACTATGCTCGCGAACGCCAATTTCTTCCACACAACTTAAATAAGTTCAATTAACATACGAACATGAAACATGAATAACATTACAATTTGTGTATGTAAACATACTCAGTAGAACAAACATACTGAAACTAATGAACTTAAATGCGTGCAGCTTCTGCTGAAATATGATTTTGAAAATGAACATTGCACATGTCCGGTTGTTAGCTGTATTACTGTGTGTATTACTTGTTTCATGGTTAGCCTGATGCAATGGCTTTTAATTAATTCTATTTTTTACCCTAAGCAGGCCACCAGAGCTTAGTTCAGAGGCTTCGAAAGGGCATGGTTTATGACCAATTCCTTTCCAAGCCACCTGAAGGCCTCAATAGCCAGGTCCAAGCTCCGATGCTGCTAACCATAACAACCTATCAAACTAATTTATTGCTCAAATTACCGGGAGAATCTATGTGAACGATAACAGGTTTTAACTAGTTATTTTACTTATGCTACTATGAGCCACTGCTGGAATGTGGCTCTGTACTTTTATTATTAAGTACTTTTCTTATTACTAATCCCACAGAGTAGGGAATCGCCGCGCTGAAAGAAGTCACCGAAGCGTCTCCTTGCTCTGTGTTCTCCTTAAACCATATTTTTGTTACTTTTTTCATTTTTTTTTTATCTTATCCTATTTTTGGATGGTTATGGTAGGTGATTCTAATGGTTTATTGGTCGCCGTTAGCAGACATATGTAATTTCTCTGGTTTGTCTATAGGTTTAACCATTCTGAGACAAAGATGGGGTGTCTCTCGTCCCTGTAACAACACAGGCATCCACTCCCTTCATACCGCAGCAATCTTGCATGGCGGACGAAATAGGTATGGTGTTATGTATTTCTTCCCCGGACGAGCTCTGTAACTAAGAGCTCTACTTCTGCTGTATGTGATCTTATCTCTGGTTGGGCAGTATGCATTAATTATTCTCTAGTTCATGAAGAAACGTTGTTGGGTACTCCCAGTATTGTTCGACATCCCATTTGCAGGTGGATGGGTACACGAGATGGGAGGGTCAACAACGTTTAACAAGAGCTGTGCTTGTAAGCCCACTTATATCTGCGATCAATTCGGATCCGTTTGCGTAAAGCTCAATTCTGGCCCGAGTAGAACTTGTGGGCGTTTGAAATTATTTGTAGGTTTTTGTGGGGGATGCTCACGAAACTGTTGCATATATAATATTGTTAATCTCTCTCTTCATATTGGATGTATGTTCTGAGATACACATTGTATACCGACCCAGTAGAAAGGTGCCGAACTGTTACAGTCATATCGATGAATGTACCATACATAGGTGATCACAATGCGTAATATCATCCAAACGTGAGTTTATTGGTGTATATTTCATGGTTTTTGAGGACCTTACAACATCTCTATGTTATACTGACTGTATAATTTCACCACAACTGGGCTATGCTCTATTGTATATTGCTTTTCTTACAAATATTTTCCACTAGCGAATCTATGTTTAAAAATAAATATAGTATTCCTTAAACTGTCGGGGACACTGTCGGGTACTAATTTTGAGTGTGTTATTAACAAAAAGTAGCAATTTGGAACTTTTTTGAATCAAATTATTTCGATAAGACGTCTTTATAGCGATGTATTAAAAAAACTGAACCATTTCGTTCCCCGAGCAGTACTCTGCTTCTCCTCCTTTTGATGTTTTTAAGGTTGTGAATGAGTTTACTCTTGAAGTCATGACACTTGATGTTTAATGTTAGCGCTCGTCATCAGAAGGAACAGGACCCTCGCCAAATTAGGAACGGATCTTGTATTCTAGATTGGATGCATGTAGATTGAACACTATTTTAAATCAGCGGCTCGGTAGAATTATGCCGAATTAAGATGACTATACAGGGTAACAATATGTAAAACATTAACAATCTTTCATGGGCTGAAAGTACTTATAAACGGTTTTCAACAACTTTTACTATGAAACCAAACCTGAAAAAATCTGGTGACTCACACATTGTCAGGGGAAAACTAGGTTTTGATTCTAGGTATTTTCAGCCCATGAGAGGTTGTCAATGTTTTACAAATAAACCTTTAGTTTTCAAGCCTAATATCCAATTGTATTAAGACATTTTTGTTCCCTCTTATGTCTCATGAAGTCAAATGGCGATTGTTCATAGCAGATGACGTTGTGAGAGCATGAATCCGATGGTGTTGATTCTAAGCTAACAGTGTCCGCTTTAATCTTCATGGAACTTTGAGCTAACTCTTGAACGTAAATTAACTCAAAATAAATAAGTGAACTATTATAATAATTATTTATAGAAACCTAATTATAATTTACAATATTTTTTATTTTAAGTCGTGGAATAGAAAAGAAAAGCATTTTTTTTGTTCTTTTTTTATTTTTTCTTACATTTTCTGTTGTTTTTAATATTTTTTTTGGAATTTTTAAGTTTTTAATTTTTTTTTGGAGTAGCTTTTGTTATTTTGCTTAACCTTTATATTCCACGAGCGTATTGCATAAAACCTGACTTCTTCACATTAGGCATGGGGCTTTGGGTTCCTTTATATTTTGTGGAACCTCTTATTATGAACCTTATAGGCAATCTGGATCTGCTCTTCATCTTGTGATCTAATGACAATGAGCAGGGAGAGGCAGTAATCATCAAAGTGACGTTTGAAAAGGATTTTCTTGTTGATTATAAAGTTCACAAGCTTCTTCAAATTCTGCCCATCAACTTATAGCAAATTGACGATAAGGTCCGAGCCATGGCTCTTAGTTGGTTAGAGCCGAGCAGGTGCTATGGACGACGACGCTCAAATTGGTAACCCATGTAACTAAACAAGTCGTATTGGATGCATCTGTGTGTCAAGAAATTGCACACTACTTACATCTTATTGAGGTGCTGACCACAATATACGATCATTAGTTAACACCCAATTTATAATTGATGTTTGCCCCCCCTCGGCCTGATGATGTGGCCTGTGATCTTATAGAAGAAAGACGCTGATGACATTGGTCCTAAAGCCAGGTCTAGCTTAATCTTATGGTGAAACGCACCTAAATAACAATGCACTAGCAAACTATAAAGTCGCACAGTAAAAAATACAGCGATACGTTTTTTTGCAGGACTGAATCTACTGCAAATATAGTATGTACAAGGAGTAAAATCGTTTGGTAAATTACAGTAACATTTCAAACTAAAAATGTAAAATTATTTAGTAATATACTGATTACACCATGACAAAAGATAACTAGCCAAGTTGTTAATAACATGATAACAGTATAGAACTGGCGAATCCCAGTTCATGTTGTATCATTGGCTAGTTTTAAATTCAAACCTACATAGTATTCGAAAAATGGAGGATAAAATGATAAATAGATTCAGATGAAGCCTATTTCTTTTATTGAAATTTAACCTAAAATAATTCAAATAACGAATTATTCAAATTACTTGGTTCGATTTTAATTTACTGTTATTTTTTTTGTATTTATTGATTAAGCGGGATATCTCTCCTTTGTTTACGTTATAATGGTAAAAAAATGATGTCTGTAATTATTATTTTTAAAATGCTTAATTGAATATTTGTTAAAAAAAAGTTTTTTTAAATCGGAGCTTGTAACAACGTTTTGTGATTACTGGTTTTGTTGCAATTAAAAACGAGTAATTATTGTTAAATTAGTCATTTGTGAAAATTTTGAAGTTTAGATCCAATTCTAGTTTGTAAACAGCTTTTTATCGATAAAGAAGACATCATTATACAATAATGTACTAATAAATAAGTGTTCATGGCGATAATTAGTATATTTCTAAATCTCCTAATCCTAATTCTAACCACTACATCTAAAGTGGGAGAGTGCCTTTAAACTTCGATCCCACTGTAAATAAAACATCTAAAAAACGTTACCTCTAATAGGTAACAAATCACTTATCTTCTGTGTCCATAATTTACCAAACTCACTATCACTGTATTTATCCCCATGCTGATAACACTTAATATCTATTTTAATAAAATCTGCCTATATCTATTCACATAGACCTCTTGTATTGCTTTTTGATGAATGCACGCGTGTTTTGTTATCAAATCATAGTTCTTAACTTAAATACGAAATCATTACGATAAAAAGCATTTGATTCAGAGTTTTGCAGTCAACTTAAGTAGCTGTTGAGCAATATTTGCGTAATCTCATAATAATTCGGCGATATAAACTAGGGGATCAGTATCGAAATAGGTATGTGTATTAATGAATAAAGTTGTGAAATGTGGGTACCCGGTACAGGGCCACAGTTCGCAAGATGGTCAAGCATATCCAAGTTAATTAACCCAAAAAAGCCTTCCTAGTTCTTCTCTTTTGCTCTAATCACAGCAATATTAGTTTTACAGTTTCTTAGCAATCCTTTCTGTTAGGTTTTTCGAAACATGATGTTAGTGTTTCATACACGAAGTTACGACTAGTTAATCCAGAAATCTAGATGAAAGACATTTCCTTAAAGTCGAAGAAATTGATGATGTTATAATTTTTTTGAGCATCTCTGTGTTACAACTTATTTATTAACACACATCGAGATGACATTAATTTAGATTAGAGAGGTGAAGCGAAACAATATCGTCGCAAATTGCATCAAAATCAAAAAAACATGACACTAACTACTTACATACTAGACTAACCTAAGAAATTATAATTTCATACCAAAGAACTTAAAACCGGGAAAATTATAAGAGAAGGAAATAAAAAAAATACGCTTCAATGTACTAATTACATTAAGCGCGGTGTCCTCACTAAACTAGCCTAATTATATCTAATTAAGCCTAGCTAACCCTATCCTAACCTATGCGATACTGTTCAACACTGATCCCAGAAAAAATATACTTTATACACCTCTCTGTCTCAACAATAGCTCTGAGAAATGACAAGATTTTATACATACCTTAGCAGGTATTAGAAGGAACAGCAAGCACCCCATTCATCGAAGTATGTAAACACATTAGGTTTATGTAAACTATCCTTCTCATTACCCTAGATGTTTGTATGTTTACTGTATGTCAGCAAAATCGGGCACTTTCCAGTTAGCACTTTGGAGAGGAATGTTATGTCTACGTGTGTGGATGTTGTGCACACCTAGATGTATCTACTGTAGTTGCGTGTGCCTACATATAGCTGCATCTGTTTAAATTCTTTGGATCATGTCACTCTCTACAAAAGTTAACCCTAAAACCAATGATATATGCAAGCATAACATTGACTCATGACATGAGTCTGTTACTTCTGCAGTCATAACCTGGATAATGCATAACATCCATAACGGATGGTGGGGTTCCGTTCAACCATTTAGTAATTCTGTCAGTATAGGCAGTTGACTGATTGGTCCGTAATGAGTTCACTAATAATGCAGTTTATAAACGTTCTAGACCATAGCTTGAAACAACCCAGAAAAGAAGTGGAGTTAGCTACGTAGCTTCCAGAATTGGCAAGTTAAAGTTTGACACTTTAACTTGCCAATTCTGGAAGCTACGTAGCTAACTCCAGTTCTTTTCTGGGCTGTTTGCTGCTGGGCACTTCAAATGTCTATGTAAAATATTCACCGCTACCTGTATGTATAATAGAATTAACAGAGAACTGCAATCGACTAAGTTGATTGAATAAGTTTGGTTATGGATCTTGGGACCACTCAATCTACTTCCTAAGTTTAATTAAGCTTTGATCAAAATACACAAATTCTACCAGAGCAAGGTCATCTGGTGTCTGGGTCAACGGCTTTGGAGTTCCGTTAAGGACGACATAATATTGCATTTTCAGAGATAATACAGCGGTCCCTACGTACAAACGGACATATCAATAAGCGAGGATTACAGAAGAGCGTTTTTAATGTTCAGACCGCTCTAGACATAATTCTATGTGTACATAGAATTACTTATTTAGCGGTTTGAACATTAAAAACGCTCTCCTGTAAACCTCGGTTTATGACATGTCCGTTTGTACGTAGGGATCGTCGATAGTATTTGGAAAAGGCCTGAGCCTGGCCTGTACAGCACCAGATGGTTTGAACTCCGCAAGGCCCTGGCCTTGCAGCACACTATGAATAATTTGATCAAAAGCCCGCATAAGACAGAATAGAGACTCGATTTTATTTTGAGGCTTATTAAAATGACCTGCAACTTCTTAAAACATTTTAATAAGCGATTTTTCACAAACGATTTTCAAGTTGTGAGCCCAGAACATATGGGAAGCATCCATAAGATCGTATATCGTGCAGGTATTATTGCACAGGGAACGCCACATGATTGCTAGTGTCTGCCGTTTTCGAAACAACAGAGCATTTGTCACCTGGGATATTCTCTGTTCGTTCACGGAGGCATGCTATGACCTGTGATGTTAACCATTTGTAGAAAGTGACTTCGTCCATAGAAAATTCCGATATACTGGAATTATATAGAACTTTTGTATGGAATAAATCATTCAAACCTAACGTGTCGCGTTATGTTTTTAGTGTACAGTGCTTTATGGTATTATACTTTTAACTTTGAATTGATATTAAGTGAAGTGAGGTGCTGTTGCTGATGAGTTTGGGGTGAAGTGGGGGAGTGACTAGTACTTACTTTACGATATAATAGTGTGTGTAGTACACGGTGACATTGAACATCGACTGTAGAGTATATATGTGTTCATATGTGTATTCTTAATAACTATTACATATATCATGGGGCCACATGGCAAGATCAGCTTCTAGAGTAAGTTACACGAGTAATTCGGCTTTGATAAACCTTGTGACCTAAGATCACACGCCGCGTCCGAAAATATTGAGTTAAAAGCAAATAGAAAAATCACCTTTCACTTTAATTGGCCCTTCACTCCGGTCGCAAGAAGACCGTATTCACGATACTAAAATATTTTACATTCTCTCTCTCTCTCATAAAGTTCGCTTTGTTACATCGATATTTACGGAGGCAGTGTGACCTCGACATGTGAAACGACTTATATTATAGAAAAACACGAAGCCAAGGGGCCAAAACCGGCCAGGAGGCCTTATCCTCCCGAAGTATACAACCTTAACATTTAAAACAGGTTAAAAAAATAGGAGTTAGACTTTGGATATACTATAGAGCAGAGGCCGCCCGCACGCCTTGTTTAGTAACATATAATGCCGAATTATAATGTACCTGGGGGATTATATGGACCAGATACAAATTTTATACATAATTCCTAATCATGTATAAGCATAAAAAAGCGCACAGTCAGCCTCTGCTCCAGAAGACAACTGCTTCAGTACGCGATACAGTAACAACCCACAAATTCCAACGTTTAACTCACAAGTGCTGGTAATAAAATACATCACAGTGCTTTGATTAAAATACAAGTTTCTGTCGCGTACTGATGTAGTGGTCTGAAGATAGGGGTTTGCCATACAGGCGGTGATAGTGGAAGATCATGGGAGCGCTAGGCGAAGGGCGCTGGGGATAGCGTGAAACGTTACACGGCCACGACGCCCCTACCAACATTATCATGCTGATATACATACATACACTGATTAAATGACTAGACTGCTTGCAATAAATAATATTGGCAGAAACTTCGGTGCCTAAGCCAGAAATAAATTTCTGGTTCGCGATCGCATTCATTAAATTTTTACTATATTCCTAAATGCAAATCATACGCATATGCATTCGTTCCTAACTACCTAAACGCAAATCAGAAATCTATCCCTAGAGATACAACACCGATATCCGATATAAAACATCGGTACTAACGTTATTTTTGAGATTATTAAATTAAAGTCCCATAGTGGGCGTGGCTAGTCTGAGTACTTGTGACGCGGTCCTCTACAATGACCGACGCCACGAAGTATGCGAAAGTTGCAAAGCGGTATATCGCCTAGGTCCTAGACTCTAGGACGTACAATCTTAGAATCTATTAAAAATGTCTTAAATTTAATACTTTTGTAATACTGCTTGATTTCTGTATCCTCTACGCAGTCTGTTCTGTCAACGCTTGTGTGACAGATGCAAGCCAGGTATCTTTCGGACTTACATCTAGAACATGATTGTATACTTATTTGATTTATGAAAGAAGCTCGGTCGACATTTCTGCGAGTGTGAGAGTAGGACAAACCTTGTCGACGATGTGACGGGTGATGATGATGTTCGAAGATGAAGTCTTTGGCGTTAGATCAGCGATTGTTGGGCGGCTTGTATCCGTGCGTCATGCGTTCGAGGAAGCGGTGGAGGTCGTGGAAGCGGGGGCGCTGCATGGGCTCGCGGCGCCAGCACTCGTGCATAAGGTCGTAGAGCTCGCGGCGGCAACGCGGCGGTGGCGCGGCGGGCACGCGGGCCCCACTCCCTCCACTGCGCCACTCACTGGCGTTGGCCACTACCTGTTAAAACAAATAAACATTTGTCAACTGTCTGTTTTCACTCTGCTAGGTTGGCTGCTGTAAAAACTGTCTAACTTTTGCAATGTGTCTAGTCGAATCTCGTAAAAAGAGAATAATTTAAAACATGATGATTTCTTTTACTACTCACTACAATATTCAGATTTCCTTATAGAAGATATAGCAATAAAATTCTGTGCCTTTTTCTAATTTAGTAAGTATTTAATCCTTCTTAGTAATGAACACTTACCTGGTCATCATTCATTTCTTCAAAGGGCTTTGCCAGGCAATAGGTGAGGACCTCCCACACGGTCACCCCGAAAGACCAGACATCACTGGCAGGTGAGCACATACCCTATTAATAAAGAAAAAAAAACTATAGCTTTAACGTTAACTCGTCATGCTATGATGGCTGCATAAGTCCGACAGCTATAGTAGTTACATACACATTTGAAATTATTATTGACTCTTGAAATTGAAAATTGAACACTAGAAGGAAACCCCGGGTCGACGGCACGTTGTGTTCCACGCGCGCCTCAAGGAGTGTCAGCATAATGACGGTTCCTGTAGAGGGCCAAAGCCTGCCGGGGTTGTGGGACTCTCAAATTGCCGTGACCCCGGTACATAAAGGGCTATTGAAGGACACCGTGGATTTTAGTCAGTCAAGTCTGACAGTCCCCAGCCCTGGGTGGGAGGAGTCATTTGATGATTTTACCACGCTAAAAAAAAAGAAGGAAACTTAGTCCTTTCGAGTACTAAAAATAATCTGTAGTGACACAAAACCGCAACGGGTGCCAATATTTTTAGTGTTGGTGATAAAGTGGAACTTACCATGAGCAGGCTTTCCCAAGCCATCCAGCGTAGAGGCAGTCGGGAGCCGTCAGCCATGATATGGTAGTCGCTGACAAACTCCTCGCAGAACATTGCGTAGTCCGATACTTTAACATGGAGTTCTTCAGTCACTGTTACGTTCCTGTAACAATATGATTCATTAGGTAAAATACGCAGGGGAAATGCGGACGGGTGATCGAAAAAATAGCATTGTCGCTATCGTTGGACTGGATTTTTCTGAGTTGCAGATTGGAATTAGAAAAAACTGTAATCTTTGCTGGGCTACATGTATTCTTGGAAAAAAATATGTATCCATAGTTATTCTATTTTGTAGTAAAAACTAAGTATTACATAATGTCAAACTGTATAGTAGCGACGTCTCGGATTTTAATGTCTTGAACTACGAGTATTCTTGCCGAATTCAAAGTACTTGAAGCAAAGTATCTAAGTGATGGCTTGTCAACCGCTAATAACTTAGTGTCATAAAAGATCGGACTCAGTGCAGTGGTTCTAGATTGCGATGATACAGCGGTTATGGATGAAATCAATTTTATGTTTTTCTCCTTTCAAGTTTGCCCGGTTATCTGCCACCATCCGCAATGCGGCGTGGCCATCCTCTTTTTTATTTAAAATAAGAAATTGACGCATATATATTCAACTATTACAGTCATAATAAGTGAATTTCAATCGAGTTTTTCAACTAGATATCGTAAACTCTATTAACTAAAAAATATCTGGAGGATAAAAAGGCTGAACTAAGGAAAGTAAAAGTTAAAAATCGCTATAGTATGTTATCGATTGAATAACTCGATAAATTACCATACCGACTTTAATAAAAAATCTTTAATCTGTAAGAATAAAAAGAATTTTGTCTGCTATACAACGTAACTAATATTATAAAGTGTGTTTTTTTGTTACGCTTTTACACTGGACCGAATTTATGAATTTTGGTACAGAGATCGGTAGATAATAAATTAATATATTTAGTATATAAGTTTAACTTACCTCGCCGCGAGATCCCGGTGTACTAATTCGAATGATTCCAGATATTTCATGCCGGCTGCTATCTGACAGCATATGTGAATCAAACTCGAATAACTGTAACAAAAATGTTCATTTTGTTAGCAATTCAAGCTTCAAACGGTTCATTAAGAGGATTTGTTTATATTTTCCCGACTGATGAAAAAAGTTTTATAAAACCCTTACCGTACCACGGGGAACACCACATTAAAAGCCATCAAGAACATTTGAAGAACTAAGGCAACGTAGGATTATGGTATATTTTGGATCTACAATTTAACAAACGATCATGAAACTTTGGAGTAATAGCATAAAAATGCAAGTTCGCAATTAATACGAACGAACTATCGAGTTCTAAATATTATAAGCTGACTTACTTCAATCTTTTCTCTCGGCGGAGCATTGTAGGGAGAGGAGCGGCATCGCCGCGATCTAGGGCTGCGCAAGGCGGCTCGAGCAGGCTCAAACCGAGCACCCTGGCTAGTTGTGGGTGCTTCAGGCCAGCGCCCCAGGTAGCTTCGCGGGCAAATGCCGCTCTAAAACAAAACGACTCATTGAGTGCACTTGACACTCGAACACCTCAGGCGTTTGGTTTCATTAAGAGCTTAGTGATACTTAACTAAATTCGGCTGTTTTCTTGTGTTTCTGTACTTTTTTGTGCCCGTTATTAGACATAATGTTTATAAAAATTTACTCTTCTTTCTATATTTCAGCAAATGAAAAATTCTAAACAGAAATTTGATGTACAATATTAGACCAAAAACCGTATAATAAAATTTTTGGGTAAAACTGTTAAATTCTTGCGACTAGCATAGTATCTTATCGCTCTCTAATTTATATCTGATTCAAGACTAGAAAAGAACTAGTCTAGCGAAGGAGCCGACTACTAGTTACTAGTTCCTACTGTCGTAGATACTAGTTTTCTAGCTCGCCAATAACTTGACATTATGAAAATGTTGACTCACTATCTTAATTATATTTTATAACTTAAGCTATAGGTAAAAAGTATGACCATTGACAATTTGTAAACCAACTATCTAACAGTCAATAAAATAGTTCAATAACCAAAATTGTTAAGAGTTCTCAATGGAACCGTGCCCTAAGTATAACCCTTATAACTCACGAGTGCGTATCATGTGACTCTTATACACTTTGTTTTAAAGCACAAATTGAAACGATAAATCCATCTTCGTAAAACAAAGTGTGCCTAAGCTTATGAACTTCGTTCAAGATCTTTAAGAAGTTTTGAAGCAGTTGAGGGGTTCTTGAATCAAATATAAAGTTATTGGTTTCACTTGTACTTGGTCCGATACAATAGTATTGTTTACAGTACGTTTATTTTTAAGTTTTTAGATACTTTTTAATGGTAAAAACTACTACTACGACTACCTACTGAATGAAATTGTACTTACTTCACTTCGTTATGGCAGCCGCGCCATAGGGTCTTGACAACAACGAGGCGGCGGCGTCCTCCAGTCGGTGATTCTTCGTCGCTCAGCTCTTCGATACCGTCGGTCTCGCATATCTGGAGCTGCGGACAACACCATCACGTCAGCATTCATGCACATACCCACCTTACTTACTTAACCACAATTTATACTCGGTCAAATTTTCATTTTTATACCACGGCGGGTAGTAAATGCCAAGGAAATAGTTCTTAAGCACGTAATATAGTGAGGGAACGAAGAGAATTTCCTGTATATTTCGCAAAAGCCTACTTTGGCCCAGTTTCTAAGTTTACCGAGCGTGGAAAATGGCTTGGCGCCTTGCGGATTTACAGGCCTAGAGAAAAACCCTACCTTCCCTTGTTTAGAGCGAAGCCGAGGTACTCTTGTTTGATTTGAAATATTTCACCACCAGAGCCTTTACTTTGGAAATATTCCTAATAATACATTGAAGTGTTCTTCATGTTTGTGAAAAGCGGAACGCAATGAAAATTTTACATTCGGTCGATGTTACCTTTCCGCACTAAGTAACTCAAACACAGATGGGGTCGGAGATAAAAGTAAAGTATTATTATGATTCAGCTCACACCCGTGTACCAAAGTCTGCTAGCATTCCAATGACTATTTTAAAGCATGCTCTGAAAGGAGTATGAGTGCGGACTTGGCAACGATTCGGTGCTGTTTGATATAATACTGTACAGCTCTCAAACTAATTCAAAATGGACGTCTGTTAAGAGTGCCGCAAGCGAAATTCAATGTGTTTCAATTAAAGTTACGTGACCAATAACAAAAGTCTTGCAGTGAAAGAGTTGCTCTCCGTTAGGAGGCAACAAATCTCTATAAATCCAGCAACTAACGGAATTAAAGTATTGTTTGTTCAGGTGGTTCGTTGGAGTGCGCCGGTAAATAGCCCACAACAAATATCTTACAAGCTGGCTGTCGCAGTAGGGACGCTGCTATCCTTCTGTCAAAACTGAAATAATGCCGTGGAATGCCAATTTTTTTTTCTGCCTCCTTTTGGCAGAAAAAAATTCCTGGTAATTTTCAAAGCAGAAAATGCACTTAAACGTAAATTGACAAATAATTAAAACAAGTCCATTATCTGCTTAATTAAATTCGAGTGCTTTGATATTGAAAGAATAATAATGAGTAGAGCAAGCCTCGTTGAGAGCCACTAGTCATATTACGATGGGACAAACGCCGATGAAGCATGTTCCCCCTAAATTTTGCGGTGAATTATGTTTACATTAGGTCAAGTATTATTGTCCTTGAATAGATGGTGGCGGAGGAAAAAGTGCCTAATCTGCTCCCTTGCTCATAGGGGACAATAATATAATTTTGTAACCGACATCATTTTGCACTGAGCCGGTTAATGTATGGACTGGATCAGCTAATAGGATTACGAATATTCAATAGTGATCATAAAATATGCACTTAATGGATTTAACACCAACTAATTGATATATTTACTGGATACGTGCGAAATTAATGATTGAATTACTCCGTTACAAGCAACGAGAACTCATCCATCATTTAACAGTCCCACATTTTATAATTACATGCAAATGGAACTCCCGTTTGAATAAAATTAAAGCTCGTTATGCACACAATAATTATTTTTTAATATCGCTCCATTAACAAAGAGAGTAGTCTGTTCACCCTTTTTTACAATATTTTTTATCGTTTCATTAGCGAAGTATCGATTTTGTAGAACAGAACCGAGTTGAAGACAAAAATTGATTCTTTTACTGAGAGTATGATTAAGTACTTTCAATTAATTTAGTTTTGAGAAAGTTTTGTAATTTTTCAGCGGCAATAGGCTATTTAAAACTTAATTTAAGTTGCAGCGGCGTGCACATTGACTTGGTACGTCGTTAATATTATAAAAATATGAAAAATAAACGCCCCAAGCTATTAAACCGTTGTTGTTGGCGGGTGGTGCGACCGCCGCCCGTCGGGGGGGACTGAGCCAGATTGCATTTTCTTGCTACGGTCAGTAATCAATTTTTATGGGCATTTTTGTAGACCAACGTTCTCGATGAGGCTTTCTGCAGTGTTGCGATGGCAGATGTCACTGTGTCACATCGCTAAACATCGTTTCAAATCCTCCTCACACGGGTTCTTGGGTTCTTTTTGCTATAGAAATAGGGACCTTAATGTTTGTACCGATTTTATAGAAAATCTTATTTTTAATTTGGATAACGGCAATTAGTAAACTTCTTAAAATCCAATTAGGTTTGGTTTATCAATAAAGTCTGTGTACCTACCTAACTGATGTTCAGTATAAACCAAAATGTTATCTTATAATATACAAGCCGACCCAAGTAATAGACTAACCCCTTTTCTATTTGTATTAATCTTAAATCAATCAGCTAATTACGCCAACTTCCGATACTGGGGAGTTAGTGAAAACAACGGAACATTTTATTAGGCCGGTTACACACTGGCGATTAACATTCTAGCTGAAGACTAAGGTACGAGTGAATTTAATTAGGCTTTGCACCCATGGTCGGACATTCATTCATATCTAATTCATTATGACCGACGGTCAGTTACTTTTAGTGCGATCCAACTAAGAGCTTCTTATGACGTCACACCTGTCAAATCTTAATACTTGTATCGGGACAGTAAAAAAGTTTCTAGGAAAAGAAAAACACCATTGTTCAGATTGTTTTTTTTTATGTTTAGTTTTATTATTTAAGTTTATTCTTGGTTTGGTGTAACGATAGTTTAAGCTGTTATAAATAAAAATTGCTTTAGAATTGATTTAAAAATTCAATTTTAAATTTTAATTTTGTTTAGACAATTTACACAGATTGATTTTTTTTGTCACCGTCCAAATTTTGATATATTTATCTTTGGGGAAGATCGTTGAATACGTGTTTTTTCTTTTTGTATCACTCAATACAAAAATATTGAGATATCACATCACAAAGTTATCTATAAAAAGTTGATGATTCTGGACATCGCGCGGTGCGTACAGTCACGAGCAATAAGATGTATACACTTAACAACTTTCAAACCCAATTTACTCGTGAAATACTGGTTTCCTCTTTGAAATAAGACCTATTTCGTAATAGTATGGCTTCCAAAATAGAAGTCTAATGAAAAGGTTTTAATCAATATGGTAGCAGAACATCGCTTTTGAATACTGCTTAGTGTATACATACTATTGTTGAGGGTACGCGCTAAGCAACAGCGTGGGCTGGCCCACGCCACGCGCCGCCGAAATTGGTATTTATCACAATAATAAACAAAGTTACTAATTTTCCCTTCTTATTTTCACAGGCTTCGGATTAGAGCCGTCAATTAGCAAAAGGTTTGTGCTATGTTCACTATTATTAGAATGTAATCCTTAATTAATTACAAAGTAAAAATTAATTAGATAAATAAGAACCAACTTAAGACCTTACTTAAACCGTGCCAGAACTTTTTGCTATTAGGCGTATTTAAATCAACTACAAATAAATCGAAATCGGTGTATGCGCTTGCGTTGCATACGGTGGCTCGGGGCGAACTAATGATAGATGTGTTGTGTGTGTTACGTATCATTTTTTTTTCAAAAATGAGTAAGTGAATGCTACCTATCTAGTGCCTAGAAAACATTTGGACGGTGACTTAAAAAACTTCCTGTATGACTATTTTTGCCATTATTGTGTAAAATTAATACAATCTAGAGAAACGAAAAATAAAAAATGCACATATCAGGGTTAGCAAACGCACCAACGTTGAATTTGATAGAATATTGAAAATTAATTTGTTTTTGGTAACCCTACTCTTGAAGTGTCAGTTGACAGATGAAAACTATAGACCTTCTTAGTTGGATCCCATTATAAGACAGCTGCTAAGTAGGCATATTATCTGGGATGGTACAATCAACAGCAAAAATAGATGATCAAATTCAGAAATTCTATAATAATTAACGGAGTTCGCGTCAGAAATGTGTCGCATTTCTGACGCGAACTCCGTTCATATGAGATTCAAAAGTATGTGATTGAGTGAATTTACTAAACCATCATTTCCTTCTAGTCCATCTACACAGTTCTGACTTGAACTCCGTTCATTAGTATTGAAATTCTTATCTTGACCATCTACTTTTGCTGTTGACTGTACCTACTTTAGTACAATTACCATAATATCTATGTAGCAACTTTATTGGAACTATATTTTTAAGCCGTTTGGGGTTGAAAGTTGTAACCGTGAGATCGAAATGCTTATAGGGTTTATAAGTTAATTTTCAGAAGTCTTCTTGAAGCTTTCTTTGATCTGGTTTTTACCTTGGCTGCCATACAATATGGTAAGACAATCGTTTTCTTATGCTCATTAATTTTTGGCGCCAGCATTCAGTAGAAACATTTTGCTGTACTTTAATTTATTAGTACTTTTGTCATTTTACGATTTAATTCAAAATAAATATTCAAGATATCGCAAGTGGTTATAATACGACCTAATTGTTATTTAAAAAAAGTGCTTCCTGATTTTCATTCTACTCGTTATTATATTTTATACTACTAAAAGAGGTATTAAGTTTTAGTTTCTATAAGATAGATATTAGTCCATTTATGCCGAAAATAAACACCATCTGCTATTACACAAGCATCGATATTAGGTCCAAATATGAGATCCGTATCTACGAGTACGAGCTTTAAGCGCTCGATATGAAGATCTAGTGCGATCTGTCTCATTGAGCATGCAAGTAACTCTGTCTTTGGAATCGAAACGTTCACATTGTTTGCATCTTTCATAGGTACCTACTATGGAATCTATTGTCACCATTAATTATGTACATGGAATTGAAATGTATATAATCTATTCGGCAGAGATTTAGGCCACTATTACGGTAATTCGATTACGAGTTATAAGTTTCTGCCAGAATTAAACCAAATAGTTCGAAATAATCATATTTTTCTATATAATGTCAATTTATCGTAACCGTAAAATAAACAATACGAATAAACCTTACCGGAAAAGTGTAATAAGATATCAAAAACATATAAGGCTCAATAACAAAAATCAGCGTCCATCTGGAACAAAATACGAAGTAAACAATCTCCATAAATTGTCTATCATGCCGCTAGTTTATATTAATCGAGATTCCCCTCGCTTATTACAAGAACAAGAGGAAAATGAGTGAGCACATAACATAAAACATTCAGAAAGGAACGACGCAGCCGTGGAACAATTAACAAAGGCTAATTAAGAGTAACAAAACATTTTGAAGCAGTTAAAACACACTCGTAACGCAAAGAGGCCATATCTGAGGGTATGCGGCAAACTCCAGGCGAATGTGTACAGGTGGCCGTGGTTCACTAATTCACTCTGTTTGTTCGTTCTTAATGAAAATACAACAGGGGCACGCTCTATTGTTTACTCTACATTCCAGTCGGTGCCGGTTGGTGTAGCGCAGCGCAGCGTAACTCCGGTAAGACCCTAATTAGATTGGTCGCACCTCTAGTAACCCGAACAGCGATCAACCGCCGCATGGAAAGCGTTTCGTTCCATCTAGCTTAGCTAATACTTAGCTTAAAACTACATTGAATTGTGTGTGTCGTGTAGTACCATGTGTTATCCAGCTCTATTATTCATGGGCAAACTGGTAGACTTCCTAATTTGTTTTCCCTAGTGTTACAGCTAACCAGAATATTTAACTTTTACTGTTGAGTTTGCACGCAATGCGTGACCCGACTGGATTCAATATTGACCAGCCCGGTAAGTTGTAGGGTTGCAAGTCAGGGAATAGGCTTCTACGAAGAATTACTGAGGACGAGAACAAAGGAATCGATTAAAGACGACAATTGCAAAAAACAAAGGATATACAGGCTGTACCCATTTCTGCTGTACAGATTCGTTATCTTCAAGAGTCGACAAGCAAAAACTTACAATAATTGTGCTGTATCTGGGTATTAAATATTTCATTATCTATTTCAAGAAAGCTGCTGCCTATTGTCTGCCTAAAAACAGAATTCTTGTGGTAGGACGCCGATGGTGGAACATCAACAAGACCATTAAAACCCCAATGTATCAATGGCCGTTACCTAAGCTAAGTATTTTATGTTATCTTATGTTCTCATGGAAGTGTCTCTTTTTTTGGGAGGAGAATTCTAGAAAATCCAATTACAATAAGAAACGCTTGCAAACTAGTTTGAGACAAAATTCTATGATATTTGTTATCCGTAACAATTTCAGCTCTTGAATAAAAAAGGGAGAAAATCTTGCGCACCGCAGTCGTGTCCTTCAGGTGAATAATATAATTTGTGAGAATGGAAGCTAACTTCAGGTTTTTTCATTTTCGTTTCAGGTAAGGTAATAAAAATTAAAGCGCAAAAATTCATCACGGGATTTCTGGGGCTGGGCGCCGGGTGAACCGACCTAATAAAATAATATATTTCTTGATATTTATATGCCCGAATATTATTTTTATAACTTCGAGTATGATAGTATATTTAGCAGAGATTTATTTATTTGGCAGAGACTTTAACTGCGTGTAACTATAAATTGATCTCACGGGAACGAAACACGGGATAAACGGTATCTTATGCGTTTTCCATGTTATGTATCTATCTCTGAGACAATTTCTTCAAGATCCGTTCAGACGTTCAGACGTGATTGAGTAACAAACATAGACAAAAACGTCCAAACTATAGCATTATTAGTTAGATTATAGAAGCTGTATTTCCCCTCGGGTGCAGTGGGTGGTTTGCGTCAGTTTTCATGTATCGATTCCTGCCACGAAATTAAGTTCCCACCTAAAACGAGGAAGGCGATTAGGCCCGGGTTGGCCGAACTGTAGGGAGACCAAGTTTTCTATTACGAGAAGAATTGCTTCGTGTGTTATATTTGCGTTTTTAGAAATGTAAAAAAATTGTGCTGTCTCACAAAAACTTGGCTTTCGCCGGAATACAGGCATTTAACACAGCTTTACATTTTTTTTTGTCCCGCAATTTCTTAAATAAACAATATTGTTACTCGTTATTGATGTGAAAACGTAGGTACTCTATTATATAGTTTTTTTTTGTTATTCCCTTTAGTCATTAAATTGTTTCGATGGTGTTATGACTAAGTAATCTGCTTTTAAATACCAACAATTTAAATTAAAATATCTCACCGGGACACTGAGATTCCGAAAAATCTCGAGTTAATGGACTTATATTTCATTTTGTTAACGATAAAGCAAATAATTAATAACTAGAAAAATTGTAATACCCATAGCGAGTAATGTTTTTTTGGTGGTGTCCTAAAATAGCGGGGTGCCATGGCGACACTATCCCGCCCGGTAACAGACTGTGTAATTGCCGCCCCCCTACCGCACCCTCCGGTTTATAATTACATAAATACATTGTAATATATATTAACGAAGGGATAAAGATTCTATGTATTTTCCTTAAGATAAGACAAAAAGATTACACTTCCAAAATCCTTCTGTTATATTTGTGATCAATTATTCTGGTCGATAGAAAAGACGGATTGGTTTTGGGACAGATAAGATTGGCTCTCAGAAAAATAAGAAGACAATTATTACGACGATAGAAAGAAAAAATAGGTCGGAAAAATTGACTAATAGACATCACTGAATTATTTCTTATTTTTGATTTTAAGTCAATTTTCAAGACAAACACAAAGAAAGAAAAGTTATGAATAGTCACGAGTAGTTTGCTTTTTTGAATTCTCTAAGCCATAGTTTAGGTATGTCATTAATTTATTTGAACAGGTACCTACAATAAATTGGCTATCCATATTTTTGCATTGAACCATTGCTGGATTGTAGTGGAGTTTATCAGAGCCTAACCTGGTCTCCTGATTACGTCTCCGCTCTGCTCTGCTCCGCCTCAATGGAACCGCAGCCTTAAGCTGTTTGGGCCATCGTCTCGGCAAGGGAGGGAACGGGGAACACCAAAAGATTTATTTCTACCTCGATACATTTTGTGATTAGTATAGATTTTTTTTTCATTACTCATACTCTGAAATTTATGCATTGCAGCCCTAGGGAAAATAGTTTCAACTGAAAGCTGCAAAATTAAAGAAAAAAGTAGTTCTATTTTGACATTTCTATTGAACCATGTTCTAACTTTTTGTACAGTCACTTTCAGCGTGATTTAAAATTAAAATAACATAAAGTTAAGTAATATTTTGACTTTAATACAATTTAGTTTCAAATATTTCTCTAAAATAACATAGCTTTCGGCAAAATCTTTAACATTTTTTTACTCGTATTCGTAATGAAAAGCACAGTGTGTATCTCTGGTAAATTACTTGTTTAGTCCCTCGAACTATTAGCGCCCTCACTACGTTACGGGTGCCAAACCCCGTCTCGGGATTGAAATAGGTAACTTTCACCCCTCGGATAACAAAGTACTATTGTGTCCACTTGGTTTTTTAGTTCACAGTCAACCTATAAAATATTCTGTAAAATAATATAAACTATTTGATTTATAGGATGCCATGAAAAAAAAAACTGAAAGACTACAAGAAGAAAATACTGACATTAATGACAAAACCATTTTAACAATGAATTAAAAATATTGCAACTATGGAAGAATTTATCAAAAGAGTATTAAATAGTGACCCTATCATTAGAAATCATCAAGCACAAAGCGACCGTGAGTTGACTTATTTATTTACTAATATGAATGCGAAAGAGTATTGTTTTTGCCGTTTTTTCATATCAGGAGTTTTTTCCTTCTGACGTTTGTAAGAGCTGAACATATTATTATAGGATTATTTTCGAGCGATCAGAGGGCTGGATCTTTCATTGTTCAAAGAATAAGCATTGCCCTTCAACGTGACAATGCTGGCAGTGTTCTGGGCACGTTTCCATATGAAAGCGATGTGGAAGCGTTCTTATATGCCTAAGCGCTTTTTTTTTTTTTTTTTTTTTTTTTTTTTTTTTTTTTTTTTTTTTTTTTTTTTTTTTTTTTTTTTTTTTTTTTTTTGCGTGGTAAAATCATCAAATGAGTCCTCCCACCCAGGGCAGGGCGGGAGGGACTGTCAGACTTGTACTGACTAAAATCCACGGTGTCCTTCACGAGCCCTTTACGTACCGGGGTTACGGTGATGGGTAAGTCCCGCGACCCCGGCAGGCTCTGGCCCTCTACAGGCCCCGTCAATGTGCTGACACTCCTTGAGGCGCGCGTGGAACACAACGCGCCGTCGACCCGGGCATGGTCCATGGTCGGACAGCAAGTCGCCCATTACTCGCTGCCCGCATGCCCGCGCCTACGGTGGCCGGAGATCGTCCTGTGACGTCCGACGCCGTGGGCGTCTACCACTGCGGCTGGGATGGAGGGAGGACGCTGTCCTCTCCCTCAGGCGGCCCGCCTCCTCCTTCACGAGCATGACTGCTTCGCAGAAGGAGGCGACCGCTTCCCACTCCGTCTCGCCCCGCAGCATGGCCTCGACCAATGCCGGGCGCGAGAGGTCTCCGCCTATCGCCGTCGTGAGGACACGGCGGTGCTCTGCCCAAGCGGGGCAGTCCTGCACCGTATGCTCCACCGTGTCCTCCGGACGATCCTCGCAGTGGTGACACCCAGGCGTTTCTTCCCTCCCTATCAGACACAGGAACCTCCCGAAACTTCCGTGTCCGGTGAGGACCTGCGTCATGCGGAAGGTAAGGACGCCGTGACGCCTATCCAGCCACTCCTCAAAGAGGGGTCTTACCGCCGCGATTGCGGCGTGCCCGGACCTCGGTTGCGACAGTCGCTCCCTCCATACTGCCCTGAGATCGCGCCGGAGCTCTTCCCGCCGCGCCTCGACCTGTCGAGGCAGCGGGGATTCGCCCCGGCGCTGCGCCTCCACGCGCCATTCGTAGACGCGCTGGAGGGCAGTCGCCTCCAGATCCCAGGGCAGCAATCCTGCTAGGAGGTTGGCTGATTCGCCGGCGATCGTGCGGTATCCCCGGATCATCCGGATAGCCATGACCCTCTGGCATGCGACCAGCTTGAGTGGTCGCGTCCGGATGCTTAGGGCCCACACAGGGGCCCCGTAGAGGGCCATGGACCGCACGACACCGGCGTACAGCCTCCGGCAGGAGGCGTTTGGCCCGCCGAGATTGGGCAGGAGTCGCCTGAGGGCGCCTGCTGCCCGGTTCAGCTTTGGGGCCAAACGTAGGAAGTGCTCCCTAAAGTTCCACCGGCTGTCGAGGACGAGTCCCAGGTACTTCATCGTCCTCCCGACGCCGATGCGAACCCCCTCCACCGTAATGTGGGACTCTGAACGTGGCGCGTTCAGACGGCCATGAAAGCACATGGCCTCTGTTTTATGCAGCGCCACGTCGAGTCCCAACTGCCGGATTCTTTGAGCGACTGTCGCCACCGCTTGCGTCGCCAGGTCGGCCGCCGCCTGGTGCGACTCTCCCTCCGCCAGGACGAGCGTGTCGTCGGCGTAACATATTACGCCGACGCCGTCAGGGAGGTCGCCGCGCAGCACCCAGTCGTAGCCGATGTTCCACAGGAGCGGCCCCAAGACCGATCCCTGTGGAACACCGCACGACATCTCTCGCCGGTTCCACTCTCCCCGGTGACCGGGGTAGATGACGGCCCTGTCCGTCAGGTAGTCCTCGACTGTGCGACGGAGGTAGGTCGGCACCCGGTGATACCGGAGTGCCTCCCTGATGCAACTCCAGGGCAGGGTGTTGAAGGCGTTGGTGATGTCCAAGGACACCGCCAAGACGACCCTGCCCCGGGATACCGCATCCCCCGTCTAAGCGCTTAAGGGATTTTAGGACAAATAGATTGAAATGGATAGAAAGCGAAAGCAAACCCTTAGGTACCTCTAAGGAAACGTTTTATCCTTTAGAATTAGCAGTGCTTTGGTGTAGACATCAGAAGCCAGGGGTAACATCTTGTGCTACATATAGAGAAGCTCATTGTCCATCATAAAGCCAAAAGTCAACTCCCAATGAACTTATGTACCTATTTATTTCATGAACCGAGTGTCTACTTTACATTCTTCACGTAGCAACTGAGTATAAGCATCAAATAATTTAAGAAAACTTAATTTATCGCAATAAATCGTCATCATCAGGCGGAAGGCGTCCACTGCTGAATATAGGCCTCCCCCTTAGATCGTCACTTGCATCCGTCGGTTGCCCGCCTATTTATCGGTGTCGGTCCACCTAGTGGGAACTAGGGGACCGACGACAACGGGCCTGCCTACTTTTCTTCCCCACCGGTTCTACGAGCGATGCGGCCTGCCCATTGCCACTTCAACTTGCAAATTTTACGAACTATATCAGTGACTCTGGTTCTTCGGCGAATATCTTTGTTTATCCAATTGTAATAAATAACAAACTGGTAATACACAAAGATTTAACGGGCAATGAATCTGTAGAGAGTAATAGTAAAACAATTTTTTTTCCAGCCCCTGTTGAAACTAAAGGACTAAAGAAGCCAAATCCATCAGATGACATGCGCTTTATGCTACCATCTCCTGACGCACCAGGTAACCAAAAGCCAAATGAAGTTATTATTAACGACTCTGTAGAGAAAGAACATGTTCCGTCAGACATAGGACACATATCAGACAGACATATATCAGATACAGAACAAGTTATATCCGAGAAAAAAGATTTCACAACCCCAGACAATATAATATTTGTTGATCAGTCGTCAGAAGAAGTGGAAGAGGAAAGACAAAGTTTTAATCCCTTTAGCTCCTTGATGCAGTCGTTTAAAGACGAGGATGCAAATGAGGAAAAAGATCCACCAACATATGCCGACTTCGAAAAGACGCTAGAAAAGGTTGCCGAAGATTTGGACTTCCTCAGTTAATCTAGATGATAGCCGTATTTGCATCAAGTTAGCCAATGAAAAAAAATGGCGTACTAACTAACCCCATGTTTAACACTGTGGTAGCTGTTCTTTTAAAACATTTTTTTTTTAAATTTAAAATTATATGTGCAGTTTCGGTATTAATAAATTATGAGTATTTTACACATTTGTGTTGGTTTTTATTTTACGCTGCGTCTGGCTTTACTCAAGCTTTTATTGCAAGCTTTAGCTCGCAAGAAGAGTTAATTTAGTGGATAGAGTCGATCCTGTATTTTTAGTTTGAGGCTATTCAATGAAACGTTATTTGAGTAACGTTATAATAAGATGTGATAAGCAGAAAATGGGTAAGTTCTTCCACAAGACGGACCGATGTCTAAGTGATCAAAAAAATTGCATCTTTAAAAACGGCTTAGTTCTATCCCACTTCTTCTCAGCCAGGTCAGTATTACTATATTTAAGGATAATAATTGAACAAGTGTTGGACAATTTTTCAACGTGCCTCAAGCTCTTTCGCAAATATGCACGAAGCTCTTAGGCTATAACTTTCGGCTGTATCGTGAAGAAACAAAAGGAGTTGGTACTTACATTCCCATGAGGGCCCTCGCCAAGGAAGGTGACTGGTCGCATGCGCCCCCGCGGGAAATCCAGCAGGGGCGCCACCCCGTTTGGGGGCTCGGCCTCGGGGAGTTTGATGGATGTGAACAGTCCAGGCGCAGGCTTCTCCCGGCGGCAAGCGCGCTCCTCTGGGTACGTCTACGAAGAAAATTATTGCGTAAGTATGTGACATTTTTTATTAAAGCGGATCTAAATAAAAACATTAACTCATAAAATCTTAAAACCTGCCATTAAATTGACAGTTCCATAAATAATAACAATAGTTCTCCTCACCGATTTCGGCAGCGGCCATTCTCAACGGAGATTAGCCATCTGCGCGGGACATTTTACGGTGCACAAGTGTGTGCGCAGGCACAGTTGCACTCTCTGCTCTTGTACTCTCATAGTCCGATGGAAGGCTAATCCGACGCGACCGGAGAGAGATCAGGCTCAGGACCGAATGCATACCGCCAATTTTTAAACTCCGGGTTACTACTTACTGAGAAATTATAATAGAAAACTCAATAGCACTTTTTGCCCGACCCGGGAATCAAGCAGGACCCTACGCTAAGCAGTCGCGATTAAAATAGTAAAGACAAGTAAAGTGTTGTGGTTGTCTGTGTGACCGCGTTGTTCTAGTAAAATGCTAAACGGATTTAAATAAGATTTATCCATCATTTGGAGAAATGATGACGGAAGGACGTGTTTAAATACAGATATTATGTCGATAGTATTGCCAAAAATATAAATCCGTGATTAGACTTGTCGTATTGTATGGATCGGAATGCTGGGCTGTAAAAAAGATGGATGAGAAACGACTGCATGTAGCGGAGATGAGAATGTTAAGATAGGATGTGTGGAGTGACAAGAATGGATAAAGTAAGGAATGAGTTTATAAGGGGAAGTTTGAAAGTGGCGCCTGTTACAGAAAAAATGAAAGGGAATCGTCGTGTCTTGGTATGGACATTGTGATGAGGAGGGATGACACTCATGTGACTAAGAGAGTGATGAGTATGAATGTTGATGGATGGAAAGGAAGAGGAAGGCCAAAGAAAAGATGGATGGATTGTCTAAGAAATGATATGGAAGGAAAAGGAGTAAATGACACTGTAAGATCTGATAGTCCTCTATCAGATCTTACAGTATCATTTACTCCTTTTTGGAGGAAAAAAAAGTTGTTGTGCCGACCCCAAGTAAAATGGGCTATGGGCAGGAAGATGATGATGAGTATTGCCAAAAAGCTTGCAAATGTTACATTACAAATCCATGTATTCTACAATTCGAATAGTGGTAACACAATAGTGGATAATAAATACGAGATATATTTTCAAATTACCTAATCGGAAAACTGGTTGTTTGACCTATCGTGTTTAGTACATCGATAGTTTGCTGTGGGTTCTAATAATCTAAGAAAAATGTTATTAGACTGGCGGGTTATTACCAGAAGTATGATCAATAAGCACCGTTTCACACACATAATGTCCGATAGCACACATATTTTATATGTACCCGTAAATAACCTTGTTCTTGCTTAATTGCTATTCCCCTCCCAAGATTGCGTTGCTATAATTTATACCGTACCATGAATTATTATAGACGTAGGTGTATTCTATGTGTGGACTGCAGTTATTATGTGGTCATTCATTATGTATGAAACTTACGAATGAACAGTATTTTATGTTCTTTGTAACAGTTTTGTGTAACGAAGTCACGTAACGTTTTTCCGTGGGGGTAGGCAGACACTACAGAGCGCCACTGGCTATAATTCTTGCATAGCGTCTACTTCGTTTTCTTTGATTTTTTTTACAAATAGATTTTGTTTCCTAACAAATAAATCTGTTCATAAACTATGTTTGCTATACAAAATAATTATAACAGCAACAAAGCTTTATAAATGTTCAGCGGTCACTTAAATCTCGAAGAATTAGTTCAGCGGCACGCGATGGCGCAAAACAAGCCACGTCGAACTTAGCTCACACAAAACAAACGTTATTCGCAATAGAAAGTCTGCTGGCAAAGCCGACGACTTAGTAGCAAAGCCTTACAAAGCCATAGTAAAACATTAACAAAACACGATCGACCCCAACGAATCGCTGGCTCATAATACCTCGTGTACTCATTTATCATTTCGTAAACGACCGCGTAATACCCATAATGAGTAAAATCCAAGCATACCTTGGGCAATACCATTAATATTACGGAACCCGGTCTCTCCCCTTCAATGGATGTACCGAGGTATAGTTGAAGACCTTTGTGCTGTACAAATTTGGTGTAGTTACACTTTGTGTGTAAGTAAACAGCTGTGAAGTGTCTGTGAGCGTTAAAGTCTGTAGTTTTTGTCAGGTGAGCGCGAATTTATATCACTGTGGTGGAAGCAGGTGTAAAGGCAACTTTCGAAGACGTAGCGGTTAACTTTATTGAAGTGAAAACTTCTTTAGCGGCGTTGAGCACTTTTCTGTAATGGGTATAAAATCTTAAACTCGCGTCAGGACACGTGACCCTGACCGAAAAAGCGTAGGACGGCGCAGGGCGCTTGCGTGAATGTTCGTGTGACTTTATTACTTTTAAAGAAGTTTGTATGCTGGATACATTCGTTGCTAGGTAACATTGTTAATAAAAGATGTACGTCACATTGGAAAATTATTGAAATAAAAAGTCAACCATTTTTGCGAGTTTTACTAAAATCTGTTCACAAGATATTTCCAACAATTACTATTCAAGTTTTCACTTCTGCCGGCACTCCCAGAGTGCAACCCGTCGTTTTTTTTTTAATAAGGAGTCGTTTATCTTCTTTCTGTGGAATATCCAAAGTTCTAATAGCCTGTTCTAAAATTCGGAGAAATCTTGCAAGTTTTCAGCCTATCAGGATACTTAATATTCATTTAGATATGCTGCTTTATGCTGACTTATATTATAACAGAATGCAGAACTGATGGCCGATTTGGCCGTAAGGTTCTCGAATGGAGACCACGCACCGGCAAGGGCAGCGTACGACGTCCACCCACAAGGTGGACAGACGACCTTATGAAGACCACAGGATCACACTGGATGCAAGCAGCTTCCAACAAGTCCTATGGAAATTCTACAGGGGAGGTCAATGTTCAGCAGTGGACGTCTTACGGCTGATATGATCATATTATAACAGCTAGCTTTATGTAAGCCTTGAGGCCTATACATAAATGTTATAAATGTTTTATAACAATGTTTGTCTCAGTATGTTTATATCTCGATATAGTGAGGCTGTTGTGTTACGTGTGTGTACGTGCTGTGTAGGTCTACATACAATGTCGATCCGAAGACTAACTTTTTGTTATTGCAGATTTAAATTATCAAGGATGATACTCCAACTGCCGCGATATTCACAAAATTAAATTTAAAAAAATTAAGTCGTTCAAGCAAGGAATTACACACCATTATTGAATTTTTAAACCATTTCATAAAATTCAAAAGTTGAAAGGCTGTCAAAGAACAAAGTACAGTACTCAAATGAGTTCAATCAACAGAAAAATTAATTGCTTGCATTCGAATGATAAAGAGTCGAACATAATACCTGTAACGTTGCCGTTTTTTTTGCTTACTGATCGTTAAATTGATAAAATATTTTTCATTTACAAAAAGACCTTTACATATTTAAATACTGCAACGGAATAATGAAACACATTCAGTTATCATCATTTCTTCTCGGTACATAAATTTTATTTATGAGTAAATAGAATAAGCCGACGGCTATGCAAAGCAATCCATTATTTAATTCAGCTCCAGTGTGACACCCCTGGCCGTGGGGGTGAACGGGGGGGTGTTCCGGGACATGTGACATATTCTCGTGCCACACGGGGGTACTTACAGTCGCTAGTGTTGTGGCTACATGTTCCCGGGTGTTACTCGTAATGGAGTGCCCGCAGAAATGGGGAGGCAAAAATGTTGCACTAGAATTATGCACGGAGTATGGAAGATTTAGATGAGGTGATGGGCGACTGAGGCCGAGGACTTGAAGAGTCAGTTGGTGTAAAAGTGAGGTTTTTTTCTCGTGCCTAAAAAGTTTATCAGACATGTCGATACCTATTGTTTGAGTTCAAAAAGTAAGACTAAGTCAAAAATTTAAAGTTTCAGAGGAACCTTTTTGGGAAGTATTTCTGCAAATAATAATTCGCTTACACTAAAAAAAATATGTTAATAAACCCAAAATTACTAACAGAATCCTCATGAAATCAACCCTAAATCTCCCTAAATGAAACCCTAGCCGCGCCCCTCAGATGACCCAACACAGGTATTTTTAATTAACTTTGAAATTAAAGCTTACTGAAGATCGTTTTTCATACCTGTCAAATTGCTATGCAATAATTTAAGCTAATTCACTGAACAGTACTGTCATATTGTTATTTATATACTGAGACGTTTAATAATTAGCGTATTTAATTAAGAATTAATCATCATTTTATCAAGAGAGTATAGGACCCATGTTATTTCTTTTTCTATTTAACATAAAGCTTACTATTGACTTAAAAATCTGATAATAAATAATGGAGAAGTATGGATAAGAAGACATGTTGTGCAGACCCAGAATAAATTGGAATAGGGGAGTGATGATAAGGCTTTAAACATTCGCGAATTCGAATGCGAATATTGACTTTCAAATAAAACGCACGCAAAATGATAGATAGGTTTTATATTTAACTAGCTTTTGCCCGCGACTTCGTTCGCGTGGAATAGTGACTTCCGGCAGATTTTTTTTTTTTTTTTTTTGTAATAAAATCTATCCTATGTCCTTTCTCAAGTTCCAAACTATGTCTGTACCAAATTTCACACAAATCGGTTCAGTAGTTTAGGCGTGAAGAAAAGACAGACAGACAGACAGAGTTAATTTCGCATTTATAATATTAGTTTTCAGACATATTTAAACCGAACATTGCCAAGTCAAACAAAACTTATAGTCCGTAGTTGAATGAATGTAATTTCATTCATTAAATACAAAATTTATTTAACAAGTTTAGCCTGGAGCTGGATTTCTTTATATACTTTACCGGAAAAGGCATGTACAAAGAACTTAAGTAAATATTTTTAAATATTTGTTTATTTTCTGAAAAAAAGAAATTGATGCAATGTCGCGCCTGTTATTCCTGAAGGATTAGGCAGAGGTGACCAGACGGCTGGACTATTCCTAGGCCAACGAATGAGCATTGCAATTCAACGTGACACTGCGGCCAGCGTCCTGGGATCAGTGATCCCGTTGACAGCGATGTGTACGTATTCTTTGACGCCCTTTGAATTTTTTTTTGCTCATATTAATGATAAGTTTTTATTTATAGTTCATATATTAATAAAAAAACGATTAAATTGGGTTTTTTTTCCTGGAATTTCTTAGTACCGGCTCGTAATTTCTACATTATTGTTCGGCTTGCTTGCCTTTTATTTTGGATTTTAAAAATTACTGGCGGAATCTTCGTATTTGCCTAATCTATGGAGATAGCATGCGTAAAAATTGATGATATCAATGGGTAATGACAGTAATAGAGGTTAGTCTACAGGTAGCACAATTAACTATTATAACTGGTAGCCGACTATGTTTAAATAAATCGTGCGCGCTTAAAAATGTTTTCTTTTCTGAACAATGTGACATAAATAAATAATTTCATTCAGACGAATATCTCTATAATAATTCGTATTACTATAGAATTTTTTTGTCAAAAGGTTTAATAAAATAATGGATTCAAAGAAGTCAACCAAAGTAAACCCTTGAATGGTAGTTCGTATGTACTTAAAAACGTTATTATGTTTACATTTGAATGTATTTCGTGCGTTATAAACTCCAAAGTTTTCATGAATAATGGAATTGGCAGAATGCTTTCTCGGGCTTTGCCTTTTGTGACGCTTCGGACACGACCTCAAGCTATACGACTAGGGTCGAGCTCTTCGAGCGAGACGAATGAGCGCCATGCGTATCATTCACGTGAGTAATATTCCGTTGCGGTACCTCGTTGTATGCTCAACGCATTTTCTACTATCGGATTTCGCTGACACGTGTCGTTTGAGTGTGTAACTCGTGGTTTACGGATAACAAGTTTGTTTTCCTTTATGATATCAATACATATATTAATATTGTTTTAAACTAAGTTAGCTATCATTAAACCCAATTAAGCAACATCTCCTCAAAGCATGTAGTTTCGCAAGCAATGCATAGCGCATCGCAACTATTCGGGACCTATTTAAAGTCTTCGCAAGTTGTGCTAAACTTACACTAACTTTGGTGTACTTGTTCAGAAAGCGAGAAAACTTAAAGAACGCTGTGTCTATAAAAATACCGAAATGTAAGAAAATACTGCAACGTTCCATTTCAGTAATGAATGGTTTATTTGGCCTGCATTGACCACTTTTGCTTCGGATTTTCTGAAGAAAAATCTTTGAGGAGCAATTGCCTTTAGGCAGCAAAAGTTTTAAGCAGTTTTCTTCTTATCAAAACAAGTATCAAGGGTTTAAAAATACCTTTTAGTTACGGATATATAAAAGGTCAAAATAAAACAACTTTTTCACGTTTTTGCGGGGCAACGGGCTCCTTCCACACCTTTTAATACCTATTCAAATCTAAGTATTTACGTTAGAGTAGTAAATAATTCGATTTTAATAATTAAAGTTTTATTTCACATTTAGTTGGGTACTATTAAGAATAAACTTACCTATGTCTGCACTTTTTAGTAATGAGATCAAAATGCAAAAATAAACGAGTACCTACATTGTATTCTAAAAAAAATAAGCGTATTTAAATGATGTTAATGCCACGAACTCGTACTAGAGGCTCAGTTAATATTTTACGTTATTAAAACTGCAACAGATAATTTTCCCCTGTAACTCGAGTGTCAAAAGTTTTTTCATAACATTGGCATGGGGTATAAAACAAGCACAGGGCAACGAGTGGCAATGGGGGAAGTTCTCAAATAGTTACATGTAAGTAATGTACGCAATAAATCCACAAGTAAAGGTACCTTTCACTGAATATTTAAACGCGTTACCGAATGAAACACTAACTTATTACCATCTCAGGACATAAATATTACAAGAGATATCTTAGAAATTACGTTTTGTAACTGTAAATGAGATGATGTAATGGATATTTATTATTATTGTTCAAGGGACCTTAGGACAATAGCTGTTCTGGTATAAGAATAAACGCATACTTCCTTCCACTTACTACCCTTCCTTAACGTGCCACAATTTCTTAGTATCCCACTGCTGGGACACTGGCTTTCTCTTTGGAAAGAGGAGATGGGCATAACCACACAGGGTCACAGAATTGTTGGTAGACGTTACATGTCTTTAATTTTTTAAATTTATGTCGTGATGTTTTTCGTCACCGTTTTGAGAGCAGTGGTGATGGTAATACTCGTACTCCTGGCTGAGTTTGAACCCAGAACAGTTACTGCTGTGCTACGACTGTTCTCACCACTATTCCTTAATCAAAACTAAATGCCTTTTGAACAGTCAGATATTTCTAAAGAAAAGTTTTCACGACATAATTAAGTTTCACAAACTCTTCATAGCTACAGTTGTCTTGAAAACCTCAACATTAAGCACAATTCAACATGATAAAGTGAAGGTAAGCATTTCTCCTTCGCTATTGAAAGCGTGGCTTCGCGCTGCGAGCGCTTACGGGGGTGGGTAGGAACAAAGATACCTGCGGCTGAACCGAGACAAAGCGCTGCACTTACTAAGAAGTGAGACAAGGCAACTCTGATAAAGCTATGTGACTGTGTCCACGTTATAGCTTTTTATACTTTTTTAACCAACATTGAGTGTAGCTATGTAGTGTACCCATTTGGAAAAACGATAATTTTAAAGGGATTTCGTATGTCATTTTCGTAATAAGATTGTTTGGTTAGTACAAGGTTCAAGAACAGAAAAAATGATACTAATTTGTTGTAAAACGTTGTGACGTTTAAATAATATTATAAATGAAGCTATAACAAACTTCTACAGAAAACCGCGTCTGTTTAAGAGTATTCCGTAATAGTTTAATATCAAGTTTATCCAACGTTTAACCCAGTTGTTTTTAGTTTGAAAGCCATCTTTAGTATCAAAACGTTGTTAGTCTCAAAGTTAATTAACAACTAGTAAACTGTAAGGCATCGTGCAATGTGCATATTCTGAGACAACGGCATCGACGCCGGGAGGACTGGCAACGAAGCTGAACCGCTTAACTACAACGTAATTAAAAATAAGCGAAGCCGTCTCAGGTGTTTTACAACAAAATGCATTAATTAAGTTTGTAGGAAAAACCTCAAAAGTACCGTAACAACAGTAACTATCTTAGTTGCCTCATATTCTATTCCAGTTTTCCACCTCAATCGTTATGTGGCTAAGTACCTATCTACTTACTAAGCCTATGTTACATTTCTTTCTCTACGCCTTTCGTGTTTCCTATTGTACTATGCCCTTATGTGTAATGTTTTGTTTTTAGTTGTAGCTAAAGCTTTTTAAATAAGGATGCAAGCTTCAAAGGCACGAACAATGTTTTTATTGTTCGTTTGAAAATGCTTTAGTAATTACTTTATAGAGCTTTTTCTTTACATTCCTGGTGTTTTTTAATGGTAGCCCCATAATAGAGATGAAATTAAATAAACATTTTCAATTAGCAAAGTCAATATTAAAATCTTTAGCAATCACTTTTTATTTTCGGATCTTATTTTAGGAGTTCAAGAAAAGGTAACTAGTTAAGCACCAACGGGCAAACTCGCACAATCTTCCTACATACAATAACAAAGAGGTACGTATAACCACATGAAAAGAAAAAAAGCCTAGTATTTTATCAAGCCACAAAAAGATTCGGCCGACAAAAGGCACAGCCCTGAAGGTAATCCTTGAGTGGGCAGTGAGCATACGTCGTTTGGGCAAACTCCGAGTGTCATTATAAAATACGGGCCACAATGTGGATTCACTTTGAGAAATGGAGGGCGGGCTCCTGAACACCTGGGTCCCGCTCCAACTATGTATGTACGTCGTTGTTGTTCCCCCTTTTTGTAAGTTGCAAAGTCACTCCAGTTATATTTATCGACTCTCCTGAAGTGAATAGCATAATGTGTTGCTTCTTGTTTGTTGAGGTTTTTCTTATTTCTTGTGTTATGCATTATATTTCATTATAGACATGTACTTAAGTAGTCGGTTTTGTTATACGAATGTACATACTATCAATAATGTAGATGGTTACATTGAAGTCTCTGCTCGTTATATTGTTACCACAAGAGGTATTAACCCAAATGTAAACGTGTGAAACTATGTAGGCAGTGTTGTCCGACTTAACTGACAAAGGACTGGGAATCGCGCAATGAGAGACTATTCAGTTATTCGGCTCGTCACAGCGCATTGTTCACGTGTGCCCTCTGCCAATTAGCAGACAACGCTGATATTTTCCCTTTTGTAATAAATTTGCGAATTTGGCGACCTTAGTACGTTTTGTAGTTGCGAAGAATATTAAGTTATCGTGTTAATTTATTGGTTTCGTGATAAAATTATTGGAATGATACTCAGAATAAATTATTTTTCCAATTTTATGACGAAACCTGAAAAGTTCTTGCTTTTTTGTAATACTCAAGCATGAAATGCTCTTCAAATATGCCTGCGATTTAGAACTCGAATAACAGATTGTTTGTGCGAAACACAAATCTATTCAAACAGGGAAACGTCGAAGCGAAAGAGACTTTTTCTAAACAACTTTTGTTAAAACCCAAGTGGCCACGTCGCAACGTCACCGCACTACATCTGGGTGTGTAAACATCGTGCTCTCTAATTTGTTTGCCACAACCGTGTGTCGCGTTTACTCATGCCAAATGTACCGGTGCTCGGCGCGTTTTATCATGAATTATCTTTAAACACCTCTCGTAGAATGCATATTATTCGCTATTCACTGACTGCAAGTTCTTCGCACTTGCGATGTAATGTGCGCGTATATTTTGCCAAAATTGTCAACGTTATTGTTTTTAGTTGAGAATAACTCAGGACCTGTTCAGCCGAGCGGTTTATTGAATTTCTCGAGTTTTCAGGTGAATAATTTCTTGAAAAGACTGTTCGTTTGACGCTTTCTCTGAACGATAAAGTTTTTTGAAATCTATTGAGGCTTGAAGCTGTCTGTTATGTTGAATGTTTCATCGTCAATACGAAGGTGTATTTTTATGAGATACTGTCATAATGTGGAAGTCATATCAACTCTTATGTTAAATGTTTCGTTTGTATGTGTCACAGCTGTTCAAATTAACGAAGAGAAGTTACGTAGCGAAGTTTACTGATTGGAGAGACACTTGACGAAAAGTTTATATTGCTTTCACATTGAAGGGAAGTAGTGAAAGAATGGTGTTGTTTGTAGTGAGGATTGATCGCCGGCACGGAACTCAGTTGTATTAGAATGCGATGCTCGTGTTCCGCCGCTTACTCTCGGCAACTTTTAATAAGGTCACAGGTGTACTGCGAATGAATATTTTGGTTCTACGTAAGTTAGAGAATAAAGGATACCTAAATTCTTACAATAGCTCGTGTATATTATCACTGGAGTGGGCCGTAAAAATAGAGAGCAGCTATAATTTAGTGTAATAATGTTAGAACGGATTGGCTGGAGCTTTTGGCCGAGCCGTGCCTTGCCCGATAGAACTTAATGGACGCTAATTTGATATCGTTTTTGTTACGTTTCTTAGATATTTTATGGACAAAGAAACCAATTATATCTTTATTAGCTTCTTTCATATTTTACCGTAATTCCTTTATTGTCGAATTTCTTTCATTACAGTAGTATCTGCATAACTCTACCTAACCGTGGCCCCGGGTCCGTCCGTGTAATGAACGGAGCGAAGCGCTGCAGTTATAAATTGTACTAACGTCGCGTCGGGCCAAACGAGGTGTTTTGGATAAACGATATAAAACACGACAAGACGAAATAAAAATGCGAGGACATTTGTTTACTAATGAATGAAATCAAATAGCCGGCCGTGTTACGAGGGTGGTTAATCTTAGATTATTTTAACCTGTGCGTTGAATTCACGTTTAAGGTAGGTACGTGTTCAGCACCTTTAAACCACGTTCAAGGTTAATAATGTGTAAGCGTGTTTAATGTCGCTGGTAAAATACAGCTTTAGTTTGAAAAAAAAAACATAATGTGTAATAAGCGTAAACTATATTTTACGGTTAGAGCAAAAAACGTGAGATAAAACAATCGAAAAAGTTTCACTAAACTACTAAAATAAAACAGATTTATGTTATGAACTTTCAGTAAGCGGTAAGTCATGCATGACTAATATCTATCGATATCGAAGTTTTTGAAAAAAATAATTGAACAATGACGTTTCTAAAATATCGATTTCTCTTCGTTCTCAGGATAAGCCCGGTTCCCCCGGTGGGTTAAGCGACACGTGTTCTATTTTTACATATTTTTGACTCGTTGCAAAGAGAATAGCGTAATATGTTTCAACTAGCACTTTTCCCGCGACTTCGTCCGCGTGGGTTACGTACTTTCCTAATTCCCACTTTTCACCCCCTTAAAGGTTAAATTTCCAAAAACCCCTTCTTAGTGCTCCCCTACATTATAATAGGAAGCCGTGTGCAAAATTTCACATTCCTAGCCCCAGTAGTTTCGGCTGTACGTTGATATGTCAGTCAGTCAGTTCTCCTTTTATATATACAGCCTGTTAGTGTAATCAGTCTTAAACTTGAAACCAGTGGTTTGGTATCACTTACAGAACGTAAATTCAATAAAAAAATAAAGACTTTTTTTTTTCAATAAAGTCTCCATTTTTCCCCAAAATTATTTCACCCTATTACGCAAAGGTAAAGTAGATCAAATAAGCCGCGAGCGCCCGCGCCGCCGTGTCGCCCGCGGCGCGGGGAGAGACTGAGGTATGCGCGGGGCCCGCGCATACCAGTCTGCCGGCAGTGTCGCTATCGAACGCGTGTCTCGTAACGTACGCCCGCCGCAAGCGCGGCCCCACCGTTAATTTTTCGCGCAAGTGTTAGTGTTTAGTGATTATGTCGTACACAAAAGAACAGAGGACCGAAATGGTTCGGGTTTACGCCGCGTCGGGTGATAACCTAACTTACATCTGGACTCGTCACGCAACAAAGGTAGGTATTTTTGCCTGTCCTAAGCCAGGAAAAGTATGAAGGGAAGTTAGTTACATCACAGGTTACCTGTATTTTATTACAATGATGTAGTTAGTTAAAACTTATGTAGGTATGTAGTTAAACGGACGGCGTTAACCTGCCGCACTGGCAGGTTAACGCCCTTTGCAGTGAATACGTAACTCGGGCGCATAGTATCCATGAATTAACGGACGGTGTAGGACAGAAACATTTTTGATTTTTTTAAAGAAAAATTCGTTTATTTATTTTTAAATTCAGACAAACATTTTTATAATTAAATCAACTACCTATGGTTTCAAGGTTAAGACTGATTACACTAACAGGCTGTATAGATTACCGTTGCCTTGGGTTCGTTTCGGCTGAAAAATGTATATATGTTAACAAGTTTCCAATCCAATTTCGTGCTATTTTTAATTTCTGCATAACTATGATATTTTTGATGAACCGTGCTTTTTTTTTACGTGGTAAAATCATCAAATGAGTCCTCCCACCCAGGGCAGAGTGGGAGGGACTGTCAGACTTGATTGACTAAAATCCACGGTGTCCTTCAATAGCCCTTTATGTTCCGGGGTTACGGTAAATTCTGAGTCCCGCGACTCTGGCAGGCTTTGGCCCTCTACAGGCCCCGTCACTATGCTGACACTGCTTGAGGCGCGCGTGGAACACAACGCGCCGTCGACCCCGACCCGGGCATGGTCCATGGTCGGACAGCGAGTCGCCCATTACTCGCCGCACGCATGCCCGCGCCTACGGTGGCCGTAGATCGTCTGCCGACGTCCGTCGCCGTGAGCGTCTACCACTGCGGCTGGGGTGGAAATGAACCGTGCTAAGATACCTTTTAGCCTCGCATAGAGGTCCTATTTCATTTTTGTAACTTTTACATGTTAATTATTTTTATAAAATTTAGTTGCTTCTTCGTTTTTCCTTTTTGGCCTTATAATATTTTTTCTTTATCGAAAGATTAATAAGTTTTTATTTGAAACACTGCGAATTTCTCCTGTCTCTTGGGCGCGACTTGGAAAACTTTTTGTATGTCATACAAATAATTGTTTCGTGGGAGGATTGAACCCGCGACACATTACTTAGCAGTCGATCGGTCAGCCACCGCGTCAACCGTGTCCTCAATTTAAGAATAATAATAAATTAGTTAAGATTAATACTATCGAGAAAATAAGCCGTTTTTAAGTGACTGGTTAGCAGTTATGACTCGTTCATCACCATGCTGCTGTGAGCGGTGTATTAGCGCGGGGCAGCGAGCGGTAAGATCTAATGAATAGAAATGTTTAAAGCCTTTGTCAAACAGACAGGCGATAGCGAACCGGATCGAGTCCGAAGCGATAACGAACCGATACGAGACGTCAAACTGGGTGCAGCGAACCGAGTCGTAGCAGTTGTATTAGCTAGCTTTTTATGAACGACGTCAAACAGAGCAAATACGCCTTCACCACGTCTTCGCATCGGTTCGGTCACGCTATCGGATCGCTTTCGCTTTTCTTTGTGACTGGATTCCAACAATTCCATACATTACAAATAAAAACGCCTCGCTTCGTACTCGCCACGCCTGTCTGTTTGACAAAGACTTAAAAGACGCCACGAGGCGCTGTCAGTGGCAAAAACGCATACTTTCAAGTAATTTATATCTTATTTGCGCCGCCCGTCGCACCACTCACACTAAGACCAAAGTGAACAGGCTGTTAGACAACTATTATTCCAAAGTCAGGAGTTTCCCAGGTCAATGTTAGCACAGTGACCGCAGGTTTATAGATATGTCAGTAGGATTAAGATGCTGACAATCAAACAGCTTCGGGATAATTTGGTCGCTGATTAGAACTGGGTTAAGTGATTAGCAACTGGTCTAGGTGTGCAGTGCTGCTGATTAATTTAATATCGCTCCGGATGGAAAACGCCCACTTCAAGCAATTCTTCTAAAAGTGATTCACTTCGATAATTGCTAGCAAAATAATTAGCATCTTTTCTTATATTTTTTGTAGAATTGTAACACGCATAAGCAGTATTGCATTTCATATCAAAACTTAACCTCTCGGGCGCGTTACGTACACCCGGGTGTACATAAGCGAAAACGCCCCAGCGCCTTATGTACACACGTCTGTACACAGTGGCGGTACCTTCATATAAGCCCAAAAGCCCGGCATGCCTTACTAAAATGCTCAATAGAGAATCAATATCAAACCCGAACTATTTAAAAGTTCGCGCGCTTAATTCTTATCAAAATAACACAACGTATTTACCTATACCACTCATCGCGATGGTTCGCGCGCAGAGTTTCGCATTTGAAGCATCAACATATAGCTATCTCGCCTGCACTCGACCGGCTTTTACCGGGCTTTCAAATACTATCGTTCTGTCACTTTCGCACTTATAGCGATGTGCCGTATAACGAGTCAGAACCTTGGCGTCTACAAATCGTTTTCTAAGGAAGGTTTAAGCCGTGAATGCCCATGACGTTGCATACGTATGCGTGACTTGCCAACTCTGCAGTGTTGTCATTTTAGCGACGTTCTGAGATCTTGGAGATTTTTAACGAGCTTGGAGACTTTTTTTAATTTTGCATTAATAAAAACTAGCGACTTTTTAAAACAACGAAATTAAATATTCAAGCAATATCTTAAAAATAAAAAATTGCGACATCTAGCTAGATTTTCATATAACGGGCGACTTTTTTTTGCCTAAATGACAACACTGCACTCGCAACTCACTTCAGTTTTATTATTGCTTGAGTGCGAAAAGTTTTGTTGTTAAAGTTTTTTGTGTGTTTTCTTGGATTTTCTCAGTGATACAATTGTTTTGGTGACTTATTTATTGTACCTTGTGAGGATTAAAATGCGTTCATGTTTTGATTGGCGAAGATAAGGTAAAATTTTTAAACTTTGCTCAGAAAGAACAGTTAATTTCTCAATTAAAACCGTCGCCTAATCTGTGTATTTCTCAGACTAATAAATCGCATAAACGAAAATTTAATAGATCAGTGTATATGAAAGTTCGTAATGTTTTCGAATTAATTGATTTCATTCATGAGAATAACCTCAAAGATGCCATTCCCGAGCTGTTAGCGTATCTTGTTGTGACTATTCCGGCTACAAGTTCTTCCGCGGAACGTGCTTTTTCGTCTCTTAAACGTATCCATACCTATCTGAGAAATACACAAGGTTAAGAGCATCTTTCCGAATTATCAATGATAGCTATTGAAAAAGAGTTGTTGGTAGAAATAAAACGATCAGCAACATTTTACTCTGATGTAAATAAATCATTTCTTAAGAAAGATAGACGATTCCAATTAGAATATAAATAATTTATTTAAATTCCTTATTACATTCTATCTAGCTATTTTTTAACTTTCGTTTTGTAACTTTCTGTTTTGTTTTTTTTTTTGTCTGTAACCTGTTAGCCTGTTACGAAGCAAGCAATTACTCTCTATAACTTTGTTCCCTCAAGCAATGAAGCAAACTAAACGGCTTTTTTCAAAGCCACCGGAGTTATGCAATTGCTGATATGTTTATTATATTAAATCTAGCACTAGCATGCCTTCAGTGAGCTTTGGTTACCTCATTCCGCACGACAAGCAAGAGTGAAATTGAAGAAAGAACAGGAAAGAAGAAGATGGATGAATTCACTTTTAATTTATACCTAACCAGTAGTTTATGAGAAAATTGCGATGATACATACGTAGGTACCTACATACTCAGTCGAAAACTGAACTTTCTTTTTTTGAAATCGGATAAAATTTTATTGGGCTTGCCTTATTTTGAAACCCTAGGCACGCCACTGTCTGTACATAACAGACAGTCGCTCATTGGACGTTGATTTTTATCATTTTCAATTATAAATCACCCGAGAAGTTAAACTTATAGCATGGACTGAGCTTTAGCTAAACTGCTTATACATACCATAATCCCCAGAAAGAAAGCAAAACAATTTTAGGGCCATCTATATCTTTTTAGTGCGACATAGATATTGTCTTTGGTAATTTAAATGAATAACACACCAAGCATAAAAAGGTGTTTATTTTTTTTAATAACCAATCATTTTATGGTCTCCATTCGAAAAGCTAAAACGCGCCACACGCGGCTAAGCTACTATAATATTTTATCTTAAGATACCATATCGCTTGCCATACAATTCAATGGACCATCACACACGACGAAGATAATATATATTTCATATTTTGGTATCTTAAGATAGAATTATATGGCAAGCGATATAGTATCTTAAGATAAAATATTATAGTATCTTAGCCGTGTGTGGCTTAACGGTCCCATCGGCAATAAGTTCTGCGTGTTATGTGGCCTGCCCACTACCACTTTAACGCTGGGTTATGCTGCCGGCATAACCCAGTGGTCCTATTGGAAATCTATAAGGGAGTTCTATGTTCAGCAATGAACGTCCTACGGCTGATATGATAATGATGAATCATTTTATGGAAGGTACTATCACTTTACCAACATAAACGATAAATTGAATGGCACAAAATCACACATTACTCTCCCGCTTAAATTAACATTGTAATTAGTTAAGGGCGCTTTCCAAACAATGCGCTATGGTCGGTCTCCATTGAAGTGTCACTAACTTCGCTTTGAGCGACGACCTCATCACGATTCAGCTAAACATTGGAATCAGTGAACAAGCAGCAGTAATGGTAAACAAAGGTATTCAAGTATTACTGACTTTTGACTGGAGAGAGAGAATTTGATTTATTTAATTTGTAACAGAAGCCTAATGTAGAGACAACTTATCGACTGTTATATATTCCAAGTAAAAATAATTTAACCAAAACTGTTTTTCTCTGTTATCTTAATTCTTCTTTTTTAACTTTGAATCAATGAGTAACGTCAAAGTTAAGTCTTAGATTTCATATACCTATCAAAACATTGTTTAGGCCCTTGCAATTTAACTAACAGCTCCAAGCCGTGAGGTACTGAAAAGCCAGCGCATACACAAACCCTGTACGTTGACATATACGACTAATAGCGGCCACTAAGATTGGCTTTCAACGTCAGCCTCTATCAGATTGCCAATGAATCACCTGGGCGTGTACACGTGTGTCAAAGTCCGATAGCACAATACCTAGCTTTGAGGGTAAGCCCGTCAAACTCAAGCCTATTCAGAACAAATATTTAGGCAAACGTCAACAGTATCTTATAACAAATAACCTCCACCAAGGCCCAAGCCCAGCCCAATAAGGCCAGGCTATGCAGGACCCCCCAACGTCTTGTCACGGCTTTTCATTCGATCACCCAGTGACGTTGATGACATCTTGTATCTCAAAGGGCAGGCTGCAAATTGGCAAGATTCGTGGTACATAGTCCGGGATATTGTATGATAATAGTAAGAGCTATTACAAAGGTGTTATATTCATCTTATGAGGTAAATAACTACTTGTTCATTTTATATTTTGATCGTTCATAGCGCAAGTTTAAAAGCCAAGTGCCGAAAAGTATAAGTAGTAGTTCACTAATGAATAAATTCTATTTATTTCTTATTGTAATTCAACATTTCAACATTTTAGAGGAAGAATAGTGAAACAATACGTAACAACATATCTAAAATATCTATAAAAGTCCTCTAAACCAGAGCTTCATGAGGCTATATGAAAATGGACATAAAAGGCCATTTCATAGATATTGACAGATCTGTACACTTGTGGTTTAATAGAGATGTCAGAAAGTGGTTAAACTTTAGGAATCCAATATGGCCTCGGCCACGGCTGGGCTATCAAATGCACGTCCTCGTCTAGATTTATTGTTATGACTGCTTTACGGTGTATATTCGAATATCAACTGTCATGTGATTCTTAATGGTTCTCTTTTAGCAGAGTGCACGCTGATTTGGTATGCATTGATATCTTTTATCTTTATACGATATTTTATTAATTTCAAACAAAATTTACTTTAACGGTATTGTGTACTGTTGAGTTTTAAAATTATATGACATTAAAAACATGTAAATTATTGGCACATTTAATGTTATGAAAAATATTTTGTTTTAATTCCGTGTTATAAAAATTCAGGGTTGGATGCAGGATGCAGTTAATGTCATGGATTTCCGCAGAGTAACGCCTGATTCTCTAATTTATATTAATACTGATCCAGTTAGACTGCGGCCGACCCTAACATATAGTTGAGAAGCGGCTAAGCCAATTCTCAACCTTATCACTTAAGTAGTTTCAATACCTAATAGATTAGTCAAGAAACCCTTAATACAGTATTATTGTAACTGACAATACTCGATTATATCCATTTGACGCGCCAATCAATTCCATTATTGTGGAGTGTCTCTCCATTCCATTCTATGTTAGCAATAGTGATAGGCGTTTATGAATAATTTAACTAATTGCCTAATCGTTAATTTATGTTATCTATACCAGAATAAATTATTCAATAGCTAGTAATTTAGAAATTAATTATTGAAGACGGTAGAAGATCAGGTTGCTGGTGATATTGAATTATTTTATCAATTATATCATTAATTTATCATTTACAAAAATATATTTTGGCACGTACACTGTCTAACTGGCCTATTAATTGAAATAAAATATCAGTATGGCCGCATATCTGGGTACTGCGGGTCTAAACCCGACACTTAGCAACATATTCATATTCTTGAATGAATAATAGAAGAATAGCAAATGACGTTGCTGCAAATAAACGAAGTGATTCATTATGAATGGTCGTTTAAGACCCGCTGTTCTCGTTGATAGTGTTATGAAAGCCTTTGTCAAACAGACAGGCGTGACGTTTTAATTTGTAATGTATGGAATTGTTTGAATCCAGTCACATAGAAAAGCGAAAGCGATCCGATAGCGTGACAGAACTATCGAAGTAACGTCTCGCTTCGGTTCGGTATCGCTTCGGAAACGCTTCGCTTTCGCCTGTCTGTTTGACAAAGGCAGAAAGGTGAAACACGCTTGCCTAGAAGTAAGGCCCTAAGTTTTTTTTTATATTTAATTATCGTTTTGCGCTAAGATCAGGTAAAAATTAATATGAATTTAAAAATACACGTCTTTCGTAATTCATTTATTTTTAGAATGAAGGTGTCATGTTATAATGAAAGTAGTCAACTCATTCCGTTACACTATATAACATAACGCCTGTAAAGCCTGAAGGCTTAGGTAGAGTATACCCAATAAGTTCATTCACATTGCGGCAACCATGTTTGATTTGCCATGCAATAGGGGTAACTCTATTCCCATCCACCGGACTTTGACTGATGGTAAATTTATTTTGGGGTCACGACATTTCAAAAAAAACCTATTAATAAAATTTTAAATTTTAGTTTTAATTTAGTAATTTTTGTAAATATTTTACTTTTAATTTTAGTTTTTTAAAAATAGCATGTTCTCAAATATTAAATTTCGCATATTACAATGAAAATAATCTCGCTGTTTATTAGTGCAAACATACCTGAACACATAATTGAACTAATAGTTAATATTATAATTATGTTCATTAGATTCAATTGAGATTATGACGCGTGCTGCGTAGTGATAAGTTACATTAACCGTTGGACTGTGATTATCTAAAGGAATTCACTAGTGTTGTAATTAATTACACTAATTAGCACTTAGCCATGTCCGTATGTTATAATAATATAGTTTCTATTAAGCTGCTAATAAACTTGAGCATGAGCATTCTTCATTCAAAATCCATTCTTTAGTTTTTGTGTACATTCAGTAATCAATATGAACAAAACACAAATATCAATTTATTCTTTAGAAGAAATTGATATCTAATATTACTTATAATAGATATCTTTGCGATTATTAGCTTTAATATCATCTATTTTAAGTTTTTTACGAGCAGAGTAGAGAGTATTTTAAAAACCGTATACATCAAATAAGAAACCGTTATTTTACAGTAAAATACTTTTGAATTAAATCAAGTGTTTACATTTCACTGCTCGTGACTATTCATACACGTTATTAGACTGTAGGGTAATTCGTAAAACAGATTTATAACATCAAAAAACATCTGGTATTTCATACATTGTCAAGGCAAGTCATTTTGTATGAAACATCAGATTATTTTACTTGATCTTTTATGGACTTCTCTTTTATCTTTTAAAAACAACTTCTACTATTCATAGTTTCAACCATCATAGTAAAAGTTGTTTTTTGTTTTTCTTTCGACTCATGAAAGGTTGTTAATGTTTATAAATAAGTCTGTACATAATTGTGTTGGTTCTATTGCTCAGTACATGAAGTAATATTGTTACACATACATTATGTCGTATTATGTACGCCCTTCAGATTCTGTTAGCGAAACAAAAGGTTTATATATAGCTTATTTACAGCTGCCTCACTTCAGTGTTGAGAGGTGACAAGAGATAAAATCTGAATTATCTACATGTAGTTATTCCGGGTCTGGGCGTTTGTGTATGTGAGTTTATATGTTTGTAAACGCGATTTTTAAAACAAAAAAAGGTCAATGAAACCTTTTAAATACCTGCCAAGTGTGATTCGGACCACTATATATAAAAACGGAAAATAATCAGGTTTATTGTACGGAAGCCCCCTAAATATTTATTTTATTCCTATTTTTTTACAACAGTAACAGAAATACTTTATCTGTGAAAATTTCAACTGTCCAATTATCACAGTTGGAGACATACAGCCTAGTCTTGGTAATAGGTTTTATCAAATTAATTAAGGACCTTTTTACCAAAATCTATTTATTAAGCTAATATAGGTGGTAACGTCGGGAGGGGACACAAAAGGAAGACCTCAACTGATCTTATTGGTGGGGTGCTTTACAATGGTCGCATGACCAAAGGAGAAGGAGTAATAAATAAGTATATTAACAGCCTCTGTGATTTCTGCCTACAACCTTTGTCCAACAGACAGGCGTGACGAATGCTAAGCGAGGCGTTTTTATTTGTAAGGTATGGAATTTTTTGAATCTAGTCACATAGAAAAGCGAAAGCGATCCGATAGCGTGACCGAACCGATGCGAAGACGTGGCGAAGGCGTATTTGCTCTGTTTGACGTCGTTCACAAAAAGCCAGCTAATACAACTGCCACGCTTCGGTTCGCTGCATCCAGTTTGACGTATTGTATCGGTTGGTTATCGCTTCGGACTCGGTTCGGTTCGCTATTTCCTGTCAGTTTGACAAAAGCTTAAAACCAAGGAAAAAAAGGCGTGAGTTTATGTATCTATTTTTACAGAATACTAGACAAGGTCTTAAAAAATCTGCTGTGCTTAAAAAAGCATAATACCTAATCTAAATGTTTTTTTCTAGATAAATAAATATCACATTATTCTGGATCAAGACAAAACGTTGTGTAATTTCTTACATTTTTAAAAACGTTGTGTAATTTCTTACGTCTTAAAGCGCGAGTAGTTCCACTGAGGGAAAGCGACAGAGATATACAAGTTCTCTAGCGCCATCTCGTTCCCACAGCTGTACTACTTATGTTTTACGTCATCGTAGGCCACTCGGTCTATTTCTAAGCCAAAGAATCAGCATTTCAATTAGTGGACGCAATTTTTTTTACGCCTTTTGATCGTTTTTTATTTATTATTTATTTTTTATTTATTATTTCAATTAAGTATGTTTATAATTCATTGTTTTATGTCTCTCATACGATTATAGTTGCGTTAATTGGATAGTTAGTTTATTAGAGTATTACAGTAGTAATATTAGTAATGCCGAAATTATACATACCTACCTAACTCATTAATAAATGTAAGATTTTATTCCTTCGACAAGCGAAAAAAAAAATTGTCCATCACTCAAAAACTGGTCGCGGGATTGTACGAATTACCGTGACCCCGGAACGTAAAGGGCTATTGAAGGACACCGTGGATTTTAGTCAGTACGAGTCTGAAAGTCCCTCCCGCTCTGCCCTGGGTGGGAGGACTCATTTGATAATTTTACACGATTTATAAATATTCGTTTGGAATAACAAATATTGTCTTAGAGTAACGAAAGTATATTAATGTTTGTGTACCTTGAATTTCGATTATAAATCGTGAGTCTTTGTATCGTATGTCACCACATTGGGTTCCCCCTTATTTAAGATGTCAACATCGCTTCCAGCTAAGCTTTGGGCTATGTACATGATTGTTTTCTTAGTGGACGCATTTCCGGGGTCGCGGGATTCACGAATACCGTGACCCCGGTACGTAAAGGGCTATTGAAGGACACCGTGGATTTTAGTGAGTACGAGTCTGACAGTCCCTGCCGCTCTGCCCTGGGTGGGAGGACTCATTTGATGATTTTATCACGATAAAAAAAAAGTGTACGCGTTTCAAAAGTATTGCATCAATGTACAGACTTGCTTTATGTCATGAAGTGGTTGTTGAAAGTAAGAAAGTATCAGTTATTTTTTAAATAATTCAACCGCAAAAGAACGTTAATTTAATATTATTTGCTAATGTACCTTTTTTTTACGTGGTATAATGATCAAATATGTCCTCCCACCCAAAGCGGGAAGGGAGGGACTGTCAGACTCGTATTTACAAAAAGAGACGTGTTCTGTCAATAGCCACGGTCATGGTTACCAGATGAGACAGACCCGCGACCCTGGCAGGCTTTGGCCCTCTAAGGGGTGCTTCATCAGATTGCTGACAGCTTTTTGAGGTGCGCGTGATACATTAGCGCCCTGCACACGTACAGTTCGGACCGCGGGAAACACCACGCGCCGTTCCATCCCTCGCTCCGAACTGTACGTGTAGATGTGCTGGTCTAACAGTCCGATCTGGCACATCGACACAAGCGCATAACTCACAGTTTTACGCGCGCATCACGTGTAAACGTAAATTACATTTGGCGGTTTGGAGCGTCAAAGCTATCACAGAGTTCATTCGTTTGTTCCGAGAACATCCGTGTCTCTGGAAGATAAAGCGTAAGAAGATAGTAAGAGAAATATGAGAAACAAAACAATTATGACGCTTGTTGAATTTTGCAAGACAGTAGGTTTTTTATTAGCTGATGGCGATTTCGTCCGCAAAAAAGTACAGAATTTAAGAGATGCATTTCGCAAAGATTTGATGAAAGTAACGGGGACACAGAACAAAAGTAACTAACTACAAATTCAGCTAAACGCGATGACCAAACGATCGTCCATTTTTCTTACTACCTAAAAAACTTTTGAAAGTTTTAACGTTCCACGCGCCAGTCCAAACTGCAGTCCAAACTCTTGAAATCAAATTTACACGCACAGTTCGGAACGTTTGTCTAGATATGAAAGTTTCATCCGCAGTCCAAACCGTGAATGCATTTTTAATCGTATTTGGCACAACAGTTTGATCCGCAGTCCAAACTGTACAGATCTAACTGCGGTTTGGAACGCAGTCCAAGATGCGCGGTCCGAACTTTACGTGTGCAGGGCGCTATTAAGCATAACTTTATCCTGTAGCAGGGAAATTCCACTTATCTTGAACTATCCGTTGACTACGCGTTGCGTAGCATTTTCGTAGCGCTTCGTAGCAAGCGCGGTTCTGTTCGTAGCACGTTCGTAGCACATGGGAACTCACGACGATGAAAGTTAACTATTGAAAAGGAGCGATTTATTCGCGCTGTAATTTCTAATGCTACATTGTATTGTAAACAATGACATAAAAACGGTCACCTATTTTGATTGGTCGGTTGGAATTTAGCACTCGTTGTGTTAGTTCGGATGTCATCGCACCGATTAGAATAGCTCTTTGTGCCGTATTCGATCGACTCGACGATAATGTGCGGTGGCCAAATTCACGTTAGTCGGTCTTTCAAATAACAATTGGGATTTTACAGCTTTGTTTTTAGGCATGTTCGCTTTGTTTTTGTAAAACAATGGATAGTCCACACACAGATAAAGTTACACACGGAATGACTTATGTTATTGATGTTTTCTCAGGACAACTTCGAGGAAAAGCAAAGCCCTTTTCTTTTTAGATCAAGTATTCAAAGGTCAAGCAGAACACTTATACATAAAATACAAGGTTTCCTTTCAGAGGCCGATTCACGAGAACAAAAACACAGCGTAACTGAACGTTAACTAAATAATGTTCATTACGTATTAATGTTCAATTGGTATGTTTTACGCAGGGCGCGCGCTGTGACCGCGCGTCCCCCAGGGAAATCATTCTGCGATCCTCCGAGCCTACACTATACCATACTTTACCTGTTTGAGTAAACCTTACGAGCGTTTTTACCATCCTACATTACACTTACATGTTTCCAATCGAACAAAATACAAGGCTTCCTCCCCGATCCGCTTATCGTTTCATCGACATGCCAGGGACGGGAATTAGACCACTTTTAATTTGCTTAATCATTGGGGAAAAAATCAACCAAGGGTAAAAACATTAGCCTATAAATGAAATGGAAATGCTCTTTTAAATTGAAACTTTATTAGGAAGGCTTGAAATTGAAATAATTAAATGACTTTCCGTAGCTTTTTTCTATTATTACTTTACCATCTAAACGGGTACCTTTAAGGATTTTATTACAGGCCTGTTGGTCTAGTGGTTAGTGACCCTGACTGCTATGCCGGAGGTCGTGGGTTCGATTCCCACCCAGGACAAATGTTTGTGTGATGAGCACGATCATTTGTTCTGTGTCTGGGTGTAATTTATCTATAATATATATGTATTTAGAAATATATAAGTATGATTATCAGCTGTCTAGTACCCATAACACAAGCTCGGCTTAGCTTGGGACTAAATGGCGTTGTGTGATAGTTGTGGAATATTTATTTATTTTTAGAAATCGTAATGAGAATTCCGAGAGCATGTTATTTAACAATAACGTTAGGTATGGATTTGAGTGATGTGTGGATCGGTTGGCCGCCGGAGCCTAAACGCTAAGTGCATTGTATTCACCAACGTTTGGTAAACAATGGTTCATGGGAAACATAATTCATTCGCCAGTCCAGTCGTTACGGCGTCCATATCCGACGGCTGTGTTTTAGTAGACATGGTGCGACTTGAACAGAGCAGTCATTGTAATGACTTCATTATTGTTAGATACGACACCTAATCGACGTCTACAAGAATTGAAAGCGACTGAGAAACGATGCGACGGCTTTTGAGTGGCAGTTATGGGGCATATATAGGGGAGTTCCATTTACGAACTAAGCAGGTATAGCTATGCATATCTAGCTACGTTAATAAATTATTCACTCGATCCTAACTCGACTACATGGAGGGTGCCTTTCAAAAAGTTGTCGAATATTCGTTGTGAGAAGTAAATGGGAGATTATATTTTTGCACGGCCCTGGAATATTAAATTATTGGATATCTCAATATTGATTCTTATTGAATGGCTATTTATTATTTTTTTGACTGTCGATGCGTGAAGTACTTAGGCAAGTTTTTTATGTTTTATTGCAGAGTTTGAGTAGGGAAACAGTGTATAAGACGGGGACGCGAGGTTTAATAGGGACATATACTCTTTAGGCATACATACTTAACACAACACTAACGTAGCGCAAGCGCCATCAGGACGTAATTTAAAGCGGCCATTAACAAATAGCGTCCTTTTTGCGCTTGCGCTACTTTAGTATTGTGTTAAGTTTGCCTGAAGTGTGTGATTTACCATCATCCCTCGCGTTCCCGTCTTATGCACTGTTCCCCTATGTTAACAAGACGGTTATTAGTATCACTTATACAAATAAAACTTATATTCGAATAAAACGTATAAGCTCGATTAAGCTTGATTTGGGTCCCAGAACTCAACACAAAGTTTGTGCCAAAATGTCAGCCTTATAAACATAATGTTTCGGTGACATCTTAAAAAAACAAAACTGGGTATTATGGGAGAAGTGAAATTAGAAAAAAACCTTCAACTCGTTTTAATTTTGGAACTGGTTGGATTTTTTTAAAGTTGTGACGATGATCTTAAAAAGCGGCCTCAAAAGGAAATATACAAAATAAATCAATCAAGATATACTAATCATTTATCGTAGGTACTGGTTTTATCTTGTTACTCATAAATATGAAATACTATTAAACCTGTTAAAAACAGAGTTCGTTAAAAGCTCGCTGGAAACTATCCTTCATTTCCTTTGACACGATATTAGAGACGTCTGCAAATTGATTATTCGTTAATTTCGTCTTACATTTTTTTTACGTGGTATAATCATCAAATGAGGCCTCTCCCACCCAGGGCAGCGGGAGGGACTGTCAGACTTGTACTGACTAAAATCCACGGTGTCCTTCAATACCCCTTAACGTTCCGGGGTCACGGTAATTCGTGTGTCCCGTGACCCATTTCGTCCTACATACATCAACAAATTCGTTGGTTTGTAAGTCCATAATAATTACCAAAATGACGATCGCAATTCTATTAGATCAATTTTGAAATTTAATTGGATGTTACATTCATGAATGATCGGAAATGACTATTTTGATTGCAACTCTGAAATGAAATTAGCAATTATCGATTGTAGCATTGATTAGGATTAAGTGCGAAATAATTGTCAATTTCGATCCTATTTCACGATGCCGGGATTTGGATCGGTGAGCGGAACAGATTCATAGTAATTACGATTATGGGGGATTACTGTTATGATAATTTTGTGATCGTTTAGGACTAAGTATTTGCCCCGTTAAGAAAATATTGTATGTAACGAAGTAGTAATTCGTTGGGTGCTAAAATATACAAATCAAAAATTGAAAAATTAACACAACACATGTAATAGAAAATCTCTGCATAGAAGTAGGTAATATACTTAGGTACTTACGTGGTGGATGATATCAGTGGCTGCGTAGAAACTCTCATGTGGATCGGGCCGTTTCATCATGTAGGGGCGCGGAAACTCGGTGTCTTCGCAGATTTCTGCACCAAAAAACAAACAATCCCTTCACAATGTGTTCTTTCTTATTTATAACCGTGGGATTATATACCTATGTTTTTTTAAGACATAGGTATGACATGAATATACAAAAAAAGCTGCCCGTCATTCCTATCTCATCCTATTTTAGTATAATAATGGCGCGTTCACAGCGCGCCTCAGACGGACGCTCTACCGTCTGAACCGTCAGTCAAAGTCACGGATAATTCGTATTTTTGACCAAAACCCGTCACTATTTTCTCCACCGTATTCTGCCAAAGATACACGAACCCGGGACCTATTATCCTGTGCTCGGGGCGCATCATCTTTTCAATATGGCTTCGGAACAATGGCCGGCTTTCCGGCCGGACGTCCGGCCGCCCGTAACGAGCACGTATCTTGAGTTTTCTTTTAAAGGGGCCCGTGTCAAAATGGTGGAATTTTAGTCGTTGAAATGTTCGTGGCTGAAATTTTTCTATTCACGTTTATTTTTAGATTTTCAATTTTTATTATAGATAGACTTTCTCGGTTCGGTTGGTTACTCGCAAAGGAAAATCGTTAAAGTGAAAATGAAATATCGCAGAGATAGCAAACTTCCAAAAGTTGTGGAAAAAACTCGTTATCTGACATCAGATAGCAATCCCAAGCATTTTCCTTAACATTCATCAGAATGTCGCTTTAAAAAAAAATGTGTAGTTAAGAAAATCATAAGCTCGTTTCATTTTCAAGCTATTCGTGTAAGAGTCTTCGGTATAGGGAGAGAAAAGTAACAATCTAAGGGTAAGTGCACTCGTAAACTAACGAGTGCAGTCGAGTGGCAAGTCGAGTGACGCAGGCGAGCTAACTAGCGCCAGTTGGAAAAAAACATGCCCAGCGACCACAAAACAAGCCGTGTTGGGGACATGTCAAAAGCGTTTAGCGATTTTTTACACTCACATTCATTATTTAATTTTAATTGCAATTTGATTCATTAGATAAGCTGGAATAATTGTAGATGTTCGTTTGAAAGTGAGTGTTTTAATTATGCATTGCATTGAAGTTAATGTACACAAATCATGCTCTTAAATAGATAATGCTATTGATAGTATACTTTTATGTTAAGTCATGTATATGTTTGGATACATTCACATGGGAATCAACCCTTGTTTATTGAGCAAAAAATAGCCCGAAGTAGTTTGTTCATTTGTAAGAGCAGATATTTACAATTAGGGTCAGCTCTCTGTGGATTTAATATCTCCGACTTTATTGTACTTTACAACTCCTGTGTCGTATACATTTATATGTTTGACTTGCTACACGTTACGTCACGTACCGAATATATTGCCGTTTTGGTTGTATTGTTTAAACAATAATATTGATTTATGTCCATTATACATACAAGGGTTCTTTAAGATATTTATACGATGTTAGTTTACAGAGCTGCAGAGGTAGTTTCCTTCGAGTATCGGAGACGAAAAAGACAAATATGTTTTCTATATCTCACAAAATGTGGTCATACATTACGTGTTATGACACAAGTTTGTGAAACTATTGGAGCACTAATAAAAATACAGTCACATTTCTACTTGGCGAAGTAGGACTCAAACTTGGATGATTTGTAAGCTGAGGATGTGCGGGCGTGCACACCGGACAGAAGTCATGTTATTAGTGACAAAATAATACGCAACTCACCGTTATACTCGTGCTGGTCATGAGTTTCCCGTTTGTCGCGGCGACCGAGGGTCTCCCTCCATATATTGTAGGGCTCCCTGTAATCCTCGTCGACGACTGCCGGCCTGCACACAAACAATCGACTTTATTATCTCGTACGAGTGTTTAAAGTTCCTCCAAAGCCCAACTAATTGAATTACTTTTGTTTTTTTTAATTTGTGTAATGGTTTGTTGTGTCATTATTTCAGATGCAGCGAATGATTAAACATGGCTTTATTCGTTAGCGATCTTCTCGAGGTCAAGAAGGCTAGCATGGAGTTTTAACTGTATGTTTGTGGATTACATCCCCTTTTTTACGAAGGTTGGACTTAGGTAGGTGATTTATGATTTGATCTCAAAGTCGACTGGACATTGGAGTCTGATTTATGACAATGGCCAAAAGTGAACGTTTAGTTGGAGATCATTGAACGAGTTTTGCGTTTTTTTTGGTCTGGTAAGTTCTTTTCATGCGGTTAATAAACAAGTTCCTGGCAATCCTTATTAGAAACTTACCGTAACATGTGTATCGGCGGACAGTTGGCAAGTGCGAGTGCCAGTCTAGGCGCTCGTCTATTGTTCCGAGAGCTTGAACTGCCGTGTCTCAGGGACGGGCAGAACGGTTTTTTGAGCATGTTGGGAATGCGGCGACGGGTCTTCTTGGTGAGAAGGACCACTGTGGCTGCGATAAATGCTCCACCACCCACCACGGCGCCGCAGGCCAGCCCCACAGAAACCCTTAGCGAAGAGTTTCTCTTCTTCCTTGAAGATGGCGGAGTATCTGTCCTGTAATACTCCTCAAGGAACTCCGCTGATGTATTTACCCATGTTGGAACTGTTGGCAAAAAATAAAACAATGAATCAATTGAATGAAGCCAACTAACTACCAACTTCGCTTTCATCTTCCACGTAAGTCTAAGACAATGAAGGAAAATTAATAGACGTCGAGACCAGGACTAATGTTGTTTTATAATGGGAGAGAATTAACTAAGAAATGCCACCCGCGCTCTGAAGGTTTTCAGTCCCTAACAAAACGAGCTTGAGATTTGTCGGCCGTTTTATGCATTTTTTTTTTCATTTCGTTTTGTTATGATAGTTGTCATTGTCATTTTGTTATTGAAGATTTTCTTAGATTATATAAATTGGCAGGTGCTTTTATAAAAAAACGGTGAATCCAAAATAATTTTGTATAGAGCTATGGTCTTCAAGTAATAAACAAAGCTGAGCCGTTAACAAGCCAAACAAATTTCGATTTCCGCAAAAAAAAAACAAAGTTATATGAAATTTGAGTACACCAACTTGCATCCTAAAAACTACAGCTTTTGAATTTTACACAAATTCGGAAATAGGTCGAATTGTACAGCGGCTCAGAACTGGGTCTAAACTAAAACTGAGGTACCGAAAGTAAAATGGCGGACTGCCAGTGTAAGGTGCCAAGAGTCAGTTAATTCTGCGCTAATTTCTAATTGTACATTTAATGAAGAGTATCTCAGGGTTGCAGGTCTAGAAGTCCAATTGGAACTAGAATTGTGAAAACGGATCTTGAACACTGAAGAAACATTTTGCTATGTTGAATTTTAAAAGAATGTTGAATTGTTTCTTGATGTTATGTTTATTTTTATGGTAATTTTTAAGGTTCCATAAACAAAGGGTAAAACGGAAATCTATTACTAAGACTCTGCTGTCCTTCTATCTATTTGTCTGTCGATCTGCCACCAGGCTCTATTCCATGAACCGTGATAGACAGTTGACAGATGATGCATTTACATTGCCGCTACGACAACAAATAGTAAAAAATCATGATAAAATAAATATTTATGGCGGCGTGTTTTTTTTTGCCCTTTTTATAGATAATGGTACGAAACCCTTCGTGCGCGTTTGCCTTTGTGTTTTTGAATTTTAAAACATCTTTTTTATAAGATACGCGTATTTTGCCTAAACTGATAGTAGCCCACAATGAATTAGACCTGAACAATATTTTTGTAAATTATATTTTATTTTCGTATATATTTTCCTGTAAACATCTGTCCGAACGTGTATCACACAACGCACCGACATTCACGCTAATATCGAATTCACAAGGCCTCCATATATATTACCTAACGTATTTACTAATGGATTACGTGTCTTGAATATTTTTGTTCAAATATAAAAGCGTTTATGAAAACTTCGTTTGACGTACATAAATGTAATTTGTACGTTTAGATCGTTGCTTTGCGTTTTCGACTGAAATTACGGAACTGATACTTTTCGGGAACTGTGATTTTCTTGTAGGTACTTCGGGAACATTATGTACAAGAAAACGGAGGCACTTTAATGCCTTTATCAAACAGTCTGACAGTCCCTCCCGCCCTGCCCTGGGTGGGAGGACTCATTTGATGATTTTACCACGATAAAAAAAAGGACATGCCGGTTTCCTCAGGATGTTTTCCTTCACCGTTTTGAAAGAAGTGGTAATGAAATAAATTACACGAAGTAATGTAACTGGGTTCGAACTCACGACTTATAACTCGTAAGTAAACTGCTCTACTTGCGAAGTAGCCTATTTAATTAAGAATATGGCAGTTAATTTTGTTGTTATTTGTAAACAACTTATTAAATAACTTATCAAATAATACTTTGAAGGTTAGATTTATAAATAAGTTTTTTTCCTTTTCTTCACTCATTAACCGAGTTCATTTTTAAACAGAGCTCACCAAAATATTACAATAAAGTAAAAGTATCTGTTAAGTAAGAAAATTTTACTTTGGGCAGCTAAATCCAACCCGCGTTGAGAGGTCAATGTTCTCTCGAGATCCCGTTAGACAGAGAGAGCCAGAGAAATAAGATAATATTCTTTTTAAAATTAAGGTGGAAATATAAGTCCCCTCTTCGTAAGTAAGAAGCTAAAAAGATGCGGCTATCATGGAGGTAATACCTAGTATTATTATTTTTTACTTAGGTCTGCAGGTACCTATTTATTTTTATGTATTATTTTCCTTTTCTTTTTCATAACATTTTATCTTCGTCACAATTACCGTGTTTACTTTTATTTTTCGCTATAGCCTCTTTATAAGTCTGTTTACAGGTATATATACTGTTGTAAAAACTATCACAATTCTATTCTTTTGTCTGTTTAAATGGAGCTTCTTTCAAAGTGCATTTAACATCGTTATATTTAAATTCGTTCACTCATTAAAATTACGGGGTTCAATTTGTAAAGGAGACCTTAATACATTACTAGACGTTCATAGTAGCATCGACAATTGAATGTTTAGCGGACAAAAGGCAGACGGCAGGTACATTATATTCCATTTCGGTAATTAGACACGTATCACGATACTTGTACGGATTCCTAAATTGGGGCAGATTAGGAATAATGATGATTCAGAAACCCCCAGATCGCCGCCGCCGGCGTAATTATGTTGAAAACTTCGCGGTGGCACCCCCAGGTGACGTACCTCGTAGGCAGCAGGTAGGTACCTCACAACATAACCCCATGTTACTTTTTAACTCGAACATATTTCATCGTAACGTTTATGTATATTTGAGTTCACTTTGTTAGCCGTCTTATGATAAAGAAATAACAACAATATTCCCTTTCACAACAAAGATTTCACATAAGTGGATACTGAAATTAAATCTCAATTTCATAGAAATTCGCCTGAGTCAAGTAGAACAGTACTACACGTTCTATTCAAAGGGCTGCTGATATTGTTCAAAATCCATTTTCTTTGGGATATCTGGGAGAGTGCGAGTGACGCGTCGCGGCCTTCTCAAAATATAATTGGGGGAACGAAATAATCCAGATCAAAGATTTTCTTTAATTACAAGTTCTTCATTTAGCGGGCGCCGATTTATCATTTAAGAGGCGATTTCCGGAAAAGAGCTGTGGATTAATTAGAGAAAGATAAAATTTGGGAAATAGCCGCAGGTTTTGCAAGTGGTCTGAACTTATAAGGGACCCGATGAGGAGTAATGGATCTATTAGCGCGCCTGCTGCTGGCCTCTTCCCGCCTTGGGGACCACTTCTTTATGTTCGCGTCAAAAATCACCCAATCATGTTTATAAATCTCCGTCAGTTCACTTTTACTCCAGAACAATTTCTTTGTACAAAACATTTGAAGATTCGATAAACTGTTTCGGATTCCCGTTCGTGATTGCGCAAGATGTTTATCCCGTGAATTGAGCGCTGATTCGGACTACACGAAATCAGTTCCGAATACCAAACAAATTATCTGCTGTTTGAGTTGATTTATTTATTTTTTAAGTAGGCACATTAAATTCACGGCGGGATTAAACGTGGTTACGTAGCCGTCGGAATGTTTCCAAGGGGAAAGGGGTAGAGGGGTTTTGGGGTTGTAATTATTAAAAGGGTGTTGAGTGGGTGAGTACAATAGGTACATTGTGTACTTACTGGATTTGAAGGTGATTTCACTGATGAGGATCCATTCGTGCTGGAACCTCAGTTTGACCATGATATGCTTGGCGGTGCGGTTCTGCAGGTCGATGTGCACCACCCGCGCGTGTTCCGATACCCTGTCCTGTTTCGGCTCGTGGGACACATAGTCCTCTTGCCAGCGCTCCCCTTCTAGTGAGAAGTACACTTCTGCTTCTTTGAACAGCTGACAAAAGGAAAAGAAAATTACATATGCTACAATTAACGTACAGTGTGTGACCTAAACACTAAGCAAGGTCTTGACAACAAATAACATAAAATAACTGGGAAATAAAACATTCATGTATAATCTTGACGCCCTATAATTACTTTACCTTTTTTAGTTGTACATGCTTAAATTATTATTGTTAGGGTATTAATAGTATGTAATTATTATAAATATACAAAGTAAATAATCACAAACCTAACATAGGGAACAATTACGAAATAAAATTGCAGGGGCTTTCGCAAAGGCATGAAACAGGCAGAGCGTTACCTGGACATCTTTGGTGAACATGTTGTTTGTATGGATGTCGATGTGGTAGAAAAGGCGAGTCTCACTGAAGTTGAACGTCAAAGTGACTTCTTCGTCAGGCATCATAGTTTTGTTCCAGCCAACCCACCGTGACCCTGGGAATAAATGTTCTTGTGAGATGATGCTTGATTGGTCACGAATTAATAAAAAAAACATTTTAGCTATCACAAGAGGATGAAATTAAGCAGTAATTTAATATATTTTTTCATGATTATCATATTGTTACACCTAAATCACTTAACGACTCAATTTACTTATTCTATTTTCATGTAAATATATTTTACTCTAGAATAAAATCCAATCCTAATAACCGGTCTGACCGATAGTTAAAGTGAAGATTGAGGACCGGAAATTTACATACCTCTAGTGTCTAACTGGTCCGGAAGTTCGAAATCATTGGGCCCTACCAAGGAGTCCGTCATCTGACCGAGTCCATTTATTAGACGTCCCTCTCGCAGAGTTCCGTCGTAGCCGAGGTCTTCGAACCTCGCCCCGCCGGTCATAGCTTGCATATCCCCGCCCTTGGGTGCGGAGTACGCAACTAGATCCTCTGCACAAACAACATATTGTGAATTCACCGCCCGTTGGCGGCTTCTCATCGCACAGCGCACAAAAATCGCAAGAAACGCATATTTCATAATTAATAATATATCACAAGCAAAACGTCGCCATGCATTGTCCCGGGACGCACCAGCAATCATAAACGGTAACCTTGATAAACTTACGTTTCCATCGACATCCATAGAGTTCGACCCTCATACAAGCCGTGCGAGGATGTGCTGCGAACGGAAAAAAGCGCACTTTTGACGCCACGAATGGCGCCTCAAAAGTTGATTTTCTCGGTGTGTATGTATTGACATTTCCAGATATAAGCTGCAATAAAGGACACAAGTTCTTGTATTTGAATCATAGTCGCACAGCGAATAAAAAAAATAAACAGAAAAAAAAGTTGTATTCATTTATCGATTGATTGAACATTAGAATGATCACTGAGATGGACTACAAAGTTTTTAAGTACACTTTCAGTTCGCGCCTAAGCCGTGTTTTCAAAATAAAGAAAGGGGCATTCAGGCTCAACGGACGGGTGAACACTTTGCACCGAGACTGAGGAGAGATCCATCTCTGTGAAAATATTTTGTACATATTTACGACATCGGTACTACAAAGAAAATGGAATCGTTTATCTTCTTTTGTCGTTCCACATGGAGCCGCATGTTTTGTTTTAACATTTTATTTTATGTACGGCCGTTTATCAAGGGAAATTGAAAAATGTAAACCACTAAAGCGGTTTGTTAACAGACTCTGTGAGAGGGCTCGACATTTTTATTGTGGAGTAAGGATATGTGAAATTGGGATTGGTTCAGGTGAGCAAAACAGTTTGTCACAATACTGTGTGAGTATGCTGTAAGCGTTTTTGTGAGGAGTAGTGATTTATAGTGCTCATGTGTGAATTTATTTTATTTAACAAAACAAACTGAACTATTTTGATTCCTTTGGATAATAGTTAATAGTCAAAAACCTATTCTAATTTCATAGGTAATTTTTTCATCTAAATATTATATAACATATTTTCTTCAAGTTGTCACATACTCGTATCTACTGGCAAGTACTAGCGGCGTTTGTCTGAACGTAACCGAAGCACCCGCTCGGGGACTAATTTCATGTAACTCGAGTCTTGTGTCTTCCGAACGAGCCCGAAACTGCCTGTGATCCGAAGTGTGTTAAGGAAAACTTCGAGGGCACTGATTTGTGCCTAATTGGTGAGTAAATTAAATGATTTATCTAACTTTCAACGTGTTTGTTCACTGTAGCATTAAACTTTTCCAAGTTTTAATTTGGCGTTGATGTGCCAGTGTAATGTTGTGACTGAAATGACGGAGACAAGGACTAATAAAACGGTCCGAAATTTAATCAGTTGCTTCTAAGCCTTAAATAAAGAACTGAATTTATTCTGCTATGCAGTCCTTTGTATTTCTAAAGCTGCCTGAAATTTGCGCTTCGCAAGAAACAAAAACAAGGACAATTATTCCGCTGCCAGAATTAAGAAAAACTCAATATTATTATTGGTCACTTACTCTGCTTCCGTTGAAATCTTTGTATTTGATCCATTTGTTGAGTGCGGTGCGCCAGTACTCCACCGAGTAGCTCTCGACGAACTCGACACCCACGGAGTTGGCGAACCTGCCTTGCGACTCCGTGCCGGTGATCAGATATTCGTCACGGAGATCAATCTCCAGAAATTGGCGGCTGCGAGGTGATATCAATCCATTAGGGCACCATGCGCCGCCTTTGATCTCAGTCCGTATACTGAAAAGACGTGTTTCGGTTAAGTTCACCACAAAGCTTCTTTTTATTCATCACAATAAGCGAGCAACAAGTGGACATAAAGCACAGCCGAGCGTATATTCTTGTCGGTCTACCGACAATATTGAGTTCATTTCTGTACTTAGCTCACCGGCAAATGTATAAATTGTCGTTTAGGGCACTTTGGCGCATAAGCAAAATAAATTAGCATAATAGTCTAAGCAAATAGAGTAAAACATTTATTTGTGTGTTTCTTTTGACAAGGGAGGCGGGCCGTCTGGTAGCAGTTCCATTTGAATATCTTGGGTGATCTCATCAGTAGCTACATCGGAACAAAGCGCGCTAAGCGCTGAATTAACGTGGCATTTGCTAAATCGCCTCTGACCCTATGTAAAGTGGCTCAGATGATAAGGCTTCGGCACAGCCGGCCCTACTTACATCTTGTTATCTTTGGGGAGTCAAGCTCCGAAAGGCTTTTGTAGGATCACGGTCGTTCCAAATTCATATGAAAATTTAATTTTCTGTTAGTGAATTTCTCAAACGGGAGTCGAGTTTTCGCGTTATTGTCTCGCTTCGGGCTTATGCGGGCTTAAGGCCCCGAATGTGGGTCCCACAGTTAATTGTTTGAGCTAAGTATGAGCGTTTTGCGGTTGGGGGATTCACAATTATTGTAACAACTTGGCCGTATCATAGCGCTTTATTGTTGTTTAACAATGGTCAGCTAAACACATTATATCGATTAAAGGGTTATTTGTTACGGATTTGGGGGAATGTGTGTCCGTCCATTGAGAGTAGTCATTGAATAATAGCGTGACCGCAATTGTTTTATGAAGTGCTTGTTATATTGACAGTGTTCTAGTGTCGTAGAAGGTTAATGAGGGGATAATTTACCGTGAGCTGAGTGGCGAGACACTCTGGTCGTAGCTGGAGCTAGCCGAGAGCGATTCGTTAGCAATCAACCCATTTTCCATGCCAAGAGGCACAAGGCAGGTCCCGCCTTCGGCTGTAAGAAAAATATCATATTTAATAAATGCATTAACATTAAAGAGCTTGGGGTAAAAGGAAAATCATTTTCGAGTATGATTAAGTATGAAGTTTTTTTTTAAACACAGAGACAATTCTACAAAATTGATTGATTATAATATCGTGTTGTTATGGATATTATTGGTTCAGTGTATGAGACATCCTGCCGGGGTCGCGGGACCAAGGGATTACCGTGACCCCGGTACGTAAAGGGCTAGTGAAGGACACCGTGGATTTTAGTCAGTACAAGTCTGACAGTCCCTCCCGCCCTGCCCTGGGTGGGAGGACTCATTTGATGATTTTACCACGATAAAAAAAAAAAAAAAGTGTATGAGACATTGTGTTGTGCGATGATTTTCTTTGATGAGGGTGAGTGTCGTCGGTTTCCGGGAGTTGTGCCCGGGGCGGGCACTCAACTACCCGGATCGTAACATTCCTTCCTTAATGCGTGTTTTCGTGTTGCATTAGGAAGGGGCTGATCTTAGGGTTATTGTGTTCTTATAACTCGGTACCCTTGCACTGAAAATTTTGCGTTTCAATGTTGTTTCTTGTTTAACAGGAACATTATTCTATATTATTTATTTATTAATTTTTACTATAGTATAAATGGTAGGTGGCGCCAGCATCGAATTTAGGCTGCCGGTGGTCAGTGCTCTTTGAGAGAGGAAACTCTTAAAACGAAATTGTAGAAATAAGTTTGTTGTGCAAATGATTTGATTTGAACATAAAAATTTCTTAAACTACGAATGTCAAAAAAATGTATGTCAAAAATGTAGATAGGTTTTGAAAAATGCTTGTAGCTGTATGTGTATTTTATTTAAAAAATGAGGGGTAGGCTTAGGTGTGTAAAAAAAACTTTAAGACCTATTCTCATTATCTACCATACATACAAAAAAAACATTAAAATCCATGGAGCCTTTCTGAGGAGTACAACCGCAATCGTTTTATAAAATGCAACAAGGTTATCCGTGCCCAGTTCATCTGGCTACAAACACTTTATTTAAAAGAAAATGAGGGGTAGGGTTAAGTGTGTCAAAAATACTTTAAGACCTATTTTTTATCTACCAAATATACAAAAAAAAAACATTAAAATCCTTTGAGGAGTGCAACACACAAACCGTTTTATGTAGGTAAAATCATCAAATGACTCCTAACCTTGAGTGGAGCCGAAGGGAGGAAGGGAGGGCCTAAGTAGCCATCATGTTCTTTCAGTAGCAGCCATGTACAGTACAGGGTCACGGTTACCTTAGAGCTATTCCAACGCCCCACTACAAACACTGTTACACGAAATTTTTATACATATACTAGAAGATAACAAAAAATAGGCCACACTGTGTAAGTGGCCTAACCTCTGCCCGGTAGATATTGTAGAAACAGTATCGCTGGTCGTAATCCAGTCATTTGTTTCAGAATAGCCACCATTTGCGATAAAGTAGTGTGGGAAAGAATAGGCTGCACGCAGCGAGGGGGTCTACTTTCTAGTGAACGAAGACACGGGAACGGATACGGATGTACGAATGAAACGAACGTCAAAATCAAATTTACGGACGGATAATACCGCTGCGACTAAAGTCTGTGTCATAACATCAAATTGCATAAAAAATGGACTCTAAGAAAATGTCTGTCAAATTGTAATATAATTCATTCTTAGTTCAGGCTCGACATCACAGGGCGTAGAAAACGTTCCTAACTAAGGTCGAAACTACGGGTTTAGTTATATGCCGCCTGGCACAGACGATGTCTCGTTACCCTTGACGATCCGCCTGTACAGATCTAAAGGAGGATCATCCAGGGCAACGGGAACTGGACTAGAGGTATTACGCAATGAATACCGATTCAATAAAATAGATCATCTTTTAATTAAAATCTGACTTTAATATTATAAATGCGATTTGGATGGATGGATGTCTATTCCTATTACAAAAAAAAGCTACAGAACGGATGTCAATGATATCTGACTCAGTGATATGTCATAGTCTGGAATAAGACATAGGAAACCCTTTTTCTTGCGGTGGGATAATTTTCGAGTTTCATTTCTTTCACGACACGGTTGGCGCAGTGGCTGAGCGTTCGACAGATGCTCAGCGTGTTGCGGGTTCGATGCCGCACAGTTCAAATATTTATATGATCTATAAGTGGTTGTTCTGAGTTAGGGTGTTTGTGTACGTGAGTTTCTATGTTCGTAAACGAACCCACATACAGGAAGAAACGTTTTTTTTAAAAAAAAAAAACGGAAACAGCTAGTCTCAATATGTAGTTTGATATCTCTAAATCTTTACCGTGTGCGGCAAGTACTACAACAACACCACTCTTGTTTAAGTGTGATTGGAGCGAGCCTATTTCAGCCACTGAGAAATTCTGTCAGTAAAACTTGGCCCAACTTGGAAATAAACTTAGGATTTAATGCTTAATAGCAACGCTATGAACCACTAGACCGACGAGGAATTCGTAATAAAGCAAGTTAAGCTTTGAAACTGTAATGGCTCAGTAGTATCGGCCCCGACTTACGAGTTGTAGGTCGTGTGTTCGAACCCAGCTACATTACTTATGCCTTTGTCACAAAGACTGGCGAAAGCGAAGCGTTTCCGAAACGATACCGAACCGAAGCGAGACGTCAGTCCGATAGTTCTGTCACGGTATCGGATCGCTTTCGCTGTTCTATGTGACTGGATTCAAACAATTCCATACATTACAAATAAAAACGTCACGGTTCGCATTCGCCACGCCAGTCTGTTTGACAAAGGCTTTAATTTAATTAATTTCATCATCACTGCTCTCAAAACGGTGAAGGAAAACATTGTGAAGAAACCGGCATGACCTAGTACCAAAAAACTGAACCAAACCAAAAAAAAAAAATGAAACGTGTGACATCTACCAACATGCACTGGGCCCACGTAGTGGAATATGCAGTCCCAGCAGTGGGCACATTATAGGCTGGTGATGAAGCTTTGAATCTGCGGTCTATTGATTCGCTTTTACCAACTAAGCTATCGCAGTCCTCAAAAAAGCTTTATAACTTGTGACGTGACGGTCTAAGAACGATGAAGACGAGTGGTCTTGGAACGCTAAGGACTACCGATGCTGACGGGGCCCCCCCTCTAGAGGGCCAAGGCCTGCCGGGGTCGCGGGACTGTACGAATTGCCGTGACCCAGGAACGTGAAGGGCTATTGGGGGACACCGTGGATTTTGGTCGACACGAGTCTGACAGTCCCTTCTGCTCTGCCCTGGGTGGGAGGACACATTTGATGAATTTACCACGAAAAAAAATGGACTACCGATGGAACAGGGTGGATTTTTAGCCACTAGGAATGTGACAGTTCTCTCTAATACACGACGGGAACGACTGCTTTAATGATTGAATTATGAAATATTAGAATGAAAGCGAGTTAACTATCAAATAATCACAATGATTAGGCTGAAGACTTGTAATTGTATTTTTTGCATAAATGTAAAGTATTTTAAATGTTTATAATATATTATATCGTGTTAAAACCAAACTTCCAATACACTCGATACACTAAATATTAAAAGTAACTTTATACGAGTACTTTTACACTTTTATTTGTCGCTTGTAACGCTTTTCCAAACAGGCAATTATTGGGAAAACTTTTGTTATTATATCGGTAATTGGGTAGGTATTAACATCGATAAATTGAAATATTATTATCTTTGTAAACAACTTTTCTTTTTAATAACAAAAATATTTTTTTTAATCATCAAATGGGTCCTCCAACCCAGAGCTCGGCGGGAGGGACTGTAAAACTTGAACTGACTAAAATCCACGGTGTCCTTCAATAGCCCTTTACATTCCCGGGCCACGATTACTCGTTAGTCCCGCGACCCCGGCAAGCTTGTGCCCTCTAAGTTGGCCCCGTCATTGTGCTGACAACTCTTTCAGGAACGCGTGGAACACGACGCGCCGTCGACCCGGACATGTCTATGATCAGACAGCGAGTCGCCCATTGTTTACCGTCCGCTTGCCCACGCCTACGGTGGTCGGAGCCGTGGGCAACTCTCATCAATCAATTATTCTATCTGAATTTATTTCTGAATTTTAAACTCATTAGTTTTGTAGATAAGGGGGGGGGGATTGGTAAATTTTCGTCTATATTCTTGAATAACATCGTTTCAGCGATTTCTTTTTTAATTTATAGAAAATGCACCATTGCCTTTGGCCATATGCTTTGAAGAAGATGAAGGGCGGGCAGACACCGTCACCACGCCATTTTATATATTTTTTGTCAATCTTCATAGATTTACCAACAATATATGACGCTTAAACGACGGAACACAGGAATGGATCTGAGTGAAACTTCGCCCATAGGAGTGAATCCGGAAGCAAAACAAATAGCTACACGTAGTTTAAATATTTTTATTTTTGCCTATACTTTTTATAAAAATCGGGATTGTAGGCCTACCCTTAGGGCCAGTACCCCAATTTTTGTTTATTTTCCTCCTTTTAATAAAATGAAAATACAATACACGACGTCGGTGAGGTACAAAGGGAAAAATTCAAATTCAGTTCTGCGGACGGCATTATTTTAACATATATTATGCGTATATACTCGTATTTATTATTGTAACTTCTTCCTCTTTTGTTTGGTAAATCGTATTTACGGATACTTGGAAATTAAACGTTTTGTATTCGGCTTAGGCGAAGAGCCTTGGAATTTTATTTTGCTTCTATTTTTGTAACAAATCGGGTGTTTGATAAAGTAACTACCGGTCGGATTGTTTCAGAGACCAAAACAATTGTTAAAAGAAATATTTCCTAAAAATCACGAACTTTAAAATAACGTACTCGGTTTTAGCTCAAGAAACAATACAAACTATTCGAGTAGCAAATCTTACACATTGTTATTCTCACTCTCGTCCACAATACACTAAGAAACTGGGACATGTTCGGAAAATTCTAATATCTGTTATGATAACATGTTTATTTTTACGCACCAATTCTAATAAATGGCTTCCTCAGTACTGTTTGCGGAAGGAATATACGTGCATATTTTCATATACGATTCGTCTTGAGGAAAATCGTAAAAAATAATCTCGACGAAGTAAAGCTTTCGTAATAATAATAACAGTACCTGTTGTTATGTTTTCAATTATTTTTGTTTTTAACCATTTATTTGTTTTTTAATTCATGTATTTGGACAGTACTCGTATTCAAACAATAGGCTATTTGACTGAAATAAAATGTAATGAGTCCGTCAGTTAATTTATCAAAAAAAAAAATGATACGTATTTTTTCTTTTGTTACGTACATAAAAATTTACGAAGCTTTGCGACACTTTTAAAATTAGCAAATCTAATTCGAGAGTGGCGTCACAAGCAAGTACAGTATTTACTTGTTTGTGACGCCAGTCTCGAATTTTGATGCGTTATATCTTTAAGAATATAATTATATTAGTTTAACGAAAGAAAAAATACGTGTCGCTTATTTTACAAAACTCTAGCTGATGGACTAACTGCATTTGAAATTGCTGTCAAATTGCCTATTAAACAAGTGGTATATTCTGACAGTACATTTAATAAAAAAGTAGCCATCATTTGACACAGTGTACCAAATTTGACACGTACAGTTGTTGTAGATATTTTGCCAAAATCCCTGTCATTTCCGCCGTCTCCTAACCTTTGAAACTGGAGCGTAGTAATTACTACGCTCCCCAAGAAGTTTGGAAGCAGAAAACTTAGTTTATTTTTTCTGAAATTACTGTATTATTGTTACATATTACCATATTGTTAGTGAGGAAAGGCTCAACCAGTAACATTATTAAGGGAAAGGACGTGTGCGTTCGCCTTAATCTGACAAACAGGCATGTGAGCGATGTGCACCTAATCCAGAGAATCGCGGGGACACGTGATAAATTACTCGAGAACAAATTACGTGAAACTGCTGTGAGTAAAACAAACAATTTATTAAAAAGACAAATGAGCCGGCCCCGTCGCAACGTGGTTTAATTATTACATGATAATACTTGTCAAAACTGTTGGCATATTTGTACGGAATGTTTACGTGGGTGATTGATGAATAGTGGAAGACGTTGTTGTAAAAGTACGCAAAGCTATCCTACAGATCCCTAATTTATTACTCCTAGGCTGTGGAGTAAACGTTACAGCTAACGACAGCATCCAACATAACGTTAACAGTCATTCAATAATTACCGAGACATTGTACAACAAAGAACAGAATTGAACATTAATAATAAAGTTTATGAATAGCGAACGTCAGTAAATCCAGTTGAGAATGAACTCCAGTTCACAGCCCCTTCCCGAGGGTAAGCTAAACTTACTACCTCATTACATTAATTGCCCGTCGCAAAGGAGAATAACAATTAAAAATTCATTGTTTTCAGCCTTCCACCAAATTCACTCGAATAGCATTATTAATATTTAATTCTACAGTGACGCCGCGCCTAATGCTCTTAATTTAAAATTCTTAACAAATTTAATATTTGAGCAGAACGGCCCCCCCAGGATCCTATGCCTATTAAAAGTATATCAAGATTTTTGTTTATTCGCAGTCGTTTTAGTTACAAAGCGGCGTCTGCTCGAGGCTCGGCCAGAGGCCCCGCTGTGTGGGCCGCAGTAGAGCGCGCGTTTTGCTGAAATTCCGCACGGGTAATGTTTCACATGGGGTATCTCGGTAAGGAGACTAGACTTGCACGCTCAGTGGTACATAAATTTTCCGTTGGTACCGCATCGGAACCGCAGTAGGTAGCGGAACGACGTCCGTGCCACGTACGTGTTGCGCTGCCAAATAAAAATGTGGGAGGGACCTTATTTTGAACATTAGCTAGCGACTCATATGGGGCAGCTGTACGAATAGGAAAGTAGGAAATATGTGTTCGGGAGGTACACCACGCGGGTGTACCATACATAAACCTGTCTATTTATTATCATAACTACATATTTTATGTACGCTTGCATTATCTAGCTGATGTTATGAGATAATGTTGCCTCGGCTTCGGTTTCTACTCTTATTGTTTTTTTTTGAAATATAGATATTGTGACCTATAAAGTTAGCGCGCTGTTTATTTTGGAGAAGAGCTTAGCCAGGACATTGTCGAAACATTACACCAATCTTGTTAATTTTGTTTGTGTAAAATATAAATCCTGCCTTAATTTTATTTACAAGGTCTACTTGTAAGTTAAATAAACAGTGCTTTTTTGGTTGGAATTGCCAACAAAATGTGCCAAACAAAGTGTGGTTATTAATATTCGCAGCTTGCTGCGAAACGTATAATCGCCGGACCCACCTACATAAATAATTCATGTTGGAATTAAAGAAACTAAAGTTTCTCTCATTTTAACGAGCCACTTTAATGAAAGTGTTTGCTGAAGGAATTAATCAAATTATGCGGCAGACGTAGCGGGTGTTTATTTCTTATTTTAATACAATAAGCGGCTCCACTTATCTATGGGTCGGACATTGTGACTCCACTTAAGTCTTGGGTTTTATCTTGTACTAGTAGGGTAAGTTCATTAAGTGTTAGAAATATTATTATAAGACTTTGTTTCTACGACAAGGATGTCAGTCAAGTTTTGACAAGCATGTGTGTGACGACCTTGATCTTCTTAACCGTCTAGGGATGGCACTGACGTCTTGCTGTCTGAGAATAAAAATTGGTATTCATTCAATCTTTAGTACATCCTTACTAACCTTTTAATGTGAAAGTATGGATGGATGGACGTTTGTTACTCAATTATGCCAGAACGACTGAACGGTATTAGATAAATGTTGCTCAGCTCAGAAATGGATTATAGTATTGGTTCACACTTTTTTTTTGCGTGGTAAAATCATCAAATGAGTCCTCCCGTCCAGGGCTGAGCGGGAGGGGCTGTCGGACTCGCGCGACAACAGTATAGAACAGCTGTATTGACTCCAGATGTGTTTTCCGAATTTAGGAATACAAAACAGAATAGAGAGGCTATAAGGCTTCAGTCAAAAGTCTTGATTTGCTTTCGTACGGACCCGTATTTTCCTTGACGAACTAAGAGCGTAGACCCCAAACAGCCAGAGACGTGTTTAGTTGTTTAATGTTTGAAACATAGGTTGGATCCTGTAGTTTTGTTGTAATGGACGTAGGGGAAATGGAACCGATATGGGGTCTGTTCTGTACTTTTACGGCGTTATTTTTCTAAGTATAGAACAAGTAAAAGCAAAGGTTTTACTAATTGTTACTATTGCAATGTTACTTTGACCGTGCTTTTTTTATTAGGATTTCGTAGATTAGGGTAAGAAACCGTAACCTATGTAGCCCTGATAAAAAAGTTAGTTGGACCATTAAACGTGAAAATATCTAGTATTATTTGTTTGTAATCTGACTCAAAAATAGACTATTTTCCAGCGTCAATAAATTGCAAATCTAATTAGACGTCAGTTAGAGTTTTGAAAAATAATGGACACGTATTTTTTCTTTTGTTAAATCAGTGAATTTGTTAAAAAAGTAATTGAGATACATATAAAACATCAAAATTCGAGAATGTAGGCTTGTGTGTAAGTACTTCACGACGCACTAAAATGTCACCACGGCATGACGTATTGTGAATTTTAAGGCCTTTGTAAATCAGACAAGCGAGTCCGAAGCGATACCGAACCGAAGCGATACGTCAGTACGGCAGTTCTGTCACGCTATCGGATCGTTTTCGCTTTTCTATGTGACTGGATTCGAAACATTCCATACATTACAAATAAAAACGTCATGCCTCGCATTCGCCACGCCAGACTGACAAAGGCTTAAAAGCGTCAAGTCTTCGTCTATTAAAGTTTACGTCACAATAGAAAAAAATACGGGTCAAATATTTTAAGTGTAACTGACGGTCTAGTTCGATTTATTTAGTACAGACGCCAGCACGTCAACCTTACCCTCCTACCTAATCCTTCTGCTGTCCTGTTGTGACCTACTGTCGTCCGTACATAAGCTTATTACATGGTTTTACTGTCTTCCTTTCAAAATACATAAAAGTCCTTACAGACCTAACCTTATAAGTTACGCTCATGGAACACATCTAGGAATTTAACATTCATGTATGTGAACACAAAATGTGGCACTTTACGTCGCCTCGGCGTTTCAGACATTAGGTAGAAATTAATGATGTGGCACCGAGTACTGGAACTCTGACAGACTTGCAGAGAGGGGTTCATTAACCCGTCTTGGCAAACACTAGTGTGTCGTGCGCCTGTACATTGAGGAGAGAGGACACTAAATACACCTGGTAAAGTTTTTGGGGGAGTCAGAAATATATTGTGTCTCCAAGACAAGTAGAGTTAGTGTATATTAGATGTTTTTGAGATTAGAAATTCTGCGCGAAAAATAAAAAACTTCCATGCAACCCTTTAAATTAATGATTGTTCAAAAAATGTAAACTACTTTTTTATTTATAGTTCTCTTGAGAAATTTTCAATTTAGACCCCGCGTTTTAAGCTGTAAGTTGTTGATTATTTTTTTTTAGAATTAATGTTAATGAACGGATTATTTTACTTTTTTCAATTAGCTTTTGGCACTGGTCAAGCAGAGGAGACTATTATAATTGATCAATTTGCATTCCATTGCAGTGGTTTCTTAATAGTTCAGTCTAGTGATTTATGCCGCAAGATCTTTTTCGAAAAGGGCTTTTAACAGCAGATAATAAAGTTGTTATTCGACCAAAATAAAGTATTATCGCGCGATTGTGTTTCATGTTATAGATAATTTGACGGCTTGATTGGCTGATGAGCAAATGGCTAGTTACACTTTGGATTTGATTACCGTACAGAACAAATATTTGTATGGCTAACAGATGCGTGTTCTGGGTTTAAGTACTGAGCCAATATTGCGACGTGTGATGGGAGACTTCATAATAATATAAGGTATTGACTGTCAAATCTAATTAGGATTGTTCGTATTTTGACTATGTATACGAGTATATATAAAACTAGCGGCCTGTACCGGCTTTGCACGGGTACCTTTGTTAGTCAGGGTGAATGAAGCATTCTAATGGTGAAAAGTTTTATGAAATCGGCACAGTAGATTTTGAGTTTATTCATTACAAACATACACACACACACACACACAAATACAAATCTTTCCTCTTTATAATATTAGTGTAGATGCTGTGCTACCCTTTTTCAGGGTATTAATTGTGAACCCTGACTGAATACTTAGCTTTCGTATAATAAGGTACTTTACAAAATTTTAAAACCATTTAAAGTCAAACTAAATATATACTATAGATAAAAAACCATTCACTAAGGTTAAAAGAAAATCTAACTAAAATCCATTTAACCTTGTTTACACGAATGTAAATTCTTCGTACTTTCCAGGAATTAACGAATGACTTCATGTCAGAGGTGTTCATCGATTGAGCATCGTGTCAACGTGTTGCGTCGACACTTCAGTAGATAGCTGTCTATTCATCTTGTTTCAGCGTGTTATGCAACGAATTAGAGCACATAATGTGTGCAACTTTGTACGAAGAATATCTTGTCATTAAAGTTTCAGTCATAACAGGATCATTATTATGTTTTTTTTGTGTTTGTTTTTGTTGTTTTTTGTGTTGGATTGTGCTAATCTCATGCAAAAAAAACTTTTTGTATCGGTCAGTCCATAAGATTATCGTTTTTGTTCTGTCACGCTACGACCAATAGGTGCTGAGCAGCGTTAGCAGCAGTAGAAAAGCTAGTATATATATAATATATGTAATACTAGCGGCCCGGTACGTGCTTCGCTACTTTAACAGCAAAATCCCCATTACAAAATGATCCGCCATTTATTGAATTCATTTGTTACAAAAATTTTTATAAATGAAGTACCGCTCGACCAATTTTGTGCAAACTTCACATAAGCCATCTACTAAATAGTCTGAACAAAGCCTCAACATTTGGCTTGGAAAGCTGAGCCCGTCCTTGAGTTATAAAATTGTAACGAAAAGTGGCATTGATGTGTATATTGATTTACATGTTCTTCTCTAGACAATTCTATGATTCCACGCTTTGAACTTAATTTCTTTAACATTTATTACGCCTTGTAAACCCAGTCATTTCGTCGTGTCGTCTATTTCCTGTCTGACCAGTTTTTTTTTTAAATAATTCGTCATGTGTGAATCAATTGTCTTATTATAATTTATAACATTTAAAGCATCTTTCTTGCCCTTTTTTATATAACGTTGCTCCACAACTGGAATTTCTCCTGTGTCGTGGGTGCGTTTACAAACATAGAAACCCACATACACAAACACCTAATTTCTCACTTACAAAATTATACTTCGAGCAATGATAATAAGTAGGTAGCTAGGTTGTACCAAAATTAATTAATTATACCCTTGGTACTTTAGGCGTCCATTACTGGAATAGCACCCTAAAACATACAAAGTTCGGTGTAATTCATCGCCAAAGAGTCACATTGCTTTAGGCCACGAGACACGAACTTTGAAAGAGAATCGTAACTACGTCCCACTAGGTCTGCAAGGCTGCGGTTTCACTGAGGCGGAGCGGAGCAGAGCAGAGACGAGCTGTGCCGCGATTCACCAATCATATGGCTTGAAATCCTTAGAGATATGGATTTCAAGCCAGTGGAACCGCAGCCTTATTGTTTTGTTTACCTCCCTCCACTGCATTGTCGGGTTGACGGTGTGAAATTAAACTAAATTGTAACTGTTAATGTTGAGTTATGTAGGCAATATATTTTATAAACGTAAGGGTGAATTTAAGCATATATGACAAAGTTGGCGCAGAGGTTGTCGAACCCGATCGAATCCTGGATACGCCGCTCATAAGTCGATGGCTTAGATTCCAAAAAAAAATATGAACTGAACGACTTCTTGTTAAACCTTGTGTGAATAAATTAAATAATGAATGTACATAAGTAGACAATATAAATGTAAATGACTAAAGTAATAAATTGGTTTAATTTTTAAAATTGAGTGTATAAAGAAAGTCATTGAATAAAATAATTGTACTGAACATAATATTTTCACGCCTTGATATATGCAGACATGTCATGACTGTCGCCTATTTAAGATCTTGCATGCTTGTATTATTTTAATTCTGTATGTATTAGAATACAAGAAAATTTGTATTCTATTCTTTTCTACCTAGAACTAGTTGTACGGATCTGGGTGTTAGCACCCAGATCCGTACCCACGATATAGGAGAAATTCCTAGTGTGGACATCGTTTAAAAAAAAAACGACGGTTTGCACTCTGGGAGTGCCGGCAGAAGTGAAAACTTGAATGGTAATAAACACACACGAACATTCGCGCAAGCGCCCTGCGCCGTCTTACGAATTTTCGATCAGGTCACGTGTCCTGACGCGAGTTTAACATTTTTTATCCATTCCAAAAAAAGTGCACGACGCCGCTAAAGAAGTTTTCACTTCAAAAATTCGGGATACTACAGAGGAATCGCCTTAACACGTTTGTTTTCTTTTGTTTCGTAAGCCAAAATTAACAATTTCCAATACCTCAAAGCAAGAAAAGTTTTTACTGGCTTTTGACACTCCTCGAATTTTGATGCGTTATATCTTTGTAAATATGCATTATTTTCAATATATATATACACATTGTTAATCAAAACTCTTACTGACGGACTAATTAAATTTGCAATTAATGATGTTGTCAACATGTCAATTGAATAACGTCAATGGATATTAGTTAGCAATTTTTTTTGCCAGTACTAATGTTCAAGTGACGGGTGCCAGTTGGAGATCACCACCCTTGTGATTCCTCCTTATTTTCGTTGACGGACCCCCAAGAGGTGAGTAAAGTTAGAATGTTTTATTACAACTGCGTAAAGGTTATTTTTGCTCGTGACTTTATTACAATAACCCCTTTTTAAGATTAAGAATATTTTCTCTTCATTCTTGAAATAGTTCGTCGGAAGATGAGGCAGTATTAGGTTTTATATAGAAAAATACTTCTTGCAATAAGGAATTATTTTATGAGAATATCAGGGGAAAACTGAGATTTTTATTGAGATGGTAACTTTTATACATAACAACCAATAAACGTACTGACATATTTATATAACTGTTTCTCTGTTACATTAGAGCCACACTTACGGGAAATACCGTTAAAAACGTTTGTGCGAACATTTTAAAGACTTACATCGGGAAATAACGTCAATGTGGCTCGGCTAATATAAAAAAATGTTGAATAACTTACTGATGCCAGCAGTTTCGCCTGCGTCGTGAGTTGTCCCACCGGATAAAGGTATCCTAATTGTTATTTTAAACTACTCGTACATCCTATCTCTGTACCATGATTCACATCTTTACTTTCGTTTATTTTAGTGTAATTCAATAGCAAACATCCATCCATCCAAAATTACGTATTTTAATACTAGTAAGGAGTTTCTAATCGAAAGGTCTCTCTCTCGATCTAGGTTTTAAGCCCTGTCGGAGCGAAAGGATCTATCAGACTCTTGCTGACTAAAATCCACGGTAGTTCTTCAATAGCTATTTACGTTCCAGGGTCACGGCTACTTGTTAAGACAATCCCGCGACCCAATGTAGAGTATAACAACCTTAATGAAAAAACCGGCCAAGTGCGAGTCGGACTCGCCTTTAAAGGGTTCCGTAGCAGCAAGTAACATTATATAAAAGTTGGTTGTAACTTTGAAAGATAAATTGCGGTTTACGATTTATGACGTATTTAAAAAAAAATGTAAGTTGGTAAGCACAATATTGAGTGATTTACCATGTTATTTTAATATCATGGACTTCTTATAGGTTTTCCTATAATCTATAAGGAGAAAACTAATTTCTGTATTTTTTTCAAAATTTTAGGTTCAGTAGTTTCGGAGATAAGGGGGGGGGGAATGGTCAATTTTTGTCTATTTTCTTGAATAACTTGGAAACTATTTATTTTAAAATTACAAAAAAATACATTTAAGATCTTCTCAACAAGACCTTTCATTTGATATGCCACACGATGCAGTTTTCAGATTTTTTTTTTTAAATTTTCCCCTTCCCCCCCAAAAATGACCCCCCATATACAGATTTCATCTGCTCACGTCACACCTCTGTGTTTGGGTCACAGGAATTGATATGTGTACCAAATTTCAACTTAATCGGTCTAATAGATTCGGAGATAATTGACTGTAAGCGACGGACGGACAGACACACGAGTGATCCTATAAGGGTTCCGTTTTTGTATTCAGACGTACGGAACCCTAAAAATGGCGTGAGTTTATATAGATATTTATGTAGTAATAAATTCCAAAGATATTATGAACTTTATGACTCATAAAGTACATAGAAAAGTTAAAAACCTTAGATATTTCAGTAGCTTCTGTTATATGAGAAGAATATGAGCTGCCTGTAATATGTGCCAGCGGAAATGAAGAGCACAGTTGAAGGCAGAACCTAGCGTTTAAAGGTGAGAAGTTTTGTGCAAACTTGAGACTTATTGCCTTCTTCTAATTCGTATTATTTTTAAGTATCTAACTTTTCGGATTTGAATTATTGACGATTCATTAATAGTAAGTTGTCTAAAACAGTGTTAGGTTCTTGATTAATTTTATAAATATTATTAAATTAATACCCAATCATATTGATTTATAACTTTGACAAGTGGTAAAAAGTCATTAAACTAAACTATAATCTATTTCTGTGCCAAATTTCATCAAAATTCGTCTAGCCGTTCTGTAGTTATTGAATAACAAAATCCATCCAAGAGTGATAGGTGTCGTATGTATCAGACTATAACGTTCTTTTTGTTAAAATGCAGATCTTTGATTCCATCAATTGTTAACTAGTCCGTTTATTTCCAAATACAAAAATATTGTTCGAAAATGACAGCACGATTGGCTCAGTGGCTTAGCGATCGACTGTTGTTCAGCGTGTCGCGGGCTCGACCCCGCATGGAACAAATATTTGTATGGTGAAGTAGTTATTTCGGGTCTGGGTGTTTGTGAATGTGAGTTTTTATGTTTGAAAACGCACCCTCGACATAGAATAAAACCCTAGTGTGGGACAACGTTTTAAAAAAATATCTTTTCAGGGTCAAATCCAAAGAAAATGAACTTGCGAGAATTTTCTTTTCGCTCAAGTCTTTCCAAAGTTGGAAAATCGGGGCGACATTCCAACTTGTGTCGACTTTTCCATTGATTTTACATTGAAGGTATTTTTTGTTTTAGATTTTATCCGACTTTTATTGAACGAACAAGTTTTTCGTTTAATTCGAAGTAATGCTCAAGTAGATTTAGAACTTCGGCTATTTTAAGAAGGAACAGTTTAATTTTAAATAGCTTAAAGGAACCTCCTAACAATACGTGCCGTATCCAGAAGCACTGCCTTCTCAGAAGAATCAGGCGCTTGATCCAGCTGCCAAGCGAGCCTTCTCAGATGTTGTTTGAAGCTCTTGGCAATTAGCAATATTACTATTATATTACGTGAAAGTAAGATAGACAAAAGAAGCCTATTAATACGTGTTGATGTGACTTATTTTTTTTCTAGAATGACTATTATTCTTTAATAAACTGTTACTAATCGTAATAAAGTGGGCTTGAATTATATATCTTTTATTTCATAGGGTAATAACGAAAATAACAAAGGTAAATTACTGTATTAGAAGCAATTAGCAGGAATTTACAAAGTTTTGACGTTGTTTGAGTTTTTGTAATTGTAATAAAATTGATCCACGTCGTGGTTATGTTGATAAAACTTGTTGACCTCGAGTACACTTTTAAATAAATAAATAGTTTGTTTCAGCGACGCACCCTCAGGAAGAGCATTCATGCGATGGTAATAAGAGACGCTTGTTTTGCGTGACGCAAAACGCATCACCCGGGGCTATACAAGTATAAGTGGCCTAATTTAAAGAGAAGGCTGCAAAGGGGAATGTCAAGAATCGGCCCGTTTCATGTTGTTTCCGACAGAATTTCAATATTAAAGATAATTCATAACATAAAACAAAACTAAAAAATATTAAAAGTTTATTTTATGTTAAAGTTAGAAGTATTGAGTGGTCAGTTACAATTGTTTTTTTTTTTTTTTTCCACAACTATCACACAACGCCATCTAGTCCCAAGCTAAGCAGAGCTTGTGTTATGGGTACTAGACAGCTGATAAACATACTTATATATTTCTAAATACATACATATTATAGATAAATTACACCCAGACACAGAACAAATGATCGTGCTCATCACACAAACATTTGTTCTGGGTGGGAATCGAACCCACGACCTCCGGCATAGCAGTCAGGGTCTCTAACCACTAGACCAACAGGCCTGTCCTGTTTTATTTCGGTGTTTTCCTTATGGAAAACTAATTATGATGATATAATTATAGTTCATCTTTGTTGGGTTCTGGGCCGAGTCTTCTTTGAAGACTTGGCAATGACCTTTGGGGTTAACGGATAGTTTATGGTCTGAATTAACACATAGGATAGTTTCTATCCCTATTTTATGCACCCGTGGGTTATTTTTCGATGGGCGGCGCCGCTGGCAATAGCTACTATTACTATTATTGAATCGAAGTCAGCTAATATGTTGTGGCAATATTGTAACGATGATTGCAAAGCACGCTCGATTGGCTCAAGTAACGCTTCCCTGATTACAGCTAATGCGTTACATCTATTAAACTATAATTATAGATAAGAGACTGGTATTGCAATTATATTAATGAATTCAGATACTGAAATACAAATACAAACTTCTCTCGAGATGTTAATCATTAGTATCTTCTTTCTTCCTTCACTTTTTCTTTAGTTTTATAAGAACTAATATAATATAATACTTTAATAAGAAAATAACATCTAAAAATCTATTTAATTATAAGTATTTAGTGTCAAAAGATGCTTAAGGAATATAAACACGGTAGGAACATAACAAAGCTTCCTACAAATATGCGACAAAATAATAGGAAATTCTCAAGTCTGTGAGGTGAGACACTGTACGTTTTTACCACAGAATAGATAGAAAACAGAAGGCGGGCTTCAAACAAAAAGAGAAAAGCACGGAGATATTCAACAAATGTCAGCTGCAAAAGTACTCTTGAACTCACTCTATGTGAAGCAAGTCCATCGTTGGAATTCTTAATCGCCCGACGTCTTAATTTTTTTTTAAATTGACTTGAATGTTTGAGAGTTTCCATATTATGGAATCAGATATAAAATTGATGAATAGCTAATTGTGACAAAATGTTTTAGTATGTATTTTGAACCATTATCAAGGAGACTGCGTCAGCCGACCACGACTTGTCACGGTCATTTGACGTTAATTTGATGGAAAAAGTTAGAGCGTCGTTCGTACACTAGAAACGCTTTTTCTTTTTCTTATACAATAAACGCCGTAAATACTTTAAGTACCCTAAGTGAAATAGGGAAATCTTATCATAACGCCTCGAGTCTTAGAATACTGCGTTTCTAGTCGCTTTTTCTGAGGACCCGACCTTCTGGATAAATCTGTGCCATAATTCGACAGAAGTAACGATGTCGTACTGTGCAAGGTTCTGTTAACTGACGCTAGGTAGCGCTGCCGATTCCAAGAGGGCAAGTACTCCATCTGTTGCAACGTAGCTGTTGTCAACTGTTCAATTACCATTTTGATTTGAACTGTGACATTAACTAGATAATCTTAGACAAGATTGAGTTAGATTGTGGCTTTCGAGAAAATTCTAAGTTTAGTATCGACTTACTTAATGCATTTTTGGAGCGAAATCCAATCATGTAGAGTTGTAGACTATGTAATTGTAATAAGATCACATGTTTAATTTGTTTTTTGTTATTACAATTTGCACTAAACATGGTGTCAACGACACAATTTTAATCTTACTGACTATCGTATTAAAGAATTAAGGACGGGGAATCAAAGTGATAAAAGCAAAAGTTAAACAACAAAAAAAAGCGATTTAAAAATCCAACTAACAAATAGCCTAAGTTCAGTCCATTGTTTGGCTTTAAAATCCACCGGCTTTAAAGCTGATCTATCACAAATACATTGAAACAAAAACCAGCTAAAAGCACGTGCTATCATCGCATGCAGTTCCAGACATTTCCGTTTTATTCTAACTATGCACGGAGTGATATGACAGACGGACAAACCTGTTTTTTGCAGGTTGAATAGGCAATTCTCAGCGTGAAACGGACAGACGCGAAAATGCAAATATACACGAGACGGTAAAGTAAGCAGGTGAAAGGGAACTGCGTCACGCAGACATACGTAACGTAATGATATAAATGCGTAGGTGGGGACTTTTAGATAAGCCTGTTTTATTGTAAAGCCTGTTTCGCCGTCGTCATAAACTATAGCGTTACAAACTCAAACGTGAAGAAAAAATTGGTTCAAGATTTTCGTATATTGTAAACTAACTGTATTGTATGTATGTTTAGATTTAGGCCTTTGTCAAACAGACAGGCAAGTCTGAAGCGGTAACGAACCGATACGAGACGTCAGTCCGATAGTTCTGTCACGCTATAGGATCGCTTTCGCTTTTCTATGTGACTGGATTCAAACAATTCCATAAATTACAAATAAAAACGTCACGCTTCGCATTCGCCACGCCTGTCTGTTTGACAAAGGCTTAAACAAGAGACAGCATAATTATGTCTCTGTTTTTTTTATCTGTTAATAGAGAGATTTTCCTGTATATGTAAGTTTAATACAATGCAATTATAAACTATGTAACCTATCGGATTAATTCTGAATCGTAGTTAAAACACAATCAAACTTCATTGTGCAGTTTAGAAGGTCACAGACGGTCGTTGTCTGTTAATGTGGAACTTTTTGAACTTCAGTTAGGTACATAACAAATATATTTTCATTTTAAAGCTAGCAGTTATAAGCAACACTTTTGAGTTGATTTTTATACACTAATGATTTTAATTTTGGTTGAAAATTTAATAATGTTCGGTGAGTACAAGAACACATCTATTTTAAGTAGGCACTCAAAATCTAATTCATGTATATCATGATGTTACCTGTAAGAGATTGTTACATAAGTCTGTATGTCAATTGGATGTATCTCATATATTTGTCAGTCGTAGATTTGTTAAGCCTTTGTCAAACAGACAGGCGTAGCGAATGCGAAGCGTGATGTTTTTATTTATAATGTACGGAATTGTTTGAATCCAGTCACATACAAAAGCGAAAGCGATCCGATAGCGTGACAGAGCTATCGGACTGACTTTTCGTATCGGTTCAGTATCGCTTCGGACTCGCCTGTCTGTTTGACAAAGGCATTAGTGTCTTCAAAAGGGAATACACATGTATTTTTTGAAAAATGAATTCAGTAACTGCGTGTCGCTCAAAAAAAATTGCTAAACTCTTACAATTTTTTACTACACTTCAAACGTTCGTGACTATGACGGCCATATTGTATCGTCACTGTTCACTCGCTCCCTTATTTACATTTAATTTTTTGGGCCTTAATTGGATAAGGATAAGGATACAATATTATATTACATTTTTCGTGAAATGTGAATCACTTTTAACGAATTGAAGTGTTTCTTTGATACATTAATTCTTCCTTCACTGTCTGTCCAGTCCAGTCAATGGGGACAAAGATAGGCTTTGATTTGAATTAGGTGGTGTAGTTTTTTTTTATTGGTATTGCTGAAATATATGCTGCTCATGAAAAATGAGAATTTTCGACCTCAAAGAGTATCTGCGTTAGCCGCCATCTTGGATTGAAGGGGCCCAAACGAATTCTTTTTCATATAATGCTTTAACCGCTGACTTTATGACAAAAATGCCTCAGAGAAGTTTAAAGACAATGAAATTCCTCAACAAATGGTTTTTATTTTGTACGTCTAAAAGTTTTATTAAGTAAACAAAAGGTGGGGTGCTAAGACAGGAAACCTCCACGTGCGCCCGTGGACTGGAGTTCCCCTTCGGATACGTCCGGGGGGAAGACCAGTTTTTCGGGCCGGTGCACCCTGGGATGCGGGCAAAAACTCTTTTAGGCACTGTGTGCCTAAGGGGTCTCTTTGCCCGTATGCGAATAGCCTGTCGGGTGGATGCTCCAACGCGTGTCCCTCTGAACAGCAGAGGGCACAGCGGCGGAGCGGGCTTGCGGACGGTGAGTAATGGGTAAGCTCGCCGTCCGACCAAGGACCAAGCCCGGGTCGGTGGCGCGTCGTGTTTCACGCGTCACCGACGGGGCCCCTTACGGGGCCAAATGCCTGCTGGGGTCGCGGCTTTTTTCTTAATCCAGGATACCGCGGCCCCGGAACGTAAAGGGCATCCGAAGAAACACGGGTGGATTTTAGTCAGTAAGAGTCTGACAGTCCCTTCCGCCCCGCCCAGGGCGGGAGGACTCATTTGATGATTTTGCCACCCTAAAAAAAAAAAAAAAAAAAGTAAACAAAAGGTAGAATATTTAACATTCATAAAAAATCATCTACACAGTTATGCCTTTGTCAAAAAGACAGGCGAAAGCGAAGCGTTTCCGAAGTGATACCGAACCGAAGCGAGACGTCAGTCCGATAGTTCTGCCACGCTATCGCATCGCTTTCGCTTTTCTATGTGACTGGATTCAAACAATTCCATGCATTACAAATAATAACGACACGCTTCGCATTCGCCACGCCAGTCTGTTTGACAAAGGCTTTAACGAGTACTTTGAACACAATTTCGTCCGCACGGATAAGTATTTTGAGTTTACAATTATCAAACATCCACTTAACACTTATTTATCGATTTTATTGATAAGTGTACATTGGAAAGTTTTAAGTAAATCGAGTGAGATTAAATTATTTTCATACAAACTTTCATCGTACGTCGTTTCGTGTCGTCGTTAGTACCTAATTAGTACTGAAAAATTAACTTACACAAAATCGATTTGAAAATAATTTCAAGAACTGATTTTTTGTCATAGATCACGCACAAAATAACTTAATCACTTGAAGATGTTTACATCTTTCATTTTCCCCGCTTTAGTTGGCAAAAGACTCGTTCATTTTATTTGGAGAAAATCGGTTTGATCTGGAAATAACTAGGTAGCTGGGTTTTGGCAATGTTTTCTGGATTTGTTGAGAGAGTTGGGTTCAAGGAATATGACGAAAATAGTGGTAACAAGAACATTTTTCTTACAAAGACGTATAAAGCTATAGAAGATTATTCCTACAAAGTGAGTTCCTTCTATTTATTTTGCTCTTTCACAGTCGAATTTCGGTTCAAAAACACCTTTTTGTTTGTGTAATTATTACCTCCGTAACGTCCCGTACATGTTTATTGCGGGCCGTTAAAATTGTGTGTACTTTGCAAAATTGCAGTTTAAAATCGGAGGCTAAGGCTGCGTTTGTGTACACTATACATTTACCAAAAAAGGCCACAATTATTCCGGTACATTCATGTAACAGCACCGCATGCTCATACAAACTGAAAAGGATGGGAAATATGCGGTCAGATGAGAGTAAGAGGGAGGGAAACAGCGTCCTCTTGCAGGAACAATTTGTCACTGTCTCCGCCAATTTCCTCTTGTAACTAGTTTTTTCTTTGCGCCACGTAAATTTAATTTCAGCTCTTTGTTGAACCGGTTTGAAGCGGTTGTAGCCGCTAGTACCCGCAAACTTTTTTCTTTAGTGTTTCCACATTCGAGTTTGATTTCTACATGTCGTGTTTATGGTTCAAATTAGGTTATGCATTATTTGTTTAAGTTTTTTTGATTAACTGTAATGGATGTTTGGTGAATTTTAAGATTAGCTGGCTTTTTAACGTTCGAATAAAAATTATTATTGGTATATTCCTACAACGAAATGTTAGGCCTTACTGTAAATCTAGTTTTGATCAAAAAATCTGCACATTGAACGTTATAAGTAGTTATAAGACCTCAATCTGCATGATCACCCCTGTTCGACCATGCACCATAGTTTGACATACTACATAGTGTAAGAAACCGAGACCAGAGGCGTGAAAAAGGCTGGTCCCTTATTTCACGCCAGTTGCCCAACGCGCTACTGCTGTTATCCTAAAAAAAGCATAAAAATCATGTCAGAAACAAGGACCCTTCACTTCATGTAAAGACATAACCTCACTGAGAGGAAAATATTTTAGTCAAAGCTTTACTGTAGGTAAACAGCACTTGCATTTATTAAAATATTCAAATGTGAGTAAAGTGGATTGAAAGCAGAAATCGCAATCGCATTAAGTAGCTTTTAGGCGAATCCAAGTACATGTATATATTACAAATATATGGATGGCAATATTATAAAGAGTATAAGATCTAGAAGTGCCTAATAATAAAATAATCAATTTTGTCCTGTAACATTATTTCTCGTAGCGGTTTGCTACGAGCTACGAGATTTCGTAGCACGGGCTACAGGTTGCATTTGTAGCCAATATCGGTTCCATTTTGTGTTTGATTACAATACGAAGTTTGTTGTGGTACAAATTCAATTCTACAATACATTGGTACAAAAATACCTTTGGGGAATGTTGCAACATTTTCTTGAAGGGCGGGTAATTGTTTCAAACAATGCCAGGGGGCAGTTTAGTGTACGGTTTCTTATGAAGATGAGTGACTGTATCCTCATTGCCAAGGTTAGGGGAAAAGTTCAATACATTATGTGTATACATAATTTAGTTAACATTCGAGTATCACTTGCATATGAACCATGTTGAAGGAACTCGTGGTTCTCCCAGGTTTAATGGCAAACAGTCAAGTGTTCCACATTATATAATATAAAGGGGAAGAGAAATTCTAATATTTATCGTACAAGTTAACACTATATAATTATGGTATAAATCCGCTATAATGTCTAACATTTTGAAAACCAAGTGGTTATAACTACATGTTAATTTGAAATGACCGCTGTATTTCAGGAGGACGCTTCGACAAATAATTATATTTATGCACTAGCGTTTGATGTTAAAGTTTAGTGCTTGCATTCAAGTTATTTGCTTAATATTTACATCATTATTTAAAGTGGCAACAAGCAAATATGTTTGTAACGAGTATTTGCATGAAACAAATAATACAGAATCCTGAGCAAAGCATGTTTTATGTTTCACTACGAGTAGACGTAGCTATATAAATTCTAATGGAGCATCGTTTGTGCAAGTTATTTAATTTTGTTTAGTATCAGCTGGTATTTCGATGGCAGTGGCAGTTTGAGAGTCATAAACCATTTTACTATCATACACAAAAAGTTAACTATAAAACTAGCTAGTGTGTAATTAAAAACAGAGTGCTCTTTTACGGACATTAAGATACTACTTTTAGAACGAAATTACTTCGTAAAACCATTTTGGAGGAAGATAATAAAATTATTCAAATTAATATGTACAGTTCAATGAAATCGTATTTACTCAAACAGCTTTATTTGAAAAACAACTTAAGAGTTGATAATAATGAATGGCGAAAAATGAAAAATCGCTTTTCACGATGGCCCATCTATCTAATAAACCTAATATTGGTTTGATGCGCGCTCAAGAGGCGTGAAATGACTCCCTCCCGACCTCTACCCACCCCTCCGCCCGCCAGGCGACAGGACTCACCATCTTATCCTGACCTGTACTGTTTTTACTTTCATCGCCCGACGTCGAAAGAAAATGTTTCCTTGTGACGACGCTCCCGAGCTTCCCCGACTGGTCTACGTTGCACCTCTCTCCGCTTTTCAATTTATATTTGAAAATGTGGAAAGTTTATTTATGCTCAGTTTATAGCAACCACCTTAAGTTTTTAAACATTCAGGAACGATACTGATATTTTATTTAGCAGTGGTGCTCGGGGTTGCTTGAAATATTCGGCCGGTATAATAAGGACTCTTGGCAAGAGCAAGTATGGCCACACGCCAATAAGTGGTATTTTAGTGACCACTGTGAGATTAATCGGCTAAAAACTCTTACTTACAGAATTTTACGGTCTATAAAATATTGTGCGCTCCAGTTTTTTGTTAGGTTTTATTACATAAATTGTTTAGTAACATGAGGTAAATTTTTATATTAGGGAAATTTATCGAGCTATTACTTCTTTTAAACTCATTTTGATGCACGATTCATCCAGTAAAGACTATTAAATCTTGTTTCAAACTCAGCAACGCGTCCCCCAAAATAACTACACGTACCTACAATACTTTCTGAAAATGAAACTGCTGCGAGGGTTGACATACCACGTTAACTGAGCACATTCCTCCAATGTCCGGAGCTTCAAGTGTCGGCGTAACGGAGTAACTCACAAATTACGTCCGTCCGTTGTTTACAGACAAGCAATTTGGATGTCCCCACGTCTCCGATAGCAGCATTCCTCAGCCCTTGGACCCGTTCCCTCCCGGGTCCTCCTTGGACCCGGCCCTCGTTAAACTATGCGACTTAAAGCGAACAGCACACACGAGGACTTTTCAAGATCACTTAAACCTTATGGCGGAATGTGATATTTATAGTGTTACATGTAATGAACACACTCGGGTTTTATTTATAGGATTCTGAATGATTTTGTTTAAAAGCATTTTAGTTATGTTAGTGACAGTTTCTGTTCTTGATAAGCCAAGTACGTAAGCAAAGTGGCAAAGTGATGAGTGAAAAAAGTCAGTGAATCTGAAAGCTGGAAACATACGGTTATTTAAACGAATTAAAAAAAAGAGGTTATCAATTCGTATGTATGTAATATTTCGAGAACTGCCCAGTTTTTGTATGTTTAAGTCTATATCAGTGTCTGAACAAATGTGCCAAATTTCAAAAGTGTGTGTATGTTTTTAAGTTTGTGTTCGCATATCTACGGAACTACAAGCCCGATTTAAGTAATTCTTTTTTGTTGTACTAGGTATTCTTCAACTTAGGGAATATAGCTAAAGTTTCATAAAAATCGGTTTAGTAGTTTTTGAGATAGGGATTTTTTTGCTTACTTGGATTGAAGATTTTCGAAGTCGATTGTATGTTCGTCCGCGATTATCTCGCGTTTGGCTGAACCGATTTTATTGCGGTTATCAGAAAACTGTTCGTTACATTCTGAAAAAAGTTTTAGTATGTAACAATAATGGATAATTCGTGATTATGCCCGCATAGTTCCGTGATTGTAGAATTTCAAAGACACCGAGTATACGAAGATTTTTGTTGAATATCTGGACTAAAAAGGGTAAAATAAAAACTTTTTAAAAAAAGAAGTTCTTTTCAAAAACAAACACAATAAAGTTTAAAATAACTTTTCTATCGGAAGTGGGTGACTTTGTTCTTTATTTAATTGACTATTTGTTTTTGAAACTATATAGAAGCACATTAAACACTATTCCGTAATTTTCCCCTTCGCGAATACGTAAGGTTAAACCTACATCCTAATACTAATTCGCAAACACCGGGCTACCCCTCTGTTAGCAAAAAATTACTCATAATATTTGCCATGACGTGTCCTGTGGCTAATCAGTTAATGAAGCGTCACGTTCTGCCTAACGAGCGTCTAATTATTCTATGATTTATCTCCCGGGGTCCTGACCTACATGAACAGGTACCTACACAGATTTTTTGGCTAATTACGGTTAAATGGATGTTTTTGTAGTATTTAGTAAAAGAATATATTTTATTCTACGATTTGTGTTTACACATTACTGAGTGTTCGAAAATCCGGTAATCTGATGTTTTTGTGTATTTATTTAGCTAAAGTGGTTACGATTACGAAAGTATTTACTTAAGGATGATGGACTACTTCCATCCAAGTATTTGCCAAACATTATACAAAGCAACAAACACGCACACACACACACAATGTAATCCAGTATATATACCGAAGGAGAAAATAACTCCAAAATGTGTATTACGTAATAATTAAAGGTTAGTCGCATGTTAGGTGTCAGTTAACAATGCCAGCTGGTGATCTGATGTAATGGTGTTACTTACAGACGGACAGTCTGAAACTAACTACGTCTGTGACTACCACTGCTACTGCAAGTAGCTAAATTTTGAATTTTGCTTACTCTTGTAGGAAAGGGCCGGATCCGTCATGGTAGTAGTCAGAGGCGTGGCTTCCAGAGCCGCGTCTTTTGTCTTTTCAGCCGCTCTTAAGCACTTACTGTGATCAAAGCTTCGGGGATCTATGGTAGTGGTTGCTAGAGTTGTTGTGGGCTCCATCTCATCGTCATCTACATCTGGCTCTGTGGTAGTTGTGGTGGTAGTAGTGGTGCGGCGACGACGCCTCTTGTGCTGCTTCCCCGGCCAGCGGCGCTGCGGCCCGGCCGGCGGCCAGACGCCCGGCTTGGCCGGCCCGGCCGGTGGCGCCGCAGTGGCACGCTGGCGCTTCACGCCTAAAATAAGAGTACTTACTGACCACACAACCTTTTACTAAAAAGGTCGGGTGTTAGTTAATATGTAGGCCTCGGCATTCATTGTATTCTTTTAAAACGCTTTGTTTAGCTCAATGAGCTAATAGCGCAGTCCCAATGGTAACAACAATGTTGCCAGCGACTTTGTTGCTCCTCATTAGCTTAAAATTAGTACTTACTGCTATTGTAGATGTGTTGGATCAAATAGATAATTCTACTTATCACGTTTTCTTCAAGTGTACTACGTAAATATGGTTGAGGCTGTTCAGTGGAAGCGTGTGGTGGTTAGCCAGCGCGAGTGAATCAAATGGTTGCAAGCGAACTGGAGGTGGCGCACCAGAAGCTTCTGCTCTATAAAATAGTACTCACTGTTCTGCAAGATGGCGGTGACTAAGGCAGCTGAGGGTAAGAGTAAAGTCGTAACATGCATCCCTACATTATTTGTTTTAATTTCGTTTTGTTCCGAAACAATAAAATAGTACTTACTATGGTCGAAAGCCCGGGGATCAACAGTGGTCGTGGTAACGGGTGTGGTCGCATCAGCGACGTCATCATCAGCGGGGTCCACAGTTGTGGTTGTAGTGGTAGTCCTCTTGCGGTTCCTCTCCCGTTTCCCGGCGCGGCGAGTAGGGGGCGGTGGGACGGTTGCGGGCGCCGGGACGGCAGTGTCCCGGTTGACCCTAGCGACTGAGTGGTCGGTGCCATTGCCCGGCCCTGGTTCGGCGAGGACGAACGCCACTAGTGATGCGGTCATCAGCCGTATCACCAGTGGCGCTAGTCGCCCCATTTTGCCTGTTGACAAAAAAAATATCTTGAGTACTGACGCATAAGATTTGAATATTCAGAGGAACGAAAAAGGAGGGAAATATAATTGTCTTTCTTAGCATTTTGAGAACGTCGTAAGAGAAAATTAAACTTAAATTAATCTTGAAAACATAGCATTCAACTTTTGAAATCACAATTTAATATACTTCTTCATAAGCATACCTACGAAGAAAAGTCTTTAGTTACTTTGTACATTCATCTTGTTGGAGACTATCAAACTATCTTACCTCACCCACCTTTTAAAATGTAAAACTTTTATTAGATGAGGGATGGAGATTTTTAGCGATCTACCTTGTCTCTCTAATTAAGAAAATTTTCATTAGCGCACTCTGAAGGTACACTATTTGCTCAAAGAAGGAATTTTTCAATATTACTTTGGCGTTTGCTTTAAAAATGTTACGGAGCTCTGAACAAGCGTCTATGCAATCTCAAAAATTATTTTATAATATACAATATGAAAAAACAAATTGTTAGTCCTGTAAAAATGAATTTTCTGACATTAATTTAGCAAAATTAATATAGATAAGGCGTGTTTTGAACTGAGAATTCATAAAGTATGTACCTGAAAACTTGAATCCAAGCTCATATCTACCATTAAAGTCTCATGTTACATCGCAAGAAGTACAAAACTGTCAGCCACATGCGGACACTATAAGTTCTCCAACATATCGACATTTTAACACCATCCGATAGTGGTCAAGCGAATAAGAAGCAAGAATTTCTTCGACTAAGAACACTTCTAGATACCACTGCGGGTAAAACGAGGTAAATAAACTCTATACCGACATTTACACAGGGTCATAAAAACAGTGTCTTCTGTAAGGGCCGCGCAAATAAACCATGATTGTGGCACTTCTAGTCTCTTCACCAATTTTATAGCTCCGAGTAAGATGGAGCTCGAATATTACTTTTTTAACGGGGAACATTTTTATTAAATTAACTCTGCAGTTTCATTTTAATAGTTTCATTTTTATGACGAGTGTTCTTAATTAGCTGTAGGATATCTACAACTATTTCATAATCCTTCGTTATCCTTTACTTTTCAAGTTTCCGTTTTCTTTAAGTAATTGGCGCTCATTTGGACCAGATGGGTTCTTAAGTCTGTATTATGGTGAGTATTCTAGAGAAACTATTGTATTTCGCATTTCTTTAGGAAGAGCGCTATTTTGTTTGGATTTTATCTACTAAGGGCCATTTGTTTGCTGAATTGTTAAAGTAACTATTGTTAAAATCTTATTTTTAAACAAATGGTTAAATAAAAGGTCAGGATTTAACAAATAGTTTGTTTTACTACGGATCAAACAACTCGTTCTAAGTTGGTTACTATTTAAGATTTAAAACTTTTGCTGACTGAATTACGGAAGGTTTTTTTTTTATGGGACCTTTTATAATTTAAGTGTCATCGTAATATCTTATCCGTTACATGTATTAGATCTCGAAGTATTGTGTCAAAGATTAAAAGTATCATTTGAATGCCGAAACATCGCGTTACCCCCTGAGGGTACGAATGCAAGTGGTTCTACCCACCCCTTCGATATATTTCGCCGCCAACATCTGTCAACGTGCTAATGCCATCGTTCCCTATTCGTTAATTCTCGGGCTCAAAAGGCTACTGTAAATTCTTTATAGCATTCAATCCACCTAGTAGGCCAAATGGAGTTTTGGTGTAAGTAGGTGTTATACACTAAACCGAGGTTCGCACCATTTATTTAATGTTCTCCTGTCAAAACACACGTATAAAAATATTCGGGATATGTACGATTATTGGGATTTAATTTCGGGTATAAGGTACGGTCGACCTCTTGACAGTGGCAACACTTACAAATTGGTTTATACTTGACTAGCACTGAGTAACAGTATAATACGAGGTCAGCTTATACTGGCTAGAGCTATTTTCGTCCTTAGCACCTGTAGGTACGTAAAAGAATGAAAAAAAACATTAGGTTTGTTTTTTGTTTCGTATTGTTTCCGTAAATGGACAATCTAATCAAATAATAAACGAATAACGAAATCCAAAGAGATGTTTTATTAATATTTTAATTCAATTAGCGACTAAAATATGTAAAGCTCTGAACGTATGTTTCACAAATGCGCTTACACGGAGTAGGTAAGCCGTAAATAATAAATGTGTTTGTGTAATCTGGACCTTTTATTACGATGAATTACAAAATAAAAACTGTACTCTTTCATGTTACCTGCTGCGGAGGCTTACAACAAAAATGATTTATTCAACTTATGAAAAAAGTAAATAAAAACGAAATAAATCAGCAGATTGAGTGCTTTAAAAGTTTTACGTAAAGACATTGAGTATCAAAAAGTTCGAATAACTTGTACGAATAAGAGAAATGGTTGTTTAATCGCGAGGGCCGATACCTAGTCTGCCCGTGACAGTTCCAAACCAGGCTGGATGTATTCCATTCGGTTGGAATCCTCTGGGAGCAGGGCTGAAAGCCACCTCGGCACCGATCTACTTCGATAATGTCCCAAACCCCTCTTCGTTTTATTTTTCGCCATTCTCAAGACTTACAAAACAGATGGGCGGAATGTTCGGACGCAAACGAGTGACGCTACTGCGACATTTTGCTACGACATTCTGTTACACAAATATTTTGAAACGACGAATCTGTGTTTGGAAAATATCGAAATTCTCGTATCTTTTTGGCTTGCTAAATTGTTTTTATGAGTTTCTCAAAACATTTTGTTTATTTTCAATCATGGAGGTTCTAAGTCGTCGAATAAATAAATATTGCAGTCACCTTCTAGCAGTGTAATCAAACAAATTAAGTTAATGAACAAACGTAAAAAAATACTATCCAAGCCTTAAAAAAAACTTTAAAACATATAACAGTAACCGTAACTTGCCGCCACGTCCGATAAACAGTCGTTTACTTTTACTCAAATACTCATTAAACCAAAGTACGGAACTTTAAGGACCGTTTTGTTAAATGAAAAGTACTTTGACGGCTCAATGTGCTCTTTAAGTACAGAATCGATAATTAAAGGCTTTAAAGTACAATGATGCACTCGACATGATAATGTCAGAGTTGTATGATCAGTGGAGGAAATAAACACGTCACCAATTTAAGCACGTCTTTGTTAACTTAATTAAAGACATGTGAACGACTCCGTCATTAATTTATTTTATAATTGCTAGCTGTGTTACCATAATTACAAGAAGAAATAAAGTGTTTTGCAGAATATCGTAAGTACATAAATGTTTTGCTACTGACTGTACTAAAAGGGGCGCATATTTTTAATAAGAAACGCCAGTCCCTCACCCTCACTAAAACAAGGGAACTGAATATTAACAACGAAATTATTAATAATGATTCCAAACAGCTCCTAGTTAAAACGCGTAGTAAATAAGAAAGTAATACTCAGAAATAATATTCGTACTTAAATGAATGTTGCCCACTTCTCCGATTGGATTCTGCCTAAAACATCAGTGTCTACCAACTTTAATTAAATTCATTTTGTCATTGAATAAATTGAAATTGTCGGGCGTCTGATAAACGTTTGCAAACTGTAACACAGTCGGGTAATAATATCTTTGACAGTTATAACGTGAGCACTGCTTAGTTCACCAACACGAGACCGCTGCTAACGAAAGTTTGACACTTGAAGTCCGCCCACGATACATTGCTTGTCACTGAACCATTCTGACTCGTCCACAACTATTCAAATGAAGTTAACACACAGCTTTTAACATAAATTACGGGAAATTAAACCCGTTCTAAATGTGAACAGAAATGTTGTAATTGAAACAAATATTAAAAGTCATCTTCTTACTACAACCTCAGATCACATCATACTTGTAAGCGAATACAAACAGAAGAGGAAACGAGATTGGAACAAAATTGCATTAGTTCTATTGAGAAATATTGCAGTGCGGGGATATCGGCGCGATCTCATTATGTCAGTGCCTAGGTAAAAGTAGCTAACGGGAAATTTATTAGCACTTAGTGTAATAAGCAATACGACTGTTCCACCGTTGTTTATAAAATATTTATGTACTCGCCCCCGAAGGTAAATAAGCAATAAATTCAGCCGATATTACAGTCAAGTTCAATAAAATGATTTCATCGTGTAAGAGGCCGACTTCATGAATAACTCAATGATTGACGGACGTAAGAACTTCTTCAATAATGGTACGTTTTCGTGACAAAGAAAGCGCCTGCTCTGCCTGGGCTTGATTCATAGACTTTTCTATACACTGGTGGGTAATCTCTGACAACAACGTTTTAAAAGCGCCTTTCTTAAGATTAGACGGTGGGTCCATTGTATTGGTCTTCGCTTGATCGAGCACCGGCGCGCAGGTGGTCGATAAATGAATTTTCCCAACTATAGGAAATTGATTTTCATTCAGCGGGAGAAAATCGGTACGTTTTCCTTGCATTATGTCGGCTATCCCGGCTTAGGATCAAAACCGTCATGTTGCCTGCTCGTTGATTAATAAGTCGCCCACGTAATGCGTGGCTGAGTTTTATTTTGATGAAGGAAAGTTTCTCGTGTCATTGTGGACTTAATTGCAAACGAACCACGTTTCCGAACTGCAGATTAAAAGAGAACAAACGTGTCCGTAAATATAGATATTTCATAACGTAGATACTGAAGAAATTAATAATGTTAGCTTTATTGCTAAGAGTGACCTGATTACGTCTCATATTCTATGTATTGACGTTAATAAATAAGTGGAACTAATTGATATTCATTGAGTTAGTTCTCTGGTCAATTAGTGTAAATTAGATCAGAGAAGATGATGATAAATGTGATGATGTACATAGATAGATAGTAGATACCTACAATAGGTATATATTTATACATTTTCCGTATTAAAATACACTCTATGGTACCTATTTTTTGTTAATACACACCCACACAAAAAAAAAGAAGTATGTTCACCAATTTAAATAATGTGACAGTATTAAAGTACAATATTATTAACATAATATTCAACTATAATGGCTTTAAAAATAACGGAGTGGAAGCTTAAAAAACGTTATTTTAATACAAAATTGTATGGCGTTAAGTACCGAAATATACTTTGTGTGGTAGTCAAGGTTTAATTGAAAAAGTTTTAGTCGATTGCTTTATTACTTTATAGGTATTCTTCGTTACTTGTCTATCATGCCTTGGAGTTTTGTTCAAGAAACGTCAATCATGGAAACCTGTTAGAAGTTCAAAGGACTTTATATAATAAACAACAAATAAATACTGTTGCTTTTCATGTCAAAAAGGCAATCGTTCGCGAATTAGTGTCACAAAGAAAGATTTCTACGTTATGCGCTTGATTTATTATTAACCTTTGTCACGACATGATAGCCGTTTATTTTTACGTCGTCCTACTAAAAGTCTTGCAAAAAACTTGGGTAAATCACATTAATGGCAACCGTGCTGTCGTGTAGCCAATTCCTAAATGGGGACATCAAAACCGGAATGACAAACGTGTCGTGTGTCCATCGAAGTATGATCGCTATTCGAAAAGTTTTTCTGTGCCTGCCGTGCCAGCGCACCCCTTTACCAAATTTATGACATCGTCGTGCATTTGAATAAGTTTACCATAAAAATAGGCGTTCTGCGGCCAGAAATTTTGGCAATAAAATGCAAATGGTGACATTGGTGATGCTTCTAGATTACAACGCCTGGGAGGGATTCTAGTGTAGCCTCTGTAGAACTACAAATATTGTGCGAAGACGTTGAATTTCAGTGTCGTAAATATTTGCTCTTTCTTAATATTTTCATCTCGTCAAAGAAATTTTTCTCTTAAGTGGTTTTATAGACTAAAAGAGAAAATTAAATACGACTTTTGAAGTGGTTTAATGAAAATCTTCATTCATCAGTCGCAGATCTAAAATATGTTTAAGAACCTTCTTAGTTACTGTAAAACTTTACCAAAACTATCAAAAACAATGAGCTACTCCACGATTAGACAGTCAGGGACACATAAGGAGGCAAATGCCCCTCATAATAGATAGGCAGCCACTGCCATGAAGATATAGGCACTAAAACAAACGCCTATTACAGCTCTAACGATACGTCGTAATGTCTCAAATGTTCATGAAACGCTACCCTTTTATCTTCACCTCTTCCACTCTCATACCTAAGCCATATGGCCATCTCTCTTTATTGTAAGACAGAATATGAATGAGATGGATAGTGCAAGATATTTTTATATTATTTTTATAGTCCGTTGTTGGTAGTGGAGGTCTGAGAATAATAATCATTGGTCTGCATATAATGTAATTAAGGGGAGTGACGTGGAATTCTCTTATCATATTCGTAATTAGTTATCAGCCTATTAGTTATTATAAAAACTGTGATGATAACTGTGGCCGGCCCTATGACAGCTGATCTTAAATTGAAGTTCTTCTTTTTAATAATTGATGTATGGGTGGGTGGTATGGAATAAATTGAAGTTTGAATTCCTTGAACAAAATCTTTTGCCTGTGTTTCTTTAAGAATATAAGTTTCACCTTTTTAGAAAAATCTTCCCTTGACATTGTAACAGTTTCCATAGTCAAAGTTGAGCATGATTTACTTGTCTTTAGACCCGCTGATGTTACTAACTAAATAATTAGCGTATTGAGCAATGAGTACTCCAAAGTTAGGACAACTTGGTGGAGGTAAACTATTTTGATATTAATTACTCGCCATCGACGAATTTTGTTTCTCAAATTAACTTGTTTCGTAATTTAAATAGTAACAATAGTTCAGGTTTCAGGTTCATTACAAAACAGGTTAATATACAATTTAACAATTGTTATTGTGTATTTTTTATTATTATTTAAAAATGTTGCTATTCATAATACTATTGTAACAGTTCCGCTCACTTTAAATCTTACAACTGCACCTAAAAATATTAAAATAAAACCATGTGGAAAATATATCAATTCGACGTGGTGGAAGGCTCTTTTCATTTTCCAAATTTGAAGCTATGTCAGTTGAGAGACAGTCTTAGTTTCCAATACCTAGAATAGGTAATCTTGCTCTGCTATGCACACAAAGGAGTTCGAATTCCAACTGACGAAGCTAGACAGAAATGTCTTTAGAAGTCGAGAATAAAAAGTCTGAGTCACTAGGTATTGTGCTTTCGTAACCAGAATTTGGAGAACTTGTTATTTTGAAATAAGAACTGTATTTTCTGGAACTAAACATTTTTGCTAGACTGATTTCTGAGCAAAAATAGATATTTTTTTCTTTTTTCAAGGATATTAGAAATATCTTGCCTAAAATTCTTCTTGTCTCAAGAGAGAATGTTCTAATCTTTAAACGTCTACTTAATAATTCCATGGATTCTGTTTGATATTGAACATGGCGTCTGTGACGTGACACACCGAACGACGTTATCGTGCATAAGCGGTGTTTGCACTGCAGTGTGTGGCTTTGACTTGCACCAGGTTCGTTACCCCGGCTTCTGTCAACATACGATCATCGGCGGCGACGTCTGACCTGATTTTGAGGGCATTATTGTTATACAGGATGTGTGTATAACGTCAGGGACAAATGTAAATGCTAATTTTCAATTTGTTTGACAATATTTTTTTAGCTCAATGTCTGACAGAAAGAGTATGATCCCTATTATTTTCGATAAAATATTCCACTACAGTTTTTAAAATCTTGAGGGGTAACGAAAACTTTGTTCGTCTTGAAAACTGAGCGAAGGAGAGATCAATTGCTTATTTTTTTAGCGTGGTAAAATCATCAAATGAGTCCTTCCACCCAGGGCAGAGCGGGAGGGACTGTCAGACTCGTTTTGACTAAAATCCACAATGTCCTTCAATAGCCCTTTACGTTCCGGGATCACGGTAATTCGTGAGATCCGCGACCCCAGCAGAGACAAAAACATGTGGCAAAATATCACAAATGATTCTTTAGGGGGAAAGCAGGAAAACATTTTGCTGGTTACCAGATTGACATAGAGTCCGTATTTTGGGCCAAAAATGATTGATAGCGATTCTTATTACAAGTTTTTTTATATTTGTTAATCAAAGTTGACACCAACAATCTATTTTGAAAAATCCCCTTTAAATGTGTCCAAGAAATACCCGTGCACTTGTATAATGACGTTGAATAATATTTTGTTAAGAAAAAAATTGCAAGGAAAAATAATTAACTTAAAAGCTCTTAAGAAAATTATTTTTGTTCAGGAACATTAATAAAGTGGAAATATTACAAATGAACTGTTTGTTCGTCCTACTTATTCTTGGTCTGTTGATAAATAATGCACCATCTAGAAATGAATAACTTAGATACCTACGTAAGAAAAACACGAGATGAATTTTTTGAAGCGACTAGGCAATTTGTTTTATTTATTTGACTCTGCCCTTGGCTTCGGCTGCTTGTAGGTTGAAAATTATCCCATGGGAATTTGTTTAAAACCACTTAAATTTTATCAGCAATGAAGGTGTACAGAGGAAGCAGGCAGTAAGGTAGTTCCTTTGGCGTATAATATCAATCTGCTGTTCCGTTGTAAAGGTCTACACTACAATTGAAACAATTACATTAATATTAATTAATGAAACAATAAAGCGTACTGTTCCCGTACCGTATTAGTTTCATGCGGTGTTCTGGACTTTGGTCTGAATACACAATACCTGTGCCCGAAGGCATACATGCCACTAATTACACGTACCTAGCCACTGCTAATAAATACAAACAAAGAGGTAGTATGCTCACATTGCCTGCAGAAAAGTACCCCTTTGTGTGACTGCAGTGGAGTTGCTTTAAATATTTGAACGAATTTCACGTTCTTGCTCCATCCAAGATTGACGCCTTGTTAGGTATTTATTCTGATGTGTTTTGTCTGAAAACTTGGGTTGCTTTAGAAAATGAAATATGGTACTGAATAATCCATTTTTTTTAACGTGGTAAAATTATCATATGAGTCCGCCACCCAGGGCAGAGCGGGAGGGACTGTCAGACTCGTACTGACTACAATCCACGGTGTCCTTAAATAGCCCTTTACGTTCTGGGGTCACGGTTATTCGTGAGTCCTGCGACCCCTACTGAATAATCCATAGTTAAGTCTTTTTCATTTTTGTTTGATCTGAAGCATATGACGTTCAGTGGAAAAAAAATCAATTTGTTTTTGAAAAAAATGAGGCAGAGAGAACGACCTGAAGGACTGTTATACTGTGATCTTATTTGTTGTTTTAATGTATTCCTAAAGATTTATTTGAGCACTACGATATTCCTCCTCCATTACTTAGGTATTAAGTATACTAGACAGCATTAGAATGCACAAAACACTCCTATATTTGAAACGGAATAAGTTATTGACCTCTAAAGCGTGGATCTGCATATACTGTAGCAGCAAATAAATCGCTCTCTAGAGGTTACTATGAATTTTGATACACATACGTACGTACGTAAGTATGGAGGGACCAGCCATTCAATATTGACTGGCTTGAATAATAAATGCGAAGTGAAATTCTATGCTTTCACGAATATAATTGTGTCTTTTACATTTAAAACTCATTTTATAAAGCCTTTTGTAATGGAAGGCTTGGGGATTGTGTAATTTTATCTTCTGTCGAAATCTTTTGGGAGTTCACCAGTGAAAAGAAATTGATATTATTCTGCAATTCAATATTTTTGGTGTTTTCATTAAGTATGGTTGGTATTCTAACAAAAAAAATACGTTCGTCTATTTTCTTTATCATAATTTTCTTAAACACCCCGTTGGTCTCGTGGCCGCAAGCGCAACTGCTGAGTATGAGTTCTTGGGTTCGATTCCCAGGTCGGAAAAAGTGTCATTAGGGTATTCTATTACATGTTTTCAGTAACAGTCCGGTGTTTGGGAATTGGCGGTATAGCACGTTAATCCGCTGGTCCTACGCATGATCTCTCTCCGGTCGTGTCTCATTGCTGTTCCATCGGACTATAAGAGTAAACAAACAGAGAGTGCACATGTACACATGTATATGTATGCTGCGCACACTTTTGTGCACTATATTATGTCCTGCGCAGATGGCTAATCTCCGCTGAGATTGGCCGCCGTGGCCGAAATTGGTCAGGACTATTACTATTTTTTTTTTTTATACAATCTACCCTTCTTTTTAAAGTTTAGTTTCTAAGTTTTGTATTTAGGAGCTCATTTTTATATTGTATCACTAATAAAAAGCTTGACTATTGTCGGGTGATTATAGTGGAATTTTAAAGCTGGGAAGTTTCCGGTGTCAAAGTTGCGGGAGCAAGCGAAGTTATTAGACAGATTACCCAGAAACTTCACTGCGTAGTCTAGAATTTTGAATTTGGTTAAAATATACGTCTTCAGTCTTTCGGTCTTAAACGGCTACACGTTTGAAGATGCTCCAAATCGAGCCGATTAGTTTCCATATGGCCGTGCTTCGATGTTTTATTTTTCTAACAATTCAACTCCCAAGTTTGTTTTTCGGGCTTTAACCTTGTCAGGTTAAGAATGTCTTCTTCCGTCATGTTTTTTTCCACTTATGTCCATCTGTCATATGTATTCAAAATTAATTTTACATTATTTTCATTATCATCTTCTTGCCTGTAATTCAGTCTACCAGGGGTTGCCGTAAGAACTGTTCTACTTACGTGACAGGTACAATGTAAGAAAAAAAGGTGTTACGCCAACCCCTAAATCATATCATTACTCATACCAATAATATATAATAACACTCATTGGGGTTAAAATCCATAAAGTTCGTCCAATTATAGCCACAAGGATGTTTATCGTGTTTCAACCGCTCTATGTATCCCTATGTAACACATACGTACGTAACTTTTCTATCCAAAGTAAGCAAAACAATAAATTGGCCAGTACGTAACAACACATCATTTATTTGGCGTAGCTACCTACGTTCCCGTGATTTCCCGCCCTACCTATTTAGAATGATCAATAAACCCCCTGTGGGGCAAAAAATGTTACAGTTTACCCACGTTTTATCTCCGCAGGGAAGGTAATTAATCGAAAGGGAACTTCAAAAACCTTTTCCGCAGGCATTAAGAGGAATATGAAGAGTAAACAGCTACGTATACACAAAGTTAATCAAAAATGTTTTTGTCAGGCTATTAATGAGAATTCTTTTGTTATGCTTTGTTTTACAAAAATGAAAGTCTCCGTGCGGTAAGTCCCTTCTTTGAGAATTGGCTGGATAGGCGTCACAGTTCCTGACCTTCCGCATGACGCAGGTCCTCACTGGACACGGATGTTTCGGGAGGTACCTGTGTCAGATGAGGAAGGAAGAAACGTCTGGGTGTTAGCACTGCGAGGATCGCCCAGAGGACACGTTGGAGTGGAAGTTTCCCGTTTTTTAAATATTCTAAGAAACTGCGGCCGTCTTTTAAATAATTGTGGCTCGAAGATATTGAAGAAATTATTAAAACTAGCGAACTGAAATGGGGACAACGAGCATAAAAGTTTTATTGACGTCTTACAAATGAGCAAAAGTTTAGTCGGGACTCGAGTGTTCCGCGGTCCAGTTAGACATTCCACTGGCGTCACTTAATTTTTTTTGCCTCAAGTTCATGAACGTAATTATCAGCAGTGGCGCAGTTAGGCAGGGGCGAAACGGACCCTAGCCCCCGGTCTCGCATCTAAAGGGGCCATGCGCCCAGAGAAAAAAAACATTCTTGACAACGGCGAACACATATGTTTATTAATAGTAAAGCAGTACAAGTAATAACTGCTAACAAATTCATTATGTTTGTGGTGTCCGTTGAGTGGGAACTGAATGAGGCCTCGCAAAGCTGATGACGATGACATTTAAGTCTACCACTTCCACTGTTCGCACGAGGTCCTTTGTTCCAAGAAGACTTGGTTACGTGTTATTTCTGACTGGGAACTGATAGAGCCAAAAAAGAGGCCGAGGCCTCGCAATGCTGATTTCGCCAATGATCAAATTTAGGTCTAGCGCTTCCACTACCCGAGCGAGGACCCAAGCTAGATGACTTGGATTCGTTTTATTTCTGACTGGGAACTGAAAGAATCAAAGAGGCCTCGCAAATGTCGCTGAAAATCACATTTGGTATAGATGACTTGGTACCAAGTCATCTGACTTCGCGCGAGCAGTCGTCCAGTCATATTATTCGCCCTGAAAGAAAAGGGCCTTTCAGATACTTTTCGCCCCCTTCAGATTCGGTCTCGCTACGCCACTGATTATTAGGTTTAAAGAAATAGGTATCGGGTAACTTCCATCATAAAAAAAACATCGATTTTTTTTTATTAAAGGAATCTTTATTGTTTATAAAAATAATTACTATCTAAAGACAAATTTGTCGTCAATACGACTTCAAAGATTTGAAACTAAATGGGGTTGTGTTTCATTACAAAGTTTCTATGGCCACCTTCTAGTTCCATCATCAGATCAGCTCCATGTCATATTAATATTGCACTGTCATGCGATAAACATATGGGTGCAAAATTACAGCTCAATCGGAAACCGGGAAGTGTGTCATCTTTCAATTGCAAGATTTGATGATTGACATTTGTCTTTGATTCACGATTTGACAGACAATGAGACAAGTATTACCAGGTAAAAGCCACAGTATACTGATGTGGTGTTAAGTTATTATTATACTTGTTTTAATAGGGATTTTTACGACGACGAGGACTTCTTTTAATCAATTAAAGGAGAATAAATGTTATTCTATTTTCCGACTTAAAATAAAAATAACATCCGTAATATCACGGTTAAAAATAATGTACATATTACATTAACGTTATGTTTAAAGTTCCTGATTATAATCTACGATAAATGTAGTTGAATTTTCGATATAAATGAAAACTAACTGTTGTTGAACATCAGAATTTAAGGCGTGGCTGTCACAATGTTAATAAAGTACTGAATAAACATTAGTACACGCATTCTGTTCGTATTGTGAACGAAGTAGTCGAATCACTGTTTAATATGATTGTACAGCCAAATGACTGTTTTGCAGCATTTAACAAAACAACAAACTAATACTTAAAGTAATTTTTTAATAACAATTTATATAAAACCCAAGTAAAAATATTTCAAATATTGCAATCTAGTATTTATCTTTCTTAAATAAAACCTCCTAAAAACAATAGAGAAATATTCAACCGTAATTTCGAAATTACGGTTGAATATTTCTCGTTGTTTTTGCACGCGGGCATAAAAAAGTATCCGCGCTATGCAGAATGCATGTCATTCAGAAACTGCACTGGAATTCGTTTTAGGTCCCCTCTACTATACAGTCGTTACAAAAATATAGCAGTAATCCCGCCACCCCAGTACGCGAGGAATGTTCGCTTCATATCAAATTACGAACAGAAATTCGACAGCTACTCTTTTTTCCATACTTGCAAAGATTCTTGTTTCAAGAATCTCTATTATGTGTCGGTCTGCAGTTAAAAATACCTGGTCGGAAATATAACCTGAAGCCAGGTATTAAAAGCCGAATCGATAAAATCTTTAAAGCTTTTTCCAGTCTATGTGTATGTAACTTCAAAACGATGAATTGAAACGTTTATGCATGGATTGTGGCTTCAATTCGAAACCGTTTCAAAACTTTACGGAAAAATGCATGTTGGTAGTGATAGGAATACAAAAGATGTAATGGTGTGACACAAGGCAGTTGAACTGGTACGCTAAAGTACAATTGGATGGAGGAAGAACAAAAGATTCTTGTATCACGTTCTTGGGTAGCGCACCGGGCTCGGTGTGTCACGCACGCCGCTCGCTATGAGGCCACCACGTATGTTAACGTAAATGGATTTTCAATTGCATGCCCAGCACTTGGTTTTGTTGGGTAGCCGTAATTGGTTTGATTTCTAGGTAATAATTACGACAAGAAATTGTTCAAACGAAGTATAATTTGATTTGATTAAGCGGAACGTTAACAATTAAAATTGTAATTTGAACTTGAACAATTAAAATACAATACAAGAGAATGTTTATTGGTTCTGACCTATATGTTTAACTTCGGGTTGTTTTTTCAGGAAATAATCCGAAACCTAAAGCACAAAAAGTATGTTTGTATTGGACGAGTTTCCGTTCACTGGCTCAGTTAGCATACGCAAACTTTGCGATGGGATTTGTTAAGGTAGTCCCGAAAAAGAGACGACCCTCTATGTGTAATTAAGGTCCCGATACGTCAACTTTACCTTGAGGTGGGTTCTAAAGCAATGAAAACCGAGCATACCTAAGTACACTTTAACTTTTCGTGGTTCTCCAAAATCAATGGTCTAAACATTTTCAATTTGGCCGTCTTTACATCGCACCGATCCGCAGAACTCGAGGGTTTCTATAACCTCATCCAGATATTTAGCTCAAAGCAAGTGCCGTCTGGAATTCAGAAAATCATATTGGTTCGGCACAAGCCAAGACGGCAAACTTCATAATTTCCGTTGGCCTCACTTGGACTGGGTCTAACACTTAGCAAATTCATAAAATATACAAATGCTTCGTACCCAAGGTGTTTGATAAGCAAACCTGCTAAATTAGATCTGGGATACTTGGTGTTTGAATACCAAACTTTGTTTATGCTTTGAACTCCATTTGATCCCTGTTGTCGAAGAATTGTCTAGATACCGACTCAGTTACCTTGCTTAATCGGTAGGAAGTAAGAATTATCTATTTCAAGAATGATTGTCCCCAATTATAAAAGTTGATTCACTCGCGTGAGTTTTAAAGGTATCTCAAGTCGCAGGACGTCAATTCGACGTCGAATTTTCAAGAATTATCCTCGATATTGGAACGAGATTTCGGAATTTTTGAACGGACTGAGTCTGTGCGGGGTTATGGTAACGTAATTTTCTGGTTCTCTGGCGAGCTGGCGTCACGACGCTAACGTGCCGCGCTGCGTCGTGTCGCGCCGCGCCGCCCGCAGCGCTCGCGCTTCTAAATTAGATTCGATCCAATAGAAAATTTGGTGTTACGACAACCAACAATCTGGGCGCGGCGATCATTCAATATACGCTAGATACGTGAACTGTAATATCAATATGTCATTGTGTCCAGACATTCAAACATGGCAGTTTGTTCTGGGCAATGTTACACTATTATCATTTTAATACTTAAGCTTCATTTACTGGGGAAATATTGACATTGCATTGCAGAAAAAGTCTCCCTGCCTCATTGAGAGCACTGTAACATATATGTTCCCTTTCTGAAGTCTTCCGAAACTGGTCTAAACGTTGAAACGTTGTAAACTCGGGCAGTGTGATCGAGATAGCTCGCTCGGTGGGTATGCAGCGCATGTATTCGAGTTACACAAAAGCGGAAGGTTTTCCTTATTTTCCCGAGTCCCCCATTTCTCCCGGACGACCGTCCACACGGGACGCGAGTGCTACATGATTTTTAACTTAGCTGTACAGGTGAGACGGCATGCTAATGCAGCGTTCGAGTTTTTGTGAACCGTATTAGATACATATACCTTCAGGCTGGTCTTAAATTCATTAATGTAAAAGGCGCAATTTCTTTTTAGCTCTCTTTTCCAAGATTTTAGTATTTTATGAGTAATTAGTTTGAATAACATTCATAGTGAATTCATAATTGCTATACTATGTGACAAGCTTTCGCTAAAATAAATATAGATAGGAAGTTAGCTATTTGGTCAGAAAAAAAAGTCCCCACCCAACACGAAATGCAATTTAAAAGTGGGTTCATATAAGTAGTCGTATTTCCATTTAATTCTGAAAATGTAACTGTGCTGTCTCACTTTCATGTAGTCATGGGATTAGTCACAAATTTCATTAAAATTTTAACACACAGACCCGTACCTTCAATATTTTCCCAGTTTTAATCTAAATTACGCAAGAACTTGTTATAAAAATACATTAACTTTTTAATTTAGCTCGAGTATACATTGTTTTTTTGCTTGGAGTATTTTCAAGAAAGTAATTCGTTTCGTCGGCCCCGTCACTCTGTACGAGATAGACTAATTTATATCCCAACATTCAGCTTGAGCCCTAAGTGCAACTTAGTTTACACTGCAATCCATTTAAAGTGACCACTATAACGCTTGCAGAGAGTACTGTAATTTGATTAAATTATTTGAACTGCTGAGATGGAGTTCGATGCTTGTAAATAATTTGTTTAACATTTAAATTAGAGCTGTCTAACAATTTTGAACAGAAAAGTACATACATTGTAACTATGTGTCAACTGTGTTGTTTGTATTTTATTCATAGAAGTTTATGAAACGATTTCATTTCCGTCTCGTTTTTTAATTTTTGGGTGATTTACCATTTGATTAAAAACCATCTGGTCTGTCTAATTTATCTACACTTTTACATGTAACATAAAAATCTTCTATAATGCTATAAAAACTAAACACTTTATTCGAAAATGCGACAATTTACAATTATTGCTATAGACTCTATTCTAAAAGCATTTTCATCCAATATTTTCATTTGCAAATATTTGCGGCGAGTATTTCCCCAACACTCCAAAACTCTGCAACTGCGGCGAGCAAAAAGTGTATCATCATTATCCGGTACGCGACACAGCAACATGCGATTGCGACCGAACGACGCAACGTTGCCGACGCGATGCAACTACGAGTAGCAACTACCAACCCTAATAAGTGCTGTGTTCACAGAATGATACTGCATTTATTGCCCCATGCTAAACACTGTTTTGTCACTTTAAACTTTCGGCTGTGATGTATAATCCTTTATTTTGTGCATTTATCAACTCCCTTTCTCTCATTTGTATCTGTACAGTTTTAAGCGATGCTCTGCTCAGGTAGGCTTATTAATCTTGTTACAACTAAAGCGTTCATTGTACCCGCTTATCTGCGAAACTTTATGGTACATGTCATATAACTTAATTAAAAAAGTTACGAAAAACAAATTGCGGATATTACAATTCGTTAGACGTTAGACTACAGCCAGTTCGGGTCACTTCACAATTGTGTACTTTATGAAGTTTTTAGTGATGTAATGCGAATTTTATCATTAAATAATGTAAGTAATAAGTTCCTAAATCAAAGAAGTTAAAAAATCTAGGTTACATTCATTCTAGGCGATTCATTTCGATCCTTTTAGGCGTATACAAAAGAACTGGCGTAATGAATGGTGCTAATAAAATAGAGAGCAACCTGTCATCCGTACAAAGTCTATAGCATGAATAAAACTCAGCAGTGGGGTGATGCTGCCATCAGTATTATGAGGCTCATAAGCGGCGCGAACCAAAAACCCTTCCTCCGAATTCATTAATTCTGTTAATGAGCTAAACGCATAATGATGCTTTGTTCTAGCTTCTAAGCTGCGGTTTCCCATTGTGTAGCGATAGGGGAAACTGCGAGCTTCAATAAGCTAAGCTGTTGGTCTTTACTCGGTTTTATATAACGCGTTCAAAATACATGTGAACCTCTCACAAGTCCCAGTGCCACAAGTGTGCGCTGTTGTTTCAAAGATTTAGCTAATACCAAGTAATTAACTAATCACTTTAATCTTTGAAGTTCACATGTCGACGGATTTAACAAGGCTTAGTGCTTGTCTGTCTACTACGTATCTGTTTGCGATACGAGAAACAATGAACTTAAACGAAAAATACAAGTAGATACATTTATAACATAGGTGCACCACTCTAAGCCAAGTCTATGATTCCACTTGGCGTTTGGATCGCTTCTTATTGAATTATTGGTCGGAGGGACGTGACTTAACGCACCCTGTGATCGGGCCATTGAGTTTTCGATGTTTGCTCGATTCGCGTACGTGTGTGGCGGACTTTAATCGATTCTTGAATGATTCTTGTCGCGTGTCGTGCACTCCGTACCGCGCGCTCGTGCGTGCTAACATTTTGAATTTATTGTTTGTTTTATTAGATATCCGCCGTGCAAAATAACGAAGGATTAACCAGAATATTGCTAAAAACCCTAAAATAATAAAATATTCCGACTTCACCGTGTAACCTCAAACATCTGCAGCGGGATACTGAATAAACACTCGACGAGAATAAAGTAAAAAAAAATATGAATAATCTAAAGAAATTTAATTTTATTATGGCCCTCCACCAATTCAGAAATGAGACACAATAAGTGAAAGGGTTTCTTTTCAGGAACCTCGGATCTAAAAAATTGAGGTAATGGAACGTGAATAACAATTCGGCCCTCGGGGGGCAGGAATCGGATGGTGGGTGCGTGGGGGGGGGGGATAGATTGATGGCACCCGTTTGTAGCATCTGTCGTTTAAGTGAGCATCGATTATAGTACACACCTCGGTGTTTCTTTGTTTGGCAAGCGACGTTTGACTCGACTCATCAGTCATGCCGGCTTGCGGGATTAATTCCACAATATAAACAAATGACATGCTGATATTTCCCTCCCGAGGGCCTCCGCTTTTCGCTCAATGAAAAAAGACACCGTTCCGGTTATCGGGAGTTCCGTCGCGAGCTTTTATCATTTTGTAAGAGGTTTTTGTGTATATTTGATAAATGGTCGATGACTTTAACGATTGATGTTGAAAGGTAGATGGAATTTGAAATGGATTAGGGTAAGAACCTGTTATTGAGATTGTGTGAGACTGATCGTGGCTTTAAATTCACTGTGATTTATTGTAAACGGATTTTTAGTGATTTCTTTTAGAATTTCTTTGCTGATCTGATAAGAATGATTGATTTAATATAAATTATAAAGTTTTATTGCAGACTCTCGTACAAATTTTACAGTTAATCTTACACACAATCACATCTTACATACTATATAAATATTACATAAATATTACATACATCTTGTATACCTGTGCTAGTAGCCCGCTCTTCAATGACAATTTATAAAATGGTTAAAGTAAAACGTTAATAAAAGACAAGGAAAATTTAAAATTACATTTTCTGTGTAATAAATCAATTTAAAATCAACCTTACATACCTAGGTATAGGTATCGTACAAAGCTTGATGTAAATTCCCTGAAGTCCCACAAGGCCAGGTGTAGTCTAAGTACGAACACCTGATCCAAAGTTTGCCAGAGAACAATGTCCAATCATCTGACTGCCACCTACAACTTGAACCAAGACTTACCTACCTGCTGCTCTATAGGAACTATTTTTAATATCAAAAATATGTACGAAACTCACTGAAAATATAATATAGGTATATACCTAAAAAAAAATGATTCCCAATTGACGTTTCAACAAAATAATGATATCATTATTTTGTTGAAACGTCAATTGGGAATCATTTTTTTTTCTAACTAAAATAGATAACGACAAAATAAATAATTTATATGTTTGGAAGATTGAAAAATTCGACAGAATTACATAAAATTAAAGTCACATTTAAATTTAACAGTTACATCTCTTACCTACTTTATACCTTATGTAAGGTGTAACATATTGTTGCATGGGTTCAACAACCTCAAATATTAAGCCGGTATTACACCACCTACTCCTGATTTAGGGGATTTACGGTTTACCTCTTTGCGTATCCAAACCACGACAATGTACCTACGATGTCGGAAGTATTACCCTATAAACAGGTATTGCGTAGGCAGGGAGACAGGGTTGTTGAAATATGTGTCACTATTATTTCGAGATAGTTATTTTAAAATGAAACATTCTACAACCTCTTTAATTTTTATTTAAATGCGTACACATACTTCATCAAACAGAGATTTGTGTATTTGATGTGGCAATGTTATGATCATTTAATTCTGTTTAAATATTTCAAATATGACGTTTTATTGTGGACAGGTAATGAAAAACAAGGGCATTTTAACGGCAGCATAAGTTATGTGAGTAACAGGGAAGAGGGTTATTACTGCGGACGTAAGTGATGGCCGCTACGTGGTTCCTAGCATTTCCATCGCGCGCTGTTACGGCAACGATCACCCGTCAGGGAAATGCATATTCACTTCTAAATGGATAGGAATACCTATCGTGGTACTTTTTATTTCTTTTTTACAAGTTTCAAAGCTTGAAAACTGGAGAGTTGAATTATTTTCGATACTAAATTCCCTGTTCCTTGATTAATACGGAAGTACCTCTAATTAATTTTCGTTATACGTACCTAAACTCATTTTTAATTATTTAAAGATATTTAATATTTCACGATATTAAAGGGTTCGCTTAGTTCCGAACTCAATTACGCAACTTGGCAACACGTTGAAATAATGCCAGTCAGAGGGGCGAGGTTTTGAAGCGTAACGATGACATTTACAAAACATGATGTACCATTTGCATATTTTTTTTATCAAAATTTCTCATTAATTAGACTTTAATTACTTTGATTGATTAGTTAAGTTTTTAAATTGATAGTAGGTATGGTTTGAATCTGAACTTAATCTTATAGAGATACTATTATGTATTTTTCATAAGTTGCACTGCATAAATACAAAATTCCGTTTTTTTTAAAGCTTGCCTTCTCGAGTATCATGTTTAATTGTAATTTACTCTTGAATTGGTAGGTACCATGTACAGCCGGCGCAAATTGGTATTTAATACTCGTTTAAATAAAATAAATGCGGTAAAACAACAGAAAACTGTCTCCCTGCCTTCTTGTACTATATTTCTCACGAAAAACCGAGAAAAAAAAAAACAGAATTCTACGCGTCATGTGCGTTCGGATAAACCCCGCAGCCCTTCGAGTCTTTTTAGTAAATAAGGATCACGGGATTATCGAGAACGGCGTATTCACTCCGCAAAGAACCAGGATTTACAACGTTCTCCGGAAAATGTTTAATACAGGTACACCTTGTTTACTTTGCTGTCCTGGCTGTTAATTTTTGATTCGGGAACGGAAAAATACAGGGAAAATTGTACTAGTTTATTTTTGTTTTTTTTTTCAACAATGAATGAATGGAAGATGATGTGTAAATATTTAGAAAAGGTGTTTTTAATTAGCCTTTGTACTTATGTGTGTGTACTCAGTTTTGGACTGAGTACACACACATAAGTACAAAGGCCGAGAAAATAAAACTGCAAAATAATATGCTAATGTATATGCTATATGTAATATGCTGCTTAGGAGGCTTTTTCTGTAAATGTTGCATAATAATATTTATATAATATCGTCTATGTTAAAGTCAATTTTAATTTATGTTGTGCAGAATTACGTTTATTCATTCTTGTAAGAAACTACATAGTATTTTGTTTAAGTTTTCTATTTGACACTCAAAAAAAAGATGAGTAAATTCATCAATAGTAACGAAATTAATTATGTAAGATATAACCAAAAGTACAAAAATGGCTTAGGTTCATTTTTCTTTTGAAATCGAAGTGATTTAATGAGACATAGATATTAATTTCTATTAGAGCTTTCTTTTATTGGGATGGTTCTAAGAATTGTAGGTTGTAATAGGTCATAATTCGAATTCTGAAGAAGTCTGCGGCACGAAGCCGCTAGAATACTAAGTCTGGAAAAGTGTGGCGCGGTCATACCACGGTTTATAACTTTAATTAAATAGCTCTTGACATTTAATTATTAATTTTTCTTTTTAATTAAGTGGTTTTTTATTCTTATGGTTACTCCGTCAAACGGAAAATCTCTGCACCTGCTATGATACAAGGGCCAATTTGTGAAAATACCTATATTATGAAAAATGATGCTGAAAGAGGAACTTTTTGGCTTCACACGGTACTCATCACATTTATTTTTACTGCTTGCTTTTTCATTGTTCTTTTTATAATTTTTATGAATTTTACACAATTTTATTTAGGTATTTTCTGTTATTTGTTTTGATTTTTTTCTTTCTTTCTAAAATATAAATATTATTATTTCCAAATATTGAGCGTACCAAAAGATCTAGGTACCTATCCTAATTATGGTGGCGTTCCCGAATAAAATTTATTACACACACAAAGAAACACCTGCGTCCTAACTTGTACATAATATGAAGTCGTGTTTAGTAAATCCAGTTACGCATCTCCAGAGCGTCGTAAGAAGCTTACCTCGCGGTGTTGTGTGTAGGGGACATAACATTACATAGTACACTCAACCACGCAAGTTGTTGTTGGATCACAGCGTGTATGTACTGAATGTAAAACAGGCTTTTGGGGAGCAGAGTACCTGGGTATTGTAATATTTCTATGTAAGGCGAACAGCGCCGCCAGAAAATTGCGCACGATAACAATATGTAGGTGGAGACGTATAGGAGCTATTTATTTGTATGGAGTTTTACTTAGTTGTTTGGAAATACGGCTTTTATATTTTCTACTTGATAAAGTTGGCCAAATATATGATATCCATTTTTTTTAGACTCGCTACAGTTAATGACTTTATTCCTAGCATGGCTTTTCACTTATTTGTGACGTAAAGTAAACGGGAACTTCGACATTAGTTCCTCGTTCGTCCGCTAGAGGCACTTTTTCCATTTTCCAGACATTAATACCTTTGTCAAACAGACAGGTGTATGCGAAGCGTTTCCGACGTGATACCGAACCGAGGCGAGACGTCAGTCCGATAGTTCTGTCACGCTATCGGATCGCTTTCGCTTTTATACGTGACTGGATTCAAACAATTCCATACCTTACAAATAAAACGTCACGCTTCGTATTCGTCACGTCTGTCTGTTTGACAAAGGCTTCAACGCTGTTAATATTTACTTCACGTGTGCTGTAAATAACATACGGAAATTTTCTGATGAGGCCTCTGTTTATACGAGTATAGTAGAATCGAATAATTAAATTACAAAAAAACTAACTAACATCTTGTTCCATAACAACCAAAAATGTAGGCACTTTATGTAACGGAGTATTTTGTCGCTTAGTTCCCTACCTGCGGTCGGATGCAACTCGTCAAACAATATGATACCGACCCGCGGGATGGCAAAGTAAGCTTTATGAGATTAGACGGGCCATGCCGGCTCCACGAAACATACCTATACCGGATTACACGGTAAATGTAGCTCAGAGGCAGGCTGGCTGGCCAATCTCTGGTACGCAACACAAACAAAGGGCGGACGTCCTGTCACGCTTGGTATTTTATAAGAAAAATACCGAAAAAACGGTTTTAAGCTCGCCTAAAAATATTTTGTACAGACTCTTTTTGTTGAACCTTTGCCGCTACTTTTGTTGCTAACCGAGGACGACACACATACGGACGTTATTTGTGTTGAATTTTTATTATCGTATTGATTTAAAGTTATGCTTATTGTTCCAAACTATACATAGAGTTGAATGACCATGAGTGGAATTATACAGCATTAAAACATGAAAAGCGGAAAATTACACCAACTACAATTGCATCAGACGTTCGACATTCAACCGAAACAAAACTATCAAACTTTATTAGATTTTCAACTATTTCACAAAAGTAGAAGGTTCATGTTCAATTGAATTGCAATTAAATCCTGACTAAGTACCTACCTACATAACGACCTCAAAAACGAAATCATGATCAAATAATCCTTTTCATATATAATCAAATATAGACCTCTTAAAAACCGTTTAACAAAAACTCAGGTGTAGTAGAATTGGGCTATAGGCCCTTGTAAATGTACACCCATTTGGGATTCAATCTAATCTGATCGGTAGGAAACGGTGCGAGTGCCCAAATCTGTGTACCTTAATTATCTGGTAGCCACGCCGATCTTGAGTCTATTATCGTGATCGATAAAGATACATGTAGCTTTGTGTTATAGCTATGTATGTATGTATTGTTTCGTGTATGGATGTTTGTGGAATAGGGATTTAATTTAAAAAATGTGTCAGCTCTATTGGTGTGCAAACAACCCATGCTAGAGCCGAAGTTTAGCGGGACTAGAACCATATATTTTCAAAGTAAATAAACACGACAAAAACATGCCACGCTAGAATCCCGTCACGTCGAGCTCGCTGTGTTTGATGGATATCTTCTCACTAAAAAAAGGTTTTAAGCCCTCTACAACATAACATTGTACAACAATTGATTTCCGTTATCTTACTATGTGTTTCAATGTGTGGATTCGCAACGATACACTCTTTTGAATTCAAATCGGAACGAAGTCGAAACGACATGTTTACAATTTTTCTCCAAAGGAAATTGTCTTTATCCGGAATAAATAGTGTTGTTCGGTATCAACGCTTACGATTTCATATCTATATCTTGTGCTATGCTGTGAGCAAACTTGTGTTCTGAATTTTTAACACCTGAATAAAGTGACTGAAAGTCTAAAGGCGCGCTGAATAATTTTGCTGTCATATTGAAAGAAAATTGGGGGAAACAGGTCATATTTTGTTGTGGATATAAATATTTTACTGTTGCATATTTATGTTCTAACTATTTCGATCCAGGGTAAATGTATACCACTGGTCGTTTCTTTGGTATCTTCGACGAGGCCTGCCGCGACGCTTTCTGTTTATGTCAGGATTTAACATAATTGTGGTGGCACCCGGTAAACGATGACCAGCCTAGTCCCACAGCAGCTTGGCGGCCGACGATAACGACAGTAATCCCATTTATTTTTAATACATTATCTAAACCTCTGTATTGTGTATCCTCTAGTCATAGTGCATTGGCGGTCTAAGATTTTCGATAGGACTTACGATTACGTGCCTTTTCTGCTATCACCGAGTTGAGCTAATAAGTTCCTCGAGTACTTTATGTTTACCGAGATATAATGCCATGCTCATAGTGATGTATAGTCTAGATTTTTAAAACTGAAAAATAATGATATCTCCTGAACCAGGGTGAATATTTGAAAAAGGGTTTCTGATTATGAAAATGCTATGTTTTTACTATTAGGTAAAATAAAAATCTTCAGGGCACAAGCATTTTCCACTGGGACCAAACTTCCTTTACAAAATGGCCAATATCCTATTTATATTTGTCAATATTGATTTAAATAAAAACACATACAAAAAATACTTGACCATTATTTTTCAATAGGTAACTAACCTAATCTAACTGACGGTCTAATCAGATTTTCAATTTATTTATACAGTAAATTTCCCTATTAAAATAATACGTTTGAAAATCTCATTAATCAAGTATTGAAGGTGAAAGCCAAAACTAAACGCTAAGGTTCTTCAAGTCCTTTGGTATTTTATAATTAATTCACTTGCACACCACATGTCAAGTGGTTAATTTAGCTTTTGCTCTTAATTTATTTATTACCTTTGATATAGTTGAAAAGCTTTGCAACTACAATTTATGTATTCCAAAATTTTATTAAACTTTAAAATCTGTGGTTTTTCTATTAAGATCTAACCAATACCTGAGCGTAGTTTTTTCATTTAACTTAAGTCGCTTCTCAAATTCAGTTTCATTTATCTAACGCCGATTTAGAAATTAGGTGTAAATAATTCCGTGTACATTTTTATTACGCTTTTACCAACTTAACGCGGCCTGCCATAATATGGCGGCAACAAAACAAAAGTTTGAAAAAAATCAGGTCGCATTTCGCGGTACTAAGCAAGCCGGAATAAGGGCCATGTTTAATTTACGCAGAATTTTCAATAAACTGGGTCGTGACACATGCTCGAGGTATTATCCGGCTACATTAACCTTTAACCCGGGTAAGCCACTGCGTTTAAGTTGCAGTATGTGCATACAAATAGAGGATGTTGGGATTGTCCTAGACAACACTACCTAGACAACGGTATTAAAATAAAATGAACTAAGTTAAAACGTTGACGGTTGGTACGTCTATTGTTGAATTAATGGACTAACTTTTGATGTTTTTCTTCTGTTTTTGAACTGTTAATAAACTAATAGGCGGAGAAAGAGTTGTTGAGTTGTTTATAACTTAATCAGAAAATAAAAAAGTTGGTAGAAAACATTATCCAAATGTAGTATTTAAAAAAAAATTATTAAGTATTGGATTTTTTGTTGCTATGGATAATTTAAAATCAATCAAAGATTTCAGATATTTGTAATTTGATTTTGTATGGAGTTTCATTTAAATCGGAGCAATCATTGCGAATAAATAGACCTTCAAATTCATGCAAAAAAAATCAACTACGAGTAGTCTGCGTGTCTTACTCGACAAAAACCTCTCAGAAATAATATAAATATAACAGTTTAGCCAGATTTTAACAGTTTGGCCAGATTTTATCTTAAAATTGAAAAATAAACGTGGATAATATATTTACTATCTCATGAAGGTGTTGTACAAAAGATAACTAACAGGTAACCTAACGCCTCAAGGGTAGACTTTTTATAGCCGACGGCTGAAAAAGCCGGGCATAATATTTCAAGACCTGAAGGCCGCGTATATTAAGCTCCCTCTTAAAGAATTATTAGCTTACTTTCTTTGTTACCTAGTATAAAAGTATAATTTTAGGTAATTGAATTCAGGTTTTATAAACTGAAATATGTTTTGGTACTTTATAGAGTTTTGGCATTTGAGGTTTTAGAAAAACTGACATTCTACCAGCGATTAAAATATTATAAAAAATAACTCAGTGGTTTTGTCATAAGTCTAGCTTGTTGTAAACTATCAAAACGCTAAAGTGTTTGAAAATAATGGTTCTGGTATTCTTTGCAAACATTTCTCAAAGGGTAAAACGGGAAGATCGACGGCGCGTTGTGTTGCACGCGCGCCTCAAAGAGTGCCAGCAAAGTGACGGGGCCCCCTTCTAGAGGGCCAAAGCCTGCCGGGGTCGTGGGACTGTACGAATTACCGTGAACCCGGAACGTAAAGGGCTATTGAAGAAACCGTGGATTTTAGTCAGTACGAGTCTGACAGTCCCTCCCGCTCTGCCCTGGGTGGGAGGACTCATTTGATGGTTATTACACGATTAAAAAAAAATCACTGGTATTAGAACTAAATCCTCAACCTGGCTTCGAAAGATTTTTTTTTTTTAAAAAGGTCATTAAAAAAAATCTTTTATGGTGGATGCGTTTACAAATTATTCAACCCATAAACATTAACAAGAAGAAGAACTACTTCTAGATCATACAAATATTTTCTCTATGCCGAAATCGGAATCGAACCCGCAACACGCATCACAGCAGTTAAGCGCTCAGCCACTACGCTAACTGTGCCGTCATATACAAACCACTTTATAAACACTCCAGTACTTATTCAACAAATTATCTTCCTTTACAAAACGACATTAAAATTGTCTTTACCGGTCACGGAACAAGGTAAACAAACAATCAAAATTGAATGTCCGAATAGTAGACCAGTTTCAAATTAATTAAAGTTAGACGCGTCCCTGCCCTCGCATCCGAAGTTAGGCATTACTTTAAGTTACTTAGGGATTGAGTTAAGTACTTTGAGACGAAACCTATTGTTCAACAGGCGACTTAAGGTGTTCGTAATTTTGTGTGACAGGAGTTTCACTTTGATTGAATTAAAATAGTTAAATACTGCGGTAAATCTGAGACCAACTTACTATTTTGGGAAAACAATTTAGTTGTTAGGGAAGGGATAATGTAAAATATTTGGTGGTTTTTCGTTGTTTCATCTATATTGTTATAGAAATACTAGCTTACGCCGTGCCTTACATTAGAAGATTTTTCATAATATGTGGGAATATAATACCATTTAATTCGGTCAAGCCGTTAACGACTGGGGTCGCGGGACTTACGAATTACCGTGACCCCGGTACTTAAAGGGCTAGTGAAGAACACCGTGGATTTTAGTCAGTACAAGTCTGACAGTCCCTCCCGCCCTGCCCTAGGTGGGAGGACTCATTTGATGATTTTACCACGATAAAAAAAAAGCCGTTATCGAGGAGTTCAACCGCAAACATCCGATACGAGATTTTAATAAATTAGATTTAATCAGTCTCACATTGGCCTTATTATGGATTTAAATTAACCGCAGTAAAGTAAATAAAAAATTAAAATTATACCGATTACATCAACCTTTTTAGAGCATAGATACTATTGAAAAAAAAACCAACATTTTTGTAGAAACAAAAACTTGTTCTATAAAGTAAATAATAAACCTTAAAAATAAAACACTCTACAAAACATCTAATCAAAGAAACAAATATACAAGTATCTCTCGATCTCAATAGAATGTACTCTTGAGAAACCAATATTCCTTTTAGTGTATTTTCCAATATTTTCTAGAACAATTTGTAGCGTATTCAAGTGGACGAGTGAGTACTATCCTTTGGAGCATGAACTAAGTAAATTAAAGACCGTCTTTCGCACTCAAGGCATGCTCCAATCAAAAGTCGAATCGAACAGCACTAAACAGGCTGTTGTAGAATAACGAAATCTTATACCCCGTTAGGGTTGCCTTGGAGAAAATAATGAGGATTCCTTCACTGGAAACTAGCGCCTTAGTATCTTCAACTTTCACAATGACATTTGAGAAATAAATTGGTATAAAAATCTGAGGCATTTTTTGCGCTCTGTATTGCAAAAGTATTTTCAGTTCTGTTTTTACTTTATTCGAGGTATGTCTGTGTTGATATTAAATAAATTAAATAAATACTATAAAACAAACATAAAGTTCACAACTTTTGATACTAGGCTGCTCTTTAAAGCCTTTGTCAAACAGACAGGCGTGGCGAATGCGATGCGTGACGTTTTTATTTGTAATGTACGGAATTGTTTAAATCCAGTCACATAGAAAAGCGAAAGCGATCCGATAGCGGGACGAACTATAGGACTGACTTCTCGTATTAGTTCGTTATCGCTTCGGACTCGCCTGTCGCAAATAATCATACTTTTTTTTTTAATATGAAGAAGCAACAATTCTGATAATTTCTTTTTTCTTATTTGTGTTATAATATTTTGAAACCAAGATTCTAGAATTACAAAATTACTGCAAAAAAGGACTAAATTTAAATCAGAATAAAATACATTAAATGAGAAGATAAAAGAATTAGCGAGCGTATAAAAAACAAAGTGTAAAAGTGTAAAAAATCTCTATTAATTACTTGCTAAGTCTTCAGACATGAACTCTGTTGGTTTGCCTAAGGCTAGATACAAATTAGGATCATTCAGAAATTGCTCAGCTCCCGCTAAGTGCTTCAAAATTTTCGCAAAACTTTTCGACAACCCTAGCATAGTTCAAGGTGATTGCCAATTTCGGATTGATATACCTATATTGCTGAAACTCTACACGTCACATAATTTATGCTTTTAATTTAAGTTTATTGTTCTATTGTCTTGGTTTTTTATGTAAGAGTTATTGCAAGAACAATTTTATAACTTAATGGCGGGAATAATTTATTATTACGGCTCGAGAAATTATTGGAGTTTGATACTACCAAGGAATAAAACGTTGTCGTTTAAGATATAGGTATCGATATTTTGAATTTATTTTTAGTCGTATGAGATTAATTTAGAAAATGTCCTCAGTTTATAAACTAAACTCTGTCATCCTCAAATGAGAATCTAGGTTAATTACATTCAAGATAATGTATGAAAACACAAGTCAGAATTAAACATTTTCGTGAACTTAATAAACTTGTGGAATGAGGACAAAAGGCGATTTTCCGTTTCTTAAACCTATTTCCGTCCGTCCCGAAATTTTATCTACTTTGAATGTTACTTGTTAGAAATGTAATGAAACATCTACAGTAATTTCTTAGGATATCAAATTCTGTGTTTTACATTTCTGTAGCAAGTAGTTTTGAATTTTTTCTAGATTAACTTAAGGTCTGTTTCCCTGGCCATTACAAAGCAGATTTGATATTAAAATATTAAAGTTCAAAAATGTTTTGTAAAGTAAATGAACCTTTGTCTCTGTTCAAAGAGAATTCATTCTAATTATGTCTGTATCAATACTGAGAAAGGAAGAAAGATACGGGAATAAGAATTCGAATTTTTAACCTAGTTTATTTAATAAAGAATGTTCGTACAGTCAAATTAACTTTTGATATAATTTCTTTACAAAAAACCTTTAGGGGTTGGCCTTTGTAAAAATATTTGTGAAAAAGTATAAAATGAAAAATCAAATCAGAAAAATAAACGCGCCGTTCTTGAAAAAGGTACGTAAACGATGCTGGGTGGAATTCTTATTATGGGAAAAAGGAATTTTTGCCTTTTCCTTTGTAGATCATATTAATGTTGACCGCATGTGTAGTTCAGTACCTGAAACAAACAGAAAACATTGATTTAGTTACGTGGTTTAGTATTTTCTTGGTTCTAAATTATTAAGACCCTGCATAACATCTTACTTTACAGAAATAAAAAATATTGTTTGGTAAAAAATCTTCAGCTTCAAGCTTAAGTTGAAATATTCTTATATTATTTTTGTCGTGACAACTGGTTTCATTTATTACAGAAACTGAACATCAAACTAAGTACATTTAAAAACCCCTATTTCCACACTAAATAAAGTTAGTTACGTAAAAGTAAATAATTGAGTCTGCACACATTAAGAATTCTTCACTTCTTAATTTATATTACTTATCTAATTATAGTTTAGAAATCAACATTGTTTTATTACAAATGGATTAATTGGCTAATTATGTAGTGAAGGACTTATTAGAACAAACAATGTTTTTTATAAGTGTTTGTACACTGTTAATAACCTCACGTGGTATCAACTGGATGGATAAATTAAATAACAGACTACTATTATGTTTACTTAGTACTCGTAATCCCTAATGAAGTGAATTTTCATAATCCCGTGTCACAGGTTCGATCCCCGCACGGAACATTTGTATGATCTGCAAGTAGTTGTTCCCGGTCTGGGTGTTTGTGAATGTGAATTTCTATGTTTGTAAACGCACACACAACACAGGAGAAATTCCTAAGCGTAAGGCAAGGTTTGTATAAAAAAAAAACACCCAGACCCGGTACTACTTATAGGTCTTACAAATATTTTTTTCGTTGTAAGTCGCGACACGCTACGATACTTTTTTTTTATCGTGGTATAATCTTCAAATTAGTCCTCCTACCCAGGGCAGGACGGGAGGGATTGTCAGCCTTGACTGACTAAAATCCACGGTGTCCTTCAATAACCCTTTACGTACCGGGGTCACGGTAATTTCTGAGTCCAGAAACCACACGCTACGATACTAGAAATGAATAGTAAAGACGCCAACCGTGCAGTGAGGCGGAGGTGAAAATTCTATAACGTTCTTTTCACTTGGCTACTTATCGTGAAGCTCATCTAGGTGCTATATATCATCTGATGCTCTAGGTGTTATCAAAACCTTAGAGACAATGGGGTTTTAGTCGGTTAAAGTCAAATGACCCTTTGTTTACGGTAAACCCCACTCAAAAATGGCTATAGACGATAAGCATGCGTCTATATAGCCTTAAATTGTAAGTTTTTGAATTCGGTAGTTTATTTCTTAACACAACACATTGTGCTGTGCATGTGCTTAAATACAACACATTTACTGCCTATAATGTCCCCATTACTGGAACACAGGTCGTCATAGTGTAAAGACCTTCGTAAACAACGCGACGCTACTCTCCGATACTTTACGACTATTATCTATTGACGCGTGCCTGTGTACGAACGTCTTTGGATTGTGTTGCGATAGTCTCCTGGATACCAAAGTCGTATGACATGCAACAATCGTGAAAGAGAAGAAATCTGGGGAGGTAAAGACGCGATCAAAAGCTAGTTTTTATATCATACAATTTAAGATGCATGTGGCATGTGGTGCAAGCACTATAAATGCCCAGTAAATTTTATATTATTGAGTTTGAAATAAAATAGTAATTTGATTGATGTTCAAATGGTTGTAACAGAGGAACTCATGTGGAAACGTTTAAGGCTTAGAGTAAACGGTGAAGTGCAGATAGTCTGCTCTCGGCACCTCCCCCTCACGTTGATATTTTCAGAAATATAATATTCACAGTATGCGTTGCCTACACTTCACAGTATTGAAAGTCAGAATTTATGTGCTCTTATTGAAAATCTGAGAGTGTCAAAGAAGATTTGATGCTAATAAAAAACGTGTCAAGAAAAACTCCACAGTGAGGCTTTCTAACTATTACAAATTTTCACAATTCTTTTTACGAAAAATATTTAATTTCACCGCCCACCTATTAAAAAAGGTAGAATGTCGAAATTTCCATCAAGATGGGGAAAATTACTGTGAAAACATTTTATTTCGTGACGGTTTTAAAACACGTGTAGAAAGTTAATATTTTCTCTAGGAAGCTTTAATAACGCTCATTACATAATTAATTTAGGGGAACGTGCGGATTCTGCGCGTCTAGGTACAGTTACACAAACATAATTGTGCTGATTGATGTTCATAATTGTTAATATCGCGTACCATTGTGTGAATAATTAATTGTACAAGGATAAAACGCGACATTCTTAGCCTACCTACATGTACATGCGTATAACTACTCGTAATTCTTTTCTTAAGTAATACGTATTGATTCCAATGAATTCATTGATTTGTTAAAATGAGATTCTATATATTTTATTGAATAGTTTTTCTAAGTATTTGTCTTCAACATTCATATTTTGAGACCATGACAACAGGTCAATACCGCAATTGGTGGATCGTCAAAGATAGAGGATGTATTTATTTTTTGTTTCTGTCAATCATTTTCTAAACAAACTATATATTATAGCTGTCAACTATATATAGCTGTCAATGATTTTCAGAATAAATCTTACTAAACGAGCTTTTGGTTGGCAAGAGTGTGTATGTATGAATCTGAAGGTTGCAGGTTTATATGGCAAAAAGTCGTTGAAATACACGACGCGACCGTTAATGCGTATTATAATTAAAAATATATAGCTGTCAATGATTAATATCTGATGCGGTGAATAAGAGGCATGTCAAGCTTAACTTATGCTCCAGTCAGCGACTTAGCATATCAGTCTAAGTGTGTATTTTCCCCCTTAATAGCATCTACTCACAGACATAACTACAAATAACCCTATAGATCCCTATTTGGGCAACATGCATGTGCTTTCAGCTCACGTGTGTTTACTCCGATACAGGGGTACCGCCTAATCTGATGAATCAGATTTGGGGTATCTGTTGACGGGTACTTAAAGGGACATGATATTGAGGCCTGCATGCGAGGTGCATTGGAAACTCGTCGACACCATATTAGTCACAGCGCATCAGATAGAAGTAATATTATCGATCCTGATTTAAGAGGAAGTACGACTGAGATTCTTTAACGTAATAGTGTAAAAGGCGTGAGCCTATTGTGCGTGTGCACTATGAAGTTTTTTCTTTATCTTTCTCGAATAACAAGGCGAGATGTATTTACTGTCATATGTTAGGTATCAACATTTTTTTAGTTATTATGTAAAATGAATAAGCAGTTTTTTTTAGCAATTTCTAACGTATTACTTATTATTAATGTGCAAGTTTTTGAGATTGGATGTAGGTACACACATCAAAATGACACGGTTGGCCCAGTGGCTGAGCAATCGTTGCTGCACAGCGTGTCGCGTGTTCGATCCCCGCACGGAATATATAAATATTTGTATGATCTGCAAGTAGTTGTTCCGGGTCTGGGTGTTTGTGCATGACAGTTTCAATGTTTGTAAACGCACCCACGACACAGGTGATAATCCTAGAGTGGGGCAACGTTTAATTAAAAAAAAACCAATGGGTATGTCTATCTAAAGAAAGCACACAAATGTGAAAATTGGTGCACAGATAGTTCATAACCTGGATTAACACTTTTTTTTTATCGTGGTAAAGTCATCAAATGAGTCCTCCTACCCAGGGCAGAGCGGGAGGGACTGTCAGACTCGTACTGACTAAAATCCACGGTGTCCTTCAATAGCCCTTTACGTTTCGGGGTCACGGTAATTCGTACTGTCCCGCGACCTGGATTAATACATAGGATAGTTTTCATCCTTATTTTATGTTCCTGTGGGGTAATTTTCGTTTTGTAGCTGGCGAAGTTGCTGGCAACACTAAAAGTTCATAGTTATCATTAGGTTGTTTGATTCAAGCACGAAACAAAAAAGTATCCTGCTCATTTTACAAAAAATGTATTTAACAGAATACAAAATGTAGCAATTTATCAGTAGCTGGTGGCAATGCTTCTAATTACACTGAATACTGAAAGTTCCGTCGATCGCCCTCGGGCTTACAACAGCGCTCTTAGTTGCTACAGGGAACCTCCACCCAAGCTTAATAAGAATATCTACTTCCAGAGTAAGGAGTTTTTTTTTCCTTTATATTAACGTAATGGTAATTAAATTACATTAAATATTCATTTATTTCAGGCTCATGTCCCATAAAGTGTTAGTATACAATAACTTAAACTATTGTTAGTAGTTGCAAGTTATAATGAAATGTTTAATTACTCTTTTGTTATTATTTAGTTTAGTTTGATTATTATTTATTATTAAATCATGGCACTTCAAGTTCTAACCGAACATTAAACATTTTTAGTACCTGGAACGCGTCTGTCTTGATACGAAAGAGTTAATACGAAAGTTAGTAAAGTCATCATCATCATCATAATCATCAGTCTATAATGTTCCCACTGCTGGGACACAGGCCTCCTCTCTGTGAGAGACCATAATCCACCACGAGAGCCAAGTGTGGGATAGTAAATGTGACATGTCTTCTAATCTTTAGTTCTAAGTCATGCCGATGTTTTTCTTCACCGTTGTGAGAGTAGTGGTGATGAAATAATTTACACGAAGTATCGCGCCTGGCTGGGTTCGACCTACAAATCTAAAGTTAGGGTTGATATCACTGGGCTAGCTCTCATAGTTTACTAGCACTTCGCCCGCGACTTCGTCCGCGTGGGTTACGTACTTTCCTAATTCCCCCTTTTCAACCCCTTAAAGGTTAAATTTCCAAAAACCCCTTCTTAGTGCTCCCCTACATTATAATAGGAAGCCGTGTGCAAAATTTCACATTCCTAGCCCCAGTAGTTTCGGCTGTACGTTGATATGTCAGTCAGTCAGTTCTCCTTTTATATATATAACTAGCGACCCGCCCCGGCTTCGCACGGGTTGTCATTTTTTTTTCCGGGATAAAATATAGCCTATACGGATTCGGAAGAATCCCTCTAAGTAATGGTAAAAGAAATTTTGAAATCGGTCCAGTAGTTTTTGAGCCTATTCAATACAAACATACAAAAATACAAAGGTTTCCTCTTTATAATATTAGTATAGAAAAGAGTTTCAGAATTAATAACGGCCTTAATGAACGATGTCGATTAAAAAAAAGGTCTTTAACGGATTTCTTTCCAAGCATTTCACACAATTAAAGCTTTTATTAACCTCTTAATACTATTTCATTTAAAGTTCCAAGTAAACCGCATTGTTATGCGGGTACGCCTAGAGGAATGTCAAATAAAAAATGCAAAAACATTTCAGCGTAAGGGAGCGAAGTAAAAAACCGAACGAGAGATTTTTTAGCTGAGCTAATTATCGCCTCAACTGGGTCGGGTCCGTCAATGCTATAAAATTTTAATTTGGACTAATATAGCTGGCTCCATTATTCAGTTAGCGCTTTGTCTGGTGCCTTTTATCTACACGTTGTTATAAGGAAGTTTAATTGAAATTTCATCTCAACTTTGAAGTCATTAATGCTGGTATGGTTAACCATGATTCTTTTACTGTTGAGCAAGGGTTTTGGTATTTTTTTAGTTAACTATTGGTCTTCTGCAAGTTCTCCCACGACGCCTTCTGGCTGTGTTACTGATCCGAAGAGTATCTATTTTTCACTTTGTAGTTTCTCTACTTATTTTATTTATTTAACACATTTTTTTCACGTCTAGCATGAACCTATCTCTATTATACTAAGAATAGACAAAGTTAAGTTATAGTTTAAGTTATAATAAAATAGTTTTTTGCATGAGTATGGTACGATCTGTACACAAAGAAAAGAAACAAATATTGTTTTCTTTTCTATATTTTTAAAAGTGCCATGCTTAGAACGGTTCTGTAATTTTGTCTTTTATTTGTCAAAAAAAGAAACCGTTTCTAAGGTGCTACTCGTGCAGGTCATTGCTATCGGTGTAACCAAGCGTCGCGTAATGTAAAATCCGATTTAAGCAAGCATTTTGATCTAAGTACTACTCTAGAATCATAGGATAGTTTCACAAAACTTAAAGTCTGGTTAAAATTAGTGTGATAACGACAAAATATTCCGATTATTAACGAATAATAACTTTTTATATTTGCAATAATCTTAAATCTAAAAAATAATTAATTATTTAATCGGTAACTATGTAATAATCGATTTGTTTGATCGATGGGCCCCAAACTAGGTTATGCTTGTCTTTTGGGGACCTTATTGCGGTAGTATTATTTTATCCTTAGCATTTTAGTTGGTAAAATAGACAAAATTGTTCAAAAATAAAACATCTACAGCTTGTAAGTAACCCAACAATCTCTTGCATACAGTGTTACGACCCGTAAGCCGGGTAATCCTAACACATTGTTATAACTAGCTCTATCTTAACCCAAAGTTTGCTCTGCGGTAACCTAGGCAAAGCTGAGTTAGAGACATCGTTTAGCTATTAAATTAACTGGCTACATCGTGATTTACGTACCTCTGTGATAAATGTGGTTATTATTTTGTAATTTAGTACTTTATGCACACTGTTAAGCCTTTGTCAAACAGGCAGGCGTGACGTATGCGAAGTGAGGCGTTTTATTTGCAATGTATGGAATTGTTTGAATCCAGTCACATAGAAAAGCGAAAGCGATCCGATAGCGTGACAGAACTATCGGACTGACGTCTCGTATCGGTTCGTTATCGCTTCGGACTCGCCTTAAACCCTTTTTTTAGTCAAACTGGCAACTTTTTGTAACAATGCAAGAACTTGCAAGTGTGATTATATTGCAGTATTTGTTTGATCAACTCAATCCATCATTCGTTAATAGTCCGCAATGCAATCACACTTGCATGCAACTCGTAATTTTTTGCATCGTCTAAACGAGGATTAAAGATATATGGATTTTTATTCAACGCGTGATTGATACAGATATAATTGGATTATTTTTAAACATCAGCCTGTACAATTATTTACAATAATGTATCTCACTACAACTATATTTTTCATGTAATGTTAGAGTAAACAGTATCTTCAGTTCTTCATGCAAGTTACACCTTAATAGCCCATTGACACGTTTGCAAGAAATCGCATGCGAGTTTCAATACATTGCCGACTATTAGTGAGCAACGAATTCAGTTGATCAAACGAATACCGCGATGTAGTCTGTTGATATTCTTTAAATCTCGATTAAAATTGGCCGTTGAACAGTAAACCACAAAATTTCAATTCTGTACAATAAAAAGAAAAATGCTTGGTTCAGTTCTGACCGAATACTTATCCAAAATTAATTGATTTTGTAGTAATAATTGAATGTCCATAGCTCGTGTGGTTTATGATGTTAAAACCCTGACGTAATTTAATCTTCCCAGTTTTCACCCACACATTCAATCATTGAACTCGACGGAAAATTCGGTATAAAATTTATGTTCTGTGTTACGAGAAAAGGAGTAATATTTCGATGTATGCGAGAAAATTACGGAGCAAATATTTGTATGCTTTAAAAGTAATTGTTCCGGGTCCGGCTTTCGTGTAAGTGAATTTAAATATTTCAAGGGAATCCACGACCCAGGAGAAATGCCTAGTGTGTGGCAATACTAAGGCTTTAAAAAATATTATCTTCACACATAGCGTTTCTCCTTTTTAATGGTTTATAAATGAAAGAAAAAATATTTTATTTGACACAGACACGTACATACATTCAACAAAGATAAAATGAATATATTAAACAGAAAACTTAATCCAAAAACATACTAACAAAAAGAAACATACAAAACATAATAGGTAGGCTGTATGTCATGACTGTGACAAGAAAGGCTTCCCACTCAGCATAAAGCTGTGCTATGGGGGACCCACAGCACAGCGCTGATTTTCAGTGGTCACCCGAAATAGAAAAAGAAAGAAAAGAAAAGAAAAGTGTACGGAAATCAAGCAAATAAAAAGTAACCTGTCTCCATTGTCTCTTCTATTTCCATATAAAAGTTTATCAAACTAGGTTCAGTAATATACGCGTGTAATAGACGTGCACAAACGAACACACTTTTTCGTATATTTTATGATATAATATTATATAATTTTATGATATAATATAATATTATAATAAATAACATAATAAATATATAATATAATATTATAAAAAAATTATGATATAATATAATGTTATATAAGTTAAGATTCACTTTTTTTATATGTATAAGTTTAGATTGACTTTGAGTCTTAAATGAAGGTTAATAATAACTGTTTAAATTAACTTGCTGAACACTTACAACTGTAACTTTAGCAAAACTTAAGTACCCACGTAGCATATCCGCTGTCTGTTGTAATTTCTGTCAGAACTTCAGACAGACAGCATACATATGCAGTGAATGATCCCATGACGTTCAAGATGAATCCCTAATGGACTGAACTATGCAGATATTAACTATATTCATAACTATGTTTGTATTCATACGTGGTCATAGTGCAACTGTGGGCTACCTACCGTGTTCAAGAACACACTTTGAAATAATTTATGTGGTACTATATTAGGTTGTAACTGTCAGGAATTTAGTTAGACCACCGAGAGCTACCAAGAGACTTATTGCCAATCATGATTATTGTTCTTCAAAAAACATGGTTGTTGACATTTATAGCAACCCTTTTCTGGTTGTAAAATCATTAAATGAGTTTCCGCTGGTAGAGCACTCTTAATGATAAAAAAACTCTGTTTCCTTGGTTTACTTTTTTGCGTTCCGGGTCTATTTGCCTTCCAAAATAGTACAAAGATGGTCCCGCGATTTACTAGAGAAATCTTTTTTTTACCGTTTTCCTTCAATTGTCCTTTACGTTCCAGAGTCATAGCTGTTTTGAAAGTCTCACAAAATCATAAAGTAACTTCTTTTAAGGGAGGTAATTTTATTACGGAAAGAACTATCAGACTCGTATAGACTAAAATCCACGGTGTTCGTTCACGTTGCCCTTTATGTTCCGGGGTCAGGATTTCCTGATAAGACAGTCCGTCAGTTGGCTTTCTATAGGAGCCCTGTCAGATTGCTGACAGCTCCTGTGGCGAGGGTGGAACACTCTTAGCAATAATTGGAGTGGAGTGTAAAATTGCCATTATATCCTGCGTGTTTTGTTCATTACAGGAACGGAGGGACACTTCTAAAGATGTCCAACTTTAACAAAAATTGCCATCAACACGTAAGTGGTATTTTTTTTTTTTTTTTTAAATATTCCACAACTATCACACAACGCCATCTAGTCCCAAGCTAAGCAGAGCTTGTGTTATGGGTACTAGACGACTGATAAACATACTTATATATTTCTAAATACATACATATTATAGATAAATTACACCCAGACACAGAACAAATGATCGTGCTCATCACACAAACATTTGTCCTGGGTGGGAATCGAACCCACGACCTCCGGTATAGCAGTCAGGGTCACTAACCACTAGACCAACAGGCCTGTCATTGAATTGGAATTGTGCCCACTGTCTTCTAACTTAAGTTATATTTGTTTGGATTTTCAAATAAATTAATATTTTATCAGCTACTCGTTATTACTTTTCAAGTTTCATACTTCTTTGAAGTAAGACATAAAGATCCCTTGACCTTTTAATCAACCAATCCAATGATTGATCAATTGAATCGAAACCCAATGACCTTCAATTTAAGATCATTGTTATATCTCTTTGAAGTCCCTTTTTTATCTAATGAAATTACTCTTTGATTTAATTATATGTCATATTATATCGTCACTTCTAATTAAGATTTTATTGCCAGCTTTAAGGGCTCGAACAATTTAGAAAATTTGATACTTTAAACGGTTTCAGAAGTTAATTTTGAGCGCCGCCGGTCTCGTATCTGTGAAAGCTACGTCAGGCATTTCCAAGCAATGAGGTGGTTTTATGAGTTTCCCTCCACTTTTTTCGGATAATTCCGTCGTGTAACGAGCGATATTAAATTATTGTGCCGGCCGCGTATCCGACGCAGGTGAGCGGGAATCAGGATAGCTGCATTACTTTACGAACAAACGGATTTTATTAACCGCAAGTTAGAACAACCAGTCTTTCCATGGAGTATCGTATTACCCAGTTACTGGGTTGTGGAGGTCCGACAGGCAGTCGCTTCATGTAAAATACTGATATCCAGCTGCATCTGGTTTGACTGGGAGCCGACCCCAATATAGTTGGGAAAAGGCTAGGGAGATGATGAAGTTAGAACAATGGCGGCTCGTCACACCAAAAAAACATTATGAAAGAATTCCAAGTTGAATCGGAATTAAATGTAGCTAACAGATACTCAGTGTGGAGTTGCGAGCGTATGACAGATATGTGTATGTATGTGTGTGCTATTCAGATTTTTATTAAACTGTTTTCCGGAAAACACTCGACGTTTCTTCCGTACCAAATCCTATAAACACACTTAAAAAGCCACAAAGGTACGCAATAACGTAATGTTACCTTACGGTAAACCGAAAACAATTCATTTCTGCGAGCGTCCCGCCCCTTCCCCCGCCTGCGTCACGTACCTGCGCACCCCTCAACCCTCGAGGAACTGCGGAATGTTAGTCGATCCGTAAAAAGCAATTCTTCCCGCGCCGTTTGCCTTTTGCACCGTACATTTAATGTGAACCAATGTAATAGTTTATTTTGGTTTTTTAAGAGGCTCTAGCAATTGAAACTCTCATACTTCGTGGTTAATAATTGTTTTCTGTTGTTTTGTTTCATCACCGTAACCTCCTTTAGAATTGGAGATTATTGATTCTTATGTAAATCTATCTGAATCATTCGGTACATTGGAACCGGTTTCAGTAGGTATTTAAAGTGGTTTTAGGTACATCATCTGCCTAGCCTCTTCCCAACTATTTTAGTGTTGGCTTCCAGTTCATTCCAGCTTTTTAAAAATGTCTTACATGGAGCGACTGCCTCTCTGACTTTCACAACTCAGTTTGTATTTGTTTTGTAACGTGCTTTCTGAAACATACAGGATACTCGGTATGTACTGAATGGTCACCCATCCACAGACTGACCTAAGCAAACGCGGCGTAACCTTGAAGATAAATTCGTGCTACTGATATCATTTAGCCACGAGCTCCTCAATCCCATCCGTAAACCCATATTATTAAGTATCTTAACACGTACAGCATTCCATTGCCACTATTTGCGAAGGACATGTAAAGGAATCTTTCCAGAATAAAATAAGGAAACTGTGTGTAAATAAAGAAACATGGTATGTGTATGTAAGATGTATATTACATCCCCCTTTACTTGTTATGCTCAAAAGGGTGAACGAATAAGAAAAACTCGCAATACGTCCCTAAGTCTGTCTCAAATAAATAGTGAGTTCTGCGATGAATATCATTTTCGTTTAGCAATCTTACGAAAATATGTCAATGTAAAAAGCGGAGGGTATTCGCTCCATTGATTCAGAAGGAACGAGAACAACTGTATCGTTTTTCCGACGCAAGACGCCACAATACTGCGTAGGGATACGAGCACAGACACAATAAATATAATTCTACGTTAGAATATGCGAGCGACAATGAGATAAAACAAATAAAACATCCTTCACCAGTACGTAATTTATTAGGACTCAAGACTTCCTAATTCCGCCCGACTCCGTGAACTAGATCATTTGTCGTGCCCCATATTTTTGTTTCTATCTACCACGCCAGTCGTTCGCGAAGGCACCAATAAAATTTTACTACGTCGTTTAGCAAAAAAATGTGTACAATACGAGAACACAAAAGACATCACTACTTCTGAAAATGTTACGTATTTTGTAAAACTCAATATCGGAAAACTCTCAAACTCTAAACAGAATGATTAATGATCATTATGTGACATCTACAAAAACTGTAAATTATTGCTGTTCTTAAATGATAAACTTAGAAATGTTATGTTTGTTTGCGAAGCACTTATACTTAGTGGGCTAAATAGGGCAATATTGGCCACGTAAGTCGAAAAACATCTGCGTCCTTCCATTAACGCAACTGGGAGTGGTGGGCCGGGTATCGTGCGAAATGCCGGCCATTCTGCACACTGCGGCCCATGTTACCCATGTAGTCTACGAGACACGCTTTCTGACAAAAATGATTTTAAAAGCTTTTAAAAATCACGATTTTGCGAATTGAATTGTTACTTTTAATCAGAATTCCATGTGGAATTGAGCCAGATGACCTATTGTATTGTTGCTTCATGAAGAATTCTGTCATATTATACTATCATAAATAAAAAACGAGGTTTTGTTTAAAAAAAGGTTGGTATTTTACGTTGTTTTCCCAGGCATTCGTATTTTTCTTTATGCTGAATATATTTTGTAGCGTTGTAGCCATACAATTTTAATATTATACCCATTTACGGTGCTAAAGAAATGCAAGGTCACGATCCGTAGTACGCGAGGGTAATGACCGGGTCTGAGAGAACCTAGCGACTGCAAACTAAACGTATAGGTCTGTTGTTGTTACTGGCGTTTTGTCCGACAAACTTTTGTTATTTTTTAATGAAAATCTTGTGAACCTTCATGATGAAAAATATTTATAACAATTTATTATTCTTTGGACCGTTTAATTTGTTAGGCCTTATTGCCATGGTCAAAGCTGTTTCAGTGATGGATTTTGAATGGAATTTCTTACTAAAAACAATGACACGAGGTAAATATATTTATATTTTATAAGACTGTGAGTTTCGTGCACCCAGAGAAAATCATAATGACGGCAAACAAACACGGAGCAAAATAAATAAAACGTCGACCCGGGCAATACCAGTGCCGGTGTCGTGTCTTCAAATGATGCCCCTCCACGCTAACTCTAAATCTTTTAACGGGTTAAAATTGTTAAAGAAAGAATAACACTGAGAGACGTTGAAAATAAAGCCTCTTCGTGTCTTACGACTGTAAATTCGAATCATAGGACACGGATGTCACAGGCAGCGAGCCAAGCACATACTGGTACTAAGGCCGTCTACGTCTACTCACTGAAACTATCGCCCACTAAATATTAATAGCTCGCTTTTTTCGGCAACAAATTTCCAACAAAACTGTCAGGTCGGGAAACCTGTTTCTTCTTTACCAATTCATTTCACAAACAAAATTATGTAAAAGTTTTAGGCAGAAATTTGTATGCAGCTGTAATAAAGTAAAAAAAAAGAAACATTTAGGTGGCCTACATATATAAACATATTTTTTTACTAAAACGAAACAAAACATGGAATTTAGAGTGACTTGGTCGTAAAGCAGGAAAAAGTCGTCTCATTTATTTCCCTCTTAGCGATAAGGACGCGAAGCATTGTGGGCTGGCTGACGTCAACTGTCAGATTTCACAACGCTCCACCTCTTTCAGTGGCGTCGTTACAGACACGTATACCTTGATTTAATTTCTTTGCAACGCTGAATGGTAAAGCGGTGGAGTCGCAGGAAACCGACATGGAGCAAAAACACACGAGCCGAATTATTTATGTGCCAGACTGAGCAGTTTGTAAACAATATTTTCGAGCTCTCGATAGGGCGTTATGAGACTGTCACGAGAATTTGTTTATCGCAGCTAATATTTTCCCGCTACCGCAGGCGACACTGGGAAACAAATTCGATCGTTGATTGCCAGTGTCACAGCGGTTTACTCAAGGGTCAAGATTATTCGAATGGAAGAGGTTTCTTGGCCAGTTGTCCCAAGTTGAATGCCGGTATATTGATCGGTCGTAAACATGGTAGAGTCCCGCTGAAATTAGGACGAATGGTCACGTCAGGGTATCGCGTGACGACCGCGTGTCTGCCGGAAACAGACATATAAAATATTTTTATTGCCGCCTCTAGTGGTTAATAGTAACCATTAGGCTGTTCATTGCTTTGTTTATCTTTCCGCGCGCGTGTTGGGACGGAATTGCGTTATCCGCTATTATGTGTAGTGTTATTCGGGAACATAAAAGAAAGAATTCAATTTAATTAAAGAGGTTTTGCAATCTGATTCCGACGGTTTTATGCAGAGGTGTAACAGTAAAATTCGTGATCGCTTGGAACTAATAAAGCGTGTTATGGGTACAGACAGCTGCATGCTGCTCGGCGTCTCCGACTATAAGTATTTGTTTTATTTCGTCACGGGAGGATTTGTTTACGGCACGTAGAAAATATTACTAACTCAACAAACTTGCAAAGAATTGCGTTCAACTCTCAGGTCACATGCTTGTTTCCTTGAATTTGAAATGTATTACAGTAGCATGCATGCCTTACAGCAATAAAAGTGAGTGGGTTATAAATATATCGCCTGTGCAATTGTATTTTTCTTTGAGTCCATGATATCTAAGTATCATGGGTGTTTCAAGTCTGGTGCACTTTTAAAGATGTTATCACATTCTATAAAATATTTATTGCGTTACGTCTGTGAATTTTATTGAGATGGAGAGGAAATAAGGGGTTGCTAAGAGGTGTAGTGAACATCTTTGAAGGGAAGGTGCGTACCTTTGATATTACATTTAATATTTCCTTCCGTCTGCTTACGGACTATTTATTGTATAGCAACGGATTAATCAAAGATGGAATATATTTCTAATTTAAACACAAGTACCTAAGACATTTGTCCTCTAGATTTTTATACGTTTTATTATATTTTTGGTGACTTCTCCTTTAGCTATCTAGGAACACTGTTATATTTATGAAAGAAACTCACAGAACCTTATCATCTGGCAGTGCACAAATGATTTTGCAAGCATTAAAGCATCCTTGTCTTAGTAATTTCAGGCACAAGAGAAAACATGTATGTTTAATACGGAAGTGACGTAACATACGCGGTTTTGGAGGTTGGCATAAATCCTTTATCGCTGTTACGGAAACTTGGAGATGGTGATTTCTTCTGATATACTTACTATACTAGCGGCCCCGTACGTGCTTCGCTACATATAAAGTGAATGACATAACAACATGCTTGTACTGTCAACACTTTTTTTTATCGCGGTAAAGTCATCAAATGAGTCCTCCCACTTAGGGCAGAGCGGATGGGACTGTCAGACTCGTACTGACTAAATTGGACGGTGTTCTTCAATAGCCGTTTACGTTCCGGCATCACGGTAATTCGTAAGTACCGCGACCCCGGCAGGCTTTGGTCCTCTAGAGGGGGGCCCCGTCATTTTGCTGACACTCTTTGAGGCGCATGCCCGCGCCTACGGTGGCTGGAGATCGGACGGACGTCAGGTGGAGGGAGGATGCATTCCTCTTCCTCACGCGGCCCGCCTCCTCCTTCGCGAACATGACTGCATCGCAGAAGGAGGCGACCGCTTCCAACTCCGTCTCGCCCCGCAGCATGTCTAGTAAATTATAGAACAATGTCTACTACGCCTAAATGGAAATTGTCTTCCTGATAGCCCTCAAACCATTTCATTAACACATACATAGTATCAGTAGTTACATTACGAACGTGTTCAATATGGCCTCCAATACTCCCTTCACTGTTCACACTCGGAAAATAAACAAGTTTATTGTAGTTCAAACAAAACCGGATGAATTTTCTGCGGTGAGACAAGATGAATCAACAATATTTTTACCCTCGACGAAATCCGATCAGAATTTCTCGTCCGAAAATTTTGATTGTCTCGGTTTCTGATGCTACAAAAATAAATTTATTCACTCTTATTACAAAAAACTAAATAAACATTGGTTTACAGCTGGACCATTAAGGTCAGGCTTATCTGCAGAACCATGATTTGTATTTCGCCATATTACAAAACTTACATAAAACGTCGTCTTTTTAGTACCATCATTTGAAAAATTGTCTAAACAATTAAATATATCTATAATTTAAATATGCTTCCTAGCGATTAAATCTAATTTGGGTGAAAATAAAACAAAGACAACAATACAATGAAAAAGCTGCTATGAGTAACTTTGATTCACAATTACACATTTGACAGCTAGGACTGTTAGACCATGATGGTATAGTCAGTGGTTATTGGCAAAACCACGATTTGTAATAACGTTTAAGACGTAAAAAGACGGATGGGGAAGAGACATTTGAGTTTGTACGCATTTGTACGCATCATATTTTGTAGGCTACGTCGTAGCGCTTCGTGCTACGCCGTAGCTATGCTCGTAGCAAAGCAACTAAGTCGCAGATGCATCTTCGAAAGTTTAAATTGTTTTTGTTTATCCAGCATCTTTCATTTGTCTACTAGTACTTTAGTTCTGTAACAGTGAAGTGTCCAAAAAGATTTATACTCGATAAAAAGAAACCGAAATACTTTTCACGACGATTGGAAGTGAATTCGTCATATAACAGCAAAGACAAAACATCGAATTCGTTTTACTGCAACTAATAATAGTGAAGTTACACATAAAGTCGATGAAATTCAATCCGTCATTTAATCTGTTTTAATGACAAAGAAGTAACGAACAACCTAGCCACGAGTATGAGTCAACAGGTTGCGTAAAATGCCATCGAAGGCTTTATCCATGACGGGAAATCGGCATTAATCGTCAGCACGAATGTTATATTTGCATATTCATGGCACGAAAACCCCCTTGATTTAACGACAACCGCGGAATGATCGTTAAACCCGGCAAAAAGTGTCACGTCACTTTTTTTTATTTTCTCCTAACACGGAATATATTTTAGAGGCCCTCGTCGCGTATCAAAAAAATGACGCTCAAGCACCTACTTTACTTATTAAGTTTAGGTTAATAACACTTAATTATAGGCACGTACTTGAGTTTATTGCGATAATATAGTACGAACAATCACGAGTTTGGTTTTTCCGGTTGTCGTCCTTTCAGCTGTTATTGAAATAAAATTCATAAGTTAATTGTTCGTAAAGACATTCTATTGTGTGCAATATACTCGCATAAGAAATTTCGTAAATTGAGTGGGAAATTAATTGGACTTGCTAATATTTTCGATAATGGTCTTAACCATACAAAGGTTCTATTCAAGTTTATTTTAAAATATCTTCTATTTATATGGAAAACTGGGTAGTCTTATTTTCCTATATTTTTATTAAAATTAATAAAAGTTAAAAATACTGTATCTTCTTTATCTCGTCTTAAATAAATACGCGAATAACTTAAAACATGAAATAGAGTCCCCCAGTACATTTAACATCATACAAAAACAAGAGCGTGTATACTTTGACAGAAGGTACAAGTTGCGTCGGGTTCTGTACATGAGATAACGTTGCTTGAGAATGATTAATGCGCACCCTTGTCCTGGAATATCACGTCATCCCAGGGCTGGGTTTTTAATATAATTAGCGTTGGCAACTTTTGTTTACGAATGTACAAGACGGGTTCAAACTTTGGGACCGGATTGCGGTACGTTCGTTTGTGCTCGACTGTACCTTGGAAAATGTGGACGTGATTTTTTCGTCACAATTTTTAAAGACGTTTATTTTTAATATGATGATATCCGTATCTTAGAATGAAACGGTTTTTACTTACATTTACAAACGAATGAAAAAAAATACCGACCGAATTGAGTGAAAACCTTCTCTTTTTTATGTTGATAAATAAACTTTGGAACGTCCTAATTAATTGCGTGTCTGAATGACCAAGGGGTCTAAAGAAGAAAATTTGACAGACATACGATGATTATTAAAATTAATAGAAAATCCACAGCCAATAGTTTTAGGTCGATTCATGTTATGATTTTTCTAAATTGGCCTTTTTAGACTCCTGATGCATAAAAGTGGATGAGGCGGTAGGAAAGGACTATGTAGGGGTTATAGTAGGTGGCTTTTTGGGGTAGGCTGCCCTAAAAGGAAAAAGTTTATGTTATCCATGTCCTACAAGTAATCCCTACTAATTTTACAAAGAAAGTAAGTTTCAAAGATTTTCAATAGTAACGAAAATTCGAACCGGGAACTGGATTTAAACCTGCGACCTCCGGATTCAGTATATCCGACTTTCTTTCCAACCGACCCATAGAGGTAGGTTACCTATAAGTGTCAAATTCTGGTGACGTTATCGGTCGGTTTCTAATTTTCCTTTACACAGAATATCTTTGAAATTTGCGACGCATGCGTTAATGCGCATAATATTTGCGAGTATTAAATAGAAAGTAAGATTTTTGAAGTGAAAACTTCTTTAGCGGCGTTGAACACTTTTCTGTAATGGGTATAAAATCTTAAACTCGCGTCAGGACACGTGACCCTGACCGAAAAAGCGTAGGACGGCGCAGGGCGCTTGCGTGAATGTTCGTGTGACTTTATTACTTTTAAAGAAGTTTGTATGCTGGATACATTCGTTGCTAGGTAACATTGTTTATAAAAGATGTACGTCACATTGGAAAATTATTTAAATAAAAAGTCAACCATTTTTGCGAGTTTTACTAAAATCTGTTCACAAGATATTTCCAACAATTACTATTCAAGATTTCACTTCTGCCGGCACTCCCAGAGTGCAACCCGTAGTTTTTTTTTTTCTTTTTCACGTTTAATCCACAGAACCGATATCATCCTTAAGGATGATATCGGTTTCTGTTTGATATCTGTGACTTTTCGTATACGTTGTCAGTTGTACACAAATGAAATAGCGTATCTTTCATCACGAAAAAAGTATTTCTTATTTCAGATGGCGCTACCTGTGTTACGACTTAAAATTGAATGGGGTATATTATTACACTACAACTTGAATTGATTGTAAAATAATTTGTTAACGCTAGCAAAGCAGCAGACAAAATAATGGTAATATTTCTATCAATTATTGTATTTTCATTGTTATGAAATAAGTAAAGTACCTCAATGATCTGAACAATACCAAAAGTCTAATAAGAAACCTGAATACATGCCTATTACTCTCTCGTATTTATAAAAAAGATATACTCTTACCTCACAAATACCGGTAGGTAATATTATAGCATAAACAAAAACAACTACTTACAGCTTTTAATTAACGTTGTATACAAGTAACACGCATAGTAAATAAACGTAATAAGGCTATAACTACATTGGCGATTAATCGCATTAAGTATAGAGTTTAACGCAGACATCATTAGCGTAATCTGTTTCCCAATTGACGAGTTTAATTGAAGTGTAATTTATCTTTGAGTACTGTGTTTACAATACTTCATTTTTGTTTCCAGATACAAATAGTGTCAGTTTTGTATTTTACTCACTGGCGTGTTGTTCGCATCCTGATTATTACGAGGTTTTGAGTTTGATTCGAAAGATGGATATAGACTTAAAAGTAACTAGCGAAAGGTTGCTTAATATTATAGGCACCTTGTCGTCTGCCCGGCCTTTACGAGATAATACAACAGGTCTTATATTCTGTATATGATAATGAGAAAGTTAAACTGATCGTATTTGTAACACAACATTTAACTGATATCATCGTATCTAACCATTTTAGAAAACTATGTTATTGTACGTAACGTATCTTGAATTGCGCTGATTCCTAATCAGCCATTAGACACTAGTCAGTCACCTTGTCTCAGACAATTAGTGCTGAAAGCTGAACGTTGCAAGTCGGCGTCGCATTTGTGTGGTCGCAGCCTAATCGATTTGTATGCACAATCGGTTCATAAACACAGTCCTACACATAAAGTCAGGGAAACAAACATAGCTTTGGCAAACGCCTGATGAAGATCAGTCGGAGCCAATCAGTGTATTTACCGAGTCCTCACAATGTAGACATGACGGTAATAGAATGCTTTGCTTGGTAGGTAACACTAATTAAAGGAAAGGTAAAGAGAACATAATTATGATTTATTACATCGCATGAAATGGCATAGCTAAAAGAAAATTGTTTCAATTTCTGTGTCTTTTCAATTCTTATTTACATTTCTTTTATTCTACTAAAGGTTTCGTTTTCTAAGAAATCTTCTTTTGAATTCAATTCCAATATGCAATTTGTAGTCCCGAAATTGACTTCGAGTTGTACCGTAGAAAAAAAAAAACAAAATAGATCATGTAAACTAGTGACAACATTTTAAAACCTGCACCGAAAATATTGGCACCTGAACATAAATATGTTTCGAACCAACCGACAGGAAAATAAAATAACAGATATTCATTGATGTAAAGGTTAGTGCACAATCATCAAATAAACCTTTCATGTATGAAACATTGGTACACAGAGCTACGTAAATAGAAAAATAAAATGAGAGATAAAAATGACGGAGTTTTTAACACTCCATTTGATAGCACTTCTTTCTGTGACGCCAAAATATCATATTTATTTTGAAAAGCTTTGAATGCGTTCGTGAAGTGAATTCAGGCGGCTGTTGATAAAAAGGAGATTTATTTGCATTTTTATTCTGATAAAAGTAAAACCGCAGACTGTCGGTGCCAAAATAAATACTCTAATACCAGTTATTTTTTTGTGTAGTTTATGATAATATTAATTACTAGCTTTTGCCCGCGACTTCGTTCGCGTGGAATAGTGACTTCAGCAGATTTTTGTTTTTACCCCCATAGTTCCCGATCTCGCGGGATCTCTTCAGAAATGAAATGTGGAAGATATTCTAGGGAACTCTTCAAAAATCAACATAATGAGCTCTGCGTTTGAATTTAAGAGATGTATACTCACTTAGGGCATTAAAGCCGTTTTGCCGATCGAAAAAGGCGAAAATATTATTTTTCCCTAATTTTCCCATCATTCTACTGGTTTGACATTTCAGTTCAAAAGGAAAAAAGACTGTTTCTCCCTTGAGAAATTTTCTATTCTTTTAGGCTTTAGACATTATGAAAGTTTCTTACACCAAGACATTTCTGTTTACCACGTTTTTAGTTTTGCCATCCTTTGCAAAAATATAAAGGTTTTGTGGTTTCGACACTCTTGAGCACGCAACGAAGAGTTGTCCATGGGAGAAACAGTCTTTTTCAAGATGTACCCCCGCAACTTTCAGCGTTTGCCCTTGGGCTTTATTTATGGTCATTGCAAACGCAGTTTTCAGCGGAAACTGAACTCTTTTGAATTGATGGCAAATCAGTTGGAATGATGGGAATGCGGGGAATAATGAAAGTTTCGCCTTTTGCCATCCCAGTCATAATAACGGCTTTAATGACATTCCGTCCTAAATAGGGTATTTGTAACCGTATGCCGTTATATAGTCTTGGTGGAGCTAGTTATATAGTTTCTCATAAGCATCACAGGAACACCAATTATACAACGGAACCAATTTAAAATTTACGAAACAGGACCAGTCCACATAAACCATCATACAACCGACAATACAATTTTGATTCCAACGCCATCTATCGATCCATAGTGATAACTCGGATTATTTATCTAAACTCCGTTCGGGCTTTTCTTTGTACTAAAAGTTTCATTATATTGATATTATTTTTTCATACCTTTTTACTACTTATTTACTTTTTTTCCGATGAATTAAAACAATAACATGAACCGAACTCGTGTAACGATCGACACCATTGCGCGATCACCGCCATCTATTGAGCATTTAAGGAATTATCTATACTCCGTTAGAGCATTTAATAAAAAAAATATTTTGTTATTTTTTTGTAATAAAAACTATCCTATGTCCTTTCTCAAGTTCCAAACTATGTCTGTACCAAATTTCACACAAATCGGTTCAGTAGTTTAGGCGTGAAGAAAAGACAGACAGACAGACAGAGTTACTTTCGCATTTATAATATTAGTTTGGATTTAAGCACTACCAAAACCTCTAATGCTTATTTCTTGAAATAACAACAAAACAAAACTAAAAATAAACTAAGTATTCAAAGACTAAAAGTCGCGCTGATAAGAACGGTTTGTAAATAACAATTATTGTCTGTTAATAAGGTCAAACTTTTGTTGTTTGGCTGTTGATGCGAATAGACGTTCAGACTGAACGTCTATTCGCATCAACAGCCAAATATTGTATGAAACTCTAGTAGGTTGTGTACTGCTCAACCGGACTTTTCTGTGGATACCTTAAGATTTTAAGGCCTCCAGGCGCGCGGACCCCCCCGCCTTTTTATACCTCCCGCCACGAAGCGCGTCAAGCGCAGCAACCGATACATAAAAATAATCCTTATAGCATGATTCTGTATTCACGCGCGATGACTTCTTATTAGCGTATTTCATGTATAACTTTGGTGTTTCTACACAGATTTACATGATTCTTTTTTTTATTGAATAGGTAATAATGTTAACTTTTTTTAATCAGGGATGAGTGAGAGGGTTGTAAACGTAAGAGTAGACAAATATAATCAAAAAGCTCCGAATTGCTAAGCTATCGGGAGTTTCACGTGTTATTGTGAGTCAACCATAAAAGATAGACATACGCTGTCAAGGAATATTTTTATATCATTTTAAGGAGAACATTTCCGTCATACATGATTTCTATGTAGCTTTAACCATTAAGGCTGCACACGCGACGGAAGCTTAAAAAATGGAGTAACTTCTCCCGTTTTCCCAATATTTCCCTTCACTGCTCTGCTCCTATTAATCGCAGCGTAATGAAAAGTATACTATAACCTGCCCAGGAGTATGAAGAATAATTGTGCCAAATTTCGTTAAAATCGGTCGAGTAGTTTTTGTTTCTATAACGAACATACAGACAGACAGACAGACAGACAGACAGACAGACAGACAGACAAAAATTTTATTGATTGCATTTTTGGCATCAGTAACGATCCCTAATCACCCCTTGATAGTTATTTTTTAAAAATATTTCATGTACAGAATTGGCCTCTCTACAGATTTATTATAAGTATAGATAATAACTACTTACTTTAGATACTTTTCATCGTACGTATTTATTTAACACAGCTACATAAAAAATCTTTTACAAGATAACACATCTAATTATTTTGAGGTTGTCTGGAAGATATTGCTACTCGTATTAACGATAAGACCGCCATTGTAACTATATAATTAGTGATGTAATAACTGTGTAACACTTTTGGTGTACAATAAAATATAATCTATCTAATTCAAGAATGTTAATGCTACACGATAATCCCAAAACTGATGAAATATAAATGTGTGACATTTCCTAAAGTTAATTATTTAAACGTCTGTCACAACACAACCAACATTACGACATTCAAAGCTTGAAATAAATAATGGAACGTCAACAATTTGAAATCAAACTCATCTATTATCATTTATAAATGGTAAATTAATCATAACTGAAGAGAAATTAACTGATTGTGATATTTTAATACGAGTACCACGCCTGTCAAAATATGACTATTAAACTAATAATTGATCACAATTTATTAGTAGGTGCTAATTAGTAATACAATTACCACACTTTAATGTTATGAAGGTATTTAATTTTAATTATACTTATTGATTTGCCATAGCCAATAATATAAGGAGTGTAACATTTCGTGCTGTGGGATTTTAAGCACGCTAAAATGTATTCATATCAGTGATTAGTGACAAAGTCTTGATAGTTATTGAAGAATAAAAACAAAATTACTAAACTAAATGCACTGTAAATTACCCCTGTATCGGATTAGGACATCGCGGGACATCGCGAGGCCTTGAGCTAATCCTGCCAAGGAGGCTTTTGACCATTCCCGGATCGACGACGCGAGGAGTTCTACACGCGTCTCTTAGAGCTGTTAGCAATCAGACGGGGGCATAGAGGGTCAAAGACTGTCAGGTTCTCAGGACTGTCTGTGTGAAAAGAAGGGTAAATAATTCAGGAGAAGAAAGTATTTATCATTCAAATCTTGTTAATCTGACTATCCGTTGGTTCATAATCAATGTCTCGTTTTTATTCCAGTCGTCAGGACAGCCTTCTCTACATCTGCTTCGAAACGAATCCGAGCCTGATGTCTTGTACCAATACTTGGCCTAGCTACGTTAGCCTAACAACAATTACCCTTCGTAATTGAGCTTCTACGCCTCCCCGAAGGTTCTGAGACACAAATTGTGTTATCGTGATGAAATTGTGGGACCAGTTGTAAACTTACTTTACAGTTATTGTCTTCTGAGGAAATTCTGCAACATTAGTGCTATTGTATGTACTGTTGTTATGGAGAGAGTGACTAATTGCTGACGACTACTTAGTAGAAACGGAACTTTTTTGGGTCTCGTGGTGGAAGGGTCAGTGTACCAAAATGTTTGAAAAACTTCTAGTGATAAACATTACATATTGTTATTTTAATCATTGTCATTGTGATACCTTAGATATTTTTCATGCAGCATTTGTAGCTTCAATAAGCATTTGCAATTAATATTACTGTTATACTTGAAAAAAAAAGTGGAAAAAAAAAAGTATCCATTTGCGTTCTTTACTTTAATTTAGTAGAGATTTTAATTCAAACCATTTGTGCTTTTGGGAGGGGACACAACCATTTAATTTACATTTTCGGTAAAAGCTAAGCTTTAATGATAAATGCGGTGCTTTCAGTTGCAAAAAAAGGTGGTTGCGTGCCTCCGTACTTGCAGTGAAAGGCAGTGTAATTTATACGATGAATGAGTAATTCTGCACTACAGTGCACGCATTATTTTAACAATGTTATTAGCTTGGACGGTAATAAAACGGTGCTTGAGTCATAAGAAAGGTTTATAATTATAAATGTGTCACGTATGACGCACTCACGACTTTTTATTGTGTCTTTATAGGCGTGCGGTGTGTGGCCAAGAATAGGTGAGTGCCTACCATTTGCGTAAAGGTTAAGTTTATAACACAAAGTATATTAACTTATCAGTTAATTTTTGTGTTGTTTATCGTCCAGAGGGGTTGCAATCAGGATATTGATTAGTATTATGGGCCGAAATTTACCATTAGCTCGCAGTGAGCAATGTACCGGTTGTTGTTCGATGGGAGCGCATTGTTTTTGTACTGGCTGTACGAACGCTCGCTGTGTAACACGTTACATTACACCTCATAATGCTAGTTAGTACCAACCAAGTTTTATTTTATTCTTGTACTAATTTTACAAAAAGTATAAGTCTAGATTCTAGAATAAATCAACTTTCAAAAACATTTGTAATCTGGAAGCCAGATTTAAAACAATAATGGTCGGGAATACTTAAGTGGCAACAAAGCGAATCGCTTGCAAATTGTTGTGTTGAGCACATGCCTACGACGTCGGCTGCCGTCTCTGCCAACATTAATCCCCTTACGTTCTCCACTCTTGTTTATTTTTCATTTTATTCGCTACAACAATAAACGTCACTGGTATGCGTAGCAGATTAGCAGCTGTTCGCAAAAGATACAAGCAAAAGTATTAAAACCAGTTAATTAATAAAGAATGGGACTCAAGCAACAACCCACGCTCATTTTAATGCTCACTGATCGTATTGATCAGAGTGAGAAAATAAGATGTATTTTTGGTCACTTTCCACGTAATCTAATTAGGAACGGAAACTCACGAATGTTGAAATTAGAGATGTTTGCTTTGTTCAACTCTGATTAAAGCAAAGTTTTATTTAATAATATGCCCACTTGTTCCCCGACTACATTTTTATATGAAAATCATAGTTACAAAACACGTTTAATTATTTAACACACCAACCATAAAACAACAAAAATAAAAGGAAGCAACGTACGTACTCTATCAGAGAGCAAAAGATCGCTTCCATTAAAGGCTCTTCGCACCCGAGGGCCAGGCCCCCGGGCCGTGTCTAATAATTAAAATATACAGAGAACAATGATACGTTTCGCTCCGTTCAATGTTTATTGACGGGACGGTACGGCGTGCGGCGTGAACCCTTTGCGATTTCAATTTGCAAGGGGACCGGGTCGCCTCGTCCGGAGAAAGCGAGACGGCATAACACTAACTACAAACAGTCAAGTTAAAGCAACATTTAGTTTAAACGTGACCGATACTCCATTGCATTAAGTTGATATAGATTCTCGACTTAGATACGGCACATTGCGCGTATAATGCCGCGTATCGTGACATCAAACTGCTGCTGTGGAATGACTTAGCGCTTAATGTAATGGGTATTATAACGCAACATTTGACACCTTCTGTTTCGACTTTCCCCTCTCAGTTTGAGTTGGAAGCTGTTAATGTCACGATGTTCACGCTGGAAAAATCATTTTCATAGCTGCGAGCTTATCCGCGTAGTTTTTTTCGTTTTTGTGTGACTGTGTGAGCGTGTTCGTTTTGAATGTGCAGAGGGTTATTGCAACACTCGGTTGATTTCGTGCACTTTCTAAACGTCGGCCCTGTTTCGAGGTGGACAATGCAGACATGCCTCGGGTTCGCCCGTGTAAGGCATTTGGGCCTGGTCATGCGTGCACGGACCGCACAGACCCGGAGAATGTGGAAGACTACGCATTGTTGTGCAGCATGAGCGTGGCTCGGTGAACGCGCCATTTCACTGAACGAAATATTTGAGTTTACCGGAATATACGATGCGTGAATTTAAAATGTGTAGAGCAATGTATTAAACTTAAAAATCAATAGTTCAGATCAGTGTAACTGGAACTATTTCGTTGAAACATTAGACATGTATTACGTGGATGTAATATCTACTCGTAAGCGCTCGACCATCAAGTTGTCAATATTAGTGCAATTTATCATCCATGAAACCCAACCGCTGTTGTAGATTCAAGTAATACCAGCGAACGATCATGTTTATATTACATAAGCTAGTTGACAAGTAAGAAGAAGTATGAGTACCATATCGCTTGAGTGCCATCTTCATTACGTCATACTAATCGTGGGTATCATCAATCATAATAGCCCATAAATGTCCTGAACGTGGGCCTTCACCATCCGACTACATCATAGTAGGGGAATTTTGACATAAGAAGGGAGGATAATACTACTTATCTACCTGAGATTTTACCCTTAGTCTCAACACCCACGGGAAGAAATAGAAAGTTTATTCAAAGATATGTCAGGGCTCACACAACGTGCGCTACGTAAAATAAAAAGATCTTTTCGTAATAAAGTAACCCCCACGTTTTGTTTGTAAGATAGTTTCATTATAACACCTTCTGTGAGGGCATTTTATTGAACTATTCCCAGTGGGGGATAGAATTTTATTGAATAAGGTTGCCTTAGTGTGGAAACATAGAGAAACGGGTGTGTAAGTAGCCCGGGGTATGCTCACGAGCGATTCACTGACTATAATGTGAGTTTGTGAGGACATCCGCGTAAGTCTGGACATGTCTTTATAAAATAATGTAGTCTGGGCATGCCTTGTTGAAATGTGTGAGTAACGATTTATTTGTGTGTGTGTCTATAAATAACGACAAAACAAAGCGTTCAACAAAGTAAAATATGAATAAGTAATGTTGTGCTGATATTATACATGACAATTGAAAGCTCATTGTGTTTGGAATAGCAGTTTTTCAGAGTAAGAAACAGAGCGTACATTAATAACAAAATAATGTATTTTCAGAAGCTTAGCCCTCAGCAAGAGTGCATTAATTATTAAATTTGGCTCTCCTAAATAGCTAACATGAATTTATTTCAGTGTGCAGAAAAGCAACTGTTAAAATATTTATTTTTGTGTACCAAAAGCCAGAAAATGTAAACGTAATAAAAGGCGACTATATCTGTATAGCAAATGTTTATAATTAATCTTCTCGCGAGGTCTCAAGACCCTCATTCCACTCTACTCTAGTATAAATAAGATTTCTTCAATTAATTCCAGTCGCTAATTTTATCTAATTGTTAATGCTTAATCAAAGACTTCTGAGATCTTTCAAGAGCCATATTGAAGTAGAAATAATCCTCAAAATAGATGAAAAGTAATTCCAATGAAGGTATACAGATGAAATGGAGAGATAAACGAGGGTAGGCAGAGTTGCGTAAACGTTTTATTTAGAAGGAGTTTTTGTTACCCGCAGCACAGAAATATCCCAGAATTGAACTCTTGAAACATAAAATATAATTTGAGGTTTGTTGCAAGGTGAATAAATTTAAATACAAAAATTAACTCATTGATTATTTTAACACTAATTCGTATTTTGTTCTTCACCAGGAGTTTGAATATTATCATTGGACACCCCGAAAACGGTAAGATCTTTCTGCAATAAAAAACCAATCATCGCATAAAACGAATTCCGAAATATCACATAAAGGAAACTGCCGGTTGCTTCCTTAAGACACATTCAAAGGCGAATAGTGCAATAACATCAATAATCCAAAGACGTTAATAACTATAACAACCGGGTCTTTCATACTAAATAATAATAATAGTCAACTTGTAACATTGCGAGGGTTGTCCAAATTTCATCTCCGGAGCGATGAGAAATGGCAGTTAAGCTGAAACTTTTAACAATTGGTGTAACTATTCAGAAATCCGCCTGAACGGGAGCGGAGCGGGCAGACTCTACGGTACCTACTTTTTAAATGATTTAGTAAAGTTATAGTTTCGCTGAGCTGGAACACGCCAGTTTCAACAAACTATCAATATTAAAGCGGTGGATTTTTTAATATACCACCGATGAGGTAGTGAAATAGCAAACGAGTTTAATGAAGCCTTCTTCATACAGTGCGATGGACGTTGTTGATACTTTGAGTTGTGCTCATCCGTGTAGAAGAAGTGAGCATTTAACGATGCATTTACCAGTTTGGTCTTGTGTAGAGCCTTCTTATGAGGGATAAGGGGGACGTTTATATCATTTTATCAAGGAATATTGCACAAACGTGGCTATTACTACCTTACCTTATGACCGAAGAACATGATTGATTTTCTAGTTATGTCTTGTAGTTGAGAGTCTCTAACATCATCCATTGTCGCTGATTTAGATCACGAAGTTAAAAGAAGTATTACCTATAACAAAAAATGATTGACATTAGTTTTAGTGTGAACAAGAATCAGTTATAATGTACATAATTATTATCACATTTTTTTGTCATAATACAAAAAAGAACGGTTCGTACAAAAAATATACATACGTGTATAAATGTATATGTAGGCAAAAATAATATTGAACGCCGCAGTATTCAGTTGTTTCGTAAACATTTTAATTCCTGCAGAACATCACGAGAAAATCCATCCGATCGTAAGTTAGAAGCCCTTAAGTCGTCTCAGAAAATAGAGCCATCCGTTCCTCGGGCAGCGACATAAAATCTAAAGCATCATACCCAATATTTACCGCAAGCGTGTCGAGTTCTGTAATACAAAACACAGCCGAGTACGGGCAGAACTGTAAAGCCAAACGTCCACTACTAGCGACGTGGCTTGAGATCAACATTACGGCAAGTTTGTGCAAGCCCAAAGATAAGCAGACTGTTCAGAAACCTTAAATATAATAAAGATTTGAAAGTTCGGACAAGCCAAGTTTTTAGGCACGTTTAACTACATCTGCCACTGGTACTGTACTTTTATTACTCTCTCACTCTTATTGAGCATGGCCTTAATAGAAAGTAACCAAAAGTAGTTTTAACCAAAACCCTTCAGGAATTTAATTAAATATCTAAAATAAAACCCTTATAACAATGCGTAGGCTTTGTATGGATTGTCAGGCTAGTTTTAGTTTTTATTTGACGTTGCTTCATTGTTAGTATTTCATTTTAATTTTTTAAACTGAATATGGTCATTGTTAGACCGCAGCTGTCATAAGTAAAACCGTAATAGAACTATAGTGTGTCCTTGTGTCGCGTTGGAAAAAACCGTGCGTGTGAAGAAATATATCCACATGTGTAGCGTAACTATGCTACTTTGGAATGCAACCTTTATACAATTTTATCAAAAATGAGTGCGGGTTCGCATGTGGCTAGCTCGTAAAGGTGGTTGCCTCCCCTCGCTCTCTGGGGTTTGCTCAGACGGTGATAGTATTAGTTTGTATGCAAGCTAGTTTTTTTTTTTGGAATCAGATTTCAATTAAAAGTTAACAGTTCCTTTAGTCCATTAAAAATGTGACTATCATCATCATTGGTAAATTTTTTAACACACGAATGCGTATAGGCCTTTCTTTTGTTCCACTCCCACAGGATAGAACATTATTGAGGATTAATTATGTTGACCCAATGAGTTACTGTGCAAAATTACATTTGTGGATTAATTATTTTTAAGTAAATAACTGCAGAAGAACATTTATTGAAATATAATCTACGAATTTAATATCGATAAATGAATTCCCACATTCATTTTGATTTGGCACATTTCCAGATGAGAGTTATGTATTATTTTAGATTAACCTTAACTGAATTTCAGTCATTAAATATTTTGCCTGTGATAAAAGCTGCGATTTATAAATATTTTTCTACGGATTTTACGAAGGTTAAGTAAACACATCTAAACGGCGCTTTAAATTAAGCTTACACAAAGAAAGTAAATATTTTATTGTCGAGCTAACATTCGATTAACAATAACTATACACCGTGACTTTTTAGTCGTCTTACAAAAGTGATCCACTCAATGTATCCGACATAAAATACCTCTAGGCGCGATTATTATTTTTTTATCATTAATAATATTTTTTTTTTTTTTTATTCATTTTAACACTTATAAATTATATTTTTAAATATTTCTACAAAAAGCATTAAAAAAAACATTTAAAAATATAAAAAAATATAAAAAATATTTTTAATCATTATTAAGTCGGTCCATCAGAAATATGTAACATCCTGTTAAAAATGTTTACGTATCAAACTGTAGAGTATGCCTTGCTAGCCCATGAGTTGACCAGATCATCCCATCGCCATTTTCTATGAGACAAGGGTGTTTCCAACTACGCTTTGTTTCATAATAATGAATAATATTTTTATTTTTCAATTATTAAAATCTCATAAATACCTATTTTTTTATTATGAACGTTTACTAGTCAATGGATAGATGAAATGGGCTGCCGTTGTAAGTCGACTAAAAAGTCATGGTGTATATTCGTCTAATCTAACCCGTATCTGGCTACGTTCTCAGTTTCCAGTAATCTTGTGGATGGATGTATGTATCTAGATTTTTTTCTATGATTTAGATATAAAAGTTCAAAGAAAGCAATGTTTTTTTATAATCCGACACAGCACATTTCCCGTTTAAGCCTTTGTCAAACAGACAGGCGTGGCGAATGCGAAGCGTGACGTTTTTATTTGTAATGTATGGAATTGTTTGAATCCAGTCACATAGAAAAGCGAAAGCGACCCGATAGCGTGACCGAATTATCGGACTGACGTCTCGTATCGGTTCGTTATCGCTTCGGACTCGCCTGTCTGTTTGACAAAGGCATTACTGTATTTCAGACGAACATTTGTTGCTTTTTTGTGTTTTGTAGTTGGAAGGTATTCTTTAAAATCTTCGCTGGGCCCGCCGCGTGGTGTATTACAAAACAGTGAGGAGGCCTGTGTTCCAGCTGTGGGAAAATCTTTGTGGGTGTAAATATGTCGTATTTAATTAAATAAATACCTTTGAATTTGAAAGATAAGATACAATGATTCCGTCGAACCACAAATAGTTAAACAGCTGTTATCCACGTGTTTTTTTTATCGTGGTTAAATCATCAAATGAGTCCTCCCGCCCTACCCTGGGTGGGAGGACTCATTTGGGGTCATGGTAATTCGTTAGTCCCGCGACCCCGGCAGGCTTTGGCCCTCTACAGGCCCCGTCACTATGCTGACTCTCCTTGAGGCGCGTGTGGAACACAACGCGCCGTCGACCCGGGCATGGTCCTTGGTCGGACAGCGAGCTGTTATACACTTGTATAAAAGAAGTGCAATTGTAAAACAGTTTTCTAGACAGGTGTTCAACATATGTTTAACTTTTTTGTAGTAAAATGGTGAATGTTTATAATCTCCTCGAACGACAAAATTTATTGAATAACAATTAAATAACGGACTGGTTCGTCCTTCACAAAGTTCTATTACTATTACCTACCCAGTTGTTCTAAACTTAGTGACTATTAATCGTTATGAAGTTAGTACCACGCTATTACATTAACTATAATCATAATGGATTCATTAAAGTTTATTGAAAACTACCAGTAGATTAGTATTATAGTATTTAAACGTATCTAGTTGTTTTTTTTGTATAAACTAATCAGTATGTGGTTACTGACGGGTACATGTGAATTATTATGTGAGTAATGAACGAAATATTCTCTGATTTAATATCTAATCTACTTAGGAGCTATACGAATCATTCAATTTACAAGGTTTTCTTTGTGGTCTCTGACAAGTCGAGTTCCACGTGTTACGGTCGTCTAGCCTCATCTCTTTTACTGTAATGAATTTTCGCTACTCTAAAAATAATCTCCTTAATATCGAATCGAAAAAAGCTTTAATGAAGTTTGCCTTTTATCCGCAGTAAAACCATAACAACCCTCACTAACGCAAAGAATCGAATACCCAGCTGATATGATTCATTGGATTTTCAACACAGAACCTGAAAAAAATGAGTTACGAATCAGTAATTAACACTGGGAAATCCAGTCAACTAAGCCGGGCTATTGTCGACTCCAAATAAAACAAACGGTCAACGGGCATTGTTCATAGGGGAGACACGGCAAAACTGGTGCCCCGTGAAACTTGGCCGACAATATTGCAATACAAACGAGCCTGCGAATTACGTAGACTTGGCCATAAATCATAGAAGTTAGCATTGGGATTCTTGTTTGGGAAATAAATAAATATAAACGGTACGGAACGGCCAAAGGACCCTCACGAACTCGAGCCTCCATTTGAATTTCATAAAGGTGCTGTATTAAAACAATCGCAGCGAAAAGGGATCCCTAAGAGAGAAACGAAGAAGTAAACCTACTTTCCTTATTTTGTTAAAGTAGTTATATGCTATACAGGCACATGAATATTTATAACTATACATTTATGTATTTTTTTCTTTACTAAAACAAAAGTTAAAATTGCAAGAATTTCAAAAATACATTAGCCCAAACTGTTTGAAGTCTCGTTGACTACATCAGAACTTTTATTTTCAAAAATAACTTTAGTTAAACTTACTTTTGTCTGCCGGCCAGTTTACGTTTATTTAAATTCTAAGTGAAGTTTTGTTTTAAATGAGTTAAGCTACAAGAAAAAAGGTATGTGCACAGGGACATAGCACTCTGAGCAAAATTGAATTTACATAGAGACAACAAAAGGTCAGCACTGTGGCTGTTAAAATACTTCATGCGCGTATATTAATTTCGAAGGTAAAGTTTCCAGTTATTGAGGGTTTTATTTTCCGGAAAAAAATGTGTTCAAACCGCTATACCAATTTTCAACTACGTGAAAGTTTTGAAATTAGAAATGTTAACTAATAAAACCGAATGTTTGTGTAATTTCGATGCATGAAATAGGCAGGATATTTACTTATAAACTTGTATGCACAGTCAGCAACGCTGTGTGCTGCAACAATCGCCAGAGTTATACATTGTTCGTTTATTGTTCCCCACGCAGGAAGTTAGATCATAAAACTTTATTTTAACGCAGCTAACTTTGCTCAGGTAACATTTGTTCCTAACTCTATGCAAAGCAACTCTTCTAATTAAAATTTTCGAATTTCAAGTGAACTGAACTCAAAATCTTTAAGGAATCAAAACAAAAATGTACGAGTATTTCGGAAAACAACGATCAACCAAATCGCGCGAGGCATTATCATTACAACAATGCCTTTGCGGCGATTGATAAACAAATTCTGAATGGAAACGTATCCTGAGATGACGACCGAACAATCAGAGATTCCAAATATCTTCAATAACGTGAATTTGGCCTCATCAAAGGCAAATGACGGGTGATTCAGTAAGCCACTGGCTTAGCCGGTGACGTGAAAGCACTTCACGTCAAATCCGCGTCAAGTGGTTCAAATTGCCCCCTTCTCCCCTCCCCTCCCTTATGATAAATGTAAGGAAAATTGAAATCGCGTTTCGTTTCCCGTAGTAATTTCATGGGACTAGCGTGAAGGTATGAATGTGTGAATGGCTGGTTTGTGAAACGAAATATCAATGCTAAAAGGCTGTATTGCGTGAATAGGGATAATATATTCAAGTATAACAGGGTTGTCGCTCACAATAAACAAAGATTATGTGAGACGATTCAGACCACTCGAGTGAAATGAACATAATGTAGATACGAGAGCTGTAAAATTAAAATGAATGGAGGAACAAGAAAGACCTTACTAAAACTTACATAATTATGGCACTCTTATCATTAACTTAACAAAAGGCTGACAACAGGGTGTTAATTATGTATGTGTGTTTGTATGATTATTGTATTCGTGATAAGGGGCTTTAGTGGCGCGTTTAGGTCCTTTCATAAACTGTCTGTTACACAATAGTACATGAATTACAGAGAAATAAGCAAACGTTGTGAACCGGAATGTGCAGAAGTTTAAACTAATAGCATGAAGGAAGTAATAAAGGGCGTAACGTACGCAGACGTCGAGATATAGGAAACCGCTGTGTGCAAGCGAGACAGGCACATTATTAAAGTTATAAATACGTTTGTCACACGAACATTATGCAGTATAACTTTAAATTTGGCAACCTTAGAGTCTAAATTCGTTTGAACCCTCCAATTGGAGTGCCGAGGCCCTGTCGAACCTTTGTCATTTTAATCATACTTCCGATCTTTCAAAATCATGTTATTGAAATATGTTCAATTTCCTACGTTCTGTAGGAATTGTAATTTTCTGCGTGTTGTCGTGTTTATGTGTGACAGAGGTTATGGGTAGAACTGTTTGTTTCCAGAATTACAATTAGTTGAACCTGCATTATGTGAACGTAGCGACTTGACTTCTAAGACGAATTCGATGTAAAATACCGCAATCATTTGTTTAGGTATTGTTAAGGCCGAAAAGCAATAATCCGCGCTCACGTCTCACGTTCTTTTACATTATTTCCGATAAATTGCACTAGGATTTATGACGCACATTAAATAGTAGGTAACCTATCGCCATTTTACGAGCCGCCACACATTTTATACCGATAGAGGGTAGAGATTAAATTTTTAAACCAAGTTTCTCCGCTCTTGGTTCTGTTAAGTAATAAGAACGAAAATGCGGTGTAAATTATATCTGGGTACCTATTGCTCCCAAGTGTTACGAGTTTAATCTGGGCCAATTGAAATCTCTAGTACTTACCTAAGTGCTTGAAATCAAAGGTTAAACTTGTTTCGTGTGACTAAATCGGATTTGTTTGGAGTGCGACTCAAGAAAGATACTTAGCACCTCTTGTTGACGGGTTTTAGAAATACCATTTTTCGCTTTTTACATTCTAACGTACCTACTTAAAAACATAATTGTTTTTCCGTTATTTGCGCGTTTTGAAGAGTATAACTATTATTAGTGATCGTAGCTGGTGGCGATGTGCGGTTTCTGCCAACGCCGATGGGAATAAAAGTAATGTTTTACTGTAACGTTTGTAGCCACGATTCCTCAATTTTATTAGCCTTTATTGTGTTTAGGTGTATTTATATTTATGACTTTCCTCACGTGCATTTTATCAGGATTGCCCTAGATACTCCGCTGTGAGTCGTAAATATTCTTTAACATGAAATTCACTCACGGAACTTATATGAAATAAGCCTTTTATTAAAATCAAGGTGAGTAGAAAGTTCCGCAGAACCTATATATGATGTTATATCAAATCTGCTCATCCTAGAAAAACTCTTCACCTAATATGGTATTTGACTGAAAAAATCTAATTAGTTCGTAACCTAGTTTATAAATATTAGACGCATATTTTTTCTTCTGTAACGTAATCCAAAATTGAGGAATATACGACGCTTTTAAAACTGCCAATACGTCACAAGCTAGTACAGTTTTTACCGGCTTCTGACGCCATGAGCCCCTCTCGGTGGTTGGAGGAGTATCAGGTGCCCACACTTGGTTAGTTTGATTTTTCTAAATATTAACTTAACAAAAGAAAAATACATATCCATATTTTTGCAAACTCTCACTGACGGACAACAATTGAGAGTATCTACCTACCGAGGTATTGACTTAAAGTATACTCGAACTCTTGAACTAGTTAAAATCACTACTATTGTTTAGTGGTTTACGTGAAAGTGGTCATAAAACCTCTAGGTTGCCTAGCAACAGTAAGTAAACATTGTTAACCGCGATCGAAATAGGTACTGTAGCATCTAGCCAGGTTACTTTTCGTTGGAAATATTCAACTATTAACCTTTTTTTTCACACTATTACGTTGTAAACTATTGTCGATTATTACAAACTACTTTGTACCCCGAACAAAATACTAACCTACAACGTATGTGTTTTATTAGACTTTTTTACTGCCAATTTTTCACATTGAATTTGCTGATTTCATCGTGATCGTAATTAGATGCGTCAAAAATATTATCAAAACATTTCCAGAGAATAACAGTTAAAAACGGTATCCAATGAAATGTCCCCAACGGATACCGAATTCTAATGTTGCCATGCTGAACCATAATAAAAATACCTCGACGTCAAATCTGTGCCAAGATTATTCATTCAAATGACATGGATTTGACCCCCACCAAAGGACTTGGTTTCAATTATAGGACCTATATAGTTGCATAGGTAATCGTTATACACTTAGATATTGGTACTCTACAGTCCATACCTATAAAGGCATTCTTCGATCGTTAATTTAAAAAAAAACGTTACTTTTAGTTGTGTTTTCCATATCTACCATTTACGATGTTCCATCTCTGAGTAACAAAACATAGTCATACAAAACAATATTATTTTGAACACAATATAAATAATTTAATTGTAAAGTAACATTCGATAACCATACTTATCGATGTCCCCATAATATTAAAATTCGAAATGAATGTTTATTAACGTAAATAAGTATTTTAATGGCAACATTATGTCCGCATATGAATACAATTACTGTAGACTCTTTGGACAGTTTCGTGAAAAACGTTGGCCACGAATCGTATAAGCCTATAAAATGCAATTATGTAAATATAAATACTTTTTACTCGGTCCCATGTCGTTTATATTGATGTAATGAAAACGGCCATCACTGGTTTAATGTGGAAATTTTCCAATTTACGTATGGTCGATACGTTGGATTTCTTTTTAAACTACCCCTTTGATTTTGGAGAACTTGTTTGTTTCATTATCATTATGGTAAATGAAATAATTAAAATAAAGTATTACTGAAACCCTACGTGACAATAACTTAAATAAAGACGACTGGTAAAGTCATAATTTGAAAATGATTAATCACAGTAACAATAATTATAAAGTTTTAGTTACTAGTAATAAAGTTTATTGAAAGCACTCGTCATAAAGGAATTCGCGTGAAGATACGCACCTCATTATTAATTAAATTAAATTTGAATTCCAATTGCAGGATCATATCAAAGGGTCTGTCAGTTAAAGGATTATCAGAAGTAGGTAGAGAACAGGACAGTTGCGGCTTTGGCTTTGGCTTAGACTTTGAACTCGATTTCGACTTTGAAGCATAGATTAACCCACAGACGGATAAGCGTTGCTTAACCTTGCTCACCTATCTTGAGACAGACCTCGGCTAAATATCGCCAAAAGTTAAAGATTATTGTGCCCATCCACATTCGAACCACGCTAAAAGTTGCTTAACTATTAGTCCGAACAACGAGGATGTTTGTTGTATGAAGACTTCCGAAAAATTCCTCCGGCACTGAAATTTGGCATATGATGAAAGTAGGTGATACAGGTTATAGATGCACAATAACCCAACTTTTTTTTTCGAGAAGTTAGGTATTTATAAAAAATTGCTTATAACTCTCTGCGAAACATTCCTCAGCCTCAAACACTTTCTATATATAAATGTATTAGTTAGAATAGGTAAGTATAAAAATCCAACAAATTTTCGATTTTAGTGTCACTCCAAATGAACTTTTTACATTATGCGCTCTAACTTGTAGAGAAAAATTGATCTTCCGATTCAATTTTTATGTGATTTCTTATCCTTAAATACATGGGTTAAAATAAATTCATAAACATACTAAAAGTCGCGTAAATTTAATGAATCCACCAACAATAAGAACAACAACAATATCGATCGAAGAATTCTCAGAAATGTTTTGAATCAAAGCAAAATAACGGTTTTGCGGGAATGTTTTGTCTATCAACTTAGGTGTAGTTTACTTCTTACTAAGAAAAATATGTTTACAAAACAACGTTGTTTTTTGAATCCTGGTCCGTCACTTGGAATTTCTCTTGTTTCGTTGTGTTTACAAACATCACATACTCAAATTACCAGAGCATCTCTATATATATAATACTAGCGACTCGCCCCGGCTTCGCACGGGTGGACATTTATTTTTTAAGCTCTCTCACAATTTTAAATTCGTAATATGTTTTGAATGGATTGTCCGATTGGAATAAAATAAAATCTAATTTATAGCTATTAAAAACCGGCCAAGTGCGAGTCGGACTCGCCCATAAAGGGTTCCGTAGCAGCAAGTAACATAATATAAAAGTTCTTATAGTTGGTTGTATCTTTGAAAGGTAAATTGCGGTTTACGATTTATGACGTATTAAAAAAAATATGTTCTCCCACACATTCCACCTGCAAATGTAAGTTGGTACGCACAATATTGAGTGATTTACCATGTTATTTTAATATCATGGACTTCTTATAGGTTCCTATAATCTATAAGGAGAAAACTAATTTCTGTATTTTTTTCAAAATTTTAGGTTCAGTAGTTTCGGAGATAAGGGGGGGGGGGGATGGTCAATTTTCGTCTATTTTCTTGAATAACTTGGAAACTATTTATTTTAAAATTACAAAAAAATACATTTAAGATCTTCTCAACAAGACCTTTTATTTGATATGCCACACGATGCAGTTTTCAGATTTTTTTTTTTAATTTTCCCCTTCCCCCCCAAAAATGACCCCCCATATACAGATTTCATCTGCTCACGTCACACCTCTGTGTTTGGGTCACAGGAATTGATATGTGTACCAAATTTCAACTTAATCGGTCTAATAGATTCGGAGATAATTGACTGTAAGCGACGGACGGACAGACACACGAGTGATCCTATAAGGGTTCCGTTTTTGTATTCAGACGTACGGAACCCTAAAAAAAACAATAAATAAACAATCTTGCTCAATAAATAGTTTATTTGGATAAGGATTAGTATTTGACGATAATATGATCAATAAACATAGGCTAATAATTTTAATTATTTTATTCTATGGAAAAGTGGTTATAATGGCTAAAATATAAATGTTTGGTTTATACTATCGCGGACTTTTTTGTAGGCATTATTGAGTTCTACAACTTTTCTATAGAAGTCAACCATACATCTCTAACCATTTAGGCAGCGTCCGCGAGAATCGTTAACGTACGGCAATTTTTTCGACGCCTTACTCCACAATTTTCACTACCACGAAAAATCCTATCTATTTTCCGGGATAAAATATAGCCTATACGGATTCGGAAGAATCCCTCTAAGTAATGGTAAAAGAAATTTTGAAATCGGTCCAGTATTTTTTGAGCCTATTCAATACAAACATACAAAAATACAAAGGTTTCCTCTTTATAATATTAGTATAGAAGTATAGATATCTATAATATTATATTATAGTAGTGCTTTTTTTTCTTTTATCGTGGTAATATCATCATATGAGTCCTCCCACGCAGGGCAGAGCGTCAGGGACTGTCAGACTCGTACTGACTAAAATCCACGGTGTCCTTCAATAGCCCTTTACGTTCCGGGGTCACGGTAATTCGTACAGTACCGCGACCCCGGCAGGCTTTGGCCCTCTAGGGGGGGCGGGCGACACTTTTTGAAGCGCGCGTGGAACACAACGCGCCGTCGACCCGGGCATGGTCCATGGTCGGACAGCGAGTTGCCCATTACTCGCTGCCCGCATGCCTGCGCCTACGGTGGCCGGAGATCGTATGGCGACGTCCGATGCCGTGGGCGTCTACCACTGCGGCTGGGGTGGAGGAAGGACGCTGTCCTCTCCCTCACGCGGCCCGCCTCCTCGGCCTCGACCAATGTCGGGCGCGAGAGGTCTCCGCCTATCGCTGTCGTGAGGACACGACGGTGCTCTGCCCAAGCGGGGCAGTCCTGCACCGTGTGCTCCACCGTGTCTTCCGGACGATCCTCGCAGTGGTAAATTAGTGCTGGAGGAATTTTTCGGATCACATAAGTCTTGTTGATTGGACTATATGGGGACCCATTCAAAGTCAAACTTCGCTAAAAGTTGACCCACCCGTTATTGATGTAAACGAATATTCTTAGTCAATAATAAGTTAAAGACAGAAGTTGACACAGTACTAGCGAAATCCCTTTGACAAGATGACGTTGATGATTTACGTCAATTATCATTAAAAAAAATCACTTTTAAATTGGTCGTAATTAATTATTAAAAAATAATTAAGATATTTTCACTTAGTTTAATGTTATTATTTATGACTAGCTTCCGCCCGCGACTCCGTCCGCGCGGATGTCGGTCTTCGCGTGGATGGTTTATTTCTCCATTTTGAGTAACTCTGACAATGACATCTTATAAATATCTATTGGACCCAAATACGGCTAAGCCTATAAGGAGATGCGCGGTTCTACAGAACAACGTCTATGAATAAAACTGAAAAATAAGATTTTTTTTTCTACGTAAAAAGTATCCCATTTTATGCCCAGGATAATAAGGTATAATTATACCAAGTTTCATCGAAATCGAACCGTTAGTTTTCACGTGATGCCTGCATATACAGACAGACAGACAAAAAAATTTTTAATCACATATTTGGGTTTGGTATCGATCCAGCAACACGCCCCGCTATTAATTTTTTCAATATTTTCAATGTACAGAATTGACCCTTCTACAGATTTATTATATGTATAGATATACTTTTAAAATTCAACAATATAAAATACAAGAACATTATTTCTTAATTCGAAACCCAAGTCACTGCTGAAAAATATGCTTCACTGGAATTAGTATTGAATCATGCTTCTTTAATAAGATATTAACTACCGATTGATATGTGTGCACACACGCTATGCCAATCAAAATGTCTTCGTTCGTTTTATTTATTGAGTGATTGAAATTCTTGGGAGTAATAACACGTGTGTTCTTTATGTGGAACTGTATCGACCAGGTATGCTTCAAAGACTAACTGAATAGGTTCGCGTTTGACCGCTATCTCGTTTGATGGTAAGCGAATCTGTGATCCACAGTGAAGCACGCTTGCCTAGAAGTAACCTATTCACTATTTACTTGAAGACTCTGAGGTTAGCTGTCAGGAAATACAGACCACGGCAGGGAATCCTCTTAGCTGTGCGCACAATAAAAGTATGTTCAAAATTCGTAGATTAGGGCAAAGTGTTTTTTATTTTTTTATTTGAATGATATTTACAAATAGATCTTATAAAAAGGGTGACATAGTGGGCGGTCTAAATGCTAAAAACGATGTATGAGTTTTGACATATATACACATAAAATATACATAAATAGCACTATTCTAGTACAAGCGAATGAATGAGGTGAATGATTAAAAAATGAAATGGTGAAATAAAATAAAAAAGAAAACAGAAAAGGTTGCCAAATTACGCTCGTGTTATTTGCTTTTATTTTAATTATTTGGTTGACTTAATGACCAATATTTCAACATTTACGTTTAAATTCCATGTACAATAAGCTTCAGAGAAAACTGAAGCTTTCACCTTTGGTCATGACATCACTGTCAAAGGAGTTAGTTTTTTTTGAGGCATAAGTACCGTACATTACTTACGAGCCTTTTATCAAATTTCATCTTCTTAAGAGTAGATCATAAACACAGTAAAAAAACGTTAGTATTTGTTTTTAGTAACGTAAATTACAAATATTGTCCGCAACTGACGCACCCAATTGAACTAAAAATTCATTGCATGTCTACGATGCGGATGCGAGGTCACCGTTTAAAATAACATAGCGCGACGCCCGAGCCCGTGGACAAATCAGATTCAAATATTTTATCGATAAATTTCAGATAAAAAGTGAATATTTATTCAGTTTATAGCGAGCCTTTACAAGTAAAGGTGATTTTTGGTTTGATCTGAAGATCTATCCCCTATGCCTATGAGATTATATATAGAATCTATGGTGTCGTAGAAACATAATTTCATTAAATAAATTTATAAACATACTATTTAATAAATAATACCTAAAAATTAAACTCCTTTTTTGTCCAGTCGCATAAAAATCTCTCTGCCCTGGGTGGGAGGACGCATTTGATGATTATACCACGATGAAAAAAAAAGTCGCGTAAATATAATGAATCCACCAACAATAAGAACAACAATAATACTGATCAAAGAATTCTCAGAAATGTTTTGGATGAAATCAAAATAATGATATATGCGGTAATGTTTTGTCTATCAATTTAAGTATAGTTTACTTCTTACTAAGAAAAATATGTTTACAAAACAACATTATACAGACAGTACAGCGGTAAAAAAAATACTGCAAATGGTGTTTAGAAATTCGCTTTGTACAAAAAAAGAAATATTCATCAACGGATTTAAAATAAATGTTTGATTCTTCCTTAAAGCCTTTGTCAAACAGACAGGCGTGACGAATGCGAAGCGTGACGTTTTTATTTGTATTGTATGGAATTGTTTGAATCCAGTCACATAGAAAAGCGAAAGCGATCCGATAGCGTGACAGAACTATCGGACTGACATCTCGCTTCGGTTCGGTATCACTTCGGAAACGCTTCGCTTTCGCCTATCTGTTTGACAAAGGCACTAGAGTGTGTACGGCATTTCATAATAAGGACTTGATTAATATTAAATTATCAAGCCCTTATTTTTCGAAATGTTGAACCAATTCTTCACACACATAAGAATGACAATGTCACATGTCTAATAAAAAGTTACGGAAAACATATTATTCAAAATATTTTGTTAAAAATAGATGAGAAGATTTTTTTTAATGGTATTATTTTCTTTAAATAAATAGCTTTGATACAAGTAATCGAATAGAATTTATTGTTTGCTAAATTTTATTTTATTTAGTTATGTGAATAAAATTCTTTAGGATAATTCAATACGTATAATAGTTACGAGTCGCTGTATTTTATTAGATTTTCTAACAAGCCAATGCAAGATTGGACTTGTACCAAAATTTAGACAATAACAATAATTAAAGATTTTCTTTGGAAAGAAAAATTTGATCGCGGGCGGGATATGAAACTTAAGAGCGTGTACGCCTAGGGAAAGCAGTCCGGAGTATACCTACGTAATCCGAAAAATTCGGATTACCGCACATTTTTTTTTCGATTTCCAAATCCGGATAATGTAAATTTGATTTATTATTTTACAAATATGATTCATTATTCGAGCTACAGACTGGTTATTTTAAGTGATTACGCAAATCCGGATTTTTGTTGTAATAATAACGGTGACGAACAAACTCGCCTACAATTTCAAAAATATTGCGCCGCAACGCAACCCCGACATTAAATCTGTTTTAATATTAAATTATTATGACTAATAAAAGAATGAATATGGACGGAGCAATTTTTCACATTACATAAAAATTCATTAAGCAAAAATCAAATAATGATGTTTAAACATCACTATTAGATTTTTACAAGGACAAAGTTTTGGATTACTTAATAAACCTATGTATTTAAGGATAAGAAATCACATCAAAAAATTAAAATGGGCTGAGTAATTTTCAACGCAAAACGTAAAAATTAAATTTGGAGTGACACTTAAATTGTTTTTTTTATTGGATTTTTGTACTTACCTATTGTAACTATGCTAGAATAGCTAGGCTATTCTAGCTAGGCTATTCTATCTAGGCTAATGCATTCATACGTATACAGAAACTGTCCAGGCTGAGGATTTTTTTCAGTAAGAACTCTCCGTTTATTACTATAAGCAATTTTCATGTTTTGGTAAAAATACCTAACTTAAATGTTGAATTATTGTGCATCTATAATCTGTTTCACCTACGTCCATCATATGCCAAATTTCAGTGCCGGGATAATTTTTCGAAAGTCTTCATACAACAAACATCCTCGTTGATCGGACTAGAATTGACAGCGCGCACGTCACGGAAATCTTTGTTGAACGGAATCGAGTTGCGTGTAATTCTGACATTGACTCCATCCCACAAACGTCATGTCACGTCAAAACGTCAGGTACAGAATAGGGAGGCCACCGGCGGATATTTAAATATCTTAATATGTTACATCTCGTCCGTATAGTTCCTCGCTACGTAAAAGAATATTCCAATACATTTTTTGCAACATTTGTTTACATTTTAGGAAGCTAGGAAGTTAGCGGTATTATTAGTGTCTTTTTGGTAAAATGGGTCATTAAATGAGTCCTCCCATGCAGGGCGGGACGAGAGAGACAGCTCTTTGAGAGGCTCGCGGAACATGTCGCACTGATAACGCGTGCATGATCCATGGTCGGACGGCAAGTCAGGTATTACTCGCCGTTCGCATGCGTCCGCGCGTGCTTCGCATTAAGTGGCTAATGTAGTGTTGGTTGTGGTGTATCTAACTTAAATGAACAGAAACCAAGTGAATTTTCTAGTTCGTGAAATGGCTTATTATAATAAAGTGTCCATTATCCTCGTAATTAGTTTCACATTTTATATACTTTAACGTCTCTACAGTCGAATTTTTGTGTAACCAGAAAAGACAGTTCACTTCTCCAGTAATATTCTAAACTGACGAGCGAACTACTGGAAAACTTTTAATTTCTCCGCCGGTTAAACGATACTGGACAGGCCTGTCATTTGTATTTTTAACTTTTACTGAGTTTGATTCACTTATTTGAAGTTTTGTTATTTTCGAAATTGAAACAGTTGGAGCTAAAGTTATAGAATTAAATTACCCTATCTATACTAATGAAGTAGAAGAGTTTGTTTGTTTGGTTGAACGCGCTAATTTCAGGAACTACTGGTTGGAAATGAAAAAATCTTTTTGTGTTGTTTATTTTTATATGTATTATGTCTTGTATATATATATATATATTTAAAATGTTTGTTTGTATGTATTTTATGTGCAAATTGTACACCTCCGACTACCAACGGTATTTTTTTCTCCTCTCTCATAAATCCATCCAAAGGTTGTCTTGAAAAGATCGCTTTTAGTGATAAGACCGCCCATTGTGTCACCCTATGTATAAGATATACTCTGTACCAATAATTTATATGGTGTGCATAATAAAGTGTATTCTATCTATCTATCTATCTATTTATCGAGGAAGGCTATATAACATCACGCTGTCACCAATAGGAGCGGAGCAGTAATGAGAAATGTTTCAAAATCGGGAAAAGTATTCCTTTGCGACAGCTTCCTCTGTGTTGCTGCGTAAACGGTTAGAGTTATGCAAAAATTATGTAGAGTGTATTATTCCTCATGAAAAGTTCTAAAATAGAACCTTAAAAGATAGATATATGCTCTCGCGGACTTTCCGTGAGAGCATATATCTATCTTTTAAGGTTAAGTCACTATAACCTTTTTTATGGAAACCCATTTTGTTTTAAAGTAATGCATAATATGCGAAGGTACTTTCAAAATAAATATGTTAGTCATCACAAGCATTTTATTTTGAACAAAATTGTCCTTAAAATCGTTTGATTTCAATGAATATTATAGTTTGAAAATTATACCACAATAAAATAATGACCTGCCCCATATGCATCTCATAATTTCGGCAGTAAGATTCCTCTTTGGGGAGTGGTTCAGTGGCTCAGGGATTCGGCGGCAGGCGAAGCCCGAAGCGAAGCGGAGGAATGGGGAGCAGTCGAAACGCGTGAGGGAAAGGACATCCTCTACCTTTCGCCCCGGCCACCGCTGAAGACGCCCAGGGCACGCAGAGCCTTTTGCGCACGGGGAGTAAAAGGTGGCTCGCCGTCAGACCAAAGACAAGGCCCGAGTCATGTCGCGTCGTGGTCCACGCGTTCCTCAAGGGCACTGATGGGGTTGGGACCATAGGGCCAAACCCCTAACATGACGCGGGTGAAACTGCGGGCAGGTGATGGAATTTTGTTAAAATATTTAAACGAAAAGGCAATACGAACTCTGCGAGCATTTATAGGCAAATAAGAACGTTATGCGTCAGTTCAAGTGATCCTGGCATCGTCAATATTTCATGACGGGGGTTTAATCCATGACATGGCCGCACAACTATCCGGACCATACATCTCGTGGCCTGCTGTGATTAATGCAAACTAATACGTCAGGCCTATATGACTGGCGTAGTGACTGGCCTGCCCCGCTCACAACGTAGGCGTTCAATTACTAACAATTGACTTCCGATCACGATTCCGTGTGTTATTTGATCTTTTCCGAAAGTGTAAGTCGGACTAACGCACGAAGGGTTACGTACCATAACCTACATCTTAAACGGAAAAAATGTCTGTTGAGGAGCCTTCTTAAATATGTATTTTGTCCTGTTTTTTTTGTATTTTTGTTGTCATAGCGGCAACACTGATATATCATCTGTGAAAATTTCAACTGTCTAACTATCACGGTTCATAAGATACAGCTTGGTGACAGACGAACAGCGAATTCTTAGTAAGTAATAAGTAAATATAGTAGTAGTTTTAAGTAAATATTGTTACTAACATAGTTTTAAGTTAATATTGTAACTATGAGTCTTAAGTTACTCGAAATAAATATTTTAATAATAATTAGTAATACGTTTTGCCCTTTAGATAAGGAACCCTATAAAAAAGAACACGGTTTATTAGTATGTAACATGGAATAGTTGAGTTATTTCACCCACACAGGGTACCAAGTTGCCGTTTGGCATATCGATTCCTGGAATAAATTTTGGCTCACTAGATATGATAGAAAGATTACCACGCGCCACTTGGCACCGTAATTGGTTATACGCAATTTTCAAATAGACCAAAAAATGTTGTTTGTATCTCTCAACATACTAAAATTATGTTACGGTATGTAACATTGATGTAGAATTTCAATTAGTTTCTATAAATAACGGTTGATTTAACATTCTAAATACAAATTCATTATGAAACAATGTAATGTCCTCGTTACAATACGAAGCAGAAAGCCATTCATTATTAAACGGATAATCCAGAAATGTATTGTACAAAGTCATTAACGCAACAGCTTAGGAAGCTGGAAACTAGCAGAGAGTTTAAATTTCCCTTACCTTAAACGTGCTACATTGCCTAACCACTTGGCAGACATTCAGAAAGCCGCTGCACTAATAAACGATGCTATGCACCTCTATGCACGACATGCACGTACTATAAATACAAGGCTTTATTACACACTTTTTGTGCTCCGCAGTGTAAAATGTAAAGTCTTAGAGCACGCAAAATTGTACTATTTGAGTTGGATTTTTAAAACGGCTTTTAAGTGTTTGTTCGTTTACTTTGTTACTTCTAGAAGGACGCTTGTTTTATTTAATTAATAGAAAGAATTAAACGCCATCATTGAACGACTATGGCGATAACTCTCCTGAAATTCCAATATAAAATATGAACACAGCCTAGTGCTCACATTCTCGTGGAAGTTCTACAACACCTAAATCTGTTCATTGGCATCCTATATTAACATAGGCCGACATATGAATGCCAAGTATTTCGTTTTGAAATGGCCCTACATACGTAAGTACAAATTGTGATCAAAGTGAATTCGACCTGAAAATAGTGCCATTGCATTTTATTTGGGAAAATACATTTCGACGACGGTAAAGACGAATTTTGCATTCAGAATACTTCCAAGATACCACGGACTGGGGTTCAATATCCCTCGTGTAGCTTGCTAGCTACGGACCGGTTCAAACTAAACACGTTTAATTTTCTGACCTAGTAAATACAAGGTTTAGTATCTCGTACTTCTACGTTAGAAGGAATTTGTCAAATCCAATACATATTGGTTCTATATTTTATCATGTTCCTTTGAGTTCGATGTTGGGTTGCACCTTTATTTTGCATGGAACATAATTGGAACTGCAATTGAAAAAAAAGCGAACCTCTGACTAATTGTTGTATAGTATTGAACGAGAAAAGGCTAGGACAACAAATTAAAATCTTTGAATTCTGCACTACAGAAGTATTTTTACAAGGTTGTTTAAAAGTACTGCGGGTCGTTTTTTTATTATGACGACATAAATGTAAGATGAAAGAAGTAGCTGAAGATGTAAAAACAAAAAGGTCTACTGTAGCAAATTTCAGCCTTACGGGTACTCTCATATTAAATAGCTGCCACAAATATTTCTCGACACACTTATTAAATTCCTTCTAAGCCAATATGAGCAATTCCTCAAAATCTAGTTATTTGTGACTAATCCAACAGTTTTAGTATTCCATTTTGGAACCGTTAAGCTTCTGAGAGGAGAACAACCGGAAATTGCCTCGCGAACGCGACATTCTCTCCGTCGGATTGTTGTCAATTCGGCACGTCATTTCCGCTTTACGAAAACATCCTGTAATTATTCGGATATTGTCAAAACGTAATAGAGAGAGGGTTGTTAAAACGAATCACCTGCTGAATGTTAATCTGGTACGAATTATTTATCATGTTTTTGTTTGATTTTAACGAGATTCTTTGAAATTGAATTAGTGAGATTTCTGCTGATGATTTCATGATAATTTCAGTTCAATTCGATTCGGAACATTAGATTTAACAAACATTTTATCGGATGTCACTCCACATAAGATCATTTTAATATCACATTTCAGAATATCAAACCTCAGACATACAGAAAATCAAATCGTAGTGAGTATCCCAGCTCTTATAAAATGATTATAGAAATTCAACGATAAAATATCACCTATTCGAGCGTTTCGGATATTGCAATTGTGGTGCTCTGTCACCACAGGCGGAATGGAATCGGTTCGATGTCAACGCATTGTTCTCAGCCACACTATCAATTATCCTATTACGACTAACCGAAATAGCGGTAATTACAGCTATTAAAGCAACGATCTGAACCTAAATTTAAAAGGAATTTGGGAGTTTGCTTTCAATGTCAAGCTGTAGTTTGTGTAAACTATTTTGTTGGTTGATAAATTATTTAGTTTCATAATAATTATTTATTTACACGTATATAATTATTATGTAAAGTTCCGCGTAGTTATCTTTGTTTTCCTAACATATGGTTACTATCGGTTATTCTTAAAAAAAAAAAGATTATATTTTTAATCTTAAAATAAAATAATCCTAAAATTTTATTCTCGTGACTACATACGATGTGTTTACTTAGATTATATATGTCTCAGTAGTTTCACCCTGGTGATCGATTACTAAGAACTTAAGAGTATTCTGGAACGTCTAAAATAATTGAAACTGTCACGCTGGTAGTAAAAATCGTTACATGGACTAAATGTCTAACAAGAAATCCGACTGAAAAATCCATAGTTTCGTCACGTACACAGCAGCGTCAGTCTATCCATCCATCTGCCTTAATTAAACACGCCCTTGTCATTCTTTTTTTTAATCTTTTTCTACAGATAATGCAAGACACGGTTGCAACAAATACTTTAAATTAATGGAATTTTTTTTGAATGATTTGGGTATTTGAACTTCGCACACGATTAGGTAATTCGATTTTCAGAATTCAATAAAATTCGCATCCGTTTAATATTATATTGGTTTCATATAAAATCAATCTAAAATAAACCTAACCTGAAACAGTTTCGAAGTATCGCAAATAGAAATAAAAATACCTACGCGAAGTTCTATTCAAATATTTTCATTAAACTCTAGTGGAATTTCATAAAACGGACATCCGATGCAACAAATGTCAAAATACATTTATGTAGTAGTGCATGTGTACAATTGTACGTTGTATATATTGTCTGAGCAAATAGCCCGCATGCCTTTTTGTAACGTGAAACAAAACTTCGACAAAGGGTGATACTCAATTCAAAAGCTTATGACAGAATTTTGTATATTAAGTTGTCCGTGCGCATAGCTCTGCATGACTGTTCTGAAATGCGTTTTTGGGAGACAATATTCAACATTTGCTCTTTATAGAGCATGAAGACACTGGTTGAGTTATGTTCATTGTTCTTTCGTGAATGCTACACCAACTTGCCGCTCTCCAGCTTCGTCAGCTGGTCGATTTGTTTCTGTGACTTCCTGATCCTGTCGTTAAGGATCTCGTTGTTGGACTGCTCCTCATCCAGGTCCTCTTCGAGGGCTGATTACCTCGTTGGTTTAACCAGAGTTGTAGGTATGAGGAATAGTGAGCCATAAATTATATGCTGCCATTTCTCAGGACTGGAGTTTTTATATGATGGGATAGTTTTCAGCGTCTTGAAGCTGACACACTTAGATTATGTTACTTTTGGTATACTACAACGATAACTGCAGTTCTCAAAAGATATCTATACCTCTTCCAACATTTCGGGGATATCCACGCTTTTTTTTTAAATCGTTTAAAAACAGCATTCTTTTTATTTTGTGATTTAAATCTAATCGTACATATGTATTTTATGCTCTATTAAATTTTATGAAGAGCCAAGAAATTAATTTAATTGCGTAATGATTATTAGATTTATTTCTTCAGAAGCGCTTAAAAGGGGTTTAAGCTTTTAAGCAATTTGTTTTACGGCTAATCTCTTTGTGAAGTTTACAAGGATACTAAAATCTGAGCCACATTTAAGACTTGAGATAAATAAAAGTTAAGAAATAATTTAAGTATCGATATTTTAAGATGAATTTTAATCAAGTTTCAATTTTTTGTACTCTACTCAGTTTTATGGTGTGTCTTGTCTTTTAGCAAAAAAATTAGGATGACAATTTAAAAAAATATAAACAGTTGTTATGTAATTTAGCTATAATCAAGAATATGTTGTTCTTTTACATTTTTATGAGTCTTGATAGATAACCACATACGATGACTCCTAGTTGAATAATTAGACAAGTCTAATCGAGTACCATGTTAATTATATTAATGCGGCAATCAAGAATGAGTGATAAAGACTGTAACAGACTGTCAATATTGACTGCGAAGAATAATGGCAATAATGTTTGCTGTCATTAACGGATCATTACTCACTTTGTCGGTAAATTACATCTAGCCCTGACCTTGTGATCCGGGCGGGTTATATTTGTGAAACTAACATCCATAGAAGATTATATACCATTTACCAACGTAAAATTTAAATTAGAATTTTGAATGAAATTATTTTGGAGATGCAATTAAAATATACTTCTTTATACGAATTTTCTTTCCATTTTATGTGTTTAAACTCCCTTGTTGTTTCATAATCACACAAATGTACAATGTGCATGTATCATTATATCTCTTTTTCCTTTCCTTTGTCGACAAAAGCTTAGATGCAGAAAGTTGCTTTGACGCCAGTCATGACGTAACGTACATAATTATGTTTTCGTTATGGAAAGATGTTACATTTTTCAGTAGTTTTAAAATATTCGGCTGTAATTTTAGAACTCGGTGTTTGTAGAGTTTGGTTATGTTAACGCTCGATTGAGTTGGGTGGAAATAAATAGGAAGGTTCCTGCCCTGCACTGGGACAACAGAACTAAATCTATACTTAATATTATAAGAGGTAAATTTGTTTGTTTGTATGTAGGCGGCAGTCTCAGGAACTGCTCAACCGATCTTGAAAATCCTTTCACCAGTAGAAAGCTGTATTGGTCCTGAGCGACATAAGCTATAAGGGGGGGGGGGTTAGTAGCGGGCGAAGCCGCTGGCAAAGTCTAGTTAATTATAAAGGGAACTGACGAGTGATGTCAGGTAAAGACACTGAGCGTTGCGATAAGGCCGTTTATGGGGATTGTCTTATGTAAATTTTGATGTTCAAAATTGTGCAGGTTATTAACTTAATTTCATTTTCTTTATGAACAAAGTTTTTGAACCCTAGATTTATAATGAAATTATCGCACAGTCATAAGGTTCAGAATCGATAATTTGAAATGTCGCGTGTTAAACCACAATGTTTATCAACGAATCGGCAAACTAATTGTCATAGCGTGATCGTATCGGGGCCTGTAGCTGAAATATTAGTCAACTGGTACATAACTGCTCCACTAATAATAAGGTATAAACTTACTGTAAAATTACTGATTGAAAGTTATTGTACTAACCGGTATTTGGAACTGTATGGTATTACGTAATTGTAAGAATAATAATCCTCCAATTTTTTGGTTATGTTGCATGTTGGGTGCATTACTCTGGTAAGCTAGCTGCGCACGTTTTCTCTTAATAACGAGGCCTGGGTCCCAACAGTGGGAATTTACTTTTGCTATGAAATTGTTTGTTCGTAAATTCTTATTATTAAAGCGTTCCATAATAACATTGCGGGAAGTTCAAACTGTTGCTATCGTGTGATCTTTGTCCGGGTCGACGGCGCGTTGTGTTCCACGCGCGCCTCAAGGAGTGTCAGCAAAGTAACGGGGTCTGTAGAGGGCCACAGCCTGCCGGAATCGCGGGACTTTCCATTACCGTGACCCCGGTACGTGAAGGGCTAGTGAAGGACACCGTGGATTTTAGTCAGTACAAGTCTGACAGTCCCTCCCGCCCTGCCCTGGGTGGGAGGACTCATTTGATGATTTTACAACGATAAAAAAAAATCGTGTGATCTTTGACATCTCACAGTTAAGGATCTTCATTAAGAAACAATGCTGCGTGTTGCTCAGTGTGCAATTGTGCTGTTGAACAAACTGCCGGAAGTCGAGGAAATGCAAGAGTTAACTTATTTTTAGCTCAAAATAAACAACGACTAAGTAGTGTCTTTTCTTGATAAAATAGTGGTATAGGTTATTCTAAGAACTCAGATTTAATTTATGTAAAAAATTGATCTCTCATAGCTTTTCTCCATGCAGGAGATCCATATTGACGGGGCCTGTAGAAGGTCAAAGCATGTCGGGGTCACCGGACTCACGAATTACCGTGACCCCGGAACGTAACGGGCTATTAAAGAATACCGTGGATTTCAGTCAGTACGAGTCTGACAGTCCCTCCCGCTCTGCCCTGGGTGGGAGGACTTATGATTTTACCACGCTAAAAAAAATGCAGGAGAACCATGTGTTAGAATGTTTTTCTCGCAAAATAAAAAACTTTACATAGCTATCTAGTATGAAAATGGAAAGGATATATAATAAGTAAACCCATCAGAAACCCATCAGAAAAATTAATCAAAAATGTTTCAAAAACACACTCAAACACAATACACCCCTTTCGATGGCGAAAAACAAACATAGTACGAACAAATACGCGCGTTCGTAACACGTACGTGTGGAAGGGCATTTTAATTTTTTCCCTTGTTACAATAACATTCTACTCGCGCTTCCCCTTAATTAATGTGAGGAGAGTCGGGTAAATTTAGCATCGTAACGAAGTATTGTTTTAACTTGCAGCGTATATTGGTGTGTTTTCATTCGTATTTTACGTTCGTAATTTTCTTTTTTTTTTCGCTTGGACTTTGTGAAACGTGTGACTGCTTGGTGCAGTTTAATTAGAGTTTTTTGTGGCCATTATTTACTTGTAGGAATATCTTTGAAATTATTTTATGGAGTAATATGACATACTTCAAAAAAATACTTAAAATTACGACGATTTACGTTTAATATGTGGTATTCATCTTTTTTTGAACCGAGTTCCAAAAAGGAGGAATTTTGTGTGAATTTATTTCTATTTATTTTAATTTTTTTTTACCGTTTTATTAACAGCCGATTAGTGGCTAACCGACTGAATCTTTGCATGACATAGTAACATAAAACACAAATGTTTTAATAAACCCGTCTGCTAACCCAAAAAACTTAACATCACAAACTGAGCCAAAATTGCTTTACAAAAACAACATTCCGTTACCAGTTCGAGGTAAATTTCAGCTGTATAAAAAGAGAAAAAAAAATCAAGTAATAAAAAAATATAAACAACTGGGACACAAAATTTCCTCGCGTTGAATCTGCTTACTCATAATTACCAGAGTTTTTAAATACGAAAAATAAAAACATGCCCGTATAAAGTAGGACGACGGATCTAAGACCTCTGAAAAACGAGCTAACATTATTTATTCGAGGCCCTCTTTCGGTTTTAATTCGGATTTATGTATATAAATTAAAGAAAGAGGCTTATATTCCCGGGTTTGTGACGTGGCCATGCCTGTGCTACCTTTACTTCGCGAAACAAGTACATTTGAAATGCGAGCCAGTGGAAATGTTTAAAAAGAGCATTAACCACGCTTGCTGCGTTTTAACAGTTAAAGTTCTCACTATAATGAAGCACACTGTGATGAATACAAGTACTTCTACCACCTTCTTTTCAGACACCTATGCTCAACGCTCGTGAATAAAACGTTAAAACATGACTTACTTCAAACGAGAGCGTCGATTCGTGATTAAGTGTTAGGGACTTATTTCTCTTTTCTCTTGGTATATAGGTAGGCCTCAACCAGTACAGGACACTTATAAAGAAACGCAATCCACATAAAAAAAACCTAAATGAACCGTAACAAAAGCTTGAAATAAAGACCAAAATATGGGCAGCATGAACATTTAAACAAAAGCTAAGAATTACTGTGTCAATAATGATTAGTAAACCCCTCACCGAAAAGTTGAAAACAATTTTTGTACCCAATGTCATATAGATGGAAAAACCATGTCGAATGCTATTTCGGATCTCTAAATCTCGTTAGGGATATCGAGTCAGGTCGAACGAATATATGTGAAAAAGGCCTGTGATATGTTATGAATAAAAGTAAAGTCGAGGTAAAAGTATTATATTATTATTATAACTTTTATTTAACAATCTTACATAACATAAAAATATCAAAATTAAGTTTACATTTTTCTTTATGTAGATATCTATACCGACATATAGTAAATCTGTAGAAGGGTCAATTCTGTACATTGAAAATATTGAAAAAATAAATAGCGGGGGGTGTTGTTGGATCGATACCAAACCCAAATATGTGATTAAAAATTTTTTTGTCTGTCTGTCTGTCTGTATATGCAGGCATCACGATTTCGATGAAACTTGGTATAATTATACCTTATTATCCTGGGCATAAAATGGGATACTTTTTATCCTGATTCTTCAGTTTTATTCATAGACGTTATTCTGTAGAACCGCGAATCTCCTTAATTATTAAAGGCTTAGCCGTATTTGGGTCCAATAGATATTTATAAGATGTCATTGTCTGAGTTACTCAAAATGGAGAAATAAACCATCCACGCGAAAACCGACATCCGCGCGGACGGAGTCGCGGGCGGAAGCTAGTTTATTTATATTATTAGAGACCGGTATCGAGATTGTCTTGCGATTTCGCAAAGGCCTCCCCTATAGCTTGCCACCCTTCCGATTAGGGGTCATCCTCCTCCACGACACCAGCCATCTTCCTAGTAAAAGTATTAGCTCACAACAACTCAATGCGAGTATGAAGTAAAATTATACAGCATGTAACTGAAAGTGATCATACATATTTAAAGGTAAGATTCATATTCGGGACACCCAGGATGTCAAATGTTGTAATGCGATTTCCGGCCACCGTAGGCTCGAGCTTGCAAATACTCAGTCAATAAAATTATTTTATAATAAAATTAGCCAAAAACAGTTCTTATCTTTGATTTTGCGGGACTAAGTGAAGGACACTTTAACCTATCAAAAGAAACCAAAGACTAATTAATGCCTAAGTAGAAGAAAGTAAGAAGTTGGAAAGTGTCGTAGTTTAGAAACTTTTATAGATTACCTACTCCAGATACCAACTCGTTCAAACTTTCTCTCTTTTAATACCTCTGTAAATATTCCAATTATGATAAGCATTTTTAAATAATAATTTCTTCACTAATGATAATTTAAATATTTTAGCTTAGTTAGAACTCCATAAATCAAAATGAAAATAAGTATACTAATGCGCGCACCGGGGTAATATTTAAAAGCATAAACTTTATTCATGAAGTTTCTAACACTGTAATATTGCAGATACCTACGTTGTATTTGTAAAAGGTATTTTAATGTGTCGCACAATATCGGTCATTTGCAAGCTACAGTGCCGCTGCGAATTCGCAAATGGTTTGATGCCTCGTTTGATAAATTTCCTCCATTAGGGCTAAATTAAAAAACTTCACCACTCGTAAAGTGCAAAACTTTCTTCGCATCATCGTTTTTCTGTGAGTGGAAAATGATGTCTTCATTAGCTCTCACTTGAGTTTGTGTTATTTAGGTGAAGTGCCAAGTATGTTGTAGTGCCTTCCACGAAAGTTTCCCGGTATTATATCCTCGTGGATCCAGTTACTCTCAAAAGTTTTCCAATTTGAGAACCGCGTAGTTTTTTAATTTAGGACAGCGGGAGTTAAAATATGTTAAGCGCAGCTGAAAATACGCATATGTTTGTTTTCATTAGCATTCCCAATGGTAATGAGGGGTGAAACGAGGGAGAGCCGACTAATATACAATGTGCCTTGTACCGCACCGCGCACCTGTACGTTGTGGCGCGCAGCGTGCGCGTATTTCGGGTGTGTGCGATTCGCCTGAATAGACCTTTCAGCGCGCAATTTTTAATGTAGCAATCTTCTATCGTACAGGCTGCAAGTCGCAGCAATATCCAGTAGATCGATCCAGTTCCGCTATAAAATGCGGGGCGATGCAGTGACTCCATTGTGATACGTAGTTATTGAGCTCGATACAATGTCGGCACGATCTGTTCTCAGTTTGTATGACGTTGCTGTTCCTTAGAATCGTAATAAAATTTTGCGCATCGTTTCCTACCTCTGTCATTTCTTCATTTCGTTGCGACATATTGGCTTTCCGTTATTTCTCAATGTTGTTTTGTTCGCTATTGTGAGATCATCTGTCATCCGATGTTCTATTATGTTGATATTGAATTTTGCTTTCGTTGGTCACTTAAGATAGCTATGCTACATTGCTATGGATTCAATATCCACATAGTACAGCACTGGTGGATATGTTTCCTCTTCTTACAAACTGTTTAAAGTAATTTGCAAATAAAATTCATTCAGGCTATCAGAACATAAATTAATCACAACACATCTATCAGTATGCTATCCGAGCCCCACAGGGTTAACGTATAAAATGTGCAAGATGAAAATATTATACAATCAATTTACCCGAACGGATATCAATGTGAAATCATGCAGATAAACTGAATTGAGGGTTCTGCATCTTGATGCCAGGGCTGGTTACTTAAAATCGCATGTATAATTTAAAAGGAGTGGCTGACACACCACATTTACCATGTGGAGGGCAGGGAGATCGCACGTCCCCGATAACGTAGATAAAACGGGAAGCTGGGCTCTTAGGATTTATCACCGGCTCCCAGATTTATTCATCTGTAATTGTACCCACTTGTGGAATTTCCCTTATACACGTAAAACTGTTTTCAACTAAGTCTCACCGGTTGCTTAGGCGTGTAATGGTTAAGTGTTTAGGGGCTTGTAACGTTAATATTCAATTAAATTATTCCATAATTTACATAAATGTGAGAATATTTAACAAAACTTTGTTCACGATAGTATCAGTAAATACCAGAGCCATGGAAAACTATTTTAATAACAAAAATGTTCGTACTTTTTCCACAAAAAGCACAACGAAGATTCCCTTTTAAAACTTTTATAATACTTCAGTGAGTACTTTTTTGTTGAAGCCCGTCTATTTTTCTAATTATTTAAATTTCCCTGCCCATATAAAAGTGTTTTGTAGATGACATTTGAAAGGGAGTGATGGCCGTACCATATAGGGGTGCTTTCAAAGATCAAAGCTAAAGTAGAATGGATCTTTAGAAGTAATGCGGTGAGATAAAATGTGCCTTCTGGCTTCAAATCGACCCTTATCTATCTCTCTTTACTCTCTTTAGCAAGAGTATCACTTTAATGTTGTGTGCTACAAAAATATAGACATACCTCAAACGAACTAGAATGTTTGACGAGTACTTTTAAATGTGTTTGTGTTTTTAAATGTTATTTACGTAGCGAAAACAGCTAAAATAGCATGTTTAGTTGTTTGCCAAGTTACTGTCGTCGGAGACACCCCGTAACGAGTCGGTGTCACTCGCTGTGCCAGCGACTCGTGCAGATAATTGTTGTGAAAGGAGTATTATCGTTTCACTGATCGCTCGTTTTTGGTATGACCGCGGAATTTCAGTATTCCAAAATGCATTATCGTAATGTAACGTTCACAGTCCTTTGTCCACCCCGCATGCCCCAAATCGATTCACAATGTACCTACTTGGACGCCGACTACGCCTGCCGCAGTAATGTAATTTGAAAACCGAACATTACGGCACATCAGGTCTTACATTTATTCGACTTGGCATATTTGAACAAGTTCTGGTGCTAAAAGTAATACAAGAAAAAAGTTCGGACGTGACTCACGTGGCGACGACGAACTAAGAGTTTTCTTTCAACATATTATACAGTTATTTTCACATAACTGAGCTGAAACGCATATATTTCAAGTTGGTTTTGTTTGTGCGGTACACTTTGTGAGTTTTGAAATTATTCTAGCTTTGAAGCTTTTCTGTTAGCAACTTTTCTATCTAAAACGCCGTGGAATGGTCACAGACGGTCAGAGAATGGTCAGAGACGTTAAAATCGAGATCTCTCTACATGCAATAAACAATATTACTTTATCGAATCATATTTACAAAGAACCTGTTTTCTTTTCCGTACTTTCATTTTGTTTGGTTAAAAAATATGATGTAAACATTCTTTTGCATAAATAACCGTCACAAGATGGTCGTCGTAACAAGTGGATTTAACCAAAGAAATCTTAAGTTTTTTCTGCGGAACAATATTCAGTGTACATTCCCTCCGTTCCAGATTGCCAATGAGGTTACGATAAGGCGAGCTGAGCGCGTGAGTCTGCATATTTTTCTGGCTACGTTTTCAATTTAATCCGTATAATCTCAATGTGGGGTTGTTATCAAACAATTTCTCCCTTATTTGATGGAGAATTTTTTAATAATAATAATTCCCTTTTCGCAGAAATGCAAAGCAGGCCGGTGATAATTTTGGGAAGTTATCTTTTTAAATTGGAAAGTGTTTTGAGCTTGTTCTTCATCTATATTTACTTTATGTTAAGTGCTTTTTTGCACTAACAAGATGAAGTAGGTAGATAGTGGATGAATCTTTATTGTACTACAATAGATAGGGAAGTACAATAGGCGTTCCCTAAAAGCCAATCTCTTTCGGTAAACAAACTAAGGTGGTGGAAATGATTACCAACAATTTTCGGCGTGATTCATAAAGAAATATCTATTTACCGATTTACTTTTGGTTCAGCAACAGTTACAATAGGTACTTTTAATAAAATCAACTATTATTGTTTATATTCGGTCATTTAACTTTGTGATAAGACGCACACACATCAGAAAATGTTTTCGATCACTATGAAAAATCGTCTTTTTTTTGTTACTGTTTACATAATTATTATAATTTACTGTTTTTTAGATTCTTTATTTAACACATAGATATAGAATTAAAACAATAAAACGGTTCAATTGTATTTCCATAAAATTTAGAAAAAAAGTACAGTTTATGCTAGTGTTCACAAACTTTGTTTGATGTGTGTATTTCATAATAAAATGTCTTCCAAAACATGTTTGTGAAAAAGTTAGTCTATAAAAAGATAAAATCAATTGTACCTACTATTGCACCCCATTACGTATCCCTTTGATACCGGCATTAATTAGTATCGGAACAAAATCCCTAAAAGGCACCTGCAAAACAAGTACGGTTAATCCAAACTCGTTATATAGGTAGATTTAAGTGCAAAAACGAAACGCACAAGGGCATAGCTTGGAAACTCGCTTAATCCCTCAAATCCTTTAATGGACGTTCGGAAATGTTGTCTAAAAGGTGCGACCGCTCGCAATACCGGATTTACCGACTGACAACGTGATAATTATGCAATTATAACTGAAACTATAACTAGCGGGTGGGGTTTCACTTAATCGACGGGTATCGATAGCAAATCATTGTTATTATGTTTCCAAATCTACTATTTTTGTGAAATGGTGACGTTTCTTCGTTTGATATCGTATCGTTCTGATACCGATACTTTGCGTTATATCTGTGAACTTTCGCTACTAATTTATCAATTGTAATTTATTACTCAAACGACTTAAGCACTCTCTTGACAAACTACTTCGAAGAACAGTCTTACGTAGTTCAATTAGCAAGCATTCATGTCTTCTATTCGATTACCCGGAACCCTAACAAATGAGCCAACACATCACTGTCTGTTTCTTTCCGCAAACTAAAAATATTACAAGCATCAGTCTTCTCCTATTTCTCTCTAAAATGCATTTCGGCGTTCCTACATCTAGCCATTTATATTAATAAAGAAATACTAGCTTTAACTTATCAGATGCGACAGTTTTTGCAAATCAGTGTTTTTTTTTTAAATTCCTTCATATAAATATTAAAACTGATCGAGATTATTGATTTTTTGCCTCATTCTACATTCTCTATTCGTTCAGAAGTCAAGTGAAGCGGAAAATGGCATTCTACAATCATCAACTTGATACAAATACCGCGCTCTCTTGAAAAAGACTCGTAAGCAAAAACAAAGACGTCCATTTTGCAATTTTAATGTGGCATTATTGGGGAGGAGCGATCAAAAGAACTTTTGCCCCAGAACGTCGACTCCGCAATCCCTCACGTTTGTCGATGCAGTACTTTTATCTTAGCTACAGCCAAAAAATGCACCGCCATTACAGATAGCACTCCCACCGGAGTGAAAATGCTCTCTGATTTAAAGACAAATGGAAAATTTAATTTGGTTCTCATTTTGGGGCGCACCTGATTTTAGGGGGCTTTTTTTTTTTTTTTTTTTTTAGCGTGGTAAAATCATCAAATGAGTCCTCCCACCCAGGGCAGGGCGGGAGGGACTGTCAGACTTGTACTGACTAAAATCCACGGTGTCCTTCACTAGCCCTTTACGTACCGGGGCCACGGTAATCCCTTGGTCCCGCGACCCCGGCAGGCTTTGGCCCTCTACAGGCCCCGTCACTATGCTGACACTCTTTGAGGCGCACGTGGAACACAACGCGCCGTCGACCCGGGCATGGTCCATGGTCGGACAGCGAGTCGCCCATTACTCGCTGCCCGCATGCCCGCGCCTACGGTGGCCGGAGATCGTCTTGCGACGTCCGACGCCGTGGGCGTCTACCACTGCGGCTGGGGTGGAGGGAGGACGCTGTCCTCTCCCTCAGGCGGCCCGCCTCCTCCTTCACGAGCATGACTGCTTCGCAGAAGGAGGCGACCGCTTCCCACTCCGTCTCGCCCCGCAGCATGGCCTCGACCAATGCCGGGCGCGAGAGGTCTCCGCCTATCGCCGTCGTGAGGACACGGCGGTGCTCTGCCCAAGCGGGGCAGTCCTGCACCGTATGCTCCACCGTGTCCTCCGGACGATCCTCGCAGTGGTGACACCCAGGCGTTTCTTCCCTCCCTATCAGACACAGGAACCTCCCGAAACTTCCGTGTCCGGTGAGGACCTGCGTCATGCGGTAGGTCAGGACGCCGTGACGCCTATCCAGCCACTCCTCAAAGAGGGGTCTTACCGCCGCAATTGCGGCGTGCCCGACCTGATTTTAGGGGGCTACGGTCCAAACTCGAATTCATCCTTCAATAAACTATTAAATAGATGGATTGTATTGTGGAAGCCTTTATTTTTATTGACGTTGACCGTAATTCTTGAAGTGTTTTTAGAGTTCATTTTCGGAATTTTGAGTAATTAAGTAATGTAATGTCAAATTAAGCAAGTAAATATACCTGCTGCTTCACGAGGGTTATTAATTTATGCCAAGGTTGTTTAATTTACCTTGACGTAATAAACCTTGATTTCAAAATTATATTTAAGTCAGGTACAAAAAAGAGTTATTAACTTACTACTAATTTGGACAGCATTCATTCAGGATCCACTCGACGCTGCAGTGACTCGATACTAAATGAAAAATAGTGCATTGAATTGAATCGTTTCGAATGCAATGTGTATGAATTTTAAACTGTCTGCATGCAGATGAACCAAACCATGTCGTGACTGAAAAGTTGATTTAGATCAAGCGCCAATCCAAAGTCTTTTGTGTAGGATTATTTCTGTGTTTTGGTATTATCCTATATCGATAGAACGGTGAAACCACAAAATTAAAAATTTTGAAACTAAAAAAAAAGTATATTCTATAGTATTGTTGTTCAATTCATAATTAGAAGAAAATGTAAAACAGCCCTTCTTATTAAAAAAATATTAAAAACATATCGCTATATGCAAATGGCACAACTTAAAAAAGAAACAATAGTTGTTTGGAATAATCGTCTAGATCAGCGAAAAGTATGTGTATCGCTAACATATTCGGGCTCACGTACCGCCGTTATCAGCGGGACGCAGTCGACCGCGACGTAGTCCTGCTGCCCCCACTCCTTCGCAATTGTTTATTTCTAAGGATAATCTTTACAAACGCCCCGCTTAATGTAAATAAATAGAAGTAATGTCAACCCTCCTAAACATACAACGAATTAAAAGACAATCGGTTTTCTTTTTTTTAGTTCGTAACGAGGCAGGAGCATTAATTAAAAGAACCATTCTGGCATTCGATTTTTCAATTTGAAATGTAAATAAAAAAGAATAGATAAATAGTAGCATAGTGGCCAGTCATTTTGTGAGTAAAGTGTAAAGTCTATATGCGAAAGGTTTATTGTGGCCGATTGTGGCGCACGACGATGGAAAGGCAATTTCACCACTCGGGTACAAGGGTACTAGGGAGTTTTTAATCCAGCACATTGTTGCATACGGCTTCGGCTTTCTATATCGTCAAAAGCTTTCTTGCCATTGATAGTTTGAATGCCAATTATGGAACGACAATATTGTTTGCACTAAGAAGATATTGAGGATAAAGTGCTTTACTAATAAGGCTTCTTTTAGATACAAGGAAGAAAGGAAAGCGACATATTATTTTTTATCACACTTTAATATATGAAGAAGCACGTGTAGCTTATGCATGATAACCCTAAAGTGTTTTATATCCGTATCATTATGTAAAGTAGGGTCTAAATCAACTCTTTGTGAGAATTTTATGTTCGCTATCAGTTTAAACCGTAATTTTAAGGAGTTTATTTGGCTACATTGGCTAGATTTTAAAAAAATTAAACCTAGTTTATGACGAGTTATTGGTTAATCTTCTAAGTACTTAAAGGTGGCATCTTTAATACCTTCTTATTTAATCAAGGATATTTGAGCTTTGCAGTTGCTATGTTTTATACAATACTGAATCTTTCAGGCTTTACATTAGTAACAAGTCAGTCTGGTTGAGTTAAATGTAATGTAGTTGAAAAAGAATGAAATGACTTTATAGATCTTTCTAAATTAAATGGCCAATTTCCCATAAACGCGCCTTAGTCGTCACACCAGCTTTTTAAAGATACTGGAACTCCCTGGATTAAGATGCCCATTTCTTAATATGGCAAGTTGTAAATCAGATAACTAAAAGACAAAAAAACACTACCTCTGTTGCCATGGTTACCTGCCATAAACTCAGCGTTCCATTGAAATAAAATGCCCGAACAAGCAGCCAGATTATCCTTTTGTTACACCTTCCACCATCCTTTCTAATTATATATCGCTGCTTAATTAAAAAGGGTTGCGAAACACGGATTGCAACAAAAGCTTTATCATAAAACTGTTTATGGAAATAGTAATTAGCTTGTTTCCTTTAATAGAATTTCATCAAGATGGCTGTATTCCTGATGGAGATAATTTAACCGAATAAAAAAAAAGAGTTGATTGATCTTCATATACGAATTTCTAATTTTACAATTACGAATGTTCTTTTTTTATACCTTGTCCCAATTTAGGATTTTTTCTTACATCGTAGGTACGTTTACAAACATTAGAACTCACATACACAAGTACTCAGACCAGCTACAACTACTTGTAGATCATACAAACATTTGTTACGTGCGGGAATCGTACTCTCGACACGCGCGGCAGCCAATCACTTAGCCACTGCGCCAGTCGTGACGTAATTCATAAGAGTTCATATAAAAGAGGATTTTTTCCAAATCTCCAAACTCTAATCAAAGTCTTAAACTACAGACTGTTTCTTTTTTATTTATATTCCTGAAGGTTTCCATTTAACTTGAAACAAATTGGCATTAAAGCTCTTAAAAATTTGAGCGTTCCTAGCTCGTAGTTGCACTAATTCAGCACAAAAGGTAGACTTAGAGTTACAGCATTCTGCCCCAGTTAACTTTTTGGCTTACCAGTACAAGTGTTGGATGTCGGCGGCTCTACTTAACTCTTGATTCGACGTACTTTGTATTTTAGATCGAACTACATGTAAAAATTGAACAACACACATTGTAAACTTCGATAAAGTATTTCGTATTCACAGCAATCTATCGTGTAAACGGTGACCCGATTAATAATAGAAATTTCCAGTCTGGGACCGACGACTTGGCACTATATCCGATTCACTTTTATGATCCACAAATACCGATAACATCACTTTAAATGACAGCCTTTATGTAACCAAGCCCCATGATTTCAACTCACACGATTTATCTGCTCCACTCCCGCATTATTCCGGTAACCACAGCGCATTTGCCTCGATCCCAATATCGAAATTCGAAAAAGGGACACGCTTAAAAATAAAATAAAAAAAGCGACACGTACATAAATTAGTAGCGAAAAAATGGCTTCTCCGCATAACGTGAGATATGGCCAATATAACGGCCATGATGTACGCTGGATGGGAGTCGCGCGGTCAATATTGATACGCCTTTATGACCCATTTACCTTTTCGGTTGGCGCGTAGCGAGGCCCAGGCACCGGCGGAATTCCGCCAGAGCGCCGTTTCAAAATTCACGCGGCTTTTCAAAAGCGCTAACTTGTTTACATTGCTGTGACCGGCAACAGTACAGTTTGTAGCAGTCTTTTAACATATGCTACGAGGTGTGCTACGAGCTACGATGTAATGCCGCGACTACGTGCGCGTAGCACGAGCGTAGGCCTACGTTTACTTTTCAAGTTACGCTAGTTACTTTTTGAATTTCGAACAGCACTGATTTTTCCTTTACTTCATCAGTTTTTAACACAATTTTAAAGAATCGAACTCCACAAAATGCTTATATTGTTATTGTTGATTTAGATATTTATTAAATTTTTCCGTACAAATTTTATTTCCAGAATGTGAAGAAACAACATTTAGAACCTTTACCTGGCGTATCTTAAATAGGGTACTTTGCGTTCGTTGTACTGAACACAAAGTGAACATTAAGTGGGTGGTTTACTTCATCACTCTTCTTGACGTCCGCGAACAATTCAGAAATCGTTCAACACTTGCAATCTCAGACTGGTGGGGCTATGAAGTACGCTGTATAATTCTTTCTAAAATCCCCCAAACTATTGCTTTAATGTAGAATCTTAGTATGCAAACAGAAAAACAAAAAAAAGATACTTATTTACCTTGTAGTCGAACATTAATATTTAAGACAAGAACATTTTTATATTTAAGACTACATACAGTATTTATGTTACATTAACGCATCTTTGAGTATGAGCATTTTAAGTAATTATTCATTCAACCTTCTTTAGTTTTATCAAATCGTCTACAATGCGGGAGAATACTAGTTTTGATTCGACGGCAATCTTAATAAGGCTTTAAAATGAAAATAGTTCAACAATTTGGATTTATTTCGATTTTTTATTTATTAATGACAGTTGTCACTATGATGTATGTGTTTTTTATACAACGTAGTGAAATACCTGAATGATGACTCAAAAAAAAAACTGCAGTCTTCTTATTTCCCATTCTTCTCGTTTTATATCCCTGCATGCAAACATACTGCGTACTCGTAGTTACTGAAGAAAGCCTAAAACACGTGTTTATGCGAGATTAGCTAGAAAACTGCACCAATGAAAGAGTCAAATCAGCTAGACGATTTTAAACAATTATTTATTATTAATAATGATAGACAATTATTTTTTGATGTTTTAAACATTGAACAGTAAAAGCTTTTCAAAACAGTGAACCCAGGGTGTCGCGGCTCTAGCGTGGCGTGTTGTCGGCGTGCTTACTTATTATAAAATGTAATTTAAGTCGTCCCTTCAAACGTCGGTGCTAGCGTGGCGAGTTTTGACGAACTACATATACCTATTATAGTAAGTAGGCACGCCAGTTACACGCCACGCTAACGTCGCGCCTCGCCTAACTCACTGTTCGACAATGTCTTTCATAGCTCAAGACAACCGAAATTATCGCTCACTTTGAAGCCCGATCCTACAAACTGAAGAAGAACGATAGAACTTTCAAGCTGTATTGAATAGCCGGAGAATTTAAACACTACTACAGTTTCACCGAGGACAAGTATCTTGGGAAAGTATTATTTATACACTTAAAACAACCCTTGTTTTTTGTTTGTATGGGAGTGAATGTTTTTTTTTTACATTCGTTCACATTAAAAAGTTAAAAGTTCGAGCTAAAAATCAAGACCACCAATCTTGAATTTAAATATTTATCTAGCAGAAAACCGACACATTTTATATTAAAAATAAACGATCCGTTAATTATTTCAGTTATTCGGAGTGGTAGTCAAAAATATTAAAAAAAAAACAGATACATTGTACAAGAAGTATTGTTAAAAAAATAGCTTAAATCCTCAGATTTTAAATTTTGCCTTACAACGTGGAACCTCTGTCAGTCTCTTAGGTACATTAGTTGTTGACGGAAGTGAAAAGATTTTTTTGTAGGTTTATTCTAGTTTACTGTTAGTAAATTTAATTTAATTTTGACGTTTGCATTTGTTAATCTATTGTTCGATTTTGGTTTCAACCAATTTCGGACTCGAGGTCGATTACGGAGTTCGTCTCTTGATATAAAAAATATGTAGGTCGATCTTCAAAGGTTAAGTTACGCTTGCCGAGGTTAGTCTGCGGATAGGTGATAATCGATCACAGTGAGAGAATAGCAAGTCAAGTAGTGGTTCTCGACTGCCATTTATAGGTCTTTAATAGCTGTAAGTCAGAAGCCCAAAAGTCTCACAACCAGTCTCATCAAGTTGTTTTACCCAATTGTTGGGCTGTGGCGGTCATATAGGCAGTCGCTTTACGTAAAATACTGCTATGTCAAATTAGAGTTAAAAGCCGACGTCAACAGAGTTGAGTAAAAACTAATCAAATGATGAGGTCTAGGAGTTAAAAAATATCTGAATTTACGTTTTTCACAGCCATATATTTGCTGCCGTCTTTGCAACTGAGTTCCGTAGCCGATTGATTGATCAGCTTCGATCACTTGATCGCTAGGCATTGACATCTCTCTATGATGTTAAAACTGTTGACGTAAAAGATAAACTATTTTACAGCTACCGTTTTAACAGGTATTTACTTAATTTATCGGCTATAAAATTTCGAAGGTAATTCTTAAAAGTTTTCAGTAAATTTTCATTGTAATATAAATTGACTGATACCAGAACTCAGTCCCGTAAAGCTCTTGAATGTGACATATCTGTTTGTAAAACATGTAAAAGAAAATAAAATATAGAGCCGAACATTGTAAAAGCCGCAGTATAAAATCGTTTGGTGTTGATTGCGCATTGATTGTGCAACTGTCGAACCATTCGATGCACTTTCAAGAACTTTTTGCGGACGTGTGGTGTGCCAGAATGCATTGCTTTTTACCATCCGTAGTCAGTGCCCGTTCCGTTTAAACTGATATTTGATTGTGTTACAAAAACTTAATACGAATTCGTTTCGCTCCGTTGAATAAAACAGTGTTAAACAGATGAAGTCTCATGTAATGGGCCCCGTCAATAAAGTAGGTATGATTTTAATGACTGCATAGCGCAGTTGTAATCTGATTTATAAAGTAGAACAAACGCAGAGATAACAACAGCCTGATCTCATTAAAAGACCAAGTTGTGAAAAGATCAGAGACAAGTTTATTAATTATGAAATGATAACAAGTTGAACTAGTACAAAGAGATAAAGAAAATCTAGTGGTTTCTCGTTCTTTCATATCGAAAGCGCAGTAAATTGTTTTCATTGGATAAATGTCAGAGTGACCGAATTGGGGGTATTTTAGTAAGAACAGACCCTTGTGAAGGTGTCGACTCATAAAATAAATTGAAATGCTTCGTCGATCAAGATTCGCGGCAGGACGTAGCGGCCGCTCTGAGCTCGACGATAAATCAACTCGCCGCTTTTATGTATAAAAAAGGAAAAAAAGAGCGGGAAAGTCGTTTATTTGTTTCCAAACTATATTCGAACGGTTTCCAAGCTTCGATACTTTAATAAAAATCTTGCTGTGGAATTGAAATTTCACATTTCGTCGCACTGGCCTCGGTGGGGTGAGCAGCGGGGGCCCAGAATACTGACACTTGGGAAAAATGGATAACTGCTAAACTTTTCGCGTTTTCAGCTTTAATTAGGTAGAAAATGTTCTCGTAGCTGAAATATGTAGCGTTACTTACGTGAGATTCATGTTATAGGATTCTGATTTATTAGGGCAGCTCAGGTTATTACTATTTATCGTTCTTTATTCTAAATCATGGTCAATTGTTAGCAGTGATAGCCGAGTGGTACGACCGTTGGACTGCCAAGTCAAAGGTTGCAGGTTCGAACCCCGGCACGCACCAATGTATTTTAGAATTCATGTGCGTATTATAAATTAATTATCACTTGCTAAAAGCGGTGAAGGAAAACATCGTGAGGAAACCAGCACTCCTGAGAGATTTTCAACGGTGTGTGAAGCCATGTCAGAGGCCTACGGGCGGTTTAAACTCTGACACCAGGTTGTTCATCAACCATACGATAAGAAGAAGAAGAAGAAGAAGATGGTCAATGATTTTGAAGTTTTGTACTTCCGTCCTTTAAACTAAAGATCCTTTGTTGTCTATGTAAAACTGTGGGACCTTTACGCTGTCACAGAAAACTAGTTGTCGAATAAACACATTGATTGTCGATTGATCCGAACAAGTGGTTTACGGTTAATTTTGATTGACGACCTAACTTAGCCCGGATCATCGGCCCTTCGACCGGATATTACGTGATGTTCCCTACTAGGAAATTCAGGATTGTTCTTTTCTTTTCCGTCTCACATATCGGAAAATCTACTTCCGCCCCGTTCTATTTTGAGACAGTAGAAGTTGGCTGAAGTGTAATTTCATTTTGTGAAACTTTTTATAAGGTTAATTAATCTACTAGATTTGTTCCTACGCATTTGTCCTCATTTTCAGTAAAATAAAAAAAACACCATTCCCTTACACCGTGTTCAAAGAAACCGGTGATTCGATTGGCTGTGCCAATAACAAGGTAATATTCGTTGAAAAATACCCTCAACTAATATTCTCGCTAGCCAGGGGTCCTGTGAGAAAAATGAAAAAGTTTTTGCTCCCCTATTGTATTTGGGACGCTTGACATTAGATTAATTCCTTTACCTTTCTCAGTCTGTCCGGGTGAAAACCTCTTGTTCTCTCGTCCACTTGAAAATAATTTATCGAGATTAAAATTTATGAAAATGAAATTTTACTTTGCGGCGCTTTTGTTGTAAGTGAAGTTTGAGAATTGTAATAAAAAGAATTTATATATTTTTTTAATGATAAATGAGTTGTAATTTGAAAATAAATCGGGTGTGGAACTTTATGTTTTAATTAAAAATCTTGAATAGTAGACAATGAACGACTGTTTGTTTGTTTAATAAGTTAAGAGCACCGTTCTGTGCTTAATATGAAACTTATTAGTGAGAAACTTAATAGCGTTCATTATAACTGGCTTAGTTGAGCGTATTGAGTAGCTACACAGATGCAGAAGGCATGATATAGGAACGAAACTTGGTATGAATGTTCAGTGTTCGTGTTCGACGGGGTCATTGGTTTCCAGCCCCAAAACTTAGTCAAGCGAAGTTACAGGGAGCCAGAGACACTATCATCCGCATAGTACAAGCGTTTTTTGTGAAACATGGTCGTATTTCTTGTGAACAGCGATAAAAGGTTAATAACCGTTTTGTAATTAGCTTTGTGATCTTGTGATTTTGCAATGTGGGTTATTTTTGTTTATTATGTTATTTTGAATACTAAATACTCTTCTTCGTAACCCTTGGCGATTAAAGACCAATGTTCTTTTTTTATCGTTTCTTATCAAAGCAGTCTTTATCAACATAACTGTTGCTTACTGTTGTTTTTTTTACAAATTATGTGTTTATGTTTTGAGCCGGCGATGAGATCAGCGGGAAAACTGATAAATTAAAAAAAAAACCGAATGTCATACATTTTTTTTTGCTTTCTACCTTTGTAAGTCCAGATACTATTATGCAATTGGTAAATTTTCAATTGTGTTACTTGAAAATACATTTCTAGAGCTTGTTTTACAGTCAAGACCGTTGACATCCCGCTAAATTAAATGAATAAATGTAATATAGTACGTTTTCAGGAAGAATAAGAAAAAAGATAAGAACGGCAACATCAATGTCACGTGAAAATTACATTAAAAAAAATATATTTTATGCAAATTAATTTTCATTCATGTTTTATTTATCTCGTTACTGATATATTGTTTGTTTAGTAATTGTTAATTTTAGAGCTTGCATGATGTTACAATATGGCGCAATCCCAATTTCGTTCTTTTCTTGGCCGTAAAGTTTATATTGAAAACGATTCTAGAAATTGTGTCCTATGTTCAAGTCTTAACGCGTATACTACCAATATTAGGGGTGGGTACAAGAGCAGGCTTGCTCTCTAACACAATAAGCTTATATACAGCCTTGGGCTAACAGCGGATGTACTTCAAGTACACCTCTATATAGGTACCTACTAAATTCTCTGGGGCCTAGAGGCGAGCTTTTGACTTCAAAGGGGCCTAACATTAATAATAAAATTAAACCTTCTTTTACCGAGTATACTAAACTGACTTTTACTTGCTTATTTTTAAAAACAATTTAACAACGTGCCTGTAATTAAAGGGACGGGCAGAGGTGTACCTGATGAACTAATACTAGCTGCTTATGACCTGGACCGAGAACCAGACTGAAATATAAAACACCTGACTGAAAAATTCTTAATAAAAACCCCAATAGCAATTTGGTTAAACTGGGAATCGAACCCTCACGCTAGATCCTAACAGGAAGAACCTAGATCTACGAGGTAGCTTTTCATTCGATTTTCTGAATACTTCATCAACCATCAAATGAGTGCTCCCACCCAGGGCAGAGCGGGAGGGACTCTCAGATTCGTACAGACTTAAATCCACGGTGTCCTTCAATAGTCCTTTACGTACCGGGGTCACGGTAAATCATAAGTCCCGCGACTGACGATTTTCTGAAAACTTAGATATTTTCAGAATGGTAAAAGAATTTATGTTACCATCCATTAAGTTGTAGTAAAAAACCCATGCTGTTTGAAGACATAGAATATCTTTACCCTCAAAATCATACACTTTCAATAATAAGTATTGCTCCATAACATGATTGTAAAAACCGAAAACGCAAACGCTTTAGCGGTTACAAAATTAAATAATCGCTCCCATTCTGATTGAAAATTAATTTTAACCGTTTTCCCTACATATCATTTGGTCCGTTTCCGAAACCTTCACGTTTTAACATTTAAAGCCCGTAGATTACATTTTTACATTCAATACACGTTATCAAAGGAACGTTGGTGTAGAAAAAAGTTATAATCGAGCAATGAAAGCCCAACACACGTAGTGCCGGTACATACATTACGCTAATGGCACCTATGAACGGGTGCCCAGCTCCTGCTTCCAGGTTTTGTACAGACATTTCTCATACATTTTATTTTCAAGTCTGTACTTGAACTTTTTCCATTGTGTCCTCGTATTTTTTGAAATTTTAATACTTTTTATTGATTTTATCTTTCTCGCTTTATCAGTTTTTGTGTGTTTATTTTTCAAACACTGATTAAACGTTTGTAGTTGCATGTCGGGATGTATTTTCTGAAATGCAATATTATTAGAAGTCTGTACAATTTTAAACGAGACTTGGATTCAATAATATTATAAATAAATACCTAGCTCAAATTATTTAGTAGTTTTACAAATTATTTTTAATTTACATTTTTTGCATAGATCACATGCGAATAAAAAGAAAGTAATGAAAGTCGAATATTTTCTTTTTACGAATACTCAAACTCGTAAAAGGAATATTTGAAATGTGATAAATTGATAATACTACTTAATTGATTTTCAATTATTTTTTTTAATTTTAGTTAGATATTTTTATTTTATTAAAAGAAAAAGTTGAGATTTATCGGTATTCAATTGGTTTGATATTATTGATATTTCCTTTGCGATTGAGAATTTCTTTCATATAAAATATCATAATTTTAATTTCTCCATAAATTCAGGTTCTTATTCTAGTCTAGCTATTTAATTATTTACTAAATAAATGTACAACTAATGGTTTTAAAGAAGAAGCATAAATTAATTTTGAATTATTGTAATTTATAATTTTAGAGTTACAAAGTGGAAATTCTTTTTATCATTAAGACAGCAAGTTGTAGAGACTTAAATATTTTGTATGATCTAAGTTGAAAGGGGTGTGCAACTATTTGGCATCTAATTTTTTTTTTCTTTCGCCAGTAATGAAATGTTAAGGTTGGAGTAAATCACTCCTGATTAGAACAAAATTAAAACCGCCATATCTCTGGTTGGTTACGGTTTAGATTTTTTTTAATAATTGTTTACGAAGTTCTTAGGTTGCGGTCTACTAATGACCAACATTTCATTACTGGCGAAAGAAAAAAAAAATTGATGCCAAGGTCCATACTATAAGTTACATGTGCCTTTAAGGGCATTAATTTGCATTTACTTCTGCCAAATGTATTTTAGTGTAATCTTAAATTTATTTTAAACAAAATTTATATTTATTTTAATGGATATCATCGTACACGTACCGATGAATTTAAATATCCCTCTCATACATTAGTACTGTTTGGTTATTTAATTTGCATATTAAAAATGTATCAACATCTCATTTCCGTAATTTGCATTGCTGATTCAGAAGTTTGCGATCAACCTAATTGAATTTTGATACGCTTTTATTATGCTTAAGCTAAAATGATTGACGGTGAAAATATTTTAAATGTATCTTAAAATTACTCGTTTAATTTATTTTCTACTGCCCGGATCAATTTTGTATATGTTAAACTGAATTTTTCACATTTTAAACTGAATTTATGACGCCGATAAAATTGAATTGTAAAGTTAGGGTGATATTTAAACTACTAATTAAAATAATTTTAATGTTTAATGATGTTAATAAAGTGAGGAAAATTCATTAATAATTAAATTCCACAGCCGTATCTTCCAGTTTTTCTGTGAAGTAGGTATTCCGACATATTTAAATTAAAATGTTTGTTCGAATATGATTTTATTGAAGTATCTTTTAGTACTGAAATCCCAGTATTTCACCATCTTCTTAAAATAGGGCAATGAACACCCCGAAGATTGTCCTGTTGATTGTAGCATATTCACCCAGTTAACATAAAATAAACAAAAAAATAAATAAATAATTCAAAATGATTTAACAAAAGTAGTATTCAAAATCAAAACTGAAATTTATTAATATTATACAACTCAATGTACAATAAAATATGTAAAGCATTTGTCAGATTTATTGAATTTTATAAATATCTGCAAATCGTTCCACTCAAAAATATAGTAAAAGACAACAATTTTAAAACATAATTTTAAAACATATAAACACAAAATAATCAAACAAGTAGGTAATAAAATTATAAAAGTCAAATTATAAAAAAATATAAATAAAGATAACACTTTAAAATTAAAAACATACCTTTAGAACGCCGCCGGATCATTCACCAACAGCAAGCACCAAAGAAAAAATAATAAAAGTCATCATCACAGAAAAATATCAGTCACTTCACAGTAAAACTTCTCCTAAGCAGGTGAGGAGAACATTAATACGACCGAGGTAAGCGGGAGCGAGCTGGGAATTCCAACCCAACTCGCTGGCTCTTCACTTGAATCTGAGGCCCGAGCATGCCTGCCGCCCCATTTATTCCTTCTGGGGTGATACGCGCACGCGTCCAGCACCCTGTTGCTTCATAGTGACGGGGAAACCCCTGCGTGTCGATATCGATAATCATATGTTTATTTTGCACAATTTTTTATTTTTATTATTTTTTTACCATATTTTAAGTTAGAGAGTTATAAATACTAGGAACTGTATATCCAAGTAATAAAAAAAAATGTTTTTAATTTTACTTCGCTAGAGGAGTTGCGGAATGAAGATACTAGGGTAGATTTGTACTTATAAAAAAATGAGCTTGCTTTCATGAATTTTCAATGATTTTAAGATCATGTAATGCATTGACATTATTAATGTTTTGTATTAATGTGTGATATAAAAATAATACAATTCCACCAGTGTATTATGAGTGGCAAATAGGTAATAAATAGGCATTGAGGTAAGTTTCAGTTCAAAAATTTATTTAATAGTGAATTTAAGACTTTTCAAATTATATTACATCTCTGTTTTACATGGCTGTCTTTAAAATATAAAAAAGGTCAAAAGTGCGACAAATAAGAATTGATTAAATATTATCGACTACATAGAAAAATGCGCAACCCCCCTGCACTACTGTTCTCCCCTCACACCCGGGCAACCTGTAACTCCCCTCTCCTCCACCCTATCGTTTAAACACTGACTTATCAAAAAACTTATGTTTAAGTTAGATACCATTACAAGTTTTGCCACAGTCAGGGGGCGGGGGCAAGAATCCGCCCGTGGTTGCCCCGGTTGCCCCAGCCGATACCCGTTCCATCCACGAAAGATCCTCTTAATTAAGATATTTGGCGGATGGTTTTCTAGATCCTAAAAGTTATGCAATAATCTGATTACGAGACAATGTAAGTTTTAACGAAAACAGGAGCGACGGAATATTAATTTTCTCAAGAGTTTGTCATGAACGTTTTCATAATAAACTGAATAGAAAACGTGCATAAACGTTTTCAAAATGATCGAAACATAGTCCTGTAGAAATAAGCACACTGCTTAGTTGTCCCCGGGAGCTTTTGTTTGAATTGTCTCTTTTTCAGACATGACCGTTAACTCACTACCGGCTTTTAAAACCTCGAAGCTAAAACAGGAAAACAAAGGGTTTTCATTTATTCCGAAGCAGACATGGAGGTCTCAACTATTGATCTGACAGTGTAGGAAAATGTTCACTGTTTATAGATTTTACATTTTATGCCTTTCTCGAGTTGAATAAATTAGAAAGGAGATGCTCCACAGTCAGCCATTGCTTACCTTTTGTCTCTGTATTTTCCGGATGAAGTAACAAAAGAATAATCTAAAATGAGAAGTGCAGCAATTATAAATTGAAGGTATAAATGTGTACTAACAGAATTTATCAAGCAGAATTTTCAAAACCATGTTTTCTTAGTACACTTTTTGTGTACGAAATGAAAAAGAAAATACCAAACAGAAAGAAATGAAAAGTTATGGACAAGCATTTATTTTACATTTTTGGTTAAGGGAGCGGAAGTCATTAAAAGGTTGAATATTTAAAATGTTCATGAGAACCTCTAACATTACACAACATTCAGAACTACCCGACCTTTTGCAAGGTAAACCCCTTTCTGACGACCTGACTAGGCACTGGACTTTGCCTTGAATAAATTAGAATATAGGTATTTCACCGTTGACCTTACTCACAATGAAGTTCAAATAGTGCTTCATTTTAAGCGAAAACTACAGGTACAGGTAAAATTTGTTTTGCTTTCAGACTCAAATTAATGTTTTGGTAGGTTGTGAAAATAATGGTTTTCCAAGTCAATATAATTTTTAAGGTAGCGCATTTTCTCGTGCTGTGTAGAAACTCGTTTAAATTTTATAATATTACGGCAAGGTTTTATAAACTTCTGTTTTCTTTGCAAACGGTTTTATGGTGCTCCACGTATGTTTTCATATCCTCTTCAGAAACTTGTGTTCAGCGGTTATGGATAAGGAAAAATGATGACATATTTTCTCGACTACATTTTACTGAAACATACTATTGTTTTGTCAAATTATTATATTTAAAATATTATTCTTACCTGTTTCTAACAGTGTCAACATGAGTATCAAATGAAAAGGCTTAATGAGTATATTTGAAATTCACTCGCTACTTTGCTTTTATTATTATATCAAATAATTAATAATATACAAAATAGTGTAAATAAAAAATAAATAAAACCCGACTACGAAAAATTCGCGCACTGAAAAGTATAGAACAAGAACAATATTCATTTAACAGAATTTTTTAAGTAATAGCCGTGGTCGTGTGCCGCCTAGCCAATAAAGATTGTGTTAAACAACCGCAGGTGTTTTTTGTTATTTTTAACATATTTTTGAAGTGAAACTTCTTTGCGCGCGATGAGGGTAAGTTTTCAAGGCCGCGTCACGATAATAATAATATGAGCGTCAGATTTTAGTGCGACGATTTTAAATTTTAAAGGATGGATAGATGTAAACAACTAGAGAAAAAGAGAATAAGCATGCTATATACTTATTTACTATAGGGGCTATAGGATTATTTTCTTTCTTTGTGCTATATTCGTTGTGGAGGGAGCGTGCACACTAAAGCAACGCCTCCATAAGATTCTTATAGGAGACGTGAACGTAGACAATAGATCAAAATGTATATTTTCTTCCAGGTTCGCCAAAGAAGTTTCACTTCTGACATGCGTACTCTGTACACACGCTGTTTTTTTAAATAACTGTACGTTTTACACACTTCGGAAAATACACTTAAAACTATTGGAAGAGATTGTTTATTTTCAACTTTCTCACTACCCCTTCAAAAAACGTTTAATCTTCAAAATGCGTTGATTAAAACTGTTGATTGGATCTTGAATATAATTGTGCATCCAACTTTGTATAGTGGTTGTACGTGACTGCGAAACTAAGCTACTAATTTTCCCTTTTGTGACTGTGAAACCGTGTGAATTACACACTTGAAATGGAGAACTACCGTGAAAAGCGAGAGAAAGTTTCATGTTATTCTATTTATGAAGGTTTCACGGCAAGTTGACAAATTGACATAATCAACGACCAATGGTTAACTCTGGTTCTAAATCGAAAGATTGGAAGTCACGGAAAAAGATTTTTTCGTTCATAGAGCGTAGATGAGATAACCTACCCAAAATATATGGAGATATTTCATAGACAAAATCGTAAACGTCGCCTGACGGGGTTACGGAACTGTCCAAATGGGTATCCGTATCCCTGGAACATAAAGGGAGATCTTGAAGGAACACAATAATAAAATGATGAAATGTAACGCAGGTAATATGATTATAGTTTGCTTTTCAAACAACATAATAATAAATCATTTCATTTCGCAGGATTCTGATAACTGAATCCATTGTTTTTTTTTTCTCAATCTACAAATAACCACCAGTAGTGGTGGTTATTTGTTTCTGTTTTGTTTGTTTTGTTTTTCATCATAATATTGTGATGAAATACTACGCAGGTTATATTATTTTTTCCAATACATTGCTATCGCATTTTTTTTCCCACGAAATCTGTTGTTTTTAGGTAAAAACAAGTATTTATTTACTCAATGTACAATCGACAAAGTTGAATTGTGACCCACCATAAGCTTATTTTCTTACAGACTTTCCAATACAATTCATTCCACATTCGCGTAAACATACATATGCATGGTAACGACATTGAACCTGATCAATTTGACGGATTCAAACGATTTATTGTCAAAATGGGTCATGACGACAAAGTTGATTTGTCGAATGTACATTTAATTTTAGAAGAGCTATCACAATCCATGAGTTTTCTAGTTAAAACTCAAATAAACTCGGTACGATAATTATACGAATGCTCTGTTGAAATGTATTTATTTTCATGTAGTCAGGATTTTATGTAACTTTAGACCGAATGGTAACTAAAAATGAAATGTAAAAGTTCAAAGAATGAGAGAAATAATTTAATGAAGCTTAGCTTTTTTAAACAGCCGTGCAGTTTCATTCTTGCCTCTTTTTATTAACAGTTTTTTTGTTAATTAATGGCCCTTTGTTGTGTATACTGACTCAACATCTCGAGACTTCTAAAAGACGAGTTCTGGCTCTAGAAGGGTGGAAAGGTTCACGTGGAAAGCTGTTTGGTACCAGTCAAAGAGAAACGACGCCACCTCTTCTAGTATAATAGTAAATAAATAATGTATTAGTTTATTATTTAACTGTTAATTTTATTTATTCTATTCCATGAGCCGTAGTTGCTTGATACAAATCTCGTTTTTATATGGATTCTATAAACTTTTTTGATCACTAGATAGTAATAGAACCAATTGGGTTTTTGAATCCAGTTTTTTTTTTGTATTTTAAAAGTCCATCATAAAATAAGATTAACATTAATCGAAAAATCTTAATTCTTTTATAATAAAATTAATTGCGCCCAATTTAAAAGTGATAAAATTTTAACAAAATTTACGCGAATACAAAAGTGCCACGATTGGTCGACGACTGTTTGTGACGTCATCATGTCAAAGGGATTTCGCTAGTACTGTGTAAACTTCTGTCTTCCACATGTACATTGCCTAAGAATATTCGTTTAAAACAAAAACCTTATTTATTTAATATACTAGCTTTTGCCAGCGGGCAGCTTTCAACTGGTAAAAGAATTTTTGAAATCGGTCCAGTAGTTTTTGAGTTTATTCATTAAAAACATACACACACATAAAAATACAAAACTTTATTCTTCACACGTGATGCCCGCAGGTACAGACAGACAGACAACAGACAAAAAAAATTTAATCATATATTTGGGTTTGGTATCGATCCAGCAACACCCCCCGCTATTTATTTTTTCAATATTTTCAATGTACAGAATTGATCCTTCTACAGATTTATTATATGCATAGATAATATTAGTGTAGATAAGATACAGGTGGAGGATCTTTAGCGAGGTCTGACTTTTGATGGGCACCATAGTTTAAGAGCTTTTGGCGAAGTCCTGCCCGCGACCCCGGCAGGCGCGAAACAGGTAACCGCGACGCTAGAACGCAAAGGGCAATTGTCGGAACATTTTGAATTGTAGTTAGTACCAGTCTGACAGTCTCTTCGCTCCATCCAGTGTGGGAGGACTCATTTGATGATTTTAACATCTAAAAAAAGGAATATGTCAGAAGTAACATCACTACGCGACTACTGTAAGGCTCGCTTGATTTTTATAGTCTCTATTATACTCATATAGTCGCCCGAGCTGATGAGCTCGGTCAACCAGGTATGGAATATATTAAGTTTACAAATAATTAATAACGGTACCTTTCAGGTTTGACGATAACAACAAGATTAAAGTTAGAACTACTACTGAAGTTTGCTACGATGCGCGATGAGGATTTTGTTCGGGACCTGTCGGCGTGTTGTCGATATGGGCGACAAAAAGGCTCAAAAACTGATTTTATAATCAACATAACTTTTTAATTAGAGCAAAAAGAAAAAACTGAAATCATTTTACTATTAAACAAGTATATGATCTTTTATGGGACAACAAATAAAATTCATTCAAAGACCCAATTATACTTTAAATCCTACTAAAATTACTGACCAACTTTGTCTTTTTAGACTATTAGAAATTAAGTTGATAGTTTACTAGATTTTGATTGGGATGTATTTTTTTACAAAGAAAAGTAATGCAGAAATTATTCTTGTTTTGTGAAGCCTTTATTAATTGTTTGAAACCTTTTTTTTAATTAATGAGTTGATGTATGTTTAATGTTTATGTAGTTTGAACTTATTAATACCATTTTTTATTTATTCGCCTGTGCTGTCCCACTGCTGGGCAAAGGCCTTCCCCATTACCTTCAAAGAGCTTTTGTGTTGTGAATTCTCTATACAGCTTACGTGTCACGCGTCCCGATTAAAAAAAAATGGTCATTCTTAATTTTTTTTTTAAATGACTAAGACACAGACGGAAATAGTTGTACCATTCTGATATCCCACTATAAATTGTATTTATATTTTAATCTAAAACATGGCAAAACCCAATACAATTAGATTACACTGTCATCCCAATCTGCATATAAATTAATCTGTATGGCGAGAACGTGTTACAGAAACATAGGTACAAGTAGATTTAAAATTAAAGAAATGTGTTACAAAAAACACTTTATGCTACATAAATAACTGAACATTATTATATTGCTGTTTAACTGGGTATTTCCAACTGTAAAAATTGAAATTGCAATAATAATTATGTTATTTCATAACTTCGGATTAACGTCTTTTTTAAATAGTCCATTGATCCAAGGGGTGAAAGTTACTTATTTAGTCCCGAAACGGTGTTTGGAGCCCGTAACGTAGTGAGGGCGCTAATAGTCATAGAACAAAATAGGTAATTTAAGTAATTTGAAACCCAATCATGTATAGAAAAACAAGTTAATCAAGTCTATTCAGGATCCAGGTACTGAGTAAATATTTACAAGGAAAAAACTGTTTATTCTCTTTACATCAAACTTTGCAGTACTCGATAATTCATATAGGTAATAATCTATATATATAAAAGGAGAACTGACTGACTGACATAACAACGTACAGCCGAAACTACTGAGGCTAGGAATGTGAAATTTTGCACACGGCTTCCTATTATAATGTAGGGGAGCACTAAGAAGGGGAAATTGCAATAATAATTATGTTATTTCATAACTTCGGATTAACGTCTTTTTTAAATAGTCCATTGATCCAAGGGGTGAAAGTTACTTATTTAGTCCCGAAACGGTGTTTGGAGCCCGTAACGTAGTGAGGGCGCTAATAGTCATAGAACAAAATAGGTAATTTACGCGAGGTAAAAACTGTGCAGTCAGTACAGCCAGTATTTTTCATGTTCATATAAATAATAAAAATATGGCAGATGTCAGTTGAAAGCGATTCTCCCTAGGACTGCAATACATAACTTTCAACCCGCTCATCCGGCATGTAATGACCTACTTTCAGAATACGAGTAATGAAAAAAGTTTACTGCTTTTTTCGAGCAACAACTTTTTTACGTCATCATCCTAATGAGTCGTCCTCCCCGGGGCGGAGTGGAAGGGATTATCAGAATCGTACTGACTAAAATCCGCAGTGTTCCCTCAATACCTAGTCCTTAACGCTCCAAGGGCATTTTTTCCTGAAAAGACAGCCCCACGTTACCTTACGTAACAGAGCGTTAACACAGCTCTGACACAGTGCGACCAGGTCATCTCTACTTCTTCCCGGTGTTCGGCGGTGTCGTCCATCTTCAAGGCTAGTGAGTGAATATTTTCGTACGTAATCAATTAAAAAAAAAATAGAGTAATAGAAAAACAAAAAAAAATATAAAACAAATACGGGCTTCAATTTGGTTAAATGTTTGTTCAACTGATTGATTGACGATTCAGTTTTAAGTAATTGACTTAGTGTAAATATTAGTAATGTTTTAGTGGGAAAACACCAATTCACTTTTCTAACAACAGGTTATTGCATAAACAATGTATATAGGGTCCAGACGGTGAAACAGTTTCCTCCTCCACATAGGGGGTTTTGTGAGGTACGAATTCCAAACTCCCCGGTCTTATGCCCAAAGACTGGGCGCCTTTTGACCCCGCAAGCAAAAAAAAGTGTTCAGAGTGAGACTTCTGCTAAACATTATTTCTATAGATGTTAACAGAACGCAATGTTGCCATGGCAACGAGTTGCGTGGAACGTTCTATGAAACCACAACCTACACACACGTGAGTTTCATAGTCGCCAGGCGGTCTGACGCGCCGTTTTTTCATTGCCTTACAATCGACCCACTTTTATTTAGGAAAAACATTCTGAAGACGTTTTCAATCTTTTTTTTTTGTTTAAATGATAATAAAATTAGGATTACACAGTCGCATCATTAACCAATAATTCTAAAACGGCTACAATGTTATTAAAATTATGACCTTACTAGCTTTTGCCCGCGGCTTCGCTCGCGTAGAATTTGGTCTGCCCCATTAAGTTACGTGACATTTTTTTTAATACTATTAATAAGAATATTTTAACTAAAAAAAGAAAAATAAAAACTTTTTCAAACAAAAAATATAACCGCCTTCAAAAAGAACCACAAAAAAGGGTAAAATAATCTACAAAATAACTTTTATTTGGGAAGTCGATGGCTTTGTTATTTTTTATTTCATTGTTTTTTTTTTGCCATCGACTTCCGAAATAAAAGTTATTTTGTAGATTATTTTACCCTTTTTTGTGGTTCTTTTTGAAGCGGTTATATTTTTTTTGAAAAAGTTTTTTATTATATATATTTTTACGGGTTAAGCTGCGCTTGCCGAGGTTGGTCTGTGGATGGGTAAAAAGCACTCGGATGGCACGTAAAGCCGTTGGTCCCAGCTGTCATTTGAAGATTTTTGACAGTCGTTACCGTCAGAAGCTCTAAAGTCTGACAGCCAATCTTACCATGGGGTATCGTATTACCCAGTTACTGGGTTGTGGTGGTCCGACAGGCAGTCGCTCCATGTAAAATATTGATATCCAGCTGCATCTGGTTTGACTGGAAGCCGACCTCAATATAATTGGGAAAAACGCTAGGCGGATGATTAACGGAGTATAGATAATTCTATTAGTACTATATGTCGAGTGGTCCTTATGCTCGATAGATGGCGGTGATCGCGCAATGATGTCGATCGTTACACGAGTTCGATCGTTACACGGGACAAAGAAAGTTACGTTGTTTTATACTATGTAGTGATTAAATGCAAGTAACATTGGTCCGACCTGTTTATTAGTCAGTGTTTAGTAATCCGTTTGTGCTGGATAGGATATTCTCAAGCCCGGGGAAGGACATAGGGCTACTTTTTATAAACACACCATACAGGTAAAGATTGATGAAGAAACCACTGGTAGAATTTCGAAATTTGCAGAGTTCTGTTATTATTATTTTTTTATCGTGGTAAAATCATCAAATGAGTCCTCCCACCCAGGGCAGGGCGGGAGGGACTGTCAGACTTGACTGACTAAAATCTACGGTGTCCTTCAATAGCCCTTTACGTACCGGGGTCACGGTAATTCGTAAGTCCCGCGACCCCGGCAGGCTTTGGCCCTCTAAAATAATGAGCACTTAGAAAGGAATTCAGATAGTTCCACCCTCAAGAGATTCCCTCTAAATATTAGGTATAGGTGTTCAAAGATTGTATGGAAACTAATTTTGAAGTTAGAAATTTGGGATGTACGATGTGAAGTTACACAAAAAAATATAAGTATTAAAAAAAATGTCACGTAACTTAATGGGGCAGACCAAATTCTACGCGAGCGAAGCCGCGGGCAAAAGCTAGTATAATATAATCCGTAGCACTGGTAATAACATCCCTCAAGTACACAATAAGCTAATAAAATTCCCTATCTCAAAAACTACTGAACCGATTTTGATGAAACTTGCAGTATCCCCTAAGTTGAACGATACCTAGCACAAAAAAAAATATTTAAATTGGACGTGAAGTTCCGGAGATATGCGAACAATGAATCAGTCGATGCCTACTTCTTACTGTTAAGGAGTTGTACCTTCCATCATCAGCTCAGCTACATAAGATAATGATTACCATACGCAAGTACTTAAATTACTTCAGAAGATTTACGAAAAACGATGCGTGGGCCTATAAAATTTGAGGGTTGCCCTCGATTTCTCCAAGATCCAATCATCAGATCCTGATTTGGTGACAATGGGACCACACGGGAAGCACCAGCTTTCAAACAAAAAAAGAATGATGAAAATCGGTTCACCCAGTCGGTCGTAATGCGGTAACAAACATTAAAAAAAAATACAGTCCTCCTTTTTTTGAAGTCGGTTAAAAACTATCCTATGTCCTTTCTCAAGTTCCAAACTATGTCTGTACCAAATTTAACACTAATCGGTTCAGTAGTTTAGGCGTGAAGAAAAGACAGACAGACAGACAGACAGACAGACAGACAGACAGAGTTACTTTCGCATTTATAATATCAGTTAGGATTAGGATATCCTGATACTTATCTTTTTAATCTAAAATCTGATAGATTTAGCTTTTATTTGCTTTGAAGTTAATAATAAGTCAAGTAAATAAGAAATTATCAATTAATAATATATTATTATATAAAACTAAATTGTTCTAATTGATAATAGTTATATTCAAGCAATGAAGAAGAAGTTGGAAACAGTGATGGACTCGTATCAATCATCTACCAAATCTGATCCAAAAAAGCTGTAAATGATATTAAAATAAACAGAATTAAGGTAAAAAACACACAAACATTTTATTAAACCTTCATTTTACTCTGCAATTCTGTTAACGCTTTTATAGAAAAATGTAGTGTGAAAATAAAAAAGATTAAAACAGTTTCACATTTGCAATTTAGTTTCATAAAGTATCGGCTCAAGATTTTCTCTTTCCGAGTAAATTGCATTTGATTGCCTTCAGCAAAAACCCATTCTTTTACTGCGAAGTACTTTCATTACTATTTTTCTACCTGAAACCCGACAAAGGAAAATAAATTGTATACTCTCGACAACTTATAATCCTTGATGCATTTTTCCTGCTCCTATGTTGTTTACATTCTAGACTATCGAAGCGCTATTGCTTCACTCGGTTCTTACAACAAAACGTCATACTAACAGTTTTTTTATCGTCGTAAGATCATTAAATGAGTCCTCCCACCTAGAGTAGGCCGTGAAGTACTGTCAGACTTGTACTGACTAAAATCAACGGTGAGTCTTTAATAGACCTTTACGTACCAGGGTCACGATGAGTTACCTGATGAGACAGTCCCCGGTTCATAACACTTGCATTACTCCTTTTGCAGTTTAAAAGATCAATGTTGTCACACACACAGACGCAATAAACGAACCAATTTTTATCACCGTACAGTTGTTTTTTTCAAATCATGTGAAAGCTTTTTCAATCAGTCTACTCTAAAAACAATGCACCCACGAGGTTCTCCTGGCAATACAACTTGAACAAGAAATCAAATTTAAAAAAAAATATCCAGATATCAAACAAAAAACTCATAAAGTCTATTTTTTCTTTAGCGAATGATGCTGGTGCTAAATTCATGTACATTTTTGTAGCACGCAATGTTCACACCAATGGATTAATTTTCAATTTGTTGCGTCGTCAACGCCCTCTGTCTGCCGCGCCGTGCACTGAATAGTTGAGCAGTGGTGCAAAATATCAGCTACTGTATTTATAAACTTTGCTGTAAAAGCACAGGGCTGGTAGTCAGAAATTATGGGGAGTTTTTATCCTAGATTAGCCTTCGCGGCCTGCTGTTTTCATGGTTACCTTGGATAAAAGTCCCGTATGTTTTTTTTTCTTTTAAGTTATTAATACAGTAACTTTAAATATCAGTATTTCCGGCTAATCCGGTAGTTCTGATTTTTTACATTGTTGTTGTTGATGATGGCATAATCCAAGTTTGAGAACTCGAGAAAAACCCACAATTTGGTGTTTTTTTTTCAATTTTGGCGATTATAAACCCTAAAGGACTAGTTTTTGAGAAGTAAATTTGCTACAATACATGGAAATAATAAGATAAATCCCTGCATCGTTGCTAACGCATCTATCATACAGGCAAGAGTAAAGAGTAGTAGGATAGGCTAGGCCACGTTAAAAAAAAGTACTTATTACATTTTCTGTGTCTACAAAAGTTTATCTACCATAAATTACTAAAGGGATCAAACAGATTAGCCGGAACAGCTACCTAACAAACATCATTATCAATTGGAAATACCATTTTAAACTCAAAAGACTTTTAGTCTAGTTTTTAGGGTTCCGTAGTTAACTAGGAACCCTTATAGTTTCGCCATGTCTGTCTGTCTGTCTGTCTGTCCGTCCTCGCTTAATCTCTGTGACCGTTAGCACTAGAAAGCTGAAATTTGGTACCAATATGTATATCAATCACGCCGACAAAGTGCAAAAATAAAAATTGGAAAAAAATGTTTTTTTAGGGTAGCCCCCCTATATGTAAAATAGAAAGTGATTTTTTTTTTTTAATTTCAACCCTAACGTGTGATATATCGTTGGATAGGTATTTAAAAATGAATAGGGGTTTACTAAGATCATTTTTTGATGATGTCAATAGTTTCGGAAATAATCGCTCCTAAAGTCAAAAACAATGTGTCCCCCCCCCTCTAACTTTTGAACCATAAGTTTAGAAAATATGAAAAAAATCTGGAAAGTAGAACTTTATAAGGACTTTCTAGGAAAATTATTTTGAACTTGATGGAAAGAACAGTTTTTGTGCAAAAAAAACAAGAAGGTGGTACAAAATTCCTGGACTAAGTTTGTAGTATAATCAATTATTTAATCATATATACAAGCATTTTTTTTAACTTCGTTTACGTATTTCATTATTCTGAACGTATCTTCTTTCAAACAAAAAAAGAATTATTGAAATCGGTTCGCGCATTCCAAAGTTATCAAACGCATAAAATGTTAAGGTAAAAACCAGTTCATAAATGGTTCGATAGATGGCGTTGCGTAATGACGTCAATTTTAAAAGTCGATGTCTTCGTGCTTTCATGACCTACCTGTGGTAAAAATTTGCTACTACTTAAAATATATGTTCTTAGAGTGCATAATCGCTACCTGAACTACTTACTCTTTTCGATTAAAATAAAATAGCTATTTGATAAAGGTTTGTGGGAAATTGTTATTGTGTCTTTTCAAATTTATATTGAGGGTTTTTTTAGTTATCACCGTCCTTTGTGGGCCCGTTTTTAGGGTTCCCTTTTTATCAAAGTTCAAAATGTCAACGTAACAAATAACCTTTTTTTAACACACAAGTTTAAAAAAAGGCTATTTGTTAACACTTATTGTAACGGACGGGAAACTACGGAACCCTACACTGAGCGTGGCCTGACACGCTCTTGGCCGGTTTTTATTTTTAGTTACGATCGGAAACGATCGCACGGGAATCTCATAAATGTCTCTGAATCTCATATGTTGAAAACAAGAAAGAAAAAACATGCCACAAGCTTGGAGATAATTCTGTTTTTTTTTCTGGGTATTAATCAATTTATATACTTCCAAAGTTTACCGTCTGCATCCAAATCTATAATTTTTCAAATTCCAGCTAGTAGTTCCGGAGATTAGCACGACCATACAAACTCTTCGACTTTATAACAGTATAGTATTGATACGTGAATAATGTATTCATTGAAATATCGTGGCCAATTTAAATAAAAACAGGGTTTAAGGAAGCTAAGTGGAAATCATATTTGACTTACAACGTTGAGGAAGATCTAATTTAAAAAGCTCTTTCAGGGAATAACAAATTAAGTAATTTGAAACCCAATCATGTATAGAAAAACAAGTTAATCAAGTCTATTCAGGATCCAGGTACTGAGTAAATATTTACAAGGAAAAAACTGTTTATTCTCTTTACATCAAACTTTGCAGTACTCAATAATTCATATAGGTATTAATGAGTTATATATTTCCTCTTATTTTAGGTAATTTAATCATTAAATGCCTCCTCCTATCCTGAGTAGTGCGGAACGTTCCTTCAATTACCCATAACGTTCCAGGGTTACGGTTACTCGCTTGGACAGCTCCGTGTCCCTGGCAGGCATTTGGCCCTCCATGGGGGATCATCTCAGTTTGCTGCAAGCTCTTTAAGGCGCTTTTGGAAAACGACGAGCCATCGACCCAGGCATGGTCCATGATCGGACGGCGTGTCAATATAATTCCTCTCCAATTTTATATTTATCTGCCGTGTCTAATATTTCAGCCTAGTTTTTTTAAGGTCGTCCACAAAATCTTCATTAATCTATAGCTGGTCCAAAACAAAGCTGCTTCAGACAAACTTCAAAGAAAGCACTTTACGTTTCCCAGATATATACAATTAATGGTAAGAAGAGTTTATTCGCACACAACTTATTCTTATAGCGCCATTAATAACTTTAATTTAACGTGGTATTAACCCTATATTTATAAATGGCTGGCACCAAAATAAAAATAAAATGTAATGACTTAAAAATCGCCTTAAGCCGCAACTGATTTTTTACCTCGGTAAATTGACGCAATTTAGTGATGTAAAAAAAGTCAGGTGCAACTTAAAAAAAAATTTCAACCCTGTACTCGCCGGATATCCCGTATCGGCGACTATTTCATTAAAACCGGCAGGACTAGTAATCATGTTATGAACGTAAACGTGGAAGCAAAAATGATTAAAAAGAGACAGTCTGTCCGTCTGTGCTGGATGTCTACATATATGAATGTATCGCTACATACGAGTATTTATCAAATTATGTGGGCTGGAAAGTGTGAAAAATTTATGGATGATGATATGATTTCCATAGGCGAGATGGGGTGCTTTTTCCGAACTTTAGGTGTCGATATTAATTTTTAAATTATGTATTATGCACAAAGTCATATGAAAGTTATTCTGTTATAACTAGGATATCCTGGGTCAGCTGGGGATGTACAGGGAGTGCAGGGTTAAATAAAGAGTCATGTCAGCAAAATATTATACCTCTTTCTTAATAAAACACCCTAAAAAAACGCAATATGGCAACGGAGAAGTATAACATTTTTCACAGTTCAATTGAACCCTAAAAAAACCCAGCGGCTGACGGAGAGGTCAAGATCATTATTATCAGGAAGTCAAAATCATAACAGAAGAAGTTCGATCACGCAGAGATTCTCCAAGCATAGCCCTCTCCGTAGCTCGTTGGGCTACCCTGAGCTTACTAACGAGTCCCATAGTTAAATAAAACAGTTACGTTACGACTAAAATTTTGTCCAAACTCGGCTTTAACCCATAACTTTTCAATGTAATGTCAAAATGTCTTGCTTACAGAGCAGAAATTAAATCGAACGGCGTTGATTCGAGCACAAAGAGAAGTTATTACGACCGTGCCCATCAATGCCAATTCTTTGTAGTAATTTAAAGGGAGGCCGTGTATTCGGACAAGTGTTTAAAAACTGGTTTTGGTTCTACCGGTAACCAACTTTTAATTATATCGCTGAGTGATTAAGGGATTAAAATTGATGACTATTATTGATTTGATTGATTGTGAATCGATTCAATTCTTTGAAACTTTATGTGAATTCTGAAATGAATACATAGTCATAACGTGATTTCATTTAACTGTAGGTAACATTGGTAATACTTGGAGAAAAACTAAATTCTCATACAAAATAAAAATTGGTTGAAATAATATCATTCCGTAACGTAAATTACTCACGTTACTTTATACCTAGTCCGTTATTATTAAAGTTTGTATTTTAATTTGCACGAAATTCCGTGAAACGCTATTTTCTCTCTGATTTTTACCTGGCTTCAGGGCAACTGGAATGCACAACGATAATTAAAGTAAAATACAAAGAGGGAAATAATGAAATGCAACCTATTTATTACAGTTCAGTTTCAGGTTTCTGGAAAAATGAGATAACGTTATTGTTTGACTTACTTTATCTGCATTTTTTTATAGTAAGTACTTTTTGATCTTTTGCCGTGGAGCCCTCGTTGTATGTGCCCCACGGCAGTGAAAATTGTGAATTCACATAAATCAAGAAAACCAAGTCTTAATAATTCTCAAACAACAAAAACTGAAATAACCAAATTGGAGAATCCATCTATCTTCATAGCATTTGTCTGTTTAATTACTCTAATGCCCGCCGAATAAATTACTGTTTGCTAATGAACTACCAACATTATCCTAACGATTGTTCTTAGGTAACTTTTAAAGCCACGACTGTTTATTTTCCCGCATTAAAAGCTCTCCTAATCCTATTAAAATAAAAATAAAACAGGGGGGTATAAGGCAACAAAATTTTAAAGTCGGTGCCCGCGCTTCGTACTGCCTTCGTCCCGCATGTTAAACTTTTCTAATATATTAAAAATTTCCCGTACAAACATGCTGCATTAAAGTTCGCAAGTATCTAGAAAGTTACCTAAATACCTACATATATATACACGGGGGAATTTATTGGCTACCTTATCGTGAGACGGTTACTATTTGTAGTAGGTATAACGTCATCACAACCATATTTGTTTGTTTTTCACAACTTTACACCTTTCCACGCGCTGTGGGATTGAGTCGATACTTTATATAGCATTTATTAAAGGGTGTGACCATAATTATTACAGGCCATCATACTGAACACAACAAATCAACTGTCCCATACATATTTTGTATCGAGTTGGCATTGAAATGAAACGTTTTATTTAGAACGTGTCCCACATTTACCAGTCTAAGAGATTGGTGATTAAATCTGTGTTTTATTTTGGTCTTTTCTTGATAATATTCCTGAAAAAGAAATGAACAAGTGCGTGTCGGAACACCCGACAATGATGAGTTCCGTATTTAAAGCTTAATTAACCCTTAATACAAACGTAACATTCAGGGTAAAAAAAAGCTATCCCAAAAAAATACTATAAATTACAAACTAAAAGTTTTCGAACTTTTTCTTTTACCTTGCTTCATGGCGTAATTCTAGTGTCAACGGATAAAGTATTTTAAAGGTTTTGATTACCCTGCGTGAAATTACAGAGCACCAAAGGGTCGATCTTATGATTGAGTTGATTTAGAAGTCTGATTTCTGCTTCCAGGGATTGCTGACCTGAGTATTTAGTATAAGTTTTAGATTAAGACCTCCACGCGGTCCTGACAAAAAGGGTCAGATGGATAACAAATATAATGTAAGATTCATTTGAGGGAACCCTCAAATGAAGGTTCCCTGTTTTTGGAAAAATAATTAGGTTGGAATCATGGAGGTGGTACTTATTCAAAGTAAGTATAATCAGCTCGTATTAACTGATATTAATGTAATTTTGCTGAATTGTACCGTGTAGGTTTATTAAATTAATCAGGACCTATGACGGTGACTTAAAAAAGGTATTTTAAGAAAGATGTGAGTGGGAATACAGACTTTTTTGTGACTTAAAAATAGTCAGGTGATTGGTACACCCAGCTACACATCAAGCTATACAAAAGATTTTTGAGGGAAGATTAATTCAGCTGCGAGTGGGACTCGGGCCCGCGTCTTATGGATAAGTACTCCAGATGCCTTACCAACTAGGTCATCGCAACACACTCGTTTGAAGCCGAATCTTTCATTCCCTTGTTTTACAGTAACTTATGTATTTTTCTTTTAGTTACTGCGTAAACATATATAAAACAAGCATACAAAACTAATTGCACAATGAGCAGTCAGTGTATACTGGTTTTGTGAAGCTTGATGTGTTGCCCATGGTTACAGTCGATGGCCAGCATTACTTGACACACTTTAATATTATTTGGCTATTTATGATGGCTCATTTATTGATGGCAACGATTTTACCTGTATGTAACTGGCGATGTATGGACTGGACTTAATAAACAGTGTGGCGTCCCGTTGAATTTTAATACAACAAAATAAAATGGTGTGAGGTTATGTTTTTATATGTATGAGTAACAGCGAAAGTAATAAATCCAGGTATTACTCTGTACTGTCCAGCCATTGCTTATAATTTTTAGGTAATAAATTCAGATAAAGTGATTATAGTCACAGAAGAAATCTGTATCAATAATTCTCATTATTTACTGTTCTGTGTTCAGGGTTTAAACCAACCTGAAATGAAAAGAATGATGGAGGCATCGTCGTTTCCACTAGCTAGCACCCACCCATTTCGAACCGGACCAATCCGAGGCGGGGTCTTAATTCCCGTGCTCATTACGCTCACTTTTGTCACAAATAAAAATAATTAAATAATTTAAATAAAAAAATATATTTCAGTGATTATTCGGACTTGACTCAAGTTGCATCAAGCTTCATTTCTTTGACCTGCTGTAATGTCTAGTCATTATTGTTATTAACTATTTAATCACTATGACTGTAACATTATGACAAAAATCGTCGATGGTAGAATCGGAAACGAGAAATTAAAATACCATCAATTTTCATTGTGTGAACGAAATACGATTTCATCATCTGATGTAGGTACTATTTGTTCTTGTATTTTTTTGTTTTTGGTCGACTTCACAGCAAGTAATAATTCTATTTCAAATGAGAGTTAATATTCTTGTTACGGTTTTACAAATTCTTTAGGAATTTACAAATATTTTCCAATGTTTAACAAAACGTTTTTTTATTCCAAATAAAGCTATGCTCATTGTTTGAGCATTGCTTTACTTGTGTTCTCAATATCACGTAATTACAGGAATATTGATGTTGTCGCCAATGAAGTGTGTAAAACATCGCCTGTCAGTGAATCTGATGAGTACAAGTATTGATATTCAGTGTTTGATCAAAAAGGTTGTTGAGTCCGGCACAGCATCATCTGTTGCCACAGAAGGGGGAGTTCTGTGCATCATTTCGCATTTTTTATTTTGAAAAGAGTTGGCAGCCTTAGTGCCAGCATAGTCAGATGTGATTACGGTATTCCATGCTTCACAGATGCAAAATCTAATTGTTTTCTACGTATGAGCTCAAAGGCAACTCCAAAGATTATAAAATCAGATTTTTATTTATATCATTTTGAAAGCTGAGATCAGGACATTTTCATTTATCTGGCTATATTTAGTGGCTGAGCAATTGGACTGCTACGCTGTGTGTCGCGGGTTCGATTCCCGTACGAAACAAATAATTTGTATGATATGCAAGTAGTTGAACCGGGTCTGGGTGTTTGTGTATGTGAGTTTCTATGTTTGTAAACGCACCCGCGATACAGGAGAAATTCCTAGTGTGGGGCAATGTTTTATATAAAAAAAAAATACCACTCAATCCCAGCTTCACTTTGAACTGTTATTTTTTTCTTGTACCAATATCGATTCTACTGCTTGTTCATGGTAATAATAACAAGTATTTCGGTGATTTAAATTGCACATCCGTTTAATATCCGTATTAAAGAATTCTATTTCCTTGTGAGACAAGACAACATTATTGTAATAATGAAAAAAAGATCAAAAGACGTATTTACATTCAGCGATAAGGAAGGAAACGTGTGACGTACGTTAGTTAAGAAATATATTTATATTCCGTGGAAAATTATGACAATTATAACATTGTGGGAGAAGGTAACAGAAATAATAGAGTTACTGAACGGATGTAGAGGATTTTATTCCGAGGAAAGAAAACATTATTTTTTTCCTATTTACCTGTAATATATTTATCTAAGTTGGCCAGCAACAATGTGGATTCGACCGCAAGTGTTCCTATTTTCAGAGATGCATACATTCTTTGCCTTTATAAATATTAATGCTACCTACTATTTATAAACGCGATAATTTTGATACTTTTACACAAAAGCTACTGAACGTATTTCGATGTGGTACCTACATACATAATTTGAACTCTTTCATTCATTCACTTGTTGTCCTGGTATACATATATATAACGTACAAATTGAGAATTTTACTCAGTGTCGATAGCAATACTACAATACGCTTGACTTTTTTTTTATTTATTTTTTTTATATGGCATCACGCAGGTCAACCTCTAGTAGGTTGTGTACTGCTCAACCGGACTTTTTCTGTGGATGCCTTAAGATTTTATGGCCTCCAGCCAGGGCTTTCGCTTGACTCCAAATTCGTGGGTACTTAACACATCTAGATTGAAGTAGGGTTGGGGAAGCCAATGTCTGTAGAATTTACCTGAAACAATAAACCAGGGGCAACACCAACACCCAGTGGGTTGTAGAACGTCGTTGGCAAGAGAAATGTAGCTAAGGCAGGCAGGACAACTATCTTTGGAAATTAATAACCTATCTCTCAATCTTGATACCGATATTTGTGACCAATCCAATCCAATTAGAAATAGGTAACAGTAGCGATCACATCGATCACAAACTGAAAGAAAGCTCTTACAATAAAAGAACAACATTACAATTCGGTTAAGAAATACCAGAGATATCTAACTCACATGAATTTGAAGAATGGAACTAAGAACCTTTAGACATAGAAAAACAAAATTAATAAAGTAACGAATATCACTCGATCGAAGTCGCGGATAGCAGCTAATTATAAATAAAACTCAACTGCCTCCTAAATGAGATTTATTTTCGTTGAATCGCACCAAACATTATGTATTCCCGTTGAAACATAATTTTCGTATATTTCGAACGTTTTATTCTCGTTAAACCCCTTAAGCTATTTCCATTGGCTCTCAAATGATTCAATAATCACTAGTGATAGAGATCAGCCATATTTTTCAAGTCAAGTGTAAAAAGGACACAAATTTTATTAACTCAATCACTTTTTTTAAATTCCATTACCTCTTCGGTGATACCAATCTGCACTACATATTCAATTAACAATGAACGATCATTGTAGCATGCAATCGAACGCATAAACGGCTCTATTTTCATTTTTGTAGAGGATGCGAGCCACTAAAAATTTGATGGCCCTCGAAGCAGATTCCCCGTGTGGAAATAATCAGTCAATCACTTAATTCGCTGGAGCGCATTCCGAACGCAAATCGATTCATCTCTTGATTTCCGTCTGAACATAATTGGCACTGAGTGAAGATCGCTGGGATGAATAAAAATGTTACTTCTCTAAGAAAATAAATTCTTAGATGTGCCTTGCGTTGATAAATGATTTAGTACTCTGTGCTCTAAAACATATATCCGATTGTCTTCTGTCCATTGATGATGTCGTGCTACAGTGGAATTAAAAGTGTTTGGCAATCAAAAATAAAAAATGTATCAAATAAATAATGTCATGGACACAAAGAAAATGTATCAGTACACGAAATAGAACTATTTATATTCATATACGAAGAAGAAACGCGAGCACTTTTGAAACGATTCAGCTAATCTAACTATAGATATCTTTGCATTTAATTAATTTATTCACTCTATCGGACATCATTGCATTAGGTGTTTTTGTTTAGTAAAATAAAACTTCACTTTACAGGCTTCGGGCAGAATATTGAAGGAAAGAAGAACAGTGGAGAGCTTAATTTTTATTGTACTTTGTAGCTTGCACGCCAAATGAAAAGCGCTTTATTTTTTGTCTACGGTTTGTTTATCGATTCTGCGAGTATTTAGATTGATTGTTTGTTGTAGTTGAATTTAAAAGCCTTGTTATCTAGAAGTGATATTTTTAATTTCGATCGTTGAATAATACTCTGACAGTCCCTTATCAAAACACAAGCGTTTCTCTCCTACTATATTGATAAACTTTTTTCTTTTGTTATAGTGCATTGGAAGCCTTATTATTATAAATTAGAAATCAATATCTGTTCAAAATATTGGATAACACCGCGCGCTCTAAGTTGTAAGTTTGATAAATTCTGCCAACAACATTAAAAAATCACTCATTTGTATTAAGGAGTCATGTACGCTAGTACAAAATATTTCACAGGAAAAACCTAATAAAACTTTGCCCATCTTACTAATCAGACCAACGACTTCATACTCAGTCGAAAGACTCACCTACATCCACAAACCGTACGGAGCGGTTGGCATTTAATAAAGTGAGTATATTGAATTTTATATTGAAATTTCCAAGAGAAGAAAGATTTCTCATGATTGATCTAGGTTGAAAGCACTCAGGTATGCATAATATTCTGATATTGAAATCAGTGCACTACACATATTGCGATTCTTGCATATTTGAATATCTGCGTTCGCTGAACAATAATTCAGCACTTAATTTGATACAAAGAGGAATGTAATGAAACTGTGGCTTTCTAGTCGCATATGTGTGTATTATTTTTTATTACGAGAACTCAAACAATACTGGTGAATGATAAAGGGAATTGAAGGTAATGAAAAATGCGAGACTGAACTCGTTAACACGAAGAAATACAATTAATTTTTTGCTCGATGTGATTCAGCCGCATGATTTTCTAATTTTCAAATAGTTTTATTGCAATACATGAACAAAAATTCAATCTAGTCGTAATCAACATGACAATACTAATAGTTAAAGAACACGAAACCCCGAAAGAACGTGAGAAGGTTCCCATAATCTCCAAAAAAGAAAAGAAAACTGAAACAAAAATCTGGGGTCTATTATACAAACAGTTTCCATTAACGATTACAAGGGTTTGATAGAAATTGTAACGCACACGGAGCGGATTCCTCGCTGGATTCCTTTCGTGATAAGTTTGGCTTGTTTCTGCACGATTTGCTACTGATTATAGTCCTGCCAAATAATTCCGTAGGCGCAGAAAAAAAAAAAACTTTTAAGGGCCCTACTCCGCTGTCGCGTCGCGTTTTTATCACGTGAATTTCCTTTTAACCTAAGTATCGGTCGTGCGGCAATAATAATGAACCTACCGTGTGTACGTTTTACACGACGCTGTATACATTTTGTATTGGTTCTAGACGTTTTGGATTTAGAGATGGAATTCTAATGTAGTTTTGATTTTTCTGTTCAATATTAGACACATTGCAAATTAGATAACCAGATTTATGTGTTACCTCTGAAGACTGCACAGGCCATTCACGTTGCTTTTAGACTGTTTATTTTATAGGTTTTGCCAGTTTAGATGTATTAAGTGTTATTTGTTTATCAATAACATATCAAATAGCATATATTAATGTAACTAACGTATATATGTTTCAGAAATAATAAAAATGATTTTGGTGGATGAAACCTGTAGGTTGATGCATCATCCGGGGTTACGGGACTGCTTTATCAGGTAACCGTGACCATGGAACGTCAAGGGCTATTAATAAAATAAAAAAATAAATATTCCACAACTATCACACAACGCCATCTAGCCCCAAGCTAAGCAGAGCTTGTGTTATGGGTACTAGACAACTGATAAACATACTTATATATTTCTAAATACATACATATTATAGATAAATTACACCCAGACACAGATCAAATGATCGTGCTCATCACACAAACATTTGTCCTGGATGGGAATCGAACCCATGACCTCCGGCATAGCAGTCAGGGTCACTAACCACTAGACCAACAGGCCTGTACTATTGAAAGATCACAATGGATTTTAGTCAGTACAAGTATGATAGTAAATAAATAAATAAAATAATAAATAAATATTCCACAACTATCACACAACGCCATCTAGTCCCAAGCTAAGCAGAGCTTGTGTTATGGGTACTAGATGACTGATAATAGTTATTTATGCAACTGTTGTATAATCAGGGGTATTAAAACACGAATGTGGGTTTATCACACGAGGCGTAGCCGAGTGTGATAATAGTATCACATGAGTGTTTTAATACCTAATTATAACAGTTGGATACAAGACTTTATCTACAATCATGATGTGAATCCTCTATAAAAGATTCTCATAACATACCATATTCGCATACCATATTCGAGTAAAAAAATGGCGGGATATAACACGATAAGACGAGTTGTTCTTTTTTCAAAATTTTAGCGATCTGGTGGTGAAAATGTCATTGCAAGAGAATGTTCTTTTTTTGAAATTCATTATAACACGCGTTTGGATGATATAATGATCATTATATCATTGAGTGTTTTAATGTTGGCAATAAGCTAATTGTTATAGGTTCTTTTATAGAGGATTAATAGCATGATAGTAGATAAACATACTTATATATTTCTAAATACATACATATTATTGATAAATTACACCCAGACACAGAACAAATGATCGTGCTCATCACACAAACATTTGTCCTGGGTGGGAATCGAACCCACGACCTCCGGCATAGCAGTCAGGGTCACTAACCACTAGACCAACAGGCCTGTCAAATAGTTGGATGGCAGGTTCGATAAAAAAAAGGTTGATGCATCATTAAACGGTAAATGCCCACTGCTGAACAAAAGCCTCCCTCTTCGCCTCCCTTAGACCACCACGCCGAACGACAATCCGCCACTTGCATCCATCAGTTGCCCGCGACCCTCACGATGCCGTCGGTCTACTTAATGGGAGGCCTGCCTACTGCGTCTACAAGTTAAGTAATTATTTGGAACGCCTAGAAAATTATTTTTTAATTCATTTCCCCGAAATATGCTATTTTCGCACTACGATTAGGTTCAATATGCAGTGTTTTTTACACTTGACTTTTAATGGCATTTTTCAGATACGTAAGAATCCTATATAAGTAGATAAACTAATTCCAAAACGTAAAATTTTCCAATGCCTACTTATAGTCTGCGGTGATTGTATTTAAAATGTATTAATAAATAGATTATCTACACTAATATTACAAAGAGGAAAGATTTGATTGTTTGCTTGTATTGAATAGGCTCTGAAACTACCGACAGCAAACAAACTTTCCACAGCAGTTGAAAGCTAACCTCCACGTGCGCCCGTGGACTGGAGTTCCCCTTCGGATACGTCCGGGGGGAAGACCAGTTTTTCGGGCCGGTGCACCCTGGGATGCGGGCAAAAACTCTTTTAGGTACTGTGTGCCTAAGGGGTCTTTTTGCCCGTATGCGAATAGCCTGTCGGGTGGATGCTCCAACGCGTGTCCCTCTGAACAGCAGAGGGCACAGCGGCGGAGCGGGCTTGCGGACGGTGAGTAATGGGTAAGCTCGCCGTCCGACCAAGGACCAAGCCCGGGTCGGTGGCGCGTCGTGTTTCACGCGTCACCGACGGGGCCCCTTATGGGGCCAAATGCCTGCTGGGGTCGCGGCTTTTTTCTTAATCCAGGATACCGCGGCCCCGGAACGTAAAGGGCATCCGAAGAAACACGGGTGGATTTTAGTCAGTAAGAGTCTGACAGTCCCTTCCGCCCCGCCCAGGGCGGGAGGACTCATTTGATGATTTTGCCACCCTAAAAAAAAAAAAAAAAAAGCAGTTGAAAGCTGCTTTGGTCCTGTGTGACATAGGCAATAAGGGGGGGGGGGGCGGGTGAGCGGGCGATGCCTCTGGCAAAAGCTTGTCATAGATAAATATAATATAATATTCGAACATAGAGGTTTAAAGGAACGTATCAATTAAATTATTTATTAATTTGTTATTAGAGAAAGTTTGTAAACTTCAATGATAACAAAAAAAAAAACAAAATATGATACTGTATATCATTTGTTTTTGTCTAATAATCAGTTTTAATTGTCTATGTATTTATTTTTCCCAAGCTAAGCTGGGTCGATCAGCTACTTATTATGACCAACAGATGCATATTTAGTTTTTAAATAAAGTAGGTATGTAAAGTCGCTAATAAAAGTAAGAGAAATATTTAAAAACATGAATAAATATTCCGTAACGTAGATTAATCGCACGGGGCATGTGCGATTGCATTTTAAATTTAATAAGCAGGTATTACGCTGCTCAAGCTCATGGAAAATTTCCTTGACTGAGCTTTGACGATCTAATAAGTAAGAAGGCTGATGTCCTTCCGGAATAAATGTTATTTCTATTTCTGGTACCTTTTTCTTCAGAAGATAATAATATTATTATGTAATATGTGTGTGTGTTTTTTTTTAAAATGAACTGATCTCAATGAAGGAGCCTAAGGAATAAGATTTTTCATACAAAAGTTTTCACCCCTTTTTATCCCCTTAGAGGAGAATTTCTGCATTTAGCGGTTTCGGGTGTAGTCGAGTCTTACTACCATACATTGTTCTTTTATATTGATCATATTGTTTATCATTGATATTCTATATTTATTAATACAATTTAAATATTCAAAAAATATTTACTCATTAAAAATGCCGAACACTTCGCTGAAATAGAAAAATAAAATTAAAATAAAAAAACCGCCAACTACATGCATTGAAGCAATTTGGACTCAGTTATCTGTAGAAATTTTTATTTCCATTCGTACTTTATGTCCGTGCGACAAAGAAAAGAAAAAAGTACGAGTGTGAAATACACCGCATGTTGAACCTAATTCTAGTGTGATAAGTGCCAGTTTTCGGGTTAGGGTATTGGAAAATTATTTGAAACATTAGACACAATATGTTTTATAACTCTCATTATTCTATTACAATACCTAAATCAGTACCAATAGCTACATCTATATCTGTGTTTAGGGCAATGTTTTACTTAACCTTTTGACCGCCATAGTCACGTATAGACGACAAGTCAAAAAGTGCCCAGCACGCCACAGCGTCGCGACTACACGAAAGACTTTTAAACGTCAATATAGCTTATTAAAATCTATCTATACTCACGACTGTTTTGTATGTATGTATTTATTTATTTTATTTCTTAGCTTGGCGCTGAGAGTGCGTCCTTGTTTTTTTTTTGACGTGGCGGTCAAAAGGTTAATAGAGGTAGTAACCAACCAACTTACTTACTTAGATTACACCTGGCGCTTTCCATCATCGGATTACAAGACGTATAAGCGTATTGCCAATACCTTTCAATAGCCCTTTACGTTTCGGGGTCACGGTAATTCGTGAGTCCCGCGACCCCGACAGGCTGTGGCCCTTTAAGGGGGGCCCCGTTTTAAGGGGGGCCCCGTCATAATGCAGACACTCTTTCAGGCGCGCTTGGAACACAACGCGCCGTCGTCCCGGGCATGCTCCATAGTCGGGGAGCGAGTCGCTCATTAATCGCCGCCCACATGAAGCGCCGCCCGTATAAATGTATTTTTGAACTAGTAATTAACTGGTATTTTCATCATTAATGAGAGTTAAAAAAATGATTTTATAAAGAACAATAGAAATTAAAACAGTTCAAGCAAGTTGTAAATATATGATTATTTTACAAAACCTCCGTTGTCAGTAACTTAGTAATTTTGTTGGAGGTTCAGTATTTCTATTCGGAAGTTTAGTTTTGTAATCGAAGATCCAGTTTTTTTTTACAGGAGGAAATGTAATTTGAACATTCTTGTTTCTTAAATTGGTTTTTTTTTTCGTTTATGTTTTAATTTTTTGTCGCTAATTCATTATAACGCTGGTTAATTAGAATAATAGTCGGCCACAGATCGCTGGAGATTAATTTGTTTTTCGGAACCATTATTATTTCCCATAACCATTAAGCACTGTTTACATAAAAATGCCACAAAAACATGTAGGAAAACTTAGAAAAAAAAACTTTCATCAACTTTTCCGCAACCATTATTTTATGCCCTATTGTAATGTAAGAACGTCATTGAAAAGTTTTTCAAGGGAATAAAAACAACACTGACGTCAATTTTTAATTGTTTCCATTTTAAAAGAAACCTGTGAAATATTTTCAACCTTCCAGTTGCAAAAGTTTCGTCATACATTTCAATTTCAAAAGAGAGTTGTAAAAGATTTCAACACTGAGGTAAACAAATAAAAAAAAAATCCAATGAGACGCAATAAAAACCGTAAACAGCGAAATTTCACAATTCATCTTTTATTTACGAATAGCTTTTGCCCGCGGCTTCGCTTGCCTTAATTTAGAATTTGAGAAACAATACGGATCGTGTAAGTGGCGCCATCTAGATTATGAACGTAATTGTTGTTTTTCTCGACAATTACAGCTCTCTTCTGTTTTTCGGGATGAAAGATATATTCGTGTCTGTACTCCTGACAACGTATATGCAAAATTTCAGGACGATCGATTCAGTAGGTAGTTTACACGAGAAGAGGTAAAAAACAAACATAAGTACTCGCATTTATAATATTAGTTTAGACTAACAATTTTATACATAGTTCGCGTAGGAAACGTAAGGACGTTTAACCATTGTTTGAGCGATATTATTTTATTTTTCGTCGATTTACAGTACCTATCGCTGCAATTTGTTAACAAACTCGAGCGTACGATGATAGCATTGCTCTTCCCCCTTTTTCATATCGCATGATACCTAAAAAATAGCTTATTATTTGAATGGAATAAAACTTGTTGTCGTTTAAAACACAATCTATGCACTGGTTTAAGCACCGGCGTTTTAGCGAGCATTCTTACGAACGTTCTGATGAGCTTTCTTCTGAACATCTTTATGAATAAAAAATGTAATGACCATCGACTTGAGCGTTCGCTACAAAGATCGTGAAAATGTTGGCCGATGGCCGATGTTTTGCTACAAGTAAATGTTAAAGTCTGCACCTTTATAATTGAATATAGATATGATAAACCCGTGCTACCATATTGAAAGGTTTTTTTAGTTTGGAATGTGAAAACAAACAACCAAATGCAATTTCATTAGCTGAGAGTATATGATTCACAGCTAAAGCCAACTACGAGTATGCCTAAAGCAAAATGTTGAAATCTAATCCATTACACACAAAGGATATCAAAACAAATATGGCTATTGACTTTTCAATTTTATTACTTTTCGTATACAGGTATTCTAAGGCGTGTTACTCACTGACTAGTAAGTTCTGATTGGTAATTTTTATCTATTGGCATCGTGCAAGACTTTAACGCCACCTAGCTTACGCAACTTTATCTGTCTGTTCTGAAATCAGTTTTTGTCACTTAATTTTGGAAACCTTAGTGATTCGAATGAAGAAAAAATTTAAGCAAAATATATTCTGTAAGGCAAAATATCAAATACAGGATTTAAATGAGAATAATATGATGGTATTTACTTTTTTTTTCTTTACATGTCCATTTCCTACATTGTTCTTCTTTCCAAGAAGCGCTTGGGAAGCGGTAAAAATTAAATTTGCTATTTGTAAGTATTTTTATAGTTTACAGCACAATAACTGCTGTGACCTATTTTAACTTCACTTGATAATGGCATTGGCCACTTCCAATGAAATTTCGAATATCTACAAATGTCAGTCTGGACCAACGAATGCTTTCCTTCGCGTGACTATGTCTGAGGGAAAGGCCGCTGAGTTGAGCTACCCACACATAGCACGCAGTTTAACCTACTCGTATACAAGCGACAACAAATTAAAATTGATGAATTCTAAATACTCTTGAATTTACAGTGTCGAGAAAAAACAGTAAATATCTTCTTCTCTTCTTTTTCTTCTTCGGCAATTTGGTTTACGTAACAAACGAAAGCATACGTTTAAAATATATTTTGAAAATCTAAATGACGGACTAATTAGATATCTTTAGTCAAAAACTTAAATTAAATGCTTAAATAATTTCGCGAGCTGCAGTTGGCCCGCGGGCCGTACTTCGCCCGTCACTCTAATAAACAAACGTGCATTGTTTAATGTTAGCTGCAGGGCCTGTAGTGTATGATTACGTAGAAGGCTTGGTTTTACTGCAAGCTTGGAGCGGGGCTTTTCCATTCCCCAAAAATATAAAGAAACGCCAAAGCATAACAGTGCTTTAGATTGCAATAAAAAACTGTAATAATTAAAAAAACTATGATAATGCGTAAATAAATCAGACAAATAAGCCCCGCCTCGGCTTTGCAAACGTGAAATTTGGTAATGAAATAAACTTTACACAAGAAAACCAACTTCAATTATTTTTCTCTGTATAACATTTAGTTAACTCTCTATCTATCCATCTACTCGTTACCGGTCTACCCGCTATCAGTATGACCAAGGGTTAAAATGCCCGAAAAAAGTAACACTATCCGATACAGATATACGTCTCACGTTTTCGACGTATTAATTAAGTAAAGAGTATTGTGTAGTATGTATACATAATTATAATAAAATATTATATGTATAATAAATTTAGGGAACATATAGGCTATAATTTATCTTGGAAACTTAAACACCTAATGCAGAACTGCAACAGATCAACTAAACTATAAGAGATACAAAAATGGCACCATAGCAAAAATTGTTCCACGTGATGAACATTTTCTGCTGATAGAATAAATTTGAAGATCTGGAACACTTTACGTGGAACTCCAAGACCCCAGCTACAATATAACATATATAGGAATGATGACTTTTTTTTTTTATCGTGGTAAAATCATCAAATGAGTCCTCCCACGCAGGGCAGGGCGGGAGGGACTGTCAGACTTGTACTGACTAAAATCCACGGTGTCCTTCACTAGCCCTTTACGTACCGGGGCCACGGTAATGGGTAAGTCCCGCGACCCCGGCAGGCAGGAATGATGTCTTAGCAAGAGTTGTTCAGCCTGATGACCACTCTCCGTTGACGTATAAAAATTGAAGATCTGGAACACCTGTTGTGGAATTCCAAGCGCCCAGCGACACTATAGCATATATAGGAATGACGTCTTAGTAAAAGTTGTTTAGTCTGATGGGCATTTCCTGTTGACTTACAATAATGAAAGGTCTGCAACGTCTCGAATTGTCTCGCGCATCCCGTTGTTTTCCCGTCCCCGGGCTCTTAGAATTCGACATCAGACGCTTCAGAACTTCGATTTCGACGACCCAGTTGTCGCTGGTATAAGCAACAGGATCCACGTACGAAGTCGCGGGCGGAAACTAGTTTTATTAAAAAAAATCTTCCGGTTAATTATTATTTCTGGTTGCTGTAACAACAGAAAGCTCGAGTGTATTTTATTTTTGAATAATTTAATTATCTTTTCAGCTACAGTTTTTAATTAAAACGGTTAACAGTTGGTAACAAAATGGAAATTAAAAACGCTTGCACATGACTGTGAAACGTAAAGCAATTATTTCGATTTTTCTGTGGTAAATATACTCGTTGCATAAATAATATTTAATCAATATTATAAATTTATTACAATTTATCTATGAGGGATACTAGTTTTACTTTTCTCCAAAGCGATTCAAATCTGGTCGCGGGACTCACGAATTACCGTGACCCCGGAACGTAAAGGGCTATTGAAGGACACCGTGGATTTTAGTCAGTACGAGTCTGACAGTCCCTCTCGCTCTGCCCTGAGTGGGAGGACTCACTTTATGACTTTACGATAACAAAAAAATACATATTCTATTAAGGAAAAAACATCAACCTTTACTCCAAAACACAATATCTTGTATCGTTATTTCACGAATCAATGGTATTATCCCGGAAAAAATCGCCGTTTGGCCCGGCACTTGCTCACAAAGCTTCCTTGGTCCCTTCGCGCTCCCTCCCCACAAAGGTTTACATTACCGCATCAAATAATAACACTTAGCGAACAGAGGGGTCTACGGCGCCTTTCCGGCCCGGATCGATAAAGTAAAGGACTTATTGATAAACATGATGCATGACGTACTTTATACTGTTTTTTTAAAGGAATTGATTTATTGTTGGGGCAATTTCATGTTTACGTATTCTGTAACGACGGAGATCTTTTTATTTTTATTTTAAAAGTGTTCGTTTTTAGCCTCAATCTAGCCTGGGTCGCGGAACTAACGAGCTTCCGTGATCCCGGAACGTTAAGGTCTATTGAAGGACACCGTGTAGTTAAGTCAATACCAGTCTGACAGTCCCTCCCACCCTGCCCTGGGTGGGAGGACTCATTTGATGATATCACCACGTTAAAAAAACGCCTCAGTCTAGCCGAGAGGCAAAAAAAGACTAAAATAGAGCAAGTTCACCCAGAAAGAACATGAATTCCTGTGCATCGACGGAACACAGTAAAAACTGTTCAGTGTCGGACTCCGACAGGATTACGGTCGATAGCTTAGCGTCCCTGATGAGGCCTATAACCATCATTAGAATCGCTCAGTCATCACCACAGATAACAGGTAGCCTGGTAACCTGTGGTAGTGTGGCCCGGTGTGGACCGCTAGGAAATGAATCCACGCCAAAAACAAAGCGTACAGCCGCGAGTTCTCTCCCCCCTCTCATTTGTCCCCTTCGAGTTTTATGCATAAAGAAATATAACCGTCTCCGGGGTCCCATATTTCACGGCACAGCAAATCATCAAAGTCACTTTAGCATTTATCTTTGGGCTTAGAATGCATGTTGCTAATTAAAACAATAGGTATGTTTTAACCATTCTTACACACATTAAATTAAAATATAAATGTACAAGTATCAAACAGGAAAATTAATTACGTCAAAAATTCATCAGCTTCGATGTAAATGGAACAATTCATTTAAAACGTTGTAAAAGAATGTTTTGAATTCAAGTGGCGGATTGCCGTTCGGCGTTATGGTCTAAGGGGAAGGCTTTGGTACAACAGCGGACGTGGCTTATGATACCAACTTTCTTTGTGCAGATCCTCGCATATTGCGGGTATAAATATACCTTCGATGTAGACTAAACCTGACCGCAGCAGGTGGTCGGGCTTTCAATTGTCATGCTTGGTACCAAGCTCAAGGCATCGCTATCATTATAAATCAATGAATTTGGTTTTAATAAACAAGGCTCTCCACTCTATCCTTGCTGTTCAAAGTTACTTGCTAAAGTGACACTTTAGTACATACTGTACGCCATACTTGCTTTCCTCACTAACAACCTGTACGCCATACTTGCTTTCCTCAACTTTAGAGTATACCCCTATTTAAAAAAAGATAAGCTTGGTTAAACTACGGGAACAAAGGTAATCAAAAAAATAAATAAGATTTTTAGTAATAACTAGCACTTTTCCCGCGACTTCGTCCGCGTGGGTTACGTACTTTCCTAATTCCCCCTTTTCACCCCCTTAAAGGTTAAATTTCCAAAAACCCCTTCTTAGTGCTCCCCTACATTATAATAGGAAGCCGTGTGCAAAATTTCACATTCCTAGCCCTAGTAGTTTCGGCTGTACGTTGATATGTCAGTCAGTCAGTTCTCCTTTTATATATATAGATTAAACTGTTCAGGCTGATATTCCATGCAATTTTACAAATAATACTTTAATTATACTAGTAGTTTAAATTGTACCGTTATTAATAAGTTGGCCACCAGTTACATTGTATTGGTATATCTCTTAGTATATATTTTTAACATTTTAATTTTCCCGTCGAGCTCATTTTTTAAAACAATTGTGTTGCTATAATAATCTTATAATCTGCTATCATAATGTGTGACCTGAAATGGTTTCGTGTCCCGTAAAAAAACAAAGGATAAATATCATCACAGAATGGGTGTTGATTTGCTTTAGAAGTTTACTGTAAAATTGCTCTTTTGGAAGCTGTTTATAAATGGCAGGTCAAGATCAGGTCAAGAATAGAGTAACTAAATACAAAGTTTCGAAATAATTCGATCAAATTGCCAAAAAATGTATTTTAAAAAATTAGTGTTTTAGGCATTTCCACAATCTCTGCTATCACAATCATTGCGAAAGCAATACTTGTAACATTTATTAAAGCTCGTGTGATATAATCTAGAAATATTACTGGCTAATTCGTCCACCCATAACTTACACTTTCAATAAAATATTATATATTATTATTATTTCAATTACACTCGCGAGCAAAAAGTATGGAAACAGTTACTCCAATTCCGCGCGATCTTGAGTACCTACTTAATAACTAATTAAGTATTCTTAACTTGTAACAATGGTACCATATTAAAGGTTCAACTGTTAACTTTTAAATTATAGCAAAATAATTCAAATTAAGCCATTACTTAAGGAGCTATCTAGGATCAATTCCAAGTAAGTGATTCCATAGTTGTTTTTCGTCTAGAATTAGATTAAAGCTACCAAGAGCATCGCTGTCCTAATTACTTTGCGAAGGCACCGTATAAATATTTCCTTTTTTGCCAACCACGCAAACCAACTCAAGATATCTGGGCCAACTCATGTAACATTTATACCTGTTAATTTCCCAGGTTTCGTAGTTGTACATTTACTAAAGGTAAACTACACACAAACAGTAAACATATAATTTAATTAACAGTAAACGTTGACCGAAACTTTATGAAGAAACGCGGGGAAAAAACAAACATGTCCAACACCAGCATTACTAATGCGTTGCAGCTGCATTCCCGGGTTTTATTGCAAAATAAAACATTAAATAGGTATTGCTACTACACCGCTGGGGGAGGCGCATTTCAATGATTGAACAAATAATGCTACGTGCCCTTTGTTGAGTTTCCTCCACGCAATTCTGTTACATTCAATTGAAAAGAAATGCGGTCTTTTTACAAAGGGACTAGTTCAAATGAGAAATTAATTCACTTATAATTAAAAAACTAAATAAGCAAATTTTAAAAGCATCCAACAGTTCCTTCTCAACGCTGTCAGCTGGTAATATGCCCGAGAGACAAGCAGCATTGTTCCTTAGCATGGCTTAGCCTCTGGCCAAGGTAAAAGTCAACCTTTGAGAGACAGGAAGCGTTAGGATTAATTAATTATAAACTCTTTTTCAAGCTCCTATTTAGGTACATTTCTAGACAATGAAAATAGAAAGAGGATGTTTCGTTAAATAAATCTCGAGCTCACAATAATGAATCCTATAAATAGCAACCGCCCAGTGTTTGTTTGAGCACGCACAGTGAAAGATTACGTAATCGAGATCAATAATTAAATATTTAATACCAAGAACAAACTATTCGGTTTGGGATAACAAGTCATTCGCGTTAATTTTTTGGCCGCTAGGACCGAAATTGGTGAGGACAATTTTTTTTCTATTAGTACAGTCGTCGTGCTGGCCAATGTAATTATTCTAAAAATGAGGATGGTGCACTGACATGCAGTGGGCGGTATAGAAGATATTTGAATAAAAGTGTTAGAATTTTGAATACTCTTTGAAAATGCGCTTTTGCACTCAGATTTCGAATGACAAAATAGAATCTTTGAAGAATGAAGAATCTTAGTGAAAAAAAATTAAACAGGAGGAATTAGCAAGTCAACTCAAAATTAAACCAATACTGATCGCTTTTACGTTCTAAAACTTGTATTGATTATAGGTATATGAAATATTGTCAATTTTATAAAAAAAGACGCCTATAAAATTCTTACAGCATAACAATCAATCATTTTAGCGCCTAAAGGATATCTAAAATCCTGATATATTGTATGTGGTTTTTATTAAACCTTTATTAATGCCATAGTACGAATATAAATGTCATTTTTATTTATTACACTTGTAGATTGGGTAACATGTTTCCCCCTAACATTTTTTTATTAGACTCAGCTGTAAGCAATATGTTTCCGCGAGGGGATTCGCGGGATTAAAGCATCGGTCAGCGAATCAATAGCATTTATTATGCGTTGTGAGGGTATTGTATTTGTACGTATTGTTGTTGGCCCACTCTCCCCGCTACGACCCCTCGCATCAAACATCGCAAGTGTAGTACAGGTTGATTGTAACAACAAATATTTGTTGCCTTTTATTGTGTTATTGTTGCATCTAGTTTCATACCTCTGGGTAATGCTTTCAATTTATATATCGAACATTATGATTGGAGGTTTCTGTGAAATTCTAGGTTAAAATTGTTACAGCCCGCAGGGTACAACCTACATTACAATGACCTTTATTGAAGGCTTGGGTTGAGACCACTCGATTATATTGGTACTAACCCAGTTACAGGTACCTTTTAATAAAGCTACATGAAGTAGTGCCTTATTCCGCCCATATACCTATTAAAAAAATAATTTTAGAATTTAGTTTCATGAACCAACAAAAGCTATAACAACTTTAGTACGTTGGGGTGACATTATCACTGTGTGATAAAAACCCAATAAATAAAGAGAAAAAAAAATTGAAACTGTAGTACGTTGTTGAAGCCAACATATTTCGTTATTTTATGTTTTTAACAATACCTGTATATTTCAACATATTTTGTTAAGTTAGGCTCGGCTTTAACCACTATCTCGCCTGATTTTAAGTAATGATGTTGTCGGCTGTTAAACACACCTAAGTCTGCACCACCCACTATTGTTACTACATGTTAGTCAGATTTTCATAACGTAAGTCAAAGTTTAACCAACGATTTCGTACTGAAATTTTGGTTAATGTTACTGACGTAGCAGGCATAAGTTAATATGCCTGTACGTCAGTAAATCTCAAACTTACCAGGTAACTAAGCAGAGCAAGGTAATCAACAACAGTCACTGGGAGAATATTTTGAGCCAAAATCATTGTTGTGTTAAAAAATTTTTTTTTTCTTAAAACAATAGAGGGGCCTCCGCACAATAGCTGTTGACCCGCGTTTTACAAAATTTTCAGGCGAACTTCTGAATAGTTTGAATGGCCTCTGTAAACGATTGAAAAGAAGGTATACGTCATATTAAACCAAGCAAACGCAGACCATTGTTTGAAAAACCAATTATAATTTGAACGAGTTGACAAGCAGCTAACATTGTATGTCTTCCTTTCTTTCTATTAAGTTCTCGGTAAATGGATTTAATGAAATGAACTGCCAACAAACAACGTCTGCAATAGAGTCGTTGAGAAATGTAATTTACTCAGGTGCTGTTTGAATTCTGAGAATTGTGAGTTTTAAGACGTTTTTCTGCCATATTTTTTTTTCAACATTGTTTGTTATCCGCTTGAAGGAAAAATATTAATTTCCATCTTCTGGATCTGTGAATCACAAGTTAGATCTTTTTTGTTTACCTGCAACGCTCAGCAAGCTCTATAAGCCCTCTTGCTCGGAGTGCAGTGGGAATAAAAATGAATCTGCACCTTCTTTTTAAAACAGATTCGCGATATCCGCTACAGCTAAGTACTTGAGATGCGCGTGGAACCTGTCCGGATACAAGAAGTCACCACCGCCTATACCCTTCATTAGGACACGGCGGTGCTCCGCCCAAACGGGGCAGAATTCCACGTGTGCTCCAGATGGTTCATACAGTAGCATCACCCGGGCAGATCCTTCTGCTGTATCCGATACTGGAACCCCCCGAAACAAACATGTCCAGCTAGGATCTGGGTCTGGAGGTAAGTGAGAATGCCGTGGTCTCTCTCCAGGCACTCCTCAAAGAGAGATGTTACCGTCGCGATTGCGGCGTTTTCAAGCCAATACCCTCTAACTTACATTTTACCTTTCAGTTCTAGGTTCCAAATTACTTATAAATCGAATGAAAATATTACACTGCTTGAATCAAATATTTTGAAACGACTCAGCTACATGAAATCGATTTGACCCTAAAACATTAAATTTACTACTAATACATAAGTACCAACGATTTATCAACCTTACAGTAGAAACGTATATTTTTTAGACGTGGGAAAAAATACCCTGAAGGGAGAGGAATAAAGGAGTTCACAAAAAAGAAATGACGATGAAGCAACAAGTCCTTTTGTCTCTTTAGCCATCAGAGTTTTACCGTTCGAAATATCGCTCATAGTCGCAAAGGGATCTTAGAATATCAACGTGGGATCGCTTTCATAGGCGATTTCAGACGGTACCTCTTTCCGGTTCTGACCTCCTGGTAGATTGTGAGCTTAGATGACTAATTTTTCACGTTTCCCAAAATATCTTAGTCAACTCACAGAGTGCGTTCTTGTCAATTTATTTATTAAATTACAAAAGGCCGCTTTAAGTCTTTACGATATATAAAACCATTATCCACATTATTTTGAAACTTATTCGAAGAATTGTATTATTTTGTTTGGTTGTTAATTAATCAAATGAGTCCGGGCGCCTTGGATAGGGTACTACCAGATTTGTACTGACTAAAATCCAGCGTGTTCCTTCAGTTGCCCTTTACGTTCCAGGGTCACTTCATGTTAGGGGGAGTATTTCACAATATGATTATACTGCCATGTTTTCCTAGAATTAATGTAATAGTTTCAAAACTAATGTTTAAAATGGGAGATGTTTTCGCTATCACAGGAAAATAAATAATCAGTGCTTGTGAGCTTTGAAGATCAAGTTGCATCGTAACGTTATACGGTTATGCACAGCAACTGAATTAATAATTCAAAGAAATAACACAGAGATTGTTTGCATTCAACTCAATGTTAAGCCTCGTATTCAAGGTGAAAAATACTCCTCTGGTATCGTGGTAAATTAGTAAAAATACTCCTCATGGTACTATCGTGGTAAATTAGTCCGCCTACCCAAGGCAGGGCAGGAGGGGCTGTCAGACTTGTACTGACTAAAATTCATGGTGTCCTTCAATAGCCCATTACGTTTCAGGGTCATGGTACCTCGTTAGTCCCACGACCGTTCCGTACAAAGTGGGGTTAAAAACGCCCAAGAGCCACTTTATGCGCATGCACACACAACTGCGGTGTGCGAGGTAACGAAAAAGCCATGTGAATCGACATGGTAGGTCTTAAACTCCAGCTAATAAGCAAATGGGGTCATTACATTATGTTTCACTAGTCAATCACAGCATTTTTAAAAGCGTTGGGTTTAAAATAACCCCACCTTGTATGCCAAAGGTTAAGCTCCTATGAATCACGATAAAATTAATGTTCTTTGATGATATCTTAAAATACTTTTCAACGTTTAGACATAAATAAAGTTGCATTCGATTTAATATTGCGATAATTTAGTTCATTCTTCCACACGATATGCTTTCCGCGACGGAAATTAAGACGCACCCCTCTGGCATAAAAAGTAGTGCATGCCCCGCGGGGTTGCGCGACTGTAGCTTTGTTTAGATATAACGTTTTTATACTTGTGCTGCTTATTTTTAGGGTTCAGCACCCAAAACGTAAAACGGGACCCTTTTACTAAGACTCCGCTGTCAAAAGAGATCTACAAAAAACACGTTGTTATTTTTCATAAATCGTGTTCAATTTCCAATTATATTAATTTTGTGGACACTCTATATCGGCACATGCTTAATCCGCATGAGTGGGAAGTGAGTGGGAGTCGATGCTGACCTCCGTCTACGTAATTTATGTGCTACTGCATAAGATAACATGGCTTTAGCTTACCTGCTCATATCGGCGCCAATCGGTATGCGCCGGGAAGCTTCTTTATTAAAGCCCTTACAAGCAAATGACACTTTATAAACAGCCCTGCAGCCGTATTATGACGTCTTAAAACCAGTCTTAAAACCAACCTCCATAAAATAGGTTAGATGGTTGAAAAATGTTGAGAGGAGTGAAAGACAACAAAAAGAAGTTTAAAAAAATGTTTTGGGCTCACATTTAAAGAAAGAAAAGGGATTTATTGACACACAGGAAAACAAAACACAAAACTACATAAACAGAAAGATAACAAATGCAAAAATGACATAGGTACTTAATTGCGTTTATTGTTTAGTTCTGTGCGAGGCCAAAAGACTCCAAACTCAGCATGTGCTGAGATTGTCACGATCAGGTACGAAATAATTAATAGGTAATACAAAATTGATACTGTCACAGTGGCAGAGCGATTCAACGCAAGTTGCGTGTTGTGGGTTCTATTGCCGCACGGAACAAATATTTACGTCTCCTACGAGTATAAGTAGTTGTTCCGGGTCTGATTGTTTGTGTATGTGTACTTGACTTTTTAAATGATAATTTTCTGTTTTAAAATTTGGAATGTGTACCTCTTATTATTATTTTTCCAATCTGTATTTTACTTATATTGAATTTAATTATTTTGACATTTTAATTTTATGTTTCTTTGTTTTAATTTGTTTAAATAATTAAGTTTTATAATTATTTTGTAATAGTTGCTTCGTCGCTTCTTGCGACTAATTTTGTATGCCATGAATGGCAAAACATGTAGCTACTTCTTATTATTTTTAAGACCTGTATAATTCTGCACTCATGTTTTAAAAAATAAATGTCTTATATCTTGTTTCTTAAATGGTTTAGGCGCAGAAAGTCAAATTCGCAAAATGGCAACTGAGGAGCAAATGGACAATAGTTCTTAAAGTAGCAAATTCCTGTAAAGCCTAATATTTAATGAAAAACTTTAACAAAAAAAATGTAACCAACTTCAAAAACAACTACAAAAAAGGGTAAAATGACCTTCAAAATAACTTTTCTTTCCGAAGTCGGTGACAAAAAAGTAAATAAAATAACAAACAAATTCACCGACTAAAGAAAAAAAAAAGTTTTTTTTAAGTTCTTTATAGTTTTCCTTTTTAGTTAAAATACTCAACCCAAATTCTTGTCAAATACATAATTTTCTTACATGTGCACTAGATTTATGAGATTTATGTAATCCTTAGCTCTTACATACACTTTTGAAATTTGGCAAAGATCAAACGCTGATAAGATAAGACTAACATTATACGAAAACTGGGCAGTTCTGGAAATATTACATTACGGGTCGAATTGCTAACCACCTTTCTTTTTTTGAAGTCGGTTAAAAAAACAAATTATTAAAATGGAAAATTATCTACAAGTGTAGAGTCAAATAATTGTTTTTTTTTTGCATGACATGAAATAACTTAGTTAAATCGAAGAGTAGAAATCTTTATACAACGGAAATTGTTGCGTTCCCACAGAATCAACCGTGTGACTACATGGACGCCCGGAATTCCCATTTCAGTCACACGTATACCGCTAGTCCGCGCGAATAAGTGGCGCTCAATATTCTCCGTGGTAACGCTATGTTTACTTCGAAGCCTGCGACTTTGAGGTCGTTTGAGGATCATCTCAGTTTATATATTATAAGTATTTTCATTCTTAAATTAATACGCATCAATAAAGCCCTATCTTACTATTATAACCACCCGCAATACCAAACTTTTAATAGCATTATTCAAATTTCCTACTCAGACCCCTTTTACAGCCGTCAATGACACCAAAACGATGGTAAATGATGATGGTCGTCATAAAACTGTTGGGGCAGTAATCTATACGGAAAATTACAGATAGATTTTTCCTCTGGAAATATATCTGAGGGGCATTTGACCATCCTGAGCAATTTGTAGCCAGTAATGTGACAACTTTCACCCACAAATTACCCCGCCGAAAGAAAATCTGTTCGCGTACTATTTCCAAGCGATGTTATATCTCTTGAACGAATATCAACTGTATGTAAGTACTATTATAATCTAGATTTCTGAATAACTAATACATTCTAATGAACTTAGCATATATTTTTCTAAATGTTGCGTAAACTGAACTACTAGATAACGTGTTTTGGGTCGTTAGTAAACACGTAATTGTTGACTTTTTTGAAAACAAATATTGTTAACTTAGTATATTATAGTTCAATTCACAAATGAAATGGTATTAATTTATGAGTAGGGGAGGATCTCCGTGCGGGCACAGTGCGGGTATGAAATAATTATATTTCTTGCGCCAAAAATTAAAATTGGACAATGTTTGACACTTGGTTCGATAGATGGCGCCATGGTTTCTTTACAAGTTACATGTTATCTATTGCTGTTGTAAGAAATTGCAACATTGTGCCTCGCGGTCCTAGATGTTTAAATTGCAAAGTTTTAAACAGTGCGTGATTAGAAGGGGTTTAGGTAAGAGTAGTTCTGAGTTAATATTCTCTCGTATTGAAATCAAAGCACTGCTATTTTGTAACATCGTAAAACTAAATTGATCTTTTAAAACTACAATTTCGTTTAACTTATAGGAGCCTAATAAATGAAACTATGTTATTGCATTACTGCAATCTTGTTCCCGTAGTCGCAAGTGAGACTGCTGAACATGGCCGTCCGGGTTTGATTCAAAGGTCGGGCAAAAAGCGCTATTAGGTTTTCTATAAGCTCAGTAGTAGAACAGAGTTTGGAATTTCGCAGATTCGTCGTGTCTTGGAGAGCACGTTGGTCTTGGGCATGGAAAAAAGATGGACTGTACGCCTTCCCGCAACTGACAGATAAAATTGGACATACTCTAGAAAGAGAGACATACTCTAGAAAGAGAGCCAGTTTCCTGTAACAGTAAAATTGGACCCGCCCTTCGATTCCCCTCTTTCTAGTGGAATGGAGTGAATTTTAGGCAGCTTTGCGAAGTCCATACTTTAAGTCTATGGTCTTGGGTCAAGAGAATGTTCGAAAAGGTTAGCGCGTAATGTCAGTCAAGTCTGACCGACTCTTTTAATCGACCCAGAGGACCGAGAGAATTCACTTTGATGATTTTCAATCGCAGAAAAGCAGGACCTTATCCCTCTAGAATCGTGCTGGAACAGTAAAATTGGACCCGCCCTTCGATTCCCCTCTTTCTAGTGGAATGGAGTGAATTTTAGGCAGCTTTGCGAAGTCCATACTTTAAGTCTATGGTCTTGGGTCAAGAGAATGTTCGAAAAGGTTAGCGCGTAATGTCAGTCAAGTCTGACCGACTCTTTTAATCGACCCAGAGGACCGAGAGAATTCACTTTGATGATTTTCAATCGCAGAAAAGCAGGACCTTATCCCTCTAGAATCGTGCTGGATTGCAATCCCATCAGACTACGAGAGTAAAGAAACAGAGACTACACTTTATGGAGCGCCTACTATGGTAGCAAATTCTCGCAGAAACGCGTCTGTGTCACCACACCAGCCTTGCAAGAGCTAGCCCGCGACGCTGAGCCTTTAGTTTTAAATTAGCCCCTAAATAATATCACTGAGACCCAGCCCGTCCCTTGCTGCCCCCCCCCCCCACCCAGCGACGCCCTAAGCCAAGATCCGTACCCCAGAGGAGGTGCCCTTAGCGTGTGGATGCTTAGTTTTTAACTAAGTTTGTTTGCTCCTACCTGGAGGCCTTAAATTCTTAATGCATCTACAGAAAGCTCCGGTTGAGCAGAACACAACCTACTAGAGAAAAATCTGTTCTTTCTTGAAACTATGTTTGATAAGTTTTGAATATTTTATGGTACTACAAATGATATTCAATGTGATGCCTTTACTCGTCAAGCAGTAAAAGGCCTTGTTTACGTTTATGGATGAACGACCCCCTCTCCTTGCGGCCTACTTTCTGTTAGCCTTCTTTACTATTCGTAACCTGATCTTTTGTTTGTCTTTGACCTTTATTCGTTGTATTACTAAGTATCATGTATTGTCTGCCCTCTGTTTTATGCCTCCAATTGTTTACAGCTTTTACTTAGACCAGAGGATTAGTGTTACCAAATTCTCAGAAATTTCGTTTTTGTTTTGAATTGATTTCTCATAATCTTTTTGTGTGATATGTTGAACCCTTCTATCCATCTATCCTTTGAATTCAAAGCGCCGACCAAGGACCGAAGAATAACCCTTGTTTAATAGGTAAACCTTTAACCTTTTCATTAAATAAATTATTTATTTATTTTATATTTACTGCAATAACATATTAGCCACCTAGTCATTTTTTTTTCGTGGTAAAATCATCAAATGAGTCCTTCCACCCAGGGCAGGGCGGGAGGGACTGTCAGACTTGTACTGACTAAACTCCACGGTGTCCTTCACTAGCCCTTTACGTACCGGGGTCACGGTAATGGGTAAGTCCCGCGACCCCGGCAGGCTTTGGCTCTCTACAGGCCCCGTCACTATGCTGACACTCCTTGAGGAGCGCGTGGAACTCAACGCGCCGTCGACCCGGGCATGGGCCATGGTCGGGCTGCGAGTCGCCTATTACTCGCCGCCCGCATGACCGCGCCTAAGGTGGCCGGAGATCGTCTTGCGACGTCCGACGCCGTGGGCGTCTACCACTGCGGCTGGGGTGGAGGGAGATCGCTGTTCTCTCCCTCACGTGGCCAGCCTCTTCCTTCACGAGCATGACTGCTTCGCAGAAGGAGGCGACCGCTTCCCACTCCGTTTCGCCCCGCAGCATGGCCTCGACCAATGCCGGGCGCGAGAGGTTTCCGCCTATCGCCGTCGTGAGGACACGGCGGTGCTCTGCCCAAGCGGGGCAGTCCTGCACCGTATGCTCCACCGTGCCCTCCGGACGATCTTCGCAGTGGTGACACCCAGGCGTTTCTTCCCTCCTTATCAGACACAGGTACCTCCCGAGACACAGGTACGTCCCGAAGCCACCTAGTCTACAAAAAATTGTCACTGTAGGGGAACAGTGTGTATGTTTTCTAAAATATTTTTAACTCTAAACGTACCATAAACATTGAGTTAATTGAATCTGTCTCCTGCGGCGTTCGTTAAATAAAACCTTGTCATAGTACCATGTCATGTCCCACGGCAAACCACAGGGGAGACGATTCAGGTAACATTCAATATTTGTGGTCAGCCAGTAAACTTGCCACTGTAAACTCTACCACACCACTTACGAGATTAAGTTCATTTTTGTGTTCAATAAATACTTAATTGATACTCATTTTCCGCCATAATAAATATTAGAAAATAACTGAAAATGAATGTAAGATATTTCGGTTTGAATTAACGCATTTTGTGTGCCGCACGACGAATGTTGAGGAAATTATGGTAGAGAATAATATTTTCTAACCGTCGTTTTCGCCTAATTGGTTCACAGTGATGTAAATATTTTTGGACAACCATAACACGATTTTTGTTTAAATATAAAACAGAATTGTGATTAAAAACTCACCTCAACAATGATGTCTTTTGAATCAGTTTTATTTTTCTCATTGAAACAGGTTTTGATTATCAATTACTAAAATATCAAACCAGTTAGTAGACAATTATTATTCTGAAAACTCAGAAATTGAAAATTTTGCACTATCTTTACATTTTTTTAACTGACTTTGCTCTTCCTCTATCTCCTTATGGGTGACTCGCTGTCCGACCATGGACCATGCCTGGGTCGACGGCGGGTTGTGTTCCATGCGCGCCCCAAGGAAATTAATAGCACAGTGACGGGGTCCCCCTGTAGAGGGCCAAAGCCTGCCGGAGTTGCGGGACTTACCGTGACCCCGGAACGTAAAGGGCTATTGAAGGACATTGTTGATTTGAAGTCAGTACGAGTCTGACAGTCCCTCCCGCTCTGCCCTGGGTGGGAGGACTCATATGAAGATTTTAACACAAAACTCCTTTGAAAGGAAAAGGTTCTCTCTTCGTCGCTCAGCGTGCAGTAGAAAGAACAATGCTCGGGGTTTATCTGGTGGATAGAATTCGGAACGAAGTCAGAGAGTCAACAGAGTCAACCAGAGAACCAAAGTAACCGACATTGCGCGTAGAATCAGCACGCTGAAGTAGAAGAAGGCCGGCCATGTCTGCAGACGGACAGACGGTCGTTGGAGAAGATATGGTTTAGAGTTGAGGTCGAGAAAGGGCAAACGTAGTGTAGGATGACTGTATATGGCTGGCAGCGAATGGATGCGGTCTGCCCAGGACTGGGAGGGTTGGAACTCTTTGGGGGAGACTTACGTTAAGCAGTGGACGATAAGCTAGTTATATAATTTATAAGTTACTAGCTGTACCCTGCCACGCTTCGCTGTTGCACAAAAAAACAATTTTTTCGAGGTCGCGGGTATGTGACTGATGCCAAAATAGATAAAAACAATCCTTGATGCGGATAATATATCATGCTAACATTTCAGCTGAATCGGTGCAAAACTTTTTTAGTTTTTGAAGCGTACACAAACCAACATAACATTTTTATATATATATAGATTGTACACTTTTTCTGTGTGTTTTTTTTAAACCGGTTCATTTTTTTTTCAAATATTTTATGGAATATTCACATCAGCTTCAGTTGGCTAAACAGTTTTGAATTTTTTAAGGTAAAGGTATGTCTAGACATGTAACTTTAAAGCATCTTGACATTACGTTAGAGACCTCTGTCAACTGTCTGTCAGTGTCTGTACCTCACTCTATTCGTTCTTGTATCGTCTTATTTTCATTTAAAACATTCACATAACGCATTTAGACTACTTAAGTTAAAAAACACATGTGTTGCCCAAGCAATAGTTACAAAGATAATATCAGCTTTGAGAAGTCGTAAGTCGTAATTAGATAATTATTCAGTCTGGTGTCTAATCATATTTGAACCTTTCAAAATTATGATTAATTTCGAAAATTAAAACATCTAACGAAACTTCACAAAGAACAATTACATCGTATAAGCTCACATACATAAACGCCCGGACCCGGAACAACTAATCGTAGATCATACAAATATTTGCTCCGTTGGGGAATCGAACCATTCCAATCGTTTGGCCACTGCGCTAATCATGCCGTCGAATCGAATCTAAGAACCCAAATTACCTACCTATTGCAATTAAGGGTAGATTCCTTAAACATCCAGATGGAAATGCATTGTGGGATTAGAAAAGCCATTGAGAGCAGCATCAAAGCTAACAAAGGGAACAATGTTATGCAGGCGTCCCACCATGGGAATGGAGCTGGCGGGCCCGCGCCGGTGATTTCCCGGGTGACCGATTCTGGCCACAGATCGTAAACGCGACGTCATCCGCCCGTCGCTCATACAACGTGATAACACCTGGAAATTTTCGATTAATTACCTACACAGTATTTTTTTGTGCTAGCTTTTTTTGGTTCCCTCCAGTTTCTTGCGAACTTCGTTTATTAACAGAATTGTTCTTCTCAATCCGTTTTTCAAATAGAGATAAAGAAGAATAATCTTCTTAGGGACGCTCTTTAACATGTATTTATTTAAACCTTTCGTAACTCCTAACTCACAATATCCTTCAAAGCAAAAGGAATCTCAGCAGTCTGATGCGAGATGATCATTAAAACATGCATTTTTAGGGTTCCAAATGGCAAAAAACGGAACCCTTATAGATTCGCCATGTCTGTCTGTTTGTGTCTGTCTTTGTTTCACCAAACCCATACGTGTGGGGTATCTATGGATAGGTCTTTAAAAATAATGTTGAGGTTGCAAATAATTATGTTCCACGCGCGCCTCAAGGAGTGTCGGCATAGTGACGGGGCCCCCTGTAGAGGGCCAAAGCCTGCCGGGGTCGCAGGACTCACGAATTACCGTGACCCCGGAACGTCCAGGGCTATTGAAGGACACCGTGGATTTTAGTCAGTACGAGTCTGACAGTCCCTTCCGCTCTGCCCTGGGTGGAAGGACTCATTTGATGGTTTTACCACGTAAAAAAAGAAAAAAAAGGGGAAAGCACGACTGCTGCGCATGAAGTCCCTGGATAGATTTTTAGACCTAATAATATCCTGCATAAACGTATGACATAAAATCGGTCCAGTGAGGGCTATGCAACTTTTTGGCATCAATTTTTTTTATATTAAAAGTTGCATACGCTTTTCAGCTCTATCGGAAACCTTGATTATTAATATACAAGAGGCAAATGAAATTAAATAAAAAATAATTTGGTTTTAATGCCAAAGATCCTTGAAATATGTAGAGCAATCGTAGAGCACACGGAGGTAATACTAATGAAATAATCCAAGCCCACATCGTGTTCTTAATGAAATTGGAAATTTTTTAAATAGCTTCAATCGCTGTTCAATCAAACCAAGTTAATATAAAATATCTACTAGCAATTTATTACATTACAGCCATTACTGATCTACTTATTCCCATAATAAATATTCTTTAATTTGTGTTCTAAATGGTTGTATGAGCACGCCGCAATCGCAGCGGGAGACACCCAGGGCAACGGACTTCGTCGCGAAGTTTTTACCGGCCACCGTAGATGCGGGCGGCGAGTAATGGGGGACTTGCCGTCCCATCATTGGCCATGCTCAGGTCGACGTCGTGTCGTGTTTCACACGCCTTGAGCGGCTGTCTGCAATCTAACAAAAGAGGGCCAAAGCCTGTGACCCTGGAACGTAAAGGGCAACTGAAGGAACACCGTAGATCAGTAAGAGCCTGACTGTCTTTCATCGCACCCTGGGTGGGACGACTCAATTGATGACTTTACTAAGATAAAAAAACGACACTCTGGGAGTGCCGGCAGAACTGAAAACTTCAATAGTAATAAACACACACGAACATTCGCGCAAGCGCCCTGCGCCGTCTTACAAATTTTCGATCAGGTCACGTGTCCTGACGCGAGTTTAACATTTTTTACCCATTCCAAAAAAAGTGCACAACGCCGCTAAAGAAGTTTTCACTTCAAAAAAACGACGGGTTGCACTCTGGGAGTGCCGGCACTCCGGCAGAAGTGAAAACTTGAATAGGTAGTAATAAACACACGAACATTCGCGCAAGCGCCCTGCGCCGTCTTACGAATTTTCGATCAGATCACGTGTCCTGACGCGAGTTTAACATAAATTTTACCCATTCCAAAAAGTGCACAACGCCGCTAAAGAAGTTTTCACTTCAAAAAAACGACGGGTTGCACTCTGGGAGTGCCGGCAGAAGTGAAAACTTCAATAGTAATAAACACACACGAACATTCGCGCAAGCGCCCTGCGCCGTCTTACAAATTTTCGATCAGGTCACGTGTCCTGACGCGAGTTTAACATTTTTTACCCATTCCAAAAAAAGTGCACAATGCCGCTAAAGAAGTTTTCACTTAAAAAAAAACGACGCTTAATACTTACGTACATTAGTTTTAAACTTAAATAACATCAACAATTTTCGCCATCCAAATAAACATTATTAACATCATTAATTTATTGATTGAAATGAAGTATTCTATGTTTTGTGAACATTGACTTTACTTGTCTATTCAAATACTAGATACGTTTTAGAAAGAAATACTGGCAAGAATGATGTGGATTGTTTATTTCTAATTTCGAAAAAAAAATGTGGCCGAATAAATGCAATAGGTTGCTCTTAATAATATTTTTTTTTGGTACGTATTATATCATGTTATTATGCCACGGTATCTTTTCTTCGAGGGATAGAACATAGTCGGCGAAAAGGATTCCAGTTGATTACGCTGTTCTAAACTGCGTCGCGACAGACACGCGTCTTTTCTTTTAAGCCATTGTCAAACAGATGGGCATGGCGAATGCGAAGCGTGACGTTTTTATTTGTAATGTATGGAATTGTTTGAAACCAGTCACATAGAAAAGCGAAAGCGATCCGATAGCGTGACAGAACTACCGGACTGACGTCTCGCTTCGGAGTCGCGCGTCTTTTTGACAAAGCCATTAAAGTAAAGGAATGTGCTTTTGAGAAAGCGGCTTTATTAAATAGGTTCGATAACCATGCCATTAAGCTTTTACAACAACATCGTCAGGCACCATACGATCTCTGATTTCATTACTTTTATGCAGCCAGGGCCAAATTGCAGTTCGGACTAATTTTAGTACCTGACGGCCATAACCTGATCACCGTGTTCAAGAAACTCTAACAAAATTTCCGGCCTGGAGCACGGAGGTATGGAACTTCCGTGTTTCGTCCACTCGCTGCAACATTCAATTATTTACGAATATCAAAGGCAAAATAGATTGAACGAGATGAAAAATAAAACGCAATTAGAAAAGAAAAATATTTTTCTCTTGAGTATTTCTCTTTCATGTACGACCAGTTCTTATCAACATAAAATTGATTATCATCTACATTCCATTATTATTATTTTTTTTGTTTAAATTTAATATTTGTTCAGTGCGGAGATCGAACCCGCGACACGCTGCGCAGCAGTCGATCGCTCAATCACTGCGCCAACCTTGCCCTCGAATAAGAAGCGTGCTGCATTTCAGTTTTGGTCATGGCGAAATCAGAGGTGAATTTAATCAAAATTGGATGGCCAATGCCGTTCAATTTTACTACTCACTATTATTTGTACTTATAACGGTCTAAATTCCGAAAACCATCTAATTAAAAAAATACTGTGTTGTTAAAAAGGTAGTTGAAAAGATCGTTTAGACGTTGGCAGTTTATTTAGACAAATGTTCAACAGATGTTTAACATTTTTGGTAAGGCGGTTAAAGTTTGTGACGGGGCCTGTAGAGGGGCAAAGCCTGCCGGGGTCGCGGGACTTACCCATTACAGTAACCCCGGTACGTAAAGGGCTAGTGAAGGACACCGTGGATTTTAGTCAGTACAAGTCTGACAGTCCCTCCCGCCCTGCCCCGGGTGGGAGGACTCATTTGATGATTTTACACGAAAAAAAAAGGCGGTTAAAGTTTAATATAGCAATATTTAACGGCATTTCCACAAAACTGTTAAACATTGGCTTAAAGCCGATGTTCGTCGTATGATGGCGTATGCAAAAGTCTGTACAATATGCGATCAGTTACTAACTTGACAAACACTTACGTTCTTGATGATCGTTGTAGTATGTGCAGCAAAAGTAGATGATCAAAATCAGAATTCAGTACTTATAAATGGAGTACTCTTCGGAACTGTGTTACGTCAAAATGATTCAAAAGCATGTGATTGTATTTTACCAAACATTTTCTACTAGTTCATCTTCACAGTTCTGGTGCGAACTCCGTTCATTAGTATCGAATTTGATCATCTACTTTTGCTGTTGACTGTACCAGGTAAATTAACTGACTTAAATCTTACTAATTTTCTTCGAAAACGACCTTTCGCCTTAGTAATTGTTGATCTAAAAACGGGATAATGAAATCATAAATGAAATCTTTTGCATATGGCGACCACAGAAAGTCGAAGTGTCCAAAATGTTCGGTTTTGATCACGTGATGAATTCTCACATTTTTGAGCAGGGGTACCAATGTCTGAATATCCGCGCTAGTAGCCAACCAATCTGTCGGTGAACTGAAAACTGCTATCGGTAAAGTTGTACCTCTCACGTTGTACGATGGTGGAGAAGCATCGTCATATTTTATTTGATTATTCTCTGCCCCATAGTCGTACATGTGAAAGAATCCACTCTTTATGAGTTGTACGTAGTGCATCACCGTCTTTACGGATCCTCCAGCGGGTACATGAGCCAGCACTTTCGCCATGATGTTTGCATCCCACCCATGACCACCACCGCCGTTCCCGAGTAACAACAAAGTATTATAACATGACTTGGTGAGTCCTTTGCAATACTTCTCAACAATTTGTCCAGGAAATAATTCGTGCTTCATAAATTCTGACTGCCCCAGAAAGGAAAGCGAGTTTTCTCCATTTTCTCTGTAGAAATTTGCTAACATACTCAGTGGGCCTTTAACGTGATACATATAAACTAATGGAGCTAACAGAACACCTGAACTTAGTATACTGTTATATTGAGGGTAAGTTGATAAAAGAACAAGTAATGCTGTGCATCCCATGGAGTGGCCTATGAAATTCAGATCTGAACTATTGGTGAATTCAGTTATGTATTTTATTTCGGCTGGTAAATCATAAACGCCCATTTCATGCCATGAAAAATCCCAATACTCTATCCTTTGGGCACTTTTATTTGTGTGCATTCTAGAGTATCTGTTACCACGAGCATTCAAAAGCCACACGTCATATCCGTTCTCAAGTAACAAGTAAGGTAGGGCCCCAAATGTTCCCAGAAGTAGCCAATCATCAGAACTTCCAAGTATACCGTGATGTAATAACACTACTCTTTCGTTAATCCGGTCCACTTCCCGTATCACCCGATGCATTGTCAACATAAAACCGTCCTCGGTTAGTACTGTGTGCGATTCAGAAAGGTATCCGTGTGATTTAATCAGCTGTTCAGCAGTCATATGGGGAGTATCCTCGAATGTCGATCCTGGGAGATGACCTAGTAGTGGTATCTTATCTGATCCCAGACGTAAGTCGTTTTCTAGCTTATCAGAAATCTTCTTTTTCTTCATAACTTCGTCAAAGAAATGGGTAAATGCGCTTTTAACATTGTTTTTGCTGTCTATAAATTCTTCGGATTTTTTGCTAAATAAGTTTTTGACACTTTTAAAAAAGTCTCCAATCTTATTAATAAAGGGTACCATTCTTGCATCGCGGTGGATTTCACACTCCGGAGTATCACACTCGCCATTTGATTTTAATATGAAATTTAAAAATAATGCAAATATTACCAATTCACGAAACATTTGGATAACTTTTGGCACTGAACTCGTAGTAAACTGCATGCACAAGTGATTCTGATTATGACATTTCAGAAAAATAGGCGATAAAAATAATATACCAAAACAATTGGTCCTATTATTTATAGTGTGAATCTGTTTAACGCGTCCATACGTGTCTATATAAACACACCGATTGAACAATTGAAAGACAGCTACTGAAAATCAATCTCATGAAGATGTTTATTAAGTCACACGTCCATTCATTCACTACGCACATAATACATGATGTAATCAATAATTATACCATTATGGAGCGCAGTACAACAAATATAAGGGTATAATTAGCTATCTATAAAGTCTGGGATAACACAAAGGATAGTTCATCGATCCACCCAATAACGATTTCTTATAATTTTCGACATGCAGTCAGCAACGGCTAACAACATAAATAATTTGTGAAAGTTAAAACGGAAAAATACTTACTTATTGTATTTGACCTTTTCACGTGATTGATACACTGAAATACATCTATACATCCAAACTTTCAATGAATAATATTAAGAACTTGATAAATAGGTATTTAACGGTACGGTTGCCGCACTGACTACTTTCTGGTGGGTCTTCCTGGGTGTTTACTTTCTCGGTCCGTCAACGAAAACACAGTCAGGAACGGATGATGACGGAGATATAAGAACGTAACTAACATCATAATTAAATTGTGGACGGATAATACCGCCACGACTATAGTCATTTTGACGTGGCGCTAGTGTCTATGTCATTACACCAATTTAAAAAATGTAGTTCCACCCGCAGGTCGTGAGTGGAAGCACGAGATTAGACCCCCTAACTACTCTGAGAAGAAAACCTGAAAATCGGAGGTCAAAAGAGGACCATCATACAGGTTAGTGTCTGAGCTGGAATTGGAAGAAAGAACCGCATAAAATTGAGTAGTTCTGTCCAGCCAGTGCAATAATTTGTCAGTTATCGTGAAGCTCGATATGACGAACAATACCAAATAAAAAGACCTTTCATGGGCTGAAAGTACTTACGGTTATAAACAACTTTTACTATGAAACAATCCCTCAAACATAAAAAACAGGTGTTTCATACTTATACTGTTAACGGAAAAATATTCTATTTTTTAAGAATATTCATAGTTGTTCATATTTTAAAAATAACCCTGTATATTTACTATGCAACCATGCTTGTAAGATTAAGATAATGGTCAGTATTAAGTTATGATCAGCGGTGTGGATAGATAACCGCTACACACATTGTTATCAGCAAACATCTAGACAAACAATCATAAATTCACGACATCATAGATACATATATTGTATATTGGTATTATAGTTATATTTAATAGGAATGGTTATTTTATTTAGATGTTTAGGTAACTATCCCAATTTATTTTTGATGTGTAACATCATGCAATGTTCTTGTTTTTCAAATCACTACATAGTAAAACAGTCGCTTCCCGCTGTCTGTCTGCCCCTATGTATGCTTGTATCTATAAAACTACGCAACGGATTTTGATGCCGAATTTTTTTAATAAATAGATCGATGCAGGAAGAACGTTCATATGTATATAACATCCATATAATAGTAGAGATTGCATCTTTCTGGAGCCGGGACGGGTCGCTAGTTGAAGCATAAAACATTTTGTATACTGAACTTGTAGAATACCTACATGTTTTACACTTTGACAGTCTCAATACATGTTTAAAACGAATAATTATATCTTGACACGTATTCTACAAGTTTTGTATCTTACTAGTATTTCAGTGGTAGACGCCCACGGCGTCGGACGTCGCAAGACGATCTCCGGCCACCGTAGGCGCGGGCATGCGGGCAGCGAGTAATGGGCGACTCGCTGTCCGACCATGGACCATGCCCGGGTCGACGGCGCGTTGTGTTCCACGCGCGCCTCAAAGAGTGTCAGCATAGTGACGGGGCCTGTAGAGTGCCAAAACCTGCCGGGATCGCGGGACCAAGGGATTACCGTGACCCCGGTACGTAAAGGGCTATTGAAGGACACCGTGGATTTTAGTCAGTACAAGTCTGACAGTCCCTCCCGCCCTGCCCTGGGTGGGAGGACTCATTTAATGATTTTACCACGATAAAAACAAAAAAAAAATACTATTTGTTTCTTAGTGGCAAGGAGGGGTTATTCCTATCGCTTTTGTGGGATTTCTTGAAATGTAAAGGAAGCGGAACAGGATTGGTCAATTACGACTACGACTTCACTTCTACTAAGACTTCCACTTCGACTTCACTTGATGGTACAGTTAGTCTTACATTATTTGTATTGACATCTCACCTTGGTAATAAACAAGCAACACGCAGTACGACTTTGACTTCTACTTTGAAACACACAAGCAGACTTTAACAAAAGTTGCTTAACTTTGGTGACCCATCCAAAGACAAACCTAGACATCTTTTTCAATTTTGATTGTGCATATAGGTTTTTTTTTTAATTCGAAAGCATAACGAAAATACAGATTATTCATTTATTGATGCTGGACAGCTAGCTAGCTAGCTAGCTAGCCTATTATAGGTACCTATTCAAGTACCTTCAGTGTAATAGATAATATACTCCTTGCCTGTCATTTTCTGATGAAAAAAAACCCAGAATCTCTTTACACGCCTTGGAAATTGAAAGACAAAGGCCAAAGGCTGCATCCCAAGTGCTGCCGCAGTTACGCCTGCGTCTACTACATCATTAGATTACATGCAAATATCTGACGACTATGATCAAGGTCAACCGGTTCCTGTTGACCAGGATTATTTTCTCCCTGACAAGGAGATTTTGGACACTGAAGAACAAATTATTGTTCCAAGTTACTTTACATTCTTGTTATAGTTATAACGATGTTATTTTTGGCCTTAATTGCGATAAATTAGAAATTCTATGAAATTCGTCTATGTATAGGATTTATTGCCCACGTAAGCTTATCAAAAGATGCTCTGATACCCGTAGCAAACAATGTGATAGTGGAAAAAGTCAAGGTCAAAATTAAAAGATTTTTATAGAAATAAATAGTGACAGAACTATAGAAGGTTCTATATTTATACGCAATAACGCCTGAGTCGCGTCTTCACAAACATATTTTGAAGAACGAAAAATTCAGCTGCGAACAGGGCTCGAACCTGCGTCTTCTGGATAAGTAATCCAGACGCCTTACCAATTCCTCATTCCCTTGTGTTTTTAACTTTTTACACGTTGCGCCATCCCTATGACCACCCATTTCAAGGAATTCATCGAATTAAAAATCATGCTATATAATCCTTGAGAGGAACCGTCATAAAATAAAAAAAGGTTCCTTATGTTCTAGTAGTGGTAAAGTTGTTCAATAGGCATGTTGACAGCGTCAATAAATTTCAGATCTAATTAGTCCGTCCGAGCCTTTGTCAAACTAACAGGCGTGGCGAATGCGAAGCGAGGCGTTTTTATTTGAAATGTATGGAATTGTTTGAATCCAGACACATAGAAAAGCGAAAGCGATCCGATAGCGTGACCGAACTATCGGACTGACGTCTCGCTTCGGTTCGGTATCGCTTCGAAAACACTTCGCTTTCGCCAGTCTGTTTGACAAAGGCATTAGAGTTATGAAAAATAATAGAAACGTATTTTTCCTTTTGATAAATCAATTAAAATTCACAAAGGTAGAACGTATCAAATTTGAGAGTGGGGTTCATGACGTCAGAAGCAAGTAAATTGTACTTGCTTGTGACGTATAACTAATTTTAAAAGTGGCGTATATCCGTCAATTTTAGTTTGTAAGAGAAGGAAAAATATGGGTCAACTATTTTTTGATTATCTAACTGACGGACTTATTAGATCTTTTTTCAGTCGAATACCAATAGTTGTTTTCTCAAGTACTTTTCGAACTCTTAACTCTTTTTTCCCCTATTCTAATACTATAAAAATTAGGGGAAAACAGAGTTAAGCCTTTTTGTAAACAATTTATTGAACACCTACGTACAGGTACATACTATGGTAACTGCTGAGCCCTTCTGATAAGGGCTCATATTGTTATATGTTATATTAGTCTTTAAAATAATGCAGTACCTACCGTAAGTGCAATGTACCTACTTCATTCTACAGTGACCTACTAGGTTCGTCTAAGTACTCCCATTCTTTGTGGTTATTTATGTAGAAGTCTATGTCCTGTAATGAATGTCAGGCTGTTGGAATTTATGATACTCTAGTAGATAGGCATGCAACCTTATAACTAAGGTGACACCTAATGCTGTTGATGCACTTTTAATTTAACCCTTGGTTCAGTGAGAGGCTCCGTTGAAAGTTGAAGATATGACGGAAAGAGAACGGTTATATTTAAGACGTCATCTTGTTTATGTTCATAGAATTTTTTTCAAAACTTTTTTTTTACAAGACGATGATATTATGACTTCTTCAGATTTTTCAGTAAAATACATACACACAATCATAGTCTCGTCATCTTTAGAATTTGGTAAAAAAACAAAAACTTTTACCACATTTTCGTAACAGTTAAATATAAGAATTTTGAAAGAAATCCCGCCGTTGTTAATAATATTAATATTAGAGTGTATGGTAATTTTATTTTACAGAAATAAAGAATGGAAGGCATTGTTATCCCAAATTACTACGCTGATAATTTTGGGTGTATGCGTATCATGTTTATGTTGCGTCGCTTATTAGGCAAAGATTTTAATTTAAAAGGAACACAACCCCGCTAATGTTTTCCGAATGGAATTAATGCAAATCCGTGATGCAAATGGTCTTTTTTCTCGACTACATAAACTCGTTCCATTAGCTGTTTTCATTACTTTATTAACAAATTGCCCAACTATGCTCTGTTTATATTAATTTCATCGCGAATCTATAAAAAATAAACTAGGTATTTTCTCTTCGATTTCTCCCGCTTCTGGTGGTGAGCGGATAGACTCGTATTGTTTAAAACCCACCCTGTTTTATAAATCCTACATCAAGGGTCGTAATAATCTAGAGGGTTAAAGTCTGCCGGGGTCACAGGACTTACGAATTACCGTGACCCCGGAACGTAAAGGACTATTGAAGGACACCGTGGATTTTAGTCAGTACGAGTCTGATAGTCCCTCCCGCTCTGCCCTGGGTAGGAAGGCTCATTTGATGATTTTACCACGATAAATAAAAAAGGTCATAATAATTTTTTTGATCTTTCCCGCAACTCTGGACGTTGATGTCGCGAATAACTTGTAGGACACTGTACGTATACATATAAAAGGTATTGGAATGTCAAATAATGTACTAAAGTCAAATATTGACTGTAAGTAGAGATTTGGCGATGGAACCTAATATAAAAAATAATAATGATGGTCAAGCACTTTTTTGTTTTTTTTTATCGTGGTAAAAGCATCGAATGAGTTCTCCCACCCATTACTGTCAGACTTGTACTGACTAAAATCCACGGTGTCCAGCACTAGTAAAAGTTTTTGATAAGTCATACTCATTTATATTTTTAGTGCTGCAACATTGGTAAACATAAACATTATTTGTAAGTCTCGTTTTAAAATCCAAAATGTGTCGAATCTACTACTACGTTTAAAAAAAAAGTAGCTGTAATGTGTGAATAAATAGCGAAAAGGTTTTTTTTTAATCACTCGGTTTTCCCTCTGTCTATTTTTAAGTTTAGATAAAATAAAAATATTTTACTTTTTAACTGCTTTCATAATACCAAGCGCCTTTGCCTTTGATAAGAGCAAATACTTTCTTATACGCTGCTATTTTTTCTAATATAAGTGCTATCAATATTCTGAGTAAAGTATTTTCTCCGTGATGTAAGATCATTTAGCCAATTTTCTGATGCAGATTTTTTACAACAAATAAGTTATTTATACTATTTAATAGTTCTACTTGAACTTTTGCTGTTGTACAATGTGTCAAAACCTACGTTTTTTACCATATAAATAAAATAGAACGAACGAAAACGGTGACAGTGCTCAGGAAGATGGGTAGCGTAATTGAATTATGGTAACATTCGTCCGAGTGTTAAATAGTCCACATGTAAAAACATCAAAAGTTTTGTTATAAATATCGAGTGAAAAAATGTCCATATGACATAAAGTGAATGAACAATGATTTTATATGTACAAATTGAATTGTTTAAAGACAGTGGAGCGTAAAGGGCTATTGAAAACACAAACACTTGTTGATTTTTGCAAAATTTGATTCATTGGAAATGAACTCTTCTATTACTCTTGATTTTATCCACACTTCCAGGGGCACCCTGTAAATTATTCTTGTCGGTGTATTTCAAAGTTATCGGTTATATCAGTGGTGTTATAAGAGTTGGTCGCATTGAATACATTATAAAATGCACACAATCCCACACGCTCGCCGTGCAGTAAAAAAAATCAACATTTATTTTCAAAAATGCTTTTTTTTCTTGTAATACTTAGACCGGGACTATAATAGACTATTAGATCATACAAAAAGTTCCGTGCTGGAATCGAACCCGCAATACACAGCACAGCATTCAATCGCTTAGCCTTTGCACCAAAGGAATTTGATGGCTGAAAGTTTACACTTTATACATATTTTTACCAGCTTATTTTGATGAGATTTTCATAGAATTTAAAAGGTTTACGTACCGCACGATACAGGGAAAGCTCCTATTGAGGGACAAAGCAAACCCCCACTAGTTGGTGTACAAAAAGCGCTGAATTGGAAGAAACAGTTGAATCGAACTGAAATGTCGACACCCAGCACTTAACATCAAATACCTACTGTTAAAAAATTGCCACGCTTTAAAAGCGCTGACATGAAAACAGATACATGGGAAAGCATTTGTTCTATATCAGCGCTTTTTTAACGCCCTTAAAATAAGCGCTCGTGCAAATGGGGGCTGAACAGCAAAGAAAAGGTAAAAAAAACGATTGTAGGCCACACGACATTATTAAAATGGCATACTGACGTTACAAGCCCGTCGGTCCTACTAATAAAACTTGCATATTGCCATTCAGGGTGGCACATAGTCACGTCGTTAGCATGCAATTTTCAAACCCATCCAATCTGAGTTTAACTAAGTTTGTATAGGAATATTAGGAAAAAGTTTGATGAGTATAGTTGCAGCACAACGGAAATGTGCTGATGGCATGAGTTCACAACATATTAAATTATTCATCGAACAGATTAATAAAATAACGTATAAAGAGGGATTAAGGGGAAAAGGTTATGAAGTAATTAATTAAAGACATTTCAAATAAAACAGGGTAGGTAAGGCCCAATAAATTGACCATCATGATACTTTTATTCATTTAATTCCATGTCGTGATATGGTCACTTACTATTATCTGAATTGAAAACGGGTACCATGTTTCATTTTTTGTTTGTTTTGAGTTTCCATATTTCGGCACAGTCGCATAAACACGGATGAATTGAAGTAATTGCGGATGGTTCTTTGTGAGCACACAAAACGATCTATCCTCTTTCATGTTTGTTTTTGCGTATCCTGTTTTAGATTCAAATAATAGTTCAATTATGGCGGTACAAAAATCGAATAGATGACTAAAATAGAGATATAAACTTTGGTTTGCTACATGTAGGTACAATATGGTATTAGATATTAAAATAAGTTGTAACCCTTATACAGACGCCAGCACATCAACCTACCCCAATCTGTTAAAATTTCCCAATCTAACATGAACCTTCTGCTTGTGTTGTGATAAAGTTAAAATCAAATTAAAAAAATTGTCAATCTGGGGTAGCTTCATGTGCTGTGATTGAACGATATACGTAAAAAAGGAAAGCAAAATGGGTGCATGCTTCGGGTGTGTAACGTTTGATATAACAAAGCAAACATTAAAGATACTCACATGACATAATTTCATGTAAAAACTATTTCGGTACGCTTGCCAAACATGATAATATGACCATTTTTTGATTTTTCGTTTTGATAGATGACATGAATTTTTTAATTATGAACAATAAAAGAAGTGCAAACTGTACAAGTATTTTGTAACGCGAGATCTTTTATTTTGCGTTATAAACGAGTTAACCCCTTTACTCTTTAGGTTTAAAAATCATGTTCTCCCCGCCCTGGTTGGAACGAAAGGGCCTGTCAGACTCTGACTACAATTCACCCTGTTCCTTCCAGGGCCGTGGTAAACACCCTAAAGCTGAAGTTAAATAATTAAACTTCTAAAACAATCAATTAATTTTTACTTAAAAGATGAAACTGGTTTACATTATTACAAGTGGCTATAACTGTTAGACACTGAACGGCGCCCGCGCCTTTTGTTTCGCTGGTAGTGATAACAGTCGCGCGTAATTTTAATTCTGTTATTTCTTCTAAATTATTCATTCAGACAATTAACTGTATAGGGCAATTTTAATCTGAAGATATGAACTTAGCTTTAATCTTATCAGTGATCACGTAGGTCATTATGGTCCTGTTCAGTTCGTAGCGTTATAAACTGACTGTTCAGATGTAAACAGGTGTAATTTCATTGGCTTTAGTACCGGTATAAAAATTAATTCCATTTTTCAAAAAATCTATTACTTTCTTAAAAACTAAATCTTCTGCATGAACCCCCCACACGAAGTCGGTATGGCTCATATTCTTGCCGCGTATAATGTAATGGTCCATTGGATTACCGATGCTGAAGTACAATCTCAACATATCAGGGACACTGGCCAGCCAATCGTCACTTGAACTGAACAACGCGATCGGCAATGTTACTTCATTGAGGGGAAACTCAATATTTACATGATTAAACTTATGAAACTTGCCACTTTTGATCACTTGAGCATAGTGCAGCATTGTGTCCGTAGAACCACCAGCAGGTACGTGGTACAACAATCTTGCCAGAAAACTATGATTCCAAGGATGCGAAGCTACCGGTATACCGCCACTAACAAAATATAACGGATTACTGCAAAACAACAACGGGCCCTTGCAATACTTCAAAGCAATCCATTTCGGTATTTTCCTTGATGGCAGGAACTCCTTTTTACCAATAACTTTGAGTAGTGAGTCAGGCGGGCTTGATGCCACTGCCGTCAAAATCTTGAATGGTCCTTCAACATTGCTCATGAAAGCTAAGGGCGCCAACATGATACCGATTCTTAGATACTGATTGTATCGAGGCATCGTCGAAAGTAATACCAGAAGTGCCGTGGCGCCCATTGAGTGTCCGATGAAATCAATGGGCTTGTCACTTTTTTTTACCGCACGAATGTAATCAATAACAGATGGCAAGTCGTACTCTCCCATTTCTTGAAAAGAAAATCTCCAGAATTCTTCGGAATCTACCGCCAGTTTAATATGTCCACGCGAATAGTAATTACCCCTCGCATTCGCCATCCAAACATCGTAACCGAGGTCAGCTAGAATATAAGGAAGAGATTGTTTAGGTCCCAATAAAATCCAATCCGCCGAACTGCCAAGTAGTCCGTGATGAAGTATCACGGTTTTGTTATTTACATTCGTATTAAATTTCGGCGATATTCTATGTATAGTGAGCAGGTAACCGTCTTTGGTGTGGATGACATGTGACTCTACTCTCCTTCCGTGTAGGATGGCCAGCTGCGGCGTGGACATGAGAGCAGTTGGCTCGGCTCTCAAGTTAATGTATTCGGGAATGTCCAATTCGTTCTCGGCTGCTGTTTTGTCGACAAAGTCGTTAAAAGTCCTCTTCAAAATGGGATATCCAACACCTTCCATTTTTGATACTGGTATCTGTTCCAAGACAGTCGGTAAAAGCATTTTGGATAAACGTATTTTTAAGTTGTTAAAGGTGTTTGTCATGGAGGCGGCTATATTTTCAAAATGTTGTGATATGTAGTCAAAAAACGGATCGCACACTACGTTTTGATTGAAACATAGTAATATTACTAGAGTTATAATTATAAACTTCATGATCACACACGCGTCCGGTGGATCGACTCTTGTGTGACTGACTACCACTTACGTAGGTTTACAATCGATGCTATCATTGATTACTATATGATATATTTACAAAATAGAACAATGGATGTAGTACTCGTATTTTATAACACTTCTCATGACTAATTTTTATTATATATACGAGGATGTGCAAGTAGGACATTATTAAAGTATATTTTATTCAATAGTGCTAACTGTGATATAAAAATAGAACTTGAGCTATTTACACGTGCCATTTTTTTTTAAATTAAACAGTTTTCCATCTATATGTGTAAAGTATATGTGGGAAGTCTCAATTAAATGTATTTTTATCCCATAGACGCAGGTCAAAAGGATCCCATACGATTATGCGGACAAATTAAATATACCAACATCAGCGCGGAACTTCACCCTCGCCCAGTTCGGGAGAACTTTCTTTCTTAACGACGTAAACAATTTAAATCTAATGCAATATGCAGACCGCGCCGGCGACTCCGGCACCCCGACTTTCACCCCACCGCCCCTCTACCTGCGTCTTTATAAAAGATTCACCCTAATTCTGGGCCCAGAGCATTCAGAAACCTTACCGACTCAAACTACTCTGAAATGGCCACTAACTCTATATCTTGGGGATTATTTCACCTTATCATTACGACATTTATCCGTTAGCGCCTCTCTACCTATTGCTTTTCCTAAGATTTCATAAATATTTATTTAGGGAAAATTTCGTGAGAAATTTCATTGAATTAAATATGAGATTCGCTAATTTACCAATAAGAAGTAATATAAACCGTGGATACTTAATTCAATGAACCAATATAACCTCTTTGAACATAGTATTAATAAATTAATTAGACTTCGGCTAGGGCCATACCGCAAGTGCTTCGCTTTTTGATAAGAATTTAGTTGATCTCTCACTCTCTCTGCGTGATCGACTCAGAATAGAGGAGATTCGTAGACAAACAAAAGTTACCGAGATAGCCTAACGAATTAGCAAGTTAAAATGGCATCGGGCAGGCCACATAGCACACAATACTGATGGCCGATGGGGCCGTGTGTTTCTCGAATGAAGACCGGGCACCGCACCGCAGCGTGTGACGTCCACCCACAAGGTGGACAGACGATCTTCAAAATTGATAAACTAAGCGTTCCGCTTGCGGTGTGGCCGAAGCTTTCGTACGTAACTTCGGCGAAATCCCAAAGCAAAGCTAAATAACGTAGGTACCGCAATTGCAAATCTAATGAAAGAGCTCGCAAGCTTCTTGTGTGGACCGTAAGTTACACTTTAACAATTTCATAATATCATAAAGACATCATTAAATTTGAGTTTGCATAATAGATTGCTAGTAAATATTTAGTTGTATGCATATTGTGGATTCTGGTAATAAGTTATTAATATATTAGTTTTCTCAGTCAGACTAATAATAGACATAATCTTTCATCATCAAGCCACCTAGAATTCAACACTTTAATAATTTTGTGCTTGCTAAAATAATTGGAAGCTTCCTATTACAAATTGGTACCCAAAATGGCATAATCGCCAATAAAAGGCACAACGATGTTTGTATAGATGTGCAAGCAAGGAGAGAGGGATGAGGCAGATCGAGCAACCAACATTGAACTCATGCAAAATGCAGTGGCACACCTTTCCCCTCCTGTTTGGAGCGCCCGCGTAACCTCCCCCATTTATAAATGATTCGGGGCTCAATTTCGCCCGCACTCACCCGCTGGAATATTGTTTGACTTGTGGACGTACTGAGTGGACACCAGGTTTTTACACGACCATTACTGTCCGACAGTAGTTTTTTTTATATTTATCTTGTAAGTGCTTTGTTGATCAAGTTTAATTTACACATCGGTTTACAGGAAAGTAAAACAAATGTCTCTTTTGTACATTATAAAATCATATTTTCCTTTATTTTTGATTAGGAATCGAAATAAAAGTAACTATTTTAGGCTTTCAGTTATAAAGTATCTGATTGTATAAATAACCACAGATTGTTCAATCTTCACTAATCTTGTAGTGAGTGCCAAAATCCTCAAACATCTGGGCGAGCCGCATGAGACAGCCTCATAGTTACAGTTTTTCTAAGTCTGTTTCCAAATTAGTTGAGTACAACGACCAGGCTGTATGGTCGTTGGTTAAGTACCTTACTTAACTCCAAAACTGACGAATTCGACTTTTGTACATCATCCCCTGCATGTTTGTATTAAAGTCGAATCCGAATTTTAACAGCTTAGGGGCGAAAAAAAAATCATCCAGAGTTGATGCCTGTACTGTATTAAATTGGGATAATTATCCGTGCGGTGGTAAAACAGTTATTTATGGGGGGTGATAGAATTGGAATCTAAAATGTAGTAACAAGTAGAGAATAGAAAATCTGGTCCTTAGGGCAGTGGTGGCTCAGTGCTCTTCAAAAGGCAGCTCTAGGAAATCCTAATATTGCAGAAGTTTTAAAAATATAAATGTGTTATAATACTAATAGATTCTTCCTTACTCTTTGTTTGTGAATGTGAGAACATTGTAAGTCGTGTGTATTATACTATATATATTTCTTTTTTTTTGTAACACTAATTTTAAAAAGGACTTCGCCCTTGTTACTAGGCCTACGTTTTTCCCACATTTCTAAGTATCCAAAAATTGTAACAATCTGATTGTAAAACCATACCATATTTTAAAAGAGTGCCCATGGAGTTTCTTGCCGGTTCTTCTCCATGGAATCGACCAACCCGAACCGAGCACCTGCTGTCGACGTTTTATAAGTGCCCTCATGGGCCTATGTGAAACAAAAACTTTTGATTTTGATTTTAAAATAAAATCTTTTCTGAACAAACATCAATGTGTAATATGCATAATTAATATAATATTATTAGAAAAAGGTTAGGGTAAACAAAAATTGTTTTTTTTTTAAAGAGATGGCTTTCGCTCTCATAAAATTTGGCCCAGCATGGCTAAAAGTAAAACCATACTTTTAGCCATGCTGGGGCAAACTTTTATGAGAGACATATTGCACATACCGGAATAAATGTATTTAATAGCCCTGTATTTGTTTTTAGCTCCAAAACTCGGTGATGACGAGAATAAGACTTACTAATTAGGTGAACATTCTAGTTATTTACATCTATCTGAGGTACAATAGTTATAATTTTTCGTGATTTAGCCTGATTAATATCTTTTCAAATCACTTTTGAAAGCATTTCTATTTCACTAATCAACGAGCTAATATCGGTTAATAACTATACACGAATCTACTAATTTAGAGCCAATTAATTTCACGCTAATTACGTTACACATAATCATTCAGATGCCGTATACATTCATTGAAATAATTTACGTAAACAGTACGAGTATACAGTCTACTGTTCCTGCTTGCTTTTGTCCATTTACTAAATTATTATGGTATAAATAACTAAGGCGTCAAAGCCTAAAACGGGGACACAGTATTACATTAAACCGTAGTTTGTGTATAGAAATTAATCGTTGCTTTTACATACCTACCTACCGAAAATAAGCAATATACCTCGGTGTTTGGATTTAATTAAAGCGGCCTTTGAGAATATTATTTAATTAGCGTAGGTAAAGTATAATTTTACCCTTATTCTGTTTAAAATCTGAGAAGGCGCTTAATACTTTATGTTATGATTAAGATCTTAGCTTTTTAGGTTATTGCCAATATTACCTAGATAAGTATTAAAAAAAAAAACATCAATCATCATTATCATCATCATCGAACAGTACATTTTGCTTATATTCGTAACGTTTTTACTCTTTTCATTCCAATAACTGAACAGATTTGAATGCATTTTGGTATCAGTATACATACAGTACAGGTACAGTAATAAAAAGGGTGACACTAGTTTAATAGGGCCCCAGCAGATTTCTTTAGGAAACCAATTCAAAAATATTACAAAGTGACGTGTTATTGAAGAAAATGCTTTTAAAAAAGTGAAATAAAATAACACTTTAAAGAATTTAAAACATTATATTTTTTATATGCCTAGTTTTTTTTTCTTTAACAATAGGCATTGTTACAGATATTTTCAAAACAAATCTTTGTCTAGCGTTTGTATAACTTTCAACACTTGTTACTTCCTGGCGATAGCAATGGCGATTCTGTAACAGCAAACGTGTAGCAGTAGGTAAACTACGAAAAAACTGACGGTAGCACCATCTGTAATACGAATGGAAAACTAATATTAAAAAAATCTTCACCTGTCTTATAAAGGCTGAGAGCTACTAAACCCTACGGGTAAGACCGCTATCCCACTGGAGTTTTACAAGCCTTGACTTCAGCAATCAAACATTTATAAAAGTGACGACATTAAAAAAAAAACTTCCTTGTTCTGTAAGCATGGAATTTTAGTTCGACGTAGTTTATCGACCATAAAGAAACAAATTGACAAGCAATTCTGGTTAGTACGAGTACAAGCACCTGTCAGGTGCGTCAAAAGTTGTGTAGCTCTTAGGCTATTACAACAAAATAGACGATCTATTCCCATTTGTCCCGCTGGTTTTTCCACCACTGGTGACAAATGGGAAAAATATCTAGTTTCTAGCATCAATGCATATCTTGAAAAGTAATGGACTCGCATTTTTCTTCGATTTTCATGTTTCAGACGCATAAAAACTAGGCTCGTGACCACAGAAATCTTAATAATAAGGTAATAGAAATGCTATAGTACTACATTTTACAGCGGGACGAGTGTCGCCGGGTCACAGCTACCACCACATAAACAAACAATAGATACACAATAACGCCTACATATACACTTTGCATTGCTGCAACAAAACCAAACCTTTTTGCGATGACATTACGCAACATTTTCTAAAAACGTATAATCTCAGGTCACGTGACTCCTGCAGCCAATAAAAAACGTGTGCGAAAAGCAGAAAATGATATCGCGCGCTCACTCTCACGTAGGAATAGTGCAGTGCAAGTGCAAACTACTACGAGCTGATGTCGATAAATTATAATTTTCCGTTGAGTGTTAATCGCCAAGGAATCTAGCAACAAAAGATAACTAATTTTATTGAAAGGGATTCAATAAAACAATAAGTGTAAGTAGATACATTTAGTTTATAATATAGTTAAATCTCAAAGGCTCTCCAATACTTCACCTTATGGAAAAAAAAGCAATGACCAAATAGGACGGTCTATGTACGAACTTAGATAAAAGTGGGGAGGTAGCTAGTGTAGTGGTGGACTACAAATACTTAATAAACTAAACTAATTTAACATAATTGAAATTAAAATATAAACTAAAATAACATAATTGAAATTGTTTAAGTTTTATATAAATAACAATACATAAATATGTAAGAATATTAATTATATACTATAAATAAATATAAATACATACCTAATATGGGTCACATTGAACAATTATTAAGCAAATAATTTGTAAAAATGAAAAAGTATGGGACTTCTATATTATTTTGATTTTGAAAACTGAAAATACATCTCATATTTAAACATTTAACATAAAACCATAATGTTTTCCAATTTGGTAAAACTAAGAATCAAACTGAACGTAATTAATTTATCGATACAGAATAGTAGTGGCACGTCACTAAATTGCGGCCAACTCATGCGGCTTGTACCAAGAATTGTTTATTGCGCCGTGAGAATGCGAGTCCGCATGACTATAATTCCATTGCTGCTTTTAGCAGTTGTAATAGTAGACATGGATAAGCTTAAGCATTGATGGTTATTGAATTGACAAAAAAAACGTTTTTCGTGATAAATCGTTGTAGCGGTGGTAAAAATATTTGATTTGTTTATATTTACTAAAAACGACAATATTTCAAAAATTAAGTACTTACATATGAAATGTTATTCCTTTATATGTTAAGTTACAAGTTTTGGACGAGTTTCCGCAGTTGGATACGCTGCAAAACACCATGTTTACCTCTCCGCGTCTCAAATAACACAAGTAAACGCAACAAACGCTCCTCGTAAACTTGTGCCCTACGATACACATGCGCGGCGACAAGGTCACGCGTCTATGCGACTTCTATTGCCTTATTATTAAGATTTCTGTGCTCGTGACGTTGACGCACAAAAAATTATAGGTACCACGGCGTCATACGTGATGTTTCGTGAATTTTAAAAGCGTTGTATCATTTGAGTTATGGTTTTCATGACAAAAAAGGGTCAGTTATTTTTAGGGTTCTGTACCCAAAAGATAAATGGTCGCGGGACTGTACGAATTACCGTGACCCCGAACGTAAAGGGCTATTGAAGGACACCGTGGATTTCACTCAGTACGAGTCTGACAGTCCCTCCCGCTCTGCCCTGGGTGGGAGGACTCATTTGATGATTTTACCACGATATAAAAAAACCCAAAAGATAAACGGGACCCTATTACTAAGACTCAGTCCGTAAGTCTGTCTGTCTGTCCGTATGTCACCACGCTGTATCTTATGAACCGTAATAATTAGACTGTTACAATGTTCATAGATGTATTTCTGTTACCACTTTAATAATCTTTTGTTAACTATTTGTAACAACAGAATAAAAAATATTAAAGGGGGGCGGGCATCAGACATTTTTTTGCTTTTTTTTAGATAGTGGTACCCTTGCGTGATTCCGATTCGAACTTGACTGGTTTTTTGATTAACTAACGGATTAAATATCTTTCTAATGCTGCGATGCTGTAAAATGGTCTAGCCTAATTGGAAATGTCACTTGTCAAGCCTTAGGCTGCTTTTCCACCCGAGATGTGCTATGCTACGTTGCTGATTGTACCCTGATTTGACTAAAAACAAATTATGTATAACATTTTGAACCGCCATATCTTAAAAATGATTAAGCACCTTATCCAAACAAAAAACTGTAGTACTGATGTTTTGTCAATAATAGTAATGTAATACTATTATAAATATTAACATTGTGTTACGTTATTACCAAAGTATGTCAAACATATGACTAAAATGCTGACTGTACTTCTTCACTCTTCCTGAAATAGTGAAGAGGTACAGTCAGCTTCAGAAAAAAGTTATCACCCCCTTTCTTTAAGGGCCAACTTTTCTCTGAAGCTTTTCTAGAAGCTTTCCCTGTTTATGCGTATATTACGCATAAACAGGGTCGTTAGCTTTTCGTGACATTGCTTTTGGCCCGATCCGAAAACCAGTGCTGCGACCCTTTTTTGTTTTTGGAAATGGATCAGCATTAGATAGCGACGCCTTTCTTTTGGCCAAGTACAGAACTATATTATAACTCTATTCAATGGTTAGACTCCGCAGAGACTTAATTGATTAATTTGATTTGAAATGGTTGAAAAATTGACTGCAAAAAAATATTACATTTCGATATCATGGGGAAAGTTTTTTATTGCATTCGAGTTCACAGAATAATTTCATATGTAATTTATTTAATGGCATAATTTTAATTTTTAAGTCTTAAAGATGCTCTTTGCTGAAACTCAGGCCCTTATCAGCCTCGCCAAGCGCTCGGCTGATTATTTCGCCTCGAATGCAATAGCAAACTTTCCCCACTTCACGCTATCAAAATGTACTCACATTTTGAAATATCAAAAAATCTGAATGTGGATGAATGAATTGTGTCACGAATAATGTGAAAGTAGAAGGAGTACCTAAATAATGCCGTAACATCACAGGGGCGAATGGGAAAAAAAAATCATCTTGTGCCGATCTTGATTAGTGAGATGATGATGTACTCGTAGTATGTACAATATTAATGTATTTTTTTTCTTTTTCACAATAAAACTCGCGATTTTCTTTCACAACCATAACAACAGATTTGTACAAAACTTTTCAGCCATTTTCAGACTTCCTCTTACACGGTGTTCACTTGAAATTGCTTTAGAATTTATAATTACTAAGAAAATCTACTATAGGGGGTCTAAATTAATTAAAAGCTGCATCCTTGATAACAGATTATTCATCGACATTCCTTACATCGTGTTTCAGTAAGGACATACTAAAGTAGCATTTTTATTTAAAAGTAGTGCGGAAAACGGGCTTTTTCAGTCATTGACGCTTCCCCGGCACCTAAATTCAACAAAGAACTCACAATGAGTCTGCTATTCAGTACCTCTCTCATTTTATACCTTTGTGTAGTCGAGCACTATACTCGAACAGCGTCACTAATAGTCAGTTTCCAAATAAAATAACTTATCAGTAATTTCTATAGCCTTTTTTTAAGCTGGAAACTGATCAGAATTGGCTGATTTAAAATCAATCAGTTTTTTCAGTTGCACGTTGCGTTCCAGGGTCGTGGTAATTTGTAGAGAAAGTTCAGCAATCCCGGGTAGGTATTTGGCTCGTTCGGGCTCTCTCAGTTTACTGACAGCTCTGAGTCTCGCATGGTACACAACGCGCGCGTCGACTCGTGTCTGATCCCTGATAACACGGCGAGCAACCCTTTACTCGCCGTCCCCAAGACCGCGCCACCAGTGACGGGAGATCGCCCGTGAACCTCTACGACCTAGATGTTATCCCGCAGCCGGGCCGTAAGGAGGAGGATTGCCTCTCTTTCACGCGTTGCATTTCTTTCTTCGCTAGTATTACTGCTGCTGAAAGTGGTGACTACCACCGGCCACTGGAGGTCGCCGCCCCTTATCTATCATGCATCCATTTTGGAAATAAACCCTGCTAAAATTATTTCAGGTCCACTTAGCCTTTGACAGCGACCATGTCGGTATTATTCATCCAGAAATACCTGTATACAAATAAAATTTAATTTAATTTCCAGAATAGCAATGATATTACAAGCTAATGAAATTCCGGAGGAGACGGTGAAGGATACCATTTCCGTATCAGATGCATTTTAAACAGTAAACCAATTTTAGGAAAAACCGTTACTACACATTAGGTACACTGATTTAATGTAGATAGTAAGTTTCATCTTACTATCTACATTCAATCAGTGTACCTATTTATCTCGGTGTGTTAGTACGCTTCATACGAAAAACAGAAAATTTATTTATGTACTGATTGGCACTCCGAACAGTTGCACTTCTCTTCCAAAACTTAGATTGGAACTAGAATGAAGCGTCGAATAATTTTTGATTAAACTTTCTTGCATTGCTTTCTTGAAATTAGCTGAGCTTCAACTTATTTACGAGTTCCTGAATATACTTTTACACTGCTTTGCAATCTACATATATAAAAGAACAGGGTTTTTTATTAAGACTCGACTACAGCCGAAACCGCTAAACGCAGATACTTGAATTTTGGACAGCAGTTGCAGTCTACCATGTAGGGGGGCAATAAGACGGGATTTTGCGAAAGTCCTCCTCTAAGGGGGTGAAAAGGGGTGAAAACTGTTGTATGAAAAATCTTATTCCTTGGGTTTATAACCTTGAAACTTGGTACGAATATGAGTATAAGTAAATAAAAAGGATTGGCACTATTATTTTTTTTAAACTACCCTCCATTGGTAATCTAGACGATGTTAAAGTTTGTATGGAAAAATCATAACGCGCGAACCGATGAATTTGAAAATCAGTATTCAAATACTAGATCAAAAATAATTAAACATGTGTCTTTGGATTTTTCGAAAATCACCCCCCGATTTGATGAAAAGGGGTATTCAAGTTTTAAGGTAAAGATATTAAATGCTAAACGTAGAGAGCTGACTTTTGGGTGGTAGTTGCCGTTAATTATGTAGGTGCGAATTAAGAAGGGATTTTGCGAAAGTCCTCCTCTAAGGGGGTGAAAAGGGGGTGAAACTGTTGTATGAAAAATCTTATTCCTTGAGTTTATAACCTTGAAACTTGGTACGAATATGAGTATAAGTAAATAAAAAGGATTGGCACTATTATTTTTTTTAAACTACCCTACATTGGTAATCTAGACGATGTTAAAGTTTGTATGGAAAAATCATAACGCACTAACTGATGAACTTGAAACTCAGTATAGAGAAATCAGATCAAAAATAATCAAATACGTGTTTTTGGGTTTTTCGATAATCATCCCTTAAATTGGTGAAAAGGGGTGATTATGTTTAAAGGGAAGGAATTTACTGCTTGCTTCGATAAACTCGGCATAAATAGTTTCCCAATCGAATAAAGGATGCGCAATTATCTATATTTCAAAAATCAATATAGCGGGCGAACATCGGAAAATCTATTTGTCTACACTAATATTTCGAGTTTGAAGTTAGAAACACGCGCTGACGAAGTCGCGGGCGGAGTGCTAGTTTTATATAAATAGGTAGAATAATATCTTTTGTAGTCATTTTACAGAGGTCTCTATTACAAGAGTAGATGTGCTCTTTAGTCTTATTCAAGCAATGTTCGTCTAACTTACCCTCTTATTCTTACTTAATATTATAAACGTGAAAGTTTGTTTGGATGGATGTATGGATATTTGTAACTCTTTCACACAAAAACTACTGAACGGATTTGGATGTTATTTGGTACACAGATAGTTTATAATCCGGATTCACACATACGGTAGTTATTTATCCCGATTTTATTTTCCTGTGGGTTTAGTAGAGGGCGTAACCAGTGGTAGCTAGTAATATATAATTATTATTGGTTGTTATGCTGAATTAATTTTTAAATTTTATAATACATCGTAATGATAGTAATGACTGCAATAAAGTAATCGCAATAATGTAATGCATACATTCTAATATTTAAGCTAAAAGTATGTAAGGGAACTTTTCTCATAGAAAGTTAATATGATATCATATTATGTTAATTGTAAAATATATATACCGAAATAGTTGTTTTGCATGCCATAAACATGCAGCACTATACGATATATCGAACTTTGTAAAAACACCATGTTATTGGGAAAATAAATAGATAGATAAAACGACAGAATCTATACATATAATAAATCTGTAGAAGGGTCAATTCTGTACATTGAAAATATTGAAAAAATAAATAGCGGGGCGTGTTGCTGGATCGATATCAAACCCAAATATGTGATTTAAATGTTTTTTATCTGTCTGTCTGTCTGTATATGCAGGCATCACGTGAAAACTAACGGTTCGATTTCGATGAAACTTGGTATAATAATACCTTATTATCCTGGGCATAAAATGGGATACTTTTTATCCTCGAAAAATACGTAGAAAAAAAATCTTATTTTTCAGTTTTATTCCTAGACGTTGTGCTGTAGAACCGCGAACACACGTTGCATTACCCGCAGTAGATTCAGCGCCGTAACCTGTAGCGCCGACTGTCAGTAATTTACTGCTACATGCTACTTATCAAGGTCGGAATTACTTTGAAAAAAATACTTACTACAGAACGCGAGCTCAACAGCAGTAGCTCAATACCTCTATTGATATATATGATCTCCTTAATTATTATAGGCTTAGCCGTATTTGGGTCCAATAGATATATATAAGATGTCATTGTCAGAGTTACTCAAAATGGAGAAATAAACCATCCACGCGAAGACCGACATCCGCGCGGACGGAGTCGCGGGCGGAAGCTAGTCAATGATAAAAGAAATAAACAAACGCGCTGTACGCTTAGCTATCTTTTGTGAAACAGTCTCATCAGGTGACCGTGATCCTAGAACGTATAGGACCTTTGAAGGACACCGTGGATTTCAGTCTACTGAGTGAACGACTCGAGGGACTGACAGACTTGTACTCAAGTGTGTCAGTCCCTCGTGTCCGTCCTAGTGTCGACACTGTCTGACACAAATTGAAGTCACGACTGTATACCTATTGGTGTTATCTTACGACCTCAGCCCCTAGCAAAGAAGCGACGTGCCGACAGAGTTTGTAGGACGGAGCGCTGTAGGCTAGAGGTTAGTCGCCACTTCAACCATATTAACTCTAAACTTTAAAATACTATAAACATAAGTATTAATATTTACCCTATGACTTAAAACGTACTAAAGAAAAATGTAACTGATTGGCTTTTATTCTTTGGCGTATGTAGAGACTGAACAACTTATGGTATCATAATCACGGTAAACAGACACGCACAGACACACACGCAAAACACACACACACACACGCAACACACACACCCTCACTTACGCAAGACACATCCACACTTCACCCACCTCTCTCCAATCTCTCTACTATTGTATTATGGTGACCTCTACATAGATTCTTATTGTTATGTCAACAAAAAAAAAATATATATTTTATTATTAATTAATTAACTTTCTTTGCGAATTCTGAAAGTATGTCCGTGTACACATTTTTGAGTTGGGCGTTGATATTTGCGCCTCAGTAATTTACTTTTGTAGCTGTCTTCGACTTCTACCAAAGTTGTTCAAAATAAACTTTATTTTATTATTTATTTATTTTAATTTTTACCTACGTAAAGTAGATATCACGACTGATTTAAGTCCAACATATAACTGCACGCGACTTAAGAAACATCCATACTATTTTTATAATAAGCTATGGGGTGACTATCAAAGTCAGCAAAGGGATCGTTTGGCAGGGTTGTACTCACATAATTGGATCAACACGACAGACCAAATCATAATTAGTAAGTGAAATATGCACAACGTTATTAAAGGTCCGCTTTATTTGCCGTGCTATTATTACTATTCTTAATTATTCATAATGTTCAGAAGGGGAACCAGTCAAGGGGAGATTGGGCATGTTTTAATTTTTGTTTTAATAAAGTATCCGTTGTTTTATATTTTCGTTTCAATGTATCAGGTCGGTATTGTGACGGATAATTGTTTTTTGTAGATAGTGCTATTATAATTTAGTTCAGTACACACATTATTTAAACACTTACTTAGTATCTCATAACTTAGGTCTTTTTAATTATTATGTGTCTCTAATTTCGTAACGCCCTCGCTCCATAAGTTTTACATACGATAATTACTTATCGTATTTCCTTATTTCGCAACTAATAAGATCTGTCAATTCTAACAACCTAATAATTTAATAAACATTTTCTACTTATTTTTCAGAGAAAAGTAAAAAAATGTGGTGAATATCAAACTTTATTATTAGTTAGTACTTTGTACGACAGAGATAAATAAGGTTTTCTATTACAAACGGATGATGTGTATTTATCTCTAGTATTTATGAATTTATTTACTAGCGTTCGTGTCTGTACAGTAATTAAGTTGTTGAAGCGAGTAGACTCTTATGAAAGCTCGTTATGAACTATCAGACGGATTATTGAAGATACTCGACAATATTCCATTCTGAAACACGTCTAAAATCTTAGTGCAGACAAATTTACGCTGTCGAGCGCTTTGTTAGATGTAATATCAAAAGGTATTATAACAGCTCTGTGAGATAGACGTCTTCGTAGAATTATACATAGAATATTATCTTGATTAAAATGTAATTTTGATGTCGCTTAAAAGACGCTTTATTCGGCTTTCTTTTCTTCAAACGTCCTTGTAGCTCGAATCGGCGATATTAAATGCAGTATTCCTTGTCAGTATCACTCTGTTTGTAATAAGATGCAGATAAAGCACAGTTAAGGCGCAAAACTGAATAGCACTTTAGAAGATACTCTTGCGAGGAATATTAATAAGGAGAGGTGAAATGTTCAGAGGGTATTTTTTATTATTAAAAAAAAACCTTGCCCCACACTACGAATTTCTCCTGTGTCGTGGGTGCATTTACAAACATAGAAAATCTCATTACACAAACACCCAGACCCGAAACAACTAACCTAAATGTATAAAGCAGCTGTTTGAAACTCAATCCGTGTAGCGCGTGTAAGTGCGTTAGACGATACAAGCGTGCAAAAGTATAAACGATTATTCATTTTTTTTTTTTTTTACATGGTAAAATGATCACATGCATAAACATGTCTGCATGTATCTTTATTTTGTCATTATTGGGATATGTATTGTACACAATTACCAATGATATCATTTTTTTTAACGTGGTGTAATCATCAAATGAGTCCTTCCACCCAGGGCAGAGCGGGAGGGACTGTCAGACTCATACTGACTAAAATCCACGGTGTCCTTCAATAGCTTTACGTACCGGGGTCACGGTAATAAGTGAGTCCCGCGTCCAGCGTATGTTTTTTTCCTTTTCGGAAACTTTTCAACAAAATATTATTTAGTCATAATAATTAGCTGTTTTGGTTCAGAGGCCACTTAACCGCGTTACCAATACTAATGCTATAGTAGTAAGTACTGCATTTAATGTAGGAAAACCACACATTCCACTCTAGTTAATTAATCAGTAATTAGGTCTGAACAGTTTAGTTTCAATTATGAGGTAGTTGAGTATTGAGTCTTTAAAACGATTTAAGAGAGTTTTGGCGCAAATCTTAAGTACCTATAACCCAAATGTAGGTATAGACCTTTGCAAAAAGATATACAGGATAATTTTTATGTAGCAATAATTATTTTTACGTAGGAATTTTAGTAATTGAACACATACATACGGTATTTTGGTTTTTTGGTGGAGCAAAAAAATATACTAAAAAAATAACATACCAAAATAACCACACTACATAAAAAATACCCTGTATATGTTTCGAAACTGAGTGAATTTCTCAAACGTAAAATTTACGCAGCGCGGTTGATTATCATATCTTAAACCAAACGTGCAATTTTTGTCAAAGAAAGTTGTGAACTTATCTTAATCGGGCCGTAAATATTTTAGTAAATCACATATTAGTAAAAAATAAAATAGTTTTCTAAACGGTTTTAGTTTTTGAGATGATGACAATTTTTTTACATTTTGTGCGATATTTCATTTTAGACATAATAGAAAAGGGTCGTCCGCGAGAAAATAATTTCGGTGGGACTTATGAAATCATCAAGTGACTCTAATGGAATGAAGAGGAGGACGGCACACGTCACAAGCAGGATGGCGTAAGAATAGTACATTGTTCACCAAGAGGAGAAAGTGACCGATTACCGTCGAGGGTGTCGTTTGAAGCCCGACCCGTAGGGGAGGGCTTTAAAATACCCGAGATCGGGAATCGCACTTTCTCTCGAGTGATACATAGTGCTTTATACTACACCTACGAGGAAAAATTTTTCATCATCACTATCACTACTTATCATTTTTATTTTACTTTCTACGAAAACTGAATCCTCAAACAACACACAAATTAAAAATGGCGCCAATGGCGTCTGCAATTTTCATATGTTCTTTTTTCAAATTGGATAGCCGGCTGCCGCAGGGTCGCACTGCCAGCCCGACACCATCCAACACACAGCTAGTGGCCAGTGTCATTTTGCGAACTTAGAGATAAAAACTCACTGTAAAAAGTTTTTGGCTTTTGAAAAAAAAAATTAAAAAAGAAAAACCACGTAAGAAATGGATTTTCATACACTTTTCTCTCCCGCTCAGATGCGTTTTCTCCCCTCATATTTGTTCGATATGCAATGACGTACTTTCTACCTTAAATTTGATAAAGTATCAAGGTACTTTCCATGCAGGTGTAGTATAAAGTCTTTTTACGGCATTATGCTTTCAAAATTACACAAATATTAATTCTATATTCGTAGCGGTTTTTTTTTAAGTAAAGGTATTAATCATGATTCTAATTTTGATGGTAAAATTTTGGTGGTTTTGGTGGTAATTTTCCATACACCACTGAGAAATTTGTACTAAAATTACACAAAAAATCGTAAATGATCATGATGATGATGAATTGGTGGTTAAAGAGGTGAAAATATATTTTTTTAAATTAAAATCTGTAGAATTAACAAATATAGAAAGTTGAAGTTGCATTCGGTGATTGATACTTTCTTTTATTGGTTAATTTTTTGTTATAAAAACGACACATTCACTATAAATAAGTTTTTACTGTTATTTTATTCATAAATTCTAATTTTTGTGTCTCACCAATTCAGGTGTCGACAATAGGTGAGAAACTTTCAGGAATAAATAAATTATAAATAAATATTCCACAACTATCACATCTAGTCCCAAGCTAAGCAGAGCTTGTGTTATGGGTACTAGACAGCTGATAAACATACTTATATATTTCTAAATACATACATATTATAGATAAATTACACCCAGGCACAGAACAAATGATCGTGCTCATCACACAAACATTTGTCCTGGGTGGGAATCGAACCCACGACCTCCGGCATAGCAGTCAGGGTCACTAACCACTAGACCAACAGGCCTGTCAAATTTCATGTACTATATATAATTTTATGTACTAAAAAATGTATTTCTAACTTAACAAAATATTTGAATATTAAAAAAAATCAGAAACAAACATGTTCACCAAAATTAGATAAAAAACCGTAATTGTTGAAATTCACTGAACTGGTCCCGCTTAAGCAATGTACCATAATTGCTTAAGCGGGACGATAGACCATAATTATATGCATTGTGCACCACATAACGTGGCGCAATGTAGGAGGTGTGTACACTAGCACCATTATTGGTAGCAGACTTTGTTGTGATTTCACAGATGTATCTGCAAGTACATTGAGTGGGACCAGAGGGTTAATCACAGCGTATTACAGCATACTTGAAGTAGTTACGGTTTATTAAATGAAAAGTGCCTCTAGTGTATGAACGAGGAACTATTTTTTCCATCAAATCAACGCCGATGTTCCCCTTTTACTTTATAAAAACATTACAGGTCATGCTTGGGCTTTAGTTTTCCTCTGGCTTATCTCTCGCAATAACAAATTACTAAAATACTTTATCTGCCGGGGTCGCGGGACCAAGGGATTACCGTGACCCCGGTACGTAAAGGGCTAGTGAAGGACACCGTGGATTTTAGTCAGTACAAGTCTGACAGTCCCTCCCGCCCTGCCCTGGGTGGGAGGACTCATTTGATGATTTTACCACGCAAAAAAAAAAAAAAAGCTATCAAAAATGCCAATAGAAAGAAACTATTTAATGCAACCGGTGTCTCATGGGTGAAATATTGAAATGTGGATTTTTTTAAACAAACCCTGTGCAACCCCTCTTTTTGTTGTTGATTTGCGACCCCAACCCTAATTTAATACAAGTATGGAATACTCTTTGCATGAGTACCCTTATTTTGGTCATCCATCCTACTAATATTGTAAATGTTATAATTTCTGTTTGGATATCAATAATTCAATACTTTCTGGACTGATTTGTATGTTTGGTACCTATCTATGCAGGTTGTTTATACAACATCATTTTCTGTATATGCGAAAGCTGAATATAGTTCGTTCAGAATCAGTAACTGAATCGCTACGAATAATTTTTATATTCAATCATGGTATATTTTTTTTCAAAAGTTTTCGGGATTGCTGCATGTTTTTGAACGGACAACCAGGCAACGTAACAAGCATTAACATTGTGATTTTTCATGCAGAAGTTTTTTAAATAATGTACATAGATTCTTTGTTTAACATCTAAGATATTTTTGTAGAAGATAGTGTCCTTTTATCTTAGCTTGTTTTACGTAGATACCAAGATGCATGATTAAAACAGACTAGAAACTTTAATACTTTAATTCTTTCTTTCACATCTAAGATATTTTTGTAGAAGATAGTGTCCTTTTATCTTAGCTTGTTTTACGGAGATACCAAGATGCATGATTAAAACAGACTAGAAACTTTAATACTTTAATTCTTTCTTTCTTTCTTTCACACCAAGACGCAACGCGGTGCGACGTGGCGAACAACGATACTGCAAATGTGTATCTCTTCATCTAGTAAATAAAGTTAGATTATGAGTCGCTCTATTGAAATGAGCGCGCAGCGTCGCGTCGCGGGGTGACTTTACCCTTACGTGGTCTTGAAAACCATATACCACAAGTCCATCAACCTCTTAATGAAACAGATTCATAAACCTAACCAATTTATTTACTTCACATTCTAGATGGCTGTAAAAATATCATCATAGCCATGACCATACGGATAAAACAAGTACCTATAGTTTTAACCCCCGTTCTCACGAGCGCTTTTTTTTCGGCGTCAAAATAGCGCTGAGTTTTACAGCACCTAAAATCAAATACAGTTGAAAAAAAACGCCGCGCTTTAAAAGCGCTGACATGTGAACAAGTACTTGGGAATGCATTTGTTCTATTTCGGCGCTTTTTCACCGCTGGCAAAAAAAGCGCTCGTGCGAATGGCGTCTTACACAGATCATTCTGTGCGTGGGTCAGATCGGAACTAGAGTCCACGTCACGATTGAATTCTTTTTGATGTTGCGCGGCGCTAGTGTCTATGTCGTTACATCAAATTGCATTTAAAAAATGTAGTACCTCGAATTTTCCGCAGGTGAGTGGTGGCGCAGATTCTAACCACGCCGTCTAATATTTACAATACAATTTCCGTAAACATTTATAGCAAATCAGCCCTTAGAGGGCCAAAGCCTGCCGGGGTCGTCTAACGAATACTGTGACCCCGGAACGCAAAGGGCTATTGAAGGACACTGATTTTAGTCAGTACAAGTCTGACAGACCCTCCTGCCCTGCCCTGGGTGGGAGGACTCATTTGATGAAAATAATCAAATCACCACGCTAAAAAACCCAACGCAACAAAAATAACCATACAACAGCATAAAACCTTCATGCAAACTAAAACCTACTCTATGCCCCGTAATCAAGATCACAAAAATAAACGTCAACTTTCATTTTCGCACATTGAAATAATATTATTTTCCTTTTAATTTAACAATAATTTATATACCTTTAAATTAGTTTAGTAGTCTATAGCATAGTTTTGAAAGTTCACCATCATGCCCATTAACCCAGTTATTCGACGTATGAAGGGGGTGCCCCAGGATCTATACTCGGCTGATGGTCTAATGTACCAGGATTGGCACTCAATTACCCCGTGCCAGCGATCCTGTACCACACGACTTGGCTTGGAGATACAACGGGAGCAGGAAGACTATATGATGAGGCATCCAGAGGTAATTCTTCTCATGTTTGTAGGCGCCAGTCAAGACCATTTTTAGGGTTCCGTAGTTAACTAGGAACCCTTATAGTTTCGCCATGTCTGTCTGTCTGTCTGTCTGTCTGTCCGTCCTCGCTTAATCTCTGTGACCGTTAGCACTAGAAAGCTGAAATTTGGTACCAATATGTATATCAATCACGCCGACAAAGTGCAAAAATAAAAATTGGAAAAAAATGTTTTTTTAGGGTAGCCCCCCTATATGTAAAATAGATAGTGATTTTTTTTTTAATTTCAACCCTAACGTGTGATATATCGTTGGATAGGTATTTAAAAATGAATAGGGGTTTACTAAGATCATTTTTTGATGATGTCAATAGTTTCGGAAATAATCGCTCCTAAAGTCAAAAACAATGTGTCCCCCCCCCTCTAACTTTTGAACCATAAGTTTAGAAAATATGAAAAAAATCTGGAAAGTAGAACTTTATAAGGACTTTCTAGGAAAATTATTTTGAACTTGATGGAAAGAACAGTTTTTGTGCAAAAAAAAACAAGAAGGTGGTACAAAATTCCTGGACTAAGTTTGTAGTATAATCAATTAACACACAAGTTTAAAAAAAGGCTATTTGTTAACACTTATTGTAACGGACGGGAAACTACGGAACCCTACACTGAGCGTGGCCTGACACGCTCTTGGCCGGTTTTTTTTGCCTATATTGACCCACTTCTGGGCAGAGGCCACCATTACCTTGCACTCTTGCATTCGTGTGAACAAATTTTAAAAAAAAGCGCATAAGCCCATGAGAGCACTTATAAAACATTGAAAATACAGGTGCACGGTTCGGGATAAACGTTTAAATTATTTTTTAAATTAGATGAGAAAACTGAAATCGGAAAAAGTTAGCTTAATAATTAAACTCATTTATTATACATAACTTCAATGTTGTTTGAGTTATAAAGGTCGTCTTATTCAAAGCCAAGCGAGCAGCGGAAATAATAGCACAGTAGAATTGAAATGATCCAACTAAACAATATGGGCTGGCCTCGAAACTAGGAGAACGGTAGACACCACCGGACACGTATAAAGTCCTGCCTATAACTTTAACTAACCAACATCGGAATAAAGTTATGTCTGTGTTGATATTCAGACTGTTTACGACCCGTTTTAATAACAAATGAACTGCCTCATTGATCTCGTTGTAAGTAGGACTGCCGAGGTTTTATTTATAATTCGGTTTATTCATAAGAATTTTTTCAAAGGCAGAAACAAAGTCAGGATCCGTGACTGGTTATTGGTTCCTTATTTTTCTTTGCGTGTCGACCAAATTGTATCCGATCAATACGTAGCCGCCCAGCTCTGTCATTTGCATCTTGGAAGATGCAGGTGGTTGGGCAGGATGGGCACGAAATGAGGTGGAACATATGCTATACGGAGGCTCCGCACTGTCACTTTATTTGGGATGAGTCTAATAATACCTTATTTAGCCAGATTATTTTTACAGCCTGGGCCTGGACTCGCAATCGATTGAGATTACCAGGTTGCCAATCGCAATTAAGCCCCAGGAGGGAGATGCTCTGTTGGATTGAGAATTTGAGGAGGTCTCTTGGAACTTTCTCTCTACAGTTCGCATCTCTCATCTGGGCGTTGCATTGTTTTGTGAGGAAGTTGTAAGTCTCAAAAATTTATACTTACCCCCTTATTTCATGGGACATCATTGAATCTGATCTCCCGCCAGGGGTGAGGGACTGTCAGACTCATACTAACTAAAATCCACCGTGTTCATTCGTTCATTCTATGCCCCTATACGTTACAAGGTCACGATTTCCAGTTTGGACAGTTCCGCGGCCCCCGGCTTCATGGGAATTATTACCGGGGGATTCGTTTTGGCCAGAACTAACTGAGATATTGAAGTCAGATAGGAAGTCGCTCAATGGCAAAAATTATGCAAGTCAATTTGGTCTCTTTGCACATCAATAATACTAGGAGTTAAACGAGTAGTGTTCTATTGTAGTTTCTCGCCGCCTAGTACACACGGCTACACCGAAAGCTCTACAAAACCAATTTATCGTGGTCTTGCTTTGTAACGGTCAGTTTTTGATTTTCCTGATGTGTACCCGTGTGTACATTGGACTAAAACAATATTTTAGGGTAAGCCACTATCTAGCCTTCCCACGATTTTATGTTAGTGTTTTACCATGATTGTCTGTCTGCTCAAATAATGGCAACGTTTTATGTCTTTAGATATTAGCGATGCTCAAAATATTTATTGCTAAAAAAACACAAAGAGGAAACAGGAAGGATTTGATGAAGGAAGCTGGCCTCCATTTTACAAGACCTGTTGAAGAACTCGATGCAGAAATTAGAACTTTTCTTGAATCGCCTCCAGAAGGACCTTATGTCAATATGGTTTGTAAACTATTATAATAACAAAACCATTAATGGGTGATTTTCAAAAATAGCACCTCTAGAAATGACATAGTACCGCTGAAACTAATTCGATGTCATCTTCGGTTGAAACCCGAAAGAGAAATTTAATATGAGTGAAATGAACAATATTATGCACAAAAAAAAACAGACCAAGAAGTAAAAATACAGAATCAAAATCACGGGAAAGTAAATAACAAAACATCAAAACCTTAAAGTGTAACAATCAGAACTTTTTTGTGACTTTTTTTTTAGCGTTATAAAATCATCAAATGAGTCCTCCCCTCAGGGCTGGGCAGGAGGGACTGTCAGACTTGTACTGACTAGAATCCACGGTGTCTTTCAATAGCCCTTCACGTTCCGGGGTCATGGTAATCATTAGTCCCGCGACCCCGGCAGGCTTTGGCCCTCTAGGGGTGGGGGGCCGTCATCACATATATTTATATACTCTCCACTATTAAAATCATATGACATTTTGCTTACAGGACGATAGAAAGTTCTACGAATTCGATGAATTAGTTTTCATGACTGAATTGAGAGACATTATCGTGAAGCATTATCCACCGGAACCTTTTGTATTTAAAAGCCCTCCAGCTAGTATTCCGAATACTATTTCTTCTTCGTTCATTTCAATAAGAACATCAGAATTTACTCTGCCTACTCCAGGTAAGTGTTACCGTTTATGGGTACTTTTATAAGAAGCAGGCTCCGATGCAAGCAGGTTGGTACGGTTATGTGCAGGTAAATAAACCTGTGTTATCTTATGCGGTTGCACATAAATAGCGATAGTCGGTACCGACTACCTATACCGATCCATACGGGTAAAACATTTAGGATGTCAACAATAGGGTAGTTTAGTTTACTGCATAAGTAAATTGAAAATCGGTTTAATTCGTCAGAGTATTGAAAAGGTAAATAATGAAATGGTATTATTTGTTTTTTTTTTTTAAATCAATGAAAATTGACAAAGATATAACGCTACGAAATTCGTGAGTAAGGGCTTGTGACGTCATAGCGCCTGTAAATAATAATTAATTTATTCATTTTCAAACATGTAGTTACATTTTTAAATATTTTTTAACAAAGATGCAAAACAATAAAAAACATATAAAAATAGTAGTCCGTCCGGTGTGGAAGCAGGGTCCAAGTTACCGGTGGTTAGGGTTCCAGAGACAGGAACCTTCTCACTATGCGAGTCGTATCAAGGAGTACTGCCTTCTGAATCTGGCCCTTGATCCAACTACCCAACGAGAACCTCGAGAGATGCTCGTCGAGGCTCTTGGCTATAAGGCCATTCGCCTTTACAACAATCGGCACAATGATAGCCGAGCTCATATTCCATATGTCGACAACCTCGCGCGCCAAGTCAAGATATTTTATTTTTTTATCTTTCTCGGCTTTCATGAGGTTCTCGATTATTATTAAGCGGCGCGCTGATCTGTCTATCACTACTATGTCAGGCTTATTAGCGATAATAGTCCTGTAACTAATGATAAGCAGATCCCAGTACATAGTGACATGGTCTTTCTCGAGAACTGGTTCGGGCACATATTTGTAATACGGTACTTCGATATCAACAAGTTTGTATTTCAAAACAAGTTGCTGGTGGATAATCCTAGCTACTAGGTTATGCCTGTGCAAGTACTCGCCATTAGCAAGACGAGGACAACCAGAGATATGTCTGATCGACTCACCCAGACGGTGGCATCGCATAATTAATTATTATTAATTTATTATAATATTCTATAATAATTAAGATTTAATTTAATTTAGTATTTTTTTATAATTTTAATTAATATTTTTGTATTTGTACATTAAAATAAATTTCATAAATAAATGTTTTATAATTGTTTTTAAAAACATAATAATACGTACACTCTTTATAACGCGTCTACCCGAGAAATGAGAACACCAAAAGGACCAATGTTTTTGACATTGTGCGTGAAAAATTGTTCCTTTTAAAAATATATGACAGCCAAATAACACCACCTTATGGAAAAAAAAACTTTTCTTTTAGAGCCTATCCCAACTCCTGATCCAACTATATCTGAGATATTCTACAAATTGGTCTCCAAGACTGTGGACAAAGCGATTTTTAGCAAAGTGGATGAAGGATCCCTCCTCTACGACACTGCTTACGTGGAATTGATGAAGGCTGTCGAAGAAGCTATGGAAATCCCTGTTCAAGAAATTAGAGTTGATATAGCGGAGCTCTTTCAAAATGCATACCACATGTTTGAAGTAAACATAACGGAAAAAGAGGAATACGGTACTTATCTTCCTTTCTCTTTTACGGGTGCTTTGCCACCTAAGGGTCAAGTCACACCGAGACACGAGGCTGCGCGCACATTTCAATAGAGACACTCAAAATCTAACTCTGTTTACTACACGAAAATATATCATTCACAACGCAACGCGGTTCCGCGCTCCCTTTTAATAGCGACTCAAAATCTAACTTATTTATTTATTTAGGGTACACCAACAGCAAAACATACAATAGCAGTAATTGAAAACAAAAATATAAAACATATGTGCTACTCGTAGTAGTTAGCCTATGACAGGTATACGCAACATTTAACATAAAAGTGCCAACAAAGTAACAATTTGTAGTTACAAAAATATTATAAATTGGTTAAATTAAAAAAATAATCTTAAAATTAAATGGGTATGTGCGGTATAAATATATCTAAGTATCATATTTCATAACAAGAAATTGATACAGAACTTCATTTACAAAAAATATATATATATGCAGTATCGGTGGTGGCGCGGTTCTCGGTGTGAACTTACCGTACGATGTGGTATGCTATGTTGTTATGGATGCGTTTGATATCCATCATATTTCTTGGTACACATGTCATAGCTCTGGAAACAGGTTCAACTAAGCTAGTTTTTTTTTATGTCATAAGATACGTGCGATGGCTGCGTGTTATGGATGCGAGGTATGGCTTCCTATGGATGGTCGCGAGTGGTGTAGGCTTGTCCAGAAATCGCATAGGTCGAGCTGTGCATCTTCCTCCCACTGCTAACTTGAAGCGATGAACATGTATCTTTCCACTGATGCTAGACGTACGAATCTGGTCGCGGGACTCACGAATTACCGTGACCCCGGTAAAGGGCTATTGAAGGACACCGTGGATTTTAGTCAGTCAAGTCTGACAGCCCATCCCGCCCTGCCCTGGGTGGGAATAATTTGATGATTTTACCACGATAAAAAAAAACCTGTACGAATCAGATGTGGCATTCTGATTAATCATCATCATCATTCATCATTATCATTCATTATCATCATCTTGTATTGGGTTATTTATTTTATAACAACATATAGATACGTATCTGACCGTGACATCACTATGGCCCTATCAGAAAACCAGTGCTGTGACAATTTTAAAATGTCGCAGCACATGCTGAGATAGGAGCCTTTTGGCCTCACACATGACTAAATTGTTTTTTTATTAGTTTTACCTTTTGTCGTTTTTCTTTTATATATTTTGTTTCCTTTGTTGTTTTTACTCATGTATCTTTTTTTTATCTGTCCTGTGTGTGTCAATAAATGTCTTTTCTTTCTTTCTTTCTTGATTCGTACCGCTAGCATCAGTGGAAACGGTCTCTTGTTTTCGCAGCTTAGCTTTCACATAATCGCAGCACAGCTGCATAGCCAACTTGTGTGGAAAATGCTGGTGTTACGTCTAATTGGTGAAAAGTTTCAAACTTTTCGAAATCATCACAATTGTTTAGAACTATTCGAATTTGTTAGTTATGCTGACTTGAGGCTCAGTATTCTCCGTTCATCAAAAGTTTTCTGCCAAATTGTTTTCAATTATGTAACATGCTCAGCACAGCATTATTGAGGAAAGCGGTACTAATAACCGTATTAATGAACTATGTTTCAGCCGCTGCGATTGCATGGGAAAAACGCATGAGGAAGAAGCTAAAGAAGACACTGAGGAGACAAGATAACTTCAAAGGTTTATTATCAACTATTACATTATTATTTACATAATGAATGAATGAGTTATTAATAGGAACAAGTGTCAAAAATTGAGCATCATAAAAATATACATTTCCACGAACATTAATTATCCTCTTTTTTAAAAGTCGCCATAACGGGAAATGTCAACGGAAGGCTGAAAGCATTATCATGTTAGATCGCAATACTCCATGGTCAAGAATAAATGTGATTAAAAACCGGTAATATGTGGTCTATAAAAAGAGCAAAAAATACGAGTATCATGTCTGTTGGATAATATGGATAAGATTGTATGTCCTTTAATATTTATTTCAATCTGTGTTTTAGTATTTTGTTGTTATAACGGCAACAAAAATAAGTAATCTGTGAAAATGTTAACTATCTAACTTAATAGTTAGACAGTTGAAATTTTAGTTCATTAGTTAAAGGCTGGTGACAAACAGACAGATAGACGAGCGGACGCACAGTTGAGTCTAAGTAATAGGATCCAGTTTTACCTTTTGGGTACGGAATCCTAAAAAAGGATGGAGTTATGTTTCCAACGAGTATTTGTTTTTGACAATGACATTTCTGTCAGTTATTGGAAAAAAAACATGTGGCATGTGGCAACTAACGTCAAACAAACATTGATTGTATATATGATATTGTCATATTATAAAATATTAGTTTAATATTCCAAGTAATTTCTGGATTTTACCAAGAATAAAAATAAAATACCATAAACTGGCATATTTTGGAGTACAATACCTTTTGGAAATTTTAAAGCTTTCTACTAATATAGATTCGAATAAAAAACATGTCGTCTTCAAACAATTTGACAGGGATACAGTGATATTCTAAGGCAGTTTAGCGCTAAACCCGTTTAGTGATTGTGGTGCAAGTGTGCCTAAATCTATTATAAAATAAAACGAATTCGGTTGTTTATGAAATTAAAATTATCCAGTATATTGTGAAAGCTTCTGAAACATGACAGTAAAGTATTACTTTCGTTTGTACTATGACTTAACCGGTACTATGTCAAGCAATACCCAAAGAAACGTTTATTTACCCCAAATCAGATACTTGGCTTCGCTTAGCCGAGATAGTACTTCCTGAAGTAATACTTTTGACGGATGCTTAGCAACGACTATTTATCTCGTCCTTAGTCAGAGTAGCGAAAACTTTGCCTATATTTGGGGCCGTTTCTTGTTCTTATCGTTGTTCTTTTTCTTAACACCAGTTAATTAACGTAACTTGTGATCAACAGGATACGAAACTCCACCAACCCCTAAGAGCCAAATTTCATCCCACGAGAGTTACAAGAAGCCTCCCCCGCGGCCTTGCGAGTGTCAACCAGCGATCAAGTACAATCGCTATGCAAAGGTAAAGAAATACACTAGAGCCTTTGTCAAACAGACAGGCGTGACGAATGCGAAGCGTGACGTTTTTATTTGTAATGTATGGAATTGTTTGAATCCAGTCACATAGAAAAGCGAAAGCGATCCGATAGCTTGACAAAACTATCGGATTGACGTCTCGCTTCGGTTCGGTATTGCTTCGGAAACGCTTCGCTTTCGCCTGTCTGTTTGACAAAGGTATAAGTATCAATTAGGCTTGAATTTTAAACTATAAATTGATAAAAACTAAAATCTATTTAAAAACTGGATTTATCATTACTGGTTTGAAAGAAAAGGAACATGCTCTGTTGCGATTCAGCGCTGGATTCTGGACGCCTTTTCTATCGTGGTGAAATCATCAAATGTGTCTTCCCACTCAGGGCGGGACAGTCTACCAGACTTGTACTGACTAAAATTCAATGTGTTCCTTCAATGGCCTTTACGTTCCAGTGCCACGGTTACCTGATAAGATAGCCCCGTGTTCCCGTTCTGGACGCCTGGACTAGATCGAAACATGCTTGCATTATTCCAGTGTTAATCCAGCGCTGGAATTCAGAGACGCTGGATCCAGGCACTGAATCAATATCAATCGGCCTTTATGGGCTCATGCTTATTTGAGTCCACCCAGGACTTGGAGGAGTGGTGTATATTGAATATCTATGTGTATGTGTGTGTTTGAAAATAAAAGATTTTTATTTTCAGGACCGCTTCGGTATCTACCTGCCACGCGAGGAAAACATTCTCACAGAGAATATAACTACTACTCCTGATTGTGTTTCGGAAGCTGCGGGTGTTTATGATGAGATGACAGAAACCCGATCTAATTACAGCAATAAAACGTCGGCCACTGGGAAAAGTGTGACAATCAATGGTTAAAACGGAAATGCAACAAGACGGACTGTTAATAACCAAAAACTTTTTGAAAAAAATGCCTCATAAATCGATTGTTTGCACATTGTATCGTCAAGTTGAAGTTTTTGTCTCTCCCAATAAAAGTTATCGCCAGACAAAAGAAAGTTTCTTATAAGAGTAAACTATCACTCCGCCCGCGACTTCATCCGCGTGATTTTCGAATTTTGCTTTTGTAAATTTCTACTCTCCGCCGCCCTCTTTATGGGATACTATTGGAAAATTCAAAACAATATTCAACAAAAATTCTATCAACTCGCAATATCCGTCTTGGGTAGCAACCACGTCCTAAAATTAACCCCAATGCATAATTTGGGACTCCTCAATAACAACCCTAAAACTACTCCTCAGAGGTCGAATTTCTTCTCTTAGTGAACTTTTGTCCTAAATAGAACCCCCTGCAAAGGGACCTCTAACTATCAGCACCAAAGACAACCCCTACGGGATCAAATTTCGTAAAATCCCGTCTTAGTAAGACACCTATGTCCTAAAAGAGCCCCCATGCAAAATTTGAAACACCTACAATTTGTAACAACAAAGTTTCATGCACAAAATATCAACCTTGACCCTTAGGGGAAGAATTTCACAAGATCTGTTCTTAATGCTCACCTACGTCAAATAAGGAACGCTTGTGCAAAATTTCATGCTTCTAGGTCCAGCGGTTTCAGCTGTGCGTTGATCAATCAGTCAGTCAGTCAGTTTTGAATTTTATATACATAGAAGATATATATATTATACTAGCACTTTTCCCGCGACTTCGTCCGCGTGTAATTCCCCCTTTTCACCCCCTTAAAGGTTAAATTTCCAAAAACCCCTTCTTAGTGCTCCCCTACATTATAATAGGAAGCCGTGTGCAAAATTTCACATTCCTAGCCCTCGTGGTTTCGGCTGTACGTTGATATGTCAGTCAGTCAGTTCTCCTTTTATATATATAGATAGATAGAAACTACATGCAAGATCGATCTAAACAAACTTCCACATTTATAATATTAGTAGGATGGTACGGAACCCATCATATGCGAGTCCGACTCGCACTTGTCCGATTTTAAGCTAATCCTTGACATTGCTACACAAGACCTATGAGAATATTTTATTTCCGGAGAGACACATTGAGTGTACGTGAGTTACTATGTTTGTAAACGCACTCACGACACAGGAGAAATTCCTAGTAGGGCGTCTAAATAAAACATTCCTTATTAATTTCTGCCTTAACAAAGTGTTACGAAGAAATACTACAACATATTGGCAAACAATATTTATTAGTAAAATAACAAACTTCAAGCTAAAGCAAAAATATGTTAATTAATTATATCGTAATAATTATTTTAAAAGAGTACGAGCGACCATAGGTTTAAAAGAAGAAATAAAAACTGAATATAATTATGTATAATATATGTATAACTATGTCCTAAACTGCTGACCACCCGCTTTCTCCTAATCTGTTAACCAGTACCCTGAAAGAAATTTTCAGGTCACGAAGGAGATGGCGGAACCCGATAGGTTCTGTCCGAACAGGAAGGAGGACGCGCTGGTTCCGTCAATTTATGCCGCAAAGGAGGTGTATTTTTGAAAAAATCTTAAGTCTAATTACTCAAAAACGATAAGGATTGGGATAGGGTTCCCATAGTAGGATCTAAGTTGACTTCACCAGTAACCGTTTATTATGACCTTTAAATAAACAGCTGGCGGGAAATCATTTCTGTATAGTTGCGACGACAACAAGACAAAAATAAATAATATAAGCGGCAATCAGAACTACACTAATTTTTTCTGTAGGCAATTTATGTTTTTATTTATACTTTCGTCGTATTCCTAATGAAAAGCACAGCGTTTACCTCGGGTAAAACACTTTTTTAGTTCCTCGAACTATTAACATCATTACATTGTGTGCGCTAATCCCCGTCCCGGGACTAAATAAGTTACTTTCACCCCTTAGATAACAATGTACTATTAAATGTTGCATTTCCCGTTAGTATGGCCTTAGTGTGATCCAGTTATTATAAAGCAGCGTGTGTGAAAATGGGTGAAACTTCCAGTCACCTCCTCCGTAAAACTTTTTATTATAGTTTCCGACCTGAAAGCAACAAAAAACATCATTATAGAAATACTCTTAATTTTATTATTGTTCCAATTAAAATTATAAAATTACTAGCTGTAAATATAAATATAAATATTCCACAACTATCACACTACGCCGTCTAGTCCCAAGCTAAGCAGAGCTTGTGTTATGGGTTCTAGACAACTGATAAACATACTTATATATTTCTAAATACATACATATTAGAGATAAATTACACCCAGACACAGAACAAATGATCGTGCTCATCACACAAACATTTGTCCTGGGTGGGAATCGAACCCACGACCTCCGGCAGTCAGGGTCACTAACCACTAGATCAACAGGCCTGTCAAAAGCTGTACCCTGCCACGCTTCGCTGTGGCACAAAAAACATATGTGACTGATGCAAAAAATAGATAAAAACAATCTTTCATGCGGATTATATATCATGCTAAAATTTCAACTCAATCGGTGCAGATCTTTTTGAGTTTTTAAAGCATACACAAACCAACATAACATTTTTATATATATAGATATAGATATAGATAGATAGATATAGATATATAGACTAGTGTACGTCACCGGTAACTCAAAAAGAGGTTTGGCCTGCCTAGCTGTCCGTCATTTTATTTTACTATAATAATTGAAAGCAGAATGATCAGTAACAAGTGTAAAAGTGTGCACTGCTCTGCAAAGTTTACGATATTTTACAAATACGAATACTTTGTTTCTAGATGTCACTCATAGTCTTGAGTATGGACTGAGCAATAGCCGCCTAGAATTCACACTCACTTGAAAGAGAGATAAATAACTGGTGGTCACTACCTCTCTCTTTCCTGCAAGACTAAGATGATGTCTATGGCAATGACAAAGCGCGGTTTTGAATGATTATGATTATTACTGTTAGTTACAAGATGAAATATTTATAACTAGCTTTTAATTTAAATGTTTTATTAAGAAGGAGCAACTCTTAAAAGAAGTTCTAGAGAACCCATAAAACCCTAAACATTAAATAAAATAATATAAAAAAGCCTCATTTAGACGATGCAAGAACTTGCACGCGAGTTGCGTTACATTGCGGACTTTATAGGTACCTATATCGGATTCAGTTGATCAAACAAATACCGCAATGTAGTGAAACTCGCATGCGAGTTCTTGCTCCATCTAAATGAGGCTTTAGTCTCTGGTATCAATACAATAGGGAGTTTCGCTGCGAGTTTGACCCGTTAGTGGCGCAACAATAGCATAACGACAAGTGTAGCTTCGAGTATGTAGTCTATGTCAAGTTAATGATAATATAGTAAATTGAAATTACGCGCTGGTAGCGCCATCTGCATTGGCATTTGTAAATCTTTGACAGTCGATTGTTACTGTTGATACTCAGAAGCTCGAATGTCAAACACCAGGTCTTACCAAATCAGAATTATTTTTGCACAAATACAGAATTTGAAAATCTCTACTGTATTTATATAAAAAAGTCAGTTAAAACGATCAAAATTGGTCCCGCTATTTAGCCATAAGAGCGTACCAAACCAACAAACTTATTTTCACATTTATAAATAAACCAGGATTCTAATCTCTATCTAAAACCTAGCATACTCTATGTACACTGAGTTTTTTTTTTAACATAACATGCTTTCTGTTTACCTGATTAGAGTACATAAAACATTTTATAAGCACCATAATCAACTGCCACATTTTTTTTTATCGTGGTAAAATCATCAAATGAGTCCTCCCACCCAGGGTAGAGCGGGAGGGAGACTCTCAGACTCGTACTGACTAAAATCCACGGGGGTCATTCGTGAGTCCCGTGACCCCGGCAGGTCCGTCATTATGCTGACACTCTATGGCTATAAGGCGCGCGTGGAACACAAAGCGCCGTCGACCCGGGCATGGTCCATGGTCGGACAGTGAGTCGCCCATTACTCGCCACCCGCATTACCGCGCCTACGGTGGCCGGAGATCGTCTGCCGACGTCCGTCGCCGTGGGCGTCTACCACTGCGGCTGGGGTGGAGGAAGGACGCTGTCCTCTCCCTTACGCGGCGCGCCTCCTCCTTTGCTAGCATAAATGTTTCGCAGAAGGAGGCGACCGCTTCCCACTCCATCGCACCCCGCAGCATGGCTCGACCAATGCCGGGTGCGGGAGATCTCCGCCTATCGCCGTCGTGAGGACACGGTGATGCTCTGCCCAAGTCCTGCACCGTATGCTCCACCGTGTCTTCCGAGCAATCCTCGCAGTGGTGACATCCAAACGTTTCCTCCTTCTTCACCCGACACAGGTACCTCCCAAAACATCCGTGTCCGGTGAGGACCTGCGGCAGGCGGAAGGTCAGGACGCCGTGACGCCTTTCCAGCCACTCCTCAAAGAGAGGTCTTACCGCCGCTATTGCGGCCTGCCCGATCACCAGCCACATAGAAACAGAGTTTCAGGATGAATTAGAAAACTACACATGATTATGTTTAGTTTCTTACAGTATCTGAAAAACGTTTAAATTTTAATTTTCAGCGTAGCTTTACATAATGGTACCTTCTGTTTTGTGAATAACTAAGGGAAAAAATGAACATGATCAAAATCAAGCGTTATTTAAAGTCTGTTGCTGCACAGCTCCGAATTTTCTGTAGAATTAACTACAGTGAGCAATTTGAACACACATACATAATATATCAAAATACTATAAACCTGCTTCCACATAGCTACTTAAAAAAAATGTGAAAACTCGAACACCAAATGAATAATCTAACAATTATAAATTGTTATTTAAATGGAGTTTTCACATTATTCATATAAGGTCACGCGTTACCTCCATCATCTTTGGTAGAGTACTTCTTGCAAGCAGCGTCAAACGATGTGGGAGCGTCTGCTGACAGTATATATTCAAAAGAAAAGGGGCGAAATGGCGTGCCACCTCCTCCGTAAAACTTACTCATAAATTCCACCCTGAAAACATCAAATATGTATCACTATAGCTTGTGCCATCTAGCTGTTTGTCTTTTTTCATACATTTTCTTTGTGACAAATTAATAAATTCAATCCAACATAGTTATTCATTTTCATAATGATACAAATGATTATGTCCTTCAGTTAAAAAAAAAATAATAAATTGTTTTCGAATTTTTTTTTTTATTGCAGTAGCTATTACAACTTTTTATAGTAGCTTCGCGACCAGGTTGAAAAACACTGTTATAATGCATGACTATTAATTATTCCATAATAAAGTATTGAATAAAATAATGTATAGTCAGTTCATATTGTATGGATATAATTATTTAACTATTTATAAGATATCAGAATGGTAAAAACATTTTATTTTCCAAAAACACATCACAAACACTATATCATCACAGAAAAATGCTAATTCTGATCTAATGTCACTTTCGCTTTGTCGAGGACTTGGTAGGTAGAGGTCAGTGTCCGCTATTGACATCTTAACTGGCACAGAAGCATGCTTTTTGTAATTAATTAAAAATAACTAGTATAGGTCACCGGTAAGTTGCAAAGAGGTTTTGGTGTGCCTGTCCGCCATTTTGTTTAGAAAAATGTTAATAACACACTTTTTTAAAACATGTTATGGCCAAACGCCTATCGTAGGAGTACCTGTAAAGGTAACCGTAACCCTGGACATCTGAAACTCAAAGGGCAACTAAAGGAACAGGGCTGATATTTAACCAGTAGGAGAAAGTCCTTTTGCTCCACCCATGGCGAGAGGACCAATTTGATGGTTTTACCACCGCAAAAAAAAAGCATCGTACTCACCAGTGTAATCTAAGGCAATGAAGAAAAGCAGACAAGCCCTCCATTACCACTAGAATGGCTATTGTGAAAACGGCCCACAAACTAAAAATTGGGATCAGCCACAAAGCACCCGTTATGTCTTTATGACGTTGTAGGGCAAGTTTTGACAGAATCATGTCCCATAACATCTCAGACAGTTCTGGAACAATATCAATAGACTATAAATCGCACAGAAAATTGTAGTTATTTTTTGATGCAAATAAGAAGGAGCAAGAGCCATACAAAATTAACCCACGCCTGACAACAAAGTGGAGGATATTAAAAGAAATTGAATCTTTGTTTCACTAGGTACAGGCCTACCATGACGTTTTGAAGCGTGAGTAGTTCAGTTCTGTGGGAACGAGATGGCGCTAGACGACTTGTATAGCTGTCGCTTTCCCACAGCGGCACAGCGTAGGACACCTGATTGTATTTACAATAAAATTGTGTAATGTATGAATTTGCGTTGCCGAACCCTGGTGTGTTCTAGCCTTAATCTTAACTGTACAAGAGTTACTATACTGTATCACGTATTACCGCGCTATTGAAAATATACTTACGTGAATGTGCAAGTGACAGAGCCCACAGTCGAAGGTAAGAAGCTGTATGTGATATAGTACTGAGTACATACTCAATGGTATGAACTCCTTGATGAATCATCAGTTCCCCAAGTTGAGGGTTGTTTTTCTTTATATCCGCTTTCAATTCTTTCTCTCGTTTTTCATCTACTTGACCACTAAATTTGAATTCATTGAGAGCTTTCTAGAATAATTTGGCATTATGATTATTCTTTGAAGGTAATCTATATATATAAAAGAACAGGGTTTTTTATTAAGACTCGACTACAGCCGAAACCACTAAACGCAGATACTTGAATTTTGGACAGCAATTGCAGTCTACCATGTAGGGGGGCAATAAGACGGGATTTTGCGAAAGTCCTCCTCTAAGGGGGTGAAAAGGGATGAAAACTGTTGTATGAAAAATCTTATTCCTTGGGTTTATAAACTTGAAACTTAGTAGGAATAAGAGTATAAGTAAATAAAAAGGATTGGCACTATTATTTTTTCAAAACTACCCTCCATTGGTAATCTAGACGATGTTAAAGTTTGTATGGGAAAATCATAACGCGTTAACTGATGAACTTGAAACTCAGTATATAGAAATAAGATCAAAAATAAACAAACACGTGTTTTTGGGTTTTTCGAAAATCACCCCCCATGTTGATAAAAGGGGTATTCAAGTTTTAAGGTAAGGATATCAAACGCTAAACGTAGAAAGCTGACTTTTGGATGGTAGTTTCCGATAATTATGTAGGTGAGAATTAAGAAGGGATTTTGCATAAATCGACCTCTAAGGGGGTGAAAAGGGGTGAAAGCCTTTGTTTGTAAAATCTTATGCCTTGGGCTTATTAATTTAGAACTTGGCAAGAATACGAACGTAAATAAGTAAAAAAGATTGGCATTATTAGTTCTATAAAACTACCCTCCTCTGGTCATTTAGATGATTTGTTAAAGTTTGTATGGGAAAATCATAAAGCGCTGACTGATGAACTTGAAACTCAGTATATAGAAATTAGATCAAAAATAAACAAACACGTGTTTTTGGGGTTTTCGAAAATCACCCCCTAAGTTGGTGAAAAAGGGGGGATTAAGTTGCTGGCTGCTTGCTTCGATAAACCCAAAAGTTGGCATAAATAGTTTCCCAATCGATATAGGATGCGTAATTATCTATATTTCAAAAATCAACCCCTAGCGGGCGAACATTGGAAAATCAGTTTGTCTACAATAACATTTCGAGTTCGAAGTTAGAAAAACGCGCTGACGAAGTCGCGGGCGGAGTGCTAGTAATGAATAAACGAATGATGTGACTAAGAGAGTGATGACTATGACTGTTGGTGGATGGAGAGGAAAGGTAGGTAAAATAAAAAACGACGGGTTGCACTCTAGGAGTGCCGGCAGAAGTGAAAACTTGAACAGTAATAAACACACACGAACATTCGCGCAAGCGCCCTGCGCCGTCTTACGACTTTTCGATCAGGTCACGTGTCCTGACGCGAGTTTAACATTTTTTACCCATTCCAAAAAAAGTGCACAACGCCGCTAAAGAAGTTTTCACTTCAAAAAAGATGGATGGATTGTGTGACAAATTATATATAAATTATGAATTTATAAAGAAAAAATGATGCCTTTTGTCTGACAGGAAATAATGGATGAATCGACTTTAAGTTAAATGGGATAAGGGCAGGAAGATGATGATAATTAGTCTATGGGACACTTCTATATCCGGATGTCATGCGAAGGGCCCATTTTCGCTCATTAAGACGCGATAGGACACACTTCACGTATTATGTGGTTAATCAACGAGCGTTGTATTTTTTCTGGTTTAAGCCTTTGTCAAACAAACAGGCGTCGCGAACGCGAAGCGTGACGTTTTTATTTGTTATGTATGGAATTGTTTGAATCCAGTCACAAAGAACAGCGAAAGCGATCCGATAGCGTGACAGAACTATCGGACTGACGTCTCGTTTCGGTTCGGTATCGCTTCGAAAATGCTTCGCTTTCGCCAGTCTGTTTGACGAAGGCATTACAGAGAGAACTCTGAATCGAAAAATAACAATACACGATATTGTTAAATAAAAAGATGAATAAAGATGTGTGTTTATTGTAAAAAGATCAGTATTACTTTTGCTACTCTACTATTCTTTTTTTTTAATTTGATTTATAATTCTGTTTATAAACTTATTTTCAGCCCAACTAGCAATTTTAGTGGACTAAGTTGATCTCTGAAAAATGAGCAAATTATGGTTTTAAATTCTTTTAGAGGTTCTGATAAAAACAACAGGAAAACTGGTGTTATTATTATTTAAATAAATAAATATTGAATAGATAACGTACGAAATAACCCATAAATAATATTCGAAGGGATTTGTGTGCTGTGTTACACGAGAAGTAACGGTGCACCGCGAAAGAGTGATGTGCAGGAAATAATTAAGCGGAACCAACTCCTTTTTTAATGAAATATGTTTGCGTTTCCACCATGAAAGAGATTCGCCATTTGGAAACTAAACTTTGTGGCGGGCAGAATGTACGGTCAACAGATACGTATCCAGGCATTTTTTTTTAAATGGTTTTCCTGTATGCTATATGCTGTATGTATGTGCCTTTTGATTGTATCTACTTCTTGCGGCTAAAGAATTTTATACAAAGACACATTTAAATGTATTAGACAACATTGGAAAACCGTTTAAAACCTTTCGTCTGGATAGTTATCTTTTTTGTTTACTATACGTTCGGATATACGCCTGTACACTGCGGACCAACACCGATATCACTTTTTTTAGCGTGGTAAAATCGTCAAATGAGTCCTCCCACCCAGGGCAGGGCGGGAGGGACTGTCAGACTTGACTAACTAAAATCCACGGTGTCCTTCAATAGCCCTTTATGTACCGGGGTTACGGAAAATTCTGAGCCCTGTGACCCCGGAACACCGATATCACTACGTTACAAACGGCAATTTTTACCGCTAAAAGGTTTTTTTTTTAGTGTGGTAAAATCATCAAATGAGTCCTCCCACCCAGGGCAGGGCGAGAGGGACTGTCAGACTCGTAGTGACTAAAATCCACAAAAGGTAAAACATTTTTCGATAAGTAACACTAAATTCAAGCAAATAGCACATAAAATCGCTTCTCGGTAAGCGATCTTGCACATTACCACATGTCTGCGAACCGCGGTATACCTGCGATTTCTCGGAGACCTGCGTTTCCAAAAAATCGGTCTTCTGCACCCAGAAACTACAGACTAAGCGCTTAGTCGAGTTCCAAGAATATCCGATCGTTTCGAGACCACAAGTTTTCGGGAAAACTTCAGAGGTATAAATGAGATAGAGAATTAGTGAAAAATATAGAACAAAATAATGAAATACATGCCACAGCTAATTTTCTATTTTTATGAGCTTCAAATGTCTTGTACAGTGGTGTTCCAAGGAGCAAAATAGGCACACATGCTACAGCTGTCAACACCAGAACAGTCTGGACTGTTTTTTGTAGGTCGAACATGTATGCACGTTCGCACCCCTCGTTCGCTGGTTTAGTAGTGGACATGAGTACCATGTCAATAAATAATATCAGGATCTGAGGAGCGCATGCAGTGTTAAACTCCTGGTCCGCTGCAAAATGACGTATGATATCATTGAAAACATCGTTTTAATTGGACACATAAATAATAATTATTATAACAGCTGAAAAGGAGAAGCAAATATATCCTCTTGACTTTTCTTTTACGTGGTAAAATCATCATTCCACCCAGGGCAGGACGGGAGGGACTGTCAGACTTGTACTGACTAAAATCCACGGTGTTCTTCTGCTCTTTACGTACCGGGCCCACGGTTAACCGATAGTCCCGCGACCCCGGCAGGATCTTGATTTGGTGCACGAGGTGGAATGTGAGCGTCGGCCATCATTGTCTTTTTTATTTTTTTGCTTTTAAAAATATTTAAATGTATAAACATTATTCTAAATAATTATCGACATTCTTTTAGCCGTCTTCTTTTTAAAGGATAAGGTTCTAAATTAGACCGCAGGTTATATGTTTTGTATATTTTCGGGCATAGCGAACATGAATAAAAATAAAACATTTTAATCTACCTGAGAACCACCTCTAGTTTTACAAAATTGGCTTATTCGTAAAAGTGCAACAACTCATTTTTGCATTTATAGTATTAGTAAGCATTTTAGTTTTCAAATTATATAAAACCTAGCCGACATCCTAACTACATTTAAAAAACAAAATCTTTTTATTTACCTGATTTAGGAGAGTACATAAACCATTTCAAAAATATCATTATCACCAGCCAGAAGAACAATAAAGTTAGAAACAGAATTTCAGGGATGAATTGGAAAAATATAGCATAGCGTTTTTTAAAAAATCTGAAAAGATATCGTAATTAGGTACCTATGTCTTCTGTTACGTACTGAAAACGTCATTAAAAATAAACTTTCCCAAAAAATCCAAATACCTGCTAGAATGGATAAATGCTCACCAAATTGTCTATCATAAAGTACCTATTGTAGAATAATATAACCAAGGTCCGTTGCTACCCAAACAGTATTTTCTATGGTTTTTATTATTTATTTAATAATAGGTTCCCGTATGACCACTATCTCGCCTGATGGTATGTAAAGATGTGGTCGACGGTGAAGCACGCTTGCCTTTTTTTTTTTTATCGTGGTAAAATCATCAAATGAGTCCTCCCACCCAGGGCAGGGCGGGAGGGACTGTCAGACTTGTACTGACTAAAATCCACGGTGTCCTTCAATAGCCCTTTACGTACCGGGGTCACGGTAATCCCTTGGTCCCGCGACCCCGGCAGGCTTTGGCCCTCTACAGGCCCCGTCACTATGCTGACACTCTTTGAGGCGCGCGTGGAACACAACGCGCCGTCGACCCGGGCATGGTCCATGGTCGGACAGCGAGTCGCCCATTACTCGTTGCCCGCATGCCCGCGCCTACGGTGGCCGGAGATCGTCTTGCGACGTCCGACGCCGTGGGCGTCTACCGCTGCGGCTGGGGTGGAGGGAGGACGCTGTCCTCTCCCTCAGGCGGCCCGCCTCCTCCTTCACGAGCATGACTGCTTCGCAGAAGGAGGCGACCGCCTCCCACTCCGTCTCGCCCCGCAGCATGGCCTCGACCAATGCCGGGCGCGAGAGGTCTCCGCCTATCGCCGTCGTAAGGACACGGCGGTGCTCTGCCCAAGCGGGGCAGTCCTGCACCGTATGCTCCACCGTGTCCTCCGGACGATCCTCGCAGTGGTGACACCCAGGCGTTTCTTCCCTCCCTATCAGACACAGGAACCTCCCGAAACTTCCGTGTCCGGTGAGGACCTGCGCCATGCGGTAGGTCAGGACGCCGTGACGCCTATCCAGCCACTCCTCAAAGAGGGGTCTTACCGCCGCGATTGCGGCGTGCCCGAAGCACGCTTGCCTATAGTATGTGCCATTTAACATGGCAATAGCGGTCATTCACTCCCGCCTACCAAGTTTTTCATCACTAAGCGATAATGACACTTATTGTTACCTAAAACTACCAATAAGCGATAGTTGCTTCTATCGCTACAGCATCATGGTACCAGCCGGCTTGACATAAAGGGGTTGTGAATCTTGTGTTGCTCTAATTCAAAATTATTATTTTTTATTTCTAGAAATCAAATTGTGTGCTTATAAATTTACGCGTGACGTAAAAAATGTTACAATGTGACGGACTTAATGGATGTAGTGATAGGTAACGGCCCTTTTCCCGTCATATGTATTTTCTTCCGCGCGCGGATCTGGTCCGCTCGCATGCTTTCCGCATCATAGGAAAAACATGTATGAAAAGGACAGGAAATGGGCCCTTAGTAGTTGAGGTATCAGTGTACACATTTCTGAAAAGTGTGGGTTTGAGTCCAGCTCATGGTATACCCGCTCGTCGTCGACCTTTACTTTTATAAGTATTTCAAATTATTATAGAATAGAATATACTTTCTTGTACACCAAAATGAAAACAAGTTTTACAATATTTTTAATACTAAAGGTACAACGGCGGTCTTATCACTAATAGCGATATCTTCCAGACAATTAGGATGGACTTGAAGAACTTTAAAAAAAAAATAGGGTAGACAGTGATGCACATCAAATAATAGATTACCGATGATATAAATACAATACACACAAACATTAATAATAAAATATAATACGGACGCTTCTACCGGGCTCTTCACGGGCCCGATGTAGACTTTCTAGCGTCCGTATCCTGGCTACGTTTCGGTGACCTCTTCGGAGAAACTGAAGGTTTTGTCTGTGCGATTATGGACGAAGTTATCTTGACTAGGAACTACCGAAGACATATTATGAAAGACGGGACGGTTGACGTGTGTCAGGCATGCCACCGTCCGGGTGAGTCGATCAGACATATTATCTCTGGTTGTTCTCGTCTTGCTAACGGCGAGTACTTGTACAGGCATAACCTAGCCAGTATCCCTGGCCAGGATTATTCACCAGCAACTTGCTTTATTATACAAACTTGTGGATTCAGAGGTGCCGTATTACAAGTATGTGCCCGACCCAGTTCTCGAAAAAGACCATGTCACGATATACTGAGATCTGCCTATCATTACTGACAGGACTATTATTGCTAAGAAGCCTGACATACCTAGTAGTGGTAGTCAAATCAGCGCGCCGCGTAGTGATAATCGATGTTACCATCCCGCATAACGACAACCTCATGAAAGCTGACAAAGATAAACAAATGAAATATCTTGACTTGGCGCGCGAGGTTGTCGATGTGTGGAATGTGAGCTCGGCTATCATTGTGCCGATTGTCGTAACGGCGAATGGCCTGATGGCCAAGAGCCTCGACGAACATCTCTCGAGGCTCTCGTTGGGTAGTTGGATCAAGGGCCAGATTCAGAAGGCAGTACTCCTCGATACGGCTCGCATTGTGAGGAGGTTCCTGTCTCTGGAGCCCTAACCGCCGGTAGCTTGGACCCTGCTCCCACACCGACGGATCACTATGTTTATATTTTTAAATGTTTTTTATTACTTTTATTTAAGAAATATTTAAATATATAATAATATCTACAAAAAATAAATAAACGAAATTATAAAAGCAAAGAAATTATAGCACACCGAAACAGACCGAACGCAAGCGAATTTCCACACGGAATGTCAAATCAAAATGGCGGGTGCTGCACCCCTGACGCGATGACCTCGTAAAACAAAAACGACATAAGATCAAAATTAGCATTTTCTGTGATGAAATAGTTTTTGTAATTTATTTTAGGAAAAATAAGGTGTTTTTACCATCCTGATATCAAAAGAATATTAATATACTTATATCCAATTGTCTCAGTGTGTTAGACTTGTGTTAAAACGAAAATACGTTATTTAAAAAAAATAATTTCGTTGGGTAGGTTTGCTAAATTTTCTATTATTTTGGGTTGTGCACTGTTTTGTGTTTGTGGTCATTTTTTGATGTATTATGAGACACAAGCGATGTCAGTTTTGCGACTGTTTGCGACAGATTTGTACGGGTGAAGTGGAAGTATCGCTAATATTGAGATATCGGGATGAAAGTCGGAGCAATGACCGCTATTGCCATGTTAACTGGCACATACTATAGAAGTAACCTGTTCACTCTTGACTTGAAGACCCCAATAAGTTATAGCTTAGCTGTGCGCACAATAAAAGTATTGGCAAAACGCTTTGTACGAACTGGAGGGAATGTCCTTGAATTTAAAACTATTAACTTAAAATAATGCTCGAACAAAGCAGTTAAACCAAAATATAAGATCCTGCTTAGCGTCAAACTAATGTACTTACAAAAAGTTAAAAAAACTGAGAGCTATTCCGAACATCATATGAATAATTCCAACAATTATCGATATTTTCATTTTAAAGGAATTCTCAAACATTATTTTATTTTTCGACATCTGTGGAAAAGAATATAAAATAAGGCGGTACATAATATTTTAAAACAGTATTGAAGTTGGTACAATCTACGCCTACGTTTGCAAGTCAAAGCTTTTATTGTGAGAAATAATCGTACACATTGACTAAAAACGCTAATAGTAGCCCTTCACGTTACAGGCCCACGTTTTCTCGTTTGGACATTTTCGCGTTCGCCGGCAGGTCTTGACCCACTATATCCCCCGTCAGATTGCTGACAACTCCTTAAGGCGCGCACCCGTTACTCGCCGTCCGCATGCCTGCGTCTACGGTGGCCAGAAATCCCCTCGCGACGAGTTACAGTGGGCGTCTCCCGGGGCAGCTGGGTTGTGAGGTGGAGGCTATCCTCATCCCCAACATTCCGCCTCCTCCTTCGCTAGCATTGCTGCTTTGCAGAAAGAAGTAACTACTTTCCATACCCTCTCACACCGTAGCATGGCCATGTATGAACCTCTGAGTGCCATTCATCCAAATGCTTTGAACAAAATGCGTGATTGAACAAGCTTCGAAATAATAAAAAACTTTCACATATACACAACTTCTTTTTATGTTGCCATGATGTCTCACAGCTGGGAATAGCAAGTGAGTTCCAGGACTTGTCGATCTTTCGTACCCGACCGAACAAAAATGGAATGAACGCGCTTCACTTCCAAACGACGGCATCAAATAGAAAATTCGGTTTTGTGTTTTTTTTTTCAATACAGGTAGAATGATAAAAATAACATAATTATCCGTTTGTCATGTTTTGAATGTAATAAAATTTGGGAATAATAATTATGTAATCTTTTTTTAAGAATCCTTAATTTCATCCGTGCGAAACCGAGATGAGTCATTACTTCATATAACATTAGTAGGATCAATATACCCGCCAAACTGGATCTTCACCAAAATAATACGGCTTCCGCGTTTTAAGGGTTGGATCCATGTCGAAATATTCATCCTCAGACAAGGCTTTTATATCTATGTGGTTTATCCAGTACGAACTTCTAAGCGAGAAAGCCCTTGAAAATAGGTCGTTGTATAAAAATCCAGTGAAACAGCTGAATAATCCCATAAGTAATATGATATATCGACCTGTACATAAAAAGCAAAAGATAATAATCCAGTCATTTAAGCATAAAAAAGGGATCATAATAATTTTGCTGGGTTCCGGGGATTAATAGATTTTACAAGCAGAGTTAATATTCCATGATGATCTTAATATAATTCTAGTTCCTGCTTGTAATGATTGTATAAATAATTATATAAATCATACCACCAAACAATATGTTCCAGATTTCATTAGTGGACTTCTGAGCTATGAAGTACTGCTCCTTCCTCCACATCCAAAGACCAAACAACACTAAAATAAATCCATGTCCCAGATCTCCAAACATCATAGCAAACAGAAAGGGGAAAGTAATGACAGTGTACAACCCTGAAAAATACGATCAGAAATAAGAAGCAAACTTACGCGGAAGCACAGAGCAGTCAAAGTGCTCTAACACACTGCGCAAACCTGTATAAAGAATCTGGAAAATCTCTCTAGAGTAGCCACCATGACTTTTAATTCATTGGACAACGATGTTTTGCCTTCTAAATATAGGTGATGTTTTTTAAACAGTTGACCCGCTAAAACACAAACAGCCAAACAACAGCTTGTAGCTAGGCCATACAAAATAATTGTTCATTGTTAACCAATCGGTTGAAAATGGATCGATTTATCCATGTTCATCAGTCTATAGCAGTCCACTGGACATAGGGCTCGCCAATAACTCGCCTATCACGTTGATCACTGGCTACTCTCCTCCATCTGCTGAAAAATATTTTGTAAAGATCGTCACTCTACCTATCCTGAGGGCATGCAGGTTGTGTTGAACTTCAACATAAATCTCTTTTTAGGGTTCCGTACCCAAAAGAAAAAAACTGTTATAGGATAACTTTCTTTTTCAACTGTCAGACCACCTGTCAAGACCTGTTTATAATATTTCTATGGTCAAGACCCTTTTGAACCGACAACAAATGGAGAAGGTTCTCAATTCGATATGAAGGTATCTTTCTCAGGAACGCTTGGTGCTATCTTGTTAATATTTGTACAACAAATCTCAGATCTGCAAACAATTAGAGCAGACAAAAACCAAACTTCTAGCTCAACGGAATAAAAAATACGGCCGTTTATGCCACATATTTTGACACTCGCAAGCTTTACAGTCTTGAGTACCTGGATTCAATTCTCTATAAGTAGAGTCGCCATAAGCATTGATAAGGTTTTGGAATCCTCTGGTGAATTTGTTGGTTCGATGATAAGTAGGAGGCATTTCGTTTGTTGGAATCGTCAAGCCGAACGAACATACGTTGGATTCATATTTAAACTGGAACAGATTCAAGACATCACCTATGAAAAATATAAAAGTGGTATTTGGCCCGCTATTGCCACCAAAACTATTTTCATTATACCCAATCTATTTTCATATACAATCCCATGTGGATACATCTACTATATACTGACAAAAAATAGGATTCCCAAGACAAAATCAAGATGGCGGTCTATGTTGTTTAGAATGACTTTACATGAACAATTATTTTATTTAAAAGTTAGACACAAGAAAAGCTAAGAAGGTGTATTTAGGCGAAACAGTAAATAAAATTATTGTTGTGTCATAATGAGTCTGTCTAAATCTACCTATCGAATCTTTTTCTTCACAGAGATACATTGCACTGAACACTGAAAATGACATCTAAAATGAAGTTAATTAATGATAATTGAAAATAATAAACATACAGATTTATCCTCAAACACTTTGTTGACAGCAGCCAGGTCACTGTCAGGTATCCAGCAGTCAGCGATCAAATTGTTATCACCAAAGCGAAACTTATTCATAGTGTGGTAAATCGCCTTTGATTTTTTAACGTTACCCCTCCACCATAGAATATTGTCACTCATCTCGCGTAGAACTTTACAGCGAGTGTATTTTGACTTTATTAGAACCTGAAACACATTGGTATTTGTCCAAGTTTGAACTCACAACCTCATGCTAAAGAGTTTTGATAAAAAATTAATACGCATTTGGTGTTAACTTTTGTGCCATTAAGACTGATTTTATGACCCGGGAGCTGGCTGGCATTATGGGTAGGTGTTTGGGTTACGCTAGAAACTTGTCCTCAACTTTTCTTTTAATACTAAATCACAATATTGACGATACAGAAAAGATATGATATGTTTTGTCCTAAAAAAAAGTCGTTGACGCATTCCCATACGTTAGGCACTCTCTAAATAATATTTAAAAAATGAGAAAAAAAAAGATCAATTTTATTCGGGATTATAACCTTGCCAGATGCTTTCAAAGTCATTTTGAATCATTTAATTAAAGAAATTGACATTGTCCTAAGGTACCGTATATAATTTCTTCCCAGAATGGAATTCTTATTAGCGACCACACCTAGTGATGTACTAGATACAGGAAGAGTTTCCTTTTTATTTTGAAAAAAATAGCCGTATACGTTCCAGGGTCACGGCTTTAAGTCGTTTTAGTTCAGGCAAGTGCGTCTAATGCTGTGAGCTCAAATCGCTTAGTTAGCTTAATTATTCTCACCTGTTCTAAATCCATGATTCTAATAGTAAGTTTTTCCTGCATTTCAGCTCTACTACGAGGCGTGTCTGGACAAGGGTAGGTTGTAACTTTAAAACCAGTGCAAATCTTTTGCACACGCATTGCCAGTTGTTCACCTTGACAAATTATTAGAATAGCCACTTTTCTTACTTCTTTACGCTGTAAAAAATTACAATTGACAATTGAAATCAGAAAATGTATGCCACATTTTAATTTTAATTTAATATTGATTTTAAATTTAATTTGATTTTATTTTATTTATGATTTTAATTTTGCTTTTGTTTCGTTTATTAATTTTCAAACATATAGTTACGTTTATAATTTTTTTTTTTAACAAAGATGCAAAACAATAAAAACATTTTCAAATATAAAAATAGTAGTCCGCCTGGTTCAAGCTAACGGTGTTTAGGGTTCCAGAGACATGAACCTGCTCACTATGCGAGCCGTATCAAGGAGTACTGCCTTCTGAATCTGGCACAGGCACAGAGTAAAAACCGGTAGCGATCACCGAATCGTAAGAGGCTTGCTGAATATCAATGTTAAATTTGAAAAGTCCAGCCTGATGAAGTCTACGCTCCCACCTACTCGGTCCCACATTAAAACCCCGAAAGCTTTCAACTCGAGCTCTCTAATCGCTTTGCTTGCCTTGAGAACTTAGTTTCAGTGGACGAGATCAACAACGGGCTAGTGGAAACTGTCCGCACGGTAGAGTAAGTTTTTTAGACCCTGCCGTGAAGATAGACCTCAGCAATTGACCGAGCAAACCTTAAACCTCATGGCTGAACGACCCTTGCTACAGTTGCAGTCTTTCGATGACGCGAAGTCATATAGGCAGCTCAATAGACGTATATCTAAGTCCTTGCGACACGATCTGCGTCTCTTTAATACGAACTGTGTTAAAGAGACCATACAGCGAAACCAAGACACCAAAGTGTTCGCAAATGACAAGTCTATGGGGCAAAGCCAGATGACAAAGCTGAAACGGGAAGATGGCAGCATAGCGTCGACCAAAGCAGAGATTTTAGGCGAGGTCGAGAGGTTCTATGGACAGTTATACACTTCGGTTGCAAAGCCCGTTGACACCTTGGTAGGAGATCTAAGAGCCAAGCTGTCTCAACATTATACCGAAGATATCCCGGACATCAGTCTGTACGAGATTAGGATGGCCCTGAAGCAGCTTAAGAACAACAAGGCGCCGGGCGAGGACGGAATCACTTTAAAGCTTCTGGGAGCGGGTAGAACACCGATACTAAAAGTCCTCCAGAAACTCTTTAATTCCGTCATGTCCGAGGACAAAACGCCTGAAACATGAAGCAGGGGTGAGGTGGATCTGTTGACTCAGTTATGTGTGAATAAAAAGTGTGTATGTGTGCTGCCTCTCGGCGCGGAACACTTTTTTCGTTGTTTTGTAAGTGTATAACATATCTATTACTTATAATATCATTACCGTATAATGATATTATAAGTAATAGATATGTTATACATCATACTACCAGAGACAAGAACAACCATGCATCCATTAACCATTCTAGTCAAAGCAAGGTAACTTCTGAAACACGTTGCATACTCACAGATATATCAGTAAGGGTCATATCTTGAGACGCCAGTTTATAGTAGATGATACCGTGCGAAATCCTCCACAGTATCAGTTCAAATGCGGCGGCGCTGCTGCGTCGCACCACTCCCGTAATAACCATAAGGCGACCGCTACTGTGCTGAGCATGCGCTTGGTCCCTCTTGCTCCTTGAGAAGAAACTCAACTTTAATATAAAATTCTGGCCAGTTTTTTTTCTCCTTAACGTAATACCGTTGGTCCCGGTTTCCATTTATATACATATCTTTGACAATGTTGTTACAAAAAGGTCTTGGTCCTGGGCCAGTAATGTAGCAAACGCTGAGTAGGCTTTAATAGATTTTCAACTTTATTCACTTGGGTATAAAGTTGAATATCTATGGAAGATTTCGTAGCGTTCTCGTTCGTTCCAGTCGCTAACGCTCAGAAATCTTTAGTAGATTTTCAACTTTATAGCCAAGCACATAAAGTTGAAAATCTAAAAAATAAAATAAAAAAAGAATAGAAAAAACGTGGCCATGATTTTTCAAAATTCTAACTGACCGACTAAACAGATATTCAATTTATTTATGCACTAAAATATCCTATGGTATTTTACAACAAATTAATTTTTAATAGAGGGAGAACTAGAGTATAATTATTATAGATAAAGACGCGTCACGCGGTCGCATCAACGTGTCCTACTGTAGCAGCAAACGCAGCGGCCAACCTCCTCGCGCTTCCCGCTGGTGACCGCCGCCCGCGCCGTCGGACTCCGCAGTCGCTTTAGTCTGGTCGACGGCTAATAAGGGCTCTATTTCACCGAGACACCATGGCCAGATAAGTAGGCCGTAAACAAAGTTTGTGTATGGTTGTTCAACCAAATAGACACCAGGTGAGATACTCTAAAAAGAGTTGTATATATTTTATTGGCGACTTCGTTGCGCAGTTTTTTTTTTAAATTATTTTTTGATGTCCAGGGAAGGTTTAAAATATGAGTAAATTGTTTTAAAAAAACATGATCCTGATGTGGTACGGAATTTGCCGGGTCTGCTAGTAAATAAATAAATACATATAATTACTTAGGATTATCTAGAGCTTGTTTTTTTATTTCTGTGCCTCCCAGCATAGGTCCAATATACGTCAATACATAGTGGAACTCTCGCAAATCAAAATATGTCTTCAATAAATCATTTTCATAATTTATCATATCCTGCAAATCCGTTTCCCATTTGTCAAGCATAATCTGAAATGAGATATTTTACATTATAAATATTTGGTTCCCTATTTAACATTAGTGTCAATCAATGAAAATGAGAGATTTCTTGATGATTTTGTCCTTTTTTTATCATGATAAAATCATCAAATGAGTCCTTCCGTCCTGGAGGGGAAAGGAGTCGCCTCAAAGTTATAGTGAACAGGCTTCTTGTGGGTAAGCTCAGCCATATTAGACCTTGTCTCTGTCTCCTTTGACTATAACCTAGACTAGAGTAAAAAGCAATCCCAAAACAAATAAAACAATAAAAGATCTATTAGTAACAGGACCGTGTCCTGTTACTAATAGATCCACGGGTTCACTTGAACATTAATTTATTTTAGTATTTTATTGGCTGACTGGGCCCAAATTCTTTAGTTAAAATTCTGTTGTTTGAAACTACCCGTGGATACAGTCGAGTACAAAATTATTAACTATAAATTGGGTCACCAGTTTAACACGATTAGAGGCTTCTATCAGTTCTTGTCACTAAGTGCCTCCTCCATCTTTTCTGAAACAGCACCACATTTAGATTCTATTCGACGAGCTCTTGTTACCGTCGGTGTTCCAGCTGTTTTAGAACCCAACGGCTTGGCACGCGACGATGGCAAAAGACCTGACGGTATGTCTTTGTTTCCTTGGAAGATGGGTAGGCCTCTAGTGTGGGACGCAACCTGTGTCGATACTCTTGAGCCATCTCATCTTCCAAGTTCATCATGCTGTGCTGGCGCTGCTGTTGCGATTGCTGAGAACCTCAAGCAACGTAAATATAGCAATCTTAGAGGTAACTATATTCTTAAGCCGTTTGTGGTTGAAACTATAGGGCCATTTATAGGAATTTTTCGATGCTCTATAATAGTTTAGTTTAGTTTTATTTTCAGTTAGTATTTTTATATTCATGTATTTTTAGCTTCTTAAAATCATTAAATTACAGATCCATCATTAAATCTCTATCCGAAACCAAGTACAAACAAAATAATGTGAAACTACAAACCTCAAATTGATTCATTTCTTGGAGTGGTTTTGCTACAGATTCCTCTTTCTGCGGTGGTGGTTGTATATTGTATTCATCCATTTCACTTTGTATATACGCAAGTTTGCGATCCATTTCAGAGAAACGGCACACTTCCACAACAAAACGTCTACCAGCCAATTGTAGTTCGGGATACAGCTAGAATCAGGAAAAAATAATAGGATAATACTAAGGGTTAACAGTAAATTTAAAGAGGGAGGGGGATCCATTCCTACAGTGGCCATGTATCACCCCGCATCTCTTGACGCCCAGGGAGCCGTCATGTCTTCACGGCGTAGCAGCTTTCCGCCTCCACACGCCATACATAGACATGCTGGAGAGATTCCGCCTCCAGATCTTATGGATGCAAGTTTAGGAAACCCTAGCGTAGATAAAACTGTTCAATGTTTAAGGTACACATTGTGTAAGACAATGTAAATAATTGATTATAAATAAATTAATACACTTAAATAAAACTAGCACAATTTAAGATTATTTGATATCTGTAAAATAAAGTAAAAACCTAAAATGTGGTTGCTAAATTAATGTTACTACAAATATATTCAAGGGAAAATAAAGCATTCTATTCTGTACTAAATACATACGTCTATGAACTGCACACAACCCATTTCACCGAGCTCAGCTAGAACATCGAACACGACTTCCCTCTGCAGATACATTTGACACTTGGTCATCTTATCACTACGTAGCATACACCCCATGTTGAATCTAAAATGTATTAAAACATTCAGAATCAAAATCATTCAGTTTCATTAGCGAGCTATAACGGCTTGGCCACGGGGATCGGCGATGCGAAAGACGATGCGGCGAAGTAGGCGACCATTCGGGCGTCATCGGTTACACGCCACGGGCATCGGGCAGTCACGTTCGGAGTGAAATGTCTATATCAAAGTAATCTCGATATTGCTTAGAAATTATTAGTTTTTTGGTTCAAGACATAATATTTGTATGGGAAGAGATTGTGGAGTACTTGATTTGAATCGCGGTATCTGGTAGTTTTTTTTTTTCGATTATACCAGAATGAGTGTTGAAACCTTCGATTATATTCTTATTAATATTGGGGGTGACCAAACTTCCAAATATGCCTTGCTAGTATTTCAGCAATAAAAGTTTCTGTGTTCATTTTCGCGGCGAAACAACTAAACTCGTTTGATCACTGCACCAGTCGCTGCGACTGCCGCTCTACGCCGCGGCGCCCTGGCTAGCGCCGTACTGATTCATATATATGTTACGGGCAATTTGATAAGTCCTGGCACTATTAATAATGGCCAGTCAGTATTCAAATGCCCGACTCAATTGGGCAATGTGAGTAAAACAACATGATTATTCACTTTTCCCGGCCATTATGAATAACGCTCACCCACCCTATCTTGGGTAAAGTAATAAAATATGTGAACTGTAGTGTTTTTGTTTATTAAATGAAATTGAACTTCCAAAATTTTCATGAAAAGTTATGGTATGGTATGGTAGGCGGTAATCAGCAATTTGACTAAGGGTGTAAGAGCGAGCGAAGCGAGCTCGGGACTTGGGGCACCCCGACTCGGACAGGTTAGTTCGTGTTAGGTTACTTAAAACCTTGCAAACAGAAATAGGGCTCCGTCGAGCTACCTTGGTAGGCGGTAATTGCAAGCCGCGGCCGCGGTCCAATTTATCACATTGCCCGTCTAAAAGTATGGAATTATTCATACTGCCCGGTCCAAGCGATAAATTCAAACTATCTTAAACACTGACTTATTACATGAACTACGGGCCGTCGGGCATTATTAATAATGACCGGTCCTTATTAATAATGCCCAGTTAATCACGTTGCCCGTAACATAAATAAGTTTAACTCGCGCCGGCCGCGCCGACCGTCGCCCGAGCCGTTCGCTCGGTACATTTCGCCGGTCGATTCGTCGTTCACCGCTCCGCATGGCTTAATAGTTACATTTCTGTGCGCTTGTTTCAGTTATTAGAAGGCGCACCATTCGCACCGCGCGAATATTCGCTATGGCGAATGTCTCGTGGCCAGACCGTAAGCTTTGCCAAACAGCGAGCTCGGCGCGGCGCAAAATAAACTTGGCGTGTTCTTGGCGCCACGCTAGCGCCGATGTTTTGTGGAACGACTACATGCTTTTATTTTCATAGTAAGTTAGCACGCCAAGGACACGCCACGCGAGCATAGCGCCAAGCTGAGCTCACTGTTTGGCAAAGTCCACTCTTTCTTTCATGCATGAAAAAGTAATCATGTGCGAAAGAGCGCGCGTGTGAAGATGTTGAGAGGGGATGAAAAAGACCGCGCGTTCTGCGCTAGGCGATAATTGTATCTGTATCGGACTGTGCGAACTGCACGCACTCCAAAATGCGACAGTTTCGCGTCTTATTTTCTGACCTTTAAACGGACGAAACAAACATCGATATGTATCACGAATCTATAATTATGATTTTAGGTTACGTTTTCAGGTCCCCCTCATTGTAATCTATGAGAGGTAGACAAGAACTAATAAATTCGCGTGAGTTTAAAATAAGTGCATTTAACAAAAAAATACAGGGTTCCACCGAAGAAAAGTTTTTGTTACCTTGATTAACAATAATTCCTTTGATTTGTGTAAATATTATTGTAACAAGTTCAGAAAGATGTTTAAAATATTTGTTTCAACTTTGACATTGACAATTATTTTTTTAGCATTTTTGTTTTTCCACCTAGAAACAGCCAGAAAGTCTGAACTGAAAAAGTTTAAGTGCTCATAGTACACGTTTTGATTTACTAGCGCAAAAGATTACTTAGATAGTGTATCAGTACCCCACTTCTGAGTTTTAAATTCGTGTTACCCTGATGTCTACGCATACGTTTATCGGACGCTTACGCTGGACAAACTCTAGTGAAGGCGATTTTAAGTGAGAGAAAGCAGAAGCACAAGTGGCTGACGAAAATCTATACTTAACTAGCCTGCCACGCTTCGCTGTGCCACAAAAAAACTGTTTTTTATCGGTCGCGGATATGTGACTAATGCATAAAATAGATAAAAACAATCCTTGATGCGGATTATATACCATGCTAAAATTTCAGCTCAATCGGTGCAGAACTTTTTTCGCTCGGGCGGGCAGTGCTGGTGCTGCTGCTGCGGCTGCTGAGAACCTCAAACGGCGCAAATACTGTAATTTTAATGGTTGCTACAGTTTTGAGCCGTATGGGGTCGAAACGCTCGGGTCATGGGGTCCGAGTGCGCGTCACCTTTTTAAGGAAATATCTCGCCGATTGATTAGCGTGACCAGAGGGCTGATTCTTTCTTTGGTAAGTACTAGTAAGTTAAGAATAAGCATTGCCATCCAACGTGGCAATGCTGCCAGTCTTCTGGGCACGTTCCCGGATGACAGCGTTGTGGAGGACTTCTTTGACGACTCTTCCCTTTTTTGTGTTTTTATTATAATAATATTTTTAGTTTTAATTTTAATTTACTTAAATAAATGGCGGATCATCTTGTTAATAGGGATTTTGCTGTCAAATTGAAACTTTTTTTCAGTGTTGACAGTACAAGCATGTTATTATGTCATTCATGCGGTCATTTCATTTTGGAAGTGTTTCGAGTAAAGCAAAGTTCTTTCGAAGAATTATTTCACTTTAAACGTAGCGAAGCACGTACCGGGCCGCTAGTATTAGTATAGATTGTGTATCGCGTCCCAGTCCAATCGATTACTTTCTACCTTGCTACGTTCTTCTGTTATTCTTCCCGTCTCTAGAGACCAGGAACTGGAATAATTTACTGTTTCCCAACTAAGTTTTGAGGTGGGCTCGTAATTCTCATGGGCAAACATACCTGTTTTCTCCTAGTACATTTAGTCAAATGCAAAGGTTACTCTAAATAAATATAAAAGAGAATTCGCCGACTGTCTTAACAGCATCGGTACTGCTTAAAGCCTCGGTAGGCCTTTGAAGGCTAAGGGTTCTGAAGGAAAAAGGGTAAATTTTTGACTGACAGTCCGTTCTGCGCCACCCAAGGCTCATTGCAATTTAAAGTTATTACCGAACCCAAAAAAAAATATCTAAGCTTGTAGTCAATTATGACTTCGACCAAGCGTAAGATGAAACTGTAAGACAATACAAATATCAACAATATATATTGCACGTCGTTGTACCGGAAATTGTTTAACTCATGGAACGTGTAAAAATTTGGACCGCCATTTTTTTAATGCAATTTGATACAATATTAGAAATATTAGCGCCGCATCAAAAGGACTTGACAGAAATTTTCTTCGAGAACATTCTGATAATCGAGTTTCGAATTTATGCATTTTTCTATTCATTCAAGTCATCCAAATGAAGGGAACCCCTAAATGTGTGTTTACAAAATGGTTCTCGTAGTAGGAACTTATATTTAATATCATACTTTTATTTTACAGACATGAAACAAACAAAAGGCATGCGGTCGAACAGATATTAATTAACATCTGACTTCGAATGTCCGTCCCATAACCAACGGTAGCAATTAGCCCCGGGCATATTGCAATCTGATACAGTTACCGACATTTATCGTATTGTTTCGTGTACTATCAGCAAAAGGAATTAGTATTCAGGTAATTGATGCATTACAATGTGACTGTACTGGGTAGTTAACGTTACAGTAAGAACACCATGCAAATTTCAAGATTAAAAATCGATCTAATTTTTACATTTTAATGACAGTAAATAGCTAGGGTAAAAATTAAAAAACATGTTTTTTCGACACAGTTCAAGGCATAAAATTTTTATAAAGAAAGAATAACTTAGGTACTGTCTACGTCACAGACGTGCTGTATAGGCTCAGTTCAGCAAAAAAACCTGGCCTGACGCTGACGTCGGAAATTCTCCAACGTGGAGATGGGATTAAAAGTATCCCTAATCTAGGTCACGGTCTACTCATGTGCCCATTCAAATCAGCTATTTTAGCGTGATACGATAAGAGTACCAAATAAACTTACTTTCGCATAAAATACGCGACCGACCGTACGCGACCGACTGACGTCAGCGCAGCAGGAATTCAAACCCTAACGTTACACACCAAATTGTTGGGCCGTGAGTATCACAAATCCAAGATCTGTAGAGATACATTATGATGAAGCCACAATGGCGTATTCCATTTCACGTTCATTACCTGTCAGTGCTAATTAAAAGGGTTTCTCGTAGCATGAACATTGTTTGTGAATATGCATGATTGATACCGGATAGTCTCGCTATTGTTGGCTTATACGATACATAGAAACAGACAAATTTTAGAGCTGATCGCACATTCAAATTTGTCAGCACCATACGCGCCTTACGCTACGAATTCAATGTAGGTATATGAAATCGGAAACTGCTAACAGCATCATCATCAATGCCATGCAAAGAGCGCATGGTCACGTACATGGAGACGTGAGATCACTTTAAGGCTGCGGTTCCACTGAGTGGAGCAGTGCGGAGCAGAGCTGAGCTGTGAAAAGAGGCAGGTATTTCCACTGAAGCGGAGCGGGGTGGAGTAGAGTGGAGTGGAGCACAGCTGAGTAGAGCGGAGCTGCATTGCCTATCCTTTTGCTAATTAAAATGAAGGAATATCCGCGTGAGTGAGCCGCCCCGCTCCGCACTGCCCCACCCCGGCCCTCTCCGCTCCGCGTCGCTTCTCTCTTGGCGTAAGCCTAATCTAGCCAGTTTTTCCGATATTGGAAACATTTCCGCTCCTCTTCACCAATGCTCTTTCCTTTGAAGCGGAGTGGAGAAGAGATGTGAATTTCAAGCCATGTGATTGGAATCGTGAATCGTGGCACAGCTCGTCTCCGCTCTGCCCGCTCCGCCTTAGTGGAACCGCAGCCTACATTCCATAATTTATAAGGAACCTTCAAGCTCGAATTGTTACTTGTTAGCCCCTTCGTACACAACGCGACGTAAGTCTCCGATACTTCACGACTTTCGTATCCAGTAAAGCGTAGCTGTGTACGAACCTCAATGGATTTATTTGTATTGCAATAGTAACCTGGATACCAAAGTCGTAAGGTATCGGAGACTTGCGTCGCGTTATGTACGAAGGGGTAACAATTCGTCCTCACGAGGCACTTGCCGCGCGAGGAAAATGCCTCGCGAGGCTGCTCGCTCTGTGTGGACGCGTCTATTGTTTCTCGACCGAGACACGAAACAATATACGCGAGCAAAACAAAAAGCCGACACTGGATGGCTCGGGCGCTCGGTCGCGCGACGTGCCTAATGACGTCATTCGCGTATGCGAAAAAGCAACATAGTACGCGCCGCTCATGTGAGCGTCGCAGTATCATGCTCTATAGAACACAATCTATATGCGTACGCGCGATCGACCCTACGCAAAAACGTCAGCAGAATTCAAACCTAATAGATTCGCCATGTCTCTGCATTTGTCCGTAACTCAAAGACAAGTATAAGAAAACCGCCGTACATAGTGGTCGCGTCGACAAAGTGAAAAGTTTTTTTTTTTACAGCGACTGTAATTCTTGGCGTGTATAGGGCATGGTTTTCTAGCTGACTCATGTTTTTTATATACGTAAATGTACTAAGATAGAAAGGCCAACTCTTCACAACGTCCTGAAAAACTTCTCATTGAAAGTAGCCTCGATACCTTTTTTTTATCGTGGTAAATCATCAAATGAGTCCTCCCACCCAGGGCAGGGCGGGAGGGACTGTCAGACTTGTACTGACTAAAATCCACGGTGTCCTTCACTAGCCCTTTACGTACCGGGGTCACGGTAATCCCTTGGTCCCGCGACCCCGGAGCCTCGATACCTAGTTCTTTTTTCTTTTTTCGAGCACATGTGACACACCATTTGTGAAACTAGGTACTAGTAAAAAGATTAGAAATGACCTTTCCCAGGCCCCTATTCCATTTGATCATTACTTCCAGGAACACGCTGTAACAATAAAAAAAACTTTCCCAGTTATATAATAAAAAACGATTTTATAACAGCTTTGCTACGGCGAAGAATGCACATCATAAAGAAATCGATACGTTTGAACTTTAATGATCGGGGAACAGAGAATTAGATTCCACAGACCTGCGGTTTGTTATAACGAGGAACTGCGAAGTCGAAGGAATAAGTACGACGCGAGAAGAACATACAGAACCCGCCGAGACTGACTTGAACCACTTCAAAACACTTAAGAGTATTTCTGCTTCATGTAAGTTCGCAGCGCAATTAAATTACTACTGAGACTTTACCTAAGTATTACTGTGTTTTTTTAAGATTGAAGAAATCAAGAAATTACTCCGTTATGGTCGATGCGTTTTTACAAACAGTTAAACGAATACATATACGAGTACATAAACCAGTTGATCCAGAACAACTATGTAGGGGAGTTAAGCCTAAAACGGGGAGCCACACATTCTCATTAGCAAGAACGACGCCCGTACACGCCGTCGCATACCCGTTTTAGCCGGGCTACCCGTCTTAGGCTTACCCCTACGTGTAGTGTTTAGAAATATTTGTTGATCATCGCTCCTGCGACATGCAGCGTAGGATTAGCGCTTGAACCTGTCTTTGGAGACTGTCTCCGAATGGGGTGAAGCCAATCTGGGGTCGTATTATGACGTCTTAAAGCCAGATTAGTTCCAGAGAGTGAACGAGGTGGTGCTAGAGTCCTGTATAGCTCTGTCACTTTCACTCACTGGAACAAGTCTGGTTTTAAGACGTCATTATACGGCTGCAGGTCAGGTTCAATACTACTAAGACTCGGGCGAGTCTGTTTTCCGCTAAAAAGTGCCAAATCCACTCAGCTCCATCTTTCCGAGGACTGAATGAACCAATAACGGACCATCTTGACCTTGGGGTCACGTCACATCAACCCTCAAGGAACTGTTTGACTGACTCCACTGGAGGACTGACTAAAATCCACGGTGATCATTCGATAGTATGCTTTGTAGTAGCGAGGCAGTACCTATTTAAAATAGTAAGTAGATAGATGTTTTTCAAAATAAATAAATAAATATTACCACATAACACGGAGAATATCACTTATGTCAGGTATTGGACGGATAACTGTAATAAGTGATATTTTCCAGTGTTAGTAATAAAATACCTAATCTATACAACCCTTCTTGTCGGGATTGCGAACATCATAACACGACAATATTAAATTTTTTTCAATCCTCACGCTTTACAGACTTGAACGCATCCAATATTTTCAATTTTACATTCATAACATTTTCCCTTTGGCCCCGGCGGTTTATTACAGGCGTATAGCACTAGACTCGACTATGCTACCATGATACGAGTATCTACCCCGTTTTTATGAAGTTTTAGTATTCAATGGGGTGCAACCTCGTCTATATTCAAACGTTTACTCAAAATCAAAAGCTCAGTATCCAAAAAGTGCTGATTTTATCAGCCTTAAAATGAAACCACTTTAATTAAACATTAATTTAAATTACTTGCCACAAGTCAGCTGGCATAAAATGTACTGAAATAAATGCACAATCAATCCTGTATTGTGCGGCTATAGCACGTCGCCGCCGGCGTCGTCAAGCTCATTTATAGTTTTCGGACGACAGAGCTGTACGTAGAAGTACTTCAAACAACTACAACTAAATGTTACTAATTATGTAAATACTTACTATCCACATATACAGAAGGAAAGCTGGAAACTTATAAGCGCTTACCCGACGCTTGACAGCGCTGGTAACCCGCGCAGGAAAATATATGAACGCGCGCCGATAAGCGCTGAACGGTGCCGACAAGTTCCGACAAGCTCCCTGCCCAGAGTGCCCACAGGAAGAGACGGCCCTGGAAGTGACTTTAAGTGGCCATTAAAAAGTTGTGATGACACGGAGCGATGATACTGGGTAGTTTTACCGGCAGGGATAACACTAGTTAGTAGTCCCCACTAATCAATAACGTGAGTTGTGTTACTCACGTTATTGATTAGTAGGGACAGTCAGACTCGTACTGACTAAAATCCACGGTGTCTTTCACTAGCCCTTTACGTACCGGGGTCACGGTAATTCGTTAGTCCCGCGACCCCGGCAGGATTGATTGGTACCGTTTTTTTTTTATCATGGTGAAATCTTCAAATGAGTCTTCTCACCCAGGGCAGAGCGGGAGGGACTGTCAGACTCGTACTGACTAAAATCCACGGTGTCCTTCAATAGCCCTTTATGGACCGGGGTCACGGTAATCCCTTGGTCCCGCGATCCCGGCAGGCTTTGGCCCTCTACAGTCCCCGTCACTATGCTGACACTCTTTGAGGCGCGCGTGGAACACAACGCGCCGTCGACCCGGGCATAGTCCATGGTCGGACAGCGAGTCGCCCATTACTCGCCGCCCGCATGCCCGCGCCTACGGTGGCCGGAGATCGTCTGGCGACGTCCGACGCCGTGGGTGTCTACCACTGCGGCTGGGGTGGAAGGAGGACGCTGTAATATCCCTCATGCGGCCCACCTCCTCCTTCACGAGCATGACTGCTTCGCAGAAGGAGGCGATCGCTTCCCACTCCGTCTCGCCCCGCAGCCTGGCCTCGACCAATGCCGGGCGCGAGAGGTCTCCACCAATCGCCGTTGTGACGACACGGCGGTGCTCTGCCCAAGGGGGCAGTCCTGCACCGTATGCTCCACCGTGTCCTCCGGACGGTCCTCGCAGTGATGACACCCAGGCGTTTCTTCCTTCCCTATCAGACACAGGAATCTCCCGAAACTTCCGTGTCCGGTGAGGACCTGCGTCATGCGGTAGGTCAGGACGCCGTGACGCCTATCCAGCCACTCCTCTGCCTGCGTATGAATAGATCCAATAACGTGTTCACCGTAACGAGTTTGTATTGAAAAGCAAATTTCCATCACCTGCACCGGTTTCCCAGGTTTTCTACATTTGAGTAACAGGAAACTATATAACTGGTTTACACCTTTACGTTCAAAGTAATGCCATCATTTCCGTTTTCATCTAAATTTGAAATCCATTTTATCAACAGGGTAATAAGTAGGTACTAGAAACATCATTTATTTGTAAAATTGCAAGCTGAAGTGCTTTATTTAATACTAGCTTTTGCCCGCGACTTCGTTCGCGTGGAATAGTGACTTCCAGCAGATTTTTGGTTTTACCCACATAGTTCCCGATCTCGCGGGATATTCTAGGGAACTCTTCAAAAATCAACATAATGAGCTCTGCGTTTGAATTTAAGAGATGTATACTCATTTAGGGCATTAAAGCCGTTTTGCCGATCGAAAATGGCGAAATAGTAGATTATTAACCAAGGGGATAAAGCAGTGTCTTCTGTCGCGGGTGACGATTTAAATCGCGAGCGTAACGAAGGACTCGAGGTTTACTCCCGAGCGTAGCGAGGGTGTTAAAAACTTAAATCACGAGCGAAGCGAGGGATTTAAGACGAGTCCTGAGTGTAGCGAGGGATTTAAGTTACCCCAAGACTAAGACAGCTTTATCACCGAGGAAAATACTCTACTTTTCGTACCATTTGCGAAAAAATGAACTCAATAATAATATGAGATAAGCATTTATTGAAAATAATGACAATTAAAAGAAAAAGTTAACATTCGAAACATTGGTCCAATTATTGATAGAGAGAGATACATTTTTGTTTGGTACATTTATTTGTGTGATGAGCACGATCATTTGTTCTGTGTCTGGGTGTAATTTATCTATAATATGTATGTATTTAGAAATATATAAGTATGTTTATCAGTTGTCTAGTACCCATAACACAAGCTCTGCTTAGCTTGGGACTAGATGGCGTTGTGTGATAGTTGTGGAATATTTATTTATTATTATTGTCGATGAGTTAATTTGAGTATATCTCTGTTCTTGCGTCTGAGGAACTTGCGTTTCATTTGATTTAACATCGTTACGCATTTTTAGAACATTAACTTATTTATAAAAATAAAATAAACATAAGGTTTTATTTGAAGAAAACAAAAACGCGGCAAATTCCTAGACTAAATTTTTTTGTCGGAAAAGCAAAGGCATCAAGCTCATACGGCCTCTTCGGTTTTCGTAATTTTGTTTATTAATCATAACTGCATAATAAATACGTATTCCTTTTTCAAAAAGATGTGTAATGCTTTATATACAAACTCAATGGTATAAACACAGATGTAGTTCAGTATAAATTTCGGTAAGTATTCCAAATTTAAATCACATTCTCTCCCTAGAGGATGAATGAAATTCAGTACAACATTCTCTCCCTGTTTTTAACAGGTTAAAAATGACTATCGTTATGTTCGATTTTTGAAGCATAGAATGTCACTTTTTTGAGCAAGTGGTACGAAAATGTTATTTTTCCCTTATTTTCTCATCATTCTACTGATTTGACATTTCAGTCCAAAGGGAAAAAAGACTGTTTCTCCCTTGACAAATTTTCTATTATTTTAGGTTTTAGAGATTATGAAAGTTTCTTACACCAAGACATTTCTGTTTACCACGTTTTTAGTTTAGCCATCCTTTGCAAAAATATAAAGGTTTTGTGGTTTCGACACTCTTGAGCACGCAACGTAGAGTTGTCCATGGGAGAAACAGTCTTTTTCAAGATGTACCCCCGCAACTTTTAGCGTTTGCCCTTGGGCTTTATTTATGGTCATTGCAAACGCAGTTTACAGCGGAAACTGAACTCTTTTGAATTGGAATGGCAAATCAGTTGGAATGATGGGAATACGGGGAATAATAAAAGTTTCGCCTTTTGCCATCCCAGTCATAATAACGGCTTTAATGACATTCCGTCCTAAATAGGTTATTTGTAACCGTATGCCGTTAGTTAGTTATAGTCTTGGTGGATCTAGTTATATAGTTTCTCATAAGCATCACAGGAACACCAATTATACAACGGAACAATTTAAAATTTACGAAACAGGACCAGTCCACATAAACTATCATACAACCGACAATAAGTACAATTTTGGTTTCAACGCCATCTATCAATCCATAGTGACAACTCGTGTAACGATCGACACCATTGAACGATCACCGCCATCTATTGAGAGTTTAAGGAATTATCTATACTCCGTTAGAGCATTTCATAAATTTTATTTTTTATTTTTATTTTTTTGTAATAAAAACTATCCTATGTCCTTTCTCAAGTTCCAAACTATGTCTGTACCAAATTTCACACAAATCGGTTCCGTAGTTTAGGCGTGAAGAAAAGACAGACAGACAGACAGACAGACAGACAGACAGACAGACAGACAGACAGACAGAAAGACAGACAGACAGACAGAGTTACTTTCGCATTTATAATATTAGTTAGGATAGTACCTGGCACTAGATTGAAAATTTTCCAATGGGAATATTTTATAGATTGAAAATTTGATCGTACTTGGAACAGGATTTAACAGGAAATAACGCCGTTGATTGAACCTCGCCTGCAAAATAGCGAAACGGTTGAGTTTTGTAATAAACTAGGTTTTGACTCAGTTGTTGTCACAGAGGTTTAGTCCATTGTTAAGGAGGCTTTTAAAGTACGAAATTGGAATTCATTGAAAGAGCCTTCTCGGGAAAAAACGATCAGCTCCTCAGCTAAGTTTGTTGTCTATCATAGTTTTTTTTATATTTTTGGACAGTATTTTTTTTTAACTTTTCTTTATTTATTTTTTCATCATAAATAAATTTAAATTTACTTTTGTAAAATATATTATATTTGTTTACTAAAATAGGTACCTATTTAGTAATATAAAATCATTAAAAAGTAAGCCACCAGGGTCTAACCTGCCGGCCGTTAGGACTACAGATAGAGAAACCAAATAAAAATAACGTTAAACACGTAATATTACGACTAAAAACCTCTATAACAACAATAGCACAAGAATTCATAGAACTTGTTAATTCTACTTTACCTTAGCATATATCGGGGTCGCGGGACTCGGGGTCGCGGGACTAACGGATTACCGTGACCCCGGTACGTAAAGGGCCTTTGAAGGACACCGTGGGTTTTAGTCAGTACAAGTCTGACAGTAGGGTGGGAGGACTCATTTGATGATTTTACCACGATAAAAAAAAATCCTTACCATATATACAATACGCGCAACCAAAGATGAGACCCGACGGATCACGTGGTCATACCTGCGCAGTAAACAGTTTGTACAAAATGCTCTACGAAATGTTTACTGCGCAGGTGTGACCACGTGATCCGTCGGGTCTCATCTTTGGCTGCGCGTATTGTACTACAAAAGAAGCTTGAATGGAAACTTGCTAATTTACCGTCTGTAGTCTACTTGACTGTAGAATTTGCTCGACTTTAGTGAGCATTGAATGGTAGTAGCAAGTATGTTTCCATTATCCTTTACTACTTAGTTAATGCTAAGTTATCACTGTTGTTAAACGTCAGTGACAGTTTTGGTGTCGCTTCGTATTTATAGCTTTCTACGTTAGTTTGAAACTTAATAAGATGCTACCTACACATATATTGTTTGCTTACTATGAAAAAGTCAAAATTATGAACAGGTACGAATCAGTTTAGCCCTAGCCGTTTTGCCAAAATATTTTTTTTTTGTTTTGTAACTAATATTGATACGACCATTCTGTGGGAGTTGGGGTCCGAATTCCGACCCGCATGTTGGAATGCAAGCAAGGAACCTCCCCTATAAGTTTGTACAAACCGAAACCGGACACACTGTATACAGATAGACCTTTGTGTATACATTTCACCTTGCAAAATAAATGAAAATAATTACCATTACGTTGTGTAATTATTATTTACTAGCACTCCGCCCGCGACTTCGTCAGCGCGTGTTTCTAACTTCGAACTCAAAATATTTTTGTATTCTGATTTTCCGATGTTCGCCCGCTAGGTTGATTTTTGAAATATAAATAATTAGGCATCCTTTATTTGCTTGGGAAACTATTTATGCCAAGTTTTGAGTTTATCGAAGCAAGCAGTAAAATCCTTCCCTTAAAACTTGAATACCCCTTTTCATCAACATGGGGGGTGATTTTCGAAAAACCCAAAAACACGTGTTTGATTATTTTTGATCTAATTTTTACATACTGAGTTTCAAATTTATCGGTCAGCGCGTTATGATTTTCCCATACAAACTTTAACATCGTCTAGATTACCAACGGAGGGTAGTTTTAAAAAACGAATACTGTCCATCTTTTTTATTTACTTATACTCATATTCGTACCAAGTTTCAAGTTTATAAATCTAAGGGATAAGATTTTACATACAAAGCATTTCACCCCTTTTCACCCCCTTATAGGAGGATCTTCGCAAAATCCCTTCTTATTGCTCACCTACATAATAAATTGCAACTACCGTCCAAACTTCAGGTTATACGTTTATTGATTTTAGATCCTTTCCTTTAAACTTGAATAACCCTTTTCACTAACTTTGGGGGTGATTTTCGAAAAACCCAAAAACACGTGTTTGATTATTTTTGATCTAATTTCTATATACTGAGTTTCAAATTCATCGGTTAACGCGTTATGATTTTCCCATACAAACTTTAACATCGTCTAGATTACCAACGGAGGGTAGTTTTTAAAAACGAATACTGCCCATCTTTTTTATTTACTTATACTCATATTCGTACTAAGTTTCAAGTTTATAAACCCAAGGAATAAGATTTTTCATACAACAGTTTTCACCCCTTTTCACCCCCTTAGAGGAGGACTTTCGCAATATCCCGTCTTATTGCCCCCTACATGGTAGACTGCAACTGCTGTCCAAAATTCAAGTATCTGGGCTCAGCGGTTTCGGCTGTAGTCGAGTCTTAATAAAAAACCCTGTTCTTTTATATATATAGATTTATCATCATCATCAGCTGGAAGACGTCCACTGCATTTATCGGTTAAATTAATAACTTTATACATAATATTTAAAAATTAAAACTAAAACTACACACTACAATTCTACTAAATCTTATTTATAATTAATAACTACTTACATACTTCTCATACAATAATTTCGCCTCGTCCATGTTCAAACATCTTCTCATACAACTTTTAGAATTTGCTTATTACAATTTCTCGTACGGAATTTCAAAACATACTCAACGTTCAACTAATGTGGTTTACTAGAGCCCGAAATGCCTGGGGCTAGACACAGAATCCATTTACCGCTCATGCCCACCTCACTGGGCTTTATTCCATCAGGTATGGCTGATGCACTGCAAATTTATTAGAATTAACACCTTCGCTGCGTTACGGTAGGTATCAAGCAGTTTTATTTTTACGAGTAGGTAACGATAGGTTCATATTTTTTGCCCTCTACGCTCGGTGCGGGTTTTTTTTGTGGTTGTACCAAAGGGTAAAGGGACTCTATTACTAAGACACCGCTGTCCGTCTGTCTGTCTGTCCCTCTGTCTATAGGCTGTATCTTATGAACCGTCTTAGAACAGTTGGACAGATAATGTATTTCTGCCTTTCGCTGTCGTAAGGACACGGCGGTGCTCTGCCCAAGCGGAGCAGTCCTGGACCGGATGCTCCACCGTGTCCTCCGCGCGAATCGTAATGCACTCGCAGAAAGTTTTTAGTTTTAACACTGCCGCATTTAATGTGTTGAAAATAACATGCAAAAAACATCGTGCAGCTTAATTTTTCATCGATGAAATTGCGTAACGGACGAAAATGTTGGCAAACATTTTTCTTCAAAAAAATGTAGGTATTATGAAAATCGCTAGTATCATGCTGAAATTATCAACAAATTTTAATAATAGGTATGTATTCTTTATTATCTGCGTTTTGAATGATAACAAAAACCCTCGTTGAAGATTTACTTTACACTACTTAAGGCAAGAGGCACGGCTTTTCACGTTTTTGTAAAATATTGTAAACTGGAACTCTGACGTTAATTTCATAGAAAAATTAGTTGCTCGTCCGTACACTAGAAGCTGTTTTGCATTTTCCATACAACAATATTATAGCCGTAAATTCTTCAAGTACGCTGTAAGTGGTCGCGGGACTCACGAATTACCGTGACCCCGGTACGTAAAGGGCTATTGAAGGACACCGTGGATTTTAGTCAGTGAAGTCTGACAGTCCCTCCCGCCCTGCCCTGGGTGGGAGGACTCATTTGATGATTTTACCACGTAAAAAAAAAGGTACGCTATAAGTAAAATACGGAAATCTTGTACTGAGGTATAAGAGTATAATTATAGTCAGTGCAAGTCTGACAATCCCTTCTGCTCCACTCAGGGTGGGAGGACTCATTTGATGACAAACGTACCTGTATTATAACTAATGTTCCAAAATTGTCGTGCCGTGACGTATTGCATACTGAAAACAGTGTAAATCGTTTATTATTCCTAAAACAATAAGGCAGACATGGCACTGAAATCGGTTGCCAAGTGATGCGGTATTGTGTTACGCCCATTTGTCTGTTACCTGTGCATACCGCAGAGGTAATCCATTTACTCAACCATGCAAGCAATTATGACTGATAATACTACATACAGGCTACAACTGGAGGTCTACTCTCTTAGGCCGTCAAAGAAGGCACGGGCACGTACGACAGTTTAAAAAAAATTGAGTCAACCCTACTCCTTATTATTTTTTAATTCATAAGTTCTGACAACACATCCGGAGTCGGGACAACAGTAACTGTTGAATCACATTGTCTCCAATTTTTAGTTCGTACCACTAACTAATCTTATGTCCGTAAGTGACTGAAACTGCCGAAACTACGGGTTTCATGTTTAGATAGTAGTGCCCCAGCTATCAAACCGCTGATCTGTATCCGTAGAGCTAACTACATTTCGTATGTCGATAAGTTCCCACTCTGTTACATCGTTCGCGCAGAGTGTCCATACCGCTGCTAAATTCGTTATTCTGTTCCCAGGGATATTCCAGACGCACTGACATAATTATTCAAACACCGTTACTATTTGAAATGTGACTGGCGAGCCATTTTCCCGTCCACCCCGCCTCGCCCACCCTGGACAGATAAGAGGATTATACTGCACGCGACTTCGAAACGTGACGTTCAATACCGTTATGCATGTTGCCTTATCGTGCACCGCTTAAGGTTAAAAAAAAAATTAAAAAATGTAACCGGTTTCAAAAACAACCACAAAAAAGATTATAATAAATTTTTTCATTTACTTTTTTCCACCGACTTTTAAAAGAAAAGTTATTTTGTAGGTTATTTTACACTTTTTGTGGTAGTTTTTGAAGTCGGTTACATTTTTTTTTAATTTAAACTTTTTAGTTTAAATATACAACCAAATTTACTGTAGAATACATAATTTTCTTTTCCGCACTAGAATTTTGTAATCCTTAGCACCGGTAATAACATTGCCCATGTACACAATGCCAAAAATATATACTTTTATGGGATCAAATGGCAGGTATACTGTATCGAACAAAAAAGAATCATTGCGATCGGATCAGAAACCTCGGAGTAATCAATGTAGACAATGTTGATAACTTGGCTTTTTAGATTTTTAATGATTTTTTAAAAAGCGCTAGTCCGCATTCGATAAAATTTTCTAAATAGAAAAAATTGAAAGATTTTTTAAAGTCGGATGGTAAGCGACGGAGTTATGCGCGAACAAACATAAAGAAAAATATATGAAGATCCGAATTGATAACCTCTTCCTTTTGGAAATCGGTTAAAAACAGACCGAACTAGGTCAAACTAAATAGTACTAGATTCACAGCTGCAAGAAGACGGACATGGTCAGGGCTGTGAGTGGTTTCAATATCGGAAGAGAAGAGAAATTTCTCAGAAACATGGTTTATGGGCTGATAGAGAGCTGGATAATCTTGAACTCAACTTATATTTCGATTAGCTGTAAGGATCTACACACATGTACCGCAACGATACGACAACGACGCGACAGATTTTGTAGGACAAATTAATTATTAAACAAACAAGAATTCTTTAATGAACATGGTTATTTTGTCGTCATTACCAACCGCGTGGGTGAAACTGATCGCGTCGCAGCCAGGTAGCACCGACATCGCAATGACGTCGTAGCGTCATCGCCACGACTCATTCTGCGTTGTAGTGTGGTGTTGTGCGGTATGCAAAACGGAACCACGTCGCCACCACAATGCACCTCAGCTTTTTGCAGCTGCTTTGTGGTTGTTACGTGGTTAGCGTCACTGTTCACACGTTACCGCGCTCAACGTTGTAACCTTTCGTACGTGTGTATGTGAATTAGCCACAATTCAAGAAGGTCACAAGTTTAGAAATCTTTCAAGCACCTTCCCGTAGTTATTAATTTAAATACTATGGTACGGTGATTGGACCTATGAGTATAGCAAAAATATTGTCATCCCAGATCCAGGTACCAGTTCCCAGTTCACCCAGTTATCCAGTTTACCCAGTGAATTGAAATGGTTATAGATGAATCGAATATCAACATTACCCACGTTCAAATTCTTTGTGGTTGGTATACGAAAAATACGATTCTTATATGTAGGATCAATCGAGAGTTTTATGCGCAAACCGATAAGTTGGTTTTTACGATCTTGCGAAAGACGTAAAATATTGGATGTACAAGTCTGAATTAAAAGCCTGGCATAAAACATACCTGGCATTGTAAAGAGCACGACACTCATTATAAACAATATTATACGTGTAGACCTTCCTACTCGGTTGCTAATTTATGTATCAAATATTATGCTCTTCATTACGATTTGTAATTCGAGTATTTATAGAATAATCTGACCGAATGCCTTGTATAGAATGTTTGCTTCAATGTTTATCACAGCATATATTTGGAACGTTCGGACGTTATAAGTGCCAAACGTGCAAGCTGCATTACACATCCTCGGAAATCCGCGCTTCGCTCTCTTCCTCCGTTTGTCTCGGTTGTTTTCCGACAAGGAAATCATTCGGAACAAAAGTCAGTATATTTCTGTGTGGCTCACGGTTAAACATAGTCTCACCCACGCTGCTCACGCGCCGCACCGCCGCCGCTCCACGGCCCAGTCCCGTCTTCCTTCTCGCCGCCTGTACACGCTCCAGGTTAGTACCCGTTTCAAGATTCACTTTTAATGCAACCTCAGCGAATTGTTTCTACTCTCATTTATTTTTGCTGCGCGATATTTGTAATTGGTTCCGCAAATTGTTTATTTGTAAAAGCAAATTCTATTTTGTTATTTCATTCCCAAATTTTAATTTAGGATTGGTTACCGGTAATGTGCGTTCGAATTCCTATTGCGTGATTATTTTTAGCCGTTCAGCGTTCAACGAGTGCATATTACAATACCTCGTGTCCGACTAAAAACCCGGTTTTCGATACTAAAAATATCCCGATATCGAATGTTTGCGAATTCTATTTTGAATTTGTTTCACTGTTCGACGCACGCGTCGCAGCTCGGGGAGGGTAATCCATCAGGAAGGGATGATAGATGAAACAAATAGCGCTTCGGTCACCGGCGATACCATTACATAATTTATTGATTATGCTTTTGTAGACATCCGAGTCTGTATAGTAAACATTTATATTGTTTATATAAAAACTCATTGAAGTGAAATCGTTGATATTTTTTTACTATTTCGTGCCAAGAATCTGAATGTGCGTATGATAACGTCACAATGTGTCGGTTGAACATTTGTCTTGTCGAATTAAACAGTTTTTCGTTCTATTTTCGTTTGGCTGTTGAACATAAAAATGGTTTATCGTCGGCAACAGGATATTACGTATTGTTACTTTTACCGAAGCTTTGTGCCACCGCTGTACGTGATTTTAATTATTACGGTACATTGTTTTTACAACGAACTTGATGTCTGACGTGTTGTTCATAAAATACACAAGCGGAGATTTTTATAGTTTCACAAACAAACCAGGCACGTGAAATTTTAGCTGAAACACGGATTGCTTACAAAACAGAAATATTTAAGTATAAACGACACATCAAATAACTCGTTGGCTTAAAGCATAATGGACTTTAGTGTTACACGCGGTTGTTATTTTATTATAGATTCAATAAGCTTCTGTATCCCTTTGTGAAATAGAAAAAGACAATCTATTTCTAGAGCGCTAAAATAGTTTCTCTTGAATTTGAACTGATTCAAAAGATGGGACATGGCTAACTGATTTGTTTTTTAAAGACATGGGTTATTAGATATAGTATATAAATGAATAGACTTAATATATGTTGTAATATTTCAACGACAAGTGATTTGAATTTGAACCTTTCATGAAAAATATTAATTTTCGCTTCGTAAGTTTCAATTCGACGACAAAAATACACACATTTAGTTAAATCACTGAACAGTAACAATAAATTTTATTTTATTTATTTTATCCTTTATTTCAGGCAACTAAAGGCCCATAAAATACAATACACACATAAATATAAAACAATAATAAACTAATACATATTTTAAACAATATAAATAATAATAAAATAATTAAATGTTTCCACATTAAATTAACAATATAAAAATATTTCACTGACAAACAATATTTGAAAAAAAAAATCACTTTTTGTTTCTGCAAAGGAGTGTGTGCATAAAGAAGAGAAATGACTACCAAATGCCGGTGCTTAACGATGACTGCTTCTTGTTACTGGTATGACTTAATTGACCACAGACTACAGGACAAAATGACTTTTGATTCTCTTTTTGTCTGCAGTACCATAATTGTATATTACCAGCCTGTTCTACTGTTGGGTAAAAGCCTCTCTGGGTGTACTTTTTACGTACCTATCTCCTTTGGAATTACAGAATCCTCGGGAATTCCAGGCGTTTTCTGTGTTATTTAAAAATCACATGACAAAATGTTTCGTACCTCTTAATCTCTGAAACAAACCAGCCGATTTGAATAAAATTTTGTAAATTATTGGTTCCTGTTTGATAAAATCACAGAAAGTGGACTACATGGGTCGATGGTTAGTCTTTTTTTCTACTATTATAATTATATCTATCGCAATGGAAATATTTTAGAGTACAATTTAATAACTGAACTACAAGATCCAATATTGCTAAGCTGAGGTACTATGCAATTACTGTAGCAAGCGATTGCGAACAATCAGACTCCTACATTGTTTACGACAGAGATCTACCTTGAGCTGTCCTCTGCTATTCGTGCGTTACAGTATGATGCTATTTTGAATATCAAGATCGTAGTTAATATTTCACTGAATTCAAGCATCCGTAACGTCTGTGTTGCTTTGAGAACGTTCGTACCTGCAGCTTGTAATAAACTCGTCGCCTAAGGGTCCTGTCAGACAGGTGCGGCGCGATTTTTCCATAAGGCAAGATTACTGAATAAATCTGATTAATCCTTTAGTTATTATTATTTGATTCCGTTTATTGGTCTTTTATTTTGGATGTACTTTTAAATATTTCTATATCAAAAACTTTAGAAAGACATAAAAAAATATAAAATATAGGCCATCGGTATTGGGAACAGACAGTTCGAGTTATCGTTGGTCAGAAAGAGTAGAAATAGAAACCTTCTAGCAATGCGCGCCGTGCCAAACAGAACTACTTTCTGAATTAATCCCTCAGTGTAACGCGAGGCTCCTTAGATGTTGGTCAAGGCTTTGGGTAATTAAACCATTGGCCGACATAACTATCATAATTATCGCTGAGTTCACATCCCACATATCGACAACCTCGCAAGCCAAGTCAAGATACCTGATATACTTATCTTTCTTCTTGGCTTTAACAGTTCTTGTCACTGCTCTGTTCGATCCACCATCATTATATTGGCTACCATCAACAGCAGTCCCGACAGTGAAAAAAAATCCTTACATACAGGTCTTCGATAGAGGTTGGTTAGATACCCTTTTATGTACACAAGATCTTTTTGAGCTACAGCTGAAAAATCCGTTATATAGCTCCACCACTGAATAATAGCCTCCATTCCTTACAACGGTCAAGGCTTCGCGCTAGTACCTTCCGATTCTCAAATATATAATCGTTTACGTTATAGTGCCTCTCAACATAAAGCAATACGTACTCGTAATAACAAGTCGAAGCGATCGTCTGACAGTAAGTCGCATCCGTGTGAAGAGTTCTTAGCGTCTGATGCATTTGTGATCATCATCATCATCATCATCATCTCAGCCATAGGACGTCCACTGCTGAACATAGGCCTCCCCTTTAGATCTCCACATGTACCGGTTGGAAGCGACCTGCATCCAGCGTCTTCCGGCGACCTTTATAAGGTCGTCTGTCCACCTTGTTGGTGGACGTCCTACGCTGCGCTTGCTAGTCCTTGGTCTCCAGTCTAGTACTTTTCGACCCCATCGGCCATCTGCTCTGCGAGCAATATGGCCTGCCCATTGCCACTTCAGCTTGCTAATCCGGTGGGCTATGTCGGTGACTTTAGTTCGTCTACGGATCTCCTCATTTCGGATTCGATCACGTAGAGAAACACCGAGCATAGCTCTCTCCATAGCTCGTTGAGCGACTTTGAGCTTTGAGATGAGGCCGATAGTGAAAGACCACGTTTCGGTGCCGTACGTCATCACTGGTAACACACATTGGTTAAAGACTTTCGTCTTGAGGCACTGAGGTATGTCGGACGAAAAGACATTGCGTAGTTTCCCGAACGCTGCCCAACCGAGTTGGATTCGGCGGTTGACCTCTTTCTCGAAGTTGGACCTACCTAATTGGACTACTTGTCCTAAGTAGATATATGAGTCAACAACTTCGAGTACCGAGTTTCCAACAGAGACTGGGGTGGGCACAACATTGGCATTTGACATAATTTTCGTCTTGTCCATGTTCATTTTCAAGCCCACCCGTTGTGAAACTCGGTCGAGGCCATCGAGCATCATGCTGAGTTCCTCCATCGACTTTGCCATGACCACGATGTCGTCGGCAAACCGAAGGTGAGTGATGTATTCGCCGTTGATGTTGATGCCAAGTCCTTGCCATTCCAGGAGCTTGAAGGCGTCTTCCATTGCGGCAGTAAACAGTTTCGGGGAGATAACGTCCCCCTGTCTTACGCCTCTTCTCAATGAAATCGCCTTCGTGCTATGCTCCTGTACTCGGACCGACATGGTGGCGTTATTATACAAACACTTCAATACCTCGATGTACCGATAGTCAATACGGCATCGCTGGAGTGACTCAAGCACAGCCCATGTTTCCACCGAATCGAAGGCTTTCTCATAGTCCACAAACGCTAAGCATAATGGCAAGTTATACTCTTCGGTCTTCTGTATAACTTGCCGCAGCGTATGGATGTGGTCTATGGTACTATAGCCTTTTCGGAAACCGGCTTGTTCGGGAGGCTGGAAGTCATCAAGTCTGTGTTCGAGACGGTTCGTGATAACCCTTGAAAACAGCTTATAAACATGACACAGAAGCGTGATGGGTCTGTAGTTCTTCAATAGGCTGTTATCACCTTTTTTGAAGAACAGCACCACCTCACCCCTGCTCCACGTTTCAGGCGTTTTGCCCTCGGACAGGACGGAATTAAAGAGTTTCTGGAGGACTTTAAGTACCGGTGTTCCACCCGCTCTCAGAAGCTCTGACGTGATTCCGTCCTCGCCCGGCGCCTTGTTGTTCTTAAGCTGCTTCAGGGCCATCCTAATCTCGTACAGACTGATGTCCGGGATATCTTCGGTATAATTCATTTGTGATACAAGATTATTATTAATCTCATTGAAACTGGACGTCTCAAAAGAAATGAATATTCATTTATGAAAAGACTAGAACTCCGCTCACGACTTCGTCTGTCAGGATTTTGTATTTTATTTACTCTATTCTTTTCAATTGCCTTTTTGAGGTTGGAATTTTGAAATATCTTAAAACTTATGTTTAGAAATTTACTTCTTACCATCTTACTAATAATATAAACGTGAATGTTAGTTTCGATGGATGGATGGATGTTTGGTCCTTTTTCACGCAAAAACTATTGAACGCATTTAGTTGAAATTCGCAGATAGTTTAAAACCTGGATTAACATAGAGGATAGTTTTTATCCCGATTTCATGTTCTCGTGGGATAATCTTCGAATTGTAGCGGGCGTAGCCGCTAACAACAGCTAGTTTGATTGATAAATCTACTAAATTCGAAAATTCAAGCAAGCAATAAATGACGCATTAAAATCACACAAACTTTCATCTCATTTTCAACCTCTATAGGGGACGAATTTCCTAAAATCTGCTGTAAGCACAGATCATTTGTTAAAAAAAAAAACATTCTCCAGTCCCAGCGGTTTCACCTGTATATTGATCGATCAGTCAGTCAGCCACTCAGTTTCTTCTACATAGATTTAACCAGCTTCTTCTTCATAGATTTAACCAGCTTTTGTCAGGACTCGTACCGAGTTAAAAGGAAGCCCATTTATTATTCCAGACCATATTCTATCGTTTTCGCAAATTTTATACAAATCTGTTTATCTATTCTGGGGTGACAGAGTTCAGACACAAGAATAGCAACACATTAAATCTATTTCAGTTTTCCGAACATTTGTGACATTTGTGTACAAGTGTTTATGTGTTAATTAGTTGTTTAATGGCTGTACGAATTGTCTCTCTTTCACGTTATTATGAACAAGAATGGACTGAACTGAAATCTGACTTTCACGACTCAATGAGTTGGCAATAAAGACTGATAACAACGGATCAGTGGTCACTGCTGTCACGAACTTCATGAACAGATACACAAGTTGAAGCTGATTTTTTATATTCGTGATAACATAGAACTTTGTCTTTAAACCATGGCGTGTTCACATCTCACCGAAAAAGTCATTTTAAATCCGTATTACACGTATTATTTTTTTTTCTACAAATTATTCCTGCTCCTACTGTGAATGGTTTCACAAACATTTAAACTCACACACAAACAGCAAAACCTGTAGGCCAAACAAATATTTGTACCGTACGGGGTTCGAACGCTTGACACATTGTACACCGTGTTTTCCACGACAAAGTTGTTCAAACATTATTGTACTCGTTCTGCCGATAGTTACTCGTACTTAAAATGAGCCGTACTGTAATAATATGGGACATTTTCTCAGTTTTGTATACGTGTAGACATGTAGTTTGTACCTGTGTTTGTTGAAATGTTCTACGTATCGAGTTTGGAACCTTAAGTGTCCTCTTGTTATAAATCTAGGCTAGGTTTCCAAGAACAATTCTATGATAATGTCACTAGCTATTAGATTGAAAATTGAACCCTGCATTCGCTCAATTTCAGTGCCATTCTGACATTCAGGTTAGTTCTCATCTTTGATTGGTTTAGACGTTTCTAGAAATTTCGCTCGACTTAGATTTGACAGCAGCTATTATACTCGTATTAATTGAAATTTGATATCTCAGTTGTTGCAGCTTACACTTCATATCTCTTTTTACGAAAACTAGGTTAACGTTTATGTGGAGAAGAAGTGCTATTGCTTTTTTAATATGCCTTAGAAATTCATAAAATTTATAAAAAACCAGACAAGTACAAACCGGACTCCCACACCGTGACGTTGACTACGTTCGTTCGTTTTTAGAAGTTTGTTTTTTCACCACTGTGAAGTGCAAGAACCACTCCAAGGGATTGAGTTTTTGAGAGGTTCCTGTGTCTTATTGATTGATTGGTGTCACCACTGTGCGGATGGCCCTGAGGACACGGCAGAGCATACGGTGCAGGTGTGCCCGCTTGGGCAGAGCACGGCCGTGTCCTCATGGAGGCGATAGCCGGCGACTTCTCGCGCCCGGTATTGGTCCACCTCAATATTTGATATAAATAATATATTTCAGCTTGATACCTTACTTGAACCACGCGCTCCAGGAAAAAAGGGTCTTGACAGACGGACAACAAAAGCACTAATACTGAGCTGGCTGCTATCTCGGCTATTTTTACTTCTATAATTCTACCAACTTTTACCATTCATTCTAGAAGATTCTAGAACAAGGTCGAATTAGTCTTGAAAATTATAAAACCAGCCTTGAGCTTTAATGAGGTTCCATAATAGAAAATTCTCGAATCGTCTTGAAAACTTTTGAGTACATGCGTTCGACGTAAAACTGATATTATACTATCGAATTACGACGGGGTCAATAAAAAATATCCCTGCAATAATAAAACCCTGATACGTCCAAAATAACTGAGCTATATTTTTGTCTTCTTCTCAGGACACAACAAAATGAGTCGCCTAGGCCGGACCCGACGCACACGCGTCTACGACTGCAACTTCGACAAAGGCGAGAGTTACTATCGTCCGGTTCTCGATCGTTTGGACGGCAAGACGCCCGTGCCGCGAACCACTGAACCGGACCGCGACCGCATCCGGTCCGACGTTGAGAACCGCATCAAGAGCGCCCTGGATGACGTCGAGGGAAGTGAAGATCTGTTCGACTCCAGGGGAGCTAGGGCACTGAGGGGCAGGCCTCTGTCCTCTGCGTTTGACACCGAGGAACTTTCTGATGATGTAAGTGTACTCTTTAATTTTTCGAATAGCCTACTTAATCGAGACGTTCGTGAAGGGTAAGGAACTCTATAGTTAGTATTAGGTGTTGCTGGTGTTTCTCGAAGAACCGGAGTGGATCAAATCATGGATTTTGTCATTCGCACGCAAAATACGCGCTCTGTACGTCTTACACACTATACCAGCTCGTTATACAAAACAGTAGTCAAAGAAAAGAAAAAAATAATAATATGGACCGTCCTTAAGCTTAACCGTGGGCCCAGAACGTAAAGAGCTATTGAAGGACACCGAGGATTTTATTCAGTACAAGTCTCGCTTCTCTCTCAGGTCTCATTGAATGATTTTACCACGTAAAAGAAAAAAGTATCTATCTTATTCCTTTCTTAACTTAAATGGAGCACCCCCAATTTAACATATAATGTTCGATTTGATTTGAAAGAAAGCACGCTAAATAGAATTTACCTACACCGGAACTCTACCCGGCTACATTGCATCATATTTACCCGGTTATGTCAACCTGACCTGTCTTAAGAAACGTTGATTTTTAAAACCTGTCAAGAAAAATAGAACATGGTCAGCCTGAATGACAGCATGATGGCTGCCAATAATTTAAACACATCCCGCTAATGAATATATATAATACAGGGTATTTGCTAAAGCTTTTAAAAGCTACTCTTGGTATGGCGCCGTATCTAATGTACATACATACATAGACACACGCCTTCTTCCCATGAGGGTAAGCAGAGTACAGATAGCACGAACGCTATACCCAGACTGGTACTTTTTGTTTATTACAAAGTATCAAAACTACTAATAATTCTAGCAAGTCCGAACGTAGGAGAGATAGTTTAAGGATGAGAATTTCTAAACTTGACCTGAACATACGAGTAGCTTCAAGTTTCGGAACGAAGCCAAACCTATTCAATACGGTACTTTAACATTTTATAATTATATGAAAAGTTCAGTCATATGTAAAAAAAAATTAGTTAAAAAGAGGTTTTATAAACATTATGTTAATAAAAGTAATTAGGAACTCTTAAAAGGTTTTAATGTAATATTTAAGAAAAAAAAAAACAGAAAATAAGAATATTAACTTAGTAAGAAAGAACACGTGTTTTATAAAACTAAACATCAAATAAATAATCCTGTATCTGGCACACTACTTTTTAAAAACATACTATGTAGTTATTTAATTTACATCACTTGTAAAAACGTAGATTAGATCCGACACAGCTGTACGTATATCTAAAACTACAAGCTTAATAACTACAAGTTTAGTGAAGGGAATAGAATACGAATACTATACGAATATAGTAAATGAAACTGACAGCACGGTTAGCGCAGTGGCTGAGCGATTGGACTGCTGCGCAGCGTGCCGTGGCTTCGATTCCCGCACGGAACAAATATTTGTATGACCTACAAGTAGTTGTTCGGAGTCTGGGTATTTGTGTATGTGAGTTTCTATGTTTGTAAACGCACCCACGACACAGGACAAATTACTAAGATGGAGCAACGTTTTAAAAAAGTATAAGAGGCGGAATTCAAAAGCGAATATTGCAGATTAGGGCCGATTCACACCACGCCGCGCCATGCGTGCCTGAAACAGTCCGAGTTACGGAAATAAATGTGAATATTTTGCATAAAGGGTGTCCGCCTCCCATCAACTGTGCATAAACATGTCTGCATGCTGCCACTGTATCTTTATTTTGTCATCGTTTGGATATGTACTGTCGATTACAAACGATATCATTTTTTTTAACGTGGTGTAATCATCAAATGAGTCCTCCCACCCAGGGCAGGGCGGGAGGGACTGCCAGACTCGTACTGGCTAAAATCCACGGTGTCCTTCAATAGCCCTTTACGTTCAGGGGTCACGGTAATTCGTGAGTGCAAATGTCCAAAAAAAAGGCCCCGGACCAACGATACCAAGCGAATAGTTTACAAAGCGTCGCGTCGGGGGTCTTAGATGCTTGACTAGACTATCCGGCGGTTTAATAATTCTACGAGTTTGTTTCCTAGGCAGGAATAATGATTTATTAAATATTTTATGCAGTTTTAGTTTTCATCAAAATCGGGCTCGACACTCCTTTCAGTACGTTTCGATATTTTCTTAGTTTCTAAATGATTCACCCGTATATATTTATTTAGATGAAATGTTTTTAGTAATAGTAGATTATTAACCAAGGGGATAAAGCAGTGTCTTCTGTCGCGGGTGACGATTTAAATCGCGAGCGTAACGAAGGACTCGAGGTTTACTCCCGAGCGTAGCGAGGGTGTTAAAAACTTAAATCACGAGCGAAGCGAGGGATTTAAGACGAGTCCTGAGTGTAGCGAGGGATTTAAGTTCACCCAAGACTAAGACAGCTTTATCACCGAGGAAAATACTCTACTTTTCGTACCATTTGCGAAAAAATGAACTCAATAATAATATGAGATAAGCATTTATTGAAAATAATGACAATTAAAAGTAAAAGTTAACATTCGAAACATTGGTCCAATTATTGATAGAGAGAGTTACATTTTTGTTTGGTACATTTATTGTCGATGAGTTAATTTGAGTATGTCTGTGTTCTTGCGTCTGAGGAACTTGCGTTTCATTTGATTTAACATCGTTACGCATTTTTAGAACATTAACTTATTTATAAAAATAAAATAAACTCAAGGTTTTATTTGAAGAAAACATAAACGCGGCAAATTCCTAGACTACATTTTTTTTGTCGGAAAAGCAAAGGCATCAAGCTCATACGGCCTCTTCGGTTTTCGTAATTTTGTTTAATAATCATAACTGCATAATAATAGTTATTTATGCAACCGTTGTATAATCAGGGGTATTAAAACACGAATGTGGGTTTATCACACGAGGCGTAGCCGAGTGTGATAATAGTATCACATGAGTGTTTTAATACCTAATTATAACGGTTGCATACAAGACTTTATCTACAATCATGCTGTGAATCCTCTATAAAAGATTCTCATAACATACCATATTAGCATACCTTATTCGAGTAAAAAAATGGCGGGATATAACACGATAAGACGAGTTGTTCTTTTTTCAAAATTTTAGCGATCTGGTGGTGAAAATGTCATTGCATGAGAATGTTCTTTTTTTGAAATTCATTATAACACGCGTTTGGATGATATAATGATCATTATATCATTGAGTGTTTTAATGTTGGCAATAAGCTAATTGTTATAGGTTCTTTTATAGAGGATTAATAGCATGATAGTAGATAAATACGTATTCCTTTTTCAAAAAGATGTGTAATGCTTTATATACAAACTCAATGGTGTAAACACAGATGTAGTTCAGTATAAATTTCGGTAAGTATTCCAAATTTAAATCACATTCTCTCCCTAGAGGATGAATGAAATTCAGTACAACATTCTCTCCCTGTTTTTAACAGATTAAAAATGACTATCGTTATGTTCGATTTTTGAAGCATAGAATGTCACTTTTTTGAGCAAGTGGTACGAAAAAATACTTATATTGTATTTATTAGATATATTGTTTAGTTTTAAAAACTATCCAATAAATAAACTGCCTAATCATAAATTATTATATAACTATCCAATAATTTCGGAACAGATGATACTGTTTACAATTTTATATGATGCTGATGACTTCATAATTATATAAATACACGGCATACACGCCGTTTCTGTATGTTAGCAATTCAACCGTTGATATACTCGCAATAACATTATTGTTTTATCAGTTTATTTATGCAACTTATTGACTCCAACAATATTCTCTTCAAGTAGTTAGGCAGACTTATTGGTGATTGAAGAACACTTATTACTTTCTTTCGCAATTTAAAAGTAGTTCTTAAGTAAAATTATGTAGCTGTACGTGAACTCAAGTTCTAGAGTTTCTATTCTAACGAAGAAGCTAGTTTTAAAAGTTTTCCGTAGTTATTTGAAATTTTCAAACTTATTCGTTCTTGTATTTCGTTTTCTATTCATCTTTGTTTTCTTGCTTGTTATGATCCGGTAGTAAAATCGCACAGGTAACTGTGATTACAGTGTTACATAAATGTATTTTTAAATAAAATAACTTGTGCAATAAATGTGTAAAAAGTAACAAGTTGGCAACTGAAATGATCTCACAAAACGAAATAAAAATATGACAGAGTGTATCGACTCATTGTAGTTTTTCCCATTTAGCTTAACTGAACCCTAAAAGTAATCCCGACTTTTTAATCAAACTGCGAAACGGATTTTATATTTTGTTCAATTATCATAAAAAAAATATAACGAATGATTTCGCTTGCTACGTAAAAAGAACGCGACTGTATGATTTCACACTTTGATGTTTACCATGAGAATAAATCAGAATTCAACAAGCTCGCGCGGTACGTTGTCAAACGAAATTATTACAGAGTTAGACAGTTAGGATCGTCTGCTCATTGATCGCGTCTAACCCCTCAAAAATACGTGAGTTCTGAACTGCGTGTACTATAATATTATCCATCGATACGTGTGTTTGCGACGTAATCCGCTCAAATCCGTTTGAGGCAAAGCTGAAAGTCGATCAAAGGTAAAATCGCATCGCTAAGTTTTAAAATGAGATCTGAACTGAACACAGTCATTATATTACGCCCTTTGTGCTCCCTTATACTGATTAGACTTTTTTTTTATCGTGGTAAAATCATCAAATGAGTCCTCCCACCTAGGGCAGGGCGGGAGGGACTGTCAGACTTGACTGACTAAAATCCTCGGTGTCCTTCAGTAGCCCTTTACGTACCGGGGTCACGGTAATTATAGAGTCCCGCGATCAAGACTGGTTAGACTAGGGTCAGATTTGTGTAATGACTACGCTAAATGTAATTGTTTACCTCTCTTTCAACATTAGGCAAACTTTCTAAATAGAATTAGGAATCAGGTAAACCAAAATAGAAAGAATGATTAATTCAAAGCGGAGGCTTAAGAACGTGCATGTTTATAAACATAGCACTCGGGCGCATAAATTAATGCCGGCGTGCACGCATCCCAAAATAACTAAAATCTTCATTCATTCAATGACAAATCTGGTATATTTTTAAAATCACCTAATACGTCTTGAGACGGCAACATTGGAGATGAAATAGCTTTCTATATTTAAGGTTATGAGTTGCTTTGGAGCAGGTGCAGACACGTGTTTACAAACATGTGCAGGTGTTGCACGGTTTGTGTAAAACCGTGGAGCCGCGTAGGTGCCACGTAAGTGCCGCGTAGGACATTAGATGTACCTACTTTCTGCTTGTGCTGACATTGCGAATATAACAGCGATTATAACATTGAAATAATTGAGCTCCGTTTTTTGTGTCTATGTTTTGTTTTCCGGTACTTAATATAGTATGTAATAATATCCAAAGTATTTTACATGATGCACATTTTAAGCGTTACCAGGTGGCTAGTTTTTGCTTTCATAATGTCAAGAAATGTACAGCAAAAACATTTTAGCTTGTAAATTATGATTTTTAACATAAATATTTTAAATCACATCGAAATGACTTATTTACTGGAGGAAAAATAATCTTGGGTAATTTTTATATACAGTCAACATAGTGTCACAACTCACAAAGTCGTAAATATATTTGTACTAAATAAATAATACTAAGAATATATTCTAGTGACACATTTACGGTTTTAGTACATTCGTGACGACAAGTGTTTGATGGACGCTTGGCAGACATTGGACATGCGTGTGCACAACTGATTGTCACTCATTGTTACTCTCAGTTAGCACAGAATATTATGATGGATTAGTCGTGTATTACTGTCCTGTTTAATAAAACGTCGATTATTGCAACATGAAGTTACATTTCTCGTTTAAAAATTTATACTGGCTTTTCTCTTTGTAGAAGTTTGAAATTAAATACAGCACACGTAACAACGTTTTGGTGTTTATCCAAAGCAAAAAATATAAATCAAAAGTTGTTTGATTTATCTTTTTACTATTTATCTGTTTGTAATATAAATAGTTTACAAACTTACATAATTTAACTAAAGACGCTCTGACCATGAAGAAAACTTGATAGATTTGTACAATAGCCAGTAATTAAAATAATTTCAATAACCTATTACAAAAAGGTTTGCAAAACACCATTCACAGTTTGATGATGGTCAAAAAATCATTGAATTTACGCTATCCACAATTTTAAAACCTGTATTGTCCAACTGTTGAATATCGGTCTTCCACTCCCAATCTTATGCGGACGGAATAAAACGGTCACTTTTCCTATTCTCTTCGCCACGTCATTGGCTATTCTTCTATTTTTCACGAAGTGAATCAGTACGTGTCTTACTAAATAGCAGCTTTAGATCCGCTGTTCTCCGGCCAAACTCTCGTCAGAGTTTCTAAACTCATGAAGCGAGTACTTCCTACGTCTCTTCGGCAATGATAACTGTCTTCTGGCACTCACTCCCTGCAGCTGTTTGACCTCCTAGCATCTGTTTTACGATATGTCTAATTGGGTGACTCGCCGTCCGTCATGGACCATGCTCGGAACGATGACGCGTCGTGTTCCACGCGCACCACAATTAGCTGTCAGCAATCTGACGGGGCCGTTGGAACGTAAAGGGCTATTGAAGGAAACCGTGGATTTTAGTCAGCATACAAGTACAAGTCTGACAGTCCGTCGCGCCCCGCCTTTGTCACCACTGATTTGATGATTTTATCACGTTAATAAAAAAGCGATATACCTACTAAATCTTATGAATCAAGATTATGCCAAAAATGAATAATAATATATTCATAAATATAATTTTATATGAATTTAAAATCACTGAACAACGAGTATTTACGTCCATTCAATAAAATAAATCGTTGTTTACTATAATTATTACAACTTTCAATTTATTTTATTTTATAAACTGGAGATGATACTCGTATATAAAACGATAGTAGCAATAAAATAATTTGATATGCTCACTCACAACAGTAATTTTACGCGTCACCTCGGTTTAATTGGGCAAATGTATTTGCCAGAAATGTCATGATGTCAAAAATTATATTTTGTTTAATAATTATTCATATAATGTTTTATGACCTTAGGGTGGTCGCGGGACTGTACGAATTACCGTGACCCCGGAACGTAAAGGGCTATTGAAGGAAAACGTGGATTTTAGTCGGTATGAGTCTGGCAGTCCCTCCCGCCCTGGCTTGGGTGGAAGGACTCATTTGACGATTCAAAAACGCTAAAAAAATATGACTTTAGGGTTAGACAACGCTGTACCTTACAGTACAGCAATTTTTTTTGAGTCTTATGTGAAAAGGCGTACCTATTGCCATCAGCTACACGAAAATGAAAATTCAGTCGTTGCAACAAAAGCGGAAGCCGCGCTGTCAATATCGCATCGGCAAACATGACAGATTAGTCAGTACAATGCCTATTGTTTTCTCTTTACGAGTTTTAGTTTTTATTGTAGTACTCGCTTTCAGTAAACACTTGTGCATTTCATGTTTCTAGAGCCAGCCGTTAAATCTGTGCATTGTCTCTCAGTCAATATATCCACGGCTTTGATTTTACGCTTTCTTTGTCCTTAGGGTAGAATTTAGCTTGGCCAGAGAGTAAAAATTGCTATACAATGTGAAAACGCAGCCAGTCTCCTAGGCACCGTTCTATATTTGTAAATTCCATACTATTATGTCATTGTATAATTGAAATTTAAACGCAATTATATAATTACTAGCTTCTGCCCGCGGTTTCACCCGCGCCATGTTAGGCGTTTGGCACTATGGTCCCGTTCCCATCCCTTGAGGAGCGCTTGGAACACGAAACGCCGTGATTCGGGCCTTGTCCTTGGTCAGACGGCGAACTACCCATTACTCCCCGTCTGCAAGCGGCTGAAATACATTTTTCTCGATTTTGAAACATTTCTCATTGCTGCCCCGCTCCTATTAGTTATAGCGTGATGTTATATAGCATTTCTCGATAAATGGGCTATCAAATACAGATACAGATGTTTCAATTCCAACCAGTAGTTCCCGAGATTAGCGCGTTCAACCAAACAAACAGACTCTTCTGCTTTATAATATTAGTATAAAATATTTAAACGCATAAAACAGGCTACACTTAAAACTAAACATTTAATATTGGTCCAACAAGATTGATTTTTCATTCTATTCTAATCTGTTCAAATATCGAATCTATTTTTCCAATACAATTAAATTACGTTATACACGGAACCCTTCCAACAAAAGTACCGACACGATTTACGCTTGACTGGTTTTTTATTAACGAACAGGCTTATAATTTTATTAAGTTCATACAGAGTAGCTCGGATTAACACCCAGGGCATAATATTATTCCCCTCAATAAAAAATTTAAATAGATTTCACCTCGTGAACGATCAGCTGCTTATTCTGTTATCGGATGCACATAATTATATTGTACATAGAAAATATGCCAGCAATTTCCCTGCTTCTTTAATCTGCAGTTAATTTGTCGGAGCGATATATATATATATAAGATTAGAGTTTCCTCTTCAAGCAATAAACAGCAATGTGATTCGTCTAAAAAGAAAAGAGATTTATTTATTAAATAAAATTAGTTTTACAAACAAAATATGAACGAATGAAATTCTTACTAACCTAAAAAGAAAAGAGAATCAACAATTAAATGTTCATGCTTTCCTTGTGTGTACTTTACACTATTCGTTTACCTGTATCATTTATACAAACACAATATTTAACAAGAACTTATTTAAATCATATAATTAAAATATTAAACAAAATTATTAGTTTTTATATTAGACACGAGAATGTGTCAAATGTCAGTCCGTGTCAATGTGAAAGCTTTCATATATGATCTATATTGATTTTAACGAAAGAAACTCTTTTTAAATTCTTTATCTAAGAAAATCCATATCTTTTTACATCTACTTTCACTCAAAAATGTAATATGGCATGCAAAGAAATTAAAAATCCTGCAGCCGATTTACAGTTGTTGAGTAAATATAAAAAAAAATACAAAGATTAATCTTAGTAACTCGTCTCGTTCAGCACGAGTAAACTCGATACAAAAATAACTCGTAACGTGGCTGAACGAACATCTAGCACACGATGTGATTAATAAAAACCATGACTAATTACGTAATATGATCTCGAGAAGCGAACTAAAAACAAAACAGGAAAGTTCTATAGCCAGTCTTACCCTTAAGTAAAACTAGTCCTATCTGACAGGCCCCCCTAAGAGGGCCAAAGCCTGCCGGGGGTCGCAGGTCTGTCTCATCTGGTAACCCTGACCCTGGAACGTAAAGGGCTATTAAAGGACACCGTAGATTGTTGTCCGTAAAAATCTGACAGTTGTTCCCGTCCCACCCTGGATGGGAGGACTCATTTGATGATTTTACCACGTTAGAGAAAAGGAAAAAGAGACTAGTGTCCTAAAAAACATCACTTTTACCCCTATGTAAAACACAGATTACTGTCATTTCTATCAAGCTATAAAAAGCATGCTTGTTGAGCCACGTACATAGTTACTTGTAAAATTCATAGTTATTGGTTACCCATCCAGTAAGCAATCTAAGCACGCGTAGATTAACCTTACGAAAATTAAACTCACATTCACAAAAACCGAAACAAACAAAAAAAACGAACAACCGATATTAATCATACAAATGAGCCGTGTGGAAATCGAAACTGAATTAAACACGTCGCCAACCGTGTCATTAAAAATATTTTGCTTTAATTTTTATTCATTAATTGTCAACTCAGCCAGTCCTATTTCGTCATACTTACTCTTTTTAATCATCATCTCAGTAGTCCCCCTTTCGAGCGCTATCGTCTTTGGAACTGTCCATCCATCGTGAATTCGTGACCTTTGTCTCCTCTTACTTCTCGTCCTTTCGTTCTCAAAACTTTTGTTACTAAATCCATTCCTCTAGAATACGGTACCCATTGTTTGAAAAATAATTAAAGCTAGTCTACTTAAGGGAGTAAACTTTAGAATAATAATTTCGAAGAGTTTTCAGATAGAAGCTTCCACTATCAAGTTTTTCTTACAAAAGATGTACTTAGGTACATCTTAGGTACAAGCAAAAAATTTTTATTAGTCAAGAAACTTCAATAGGAAGTTACGAAACTATTAAAGTTTCGAAAGTTGCATAACTTCGAGTTCGGTGGAAAAATGAATTGATTGAAATTAAAATATGCACTTTGTAGTCATTGTGAAGTACTTAATGGCTCTGACGTTTAGCAGTGCGAATATAATATAAAGTAAAATAACAGTTAAGATTGTTTAAAACTCTCTCAGATATCATTTAAGCCTTTGTCAAACAGACTGGCGTGGCGAATGCGAAGCGTGACGTTTTTATTTGTAATGTATGAAATTCTTTGAATCCAGTCACATAGAAAAGCGAAAGTGATCCGATAGCGTGACAGAACTATCAGACTGATGTCTCGCTTCGGTTTGGTATCGCCTCGGACTCGCTTCGCTTTCGCCTGTCTGTTTGACAAAGGCATTAAGGCCTGTTTATGCGTTCAAAGTTTTATTAAACTCGGTACAGTAATTTTGCGAATTAAGGCCTTGTCAGTTTAAATTTAATGATGCGTTGTTCGACGTACCCGCTTTAATCATTGAAATGTACCTACAGTGATCCATCGTTTTAGTTTGCTGTTCATACTTGCCTGTATACCTACATGGAAAATATTAACTAAGCATTATTTTCCGTCTGTGCTGTCGAAGCATATTACTCAATGTTTGTTAACGCAATGCTATATGCAAACCAAACAGTTGCTATTTATTTTCACATGATACAAACAAACTGGTTATATTTACAGGCAGCGTCCGACCGAAACAGAATTTGCAGCCGAAACTCGGCACTGGTCTAAAATTTAACCTTTAAGTATTAAGCAATTAGGCTTTATTAGGCCTTTATTCACAATCTATACATATAATAAATCTGTAGAAGGTTCAATTCTGTACATTGAAAATATTGAAAAAATAAATAGCAAAAAAAGCAACACCCCCCCGGTGTTGCTTTTTTTTTATCGTGGTAAAATCATCAAATGAGTCCTTCCACCCAGGGCAGGGCGGGAGGGACTGTCAGACTTGTACTGACTAAAATCCACGGTGTCCTTCACGAGCCCTTTACGTACCGGGGTCACTGTAATCCCTTGGTCCCGCGACCCAGGGGGTGTTGCTGGATCGATACCAAACCCAAAAACGTGATTTAAAAAAAAATTTGTTTGTCTGCCTGTATGTGCAGGTATCACGTGAAAACTAACGTTTCGATTTCGACGAAACTTGGTATAATTATACCTTATTACCCTGGGCATAACATAGGATACTTTTTATCCTGGAAAAATACGTAGAAAAAAAGTCTTATTTTTCAGTTTTATTCATGGAACCGCGAACACACGTTACCCGCAGTGGATTTAGCGCCGTAATATTTATAAGATGTCATTGTCAGAGTTACTCAAAATGGTGAAATAAACCATCCACGCGAAGACCGACGTCCGCGCGGACGGAGTCGCGGGCGGAAGCTAGTTGTAAATAATGTTAGTGTATAGTACTATTGCAATCTAGCGCATTTGTTTGTATGCTTACATTAAAGTGTAAAAAATTTTAAAGGTGTTCTTTCCGTCATTGTAACCATTTTTAAGCTATCGCTAACAAAGTTAAACGAACTTAGCCGAATGAAAAACGAATATTCACGAAAACCAAGTTTCGGCCAAGCCGATGATATAAAAAAATGGTCAAAATCAAAACTATTTTTTTTGACTGAATCTGGGCGAAACCGACCTTTTGGTCGAACACTATTTACAGGCATAATTAAATTTTGCCACCAATTAAACAGGAAAAGGGGCTGTCAATCATGGGTGAAAATATGGTCGACGCATTGTTTTATATATATCCCTAGCTGATCGAACAGACCGTCCTTTATGATTTTATAACGCCACCTACAGAGCCCAACTGTACGTGTAAACCATCTATGTATATATCGCAGGGATATGATAAAAACTGGGATTTGATCAAATCACGGAGGATGTTAAAATAACAACACGATTTTGTCATTTCCCTAAGCAAATCTGGTTAGAGGGCCATAGCCTGCTGGGGTCGCGGGACTTTCCCATTACCGTGACCCCGGTACGTAAAGGGCTAGTGAAGGACACCGTGGATTTTAGTCAGTACAAGTCTGACAATCCCTCCCGCCCTGCCCTGGGTGGGAGAACTCATTTGATGATTTTACCACGATAAAAAAAAGCAAATCTGGTGATTTGAACGATTCCCTAAATTGATTCAGTGAAATAATAATAAAATAAATACTGTTGAAGATTTTTCTGTCTACAGGGTTTAAATGAACCTAACCAAACCGAACCTCGGGGTGCTAATGAAGTCCGTCTTCTTCTCGTTCAAATGCACAATGAAACGACGCACTGAGAAATCACACTATAGGGTTTGAAAGACCACGCCATAATGTGATTGATCAAATCCCCTAGTGATTTGATCATATGTTTGTTTTGCCCTGTTTTATGTAGATCCGCTCAACCACACAATAAAGATCATCAAAATCGAAATGTTCACTACTATTGAATGTATGTAATGTCAACTTATTAGTTAAAAATGACAATAATTATGGAATTATAATTTCAGGGAAAATCGATAGACAGAATAGAATACTCGTTTACCCATACAAATTAGAAGTATTACAATTTAATTAACCCTTTTGTACACATTTAAAAAGGTTTGTGATCACTAGCATAAGCTGTTTTTTTTTTAAATTGAACTGTATTAACAATTACACTGTTTTGGTTTACATTCTAAATCTATATTATTAAATAAAGAATCTAAAAAGAGGAAATTATAATAACATTTAAAATGTACCATGAGAAAAAACATTTCGCAATTTTTTTTGGATGTGTTGCGTCCTAAACAAACTACAATGGCAGGCAGCTATGACGATATCTTGCTGATATGCTCATTTCAAATCGGAAAGAAGAATTAATTTTATATCTTCATAATTACAAAGAATTTCGTGAAGAACGCTTAAATAGGAATCAAAATAATCGACATTTTTAAGAGTTACTCCAAAACAGAACGCTGCCGAAGGCTGTGTTTGAAATTTTACACTGATGCACTCTTGATAATTGATGCTTTCAGGATTCAATATTTTTTTAGGTTAAAAAATAATCCTGTGTAAAAACGGAGTGCTAGTTGGATAAATGAAAAAAAAGGACCTACGTAGAAACCTTTCTCTTTTTCGCTTTTAGCTTCATTGTTAATAGCTTTATTTTCAGCTTCAGTTTATTTCACGATTCACAAATAGAAAACTACTAACTAATCAAATTATGAACATATTTATGTCAAAACTCTGGATGAAGTGTTTTTTAAGTGTATGTCGGACGAATCTAGCGTTATAAAGCGATTTTTCGGATAAAATTAACATCCTGTCTGCTCGGTGAACTGACATAGTGTCATTGACTTCGCAAAACTAATGAAGCCCGGCCCTACATACGGGTATTTTTTAAAACGGTTGACAATTATTTTGGTCAATTCAACAGGCATTTTTGCCCTAGTATAGTTTTATTTTTATTTGTACTGTTTATGTATATGCTACTCATGAAAAATGTAAGTTTTCGATCTCAAGAGATGTCCGCGCTAGTCGCCATCTTGGAATAAAGGGCCCAAAATGTCTTCTTTTTCACATATTAATGCTTCAAAAGCTGATTTTATGACAAACGGACTTCCTCCTATCCGCGAGGATTTCAGTAGTTAAAAAAATAGTTATTTAAACGATATCCAAAACGGACTCAAAGAAAAACAATATATTATTTGACATAGCAGTACCATCACCAGTTTCATATTATTATTATTGTTTATAAATCCAAGAAAAATGTCAATAGGTTCAGCTCAATAAAAGCGTACCTCACGCATTTGAAAACAATTATAAAAATAATCGACGAACATCTCTTGAGGCTCTCGTTGGGTAGTTGGATCAAGGGCCTGATTCAGAAGGCAGTACTGCTCAATACGGCTCGCATTGTGAGGAAGTTCCTGTCTCTGGAGCCCTAACCACCGGTAGCTTGGACCCTGTCCCCACGCCGGCGGACTACTATTTTTATATTTTAAGTATTTGCATCGTCTCTAACCAAACTAAGTAAAGGTTGAAAGTATCTAATAAATTGAATTCCGAGAATTCTTAACCCTTTTGCTACGGATACAACTGATTCGCGGAATCTCAACCTGTATGTAGAATGATTCAAGGAATTCTGTATGTACTCCTATCTTCTTATGTATCACATGAAACAGTTAATTGCCTCCATCTCCAAAGGATAATTAATTATTCCGTCACTAAATAACGCATAATATAAAGAGGTAAAATTGTATTTACACTGATTTTCAAAATTCTTTCGAAAACACAAGTTTTCACGTTTTCGGAACGTAAATGTAAACGTGAACTTTCTACATTCATTTGATGGATAAAATTATTTCCTCGTCATACACTAATGCCTTTGTCAGACAGGCGAAAGCGAAGCGAGTCCGAAGCGAGACGTCAGTCCGATAGTTCTGTCACGCTATCGAATGGCTTTCGCTTTTCTGTGTGACTGGATTCAAACAATTCCATACATTACAAATAAAAACGCTGTTAGACAAAAGCTTAAAAGCGCTTTTTTTACGACAAGTACGAAGTACGGTCAATTACTTAGAAATCATGCTACATACTCGTATGACCAGTTAATCATTTACGTCGACCACAGTCGCCTTTGTGTGTTGGGCGCCTATTATTGAACCGAGCCTAACGGTATAAGGTGTCAAAGGCAACGATGCAATCACGTTTCCATCTGTTAATTGATATTGTTACATACAAGATTGGTCCAGTCTGTTCCCCCTTTAGCACAAAGGTTCGCCGGTGTATACGTACTACATACATATTATATAAATGTCTGTCTGTGTCGGGAACAATGGACTTTCCGACAGTTACAAGCTTGACTTGTAAATTACTTTGGAACAAGAATCAGAATCATTTATTAGCTATACGTTGATGTTATATAGAGCATCTTAAAAATTAAGTACTGCTGCCACTACGTTTTGTAAATACTGAACTATAAAATTACTATTAGAAATTAAAGCATAGAAATGTTATTGTAGAATTTCATAATTGAAGTACATCAGAAGATTTACCTATAAAGATATATATTTTTCAAATGTTCACTTTATCTTATATTTTATTATAAACTTTGTGAGCATTATTAAATTCTAATGATATCAAACACATACATAGTACAAATAAAGAATTTAAAAAGCAACTTTTGTCAAATTTTCTTCAAAACACACTTAAAAATTACATTTCGATGTCTTTTACGTCTCTTTTATGAAAATTTACAAGAAAAGTTTTGATTTTAGGTGCATTCAAGATCCACCTATATCAAATACGGCTGGCGGAGCGTGTTCTGAATCTAATGAACCCTTGTTATGCTACGCTTAACATTTTCATATTCTATTTCGACATCATTAGAGGAAATTTCGAACATCAGTCAAGAGCACTGTTTCAAAATATTTGTATCCATACTTGTCCGTCTATGAATTGCGCGTGGAGGCGCAGCGTCGGGGCGAATCCCCGCTGCCTCGACAAGTCGAGGCGCGGCGGGAAGAGCTCCGGCGTGATCTCAGGGCAGTGTGGAGGGAGCGACTGTCGCAACCGAGGTCCGGGCACGCCGCAATTGCGGCGGTAAGACCCCTCTTTGAGGAGTGGCTGGATAGGCGTCACGGCGTCCTTACCTACCGCATGACGCAGGTCCTCACCGGACACGGAAGTTTCGGGAGGTTCCTGTGTCTGATAGGGAGGGAAGAAACGCCTGGGTGTCACCACTGCGAGGATCGTCCTGAGGACACGGTGGAGCATACGGTGCAGGACTGCCCCGCTTGGGCAGAGCACCGCCGTGTCCTCACGACGGCGATAGGCGGAGACCTCTCGCGCCCGGCATTGGTCGAGGCCATGCTGCGGGGCGAGACGGAGTGGGAAGCGGTCGCCTCCTTCTGCGAAGCAGTCATGCTCGTGAAGGAGGAGGCGGGCCGCCTGAGGGAGAGGACAGCGTCCTCCCTCCACCCCAGCCGCAGTAGTAGACGCCCACGGCGTCGGACGTCGCAGGACGATCTCCGGCCACCGTAGGCGCGGGCATGCGGGCAGCGAGTAATGGGCGACTTGCTGTCCGACCATGGACCATGCCCGGGTCGACGGCGCGTTGTGTTCCACGCGCGCCTCAAAGAGTGTCAGCATATTGACGGGGCCTGTAGAGGGCCAAAGCCTGCCGGGGTCGCGGGACCAAGGGATTACCGTGTCCCCGGCACGTAAAGGGCTAGTGAAGGACACCGTGGATTTTAGTCAGTACAAGTCTGACAGTCCCTCCCGCCCTGCCCTGGGTGGGAGGACTCATTTGATGATTTTACCACGCAAAAAAAAAAAAAAAAAAAAAAAACCATACTTGTCATATAAATAAAAACCGGCCAAGAGCGTGTCAGGCCACGCTCAGTGTAGGGTTCCGTAGTTTCCCGTCCGTTACAATAAGTGTTAACAAATAGCCTTTTTTTAAACTTAAATAATTGATTATACTACAAACTTAGTCCAGGAATTTTGTACCACCTTCTTGTTTTTGAAGTGAAAACTTCTTTAGCGGCGTTGAGCACTTTTCTGTAATGGGTATAAAATCTTAAACTCGCGTCAGGACACGTGACCCTGACCGAAAAAGCGTAGGACGGCGCAGGGCGCTTGCGTGAATGTTCGTGTGACTTTATTACTTTTAAAGAAGTTTGTATGCTGGATACATTCGTTGCTAGGTAACATTGTTTATAAAAGATGTACGTCACATTGGAAAATTATTTAAATAAAAAGTCAACCATTTTTGCGAGTTTTACTAAAATCTGTTCACAAGATATTTCCAACAATTACTATTCAAGTTTTCACTTCTGCCGGCACTCCCAGAGTGCAACCCGTCGTTTTTTTTTTGCACAAAAACTGTTCTTTCCATCAAGTTCAAAATAATTTTCCTAGAAAGTCCTTATAAAGTTCTTGTTGGCTGTATAGCGTTAGACCCTTGCCTGTGTTTAAGTTTTTAAAATGACTGCTTTCTCTTTCGCACACGTAGGTCGCCCTCTCTCTCTTGCTCGGTACTCGCGACGGCTCACAACCACTGCGTATATTTAAATTAATAAACTCTGCTGAACCTAGTAATTATTGTTTTACTGGCCATATCCCATCAGGTTATGGGCCCAGTATCTTGCACAAGTGAAATCGCGAGTCAATCGAAAGTATATTTCGCGTTAATCTAATCCAAAGATTTGTCAGCCACGCGGTCGTTGCTAGACAAAGAAAAGTGCAGGAAAGATGGACCTCGCTTCGCACGTAATTGCTGCCCGGCGTTTCGACGGTCAAGGTTTCCGCCAATGGAAGTTCATGATTAACTGCGCGTTAAGAGCAAAAGGATTGAGCAATCATCTCACTGAGGAGAAAAGTGACGATAACACAAACGATGTGAAGACAGAAGGAAGTTTGTCCGTACTTGAAAAATGGCGTCAAGCGGATGCGCAAGCGATGTTCATAATAACATCAGGACTCGAAATGTCTCTAATTAGTTTGGTTGAAACGTGTACTACTGCAAAGCAAATGATGATTAAATTAGAATCCATTTACGAGCAGAAAAGTGAAAACACGAAAATGTTATTATTGGAAAAGTTCCACAACATAAAGATGGCGGAAGGCGATTCGATTGCTAAACATATTACAAAAATCGAAAATATCGCACAACAACTTCGAGATGCTGGTGAATTGGTTTCGGAGATAAGCGTGATAACCAAAATATTGGGATCGTTACCCGACAGATATCGAAACCTACGTCAAGCATGGTTGTCACTGGATGAAAAGAGACAGACAATTATCAATTTGACAGCTCGACTGATAGATGAGGAAGCAAGTTTAAACCGTGCTGAAGAGCAAGAACCCGCTGCTTTAGTTTCAACACAACAAAATAAAAACAAGCAGAACACACGTTCCAGAGTAAAATGCTTCAAGTGTTCAAAGCGCGGACACTATGCGCGTGATTGTAAACAAAGTGTTCCCGTCACTGCCACTGTCATGCCGGCGCCAGCGAGTAAGCGCTCGGGTCGCACTCATGCGTCACCGTCTCAAAAATCTGCGTTCGTCAGTGATAACAACATAAATATTGATAGTAAATACGTGTGGATATTGGACAGTGGAGCCTCCGTACATATGTGCTGTGCTCGAGAATGTTTTGCGAACTTAATTCCCTTCGAATCAACAGTGCGTATCGGCAATGGAACTGAGTTACAAGTGTGTGGGAAAGGGACAATAAATGTAAACAAAATACTCAATGGACAATGGTACGAGTCTACTATAAACGATGTTTACTTTGTGCCAAAACTATGTAAGAACTTGTTCTCAGAAGGTGTTATAACCTCAAAAGGTTTCAAAATAGTGAAAGAACAATCCAGTGCTAAAATATACGATAGTTCGGGAATGTTAGTTGCGGTCGCAAACAAAAGTAGCAACAATAACTTATATAAAATGCAATTCAGTGTTAAAATATCTCAAGAGGCGAATGTATGTGACATTGAACTGTGGCATAGGCGTCTTGGACACATCAGTGTGCAAACTATACGAGAAATGGTGCAAAGTGGACTTATACCAGGTATGAAAGTAGAAGAAATAGACAGTTTTCTCTGCGAACCGTGTATATTAGGGAAACAGCACCGTTTACCCTTTAAACCATCACAAGGAAGTGCTAACCTTGCTGGAACAAAGGTGTATAGTGACATTTGTGGACCCATGCCTGTCAGGTCAGTAAGTGGCAAAAGATATTTTGTGACCTTCATCGATCAAGCAACAAGGTACTGTAAGGTGTACTTTTTACCTAAAAAGAGTGAAGTTTTTGAGTGCTTCAAAGACTATTATAAGCAAATACTCAGTCAAGGTGTCAGGCTCAGTGCCCTTCACTCAGACAACGGTTGTGAATACACAAGCAGTCAGATGAAGCAGTTTGCATCAGAACATGGAATTCAGTTGTGTCGGACAGCTCCCTATACCCCTCAACAAAATGGTTGTAGTGAGAGAATGAACAGGACACTGATGGAATCTACGCGTGCAATGCTCTTCGACAGCAAGTTACCTGCAAGTCTCTGGGCAGAAGCGGTGAACACTGCAGCTTATTTGTACAATAGAAAAGAAAGAGATGGCATAACTCCATTTGAAAAATGGGTTGGAAGAAAGCCTAACCTTTCTCATCTCAGGACATTTGGCTGCACAGCCTACGTTCATGTGCCCAAGGAGAAACGCAATAAACTTCAGCCGAAAAGTATGAAAATGACACTTGTAGGTTATGACAATAACTCGAACAACTATAGATTGATGGATCTGCGTACCAAGAAAGTGAAGATATCTCGAGATGTAATATTCGATGAAAGTACTATCTGTGATGAACGAAAAGTTGAGGAGAGCTTATTCCAGCTGCCCCTAGATGAAGAAGATAGCTTGGTGTGTCCACTATCAGAGAAGGGAGCAGAAGCAGGATCCTCTCCGCAGGCCTTGATGCATACACCGGTCAGCACCGTGTATGATGCCAAGGAGACTCCGCAGGCCCCGATGCATACGGTGGAGTGTGTCCCATCGTGTGATGCCAAGGAGACCCGTGCACTTCCAACTCCGCAGGCCGCGACGCATGCTGTGGTGAGTCCTCAGCGTGATGCCAAGGTGTTCGGAGGTGCCACCAGCAGTGGTGGTAAGTCGCCGACGTCAAGCAGGAGCCGACATGGTAGTAAGTCACTATTTGACAAGAATGTATTTGAAAATTTCCTGAATAAAGCCCTGGGTAAGCAGTCTTCGGAAGAGTGCTCGGAACACCCAGAGGAAGACACAATGACCTATATAGCAGAGGCATTGATAGCAGATTGTGAAGTCCCAACAACATTCCAGGAAGCCATGGTATCTCCGGATGCAGAGCAGTGGACAAAATCAATCAACGAAGAGCTGGAAGCTCACAAAGAAAATAAAACGTGGGAGCTTGTGAGTTTACCTACTGGTAAGAAACCCATAGGATGTAAATGGGTATTTCGTGTGAAAGAAAATTCAGATGGTTCTATTCGATTTAAATCTAGACTTTGTGCAAAAGGGTTTTCACAAATAAAAGACATAGATTATTCTGAAACATTTTCACCTACAGTAAGGTATGATACCATTAGAGTCATGTTGTCACTAGTTACCCATTTAAAACTTAATGTTAAACAATTTGATGTTAAAACTGCATTTTTATATGGTGCAATTTCTGAGGAAATTTATATGTCCCCTCCTCCAGGTTTAAATGCAAGTGATAAAGTTTGTAAATTAAAGAAGTCACTATATGGTCTTAAGCAAGCACCAAGGTGCTGGAATCAAACTGTAACTGAAATATTGAGAGATTTTGGTTTTACAGCTTGTGAAGTAGATAAATGTGCATTTATATCAAATAAATACAGTGATGTAATGTATTTACTTTTGTATGTAGATGACGGACTTCTGTTTTGTAAAAGTAACACATTAATGAATAGATTTCTATCCGAGTTACAGGAAAAGTTTCAAATTGTAGTTACTGAAAATGTAAAATGTTTTGTTGGTATGCAAATAGACATAAGTGAAAATTCAATTTTAGTACATCAAAGAAAATATATTGAGTCATTGTTGAACAAATTTCAATTGAAAGATTGTCATCCGGTTTCAGTGCCTGCTGACCCAAATATAAAATTGTGTAGACCTGAATTTCCTGAAAACAAAATATTGTATCGTCAGATGGTAGGTGCACTCATGTTTCTTGCAATAGTCTGTAGACCAGATATAATGTTGGCAGTAAATATTGTAAGTAGGTACATTGAATGTCATTATCAATCACATTATAATGCTGTGTTGAGAATTTTGAAGTATTTAAAGGGTACCAAAGACTTAGGTATTTTGTATACACATTGTAAAACTTTAAATATAGAAGCATACTGTGATGCTGACTTTGGTTCTGATATAGACTCACGTAGATCAACCAGTGGTTATGTAACAATGATAAATAATAGTGCTGTAACTTGGGCAAGTCAGAAGCAAAGTTATGTAGCATTGTCTACCTGTGAGGCAGAATATATTTCAGCCTGTAATGCAACAAGAGAAATTATTTGGCTTAAATATTTACTAAATGAATTGTGTAAATTTAATGAAACTGTTGCTTTGTTTATAGACAACCAGAGTGCTATAAAGTTAATTAAAAATGAAAGTTTACATAAGAGAAGTAAACACTTTGACATAAAATTGCATTATGTTAGAGAAAAATTTAATGATAAAAGTATAAGTGTACACTATGTAAACACTAAAGAACAAATTGCTGACATTTTGACAAAGCCGATAAGTAAGTTTCAATTTATGTATTTGAGAAAAAGTTTAGGTATTGTGTAAACCAAGCTATGTATTTACATAATCATTTTTAAGTGTAGGTATAAACAGTGTATAAAGGAATAGAAAGTTGTCATTTCGTGGGAGTGTTGGCTGTATAGCGTTAGACCCTTGCCTGTGTTTAAGTTTTTAAAATGACTGCTTTCTCTTTCGCACACGTAGGTCGCCCTCTCTCTCTTGCTCGGTACTCGCGACGGCTCACAACCACTGCGTATATTTAAATTAATAAACTCTGCTGAACCTAGTAATTATTGTTTTACTGGCCATATCCCATCAGTTCTACTTTCCAGATTTTTTTCATATTTTCTAAACTTATGGTTCAAAAGTTAGAGGGGGGGGGACACATTGTTTTTGACTTTAGGAGCGATTATTTCCGAAACTATTGACATCATCAAAAAATGATCTTAGTAAACCCCTATTCATTTTTAAATACCTATCCAACGATATATCACACGTTAGGGTTGAAATTAAAAAAAAAATCACTTTCTATTTTACATATAGGGGGGCTACCCTAAAAAAACATTTTTTTCCAATTTTTATTTTTGCACTTTGTCGGCGTGATTGATATACATATTGGTACCAAATTTCAGCTTTCTAGTGCTAACGGTCACAGAGATTAAGCGAGGACGGACAGACAGACAGACAGACAGACATGGCGAAACTATAAGGGTTCCTAGTTAACTACGGAACCCTAAAAATGGCATTGGATGAAACTTTGATTAACCTTTCTAGGATTATTGATATTATAATTACATCTTCCCAGAATCTTGGTCGCGGGACTCTCGAATTACCGTGACCCCGGAACGTAAAGGGCTATTGAAGGACACCCGGGATTTAAGTCAGTACGAGTCTGACAGTCCCTCCCGCTCTGCCCCGGGTGGGAAGACACATTTAATGATTTTACCACGCTACAAAAAAATCTTCGCAGAATCTTCGCCGTTAAACAAGTATATAGTGTCATTAAACAGTCAAAAAGTCATATACTATCCGCAGCGACATATTTACAACACCTGAATCACCCTGTATAATGTTTTATTGTCGAATAAAGATTGCTGCATTGCTGTAAAAGCAATTTTATGATCAAACATGCTTTAGATATATCGTGAAAATTTTATTTTTTGTGTTGTTCTTCAAGTTTAATTACTGACATTACATAAAACATATGAAAGAGATTACAGATATATTACAAAAAAATTGTTCCCGATGCGTCTGTCTGTTCTAACGCGATAAACTAAAGAAGTGCCGAACGGATTTTGATTTGGTATAAATATATAAATAAATAAATATTCCACAACTATCACACAACGCCATCTAGTCCCAAGCTACGCAGAGCTTGTGTTATGGGTACTACACAACTGATAAACATACTTATACGTATATATTTCTAAATACATACATATTATAGATAAATTACACCCAGACCAGACACAGAACAAATGATCGTGCTCATCACAGAAACATTTGTCCTGGGTGGGAATCGAACCCACGACCTCCGGCATAGCAGTCAGGGTCACTAACCACTAGACCAACAGGCATGTCACGGTTATAATAAGTTAATAAGGTAAGGTTCCACATTGGACGGAATAATTACGTGGAAGGTTTAAATATAGAATTAACTAGCGATCCGCTTTGGCTACGCTCAAATAAATCTTATGTCACTGTCAATACTGTTGCTTTCTACTTGTAAAAGAATTTTAAAAATCGGTTAATTAGTTTCAAAGAAAAGTTCCTACCAACAAACTCACAAATTTTACCTCGTTACAATATTAGTATAGACTAAGGTTTTAGTGTTTATTGGCTGAAAAATTAATAAAGATGTCGGAGAAAATCATACTGACGGGGAACTTTACTGTTACCAAGCAAAGCCGGGGCGGGTTGTTAGTAGAATATAATTAAACCGCCTACATTGCTTCCGTTGTGATATATATATGCATATAAGTATATGTATTTATATATAAGTATATAGATTGTGTTCATCGGTTTGCGAATGAATGTGGTTTTTCAAAAGGTTTTTTTTAATATAAACTCCAACATTGCGAAATCACTTGGAGTAATTTAAATGTTTGGATAACAATAATACGGAAGTACTTCGAAATTCACTCGTGTTCATAAAATAACATTGTTTTTCATAATGTGTTGTTCGTAGAAAAAATATACATGTTAACAAAGGAACATAATATTTCAAACAATAATACCAAACGTCTTTTTTTTAGGTGTAAAAATAACCGATTAAGTCACTACATATTTCTGGATAACATAATGTTTATTTTTGTCGATTTTTATCGTAGTGATCGCACAAAGAGGAAGAATTTCCACGGAAAATGGCGAGATGTACTAACGTAAAGTCGAATTCGTCTATGAATAAGAATAAATAATTCCTTAGTTTCCTGCCTCCTCAAAACTAATTAGATTATATATATAGATATTGATATTGTAAACATGCTTATCGTCGGTACCTAGGTACTTTAGACACCTTCAGAAGTGTGGGAGCGCAGAATTTCGTGTACTTCTCATATTGAGAGAACCAGGGTTGCGTTTCAGTATTCCGTTTGCATTAACGGAGAGATATTGACGAAACAGTTCATGTTTGTATACCTGTTGAAGCGGGGCAAATACACTAGCAAACATACGAATTTCGTGAGTACGTCGCAAATTTTACATTAAGGTGCTCATGGGTCGCGAGACTACCGAATTACCGTGGCTCCGGAACGTAAAGGGCTATTGAAGGACACCGTAGATTTTAGTCAGTACAAGTCTACCCTGCCCTGGGAGGACTCAAAAGCAGCTTAATGTATTTGCGATAGGGGGCGAGTTTATTCTCATCAACCGTGCATAAATCCAGGCAGTGTGGCTGCTATTGAGAAAGTAATGGAAAAACTAATAACACTTTGCTTGTCCTGGGATTCACACCCCACTTTGAGGTCCCCCCTCATGCTCAGCGGTCGCGAGGTAGTCATATCTTTAAATGATTAGGTCCCGTACATATAGACGACGCTTCGCGTGACCAGTGGGCTGGCCTATTTCTTGGTCAAACGATCAGCTTTGCCAAACAACGTGGCAATGCTGCCAGAGTTCTGGGCACTTTCCCCATTGACAGCGATGTGGATTAATTTTTTTATGCCCTGTAAATTTAATTTTTAGCTTAAATTAAATTTAATCATTTTTATATTCTTATTCTATATATATAAAAGGAGAACTGACTGACTGACATATCAACGTACAGCCGAAACTACTGGGGCTAGGAATGTGAAATTTTGTACACGGCTTCCTATTATAATGTAGGGGAGCACTAAGAAGGGGTTTTTGGAAATTCAACCTTTAAGGGGGTGAAAAGGGGGAATTAGGAAAGTACGTAACCCACGCGGACGAAGTCGTAGGCAAAGAGCTAGTTTACTTATAAAACATTAGAATAAATTGATAAGAATAGGTACTATCGTAAACTTTTACAAACTAGGACACAGACTAAACAACTTAACATAATGTTAGTTTACGTAATTAATTTTCATTAATTATAAATTGTCTCAGTGCGTTCCACTTTGATAGTGTCACGTTTTACATTTTTGGGATGGTTCAAGATGAGAGACCGTGACTGAAATTCTTTCTTGGCAGACTGAACATTGCGTTTAAACATAGCTAATGGTACATCTACTATGAAATACAATGTACGCCACCTGAAATTCCATTTTGATTAATCACAATTGTATTTATTTTTGGCCGCAGACATTCTCTATTGCACTTTGATCTCGTTATAAAAAATATGAATGTATGATTGAATGTTGGCATTATTAACCATTGCCTGTAAGATTTTATCTAGGTGTTACCCGTGATTTCCCCTTGATGCTCAGCTCATATTGACCGTAGCGTGATAATAAATAAGCTTAAATAAATGAGCTTTCCTCGATAAATAGACTATTCGGACTATTTAGAGGTCGTGGGTTCGATTCCCACCCAGGACAAATGTTTGTGTGATGAGCACGATCATTTGTTCTGTGTCTGGGTGTAATTTATCTATAATATGTATGTATTTAGAAATATATAAGTATGTTTATCAGTTGTCTAGTACCCATAACACAAGCTCTGCTTAGCTTGGGACTAGATGGCGTTGTGTGATAGTTGTGGAATATTTATTTATTTATTTATTTATATTTATTCAACACAAAATCAAATTTTCAACATGAAGCGTAGTTTCTGATATTAGCGCGTGCAACCAAGCAACAAACTTTTCCGCTTTATTATATACTAGCGACCGGCCCCGGCTTCGCACGGGTGGACATTTATTTTTTAAACTCTCTGAAAAAAAAAATTTCCGGTATAAAATATAGCCTATACGGATTCGGAAGAATCCCTCTAAGTAATGGTAAAAGAAATTTTGAAATCGGTCCAGTAGTTTTTGAGCCTATTCAATACAAACATACAAAAATACAAAGGTTTCCTCTTTATAATATTAGTATAGAAGTACATATGAGGGGGATTATTATGATAAAAATTCATTGGCGTTTGACTACTACTAGTATGTTGCCTGATGGTATGCATTGATGTGGTCGACGGTGAAGCACGCTTGCGTATTAGCAACCTACAAGTACTCTTGACCTAAACACCCCTTGGTCGCGGGACTCAAGAATTACCGAGACCCCGGAACGTAAAGGACACCGTTGATTTTAGTCAGTACGAGACTGACAGTCCCTCCCGCTCTGCCCTGGATGGAAGGAGGAGGATCATTTGATGATTTTACCACGTTAACAAAAAAAAAACACCCTAAGGTTGTAGCGTAGCTTTGCTATGTTCCCTTATAACTTAAACAAATTCAACTCAGCGTATTTATATATATATAAAGACTCTTCTGTACAGCCAACAAGCGCACGTTATGTACTCTAAGTTCATTATATTGGTCTGAACATATTACTTACCTAATCCAGACGAAACTGCCTCGGTCGCCACCAAGGGATTACCGTGACCCCGGTACGTAAAGGGCTAGTGAAGGACACCGTGGATCTTAGTCAGTACAAGTCTGACAGTGTTTCCCGCCCTGGCCTGAGTGGGAGGACTCATTTGATGATTTTACCACATTAAAAAAAAAACGAAACTGCCTTTTTTTTGTTAAAAACCAGCTGGTCTATCGAGCTGACATAAAATATCATCATCAACCTATAATCTTCCCACTGCTGGGACACAGACCTCCTCTCTGTAGGAGGGGAGTGAGCCATAATCATTATCATGTCACATGTCTTTGGTTCCAGGAAATGTCGGTTTCCTCACGATGGTTTCTTTCACCGTTTTTAAGCCTTTGCCAAACAGACAGACGTGACGAATGCGAAGCGTGACGTTTTTATTTGTAATGTATGGAATTGTTTGAATCCAGTCACGTAGAAAAGCGAAAGCGATCCGATATCGTGACAGAACTATCGGACTGACGTCTTGCTTCGATTCGGTATCGCTTCGAAATTCTGAATCTATTCGGCTAGCAGCGCCAGCAGTCGTGAAGTTATATAAAATTCGAAAGAAACATATTGTGTCAGTTTATTTTTATGTGTGAATTACGGAGATAACTAATTTTCTTATACATCGAATCTAGGTAGATTAAATTTCCTCCCCCGTAAACCACCACTTTGTAGAAAGTAAAAATGAAAATGAAAATATTTGCTTGTTTATTATTCTAAGGTAGGACAGGATCGGGCACGCCGCAATCGCGGCGGTAAGACCCCTCTTTGAGGAGTGGCTGGATAGGCGTCACGGCGTCCTTACCTTCCGCATGACGCAGGTCCTCACCGGACACGGAAGTTTCGGGAGGTTCCTGTGTCTGATAGGGAGGGAAGAAACGCCTGGGTGTCACCACTGCGAGGATCGTCCGGAGGACACGGTGGAGCATACGGTGCAGGACTGCTCCGCTTGGGCAGAGCACCGCCGTGTCCTCACGACGGCGATAGGCGGAGACCTCTCGCGCCCGGCATTGGTCGAGGCCATGCTGCGGGGCGTGAAGCGCGGAGTGGGAAGCGGTCGCCTCCTTCTGCGAAGCAGTCATGCTCGTGAAGGAGGAGGCGGGCCGCCTGAGGGAGAGGACAGCGTCCTCCCTCCATCCCAGCCGCAGTGGTAGGCGCCCACGGCGTCGGACGTCACAGGACGATCTCCGGCCACCGTAGGCGCGGGCATGCGGGCAGCGAGTAATGGGCGACTTGCTGTCCGACCATGGACCATGCCCGGGTCGACGGCGCGTTGTGTTCCACGCGCGCCTCAAAGAGTGTCAGCATATCGACGGGGCCTGTAGAGGGCCAAAGCCTGCCGGGGTCGCGGGACTTACCCATTACCGTGACCCCGGTACGTAAAGGGCTTGTGAAGGACACCGTGGATTTTAGTCAGTACAAGTCTGACAGTCCCTGCCGCCCTGCCCTGGGTGGGAGGACTCATTTGATGATTTTACCACGCTAAAAAAAAAAAAAAAAAAAAAAAAGGTAGGACAGGATATTTTTTAAACAAATTCACCATCCACACTCCTTTTTAATAACCGACTTCAATAAACTATCAGAACGTGCATTACTGAATTACCCTTTGACTAAAAATACGCGGATTCAGAGTGGTCCGAACGTACAAATCTCAAACTGTCGACAGATGCGGTTTCGTCCGCCGACTCTTCGGCCCACTGAGCCATCGCTGTTCCAATTCAATTAGTTTAGCACTGATACTCGAACACAACTATTTATGGCTGGACACTTTACATGCTCATTCGAACTAAAGTTCCATTTTTTTCGCATTTTCGTTAACAAAACGAGAGTTCCAACGAAATCGCATTTACATCTTAAATTGGATCTGTAAAATGAGTTCAGTTTAAGGGTGTCTACTCCCTAGTTTACTTCTATGTAAAATTTTATTGCTTGTAAATTAAATCAATTATTATTTACTAGTATCTTTTTTTTCTTTTTCGTCTTCAAATAAATATCTAATACACTAAAGTCATATTGAAATCATAGTTTCTTCGCTTAACCATATTATATAATCCATAATCAGTAATTATAAATATATTACTTTAAGCATTGTTCTCATGTGTGACTTTGTGTCCTTTTTGAGATTAATAAGTTTAAACCTAAAAACACCCTTTACTAGAAATTAAAATAAATACCCCCGGTAGACTTCAGCCATGGTTTTTGCAAACAACAAAAACCAACAACACCGTATTCATTACGACCTGTAAATTTTTTTTCTTCTCAGTATCTGATACACCTCTGGCTTTTTCTCTTATTTTATCTGCATTTGATTTTCAGTAGACTAATTAATGATGCAGTAATTATTAGTATTATTAGTAGTAAAAACCTACTAGAAATAAATTGAAAATACGATGAAAATACGCACGTTTGAAAATATTCTAGATGTTTCTGATGTCACCTTCATTAATTACACTTCGTACAAATCCGCTAGTATTATTTTTTACTATTCCCATCTATTATTCAGAAAAAAAGTTAAGAGAAATACGTTAATTTATGTCTCAATGTTAAATTTAACAATGAGTCGAGACACCGTTACCTACATGACGGCTCGCGGATAGCCAGACCGAAATAGCTCGCCAACCACTACACATGATAGGACTGCCAAGCCGAATGACATGAGCCACTCGAATCCCAAACAGATTTTTATTGCATGCCGCAATCAAAATGGTTTATAATGGGAATACGAAAGGTGAAATAACCTCAGCTTTGTTATTCAGAAATGAGATTAAGAATGTTTTATTCAAGAAATAATCTCAGTAACCTTGCGCGTGAATTAAAAACTACGTTACAGTTCTTCTCTTATACATAAATTGAATTCTTGGTCACGTTCACGGCGTGTCCTATAAACGATTATGCAATGCAACAAACTCACTGATTGTGTTATCATTTCAGATCACAGAGTCCCTGAAGCGTCTGCGTGCTGGTAAGAAGTCTTCCCGCTTCTCTGAGGACATCGACTTCGAGAGCAACGTGGCCAATCTCGAGAACCGCATGAGGATCTCCGACAAAATCCTCGACAGCGTCGGCATCGGCTCATCGGCGGTGAGCAGCGCCAGCAGAGCGCTGCAGGAGAACGAGGAACGCACAGAGAAGCGCATTGCGCGTAGGTTAAACGACGAAAACTCGCTCACCAAATGGACTGCGATCGGCAAGTCTGATGATGAGAGCGCGGCCGTACAGCGAGCAAAGGTGACCAGAGCGCGGCTCACTGACTTGGAGGATGAGATGAACGAGCTGAACGAAAGGACCGCCATGAGAGAAAAGCGTGCGGCTCGCCTCCGAGCCCTCGTCGCCGACTCCGATGCCTCCGATACGACTATGTCTTCCTCCAAGATCACCATCAGATCTGAGAGGGAAAAGAAGCAAGTCACTTTCTAAACAAACGTAGCTATCTTGTTACACTCTCGTCGCTCTCGGCTCTAAAACGACTCGTTTTAGGACATAGTGAGATTTCTTCGTTTCGAGATAGATAAGTTTGCTAGAATGTGTGATCCTGCATTTGCCTATGTACAATGGTCGAAGTTGATGTCTATTTTATATTTGGATAGAATAAAATGAAATGATATGTATTGCCCTGTTTTCTATTTATTGAAGTGTTAATAGAATAATTTTACACTCACAACTTTCGTTTGATTGTCAATCTCACTCAGCAACTGGCTTTTTAAAATGATTAAAAGGTTTTTCTCAAAGAGAAAGTACGTGCGTATAAAAGCTTTGTTTATTGAGACTCGGGCAAACTGCACGTTAATTATGTTACACGGTTTCATCTTATTAGTTACTGTGTTTGAGCGAAAATATTCCTGAAGTTTTCACATGGCACCACTTAGTTGCCGCTCCGCCTGCACCACTAAAAAGAAACAAGTTATTATTGAACCTGAAATGGAGCAGAAACTTGGTACAGGCGCTGCCAAAAGAAATCGTTGATACCCATTTATTTATGTGAATTTTCAATTATATTTTTACATGCTGACCTAGTTAGCCAATTTTTTGAGGATGTTGAAACAAAACAAAGTTCTAAATCAAAGATAATTTATTTTCCTTGAAGACTACATCAAAGAGTATTGCTATTATTACAAAAATGTAATGAAAATATTATTCTAACGACGCACTGTTATACGTATATTTGCCGTTGGCACAATAATAAGTAGGTATTTTATTATTTTCTGTTCTACGGTGAAGTATTTGTATTATCTGTATAAAATTGACTTCTGCATAATATTGAAGCCTTATATTACTTTTTATTCAATGCAATATTGGATGTGATATTGGTTACAGTGGGGAATATAAATGGAAATATCTTAAGCTGCGTCTGTATTTTGTATGATAATTTGCGTGGTACGATACCTGGCTTATGAAACCGTAGACGTCTACTTGTACACATCCGCTTTTTAATATTCTCTTACTAAATAGTAATATTCTTGGTGAATAAACTGATGGCAGCAGCTTTGTTTGGGATACCTCGTCGTGTGGCATCAGGATCACCCATTCCACAGGTATTTCTCTGGAAGCTATACCAGGCCTGAATGGTATAGGACATTTGTATTGTGGGGCAGCATAGGAGAGGCTTATCTTTTCTAGATTAGAGCGTCATCTTTTGTATAGTGATATATGAACGTCACCGTAGGTCGTCACGTTTATCGCGGCGGAACCGCGAAAACAAACTCTGCTCTATACAAAATGTTCCAAAACGCGATGTGCCACACCAGAACAGATGTGGGTCTTTTCATAGAAAATTGACTAAGTAGGTTTTTTCAAATTCGCCACGCACGCCTTTTTGAGCGTGTCTGCAGGAGGCTTTACATTGAAACACTACTGCGAATGATTTTACTATACAAACAACATACTGAGAAGCCTTGTTCCATCTAAGTCTTGTAACTGCGATATTACGTTATGTAGGAAAACTTACTTCGGACGATGTTACGGCGATAACCAAGTACACCGGTTTTTTTTTCAACAAATACTAAACACACAAAATAATATTACACCGAAATTATCTGTTAAAAATATATCCTTTCAAAATTTCAACGTGTTTCGAACACATTCTTCGTGAGATGTTAATCCTCCCTAAATAATCTGGCTTATTAATTTTCTCACTTTTTTATACATTCATTTTTAAAGGTGTAAGGATTTCGTGATACCTCAAGGAAAAAAAGGTTTGTATTCTATCCACGGCACGGTGGTCCAAGCGCCCTACAATGGCGGTCATTAATACCTTACTTTATTGAATTTGTTAATAGGGATTTTTGGAAAAATGCTTCAATCAATCACACAATCTTTATAGGCTAGGTGGCATACGACACGGCTATTACTCGGTCAAATGAACATTGTTCTTGTTTTATACTTTTCAGTGCGCGATTTTTTCGTAGTCGGGTTTTAGTTAATTTTAACTTATTTTTTATTTACACTATTTTGAGGTCACATTTTTAATTATTTGATATAATAATAAAAGCAAAGTAGCGAGTGAATTTCAAATGTACTCATTAAGCCTTTTCATTTGATACCCATGTTGACACTGTAAGAAACAGCAAATTAGCTAGTAAAAGCTATATAATGTTCATACATTTGAAATCTGCTCATCAAGCCCTTTAATTTGATACCCATGTCGATATTCTGCGAAAATATTTTTTGAAATGAAAACTTCTTTAGCGGCGTTGTGCACTTTTTTGGAATGGGTAAAAAATGTTAAACTCGCGTCAGGACACGTGACCTGATCGAAAATTCGTAAGACAGCGCAGGGCGCTTGCGCGAATGTTCGTGTGTGTTTATTACTGTTCAAGTTTTCACTTCTGCCGGCACTCCCAGAGTGCAAGCCGTCGTTTTTTTTTTTGTTACGACTTTACAGACCCTTCAGGGCGCCTTATTGGATTTGGTGACACGTCACCTACCCTATAACCAGCGGACAACTAAGACGCTTCTAACGACACCTCAGTCAGTCTCATTAGTCATGTAATGACAAGTATTTTAGAAGTTACGAGGGAACAAACAAACATACATACAAACATACAAATGTACGCACATACATACATACACACATACCGGTTAAAATCATAACCCTCCTTTCGGTTTTGCCGTAGTCGGGTAAAAAATATAACTACTTAATTAGTAATAACATACCTTGATCTTGGAAATCCATGTCACAACAACTACACAAATACAATGGAATTCTGAGAATTCACAGTTCCACGAACAGAGCTAATGAGTTATTGACAAGGCGAGCGCAACTTAATAATGTGTTTACTTCGGAGCTAGAAAAAATAAGTGATAATTAGGTAAAATGGGTGACAAATTTATACTTTAGGTAAGGTAGGTTGTTTATCGGTAAAGCCTTTGTCAAACAGACAAGCGAAGCGCGCATTCGCTTCGCTTGGCGTTTTCATTTGTAATGTATGGAATTGTTTGAATCCAGTCACATAGAAACGCGAAAGCAATCCGATAGCGTGACAGAACTCTCGGACTGACGTCTTCTTGACTTCTCGCTTCGGTTCGGTATCGCCTCGGAAACGCTTCGCTTTCGCCGGTCTGTTTGACAAAGGCATAAATCATTATAGATAATTACTTTGGGGGTAATTGATGACAACATTTTTGCATTTATGACCTAAGACGAAACCACCGTATGTCTATCGGATCTTCTTACACCCACAATTTTGCGCTCCATTGTTCTTTGGCAAAATCCAAGGTGGAAATTCTGCGAGTACTTTCACAGTCACCTTGAGGCTGGCCGTGCTAGGTAAATAAATAAATAAATATTCCACAACTGTCACACAACACCATCTAGTCCCAAGCTAAGCAGAGCTTGTGTTATGGGTACTAGACAACTGATAAACATACTTATATATTTCTAAATACATATCTACATATAATAGATAAATTACACCCAGACACAGAACAAATGATCGTGCTCATCACACAAACATTTGTCCTGAGTGGGAATCGAACCCACGACCTCCGGCATAGCAGTCAGGGTCACTAACTACTAGGCCAACAGGCCTGTCAAATGTCTACGACAACACCTGTAGTCGCCGCAAGTAAAACAAATGTGGTCTCGTCACTATGGACACCAATCGCGCCCGCCACGGGCGTAGGCCCCAGCGCATTCACTATGAACATACACTATTTAACGTAACATCGCAGTTACAAAACTTCGATGGAACAAGGCTTGTCAGTAATGCGCAGTAAAATTATTCGCAGTACAGTGTTTCGATGTAACGAAAATCGTTCGCAGTAGAGTTTATCGATGTAACAAAACATAGCAGTAACAATACTTCGATTTAACATGGCGTCGCAGTATAGAGATATCGGTGAAAAGTTTTCGAAAAAACAAAATTCGATGTAACGGCTGTCGCACTGACGTAGGTATTCCCATTGGAGCCCTGACCGCCGGAAGCTTGAACCCTGTTCAGGATATCGGTGGGCCACTATTGTTTATATTTTTTAATGTTTTTTTTGTTGTCTTGTAAAAATAATTAAAAATGCAAAGAGTAAGGGAAAAAAGTTATTAAAGGAAAGTAATACTAAAATGAATGAAACAGTGACTTAGATTAACTTTATATAGGTCGGAACGTAAAGGGCTATTGAAGGATACCGTGGATTTTAGTCAGTACGAGTCTGACACACTCCTGCTCTGCCCTGGGTGGGAGGACTCATTTCATGATTTTACCTCGTAAAAAATTTAACGTAACATTAGTTCTTTATCCAACGAAGCCATTCGTAGGTAGAAACTAATGCAAAGTGTTATTTTTAAGGACGGCGGCGGCGCCTACCTGTAGCTCCATCTAACGATAGTATCATAAACTGTTATAAGTATTATGAGTTTAAGACCGAGGCTATAATCTTGTCGTGATATTTTCTACGTTCTTTTTTTTTAAGTAGTCATTAGATGGCGGCACTTAGTAATCTTTTAACTGCGTCTTTCAATTATGTCGCCTGTGGTCCAATCGAGAATATATAGAGATTTTCTTATTTTAACCGACTTCAAAGAAAGGACGAGGTCCTCAATTAATCGGAATCTTTCTATGTATGTATTTCTCGATGATTACTGCACCAATTTGGAAAATTCTTTTAGCTTATTTTTGAAAGGGTATCCTTCTCAGATGATTCCATGGTCAGGCCAGGGTCAGATCACGGGATCTTGGAGAAATCGAAGAAACTCTTCAAAAAATTATAGCAGATCAACGGCAATTGCTGCTATTGCACATCTATGCATTGTTTTCGCAATCATACAACATAATATTACGCTTTTACCCACTAGATTGGAGAGGTACAGAGAGATTAAAATAAAGAGAATATTCAAAAGTTATTTTGACATTTTTTTCATTTTTAGAAGACCGTTTCTTTTTTTTAAAGTATTTTTTAATGTTTCCAATCGAAACATTGTCATAACATTTCACTTTGTATTGGCGCTAGATCTATTGGTTGTGTAGAACTAAGATTTTGGCCCCTGGTTACTCCATCAGGACGTCATCTGCAAGCGGCCATTAACAAATGGAGTCCTGCTGGCGCTTGCGCTACGTTATTGTGTTAAGTTTGCCTTAAGTGTCTGATTTCCCATCGCGTCCCCGTTTTATTCACTGTTCCCCTACACCAGCTCAATACTTTACAGTGGGTTCGTTTTACATCACTATATTTATACGTTTCTCTTCTTTGCCGATGGACAGAAAGTACAATAGATCAGCATCTGCATTCTGCCAGGATTTTAACGATGTCAACGATAGAGCTGTGCAGGTATGTACTATTAGATACATTCACGGCGGAAAACTCAGATGGTTGTGCAAGATTGGCGAGATGATTAATAAAAAAAGCCTGGTTTAAATATTTGATTGTTAAAGGAGTCCCTATATCGAATTTCGGACAAATCTGGCATCCGTAAAGGTCTCATACAAACTTCCATCCCCTATTTTAAGTTGTTTTGGAGTTAAAAAAATACAAATATTTAAATTTATTACATTTATATTGAAAAAATCTTAATAATGTTTTTTTTTAAATCATAGTTGATTCAACAGTCGTGAACTACTTTAATATAAACTAAATACTAATTATCGTACCTACAAATGTACACTGTATAATGTACTAAAGACAATAAAATAATTATCTACATCTAAATTTTTACAAAACAAAAACCTGTACCATAAACCTAAATATTGAGAATTATAATTATTAAATTTAATTTACACATTCATTATTCACAGTTAGATTTATACAATTTTATGACCATAATTCATACTTAACAGTAACTCAGGTACAAAGTCTTATAATTACTAATTGGGCGACCGCTTTGTCATATCCAAAGCACACTTTTACAGGGTGTGCACTAAAATTAAATTATGATCGGAATATGGATTTTGGGGGGTAAATTGGTTGGCGGCATAACGTACTTACCACCCTCTTCCCCCTTCTCCCTTAGGACGTCGACATGTTGGCTAATGGGAGTCAATGGTCAGTCATACGTGTTATAGAAAATTAACGTCATTAGTTGTGGTGGTTGGTTATTTTACGTTTAAAGTCTTTCAGCTGGATGTACTCTGGTCAAGTGTTTAGTTTGTTATTGATTTCTACTGCGATACGAAAAACTATTTGTCTTGGTTAGATTTATCGACACGATTTTATCAATTAGTCCAAGAAGTCATGGCCAACGACCAATGACAAAAGTTTGAAAAAAAAAAACATTTTTGTCATGGGAATACCATTAATCCTGAGTGGTTTATCCACCGTAAACGAAATACAGATTGTACGATAGATTATGCAGACTACTCTGACTTTTTAATTGTTTGTTGCCGGACAGTAGTGCAATTCTGTTACTTTTACGAACTCACTTCATCCAAGTACGCGCACAATCGAATAAACAATTATTATATAAGTATGTCACTGTAGAAGCCCGAAGTACGGTAAATCTTAAGATTTTCCAGTAAATCCTAAGATTTACCGGCATGAATTGGTGAATTAACTTAGTAAATCTTAGGATTAACATTAAAGGCACGGTAAATCTTGAAAAAAATCATGACGTGGTTCAGGTAGACGACGTGCAAGGTTTAAAGGAACCTAAGAAACCGAACCTCGGGGTGCCCAAAAGTTGTTGGTGCCTTTAAAAGTAGACGTTAAGTAGACGAAATGGAAGCCCCGCACAACGGGGCTCCATCTACCTGACCCACGTCCATTTAATTGAAATAAATGGTTAAGAATTACTCATTATTTTATTCTTAAAACCAACATTTACCAACCATCATTGGTAAATCTTAGCATTTTCCAAACTCTGCTGGTAAAAGCCCGAAATATTGTCTTTTTTTTATTAAATTCGGAGATTTACCAACTCATGCGGTAAATCTTAGGGTTTACTGGGAAATCTTAAGATTTACCGTACTTTAGGCTTTTACAGTAACATATATAACAATAAACAATTAAATATAAATATTTCGCAGTGTCTGAACGATATATTACTCGTAAATATATTTTTTTTTTTGACTTATCCTTGCAGTTTCATATTTCTGGGTTTATAGTTTTAACAGTGTTTCGCACAATTGAGCGGTTATAATCGATACTACTCGTATATTATAAAACAGAAGAGTTTGTTTGCTTGGTTGAACGCGCTTATCTCAGGAACTACTGGTTAGAATAGAAAAAATCTTTTTTTTTTTACTGAGCAAGGCTATATAACAGAAAGCTGACGGGGCCACTATAGGGCCAAAACATGACGCGGGTGAAACCGCGAGCAGAAGCTAATAGAACTATAAGATAAGCAAAAGCAATCAGTTTTTATTGGTAAAATGAGTTGTAATTTTTTTAAATTAATATCTAATAAACAAAGAAAGAAATCGTGGATCACGTACAATATTATAACATACTAGCTGTACCCTGCCCCGCTTCGCAGTGGCCCAAAAAAACTTAAAAAAAATAGATAAAAACCATCCTTGATGCGCATTATATATCATGCTAAAATTTCAGCTCAATCGGTGCAGAACTTTTTGAGTTTTTAAAGCATACACAAACCAACATAACATTTTTATATATATAAGATATTATATACTCGTTCATTTCTCTCAAAATATCCGTTGCTGTTTGTCTATCTGGCTTGTTGCAACCATCGGTGACATCCATTCTGTTGTTGATTATCCCAACGTTATCTGACATTCGATAGAAATGTCCCTTACAGTCTCAGTTAGCTTGGACTTTTTAAAATCTACCACTTCATCTCATACCTCATACGATTTTCGACTTTATTGCTAGAACAAAATAGAACTTAATTGATTGCAAGCTAAAATTGTGAACACTATTGTTTTAAAATTTGTTTATTCTATGGTTATACGAGTAACGGCGGTCTTGTCACTATAGCGATATTTTCCAGACCACCTTTGGTATTAATTCTAAAAATCATCAAATTAGTCCTCCCACCCAGGGCAGATCGGGAGGGACTGTCAGACTTTTACTATAATAGCCCTTTATGTTCCGGGGTCAGGGTAATTCGTGAGTCACGCGACCAAGTCTTTTTTACATAAAAATAATAATTACATCTACTTTATACTTTCATCAAAATCTGTTCACGTGTAGAAAAATGTCCACACTAACTTTTCCACGTAAAATAAAAGTTTGTAAATTTCATAATTACTACGATTTTTTTACTTGTTACTGCGGATGAAAAGGTCTAAATATATTTTTACAGAATACTTACATTCATATTTTGAGTCTCTAGGCCCATCCAACAAGCACCGTAATCAGTCAAAACTGTAGTAGTAACATAATTAAAAATGATTAATATGTAAATGTTTCATATAAAAAATCTCAAGCAATAGGGACCTATCAAGTCAAAAACTCATCATAGTCACTACACTTGTGCTACGCCGTAGCAACCCTTCGTAGCAGCGTAGACACGGACCGCAATGTGCTACGAGTGATCATCTTGTTTGTAACTCGTCGTAGACCCTGCGTTGCGCTCAGAGAACAGCTCTGTTAGCCATGTTTTAGCCACACAATGAACTGAGATTTAAAGATCATGCAGTGCTTTCTTTTAAATATCTGAATCCGTAAGCAATACAAACAAACGTTGTGGGGAGACTTTAGCCTTTTTTGATGTCGAAAGTTGGTCACGGTTGGTAGTAACCAACTTTTAAATTAAGCAAAAAATTTTTTCATATAATTTGTATGAACGAACTTTTTTATGACGCTGTTTGAATTAGTATCATTTAAAGATGTGGTAAAATCATCAAATGAGTCCTTCCACCCAGGGCAGAGCGGGAGGGACTATCAGACTCGTACTGACTAAAATCCACGGTGTCCTTCAATAGCCCTTAACGTACCGGGGCCACGGTAAATCAAAAGTCCCAAGACCCCGACAGGCTTTGGCCCTCTAGAGGCCCCGTCATTTTTGCTGACACTCTTTGAGGCGCGCGTGGAACACAACGCGCCGTCGACCCGGGCATGGTCCATAGTCGGAAAGGGAGTTGCCCATTACTCGCTGCCCGCATGCCCGCGCCTACGGTGGCCGGAGATCGTCTGCCGACGTCCGTCGCCGTGGGCTTCTACCACTGCGGCTGGGGTGGAGGGAGGACGCAGTTCTCTCCCTCACGCGGCCTCCTCTAAACGATCTATTGTCAAAATGGGTCATGATTCAAATTTGTCGATCGTACAATTTCAGTAATATCATCACCGCGTACCATTCAGCATATCCTAGTTACGTATGCAAATGCTGCTTACGGCTAACTTGATTGTTCTAAACACGCGTCGAGAACACCCCGTAGATTGGCAACTAAGTGGGTCAGCGTATGACCGTTGACTGAAGCCAAATCATTCGTCAATAATTTATTGTAGGTGGGCACATCAATCAACGTCGTACTATGTTTATAGAAACTGAGGTATTTATTCTTTCACTGATTTACGTATTCTGTAAATGCGCATTTTCGATCTCGTTTTAAACATTGTCAGCACGGCTGGTGCAGTGGATGATCGACAGGCTGCTACGCCTTCCTTCCCGGCTTCGGTGTCTACGCGGAACAAATATTTGTACTAAACAAGTAGGGATTCCGGATCTGCATGTTTGCGTATGTATCTTAAAATGTTTGTAAACGCACACACCATACAAGACAATATCTTACTGTGGGGCAAGGATTTAAAAAAAAAAAGAAAATATATGTAAAGTAAAAAAAAAGTTACTTGTTTCACACTTTATTTCATCAAAATAAAGATTTACAAAAACTTTAACATTAAGCAATAATTATGAGAATAATTTACAAAAAAAAATTAAAAAAAGTTTAGTACTCAGAACAGAAATGACTACTATGTGGAATAATTTCATTGACAGAATTGAGCAAGCGATCTCTATTTCGTGTACTCTATGTGTCCTTTCTTTGGTATTGATCGTCGTTTTATGAGTCAAGCTACACGATAACTGACAAATGCTTGCACTCACTGGACAGGCCCACTCAAATCTGTGTTCGTGAAATACCATTTCAGACACCTCGCATGACTTGAACAATATAATCTCTGGTGTAAGGGAGCACAGTCGCGGAGTGCAACAACCTACTACAGGCCCTTGTAAATATTAGTATAAGACATGATTTTGTGTAATCCTAGGCTAATTAAGAGACTCTATTATAATTTTTGTTACCTGTATTCTCCCTTTGTTTGTATAATCTTGTTATTGTGTAGTAATCATAAGGAATAATGTAAACGTATCGCTCAACGTCCATGTGTGTGTGAACAGCGGCCGCACGCGATTGGATAGAGCGAGACAGTAGCGTGGGCGCGACCCTCCCACGCACTGCGCTTGCGGTCGCGAGAATAAAAGACGGGCGGTTGCGCGATACGGGGCAGTCCAGTTTTGTAGTCCAGTTACGCCAGTCGTCTTGTGAAGAGTAGCTCCTAAGAAATATTGCGAAGAATAAACGTGATTTCAAGAAGACTCATCTGTGTGTTTTTATGTTTGAGTTCCCTGATCAAATGAATCCCCGCGCCTGAATAGCGTACATCTGGACTTTAAAAGTGACAGTGACCTCGTAATTTATCCGTTAAGTTGATACAGACCGATTTTTTAATTTTAAGAGTATAATAAACTAATTCTCTTAAGCCTTTGTCAAACAGACAGGCGTGGCGAATACGAAGCGAGGCGTTTTTATTTGTAATGTATGGAATTGTTTGAATCCAGTCACATAGAAAAGCGAAAGCGATCCGATAGCGTGACCGAAACGATGCGAAGACGTAGCGAAGGCGTATTTGCTCTGTTTGACGTCGTTCATAAAAAGTCAGCTAATACAACTGTCACGCCTCGGTTCGCTGCACCCAGTTTGACGTCTCGTATCGCTTCGGACTCGGTCCGGTTCGCTATCGCCTGTCAGTTTGACAATGGCTTTACTGGTGAACATAGTTTCAAAACAAGATACAATCGAAATATCTCTCAATTGTTTTGAACACAGATTTGTTCAACGTTATTGTTCAGTCATATCAATCACTACCCTCTATTTTGCAGTAATGAGGTAGTGTTTGCACACATTGGTCCGCCCTCATTATGCGTAATACCCATTTATTATTACTGAGTGTTTTGACAATACTGTGTTTTCATTTATGCGGCATATGAAAATAGAAACTGGACTGACTTTTCACCAAAAGCATTGTCAGAATTAGTTTGCACGAAAACAGTAGTTTAAAATAATAAAGCAGATTGCTTAATTGTTTTTTTTTTTATTGTTATGCAGAAAATTCAACTCTACAAAAGAGAAAAGAAATACTATTCAACGCTGCTAAATAAAAAGTATTAAAAATAATATTAAGCTATTCTAAAATAATAACAAAATCAGGACGATTCATTTTCAGTTTCTTTGTATGTACAAAGAAATAAGGGCTATTTTTTTACAAAAAAAAGTGTATAAAAATATCTTTATTATTTAATTCTCTCTTAATCTAACTAACATAATAAATGCGAAAGTGAGATTATTTGTTACCTTTTCACACTAAAACCACTGAAATAATTCATCATATTACTGATAAACATTTACCTACGTTTTCAAGTGTAAAGCATATGGTACTATTTATTCCAAAGAAATGTACTGTTCTCTAAGAAAACAAAAAAAAAACAATCAAATGATAATAAAAGATGGAGCCTCGTGTTTAGAATAATGATTGAATTATATTATTACCCCTCTTTTTCACCAAGTTATACTACGAGTACAAGCATTTTACTTTTATGTAATGTTTTCATTTTTAAAATACTTGTATAAAACATGTTGTATAAACTTGTAGAATACATGTTATATATCTTGATGAAATTGAGGACTTCAATATTTAAAACAGTCTCAATACATGTTTCAAACAATTCATTATATCTTGACAAATAGATATTCTGCAAGCTTTGTATAAGATTAAAAACGAGGAGTTACAAGCAGATTCCACAAGTATTTCTAAATTGTATATATCTAGTACAAGTGTGGCACAAAGCAACATCGAATTCAATCAATTTGTCGGATAATTATGAGGAAAACGGATACAGAAGTGATTTTGAAAGCAACTAGTTAATTAAGGAAGTGCCGGTCATGCGGGGGGCACGGCCAGATAAAGGATCAACCACATCACAGACCATCGTCTGTCGTTGCGAACCGCGGTGCGTGATGTACGCAACACGTGTGGTGTGTCACAGAGTTCATCAACTTTTTTGCAACAAAAAATAACTATGATATTTACAATACAAATAAAAACAACAAAGCAAGTAAATAATCGAAAAAAGTTAAAATTTGTATCAAAAACTCCTCTTCAGCTCTGTCAACTGGTAAAGTATCCGAAAGTGGCTTCGTTAATTAAGTCACACATTATTTTTGTCAAATAAAATTACATGGGGCCACATATAAAACGACTAGCACTTTTCCCGCGACTTCGTCCGCGTGGGTTACGTATTTTCCTAATTCCCCCTTTTCACCCCCTTAAAGGTTAAATTTCCAAAAACCCCTTCTTAGTGCTCCCCTACATTATAATAGGAAGCCGTGTGCAAAAATTTACATTCCTAGCCCCAGTAGTTTCGGCTGTACGTTGATATGTCAGTCAGTCAGTTCTCCTTTTATATATAAAACGACAACAGGTGCAAAATTCCAGTTGCTCATCTTCTATGGACAAAAATTTAGAACTACGACATTTATTAAGAACCTAAATATGGGAAGACAAGGACAAAAGTAGGAACTTATTAGCGAAATAAAATGCGACATATGACGGCCCAAGTTTACCTTCCCTGGCATAAGCTGTGTATCATCCACCTCTGTGACAATGACAGTATATTACACCCGTATTACTGACACTTACGTTCCGACACACGTTGCACCATTTGTTGATTAAACAGTCAACCATCACAAGGAATACGTATTAGGACACACCTAGACAGGCGAGTCCGAAGCGATAACGAACCGATACGAAACCTCAGTCCGATAGTTCGGTCACGCTATCGGATCGCTTTCGCTTTTCTATGTGACTGGATTCAAACAATTCCGTACATTACAAAGTAAAACGCCTCGCTTCGCTTTCGCCACGCCTGTCTGTTTGACAAAGGCGTAAAAACGATTATGTGTCAGCATGGTGAAAAGGTTGCTTCTGGTGGGTAGTGACAAATACAGCAATCGATTGTCTGACTTGGGTCACACATAGTAACTCGTAAACGGATCGTAACCGTTTCAACTCCTCGATGGTGCATGGTCAACCAGCGGTCCCCGCGCTTACGGCTCGTCGTCAACCAGCAGTTGGCGAGCCGTAAGCGCTGCTGATCCGTTTTGGTTGACGCCTGTTTGACGACGAGGCGAAAGGCAATGCAGTGACGTTCCTTTACCGAGTTGAGATTTGTACTTTGACCCTTAGCATTTTATGGCGAAATTTATTCGTTTTTTGTAACGTAACGTCCTATTGGGAATCATTACACGAAGCCGTTTTAAAATATACCAAAACTTGAAAATAACTTCTTCACGTCTTTTAATTGATTAAGAAAAAAGTGTACTGCTTGATGGTAGTAGTAATTAACGCAAACATTACCGCATCAAAGTTCATACTTAAATAACTTTTTAGGAAATTGATAATGTTTTTATTTTCTTAATTACATGTATTTCAAGGCACTTTAAATACATGTAATATTGAATGATGCTAATGTTAAAGACATCGAATGTTTAACTACCCCATTGGCCTCCGGGCACGCCGCAATCGCGGCGGTAAGACCCCTCTTTGAGGAGTGGCTGGATAGGCGTCACGGCGTCCTGACCTACCGCGTGACGCAGGTCCTTACCGGACACGGAAGTTTCGGGAGGTTCCTGTGTCTGATAGGGAGGGAAGAAACGCCTGGGTGTCGCCTGTGTGATTTTGTAAGAAAACAGATATTGGGTAAGCCCAAGATGTGTAGCCCGCCTAAAGCGGGTATGCATGTTAAATTCGACGTCGTTCTAATATGCACACCCGTTTTAGTCGGGCTACCCGTCTTGAGCTTACCTCCCTACATACACACAACGAATTAAAAAAGAGCGGATGACTATAAAACGGCTGAACTAAAACAAAAAAAAAACATTCAAATCGGTCCACTCGCAAACCCCTGTATTTATAACACCTTCTTTTGAAGCTTCAAAGCATGTTTTTATACCTTGCATCCGAGTCTTATGACCATAAATAGGACTGTCTGATCTGTTTATATTCGTTGCCACAATAAATATAGACACTCAATATAACAATAAATCACCGTCCAATTTAGCCCATTCTGAAACCAATATACTCGTAATATAGGTGTCATGAGTATTAATACATAATATCACGTGGAACTTATTTATCATAATTAAGTAGGTAAATAGGTGTTTAGATCAAAGAACATATATGAAATGTGTACATACATCACTCATGTACTCAAAATGCTTAGAATCCTATTCATCGCTTATCATAATGTTGTTGTTATATGTGATCATCTTTACTTTCTTTACTTAGGACTGTTTTTTGGACAATTCCACCACACTATTCCTAACACACTGCAATTCTTGAAAGCCAGTATCAACAGTAGCGACCAGAAAAGAGCGGAAAAAATAAAGAACGATGAATGAATTTATAGTATCAAGAACTACAACTTCAAGAATGTCAGATACAGGCAACGATCAAAAGACAAAGATGGAGATAGCTACAGTACCAGTCAAAGGCATTACATACCGCATTCCAAAGCGTGGATAATGTTGTATCCTATACTTCGACAGAACCCTCCCCCAATATTCACTTGTTCGAGGGATCTCTTTTTCTATGGAACATACTTTCGACATAATACTTGTAAATAAAATGTCAGAATAATAATTTAACCTTATTTAACTTTATCTCAGTTTTTCTTAATTATTATTTTTTTGCTCTGGATGCGATCAGCTTCCAACTAGTTTTAATGGAAATCTATAGGAGAGCTTAGCCCTATGCTTAGCAGTAGACATTAGACATCCTACGGCTGATATTATAATAATTATGATGATGATGATGGATGATGTTTTATACACTTTTATCATTTTTTGTAGATTCCTAATTTAAATCGTAGCCACCCTGTATATTTTATTTATTTATGTACGTAAATGTGCTAAAGTTATGTTCTGACGAGGAGTGGTAGGTGAGATCATCCTAATAGGGAAGTTTCTTAACGTTCGATACGACTTGTATTACTTACAGTCACATGCTTATTTACAATGTCCATTATTTATGAACTGTCACAAAGCGGACATCTATTTACCTGCATATTTTTCATCGGAGCCGACACACGTCTGTATCAATATCAGGTGACTACTATAAATAAGATATTGATTTGAAGACCTGCATCCAAAAAAGGGGTAACTCGAAAATTTAAGTGTAGTGTATTACTACGCTTTATTACTAGTTATAACCTAGTTATAAACTAACGTGAAAGATAAATAAAGCGGTCAATGAACTCAGACACAATGCATCGCTTTCCTATCGTAAAATTACGCCTGTAATAGCCGAAGAACGCACTGTTTAACTTTCGGCAGTAATGTTTTAGTAGTATAAAATTAGGGGCCAACCTATTAGCATCAATCCAAACTCCGTGGCTGCAAAAAAACAGGCTTTCCTTGCTAGAAATATATCCTGTTTCGTGGGTGCGATTACAAACTTTTAAAGTCACATACAAAAACACCTAGACCCGGAACAACTCCTTCTAGACTATATAAATGTTGGTTCCGTGCGAGAATAGTACAAACGACAAGCAGCGCAATAATTAATCGCTCAGTCACTGCGCCTACCGTGCTCTCAACGACACCTACATTGCTCCATACAGCAGAAACATGTAAACATTGATGCATATCTGAATTGGCTATTTGACTGAAAAATTATAATTAGTCCGTCACTTACATTATTAAAAAATAACGACCCGATGCTTTCAATATTGGCAAAACGTCACAATTTTTATTGAATTCTGACATCACGAGCTCCCACTCTTGAGTTTTGATGCGTTGTATTTTGGTGAATATTCATTGGTTTTACAAAAGAAAAAATATGTTTCCGTTATTTTTTAAAACTCTAGTTGACGGATTAATTATATTTGCAAGTTATAGCTACTGTCAAATAGCCAATTGACATCAATTCGTCAAGCGTTACATATTTTTAAAAGTTGCAGTTTTATAGTTCCTATAGAAAAGTTAAGAATAGAATAGAAAACTATTATTTCATTTAAATACGTGCTTACTATTTTGAGTGCGACGTGCGTTTATAAATAGATCACGTACGAGAAATAAAATTATAAATAGTGAGCGAATTTATGTAATGTGAAAGTTACATAATAGTAAAAACCAAAATACATACTCATTCAAGCCTTTATTTACGAGTACATAAAAGTAATAGGAGATAAAATCCAGCTACAATACATATGCCATTTTGCCAAAGCCTGACCAATCTTTCCGTCCAAACACATCGTTTATTTTAATCATATTGTCTTTTGACCGAGACGCAATACATTATGTTAAGCACGCTTGGCATCCGCCGCATTCATTGATATTGGTGCGGGTGTGAAACGTTCGGTAATCACCAATTAATCCTCATTAATTATAACAAAACATGCGGAACCTCGGCCTAATTAGCAGAACGAGTCGCATCCGCTACTATTAATTTTTAATTGTTCAAAGGTTTATTAGAAAGTTTTGGAAAACTCTTCAAACTAAAAACTGTAACTCTAAATTGAGGCGTAAATTATGCATGAACAAAGGTCATAAAATTTAATGAGAGTTTACTGCGAATTTAAATAGCCACCATGACAATGTAATTCCTTACAAATTCACAGAAATAAATCAATGAATTGTCTTCCGGATTTAACTACAGATGTGACATCATTTTGAAAGAGTTAGTGACAATCTGGCTCATTTCCACCCAACTCCGACACGATCTAGCGGAAATTTATATCTTTGTTTTGTCTTTTCATGTGACACTCGTAACTAATGACCGCAGTACGATTAATACATTCGTGTGTAGATCGCCATTAAGGCAATCGCAATTTCTTATGAAAACAATTTGTAACAGTGAGTTGATTTATTATTACAAAATACATCATTAACCATATTAATGTTCGTTAATAGTATCACCACAGAACATTATATTATGATTTAATTACTAAAGATTTAAATGATGATACACACTTTTCCTACATCAAAAGCGACTATGCGTCACTTGGCACACTAATTAAAAACGACTAGGAATTTGTCAATACAATGCACGGTCAGCGTATTGACAGAACATCATTGGCAGCGAGTCGCACAAACATAGCGCTTGCGACAGCCAGGTGGGGTCAAAGGGAGATAAATCGGGAGGCTGCGTGCAACACCGGGGTACGGAGCTGACAGTCGTAGACGAACGAGCATCCGCACCACACGTTTCTCCAACCCAGTTAGGTCTGTGAACTAGTGCCGTGACCGGTCGTGACTATAGTGAAGTTCCTTTAGCGAGTGTCGTCAATAACGCTGTGGTTTTTGATCGCAGAGTAACCCTTTACGAGATGTGGGACGACGCAGAAGTTGAAGAGACCCCTGCGGCACCGGCGCCAGCGGAGGAAACCCCGGCAGCTGCCGAGCCTGCCGAGGCCAAGCCCGCGGAGGCCGAACCCCCTGCACCCGAGAACACCGTCCTGGGCACTGAACCTCCGAAACTAGTATTTAAGCACTGGATCAGGTGACCGACTATATTCAATCAAACTTTCTTAAATTAAACTCAAACAACAAACAGCTCGACTCAATTTGTAAACAAAGCGGTTTGTGAATTTAACTCTCCATTCAAATATTTCAATAAAGTTCCAAGTAATTATGTTAGCTTAGAACTCGTCTCTTAAATAACGGTTAATATTGGTTTTAATTATCCGGAAATCTATTACGAGTGGATTGTAAACAGACGTGCGTGACGTTCCAGGCCCAGGTTCCTCCAATACAACTACCTGTACGACTACCAGCACAACTACTACAACGACGTGATCAACTACCTGGACCGGCGGAACAAGGGGCTGCCCGTGGAGCGGCCGCGCGCGCAGACGTGGGGCGAGCGCGTGCTGCGCACCTACCTGTCCAAGGGCTCCTACATCAGCAACAAGCAGAAAGACTCCTCCCTCCTCCGCCACATATCGACGGGCGCCAGGTTCCATCGCTACCACAGCAAGTCCCTCATCTCGAGGAAGTATTCCAGACTCGGATTTAACACCGTCTCCATCTAGCTTCGCTCTAACACCCTCGCTTGACCTCGCTTCAGCGGACCCACTCCGGAGTGCCGGCGTGACCTTTGTGTCAATGTTACAGGATTTCGCTGGTGTGAAGCAGCATCAGGCGCCGCGCAACGGTACAAACAGTAACACAAATCGGAAGCCGTCCGCATTCCTCTTTTAATATCTGTCTTATTTGTGTAAGACAATAAAACTTTAAGTTAATGTACTTGGTTTCATTTGCTTGCGTATTCCCTAGAAACCCATAATCTGATATTTAAATATGAACTTTTTCAGTCTTAAAGTGTACATACATTAAATGTTTCAAGCAATGCGACAGTCACATAACCAGCTTTGCGATATGAATATTAATTCTTGGAAGCTTCCAAAGCATTTAATCATTCTAATGGAGACTCAAGATTTAATCTGCCACCTAACGTGCACATGAGAACTGAGTCTGTTAATATAATAAACTAAATGCAAACGTACACAGAGTTCAAAGATAACTCCAGAACACGGCAACCTAACATAAATATCTTCCGAGCGATGATTCGCAACGGTGTTGATACAACTACATGTGTTCAGTCCGGATCATGGAATGTACCTACATGTGTACACGTAGCGGGCACTTCAATTAGTGTACACGCCAAATATACCGATGCACACGGACCGATCCACTCCACTTCATATTTCACAAAAAAAAAAAAAAACCCAGCCACCAGCTAACTGCGGTGGAAGAAAAAACTATTAAAAACTTTATAGTGACAGCATTATTGGAAAGCTTTTAAACTGTCCACTTCATGTCACGTTACAAACACCACTTTAATTAGAAACAAAAGTATTATAAAATAATCTCAATCAACATAATCGCAACAATTCAGTTCTGTTTTGAATCCGTATCATATTATGAAAGAATAATATCCTTGCTATCGATCCCCGACAACGACTAATAAGGTATATTAGATTAATATCCGGATGAATGGCTCCCATTAACTTTGCTTAGAAATTTGTGCGTTGATTTCTTAATAAAAGTGATTCATGGTTGAATAATTAAAATTATTTATGGATAATACGAGTACCCGTTCAAAAATTTTAATTATAAATGAATAATTTCGGTAGTGTAAATTCTGCTCAGGAAATTAGAACTTTCTCTATGAGATATTGCAAATACTTAAGCAGTTAATCGAGACAATCATACGTATGAGGTGACTAATAACATCAATGGTGAATGATTTGTTTGAAACATTACGCGGTAATAAAGTATGTGTGTCAGTATCTGTGACGGCGCATGAAGCCAGTAATATGGCTCTTAATGCAAGACGTTCAATGTCACAATCGCGTGACACGTACTCAGTGGGCGCACACAAATTTTCAATGTCGAGATATCTAAAATAACTTATCTTTGACAGTTCAGTGAATGTAATCACTTGGGCGTGCGCCAGCACTGGGCTACCTAGCAGGTAAAGTAGGCAATCGGCCAAATTGGAGATAATTAAATGTTACAATGACCAAGGGAGCCCAGACATCGATTGGGTACTCGATGTTTATAAATAGAACGCTCAATTTGCAACATCGATGATCTTGCTGTGTTAATTACTTTAGTATGACTGTTTAAGTAATTATTTCCGCAAAATTCACTCAAATTTTGAGTCGTATTCATTTGTGTTGCGGATTACATTTCGCGTCTATTTATTTAATATTGTCCACATTTAAATTAAAGTAACTTAGTTCATTGAATTTTAGAAAGCTCTGAATAATTATAACTACTACTCGTATTAATAATTGTTGAGTGTTGTATTGCCGTGTTACTTTTTTTTAACGTGGTAAAATCATCAAATGAGTCCTCCTAGAGCAGGACAGGAGGGACTGTCAGACTTGTACTGACTAAAATCCACGGTGTCCTTCAATAGCCCTTTACGTCCTGGGGAGACGGTAGCTCGTTAGTCCCGCGACCCCGGATTGCCGTGTTACTGGAGGAATTAATTAAGACGACTAATGCATAAAATTCACAAAATGAATAAATGGTCTTCTCCTAGACTTTAGAGTTAGTGCTATAATCATTTTATTAATTTTTTTCCTTTATTATATACATTTTTTAAAGATTAAAAAAAAAGAAATATATATATATAAAACACATTTAAAAATATAAATAATAGTGGCCCACCGGTATCGGGAACAGGGTCCAAGCTACCAGCAGTCAGGGCTCCAGAGAAAGGCACCTCCTAACAATGCGCGCCTTGTCCAAAAGAACTGCTTTCTGAATCAGGCCCTTGGTCCAGCTACCTAACGAATCCTTATTATTAAGTATTATATTATATGCTTTACTAATAAAAACAAATAATATATTTCAACGGTTGATTTACTTGATATCCCCATTTTCAGGGTTCCGTACCTTCTCAAATGCGGAACCACGAAAATGGGGATAAATTTAAGGATATATTTAATCATGCAAAAAACGTGATTTTTATTGGTTGCACTGCCTGGTCAAACACTTCAAATAGAGTATTTAGTTTTACATACCTATATTTAAATTTCAATAAAACGAACATTAAAGGAGGGGGCACCCGTGTTTTTTTTGCCTTTTTTATAGATGATGGTACGGAACCGTACGTTTTTATTTTACACGTTTTATTTTCTGATTTTTAATTTGTTTACAAACATTTAAACTCGTATACCTACACAAACAACCGGACGCTAAACTATCTGCAGGCTAGAGAAATATGTGTCCCGTGCTGGAATCGAAACTGCGATGCGCAGCGCAACAGACGATCGCTCAACCTTGACAAAAAGTCAAAGTCAATGAAAAAAAAAAACAATGCCATCGACTTCCGAAAGAAGACTTATTTTTTTTTGTGTTTGTTTTCGTAGTCAGTTCCTTTCTTTATTTCTGTCTTTTTGTTGTCTTATAGAAATTAATTCAATGCGTTTACCGCACCTTTCTTTACGACACTACGTATAAGCAAGACAAAATATACATCTTGACTAAGCGAACCAGTGCCTAATAAAATTAACAGTCCAGACCTCTCGGTCATCTTTCCTCTCTGTCAGCGAATAATATTGATCGTCAATTATATTTCCCTACCTCCTGCCCATCGTTGAGACACTGCATCATCTGTCTGCCTCATTTATGTGGCGAGGCTCATCAATTCATTCATAAATGACCGTATAATTGATGGATCTGGCAGATGGGTGAATTTTAATTACCGGCCGTATTGTGCCTTCCAATATTACAAGGTTAAAGGAAGTCATTCGGTTCGTCAGTCCGTGTTTGGACACCTGCATTAATTGATTTCCCATTTTGCTGAGAGCGACGTGTACTATCATTTTATAAAAGCATCTGTGTTTACGATAAATCCACGTCAATAAAAATACTGATTAAAGGAGACCATACTAGGTTTAATAAGATTGATAGGTCGCAGGTTCCAGACGGCGTAATTTATAAAACATTTTCAAAACTGAGGAAAGTAAACATCGTAAGAAAACCTGTGTCTTACCCAGAAGATGAATGAATGAATATCATTTCTATTCGGGGAAGTTGTGTCCCAGCAGTAGAAAACATTCTAAGTTGATTGTACTTATAAATAATAAAAGTATTAGTAGAAATGTCAGCTTTCGGAAAAGGACATTGAGGACATAATTATGTATTTGCATTTTTTTTAAAAGCCTGCTCTGTCCCATTCCTGGGCACAGATCTCCCTCCACTCCTTCCACCTTTCACGATATTGGGTGTCCTCCTTCTAGTTCGGATGGAACCTGTCCATTCGTCCCGCCATCACCGACGTGGCCTGCCACGACCTCGTCTTACTGTCTCAGGTCACCAGTTTTGAGCTATTTTGGCCCACAGGTTGTCCGTCATGCGGCAGACATGTCCTGCCCACTCCTAATTCAGTTGGGCAGCCTTCTGAGCTACGTCAGCTACATTTGTTTTGGAGCGCAGTATTGTCTTTTGTACACGGTCTGTTAATTTAACACTCAGTATACTGCGCTGCATTGCTCGCCGGCAAACTTCGAGTTTGGACTTCTGGATGTTAATCAAAGATCAAGTCTGTGCACCTTAAGTTAAGACGGGGAGGATACACAATCATGTCCATGAGCCTGCGTTTTAATGCCATAGGCAGCTCACCTTTAAACAGTTCCTTCATGGACTAGAAGCGTTTTCGGTCGAGTTCGTTCTTCTTCCAGGCGTTTTCGGTTTCGGTTCTTGCGACTTCTTTTCCTTGGCTCGCCTGGAAAGAAACTACTTGGGCCAAGTATAAATATTCCTGGACATGTTGTATTGTCTCCCCATCTACTTTTATGGTTTTTGGTGTTTCATAACACATAAATTTGGTCTTCGACGTATTCATCTTCAGTCCAACCTCTAGGCTTGCATCGCTCAGATCTTGAAGCATCTGCTGAAGTTCTGTGACTGAGGATGCAAAGAGAACAATGTCATTTACGAAACGTAGATTTGACAATCTCGTTAATGTAAAGTAAATGGTACCATTTTTATTATTAACTAGTTATTAAGTACTCAAGATTGCACGGAATTGGAGTAAGTTATTTCTAGTGATTATGCACTATTTATTAACTACTGATTTAGAATATTAGTTTCAATATGACATTAATAGTTTGTGTTTGTGTGTTTCTAGTAACAATTATTACGACTGCTTATTTAGCCAACAAATGTCCTTCCGCCTGGTGCATCTCCTGAATCGACACGGCTGCATTTGCGGCATGCATTTGATGACTTCCAAGACCATGAAAAAAGCCTCCAACTGTCCAAAAATTAAAAGTTTATATAAAACTAGCTTCCGCCCGCGACTCCGTCCGCGTGGATGTCGGTCTTCGCGTGGATGGTTTATTTCTCCATTTTGAGTAACTCTGACAATGACATCTTATAAATATCTATTGGACCCAAACACGGCTAAGCCACATAATTAAGGAGATCCCTCTATTGAGCTACTGCTGTTGAGCTCGCGTTCTGTACTGAAAAATAAGATTTTTTTTTCTACGTATTTTTCCAGGATAAAAAGTATCCTATTTTATGCCCAGGATAATAAGGTATAATTATACCAAGTTTCATCGAAATTGAATCGTTAGTTTTCACGTGATGCCTGCACATACAGACAGACAGACAAAATTTTTTTTTAATCACATATTTGGGTTTGGTATCGATCCAGCAATGTACAGAATTGACCCTTCTACAGATTTATTATATGTATAGATATCTTTTAGTTACTCGTTTAAAAAAACAGCTGTTCCATGCATTTTTTATATTTAAATTACCGGTGAAACATTTTAATTTTTTTTCACCATTTCAAACAACTAAAAACTGCATACCTCGGCGTAGCGTCGTTGTTCAAGTATCGCAAAACGCGCGGTACGTGTATACTTGAACAATGACACTACAGCTCGACTGTTGTTAGAATACCTTTACCGACTCCGGTAGCGAATACCGCCGCGGTTTAACACGCACGTGATACGGCGGTAGCGGATACCGCTCCGGTTTGAGTAGGCCTTTAATGCGTTTCTACTTATTGCTCAGAACAGTTCTGAGCGAGCAAGTGAGTGTTGCCCGTTAAATGGAAACATCTAAGCGAACGAACGAATTCTTTCTGCGATTTTCGCCTGAACTCAATGAACGAATGCTCGCTCGCTCAATCTTTCAATGAAAATGACGCAACAGCGAACGAATACTTGTTCTGAGCATTCGCTCGGTGTTTGACGTAAGTACTCGGTCATCATCGGATTTTTTTAGCAAACATGGTACAGCCCGAACGTACAAGCTTTTGTTCAGAACAAACGTTCAATCAACTTTCATAGTGGAAACAAGGAAATCTTGCTTTTAGTGAACACACGCAAAACAGTAAACATATTTGCTCCAAACAAAACGTTTGCTCCACGGCGAAGTAGAAACGCGGCTTTGCACCGTATACCTACATCCGTTTTAAAAAATGCAAACTAGGCATTAATCTTTATCGAATTTTTCATTATTGTCACGCATGACCAGATGAATTAGCTTGTCTTTTACGACAAGTTGGCAGCTTGTCTCGGCATAGCTATCAATCAACTTATTAACTAAAGACAGACATCCCAAAATAAATCTCATATTACAGCGTCGATGGATGTATGGCAACTAGTTTCAGGATACATTTCAGTGTTAATTGGAGTTAGGTATTAGGTGAACCGTCTATAAGACGGAGACGCGAGGTATGATGGGAAATCACACACCTAAGTAAGTAGTAGTAGGAAGATTTACATCTTAAAACAATACTAACGTAGCGCAAGCGCCAACAGGATGCCATTTGTTAATAACCGCTTGCAAATTACGTCCTGATGGCGCTTGCGCTACGTTAGTGTCGTATTAGGTATGCCTAAAGAGTGTATGTCCTCATTATACCTCGCGTGTCCGTCTTATACATTGTTCTCCTACTTCTTCCATCGATACTTTAACATGCTCTGGAGTTTATGAATTGTTGTGCATTTTATTTTTATGTCACCAAGAATATAAACAGAAACGTGGGCAAAGCTGCCGGACGAGTAAAAACAATCAAAATAATAAAACCTGGTCGAGCATTTTATTTACATTTTCCATCTGGATTTTTTCACCTGTTCATGCACGATGGTTTCTGTTCAATACCGGCCATGTCTATTCCAATGCATATGTATATTCCAATACTAAAAATGATAAATATAATTAAAGCGGAGCAAGGGATGGTTAGCTAGTCTATTCAAGTTCAAAATCATGTCAAAGGCCTGCGGAATTACTAAAGGCGACTTTATGAAATCTGACATCAGAAGATGGCCACATCAACACACGACAAAGACAGAAGACTACAATCTTGGTTTTGTACCCGGTGAAAAAGCCAAAAGGCATTTTGACAGCATCAATATATTGCAAAATTAATTAGTCCGTCAGCTACAGTTTTGAAAAATAATGGACACGTATTTTTTCTTTCGTTAAATCAATGCATACTTACAAAACGACGTCAAAAGCTAGTAAAAACTGTTTATGCCAGTGACTTTTGCCAATTTTGAAAGTGTTTCGTCAATTTCGGTTTACGGAACAAAAGCGAAAATACATACGTGTATTATTTTACGAATGTTTTTAATAAACTAACTGACGGACAATTCCATTTTTTCATTCAAAAACCCATTTGACCACCGGACCAATGGGTTATTTTAACGCCAATTACACATTACATGGTAATTAAACATAACTGGTGAAATATGTTTATTAGTAGATACACTCACATTTGCCGAAAATGTTATGTCAGCTTTGTACCACCGTTCACTTCTGTCTTATCTTTCTGAAAACCTGTTGACCACCTTTGCCCTTAACACCTTCAAAACTGAATGAAAGTTATGCAACTGAAAACATGCATCGAGCATCATCTTTTTATCAAAACATCGAGTGTTGTTTTGGTGGATCTGGTTCATGAAAAAATAATAATTATTTGTTTTGGAATGAGAAACAAATGAAATCTATTCGTGGTTGATAAAGTGCGGGAGAAGAAGCGTTCTTAGTTACATAAAGTGGCCAGCTCAACATAGTATGCACAGTGTATTTATAGAACAAAGGTCACGGCAGCAAATGAGTTATATGGCTATAGTAATCTTATGTACCTGTGTTACGTTGTACTCGTATAACTAACAAAAACGCCATCGGTCAATTTATATATTTTACACAGGGTGAATTATCCAACAGGGCGTGGATGGCTATTTCTGAAACTATGAGGAATATCGACAAAATACTGAAAGGACTCTCAACGTCTAATTTGAAGAAAAGTGAAACTGAATTATTGGATTTAAGGAAATTCAATGATCCTGTCTGCTTATTTTGGTAAAAAAAACACAAAATTCTCCTCAAATCAAGAAGGAAAAGGAAGTGATGATAAACGACAAACTTTAGGATAAATACAAATTTTCAATAGATCGATTAAATTTTTTAATTATGATCTTGATTGATGATACTCGCAGTGCACTACATCTTTAAAATATTGTGTTGTCATTCCAAATTTTTTTAATCACTTCGCGCTCGAAAAGAAATTATTGAAATTAGAAACTAATGTGAATTCGCGGTTATTGTGTTCGGAGTTTTGCTGATTACTACTTAATTTTTTTGCCTTCTGTTTCGTATTTAACGAAAAATTAGCCCTGTAGCCATTGTTAATTTTATCCTCATTAGCGACAGTATCGAATGATGTAATAATAAATAGTGTGTTTTATTCCAAAATCAACAGGTTCGACTCCTGGCCAGGAGTACTGCTTGTTCAAAAATCCAATAATCAAAATGGGCCTGAAGACTCCTTTGAGGGTTTTCGATAGTCCTCGTAGTTTCGGACATGATCATAAAAGCCCAGTTGAAAAATTCACCCTGTATACTCATTTTATAGACAAATCTACTTATATAAAATTCCTAACCTTGCGAATGGTGGCCATTTTAGTTTTTTTTCCGGCCAAACTATAATGGGGTCTGTACAATAATATCTTTGAATCTTAGAGACCTACATCCGTGCATATACCTCTGTTACGATATCCTGCTGTTGGGTAGTTTTAAATAAAGATCCTTTATACTATCCCCTCAAAAGTATCGATAATCGGAAACCAAACACGCTGTATAATACACATACACTGCCAGACCGCACGCGCACGAACGATTATCCGCTTTTACCTGACGGCATGGACGTCAATGCATTTGAATCGCCGCAACCGCGCGTCCGCGCGTACCAGTGGTCTCGTGTGAGAATCACCTTATTTTAACTGTACCTTTCCATATCTTCTCTATGAATCACACAAACAAAATCTAAACACCTAAATTATGCGCAGTGCATGCAGACTCACGGTCAAGTGGAAATAAACACACTAGTCACGTAATAACAAGTAGGTAAGCTACGAAATCCTCTCAATTTCTCGGGTATTTTCATTAAATACAACGCTCAGGTAGCTTAATCATCTACTCTCTACCAAATTAACTTCACAGATCAAATACGAATAGTTGAGTGAAGTTAAGTAGACCTCGCCTATTCACAAAACTAACACACGTCACCAAAAAAATTATCACCGCAATTCGTGAGAAGAATTTACTGAACCTTGAACACTGCAACCTTGTCAAATATTTTACATAGGTTAAATCTAGGTTGGATATTTATAATAATAATCCACATCTATCACACAACGCCATCTAGTCCCAAGCTAAGCAGAGCTTGTGTTATGGGTACTAGACAACTGATAAACATACTTATATATTTCTAAATACATACATATTATAGATAAATTACACCCAGACACAGAACAAATGATCGTGCTCATCACACAAAAATTTGTCCTGGGTGGGAATCGAACCCACGGCCTCCGGCATAGCAGTCAGGGTCACTAACCACTAGACCAACAGGCCTGTCGAATATGAAGAAAGCTCGTGGCTAAATAATTACAGCCGCACAGCCCGATCTTCCGGGTTAAGCCACGATTGCCAAGGTTGGTCTGTAGCTGTTGTCTGGGAGACCATCTGTCATAGCGAGTTTCCTCCGTGCCTCTGAAAGCACCTGCAGCCGTTGGTCCCTGGCTGTCATTTGTAGATCTTTGACAGTCGTTACTATTAGTCAGAAGGTCATAATTCTGACAACCAGTCTTACCATAGTGTAGAGTATTGCCCAGGTACTGGGTTGTGGAGGTCCGATAGACAGTCGCTCCATGTTAAAATACTGATATTCAGCTGCATCTGGTTCGACTGGAAGCCGACCCCAATATAGTTGGGAAAACGCTAGGTTCGAAATTCATTACCATATACCGATGTTCTTCCTGTTGAAAAGGTCGTCTTTAGTTTAACTGAAAACCGATTAATAACAAAGACATTTATTTTGACGGCACGGTTGGCGCTGTGGCTAAGCAGTCGACTCGGTTCGATCTCCGCACGGAAGAAATATATGACCTACAGTCGTTCCGTGTCTGGGTGTTTGTTTTATATGATTTGAACACACCCACGATACATGAGAAATTTCCAGTGTGGGGCAACGTTTATAAAAAAAAAACATTATTGTATACGAAGCGGGTATGAATATAGTTTACCTCATTTTTTTTTACTACTGTTGCAAATTATGGCAATAGCGAGGCAGTCTATATGTACATACATACACTTTTCGTCTGGTATTCAATCTACATCGTTAATACGACGTCAGAGAAATTATCGTTAAACCACTTAAGATAGTATACTAAACTGAGTGGGTATTTGGCTTTCGTTTGAATTCAACCTTGATCGTCACATGATTTTCAGAATCATCAATAAAGCAATAGAATTTAATACCCTTTATGACATCCAGGCTTGGTGTTGCAAAAAACAACACTTTAAGCCTTATAATACAAGATTATAAATACTTCATCATCATCATCATTATTACCATCTCAAATTTTCACAAACAAATAAAATATAGTGGTCCAAGGACCGGGAGTCCTTTAGAGGGCCAAAGCCTGCCGGGGTCGCGGGACTAACGAATTACCGTGACCCCGCAACATAAAGGGCTATTGAAGGACAGACGTCACCACGATAAAAAAAATACCCCTAGGTAAAGAGTACTGACTATAAAACAGAGAAACATCCAACAATTTTAGAAGACACGACTACAATAGCGACACTTCAAAACGTAATTACGTGCAAGTCCCTGTCCCTGAAATGCTCTGATTTATTAGATGCAAGGCCCAAGATTTACCGCAAAACGCAACTTTATTTTTATACCCCACAAACAGTGACTAATTACATTTTAACATACATTTCGTTTAGCATACATGTAAACTAGCAAATTCGACCTTCCAACCTTGTAACAAATGCTACCAAATAACTCACACAATGTGTTGTATAAACTTGAAAACACATGACTTATGTCACAGGCGGAGATATATTATTAACATTTTCTTGCTCTAGGCCAGTGTCTTGGACGACTATTTTTATACAGTGCCCAGCGAAACAATTGTGTGGAACTCTTTCGCCAATTGGAAAGAGTTGGAGTGGGTGACAGTTATAAATCGTTGTACATAAATATTTCCGAATGTCCCGGGCTAGGCGACAATGTCGGAATGAATCTCAATAAGGAAACAGAAGATAACGCCGGCTCTGTAGGTAAATGAACCGAATTGCAATCGCAATACGATAGCGTTGACACTTTTCAAAACATTTATGATAATAATATCCTTGCCCCGCTCTTGATTTTGTAAGATCAATTGATGCATCAAAGATTAGGACTATACAAAATACTTTTTCTTATTAATATAGCCGCGATTTCAACGCCACGGTACTATGAATCAATATAAAATCCATTCCGATAAAAATTTAAACATAAAACTTATGTTAGGTATAAAACTACCGCAATAATAATATCGAGTTGTAAAGTTTCTCAACTGTAGGAAAGGTTCAAAGCATATTTACTTCCTTACAATGAAATATATAATAAAAGGTAATTTGTATCTAAAAACATTCACTGTTTTTAGTTTGTTACAACTGATACATGGTAAAACAATAGATACAATAGAAGAAGAAGCTGTTGAAGAAGTCAATTACAATTTTGAGAATGCAGCTGACGGAGAGCAGTACATCCGTAAAATTCTCAATAATGAGGGTGAGTATTTTTTTAAGGTTATATCATTACACTAGAACACAAATAAAGCTAATGTAACTTATAGCTTGAAAAATTAATTTTAGAAATCTCTGAAAAACCTGGAGTATTAATGTTCACTGCTCCTTATAAGTTGTGTGAGGGAGAATGCAAAGGGGGAAACGGCGGAAACATCGCACTACAGTTCCCTGTCTTCATTGGAAGCAAAGGCCGTAATGCTTATAGGCGTATCTTCCATAGGGACTTCAACGTTATACACGCACTCAGATCTGCTGCTCCGTTCAAGAGTAGAACGAGTAAAGTCACCACGACGACAACTCCGTGTTTCATTTTGAGAGTAGCAGATACTACTACCACTACTACTACCACAACAACTACAACAGAAAAGCCTACAACTACCACGACAACAACAGAAGAGCCTTCAACTACCACGACCACAACTACTACGACTACTACTGAAGAACCGACCACAACAACGACAACAGAAGAACCTACAACAACAACGACAACAGAAGAACCCACAACAACAACTACTACTACTACTACAACAGAAGAGCCCACAACTACTACAACTGAAGCTTCCTCAACCACCTCCACAACAACAGAGACCCCCACTACCCAGCCCGCTATCCGATGTCCGGAGTATCCACCTGATGTCTGCTTGAAAAAGAAAAAACCGAAACGTAACTATACTGAACTCCAATCGGAACAGACTTCTGCAATATCATTCACAGTCGAACCTACAAAAACGACAGGTTATTTTGACTTTTTGGATAAGACTTCAATAGTAATTGATGGTACTACACCAGATAGCATAGAAAGAATGCTACTAAGAATGGACAATCATTTGCCTTCTGAAGAAGATATGGGGTCTGAATATAATTTTTATGAGCAAGGTTTCTTACGATTTCATAGGACCTAAAAGCAGTCATTTATAGATGATTACTCTTTTTGTTTCTTTACTCCTATAATAATTATGATCATTGAGTGTACTTTAAAAATCTTTGTTCGTATATTTTTAATTGTAACTTTACAATACACTATTTCAATTAGTCAGTAGCTTTTGTTTGATTGCAAAGTCTCTAGTTTAGATATACAATCCAAACAAGCCGTTTCTTTAAAAAAAAAAAAAGGTGTAATATTTGTTGTTATTTTTTATGTTTTTCTTGACAGACTCTTTGCATCGTCCTCATTCTGACTTTGATGACCTTAAAGTCCAGACAAGCGGAGATTCCTTGGGATAACTGGATCATTACGATGCCGCAGGGAGCTTCAGAACATGTACATAACTACCGAAAAAATGCAGATGTGCCCGTAAAAGCGCATTCTTTTCAGTGCGAATGCCCACCTCACAATGGTAACCATGGACTTATATATTACTGGCGTAATGGTAACACCATTTTTTTATTCCCACCAAACTGCAGAAGCAGTTTGGTGGGAATAAAAGGCGCTGCGCAAACGTGGACACTTTATTGCCGAGACGGCACGCCATCACCAGGGAATCGTAGTTCATGAGTAAGTGTTAAGGACGTATGCGCAGGGAGTGGATGATTTCATACTAGTTCTGTATAAATCAAATATTCATCGGTGACTTGTATCTGACGCAAGACAAGAAAGTGTCCAAAGTTGTCGCCCTGCCTTGGCTATCAAACTGTTCTGCTCTCTATTTTGTCCAGCTTATGGAAAAATATATAAAAACGTTTCCATAGCTAGCTACTTGTCTAGGCCCTTAGGACTGAGAAAAATATTTACTATGAATGAACTAGTCGTTGGGCTGATATTGATGATAAGTGAAAGTAAAACTTTAAATTTGTTCATGCTTCATGATTTTCATTAATATCTGTTTTCAGAATGCGTTATCGAATTCAAAGTTAACAAGGACATGGCGGACTTCCTCGCTATACGAGGAATAATAAAACAACAAGACCTGAAGAAGTATCGTGAAGATTTGCAAAGAATAGAAAAATCTAGTGGTGTTTATAGTGGCAGCCAAGGAACGGGGAAAGAACTCAGAAATAGACGGAGTATTTCGAAATTTGAGCAAAAATGTTGCTGTCCACCCAAAAATGTATACATGCCTACATTCATAACCGAACATAAATTCGACCAATTGGTTGATCATTTAAAAGAAGAAATAACTGATAATGAAAACTAAAAACTAACAGTTCTAATATTTAAGGTGAGATCACGATCAACGACCATAGTTCACACTGAACAAAATAAGTGGCTCAAGGGTATATCGTAAGGTGTGTTCACATCAGTCCACACTCGTGTCAAAGAGTTCATCTTACATTAATGCCTTTGTCAAACAGACCGGCGAAAGCGAAGCGTTTCCGAAGCGATACCGAACCGAAGCGAGACGTCAGTCCGATAGTTCTGTCACGCTATCGGATCGCTTTCGCTGTTCTATATGACTGGATTCAAACAATTCCATACATTACAAATAAAAACGTCACGCTTCGCTTCGGAAACGCTTCGCGTTCGCCTGTCTGTTTGACAAAGGCATAAATGAACGCTTTGGTTATACGACAGTAGGTCTTATTCGACTCGGTAAAGCAACTTCTTATGAAGCTAACCATTATTGCATGTTTTACAGTTTATGAAAACAGTGTACTTAAATCCCAGTGTGTGATCAACAATCACATGTTGCTTAGCTGCGGTACAGTTTTAATCAGTGCGGTCTCACCTTAAAAATCAAATAATAAATATTCAGATATTACATTTAGTTTTATTGCGAAAAATGTAAATTGTTTTTTATTCCGCAAGTAATAAAACTGCTATTGCTCTGCCTTTTCTGAGATGGCTATATTTGTGGCTATTATATTGGTGGGGTTTTCGGTGATCCACTATTCCTCCAGTGTCGACCAAGATGCCCTACAATTGAGTGACATGATTTTGAATAATCAAGGACTTGGGACGATAAACGGTACGTACATCTTTTTGTCACAATGCACGACTGGCGCAGTGGCTGGACGATCGACTGCTGCGCAGCGCGTCGCGGGTTTGTGTGTGTGTGTTTCTATGTTTGTACGACCCAGGAGAAATTTCTAGAATCGGATGTTCCGTGAAGTCTTTAAAGAAATTGTTTATTTATTAAATTTATATTTACTTTATGTTTCTTTGAATGATTGGTTAATGTTGTCTGCTTCCGTAATAGGGCATAACACTGGTCGATTTTTTAATCGATTCAGCCTGCCGTGTGGCCTATTATATTTATAAAAATCTGGTAGAATAAAAATTCTACTAGATTTTTATAAATTGCAATCGATTTGGCTGACTTTTGACCGAAAAAATAAACAGTCTAACAATGTGTCACGTTTTTATGTTTCAGCTAGTTGTGCTAAAGCGCCAGTAGTGATACAACCAGTCATAATAAAACTTTTTAGATATCCGAATCAAGGCAAAGGCTTGTCGATAAAAGAACAACTAAAAAAAATGGAAATAGGAGGATTTATAGGCTGAACGACGGCTATGACATTGACAAATAAAAGCGGCAAGATCCATTCTGTTGTTTTTATTTAAAGAATTGAACATCATTTCTTCTTGTTTGTAGTAAATTCAGCTTAGAATGTATGATTATGTAACAGCGCAGGTGGTACACAATAGAAAATGACGTGAAGCAAAAAAAAATACTGAACAATGCGATAAGTGGGTGCTAATAAAGTGCGAATGAAAGAAGTTGACGTTTAAAACTTAGCACAAAGAGAAATGTCGGTAAGTCTCTGTCGGATTAGGAGCCTTGGACTGTGACGAACTAATTAATAATGTATTAAGCGTAGGATAATAATTACAAGGCCGTTTTGATTAAATGTTCCGTTTTATCCATTCGCCTTTGCTACTTTTTTTGAAACAATTTTTCGTAAATATTTGTAAGTAGCCTTATCCGCAGTATTCACCTGTAATAAGGATGCAAAATATAAAAACAAAGATTTCGGAACAGGCCCAGATAATCATGACCCGGCTTAGGATATAAGTGTTGACCTATATACAGGGTTATTCTTTTACTTCCCCCTGTTGGCCAACTTAAAAGAAGGACCCTGTATCTATAATTTATGATGTGCTGATCGAAATCAAAATCATAGAATAAAAAGTTCACATGGATAAAGTGTTATTTTCACATTAATGAAATTAGTATTAAGTATTGTGGGAGATTTGGTAGATACTATAGTCTAAAATTCACGACTTTTACCATTTTAGAAATATTAGAATAATTGATTAAATTGGCCCTTTTAGACAAAGCGGTCATTTATATTATAATTAGAACTTATCCGTGATACTTACAACAATGGCGATATATTAGAAAGTCAAAACAAATAGTGAGCAAACATGGTAAATATTCCTTCATTTTCAAAAACTCATTAAAATCGGTTAGTTAGTTGTTCCGGAAGAGTGCAGCCATAAACACGGTGCACATGATTTTTATACAAGAGAAGAATATTGTTACCAATAGATTCTATGACATACATTCGGAATTCAATAGTCTAACAACACATCAAGTAATTAAGAGCTGACAACATTGTAATGAGTGATATCATGAGTTATTTGCAATTTAATTAACATTAATGTTATAATCATTATAAATACTCTACGCCTACAAAGTGGCATGAAATTGCCTCGAATATCATCCCACATTTTCGTAATTTCATCAGATAATGAGAAACTAAATACTGACTAACGACCAAAATTAATATTCTATTTATGTTGGTCTGAACTTGCTCTGAATCACTGCACGACATTATTTTCATCATAATATCTTTACTAACTTTAATAAAAAATTTGAACTCAATGTTTCACGTTATTTGAATGTATTTTTTATTGGTTGCTCGCTTTTTGAGCACTTCTTCAGGCCATATATTTTTTTTTATTTATTATTCTGATATTACAAAAAAAAAACCAAATAGTACACGCACATTTGGACTTTATTGTTGAAACCCTTATCTATTACAAATGGCAAGCAATTGAAAGTCTTCTTTCATTTTGTGCTCGCATTGACCTGTTTATTTGTAAGTTGCAAACTGAAATGTTATATTATTTGTCTTGCGCAGAACAGTAAAATATTTAAAACAAATTCTAAAATAAAAATAGTATTGAGAATTAACGAATTTGCATTGGCAAATGGCGTGATTAATACATTATTAGTTTAGTAAGTTCTTAAAATACATAAAAAAAAATCAATTAATATTTTCAGCTTAAATGGATAGTTCTAACATTAGTGCAGTACCAGATGATTGTAACAACATCGCCGTCGATCACAGGCGTCACGTACAGGGAACACTTTGATTTCGAAGAGAGATACAGAAACGCTAATGAATGTAATCCGCTCCATTGGCACCCACTTCATCTGCCCCCCTATTGCGCAGAAGTTTTTGAGAAATTAATACGAGCCAGATTAGCGACTAATACTCCCGTCAGAATCACGAGGAAAAGGGAAAAGGAAAATCCCTATCCGACATATATGAACCCAGACCAATTCTACAACTACCCTTATCCGATGTATGAAATAACTAGCGCGGAATACGAGGAATATAAACCACCTTGGACGCCGTACGATGAAATGATGGAACTTCTGAAGAAAGACATCGCGAATGATCCCAGCACACCAACCGTCACGGTAATACCCAGCCTAGGTCCTGTGGCTCTGTACAAACAGGGAATATCCAGGAAAAGTGAGAAAATGATCAAATCAATGGCAGAAGCTTATGTCAAGGCAACTAAGAAGATGTATGACGATTATTATAAATCTTTCGGCAAATGGCCTTCTGAACCACAATTATTTGTTTACGATAGTTCGAAAAATAAAACTGATACTGAAAAGAAGAAAGAGAAAGATAGCAAGAAAGATAAAAATAAAGTTCACAGGGTTAGGACGAAGCATGGAGGTGTCGTCACCATTGTAGAGACGAAGAATTTAGAATTGTTTAAAAAAGATAATATTGATCCTGCCTTGCTTTAATTATGTTATGATTCAGATTATTAAAATTATTTACTTTTTAATTTTAAATAGATGTTTTATTATTATTTTGGACCCACAAAATGAATGATATCTATCAACACTTCCTTAAAATCACTACTCACTTCGTATTAAAAGAGAAGTTATGATACTGACTCGAAAAGCCTGGCTAAAGGCTTTTCAAGTCAGAACAGGATCATAATATGCAGAATTATAACAAGATCATAATATGAATTGCCATAAAATAATTTTTTTACGAAAATTTATCGCAATTCAAATGATCTTATCATATTATAATAGGGTAGTTTACTGCATAAATAAATTGGAAATCTGTTTTCAGTTAGTGTATTATGTATTGAAAAATAATAAACACGTATTTTTTGGGTTTTTTTTTTAATCCATAAATATTGATAAAGATAAAACGCTTCGAAATTCGAGAGTGGTGGCTTGTGACGTCATAACGCCTGTAAAATTATAACGACCGAGAGACGTTTTGTGATTTTTAGAAACGTCGTCTCTTCGTCAATTTTTGTTTACGTAACAAAAGATTTTCGAGTAAAATATAGTGTTTTTGACCAATAAATACGAGTACTATTTCTCTAAAAACATAAACTTTATTTTAGGCCACGTTTCTTTGCATTGATTAAACAGTCAAACCATTTTAATAATTAATTAGTGGTTTCACAATTTGCTTTTACCATACAAAATCTAAGGGAGATTCGTGTTTTGATATTTCATACAAAGTATGTCAATTGATCCATCAATCAATTATCTGCAAGAGTAGCCTTTTTATGCGCCCAAATCTAGTTGGTCAAATGGTCACCCAGCACACTTAACACGAGCATTTGTACGAGTATCTTTATTCTACCAAGATGAATCATGATTTAAGATGGATCGCAAATAAAAAAAGTAATTTTCAATCTTTAATGTATCTACGAATGACGCTTTATGTTGTAATTCCTTTTTACTCCATACATTAATACATTGTACCCGCTAGTTCTTTTTTTAAATATAAGCAGGGAATATAAGAAATGAAAACCCAAACTCTGATTGTTACAGAGATGTCGTACTATTACCAGCAACCAGGTCGTTATAAATCCATAGCCCAGAAGACGGAGAAAATAGCCCGAGCCATGGCAAAAGCTTATATCACGGAGTCCCGGAAGAGGCTCGACGAATATATCACAGCCTACAAAAAATATAAGAACGAGCAGGAAAGATACAACGACCTTGTAAAGAAAAGAGGTGAAATCAAAATTATTGAGTTTAAAAGTTGGGCAAAAGTATAAACTCAATGTTTTTAAGGAAATACAATATTTTTTTAAGAAATATCTAAATGTTTTATTATAAATCAATAACCAGGGTTGGAAAAAAAGTTTTTTTAAAGGATTATTTAATTAAATGCCACTAAAAGTACAAAAATACAACATAGCATAAGCATTGGCTCAAATGGTTTTATGTCAAGCTATTTAGACTCCTAAATATTAATTTATTTCATGTGCAGTAGTTAAAAAGTGTGATAAAAACATTGTTTAAATTCAAACTGTTTTAAAACAATTTGTTTTAATCGCGCCAACCCTGGATTTAACACATTTTCTAACGCTTCTTTTAGTTTCCTTACCCAAGGGATAAAACTGTTACCTATTAGAACGCTTCCGCTACACAAATCGTCATAGACAGTAGAAATTTTCACAGATGATCTGTCGCCGATATGACAACAAATACTAAAAATTAAATATTTAAGGGGATTCCCTTACAACAGACAATCATGTTTTTTTTTGCCGTTTTTATAGTATAGTACTGAACCCTACCGGCCGGTTTTAATTTTCTTTATTTTGATGCAATGAAAAAAATTCAGTTGATCTCGCATCTGCATCTACCGAAAATCGTTGAAGTAAGCCTAAGTTGTCCCACTTCTGAGTCCACGCCTGGTCTCCCCCATATCGTTCCATTCTTTCATATGTGAAAATATTCTGCATGACATTTATTTATTTAAACACACAGCTATCATCACATGTGCAGTTATCAATGAACTTTATCATAATTCGCTCTAAGTAGCTTAAATAAGTAAGACGAAGAAAATATATGCAATATAAACAAAGTGTGAAAACACAGGTGCAACTTACAGCTCAAAAAAAATAACAAGTAACTTTCGAGTATTGTACTCCAAGATTCTATTGTCTGCGATGAAAAGGATTCATTGTTTGCTTTAAACTTGTTAGGTGTTTATAAACCCTCGATGGAGGGAACAACTTCAGTCACTCACTGAAACGACGAACAATATGTTTTACTTTAAGTCCATCACAAAATTGAAGGTAAGAGTTATAAAATTTACAACCTATGACAGACTGTTCGTGTTTTCTTTTTTTTATAATATTTTTTTTTCATATTTTGTTCATTGTATTTGTAATTTATTATTTTTAGTTATGTATACAACATTATTTTTAGTATATGCGAAACCTGAATATAGTTTGTTCAGAATCAGTAACTGATTCGATTCCAATAATTTTTACACCATGTTATATTTTTTTTCAAAAATATTTTAATTAAATTTTATTACCAGTTAATTACAATACAATCACCGTACGGTTAGGTACCTATTGCCAAGCTATTATCACGAGTGTATAACACAGAAGACGCGGTTTACGCGGCTGTACCGCGAAATGAGCATGTTTTTGAACGGACAACCAGGTAATATACAAACTTATAACTTTGTGATTTTTTATGATACGGTTTTAAAATTTTGTACATGGATTCTTTACACAAAAATACTAGACAGGTGTATCGGGTTTCGCATAAACAAAAAATAATGTTGTATATTACAGACTGTAAGTAAAAATATATGTACAGAAGGAAAAGTTTAAAATTCCGCCGCTGTCTATGAGAAAAGTGTAAGAAAGCTGACGGCACTGCCAAATTGAATGGCATTAATAACATAACATCACGTCTGTAATCCGCGAAGAGTTAGACAGATGTTACGTTTCCATGAAGAAAAAAAATAAAAACAATATTTTTATCATTGACCTCGTGTATAATTAAAAAATCTCTTTTCAAAATTTTCTTTTTCTTAATTAATACTTTTGTTTAGAATAATTCTATAACTCATATTCTTTTTCAGTTTATTTTTATAGTGCTGTCTCTGGAAGTGGTAAAATGCTCTATAGATGGCACATTTTCGGAAAACAGACGAAACCGAACAAAACCCGGCGAAGATCCATGCAATCCTTTGTATTGGTATCCGCAGAATATTCCAGAATATTGCAACTTTAATAAAATACCTACTCCTCCTACTGACCCTTTACCATTACCACAACCCATGCCGCTGCCAATTCCAGTTCCAATAATGCCTCTGCCTATGCCTCTACCGTTTGGTATACCATTGGCTCCTACAAATCCGATGGTTCCAGTGGCTGGAATACCTTTGCCGCCTCCACCTGTTTTACCGATATCTTGCCCTCCTCAGTATCCACTTCGACAACCGTACCTTCCGCCTTATTCTGCCCCCGCTTTGGCCCCTTATCCACCTGTTCCAGCTCCATATCCTCCTCCTTTCCCGCAACCGTCTCCAGGCCCATACCCAGCACCCTATGCGCCACCGTATCCTTCTCCGTACCCAATTCCACCTCGTGGAATGGGCATGGTTCCCGGAATACCAGGAATTGTTAGTCCCGATGGCGGCATCAACATAATGCCTTTCTCAGATGCTTACTCTGACATGTTAGAAGCCCATAAGCAGAAGATGATCAGAAGACGTATGCAGAAGCTCCTCCAAGAGTATGAGAGACCTCCATGGAAGAGTCGAAGAAATACGAGGCGACACAGCGGGAATGAAGTAATTGATGTCATTCATGAAGATAAATTTGATGAAAACGCATTTGAGTGATTATATCGCATCATGATACATAATAAGCGAAAGTGCAATACTTCATAGCTTTGAAACTTTTATACTTTTGGCAATGACAATATAATTTAAAGGATATAATTATTTTTTATGGAGTTTTTGTTCTCGTTAACTTCTACAGCATAATACTAATTATAAGGCAGATTACGTATTTGTCCTATTGGTCAATCAGATTTCTTTGTCTTAATTGTAGCTTTTTCTTGTCATCACAAAAAAACGTAAACCGGCGTAAATAGAATGAAATGTTTTTGATTATTAATCGTAAATAGAATTAAATATTTTTCATTATTAATCATAATATAGCAAAATGCAGAAATAAACTTAAACAAAAACTAAACATTTTCACGGCACGAATTCCAGAACTCGTTTCTGATAAATCGGATTTAGATGCGTAGTTCGAACGCAAATATTGCGATGCCATCCGGCGCACCCTTTTATCAAACGAATATTTTATAATCCAGATATTCACTGTAGGAACACGTAACATAGTTCGCCATGGAAACCTTTTAAGGATTAAAAAATATTCAGATTGTATGCAAGCTCCTGGAAAAGAGATTTAAGAAAACGTCAACTAATAACAAATTTTTAAACCATCACACACTCACATAATTCTTGTAACTGATTATTTCTCACTAGCTGTTGCCAGCATGGCTGACTCGCTGTCCGACCATGGACCATGCCCGGGTCGACGGCGCGGTCCACGCGCGCCGCAAGGAGTGTCAGCATAGTGACGTGGCCTGTAGAGGGCCAAAGCCTGTCGGGGTCGTGAGACTCACAAATTACCGTAACCCCGGTACGTAAAGGGCTATTGAAGGACACCATGGATTTTAGTCAGTACAAGTCTGACAGTCCCTCCCGCCCTGCCCTGGGTGGGAGGACTCATTTGATGATTATACCACGATAAAAAAGCGCGACAAGCTTTTATATTATACTTAAGTTATATGTTTGATTTAATTTAAAGTTTATTTTGTCCTTTTTAGAGCATTTAAATAAAAGCTTGTTTTTAAAATTGTTTTTTTACTGTTATTTTATTTTCGAATTGTGATGAAATGTGTTTTTAATTGTTGTAATGTAATTATAATAATGAGAAAGTACGCCTGGACACGGCGCGTATTGTTAGGAGGTTCCTCTCTCAGGAGCCCTGACTACCGGTAGCCCGGACCCTGTTCCCGGTGCTGGTGGACTGCTATTTTTTATATTTTTAAATGTTTTTTATTTCTGTTTTTGTAAAAATATTTAAAAATTTAAGAAATAAGTAAAAAGATGAATTAAAAACCAATAAAACATAATGAGAAATAATTACAAAACATTAGGCTATTTTAGGAATTATTTCCATTATTCAAAAACAGCGAGCAAACCTGGCATTTCAACGTTAGTTTTCTCTGTATACCTACTTTAAAAGAAAAGCTTTTCCCTAGACACACAGTCTTAATGATTAATGGTGTCAAGTCAAGAGACGACACATTTCTCAGAAGATTCGGTTTTATTTTAGAATAGTGTACAAATACATGTGGACACGACAACTGTGCTGCGCGTGAGTGATGGATCGCGCGCGTTGACGGAAGCGCGCCAAAAATGTTTAGCAGCTGAGAAATGTTATATAAACCAAAATTAACAAAAAAAAACTATAAGGCCTTTCGTACACAACGCGATGTAAGTCTCCGAAATCTGAAGACTTTGGTATCCACTGATGCGACCATCTATGGATTGGTATTGCGATAGTCGCTTGTATATCAAAGCCGTAAGGTATCGGAGACTTGCGTCGCATTGTATCGTATGGCCACCGACTTCCGAAAGAAAAGTTATTTTACACTTTTCTTGTATTTGGTTTTGAAGTAGGTTTTTTTTCAAATAGTTTTTTATTTTTTTATTTACCCTTTTTAGTTTAGATATTCAACAAAAAGCTTCATACAATCGACATCTTTGAAAATCTACAATCCAAAGAGGCAACAGAAAAGAGATCTATGCGGGCAACGTCACGAGATCTCCATTATCGTTTTATACTAAAACCTCCCTCAGAATGCAACGAACACTTTTCTGAAAACCGCATCAAAATCGGTTCAGCCAAACACGAGATAATCTCGGACAAACATACATACATACATACATACATACAGGTCGAACTGAGAACCTACCCTTTTTTGGTTATTTGGAGCTATCAATTCATAATAAATTTGGATTTGGATTTTTTTACCAAACAATTGTTGGTTTGTTGGTTTATCACTTGAAACTTGCTATTCAACAGTCTGCTTACTATTAATTGTCAACACAATAGGAAACTTGTCTGTCGCTCTTTTTTCCCAATTTTTCTGAACTTTGTCCATAACACAATCAATTCACAAAAAATCTCAATATTCATCGAAAAATGGTTGAACTACGTCCATATTTTTTTGCCTGTGGCAATAACTTTTTGTTTCCAATTTTTAATTTTCACAAAGCTGCTGTGTAGGCCTGTCATTTATGGGTATTTCATACAATAACCTGCGAACTGGAATGTTCTTTGATAATTAATGTACAATATTGTTTCGTAAAGACACCATCGCTTAATACTTTAAGCCGCGGTAATGGCAAAGCTTGCCATTATATTACAGCCTTTGTCGGTGCTCATGAATTCGTCGGAGCTATCTTTTGTATATGGTATCACTTTCTTCCATGGGGCCGTAAGGTTCTCGAATGTAGACCACGCACCGACAACCACTGCGTGTGACCCACTCACAAGGTGGACAGACAATCTGATGAAAAGGACTGACTACTCGTTTTTACTAAAATGCACTGTGTTTCTTCAATAGCCCTTTACGTTCCAGGGTCAATTTTACCTGTCTAGACAGTCCCGTGATCCCGGCAGGTCGTTTTTTGCTGTCAGATTTGCAAACACCCCTTTTGAAACATGTATTTTTTTCAATTTCGTTGTTAACTCTACTTTCTACAACGAGGTCGTACCATACCAAAGAGATAATGGCGAACGCCTTGGATGACTTCCTCTTGAGTTGACAAGTAGAAGGACACCAGCTAGTAAAGTGGAAGGAATGATCTCGAGGTCTTTAAAAAAATCATCTCTGTTTTCGCACGGAAGTAGGAACGCGGTTACAATATGACACACAGCCCTACATAGTTATCGTTTTTTGTTTCGATATTCCACTTCAACGTATAACTATTAAAAAAACAATACAATATTCTTAAACATTTATTGCCAATTTCAATTTAGATAACATTTTAACTAGCACATAATTCTAATAACGCAGACATGGCCTGATTTCATGTAATTTTGATTCTAATAAATACGAGTACATACTATAAGCGTTGATTAATAAACAGGTATAATGCTAAACCTATTAATGGGCCTACCATTACGTTTTAGAGCGAGAGTAGTTCCACTGTGGGAAAGAGACAGATCTCCACAAGTTGTCTAGCGCCATCTCGTTCCCACAGTGGAACTACTCTCGCTTTAAGACGTCATGGTAAACGACCAAGTTCTTAATATTCAAGGAAATCCGATTATTTCAACTGAACCGAGTTCAAGAACTCTCAGTGCCATCATTATTATGGAACACTGACACCTCTTGAACGCCGCTCTGTGCTTATCCAGTTTAATTGTTGAAAAACATCTTTCACCATATATGCGGTAAATTGTAAATCGAACAATATGCAAAATTAAATAATTGTGTTTATAAGTAATCATTTACAGTTAAAAAGACTATCAATACTATATGCAAAGATTTTTCTACTTACAGTGCAGTTATATTGTTTAACCGACGAAAACGCAGAACCTATATCTTTGTTTTATTAATCAATTTTCTATTATGTATAAGCCAACTCAAAATTTACAAGAAATAGCTATGTTTACTAAATAGACAAGTATTATATCAGAAAACCATATTTTTTATTTAGTGCAATACAATAATCATTTTATATTTTAATACAAATATCTCTATTCTATTTACTTAATCTATGTATTGGACGGAATACCTGAGGGCTCCACATATATACAGATACCTTACGTTCTAAAAACTACTATATGTAATATTTCTACCATATCAGTTAAAATTGTAAGTATGTATTCAAAATGTGTAAAATGTTTGTTAGTTATTCGTTAAATAATATTGACCATGTTTAACAAACTATGTTAAATATCGGCACCTTCAAGGCATAACATCGTAATTCACTTTTTGGCAATTTTGAGTTACAATCATATTCTTACTCTACAAAAAATGTAGAAAGATTTGCACTCACTCTGGTCGCTCTAGTCCTTTTAATTATTTTTTTATGTAAGAATATTGTGAGTGTCCACTGAAGTTCATAAAAGGGTAAATTTAATTACACATCAATTTCAACATTGCCTATGCTCGCCATTACTAAGGTTAAATTGTAAAACAAGTTACATTTTTGTTATTAGAAATTATTGATGATGTTTCATATTAAGTCATATCAAATTATCATACTTTATGCTATTGTACGTTTGAGTTACAGTGTTATTTAAACAAGACAACAATATTATGTTGTGAAGTAACATTGTAACTCACGAAAATACTTAAAATAATAATCATTTAAAAGTGTAGTTAGCTCGCTGACTTTTTTTTTCAAGTTGGTTGGCATTAAAACTTAACCGAAATCTCTCCTGTAAAGTTGCTAAATATGAATTACGATGTTATTCCTTGCAGGTGTCGATAAATAATTACAAAACGTGACATACAAAATTATTACGATCAGTCCGCCTGCAAGTCACCCTAAATTATTATTATCTGAGAGTTTAAGGGCGAGTTGTCTGATCAGTTGATGACTCGCACGCGAGTTGCATGCGAGTTGATCAAACAAATACCGCAATATAGTGAAACTCGCATGCGAGTTCTTGCTTCGTCTAAATGAGGCTTTAGGGACCATATTTTGATTGATAACTGTTGTTAGTTTCACCCAGGCGTTTCTTCCCTCCCTATCAGACACAGGCACCTCCCGAAACTTCCGTGTCCGGTGAGGACCTACGTCATGCGGTAGGTCAGGACGTCGTGACGCCTATTCAGCCACTCCTCAAAGAAGCGACTTAGCAATTTGTCAAAACCTAAACATGTTTTAACCATTTGTTAAAAAAAATGGGATTGTAACAAAAGTTATCAATCAAAATAGGGTCCCTAAAGCCTCATTTAGACGGAGCAAGAACTCGCATGCTAGTTTCACTACATTGAATTATTTGTTTGATCAACTCGCACGCAACCCGCGTGCGAGTTAATTGCATCGTCTAAATCGGCTTTCATAGAGATGAAACAAGATGTCATAGTCAGTTTAGAAACAAACTATGACTTGCACATGGACTTATAGTAATATGGTTCAGAAGCAAAATTATTTCGTTCAAATGTAAAACTGTAACATTTCAAGTGGCGTTGAGATCACTTAAAAACTCAAAACGGGTGGAAATATATTCTTCGGTATAATCCGCATTTAATTGAGCCTTATGTTGATGAATTGGCCCCGTCATAAAGCACTCGAAACATACTTGAAAGGAGGTTGGAGATTTTATCTGCATCTGTTTCTCGTTAATTGCCAGTTTATGAAACAGCTTATTTGGTAGTAAGATGTACGTTTCGGATAGAACACTTTATTTCACCCAAGGACTTTATTATTGGCACTTTGATAATTAAGCGATTTCTGCAACGTCAGTGTTTTACGTTTGTTTTGAGTTGTCTTATGTAGCCTACATACTCACGACGAGAAACACCGAGAACCGTGAATGTAAAAGGTTTCTCCATATATTTAGTTTATTTGAAGTCTCGAAGAGATTTCTAGCCGTGACTTCTCGAAGTGAGACTGTGGCTACATTATATTATATATTATGTATTCTCTACAGCTGCCGCAGGAATATGCTGACATTAAGAGTTAAAATTAATCTATCATATAATCTATTTTAATTAAGTGCATGAATGCCGCAAGAGTAAATAGAAGTCTTAAGTAGAAATCCAGCTTTTAAACTATCTTAATTAGATACCAAATTACCTTTCAAACATTTATAATACTTCTAAACCTACCAGATACGTCAACTCGTTACTTAATTTAGTTAAATCTATAATTTCTATGTCTGTGATTTCCTTAGGATGGTTCCAAAATTGCAAACATATTCTTTAAAGTAGTAATGTGATCTTGTAAACACCCTATAGGTACATAACTTAGTATCTAAACAAATCTTACCTACAAATCATAACTTATTAAAAATGTGCAATTTTTAAATTAAAACATATTGGAATGTAAAGTATGGACGGTTTAAAAGTGACTTAAGTACGTACTTAATATTAGTATCTACTTATTATTAAACTTAATTTACCCTCATTTGACTCCCTATATTTACTAATACTAAAATGTGATGCAAATCTAACTTATGTCTACCAACAAATACAACTATTCGAAAATCCCGCAGATCTTTTAGATAATTAATGTGATGAAAACTTCAGCAATCATATTGAGATTCAAAATGTCGAGAATTGATTTAATCCGATTGAGAGCATATCCATTTGTAAACAAAATAACTAATATTAGAAATCAAACTAATATGTAGGTACGTTCTCCGACGGTTTGCAGAAGTGAGGAATAACATTTAAGTAGCTTATGTTGCAAGAGATTAGTGGGGAACTGCGCGAGGGAGCATTCACACGTGTCTGGATAGAGTAAATATGAGCTATGTAAATTCCTGTTTTCTGGCTAAGAACGGAGTGGTCCACTTCACAAATAGCGGTTGGGTACTGGGTAGAAACAAAGAAATAATCTGGTTGTAGTAATGGAAGGTTTACATGGGACAAGACGCTTAAAACTGGTTTCTACGTTTTTTTTTTACTTTTTTGGAAGCGTGTGAATGCGTCTTCAAATTCGTCCTATTTTCAGAATCTCGCAGCATTAGTTTTACATTCTTAAACACGTGTTATGGACTTATTCGGGAAACCTTTATAAGTTTGAATAATCTATTACTTAATACTCAATTAGAAACCCCTAATTTTTTTCATATTATCCCCTGAGATACGGGCCTAATTAGTTAGTGTATTTATACGACCTCAGATAAAAACGATTGTAAATGAATTTTGATATTATATTTATGTACCTACTAACTAAATTGTAACTTTTAATGCTGAGAAATAAACAATTAAATACCTACTTTGATATTTGTAAATATAACTTATCTAATACTACATCTGAATCATGAAGATATCTGGCATTAAAAAAGACAATATGATATAGATATTCCGATCATATCATTGGAGAAATAACAAGGTAAACTTTAAAACATATTTAAAGCGAGATTCGTAATGTTTAACATCAGACATTATGCCTGTCAACCTTAATCCATTAAAGAAAACTTTTAATTTCAAAGCGTGCGCCTCAACATTGAGTAGAGGCGATTTATTTAACCATCGGGTCCGTCGGATAGGAAAGCGATGGATCAGCAGGCCGTGGGAAGGCTCCAATTTTTCAATTGAGCAGTCGTAAAATAATCTCCACTAACATCGTTAAAAATTCAATATTATTTAGATCAATCAAATAATATTGGATTCAAAAAAAAATCCGTTCCATTTATGTTTATATTAACATATACATAATACTCTATATAAAGCTATAACTTACAGCTCTACTGCCACATCATCTACCGACAAATATCAAACATAATCTGGAATCAATTCGTCTGATAGAATAAGCATGAATTAGGCAGGTTTATCAAGGACATAACATACCCGATTGCTTTTAAATCCTATAACAGCACAAGAGCAAAGTATGTACAGAAACATGGATGTTCTAAACTTATAAGTAAGTAAGGTATGAGAGAAACTACAGAAGTATAGACACCCTACAGGGTGGGAAGACGATGGATTAGGAGGACGGTACTCCAGTGCCTCCGGTTGTGCAGTATTGTGCAGTCAAAAAAAAAACTCCAAAGTTTGACTCTTCCTAACTTCACATAAAAAAAAGGAATCAAAACTCCAATGTAAACCGTGTGCTGGTGAAAGTTGAAAGGATCCTTACGAGTATTTATCTATAAATTCAAAGCTCAAATCTTAACAATAAGGAAGTAAATTCTTGAACAGATGAATTTGAATATGATTTATTTAAACTAGGTTCTTTACAAAACTTTAACAGATGGACGAAATGATTGAACCAAATGATTAACTTAAAGATTAGTAGATTTAGCAAGGTCTAACAAAAACGAGTAAAACCTTTACGAGCAAAGACGGTATGATAAAGTAGATAACATTTCCAAATCAAATCGAAATTATCAAAAACGTTTAATGAAAAATATTTAAACTTAAAAAAAAATACGGAAATGTCATCAGTATTGCTCCAACGTCATTTAAAATAAAATAATAATTGAAATAAATATGCACCGGGCATACGAATAGGTTTATGGATAAAGAATGAAGAATAATTGATATTTTCTAAAAGATTAAGTTTAATTTCGAACAAACCAGTTCTCAACCTCGTAAAATATTTGACTTTAATTTTGTTACACCTTGCATGCACTAATACGTTTAAGTAAACATTGTAATCAGTGTCACTGACAACTAAGGCCCACTTGCACCACAATCACAAAACGGGTTTAACGCTAAACTGCCTTAGAATATCACTGTATCCCTGTCAAATTGTTTGAAGTTGATAGAGACAGAACGATGTTTTAAATCAGTTTAGCGCCTGTTTAGTGATTGTGGTGCAAGTGGGCCTAAATGTGGTAAGTCGATGGTTACGAGACCCTATCTCGAGCCTCCTGTTGTTTACATTGCACAGCAAAAAATAAGAGAGAATCCAACAAAAAACCGATTCACGCACACCATCACGTTCACATTTCAGTATTTTTCATATCTTAAAACTCGCGTAAATTATCCATGGTTCGATCGTTCCACATATGTATTCGAATTCTCCTTGACTACGAAGTCAAACAAAGGTTTTGTAATAATAGAAACTAAGGGTGACCTACCACGATCTTCGCAAGAACTCAAGATGACGACGGAATACGGAAAGGACAACAGAACATCTTTTTTTTACAATAAAGGGAATGAGCGACAAATAAAACATGCTGGATTTGAATTGTGGGAACCAATTGTGACTTTTGTGTCGGAGACTTACGTTGCGTACGAAGGGGCTAACTCTGTACTAACTTGTTCAATCATTGAAATTATCAAATATCATCAATCAAATCAAACTACAATAGTTTCATATCGTCCATCTAAAATCTACTACGGCGGAATATGAAAGATTTTATATAAATTATTTAACAAAAAATATAATTATTTCAACAAAACTAAATGGGACAAAAGCAAGATACCAGAAAGAAGACTATAGAAGGCAAAATTATAAGATATGATGATAACGAAACAATAAAAAAGTAACTTAAGAAATCGAGGTAGAAAAACGATTATTACGGATTAATGATTTATGCCCGGTTTTAAAATAGTGATGCTTAATTTGGACTAGAAGAAATATAGTGATAAACCTAAAACTAGGATCCAGGATTTACATCCAGGCTGTGGAACTAAACAGTATCATTTTTTATATCCACTTAAGTCTACTTTCGAAACTAAAGAATTCAGTAATCTCAGTAGGAAGACTGTGGATCTGGGGCCATGAAGGCTACTCCCATTTAGGCCCAGTTTTCACCAAAGCAGAGTGTTTTCACCGAAGCTAAGCGGAGATTAGATGTGGAAATCTGATTGGTCTCTGCTCCTCTCCGCTTTGGTGGAAACCGGGTCTTAGCCAATATGTGCAAAGCTTCCGTAAACAATTAAACTTACTAACTCAACTACAGGGTCGGAAGACGATGGATCGGGAGGCCATGAGTCACTCCGTTTGTGCAAATTTGTGCGACTTTAAAATAAACTCCACTTCCCTTCACTATGAAATTAATTTGAGATAAAAATTAAATAACCGTGTTCTTGTGAAAATGTTATCAAAGACGATGTATTAATGAAGCTTAACCTAACCTATATTTTATTTTTTGTTTAATTATTTATGTATATTTTTCGTTCTACTTCTGAACCATAATGGTAAACTACTTGGTGACTTATAATTAATTTACAAATATATTCATTAAGCTTCACGGACACATCGTCAAAGAATAATTATTGTTAAACTTAAATTATAATTAAGTGTTAATTGAGAAGCAGAAACAAGGTTACTCAGACTGACTTTAAAATGTAAATTAAAGTTATGATAAAGAAAATATAACCGCCAAGTGGAAATCGTATGAATCTAACGGAAAACTAAACCAAAGAAAACAGACAAGAGGAAAACGTAACAATAAAAAATGTTTCTATCTGAAGTGTGATGATTGAAATCTCGATTTTGAAATAGTATAATGGTTAAAAAAGTAAAAATTATATCAGCAAAATAAAAATCAAGTTAAAATGTAAGTTGACTATGCTATACTATAAATACTTCTATCGATTATTATTATCTTATTTAAAAGCAATCGATGAAACACACAAGTAAAAGCCATTCTTAACTATTATTTTAAAAGAACTTATTATTCAAAATACTTGTATGTTCATGTTGTAAACCAAATTAACGATGAAAATATATCAACGGAACTTTCTAAACTAAGTTTTATTCAATGTTAGTCTGAAAAGGTTTGCCGTAAAAACAAATGACGTTTTAATAAGCCTAAATACTCCAAGAGAAGATATTTTTTTCCTGAAATAATCCTTTTTTGCGTAAGCATTACAAGTTTTCAGTGTTTCCACTGCTGGGATAACAGGCTCTCTCTGTGGGAAGTGGGCTGTAATCCAGAACGCAGTGCGCTTTTAGTAGGGTTTCTCCCTTAGAAAGACCTTAAATTAAAATACAGTTGTTTAGAGAAAGTTTGTAACAATAATATTAAAAAAATTGTCTATACACTGCACTGAAACTAGGATTATACAATTTGTAGATTATAATTTTATATTTCTTTAACTGCTTCACCAATTCGACTAACATCCCATAACCTTCATATTTTATTGTGCCGTACACACTACCTTAATTCCTAGCATAATATTAAGTGCGTAAAATAGTGCCTTAATCCTAACACTACCTTATCTAGATATTTTAAACATAACCTATCATAAATTACTAAAAAGTTCCGCTGATACAACACCAGAAAATAAAAGAAATTAACATAAATATATAAAACTGATCCCCTGGGCTGAATAACTCGAAGTAAAAGCATGGGCCCACATTTACCATCACGCGTAGCATGGTCACGTAGCAACGTGTTTGTCGAGCGACGTAACAAAAGACAAAATGACAGAACGTAGAAATATTTTTACCGTTTTAAGCATGGCAATGGTTAAAATATAGATAAAAACTTTTTCTATTCTTCAATGATGTACATTTATTGTCATACAATATAACATTAAATATGTATAGGAATAACCCTGAAATAACTTTGAATATTCTTGAGATTTAACCATGCTACGCGTGCAGAAATCTCCAAATAAAAATCTAAATGAATTTCAAATATCGTAATGTTTCTGCCAGTCAAAATCGTTTAAACATCACAGACATAACGTAAGTATGCTAAACACATTATTGTTATGCCTTTTAGGTACTTAATGATACTTAATTTGACTCCTTAAATTTGACTCCTTAAATCGGACTCCTGCGCTATGTGTCGCGGGCTCGATTCCCGCACGGAACAAATATTTGTATGATTTGCAAGTAGTTGTTTCGGGTCTAGGTGTCTGTGTATGTGAGTTTCTATGTTTGTAAACGCACCCACGATACAGAAGAAATTCCTAGTGTGTGGCAGGGTTTAAAAAAATATATATTTGTGGTGCAATTGAGCCTAACTGTCTTACAGTCTAAACTGTAAGTAGGTAAGTCATCTGTCGCTTTATAACGCCGTCAAATTTATATCGTGAAATTAAGGCTTGACTGCAATTATTTTTAAAGAACCAGGTACCTTCATGAATCAGAAGTAGCAATGTAATTATCGATAAAAATTACATAAGATCTATTCTTGAAAAAATTAACAATGTTTTAAAACCGGATAGATTATTTCTAAAATGTATGACAATTTAAGACTTTTTTAATATGGAGTTTACCTATTAACACTGTTACTAGTAGATAAAAAAGCCTAACTTATAGCGCTGCTCAACATTGCATTTCAAGGTTACAGCTTGAGTAGGTATTAGTGAAAATGAGTAAACCGACATAGAAGACCTCCTAGAATTTCCTTAACATCAGTAAAGCGCGCCACACATGGCTAAGATACTATAATATTTTATCTTAAGATACCATATCGCTCGCCACACAATTCAACGGACCGTCACACACGACGAAGATAACATATATTTCATATTTTGGTATCTTAAGATATAATTGTTTGGCGAGCGATATGGTATCTTAAGATAAAATATTATAGTATCTTAGCCGTGTGTGGCGCGCTTAATTCTCCAGTCACTACCGCAATGTTGCTACTAACAAAACAAACGAACGTCACCGCCTCAACACGAGAAATGTTTGCCTTGTCCTTAGTTAGATTACGACAGGATGCAACTCGAACATCCACGTTGTTTATAGAAATATACTTCAGAAGAACGAAGACAAAAAGCTCAAACGTTTGACATTTAATTTGCATTTTATCATAATCTAAACTGTATTTCTCTTTACAGGTAATTTTGACGACGAATCTGAACAGTATCAGCATAGATTTTATGTTTCAGGCTTAAATTTCCTGTTTCGCTGACGTCGGTGGGTCGCGTGTTTTAGTAAGAAAAAGCAACGAAGTACACGCCGCTGACGTCAAGCAGTATGATGCGGTATACAACACAAAGTAAATGTACATGCATACGCGCGACCGACCGTACGCGACCGACATCGACGTAACGGAATTCAGCCTCAGCTCAAAAACTGTCAGTGACACTATCATAGAATATTAACACTTACAGTTCTTAAAAGTCATTTAAATTCTGTGAACGCATTTAATTTCAATGATCAAACTCGTCTTTAGTCGCAATTAAGATGTTAATTCTCTAATGTGTGAATAACTCTACTTAAGTTGTTGACGAAATTTACGTCACAAATCTTTGTAGTACTTCCAGAACTTGATCGTGTTTTGTCGAGTTGATGAAACATACGTTGAACTACTCGTATTGATTGGAGGAATACTCACAAAAGGACAAATCGAGTTTCTCTTGAAACTTTTGTTCTTAAAGATACTTCGTTGAGTTCTCATATCTGTACCTTCTTCTACCTTTACACGTGTCTAGGGGTCACTGTTTTTGCAAAAAATACTTTCAATGGTTTAAAATAAACTTATGGGTATTTGGATAAAACTATCCGTAATTAAGGATATAAAAACTCATGTTAATATAAGCTTGTCTAGACGTACTAAAACTAAATAAAAGGCACAAAACGGAATGCTTTCGTAACTAAACTAAACTTAAAACTTGATTGCCTCGAAATAATGAGCCGGTGATTTCATCTGCTCGCCATTTTGTTTTCGTAATAATGGCACTCCAATCTAAACGTGCGTGATACTACCAAAAAGCTTAGATTCCTGTTACCTTTATGTTGGTCGCGTACAGTCGGTAGCGTAAGCAACGTAGTACGCGCATCTGACGTCAGCGTCGCTGTTTGGTGCTAAGTACTCGTATATAGAACAGATTGTATATTGGTACGCGCGACCGATGTACGCGACCGAGAACAGCGTAAAAGGAAATCAAGCCTATATGTTACCAATTATATTAATATTCTAATAAGTAGGTACCTTATTAATTAATAAGAAATTTGTAATCTCTTTCACAATTAAACATACGTCTTTTGGTGAGCTTACATGCGTTTATAAAATACATCTAAAGCGAACAATGAAAGCAAACATAAATTCACTTCATGATAACAATTAGTTGTTTTGTTGAGATTTAATTTAAAATTCGAAGGCGACAATTGGTATGATGTTACCGAACATTAAAAACGGTATCCTAACGCAATAAGCGCAAAATTTAGTTGTTTATTTCGCTTTCACACCAAAATCACTGCATCGATTTCGATATATATTTTGGTAAATTGGTTTCTGAAGACGATTCCAGGCTACTGTTTTACATAAAACCGACACACGGAAACCTTATCACAAGTTTTCTGTATTTTAGTAACAGCGTACTTAAAATGTTAACAGTGCTTATTTTATGGTAAATAGAAAAAGCCCCTCTAGTGAAAGAGGAACTATTTTGTTCATTTTAATTAACATGTCAGGGATTCTGGTGTGTCACGTGCCATAGTTTGGGAAACACTGTATCTAGAATATGTAGTGTGTTATTTTAGAAGTGCACACAGGATGGCATAACATTGTGTAAGTGTAGTTAGTTGTGAGCCGGAGTTGTGTCGGGAGCTTACACTTGGTGCGCCGGATTTAAGTTGCCAAGCAGCTCCTTGTAGATCCGAGGCAGCTGACGACTTCAGCTTTTGCCTACCTCGGCTAATCATAAACGTCTCAACAAAATAACTTAACATGCTACCATAAAGTTAATTTACTCTTTAACAAAACGCTATCCATCACCAACAATAATATAACATACACATTTAACATAACCCATAAATAAAAAACTACCTCAGCCATGCTGAACATTTATTTAACCCGAGTCGAACTCGAAAATATACAACATAATTATATTCAAATAATATTTATAAGCATTAGATCGGTTTCCTAACAACATACTCGCAATATAATATATATTTATCATAATAATAAAGTACAGAGCATCGCCAGACTCTATTCAATGTTGAATTCTTCACAAAACATAATTTTGGAGTATGAGTATAACTTTTAAATAATTACATGTAATGATCTCGTTTAGTCATTTTTTTATTTTAAGTATTAGTTGGGTGGAAGTATTTTTGTGACGTCTGAACGGCTGAACCGATCTTGATGGTCAGGTAATTTGCTACAGAGATAGGTCTGGTATAACACATAGGATACTACTTCTCAACCCGGTATTAAGTTCACGTGGTATAATTTTCGACAACGCGCGGGCGAAGGTGCTGGCAACAACTAGTTTATTTTAAGAGTAAATCGTCTGTTCCGGTAAATCACTAAAGCGGCGTATTTTTATCACATAATTATCTGTAACTAATAAACAGATAAATGTTTATGATATGAAAGCTAATCCTTCAGAAAACACGCTATTGAAAGCTACATGATTAAAGGCCCCGCAAGTTCTATTCATCCACAATTATTAATTAGGCTTATCAAAATATTTCACTTGCAACGAGATACTATGTACTTTCCTGGACCCAAGAATTGTTTTGTGAATACTCGTCAAATGAAGCTGGCTGTAACCCCGCTCGAATACATAAAATACATAAAATAAGTACATATTACTCGTATATAAAATTATTGCTGAACGAATACACGTCTGTGATAATCGCAATTAATTAGTATCTTAATGCTACCATAATTTACAGTTATCCATGTGATGTCTATCAATTTTCTTTGTTTGTATTTTTCCTGACAGTAAGATGTAACATAGAAACGGTGTAGTTGCCAAAATACAAACCGCTTTAAAAAATCCCATTATTACACATTAGAAACTGATTTAAAAGTTTGTTAAAGAAACGAAGATGTATTTTTAAATGATGCTCATTATAATGTATGCTAAAAATCTTTAAAAATAAGAATGTGCTACTATTGTTCAACTTCGAAAAAATATTACTAAAAACGTATGGACTAAATGAAAACTGCGATTGACATCACATGGATACCTAAATGCCTATTTAATGTCTAAACCTACAGAGTGATGTAAACTAACATTTGTGAATGTTGTGATGAATTTCATTACATAAAAGCTGATTAAGTTCTTAATATTTCGTGTAATAAATAACTAGTAAATATTTCTCAATAATTCGAATCCTGATGTAACCTAAAACATAAGCAAATAAAGTAATCTTGCTACATTTGTACACAATTTTAGCAGCACCGGCAGGGCTTATTTTTCTTAATGATATAATATGTATGTTTTTTAGTATTAAATAACTATAAGTTGGTGTTGCTCTTACAGTTGTTTATAATTAGTTTTCCTAATATAAGTACAATAACTTAGAATACTAAATGTAATATTTTAAGTATTATAAAGATTATGAGCCTTTCGTATGAATATTTTGTATAACTCTATAATCCCAAAGGTTAAATTCGATGCATCGAATCTGTTTTCTTATAGATACGTAAAAATACTTCAAAACACGAAGAATAAAATTGATCCCAACTAACTCTACATTAACTCGACATTAAGTGAAACTATTGATTTAAACAAGTGTGCTTTAATCTTATTATTTTCGCTTAATTATATTGCTTATTAAGAGTCAGATATTCCCACAACAGTAACTTGTAGACTCTAGGATATATTCGGAACGTGAAAATTATTTAAAATTCTACGGAATGTGATCAACTACGTAAACTGCGTATGTCAAAAAAGTGATGTAATGAGTTCTCGGAACAAGCCGTTTTTTTACAAGACATCAGCCTTATGCATTCTAGTCGAGACAAACCGTACTGCGATCCTTCGTTAAATCCTTTCATATCCTACCTGTTTGCTTATTTTATGAGCCGGAAACGTCTTGACGTTTTAAAATACAGTGATGGGACGAAAGTCTTCCGTGACACAATATACTGAGGACTTTAACCTTCTGACGCGGCAGTACTGACGTGGCTGGTGACCTCTATGAACTTGATAGTCTCACCACCAAAACTGACAGCCGGACCTCAGAACTTGTGGCTGGTGGCTGGCTGCTCGGGCGGGGTTACATTCATACCCATATTATCATAAGAGAAGTCTAACGTGGTATCTTCAGCTGGATGTCGGTTGCTGATTGCAGTGCTGATGGTTTTAGGGGTCGTGGCTCCCTGACTCTTGTCCGTCTGTGAGGTCCTGGTCTCCAGATCTCTCGCATTCAGAGGCTGCTGCGGTCGTTTCGCTGGTTCGGGGTTCCGTATCTCGAGTTTTAGTTCGTGCTTAGGTTTGGGCATCTCTGCGTGTGGGTTGTGATGGGTCAGATCGTTTGGGTACTGCTTCACACGGTTCTGGAAATTGGTGAAATGTGTTATCCGTTGGTTTTTAAAATACATCATTTATTTAATAACTATTTATCTCTTGAACCTCATATGAAGATGGAATTTGAAAAATATGGAGTAGAATTTACTGTGTGCATGGTACGAGTATGTGTGTTTCTCGTTATTTATACGCTTATTGCTTTAATAAAACCTAACCTTAGTGCTCACCTTTGCCATATAAGGAAGTCTTGCACAACATGCTTCTAGCTCCAGCGGTTTAGGCTATGTGTTGTCTGTCAATAAGTGAATGTTTTTATTTTATTTTATTGAGTAGATTTTTTGTTACTGTGTTATGTGTTAAAGACGATTATAATAATACCACGCCTGTGATTCCCAAAGGGTTATACTTAAAAACTGCTGGTTAAATATTGTTTCAATTCAGTACCTACTACTGTGAAATTTCTGACGGAAATTCCCAATACCATTTTACTCCGCCTGGGAATCGAACTCAGGACTGACGTCACACAAAACAAACGATATTTACCTTAGCTGGCTGAAATTTTTGCTTCAGGTATCGCCATGAGAACTTGCCACGGCATATAATGATGAGAACGAGCACCAAGATGGCCAGGGCCACCGCGCTGATGATGAGGGCAGTCTGCGCTTGTCGCTGCACACCTTCGAAAGCATAACCTTTGTCAACCACCATTCACCATTATCTCTACAATATTAAAATAGTTTTGCTCAGTCATATATTGAATTCTGGAAGTCGCATCTTCGCTAGGCAGATTCGCTCTTCGCTCTGCTTCTAGTTTGCAATAACTATCGCTATCGGTTCGCTCTGCACTAAGTTTCTGACCATTTGCAAAGAATTCATAGTAACCTAACCTAACCCTGATTCCACTGACTGAAGAAAATCATTGTCGCATTTTACAATCCTCAATTGGTAAGTTATAGGTATGAGTATAGAGTTACTGTTAACCTGCCATCCCACTGCTGGGCAATGAAATGTCCATGACTTCCAACCCATCCGATCCAGGGCCAATTTAGACCCCACAACCACCATCTTCTTCGTTACGTACGTTTACGTAAAGTACTTTACTTTAGAAATAATCAGAATAGCCTCAAAACAAAAAAGCTTTTACAAAATGTAAAATAAGGTTCAAAATAGCACATCAAAAACTGCAAGGCAACATTTGTACAAGTACACTTTACGTTGTCAATGAAGAATTATTTAGGTACGGGAGGGAGCTAAGGGGGACTTAGGGGAGCTACTAGTTGCTCCAGGCATTAGCATCCCCCTGTACTGAACATATAATTCATAGGAAAAGTTTAAAGCTTCAGGTACCAGATGTACCGTGGCAGGTGGGATATGCTGCACCAAATTATACGTTGAATAAAACTTTTGTACGGCCATATTGTAACGACATGCAAGATTTTTTTGTCCTAAAACAGTTACATGAAAATAACATTAACAAAATGCTAACGCTTATGAAAAATGTTATTGAAAATTAATTGACGGCTTAGTTGGTGCAGTGGCTGAGTGATTGGACTGCTACGCTGCGCATTGCGGGTTCGATCCCGCACGTAAACGCAAATATTTGTATGATCTACAAGTAGTTGTTTCGGGGCTGGGCATTTGTGCATGTGAGCAATAAATGTTGGAAAAAAAAAATTGAAGAAATTATTTTTTTGACAGTTAACAAATAGAAGTCATTGCGGTTTTGCTTTTATCGTGGTCGATTAGTACAGTTTTTTTTTATTTCACTTCTGGTCGCATTGGCTAAACTAATTAGTGTAGAGATCTAATTATAAAACCGTTACCGTTACTTAGCCCACACTTTGACTTCTTGTCCTGGCCCCAACTGTCAAACTCGTACTTTGACAGTTGTTCGACAAGAATAACTCTAACGCAAAGTTAGTGCTATGTAACACTTATAGATCTGAGCCTTATAAACACAAGCAAGCTAATAATAGTTAAATAAGCAGTTGTATGTTTTTTTTTTAATTTTGCTTTGTAACACACAAAAGATTTGTTTGAGTCTACGCCAGCAAAGCTAGAAAATAAACTGGACTTATGTGATCAATAAATACGTGAAACCACTACTAGTATACTTTTTATGTTAAACATAGAAACAAGACATACTCAATACTAAAAAAAAAACTTTCGCTGTAAACATATCAACACTCCAATTAAAGTCTAAACATTATTCGCACTGCAGAGCTTTTTACAGAAGTTGCAATGATGTACCTATGTATATTATAAACGCTTCACAACGCTATTCTTCTGAATTTTCAAATATTGTATTGTTTACTAAAAACTACAAATGAAGAGTCGAACAAATGGAATGGTAAACAGGCAGACTGCATTACAACTAATGACCCATAACCTGCCTGTAATAACATAGTAACCACATAGTAATTTATTTTTCAGCTACGAATGGTGAGTATTCCTTTAAGCTATAAGGCCAAAATTATATAATAACAAAATATTGGTCAACCAGAATACTTAGTTTTTTTTCAAATTTAATTATGTTAAGGTTTTATTGCAAATTATATAAGTAGGGCATAGTGTAATGTTATACCGATTAAATAAACAGAATATTTTAACCTGTACACCTAATAGTTTGAGTGTACAATGAAATTCCGTCCGTGATCTCACTGGAGTCTCAGCTTATTCAATATTAACTCGACGAAGCTCTCAATTGGACAGTAAAAAGACACTCTCATACAAAAAACAGAAACCAATTTATATCTTGTATGAAAGAAAGATAAAGTTTCAATATTTTGCCAGACAAATATTTATTTTTAATATGACTGGTACAAGATATCTGCCGTATTGATTTCAGGGTTATTTGTGAGTCTACACCTTCTTGATCGTATTTTGATATTGGTATTTAATTCTAATAAGATCTGTTTGATTTGTTCCAGGCAATAGAATATTTACTTTGTCACTAAGTTATAAATAAGTAGGTCTACAACAAGAAATAATCTATGTCACACTTTAAACTGATAAAAAAGAAAAATCGTTTGTCTATTGATTTTGTCATTAAGTCGCGTCAAGCTCATTAACCCCTCAGCATAATGAAGTAATATGCGGCCCAATACCTCAACTCACAAAAATATTACATTTCCGTCAACAACAATTCAGTGCTGCCACAACTTTTCATTTATGTCTATTCTATTGCACAAATGAATAATTTGTGAGATTACCAAACTCCTTTTTAATAACAGAAAAGAGATACCTAAAAGCATTTTTGATTCCTTGAACAAAATAAATTACAGTTTCATGGCGACCAAATAAAAGTCAAACATATTCGCAAATGCAAACAAAAAAGACATGTGCATCGGAGCAAGCATCGCATGAGTATAAAGCGGAGAACAAAGGGTATCTAGAAAAAAGATAAAAATAGAAAGTTACCGCTCAGATCCCCAGGAGGGTGTGTATCTTCGGACCTCCGCATGTACCTCAGATCGAGGAGGTAGCCTGTAAATTAACAAAAACAGCTTTTAATAAACTTATAAATAATATTTTTGGGAGTATTGTTCATGTTCTTATAAACCGTATATTCATTATTGGAAATTAGTTGTTGCAATAATATTTTTTTTTCACTCCAATAGGAAACTGTAATAAGATTCCTGGAATAGAACGACCTATTACAGAAAAATAAATGTAGTGAGTATATTTATTCTCAGTATAGTAGATAGAGGATAATATAGAGGAAAATTTGATCGACATATTTTGACAAACTTGATTTCTGAAAAATTGCTGACAAACAAAAAAAGAACAAAAAAATAATAATGTAATAAAATAATTTGGCTTCACAATCGATCCCTTATCTCAAAAAAAAATCAATGTACAGGAATGACAGCTCTACGATTTTATTATTATCTATAGAATAGATTAAAATACTCAATCACGTAACTAAGAGAACATAACTACAAAAAAATTGGTTCGAAATCGAATGAATGATAAAATAAATAAATAAATAAATAAATATTCCACGACTATCACACAACGCCATCTAGTCCCAAGCTAAGCAGAGCTTGTGTTATGGGTACTAGACAGCTGATAAACATACTTATATATTTCTAAATACATACATATTATAGATAAATTACACCCAGACACAGAACAAATGATCGTGCTCATCACACAAACATTTGTCCTGGGTGGGAATCGAACCCACGACCTCCGGCATAGCAATCAGGGTCACTAACCACTAGACCAACAGGCCTGTAAATGATGCTGTTCAAACATTTTTATTGTTTTAAAGACGAGTGTTAATTTCTAGTGATCAGTTGACACATTGTCTGCCAATGTCTGAACATGTCAAGAATGTGTATATTTTTTGGTGTCATTCATAATTCTGGCTTATTTTCGAGCTCACATTACACCACAATAATCTCTTAAAAATTTTGCGTTCCCTAATAAGGCCTGTTAAACAGTTTCTTATGAGTATAATTCGAGTAATGAAATTGTAGGTAGACAGTTAATAATTTGTGACCATTTAAGCTTTTGTCAACAGACTGGCGTGGCGAATGCGAAGCGTGACGTTTTTATTTGTAATGTATGGAATTGATTGAATCCAGTCACATAGAAACGCGAAAGCGATCCGATAGCGTGACAGAACTATCGGACTGACGTCTCGCTTCGGTTCGGTATCGCTTCGAAAACGCTTCGCTTTCGCCGGTCTGTTTGACAAAGGCATTAAGGAATAATCTATTGTCACCCTTTGCTACAAACGAATGAATACCTGGTTTCATTGGTGTTTTTTTTTTTTTTTTTTTTTATCGTGGTAAATTCATCAAATGAGTCCTCCCACCCAGGGCAGGGCGGGAGGGACTGTCAGACTTGTACTGACTAAAATCCACGGTGTCCTTCAATAGCCCTTTACGTACCGGGGTCACGGTAATCCCTTGGTCCCGCGACCCCGGCAGGCTTTGGCCCTCTACAGGCCCCGTCACTATGCTGACACTCTTTGAGGCGCGCGTGGAACACAACGCGCCGTCGACCCGGGCATGGTCCATGGTCGGACAGCGAGTCGCCCATTACTCGTTGCCCGCATGCCCGCGCCTACGGTGGCCGGAGATCGTCTTGCGACGTCCGACGCCGTGGGCGTCTACCGCTGCGGCTGGGGTGGAGGGAGGACGCTGTCCTCTCCCTCAGGCGGCCCGCCTCCTCCTTCACGAGCATGACTGCTTCGCAGAAGGAGGCGACCGCCTCCCACTCCGTCTCGCCCCGCAGCATGGCCTCGACCAATGCCGGGCGCGAGAGGTCTCCGCCTATCGCCGTCGTAAGGACACGGCGGTGCTCTGCCCAAGCGGGGCAGTCCTGCACCGTATGCTCCACCGTGTCCTCCGGACGATCCTCGCAGTGGTGACACCCAGGCGTTTCTTCCCTCCCTATCAGACACAGGAACCTCCCGAAACTTCCGTGTCCGGTGAGGACCTGCGTCATGCGGTAGGTCAGGACGCCGTGACGCCTATCCAGCCACTCCTCAAAGAGGGGTCTTACCGCCGCGATTGCGGCGTGCCCGGACCTCGGTTGCGACAGTCGCTCCCTCCATACTGCCCTGAGATCACGCCGGAGCTCTTCCCGCCGCGCCTCGACTTGTCGAGGCAGCGGGGATTCGCCCCGACGCCGCGCCTCCACGCGCCACTCATAGACGCGCTGGAGGGCAGTCGCCTCCAGATCCCAGGGCAGCAATCCGGCAAGGAGGTTGGCCGATTCGCCGGCGATCGTGCGGTATCCCCGGATCATCCGGATGGCCATGACCCTCTGGCATGCGACCAGCTTGAGTGGTCGCGTCCGGATGCTTAGGGCCCACACGGGGGCCCCGTAGAGGGCCATGGACCGCACGACACCGGCGTACAGCCTCCGGCAGGAGGCATTTGGCCCGCCGAGATTGGGCAGGAGTCGCTTGAGAGCGGCTGCTGCCCGGTTCAGCCTTGGGGCCAAATGCAGGAAGTGCTCCCTGAAGTTCCACCGGCTGTCGAGGACGAGTCCCAGGTACTTCAGGTTTCATTGGTATAGGAATTAAACTACGCAATATTTTAAAGAGTGTACGAATGTACTTATTGGGTACGGTTCTGTTTAACCCTACAGTTATTATAAACGTGATTATCGTATCTTAGCCTATTTCTAATTAGAAACTCGGTACAACTTTGTCCAGCTTCGCATTTGATCTCTGGACCGGAGGAGCAAACTGACCCCATAGTTCATCTGAATCTAATTCAATTTGCGACGACGTGAGGTCTCTGTTCTCTGCTCTTTGAAGTAACTTCTACAACCCCTTTCAGTGCATCCGCACTTAGTTGTTGCTACTTAACCTAAGCTTCTCTAACATCAAAACTATCATAACGACGACGACTGTTCATTAATAAGATTACCTCCTAATGTTCTCCGTCGAAGCGAGCAAATTGTGAACTTTATGAATTTTCAGAGTATTTTTATAAGATGTACTATGTAATCAATACGTACGTATTGATTTTGCATTCATAGAGAGGTACTGCTATTTTCTTTTTGAAGGGTTTAGGTGTATGTTTGTAGTAAAACTAGCAAGTACAACTCATTCTTCCCGGTTATAATGTCACTAGCAGATGCCAGCAGCTTCGCCCGTTATAAGTCGAAAATGATTCAACTGAAACGTAAAATCGAGATAAAAATTATCTTATATGTTAATTCAGATAAAAAATTAACTAATCCGTTCAGGGGTTTTTGCGTGAAAGAGTAACAAACATCCATCCAAACATTCTCACAGACTTTCACGTTTATAATATTAGTACGATGAGGATACCATTAACGAGATCTCCGCCATAAAACTCAGTTTCAATGGAATCACAATAGAAGCACTTTAACGGTACGGTACAAACTTCGCTACGAGATAAGAAAAAATTAGGGCCAAGTATTATGTTGACATAGGCGGGATGGGGGAAAAAATGTCCCGAGCAAACAATTAGCAGGTCGAGCTGCGCCGACAGGTGCTTGCCCGGGCCACACACACACACACATAACACACTTCACAAAACTATCAACTATTAAACGCTTAGCGAATACATTGTTTCTCGATTTCCAGCTCAGTGACGGATTAACACAAACGTAGCACCATGTACTACATATTACACTGTGACATAAAACATTTCATTTTATCCTTTTTGAAGCCGAAAAGCACAAATGTAAACTCCTAGTATTGCCCAACCAAAAACCGGAGCAAAGCACGCTTTTCTTCTCAATCATTCAATTTCATTCAAAGCTCTCGGATACTTAACTCTGTTTACAAGGGAACTAATTGTAAACACGCATTTAATTGCATCGCGACATGTGCGACAAAAACAGATTACACTTGCACAATTTATAAACAAGGAGCCACCTGTATTTGAGTTCGCCGACGCGGCGACGGCACGGCAGCTCACACACACTAGTAGTCATGTTTGTATGAGTGCGTGAGCTCCCTATGTATGCGTACAGTACCTGTCGGAATCAACGGAGCATGACTTTTATGGGTATTGTTACACCCCTTACCAATGATCCTACAACGGCATTCTATTCAGTCCGCTATAACTCGTCATGTGCGGGTATAACGACCCATTCGTAGCGGATTGGATAACTTGGTACAGGCGTGCACCTGATACTTTAAAATTGGATAGATGATATAAGCGGAGTTCAGAACATTCTGTAAACTGGGTATTGTGATTTTTTGGCTGCATACAATGTTTATTTCTTACAATTTTAAATAATATTCGTACTAAATTACGCCCGCGTGAAGTTGGATGATTGTCCATTTGTCCAGCGGGATAAAAAGTATCCTATGTCTTAATCCAGGCTAGGTACAACGGCGGTCTTATCGCTAATAGCAATATGTTCCAGACAACCTTTGGAAGGCCTTAAAGAACTTTAAACTATAAAAGAGGGCAGGCAGTGATGCACAACAAATAACACATAAATAGTCTGTAATATATAGAAATGTATTTAATATATAAATATTATTAATTTATATAAAATAAAACTAGCTAACTTACCTGAATTTAATATTTAATAAGTAACTATAATTGGACGATGTAGTCTGTTCGAAGTAGCGGCAAAAGCCAATACACCGTGGGCTAATAAGATTCCAAGTTCCATGTTGAGAGCTTTTGTAGTAGTACTAGGTACTGCAAATTCTCCCTAACATGCGTCAGTAGCAAAAAGGAGTGGCTCTAGAGCAGCGTTTCCCAGTCTGGGTCGCGACCCACAGGTAGGTCGCGAGTGAATATTGGGTGAGCAACAAAATTAGGACGATACCTCAAGCGGGAATTTCTACTGTAATTATTACTATGACTAAATCCCGAAATAAATTAGATATAGTTCAAACATTGAGATTGAAAATTAAAAAGCTGTAATAGCAAAATTTGGGAAAGAAATTAATAATAAAATGCAATCCTTGTATTAGTATCTATGGATTGGCACTGGTTATTTTTTGTTCAAATGTAGTAAAGTCTTTAAGTTTACCTAGAGGTCCCGAATTTGTAAATTTTTATAAGCTGGGTCGGGTCCAGATAACTTTGGGAAACATTGTACTAAAGAGTAAGAAGCTTAACAACAAGCTCCTTGGAAAATTAAGCCATTATAGACCCTAAGTACTTTGATAGACTTACTATTCTCTTTTGAGAACGTTGTAAGTATCCTGAGACAGACTAATTTTAAAGATCCTATCATATTTTAAAATAAGAACTTTAGTCTGAAACAAAATATTAGTTTGAATATAAGAGTTACGTTAAATAGAATAGGAGTTTTCCGGACAGTAAACAACGTGGGTAACCTAAAACTGAATTAACGGTTCATTATACCTAATTTTGTATTTTAATTTAGTGTTATAATTTTTTATGCGACTGCTAGACTAAAAAACAAATGGAAAAGACAATTTAAAAAAAAACACTTATTTGTTTTTCTTCCACAATTTTACTATAAAAATAGAAAACTAACAAGTAACTAATTGATTTAATCCTATTGTCCGATCGTTTGCATTGTAGGACTAGAAAAGTAACATTTTCTTTTATGATTTTTAATCAGCTTAACTTGTTATAAAAATAAAGTCTTTGTTCGTCGGATGCTGGTAATCCCAATACCTATCTCTGACAAAAGAGCTAATAAATGTTAGTGGAGAGGCTAAGATTGAAAGTTTTATGGCGAACTGAATTATATAGCGACACGTATATGTTGTAAACATAAACTAATATTATAGTGAAATGTAAGAGGACATTTGATGTGGTACAGTGGTACATTTTTAAAATCAATTATCTAATGAGTCCTCCCAGGGCAAGGCAGGAGGGACTGTCAGACTTGTACTGACTAAAATCCACGGTGTCCTTCAATAGCCTAAAGGGCTACGTTACGCACTAATTGTTTGATTTATTAAAATAGAATTTCAGAAAAACAATTTATGATCATAATATTCTCAGCTATGTTATTTTTAACAGCTGCTCTGTAGAGATCTTTAATTAGCTTACAATTAGATTTGTATGTTTACGATTACAAGACGAACATAAACGATAATAGTTATAGCTGATCACAGACGCCGAAAGAACGTGTCTCTAGACATACTATCGGTACGATACTCTCTAATACTGAAATTAGCGTCGAATAAAGAAAGTCTAAATTTTGCGACGAATATTAACTGCAGATGTCAAGATAACTATCGAGTAATAACTAGTATACAATCAGCGTCGCTGTGATATTATCGTAAACAGTTTTACAATGTTACTATGTCAAGATCAATCTCCTCAACATGGAGCGCAGCATCCGTACGTGTGTCCACTTATTACTCCAACATCTGCACCACTATTGTGTTGCTGTATAAATGTGAAACAACTCTCATAAGAGATGCTTGACCTGAAACCTACACATTCTTCACTCAAGTACAAGCGAGACAAACCCCAGTTAAACAGAGATAGCGACAACCGTAGGCGGTTTGCGGTCACGAAACCAGTTGTAAAGTTTATTGTTTAATGATAACAGACTTTATTACTAAGACAACTGAGTGAATAATTGATTGCTCACTCTTTAAGGCTTCTACAATTATTTGTTCATATTAGTCATCCTTATAGCGCCAAGGATTTCCATCTGATGGAAACACGGCAGTGGTTTGAAAGAATGTTGGTGCTAGTCCAGATGACACGCGTGTTAGAGATGTTGTACGTAATGTATTATTATTTCAATGTTGTCATACTCAAATTACTGTTGTTACTTGGCACAGTGGCAAGTGAGACACTCACTTTTCCATCTGTCAAGGAAATACATGAAACCAAAAAAAAATTAATCAATGTGGACTAACAGTCTTTTCACAGAAAATGTTGTCACATTTTCGTATTGAAAACAATTTTTCAAACGAAATAAAATTTGAAAAACGTCCATCGAACGCCGTTTCGGATATTTCGACATCTACAGAATTCAGTCACAGTTCCATTAGGCTCATAGGCTTTGTTTGACGGATGACCAAACGAGATAAAAGGAATTTTCTGTTTATTAGTCAAAGTGAATAATTCAACTGGGCGTGTGGATGGCATGGAAAGCTAGATACGAAACTATTATGATTAGAGAAAAAAACAGAACGCCAATTTTTGAAAACTAAATTTTTCGTCATTCGATTTTTGAAATTTATTTTATTTATTCTTATTTAGTTTCCTGTGTAAATTCATAAATTGTAGATTTTTGTTTTAGTTGATAATTTTTTTATTTAAAGAATATCAGTATAAGCAATAATAATTTTGTACAATCGAAAATTTTGAAAAAAAATACGTATTTGACCATCCACGTCTAATAGTAGATGTCACCCTCTAAAAGGGTCTGTCGGCGGTTAAATTAGTCCGGATAGTATGTACAACGGACGTCAAATGCTTGAACACAAAAAATAAAGAGAACAGAAAGCATACCTTGGCACTCCTTGATGCAGAGTCCAGCATCGTAGTTGTGGCTGGTCTTGTTGCAAACGACGCTGCAGGGAGCGCAGCGGTTGGTGTCGGGGGAGCAGTACTCCTCGAGCTGGCACGTGAGCTGGCCGCATCGGATGCCGTCCAGCGTCAGCTGAGCAGACGCGGCACCGGCCACCGCCAGCAGGCATGCTAGTCTAGACATGGTTGATCTGTGAACAGGAATGTGGACTGAGTTTTGGTTTGCTAAGACTAGTCGCTCATTTGAGACTCAACCAGTTGAATGCCATGAAGATAAGTCGGCTGCTATAAACATATTATCTTCATAGGACTCGACGGGATACAAAATATCACCTCGACAGAAAGTCTCTCTCTGTAAGTGGTTCCTGTGTGAGTAACAAACAAATCCTAACTTACTTACACTTTCGCAAGTACATTTTAAGTCAAAATAGTCAATCATTGATTTCATAATTGTTAATTTTGACAAGTTTGTTAATCTAATAATATAATGGCGTCATTATGACTTTCCAATAGTCAATCACTGACGCTCCATTGATAGAAATGGCATAGAATGATAATCTCGGACAAATGTTTTTTGCTATTTAAGAACTTATTATTAGTTCAGATTGCTTAAAACACTAATATATAATATATAAACATGTTTAAAAATGAAATCTTGTATGAATGCACGTCTAAAAGTCATTTTAACACAATTACATTACGAGACCATTGATCGAGTAATGAATTTAGCAGATTACGAACTTTTAGCAGAATAACAATGGGATCGTGTTGGTTCGTATGACGAATTTATAAAAATAGCGGACTAGGGCCCCTTGTGTCACATTTGCCCTAGACAAATATCTTTAATGAAAACGGCACACATTGACAAAAGCAACATAAGGCAACCGCAGCATTGAGTTGAGTCCTTTAGGCAAGAGCGGAACACAAAGGAGTTAATTAATTGAGAGAGGGTTATAAAAACATTTCCTCTTTACAAGTTCCCCTCTCGTACAACATCAAAGGGTACTTGCAATCAACTTTACATATTATATGTCAGTTGCACAGTCAAGACACTAGGGAACAACTCAAGTGGCAATCGGACAAGTTAGAGCGGCTTCGCCCGCTACAACCCAAGGGAGGATAAAATCGGATCAAAAACTAGCCTATATGTTAATCCAGATTATAAACTATCTGTGTACCAATTTTCATCCAAATCCGTTCCATAGTTTTTGTGTGAAAGAGTAACAAATATCCATCTAGCCATCCATCCGCCCTTACAAAGTTTCGCATTTATAATACTAGTTGTTGCCAGCGGCTTCGCCCGCTACAACTCGAATAATATCACACGGGAAGATGAAATCGGGATTAAAACGTCCTATGTGTTAATACAGTTTATAAACTATCTGTGTACGAAATTTCAATCAAATCCGTTCTGTCGTTTTTGTCTGAAAGAGAAACATCAATCCAAACAAACTCCGACATTTATAATATTATTAGGATAGTAGTATTTGTAGTATGGAATTGTAAGATATTCATAAGATAACGTTGACCGACCAACAGCCAAGCTAGGGGATCGTGGAGAAGACTTATATGAGACGCAAATAGAGCACGGAGGCATGCCATAACGCAGATACATCTACCAACTTGCACTTGGCCAGCGTGGCGGATTATAGTCCACTCTCTCTCACATGCCCAGCAGTGGGAACATGCTATACTTTATTTAACAGTGAGAACAATTATTCTTCCAAAAATGATGATGTTCGTAGTGAAGAATACGATACCCCTGGTAAAAGTGTTACCAGTTACTGGGCTGTCGAGGTTGGATAGGCATTTGTTTTATATAAAAAGCTGGATGCTGGTCATACAGCATTCCAGCTGCATCAAGTTAGACTGTTAGCTGACCGTTTTATGTGATAAAATCATCAAATCAGTCCTCTCGCCCTGAGTGGGACTGTCAGACTCATACTCACTAAACTCCACAGTTCCTTCAATTGCCCTTTACGTTCCAGGGCTACGGTAGCATGTTTAGATCAGATCCACGATCCCGGAGTACCGTGATCGCTGACGTAGTAGGAAAAAAAACTAGACATGTTTATTGAACTGTTGTTACTTAATTTCTAAAGTACGTTAATTCTTGACGCCATTTTGCACGATTCCTAGAGCAAGTTAAACGTTTAGTTCATCTCTTATATAAACTTAATTTACTTGCAGATTATAGTGACATAGTATTAGCATAAGTAATTTACACCAGACTTGTATATTATTATATAAGCGGAGGGAGATGAGACTAATGCATTTAATTCTAGAATAATGTTTTCTGAGGTTGGAGTTAATTATTACGAGTACATTGTAAAATCATTCAAAGATCGGCGGCGGAACTAATCTGTGCTTGCACTGCGTTTTCCTCATCGTATTTGGTAAACAATACACTGTGATAACGAGTTCCCGCATTAAAACATACGTTAAGGTAATAAGAATGCCAAGCTACCCATTTGTATGAAAAACACATTTGATGAATCTTTAAGGACATAAATCACATACATTTAAAATAAGCCATTTCATTTTTACGTCTCTCGTACTTTATGTAGTGTGTCAGATTTCTTTAATATGCTTTATAGATATCTTCTGGAATAAATTCTTTAATTTTCTTGATCAAAGGGCTAAATCCTGTTTTATTTACTAAAAAAAACGTGCAATACACGTAAAAAGAGTGCCGTTTCGCCACTAATATGTAACCCAAAAGGTAGTAATCATAACAGCCATTAGGGCGTAGTCAAGTTTCCCCCGAGTTTACATTCAAGGCATAACAACTTTGACAGTGCGTGTAAACACTACAGTAAAAAAAAGCGTTACTCTATGAGTAAAGTCTAGCCGACCGTTTGTAACAGAACAAATATTAAATTTTACTCTCGCCTTTGACAACCGGTCGTCAATGAGTCATGGCACTCCACACCTCGCTTGAAGCAAACATTCGGATAAAATTTTACATACTGCTCAAAGGTTTTTTTAACTTTGCGAAAAACATGTATTTATAAACTAGGAGACCGTTAAAATTGTTTACATGTCATTCGACATATTCGATAAGAGTTTTTACACACGGAAAACAGAAAACTGCACGTGAAATGGCTTAAAGCAAAACGATCAAATTATTTTATAATTACTAAATAGAAAAAAATAAGTGGGTCGTTAACAAACATGTACCTAATAAGTGCAAGTTGCTTAATATTTAGCTTCATTAACAATGTGCAATGACTAATTAAGAAAATATAATTAGGCAAATTATATCCCTCAATTCGTGGCCATTACGCAAGCATGGACGCACGCCTTACGCATCGTAGGATATTTAAAAATAAAAGTTAGATCATATAATATGGCAGTTAGCCAGTACCTACATTTAGTTAAATGAAAAAAAAACACCAGCCAGTAACATAAGAAAAATCAAGCTTCTTATTTCAAATTTAAATGTAAATTTAAAAAAAATGTTTTCGTTTTTCAAACCTGGCATTAGCAAAATTGTCGAAATCGTCACACACAGAAAGAAAAAGATAACAATGCTTCCCAATACCAATAAATAAAGCCGTTGCAATTGACACAAAGGCGTATAAACCGTTAAAATACCGATAGAAAAAAATAAAAGGACAGCCGATACTTTCGCTGCATAGCAAACAGAGTGAGTCATCCTCCGCCGTATGCCGAGGTAGTTAACCGACATATATTTGTGGGCTTTTACTTCACTAATACACCTACAGGTAGTTTTTAAAGAGAAGTTTATCTTTTTGAATAGGCGTCTCCAGGTAACCCATAAGCCCCATTCAGACGATGCAAGAAAATGCATGTATGCGAGGTGCATGCAAGTTGATCAAACAAATACCGGAATGTTGTCCTTGCACGCGAGTTCATGCTTTGAAATAAATCCTATGCCTGCTTTATTTTCATAATATTACAAAAATATATACAAAAGAAGCCAGGACACGATGTCAAGCCTTGAAAAGTCCTAAAATTGGTTATTTTGAAGTATCATTCTCCTATCAACATCAACAACTAGCCGGCGGGTTTCATTCGCTGCAACTCGAAAATTATCCCATACTAACATAAAGTGATAAAACTAAGTGTGCATCCAAGTTATGAACTATCTGTTTACTAAATATCAACAAAATCCGTTCATAAGTTTTTGCGTGAAAGAGTAATAAACATACATCCATTCTCACAAAGTTTAACATTTATAATGTTACTAGCTTTTGCCCGCGACTTCGTTCGCGTGGAATAGTGACTTCCAGCAGATTTTTGGTTTTACCCACATAGTTCCCGATCTCGCGGGATATTCTAGGGAACTCTTCAAAAATCAACATATTGAGCTCTGCGTTTGAATTTAAGAGATGTATACTCATTTAGGGCATTAAAGCCGTTTTGCCGATCGAAAAAGGCGAAAATGTTATTTTTCCCTTATTTTCTCATCATTCTACTGATTTGACATTTCAGTCCAAAAGGAAAAAAGACTGTTTCTCCCTTGACAAATTTTCTATTATTTTAGGTTTTAGAGATTATGAAAGTTTTTACACCAAGACATTTCTGTTTACCACGTTTTTAGTTTAGCCATCCTTTGCAAAAATATAAAGGTTTTTTGGTTTCGACACTCTTGAGCACGCAACGTAGAGTTGTCCATGGGAGAAACAGTCTTTTTCAAGATGTACCCCCGCAACTTTTAGCGTTTGCCCTTGGGCTTTATTTATGGTCATTGCAAACGCAGTTTACAGCGGAAACTGAACTCTTTGGAATTGGAATGGCAAATCAGTTGGAATGATGGGAATACGGGGAATAATAAAAGTTTCGCCTTTTGCCATCCCAGTCATAATAACGGCTTTAATGACATTCCGTCCTAAATAGGTTATTTGTAACCGTATGCCGTTAGTTAGTTATAGTCTTGGTGGATCTAGTTATATATATAGTTTCTCATAAGCATCACAGGAACACCAATTATACAACGGAACAATTTAAAATTTACGAAACAGGACCAGTCCACATAAACTATCATACAACCGACAATAAGTACAATTTTGGTTCCAACGCCATCTATCAATCCATAGTGACAACTCGTGTAACGATCGACACCATTGAACGATCACCGCCATCTATTGAGAGTTTAAGGAATTATCTATACTCCGTTAGAGCATTTCATAATTTTTATTTTTATTTTTTTGTAATAAAAACTATCCTATGTCCTTTCTCAAGTTCCAAACTATGTCTGTATCAAATTTCACACAAATCGGTTCAGTAGTTTAGGCGTGAAGAAAAGACAGACAGACAGACAGACAGACAGACAGAAAGACAGACAGACAGAGTTACTTTCGCATTTATAATATTAGTTAGGATTAAAGTTAGTAAGATACAATAAATACTTAAGTATCATAGATGAGGCGAAAGGTAAGAAGGTAAGATGTAATGATATTAGCAGGTTCAATATTTCAATCGTCCAAACTATTCGACGTCTCGAAATCATTAGTTTTCAGTTAGTCGTTGGCATTTGTTTTGAATATGGAACGTGCTCGGCGTATGAGCATGATGGTATTGAAGACTTGATCACGTCTACCGGCGCAAGCGCTCGTGCCTGTCCCAGAATTTGCAACGTCAGTCATCTGACTTATATACTTGTAAACATTGCCTATATATTATTTATCCACTTCTTTCGATTCCTACATAGAACAAGTGAACGTGTCTAAGGAAAACATTATATTTACATGCATGGCGCTCACTCACACGCATATATGAAAAGTGTTTTCGCGAAAAACGTTACTTTTTGTTTTGAACACGGAATCTGGATATTTTATAATCTAAGTATCTCACTACAACGGAAAACGATACATAGTTTCATGAGACATACGATAAATAAAACTTTCAAAAGTAACAAGTCGAATCGACTATGTATTTTCCTATAGATGGGTAAACAAACATAAATATTTTGATTCCTCATTGACACATTTTTATTATCATCACGTTATATTCAAAAGACTCATCTTAGTACAAAACAAGTCAATTATATTACTGACAGGAATATATTACCTACTTACCTGTTCCTACTTGCTCTAAGACGCCACTTAAATAAACACCTTATTTAAATGTTTATTAAATATGATTTCGTTTGTTTAGTTTGTCATTCTCGAATATTTACAAGACCCACCATATTATATTGTTCTACGCAGTAAATCTGATTATAAACGACCTCTAATGTATGAGTCATTTATCAACTGATTATTTTTGGAGGCTCATAACGACGTTTTTAGATGTACTAATTTAATTTGAGTGGCTAGGCAACAAAAATATGCCTTAACTCAAGTGATTTCATAAGTGTACGCGGTTTTATTTCACGAAATAAGTTAATCAAATAACTTTACTAAATTATAGATATAATTCTACCTCAATACATCTGCGTTTTCCCGACTATGTGGGGTTCCTTTCATAGTCTAATCAAATGTTATTGAAGACCAGTATTTTCCTCGAAGCGATTGCGATACCCCCTGGGTATTATGATACCCCTTGGTAAGACTGAATTTACTACAATTATCAATGGCTCGTCTTTTGGTATTAACTCAAAAGACACAATACAAGGAAGGTAAAGACATTTTCTACCTGAGAATAAAGTATTCGTATTAGTCATGATGCATTATTAAAAGTTAAAATACATAGAACGGTTACCTGCCCCAAAACACTGCATTCACCAAACCACCACCACATACTACACAGAATCTTCAAAACAATTAATTCAGGGAGGAAACAGTGGCTCAAACATTTTACACGATTCACTCATGCTTGCTAACAAACGCATTTGGTCTGAATCACAACCGTAATGTTTAAGTTTTTACCACGGTTGCTAGGCAACGGACTTCAAATAGGCAACGCTCTAATCCATAATGGTGGTAGTAGTCCAATAACGAGTCTTATGTGGTCCGAAAAATTTCCCCGGCACTGAAATTTGGAATATGATGAAAAAAGGTGATACAGATGACAGATGCACAATAATCCAACTTTTTTTTTCGAGAAGACCTAATGTAGAAAATTAATTATAACTCTCTGTGAAAAATTCTTCAGCCTCAAAAACGATCTGTATATGTATGAATGTATTAATTAGAATAGGTAAGTATAAAAATCCAACAAATTTTCGATTTCAGTGTCACTCCAATATGAGCAATTTTTCACTAAAAGTTTGTAAAATTTGGAGTGACACTGAAATCGAAAATAATACGAACCCAGCCTTTTTGAACCGACAGAACCTTATAGACTTCGCGTCGCGTTACAAAATAAAGGGAACGAAACTACTAAAAACAATAAATAAGGCTGGAAGCGCACTGACAGGCCGAGCTGTTTATTATTCATGCATCAATCGCTCCAGTCGCAGTTGAAGACTTAGCCTTACAGTTGTAAAATTGGTTCCGAGAGCAAGGCGTGCCTAACTAAGATTGATTTGAGCGCTCTTCAGGCGTTCACGTTGGAATTCCTGCTGGGTATGGAAGTCGTACCAAGTGGTTCAAAGACTAGACTCACGCTAGGCTAAACTTTAGGGCAGAACTTAAGAAAGTTTAATCGTATAAAACAGATTCTCAGAAAGTTTTTGATTCGTGTAAATAGTTTTATCAAAAATTCCTCAAATGAGAAAGTTTCTGAAAACAGGTAATTCGGCTTTACATTTTCTGTAGCGTGGTCTAGGGACTTGTGCGGGAATTACTTCATTTAGGAAGTTTTTAAATTGTTCATGCCGACAAATATCTTAATTGCTTGCTGTTGTATAGACGCCAACACATCAAGCTACCACAATCTGTCAAATTTCTACAATAGGTTATCAACTTTATCACGAAACAAGAAGGTTCACGCTCGATTGGTAAAGATGCCAACAGGTCAACCTATGACTTGCTGGCGTTTGTACATAAGTAGCGAAGTCGGAAGTGGGTTAAGAGTTCACATTATTGTTTTCAAAATGTCACAAATGAATATATTTTAGTTCAATATAAAATATGTTTATTACATTCGTTTATTCCAGAATTATCTTATGACTTGGACAAAACGCATACTTCACTTGAGTTCAAACTGTAGATACATACTTAATGCTTAGCTAACTTTGACCGCCGTGTGTCCCTGACTCTATCCCTTTCCTTTGAAATATCTATTTAATCTAGGATAAGAGTATTTGCCTTTGTTATTTGTGATACTCAGAATTCTTTTCAAAATAATGGAAGATTTAAGCTACAAATGAGGTTGGCACTAAAGCTTTGAATCAAATATATTGTGTAAGCTAATACTTGTAGCTTTCATGAATACAACAGGCATAGCACAATCAAATTATAATGTACCCACTGCAGGGACACTAGCAAACTCTCTTTGAGAGGAAGTGGGCCGTGATCCACCACGCAGGCCCAGCGCGGGTTGGTAGATGTCACATGTCTTCGAATGTTTTGGTTCCAAAACGTGCCGGTTTACTCACGATGTTTTCTTTCATCGTTTTAAGAGCAGTGGTAATGAAATCTGAAATCAAAGGTTCGAACCACGACCTGATTCTTAAGCACCGTTACCATTGCTTCTACACTTCACTTTACAGGCATTGCAAATAAATAAAAAGTTTTTTAGTTCAGCATCGGTGGGTTATACGGTTTGACTTAATGTCAGGGTATTTTATGGTAAACGATCGCTGCACACACCATGTTTATGTGAAAAGAAAATCTTTAGAGAAGAAAAGGGACAAACAAAACTAGTTTACTTGTATTTTTTTATCACGACTGCAGAGTTTCTCTACCTTCTTTAAAGCTGGAATGTAAACTTGAGGATTTTAAGCAGCAATGAGACGATGTTGAATAACAAAGACACTAATGTCAAAATTAAATAGTTTAGCAGTCAATAAATAGGCTTAGTTTTAGGCGTGTGCTATGGTATTCGGCTGAACGTGACACGATCGGTATGCAATGATCTAAGCGTGGATCACCTTGAGACGAAGGCGCGCGCGCACGTACCGCCGTGCATCCTTCCAACAGATTTAGTTTATAAAAACTATTGATTATATTAACTTAAGTTTACCTATTTATAGCCTAAGGAAACAATTGAAAAACAACGCATTATATTTTTGAAACGAAATCTCTGTTTTTTGACACATATTTACTATCAACTCTTGGAGATATTTTAACTTTTATATAAAATTAAATAAGCCTTAATAAACAGCCATTTAGAATTAAAAAAAAAAAAAAAAAAAAAAACTAGACATTTGAAAATGCTTCAGTTACTGTTTTCAAGTTAGTTCTTTAAAATTATCTCAACACGTAATTGTAATGTTATTTTTAGCGTCAACCGTTATCTGTCATTGACGAGCAACCCCGCAGTCGGCGACTGCGCACGTTTTTTATCAAACAAGGTCGACGACGAGGCACCGACCATGAGCCGACTGTTGCACGAAAGAAAGCAACAAATCGACTCCTCAATACACCCACACCGCTTATTGTTTCCTTCTCATTGGTATGCAACTAATACCGCCATGAGTGTCTCAACCCAACGCTCTATGTACCTATGTCTCACAATGACATAAAGAACCCCACTGAAAAATCAACTCTACCTCACCAAGATAAGATACTTATCCAAACAATTGTGTGCCAGAACAAAAAATGCAACCGAGATTAGAGGATAAAAACGACACTTAATATGGAATAATCAGTCGTATATAAGGCAAAGATGCATAGGAGTACGTTATCGATCCACGGTTTTCCAACCATTGTGCATTCTAAATGTTACAGGTCATTTTCTTTGTGGCTTCCACCACGGCAAGGTTGAATGTAATCGATACTCCGGTGTCTGAATAAATTATGTGTATTGGCATAAATGTATTTCGTTACCATGGTTACATTCCATTTAACTTTTATTTGGACTAGAAAGTTACGTTCAATAAAAATGAATAAAAGCTGAATAAATATTCCGCAGGAATGTGAACTAAAATGAAATGCCTATAACAAATTGAATGCAGCAATATGTCATCGCTTGAACGAGGATGAGGCCGGATATGATTGGGACATACTGTCCTGGCCCGGATATTACGCCGAGCTGTCTCAAATACTGTTTTCTGTTTGCTCACCTGACGGGATAACCGATTTTCACAAGGCTTTTAAATAAAACTGCATTTACGTCACAATTTATTAAGCCGCGTGCGGTGGTTGTCAGGGCTTGTGAATAATTGAATTTATCATTTACAATTAAAAGCATGCACGTCAAATACTACGGGGTTTATGATTCAGATATTTTGGTTTTACAACACGCAGCAAGAGCGAAGAAAAAGTTCTTAGGCGTATAATTATGTTGATTGGATAATTTTTAATTTGCTAAGTGTAATTTTTATTATTTTGGAACCTTTTAGCTAATAATGTAGCTTAGATGTGCATCGTGAAGAGGCTCAGTGACTTCTAGTTTTAAAGTACTTATTTAGACTTAAATGTTATTTTCATCATTCATCGTTTTATCGGCCACATTTGAAACGTTAAGTAGATATAAAATGGTCGTGGGATTGTACCGGTCGCGGGACTGTACGAATTACCGTGACCCCGGAACGTAAAGGGCTATTGAAGGACACCGTGGATTTACGTCAGTACGAGTCTGACAGTCCCTCCCGCTCTGCCCTGGCTGGGAGGACTCATTTGATGATTTTACCACGTAAAAAAAAAGAAAAAATCAAACGTACTCCCTATTTTCTACCTTTACGAATAGAAGTTTTTTTTTGTTGTTTAAAGTGGCAACAGACTTCGAGGCTATGTACCATTTCCATCAAAAATTTATTCATCATAATTTTTTTTAATCTATATATCTAGTTGTAAAGCAGAATACGAATCCATCATGATTTCATACTAGCCGTTGCAAGTGCATATAACCCGAAAAATATCCCACAGGAACGTAATAACGAGTTTAAATGTATCCTATAAGTAGTTCCAGGGGTGCTAAGACAGGAAACCTCTACGTGCGCCCGTGGACTGGAGTTCCCTCCCGGATACGTCCGGGAGGAAGACCAGTTTTACGGGCCAGTGCACCCTGGTTTGCGGGCAAAAACTCTTCCTTAGGCACTATGTGCCTAAGGGGTCTCTTTGCCCGTATGCGAATAGCCTGTCGGGTGGACGCTCCAACGCGTGTCCCTCTGAATAGCAGAAGGCACAGCGGCGGAGCGGGCTTGCGGACGGTGAGTAATGGGTAAGCTCGCCGTCCGACCAAGGACCAAGCCCGGGTCGGTGGCGCGTCGTGTGTTGCCTGCTGGGGTCGCGGATTTTTTCGTAATCCAGGATACCGCGGCCCCGCATAAAATAAAAATAAAACACGATTGTTTTATTCCCATACAACAATCGTGTTGCCCCTTACATATTTTTTTTTTGTATTTGTTGTTATAACGGCCTGGTATAGAGTTACATTATAGGGATATTATAGGATCCCGTTTTACCCTTTGAGTACGGAACCCTAAAAAGCAACGAATAATAAGTTTAAATTGAAAAACGTACTATGAAGACTTACCCATTGAGTAGTTATCCAAATTCCAGAGTAAGCATTAACAAAAAACAATGTTAGTCATCAGATCAAGCACAAATGTCAAAAATCTATAGAATATAAAATATTGCATTCTTAACTCTCCTTAGCCGGAACCAAACTGATAAGACCGGAAATTCACACATAACTCATGTATAATTAAGAATTAGTTGATTGACTCATATACGTGATATCACTACCTGTGTCACGACTATAATATAACATATTATTTACTATATAACTCATTAATTACATGTACATACCTGCTGCATAAATCTTCATCTTATGCGCCATCAATCTCTTTCGATATTTATGCGTTTTCAATAAATACAAAAACATTTTTGAAAAGATAAAACTTAAAAAAGGAACGTTTTATTTAATTTTAAATTCAATTGAAATTTTATTTACTTCTTACAGTTAACCGATTTTTTCTATTTTATTCCATTAAAGCTTTTACTTTATCAAAGAAATTTTTTTTTTTCAAATTATATAAAAGTTTTAAAATTTTTAATTAAATTTAAATGAACGTCCGTCCACTTCGGTAGGCCTTGCACTTCTTGCAATAGGTAGTATTAGTGAATGGTTGCCGGGCTACCAAATAAGTAACAAAGACTATAGAGGTTCTGTACTAGGGTATATCGACATTTTATTTTTAAACGAATCAATATCCAACACGGCCATATACCATTGCAGCTTACATGTACCTACGTACTAAGACTTATTACGTAACCGATAATTTATTTTGAACATTATTTTTATTAAATATTGAAAAAATAGAGCTTGCAGGACATGGCTTAGTGATACAGCGTCCGGTGTTATAATTCGGAAGGTCGCAGGTTCTAATCCTTCCCACAAACAATTGTATTTTTCGCTCCACAAACAAGCCTCATGATGATTTATTTTGCTGCTAAATCAAGTTGGTTATAATAAATAAATACTAGGAACTACTGCCTCGTTGGTCAAGTGAGGCGCCTTGATTCGGCGGTTTGATTCTCGGGGCCTGAAATATTGTGCATCTCGCAGGTCGACTTTTGAGTTGATAACTGGTCATTCCTATCATATTAAGAATTTATTTAATGGCTTCCACGTACGATATATGACAAACCCACCACACTATTCCCTAACCACTGCAACTCCTGTGCGCCAGAATCAACAGTGGCAACCAACCAGAAAAGGGCCGAGACAATGAAGCTCGACGTGTCCCGGAGAATGAATTTACCTGTCTTGGATCCTGCAACGAAATTAATCAGAAAAGAATAGTGGAGGAGTAGGAAAAAATATATGTTTCCACTTCCCTCCCTGCAAGCAGGAGACAGAACAAAACAAGGCCAATAGGCACAAAGGGACATTACAACTGGGAGAAGCCCAGTTGCCTAGCACCACGGGTAAAAAGACTACTAATATTAATGGGTCCTAAATTGTGGGCTGCTAAATTTGATTCCAATAATAGGTATGGCAAAAACGCTTGAACGCACGGAAGTTTGTTCGAGTTTCAACAAGGTCCGAGTAGTAAATGACTCCAGATGTAGTCTGAACAGTGTTCAACATAATATTACGTTCGTTCTGCCAAAGAATACACTCCCATAGAATATGATGTGCTGATTGTTCATATTCACAGTCAGATGTCGAACATTGACAAAAAGGCGAGGGAACAAGCTTGAAGGAAAATAATTTACTTTTAAAGTTCCCATGTCCCGTGAGAAATTGGGCAACACAGTGATCCACCTCCAGCCACGTCCTAGCCAGCCGCTCACGAACGGATGGAAAGAACTGGTGGAGGTGCCGCCCCTTGATAGAATTATCCCACCTACTTTGCCATTCGGATAAAAGATCCTCCCAGACGTCATTCTGGGGTTTGAACAATCTAGATATCTTATCACGGTCACGTTGAGGTAGAAAATCAGCATCAGTGGTCTCCCGTGTGGAAAAGTACATTGCAGCACGTCGCTGTACTTCAAGATCGACTGGAAGAACACCAGCAAGTACCGGTAAAGCTTCAGTACTGACGGTTCTATACGCTTTACTTAAGAATAACAAAGCCAAGCGCTGGCTTTGAAGCAATTTACGTCGTGCCGCCCCTATGGTGGCCCTATCGGCCCAAACAGGTGCTCCGTAGCACATACAGCCCAAGTAAGTAGCACCATAAATAGTTTTTAAGGTTAAAAACGACAAACCCCAAGTAGATTTGGATATTCTCGTTAGGGCATAAAAATTATTTTTAGCTTTTTCACCAACTGTTTTTATATGTTCTATGAATGTGAAATTCCTCTCTAAGACTAAACCAAGATAGCACACCGATTTCTTTCTCTTAACGGGAACATTATTGAATTTAATACTAGGCCACGATTTAAGGTCACCACGTACGATATAACTTAAGTAGTTTGTTCTACGTTATTCCGACGTAATTGTTATTTAATATGTACTCTAAATAGCAATATGCTATTGAGTTGATTACCCTAATAATCATAATTGATTTATTATGATTATTAGGCTAATTAAGTAAACAGTTCGCGAAAAGTAAACTGAGATTGCTGACAGCTCTTTGAAGATCACGTAGGCGTCTCCTGCGGCGGTTTGCTCGTGGGGTAAGGCTGTCCTCTCCTTCACGGGACTGGCCTCCTCCTTCGCTAGCACACTGCTTCCCATTTCATCTCGCGCCACATTACGTTTAAAAAAAAAACAATTATGCGTACTTCGATTTCACAGTTGAAGTAGTTACGGACAAATCCACCAACTTGTGATGCTAACTAAAACGGGTGTTTCGATCAGGGAATACCCAATTACAATTTAAGGGTTGAAATTGTTTAATGCCGGGAGGGTTCATTCGCACCTACATACGTGGAACCTATTATAATGTGGCCGGGTTACCGAACGTTTATAAATATTTGAGTAGCATTGACGTACCAGTCTGCTCATACTCACCCCATCGCGGATTACCTGATGGTTGAATGTAACTACAAAGCAAAATTACACATGTCTGATTTAACTTGAGTATGAAGGTAATTGAATAATTGATACAGAAATGATCTCTGATATTTTTTCTCATGCCTGAGTATCTCGCTCATGCGTTAGAAAATTTATTAAAATCGGTTCAGTCATTTCGAATAACAAGAACTTGAAAGTTAATATCAATTGCCTCTGTACAATTTAATGGCGTACATGATCTTAAAAAGATTAACTAAAGCCCCTACATACATAATCTCATGCGTCTTTTCTATGGAGGCAGAAACTACAGCAGGTCTAAAACGGTATTCTTTTTTCGTAGTAAATTCATCAAATGAGTCAGCACGGTTGGCGCAGTGGCTGAGCGATTGGATTGCTGCGCTGCGTGTCACGGGTTCGTTTCCCGCACGGAGCAAATTATGATCTTTAAGTAGTTGATAAGAAAAAAAAAATGAGTCCTCCCCACCCATTTCTGTCGGATTTGTACTGACTAAAATCCACGGTGTCCTTCAATAGCCCTTTACGTTCACGGTAATTCGTTAGTTCCGCGACTCCGGCAGGCTTTATCCCTAGCAATATTTCTAATGATTCACTTCGTGAAAAATGAAGCCAGTGCAGCTGGAAATGCACGAAGCAAATCATTAGGAATATTGCTTAAATTGAAAAAAAAAAACGCTTGTTTGTTTGTTAATGTCTAAGACAATTTTCGCTACTACTTTAAACTTATTTCATGATTAAAACTTAATTTATAATTAAACTATATACGTATATTACGGTTCTCTTAGAACCGTCGCAGACATTAACCAAGAGTCCAAGACGGTCTCTGAAAATAACCCAGACGTTAACAATGAAGAAAAAGAGTGATCACGACTAAGTAAACTTAAGTGAAGGCTTAAAAAAGGGAAGCAATCAGAACTTAAACTTGCTAAATTTAAATAGCTTGAACGGTTACAGAATAGGGGTTGTTGTTTCTAGAAGTCAGGAATTTTAAGACTATTTGTTTCGTAACTGGAGGTCTTAAAATCTTAAGGCATCCACAGAAAAGTCCGGTTAAGCAGTACACAACCTACTAGAGGGTGACCTGCGAGATGTCATGCAAAAAAAAAATGTTTCAAGCATTGCTATAATCAGTCAATTTTTGGTTAGTTAAATACGAAAGCATTAATAATAAAAGCAAGTATTTTGCTACTTATGGGGAGAACTCATAAATTGATATCTATATAAATAGGTGTTTCCATCATTTGCACAACTGAATGACAAACAAACTTCTTTGAATGGCAATAGAAGAACTGGTAAAAGTAAACGATCAATAAGCTACTACTACTTCTTAGTAAAAGTCAAAAATAATCTCTTCTCAGAAATCACGGCATTAATATTAATTTCAAGAAAAACATTAAATCCTATTTGCTCAATATTAATCTGTGAACCATTAGCAAATCCATTATCATTAGTAGAATAGGTCCGACTTAGCTGTATCTGCAGTGTCCTCCTCGACTTAGCTGTATCTCAACTGAGATGTTGCATTATGGTCTAAGTTAGCACTCTCGTATTATGGGCATCTTACATCATCTGTGATGCAAAAAGGGTTAGGCAGATGCACAACCTCATTTCACCAGTCTTGTGGCTAGGCTCGCCACAAGCCTGCTGACTTGCCAAGTCTTCGAAAACAGTTGCTATCCATTATATTCATTACCAAAATTCTAACATAATTATTCATTTATTTTTATAAAGAGAAGATCTGATCCGTGCCGGGATGACATGTTTTTTTTTTTAAATGGGGTTGGATGTCAGGCAGTGGAAAATGTTTTAATACTTATTCTCATATACAAAATAGACTTCCTTATAAGTTGCGCAGTCGAATAAAAAACCATTGAAACCGGTGCGATGGAGTCGTTTCGGAGGAGAGCAACAACAAAACGTTTTTTATAAAAAAGAAGATTTATTTTTAATTTAACTTTTCATTTTTAAATATTACCTTCTTATCCATAAGTTATTAAATGTCTGGTGTGATTTGTATGTATGTTACTGGCAGTGTATTATAAGTAAGTAAATAGGAATATTCGTTTTCTTAAGATACGAGTACCTAGTTCAAGTGACTGTATAAAGACTTTTTTACATGCTTCGAAACTTTTAACCCTCCAGCGAAGAGATTCTTACTAAATACGCTCCCGTTTCCTGAATATCTAATATTGTAATCGAATGTAATCTTTATACATAGCAAACTGCGACGTGAGACTAGTGTTACTAACATAACGATCTAATCAAGGCAATTAAACAGATAAGTGCTATTCAAGCGTCTCTGGTCTAAGTGATTAGTTTAAGATTATTCTCTCAAGACCATTGACCGGTCTTCCCTGAAACATTGGTGAAGATACTTGGATACCAACTAGGAAGTGGTTTAAGGGATTGATGAATCACGAAAAGGGTTTATGGCTGCAATTCTTTGTATTAGAGAATAAGGGTTCTTGAGACTTTGAGGTAGAGCATACAGTATGTCTTCATTGAATTTAACGATAGCTTTTTTATGATCAGATACGTCTTCTTAATAAATACAGGTATAATATGCCTTAGTAGTTGACACATTCGAATTGTTCTTGGGCAAAATCTATCTAAAGTGGCTGATGTGAATCCGGAAAGAAATAGCTTGGTAATATCCGAAATGTTTGACGCAAGTCATAAGTATAATATTTCGCAGTAAATACGACGAAAAGAACAAACAATAGATAATAATCACCGCAAGGCGCCGGGAGGACATTGAGGACTGTAAATTAATGACAAGTGAAGTCGCACACCATAAAAGTAAACCTTGACAATGCTCGTGATGTCTCACGGTGTTTAACAAAGCCTCTGTAAAAAACTGCACCAAGAACTTACTGCTGGGGATTTTTTTCGCAGAAATATACGCATTAGTCATCAGGTAAGACATGAATGATGGATCGCCAAGAGAACGCAAAGTCAAGATCGTAGATCATTCTCTAAATATCTAATATCACGTAGTTCCTTAACAAAATACGTATAAAAATAGTCCATGAAACTTGTTAAACATTAATTTTCCACATCGAAAAGTCGGCTCTAGAGACCATCAAGTACGTACTTAATGAATACATAGCCTACAGCCACCATATGTAGTAAGTAGATAAGTACCAACCTGTGAGAAAATGTATAAACTGTTTTCTTCGCACTATTAATAAGTAGCACTCAAAGTAAGTATGAACTTATAACTCACCTCACAATATTGCTGACATTATGCCTCGTACCAAACCAATCACAAACACTGAGCAAAACTTTCTAAATGTAAAAATTTGAAACGCTGTTCGAAGCCTTAGCAGGCTCGGCGGCCAATCGCGGTGGTGGGTGACGGAATGCGACTCTTGCGCAGGTATAGCTGCGCGTGTTCGTGAACCTGCCGCTGTGTGCGTGCAAGTAACTACAGTGTAGCGATATGCCTGTCAGTATGTGTGTGACGTGGCGAAACATTAAACTCTGACGTTTAAAAAACTTCCGAGTCGCTTGGATAACTCCCATCGAGCTGTGAAGCTGAAATGATAATAATGCATTTTTTTTTGTAAATAGATAACAGTGAGTCTTCAACGTTACCTGTGTGAATATTTTGACGGATGTTGTAGGAACACAGCGACTTGTTTAACTGTAACCTTACCTTGTGGCGAGGCATAACTTGCGAGTTAACTTGGTCTACAGTAGATGCAAAAACATTCTTGAAATCCCGGTTGCCTGGACAGTAAGGTTTGCTGCTTCTCATATTTTATTCCTTCGATGTAAGTACGTTCACATCTAAATATTTGACGTAACAGATTCTATCTCGACTCGCCGAAATATAATAGGACCGTACTAGAGAATGGGAGCCAGTATAATATTAGGTACAGTCACGAGCTATAAAATGTATACACTTTACAAAATCCAAACGCGATTTTCTCGTGAAGTACTAGTTTCTACTTTGAAATAATACCTGTTTTGTACAAGTAATAACATGGCTTCCAAAAAAGAAGATTTATTTTATTATATCCACTTACGTCGTAGTACTAAACACCGTAATATTCTATTAATTAATTATGGGGAAATTAATTTAACTTATACAAGTGATAAGTATAACTACTTGATTTTGTCTTACGTTCAGTGCGAAGTGTCCATCAGAATTATGCAGTTTTTACCATTTTATGGTGATTAGACTCACGAAAGGACAGCTTCAGAGAACACTCACCCCTTTTGTTACTGATTTCACTAACAAAGGGGCTAAATTTTCTTTGAAGATTACCGTACGACTGATGAAAAAGCCTTGATCTTGATCTTATAAATCGCTTCAAGCAATTCATTGCCTATGCAACTAGTAGTTCTAGTACATCTATGTCAAAAAGGTGCAATGATGTATAAAATAAATAAATAAATATTCCACAACTATCACACAACGCCATCTAGTCCCAAGCTAAGCAGAGCTTAAAAAGAAAAAAAAATCATAGAACGAAGCGGTTTCAGCTTGAAGAGAAATATTGAAGAACCATCAAACACTTGCCCAATGAGGGTATAGAACCTTGGTGCTGGAATTAATGTTAATGTCCTTGAATTAATTCATTCCAGAGAAAACGAATAACAAAAAAAGGATAAAGTTTGAAAAATCTTCATATAATCGGCGTCTTTAACCTCTCGGGCGATTTATAATTGAAAATGATAAAAATCAACGTCCAATGAGCGACTGTCTGTTATGTATGTAAGGCGCTGGGGCGTTTTCGCTTATGTACACCCGGGTGTAGTGGTTAAAAATTCATAATACAAGCAGACAACAAAAACGGATCTATGCGGGCAACGTCACGAGATATCCATTATTTTTATATACTAAACCCTTCCCCAGAAAGTTAAAAACAATTTTCTGAAAACCGCATCAAAATCGGTTCAGCCAAACGCGAGATAATTGCAAACAAACATATCTTTGAAAATCTACAATCCAAGTAAACAAAAAGATCCCGATCTCAAAAACTACTGAACCGATTTTGATGAAACCTGCAGTATTCCCTAAAGATTCCTTGAACAATACCTAGTACAACAAAAAAAGAGTTACTTAAATCGGACTTGTAGTCCCGAAGATATGCGAACACAAACATAAAAACATACATACAGTTTTGGAAATTGGCACATTTGTTCAGACGCTTAAATAGACTAACATATGCGAAAACTGGGCAGTTCTGGAAATATTACATACATACAGGTCGAATTGATATCCTCCTTTTTTTTTGAAGTCTGTTAAAAACTGCTTATTAATTAAAATCTACAATTTCTAAATTTGGCATTACCAAAATTTTATGGTTCTAATTAAGACATTACAAAAAAATCAAAAAAATTAATAAAAAATCATCACTATTTCCATGCCAATGATAACAATTATTATGATATACCTATATTTATTATTGAAGGTATATTTCTAGTTTTAGTTATGTAATGTAGGTAACTTCCTATGTTAATTGAATAAAAAGTTCTGAATTATTATATTATTATTAAATTGAGGCACGAGTCACAAAACCGTTCTCACCGCTTGCATCTCCAAAACATTGCGATTTGGGGCTGTTTTGCGAAGACCCGTGGTCCAACTAGTTAGACATTATAGTTGGACCACGACCCCGAACGATTTTGCGGATAGAGAAGCACCCCTTAGAAACTAACCTTACCAACGAACCTTACCTGTGTTGCGGTACCAACCCATAAGAGCTAGCGTAGCGATCTCGTGAACATGGGGTACCGTAGCCGAAAGCGTAAACGGCAAATGTATGTATTAAGTTAAGCATGTTTACAGTAGAAACCATTATTTTTAAAGTTAGAAGCAAAGTTTTTTTAATATTACAATACAGTATCAAAGAAGAACCTTTATTCTCTGATTTTTATGATAACTAAGCTTACCTACCTTTTTTGGGTGTGAATAAATCTATGAAATGAGTTGTGGCGCCATAAATGGACTAGCAGACTCAAAGTGAAAAAAAACACCCTGTTCCTTTGCGTTCCAGTTCCAGCGCCGTCGAACCCTGTCCAGATAGACAGTACTGCGAAACCAGCAAGCGTGAGGCCACGTCAGTTAGCTGACAACTCCGTGAGGAGCGTGTGACTTGTTCCACCGCCGAATCCAGGCTGGTCCTTGATCGGACCGTCTACGGTGTCTGAAAATAACCTAGCGAAGTGGGAGTGTCCGACACCCAGGGCGGCTTGGACCTGAGGTGGAGGATTGCCTCTCACTTACCCATTGCGTTTCAATAATTGTTAGCACCTTGTTAAGTACGAGTAGGTATACTTTGTACTTACTATAAGTTTGTTTAAGTTGTGTGGACGATGACAGCGCCTCCTAGTAAACGGCTTCATAAGATCTGATTATTTTTCTCGACTAGATATTCTGATAAACATCTTCGACTTGTTTTTCCTTTAAAATTAAATAAAACCTAAAGCTTCCTTCTGCGAAGCAGTTTTGCTAGCGAAGGAGGAGGCGCGCCACGTGAGGGAGAGGACAGCGTCCTGCCTCCACCCCAGCCGTAGTGTTAGACGCCCACGGCGACGGACGTCGGCAGACGATCTACGGCCACCGTTGGCGCGGGCATGCGGGCGGCGAGTAATGGGCGACTCGCTGTCCGACCTTGGACCATACCCGGCTCGACGGCGCGTTGTGTTGCACGCGCGCTTCAAGGAGTATCAGCATAGTGACAAGGCCCCCTGTAGAGAGCCAAGGAGTGCCGGGGTCGCGGGACTCACAAATTACCGTGACCCCGGTACGTAAAGGGCTATTGAAGGACACCGTGGATTTTAGTCAGTACGAGTCTGTCAGTCCCTCCCGCTCTGCCCTGGGTGGGAGGACTCATGTGATGATTTAAAAAAAAACTTAAAGAGTATTTAAAAAGGCTGTCGTGCACATTAAACTTGAAACAGACTTCACTCCGCGGGTGCGCCAATTGATTCACATCTCAGTCAAATCGCGCGCTGCGATCGATTGATTTATTACCACCGATTATTTATATACCAACTAGCTATAGGCCACGGCTTCTTTGGCATTAATTTAGAATTAGATAATCAATTCAGAGACACGTGGCGCCATCTATTATTATAAAAACGTCATTTTCATCATATTCAATAAACAATATGAAAGTTAAGTATATTTACAACAATCGTAACATGCACTGTGCGGTACTTGCTAGAATGTAAGTTATATATACCCAACTTTTACCGAAGTTGAAGAATTGAAAATGTGCAAGTAATACCATATGGGGAAGAAATCAAACAACTGCGCAAAACTTCCGTGAAGCAAACTTGACGACACGGAATATTTCGTGTAGTAAAGTTAAATTTTGAGTCGCTATTAAAATGCATCGCGGCGCCGCGCTGCGTTGCGAAAGGTGTATTGTATGTATGTGTGTATATATATATATGTACGGAATAGAGTTAAGTAGATTTTGAGTAGCTCTATTGAAATGTGCACGCAGCGTCGCGTCTCGGTCTGAGCTGACCCTAAATATTTAATAAATGCTACGCTGTTTTACAGAAATCTACTTACAGCGCCCTCTGTGCCAGCTGACGCGATTCACACGCCTGACCTCGCCAGTACGGAACCCCTCTCAACTCAACAAATTGAAGTTAACCGCAATGTAACGCACCAATAACAGATGTCGCTTCATAGATAGCCACGTATTCCCACCGCTGAGGCTACAATGCTCTCCTCTGATTGGCTACTGCGCCACAAGTCTTAGAATCAAGGGCTCAATCTGTACCTAACTTAACATTATTACAACGCATAAATCTGACATTGATTAAATAATTATACCACGTATGGTCGGTGCAATTATGTTTCCCACATGAATACTGCACACATTAATAACCGAGAGTCTATACTCAATGTTGTGTTCTTTGAATTAGAATAAGGGCAAAGGTATCTGCAGTAAAACAAAGCAATCACTTACCAATCATTTATTTCACAGAAATATCATAATATTGGTGAAATTAAGTTTACTTTTACTTTTATAACATAATTACTTTAAAACTAAATACGATACTAACATAATACAAACCATGAACAAAAGGTCATAGTCATCAAAGTCATTGAACCAGTACTATTTTAATTATATAAACTATAGAAAATTGTAATTCTCCCTCTTCCCCTTAATCTTTCATAGTTTAAACTTAACAGAAGACTTTTCTTAAATGTGGTATTCTTTAAACATAATTAAGTATACATTTGATCATTTTTTTTATATGAAACATGCAGCAACCTGCATGTTCCGCTAGTTTTAAACTCAGAATGTAACATTTAACTAACAAGAACTAGGATGAAGAAAGTTCAAGTGATTATTCTAATTAACAATTAAAAAATAAACTTTTTACTGAGCACAACATAATAACATTGCACTACCCACATATTCAACAGCTATTTCATAGTATTTTCAACATGATTCTATTTTATTTGTATCACTTTTAAGCGTCATAGTGAAATTAGTAAAATATTATATTAATATTGATTTAACTCAAATAAACTTTTATTATTGAATTTTTTTTCAAAATTATCTATTGTATCTAACTTACAAGTAATCACACTTACGTTTATATTTAAATAGTTTTATTAGACTACAGTTAAAAAATCAATTATTACTTTCTGTTCGCATAATATTATTCATAGGAATGCAGTATACATTCTTTACATTTCTTTTTCGAAATAATTATGAGGTTGGTAGCCTTGGCACCTTACCACAGCACGATAATTCCGTAATTGTATCAATTCTTTGGGATTTAAAATCTTACAAAGGTAAAATAATATATTATATTGCCATGAAGCAATCCTTGAAGGAGCGCTTCTTTGGTCGCCTGAATAAAGTGCCAAACAGTATTTTGTCAGGTGGCAATAAGGTGGGTGGGCTTTCAACGGTTGGGTCATACCGGTGTTGATGTATTCTTTCGGCATACTCTAATGGACCCAGACGGAACCTATTCCAGAGGGTGACAGTGAGTTGACCACTACGTAACGTGTACTTCTATCCAGACCCGTTACTTGGGACTGGGCAGACAACTAATTTATGACTACTTATGTTAGCTTAGGTATTACCTGTAATAGCAATTGTATGTGTTAATGAAATAAATAAATAAACTTGACGCCCTGGATGGGAGCCCTAACCACCAGTAGCCCGGACCCTGTTCCCGGTGCTGGAGGACTGCTATTTTTTATATTTTTAAATGTTTTTTATTTCTTTTTTGTAAAAATATTTAAAAATGTAACAAGTTAGTGAAAAGATGAATAAAGAAAATATATTGACATTTAATTAGGATAAATTTGATCTTTTGAGTTAAAATCTAAATGACTTAATTTTGATTAAATTTGATTATATTTGCTTCGTTTTATTTGTAAACGAGAGCTAATTGAATTTTTTTTTTATCTATGTCAATATTAAAATATAAAGATAATATTTATTTCTTATACATACAATAAATGTTTTTGTCTAAGTATTTAATTTAATTACCCAACTACTTAAATTCGAGGTCTCTGTAAATATAACTATCCTTTTTTGAAAATTTACTACTTTACTTTTTAATGAGTATGAAATAAGTTATATGCATTATGCCAAGAGAAACAATTGAGTTACTGAACAAAAGCCATCGAACGTCTTTAACTCCTCCAAAATAACTTAATCTTGAAAAAAATCTCTAAATTCTAAGGCACCTGTTTCACTTCTATCATCACGTTTATGATGTCATATTTTTTTTTAGTCAAGGCATATTTTTATTCAGGACTCCTAAGCTTAAATCTACTATAAAAATAAACACTCGGTAACGCAAAAATCACCGATAGTGCAACAAAATACTATTACTTAGCTATTTGGAGTCTATACGACATAATTATGTCTTTAAAACCATACATTTTGTATTAAAATCGATCCAGCTATTTAGGAACACAAATGCAAAAAGAACAAGACACTCCTAACTGAGTAATATCTTGCGTAATCAAGTAAACGCAAATCTTTGGCTGTGTGAATAAATACACAACCAAATAACATAACGTGTTTCTAAATACATATATCTCTGAACATACAACAGCTTATGGTAATTCTGTTTTTTTTTTAATACTTTACCCTGTATTTTAATCAATACTTTAGTATTATATCTTTGTTGAGAGCACCGAAAGGAATGTTAAGAGTACTTTCAAGGAAACATTAATTATCCGATTGTAAACTATTATTATATTTTGTGTATTTGTGTGCCATCATGTTCGTGCCACGGTTAATAAGCGTGATGTATGAGTAATAATGGTTTTGTCATGATCTACTCAAAATTCATATACGTCCCGAGTATGCGTCGTATCAAACGAGAGCTAGTTAACAAATCATATTTTAAAAATAAATTGTATATAATAAATTAGCTATTATCCGCTACAAGAACACTGCATATCACATCTTATATTAAAATCAATGACAAGTTAAATTTGTACAACCTTAACATTCCCGAAGTAACGTACGAAAATCGTAGCATGCACAACATGATAAAAAATTTGATAATCTTCAACATAAAACAAAACATGTAACAAAAAAAAAGACTTATATAACAAGTTCTTAACTTAAATGTCTCTCCTACAATCACTATTATTTGGTGCTTATGGCAGTTCGGTCGAGTCAACACTGTAACAGATGCTTGATGTGAAGAGTTTTACTCTGGCCTTACATCTGTTCCATCCAAGTCTGACAGAGCTAAATTAGCTTTTGGACTGTCGAAATCACAAGCACGAGATCTGCATTCTAACTACGCATACGTTTTGCCTCCTATTTATCTATGTTACGTAATGAAGACTAGCCGTCAGGTTTTTCGTGCGTTCATAGAGATTTAAATGCAAGTTTTAATATTAAATATTATTGTGCATTGCTAGACGTGAAGAGGAGTCGGAACTAGTAGGTTGAGGCGTTAGACTCGCCGGCCACCAGCTCCGCATCGTCCTCATCAGATGGCGGCGGCAGGGGGGCGTTCTCTTCATAGATCATAACTAGTTTGCTGTACTCTCGTCTTTTACGGGAAGTCTGCAAAAAAAAAAACTCGTTAAAATGTATTGAACATAAGAATAAACGGAGGGGAGTGGTGGCGCAGCGGTATCGGATTTCAGACTTACAAGTTCAACTATGAAGGAGAGCTGCTGACGCCATTTTGTGACGTCATGCACCCCTAATTAATACTTGCACGCTTTTAAATAAAAAAAAATAGGGTAGTTTACTGCATAAATAAATTGAAAATCTGTTAAGTTCGTCAGTTACAGTATTGAAAAATAAACACGTACCTATTTTTTTTTTTTAATCAATCAATAATGACAAAGATAAAACGCTTCGAAAGGGAGTGTCTTGTGTCGTCATAATAGACTGATCGGACTACGAGAATGTTTTTTGTATGAAGACTTCCGAAAAATTCCTCCAGCACTAAAATTTGGCATATGAAGAAAGTAGGTGATACAGGTTATAGATACACAATAATCCAACATTTGTTTTTCGAGAAGTTAGTTATTTTTTACCAAAACATGAAAATTGCTTATAACTCTCTGTGAAAAATTCCTCAGCCTCAAATACTATCTGTATATTTATGTAAGTATTAGTTAGAATAGGTAAGTATAAAAATCCAACAAATTTTCGATTTCAGTGTCAGTCCCAAACGAACTTTTAACATTTCGCGCTCTAACTTCTAGTGATAAATTGCTCTACCGATTTTTATGTTTTTATCTGATTTCTTATCCTTAAATACAAAGGTTTGTTAACTTTTTCATTTTAAAACATCATTACTTGATTGATTTGACATCAAATAATGATGTTTAAAAAGGAAAAAGTTTCGGATTACTAACAAACCTTAAAAAAAACTTGGATTATTGTGCATCTGTAATCAGTACCACATTCTATCATCACATTCCAAGTTTCAGTGCCGGAAGAATTTTTCGGATCACATAAGCCTCGTTGATTGTACTATAACCAGAGGTCGGAATTAGGTAAGAGTTATTTTAGTACTTGCATCGAAATATTGATATGGAATTTCCAGGGATTTCTAGCAGACAATGTCGTGTGGAAACAATATTACAAATAAAGAATAGTAATAAAAATATCAGAGATATATTAGACAAATAAATTGTGTAGTAGATAACTTTTTATTAATAAATCGCGGATTTTTTCTGCTCTTTAAAAGTAATTCCAGGATTTAGGGCATATCCACATTATTCTTTCGCTGTATGAAATCAGCGTAAGTACATGAATAACGCTACCGATTTCCGACCTGTAGTCATAATTGAAAAAAAAAAAATATACCGATCGAGTGACCTTTTGTAATTTTTAGAAGCGTTGTATGTTCGTCAATTTTGTTTTTTTTTTTAAATAGCCTATTGTTATATGAAAATAACACTAAACAAGACATTATTAAAACATATTTGCTCCAAGTATTTTATTGCTAAACGTTATTTTCAAGTGAATGTTGACGCGTGGAGATCATTGACACTCTTCTTCTTAATTTGACCGCATGGTAAGTCCCGAGTGGCGAGAGCCCAGCCAACAGCATTACTTTGAGAGTTATAATCAAGAGTTTAAGATGAACTATGTACTAACCTTTGTGACATTTGTGCTGCTTTCCTCTCCGGAACTACTTGAACTGGTTATACCTTCCTCTAAGGTAAGCCTGGCAGCCACACCTTCCAAATTGAGGTCGAGGTACAACTGACTCAACTGATCGTTGACGAGCGACGGCTGGAAAATATTAAGGATAAAATCAGTCAATGAATTAATGAAAAACACAGCCGGAGGCCTTATCACAAGATTTATGTATCTTATTTATGCGTACTTGAAGTATCTATTGTGTTTATTGGACGGAGAAATTGAGAGTGCGCCAAATTCATTTTCAAATTAACGTCAGAGGGTCCAGTTTATTTCACGTCACAAAAACGTGATAGGCATGTAAGGGCTTCTAATCTTTGCTTTCTTAACAGCCTATATATTATATTAATATAATTGGAATTCTAACTTGTTATCTGCTCACAGTTAAATGAACCGATCATCCTGAAATTTTGCATTTACATTATCGAAAGATTCCTGAGGCAAACAACATAGGAACCACAATCGAACTCAAATTTGTGGAGAAATAAACATTAATTACCAAAGTAGCCAGTGCCAGTGATGTAAGAGTTAAAACAGTCAAGCTGGAGTGGAAGTGAGCGGGCTACGTTGAACGAATGCACCCGGAAAGGTGGGCAAAGATCGTCACTCTCTGGACGCCTGAGGGAGGACATCGCCGTCGAGGTCGTTAACGGCATAGGTGGTGTGACGATCTGGTCACGTTCGCAGACAGACATGGTCAGAAATTGACCAAAATAGATAGGTTTGGAAGGAGAAAGGGGAGGCCTTTGGCCAACAGTGGGACACAGAAAAGGCTATAAAGAAAACCATTATGAAGATACCAACCTGCTCTAAAGTCTTCATCTTCTGTTTGTCGGCCATAAGGGTTTCTTCCATCGACTTGGTTTGGACTTGGTACTTGTAGATCAACTCTGAAGTCACGGATACCTGGTAAAGAAAATAAAAGCAGTTCGTTGTTATAGTTACGGCACTACTATAATAGTTGATTCACAGTTATTATTCTTCTGATTTTGTATCACGTTTTTAGTTGGTCCCGTGTTTACAAACGCTTCGATTCGGAAAATCATTGTTTTGGCATACCAGAATGGTTTGCGACTGGCATACGATTTTGGGTTTATTCTTGTTACCATAAGGTTGTTGTTTAGCTGTAGTCAAATAACTGTGAAAGGTTTGTTCTATACAGGGTATAATTAAGCATCTTGGATTTACTCCGTATTTATGTATTTGATCACTAAAAAAACTTTATAACTAAAATATTTATTTAAAAAAACCGTTGCGTATTTACCATAGCATTTAGCTAAGATTTAAAATTTTAAACATGTCCTTTTTGTAAGCATAAAGAAATAATAAAAATAATTATAATCATACCAAGAAGTATTTTAAAAATGGTCGTTACACATACCTTCTCCATCCATGGTGGTTCCATCTTCCTCCTCGCGGCGACCTTTTTCACTGGTTGGGGTGCTTGGTAAGTAGCTGTCGCGTTTAATAAGGTCTGAAATCATACTTCTTTTTATTGTCTGATGAAACAAAAAAAAAGAGCAATCAAGAATAATTTGTGAGTATAGTGAATGAGTATGTATAGAAGTAGTATAGATACATAGATTACACATTAAGCTATTAAGTACCAACTTGGAAAATATTAAATGACGTACCTTGTCTAGAGCTATTTGCGCCTATTTCAGTAAAATCAAGATGACAGTTTGGTTTCGAAACGCATGTACTTGATTTATTTTTATTGCGACCTATTTCCTATTCTGACCATGAAGTACTTTGGAAACGACGAAAGAGAACAGAGGGCATAACCTATCAATCATACTGCCGAACGCTGAATAGAGACAAATATAGACGAAAGATCTTCGGTCACCCACCTATGTGTTACTGAAATATGAACTGAAAGAAACTGAGACGAGCTCTAGACAGAAACAGTCGACCTTGTGACCATCACAGGCCATTGAATCCTGTGAGAGAAGTCCAAGGTCCAACGGTGATCCACTTGAAATGTTGATAAAAATGCTGATATTTACCCTAGCTTGTGGCCTGTTGCCAGTCTTGCTGTCACCACTGTCCTCTGCACTACCGGACTCAGTCTTAAAGAATGAAGAGTAGAAGGACGAGTAGCTAGACTCTCCGTCTGTCTTGTCATGAGATTCCCCATAAGTGCTATGACGGTTCTGCTTGTATAGACGATTGTCCCGTAGGGGTGGCGTGGTAACAGCCTCGGAGCTCTGAAGGGAAAACCAATCAATTTAGACATTGCATAATTTATATTTAAGTCAAAATAAAAAGTAATGCACACACATATTTTAAATTTCTAGTTTAAGATGACTGCGTCGTAGTATCCAGCGAAATTAAAATTTTCTTGTTTTTTGCAATTTGCATATCAGTGACAAGTTGTCAAAGTATGATTTGTGACATTAAAAAGTATAATTTTAAATATGAGAATGATCAAAACATTCGCTCCATTCGCGCTCACAGATTTGGTTAAAATTGGTAAAATTAACGAAATTTAACTATTTTTTTTTACACTTAGCTGAATGATACTTTACGTGTTCAATTTAAAAAATAATGTTTTGAAGATTGTATTCAATTACTAAAATGGAGGTCTCAGTTTATTTTATTACACGTTACTTAAATAATTACAAAAATTTAAAGGGCGGTGTGGTCTGTTCAATTATGCCGACCTACTGGATTGACCGAGGGACAAGTGTGTAAATTGAAATACAATATCATAACATTAAAATAAAAATTGTAAACAGATCCAATATGATGTTCAAAGAAAATTCTCAAAATTATCTACAACTGAGATGAGCAGAGCCCCGAAAGCTCAAGGGCTCTTGTGAATGCCTGATAAGTATCGATCAGGCCAATATATAAAGCGAAATTGTAAGAAGTAAGTTAAAGCAACAGGTTATCTTAAATTTACAAATATGAGCCACAAGTGCAGCTCTAACCTTGAGACTCAAACTTTTCGAAGACCTGATGTATGTCGAGTATATCGTGGAATCCTCGTTTCCACTGTAACCTTTGTCCAGCCCCGACTCCTACAAAAGCATTTCAAAAGTGCAAAGGAAAAATCTACACATTCCAAAATAAATGTTTCAAAAAGCATGACATGCAATAGAAAAAAAAAAGCACAGGAAACTTACATACTGAAAAAATAAGATTGAAATCATATTGTCAGTATAATAATACAAGAGTCATATTATATTCAACAACAAATAGTATGAGCAAAGGAATGATCTGTGAGGTAGTTCGTAGAAATTGGTAACAAAATAATCTCATAATTTCAAATCTACTTGGGATGTTGTATTACAACTAAGAAACAACAATCACAGCATGTGAAAATCATGTTGTTATTGATGAACTCTTAGATGTTATAGCATCCCCGTTCAAGGCGTTTTGTTAGAGACTATCTACCTGCCACTGGTAGATGTAGCTGACAAGTAAACATTAGGGTCGTCATACCGTGACGCGACGCTGTGCGCACAATTCAAAAGAGCTACTCAAAATCTAACTCTATTTACTACACGATAAAGATACACCTTTCGCAGCGCAGCGCTTTAATAGCGACTCAAAATCTTACTTTATTCACTGCACAAAAAGATACACATTTGCAGTATCGTTGCGTCACGTCTCGGTGCGTCGCGTCTCGGTGTGAACTGACCATTAGATGTAATTGTGCTCGTAAGTAAATAATTACTAAGAATAATAAACCTAGTATTCAAACAGTGAAGCTAAACTTGAAAGGTGTTATCATTGTTTAAAAACACCGGATGACTATATAAACAGTCATTCTCAAATACATGGGCTATATCAATAAACTCAGTTATACCATTAAAAAAAATCTAATGGTAATATAAAATTAATAAAATCAATGATAATAATTAATATCAATTTCTAGACAATAGTGATAAAACAGTGATCTAAACAAAAAATGTTACCAAGGAAAAATATTTTTTATTCAAATACTGCCGCCATATTTTTTATTTTATTAACGTCGTCTACCTAAAATCTCTTAAACCAACCAGTAGTATTGTTTTCAGTTACCGTGCTATTTTCGTATTGCCGATGCCTGTTTTTGAAGATGTCCCTTGAGATTCTAGCATTTTCCTGTCGCGTCACACACTGGCCTGCACCTTGCTTAGCCTCAAAGTAACGGGGCTTACAAGCCTGTGCAGGTATTCAACAAAATGAGTTTATCGCCTCGCGCGGCGAATTGATCAACTTTTTTAATGTTAAACAAGCCGAATATTGAAAAAAGTGAAAAACTGAAATATTTATATAAATTAGGGCTTAGTTTATCATTTTGACCCAAAACTTCAGTTACTGATTTATTTTTCCTCGTGAACTTAAAGTTACTTCAACTTTAAGTAATATTATTGTTGTTAGACAGTTACTTTCAGAGATAGAGTGTCTGGTCTTCTGAGTGAAATGCTTGCAATTTTTTAGTAAATGTGATGTGATCAAGTAGTCATCTCATTCAGATCTAAACTGAAGCCGGAGCTGAAACCGATCTGGCACTTAGTGATATCGACATTAAACTTTGGGCGACGCATTCCAGTAAAATTGAATGTATCCTAATTTGTTTGGGAGTCGCATGATGTACGAGAGCAAGTCAAAAAGTTCGCGGAATGGAGGGGTCAGAGTGGGGATAGGAGGTTTTTTAACTTGGTGACTGAATACAACTATGAATACTAAGTTTCAGCCCGATCGGTTCAGTAAACTTTGTTTTGTTTGCGTATGTGAGTTTCTATGTTTGTAAACGCACCCACGATACAGGAGAAATTCCTAGTGTGGGGCAACGTTTTTAAAAAAAAAAAAAATCTTTGAGTATTTGCCATATAAACAAATAATTCGGGTAGAGAACAATGAATATGGAGAAAATTAAGTTTGTCGTGATAAAGCTCCTTCTTAAGCAGGGAAAAACACCTCGGATAATCTTGAAAGAGATGGAATTTAATTATAAGGACTCTTGCCCTGTATAATTAATGATTTACAAGTGGCATAGCCTCTTTAAATAAGGCAGATATTCGATTGAAGACGATCAACGCTCTAGTCGGCCGAAGGTCAAGGTCATCTTCAGACTTTGTCGAAAAAGTTCAAAAACTTGTTCTAAAAAAATGCTTATTTGAAGATAAAATAGAGAAAAGATGACTGGAATATCGTTTACTGCAATTTTGAGCATTCTCCACGACCACCTTGGCATGTCTAGGACCAGCGCAAGATGAGCGCCGAGAGTGCTCACACCGCTTCAAAAACAACAGCGCGTCGAGAATTCTCGCGAGTTTTTGGATCTGTCTAGTGAGAACAGGAATAAGTTTATAAACAGAGTTTTGACTGGGATTGAAACGTGGGTCCATCATAATGAAACTGAGACAAAACAAGAGTCCATACAATGGCACATAAAGACACAGCACCACCTAAGAAGTTCAAGATTTGAAAAGTGCTAAAAGTTCGATGGAGAATATATTGAAAAGGAAAAATAATTTCATATTTAATTTCAACCCCCTTCCTTTTCATTCCGCGAACTTTTAGACCTCCCCTCGTATCATTGCGTGTTAACAAAACATTCATAAAAATTAACTTACAAATAAAACGAAGTGACTCCAGTCTGAGTTCTGTATATCAACAAAAGTGTGAAAGTATAAAACGGAAATGGTAAACAGATGACGTACCTCTTCGTAGTTGCTACTGGAAAGACCCAATGGGTTCCTGGTATTGGTATATTGTTGCATAGATTGTGGCATCATAGTTTGTTGCATGGGATACGAAACCTGCTGAGTCATTGGCGAGTAAATTAGGGGTGGTCCATACATAGGGTGGCCGTACATCATCACTGCAATAGAAACAAAACATTCATAAAAATCTAGGCTTCATTGATGTTATTTCTACATTTTAAAGCTTATCAACTTACTTGGCGGTTGGAATTGGTGTTGCTGGGTACTTGAATGAGGATGAACAGAGGTTGTAGGCATTTGCTGCGGAGCGGCCGGCGCATAGTACATCGGGTACATGCCTGTAACATACATGGTGTGTTGTCAGAATGGTGATCTTAATAAAAAATGTAATTTGAAGAAGCAGTTGACAACGATAGGGATCTGCTTAAACGCCCTTTCTCATATGACGCAATTCGACCGATGTACGTCATCGTACATCAATTTAGTAGTAGTTTTTACTATACCCACAGACAATCGCACGCTTGTATTGGCAGCGTCTACTATGGCGTTCTAAAACTGAGAGGAGGGCAGTATTCAATACTTTATCCAGAGTTAATTACTTTACAGTAACGTGTTTTCTTTTTCAGGGGTGTGTTTTTTTTATGGGGTTACGAGTGGATTGGCTGGTACAAGGCAATTAGTACCACCATCTGTATCCCCAGGTTATAGGCTACCTGTTAAATCTATTCAGTTGATACGGTGTGAAAGAATAACAGATAGGCGAAGCCTTTCAAACTTAGATTATAGAATGTCCATTTACCAAGTAGGCCACTGAGAATTGAAGCCATAGAAAAATTAACCCCGTCGTTCGATTCCTACGTAAAACAAGTGAACATCTCTAAGAAAAACATTTAAATGTGGGCGTGACGCTCAATCACACTTTTATAAAAAAAAAGTGGCTTCACAAAAAACGTTACGTTTTGTTTCGAATACGAAATCTGGACATTATTACAATCTAAGGACATGGATTATAATTTGGCATAACATGAACGCGAGGTGTTATCATCATTTTACGGAAAACACATACATAGTATCCGCCATAAATAACACAACAAAAAATATACCTAACATGAAAGAAAAGAGTATTATTAATTTTAAAATTGAAGTTTATAACATACGAGTACTTTTACGCCGCGCACTCGTGCTACGGCCTCTGTTCATATTTAGTATAATATGTATATTAAGTGTGATGATGACCTGTTAAAATGAGCTTTTACCTGGCACAGCCGGCATGGTGTGCATGGGTTGCATGGGTTGCATAGGTTGCATGGGTTGCATGGGTTGCATGGGTTGCATGGGATGAGGCATGGGGCTCATCATAGACATCTGCTGAGGGACGCCCAATATGTAGGTGTTCATGTTGTTGGCAGGATGAGCTGGCCATTGATTGCATGCTGTAATCACAATATGACGATGGTTATTGCCATGTACGTACAATATCCAGAAAACATGTTTCTCTATGACATAATGAAGGTATTTTTAATAGAACTCTATATTTAATTATCATACTTTGATGAAATCGGTGGTAACGAATTGCTGCTGTAACGTCAGATGGTTTGAAGAATTAATCGATGGAATCTTAGAAAGTCGCGATATTTACTGCTGCATCCCTTGTGATTTTTATGGGTTGACTACGAACCAGGCAGAGTGAGCTTTCATTAGTGTGTTTGGAGGCCTACAAGTACTTGCGGATGACCCTTTGTGGGGGTTAATCAGTCGGCAGCCGCGCGCCGCCCGTTTCGCACGCGCAGTAAAAGTGAAGATAATAAAATATGACGAAAAGAAAATACTGCATAGCTTTTGGTTGTTTAAATAATGATAGTGATGGGAGCCTCACGTTTCCCATACTACCTGTAAAATGTACCATCCAATTATCATAATTATGAAATATCAATATTCCTAACGTTTAAAATTACACTTCTCAAAATACCGACTTTATTTCAAAACATCAAAAACACGAAATTCGATTATTACAATACCGATTAATGAGAATTCCGAAAATTTTATTCCGGTCTCTATTGCATCCTTAATCCAGATATTGTAATTTTTAGGTATTATGATATTCGGAATTTTGAAAATCGGAACATCGTAATTTGGTATAAAATATTTGGGAGTATTTTATTTATATACTCTTAAATACGACACAATACTGCTCTGGTTTCATTACAAAACACATGTGACATCATATTATGTAGCATTCCAATGAGCAAGTAATAATAATATAAGCAAATAATTTCAAGCAATAGATAATAAATAATAAATAACTTCATGGAACTGGCCCTATAGCCAAACTGATTTTCAACTTTATACCCTTGCTCTTAAAGTTGAAAATCTATTAGAAACTCCTAAACGTCTACGTTTATCGTTTGCCGATTGGCTATACGGCGTGATGCACGGGAAAAGTCCTTTCCCCAGCACATAAGGTACGGTTTAAGGTCCCTAGCGGCATACCTGCAGCTAACTGTCCAGCTGTGGTGGTGACAGCCCATGAGGGCTGTGTGACGGGGGCGGGGGTGCACGTCGGCAGGGTACGTTTGTTGCGACGCGTAGGCCTCGGGGATGGACAGTGGTGCTTGTGCGCACCCGTTTCCGCTTCTGTCATCTTTGATGTCCGTTTTAAACCATGGGGCTGCTGTAGGTACAAAGTATAAGAATTAATAGGATTATCTTGTTAAACTTTAGTCGCACGGCGTGGCAGGGATTCGAAAATCCACTGCAGGGTTACGTGACATGACGTTAAAATGATGAACTTCTAAGTAATCTCGATTTAGGCTTTTTTAAATCGACTGTTATCTATATTTTTAAGACGTTCTACAGACATTAAATTTTCTACTGACTACTACATAATTATAGAAAGATCAACTTTCAACTTACTTTAACATAATAGCTTCAAAAGCATTTGTCTGAATACTTAGAAAAACGCAAATTCCAAAGGAAATTGATTCCTTGAGTTATTGCAAAAAAGCTTAAGTAAAATGTTTTGTTACCTGGTGTTCAGTGGCCCCAGCGCTAGTTGGGTGGTAGGACGCATTACAACGAGCTAAGTGCTCCTTCTTCTTCTTCCTAGTCTCATTGGAATTCTTCTCCCTTTCACCTTTACTGCTACGAGTCTCTCTGTGCATCTTCATTAATTCTTTTTCCATTTCAGCGTTGTGCCTATTAAAGTTCAACGATCTATGTTATTTACATAATATAATAACTACATACATACATTTATATATTTACTACTTCATACATTTTCAAAATAAAAAGAAAAGTATTTACATTTATTTAAATAATTGTATAAAAATATAATAGATATGTGTTGAGTGAAAGATATAACTAGTGTGCAGTAAGTGCGGGGTAAAATAATGATACTCATTAATAAAAAAAACTCAAAGAACAATGGGCTTTTTGTATGAACCCCGTTCCTTCCCTTGTGCACTCCCATTATAATTGTTTATGACTTTCTAATCTCAATGAAGTGATAAGATAAACTTCACGTAATCTTATTTGATACATAGATAGGAGCGCTACAATGAAAGGGACGTTTAGCATATGATCCAAATTAAATTTATGCATTTTGTCATTCATCATCAACTCTTTACTAACCTGTGCAGCAATGCCTCTGAAAGCCGAATAGGCTGATAGTCTCCGCAAGGTATCGGGCTATTAGTTACCCTAATCATTCCATTGGAATCAGATGAACAGGTAATTTCGCCAGAGTCCCTGGAATGCTGTGCCATCGGCGATAAGCAAGACCTGCAATAGAATGATACCGTCTAATCATACCTTTACAATTTTGAAAACACAATCCACTCGCCTCGACACAATACTGAAGTTGGAAGTTTTTGTGGACAGCGTTGTAAGAAAGTTATAATTTTGTTTAATGATGAAAAAGACAATGGTATTTCCTATTTACATCACTTGAAGGATGATTGTGGCTATAACACAAGGTGACCGTAATCAAATATACAGTGGTTGTACAAAAACACGTATAATCCGAGTCGAATTTAAGAGAAAATATAGACTTCCTAACCTTTTAAGCGCTTGGCTAATTATCAATTGCCGTGCCCCTAGCGCCCGGCTACGAATCGTGCTTTCGTCTTCTCCTCTCTTTCTGCTCCTTTTAAGCTCCGATTTGTAAAATTTCATGATGTACAATAAAAAGTATTATATCTGTCTATCTACATAAATAGAGAGATGTAGAATAGATGCAATAAATTCGAACAAAACAACAAAAATCGTGAATATTCTCTGTCGGATAAATACGACACGGGCGATAGGGGCACGGAAATGTTTGCCGCATATATACGACTCTGGCGGTTAATGGGTTAAGATAGCCGTCAGAATTTTATATCAAGAACTTAGGTGACTGAATAGAGTAGGGGCTTCTCAACGAGTAACATTGGAATGTAGAATACTATTATGAATTTATGAATCTCACACTAGACATACTGTTTTACAGAAGCAGACTTACGCATACGCGTTCAGCGGTCTCGATACGAGTCCAAGATTATTCTCGCCCGTGGCAGTATTGTGGTCCTCAAACGAGGTAGCTTGATGACAACTGAAATACCTGCACACAAAAATAATAATAAATTAAATTACAATGTTTAATAACTGTAAAGTTAATTCGATTGTAAAATAAAACATTGACCGCGACTGACTTTAAGATTACAAGGACATTATGGCATATATTTTATGGGTTGGGTTTTACCAATCTTAAAATATTTGAGTTCACTTACCTTTGTAACGTTTCATTGTAATTGAGTTGGTTGTAACTCAGTGGTGTCTCAGTGCTCGACTTGCTATCATAATAATCATGATGCGGGGAAATGCCACCGAGCATTACAGAATCCCTTTCCTGTAAAGTAAAGCATAATTTTAGTGTTGTTGTCTAAAGAGACAGAATCATAACTACGGATTATTTCTTCGTCGTAAAGTCATTTTTCGACTTCATATTCTAGATCATAAAGTTGATTATTCACCAAAGATATATCGACTGTGACTATGAACACTATCGAAACTGCAAAATGTGCATTTTTGTTTTATTGCAGAATTTGAAAGTCCTTATATAATACTATCAGATAAGCAAAAAGATTTTTTGAAAAAAATATTTCATCATGTTCTGCATCGAAAAAATCGAAACGGCAACTCAATTCTAGGGCAAAATGAAACTTTAAATCGCTCTCCTGTAAAGAACGTGATTTCCAGTTTCATTACTGTTCGTAGTCAAAGTCGATACATGCAGACTAGAAGTGCTGCGGCAACACTGCTGCTTTCTGCCGAGATCGGACTCGATCCTTTAACGAAACAAATGTATTTTGCAAAAAGTAAGTAAGTATAAGATGCTCGGAGGAAAAAGTATTGTATTCAGAATCATGCAGTGTGTACTGAAATTATGAAATTATATCAGTCTTATATGAGCCATTATTTTAAAAATTCTAGTTCCACACTCGTTTAAAATCTAGAAAATCTTTGTCTGGTTCAAGACTACTAGACGTCTCGCTTTATCCAAGAGTTAACCCACGAATATATAATATTATCACCGAAGTATATTAATACACCAGAAGTTTTAAAACGCCATTTTGTGTTCAAAATCATGGAACAAGGTTATAGAAGTCATCAAATAGGATTGTAGTTGCAATTAACTGTCTATTAGCATTTATTAGTGATAATGATAGATGTCACCTATTAATTATTTAATTTATTAATGACAATGATGATTTTGACCGTTCGAAACAACTGTTTTTGATTTCAGTTACAATAATGTTACTTTTTATGCTGTACGCATTCCTTGCATGACGTAAGTGTGCATTGGCGGAGTTTTGGGCCAATAAAATATAAATACCGTCGTGCCAGCGACACGAAGAAGAAGAAGAAGTGTGCACTAAGGACGAATTTTTGAAAATTCATCCCTTAAGAGGTTTTAAAATGGGATTAATGTTTGTATGAAAATAATTTAATCGGACTCAATTCACTTAAAACATTCCAATGTACACTATAAACAAAATCGATCAAGTAAGTGTTAAGAGGATTTTTGGTAATCCTAAACCCAAAATACGCATACTCGCGGAGGAAATCGTGGGCAAAGTTAGTCGTTAACTGTGTAGTAGATTTTTTATAAATGTTGAATTATCTCCCTCTTGTAACTTTGTATCTATAAGACGTACAGAATAAATACAAATACCATTTGTTGTGGAATTTTATTGTCTTTAAACTTCTTTAGACTTTTTTGTCATAAAGTCAAATGTTGCAGCATTATGTGAAAAAGAACGAATTTAGGCCCTTTCAATCCAAGATAGCGGCTAACGCAGACACTCCTAGAGGTCGAAAACTTACACTTTTCATGAGTAGCATATATTTAAGCAATACAAATAAAAAACTATACCACCTTTTGTAGGGCAAAAGGTGGTATAGTTTTTTTGTCTCTCACCGTTGATTGAACTACTCGTAATAGTAGAAATCATATTCACCAACGTGAATAAAATTAAAATGATAGAACGTTAAGTTTACGCAACGAAGTAATATCCCGTAGTGCGCCACGATACGACACGTGATTGCTACCCCCACAGTATCGTAGCCTGCGATCCGTTATAAGCCACTCCACTAGTCACGTTGCTGCTACGCAACATCGATGGAAATGACGATATTGATTAATTTCTTACGTCACGTGTTCTTAGTTTTAACGTGAGTTTTCTTGTGATTTATTTGCCGGTTATTATTTTAAGGTATAACAAATCCTAGTTCGTTATGCCAAGATTTTTTTTGTGATTCTATCGTTATTAAATAAAAACCATTTCATATAATTAGTATCAAATCCTATACATAAACGCGGCCTTTAATTTCAGTTCAGCACAGCTATCTCCTACTAAACGACAGTAACTGTATCATGTTTGTGTTCATTATTATTCGAGGTAAGCCGAGCGACTTTTTACAGAACATATTCATTCAAAAAAATAATATAGTGAAAGACCAAGTTTATCAAGTCTTCACTAAAGAAATTAGCACAAGGACAGAATATGACTGAAATAATGCACTACACGTTTATCCCGGTATAATATCCAATTAAGATGCCGCGGTTATTACTACATAATGTATACTACATTTCCCCTGGCTGTGCTGAATAAAGCTGATCCGAACAAGTAGATAACAAGTCGTAACCAAATATAAGATGATCGTCTGTAAAGTGATATTATCAAAATAATTATAAACTTGTATCGTCACATTACAACTAAAAACTTTAAAACGTTGTGGCTTTGTGAAAATGCAGCAATATCCTGTTAGTCTAATACGTAGGTTGCAAGTTCAATCATGGCTGCAACATGACCTAACACAATTATATTTTCCCTTACTAAGTATTCCTTACTACGCGTCACCCAATCAAGGTAAAAAAAAAGTATCGCTACGGAACACGCAGTTATAATGGTTTCATAACCTGCAAAAGCCATTCATCACTAAACCAATTAAAGTTTTGTTATTATATATAACAAAATAAATAAAGAGACCGCCTTAAGTTTATAATCATACATCACATTTCATACTAGGAGTAGCGATGGGTAGCTATAGCCATAACTAGCCAAATACCGGCTATGAGCAAAATAGCTACGGCAATTATATCCGTCAACACGATTGCTAGCTATTGGCTAGATAATTGACAAGTAATGCCATAGCCGGTTGTAGCCGGTAGCCGTGTAGCCGCCACAAAGTATAGCTAACTGCTACGTTTTGTAGCCGTACCGGTATTCGGTAGCCGCGTAGCGAGAGTAGCCAGAATAGCCGATAGCTATGTGCGCGCTTACTGCGCTACGCGAGTGTGATGTTCATTCGTATCGTACATCTCTTTCTCAAAGTATTTGTAAAAAATATATTAGACAAAGAGAGAGCATTATACTTAGTAATTCGTTCGTTTAATAAAAGAACTTACGAAATGCAATTATTAGAAAAATAGTTAGTTACCGTCAGATATAAAAGTAAACATAAAAAATAAATACTAAGTACCGTACCTATCAAAACATGACTTTCCTTCATTTGCGAAGGAAAGTCATTTCTTTTCATGTTTACAAAATAAAATGAAATTATCATCTAGACTTGTTTGCGTGGCCGAATTTGGATCGGGCAGTTGATGTTGCGTTTATAAGTCCAACCTAATTACCTAGCTGCACCAAAGCGTTCGCTGCGCCGCTAGCGCTACTAGTCAATATTGTTCAATAGCCAAGTAGGCAAAATAGCTAGCTAGCTGGCTATTCCATATGAAATAGCCGGCTAGCTAAACTATTGAACTACTCGACTAGATACCGATCTCTAACTAGGACTACACTTGGCGTATTCGTTCCATATATTCTTTAAACTTACTGTTAAGAATATAGGTATCGAATAAGGTTCATTATTTATTTCTTTTTATCGTGGTAAAATCAATAAAGGAGTCCTCCCACCAGGGAATGATTGAACGTTAAGTTACGTTACCACGATAAATAAAAAAAAAATATGATAAAGACCAACTCACATAGTAGCTGTGGTCTGCGTCGTGGAGCTCCAACCGCAGTTCCTCATCAGTCTTGGGCACTTCTTCCATTAAACTCTCCATGAAGGAAGCCACGTCCTGGCAACGTTTACTCATCTGTTGCTTTGCTAATTCCGCTGGCTTAGTAAGACCCTATGAAATGAAACTAACATTATAATTTCTATCCAATAATGTTGCCCATAGTGTCCACTAACAAAGGCATAACATAATAATTATGTTATTTTACTAACTACATGACATGCTATATTATGTAGATTGTTGTCTAAAACAAGCATGTCTTAAGCCTTTGTCAAAGTGACAGGCGATAGCGAACCGGACCGAGTCCGAAGCGATACGAGACGTCAAACTGGGTGCAGCGAACCGAGGCGTGACAGTTGTATTAGCTGACTTTTTATGAACGACGTCAAACAGACGCCTTCGCCACGTCTTCGGTTCGGTCACGCTTCGGACTTCACACCATCTTATAAAGCTTCAGACCATCTTATAAAGCTGACAATCCGAAAATTCGACTTATGTCAAAAAACGAAAATTTGATTTTTATTCTGTTTTATAAGACTTACGGGCGACATAATTGTCACGGTGGAAAATTCACATTTATTTTTCTGTTCCATTAAACTTTTTGAGCGACATGTGACAGGGGACAATTAGCAGCGAAAAACTTGACAAAAGATAAAATTGCTTTATAAAAGATAAAATTGTCTTGACATAATTGTAGAATTGTCCGACCGCGTTCACCTGGGTCGCGGATTCATATTTTTGAATTTTGTCGGTTTTATCCACAAATTTCCTGAGGCATGATGGGATGTCTAGAATATTAGTAATACACCAATTGATAAACATGCATTCCTATTTTACTTTCCAACAATCCCAACAATCAAAGGTGCACTAGCAATTGTTTTTTTTTTATTATTTTGTAAATATTCTACCATCATTAATTATATACAGCTTCATTCAACGCATAATTCGAAAGTTCACATAATTGCCGTCACAATTTGTCGCACGTAATTTTCAAGTTATACAAAACGCATTTTTGGAGGACCATTACGTCATGATTACCAAGATTGTCAGCTTTATAAAACAGGGCCCAGGTGATAAGCAGACACTAATATTATGTTCACACACAGTGCAATAATTACGGTTATCTGTTCAAAGTCGAAAAAGTCTTTAAATAAAAATGAAGTTTCTGTTCAACTGAAATAAGTTACTTCAATTGTTGTCAGTTAAACGTAATTATTACACGAACAACATATAAATCAGCTAAACATCAAATTGTAGAGGTACAAGATACAAATTTTACCACCCAAAGGCTGATAGAATCCTGTTACAAGAAAGAGTAGAGAAGTTAGTGAGAGAATCATTAGCTATAATAAAGTTTGCCACCCCGTAATTCGATATATGGTGAGACTCGCCGACGTAACGAACCACCCTGAAGATAACTCATAAACATCCTGCGAAGCAGGCGAATTAGTGATCATAGTAATTACAGCGCAAACTTGAACTGCCTAACATGCTCTCGATGACCGCTACAATATTTTTAGTAAAAGAGGTGTTATCTTAAATATTAATTTATTCATGTCTGGGTAGCCTGTTCATATGCTTCCAGACATGAATAAATCAAAGTTTGAAATTATCAGGACCACTTCTTCCACTCGCATGTGAACTGTCATCACATCAATACAAAAAAAGCTGCAGTTTATGAACTATCTCCCAGTTTAGGACTCATTAAGATATTCAACATTTTTTTTTATAGATACGTTGATATGAAAGCATTTAATTAATAAAGTACTGGTATGAAAGTCCATTAAATTTCCCTAATTCCAGACAATTGCTACTCTTATACCTGCTGGCTACCCAGAAAACATTAAAGTGATGTTTTTTTACACAATCCTTTTTACTGTGACAATAAACCCTTCTTGCCTCATTCATTTTCCGAATTATGTTGTCTCTTAGCATTTGTGCTTTATGTTTTTCCTCCTCGGACACTTTCAGTGACTTCTCCAATTCCGGAGTTTGAAACACATCAGGATTATTCGGCCCCTACAAAAAAAATAGCATGTGAGTACAAGGAATCTCAAAATGAGGTAGTGATATCTGATTTATTGAAATATGTTCTTACTTCTAAGATGTGATGTTTTCCGATAACAAACTCCACTTTCTTAGACCATGGGTTTATAAACGATGACCACTCTGTCTCAAGGCGAATGTAGTCGCCATTTTGTGTTATCATCCTGTGAAAATATAAATAAAGATATACCATAAAGGTACTAACAAAAAGGGATTTAAATCAAACAGAAGGTGCACAGGACAGCTCGCGTGCGATACTCTATGTTTTGATTATCGATTTCCAACGAATAAATCAGTACTAACCTGTAAGGTTTACATCTCGGCAAACCTCCTTCTTTGACGATCGTTTCGTACACCTGGAGCAGGTACATCAAATCTTCAGGGTGGTACAGCATCAAAGCGTCCTTATCAGCAAGGTCTTGGGGCAAGTAACCCAGGTACGGAACTGATTCAGGGTCCACGTACTCAATCAGACCGTTGGCCGCGTGTCTTATAACAAACGGTACCGCGTTCATTACGATTTCATTCGGCGCTTTAGGAACAATTTAATGAACATTATTAATTGACTTTTTTAAAGATTATTTTTTGTGAATGAAGTGCGAAAATACGATTTCTCTTCTTACAAGGTGTATTTTCTTAAAAAAGTACTATTTAACTAGAAACGCGTATAATTTGAGTGTAATTAATAAATATAAATGTTTTTAAAAATACTTCCAATAAAAAATAACTGTAGTCCGTTCCTTTTTTTTTCCAATTTTATTTTATTCAATTTAGATACTCAACAAAAACCTTCGTATAATAGGCGTCTTTGAAAATCTACAATACAAGGAAGCAAAAACGGATCCATGCGGGCAACGTTACGGGATATCTATTATTTTTATGTACTAAAACCTTCCCCAAAATGTAAAGGACACATTTCTTAAAAACCGCATCAAAATCGGTAGAGCCAAACGTGAGATAATCGCGGACAAACACATACATTCAGAACTATCTGAGAACCTACTTTTTCTTTTGAAGTAGGTTAAAAATCACTTCTCTTTATTAGTGAGGACTTCAAGCAATGTTTTTACAATTTCGCAAGAAAATACTCCTTTCGGCGTAAGACAGAGATGTTCATGTAATGTGTGGCCCGCTGTTTTTGATCATACTAAATGTTGTACTTTAATATTAGGTTGGTCCGTGTTTCTGAATCTTTTCCGACGTACTCAGGTGATTTCTGGATTAGCTAATTTCACTTAATGTTAATTCGATACCTTATAAGCGTGATGGAGCGAAGGTAACGTAGTACAAAATGAGCATACACTTGTAAAAAAAAGCATCTTGCACATAAATGTTACAGATAATGACAAAGTGTTGGGTGTTTAACTCTAGTATATTCAATTTTACTTTTCTAAGACATCGTCATAATTAAATGGCACAAGCGTGATAATGACCACCTACTCAGAAAAAAGATTCAGAAGCAATAAATTACAATAAAAACTTTTTAAATTTTATTGTGTACAGGAACCAAAAACACCGGGCAATCGTGGATTAAAACCTCATATGGCAATATTTCCCTCTTATTTTTTATTATATACAGCCTGTTAGTGTAATCAGTCTTAAACTTGAAACCAGTGGTTTGGTATCACTTACAGAACGTAAATTCAATAAAAAATAAAAACTTTTTTTTTTTCAATAAAGTCTCCATTTTTCCCCAAAATTATTTCACCCTATTACGCAAAGGTAAGATCAAATACGCCGCGAAATAGCGCGCCGGGCCGCGACGCCGGCGCCGCCGCGTCGCCGGCGCACACTTCAGTGATCAGTCAGCCGGCAGCGTCGCTACGGAACGTACGTGTGTACGCTCGCAGCGCAGCGCACCTCACGACCTCGCGCCGCCCCACCGTTAATTTTTCGCGCAAGTGTTAGTGTTTAGTGATTATGTCGTACACAAACGAATAGTGGACCGAAATGGTCCGGGTTTACGCCGCGTCGGGTGATAACCTGAACGAGGCTCGGAGAATGTACGCTGACTAACTTACATCATCTGGACTCGTCACGCAACAAAGGTAGGTATTTTTGCCTGTCCTAAGCCAGGAAAAGTATGAAGGGAAGTTAGTTACATCACAGGTTACCTGTATTTTATGATGTAGTTAGTTAAAACTTATGTAGGTATGTAGTTAAACGGACGGCTATTGCGGCAGGTTAACGCCCTTTGCAGTGAATACGTAACTCGGGCGCATAGTATCCATGAATTAACGGACGGTGTAGGACAGAAACATTTTTGATTTTTTTAAAGAAAAATTCGTTTATTTATTTTTAAATTCAGACAAACATTTTTATAATTAAATCAACTACCTATGGTTTCAAGGTTAAGACTGATTACACTAACAGGCTGTATAAAAATATACCTAATTTAGGTACTCGTATGTGTTGTTAGTTTTGATTTTGTTATTAGAATACACATCAATCACAATGCGTAGGCTTATGGAAAAAAAAAACTAATCCATGGATGCTAACCCCAGCCGCAGTGGTAGCCTACGACAACAAACGTCGCCACGCGCGCCTCGAAGAGTGTCAGCATTATGACGGGGCTTCCCTTTATAGGGTCAAAGCCTGCCGGGGTCGCAGGACTTACGAATTACCGTGACCCCGGAACGTAATGGGCTATTGAAGGGCAACGTGGATTCTAGTCAGTACGAGTCTGACAGTCACTCCCGCTCCGCCCTGGGTGGGAGGACTCATTTGATGATGTTACTACGCTAAAAAACAAAAAACGTGGATGCGTATGATTCTATTTTTGAAGTGAAAACTTCTTTAGCGGCGTTGAGCACTTTTTCTGTAATGGGTATAAAATCTTAAACTCGCGTCAGGACACGTGACCCTGATCGAAAAAGCGTAGGACGGATGGAGAGTAGACAGCTATCCCCTCTCTACGGCGCGGCGAAAATGTATGCCTGGGCCTACTGTTTCGTTTAGGCGGCGCAGGGCGCTTGCGCGAATGTTCGTCTATGTTACAGCGTGCCACGAATCGAGGTCGAGGTCGAGGTCGAGGTCGAGGTCGACCTCGACCGTGTACGATAGCGCAATAAATGAATATTGTATTCTACCACATAAATGATAGTACTTTTATACTGATAAAGCAATTGGTGCAAAATTATTCCGTAACCATTCCAAAATATCAAACATGCTCAACGTTAATAACCAAGTTTTCACTTCTGCCGGCACTCCCAGAGTGCAACCCGTCGTTTTTTTTTTAATAAAAACGTTGCCCCGGACTAGGATATTCTCCTGTTTTGTGAGTGCGTACAAACATCTTTCATAACAGAACCTGTCATATTAGCAATTAAAAGTTTTTTATTAGCAACATTCTGTATTGCTATTTTTTTTTAATTCGAGTTATGTCAGATGAATGCAGCTAAAACATTAGTAACAGATTTAACAGTAGAGGAAGTGACAAAATATTCGATAAATCAAAAATATTACCATACGAGTTTCGCAGTTCTTTTTATTTATATATCGCATATTCTGAGGTTGGCCTTAAAAAACACTTACTTTTAAATGCTGAGAAAAAGGGTGTAGCCTGTATGACCAAGTAGACCACTTTACCCTCTTCATCGCTTATATTTTTAAAGGTCAGTTTGAGTAGAAACGGCATGAAGCCCAACACTCTCTCTTTGACTCCAAAACCGGTTGTGAGGCTTCTGTACCGCCGAATACGACAAACCAGGGTCGAGACTGGTATAGCTGGGATTTGAACTGATGACAAAAGATACATTTGTACTAAAATGTGAATCCGAACAATAGTAGATTGCTAAGATTCACATTTCAGTATGATTATAGAAATTATTTTTAAATGTTCTAGTTATAATTTTTTTTTGTTAAATAATTGAGATCATTTATGTAATTTACACTATTTTTATGCCTTTGTTGACTATCTGATCACGAGAAGTGGTCATAACTTTTGAACCATAAAAAATAGCCTTCGTCTGAAAGGTAAAATTATTGGAAATGACCTCTTCCATGCCCCTGTTCAATTTGAACCACACTTCTCGGGAACCCTGTATACACATTTATAATTAAACAATTAAGTAGGTATAATGTGTTCTCTAAGAAATTAGTGGTAGATGAAAGAAGGTAGATTAGTGTTGATAATTAACAAAAGCGAACAACTTATTTATAAATTATGAAGTTATGCAAAATTGCTTTATTTGAATGAAATATTTTTGAAATCACTCGAATCTAATAGGAGTGTGTTCATTGGAGCAGTAATTTTAGGAGATTGCCTCTCAAATCATACTTTTTCTTTATGATCTTTGTACTTACTGAATTTTTATTTTAATGCCCAATTTGACAATATTAAATTATGACAATGTGATATCGTCATAATTTAATATTGTAAAAGTATTAAACATGAGAAGGAAGTCGGGCAAACATAAACATTTAGAAAATGATTGTATTAACGATTCTGTGCAAACCGAATCTAGATTACCAACAAAACGATAAGAAAAACAATAAAAAACAAAAGATGCATTTCGTAAATCAATCAGTAAGTAAATCTACTAATACTTCAACGTGAAAGAGCGACGAATGCAAATTAAACAACAAGCATTTAATATGTCGTATGTACTTACCTTAAAAACAATACAGTCAGTATTGCTTTACTTGAACAATCAATTGTAATGTAAAAAAAACAATTATTATCAAAACAATCCCAAATACAATATGAAAAAGCAATTTTTAATTTTATTTAAACATTGGAAGTGAAAGTTGGCCGTTAAAAACAGAGCAAAAAATTATATAAACAATTTATGAACAAGATTCTTCTAAAATTAAGTTTTAAGAAATAACTCCCTCTCGTTTATAACGAAAAGTTTACGCTACTTTTTCTTGCCCGGTTTTAGGAAAAAACATTACTTAGAGGTGGCGCAAGTGTTACATAAGGTTGTAACTTGTATTATTATGACATGAATTCCAAAAACAAAACCTCGCCGCCAAGAAAGGCAAGTAGAGAAGTTCTCCTTTATAGATATATTTGAAGTTGTAGTAAAAGTTCTTCCTTAAATTCTTAAATTTTCATTTCTCAGAACAGTTATTCACTAACTTCTTGAGTCTCCTTTTCCCTAGTATCCAAACATTATTTATACACGGTGTTTTTTTCTTTTAGTTGTTTTTCCCTTCTTATTACAAACATGGAGCTACTAGTAGCAAATTAAATTAATCGGAAGTAAAAACCCAGGTTATTTCAAGTATACAGATTCATTATTTTAAGTTCGCCTACATCATCAAATCTGAATCCATAAAAGACGCGGAAAACATTTGTTTTTGTAAATTATCCTTCTTTTAAATTGGCCAACAGGGGCAGATATGAATCCATAAGAAATGAGAAAAGTTTTAGCTCTTTTCTTATGTTAACAATCTTTTCTATGTAAAAATCGCGCACTGATTAGTATAAAACAAGAACAATATTCATTTGTGACGTTTCAGACAATCTTTATTGGGTAGGACCTGTAGACCTGTATACGACTACGGCTATTACTTAAAGTTTATAATTGGAAAAAATATCGGTCAAATGAATATTGTTCTTGTTTTATACTTTTCAGTGAGCGATTTTTTTTGTCAAGTGTTCATAAAAATAGTGAAATAGCCCATTTCTCTTAAAGCCGTCCGTGTCTGTTTGTTTTAAGGATCATTTCATTGCATGGGATGAAAAAAATTGGACAGCGTAAGTTGTGTAATGTATCTTCATACAATTTTTAATTAGTCAATTATTCATAAGGTATATTTAACCTTTATCTAATAGGTCTAGTTGATAAGGAGTCATTATTTAAAACTTTCATTCATGTTTTTTGCTGTAATTTTAATCGCAAACAACTTGAAGAATGAAGTAAAGATAGCCGCCAGCATTCACTTCATTTTCTATCCATTTGCCAATCATTCAATTGTATATCGATGAACATTTAGTTTATTATAGAAATACTGTAACGAAAATAACTACAAAAAACAAAGCTCGCTATTGTGCCAAACACACAAAAGCATAAAATAATAAAAAGACTACTCTAATATTACAAGCCATTTATGTAGGGACTTGGGAATTAGGTACACGTAAATGTAAATTCCCTAATCCCTAATAAACGTGAGGTTAAAAAATAAACATACTACAAAAAGTGGCAGTGAATTGGCACAATGGATTCATAGTTGATTTACCTTTTTCTTGCGTACCATTCGCAACTTTCGGGACTGCCAACCCGTTCGTGATTTGGGAAGCAAAAGTGTTGCGGTCCTGTGAAATATTTTATGTGAAATATAACTTTACCAAGGGCTGATTCTTAAATAATAGGTAAATTTTAGCTGGCTGAAGGACTAAGTTTGTGGAAGGAACTTGGGGAGGCCTTTGCCCAGCATTGGGACTATACTATACCCAACTAAGTTACAAAATAAATAATTATGTAACTATATAGGAATATCAACAGTTTAAATCAGAAGTGCTCTACAATAGACATTATGACAGCATCAATAAATTGCAAATATAATAAGTCCTTTAGTTCGTTTTGAAAAATAATAAGAACGTACTTTTTGTTTTTATAAATCAACGAATACTGACAAACAACGCATCAAATCTTGAATGTAAGAATACATTCGAGTTATTCGAACACTAACACTCGTCGTAACTGAAATAAGAATTATTTTATGTCGAAAAAGCAACTGGAACTGGTTCAACTTACCCTTGGATGCACAAAGTCGATGAACGACCTTCCAATCCACATATCTTTAGGGTACCCAAGAGTGGCCGTCAAAGATGATGTGGCATACATAACGACTCCATCATGCATCGAGATCACACATGAGAATCCGTCCTGGAAATAAATACGATGTTAAATGTCGTCTCAGTACATTTCTATGCATCAACATATGCACGTAAGCGGATCGACTGCATCGGGGACGTTGCTGCCTCTTGAAAATGCTACTGCAGTTGACTGCATGTACAGAATACAATTTGGTGTATAGCAATTATGATACAATAAACACTAACAACGATGTTTTCTCAATAACCGAAAATAAATGTAAGTTCAAAACTCCATGTGTGTATGACAAAAAAAGCCCATGTGTCCAGACGTCAAAAGAATATAATAAGTAGAAACATAGTAAAAGAAAGGCTTTTAAACCATTACGTCGGTTTCTATATTTGGTATGGTTAAATCCGTTTCAAACTTGTAAGAATTCCTTAGAATGTTGGGCTATGGTTGACAAGAATTTTTTTTAGGTTTTGATTCAAGTTTTGTAAAGTTATTAAATCGATAGACACTTTTACAACCTAACCGAATGGGGGTATTTTCAACATTTACAAGGTCAGCAGCGCTGCTCGTGTATAATTTGTAACGTAGATGCGTATTTACTGGTTCCAAACTATACGCCTGAGAAAAATCTTTTTTCACAGAGAAAGGCCAAATTGAGTGCGACTCAAATACACCATCAAAAAAGTCTAAGCAACGCATACTATTTCAAATTATTAATCAATTATTATTTTATTTCTTACCAAGTATAATAATATGGTAATACCTTAATACCTATGTAAACTTTTTTGACCTAGAGAACATACTGGCTGGTTGTATAAAAATTCGAGTATCATTTGTTTTTTTTTTTCATTAATTAAAAGCGAATGCATTTGTTCGAATTTCATAGCGCTTTCTTTACTTATTACAATTTAGTATTCTGTATCAATTTTATGAACAAAACAATAATTTGGAATTTGAGACATTTTTTACGTCATAGAGCGACATAATTTGAACGCAGATGAAATGCAAAGAGCTGTAGGGATGTTGCAAGCGGGTAGAAGTCAATCTCGTAATTTTGGTGTCAACAAAAGCGTTATTTGCCATGTTCATCAGCGTTACACTAACACGGGAGATCCAGCTGAGAAGCACCCAGGTCGAGGAAGGTGTACAACACGGCAAAATCGATACATACAACTGACTGCAAGACGCCAGCCAATGTTAACCGCCCGAATTGTAAGCTGCCAAACTGTGCGAAATCGACTGCATGAGTATGGCCCACGATCACACGGAAATCATGGAAATCGCGCTCGTTGAAATGAAGAGTGTAGGGAACAAATTACATGGACCCCGGAACAATGGGATTACATTTTATTTTGCGATGAGTCTCGATTTGGATTCAAGCCTAATACTAGAAAGGTAAGACTGTACCGTCTTCCTGGAAATGCTGAAAGACTTAAGTGCGTTCAGGAAATGCATCCATACAATGGCTCAACAGTTATGGTATGGGCGGGTATTAGGAAGAACAGACGAACTGATATCGTTTTTGTAAATGGTAACATGAACGCTGTAAATTACATTGAGGATAGGCCTTATGTCCGTCCATTCGCACAAACGCTTGGCTCCGTTTTCACGTTGATGCATGACAATGCGCGTTCGCATACAGCTTTGTACACACGGGAGTACTTGGCAAGGGAAAACATCCTGGTATTCCCCTTTATTGCCTTAGCCTGCACAATCGCCAGACCTCAACCCCATCGAACAAGTACGGGACATGCTCCAGAGGCGCGTTTTAAAGGACTTGGATGGAGTGACAAACACCCAACTACTGATGGACTTACTAAAATGTCATAGGGAGTAATTGCCGGATAACATTAACAGTCTCATCGATTCAATGAATAAATCGATGCCAGCAAGTTCTCAATAACAAAGGACACCACGCTTTGTATTAATTTATGCAATTTTTGTACAACCCTTTAATTTTAGTTGATTAGGTACCTTACTTTGTACTACGTACTTACAGTACTTACTCGTAATTATTGTTAGTTAAGATTATTAAAGAAAACAATTGTTGTTTAATTAAAAAAAAGCATTAAAAATAATATAAATAAGAAAAATGAAGGATTTAATGCGAAAACACATTGTAAAATTTAAATTTGTATGTGTTACTTAGAATTTTTTTATGTGTGTATATGATCTACTGCTACATTGAAATAGGTATATAAATATACAATAATTTAATTAGTCTGCTATGCCAGGTTAAGAATTAAACAGGAAATACAAGACATTGTTATAGCAGATCCCATGTGCTGTTGCTTTTTTTTTTATCGTGGTAAAATCATCAAATGAGTCCGCCCACCCAGGGCAGGGCGGGAGGGACTGTCAGACTTGTACTGACTAAAATCCACGGTGTCCTTCAATAGCCCTTTACGTACCGGGTTCACGGTAATCCCTTGGTCCCGCGACCCCGGCAGGAATAAAATAAAGGAAAAAATAAAGTCACTTACAGAACAGTAAGAAGCTTGGAGAGGGGAATCAATTTCAAAATTTGCTACAGCATTGTTCTGGGATATGTTGCCGGATACCACCTAAAGCAATACATTACTCATTAGGCACATCACATACATAAATTCATTAAAAACAACTTTAATTGACATTTATTTTAGTACTTCTGCAAAGTCAGTCAACACCTTTTTTTCCCTTTTTCACCTTGTAATTGCTGCTTAGTGTGTGAAATATTCCCGATCTTTCAAAGTTTCAAATGTGATTTTGGTGATTATTGACAAACGTGTAGGTATGTCGTCACCGCTCGCATCGCCGCCGCTTTATTCAGCCCGTAGTAATGAGCAAGGGTGCTTTTATAATGAAGCAGGTTGTCGGTACGGATTACGTATATTTACCGATCGGTACGGTTAAAACTTGTATAAATAAACCAGATAATCTGTCTAGAGTAACCATCATAACTTACAATTCGACGATATTATATTACTCATAATGACGAACAACGATTTTTACACTTCTCAAGAATGATTATATTTTTCTTAAAAGGGCATAAAGGTCATCGGACTGTCTTAAAAAGAGATTATGACGCTGGAATGCAAAGGGCAACTGGAAATATATGTGAATTTTTGAGCCAGTCAAGCCCCTTCAGCTTCATGAATTACGGGAGGACATTGGAGCATTTTCCAAAAAAGCCCAAAAAACAAGCTAGTTGGGTATGGAAATGTGTTCTATTACCTACTGGCATAGAACCACAGAAAAAGGCACATCCTTACTTTTCATAATTCGTTATCAATTTATTTTAATTTTGTGAACACCCTACACCCGAAAACTGAACTTTACCCGCATGAATCTTTAAAGACCTGTGTCTAATGTGCGACCGCATAAGATAACATGGGTTTATTTTAACTAAACGTATCTGTACCAACTTGTGTGGCTCCACAGCCACTGCTTCTTTATAAAAGCACCCTAGCGAGCCGTGAGCGCCCGCAATTCAGACTTCGACACGTTGTCGGACATGCATCTACGAGTACTATTATTTATATGAAGGTGAATCTATTGTAGTACCAACAAGTGCTCTAACAGAGACACACTATTCGCGAATAGACATCAACACAACGTGCTACCCACCTCATCTGTATTTTTCAGACCAGGAGAACATATATCCATTTTCTCAATACCATTTTTTTCTGTCGACGCATGCACAGGTGGCGTCGGGATAACTGTACAACAAAAAAAACAAATATACATGTGGAATTGAAAACTTCCTCCTTTTTTTCGAATATGAAAATGTAATAAAATATTGTAGAAATTATCTGAAAACAAAGACAACGAAACCATATTGATATCTTGGAATAGTACTCATATAAAATGAATAAATTGTACATGTACATACCATGCATTTCCCGGTACACAATGCCCTGTCTATACTGTACCTCACATGCGAACAAGTACACTCACTGCATACAGTGAGTTACAACTCGTGGAACCTAAATATAATACGGGGCAAAATTTATTAAACGACTGACACGAAGTTTGGAATATCCGATCGCCTTGGCCTTCTGTAACGATAATTAATAAATCGATTTAATAAATCTTCTGGCCAAACAGCTAGGTACAACCTGCATTAAATCTTAAAATTGGTTAGTCAGTGGTTAATAATATAATCATGTGCTAGAAGTTAAGAAGACCGCGGCGATTTTAATTGATCTGCAAATAAGCGATGCAAAGCTTTTTTACGAAAATATTCAAATTTACTGACTACATACAAGTTTTTAAACTGACATGGTGGATGTCAGTGGTCACTTCACATTATCATTAGACCTTAATAACGGGATATTTTACCTTGTTTATTATTTGAGTTTTCAATATTTTGGCACTGTTGCAAGCGGATAAAATAAACATGGTAAATATCCCGTTTTAAGTTCTAACGATTAGAATAGACTACTTTTTTTTTTTATTTTGTTTTACCCGTCTTCGATTGATCCTTCTTCAACGGTTTTTTTTCACTGTTCTTAGAATACATGAACATATTTACGAAAGTGCATGAACACAACTTTTTAATAAGTTGTTTTGTTGTTAGCAGTTCTAATAAAAATATTTTTTGGCTGTAACTTATCGCCTTTTTTTCCAACTAACGGTAATGCACTTCCGTGGGTTAAAAAAGTTCTATTAGCTGTTTTTTTAATATATCATAGGGACGTACCTGATTTCATATAAATTAGCCTTTTTTAAATAAACTCATTAACCAATACTATGCAACCTAAACCTTAAAGCTGTCTGCGACAAAAAACTCTTCCCCTCATGTCAATTGATGCAAAGTCACTTCATTAACGTGTTTTTTTTTTGTCAGTTTCTCATTATTTATTTAGGCAAAGCTATAACCCATATTGATCCGTCACAAGATGCAAAATAGGCAAAACGGAATTTTGATGATCTTGAGTTCATTCAATAGTCCCTCTATATCTCATAAAAAACGCGTTATTAATATACCAATGCGGCATGCCACGTGCAGTAACACGATGGGTCAAATCAGCATGTGACCGGTGAGGCCGATTTACGTAAACCTTCTACGTCATAACAAATCACAAAACGTGGTTAAACACTGAATGTACGAATAATATTTTGCATAATAAATACAAGGTGGGACAACGCGACACAAACTGTGACGATGGATTCAATAGAATAAATGTGAAGACCCCGAAAGGTAAAATTTTGTAAGTTATTACATTAAATACAACAGTTTTACACAAAAACAAACGTGTCTCAACAATATAGTCAAAGTGTATTCAAGAGCTGTTTTTATAAAAAGCGAAAAAAATGAGTATAGAATCATGTACTCCATAGTACAGTTTCTGCCGCAGCGTCCCTTGCATCGTGAATATAAGTAATTAAGATGCAAAAGAACTGAATATATTAAAAGATTTTGTTAATAAACAATATAACAACGAAGCAGGGCTTGAATTGTTGCAATAAGAAAGCAGATGATACCCTAACAAAAAAATATAAATTAATAGAAGTCAGAATTTACATACCTACATAACAGCACAAACAATTCACCTTGTTACACCTCTCAGGAATGACGAAAAATAATTAATTACCAAAAAACTATAAATAAAAGAAACCAAATACATATTTCTAGAAATATTATTAAGAAAAAAAATAAACATATGAACTATGTTTATTTATTTTTTTCGTGTCTTACTAATCAAATAACTACAGGAAGGTAATTTGAAATGGCGCAGTAAGAGCTACCCGAAAATTTTGATTACCGCAGTGAAATATTCATAAGCCTTTATTTGCATAATATCAGATTCTGAAAATATCTGATTCTTTAAATATTAGCTTTAAAAAATAGCAGATTCTCAATATAGCCAAAGTACAATCAAGAGAAAAAAATGAATCATACTCGTACATACTTGAAGCCGGGCGTGTAGAAGGGAGGGTTTGTTTTTTTTTTTGATTGTTTATAAAAACAACACTAGAACTGTAATATAGAATTTGAATCCATTTTATTTAATAAACTCAAATCTATATACTCGTATATAAAATTCAAAACTGACCGACTGACTGATCGATCATCGCACAGCCGAAACCTTAGAAGCATGAAATTTAAGACTAATCACTTTTATGACGTCAATGCACACCAACACAGTATTTTGTGACCCCTAAGAGGTTGTTTTTGGGGTTCATAGTTTGTATTAAACTCTTCTTTTAGGACGTAAGTCACTAAGACGAAATTTTACGAAATTCAACCTCTAAGTCTGTAGTTGAAGTTGTCTTTGATAGTTTGTGTGAAACTTTGTAACTACAAGTGCTAGGAGTCTGAAATTTTGCATGAGGGTTCTTTTTAAGACTTAAGACGGTTTTTTGCGAAATTCGAATCCTAAGGGGTTGTTTTTAGAGTTGATATTTTGAATGAAGCTTTATTGCTACAAATGCTAGGAGTTCCAAATTTTTCCATTTTAGAACGTAGGTGTCTTACTAAGACGGGATTCGATCCCTAAGGGGCTGTCTTCGGTGTTGATAGTTAGAGGTCTCAAATTTTGCAGGGGGTTCTATTTAGGACATAGGTTTTCATTAAAAGAGGATGTTGCAAAAAATCGAACCATAAGGAGTAGTTTTGGGGTTGTTAGTAAGGAATCCCAAATTATGCATTGGGGTTATTTTTAGGACGTAGGTGCTACCCAAAACGGGGTACGTAATTAAATGACAATGAAGACTTCATTAATTTAAAAATAGTTCTCATTCACCTCATACCAGTATTACAAATAGCAAATAGGTGGTATATTATGTTATTAGTCATTATGTAATTAAGAGATATTACTCCGAGACGAAAGGATGAATTTAAAAAAATTGTTGCAAACTTTCACATAATAGAAATGTATTTTTCACATGAGTGTCCAATTTCGGTTACTTTGAGAATCTGCTATTTTGATAAGTTAATATTTTAAAAATCTGAAATTTCAGAATCTGATATTATGCGAATAAAGTTTATAAAGCCAGTTTTTTATTTGTAAGTTAAGCCAACTAATCGTTAAAATACCATACATTTTTATTTTATTTATTAATATTAATCAAACAACTGCCTCTTTTGGGATATTCTTTTAAAGATAATAATCAGCATCTATTGAGTTTCTTATGGTAAAGAAACTACAAACAACTTATCTGGTATACCGATGACAGAATTGGTATTTTTATCTGTTTTAATATGGAAGGAAAACTGAAAGAAGGTACGATATCTTAAAAACATTTTCTCACCCTACAAAAATAGTTTCAACAGTTGTTGTTCTTTGTGCACAACCTCAAAAAACCAACCTGTAGGTACATGCGAAGATACAATTGAGACTATTCTTATATCGAGATATAAAATATAATCGAGATATTAAGTTTGATGCTATCGCTAAAGATGTCTGTAGCTAAAACAGGCAAAAATCTAAAAGAAAAACGAGTAAAAAGTTTATATAAAGCACCGTAGAAGCGGTACTCACCATCATGCGTTTCTTCTTTCGGGGCATCAAATGTGGGGGCTGGTTCAGGCGCCCTGACCTCCTCCACTACAGCCACATCGGGAACCAAAATCTCTATCTGTGGTAGCAGCTTCTTTTTCATTGGTTCTTTCTCTTTTTTGGGTGGTTGCAGGATGTTGCTGATAGAAAAATATTTAAAATGTATTAAAAACACTAAGAAAAACAAAATCTTAACAGTGATCCTGTTGAATTGTTTAATCCCACATTTTCAGTATCAAGCTTAATTGAGTAACAGTTTTAATATTTTTAATTATTAAAAAAATCTATTCTTTATTCTTGAAATTTTATGCGTTTCATGTAAAATATACCGGATTTTTTTTGTAGCCTGCAGCTTTTGGGTTCTGAACTAGGCCCAAAAGAAAAAGCTAAAATGGATAAATCTTGTACTTTTTAAGAATAAAATAAATTATACTTTTTTTAAGGAAAAAGTTAACGAACATTTTATGACCAATACGATCGATACTAGAGCTCAATTCGGCTAAGATCACTAAACAGTTGCCACACGAAAATATTTTTTCAGTTCAAACCAGTAGTTCTTGAAATTCAACAAAACAAAGAAGCAAACTAGGAATTTCTCCTGTGTCGTGGGTGCGTTTAAAAACATAAAAACTCACATACACATAATATTAGTATAGATATTCGATATGATGTTTTACAGTGGCCTATTGCTACTAAAACGGGTAAAGCTCAGAAGCAATACATTTTTATTTAATAATAATAAATATTCCAGAACTATCACACAACGCCATCTAGTCCCAAGCTAAGCAGAGCTTGTGTTATGGTTACTAGACAACTGATAAACATACTAATATATTGCTACTATACATACATATTATAGATAAATTACACCCAGATCAAATAATCGTGCTCATCACACAAACATTTGTTCTGGGTGGGAATCGAACCCACGACCTCCGGCATAGCAGTCAGGGTCACTAACCACTAGAACAACAGGCCTGTCAATTTATTATTACATAATAAGTATTTTAAAAAGATTAGAAGAGACGTTTGTTTTGTAATTAGTAATTCTGTAAACACGGGACCTTAATCCACCGCAAATGTTTGGACAAAGTAATGATAGAGCTAGTAATAGGCAATAGGTGCTCACTATTCACAAGTCATAGAGGTATTATTGTTGATAAACATTACTAACCTGCTTCCAGAAGTTGAGGGTTTTCCGCCATAGCCACTGCTGCCACTGGAATTGCTACCAGAGTGTGTCGACTTCGAACTATGACTGTAAATATATTTAAAATGAGGACAGGTTCTAACGAACGAAGGGTACATCTTATATTTTTCCATATGAGAGCTACTCCGATCCGCTCCCGGAGAAGTCTAGTCGAATAATGAGACTAACCAATAGGTACCGCAATTTTTATAGAAAACGTCACAACCCACGTTATTTTTTCGCTTTACAATAGAACCCCTTGATTTAATAAAACAAAGAAACCCTCGAAGGCTTTCCGTGTTTTTTGTCGAAACGAACTTGGCTGCCGGGAGACTCAAACAATGAAATCAACTTCTTATTTTTTTTTTGTTGATATGGCTTCCATTTGTTTATTTTCAAGGAAACAGGGTTAATTTTTTTTTCAATTAATTGTAAACAATTTCTTGGGAAATTGAAAGCAAAAACAAGTCGGAAATATTGATTTTTAAGGGCGATGGCGAGAATTCCAACTGTAATATAAATATTATATGTGTTTTAATTACACATCATTTGATTGAAGAGACAACTAAATTAAGCCCTGAGACGCTGCGTAATTAAATCACTTATGTTCCTAAATCGTTTAGTACAAACCACATGTATATGTTACACCTCCACGCAGAAGCGCTTTGCGCCTGTGATGTAAATTTGACACTTCACGTCATAGCATCTAAATTTTGCCGCGAAATGGACGCAAAATTTTTCCATCCCAATAAATTTCATGGAAAATTAGTAAACTTACAGTTAAACTGTACAGAAACTATATAAAAGTGCCCGGAAAAGGTGTTATATTGTGTTGTAGTCAGTGCTAGATCGAAATGGAGATTTATAATTCTCAGAGATGTGTTGCCGATTCCGACACTTATCCTCGAAAGATAAGTGTTTAGATGGCACCGTCCTCCATCTCCGCTTATTTACATAAGGTTTGTGGTAGCAGAACGATCTCTTGGAACCAGATTGTGAGATTTGGAAAGAGGTAAGTGGTATATACAATATTTTACGCCTCCCAAATCGGGGTTGGAATGACTTTGAAAAATTTCGTTGAAATTTTCAATAATCTAACATGACTGAACCAACTCGGAATCACTTTGTTGTTAAACAGAATTCGAAGTAGCGATTGCTGGCTTATAATCTAAGAGATTATGAGAGTTGAGTAAAATAGCTTGCTTAGAGCTTTTGTGAAATTACCTATGTTCTCTGTCTGAATGAGACTAGTTTTTTATATTTAATAAATACCTTATATTCATAAGCATAAATAATACCTTATATGCATAAGCATTTGCTATAACTTATAACATTATATCCAATGCGCAAGGTGTTAATCTGGGAATTTCTTTAGAGAACTGGATTTAAATCGCGTAATGTTCTATTGTTTATCTGCCGTCAAACTGTACAGCAGTTTGGCAGAAGATAAATGTAAAACTTTTTTATTTTGCACGATTGAAAAAAACGAAAACAATAATTTAAACGACTAACGAATTTAGGCAAAAGGATTCGTTTATTCTACTTTAATTCGCATAGCATATAAATCTTACACCGGCAGATAACAAACAGGTCTTCAATCAAATGGTGTGTGATTGAAACACATATAATAGAACTGTATTGCATAAAAACAAAACAGTTATTATGTGTGTGGAGATCACACATCTTTTGTGTAAGGTGCTTGCTGGTGGTTGAAGAAGACTATGACGTGAAGTATTAAATTTACATTCACAGGGGCAAAGCGATTCTGCGCGGAGGTGTAACATGGACATGTGGTTTGTACTAAACGATTTTGGAAGGTAAGTGATTTAATTACACAACGTCTCAAGGCTTAATTTAGTTGCCTCTTCAATCAAATGATGCGTGATCTCCACACACGTAATAGCTGTTTTGTTTTTATGCAAAACAGTTCTATTTTTAAACTAGATTTTATTTATTGATTTATGACCAGATGTTTCGGCTCGGATTGTACGTTTTGTAAGTGTATTTATGTGATTCTAATATCAATGTAGGATACAAAAACCTTTTAAATCGCATCAAAATCTGTTGCGGATTCTAGAATGATAACGCGGTCGCACAGACAGACATGTGAAGAGACTAAGCCCCTTCGAACACAACGCAACGCATGTCTTTGATCCAACCGGTCGCTGTTCCGTCACGGTATTTATCCTTTATTCGCATAAATTTAAGGAAACAATCTCACTTGTGATATTAAAAGGAACTCCTAAGACTGGTCAATAAAAACACTACATGATTGTGTACTAAACTATGCTGTTTCAATTAAAGATGGATGTAATTGGTAGATCGCACAGGGTTTCGTTAGTAAACAGTAGATCTTATGCCTAATCAAGTTGGCCACCCCTGCTGTATTGTATATGCATAATGAACCAGTAACAAGGAAGCCTTATAAGGGACCCCCTCTTTCCCCTCCCCACAAAAAACTTGAAACTCAATGTCAACATCAACGAAAACACGTGGAGACCCGGGCCTTTATATTTTATGACTAGCTTTTGCCCGCGACTTCGCTTACTTTAATTTAGAATTTGAGAAACAATTCGGATCGTATCAGTCGCGCCTTCTGGAATATGAACGTTCTTGTTGTTACCTCGGCAACAGCTCTCTTCTGTTTTTAGAGATGAAAGATATACTGTAATTCCACAAAAATGATGGTGTACTGTTTAAAGATCGACACGGATCTTTGAAATTAACATCGCTCAAATAAGGATAATTACTATGTAAACTATGTATATTAATAGTAATCTAAAATAATATTATAAATGCAAGTTTGAAATTTTATGTTTCCTTTTTACGCTCTAACTGCCTACTGAATCGATCGTCCTGAAATTTTGCATATAACGTATTCAGGAGTACAGACACGAATATAGGATTTTTTTATCACGAAAAACAGAAGAGAGCTGTAACAATTACGTTCATAATCCAGATGGCGATACTTACACGTTCCGTATTGTTTCTCAAATTCTAAATTAACGGAAGGGAAGCCACGGGCAAAAGCTAGTTTATAGTAAAAATGTAACATGAATAAAATACAATGACTTAATACTTGTTATTTTCATATTAATAGTATATTGTTATCCAAAGGGTGAAAGTTACTTATTTAGTGCCGAAATAAAATATTTAAAAACATGTCAACACATGTCTGATTAGCAGTTTGAAAATTATCCATTGCAGGCCTAGGGAGAATCGCTTTCAAATGACAGCTGCCAAATTTAAGACAAAAAAAAGGAGTTCCATTTTGACATTTCTATTGAACCATGTTGTAACTTTTTGTACACCATTAAATTACAGCGCAATAAAAATAAAATTATTTATTTATTTATTAAGAATAGTTATATATTATGACTTTAATATAATTCAGTTTCAAGTATTTCTTTAGAATAACATACGATTGCGGCAAAATCTTTGCCGTTTTTTTAATGATGAACACGAAAAATACTGGCCGCATAACTAGACGACCACAGGCAAAAATTTATAAAAAACATAATAAGCAAGCGGGAAAATGACAATTCGATCGACACATTTTTTTTTAAATCTGATAATTTATGTTCTTATTTTTAATTTCCTCTTATTCGTAATGAAAAGCATAGTGTTTACCTCGGGCAAATTACTATTACTTAAGGTCGCCAAACCCCGTCTCGGCACTAAATAAGTAACTTTCACCCCTTAAATATCAATATACAATTTAATCAGGTAATTATTACCTACAAAGCCTTTGTTACATCATTGAATTTGAGATTGCACATTATGTGTATTATTTTTCAGCTTACCTTCTTCTGGACTGACTGTTGCTGCAACTGTTAGAGTATGCAGAATCTGAAATCTTTGCATTGTTTTCTGAATCGTCTAAGTTGTCCATGTTGCATTTATTGCAGGACTGTCAAAAGAAAAAAAATACATTGAATTATTATGTGAGTAATTATGTGAGAAAATTGAATGATGTCATTAAAATCACGTATATTGCAAAGGCACAATATCAGGTTGATTTTCGATGAATAATAAGAATAATAACTTAATGAGAATATTTGCAATGCATTTTACAACTTGCAATACTGACGCACTATTATCATTCGCTTAGGCTCAAAAAGCAAAATAATATTTGAAAAATGTTCAAAAAAAAACTGAGTAGGGAAAGAGTTTCATGAGTAAATGAGCAACATTTGATTTAGTTGTAAACATCGAAATTATTCGCAACATAGTCTGCTAAACTAAAATCATACAACAGCAACAACATTCTGCATAAAACAGGCCCTATAGCCAAACGGCAAGCGATAAACATAAACGCTCAGGAGTCTATAATTGATTTGTAACTTAATGACCAGGCTGATAAAACTTAATATACATTAAAGACTGCTGAGCGATTGCGAACGGAACGAACGAAAACGCTCTGCTATATCGCTTGTCGTTTGGCAATAGGGCCAGTTATAATAACTGGGGAGTAGTTATAAACACAACTAAAATATTAACAATTGATACAATACCTACACGCTGACTTAAAAAAACAGCAAATAATTAAATAACTACAAGGAATTTAATGATTTATTAGAAGTTGTTTATTTTAATAACAAAGTTGTGTTTCTATAAGATTCCACTCAATTGATCAGTTTATACTGATGATGACGTATTTTAAAATGTGCATGACTGCCTCTTTAGTTGGTTGCAAGTAAGTGGAATCAGATGGTATACAGACAAGGTATTACGACATTGACTCAAAATGTCACACTATCACAATGACACATTCTCAAAAAGTATATTACATATACACACATCAAAAGTGTCTAGGGATCAACATATATTTTTGCAATAACTTTTCTCCTGATTGATATTAATTAAAATTTTTTTTAAGGATTCATCAAATACAGTGTTTTCGTTTGTCACAGTAACGATAAACCAAGTCACCTTTGCATTAATAAAGAAATTTGCCATTTTCCTAATAAAGGGATTTTTGACATTTGAACCACTAACACAAAAGTTCGAAAAAAAGACTGAAATAACAGTTTTCTTTAAAATTTTATTGGGTAACTTAAACAATTAATAATCCGTGTTTCTACCGCGAACACTAACAACACAAGAACATCGGTTTGGCATACTCAAAATGAGTTCATCCAAATCACGCTGTGGAATGGCCGCCCATGTTCGTTGCAACAACAAAAAAAGGTCTTCTTGCGACTGGATACCCTCCATATTCGGCAGAGCTCTTCTCTGTAGCATATCCCATGCATGCTCAATCGGATTCAAGTCTGGCGACTGAGCAGGCCAGGGCAGGACATTGATGTTAGCTGCGGCGAGAGTCTGTCTTACAACTCTTGCGGTGTGCGGTCGTGCATTATCATGCATTAACTGAAATAAGGGACCGATTTGCACTTGTAGAGGAACGATGACGTCTGATACAATCGTCTCAGCATAAATTTGAGCGTTGAGGTTGCCTCTGATCCAAATCAACTCAGTTCTTCCGCCGATCCAAATACCCGCCCATACCATGATTGTTCCACCACTATAAGGATGGACTCTGATGAGTCTCGTTTTGGTATGAGACCGGATCCAAGACGTATACGACACTGGAGAAGCCCTGGACGCCAACAGCGATTAAAATCCTGCCAGGAAGTCCATCCTTATAGTGGTGGAACCATCATGGTATGGGCGGGTATTTGGATCGGCGGAAGAACTGAGTTGATTTGGATCAGAGGCAACCTCAACGCTCAAATTTATGCTGAGACGATTGTATCAGACGTCATCGTTCCTCTACAAGTGCAAATCGGTCCCTTATTTCAGTTAATGCATGATAATGCACGACCGCACACCGCAAGAGTTGTAAGACAGACTCTCGCCGCAGCTAACATCAATGTCCTGCCCTGGCCTGCTCAGTCGCCAGACTTGAATCCGATTGAGCATGCATGGGATATGCTACAGAGAAGAGCTCTGCCAAATATGGAGGGTATCCAGTCGCAAGAAGACCTTTTTTTTAGGGTTCCGTAGTTAACTAGGAACCCTTATAGTTTCGCCATGTCTGTCTGTCTGTCTGTCTGTCCGTCCTCGCTTAATCTCTGTGACCGTTAGCACTAGAAAGCTGAAATTTGGTACCAATATGTATATCAATCACGCCGACAAAGTGCAAAAATAAAAATTGGAAAAAAATGTTTTTTTAGGGTAGCCCCCCTATATGTAAAATAGAAAGTGATTTTTTTTTTAATTTCAACCCTAACGTGTGATATATCGTTGGATAGGTATTTAAAAATGAATAGGGGTTTACTAAGATCATTTTTTGATGATGTCAATAGTTTCGGAAATAATCGCTCCTAAAGTCAAAAACAATGTGTCCCCCCCCCTCTAACTTTTGAACCATAAGTTTAGAAAATATGAAAAAAATCTGGAAAGTAGAACTTTATAAGGACTTTCTAGGAAAATTATTTTGAACTTGATGGAAAGAACAGTTTTTGTGCAAAAAAAACAAGAAGGTGGTACAAAATTCCTGGACTAAGTTTGTAGTATAATCAATTATTTAATCATATATACAAGCATTTTTTTTAACTTCGTTTACGTATTTCATTATTTAAGACGGGAAACTACGGAACCCTACACTGAGCGTGGCCTGACACGCTCTTGTTTTGTTGTTGCAACGAACATGGGCGGCCATTCCACAGCGTGATTTGGATGAACTCATTTTGAGTATGCCAAACCGATGTTCTTGTGTTATTAGTGTTCGCGGTAGAAACACGGATTATTAATTGTTTAAGTTACCCAATAAAATTTTAAAGAAAACTGTTATTTCAGTCTTTTTTTCGAACTTTTGTGTTAGTGGTTCAAATGTCAAAAATCCCTTTATTAGGAAAATGGCAAATTTCTTTATTAATGCAAAGGTGACTTGGTTTATCGTTACTGTGACAAACGAAAACACTTTATTTGATGAATCCTTAAAAAAAAATTTATTTAATATCAATCAGGAGAAAAGTTATTGCAAAAATATATGTTGATCCCTAGACACTTTTGATGTGTGTATTTATATGTAATATACTTTTTGAGATTGAGATTATAATAATAAACGGCCGTTTTTGTTACAAATGCACGATTTAGCTAAACAGCTATATTTCAAGTGTTGACAATGTGTTATAAAATTACGTCATTGCCTTTTCTACAGACCACATTTTGTATTTTTGATTCTATTTACGAGTTATGAATTTTTTTCGATTGGCGGCGCTAGTGGACTGTAAGAGGCCTCTTAAGTTAACCTGCTCGACTTTTACAATATTATACTTCTATGATTATATTTATTGTATTTCTTTGTGCATGCCTTTGTATTTTTCAAAGCCACTCAGTAAGAGGAGCCCCGCGAAATGACACTCCGATGACCACGTTATGGTGACGTTGACTGAACGAAGTGAGAATTCGAGAATTTGACTTGCGAAAATGGCATTTTATGAAACGCATTTTAGGAAAGACTTTTGCGAAAATGCCATTTCGGTAGTGTGACGTTTCGCTATGCGGCTTTTTCACATTAAGTATGACAGTCTACGAATATGTAATTTTGCGAATGTGGCATTACATGGCTAATAAGTTACTCGTATCATAATTATCTCAATTAGAATCTGACTATTAAAGGGCCTAAGGTAATATGTGGCTGTGCTAAACAGAACAGTAAATACACTATGTCATGTATGTTCTAAAGTTCCTTGGTTATGACCTTACATTATTAAATGTCCAGTAAAAATGTATAAAATAATGTAACTAAAAGGCAGATATGACTATTATTCTTATATTTATTAAATTATATTTACTAAACATAATAATACAAATAGAATGCAAAATAATGTCATTTTTCTTTTACAGTATTTTGTTCTCAAAAACTTCAGAAGAGAATTATTGTTTTATTTTTAAATTTATTGATGAATATAATTTGAGATATAGCATCTAGTTTTGGGACTTGCAAGCAGACTGTGTGCGCACTTATTTCAGTTATTTTACTTTCGCCCTTGCATCATTGTTGAAAACACATTGATGGTTCACACATAAGGCAGTTAATTATCTCAGATTTAAAATAACTACACACAAAACAGTAAATACTATATGACATAAATTCACTCTTTTTTAATTTAAGAATTGACTTTCATAGTTCTTGGGCTTATTTTTGAAGATATTGAAAAATGAGAAAAGTCCAAAGTGTCTGTGTTTCTTTAATAGGTTTTTAATTTAAATAAAAAAAAAGAAGAAGAATGGGAAAGTTTGACTGACAAAAATTGTATTATGATCTGATGTGTCGGTGGCATTGAACCCAATGATTGATAGGAAATGCCTAAACTCTCACACTCAATCTATATTTCATAGACACATTGTGAATTTTGAAACAGGGAGTTGTCCAAATCAGACATTTTGAAAAATCCCACACACTTTTTTCTTATAAATAACAAGTACACAATATGGGACTCCTACAAAATAAGAGGTTCTGCTTACTGATCACTGTTTTATATTTACATCGTACTATATATTTTATCCAACAAAGAAGCACTGCCAGCTTTAAATAGTCATATGTATAACATCAATCGCTTTGCCCTCAATCTTGCTATGCTGAGCAAAGATTTGATTAGCAACAAAAATAGGTTAAAATAGTAGTTGAAAAGGACGGAGGAAATAAAAAACCAGCTCTGGGAGAAATGAGTTGTATCTTAAAATATCAATAATCTATATATATAAAAGGAGAACTGACTGACTGACATATCAACGTACAGCCGAAACTACTGGGGCTAGGAATGTGAAATTTTGCACACGGCTTCCTATTATAATGTAGGGGAGCACTAAGAAGGGGTTTTTGGAAATTTAACCTTTAAGGGGGTGAAAAGGGGGAATTAGGAAAGTACGTAACCTACGCGGACGAAGTCGCGGGAAAAGTGCTAGTCTATACTAATATTATAAAGAGGAAACCTTTGTATTTTTGTATGTTTGTATTGAATAGGCTCAAAAACTACTGGACCGATTTCAAAATTTCTTTTACCATTACTTAGAGGGATTCTTCCGAATCCGTATAGGCTATATTTTATCCCGGATTTTTTTTTTTTCAGAGAGCTTAAAAAATAAATGTCCACCCGTGCGAAGCCGGGGCCGGTCGCTAGTATAGTATAACAAGAAATGGATATGATCGATCCTTCCTGGCAAATATATCAAAAACTCCAGTTTTGTTATTCAGTCCTCCATGTTAATGTAGTTACAGTTAAAGACGATTTTTTTGTTTGACCTGTTGATTATGAGACCACCTGGGAAACTTTAGCATTTAAGACAAAAAAAGATTTTCCAAATTGTGTCTTTGAGAAATGGTGGAATATACGACTACTACAAACTACTTATATATGGACGACTGAATAACAGAACTGGAGTTTTTGATATTTGTTTGCCAGTAAGGATCGATCATACCCTTTATTATTCTGTTTCACTATATTATTAATATTCTGAGTTTGTTTTTTAAGTATGGTAAAATCATCAAACTAAAATCCTCAGTCCTTCAATAGCCCTTTATGTTCCAGGGTCACGGTATTCTTTAGTACTGCGACTCTGGGGATATTTTCAGATATAACTTGTTTCTGCCAGAGCTGGTTTTTTTAAACACCCTCCATTGTATATTAATATTTAATACTATGTACCCTATATGAATAAGTTTCTGATTTTTCTACAACGCTAGTTTTGTCTCTGACTTATCTACTCAAGAATTTTGATACCAAAACAGACTTAATACAGATATTATTGTTAACACAACTTATTATTTTATTTCTACCATAAACATGAAAATTTGAGAGGAAAATTATGCAAGTGTATGTTGATAACTGTTTCTTATAAAATATCCCAAAAAGTTTCCAGTAATATAGTTTATATAAACTTTCTAGTAATGAAGCATAAATACATCGGAATGCAACATTGACAAGATATTGTGTAAAAAAAATATGGATACAGGCTAGTTTAGAATACTATAGGCATACTAAAAAAGAACTGGTTTAATATAATATAAAAACTGGAAGGAAGAATCATTTATAGTGGTATAAACAATGTTATCTTAAAATAATCAACTTGAAACTAACCAACCAATAAAAGTTCTAGCTGCCTATTGACCATGTATTAGTAGAAACGAAATTAAAACGTAAATCAATCTAATTTACCGCCAACATCAATATTATAGGTATCTCAATCCAAATCTTGATTGGAATATTCTTCAACAGCTGCTTATTGTTGGACATCTTAATCCAATTGGATTGATTCAATTGCAGACAATACAATATTAATAATTTCTAGCATAATACGAGTAGAACGCAGTAAATAAATACCTACATAGTTTCTAAAACACATGTAGATACAATATGCGTGCGAAACAAGGATGCTTTTAATGTACCTACTTGGATTCTAATTATACAGATGAATGAACTGAAGGTTTAATCTCAGAACATAAATTCGCATGAATATAACTACATTTTAACAAATAGGTAAGTACCTAAATAATAAGACATGATTGTTTAACTTACCAATTAGCACAAAAGGTGGAAAACCGTTCTTTTTTCAAAGAATAAATATTTTGACTTAGTTTCTCTCAAGTTGCGAAGTACTTAATAAAGTTTATTCGGTACAGTTTTTATTGTTTTAAGCACATAGATACCTAGCGTGACAAATCATAACGCACATTTAACAACTTTTTAACAATATTGTGAATTTGCGACCGACCAGTAGTAAGTCTCAGCAACACGAAACTATCGCATACATTACGAGTTACTTCGCGAAAAACGTTTCGCTATCGTGCTGTTGAGCGGATAGTGATGTACCACTCGAAACTTGAGGGTATTATGAATGAAGCAATTGACAGTAATCGAATAAAAGTGGTTTTAAATATTATAAGAAATCAACATTTATAATGCAGTCCAAATAAGAATGTGAGTGTCTATGGTTTTCATCTGTCAACTGACAGTTGAAAAAAGTACGGTTACCAAAAGAATTATAATTTACAAATTAATTTTCAATTTTGTATAAAATATAATTTCGGTGCGTTTGTCAACCCGGATATGTACAGTCTTTTATTTTTCTTTCGCTAGATCGCATTAATTTTCATTGACACAATAATGGTAAAAATAGTCATAGAAATTGCTTAAACAAAAATAAAATAATGTACTAGCAATAAGAACAAAATTGTAGGCATTAAAAATAATAAGTGATTATGATGTAAGCGATCATTCGCTTACAACATAATCGCGAAGGCGCGACGACGGCGTTTTCATTAAAGATTTTCTTGTTATTTTGTTTTTGTTTTGTCGCTTTCTTTTTCATGGTATTCTCAATTTTTGTTTAAAGATTTCCTCTATTATTATTCGACCAGAGCTTAGTTGACCTACTGGTGCTACTGATAGGAACGTGATTGAAATCGTTTTACTGGTTCATTATATTTTTTCCGGGTAGTCAAAACTGTGAGTGTTTTATTCGATGTGAACAAATAATCGAAATAAATATCAACTTGCGAAAGGTGGACCTCCCTATGCTGATGTAAGAATAGTACATCACTGCCAGTAATTGGAACTGTGTGGCGGTTATCGATAAAAATATTGCATTTAATTTGATACACCGTTTTTTTTTATACATGCATGATTTGTATTAGAATTAACAAAGTAAGTCAAAAGAATGTAGTTTATAACGAATTGATTACCTTTTTATATCACTCCAATATAACAAAGTAGTTGTTTATATATGATGAATTATGATGAATATGAAGTTTAATCACCATAGATAAATTTAAGTAACTATAACGGCTCGGTACGTGCTTCGCTACGTATAAAGTGAATGGCATAACAACATGCTTGTACTGTCAACACTGAAAAAAGTTTTAATTTGACAGCACAATCCCCATCTGAAAAGTTTCAATTTGACAGCAAAATCCCCATTAACATAATGATCCGCCATTTATTAAATTAATTTGTCACAAAAAATGTGATACATGAAGAACCGCTCGATCGATTTTGTGCAAACTTCCCATAAACCTTCTACTAAATAGTCTCAACGAAGCCTAATCATTTGGTTTGGATAGGTGAGCCCGTTCTCGAGTTGTAAAATTATACGAAAGTGGCATTGATTTTTATATATATTGAAGTTAATGATTGATGATGATGATGATGATAAAAGCTTTTTTTTTATCGTGGTAAAATCATCAAATGAGTCCTCCATCCCAGGGCAGGGCGGGAGGGACTGTCAGACTTGTACTGACTAAAATCCACGGTATCCTTCACTAGCCCTTTACGTACCGGGGTCACGGTAATGGGAAAGTCCCGCGACCCCAGCAGGCTATGGCCCTCTACAGGCCCCGTCACTATGCTGACACTCCTTGAGGCGCGCGTGGAACACAACGCGCCGTCAACCCGGGCATGGTCCATGGTCGAACAGCGAGTCGATAAAACCTTGGAATAATAATTAATTACAAAAACGATAATTAGAGTCAAATATAATTAACATTACATTTTGTGAAAGTTCACCAAATTCATAAGGTAAATCCGGTGCATGAAAAGGATCTTGATTCTTACTATCGATACGGCCTAAGTAAATAAAGAAGAAACATCACTATGGTTCACGCTCATCAACACGTGAACCGTCTATGTTGGAGTAGGATAGGAATTCTCTTTCTCGGATTATTCCAAACCGCACGTGGCTGGCGAGCGAGACGGCGATACTTTTGAACGTTCTGAAGCGGTGTCGCGTGGCGTGACCATGACGCATTTCGCAAGTTACCAGCACTCGGTACCCGATGTTCCAATTATTGTACTATACCTACGCAAGCCAGACAGAAAGAAACATTTCCCCCAAAACAGCTTGTGTTGTAAAAATAACAAATTATTCAATGTGAAAATAAACTTGGTCAGAGAGTACCTAATAGTACTAGCTTAGCTTCAACTTGGGTTTTGGGTAAGCCGCAAACGTAAGGTTGGAAAATAATAATGACGTGTGACCTTTATATAAATTACGGAAAATATGGTTTATAAGATATTTTTAGGTGGTACTGTTTTTGGCTGCATGCTTAGGTGGTAAGGTAAATTAGGTCACTTGGCTGCGCGTTTGGCGATTTTTATTGAATTTGCCTTTTTCGCGATACTTTTTGTGATAACTATTGGTACCTACTTTACAAACTCAGAAAGAAACAGATGTATGAAGAATGTTTCTTCAATCTGAGTTTGCAATAATAACGCACTAAACTACCTAGATACAAATAGAATAGTTTCAAGTCACGTTGTAGTGCCGTTCGTTACTAAACGTTGCTAACTTGATACGCACTACCTACCTTTTTGTTTATCTTCTTAAAATCATCAAATGAGTCCTCCCACCCAGGGCTGAGCGGGAAGTACTGTCAGACTCGTACTGACTAAAATCCACGGTATCCTTCACTAGCCCTTTACGTTCCGTGGTCATGGTAATTCGTCCCGCGACCCCGGGACCCCAGGTTTTGTCCCTCTAAAGGGGGGCCCCGTCATTATGCTGACACTCTTAGAGGCGCGCGTGGAACACAACGCGCCATCAACCCGGGCATGGTCCATGGCCTTACAGCGAGTCGCCCATCACTCGCCGCCCGCGTGCCCGCACCTGCGGTGGCCGGAAATCGTCTGCCAACGTCGGTCGCCGTGGGCGTCTACTAATTTAGCTGGGGTGGAGGGAGGACGTCTTCTCCCTCACGCGGTGCGCCACCTCCTTAGCTAGCATGACTGCTTCGCAGAAGCTTCCCACTCCGTCTCGCCCCGCAGCATGGCCTCGACCAATGCCGGGCGCGAGAGGTCTCCGCCTATTATCGCCGTCGTGAGGACACTGCGGTGCTCTGCCCAAGCGGGACAGCCCTGCACCGTATGCTCCACCGTGTCTTCAGGACGATCCTCGCAGTGGTGACACCCAGGCGTCTCTTCCCTCCTTATTAGACACAGGTACCTCCCGAAACTTCCGTGTCCGGTGAGGACCTGCGTCATGCAGTAGGTCAGGACGCCGTGACGCCTACCCAGCCACTCCTCAAAGTGGGGTCTTACCGCCGCGATTGCGGCGTGCCCGGACCTCGGTTGCGACAGTCGCTCCCTCCATACTGCCCTGAGAGGTTAAACACTTAATGCGAGAAATATATTCATTTTGATAAGAGTTTGATAATTATATACTAATTTGTGCATTGTAAAATAGTACCAAATTTAATTAATTTTATGGTTCACAATTTTGGTCGTACTGGCTTACACATAAAAGGTAGATATATGCTGTCGCAGACTTTTATTTAGATCTACTTAAGACAAACAATCCTGCGTTACATCATCTTTATGTAGGTAACTCCATTGGTTTAGGCAGCGCACGCCAAGATAGCACTCAGATGGAAGATTTTAGAGGGGTCCTCTTTGAGGAGTGGCTGGATAGGCGTCACGGCGTCCTTACCTTCCGCATGACGCAGGTCCTCACCGGACACGGAAGTTTATAAATCGCCCGAGAGGTTAATGTAGATAAACTTTGTCTTTCATACTAAGTAATTTGGCCGAATAGTTTCAAAGTTATCACGATAATATGATGGCGAGATTGATGGCGAGGCATCGCCGAGTGCACGACCCGCACGCGGGTAGATGCGTGAGGGCAGACGTCATTGATCGTTGTGTTCTGTATGCATTTTTATTGTCATGTAATTTTTTCTTCGTCATTTATCCTAGATAGCGGTTAATTACTTTTTATTAAAGTGAAAACTTCTTTAGCGTTGTGCACTTTTTTTGGAATGGGTAAAAAATTTTAAACTCGCGTCTGGACACGTTACCTGATCGAAAATTCGTAAGACGGCGCAGGGCGCTTGCGCGAATGTTCGTTTGTGTTTATTACTATTCAAGTCTTCACTTCTGCCGGCACTCCCATAGTGCAACCCGTCGTTATTTTTAATTCAGTCGTATAAGATGGGCAGCTATACGTAGCTTGCTCACGTGTATCTAAATCCCAAAATCTACATATTTAAGCTGAACAAAAAAAAAAACAAAAAACATAGTATACAGGATTATATTGCAGTAAAAACCACCACCTATTCCAGTTATATTATACCACATAATTCTTTACTTATTACAAAATCTATTAAAAAAAACCGCACCACAATCCGTTGCGTAGTTTTAAAACTTTAAGCATACATACTCGTAGGAACATATGGACAAAGAAAGATACCGTAATTTGGTCCTACTTTGCTCCTTACGGGTAATTATGCTCCTTTTTAAACGACTTCCAAAAAGGAGGAGGTTCTCTATTCGACTGTATGTATCATTTTTTTTTTTTTTTTTTTTTTATGTATGTTCACCGATTACTCGAAGACGCCTGAACCGATTTGAAAAATTCTTTTTTTGTTTGAAAGGGTATACTTCCAAGTTGGTCCCATAGAAATATTGTCACGATCTGATCACGAACTTCGGAGATATGGAACGGAACTCTTCAATAATAGACAGCAAAGCTGTCGTGATTGCTGCAATCGCTTGGATGTTTATTGTTTACACAACATCATAGCATAACATCACGCCTGTATGCTCTGAGGGGGTACGCAGATGTGTACAGTATACCCATATTTCGACAGTTAGGTATGTTAAGTTCCATTTTATTGGGGATAAGCCTATTACCATGAAAAACATTGTTAATAAATAAGCAAAATAAGCAAATATGTATTTGTATAGGATATTACAACTAATAAAAAGAATTGAAAAATAAAAATAAAACTTTTTTTGCAAAATATAAAACCGACTTCAAAAACACAAAAAATTTAAAAATAACTTTAGCTTTAGAAGTACGGGCACGCCGCAATCACGGCGGTAAGACCCCTCTTTGAGGAGTGGCTTGATAGGCGTCACGGCGTCCTGACCTACCGCATGACGCAGGTCCTCATCGGACACGGAAGTTTCGGGAGGTTCCTGTGTCTGATAAGGAGGGAAGAAACGCCGGGGTGTCACCACTGCGAGGATCGTCTGGAGGACACGGTGGAGCATACGGTGCAGGACTGCCCCGCTTGGGCAGAGCACCGCCGTGTCCTCACGACGGCGATAGGCGGAGACCTCTCGCGCCCAGCATTGGTCGAGGCCATGCTGCGGGGCGAGACGGAGTGGGAAGCGGTCGCCTCCTTCTGCGAAGCAGTCATGCTCGCGCAGGAGGAGGCGGGCCGCGAGAGGGACAGGACAGCGTCCTCCCTCCACCCCAGCCGCAGTGGTAGACGCCCACGGCGACAGACGTCGCAGGACGATCTCCGGCCACCGTAAGCGCGGGCATGCGGGTGGCGAGTAATGGGCGACTCGCTGTCTGATCATGGACCATGCCTAGGTCGACGGCGCGTTGTGTTCCACGCGCGCCTCAAAGAGTGTCAGCATAGTGACGGGGCCTGTAGAGGGCCAAAGCCTGCCGGGGTCGCGGGACTAACGGATTACCGTGACCCCGGTACGTAAAGGGCTATTGAAGGACACCGTGGATTTTAGTCAGTACAAGTCTGACAGTCCCTCCCGCCCTGCCCTGGGTGGGAGGACTCATTTGATGATTTTACCACGATAAAAAAAAGCTTCAGAAGAAAGTATATGTTCGACTGTATGTATTCTCAGTCAATTGTTGACCGATTTTCAAAATTATTTATTATTTGCTCTGCAGTCTCATTAGCTAATCGACTTCGTATAATATCTAGACGATGCTCGCGCTGTTCAGTGGACTCGCCATTCAAACTTTCATGTATCCGATTGAGTAGACGGATTTGATCAGTTTTCGACTCTTGTGACAATCGAGAACGCATGTAATTTCTCATCCGAGATAATCTGATATTACTTGCCAATGGTAATTCTTGGGAACGAGATACAGCATTTCGATTGCTATTCTTGGATAGACGTTCCTTAGTTTTGTTAATAGATTCCTTATTTCTATTTTCCCTCATGCGGGCTGCACTTTTGGTCGGTCTACCCATGGTGCTACTTCAAAATATGACTTAAGTTACATTAAGTTAGTAGTTAACTTACTACATACGTACCTTTTTTTTTTTTTTTTTTCGTGGTAAAATCAACTACATACGTACCTACGATAATTTATACAAAAAATGGAAAAATAAACAAACTTTTTAACAAAAAAAAAACCGACTTCCTAAAGTACCAACGCCCCACCTAAAACCACTAAAAAGAGAAAAATAAACTACTATTTATGTATTTCAGAAAACAAAAATGCACGTATTTTTCAAACGAATTAAATAAAAAAATTATAACCTACCAATTCTAAATCAACTTACAATATTATTTTATTTAACAAACAAGATATTATGTATTTACAAACAACCTATAATGATTTATTTACAAAATTACAATGTGACCATTCTTGTCTAAACCTAATTAGCTATAAATTTAATTATAATATTTTTATAATGTTGTGTGCTAGGCACCTACTGATCTGTTTGAAGTCGGTGCCAAGCCAAAAAAAAAAGAGAACAATAATACTTAGTAATATAATACTATTAATAAACAAAATAGCAACCTACAAACACGTAAGCGACTATCAAAAATACAAAATCTATCAACAGCACTATAACGCATCAAAACTTAATTGCATTCAAGACGACCGTCAACGACGCCTGCCCGCACGTGTCTGCCCGTTTGGGTTGAATCGCTCACGACGAGCGACGACAAACGATCGCGCGTTCGGTCGCAAGCGCAGGGTGATTTGGTGTGATTTAGATGTGGCACGATGGCGTGACGGGGCTAGACGTGCGTATCCTATCGAATATCTATTTGGCTTGGCACCGACTTCAAACAGATCAGTAGGTGCCTAGCACACAACATTATAAAAATATTATAATTAAATTTATAGCTAATTAGGTTTAGACAAGAATGGTCACATTGTAATTTTGTAAATAAATCATTATAGGTTGTTTGTAAATACATAATATCTTGTTTGTTAAATAAAATAATATTGTAAGTTGATTTAGAATTGGTAGGTTATAATTTTTTTATTTAATTCGTTTGAAAAATACGTGCATTTTTGTTTTCTGAAATACATAAATAGTAGTTTATTTTTCTCTTTTTAGTGGTTTTAGGTGGGGCGTTGGTACTTTAGGAAGTCGGTTTTTTTTTTGTTAAAAAGTTTGTTTATCTATAAAATGTTGTCGAATATTCTACGTTGAAAAATTTGCAATAAATCAATAAATTATGAATGCACCTGAAACATTTCACCGAATTTCACATACGAAGGCTTCAGAAACATCAATATTAGCAGAACTTATTGTAACTGGAGCAGATTGACATTAATTTTTTTGACAGGCCTGTTGGTCTAGTGGTTAGTAACCCTGATTGCTATGCCGGAGGTCGTGGGTTCGATTCCCACCCAGGACAAATGTTTGTGTGATGAGCACGATCATTTGTTCTGGGTCTGGGTGTAATATATCTATAATATGTATGTATTTAGAAATATATAAGTATGTTTATCAGTTGTCTAGTACCCATAACACAAGCTCTGCTTAGCTTGGGACTAGATGGCGTTGTGTGATAGTTGTGGAATATTTATTTATTTATTTATTAATTTGCTCCAACAGCTTTAACAATGGAGATTACATAGAAACTATTTCTAGGAGCAAAGATACCCGACACCATGGGTAATTTTGCTCATTATTATTTAATCAAAAATAAATAAATAATATACTTCATAATATCTAATTCCCAATAAATAAGTACCTGTCAAATAAGTTTTATTTCTTTAAAATAACATATAATTTTTTTACAGTTGAATGTTTTAAAATATTCTTAGTTTTTAAAATTTGGAGCAAATATCGGAGCAAAGTAGGACCAAATTACGGTACTTTGTTTTATACTATGTACCTAGTGATTAAATGCAAGTAACATTGGTCCGACCTGTTTATTAGTCAGTGTTTAGTAATCCATTTGTGCTGGATAGGATAATCTCAAGCCCGGGGAAGGACATTTTTTTTATTGTGGTAAATTCATCAAATGAGTCCTCCCACCCGGGGCCGGGCGGCGTATTTCCATTTCCGTGTTTATTAGGAGGCACTACTGTCTTGAAACACGCACGGGTTTGTCGCGCTAACTGCCTATAAAAAATCGTGTTCAATCCAAGGCACGTATCCTCCAATCGCGCACGGGTTTGCAACGCCAACTGTTCTTCCAAACACGTGTTCAAGGCGATGCATGGAACTTAGCCATGAAGTTCGCGCGTAAACAACTTCGCTCGCGTCTCGTCACTTCGCCAGTCGCATTATCATTCGTTTGTTTTTCCACTGTGCAGCGTTTGAAATAAGTGTGCTTTTAAATAATTAATATTAGATTATGGAACTATTAAAAGATCGAGCGAAGCGAGCTCGGGACCCGCTGGCACCCCGACTCGGACAATTTAGGTTAGAAGAGGATGGCGGGGTCTGAAAGACCCCGCCATCCTCTTCGTGGTTATTTTTGGTTATTTTGGTTATTTCGCCTGCTTCGGCCCGCACGATTTATCCCGAACATTTACGACCGCGCTAAATCAGTACGGATTTGTTTCGAACAGACAGGTTAAAAAACCGTGTTCAATTCAATTGCACATTATTTTGTAAAACTTCATTTAACGTTGCTTGATCGTGTTCATAATATTGCATCTAAAATTGATGATAATGAGCCTCCTGCCAAAAAACATTGATTATATGTATAAAATTACTACATTATATTATATTTGTTTATGTACCTAGGTATAATGTTGGTCTTAATAAAAAGTTAAAGATTTTGTTTGAGTTTTCTTGCCCATTCATTAAACACAAAAATGCCTTCGAACACACACGGATTTGTGGCGCTTAATCAAGGCGCATACTCCTTGCAAACCCGTGCGCGATTGGAGGACGCGTACCCTGAATTGAACACGTGTTTAATCGAACAGTTGGCGTTGCAAACCCGTGCGTGTTTCAAGACAGTACTGCCTCCTAATAAACACGGAAATGGAAATACGCGGCCGGGCGGGAGGGACTGTCAGACTTGACTGACTCAAATTCACGGTGTCCTTGAATGGTCCTTTACGAACCGAGGTTACGGTAATTTGTGAGTCCCGCGACCTCGGCAGGCTTTGGCCTTCTGCAGGCCCCGTCACTATGCTGACACTCCTTGAGGCGCGCGTGGAACACAACGCGCCGTCGACCCGGGCATGGTCCATGGTCAGACAGCGAGTTGCCCATTACTCGCTGTCCGCATGCCCCGGGGAAGGACATAGGGCTACTTTTTATAAACACACCATACAGGCAAAGATTGATGAAGAAACCACTGGACTTAGCATTTTAAAATTCGCAGAGTTCTATTATACTTAGCTTCAAATAATGAGCACTTGGAAAGAATTCAGATAATTCCACCCTCAAGAGATTCCCTCTAAATATTAGGTAAAGGAGTTCAAAGATTGTATGGAAACTAATTTTGAAGTTAGAAATCTGGGATGTACTATGTGAAGTTACATTAAAAAATATAAGTATTTAAAAAAAAATGTCACGTAGTTTAATGTGGCAGACCAAATTCTACGCGAGCGAAGCCGCGGGCAAAAGCTAGTAATTTTTTAAACTAGCAGCTTTCAGTAAAGGTTAACCAATTTTCTGAATCAGTTTAAAGTGGCCAATTAAGTAAATTCATTAAGAATAAAGTCTATTAAGATAAGATGATTGCTGTGAAAGGAGTGGCACATGGTGTGGGGCCTAGAGCGGCTAGGATTGCAAATCCGCCACTGCCTGTACCTGTAATGTAAATATAATGGAGGATTTACACGGGTCAATTCAGCAGTGCGACCGAAAACGACTGTGTGTAAATTCGATTTTCGTCGCACGACATACATGTTGATGTACGTACAGACGCCAGCTCATCATTAATGGATTCTAAACTTTATCACAAAAAAGAAAGTCAAAATTCGATTGAGAGAGAGATTGGCGAAGGTTGATATGCTTGCGTCTGTATTATTAAATACTGGTCACAGATTTGCTTGGGAGTTAGCAGGAAAATTTACAGAAAAAACTCAAATACGACTTGTGGTAAGAATTTTAATAGAATGTTTCAAGCATGATTTCATACAAAATTGAACACTATAGAATGATGTTAAAGGTAGAATTGTAGCCACAATACAAATTGAACTTTATGTAGGTAAATAATTTTCAGGTTAAATTAGTTAGGTATAATCCGTATAACGATCTGGTCATAGTCTGTGCATACAGTGCATTATCAGTTTCTATTGCGCAATTATTTACTGTTAACGTTAGTTACACACATAGAGTTATATAGTTATTATAGACATTTATGTTGGTAGAATCATTAACGCAAAATATTATCTTTATTAATTGGAACAAACAAGACATTATAATAACAAGCATTACTTTACTATTACTATTTTGTGTTACAAGTGTTGATAGTTCTGTACCTGTTCGTCTGACCGTACAATATACGACTGTTAATACAGCACAGGCGTATTAAAAAGAAACTACTTCCTGGATAAAAAATGATTAAATACATAGATAACTTTGTTTTGAATTTCACAAATTAAGTGCTAGGTAGGTACCTACTGTAACACATTACTTACATGCTTATAACAATTACAACTAATTAATAAGAATATTTTCTCAACTAAGATATAATATGTATTACATGTTACTATCTAATGTATATAGTGGGATGTTAACAAAAAAAGTGGCTACCTACTCAAAGATATGTTGTTGTAAAGTTATGTATATGTTGATGTAAAGATACGACACTGTTAATAATCACTCCTATGACACTCATTGTATCATTTCACATCAGAGACATTTTGTCCAGCATTGATAATAATGTTAGATAACCATTTCTATATTCTAGCTTCTACAGGCAAGCTCTCAGTGTGTTTTTTTCTTGTAAATTATGCGGAGAGTATTCGATAGATAATATTGTCTGCAGTCTCTAATAAGTTTTATCTACTATCATGCTATTAATCCTCTATAAAAGAACCTATAACAATTAGCTTATTGCCAACATTAAAACACTCAATGATATAATGATCATTATATCATCCAAACGCGTGTTATAATGAATTTCAAAAAAAGAACATTCTCATGCAATGACATTTTCACCACCAGATCGCTAAAATTTTGAAAAAAGAACAACTCGTCTTATCGTGTTATATCCCGCCATTTTTTCACTCGAATATGGTATGCGAATATGGTATGTTATGAGAATCTTTTATAGAGGATTCACAGCATGATTGTAGATAAAGTCTTGTATGCAACCGTTATAATTAGGTATTAAAACACTCATGTGATACTATTATCACACTCGGCTACGCCTCGTGTGATAAACCCACATTCGTGTTTTAATACCCCTGATTATACAACGGTTGCATAAATAACTATTATCAAATGTTTTCAGTTGTTGAAGGTATTCTATTAATATTTATTAGTCTTAGAAATTGATTTGCAGTCTTTAATAACATTTTTAAGTCTTGTTAATTTTTTTTGACTTATTTTTCCTAATGCTTGCTTGCGGAAAGCTTTTTTTTTTCTTTAATATTTCATATTAAAGAAAAAAAAAAGCTTTCCGTCCGGTATTTTTTTATTTATTTTCTAAATTAAATTAGTTTTATTTAATTAAAATCTTAATCGGAAGTAACATGCGAAGAATGGTCCAATTAATAGTCCTACGTGGATATGACTGCAATAAGATCACTGTCCAGATATCGGGTGTTGCAGCTAATCTATGGAGACTAAGGTCCTGAGGACTCTTTTGAGGGACAATTTTTAAATTTACAGCCAGTACCGCCGGTTACTTTTTTTTTTGAGAGCCGTTCAATAAAAACAATTGAACGCATATTCGCAAAGATGGAGAAAAGTGAATTTCGAGTGTTGATTAAACATTATTTTTTGCGCAAAAAAAAAACTATTACGGAAACGAAACAAACGCTTGATAAATATGATGGGAACTCTGCTCCGTCGATTAAAATGTTCATAACTGGTTTACGGATTTTCGGTGTGGTCGTACAACCCCAAGTGATGCTACGGCCAGTTGAAGTCACTACTCCAGAGATGATCGCTAAAATCCATGGCATAGTGTTGAACGCCCGAAGAGTAAAAGTGAGTGAGATAGTAGGCATCTTAGACGAACGTTTGCGCAATATCTTGCACCAACATTTAGATATGAAAAAGCTCTCCGCGCGACGGGTGCAGCGTTTATCAAAAACGCATGCGAGTTACCACTTCGAAGGCAGGTTTGGCGTTGTTACAACGGAATAAACCTGATTTTTTTTGCGTCGTTATCTAACGGTATACGAAACGTGGATCCACCACCATACACCAGAAACCAAGGAACAATCGAAACAATGGATTGCTAGGGGCGAACCAGTTCCGAAGAAGGCTAAAGTAGTTTTATCGGCCAATAAGGTGATGGCTACAGTTTTCTGGGAAGCACGTGGGGTAATCCATATTGACTACCCAAAGAAGGGTAAAACGATCAATGGCGAATATTATGTCAATTTATTAGACCAATTTAACCCACATTTTACCTGAAAAACGACCGCATTTGGCTAAGAAGAAAGTCCTCTTCCACCAAGACAACGCACCACTGCACACCTGCGCGATTGCCATGGCCAAACACGAGAGAGCAACGCTGGATGAAGTGCATTGAGTTAGATGGAAATTAAGTGGAAAAATAAATCATAATTTTTAAATAAAGTTGTCTCCTTGTTTCATTTGTACCAGACTTATCACTCTGCCCTCGTATCATTACCATTTAGTATCTGTTGTGTATTGTATTTTAGTAAGGATGTTAATTAATTTTATAACTATATTTAAAACTTGATGTTACATTGTCAGATCTACTGCATATTCGATAACGCAATTTACCGATTATTAGTTTCATCGGTGTGCTGTTCCGATTAGACCAGACCGGAAAATAACAGTGTATAGCTCGCCTCACACGTCACAGTTACATTAATCTGAACCGTTGATATGAAAGTTTCAAACAAAAGAATATAATACATACCGTATGAAACTTTTTTATTTGTTGTGGTAAAATCATCAAATGAGTCCTCCCTCCTAGGACAGAGCGGGAGGGACTGTCAGACTCGTACTGACTAAAATCCACGATGTCCTTCAATAGCCCTTTACGTTCCGAGGTCACAGTAATTCGTAAGTCCGGCGAACCCGGCAGGCTTTGGCCCTGACATTTTGCTGACACTCTTTGAGGCGCGCGTGGAATACAACGCGCTGTCGGACCGGGCATGGTCCATGGTCGGACAGCGAGTTGCCCATTACTCGCTGCCCGCATGACCGCGCCTACGGTGGCCGGAGATCGTCTGCCGACGTCTGTCGCCGTGGGCGTCTACCACTGCGGCTGGGGTGGAGGGAGGACGCTTTCCTCTCCCTCACGCGGCCCGCGGGGCAAGTCCTGCACCGTATGCTCCACCATGCCCTCCGGACGATTCTCGCAGTGGTGACACCCACGTCGGCGTTTCTTCCTTCCTTATCAGACACAGGTACCTGCCAAAACTTACGTGTCCGGTGAGGACCTGCGTCATGCGATAAATCAGGACGCCGTGACGCCTATCCAGCCAGTCCTCAAAGAGAGGTCTTTCCGCCGCGATACTGTATGAAACTTAAGGAAAGTTTCGAAAAAATAACAAATTAATTAAAAGCTTACAGTTTACCCCGAAGTTTTGCTAAACCCTTTTGTATACATAATTAATAATTATATTTAATTTGTGGTGGAAAGGCACAAGTTTTAGGTAAAACAGACAAGATAAATAGACTGGGTAAAACTTGTCAATCGCCCAATGTATACGTGGTAATTTTATTCTAAGTAGACATGGTGAAAGTTTTACTAAATCTTATCTCGGTAGTTTTCGAAAATTAATATAAAATCATACACATGTTAACATTATAATATTATTGGTTTAAAAACCACTAGATATACTGATTTAATATTCATTAGTTAACGGCGGCCAATATTAAAAGGGCCACTTCTTCACGGGGAGAGCGAGCTATCAATTGCATGGTGACGGCTCCGCCAGCGGCCACTAGCCTGGCTCTGAACAGCACCGGCGAGCCTCCGCGCCAAATGCCCCCGCCACGAATTTCTTTTACTGCATCTCCAGTGATGGCTCCTTTTGGTATTCCCAAGTGTTCACAGACTGCTTTAGCAGCCTCTCCTACGTCGGTTTGTGACAGTCCAAATGTATCTGAAACTTCATGTGCCGCAGCAGCCCTTTCCCAAGTATCATCCCAGTCATCAGATGCAGCGCGTGCCCTGAATTGTTCAGCACAGCTGACTTCAAATTCTTCTAATGGGTAATTATCGCCATAGCCTTCTCCTGAATCTGGCAGTCCAGTTGTGGGATCACAATCACGGACCACAAACTCCAGAGTCGCTCCAAAAGTCCCTAAAGTATCAAGTGGGGTTTCAGGGAATTCAAGAAGACAAAATATGCTGCCCTGTTTATCATACGGTAGTTGTTGGCATGGGACTTCAGTTATCATTTTATATCCGGGAGCAGTGTCTAATCGGATATGAACATCTTCGAGAAGTTGATCACTCAGAGTATTCACACATTCAAACTGTAAAATCAAATGCCTTGCGAAGATATGTTTGATACAGTGAACGCGATATTCGGTTTCTGGCTCGGTTAAATCAACAGATTCACATGTTTTGAAAATTGGCCCAAGCTTTTCAATGCCGGGCACAACTTTTAATTGATCAGCATATTGCTCCTCACGAGAAACAGTTGGAGCTCGTGTTTCAATTTCAACTGGAGCTTCTTTCGGCTCTGGCGACTCTTCTTCAATTGTAGGAACAGTAGCAATATTAAAAGGTTCTGTCGGCTCCTCAGAGGTCAAATGATGATACAGTGCTCTCTCTAGAAGTACAGGGTTAGGTATTGGGACGTTAATAATATAGTCATTTATGAGTTGCGCATCACCAGATTCCAAAATTGCGCTGTAATAAATAGCGCGGTCACGAACTTCATCATCGTCATCTAATTGACATCTGGCTAAAAGCACTCTTATATTTGGCAATAGTTCAGGTCGAGCTGCTCCAAAACGAGCCACGGCAGAAACAGCAGCAGCCCGCACTGGCCCTGACTCCAAAATTACTCTGTTGTATATGTATCGAATATACCTGGATGGCTGGCGAGCTTTTGGTCCTTCACGCCCCAGAATATGTAATATGCGAACTGCTAGTGAAGCATGTTCACAGTCCTCAATAAATTCACAAAGATGCGCCAAGCCTGTTTCTTTAGCATCTGGATTTTCTTCCACGAGAGCTATAATAGCATCAGCAATAGCGGTCTTGTATTGCAAGCCACCTTCATCACGGAGCATACCAGCCAAAAATGATGCCAGTGATTGATGCTTACGTGGGTACTTAGAACAAAGGCGCCTGATCGCACGTACTACAACAATTTTGAATTCATCAGAAATTTCAGACATGAAGCTGGAAATTTGTTTCATCAAACGATCAATTGAACTTTCTGCACCTGTAGCTAGAAGAGTTGTAACAGCTAACGTAGCTACAGAGCGATTTGGATCTGATATTAGATTTTCCAGATCAACTGCACAGGCAGCTACAGCATTGGGATGTTTCGCTGTCAGTTTTGCTAAAGTGCGAGCGCCGGCCAGTCGCAAAGTAGCCTTTGAGGAGCCACAAAATATTTGGAGCACTGAGACAGCTTGCGCAAGATCACGAGCAGATTTTCTTAAATTAACAATGGCATGCGCTGCTTCGTAGACCACGATCTCAGATTTATGGCGCAAACAGGATTCAATGAACTCAACATATGGTTCTGACGCATCTGTTTGGTCTTCTTCAGCTAATTTAGCAGCATGACGAATTAAGAGACAGAGTGCATATGGTGAGCGTAACGGAGACCGAGCAAGTTTGGTGACAAGCTTAACAGTAGAAAGGCGATCATTACGTCGAGCTCCAGCAACTACAGCTAAAGCATGGTATGACACCATTGCATTATCTGAAGTAATTACACCCTGGAAAATAGAAAACAGCATATTTAAACATTTTGTTAAACAAATGACAAAAGAGAAAATAAGATTTCTATTTAAAAAGTCCAAAACATAAAGCCGAAATCAGCCACACAGCTAGGATCTTTGTCTGGTGCCAAGCTTGAAGTGTACTTGTAACGGTAAGATATTAAGGTTTACTAGTGGAAATCCGATGACTCCCGATGTCCACCCCCAATTTGTCCCCCACTGATAGACAGTGATACGTTTTATATAAAACTTTTTCTCTGTCCCCCGGGGTGGAAAAAAGGTACATTTTATATAAAAGTTCCCCCTGGCCACCACTGGTGGTGAATCATCGGTGCAAATCACCTATTACACAGCATAGCAAAAATTCAATGACCTAGCTGTCTAGCTTTGACTTAAAGGAAGTGTAAATTAATGTATAATGAGTCTTATTTTAACTTAGTTATATGACAAGTAAACAAAGTACATAACTGCATGTATGACAAATTGCTGTGGCAAAACAATAAATCAAACAATTAATGTTTAGTATTAGAAAATATGGAAATAGCAAACAGCAAGATAGTAACTGCATCAGCCTATTACTGTTGCAGCAGGGAAAAGGCAAAGGCCTTCTCTTTATATGGAAAAGGCAAGAACTTTGATCACAAGCTTGTTCAAGAATTATTGATAATAATAATAACTAAGTTCTGATCTTTCCACTATGCAGTCTAGCTTGCCATTCCAACATAAAACAGAATCAGAAAGTATTCACAGATATCAACAGCTATCTATACCCCAATTCAAGCAATAAAAGTAAAGGCACTCTCAGTTTGGTAAAAAAAAAGTGTTATGGACAGATTGGTTGTATGTATAATACATTTGGTGAGGTAGAAAAATATTTATGTCAAATTAATAAACTTATGTTTTTTTTCATGTAATGACACTGCCATGACACTTTGTTATTAAACTTATTTTTAATGTCTATAATGATTATGACCCCCATGTTGTATTATAGTATAACGGAAAATATAAATTATGGATCTCATACGAGGAAGGAGTGAATTGTAGCATTGGCAACATTATAACATCAAAGTCAAACTATTTAGTCAGATTAAGGATGTTCCAAAACTATCAAAGAATCGATACCTACTCATATGATTTATCTGTAAATTTTTTTCCATACTGCTCATATAAATACTCCTTAAGTATCGATACTTACTTATATCGATAGTTTTAGAAAAGTTTTGTAACAAAAAAAAAGTTGTAAGTAAGCTTATTAATCGAGACATTTTTACTTATTACATTAAACAAAAACGTTTAGCATCAACATTTCAAAAAAAAACAATAACTGCTCCAGGTATTTTGGAGACAATCTGTTCCTTGTTTGCAACTTTCTTGATTCGATTCCATACCCAAGTACTTTTGTATGTTGATGAGATTTCTGTTTATTTTTGTGTCCATTTTAAATAAGATCAGTCTGTCTGATTTAATTCAATACCAAGTACTTTTGATTTAATACTGAGTAAGTACTGCAAATGATTTGATGCTATTTTGTACTTGTTATCTAATCAAAAGTATTGAGTACCGAGTACTCGTATTTACTTGTATTGGTATGTCCCTAAGTCAGTTAGACCTACAAAAGGCATAGAATTGAATCTATGAAACATTTTCAAAAGTAATCATTATTACAAGCATGGCAGCAGTAGCAATAAAATAACAATAGCTTTGCTTTTTCAGTATACAACAGGAATATTAAGATGGTTTGGATTTTTCTTGATCATGAAACTGACTTTAGAGTTCAGTGCAGAACAAGGTGTCTTTTTCATAATTATGAGTCTGTATTCGCTTACTGCTTTTATTTATCTATTAAAAAATAAAATAAAAAAGTTATATGGAAACTCAACAGCTTATTATTAATTTACATGAGTTCTGAGTGTTCACTTCACTATCAATGAACAGTTGCGGAACTTTTACAATTTTGCGTCCTGCAAATGCTAGCAAGATGATGACTAAATTGATTCTTAAGCCAATAACAGAGTCTCACGACATTAAAGAGGACAAATGTAACTAGAAGTGTGAAAATTTTACACAAATGCAGTTAATAAAAAAATAATAATAAGGGAATGTTGTCATTATGTTCACAATCGCAAAACTATGATAAATTTATAGGATTTTGAGACAACAGCAAAAACTGATAAATCAAGAAAAAACGGGAACACAGTTACCTGCATACGCGCTTTTATTAAATACTTGTTCATTGATTTAAATATCTTGTTAAAATAGTTTTTTTTTTCTTACTAGTTTGCTTTTGGACGCTATGCATTTAAACAGAATTAGAGGAGAGTGGAATAGACTTGCTGATCATAATTGCAATGATATGCTATGTATTTTATTTTAATATACTAGTATGCGTGAGAAATATAAAAAAAAAACATTCGCAGTTTACAGACAATGACTTAGGAAAAAAGAACTCAACATTTGGTTCAGAACACATTAATAAATAACCACAGCAGCATTGCCGGACATACCAATTTTAGCAGGACGCCATGATTTTTCAATCAAAATTAAATGGTCCACGCGGACAGGCTAAGTCCCGCTTTTGGGGATATTTCGATTATTGTTTATATTTTTCAAGACTAAGAAGACTCAACTTCCTGACTATAGGGAAATCTGTTTTAAAACATGATATTTTTATTAAAATACCTTTCAATAAACATTTTTATCCCCAACGGAAAAAGAGGGGTGTTATAAGTTTGTTGCTATTTGTTGTCATTTAAACGTAACTTAAACCCAAATAAAAAGACAAATGTTTAAAAACCTCTAATAATTTAGGTTTTTTTTACTATGTCCCGCTTTTGATGAAAGAAACCCGCTTTTTCACTCAAAAAGTTTCAAAATCACGGCTTGGCTAAAAGAAATCTGGCATCGCTAAACTACAGTATAAATTAAGTAGAAGAGAAGAAAAACAAAAGTGTCATCAAAATATGGTTGCAACTATCACAATAACTGCTTAATTAGTCTAACAAATTATTTGCATGTATGGTGTGATTTTTATTTACCTGAGCCTCCATTACCCAACGACGCACTAGATCGGGAACAGTAGCTGATAAATGGAGAGCAGACACAAGAGCCGCGGAGCTAACTGCAGGGTTCTTGTCCACGATTGCTTGCTTCATGTAGCGCTCTATTGCTTGCAACATTGTGCTATCGGTTATTGTGCAGAGAGCTCGAATTGCAGCAGCTCTATATAAGTCTTCCTTGCCCGTCATATCTTTGGTGAGGGAAGACGTAACTATAATCACGTCTTGCGCCATAGTACTCAGCTCTTTAATCGTTAGGTATACAAGCCGGCGTAACACAACATCTTTCGATTGAAACAGCTTTGTAGTAGCGAAAAATATATCCGTAGCTTCTTGAGTAGTCAATTGCTCTCCTTGATTTAACAAATACAAGATTTTCGTAAGGATATGTATGCATTTTTTTGGATTAACAGGTGTCGAGTTGAAATATCTCGCCTCTTGTAACAGAGTAGTCTTATCCAGGTTTTGAAAAGTACTCCCAGTATCCTCGTCTTCTTTTTTATCGCGGCGACTCATTGTAGAATGATTTTATGATATGATTATAACACAATTATCTATTTACAACAGTAGGAATTCGGAAAGTTACAAATTTTATTTTATCAGCCCGTCAGACGGCACTCGACCACGTCAATAGGTTTTTTTTTTTCGTGATTTTATGACCTGGTAACAAGACCTTTAGGTCAAGTCTTTTCACTTTGCTTTTTGTCTTTTTACTTTATTTTAAATTGATTTAATTGTGTTTTTAATGGGTTTGTAACTATTTTTGTCTTTTAATAACTATTTTTGTTTTACTATGAAAAGTTTAGTAACTTTTGAAATGACCACCTAAAATTGGTCACTGGCTCTTGGTCTTAAACGTTACAACAAACATTTAAGAGAGCGTATTCTGAAAGTTGGCAACGTCGCAAATAGTTGTCAAATATTAACAAGTTTTAATTAATTTGGCAATGTTAATGTATGGATATAAGAAATATGGCTGTGTAGTGCACTAAAAAAATTGTTAGGTAACAATTTTTGACAACTATTTGCGACGTTGCTAACTTTCTGGTTACGCGCCCTTTTTTATCGTATTAAAATCATCAAATGAGTCCTCCTACCCAGAGCAGGGCTTGAGGGACTGTCAGACTCGTACTGATTAAAATCCACGGTGTCCTTCACTAACCCTTTACGAACCGGGGTCACGGTAATTCGTTAGTCCCGCGACCCCGGCAGGCTTTGGCCCTCTACAGGCCCCGTCACTATGCTGACACTCTTTGAGGCGCGCGTGGAACACAACACGCCGTCAACCCGGGCATGGTCCATGGTCGAACAGCGAGTCGCCCAGGCCCGCATGCCCGCGCCTACGGTGCCGGAGATCGTCTGGCGACGTCCGACGCCGTGGGCGTCTACCACTGCGGCTGGGGTGTGGGAGGCGACCGCTTCCCACTCCGTCTCGCCCCGCAGCATGGCCTCGACCAATGCCGGGCGCGAGAGGTCTCCACCTACCGCCGTCGTGAGGACACGGTGGAGCTCTGCCTAAGCGGGGCAGTCCTGCACCGTATGTTCCACCGTGTCCTTCGGACGATCCTCGCAGTGGTGACACCCAGGCGTTTCTTCCCTCCCCATCAGACACAGAAACCTCCCGAAACTTCCGTGTCCGGTGAGGAACTGGGTCATGCGGTAGGTCAGGACGCCGTGACGCCTATCCAGCCACTCCTCAAAGAGGGGTCTTACCACCGCGATTGCGGCGTGCCCGGGTTACGCACCCTTGATAAAATTAAATAATAACAATGGTGTTTTATTATTCTGGAAACATTTTTAATGATATTTTTATAATAATTCTGATATTGCAAACAGTAATTAATAAAATGATCATCACATTCGATATCAAGCACCCCACGCTTTTTCACTTTATTTGATTTTTTGTTAATATCTTAATATTTATATAATAAATTATTTTCTACTTTTTAGTTCGTTTGCTTTTAAAGCGTGTTTTTTTAGTTTTTTAAACTATAAATTATTGGTAGATTAGACCATGGAAGTATACACGAGAATCCGGCTATCTATAGACATGGGACATAGCACTGTATAACGCTGAATAGCCCAATATTAATATTTCACATAAAAAAAGGTGCAAAATGTTGTCTTCTTAGCAATCCTGAAAAAAAAACACCTATTTTTAAACGTACTTTAAAAACTGCAAATAATGACATTGCAAGAAACTTTTCCTCAGGCGTTTAGTTTTTATGTGTCAGCGATGGTACTGATTTTTGATTAGCGACCCACTCAGATTAAGTAAATATTTTTAAAGTACCAAACAATCTGCCGTATCATATTATTTGGTACTTTAAACTGTAAAAACAGTTTTCACATACAATATAAGTAGGTAGTTGAAAATTAAATGATAAACAAACGTTATCGTATACATGATTTACATTGTTGAATACAATCTACACAAGGTATACCTGAACCTGTTTAGAAGAACTAATCTATCTTATCTATCTACTAGTGATAACCCCGTCAGAATCTGTTTGTTAAATCGGTAAAGACAGACTGACATATAAACGTGGCAGTGGGACTTCATATTGCAAAGCATGTCGGTATTGATAAATCCTTTCTGAACTAGTTATTGAACACTTAAAATAGCTTAAAATATTTAATGATTTCGAAATGAGACAAGAAAAATAGTACTATATTTATTCGATAATCTGTGATTCTTATAAATCATAGTCTTGAAGCGTACGACGCAACGGACTATGTTTAAATGTCATTTTATTTAGGTGCTGAAAATCTGGGTGTGATGTTAAATTCGTCAACTTTGAATTGTTCCTGTCTACTGCATGGCGTTGTAAACTTCTTACAGAATGGCCACAAGTTATGCACACCGTTGCATGCCGAATTTTGACATATGAACTTCACTAGTTGCTTCTGAATTTAGCAGTTCATGACAAGGATGACAAGAGAAATATTGGCATTCCTTGGAACCTAGTTAAAACGTTATTCCTTTAGTACCTACACGAATTAATTTAATTTTTACCTACACATCTGAATATTATGACATCTAAGGCAACCGATCTATTGGGCACGCAATCGCGGCTGTGGCGTCCTCATCTTCCGCATGACGTAGGTCCTCACGGGATACGGATGTTTTAGGAGGTTCTTGTGACAGATTGGGAGGAAAAAAAACGTGTCACTACTTTGAGGACACGGTGTGGAACTTGGGCTTGGGCCGAGCATCGCCGCCGTGACCAGCAATGACGTCTTCATTGCTTGCTTGCTTAATGTGCCGCTGCAATCTTTGTGTGGCTATACCATAGTTAATTTATTGCATGATGAATTGAATGCAAGTCAAGTCAGTCTCGTCCCGCAGCATGGTCTCGACCAATGCCAGGCGCGAGTGGTCGCCGCCTATCACCGCCGTAAGGACAAGGCGGTGCTCTGCCCAAGCGGGGCAGTCCTGCACCGAATGCTTTAAAAACAATCCAATTTTCGAAATTTAAATTTGTGAAAACATAAATTTTAATATTTGTTTAAGGTCGCTTTTCAACATTTGGGTCATTTGCGACCACAATTAACAATATATTAATTTACGTACATACTATTTTTTTTTGCGTGGTAAAATCATCAAATGAGTCCTCCCCACACAGGGCAGGGCGGGAGGGACTGTTAGACTTGTGCTGACTAAAATCCACGGTGTCCTTCAGTAGCCCTTTACGTACCGGGGTCACGGTAATTCGTTAGTCCCGCGACCTACGTACATACAATAGGGTATAATGCATTTGTTCGATTCGCGCCAAAAACTTTCATTTTCAACGTCATTGCTTAATTTCAGTAAAGAAAACGTTTTGAATCCCGTTAATAACAATTAATAAAGTACAGTTTCATTTTGACTATCTGGAAAAGCTTTATGACTCTTCCTTAGTTAACATTATTTCATCGTGACCTTGTCAATAAAAATGCACAAGCAACAATTCAGATCCTACTCAAATTACAAATAATCAGGCTTATGCTAAAGTGACTACTAAGGCACAGGTACACAAACAACATGAAAAGCCACCTTTTAAGCAGAAACAGAAGAAAGAAGATAAATCTGAGTTGGAGTTTATGGAGTGGAGTAGAACGGAAGTAGAAGAATATAATGACACTGAGAGGAAAAAATCGAATGGACCGGAAGAAAAGCAGAGAGATGTCAGTTTCAAGGAATTATTACAGAGATTACAAGAGATAATATTCATGAAAGGAAGCACTATACAAATGATTTTCAAAGGAGTAATTAAAACTTGCATTGAGTGGTTAATTTTAGTAGTAGTTGATAATGTGGCAGATTGGCCTATACTTAAACTAATTATTGATTATCTCTCAGATGGCAGACACCTATAGTAAGATTGTTAAAATAAATATTATTCAATGGAATGCACAGAGCATTAGGCCAAAGTTATGTGAATTTGAGAATTTACTTATACAAGACAAGATTCACATTGCCGTATTAAGCGAGACCTGGTTACAACCAGACAGTTATTTTAAAGTTAAAGATTATAATGTGTTTCGCAAAGATAGAATTGATTCATACGGAGGCGTCGCAATTCTCACGCATAAATCAATTAAATCGCAAATATGTCATGATTTAAAATTGTCTAATTCAGGAATAGAACATGTATACGTTAAATTATATAACTGTAATCAAATCGAAAACGTTATATCGATTTATTGCCCACCTTCTATAAATACTAACCAGTCAGACTGGGATCAATTATTTTTTCAGGTTAATAATAAAACCCTACTCTTAGGTGACTTCAATGGACACCATACCAATTGGTCCAATAAAGTAGACAGTAGAGGTAACCAAATATTTGATGCACTTATTGGTAGTAGCTTTGTTTCATTAAACGGTGCCGATCATACTCGAATTAAGCTAGTAAATGATGTTCTTCAGCAGTCGTCTCCCGACATTTCATTAGTGTCATCCGATGTCAGCCTAAGTTTAAATTGGAAAGTATTGAATGAGACATTGGGGAGCGACCATTATATTATTAAAATTGCGACATATTTTAGAGCTGATAATGTTTACATATCCCGGCGGAATCATAAAAAGGCTGACTGGTTGGGATACCAAACACTTTTAAATGATCTCTTTGATGATTTTACGATGCCAAATGATCTACAAAAAGGATATGACCTATTTGTGGACTATTTGGACATGGCTGCAGATCTTTTTATACCACTTACTAAAATTAATACAAACCCAGAAAGAAAGTTTACATCAAAACCCTATTGGTGTCCCAACCTCTCTAAAGTTGTAGCAGAACGCCGTTTAGCATTGTCCAAATTTCGTCGTAATCCAACACCACAGAATCTCACAATCCTTCAAAGTAAAATAAGCGAAGCACAAAGAGATATACGTCGCTCTAGAAATAAATCATTTCAGGACTTTTGTTCGACTCTTGACCAAACCTCATCTCATAGTGAGTTGTGGCGGAAAATGAGATGGGTTAAGGGATATAATACACCAAAATCCCATGTAGACCAGACTAAAGCAAACAAACTTCTTTGTAGCTTAGCGCCAGATTTCGTGTTATTCGATAATCCTCCAATTACATCACACAACCCAAAACTCGAAATAACTATTACAATCCAAGAACTTGCTAAATGTCTTAAAAGTAAAGATACAGCCCCCGGTAGTGACAAGATCTCATACTCTATGATAACACACCTACCTGATAATGGGAAAGAAATCCTACTCAATTTGTTTAATTCATTTCTCAGATACTCCTTTGTACATAAGCAATGGCGCGATATAGTGGTGGTGCCGATTCCCAAACCAGGACGTGACCCTTGTTTAACCTCATCTCTTCGACCAATATCTATGATCTCATGCATATGCAAAACTTTCCATAACATTCTACTCAATAGACTAGAGTGGTTTATAGAAAAGAAACATATTTTAAGCCCAAATACTACAGGATTTAGAAAGTGCAGATCAACTTTAAATAATCTCACTAGTTTAGTTTCCAGAATTCAAACAGGATTCTCTGACAAACAAATGACAGTATGCTGTTTTATTGATCTCGATAATGCATATAACAACGTAGATATATATAGCTTATTACGTATTTTGGATGAATTAGAAGTGGGACAACACATTTGTAAATATCTTTGGAACTTTTTACAGACTAGAAATTTAAAAATTCAACTTGATAACAAGTTACTCTGTAGAACTACGTCTCGTGGCTTGGCACAGGGTGATCCGCTCTCTCCGTTGCTTTTCAATATAGCTACTATCAATATTTGTAAAGAGATTAAAAACGTGTGTGTTTCGCAATTTGCAGACGATTTTGTATTATATTTTATTACGAATCGTATTTTAGAGGCGACCCACAAACTTCAAATGGCTTTGAATTTATTTAACAAATTAGTTCAAGACATTGGTTTAAATATTTCAACAAGTAAAACAAAAATTTGTATATTTAAAAAGGGATATAGGAAGGATAATATTGATATTAAAATAAATGAAAGTTCCCTCCAAGTAGTAGAAACATATAAATATTTAGGACTGTGGTTAGATCGATCACTACGATGGTCCAAACATATAAATGAGTTAAGAGACAAATCATCAAAATTTCTTAATGTGTTTAAAATATTGACGGGCCCAGGTTGGGGCATACATCCTACTCATTTACGGCGTCTATACATTTCAATTATACGCAGCAGAATCGACTATGCTAGTTTTTTATATGATAATAGTTGCCAAAGTCATCTAAATAAACTAACTAAAATTCAAAACCAGTGTTTGAGGGTAATCGGCAGTTTCATTAAAAGTACAGCCATTCATGTAATGGAATGTGAACTCCATCTGCAGCCGTTACATGTTCGCAGACATTACCTAGCTGCGAAGTTTTTTCTAAAACTGAAATCTTTTGTCAACGGGGACACTTGTGAAATTATAAGCATTCTTAATTTGTGTTGTCAAGATACGTATTGGAGACGCAAAAGGATACCACTTATAGCTCATGTATCTGAAACACTAAATAAAATGGACATTAGCTCTAATGATGAATTAGGATTATTTTCGCTTAATATATGGATGAGCGGACTGAACTTGTCTTGTATAATTAAATCACAAATTAAAGAGATTACCAAAGCCAAGATTGTATACAATCAAACCCACCTTCGATCACTTTGTAATGTGCATTTTAACAAGAATTACTCTAATTATTATAGAATCTACACAGATGGATCTAAAATCCAAAATAGTGTTGGAGCCGCATTTTACGATCCTCAAAGTAATACTAGCTGTAAGTTTAATTTAAATTCAAAAATCTCTGTCATGCATGCTGAGTTAATCGCTATATTCGAAGCTATTTCATACCTTGAGTCGGTGAATTTTCAAAATTCAGTAATATATTCAGACTGTAAAAGTGCACTCCAACATCTGACAAAGTGTACAGGAAATTTTAGTGGGTACCCGATAGCGTACAAAATAATAGATCTTATTAATAGACTAAATATAGATAAAAATATTGTTCTACAGTGGTTGCCCTCCCATATTGGCATTGAAGAAACCGAAGTAGTTGATTATTTAGCTAAAGAAGCGTGCTTTGAGGGTGTCCCGGTAGCATATAAACCTCATTGGACCGATATCTTAAGCGAAGTTAAATTCAAGTGTTTGGATATCTGGAAGGAGTACTTTGACGAAAAGTCATTGACTAAAGGTATTTGGTATCGTACAATGCAACCGACTATCTCTAACTACCCCTGGTTTGATAATGCCAATATGAGTAGGCAAGAAATTGTGACAAGTTTGAGACTTCGCTCCGGACACATCCCATTAAATAGTTTTGCTGCATTGATGGGCAAAATTTCATCTCCAAATTGTACGGAATGTAACATGGTCGAAGACGTTTTCCATATTATGGTGGAGTGTTATCGGAACGAAGTAGAAAGACATTTCATTCAGGAAGAATTTAATATTAATATTCGGGAAATAGGTGCATGTAATACAATACTAGCTTTTCCAGCCTCTAAAAATGCAAAAATAATATATAAATTGGTTAATTTAGGAATTAAGCGTAGATCTTAAGTTTGCTTTTTAAAAAAAGTGTTCCTATGAGGGTGACATGTTCGTAATGTGAACAAACCCTCTTTAAATAATAAAGATTAAAAAAAAAAAAAAAAAAAAACAATTCAGATACTTTTTAATGTTTAAAAGTTTATACAAGTTTTAGGAAATTATGAAACACTAAACAATTCATTAATGAATTTTCAAATACATAATACGAGTTAATTTGAAATTCATATAGATTAACTGGGTCACTCATTTAGCCATCTCTTTTGAAATCGGCAACTTACGTAAAACCATAGATAGCAATTCAGAAAAAAAATCGAAAGTTTCCTTCGGGATAGGTGGAAATGTGGGTGGGGAAAATCATGTGAAGGGTCTAAACTTATTTTTAAGTGATAATGAGGTTAATGACATGTTTAAGGTCAAGGTCAACAACTCAGAAGTCAAGGTCAAATACTCTGAAGCTCAAAAATCTAGATCAACTTAATATTTTTTCTAATTATGGAATAATATCTTATAGCAAGCTAGGGCAAGGAACTTTCGAGGCTTATCCACTTGAATGCTAAATGAAATGTCATCCGCACAATTCTTTGCAACAAATGTCACTAATGACAGTTTGGGAAGTAAATTTGGGAATATAAGATCTCAGGAGTGGCGTTTACGAAAGTTTGAAACTAATGACAGCTTGGGAAGAAAACTTCCCATTGGCATTGCAATGGTTATCTCAAAAGTCAAGTTCAAATTAAAAATATATATACAACATTATTTTTAGTATATGCGAAACCTGAATATAGTTTGTTCAGAATCAGTAACAGGTTCGATTTCAATAATTTTTACACCATGTTATATTTTTTTTCAAAAATATTTTAATTAAATTTTATTACCATTTAATTACAATACAATCACCGCACGGTTAGGTACCTATTGCCAAGCTATTATCACGAGTGTATAACACAGGACACGCGGTTTACGCGGGTGTACCGCGAAATGAGCATGTTTTTGAACGGACAACCAGGTAATATACAAACTTATAACCTTGTGATTTTTTATGATACGGTTTTAAAATTTTGTACATAGATTCTTTATACAAAAATACTAGTCAGGTGTATCGGGTTTCGCATAAACAAAAAATAATGTTGTATATCTTGTAATAAGGCGTAATCGACGGAGCCCTCCCGCTACGCGGGGCTTCTATTTCTGTGTAAAGGTTTTAAAGTAACCGAACATGATCTCCTTCGAACCTAACCTATCCGAGTCGGGGCGCCCTGTGACACGAGCTCGCTTCGCTCGCTCTTGTATCCTAGGATCTCTTTGTCTACTGTTTGATTAGAAAAGGACTAGGGTATCATAAAAGGAAAAACAAATCCAATGTTATTAAAAGTAAGAAACTCGTAAAATAAATATTAATAATCCATAAAATCGACTCTAACATTATCTAAACGTAAAACGAAACAAAAAACTTCAATAGTAATAAACACACACGAACATTCGCGCAAGCGCCCTGCGCCGTCCTACGAATTTTCGATCAGGTCACGTGTCCTGACGCAAGTTTAACATTCTTTACCCATTCCAAAAAAAGTGCACAACGCCGCTAAAGAAGTATTCACTTCAAAAAAACTACAGCAAACATTATAGGGTGGTGCCAGAATGAATTTCAGGATTTCCTAAAAAGACTATATGTCAGATCTTTGTGAAAAAGTTATGAGTGACGGATCGGGAAAACTAAAATCTACCACAAATTAATGCTTTGAAAATTACCGATTGTTTTCATTATTTTTCACAAGCTTATATACAATTGTGGGGTCTCCAAATCAAGCCAAAATTCAGATTTTTTTTAATCGTGCGGACAATTTTGTGCTAGTATAAAACTACATACTCTTGATGTGTTCTAATATTGCGACATTGAATGAAGCCTGAAGGGCTGGAGCCTCTCTAAATGTCCAGTAAGTAACCAGTGAGTGTCTCCCATAGGAAATGTATTTAAGCATTTAGCTATAATAAAATGTATCAATGACTGCAGTTTACCATTATACCTAGTTGATTTTTTATAATAAAGGGTGTACCTAAAAGTAAAACGAAACAATTATTTTAAAATTTTTTAATGGTTTACCGATCTACAAATACGTTTGTACACGGGTATTTTGAAACATTTTGTGGCGAATTTTTGCCCTAACACTCATTATACATATCAATTTTTGTAATACTACTATTTTCTTAATAGCATGGAAAGAAAGAAGTTATTAGCTATCCATATAATATAATGTTGGTATTATATACCTATGACTGAAGTAAATTCTATATTGAATTAATAACAATAACAAATAGGAAATAAATAGGTAACAATATCCAAAACTCATCTAAACAATACGAGAGCAGGTGTAATGAAATATTTAAATTTAAAACAAATATTGAAACATATTACATGATTAAAAATAAAACACTGAACATTGAAAATTTTCTAAATTTTGCTATTGAAATCATCATACTTTTAAAACTTTGTATAATCAAAGTACTTAAATAATAAATATTTGAGAAATATTAGAAGTATTATGTTTACATAGCATACCATTTAGCGTTGTTAATTTTTTATTCAATGACTTCTACTACATTAATATACAAATAATAATCCACATACATACATATGTTTATATATATTCACAACACACAAAAAGTTTTGCTAAAGTATGGATGATGAGTGGTTAATAGAAAAATTCTCAATTTGGTGAGCTTTTGAGAGAACACTATGTATGTATTATGAAATTGTTGACCTATATTGATGTACTAAAACACTTTATGCAAAGTAATAGCTAATAATTGTTTATCATAATTTGTCCATTGGTCTCTAAATAACCTTTTTGTAACTATTTAGCTTGTCTCATCACAATTGTGAACTAGAAGGTGCAATGAAATACAATGATAGATCTGGATTTGCATCTTTACACTATGATAATGCCAACACATCATTATGTATACCTATCTATACTGTGTAAAGTTATATAAAAATCAACAAACTTAAAGTTCACACATGGATTAAAATTTTTGAAATCTCATGCGACTCATCACAATTTCTGCCTCTGGCATGAGTTATGTGCGTTTTTTTTTTCAATACTTTAAGAATTTCATAAACAGATTTTTATAATTCTGACTACACTTTTTGAAAGTTACATTTTTAAAATGGGTATCATCCATTTACTAATTGCGAACCGCAGTAATGTTAAACATCACTAGAGTTCATGAATTATCAATCTTCCCAAATATGTAAGTCTGTGGGTATTTAAAAATTTGGACAATGATAAAAGTTTTTGAGTTACATATAAGTTTTGACAATACAAAGAGCTTAAATACCTATGTAATGATTACTCACAACATCCCTTTTGTTCTCATGAGTACATAGATAGATTTTGAAATACATAGATTTTGCACTCTACAAGATGCTAGAAGATTCACACATGAGATGTGTAGGTATCCTTTTGGGGATATCTATTACTCCTCATTGACCTACATAGCATTAAAAAATTGGATTCCATATCATACACTGTGTATTTAAGATGGAACAGTTACAGTACTAAACTTAAATACTAAGAGTTTTTTTTTACTGTAAGTTAAGTTATCGCTAAGATAATTTCATTAAACATAATAATAACTATTTGGTCACAAGTTTGACTAGCTTGGCGAAAATAAAGATAGGGACCTATTTCTCATCTTGAGATGAGCCTGAAAAATTCTTTAATTACAAAATTATACACGTAAATATCTACTGTCTTACCACAAAAAAGTTAACATCTGTTGAACACTTGTCTAAAAAAACTGTCAATGTCAAAACAATATTTATTTCATGTTGATCTAAGGGTCATTTAGCAGTTACACTTTTTTTTAACAGATGTTTGTGTTTTTGTGGTAAGATGTTTATAATTTTCATTGTTTTTGAATAATATATGAAATCTGTTCTAAACAAACTGCCAAGCAGCAAAACAATATTATCACAAGGCCGAAAACGGACAACTATATACAAATAAATAATCATATTAATTACTAGCTGTGCCCCGCGACTTCGTTCGTGTGGATGTCGTAACTTAACAATGTATTTTTAATGCAAAGTGCTGTTGATGAGGATACTGATAAAAATATTTTTTTTATTTTAGTGATTCTTTATACAAGACCATTAGCTGTGGAACCATCTGGGGCGAACTCTAGTTAGAGTCTTAAGTTATTGGGGTTGTTTATGCGTGACAGAGCTAAGTATAGTCAGTATAGTTGACCACGGGAGAAGCATCCAATACTTAGGTCTACCCTCGCAACGGATAATATCTGGCCCTGAGCTTTGTTAATCGCCATGGCATAACAGAGACTGTCTGGGAATTGCACTCGTTTGAAAGAGAAAGGAAAGATGTTAGGAATTATAGGTACTCTTGGAATAAAAACAATATTATCACCGGCGCCGCACCGGTTAATGTTTCAGCTTCGATTATGTTTTGCTTCAGATTTGCACTTCAAAATTATGACCGAATGTAAACAAAACTTTTTGAAACGTAAAACGAATTAACGATCGATTTACGATATACGACTATAGTCCAGTCTAAGTTCGATAGATGGCGATGATTTAATATTTAGGTACTTCGGAAACATAATTTACACATTTTTTTAGGTGTGAACTGATGAATCAAAAAACTTAATATTATTTCATTTTACGTGAGGCACGAACAAATTAACAGACAAACAGACAAAAAATCTAAAAATGCTGGAAATGGGTTCTACTGGTTGTCCTTTAACACCCTGGCTATGCATTATGGATTTTTTTTTTGAAGTACAAAAACGACTTATCTACAGTTTTATTAAATGTACGAGTATAGAGTATAGATGTAGATTTTTGTGTATAGGTAATTAATTTGTTAGATGGATAGTATGTAACCTAATCTGGAATATTCAAAAATTAATTTACAGCTAATTTGACTGTTTGCTGAATTTATTTGATTAAAATGTTGCTCATAACAATAATCATAATAATTAACCTGAATTCTTTAAAATAGACTTACTTATAATACTACTTCGAGTTCCTATTGTTGACTTCTTGAATCTACATGGACAATTATATCTAGACCAGTCGAAAGAAGATGAAACTAGTGGTAGTTGTGATGATTTCACTAACAAAGTAATAACCTTAACATACATTGATTATTAGGTACCTATGTCAATCGATTCGGAACATTTTATTTCTACTCTAAAAATTTGGCTTCACATTAATTTATTTTTAATTATATACACCACTTTAATTTACAAAATAGGTTACTCTTATTTTCCGGTAACACGAATTTCGCTACTTTCATAACACGTTTTAATTTTAATTTCTTACAGAAATCTTCGTCCCAAATATCTACTGTAATTCTTTTAATAGTGTAATTTTACCTACCTATTAATAAAATTCCAGTCACTAGTTACTTTCTTACTTCAACATTTATCTTATGACTAGCATATTAATTCTTGCCTCCGACTAACAGGTCATTAAAGATTATTTTGCCACCTAAAGGTGCTCCCTCATCTGGAGCATTCGCCTATGCAACGTTACAGATTCGAGCATTACGCTAGTGAGGGAGGAAAATCGAGCATTACTTACAGGGCGCACTTTGTAATGATACAAAGCAAGTATTCCCAATATTACAATGCGTTCCTTGTAATGGCACTATATGTAATGCCTTGATACAACTATTAATGCGCTCCACTTGTAATAAAATGTTACATTACACGCGAATGATCGTCAGTCAGAGAAGTAGTATTGTAATGTAATGCTCAAAGTCGAATCCATAGTGTTACATTACTGGCAAATGCTCGAGTGTCCTTAAGTAACGTTAGGTCGATGGAGTTGTAACTACCTAGTCATAATGTACTTAAGATTTTTGATTGATTTGTGCCGTATTCTTGAGAATTGATTTAATATAATTTGACAGCGGCGATGGCGGCACGCTAATACATATATCACATACATATAATCAGAAGCATAACTAATAAACTAGTTAAGTTAACATTCCCAATCTTCATAACAATGATCTTAGTATTAATATCTATAATCATATAGAGATGACACCTAAATTGGTGTAAGTTCATTAGCATGATACCAGTGCCGAAGTCTCAAAAATATTTTCTTTGTATTTTCAAAGGAATAATGTTGAATTTTGGTCTCCCTTTTTGGTCTAGCAGTTGTGCGACTTCGTTTCGAGTTTTCTATTGTAATTTCTATCAGATTTCTGCCTTCTGTAGGCACTTCTAATCGATAATAATTAGTTGAAGTTACACCTAATACTTTACACAATGCTATAAAACACATGAAAGCCGATCTGATGCTTACAAAACGATAAGTATCGACTTTTACAAATATCCGGTTTATTCAGCAAAGCGATCTTAACGTGGAAATAAAAGTTATTGTCTTAAAACATACTGAGTAATAGGTCATTTTATTGTAATCATCAACAATATTATCTTATGAAAATCGAGGTGTCCTTCACGCTGTCCAGTCAGCCGATATTATTTTTAGATTTTGGTGTTATAGCTATTTAGTTGTAATTATTCTCTAAGTGGCTTCTATTGACCATTCACAAGTAATCTACCATCAATACCTAATTACCACGAGTAGCCTAAAGTAACTTTATAGATTCTAGGCCGGCGGTAGGAAAACATAAGCGGTAACTTTGCAGATATTTACAAGTTACATAGTTTTATGTTCCAATCACTACGTTGCTAATACTTGTTTTGGCACTTGTTTTTGGATATTTGTTTAGTAACACACAGTTCTTTCACTAGTCGAACTTAGAGAACTTGTGTAATTCTTTGTAGGGCAGTATCTCAGTTAGGAACTAGTTCTGATGTCGTTACATTGAGGAATATAGCCATATGATCAAGTAAACAGTTAATGTTCATTGAAAATTTCCCATTATTGACATATTATACCAATCTAAATACGAATTTTCGAATATATATACATAACTGGTAGGCCCCAATAAGGCCTGTTCACGAACAACATCAACAATGAGATCAAACTTATTCTACATCATACTTGTTCATTATAAAATACTTCAAAATTGGTTCATACAATGTTATTCTTCACCGTAAATATCATTCTATTGATAATTATGAAACATTCAAGACAACATATTTGTGTTATCGTAAACATAAATACATGAACATTTGACAAAGACTTTGTGAATTCAAGTCAGTTAACTATTTCAATAATTTACAATCTTTTTCTAGGCCTTGTAGCTTCATACTTCAATCCAACTTCCAACACGGAAATTTTAAATGGTTACTTTGCTTTTCCTGACACTTTCTAAGTATTTTGACAAAACAGTATATTATAGGATCTATATACATTTACTGATTTATTTTCTTACAAGACAGTGTACAAAAAAAAAACAATAACTAAAATATTTTATGCGCTTTGGCAAATTATTTTGGATTAATTAATATCTTTGGTTTTAAATAACTTTAGTCTGAAAAGTGGGCAAATGTCTAAACTTATAAAATATTTCATAGAGCTTAAAACTGAATAACAAACAAAGAACAGCGGTGAAACTATTATCAATTGAGAAAAAGGTATATTTATGGTAAATTACGTATTGCATACCCCGAACACTCAGACAATGATTTGGATAAATAAGTAATCCTGACTATTATTAACATTTTACCACGAAGATTTTACAGTAATTTTGTTGTAGAGGACCCAAAAAGCATTTCTGCTACTCCTGATTGATTCTTGACTCGTTCTTAAAACACGCAACATTGATTTATTGAAGAAAAGAGACCAAATAGGGACCTTTTATCTAACTCCTGTGGTGCAGGGCTGGATAAACAACAACAGACTGTTAGTTCTTCTTAGTGGGTTCGGCTGGGTTTGCTGGCGGCTGGATACTGACACGGACCTCTCCTGTGGGGCCCACCACGATTCTCACCTGAAAGAAGACCGAAACGTTATAGGTATCATTTTTTTTTCTCAATAAGGATGTGTTGGCGACCTACATAGGGTGATGTAATCAAACACGAATATGTACCGATCAGTAACACCTGATGCTTAGAAATATATTAAACTAGCTTTTGCCCGCGACTTCGTTCGCGTGGAATGGTGACTTCCGGCAGATTTTTTTTATTTTTTGTAATAAAAACTATCCTATGTCCTTTCTTGGGCCGACGGCGCGTTGTGTTCCACGCGCGCCTCAAAGAGTGTCAGCATAATGACGGGGCCTGTAGAGGGCCATAGCCTGCCGGGGTCGCGGGGCTTTCCCATTACCGTAACCCCGGTACGTAAAGGGCTAGTGAAGGACACCGTGGATTTTAGTCAGTACAAGTCTGACAGTCCCTCCCGCCCTGCCCTGGGTGGGCGGACTCATTTGATGATTTTACCACGATAAAAAAAAAATAATGTCCTTAGGTTCCAAACTACGTCTGTACCAAATTTCACACAAATCGGTTCAGAAGTTTAGGCGTGAAGAAAAGACAGACAGACAGAAAGACAGACAGACAGAGTTACTTTCGCATTTATAATATTAGTTTGGATTTTTAGAACTTTGAGCCTCTGCATGAATTTCTCCTGCATCGTGAGTGCATTTTCAAACATTTTAACTCTCATACACAAACCCAAACAACTTTAAGCTTTGTGTTTGGTTTTTTTTACGTGATAAAATCATCAAATGAGTCCTCCCACTCAGGGCGGGGCAGGAGGGACTGTCAGACCTGTACTGGCTAAAATCCACGGTGTTCTTCGATAACCCTTTACGTTCTAGGGTCACGGTAGCTCATTAGCACCGTGACCTCGTCAGGCTTTGGCCCTCTAGGCCCCGTCATTGTGCTGACACTTTATGAGGCGCGCGTGGAACACAACGCGACGTTGACCCGGGTATGGTCCATGATTGGAGCGAGCCGCCCATTACTCGCCGCCCGCGGTGGCCGGTATGTATCAAGGTACTTTTCACGCAGGTGTAGTATAAAAGTCCATATTTTCGCGCTAGCACGGAAATGATTTTCAAAATTCGAACACGTCTTCTATTCAATTATTGTCTACATAGGTGAAAAATGTGTGTTGCGCTCGGTTTTTTTTAATTTTATTTTACGCGGTAAAATCATCAAACGAGTCCTCCCACCCAGGGCAGAGCGGGAGGGACTTTCAGACTCGTACTGACTAAAATCCACGGTGTCCTTCAATAGCCCTTTACGTTCCGGGGTCGCTGTAATTCGTACAGTCCCGCGAACCCGGCAGGCTTTGGCCCTCTAGAGGGGGTCCCCGTCACTCTGCTGACACTCTTTGAAGCGCGCGTGGAACACAACGCTCCCTCGACTCGGGCATGGTCCATGGTTGGACAGCGAGTTGCCCATTACTCGCTGCCCGCATGCCCGCGCCTGCGGTGGCCGGAGATCGTCTGCTGACATCTGTCGCCGTGGGCGTCTACCACAGCGGCTGGAGTGGAGGAAGGACGCTCTCCTCTCCCTCACGCGGCCTGCCTTCTCCTTCGCGAGCATGACTCCTTCGTAGAAGAAGGCGACCGCTTCCCACTCCGTCTCGCCCCGCAGCATGGCCTCGACTAATGCCGGGTGCGACAGGTCTCCGCCTATCGCCGTCGTGAAGACATGGCGGTGCTCTTCCCAAGCGGGGTAGTCCTGCACCGCATGCTCCACCGTGTCCTCCGGACGATCCTCGCAGTGGTGACACCCAGGCGTTTCTTCCCTCCCTATCAGACACAGGTACCTCCCGAAACTTTCGTGTCCGGTGAGGACCTGCGTCATGCGGTAGGTCAGGACGCCGTGACGCCTATCCAGCCACTCCTCAAAGAGGGGTCTTACCGCCGCGATTGCGGCGTGCCTGGTATTGCGCTCGGTAGCAAAGTTATTCTGCGTGTCGTAAAAAATTGATTTTGGAAAATTGAAAAGACTTTGAAAAATTGATGGATTAGACTCCTTTGCTTGCTCAGTTAATAATTCAATTACTCAAACAAAAAATAGGCTGCAAGCCTTGCATAACAAATAACTACTTTAGTTTCCTAAATTGTGCCAGCACACGGGAAAGTTTTAATCCGTACAAATTATAAACATGGTAAACTAATTATGTATTATCATTATTAGATTCATTAGCTTGTTAATGTAACTTTTAAATTATTATTGCTTCTTTAAAAGCGTTAAAATTTAGAAACGCGTACACGTAGCAACAATATTGTGCCAAGATCAGATTAGTTACCTAGTCCCCCCGTCAGACATTCATAGCGTAGTAGACGGGGTTTGAGGGAGGTGCCATCGGGGACGTTGCTTGCTGCGCCGGCACTCCTGATGGTGCGCCCTCCGGGGCTCCCCTGGTGGCTCTCGATGGAGACCCGGGCGCGGGTTGGTACATAGGAGCAACCACCTGAGGAAAATGGTGAAATTTACAAAATTATTAAGGTTTATCCAAAAATATTCATAAAAAACAAAGCCGTGTTTTGTGAATCCGCTCGAACTTTCAAACAAGTAGGTACGCAACAAAGCAATTAATAATCATTTAGCATCATTTAAAAACATTTTGGGGAGTTTCAGTACTATAGTTAGTCGAACTATAATCTGGATGGCTTTATCTGAAACTATGAACAATATCAAAAAGCGTTGAAAGGAGTCTCGAGGTCGATTTCCACAAAAACTAAAACTGCATCATTGGATTTCGTCAAAATTGGCCTCGAGACTCCTTTCAACGTTTTTCGATATTCCTTATAGTTTCGGATATCGCCGTCCACGCCCAGTTTAAAAATTCACCCTGTATATAAAAAAACAGGGTATGGTTTTGAAACTCGACTATAGCCGAAACCGCTAAACGCAGAAATTGAATTTTGGACAGCAGTTGCAGTCTATCATGTAGGGGAGCAATAAGACAGGATTTTGCGAAAATCCTCTTCTAAGGGGGTGAAAAGGGGTGAAGACTTTTCTATGAAAAATCTTATCCCTTGGGTTTATACACTTGAAACTTGCCATGGATAAGAACACAAGTAAATAAAAAAGAATGGCACTATTAATTTTTTAAAACTACCCTCCATAGGTAATCTAGACGATGTAAAAATTATTTGTATGTGAAAATCATAACGCGTCAGCTGATGCATTTGAAAATCAGTGTTTATATACCTACTAGATCAGAAATAATCAAACAGGAAATTTTGTATTTTTCGAAAATCACCCCCCAAGTTGGTGAAAAGGTTATCCAAGATTAAAGAGAAGGATTTTAAACCGCTATTTGTATAATCTGAATTTTGGATAGTATTTGCAATTTATTATGTAGGTGAGCACTAATAAGGGATTTTGCGAAAATCTACCAGTAAGGGTGTGAAAACCTCTGTATGTAAAATCTTATTCCTTGGGCTTATAAACTTGAAACTTGGTACAAACATAATAATAAATAAATAAAAGAGATGAGCATTATTCGTTTTTTGGAAGTACCCGCCATTGGTAATCTGGATGTTAAAGTTTGTATGGAAAAATCATAAAGCGCTAACCGATGAATTTGAAATTTAGTGTATAGAAATAAGATGAAAAAATAATCAAACACGCATTTTCGGGTTTTCGAAAATCACCCCCTAAATTGGCTAAAATGGTTGATTAAGTGTTTTAGAAGGATTTTACTGCTTGCTTCGATAAACTCAAAACTTGGCACAAATAATCTCTCAATCGAATAAAGGGTGCGTAATTCTCTATATTTCAAAAATAGCGGGGTGAAAATTGGAAAATTAGTTTACATGAAATATTTTATCGTTCTGTTTAGTTAGAATCTTGAAACCAAACCAAAACTGTTTCTCTTTTAGTAATGATAAAAGGCATTATAATTAATTTTCCCTTGAAATGGTTGTAGATGGGTTATTGGGTTTAATTTTGAAAACCTACAATCAATTGAAGTCACAATGGGACAAATTTTCGGTTTCTTCAATGTGAAAGATTTTTTGAAGTAACAATGTTAGTTGGATACATTTTTAGATTTGCCAAAAGTATGTATCATATAAAGAGGGTGACCGGGCAATTAAATTCACTGAATTCGAAGTTAGAAATACGTGCAGACGATGTTGCAGGCGGAGTGTTAGTTACTGATTTTTAAGGATACTTTTTTTTTCGTTCTTAGATTAGTGTTCACTAATTTCACTTAGGTACACACTAAAATATAAAATTTTACTATATTACTCATGACCTACATAGCTGCGCTACCAGGGACCCAAGTCTGCTATATTCATGAACCTTCAACACGATCCCATTGTCATTATAAAAAAGCAAATAAGTTTGTTATCTGCTTAATCCGCAATCATTGGTTGGTCAATGGTCCCGTAATAGAATTGTATTATAATGACATTTGAATCATAATCATGAAAGGATCGTACTCGTAATACTATGAAGCAAGACAATACTTACTTTCTCAGAGTAGCAAATCATCTGTTTTCCTCCACCAGGCTGAGGAGCTGGCACGGGCCGGTACCGAGCGGGCGCGGGACACAGTGTCTGAAAAGATATATAAGATTGATTAAACTAGCTGAAGTTTTATACCTCTTAAATTAACACACAAAATTATTAACAAAAACTACTTAAAACTCAAAAGTTTTAAATTCTGCTCATATCAAATAAGCTAATTTATGTGGTTTTGTGAGAGGAACTCATTTGACTTAGACCTCAAGACCAAGTCAAAGTTACTAAGAGCGATCTATTTCAGGATAATAATTTTCAGGGAAGTTGAGCGAAACTTTAGTTGGTAACATTTTCGCACCCACTCCCGCTACTTACGCAACTTGTAGAGGAAACTACCTTGTTTATATCATTATTTTAATTAAAACATTCAAACTAGCAAACTATTAAGTATAACTTGGAAATGGGTTTGCACAGAGAGTGCTAGATAACTATAGGATAGTAGTTCTTGAGTTCAGTCTATGTCTAGGCTTTATTTAAAAATCATTTACTCTTATTATATTGGGGATTACCTGTGACGTAGTCCGCATAAATCAATTAAAATGCTACCTTGTATTTTTGCTACAGTTTATTTTCAACAATCATTATCATATTTTTTTGCAATAATTCGGAACCCAAAATTAGTCTGGCTGTATAACTAGTGCACGGAGACAGACGGCAGCCACACACATTCGCCTACACACGCTGTGGCTGCGCGCAGCCAGCAGACTGCCGTACAAACAGGCGCTTTGTATTGGCTGCCGAAGCCGGGAATTCGTGGCTGCCTAGTGCGCGGGCTCCCATACAGCGTCATATGTTTTACTGCTTAGTGCATTGTTTTATTTTTATTTTAATGCTATTCTGTACATTTTGATCATATAAGGCCGGCTATACACGGACTCTTCGCTTGCTGTGACTGCATAGAGAACGACAGTGTTCTACGTCACACATGCACGGAACTACGCAAGAAGTCGTACTCTTTCGGGCGGCGAGTATCATCTAGTAGTCGTCAGGCATACTGTACTTAAGCATTCCGTTTGACAACTGGCTAATTGCGCAAGTAATCCGTGTACGGACGGTCTACGGGATTTAATGTACAAAACGCACTGGTCGCGAACCCTGTATACAGTACCTAAATCTAAATTGTGTGGGATTTAAGCAAGTGCTGAATACGCGTGGCCGGGCGGAAAGTGCGCGTCCTGTGCATATTGTGAATGATGTCCCTTGCACCAAGTTGTAAGAAACAGATGATGAAGTTTCTACGCTAGAGTGTCCGAGATTATGTTCTGAATTCATGGTAACAAATGGTGCATCGATGCCCCTGTATAGTACCTAATTACGTCTGTAGAGTACTGCATACCTGTAGCTGTAGTGGATGTGAGTAGTGCGCCCTTTGAGGCTGCGCTGCTGTCGGCTGCGGTGTGCTGGCGCCGCTGCGGGCTTGCTGCTGTTGTTGCTGCTGCTGCTGGTAGTACGAGTGCATGCGGTTGTCTGGAACACCAGTCGACTCACCGTTACGGTCCGTTCACAACCTTGCCAATATTTGCGGTGACTTCGCTCAGAGCGGCGATTCGAATGTATAGAAATATTTAAAACACGCTACGAGGCGTCGCCAGTGGCGAATTCGCGTACTTATAAAGTAAATAATGCCTTATTCTCGCCGCCCATTGCACCTTTCACCAACCAATTTTCGACCAATGCCGTCGCGAGAGGTCTCCGCCTATCGCCGTCGTGAGGACACAGCGGTGCTCTGCCCAAGCGGGGCAGTCCTGCACCGTATGCTCCACCGTGTCCTCCGGACGATCCTCGCAGTGGTGACACCCAGGCGTTTTTCGTTCTTTGTATTTGAACTATCATCGGCAGAGAATTTCGACAGCTTATGTTTGTAATTTACACATTGTTTGATTCAATCGTATAGCTATAGATTATAATTATAGATGACTCACAGTCATTGGCCTGCTGCTGCCACTGCTGCTGAGCCGCTCCGTAATCTGCATGGTGTTGATAGTGATAGTGAGTACTGTACGGCAGGTACAACAGCTGATGGTGGTTTCTGATCGGCGGCGGCGACTCTGGGCGGCGACAGCGCGGCACTGCGCGCACCGGCGATGTCTGCTCCGAGCTCGTCTGCGAGCTGTACAACTCCTGGCTGCTGTCTGAGCATCTGGAATTGGTAAGTGGAAGCAAGAGTCAGTGTTGTCTGCTTATATCTTGCTTGCACCGATATCGCCGTGAAAGTGACAATAAAAATTCAGAACCGCACTGTGTGAAATAGGTTTTTAAAGACAAAGAAATAGCGCTGGGTGATTTTCATAGAAAAGGATAAAATATTTGATTTGTAGTAGGTACGGTATTACTTCGCAGAATAATCGGATAGGCATATAACTCAATTTTTTGCACGTTTTTAATCAAATATCGTTTACCATAGCTGCAAATAAAATAAAGAAGTCTTACCCGATATTAGCATAAAGCGAGCAGTTCCTATACATGGTCTCTTGTTGCTGTCGCTGCTGCTGGTAATGAGCATACGTGGCCATGTTCTGTGCATGCGCATAGCATGCATCTGAGTGCTGCTGGGGCACCGGGGTGTTCTGGCATGGCCGGGCCGGCATGTAGTCTGATGACTTCGACCTGATCACCGAAAAACTTAATCATCTGACAATTTGAATATAAAGTTTTAAGTGTCAATTTTAACATGTTCGATAGATAGGCAGTCGCTATAAAATGCACGCGAGCAAATGAATTTCCATATCGCAGTAACAATAAAAAAATAGTAATTAACAATAATCCTAGTTTCGGTTTGTTAAGTTAAGCTGACAGCAATGCAAAGTTTACAGTATTATCTAGCTAGAGATTATGCTCTAGCATTCATCTTACCAGTTAGAGTTGGCACTAGCCCTGCTTTGAGGCCTCGAGTTAAGATTGGCCTCGGAGTAATATGGCCAAGAATAGTTAGAGTTTGTGCGTTGGCAAGCGTGTGACGGCATCTGTTGCGGGGTGGTGCTCGGAGACGGTTGTAACTCGTTCTGCATCTGTTGCAGTATCTCGTCTGATGCTCCAAGTTGCTGCTTTATAGCAATACCGCGAACGGCTGGTCGGCGATGGAAACCTAAATAATACATTTCGTTTCATTTAAAAACATTTATTAGAGTAATATGCGATTGTTGAGCTTCGTGCAATTCTTATAGGAAAACAATTAAGCATTCACTTACAATAAAATAACAGTAAAATGTTCAGATATTTAATTGCAAATATAGTGCAATCGGACAACGCTTTTAGTTGGACTTTTTTTTCTACGAATAAAGGCGTCGTGAGATTTTTATTTTAACCTAGACTACTTTAAAACAGAAATAAACTTTTAAGCGACAGATTTTTTAAAGAAGTCCGAAGTGTGTTCAAAAATACGCGAGCCTAAGCTCACGTCACGTTACGTTATAAAAAGGACATACACATTATATTTTAAACGATATCTTAGATGTCACTTCCTAAACAGTTCTGCCTAATCTCTCGTACAACAGTACAGACCAAGACTTTAATGTTAGTAAAGTGATCTGTTAGTTGGTTCATTGAATTTCCATCAGGAATTCCTTATGCCGGCCACACGTTACAGTATGCAGGTATACTGTGCAAGTCCAGACTTGTGCAAGTATACTGTAACGTTAACGGCTTTAGTAACAGCCACGGATACGCTATACAAAATAAAATAAAATAAAATGTAATAAATTTTACCGTAATCATCATGTTCGTCATCACTGCTAACGGGCTGTGACTCCTGGCCGTACCTCTGCCGTAGTCTCTCAGTTCTTGGAGCCGTGGCTCTAGCAAAAGCAGCTAGGCCATCATCGCCGTCACCGGCACCTAAATATACAAGGAAATGTCTTAACTTAGGTATTTCCTGAAAGCTAAAACCTTGGGGTTTATATGTCAAGGGTGGTTTAGGCAAGTATATTTCACCGTTAACCACATCCACGCTTTCCATTAGGCGAAATAATCGACAAACGCGAGCCTCTTGGTAAAAAAAAATACGCTACAAACTGGCGCTATCGAGTGATCGGATTGTAAACATTTGGTTTCGCATATTATTCGCCAAATACTGAACCAAAATGCTAAAAAAAATCATATTTTTTAAAATATCGGCTAGTCTTAAATAGTGCCTCTGAAGGTCAATCAATATGGTCGAATTCGCGGTAACGACTCTTTATTGTAGATAATGGACTGAAGTATCCATCAGCGTTCGGTGTCTACAGCTGATTCACAATTTGTCAGTACATATTCCACCTGTACATCGACACAGATTTCCGAAGAACAAAAAAAAAAACTAAATGGACGACCAGAGTAGACCTCTGGATAGACCTTTAGGTCTGGATCGAGAAAACTATAACTCATGGGCAGAAGGCGAGTCAGATGATGCAATATCTCGCTATTATCAAATAAAAGTATCCTCGATAAATTAAACTAAATATTAAAAGCAAAACAGAAGCTCCGATTGACTAAATGCACATTCTAACCTATACAGACTATAGAAAGTTCTTTAAACGGGCGATATCAATTTAAATTTGTATTCGCAGAATTGGAATTCTTGCACACTACTTTTGTGGTAGTTTTTATTTGAAACCCTGAGTATATCTTAGATTTTTAATAAATCGATGTCCAATTCTGATATCAGTGATATATAGGTACTTACTTTACAACCACCTCTACTAAGATTTTCAGACCATTTTTTTTGTGTGGGACGTCTATGCTAACGGCGAAAGTAATAAACGTATCTACGTTCTATTTTGTTCTAATGATTAATGACCACTGCGACATTTACTTACACCCACACGGAATGAGTTTTGTATAGAGAGATTACGATAGCTGTACGGAAAATTTTCCAACTAGGTTTTATTGAAGTTCGAAGAAGAATGGCAGCTTGCCGTGGAGTCTGGGTTCAAAGGTTGGAGCTCGCGTTCATTTATGAAAATACTCTCAAAAGATACGCCTCAGCGAAATTTAGATATAAGTTAATCACAGCATATTTTTTAATTACTGCGTTTCTCCAGGAACTGCTGTTGAAACAGCAGATTTTGCCCGATTAAAAGAACCCCATGACAGAAGACCAAAGAGTATGTTATGTAGTAAGTAGTAAAAAACATTTGAAGATGGCGGAAATGATTAGTTTCAAAAATGATCACAGTACAGGAAAATGGCACTAGTAGTCGAATTAGTTTTTAAGCTGCCATTCACACAAGCGGTTTTTTTATGGGCGTTAAAAAAGCGCTGACTTGTAACCAACATTAAAAAAGAAACGACGGGGTTGCACTCTGGGAGTGCCGGCAGAAGTGAAAACTTGAATAGTAATAAACACACACGAACATTCGCGCAAGCGCCCTGAGCCGTCTTACGAATTTTCGATCAGGTCACGTGTCCTGACGCGAGTTTAACATTTTTTACCCATTCCAAAAAAAGTGCACAACGCCGCTAAAGAAGTTTTCACTTCAAAAATACTGTCCATAAAAAAAAACGCCGCGCTTTAAAAGTGTACATGGGAATGCATTTGTTCTATTTTTAACACCTAGAACAAAAAACGCACGTGCGAATGGGAACTTACGTCTATACGTATACGGAGCTTTAATAAACTGTCGGTCTTGACGATTGATGTCATTGGCAAAAATGTCGGGTGCGGGAACTATGAAAGAGCTACAAAGATCTTGTAGCAACCGTATTAGGTTGGCCCTCATTAATTGCTTGATTCATTAATTGATTTTATTGTCATGACGACATTAATAAAATCATCAAACATAAAACATTCATAAAAAATTTCTTTATTTTAACATGTTCTCAAGTCTTGTTCCAATTCTGGACAACTTATTTCAACAAATCTATTTCTTCTCTCTAGCCGTTTAAATCACGAATCGTATTTATTTTAATAAATAGAAATACCAAATTCTCCTGAGTATGGTAACACCATTACTCCTGTCCCTTAATCTCCGTTTGATATTGCAAATAAATTGCATTTAGTTTTTCAGATTTAACAAAATATTTGTTTCTTCCTGTTTTACTTTTTGCGGCTTGATAAAAATAAAGCTGATGCCTAAAATGAAAGTTTTTTACCTACTCTATATAATGTACATACTTTCATCGATGAACGCTTCTAAAATTCCCAGGACCCAGATTCTGATATCTTCTTTAAAAAGTATTTTAATTGTTAAATTGTTACGTATAAATCGTAAAACCGACTTAGTTCATTTTCAATCGCACGATAATTTAGTAGTTAGAACAAACATCAAACAATAACTGGTGTTTTGTAGACACTACGCTCGGAGTTTGCCTGTACTTGATGTTAGCAAGTATCAACAGAACACTGCAGATAGCGAACATGAATAATAAATTGATACTGTTTCATTCCCGCCATTGTTACACAACGGCCGGTTTAAGTCGTTAAAAAATGTATTTTAAGCTTACGTTTTTTAAATTCCGGATTGATCCGGTGAAACAAATATTTTGTTCTTTTATCCGTATCGGTATTCGTATAAAATTGCGGATATCGGAGCGATTACTAATAAATTTAATTGGAATTAATGTTACTGGTCTTACTCACATGGTGAGATATTTTCTAATTATTAAGTACTGAAAATTAGTGCTATATTAGATCTGCGTTGGGACTTACAGACCTGACCGCTTACCCGGTGTTCCTGCGACTACGTCCGGCGCTGGCGCATCGTTGTGCTCTTGCAGGTCCAGGTTAGTGGCCGATGAGGCAGAGGTACGGTCTCCCGGGGGTACATAGTAGAAACCCTCGTGATGGGCTGCGCTTCCCACGCAGGCTGTCAAAGGCGCTAGTGTTGATAGGAACTGCCTCCTCGGCTCTGACTTCGGCTGTGGGTAAACCCAGTCGTAATACATTAAGTGACAAGTTGAAATAAATGACATAATCAATCAAAAAATCTTCCATATTCATATTAAAAAAAACCCAACCTTAATCACAAAAACTGATTAGACGGCAAAAAGTTACCATAAAAAAGTAAGGGGTTTCAAGTCGGGGTCTTATTCGCGCCTAATAAGTTACTATTTGAACGTTAAATATTTTTCAAAAAACATGTAACCGACTTCAAAAACAACCACGAAAACGGAAAGAATACCTATTTGGTAAGTTATTTTACAATTTTTCGTGGTTGTTTTTAAAGTCGGTTACATTTTTTTGAAAATTATTTTTATTTCACCCTTTTTAGTTTAAGTATTGAACCTCAATTCTTGTCAAATACATAATTTTCTGACATGTGCACTAGAATTTTGTAATCCGTAGCACCGGTAATACGAGTAACATCGCCCATGACCACAATAAGCTAAAAATGCTCATAAAATAAATTTACTGAACCAAAGTAAGTGAATTTTTTTATGGGACCAAATGGCAGGTATACTGCATCGAACAATAACCCATATGGGTGCAAAGTTCTCATCAATATAAATGAATTAAGTCCAAATACAAGATAGATTCTATAAACCGTTGAGGAGTTCTCTGAACTGTTCTTCGTCTTCATCAACAGACCCCTAATAATTACAGTTACAACCCATCTAGGTGTAAAGTTGTTATCAATACAAATGAATCAAGCTCAAACTGCTCGGGGTGCTAAGATAGGAAACCTCCACGTGCGCCCGTGGACTGGAGTTCCCTCTCGGATACGTCCGGGGGGAAGACCAGTTTTTCGGGCCGGTGCACCCTGGGATGCGGGCAAAAACTCTTCCTTAGGCACTGTGTGCCTAAGGGGTCTCTTTGCCCGTATGCGAATAGCCTGCCGGGTGGACGCTCCAACGCGTGTCCCTCTGAGTTACTTAATGTTGTTGCTAGGGAGTTGAGTTTCACGCGTCACCGCGGGGGCCCCTTACGAGGCCAAATGCCTGCTGGGGTCGCGGATTTTTTCTTAATCCAGGATACCGCGGCCCCGGAACGTAAAGGGCATCCGAAGAAACACGGGTGGATTTTAGTCAGTAAGAATCTGACAGTCCCTTCCGCCCCACCCAGGGCGGGAGGAATCATTTGATGATTATGCCAACCTAAAAAAAAAACAGCTCAAACTCCTCAACGAGGGAACTCCTCTCCATTCTCTCCATCCTTTACCACTTTTGTGAAATGAAGTGTTTAATCTCCTTTGAATGAAGTTTCTCGTCGCTTACTAAGTTACGCAATAATGATAAACTGAAAATAAAACGATGACTACTTACTACATGTATTTGAATGTAGTTTTCCCTCTTTGAGTGCCTAATGACTTAATACATATACTTTTTCGAAACGAGAACAGGTCATTTAACGTTGATGTGGGGTAAACCCTTAACCACTCTGCACGACAACATTTTGACACATGACACATCAGCTGAGTCGACCGGGTGATTCGAAATTTGATATAATATTGAAGATTTTTGTCAATTTTCAGCATACGATTTTTTAATCAAAAATATGTTCCTACAGCTATTTCATACCATAAGTTTGTGAGCAATATCTCCAAGAACGTGTTGAGTTCACTAAAACTGCGTCATTCCACTGTAAAATGTGTGTAACATACAAAATGCTATGTCGTTCCAAAAACTATGTAATTTAGATGTGCTGTAACTATGTACATAAACAAGCTTCTCACGTGATAAAAAATGGTTAAACAGTGAAATAAATGAAGTAACTTACTACATGCATTGTTAGATTTGCCAGTTTTCATACATAATTCCATAAATAATAACGATCAAAGACTTGATAAAAATTACCAAAAACTATGTTGCAACGTGACACTTCTTAGTGCTGACCGCAATTCCAATGTTCATATAACGATTGAAAAGGTTCATTCAGCCTAATCGATACTCGCAATATAATCGAACATGGAAAAAAAAAAAGTAGTACAAAGACATGGACCGATTTATCTGCTTATTTGACTAGAGGAGGTTTACTCCATGCAATAAATCTATGGAACGGAATCTGTAGACTCTTTGGTATAATATTTCAAGTATTATTTCGTTTTGAAAATATTGTTTCGGTGGGTAAGCGTCGACATGATTTTTTTATTAGGTACGCAATAAATAATTTAATTTTGTCATTTCATGATTGGGATAGAAATAAATATTGGTGTTTCATTGGAGGCCAAAAGTGTATGTCTTTTATTTAAATGTAACCATATAGGTTTACCCATATTGTGTCTTCGTTATTTAATTTCAATATATCTGATTATTTCACTTTATAAAACGAATCCAAACAACGTGAAAAGAAAAACACCGGGTTCAGATCAAATGCTGGATTACTTCCAAATTATTCCTTGCAGTAATAAACAATGTAAATTTCCAACTCGCCGTGGATGGCTAAATTCGAAACTATGAGGAATAGCGAAAAATACTGAAAGAAGTCTCGTGGCCGATTTTGATAAAAAATGTAAATTACATTGCATAAAATTAAATTTTTGAAATATCAATTTCCAGTAATCAAACCATTAATGTTCTGTGAAGTAATTACATGCAACAAACATAAAGTAAAAGGTTTTCTTTAATAAATCGATTCAAATTTTAGTCAATGGCCGTAGCTCACTACATGTTCACAACATCACACATCGTGTTCTCATTTCAATTTTTTTTACGAGTAATCACTTCGCGGTACAAACACAATAACGAAATTTTTGAAATTCGAACTTTAAGTGAATTGGCGCGAATTTTGATTGTATCTGCGACTATATTATTGTTTGTATAATATTAGTTCATATTTTACCAAATTAATATCACTTTACTGTAGTTTGTCGTATATCATTACGAATTTGATCCTTAACAGCGACACTATCAAATAGTGTAAAAATATAGCACGTTCTTTTTTTTCATTAACAAGCTCTATTCCTGACCAGCAAAAATCTAAAGACACAGACTTATTTTTTGCGATTGTAGGTGCGGGCTTGCGAACGGCGAGTATAGGGTAACTCACCGTCCGATCAAGGACTAGGCCCGAGACGAATGCGCGTCGTGTTCCAAGCGGGCTTTAAGGAACTATCAGCGAACTGACGAGGCCAAAATAGTGTCAAACGCGTGCCGGGCTCACGGAATTGTATTAAAACCATTATAAGGGTACTGCAGTGCTAGAACGCAAAAGGCATATGAAGGAACAGGGTGGTTCTTAGTAAGCAATAGTCTGACATCTCCTTCCGCTCCACCCAGAGAGAGAATCATTTAAAGTAAGGTCCGACCGAAACGGGTTTTCCGGCCGTAACCGAAACTGAAACCGAATATTCGGCCGTGGCTTCTTTTTCGGCCGAAACCGAATCCGAAACCGAAACTCACGTGGTAAAGTATAGAATTCCTTAAAATAATGAAATTTGGTGCATTTTACCCATTATTCTGCATTAGTTAGGACATGAAATGGAAACACAGTAAGTGTCTTGTAATCATTTATTTAATAGATATAATATAAAAAATATTAAAACGTAACATTTTTTTTCATATTAAGTTCTCATTGCAAAATGTTTATCGGAGACATCCGAACGGCGCACGACAATTCCCGAACAGGGCCGCGAATGCGAGCGTCCGCCAAAGCGTTGCTGCGAGAAACGAAGTTAAGCGAGCACGAAAACTTTCGAAATCAGTTTCGGATTCGGCAAAAGTTTCGGCCAATTTTGGCCGAAACCGATACTACCGCCGAAACTTGATTTTTGGCCGAAACTCGGCCGAAACCGAAACCGAAACCGAACCTTCGGTCGGACATTAATTTAAAGGTTTTTTAACTTATAACAGCGTGTTTTACTGGAGTTAAGTCGCGAACTGCATCACATCTAAAGTATCCTTAACAAATACCTATATAAAAATATTATTATACTGGTGTCAATACTGACGATTAAATATCTGTACGCACGGCAGCAGATCAACCTACCCAAATCTGTCAAAATTTACCAATCGAACATTAACCTTCCACTATTGTGATAAGGTTGAAAATCGATTGAAGAAAATTTACAGATTGAGGTAGGTTAATGTGCTGGCGTCTATACTTATAACATGGCCAAACCAATGTGAAACAATTTTGAAAATATAATAATTTACTTATCTATCTTTTATTTGGTGGGAAACAAACTCATTTCTACCTAAAAAGCCTATCAAGATCCAAGGCATTCCATATTCATTCAACCTTAATTGTATTATTGTACAAAACAAAATGTACATTGAAAATTAGCTAATAAATTAAAATTTTATTATTTTGAGCGAATACCACAGCGAGCGCATTCCAAATCCAATTTTTGGAATTAATAAATTGGATTTGGAATGCGCAATTCTTTTGTCTATTATTGTTTTTTTGGGAATTACAATGTACGTAAAATTATTATTAAAGCTTTAAAAAATATTATAACAACTAATAATTGTATTCTAAGCTTAAAACAAATTTATGTTAATTTTTATTAATCGTTTTCTTCAATTCCTTATTTTTTTCACTCGAGTTGACGAAAAATTAAATTATGGAATCGATTAGAATACTCACTTTCACACATCATTACGATTAAAAAAAATAAGCATGGTTGTCGATTACGAATACAAATTGAGTAGTGGTAATGAAAAATACGTGTTATTGGCTATGTATTAGAGAATTACGCTAAGATCTGGGCTTTTTTACGTTATTTATAATATTTGACATGATAATTATCATAATTGTTATTGAGTATAACCGCATGTGTGTAATCCAAGTGAAAAATAAAAATGTAAACAAACACGAGTGGCGTGAAACTTCGACTTCAGATATCAAATTCTTCATTACCACTGCTAATTTATGTATGAATTCGTTACAATACTAAATGACGAGTTATTCATCTCTCGTATAATGATCCCTTAGATGTCCCGAAACCACATTTTTTATTATTTTTAGCCCAACCCAGCACTGCCATCAAAATGGCGACGATCTTATTTAGACTTTTAGATTTTGATAAGGTAAATTAAGAAAATGCGCGCTAAATGTAGAAGTTTTAATGGCGTGAACAAATCAGATTTTTATTTAACATTCTTAATTAATGCGCACTCATAGGATTTAACGCACAGAATATTATTATTTTTTAATATATAATGAGGATGTCGTATGACTACAACGTCTGCCCCTTTAGGACCCGCTACTGAGCCGGCGTAGGTCTATGTGTTCGGGTCCTTTAGGACCCGGTACCGAACTATACGGTTAAGGCGCGTTTCCATTAGGCAAGTCTTCTATCCAAGTATGACGCCACATTGAGAGTTTGTTACGTGTATGCAGGTTTGTTCAAGTTGAATTCAATTAGCAACTTGTTTACAAGTAACTTGTATAATGAAAATGCGCCAACAACATTAAGTACCGTTTTCTATTTACACTTTTTTGACAATTATTCGACACATGTTTAGCATAAGTTAATTTGTTTTTAACCATGAAGGTTTCTCATTAACAAGTTTTAACGGAACTTTTATCTGTTCTAATCTCAGAGCTGTTTGACTTCGATACTAATTAAGAAGCAAAATATTATTAACAAATTAATAAGCGTATAATCTGTACACGTAATTAGGCATTATTTCCTGTATAATTGGTAGGTAATGGGCTCTATTTCCCTATTTTACTAAATCCTTGGGTAATTATCTAACTGATTATTATTAATCCGATGCAATTAGGTATAAATTAATCCATCTATGGCCATACTGTCCATCGATCCGTATGCAGACATAATAGTTTTGTTCCGGCACGTACCTACCTAGGTACAGATTGAATGCTAGAACGCCTGGTTACATTTACTCAATAGATAATACGTAATGATCGCTTGAGGAGACACATTGTTATCAGATAAGGCGTATTCTATGAAATGCGAAATCATATTACTGTGGTAACGTTCTCGATTGTAGGCCTGCCCACAGATATGTATGTATTCTGCGGTCGAATTTCCTGGTATTCTTATAGTACTTAAGTATTCACATGAAATAGTTGAAAGAACAAACCTTTTGTGGTTCCTGATGTACGTCACCCAGATCCGGAGGCAGCTGTCGTGTGGGCAGTGGAACAGATATCGTCGAAGAAGACGAGCTTGACGAAGCGCTGCCGAACGCTTTCTCACTATTCTTGTCGATACTGATGCTGTTATATGACTTGTCGCTGGATTTGTCGCTGCTACTCGACATCTTGTCGGCGCTGGCTCCGGCTGGAGACGCCCTCTGGTCTTCAGGCTCGTCCTCCACATCACAAGTCAGCAATCGAATACGTTCCGCGAGAGACGTTGTTTCCTGCTGCAAAGAGGGCATATTGTCAGTTGACAATACTGAGCAAATTGTTTCATCGACTACAAGACAATGGTAACAATAGACGGCCCACGTTCTATGGGCTGCGAGGGACAACTCTCGCTGAGTTCGGAATTTGCTGTGGATGAATACTACATGAATAGCTACAATACTGTCCACTTGAGGCGGTGTTCAATTGTATTTCCTTGGACAGGGTTTTCAATTGTTTTTGACAAGTACGTAAGGAACCGTAAACGTGTTAGGTAGGTAAATGTTTTTTGATTTTTTAAGGATGCCTGTTCGCAATCGAATTTTCTTTTTCACAAAAAAAAAAAATCACGATTCGCGACGCAGAAATTAATGGGTATAAAAATAAGAAAATGTATTAACTAAAAGATCCTTCAAATGCTATAAATATAACTTGGAATTATTTATTATACTACTATTTGTTTATAAAGAGTAGAAAATCCGGGGGTCAACACTGTGCTGTTCATAGGGCAACCCGTTGCTTACCAAATTAACGTCTTGATACTTTTGTTACTAATTATTTTTTTTAATAATTATTTATCATAATCAGTAAGTATAATTAAATTGAACAAGAATTAATTCTTGTCCTGTTACTGCCTAAAAATAAATATAATGTATGCAAGTAATCCTGTGTGTTTTTAAATTTTCTGGGATTACAAAAAGAAGTATATATAATGTTATTGTAAGTTAATCTAATATATTTTCCTCCAAATATTTCAACCCCTCCATCTCGTCCGAGTCTTGGCTAGAGTTAGCCATGTATTCGTCTGAATCTTTCTCCGAGTCAGAGGAACTACTATCATCTTCGAGGTTAATTACTATTAACCCGCTCGTAATAATCTTTTTATATTTTTAATTACATGCTGTCATGAATTCTTCCCATCGACCTCCGTAATTGATTGGAATGCGCGCTCAGCTGCTTCCTATAAAGACGAAACACTCTATCAATATTAAAAGCAAAAATCAATATCACCTCTTTCATTATCATACTTTAATAAGTCAAACTACCCTTTATGTCGAACGACCGACCGATAAAAATATTAATTTATATTGTTAATAAACAAAAATAAAAAAAAAATGATACATTTCTAATTCTTATGATACAAAAAACATGGATATCACCTTATATTCACATTAATGGCACAATAATAAAATTCACAAACTTGCGTTCTTTGTTTACATCAAATGTCAAAAGTTCTTTAATGTAGCCAGCAAGGTCGCGGGACCTAGGGATTACCGTGACCCCGGTACGTAAAGGGCTATTGAAGGACACCGTGGATTTTAGTCAGTACAAGTCTCAGACTTGTACTGACTAAAATCCACGGTGTGCCCACCCAGGGCAGGGCGGGAGGACTCATTTGATGATTTTACCACGATAAAAAAAAATGCAAACAAATAAAATAGTTCCTTTTCTAGTATTTTTTCCCCAAGCTGTACCTTAACACTTAAGATTTTGGAAATAATCCTCTAAATCATAATAAGTATTTAAATGCCGCCTACTACTTACCTACTTTTAAGAGTCCGTAATAAAATAAAAGCAGCCGATGATAAAATATAAACCTCTTGTAAAATTATTAATAATGAGATAGGTAGGAATAAACAGCGCATTATGACTTCAATTTAGAGACTGGCCCTATAAACACAGATATAGAAGTAACTCAGGTATTTGAAAAGATTTTTTCTAACATACCTCTTAAGACGACTGAGTCCTTAAATTCGTCAACCGCACTCTCTGTTGTTTTACTTAGAAATAATGTAAAGGCGTACCCGATGCCGATGCCGAATGTAAAGGCATAACCTGATTGCCTGGACGTGACAGGTCAGATCGGCAACACACGAATGGAAGGTGGGCTTTATCGTTTCAGAACGACACGGCAAGGTCGGAGCAGTGGCTGAACGATCGAGTGCTGCACAGCGTGTCGCGGGCTCGATTCCCGCACGGAACTAATATTTGTATGATCTGCAAGTAGCTGTTGACGAACCAGGAGAAATTCCTAGTGTGGAGCAACGTTTAAAAAAAAAAGAAAGAATGAAAAGAACAAGTAAAATAAGAATGTTGATACGTACCAAACTAAATGGTTTCGTCAGTTTTCTTTCAGACGTCATCTCCGAATGTTTTATTTAACGTAAACCAGGGTCGGGCACGCCGCAATCGCGGCGGTAAGACCCCTCTTTGAGGAGTGGCTGGATAGGCGTCACGGCGTCCTTACCTTCCGCATGACGCAGGTCCTCACCGGACACGGAAGTTTCGGGAGGTTCCTGTGTCTGATAGGGAGGGAAGAAACGCCTGGGTGTCACCACTGCGAGGATCGTCCGGAGGACACGGTGGAGCATACGGTGCAGGACTGCCCCGCTTGGGCAGAGCACCGCCGTGTCCTCACGACGGCGATAGGCGGAGACCTCTCGCGCCCGGCATTGGTCGAGGCCATGCTGCGGGGCGAGACGGAGTGGGAAGCGGTCGCCTCCTTCTGCGAAGCAGTCATGCTCGTGAAGGAGGAGGCGGGCCGCCTGAGGGAGAGGACAGCGTCCTCCCTCCATCCCAGCCGCAGTGGTAGACGCCCACGGCGTCGGACGTCACAGGACGATCTCCGGCCACCGTAGGCGCGGGCATGCGGGCAGCGAGTAATGGGCGACTTGCTCTCCGACCATGGACCATGCCCGGGTCGACGGCGCGTTGTGTTCCACGCGCGCCTCAAGGAGTGTCAGCACATTGACGGGGCCTGTATAGGGCCAGAGCCTGCCGGGGTCGCGGGACTTACCCATCACCGTAACCCCGGTACGTAAAGGGGTCGTGAAGGACACCGTGGATTTTAGTCAGTACAAGTCTGACAGTCCCTCCCGCCCTGCCCTGGGTGGGAGGACTCATTTGATGATTTTACCACGCAAAAAAAAAAAAACGTAAACCAGGGTGAAAACGTGTTAATAAAAGACTACCTGTGGAATGGTAAGGTACAGGCTATTCCGAAATAAAAGGGTTAGAAGATTTTAGTATGGAGGGTGGCTCTATCGGTCTCCCGCCATTTATTTTTTTCTGATTGCGGTGCACAACCTAACTTATATATTTAGATAGAGGACACTTAGACAAACAAAAAATATAATGGACATAATGTCCTAAAGCGTCAGGTTTCGGAGTTGTTCGCAGAAATATAAGTCAAAAACTGAACCTTGCCCAAGGAGCATCACAAGCTGTACAAAAGCTATATTTTAGTTTATTCTTATACCACAGGCTGCATAGTGAGGCTGTACAAGGCAAGGAGTAAAAATAAAAATAAGGAAGTAAAAATTGGGCCAATTCTTGTACAGCCTAATGCGTTACTAAAGCTGTACAGTAGCCGTAGAAAAAAATATATGCTGTAGTATAGCTGCAGTGGACCTGAAGTATGGTGTAAAAGGAAACCATAGGAATATGGTTATCCTCTTATAAGTGTTTTCAAAAGAAAATAGTTCTTAATCGGTGTTTTGAAAGAATTAAAATGGGAAAATTTGTGAAACTTGCCAAACATTTCTATTTGTGATACAATAAATGGCGACTGTTTACTATTTCATGCAAAATTATAAAACAAGTAATGATCTTGGACTTTCTGTGTGATAATATTTTGTAGAAGCGATGTGCCGATTTAACTTTGTTGTGAAATCGTGTATAGTTTCGTGTCAAAAAATTCACGCGCCACGCGCTTGAAAATACTGCATATTTGAATACACTTACCATTATTTTAGCTGCAAAATTACGATAGCAACTGTAGCTTATATAAAATATCGTTTAATTTTTAATATGTTTTGTTTTTGTTTATTCAACAATAGCGATCAATATTATGCAACCTAAAGTATATCTGGAGGGTATTATAGATCCTGTAGCTTTATTACGCAGTTTTTGGATTTCATTGTACAGCTATTGGCTTTAAATAGGCATTATATTAGAATATTTTTATTATTTAGGCTGTATATATTCTTTATTGTGCACAATATTTACAACAAAAACCAAACTTAAAATTACATTCACAAAGGTGAGCTTATCTCTTTAAAGAGATCTCTTCCAGCCAATCCGTATATCAGTTTTAAAATTATCATTAGGGATACGTATTCAAAATGAAAATCCATGTATATATCGCTAGCAATTGTTAGATTTCGCCGCTTACATCGCTCGCGGCTTACACAACGCGTTAGTGATAAGTGATACCATACTAACACATAAAACTGTAGTAAGTAAGTGATTACATGCAAAATAATGCCTCTGTGCAGCTTAAAGTAAAAACAACAGCTTAAAGTGTTAAAATTTTTTAGAGTTTTAAAGTTTTACCTTTAGTTTACGTGGATTCTTTTATACAGATTTAGTACAGCTTGAGCTGTACAATAACTGGTAAATCAACCTTACAAGTATAGAATCTGCCCGAGGGAGAGGACAGCGTCCTCTCTCCACCCCATCCGCAGTGATAGACGCCCACGGCGACGGACGTCGGCAGACGATCTCCGGCCACCGTAGGCGCGGGCATGCGGGTTGCGAAAAATGGGCGACTCTCTGTCCGACCATGGACCATGCCCGGGTCGACGGCGGGTTGTGTTTCACGCGAGCCTCAAGGAGCGTCAGCATAGTGATGGGGCCCCCTGTAGAGGGCTCAAGCCTGCCGGGGTCGCGGGACTCACGAATTACCGAGACCCCGGTACGTAAAGGGCTATTGAAGGACACCGTGGATTTTAGTCAGTCAAGTCTGACAGTCCCTCCCGCCCTGCCCTGGTTGGGAGGACTCATTTGATGATTTTACCACGATAAAAAAAAAGTGTCCTCTATCTACATACGAGTATATAACGTTGGTTGTGCAACGCGTTTTGGAAAAAAAAAATAACATTGCGGGCGACCGATAGGGCCAGACCCTTCAAACTCCCCTTTTTGCGGAAAAAGCAATATACATATAAAATTCTGTAAATGAAGAATCTAAACCAGATATAGGGCAGATCAATTTTCTTGAGATTGTAGAATCTGGAAGCGTCTTAGTACTGTTAAAAGTGTATTATTTATCTTTAAACTCCAGACTCATTAGGCATTCAATAATAGAAAATTTGAATTTTCTTCGAAAACAGAAGAATGTTGAATAACGCACTGAAAAGCAAGCAATTTGCATGACAAGTCTACTTCAGATGGTCAAAGCAAGTTTATCATACGACGCGTCCCAGCGCGCTGTAATTTTAAAAGTAAACTGCATCGTGTATAACTGGCATTACTCAACAGAAATAAAATATCAGTAATGCGAATTTAATCCACCATACAGAAATAATAATAAACCTGTCGTTGATTAAGTCCAATTATATTCTGACAATTGACACACAACATTGACATTAACCTATTCTATGAAATGGATAAATTAATATATTCATACTTTTATATACATATATACATTCTTTATTGTGCATAAAATTTACAATGAAAACCAAACTTAAAATTACATTCACAAAGGTGAGCTTATCTCTTTAAAGAGATCTCTACCAGCCAACCTGTAAAACTGATTTGGCGATTTGATATATTTTTAGTATCGTTCCACATCTAATGAAGTATCAAGTTAGTTGAAAACGCCTCTCACTTTTATGATAAGTTCCTAAACCAAAATAAAATAAATTTTATAACCTAGATGTAAGTCAAAATTATCCAACATCAAAAAAAAGGTTAGTCCCTCACCAATATCTATAGAAATAACTATAAATCTTGTAATAGCACAACAGAAATGAATAACGCAAGCTATGAAATGTGCGTCGCGATAAATTGATGAACATTTGTCATAATCAATGCAGTAATTTAGCTGTTACGAGGTAGGTACCTACGTTTATACATTTCCGTACCGATAGCTTCCAATTTCCATCCGTTTACCGGCTAACACATATCTACAGATGCAGATCTATACAATCAGTACCTACCTAGGTACAGCTACCTGGGAGTTTGATGATAGATGGAGCTTGTGATTGTCACTAATTAATATCCTATCTCGGTTGCTTGATTCCGAGACTTCTTTTAACCAATCAACGACCGAATTTGCCTATTCGAGTTTACATCATCATCGTCCGGAAGACTTCCTCTGGGTGAACTTAGACCTACCCCTTCCTCTTGCCTCTTTCTGCGAAGCAGTCATGCTAATAGCGATGGAGGAGGCGGGCGCCTTGATGGAGAGAACAGCCACCACCTCACGACCCAGCCGCCGCGGGGGACGATCACGGCATCAGAGGTGACGAGGGGATTTCCGGCCACCGCCACCGTAGGTGCGGGACGAGTAAGGCCCTTCATACACAATGCAACTCAAGTCTCCGATACTTTACAATTTTGGTATACATTGACAAATGTCTGTAGGCACGAACCTCTACGAATTTGTATTGCTGTAGTCGCAAAGATACCACCTAGTCGTAAGATATCGGAGACTTAGGTCGCGTTGTTTATGAAGAAACCGATTTCCATGGGAAATGTTATAGTGAGTTAATCTTAAAAATAGACATAAAATGCTGTCGCGGACTTTTTTTGGAACTTTTTATGAGGAATAACTCCGTCGAACATGATTTTAGCGCTCATTTGGTCGTAGTGTGATGTTAGCTTATAGCCTTTCCCGATACATGGATTATCCAACACTAAATATTTTTTCAATTCGAGCTTCTAGTTCCTGAGATTATCGTGTTCAACCAAACAAACAAATGAACTCTTCAGCTTTATAATATTAGTAGGTATAAATATAGATTTGAGATGCATACCCAATAGTAATTATAAAAGCGATGCCAGAATTTTGCCCAGCCCTAGTGTCTAATCTAGAGTCGATTGAGCTGGGCACCCCGCAATCTTGCATCGGTGTTATTAGTAACTTGCTTCTAACTCCAAAGTTTGTCCAGAGCGCTAGGATTAAATTAGTGGTTAGTGACCCTGACTGCTATGCCGGAGGTCGTGGGTTCGATTCCCACCCAGGACAAATGTTTGTGTGATGAGCACGATCATTTGTTCTGTGTCTGGGTGTAATTTATCTATAATATGTATGTATTTAGAAATATATAAGTATGTTTATCAGTTGTCTAGTACCCATAACACAAGCTCTGCTTAGCTTGGGACTAGATGGCGTTGTGTAATAGTTGTGGAATATTTATTTATATTTATTTATTTATTCACCTCAAACCCAAGTTAAAAGGGCAGGCAACTTTTAGTATGGACCTTTGCATCAATTTTTTTTCCTTCGCCTGTGATTAAATTTTGGGCACGATTAGACTACCACCTAAGAAGTCCATAGAAAAAAAATAAGTTTCTAAAGGAATTATTTTTTGTAGGAATGCATAGATTTATTGATTTACTCCTGATTAGAACAAAATAAAATCCGTTATATCTTTGTTTGTTTACGGTTTAGATTTTTTACGAAGTTCTTAGGTTGCGGTCTACTAATGACCAACATTTCGTTAATGGCTAAAGAAAAAAAAGAAATAATTGAAAAGTTGCATAGCCCTTTAGCATCTCAAATAAAATTAACACAGTATTCATATATACACAATATTTTATCAACTAATATTTTATATATAATCGGCATAAAAATCTATCCAGATCTGCGTACCTTGTTAACAAAAGTAAATAGTAGATTATTAACCAAGGGGATAAAGCAGTGTCTTCTGTCGCGGGTGACGATTTAAATCGCGAGCGTAACGAAGGACTCGAGGTTTACTCCCGAGCGTAGCGAGGGTGTTAAAAACTTAAATCACGAGCGAAGCGAGGGATTTAAGACGAGTCCTGAGTGTAGCGAGGGATTTAAGTTCACCCAAGACTAAGACAGCTTTATCACCGAGGAAAATACTCTACTTTTCGTACCATTTGCGAAAAAATGAACTCAATAATAATATGAGATAAGCATTTATTGAAAATAATGACAATTAAAAGTAAAAGTTAACATTCGAAACATTGGTCCAATTATTGATAGAGAGTTACATTTTGGTTTGGTACATTTATTGTCGATGAGTTAATTTGAGTATATCTCTGTTCTTGCGTCTGAGGAACTTGCGTTTCATTTGATTTAACATCGTTACGCATTTTTAGAACATTAACTTATTTATAAAAATTAAATAAACTCAAGGTTTTATTTGAAGAAAACAAAAACAAAACGGCAAATTCCTAGCCTACATTTTTTTTGTCGGAAAAGCAAAGGCATCAAGCTCATACGGCCTCTTCGGTTTTCGTAATTTTGTTTAATAATCATAACTGCATAATAAATACGTATTCCTTTTTCAAAAAGATGTGTAATGCTTTATATACAAACTCAATGGTGTAAACACAGATGTAGTTCAGTATAAATTTCGGTAAGTATTCCAAATTTAAATCACATTCTCTCCCTAGAGGATGAATGAAATTCAGTACAACATTCTCTCCCTGTTTTTAACAGATTAAAAATGACTATCGTCATGTTCGATTTTTGAAGCATAGAATGTCACTTTTTTGAGCAAGTGGTACGAAAAGGACCTTTTTTGTTTTGAAGTTTCTTAAGAAAGATTTTCCGTTTCTCTTTTGGATTCGGATTTTCCGCTGTTGGCCAACTTAATTAACAAACCTACATTAATAAATCTCACCCGTGCGAAGCCGGAACGGGTGACTAGTACTTTATATTATAAAAGTGTTTTTTTTAGTTTGTTACTCTTTCAATAAAATCACTGAGAAAAAAACATTTTTTTGTGTAGACATAGATGGCACCTAGAGAGGTCATAAAATACAATTGAGCAAAGCCGCCGGAAAAACTTATTGATAAATAAATCGAGCTTACTATAAGAGAAAATGAAAAGCATTTTCAGGTAATTCACGCTGCCTGGCCTTATTAGCACTATAAAATAAATAAATAATTTGTTACGAAGCTTCAGCCGCGTAATTATTTTAATTTCTTTTAATTTTGTTGTAGAAGTAATTTTAGCTTAGGTACTCGTATTATGAACGAAATTATTTTAATTAAACACAGCATGTTCTTCGATAAAGATATTTAAGTCTGCTGTGCCCTACGGGGTCGCGGGACTGTACGAATTACCGTGACCCCGGAACGCAAAGGGCTATTGAAGGACACCGTGGATTTTAGTCAGTACGAGTCTGACAGCCCCTACCGCTCTGCCCTGGGTGGGCAATGATTTTACCACGAAAAAAAAAAAAAAGTCTGCTGCGGCCCACTCCTGGGCAATTGCCTTCTTCTACTCTGCCTGCTCGTTCTTTTATAAGGTTTTAATATGGTTAATCTATACTTATATTATAAAGCTGAAGAGTTGATTTGGTTGAACGCGCTAATCTAAGGAACTACTGGATCGAATTGATAAAATCTTTTTGTGTTGAATAGTAAAGTATATTGTCAAGTTTTCCTTGAAGCCTCAGCTAAAAGCCAACAGAGATAAACTATTTGCAATTAAAAAGGAAAACAATTAAAGAATACAATAGTATAATTAGTTTTCCATAAGAAGTAGACCGAAAAAACAAATTGTATAGAGTTAAACACTCAATACTTCTAATTTTAACGTTAAAATAAACTTAAACTAGCACTTTGCCCGCGACTTCGTCCGCGTGGGTTACGTACTTTCTTAATTCCCCCTTTTCACCCCCTTAAAGGTTAAATTTCCAAAAACCCCTTCTTAGTACTCCCCTACATTATAATAGGAAGCCGTGTGCAAAATTTCACATTCCTAGCCCCAGTAGTTTCGGCTGTACGTTGATATGTCAGTCAGTCAGTTCTCCTTTTATATATATAGATGATCAATTAAATTAATGATTTTTTGCATATTATTCTCGCATTATTATAAGGAGCTGAGCAGCAGGGTTGAAACCACGTATCTTTAGTAAATCAGCCAAGTTAGCTATAAGTATACCCCATTTTATTTTTGTAATTAGGGGCGTACTAATACGAAGGTTGTGGAAAAGTCAAAACGAAAGTAAAATTCCTAAAATGGAACCAGGTCAGGTCAGGTACTTGTATAGCGGAGGGTAACGAATCACCGAATGAACTCTGTACTACAGCCACTTACATATGTAATGCCTTAGATCTCGAAAAGTTTTTCAGAAACATGATAGACATGTTTTAGAAAAGGTATTATAAAATAATTTTATTCAGAAATTAGGTTAGGATTCATACCTATAATATAAAAACTATAATAAAATTGGGTTTGCATTTGAAGCTTCTCGAATATAACCACGGCATTTGTTTTCCATGCCTTGCTGTAATGAAGTGTCCGTGCTAAAATGCTTGTTAAAAACCCTCGGAGCTCAATAAATAGCCTATGGATTTAAATAGAAAATAGTCGATTTAGTAATCAGCTGGTTTGGATTATAGGCAATGTGACAGCATCAATATATTGCAAATTTAATGTTTTGAAAAATAATGGGCTAAAATAAAAATAAAAAATATTTTTCGTTAAACTAATCCATATTTACAAAGTTATAACGCATCAAAATTCGAGAGTGGAAGACATTAGAAGCAACTATAAACTGCACTTGCTAGTGATGTGACGTTTAGCCAATTTAAAAAATGTAAATACTTAACAAAATAAAAAACCGGGCAAGTGCGAGTCGGAGTCGCCTTTAAAGGGTTCCGTAGCAGCAAGTAACATTATATAAAAGTTGGTTGTAACTTTGAAAGATAAATTGCGGTTTACGATTTATGACGTATTAAAAAAAAAAGTAAGTTGGTACGCACAATATTGAGTGATTTACCATGTTATTTTAATATCATGGACTTCTTATAGGTTTTCCTATAATCTATAAGGAGAAAACTAATTTCTGTATTTTTTTCAAAATTTTAGGTTCAGTAGTTTCGGAGATAAGGGGGGGGGAATGGTCAATTTTCGTCTATTTTCTTGAATAACTTGGAAACTATTTATTTTAAAATTACAAAAAAATACATTTAAGATCTTCTCAACAAGACCTTTCATTTGATATGCCACACGATGCAGTTTTCAGAATTTTTTTTTTAATTTTCCCCTTCCCCCCAAAAATGACACCCCATATACAGATTTCATCTGCTCACGTCACACCTCTGTGTTTGGGTCACAGGAATTGATATGTGTACCAAATTTCAACTTAATCGGTCTAACAGATTCGGAGATAATTGACTGTAAGCGACGGACGGACAGACACACGAGTGATCCTATAAGGGTTCCGTTTTTGTATTCAGACGTACGGAACCCTAAAAAGGTGTCAAATATTTTTTGATAATCTAATTGACGGACAAATTCGGTTTTTTCAGTTTAACACCCTATTCTTACTTGTATAAAATAGTAGTATAAATACAAAGGTTTGGATGTTTGTATGGATGGAAGGATTTTTGATACTCAATCACGTCAAAACCGCTGAACGAATCTAGATGTTGGTAAAGACACAGACGGGTTATAAGTCTTGAATAACACATACCTTTTATCTCGATATTTAAATCTATGGAAGAAGCCGCTTGCAACAGTTTTCTAAAAGCTCTAGTTAGGTACGTGATTATTACTATGTGCCTATACATTTAAATTATTTCACCGGAGCATGTTTATACCTGGTCTTAAAAAGCTGGTAATATCGATAAATTAACAAATTATAATTTTTAATAATTTAGGAAAGTTCTCGACTAATCCAAAATGACGTCTTGCTAATTACAACCAGATGCGTACCCTGATACCGCCATATTTTTGCTTCTTGTTAAATAATTTACGACCAGGAAGTCTCATGGATTCGGTTCAGCCTGGAAAAAAAAGATTACCCGGAACTATTTCGTACGATACCAACTTTTTCGCAAAAGTAGTAGTAAGTATGTGTTCTTGGTCGCGGGACTAAGGAATTACCGTGACCCCGGTACGTAAAGGGCTATTGAAGGACACCGTGGATTTTAGTCAGTACAAGTCTGACAGTCCCTCCCGCCTTGCCCTGGGTGGGAGGACTCATTTGATTATTTTACCAAGAAAAAAAAAATGTATGTGTATCTTCGTTCCTACTGAGATGTAGTGTTGTTGAGCTATTCAAATAAAGTGATACATAAAAAACTACTGAACCGATTTAAAAAAGCTATATAATTAGTAACGAGAATTAAGGGTCAGTATTTTTTTTTCACGTTTTATGTTGGTGAGTTTTATATTGATTCTTGTTCAGTTCACAGCAACTGTGATTAGGGCCCTAAGGGCGTAGTGACCGTTAGAGCCACCCTCCGTAAAAACATCTTCAAACCCTTTATGTTAATAAAGAAAACCCCGCTACAAGTATAAAGAAAAAATAAATTTAAGCAACTTTAAACTCACATCTGACCTGCACTATAAAACATGCTCATTACACCGCTTGTTTCCACGCAATCAGGATTTTTCGCAGCACCGCCATTTTCACAATGTATTCATGTCATGCAGTCATTTTGGCGTATTCAAACTGAAACGCCATTTAAAAATTTACCAGCTTAACAAATACAATTTCCTGATACCGAATGAAACGAATCATAAAAGAATTTTACGACGTTAAAATATTTTGTATGATGTTCATACTGAGCCTGCGGAGTTCCTCTTTGACTTTTTTTTTATTTTATTTTTTTATTTTATCGTAGTAAAATCATCAAATGAGTCCTCCCACCCAGGGCAGGGCGGGAGGGACTGTCAGACTTGTACTGACTAAAATCCACGGTGTCCTTCAATAGCCCTGTACATACCGGGGTCACGGTAGTTCGTTAGTCCCGCGACCCCGGCAGGCTTCTTCTTTGACTTTAATGAATTATGTTTCAGTTCTGCCCTATGCCTTTAAAAGTAATTAGGTACTATACCATGACGTCTTATCATTAAGCCCTTTTTAAAACTAACTGATGATGATTGTTGGGAATAAATGAAAATCACTACAATTATTATGTTTTTTTTGTATGGGAAAGTAAAGTTTGAATTCAAATAAAGCTAATAATAAAAATGTACCTATCTCCTATGTATTCTATTTATATTATATATTCTTCCTATGTATTGCTGAGTCCTATTCGTTCAGGCAGTAAACCTAAATAATATTATAAATTCACTCATCGCTTAACGAATCAAATCCACGTCTATCGCATTTGTGTTACAGCTTGGTTACGATTATGTACCAGTGATATTTGACTGAAAGTTGTTTATTAGTTCATTAATTCAGAAATTGTACTTACTTAATATAGTATAGTCGATTAATAATCTTTGTAACTAATTTGCCAATCGGAATCTCAAAGATTTCCAATCACAACACGCGTCAAGAACACGGTTCAGGATTTCGTTTGAGATACAAACAAAGCCAGCACATACAGAGAACATCGACTTGTTAGTTACTAAGAACAGTTATAACAAATCTACACTGATACCACTCAGTCCCTTAACTTCAGAAGGTAAACAGTTAAACACATCGGGATTATGTAACCGATGTGTTAACAAATACACTGCAAACCAGAGTAGTTTGCTTAAGAGCGCTAGCAAAGTTAGGTTAGCTAATACAGTGTATTTTAACGGCCACGTTTACTCATTAGGAATAAGCGTCGAAGTGTCAGTCAATTTACAACAAGACGGGACGCTTTTTTTTTCACGTGGTAAAATCATCACATGAGTCTTTCCACTCAGGGCAGAGCGGGAGGGACTGTCAGACTCGTACCGACTAATCCACGGTGTCCTTCAATAGCCCTTTACGTACCGGGGTGACGGTAATTCGTGAGTCCCGCGACCCCGGCAGACTTTGGCCCTCTACAGGGGGCCCCGTCACTCCAAGACGGAACGTTACGCGCACATTTCAAGAGAGCGACTTAAAATCTAATCGTCTGCGCGTCACGGTGTGAACTGACCCTAAGGCTGAAGATACACTAGGCTGCGACGCGATCTGCGACACATGAGCGATTAAAACAAGTAGGTAAATTTATGCTCACGTATATGGTTACATCGTACATCAGCGAAACCGCGTGAAACCTTTTTCGCTCATCCAGTCGCATAGCAAATCGCTGTCTTATGTAGCCTCAGCCTAAATGGTAACCCTACTGGATCTGTAAATTCAGTAGAGAGCTTACTTTTGGTTGTTGTTTTTTCCGTGCTTCGCTCCGTAGCAGCGAGCATCTCAGAGCGTTCCTCTCAGCCACGCGGCGCACCGCTGCCTCCTCTGTCTTGGGCCTCACTCCAGCGTCCCAAGCCCTGAGTAAACATAACAAACAACACTCCTTAATAACAAGTCCATTAGAAATACAATCGAACAAGCAACAAACTACTATCGGAAGCGCTAGTTCAGCGGTGTAACAAAACAATAATAATAAAACTGGAGAAAAATAAAAGGAAGGTCGAAAAAAATAGCAAAATAAATGAAGCGTTCATACCTCAGCGTTTCAGAAGTGACTAACTGTGGTTCAATGGCGGGTGGTGGCGGTCTGCCGCTGTTGAATAGCTGCTGCACCGCTGAGTTGGCTTTAGGCGCGTTGATCGTGAGGATGAGGGGCGTCTCCAGTCTATTGGAGATAGCTAGCATTATAATCATACCGACAATATTCAGACATGTGGAACCCACGCGTTTGCGAGACGGGATAATTTATTAGGCAGTTATTCGGCCCCTAACTTAGTACACAGCGCGACGCGATACTAGCATCGGAGACATCGATGTCATCGTCATTGTCGTCAGGCTGACTTTTGCGTGCCTACGCGAACATAATTATTATTCGTATTGGGCTTGTTTCCCTCTCTACGTATGACGTGCAAAACGTTACGTTATCGTCTCTTGTAAATTTCGGTATATTGTCTTTACCCAGAGCACTGGACGTTTCTCAACAAGTAATAACAATCAATCGAAATAGATGATGTATACAGTGTGTTTGGTTTCCGATTACCGATATTTGAAGGGAATATTACAGATTCATTTTCATCGACAAAACTGCTTATAAAAAAATCTTAACCCAACACCACGCGAAGGTCGGCCATTTGAGTTTTTACATCGGTCGAACTGGGGTATGTACAATAAAATGAAAATATCTTTGAATCCAAGAGACCTACCTTCATATATGCAAATGACATTAATTTAAATGACATGATTGGATTAACTGGAATAATTAAATAAACCCTCAATTTCTCCACGATGCATATCAGTAATTCAAATAATTTAAATATTTGCACGACTTTCAAGTTGCATATAGTGAGACTTTACCCTTAATTTACCATGTAACTGTACACCTATATTCTAGCAAATAAATCATTCATTCATTTTATTGGGAAGCTAAAAGTTGAGACTTCTGAAAAATTTACAATTTTTTTTCTAAATAATCATTAAAAAGAACCAGAAAACATGAGAAACCACAAAATTATACACAATTGTGTTTTCCGATGTAAAAATTTTACTCCAGCTCAAGAAGTACACCTGAATTTTGCTTGTATTTTTGTATTAAATTAAAAGTATTTGAGTTAGTCTATAAAATGATATCAAAATAATCCCTCTACGTCAAGTATTTTAGGAGTTATTCTCACTTGAACATAACCCTTCATCATAAGCAGTTTTGTCGATAAAAATGAGTCTACGAGTATAAACATCCCCTTCAAGTAACGGTAATCGGAAACCAAACACACTGTATTCGTTTATATCATAATATATTGTATTGTTACGGTTTGATGAATCAACTTTTTAATAGAGGTATATATTTTTTCCTTTATAAAGAAAAAAATGTTGCTAGACGCGGGTCTGGCCCGCGCTTGCCGACATCGCTGCTACAATCGCTACTCGGCCTCACGAGTCCTGCATCTCGTGAGTAATTCGCCTAAGTATATTGTATAGGCCCATCTTCTCATGCTGGATCATCAATGAATAATTAACAATACCATTTGTTACCGTCAACATTAAAATGTAAGCAGAGGATTACTACTTTTGGACTCAAAATGTGCCAAAATAAAAATAAAGCAATTCACAGAACTTGTCGTGATTGGCTTACAATTAAAAATTTTCTTTGCCTCTATCGTTATTTACAAATACATCTTACGGTTATAATAATATATCGTATGTTTATTTTAGTTGAAAGAAAATATTTACCTTCATTTTCCATTTATTTTCTTTTATACATATAGTTTCATTTAATATTTACACTTCATTTTTCCAGAAACTCTTATAAGTCTACCTAATTTGTAAAGCCACAAAATGGTATAATGTTAGACTCTTTATCTTTATTCTTGAATAGGTAGGTACTAGAGATTCTTAGTAAACTAAGCGTAGGTAAGTAACAAGTACACTGAGAGATTAATTAGGGGCTATCAGCGTAGTAGTCTAGACCGATTTTCTGACACTGATATACATTGTAATAACATGCTCTCCAATTTCAATTTCTCGATGAATACAGACATTAATTAATTTCAATACAGAAGCGTAACTGAACACGTTTAATTTTCACTTAGTAAACTAACTGTTTGCCTTCATGTTTGATTTTGATTCAAATACTTGCACTTTGGGAACTTTACATACATCTGAGTGTTGCGTTTCAGAATTGTGTTAATGAATTTCTAGTTTCTAGTTGATATCTATTAGCAAATTGGAACCAATTTGCTAATAGATATCAACTAGAAATTAACCGACGTCAAACAGCTAACATGAACATGTTGATTTCTGTGGTTCCATCAATACTCGTATTACAGTGTTCAGTAAATCAGAAAGCACAACTTATTAAGGACCTTGAATTTTAATTTCTGCTTCAAGGTCTCTTAATTTCTAGGTAAAAATAAGTTATATATTACGTAACATGTTCTATTATGTTTATTCTAGGTCAAATCCCTTTTTAAATTACATTTATCTCGATTCATCCTGCGTTCTCAGTTCACCCCATTTTACCGTTTTAGTACTTTTAGACTTAGTGAAGGAGCAATCTTGTTGACGATCGTCGTCCTCAACAAGATTGCTCCGTCACTAAGTCGCCGGTAAGTCAGATTTCGGTAATTAATTTTAACTGGTCCAGTCTATATTCAGATTCAACATCGAATTAAAGCTATACCTATTGGATGAAATCAACACTTTCTCACTACTCGGTGGTAGTGCTCGGCATTAGGCTGTGTCCCCAGTAGGCAAACTGTTAGCAGCTGACTGACTGTGCGGCGTATCGGTTTAGTACGCCCTTCCATATATTTCAAATAGAGTGTTCACAGTTTGCTAGTTTTGCGCTCACTTTACGCAGTTTGCACGCGTTACGTGCGCCGACTGTCTCAGTTAGTGGCCGACTAACAGCAAAACCGATTCCAGTCGGCGGCGGCGATATGGTTTTTGGCCGGGCGTAGTGAAATCATTTGATGCAAACTGTTCATGCGGGCGACCTAAATAAGCGGCTAACTCATAATAGTTTGCTTGCGACACACGAAACTTTATCTGAGTTTGCAGCTAACTCAAATTTCATTTCGCCACAAATTTGCGGCTCACTCAGTCGGCTATCAGTTTGCCTACTGGGGACACAGTCTAATACTTTGAAATTTCCGAATGCAAGTAAATTAAATTGTAATATAACTGACATTGAAATGTGAAGGAAAGCTAAATATGGGATATAATAAAAAATCAAATTAACCTTTTCATCCCTTTTTAGCTGTTATCAACATTCTATAACAAAGTAAATTAGAGTGATAAGGTAAAAAATTTGTGCTTCAAACAATACTTAGAAAACCAGTCATTCAAATCTTCAAAGCTATTGACAAGAATTTCCAGAAGGACTAAATAAACTGACTGTATATTCAGTGATACAACAAAATATTGTATCTAGCCTTTTCACTGCAACGACGCGCCGAGCGCCGCCGTGATTTTATTTCCACCCGCGAATAAATGCAAAATGGAAGGCAAATAAGACTGCTTGTTGCAAATAAATGTATTGTTCAGATAATATATTAATGTGTATTAATCCAGCATAATGTATATCCTATTAAAGGGCCATACCATGCATTGAGCATAAAACTGATATTATAATTCTTATTTTTGTATTTAAACATGTGAGTGGAGGCAAAAACTGTCAGGTTAATTGGGCTAACGAGATCAATCGGTTCCAGATATTCGGCGCATTCAATTTATGAAACAATTACCAAAACGATTTACATAATTGAAATTCCTGTACCTACCTGTGAGCAGTATTTGTGGTGTTATACTCCTTTTGTGTGACGATGTCACTGTCTACTGTCTGGATCTGTACCGGCTCTGGCACTTTCTTCGGAAGTTCTTCCTCGGAATCTTTGGGTCTCTCCAAGAAGCGTACCGACCTTGGTGTGATGGAGCCGTCTTCGTCGCTGGCCGTAGTTGTTGAACGCTGATCATCATTCTGTTGAGAAACCATAGTATTCACTAGTAGGCCTTTAACGATGACCACAATGCTTGAGTTCCTAAATTCTATTGTATTTTTATATACAGGGTGATTTGTAATATGATGCGGTCCTTGAGATGGGTGATACTAGATAATTTGTGTTTTTATTTTTACTTTCCTCGTATTCGTAGTGAAAAGCACAGTGTTTACCTCCGGTAAATTACTTATTTAGTTCCTCCAACTTAGTTTTAAACCTTTAGTTGCCAAACCTTGTGTCGGGACTAAATAAGTAACTTTCACCCCTTGGATGACAATGTACTAGTAATAAATATTTTGTTTGGCAGCACTGGTGACTAGAGTCGTACTATTGATGGTCTTTTGCTAATTCCCGCTTTAATAATTTCGTGAATTTCATGAAGAGCGAAGGCTAAAATTTTCTAAGTATATAATATTCTACAAGTGTGTATTTCGATTAAGGGCGAGACCGTGAACACACTGCTATTGTGCGCGCGGTCCGTCAAGTTTTAGCGCTTTTTATTCGCAATGTGTGTTGCTTCATACAATTCTCAATGTCACTGAATTAGCGCAGAAAAAATCGCAGCGTGTTGTCCGCCTATTAATTATTTATCGTATATATAAACCAACCTACCATGACGTCTTAAAGCGTGAGTAGTTCAGCTGTGGGAACGAGATAGCGCTAGACGACTTGTATAGCTCTGTCTCTTTCCCACAGGCTAAAGACTCACGCTTTAACACGTCAAGGTACGCCACCAGCTCGCAGAAACAACTAATAGAACAAACCGAAGGGGTGAAAGTTATATAATCCCGAGACGGGGTTCGGCGCCCGTAACGTAGTAAGGGGAACTAATAGTCCGAGGGACTAAATAAGTAGGTGCTTTATTGTATAGAACAAATAACTTTTTTTTATCCCATTAATTCCGCCCTCGCTGTAGTGGAAGGGACTGTTAGACTCGTACTGACTAAAACGCACTGTTTTCTGTCAATTGCCCTTTACGTTCCAGGTTTACCTGTTTAGTCCCGCGACCCAGGATAAATAATATAAGACAGAGTTGTACCAAATTTTTCCCAGTTATGTTTAAGTCTCATGTAATAGGGGGAGGGGGGGAGCCTATTGTCACCAACCAGGCACATAGCTGAATTCCGTAACTACTACTAAGAAATTCTAAATGGCAAACAATGACGACTTTGTCAGACCTGAGTATCAAACCCAGGATTAGGCTTAGCAGTCGCCCCTGCAAAACGTCTCAACACTAATGCCTTGATCACAGGTACCGGGCAATAGGTGGAGTCAAGCTTAGTTCAAACTATGCTAGTATTTTAGTCGAGTGGTGAGTAATTTATTAACTAAACATGTCTCATCATCATCATCATCTCAGCCATAGGACGTCCACTGCTGAACATAGGCCTCCCCTTTAGATCTCCACATATACCGGTTGGAAGCGACCTGCATCAAAAATGAAAACATGTCTGAACATCAAAAATTTAGACGAGTAGGTTAGTAAGTAAGTCGCGACGATCCATTTTATTCTATTTTTTCGGGAGAGTAGCGCCTCCCACCACCCGTCCGTGCTCACTGGTTCACCGGCTATGCAAGTCCGAACCTGACTAATTAGTCGAGTGCATTAGTTGCCGTAACTTTACGCTGAATTTGAGAGTGTATTTTAATTAACAGAAAAACACAACTTTCAGACACTCTCAAACTATCGAAGTATTCTTTGGGATCTTCCAATGCTACTCGTAATTCCTTCAGAAGACAATTAATAGCACCTTGTTTATCTCTTCTATCGATCCATTTTCGTACCCATAACTTATTTGTTTAAATCACACTTTCCTCATCTACCTCTTCTAAAATGCTGTTACGATTAGCTTAATCGGTTTACGTTATTGCGTTGTAGGCTGTTCATCTTGCAAAACTCCACTCACTTATAAACTGTGTTCGAGCAAAGTGCGAACGATTTTTGGGCACAAGCGAGTATTTTAGCTACTATGTAACTTGCTTCTCGACTAAAATACTAGCGTAGTCCTAACTAGGCTTCATTGCTGTACTCGGTACGTGTAAACATAGCGCTGAGTGTTCGGCCCTATATCTATACATACTGAGTGCTCGGCCAACAGTACTGTCTCACGCTCACCCGTTAGCTCGGTACGTGTGATCAAGGCATTATATTTATAAATCCGTATTTGCCCTAAATAGAATAGAATGCTAAATGGTAAATTATTCCATTGTATCTGCGAAAAATATTGATGGTGGAATACCGTGGAATACCTCAGGTGATATTTCAGCGGGTCCCCCCTGTGGAATACCTCGCACACTAGAGTAACGTCTTAATAAAGTTACTGACATTGCGCGTAGAAGAAGCATGCTGAAGTGGAAGTGGGCCGGCCACGTTTGTAGACGGACAGATGGTAGATCATGGATATGGTAGATTATGGATCATGGTAGATGGAGTAGACATGTGCTAGAGTAGACACCGCGAATGGGCAAACGTAGTGTAGGACGCCCTGCGGCAAGATGGGTCGATGATTCGAAGAATGTGGCTGACAGCGGATAGATGCGGACTGCCCAGGACTGGGAAGGTTGGCGCTCTTTGGGGCTTACGTTCAGCAGTGGATAGCAATAGGCTGAGAATATAATATAGACTAACGAGGCAGTCCAGGCGTAGAAAAAATAAAGTTTTTAATAACCTGTTCATTGATATCCTTGTCGGTTTCCAATGACTTCCACAGGCGGCCACCTTTCAATATGCCGCCGCGGCGTTGCGGAAGAGGAGAGCTCTCGGAAGACAGTCTGCCGTCAGTATCCGCTGTGTCGCTGTCTTCGCCTACAACAAAGATTAAGATTATATTATTTTCTTTGCCGGATATTATCAAGTCCCAGAATCATTATTCCGAGTCTGAGTATCGATTATTTTTCTTCTTATTTATCGAAAGTGTAAGCTATTTTGAATGCTTGAGTAGAACACTGCGATCTTAACTATACTTTAAAAAATACGCAAATATACATAAACGGTTTTAAAAATAATTACAAAATGACAGAAAAAATTACGACTAAATTTTTTTCATCCACAATTTAAAAAAAGAATCAATTGCTTCTAAAAATAGCTATAATTTGGTTTTGGTTTCTGGTAATAACAGTTATTTTGTTTTCTATGGAACCAGAATACAATATTTAAAAAAATAAAGCTCATTTTCTGAACTGAATTGTATTCTGGGAGTTCTACTCTAGCATTACAGTGTAAACTATCAATTAGAAGTATTAAAAATGATTTCCGTTTATTGAAGTATTAATCATATCTTTTTATCGTGGTAACACCATTTAATTGAACCTAATCAATTAAATGATTTTACCACGGTCATCTTTCAATAGCCCTTAACGTTCCAGGGTCACGTTTACTTGATGAGCCAGTCCCGCGACCCCAAAAGTAGTTATCTTACTGTGATACCACATTTTAATAGGTATTATTACTGCCATTTAATATTGCTTTTTCAGAAAACTGTTTTAGTTTTCGTGAAAATTGGTCACGAGAATCATTTGAGTATGTTTCGCTATTCCTCACAGTTTCTGGTTTAGCCATCCACTCCTACTTGAAAAAGCATCATGCATCCGCAAATATCGATATTTTAAAAATACATAAACAACAAAAAAAAACAAAGTTCATAAGTTCGGACTTATGAACTTTGTTTTTTTTTTGTTGTTTATATATTTTTATTATTCCATTTTGAGATTATTTTTTGCTTTATATACTCTGATATTAATGTGTTTTAAATTTACCTAACAGTTGAGTGGATATGACTTTACGTATAATAATGCTACGTTTTTGATTTGAAAGGGTTTTTCCGGTAAATATACTTTAAGGTTGTGTTAGTTTCTGTCTTTAAATAGTTTTTAAAATCTCTTAATGTAATCTGGCTCTTCGGCTTTTGCTCTATAGTAAGAGAACATCAATTCATGAAGCTCTTCTTGTGACCACTTTCGTCTTGCATCAACATTATGTGAACTTGTCATGATCGCATTCGATGCATATTTATAATTGTATTTTATAAAATACAAACTGACATTTGTATGATTAATTACACTTGTTTACGAAAAAATATTGAAATGAAAAAGATTAATCATTTTAATAGCAACTCACAATTCTAAGTCTTTGTTTTGTATATATCCGCAATTCTTTATAAACCTTTATCGGTTTATATTGTAAATAACTGTGATTCAAAGTGTTATTTTCATTTAAAAATGTCGTCTAGAGTGTGTCAACTTCATGCAAATCGGTTTTGTTATGTTTGTGGGGTAATTGTACAGTTAAACTGTTTTTTCCTTGAAAAAAACCCATTGCAAGACAACTATTTATATTATTTTGAAGTTCCGGTGTCAAATCAAGATAAAAAAAAAAATCTGTTCCAGGTAAGATGAACGCTAAAAATACATATTTAGTTGACGCTAAATAAATAATGTTACCACTGCTTCACATTAAGTTGAGCTTGATGAAGAATTTTACAAAAGCTTTGGGTATGTCCAAGCCTGCATTTCAGTAACTGCTCTGTATATCAGAATCTTTTTGCGGTCAAATTAAATGAAGGAACATTTGTATGTCCTCAAACAAGGAGAATATTGGACAATACCATATTTGGGACCCTTTTAACCGAGGCAGAAAAGCAGTAGACGGGAACTCTTCAAGTTTTTAGAATTATAAGTAATAATTATACAGAGATTGCTGAAAATCTCTTGCAAAATTATAAGCGTATGGGTTACGTATATGTTACTAAAAATCATTTATTGTTTTCCCATTTGGATTCCCGGAAAAACTTGATAGTGTAAATTATGAACATGGTGAGCGATTTCACCAAGATTAAAAATCATTTCTGCAAAAATGTCAAGGTGTTTGGGACCAAAATATGCTAGGTGACTACTGACAGTCCCCCCCGCTCTGCCCTGGGTGGGAGGACTCATTTGATGAATTTACCACGTTAAAAAAAAAGTTCGCTTAGAGTATTATTAGTAATCTTTTTATATAAATACTAGCACTACGCCCGCGACTTCATCTGCGCGAATTTCGGACTTTTCCCTCTATGAATTTCAACTCCTGGCCACCGTCTTTATGGGATACTTTTGGCAAATCTAAATACCTAGATACTCGTGTCACCTCATATATGATTTCAAGTTTTCAAAATTAAGTCGAATAACCCATCCACAACCTTTACATTACTAAAAGAGAAAGTTGAGAGTTTTTAAGGGTTTCTAGAACTTAAAGCAAACGAATAAGATTTTCATTGAAACAAATTTCTCGATTTTCATCCCGCTAGGGGTTAATTTTATAAAAAATTATAATACTTATCCTTTAATTAAAACTTAATCACCCTTTTTCACCAACTCAGGGGTGATTTTCGAAAAATTCCCAAAAACACGTGTTTGTTTATTTTTGATCTAATTTCTATATACTGAGTTTCAAGCTCATCAGTTAGCGCGTTATGATTTTCCCATACAAACTTTAACATCATCTAAATCACCAGAAGGTAGTTTTAAAAAAATAATACTGCCAATCTTTTTTATTTACTTACGTTCGTATTTCTGCCAAGTTCCAAATTTATAATCCCAAGGCATAAATTTTACAAAGGTTTTTACCTCTTTTCACCCCCTTAGAGGTGGATTTTCGCAAAATTCCTTCTTAATTCTCACCTACATAATTAACGGAAACTACCATCCAAAAGTCAGCTTTCTATGTTGAGCATTTGATATCCTTACCTTAAAACTTGAATACTCCCTTCATCAACTTGGGAGGTGAACTTGAAAAATCCAAAGACACGTGTTTAATTATTTTTGATCTAGTATTTAAATACTGATTTCAATTTGATCAGTCTGTGCGTTACGATTTTCCGTTTTCCGGAGGGTAGTTTTGAAAAACTATTAACGTCCATCATTTTTTTTACTTATACTCATATTCCTACTAAGTTTCAAGTTTATAAACCCAAGGAATAAGATTTTTCATACAAACGCTTTCACCCCCTTAGACGAAGATGTTCGCAAAATCCAGTCTTATTGCTCCCCTACATCCTACATGGTAGAATGCAACTGCTGCCCAAAATTCAAGTTACTGCTTTAAGCGGTTTCGGCTGTAGTCGAGTCTTAATATAAAACCCTGTTCTTTTATATACAACGTGTCTCAGAAATCAACGTCAACCCGAAAACGGGCAATAGGCCAAGTCGTGACGGTTATTAAAAAAATTATATGGATTAAAAATAAAAATCTCAAAAAGTGACACCCGTTACTATAAATATTAACTTTTCGTCTGTATTTTTTCAGCGACGTAACCATGAATAAACATTCTGTAAATTACAGTTAAAAGTTAAAACATAACTACCTCAGTTTTAAATAAAATGTTAGATTTTTGCCCAACATTGAATTCAAAATGATTACATCATCCAACTTTAACCGCGTGTGGTTACGTGGTGTGGCGTGTGGTGTAAAAAAATGTACTACACTATTTTGGCAAGTTACTTTAAAAGATGGCGCGTTTAGTCTGGATTTTAAAATGGTATGCCACTTACTAATTACTACCTCTTAATTGAGGAAAAAAGTAATATATTAGTTTTAGGTGCGTTTGAAATAAAATTCAGTTGTTGGATTTCTTTAGTTATAATTTGTAATTAATCAGATTTAACAAGTGTTCAATAAATGTTCAACTTTTTAGTGGTAACACGGTATCTAACGTCTCAGTAAAAAGACGACGTGTAAAAGTGTTTATACGAGTATTAACATTCTTGCACAAAGTAATTTAATCATCATTTCATTTCATGTGTCCGTTAATTTTCAGAATTTTTAATAAGGGACTTAATTATCCCGTTATTAGGAGAATTGCAATTTATAGATGATGTTAAATTGCCAATTGTGAGTTGGTTCAATATTCGCTGCAATATTTGAAAAGGAAAATCATTATAACAGTTAATTGAGTGCTCAAAATTGTAAAATGAAAACAAACTCATTTTAAATTGAACAAATCGCTGGCTTGTTACGTTAAACTGATAAATGTTCAGCGGAAATTCCTGAACAATCTCGTGATTGGCGTGCTACAATGTCCTCACTAATTGCACTATAAATTCCCTTGTCAATTAAATAAAACCTGTTTTCAACCTTCTTAGGTGCTTGTATCGGGAACGAGTAAAAAAGCAAAGCTTATTTGAGATCCAACAGTGTTGTTTCTCATAATAAGCTTTGTTTTTGTTTTTTGAATTGATCAAGAATATCTGAACTTTTAACATGATCATGATGAGTTTGTTTCGGTTTATATCAGAGTAGCAAGCCATCAGCTAGTTTTGCTAAAATCATTTAACAAAATAAACAACATTGCAAAGATAAAAGTATCTTTAGTACTTATTTACTAGCTGACCCTGGCAAACTTCGTAGGTACCGCCTCAGAATCAATTACTTTTTATCACATTTACTCACCTTTTAAACTTTCCAAAAATAATTGAATACCAAAATTAGCCAAATCGGTCTAGCCTTTCTTGAGGTTGAATAATAATTTACATAATAACAATAATTTATTTAATAAGTTGGTAAATTATCATTCTGCTTTAAATATTTCATGTAAACTGCACTTTTTTTTGCGTTGTATAATTATCAAATGAGTCCTCCTAACCAGGGCAGAGCGGGAGGGACTGTCAGACTCGTACTGACTAAAGTCCACGGTGCCCTTCAATAGCACTTTACGTTCCGGGGTCACGGTAATTCGTCAGTTCTGCGACCCCGGCAGGCTTTAGCCCTCTAGAGGGGGGCGTCGTCATTTTACTGACACACTTTGAGGCGCGCGTGGAACACACCGCGCCGTCGATCCGGGCATGGTCCATGGTCGGACAGCGAGTTGCCCATTACTCGCTGCCCGCATGCCCGCGCCTACGGTGGCCGGAAATCGTCTGTTGACGTCTGTCGCCGTGGGCGTCTACCACTGCGGCTGGGGTGGAGAGAGGACGCTGTGCTCTCCCGCACGCGGCCCGCCTCCTCCTTCGCGAGCTTGACTGCTTCGCAGAAGGTGGCGACCGCTTCCCAATCCGTCTCGCCCCACAGCATGGCCTCGGCCAATACCGGGCGCGACAGGTCTCCACCTATCGCCGTCGTGAGGACACGGCGGTGCTCTGCCCAAGCGGGGTAGTCCTGCACCGTATCCTACGGACGATCCTCGCAGTGATTACACCCAGGCGTTTCTTCCCTCCTCATCAGACACAGGTACCTCCCCAAAACTTCTGTGTCCGGTGAGGACCTGCGTCATGCGGTAGGTCAGGACGCCGTGACGCCTATCCAGCCACTCCTCAAAGAGGTGTCTTATCGCCGCGATTGCGGCGTGCCCGAGCCTTTCTTGGGGTTTAGGGAGACTAACGAACAGCAATTGATTTTTACGTAAATAGATTCGCGATATTTCTTAATTAATTGTATGAAAACTATACAGCAATCTGTTTTTTAAATGAATCAACATAAAGTAATTATTTATTTTGCTTGTTTATAAATAAATATTTCTGTGCTTATAAAACAGTGAAAATAGAACAAATAAAAACATCAATTAAGTTCTCGGTACGAAGTGTTTGTATCTTTGAATGTAAATACGAGTAAGCCTTATTTTTCCAGTGAAATAAGTATATATTTTCTTTCTCACATTCCACACAGTGGTTGAAAATCCTCGATTTGAAGATCGGAAGCCGTAAGATAGCTTCGGAAATATGTAGTGAATATGTACCGATTCCGATATTGCATGAATGACTGATTTAGATAAGAAAATGTGTCACGCTTCCCCGAGGAATCACTGAAGCGTAGCCCTACTATGTTTTAGAAGTTCATACAGGTATACCTACAATACCTAGCATTCCAAACGACACTTTTCATGGTATATGGCTTAGTAAATTAGCCAGACGTGATAGTTGTTTTTGCGAGCAAAGATCATTTTACAGCGACACTTTAGGGACCTCTAAGGTCGTTTACCTTTCAAGATGGTGTTAAAAGGTCGTAGACTTGTGACCTCATTGGACTAACTCACCGCTCCAAGTAGGCTCGGGTAATCAAATACTTTAACAGGGAATATACTTAATTTTTTTGCTTAAACTAGCCACAATTTTAAAACAAATGAGATATAACTTTACGATTTTGATATTTCTATGGGTCACGTCAAAACGTCGCTGTTATCGATGATGGCGGAATCTTTTTACGTTCTGAGATTTTGTTATTTCTTCATCAGTCATGTTCTTAACTGTTTTATAAAAACAATATTAATGGTTAAGCATAAAAATATTAATTATTCATCATGTTCTATAAAATAACGAGTAGCTCAAAACTTGTTCATTCCCATACATTGTATTTATTGTTCTCAGCAGAACAAAGGAATACCTATGAAAGTACGAATAAAAGACTGACCGATAATGGATTAAAAAAGAATCATTGTTATATTTTCCAACAATAGTAAATCATTCATATCGTCATTTATCAATGAAGGTCGTTATCCTCTTATTGAATTTGGCCTAGTAAGGGGACTTTTTTTTTTCTTTTATTGGGTGGTTCTTACTAACCATCCATCTGCTATCGCCATTTTGAGCCTTTTGGTACATAACTCTAGCCCGTATACCGATAAACAGGAATTTTGTACTTTCAAAGTGACTAGATCGCTACCTCATTATCACTTAAGTTACGATCTATAAAATTGACCTAACTCCTGGTAGCTAATAGAAGTGGCCCAGATACACTACACCATTTTATAATTTTCTCGATTCCCTACGGTATTCCCCTTTGACGTTGCTTCTTTAGACAAGCATTTCTGTACTCCACAAATATTTTTAATCATAAAATTATTATCCCGGCAGCGGGACGGTAATGAGGATGACCCATTATTTTAGTATAAAATTGGTTCCAAAGTTTTTACAAGGCCTTTTATTGTGGATTGATTTAACTAGACCAATACATAGAATCCTTCAGTTTTAGCCGCATGAAAAACGTGTGTAGGGTAACGTATTGGCTTTCATATCAATTAATCTATCACACAGTTCCACTGCCATAATGTTTTTAGGGTTTCATATCCCAAAGGTAAAACGGGATCCTGTTTTTTTAACACTCACAGAGCCAAAGTTTCGATTGACGGGATCCCGTACCTAGATAGATCTATTCGCTGAAAAATATTTTCATGAATTATTTTTAACTAGCTGTTGCCAGCGGTTTTACTCGCCACAACTCGAAAATCATCCCGTGGGGACATAGAATCGGGATAAAAACTATCTTGTGTTAATCCAGGTTATAAAATATCTGTGTATCGAATTTCAACCAAATCCGTTCAGTGGTTTTTGCGTGAAAGAGGAACAAACATATATACCATCCATCTATCCAAACAAACTTTCACGTTTTATTATAAACGTTAGTAGGAAGTAGAATTCTAGGAGATGTAGGATGCGGTTATTGGCGCACATGAAGATAAGTATTTTTTAATTACATACCTATTTGAAATATGAGGTTCACCCCGAATGCAATAAGGGAAAAAATTCGTGAGCGATGACGATTAAAGTTTGCATGTGTTGAATACTTGCAGTTTCTGCCACATTCTCTCAGTTCAGATACGATGAAATAGGCCAGCCTGCGACCACCGCACATAATAAAACGCGTTCCTACGGCCCAGCGGGATCCCTACGTGCTTTAAAAAGTAGCTTATGGCGTTCAGCCGACGTCACTACCGGCCCCGATTAACTGTTATGTCTTTGTAGGTTATTCAGATAAATAGACGCCAGTGAAGTTATTTAAAAACACTAATAAAAACAATCAATCTCAGTTAACAATACCGTTTCTTTTTTCGAAACTATTCAAGTAACGAAACGATTTATTTAAAGCAGATTATATATTAGGTATGTACTAGTGTGTTTTTGTCGAAACTATTCGGCTGATCGGAAATGATCAAGCGAACTTCCGCACTAAAGCATCGTAAAACACAAGCATAATAAAGCCAGTAATATTCGTACTGTTGGGAAACAGGCTTCTTCCCCGTGAGAGGGAGTGGGCTAATCAAAAGCCACCCCGTCCAGTACGGGTTGTTCGATGTCATGTCATGTCTTCGAATTTCAGATTTCAAGGCATGCCGGTTGCCTCTCGATGTTTTTCTTTTTGAGAGGAATGGTGATGAATTAGATTACACAAAGTAATGTGCCAGTTCAGGTTAGGTCACCTCACGCCACCACTGCCATCCATAAAGCGTCGTTATTTACCAATATTCGGAATCCTGGTATCGTACCGGTTATTGGTGGTCAGCAACAATTTGTCGCTTCATAACAATGGATCATTTCCGAATCACTCCCGTCAGGGGTTTCAGGTATTCGATAGATTCAGGTTGCACACGTAAATAGAATGGAAAAATATATATCTGTATTTATGTAGTACGGACAATTCTTCTTTAGTATGCCTGTTTTTGCTGCCTTGGGATCTGGAGGCGACTGCCATCCAGCGCGTCTACGAGTGGCGCGTAAGGGCGCATCGCCGGGGCGAATCCGCGCTGCCTCGACAGGCCGAGGCCATGCTGCGGGGTGAGACGGAGTGGGATGCGGTCGCCTCCTTCAGCGAAGCAGTCATGCTTGCGAAGGAGGAGGCGGGCCGCCGAAGGGAGAGGACAGCGTCCTCCCTCCACCCCAGTCGCAGTGGTAGACGCCCACGGCGAAGCACGTCGGCAGACGATCTCCGGCCACCGTAGGCGCGGGCATGCGGGCAGCGAGTAATGGGCAACTCGCTGTCCGACCATGGACCAAGCCCGGGTCGACGGCGCGATGTGTTATGCAAAATGACGGGGCCCTCCTCTAGAGGGCCAAAGCCTGCTGGGGTCGCGGGACTTACGAATTACCGTGAGCCTGGAACGTAGAAGGCTATTGAAGGACACCGTGGATTTTAGTCAGTACGAATCTATCTGGCCCTCCCGATCTGCCCTGGGTGGGAGGACTCATTTGATGATTATACAAAGCTAAAAAAAAGTGCAGTTAACATGAAATATTTAAAGCAGAATGAAAATTTACAAACTTATTAAATAAATTATTGTTTTTGTGTAAATTATTATTCCGATTTTATAATAAGTAGGTATAAGTTATAAAAATCGAGTATAAGATTTCTTGGGATGAAATCATGTGCACAAAGTAATCATATTTAGATTATTCATCTCGAATACCAGAGATATTAAAACTATAGTGTAATACATTAGGAATGTTAAAACCGTAGGCCTTATTACCCTAAAGCAAGGCCCATATCTAAGGTTTTACAAAATGTTTCATTTCTTCTTTGTTTATTTTAGAGGCTAAAATTTTCTGCTTTGAATTTGCAGATAATTTATTTAAATAATGATTCACATTAAATTTTGTTGATTCATGTGGCCTTATTGGCCGTACCTACCTTATGTCAAGCAAGCCAAGGATTTTTTGTCGTGATAAGAACAAACCTTACAGTGTTAGGTAAAAGGTTTACAATCCCTGAGGACGGCGGCCATTGCCTCTGTGCGAGCGAGACTCATTATATTTACGTGGGAGTGACAGAGACAGCAGGTAATGACAGGTTAAAGTACTAAATTCTTCCTACTTCGCGTCCGGACTTTAGTACTTAAATATGACCACTTATTCACTGAAAACATGTGAAAAAATATAACTTCGATAGTGATGTAACTTAGACTAATTATTATGGTATATTGCAAATAAAAATAAGTATAGTTTAGTAAGTAACGGGAGGTTAAAGAAAAGCAGTTAAAAAGACCTGTCTGAAGCCACTACCAGAGCCCTTAAAGTGGCACAGTTGCAGTCGAATCTAATTTAGTTAAGGAATCATCGACACGATGAAGAAGAAAGAGTTACTAAAATGGATTACTTGTTGTTAACATAATTATCATAATAATTAAACGTAATACGTAAAATTCTATTTCAAAGTTTCTCTAGATTCATCCCTACGCGCTGTTTCAAAAGAATATTTTCAGAGCCATTTTATCAAATGTGGATTATGGCAATTGGCTATATGACTGAAAAATTATAATTAGTCCGTCACTTAGATTATCAAAAAATATTCGACCCGTATTTTTTCTTTTGTTTCGTAAACCAAAATTAACAAAGATACGACGCTTTCAAAATTGGCAATATGTCAGAATTTAGTACAATTTTACTGTATTCTGACGGGCCACTCTCTAGTTTTGATGCGTTATATTTTGTTGAATATTCATTTATTTTACGAAAGAAAAATACGTGTCCGTTATTTTTTAAAACTCCAAATGATGGACTAATTATATTTGTAATTTTTAGCTACTGTCAAATAGCCAATTGTTGCATGTCAAGCATGCATGTTGTAGCATGTTTTCTCAGAGTTAGGCTCAACTCAAGGGGCTTGCATGATAGACTGCTTACAGTTAAAAGGCTGTTTTAGTGATAATGTCTGCCGCTTGTGTTACGGTTGACAAGTCGAAATGTAACTTATCTATTCCGGTGACGGCAACTCTAGTGGAGAACTTGATGTGGAAATTAATAAAGTTCTCAAATTGAATGAAATTATATCAAATTTAATAAAAACGTGCTATGTTTCTGCATATTTTTTCTAAGAATCACTTTTGTCAAATCTAATACTTACTAATTTTTTTTTTTTTAAATTTATCAACACTATAGAATGTTGTTTGCATCAGTGCTGTCTATTTTAAGAAATACGCATGCGCCTATCAAATTAGGATTTCCGAACAGGCAAGCTTAGCCTGGCTTACTTGTTATTAAGAGCAAGGAGAACCTCTGATAAAGCGGCGGAGTTAGACTTGAAAGGGTGCTCCGGTCGCTCGATGTCGACAACCATGGACAACCGAAATTTGGGGGAGGATACACTGCATCTGGCAGTGTTGATAAATTGAAACAATAACGTTGTAATCCTAGTGTAAGTGCTTCAATGAATGAACATTTCGATCGATCTTGCGAGAGCGATCTTGCAACTTCAAAAAAATATTAAGGTGTCTATATACTATTAAATATTAAAGTGCTTATATGCGATACGGTCCAAAACTATATTTTGCTGTTAGGACTGTATTCAAAAATATTTGTTATCAATCAATCAATCAATCAATCAATCAATCAGTTTATTTGTGAAACATAGGTGTATACATAGGTGTTTACATAAATAGGGCATGCGCTATGTTTTGTCATAGTTAAGACATACAAATTTATGAGGGACCCATTAGGAGTCATTACATTATATTATGTCATAAAAAATAAAATATAAATGTAGAAAAAAAAAATTAATTAACATGAAAAGAAAAAGATAAAAAATAAACATCAGATATAATAAAATTAATAAATATTAAAAAAATATAAATATGCATTATTCTAATATTTGGTCGTTCAAAAATTCGTCTACAGTATAATAACATTTGTCAATTAATAATTTGATAAAAGCTTTTTTAAATTTATACAATGTCAAGTTTTTTATGTCATTAGGAATTTTGTTAAACACTTTAGGTGCCATACCAAAAAAACTTTTTCGCATCAATGCGGTCTTACATTTTTGATTGCATAGTTTATTTACATATTGGGCACGCAATGGAGTTTTTTTAGTGGAAGATATTTTTGTAAATAGTTGTGAGTTTCTTTTCACAAACAATGCAGTTTCCAATATGTATAATGCTGGAAGGGTAAGTATTTTTAAAGACTTAAAATAGGGTCTACAGCTATCCGTTGTTTTTATATTACACATTGCTCTGACACATCTTTTTTGCATCCTAAATACAAGCTCACGGTCAGTCGACTGCCCCCAAAAAATTACGCCATATCGCAGCACAGAAGCTACTAGTCCATGGTATGCCACTAGTAACGTATCTTTATTCACCTTTTTTGATAACTGGAAGAGTGCATAAGCAGATTTACTCAGACGCTTACAGAGTTCTTCTATCATGGGTTTCCAAGTAAGTTTACTGTCGATGGTTATACCCAAAAACTTAGCATTATTAACTTCTTCTATTTTGTGGTTATTATAAGTTATGTCAATATTTGGATGTGGTTGCCGTTGATGAAAGTGCATCACCTTAGTTTTATTTAAATTAATTACGAGATTATTATTTTTCATCCAACGGATGATATTAAGAAGGCATTCATTAACATCATTTTGATAAGTTGTAACATTATTACATCTTATAACAGCTGTGCTATCATCGGCGAATAGGATCATTTTGTGTCGTATTATTTTTGGCAGATCATTTATATATATCAGAAATAATAACGGCCCTAGCACGCTACCTTGGGGCACACCAAATCTTACGTGTCTTGGTTTTGATGTATATATGATCTGCATTTTAGTCTTATGACATATTCTAGATATTTCCGTGTATTGATATCTGTCACTAAGGTATGATTCAATAAGTTTCAGAACATTGCCCCTTATGCCATATCCATGTAGTTTTTGCAGTAATATCTTGTGATCTACATAATCAAATGCCTTGGTCATATCAGTAAAGATTGCACATACTGGATTATTTTTATCTATTGATGTCATAAGATGTTGTAATAAATCGTAAAGTGCCATATTAATAGTATGATTTTTACGAAATCCTTTTTGTTCCTTGCAGAATAGGTTGAACTTTTCAAAGTATGTATAAGTTGAATTATAAATTACTTTTTCAAATATTTTTGAAAGTACTGGGAGTTTTGCTATCGGCCTATAGTTTTTTACATCTGTTTTGTCGTTTCTTTTAAATAGAGGTTTAATTATGGCTTTTTTTAGACGTTTTGGAAATATGCCATCAGTGATGCATGCATTAATGATGTGTGCGAGAGGTGGCGCTATAATTTCTTTGACATATTTAATAACTCTTGTAGATACACCATCATAACCAATTGTGTTCGTATTTTTTAGATTGTCAATTATTTTAATAATGTCAGTCGTCAAAACAGGTAACATAAATAGGGATTGTGCTGTCAGATTTTCAATATTGTTTTGATTAGTCCAATTCATGTCATTTTGTTTATTATTTTCGATTTCGTCAACAAAATAGTTATTAAATTCATTAGATATGTCAATAGGATTGGTTATAGAAAGTTTATCTTTTTGTATGGCATTTATTGTATCATGTGGCAAACTTGATTTAGACTTATTTATTATTTTCCAAACTGCCTTCGATCTATTTTGAGAGTTCTGTATAAAATGGTTATTTTGTGACATCTGGGTTAAACGCATTATTTTTTTAAATAATACAGTGTATTTTTTAAAAGTTTGTTTATTACTTAAGTCAGGATTGCACCTATATTTCCAAAGTAGTTGTCTTTGTTTCCTACTACAGAGCTTTATACCACGAGATATCCATTTAGCTTGACTTTTACGAAATAATCTGTACACTTTCTTAGATATTTAGCAATAAAATGAAAAAGACCCTAAGACCCCGGTGAATGAACGAAAATGTATAGTAAATGAACTAAATAGAACCAGTGAATCAACACAATATTTGATGTCTTCGGATAATACTACCTACGGCTAATAACAGGGACAGTAATAGAAAAACTAATGTAATAAAATCTTAGTCTTACAATCATGAAATCTAGCCCAAAATAGGTATTGTGTTTATTAATTGGTTACATCTTCGTGAAGAAAGCTAGTACATAATGAAAAATGATAGTTCATTCACTCGATTTTATGAATGAACCAATGAATGAACACTCCTGTTCCAATACTGGCCTAAATATAAAAATCTATTTTTAAAACTACTTTCAAAACGTGAATCTTATGGTATAAAAATAGATTATTTTTTTAATGAAAACAAGAAAATGACGTTTGACCAGTGAATGTACGGTTGTTCATATTTAAAACGTTTTTTAGTACCAATGCTGGATTTACTTAAAACTGGCTAAAATTGCAGTGAAATCGATTTGAAACATATACCTAGCATAACTATTCTTTTTTCAAATGAATAAATAACTTAGGTTACATAATTCAATTACGGCTACAATGTGTTAACAAAAAAGTTGCGTCGCACCGGACGCCTAAATTCTTGCCCGAACAAACTGCAAACTTTAAACGCATAAACTCATTTCTTATATTATTATATAATTATAATTTATTTTTATTTCAGACAATGTTAGTCCATATTACATACAATCAAATTAATATATTCCAAAATAATATTCAAAACCAAATAAACAGGAAATTGCAAATTAAAATAAACATCGAAATCTCTGAAATAATTACTAACATGTCAGAATCATATTTAAATAAAAATTAAATAAAATGTCAGCTAATAAATAAACCATTGCAAATTAAAGTAAACATTAAAATTTGTGAAATAATTATTATCACTGTTCGTTTCAAAATGTCGAATTTTGAAATTAATGGCAAAAGGACTTGCAATTATGATTAAAAATACTACGTTGAGTAAATATATTTTAATTTCTTTTTTTTTTTTTGAAAAATGGCCCTTTTGTTTATTCACTGGGGTATGTTCATCCACTGCAGCATCTACTACTACTATTATAATCTCTATCGCAACGTTTGTTCCTGTTGTTCGAGTACGATATCAGTTAAAGACCATCTAGTGATCTAGTGCCATTGTTGGCTTTACAATCGAGATCCACTCGATAAGCTTGTACGTACAGGTATAACTTGTGGCTTCCACTTAAGTACTTAAGGCTTATCCGATCACGAGACGTAGGTATACAATATATGTCAGTCAGTGCAACGCTGATTGAGGACGCACGCTCATTGGGTATTATTTGGCTAAGCGAATGACAGTGCAGCTTACACGAGCACTTAGTAATAATCAATAATAGAGCATTCATCTTATCATAAGTTAAGGATTTAATTACCATTTAATTACATACAAGCATATATTAATAAGGGAATGCAATTATGTTATAACATATTATTATTTATATAATATTTATTTTCTTAATAGTATTGCATGAATACTTAAAATCTGTTCAGTTCCAAGAACCTATTTCCCGTCGGCGAAAAGGAATGAGATTAGGAAAATGTTGGCGTAACAGATGTACAACTTTCGAACTAAAGTCAGAAAAATCCAGTCAGTGCTGGCGAGTTTTCTCGTGTAGGGTTACGTAGTCAGTACGACTTCTTCGAAGTGCATGAAAAGATTCAGCTTTTACATCTATAACGCATAGAAAATGTTGCAAAAATGTGTTTCGTGAAAAGGAGCCAAATATCTGCAATGAAATAGGCGAATGCATAAAATAAATTAGATTGACATACGCCATTGAAAAGCTCACGTAAATCCTGATGAACATTGTGAGAATGAAAATATTTTTAACGAAATTGCTCTCTTAAAGCATAATAAACTCAGTTATTTTAAACTGCTTTTTGATTTTGATTATACATATTTTGACATATCTAGTACTTGAAATTGAAAATGCTCGTGTCGTGAATTTATTAATTGAAGTAACCCACCGTAATCTAAGTTATTTCTCAAGAAACAGGTTCTTAGCCATATTTTGCGTGCCCATGAATTGGCATAACATAGACAGTAGTGATTTAGTGAAATTGCGAATGTCTGATTTTTGACATTCATGAATGCGAATATTCAATTTCAATATTCTCGAATGCGAATGCGAATATTGAGTTTCAAATAAAACGCACGCAAAATGATAGATAGGTGTGACATTTCATGTCAGACATATAAATATTTAAACCGAATATTGGCCAAGCCGATATAGTTGAATGAATATACTCGTAACTTCATTCATTCAACACATTTTTATTCAACGAGTCTAGATTAGAGCTGGATTTTTTATACACTTCACCGGAACAGGCATGGACAAAGAACTTACAAAAATAATTTCAAAAATTTTTTTGTTTTCTGAGTAAAGAAATTGATGCAACGTTGCGCTTGTTATTCCTAAAGGGTTAGGCAGAGGTGTACCTCATTGTACACCCACATTCCTCCAGTAATGTTTTTACATACCATGTGATATGGGGCGAGCCTATCGCCATCAACTGAGCATATATTCAGCGCCGTTTACTGTTACTAAAAAAATCCTGGTCGAGCAGTCTTATTGGGACCTGGACCAGCAAGAGAATCAAAGTAAATTTACCTTGTTTTTTTATTGATTCATTTTATTAACACTAATACTTCTCAGAAAAGAAATAGAAAAAAGGAAAAAAAAACAAAGATTACTTTTACTTACAATTTGCTAAGCATAAAAATGCATCTAGTGTAATAAATCTCATTTGACTTAGATAAGGTTGATTCTTGATTTTTAATTTGAGTAGACATTTCAAGCATTTTTTTCGCATATATGTATAATTATGTAGTAGATTTTTGTATGTAACTCAGTTTTCAGTGGTAGAACTCAATTGTTGATTTTATCACGACAAACATGTGAATTAATTGGTGCGGTGCAATGTTTCGTCGGTTTCATTTTTTGTTAAATAGGAGATCATCATCACATCAAGTTGATGTGATGATGGAGACGCCATCATTTTATCTTCTCCACATTAGTAGTGTCCTTAGAACTACATATTTTAACTTAATTCAACAGAGTCGGTTCACAACATAAAATTCTGTAGGAAAATTGACAATGAATTCCTTTTTTCTACCCTTAGAAGCCGATTTAACTTTTGGAAAATGGGTCCTACTTTCGAGTCGTCTTTCCAATAAAAAAAGAATTTTTGAAATCGGCCCACGCTACGGAAAGTTAAGCGTGGTCATACATACAATTTTGACATTTTTGTTGCGATTCTGTTAATATTTTAATTGGACTAACAGAAGTAAGTATTTCAATTTAGTTGTCAACTTCAAGACTATTCTGTTACATATAGTGTCCATATTGAAATCATAGTAGTAAATAAAAAAAATAGTTTTTCAGAAATATTGGCAAACATTCACATCGATTCATACGGTGGCGGATTCGAATGCGAATGCGAATATCAAAAAACATAAGAATTCGAATGCGAATGCGGATATTCGTTACATCACTAATTGATACTCTTATGTAAGTACTTCTAGATAGGTGAATGACGAGGTGCTTGATTTAATGACATAAGACATATCCACTTAGAGCTTGCCTTGTAAACAAAGTCTCAGTTAATATTGTAACCACCGTAGAATAGATACTGAGGTATACAAGCGAGCACACAACATTTTTGTCCTTTTAACTTACGGAACCCGGAGAAAACAAATAGCAGAATTTGAGAGCAGACGAGCACCACACTATCGAGTTTTGAACGACTGTTGAGTGGTTTCAATTCAAGTAAAGTTTTATTTTGTTTTATTCGCGAAAGTGTGGGATGTACTAACAACGAACTTGTTTCTTGTTTTGTGTTTTCTAAAAAGGTTGCAATAGACTCACTAGTTAGAGGTGCTGCTGGCATTTCAGGCTTCGTCTCCTCTATGCACATCTCTGGGGCGCATTCTGAAAAAAGAAGATAATTTTAATAGATTGTTCCGTTTCATCTGTCACACGCGGGTTTCGCTGTGCTCTCTGTCCATGTATCACATGCACATGAAATATGAGTTTCTATCTAACCGGAATGGTGCGCGGCATAAATAGTTGTGTGATGGATTTGTGGTTCGTTACTGATTTTGTGGTTCAGTCGGTTTTGCATGTAGCTGCCATAAGCAATTCCGTTTTATGTTATTAACGAATTTATTTATGCAATTACTATTAGTTACGTGCTACAACATAATGTAGTTACGTAACATAGTTTAGTAATAATAAATAATGGAAATAATCTTGAGATTTAAGCACATCTACATTTCCCAGCTTTATAAGGCCGTAAACGCACTACCGGCTTATCGCGATGTAGAGTTTGCGCCACATTTGAAGTCCTTTTGACGGGACGCTACTGTGTAATATTATTAAATCAAATTGAATTTAAGCACTATTTTCCCGCAGGAAATCGAGTCAAGGCGCAGACTCTAGTCCGGTGCGCCGTTGACCACTAGCCTTGCGGCTTACCACAACGGTTCTCTATCTATCGACTATATCTATAGTCTCGGCCCCATTGCGGGTCTACATTATCAGCACATTTGCTCAACTTGTCTGTCCCAAAATCCGTGACGAGACGTTGTATACGTTTCCATGGAGCGATTGGAATCGACGCTCAATGCGATCAACCGCGATCAGTTAAAGAAGCGAGTCAATACGTTGGAATTAAACGATTTCGTTTTAAACAGACATTGGGACTGTCACAACGGCGCAGCCTATTGAACCTAGTGCGTTGCAAGGATCAATGAGACCGGCATATTTTCCGATACCGGTAATTACGAAACATACACTGTTCACTCATACGCTCACCGACACATTCCGAGACAAGGCGAGTGCGAGTGAGAAGCCTTAGTGCTCGCTCGGCTTTAGGTACATTATTCATCCTGCCCGGGAGTGTAAAAGCGACAATGTACTGGTACACCTTCGACAGGTGCTCTTCCGAATGCTTGTTGCCGCTGCGATCTTTTGGAAATAATAAGTTATTTAAGGTCTTTTTGAATACATAATACACACAAACAAGATCTAAGTCTATTAGACCTGTTGAAGATAAGAGTTATGGTACTACAACTTCACTTTTTAGTTTTTCATCCTCCCTTATCCAAATTCATTTGGGTTCGGTGCTGTCTTCCGTGGTACTTCTCTATTATTCATAATTTTAGCAGTCATTTTCGTTTTTTTGGTCTTCCCCTAGGTACACTATAGACACCCTCATGCTTCTCAAATCTTCACTTGTCTACATTAGGAGTCGAAAAGAAACGATGTTGAGATGAACCAGATGGAGACGGACGTTTAAAACTCATGCCCAATATGCCATGTATGTTATATCCATAAAATTTTTGACCTATCTCTAGCCGTAAATAACTCTTTGAAGCGTGTCCGTAGTCTGCTAGTCAAAACTCAAGGAATAAGTTGTTTATCACTCAACCGAACATGACAGTCCAGCCCAAGACATGCAACGAATAAAAAAAATACATCATAAATAAACAGCTACCCTATTTATAGTTAGTATTAGTAGTTATACGAGACATGTTTCTTCAATTTTTCCAGTCGTTTAATGCTGTCCATTCTCAACAAAGAACTGTACAATAGTAGCACACTAGGTTACGTGCATGTTGCGGTACAAAGAGAAGTGGTGACCGCGTCGCCGAGTCGACCGGCTGAAAACATGCCGTGAAAGGTCGCTAGCGGCGCTAGCTCCTCCGGCTTTTCATTGCAATTTAGATTTGCAATGCATGAAGCTGATCCCGACCCCGTCATCGAATTTGACTGGGTTCGTATAAAAGGCTTTTTACTAATTCAGTTACAATATGTTTGCATATTGCAGGTGACAATTTTTTTTTATAGCACTAGTAGTTTACTAGTCTATGATTTTAGTGTGGTATGTGGATGAGAAGGTGTTAGCTGTCTATTTTTACCACGTAAATTAGTTACGACTGCTAATAAACATTAGGATGTTCAAACTGGAAAAGATTGTCGGTTCTACAAACTGTTGCTGTTTGGTCTTGAACTTTTAAAGTTCTTAGTAGGTAACTTCAATTTTGAACAAACTTTTGAAATCGAAGCACTAGATTTCCAATTTGAAGCGTATGTTTTTCCTCTAGTTCTGAGTTTCTTAAATCTGGAACGGTTTATTAGAGCAAGCAGCGCAAAAATCACTGTGTATTGTCCAGGAAACGGATCAACTGTTCTTCTGTACGTTTGTGCACTTTTTTTGTGGAAAACGTATTGGTAGCGTATTTTTGTAACCTGCTTTAAACACACGTCGGCTAATCTTCGTGATTTTTTTTTTAGGGAATATAGCTGTTGTTTAATGCCATATGTTAGCCATTCAGACTTTAAAAAATGCACTGCTAGCAGTAAAAGCAAAATATATTGGAAATTTCATATACTTCCTGAATAAAGACAAATTAATGCGTTGTCGATGGCCAGTGATCAAGTTACCGGAGTGTACCGATTATACTCGACACGCCACTTCCGCCACCCGGCCGCCGCCGCTATAACCAGTTTTATATTCATCGCAGTTTGTTTAATTAAATATCCTGCATAAATGCTGAACTGAAATAATTCGTCTCAAACTTTTAGTTGCTGTTTTTAAGAGGACACGGATCACAATGGTTTTTTATATTAAGAATTACGAGCTTAGTTACAAAAAATTCTTGGTGATTTAAATTGTTTTCCAAAAACAAAAAAATGCATAATTTTGTTATATAGTAAACCAGTAATTAATAGCAAATCAATATTATATCGCAGATACGCTTTACTTTTCATATTTTTCTGGAGTACGCATTTTATCTGTCCCCATCCAGTCGCCCTCGAGCATCAAAATAATGCTCTAAAATAATATGCAAAACACATTGTTGAGCTAAGATTACGCAAATGAGTACAGAACCCAATGTGCAGTCACTCTAGAAATATTCGCTTTAAGACGATACAGCTTCGACGACGTCAAATCCAATTTGACGCCCGCCAATTGAGTTTGAGACGTCTTCCAATTTGTGACGGATACTGTATAATCACAGCAAAACGTTGTGCCATTTATTAAATAAAGCACGATCCAAATTAATCAAGCAGGTAAAAATTATTTTAAAGTTAAGTTCTACAACACGGTAAGACTAGAAACAGAGCTCTGTTTAATTAAATAATTACTTAATGCTGGTTCGTGCTGACCTCATTTTATTTCAAAGGCTTAGTTAAGTAATTATCTACGATCTGTTTAGAAAAGATAAATGTCAACTTCTTTTAACGTTTTGACGTTAAATGTTTAACGTCTTGAATACTGAATTAAAATATGAAATGTTTGCCGTCCCGAGTGACATAGAGATTAACTGTATGAAAAACTAAAGTTTAATAAAACGAGATACGAGTAGGGCTTTCGAATCGGTTGAACAAAGCTCGGTTTTAGTATTGAGTGATGCTAGCGCTGAAGCGATGTTGAATATTCACACGCGCTTAAAATTGCTTGTCGTTCGTTGGGAGGAACAAAAGCAAATGTTCTGGTTTTGCTAGCAACGTTTCGTGGTAATTGTATCAGGTCGTTTCGTGCAATCAAAATTGAACACACTCGTAAGTAGGTATTTATAGCTCGTGTGCCGATCGACCTTCCCCGACCTTGTGGGGCGTGTGTGTATTTGTATTGGGGGAATTATTCAAATTAGACCCCTCCTAACGTAGCGCTCCGTTTTAAATTTAGGCCTCTGGTTATGATTAAAATTTATCTTATTTCGGTAGTTCATACGACGCTGGATTTTCCAGAGATTACCTATGCTGATCGAAAAGGTTGTGGTAATTATGACTCCCTTAATATCCAAGCTATGTAGTCTGAAAAAACTATCTAAGTCCATTAGGCGTTTTATACCTATTGTAGAATTCTCAAGTATACTGCATTACATCGTGTTTATTATTGTAGAATTCAAAGGCTGCCTTGAAACCTAACCATGCCTTGAAATATTATTATGGTCCTAGTCCGAGGCTGAAACTTGAGCTAGCCAATATGTCTTTGTCATCGAAATATGATCCACACAGTATGATGTTGATTTAATGAGAACATTATACAATCCGTTAAACAGACTAGCGCTAGTTACTAATTAGTGTGAGGAAACAAACGATCACTAAGCACTAATAAGAATAATTAAGCTAATATATTTACACATGGTAATTTAATGAGTTATTGAGTTATTCTACTAAGAATTACTCATGGGCATTTGTGCCCAATTCATAGCAATAGGCTAGTACTACTAACTCTTCGGGGATTACAGGTGTCATTTTTATGTAGGAATGTCTATTATCACTCGGCAGGAAGAAAAACACATATTTTACAGAATTTTCTCCAGTACCCGGTAGGATTGGTCGCGGTACTGTACGAATTACCGTGACCACGGAACGTAAAGGGCTATTGAAGGACACCGTGTGTTTTAGTCAGTACGAGTCTGACAGTCCCTCCTGCTTTGCCCTGGGTGGGTGGACTCATTTGATGATTTTACCACGTAAAAAAAGTACCCGGTAGGATCGAAGGGAAGCTAATGTTAAAATCTATTAAATCGAAATTAGGAGCCAGCCAGTGCGCCTGCGGGTCGTGCTTAAATGAGTGACGTCAGGTCGTTAATCAGTATGTGCATAAGTAAGTACTTGTCGTCTCGCCATGATTTATGATTAATTTTGTTGAATAAAATGTAATAAATTGATACGTAGACGATGAAAGACTCCCAATACTATGATCCCCAATAATATTGAAGTGTTGGGGATCATTATGAGCTTTAATTCAGACATTTTTCTTTTAGTCACGTTCTACAGCTTCCATATTAGAAAGCATTTAAAAATAACAAGTCTTGATCATTGATTAAGTCGAGTTTACATAGAGACCACAGTGGCCGCTAACTGGGCCCAAACTCTATGATAGTATACAGGGTGTAAGAGACACCGACGCACAAACGGTTACCATGTGTCCAGGACATGCTTCTGGACGCTCCCGTGTTGGAATTTTTCGTCGGCTTCTTTCCAATTTTTTTTGAATATTTGTTTTTTTTTTTAATAGTGTGCCGCGCATTAGGTACTACAGGTAGTGCAGTACTGGACACAGTATTAAGGTATACGATGACCTTTTATTTGAACTTTTATAAACAGCTGAGAAAACACCCATTTCTAGTATTATTAACATTGCTACTTTTAGTGAAAGTAGCTAAATAATTACTTTTTTATTAATAACTAGCACTTTTCCCGCGACTTCGTCCACGTGGGTTACGTACTTTCCTAATTCCCCCTTTTCACCCCCTTAAAGGTTAAATTTCCAAAAACCCCTTCTTAGTGCTCCCCTACATTATAATAGGAAGCCGTGTGCAAAATTTCACATTCCTAGCCGTAGTAGTTTCGGCTGTACGTTGATATGTCAGTCAGTCAGTTCTCCTTTTATATATATAGATATCATTGGGTTAAGTAAGAATAACGATTCTGAACAGTCTAAGTAAAAAAAAATTCAAAAAAAGAGAAAATTTGGAAAAAACCGACGAAAAATTCCAACATGGAATCATGTCCTGAACCCATGGTATGCGTTTGTGCGTCGATGTCTCTTACACCCTGCATAATATCCATACGAAAAGACGAATAATCAAAACCACAAAAAGTCGGTCTGTATACTGCGTTAGGTCTGTATCAAACAGCCTCGCCAGCCGATCGTGTATATTTTATTGTATGACAGGTTTCATACGTGAGAGTTCATCCGGTTTTCCGTTTACCATTTTCCTTTCACCGCCGTCAAGCCGGCAGCAAGAATGTTTGAAAATGTAAAGCGTATCACGGCGAACGCCGCTTTGGAAACCTTATTCTCTAATATCCATATCTGAAATGGAAGAACTAAACGTGCTGCGCCGACCCCAAGTAACATGGGATACGTGATGGAAGACGAGGATCATGATGAATTATGCAAAAACCTACTATCTATCTTCACTTTCCTAAAACACCGTATTATAATTAAAGTATCATCTCTCGTCTAAGAAGGACCGTGGCCTAGGAACGTAAAGACCATGGACAGAACCTAAAGGAAGCTGGTGTCGACTTAAAGTCCAACTCTTTTTTCCCACGGACAACTATACATCGCATGCTCACGTGTCAATAATGCTGACCATCTTTTATATTACGAGTAGCACCAGAAGGAAAAACTGCCAATGTCGTACATAAAGTGTTGTGTGGGGAAGTTTTTATTTCCATTTTTTAACCTTCTACATTCTATTTTTGCCGACTTCCAAAAGGATGATTTTGCACCATTGTACGCTATTCAGGCGCGGGGATTCATTTGATCAGGGAACTCAAACATAAAAACACACAGATGAGTCTTCTTGAAATCACTTTTATTCTTCGCAATATTTCTTAGGAGCTACTCTTCACAAGACGACTGGCGTAACTGGACTACAAAACTGGACTGCCCCGTATCGCGCAACCGCCCGTCTTTTATTCTCGCGACCGCAAGCGCAGTGCGTGGGAGGGTCGCGCCCACGCTACTGTCTCGCTCTATCCAATCGCGTGCGGCCGCTGTTCACACACACATGGACGTTGAGCGATACGTTTACATTATTCCTTATGATTACTACACAATAACAAGATTATACAAACAAAGGGAGAATACAGGTAACAAAAATTATAATAGAGTCTCTTAATTAGCCTAGGATTACACAAAATCATGTCTTATACTAATATTTACAAGGGCCTGTAGTAGGTTGTTGCACTCCGCGACTGTGCTCCCTTACATCTCCACCCCCCGTATGAGGGTTCAACCGATCATACTCTCATCTGTAGGGAGCACAACAACCTTTACAACGGGACGGCGTAGGGTCCCGTGATTGGTTTTTACATCTATCACCCTTATTATACCGTCCGTACCGGGGAAAACACTTTGTACGATTCCTTTCGTCCACTGATTTCTTGACTTGTTGTCGTCCACTATCAACACTATGTCACCCACTTTCACGTTTGGCGCGTTTCCCGACCACTTATTGCGACGCTGTAGCGTCGGCAGGTACTCGCGCAGCCAGCGCCTCCAGAAGGTGTCGGCCAGCGCATTCACCCTGCGCCACATGCGACGCGAATCTTCGTCGGTCACGTGACCTCGCGTACACGGAGCATCTCCCGCGGCTGTGCCCAGCAGGAGATGGTTGGGGGTCAGCACCACCGGCTGATCCACGTCGTTGCTCACGTAGGCCAGGGGCCGGCTGTTAATTACCAGCTCGGCTTCCAAGAGGAGGGTGTATAATACCTCCTCGCGAGGGGCTCGCTCGCGCAGAGTCGCTTTGAGTGCGTTTTTGACAGAGCGCACCAGTCTTTCCCAGCAGCCACCCATGTGTGGTGCCGCCGGGGGATTGAAGTGCCACGCAATGCCGCGGCCAGTTGCCTCGCTCTCCACCTTCGCATGGTCTAGTTCACGGAGTGCGGCGCGGAGCTCGGTGTGAGCCCCGACAAAGTTGGTGCCTCTGTCGGAGTATATGTCTGAGGGTCGCCCTCGGCGTGCAATGAGACGCCGCAGAGCCAAGATGGCCGAGTCAGCGCTGAGCGACGCCGCCAACTCCAGGTGCACGGCGCGTGTGGTGAGGCATGTGAACAACACGCCCCACCGTTTCTCCCGTCGTCGTCCGATGGCTACCTCCATGGGGCCGAAATAGTCGACCCCACAGTGTACGAACGCTCTACGTGTCACCTCCAGTCTGGCGACGGGTAGGTCGCCCATCTTAGGCGCCCTGGGTTTCGCCTTCTCGATTTTGCAGCGTTGATACGTCGCGGCGACGGCCTTGACAGAAGACCGTAGATTGGTAATCCAGTAGGATTCTCGGATCCGATTCACTACGGCCTCCTGGTTGGCGTGCATGGCCTCTTCATGGTAATGTTGAATGAGACGGCGTGTGAGCTCGTGCTTGCCGTCTAGTATGACGGGATGTCGCTCACCGAAGCTCAGCTCGTTGCAGGCTCTCAGCCGGCCGCGCACTCGTAGTAACCCGTCTTCGTATAACATCGGGTCCAGCGCGCGCAGCTTGCTGCCGGCAGGCAGCGGGCGGGCATCCCGTAACGCTGCGATGTCCGTCGCGTAGCTCTCCGCCTGCGCCAGGCGCAGCAGGCGAAGTTTCGCCTCGTCGAGGTCGACGGCGGTCACGTCAGGGGACCGTCGTCGCTTGCGGCAGCGATCTCTAAAAATCAAAATTCTCGCCACCACATATAGGGCTCGTGTCCACGTCGGTAGCCGGGTGTATGTCAACACCGGCTCTGCTGGGGTGCTCGTCGCGTGTACTCGCTGTACCCGCTCCAAGTCCGCTTCCACCACTCCGCCAGAGTCGTCGCTCACCGGCCACCGCTCCTGTGGACAACGAAGAAACGAAGGGCCCTCCAGCCATTCGCTGCAGTTACTAGGCCAGTCTGATCGAGTAGCCTTGTCGGCTGGGTTCATCGCCGACGGAACCCAGCGCCAGTGTGACCTCTTTGACCGGCTGTCTATTTCGGCTAATCTATGGGACACAAATCGTTGGAACTCAGTCGCTTCCGAGTTGATCCATTTTAGCACCGTTTTGCTGTCCGTCCATAAATATTTTTGTTCTATGGTAGCTCCTAACTCCCTCTCCACGGTATCGGCTAACCTGCAGGCTAATACGGCCGCCTGCAGTTCTAAACGCGGGATGGACACTACCCTTTGAGGAGCTACCCTAGCTTTACCTATAACCATCGCGACGTCTCTGCCTCCGGAGGCGCTCGTACCTACGATGTATACTACCGCCGCGTACGCGGATTCGCTCGCGTCTCCGAACGCGTGCATCTCCAGGTGGTCTGTATTCAACCCGTACCACCTGGGAACAGAGACATCAGCGAGGGACTGCAGACTGCTCAACCACTGGAACCAACAGTGGGCTTCTGCTTCCTTTAGAGGCTCGTCCCAGCCTATGTTGGTCTGCCATATCTTCCTCATCAGGACCCGGGACTGAATCACGCATGGGTACAAAAAACCCAACGGGTCGAAAATGGACATAATGAATCTTAGAAATTCGCGTTTCGTGGGTATCACCCGCCCCTCGGTGATCTCTTTCGGCAGTCGTTTGAAAGAGAGGTCGAAGGCTAATTTATCCGCTGCGGGTGACCACGTTAGACCAAGCGTCCGTTCTATGCCGTCCTCACCTTTGTCTAATGACACCTTATCCGGTATCTCAGCGCACAGTCTGTCGCGCAGCTCCTGGGAGTTTGTGACCCACCCCCGTATGACGAATCCGCCCTCGGCGTGGATGTGGGTCACGTCCTCAATCAGCTGACCGGCCTGCCCGACAGACCACGCACTATCGAGGTAATCGTCCATGTAATGGTTTTTGTGTATCGCCGCGACTGCACTTGGGTGCGTGTTTATGTACCTGTCAGCGTTTTTATTTAGTATATAGATCGCTGAGGTCGGCGATGACACTGCGCCAAAAATCATTGAATTCATACGATACGTACTCGGTTCCCCATCACCCTTCGGTGCCCACAGAAACAGCTGAGCGCCGCGGTCCTGCTCTCGTATTTTTACCCGCAAGAACATATCGGCTATGTCTGCTGTGAAGGCGACGGGGCCTAACCTAAACTTGAATAAAACCCCTAGCAGCGGGTTCAGTAGGTCGGGTCCTGTGAGAAGTTGGTCGTTTAACGAAGTTCCGTTATACTTCGCGGCGGCGTCAAAAACCAAGCGCAGTTTGCCCGGCTTATTTGGGTTAGTGACCCCAAAGTGGGGCTGGTACCATATTGGCTCGGTGCTAACTTCCCCCTCTACTCTACTCGCGTATCCCTCTGAGAGTAACCTATTTATCTGAGCTTCGTACGCCTCCGCATAGGCACTATCTTTGCTAAAACGACGCATTATGCCTGCCAAGCGATGGCGTGCGTTAATATAGTTGTCGGGCAACTGAGGGTTGTCCCTCCGCCACAACAGGCCCACCTCCCATGCTCCGTCCTCCGATTGGCGGCTGGTGGTGTCGAGGATTCGCTTGGCGCGCTCTACGTCCGCGTGCTTGCGTGGCGTCTCTGATATTCCTATTGCTTCTAATTCAAATTGCTTTTTAACTAAATTATGTAAGTCTACGTTTGATTGTATTACACAATTCACTGAGTGACTACCGCGACTACCTGTGCCTAGGGGCCCGTGCACGACCCAACCTAACGAGGTCAAAGAGGCTACTGGCTTACCGGATTTCCCTCGGCGAGTCTCCCCTCCGATCAGCAGCTCCCAGTTGTCCTGGCCCAGCAGCAGCAACGGCTTAGCTCCCTCCATCGCTTCGCAGCCCAAGTCACGGAGGTGGGCGTGCTCCGACAAGACGGCGGCGGGCACTGACTGAGAGGGCAGGTCCATATTCACTAACGTGCGGCACTTGATATGGTGTAGATGTCCGTTAGGTCCACGCACTCCTACGCACAACACTCGCGACGCACTATCTGTTATTTCCTGTCCTCGCGCACTTCGGATGGTTATGGGCACTCGCTTGCCCTTCGCGTTCCCGGCCAGAGAACTATCGATGAGGGACACGGTGGCGCCGTCGTCCAGCAGCGCGTAGCAGGGCTGCTCTCTTCCCTCGATGACGACGTGTACCGGTATTATCTTGAGCAGCGCCTTTCCATCATAGTCACTTACGTTCATGACGCTCTCTGGCTTTCGTTCTAGGTGGAGAAGCACGTGGTGTGCGTAATTGCATGTAGGGCATCTCTTGCGGCGGCAGGTTCTCTTTGAGTGCTTCGCACTCAGGCAGTTGAAACATAATCTCTTTTCTTTCACGATTGCCCACCGGTCGTTCACCTCGAGGTCATTGAACTTTTTGCAGGCCGCGATCGTGTGCTTCTCTTGGCACAGCTGGCACTGCTCCTCGGTGTGCTGGGTCCGGGCGCCGTTCTCTTCGCCCGCGTGCACATGCAGGCGCTGAAAGTTCTTCGGTGTCTTCGCCGGCGGCGCGCTGGCCCGAGGTCTGCTTGTCACTATGGCTGGCTGACTAATATCCATCTGAGTGTAGAACGAAGAGGCGCGCGCCAGATGACTGAGAAATTCAGACAACATCTCCAAGCTCGGCGACACTCTCATATCCAAGCCCTGACTGGTTGCCATCCCCATGGCGAAGTCACCGTATTGCGATCGCTGGATAGGCGTGAGTTTGTTCAGTAACTCGCTTACTAATTGCGGATTGTTCAGATATCCGTTCGCCTGCACACTTTTCAACAGCGAGACGCAATTCTTCACTGTCGTGGAAAATCTTCGTATTTCGCGGCCGCTTTCCGTCACTTTCGGCAGCTCGCGAATCTTCTTTATTGCGCACTCGAGGATTAAATTGGGGTGCCCGTACTCTTCGTCTAAAGTTGCTATTATTTCCGACGGGCTGGCCGATGCGCGCAATAAGTCTTCGACCGCTGATCTCGCTTCTCCTTGTAACGACGTCTTGAGCCGGGCGAGGTTTTCGTGTGGTTTAAATTCATACAATGCGGTGGTGTCGAAATACATATTTTTGTATGATCGCCATTCTGCCGGGTCGCCTCTGAAAGCCGGCAACTCATACGCCTGTCTGGGTATCGGCCGCGGACGCGCGATACTCGCTATTGCCTCTGCCAGCTGGTCTATTTTTCTGTCCCGTGTCGTCCTGGTCCTGTCTGCTTCGTCGGCGCCTGCGTTCCACTCGATCGGGTCATGAAACGACGCGCGCGCGGTGCCAGCGTGACCAGCCGTGGTCGCGGCATGTGCGGTGTCGGGAAACGGAACGGGCGCGGGCGCACATATGGGAGGCGCAGGTGCTCGCTCGAGCGGCGTCGGCGGCGGCACCTTCGCGGACACATTCGCGGGCACATTCGCGGTCGCGTTCGCGGGCACATTCACAATAACGTTCACAGGCGGGCGGCGTAGCACTTCACTTGGCATTGCAGAGGTCGGTACTTGCGGCTGCGGTCGGGGCGGCGGCATGTCTTGACTTGTCCGAACTTGTTCATGACTGGTTGCGACTGGCGTGGTGTGCGTCACCCATTCTTCGACTCGACACGCTGTATCATCCGCTTCTGAGCATAATTCCTCTTCGGCGGCGGCGTCGATCTCTGCCAGGTCCGCTTCCAGTTTTTTCTGCACTAGCTTCTCCTTCATGCGCACTAACTCCTTCTCTGCTTCGTACTCGGCCCGTCGTCTCAGGTACTCGGCGCTCTTCTGGCCGCTCCTTGACGAGGCGATGCTGGTGCCGAATCTTCCTCTTCTTGCTGTCACCGACCGCACTGGCGTCGACATATCCCGGAAGTCTACGACTCGACCGGGACCCGTCAGTGGGATGACCTGCGCTTGATCCGGATGCAGAGTAGGTGCGATGGACGGTGAACACGGAGCCCTTTCTGATGGCACACCGGAGTCCACTTCTAGAGCCCGTCTTCTCAGGGCATTTTCTTCCATGCGTCTTAGTTGACTCCTCGTTGTGACGGTACTTTTCTCACTCATGATGTGTACTCGTTATTCTTTCTTCTAGTTCCCTGATCCGGCTGACGAAGGACCAAAACTTGTACGCTATTCAGGCGCGGGGATTCATTTGATCAGGGAACTCAAACATAAAAACACACAGATGAGTCTTCTTGAAATCACTTTTATTCTTCGCAATATTTCTTAGGAGCTACTCTTCACAAGACGACTGGCGTAACTGGACTACAAAACTGGACTGCCCCGTATCGCGCAACCGCCCGTCTTTTATTCTCGCGACCGCAAGCGCAGTGCGTGGGAGGGTCGCGCCCACGCTACTGTCTCGCTCTATCCAATCGCGTGCGGCCGCTGTTCACACACACATGGACGTTGAGCGATACGTTTACATTATTCCTTATGATTACTACACAATAACAAGATTATACAAACAAAGGGAGAATACAGGTAACAAAAATTATAATAGAGTCTCTTAATTAGCCTAGGATTACACAAAATCATGTCTTATACTAATATTTACAAGGGCCTGTAGTAGGTTGTTGCACTCCGCGACTGTGCTCCCTTACAACCATGTTCGTCAGTAAGTAGTTTTTATTTTTTTACGAAATAGGTTTACTATTTACTGTCTGACGCGAATCTCATTCAAATATCTCTAATTTACACCCCTGAGAACAAACTTTAATGTGGAACATAAGGTGCTCTAAATTTCTCAAAAAATTAAAAAGGGAATGTTGGTATAGGTGCCATAAAATGAAATACTACGCGGACGAAGTCGCGGGCAACAGCTAGTACATAATAAATAAGATTAATTACACAAAACTGTATTTATTAAAGCTGTGTTTTCTTGTTCAGTAAATAAAGGCATTAAATATAAAATCAAGCTCCATTTGAAGAAAGAAATTACAGGAGTAGATCAGTTAATTAACGTTCATTTTATAGTAATCCATCCACTATAAAAAAAAAACTTGTTATAGTGGATGGCTTAGTTTTTTATTTTATTGACTATGGCCACCGAGTTTCGCAAGAAAAGTTATTTTACACTTTTTAGTGTTTGGTTTTGAAGTCGGTTCCTTTTTTCAAATAATTTATTTCTTTTTTACCCTTTTTAGTTTAGATATTCAATAAAATCTTTATTTAATCGGCGTTTTGGAAATCTACAATCCAAGTCAGCAACAAAAATAGATCCATGCGGGCAATGTCACGGGATATCCATTAGTGTTATATACTAAAAACTTCTCCAGAATGTAACGAACACTTTTCTGAAAACCGCATCAGAATCGGTTCAGCCAAACGCGAGATAATATATAGATAAACATACATACATACATACAAACAAACAGGTCCAACTGAGAACCTACTTTTTATTTTTTTGAAGTCGGTTAATAATTAAGTTATAACTCTGATCAAATATTCGATCAGTCAGCTAATTATTAGTTAAATCTATTAATAATGAAACGTTTGAAAATGTCGTCAAAACGTGGTGCGTAACACCAATTTCAAAATTATTACCAGTATAGGTAGGTACTGTCTTTTTGTTGTTTATGAAGCGGAGCAGCGCGCAGTGTGTCGCGGGTTTGATCCCAACTTGGATCAATTTGCATAACCTACAAGTAGTTGTTCCAAATGGCGAATACATCACTCACCTTCGGTTTGCCGATGACATCGTAGTCATGGCAAAGTCGATGGAGGAACTCAGCATGATGCTCGATGGCCTCGACCGAGTTTCACAACGGGTGGGCTTGAAAATGAACATGGACAAGACGAAAATTATGTCAAATGCCAATGTTGTGCCCACCCCAGTCTCTGTTGGAAACTCGGTACTCGAAGTTGTTGACTCATATATCTACTTAGGACAAGTAGTCCAATTGGGTAGGTCCAACTTCGAGAAAGAGGTCAACCGCCGAATCCAACTCGGTTGGGCAGCGTTCGGGAAACTACGCAATGTCTTTTCGTCCGACATACCTCAGTGCCTCAAGACGAAAGTCTTTAACCAATGTGTGTTACCAGTGATGACGTACGGCACTGAAACGTGGTCTTTCACTATCGGCCTCATCTCAAAGCTCAAAGTCGCTCAACGAGCTATGGAGAGGGCTATGCTCGGTGTTTCTCTACGTGATCGAATCCGAAATGAGGAGATCCGTAGACGAACTAAAGTCACCGACATAGCCCACCGGATTAGCAAGCTGAAGTGGCAATGGGCAGGCCATATTGCTCGCAGAGCAGATGGCCGATGGGGTCGAAAAGTTCTAGAGTGGAGACCAAGGACTAGCAAGCGCAGCGTAGGACGTCCACCAACAAGGTGGACAGACGACCTTATAAAGGTCGCCGGAAGACGCTGGATGCAGGTCGCTTCCAACCGGTATATGTGGAGATCTAAAGGGGAGGCCTATGTTCAGCAGTGGACGTCCTATGGCTGAGATGATGATGATGATGAGTTGTTCCGGGTCTGGTTGTTAACGTATGTGAGTTTCTATATATGTAACGGCACCCACGGTACAGAAGAAATCCCTAGAGTGCGACAGCGTTTGTGTAATAGCACCACATTTACACTCCAGAACAGAATCGCCAATAAATCTCCTCCTGAGCAGATTTTCTTTGCTTCGGCCAATCTAGCTTCCAGGTCAGCCATGAGAGCTCTTGTCCAGGAGGTAGGTTATCAGCAGGAAGCACGAATGGCTTTGGTAAGGATAAACTATCTCGACAGTGAGTGGGTTCTTCACTTTTTCGCTTCTCCTCCTCATAAACTTGAACTGTGCCAAACAAACTCGTTCGTACAACTTTTCGTGAAAAACGTTCCGAAGTTTCCGCTTCACGTATTAAAATTGCTAGACAATTCGTAATACTCAATCTTCTGCAGATTGCGTATTATGAACTGTAAATTTTTGTGTTGTTCATGTGGGATTCATTTAAAAAGGAAGGGATATACAAGGATCGTAGGTAGTTTATGTATGTCGTTTTAGTACAGTAACCATGAGTTATTGCTTAGCTTATTTTCGGTTTCCGGGTAAAGTAGTGTTGTTGGGTTTTTCTTCAGTAGCTTAGTTTGTAACGGCAGGCCCCGCTATATGTGCTCTTTTTAGTATCATATAAACATTAATTGAGTCCTTGAGCGGAAGGTACTGTCTGACTCGTACGTTCCAGGACCGGTTATCTGTTTACACAGTCCTTGAACATAACATCCGCGAAGGTTCCGTGGCGATATTATTCCAGATACTATAATTTCATTATGGATCGCCTTTATTCGACGCGGTTGCAGTCGGCCGGCCTTTTGTGGCCGCTTGCAGTATTTCCGTTAGGGAAAATTCTCGAATTTCCATATTTGACCCACACGTTGTCAGAGGGCGACACGATCGGAAGGTGAGGTTGGCACGGTGTCAGCTCTGCTACGGTCCCGGTGTACCTATTATTCCTATTGTGGCTCTGTTTGTTAACTTTTGTGCTAATGTTAAGGCTTACTGGCTGTTATTTATTTCTTTTCCTGACTGCAAAGTATCTCTACTTAAGTGTAGTTATTCTGCTGTTTTCAAGTATTCGACGCATGTTGTAGAAACTTAACACGAACCTAGAAAGGTGTAGAGATGTAATCCAAGTACCTATAGTATTGAATGTTTCGGTTGGAAAATTTAATTTAAAGCCCAATATTTTGGTTTGTTTCATTTAAAAAAAGGAGGGATATGCTTGGAGTCTCTGCGTGATTGAGTAAGAAATGAGGAGAATCAAAGACGAACCAAAGATTATTTTTTCTATTTTTTTCTGAGAATTATTAAGGTTTAATAAAATTTTGATTGCCTTGTTGGGGGCTTGTGGATCAGTCCAGATCGAGCAGTCTTATTAGGTTTCCTTCAGGATTTTTTTAGTAACAATAAACGGCGCTGGATATATGCTCAGATGATCGCAATAGGCCATATCACATGGTATGTAGAATTAGAAACATTACTGGCGGAATGTGGGCGCGATTTTGCATCAATTTCTATTTTCAGAAAATAAAATATTATTTTAAGCTCTTTGTTCATGCTTGTGCCGGTGAAATGTATAAAGAATTCCAGCTCCAGTCTAAACTTGTTGAATAAATTTGATGTGTTTAATGAATGAAGTTACATTCATTATTATATTGACTTGGCAAATTTCGGTTTAAATGAGTACAAAACCTGCCTCATATGAGTACAAATAACTACTAAATCCGCGCCATGACTAATGTCCCTTTTACGCGGCGCTAGTGTCTGTCATTACATCAAAATGCAACAAAAATTTGTACCACCACCAGATGGTGAAGGGCTGTCAGTCAGCCTCAGCTTTACACTCTCGAAACATATCACGCGACCAGCTTTGTGAACGCACGTTAATAAAACGCTCCTGTTTTTGGGGTTTAATAGCTAGTTTATTGGGTATTGTCACTTTCGCACCAAATGCCAATGTTCATTAATCTTCTACCAATTAGTAATTTTTTTTAGTTATCTCGGGACATCAACTGTGTCAAAATGTTATAAATATATTTAAGACTGTGAATGTAAAAAATATTTATTTACATCAATACGTATTTATATCATTTTGTATTTGCAAATGTGTAGACATCCTTGTAATAAACTGTTTCTACTAGGGTAATAATAGTATTTTGCGTAAAGGAAACACTGTTAGAAATATTAAAGTTGAAGAAATGAAATACATAAAAGTTAGGTTTCAATGATTTCGCGATGGTGGAGCTAGTGGTCGTCAAACTTTCCCCGCATCATCAAACGACGCTTTTTCACTACCGTAGGCTCTTAAAAGCCTCTAAAAAGTGAGTCCATATATTCGACTAAGGGCTAAAGTATCAGTCATCAGATTATTTCAGAAATAAATTCCTTTCCCTGAGGCCTTATTAACAAGACTGCTGTTCATTAGTGGAAATAAATTGAGATGTCGGTAAGATATAAAGAGATCGGTCAGCCTTGACGTTGGCATTTAAATGTTTTTGTCTAGTTATTCAAGGAAAGAAGCGCTCCAAAAAAAATTCTGCATCTGAAAACGGTAGTACAATTTCAACGATTCCATTTTGTGTTACCGACTTACTTTGGTATTCATCGTTTTGCACAAAGCCTCCGCCTTGTGTACTGAAAGGCCTTAAACTGGTCCCAAACAGTTTTTATTTTTTGCTACAGAATCTCTTGAGAATTGTCCATCGAAAAACTTCTTATAAAATGAAAGGTTGTTTGTGGGCGACTCTATCAAGGACTTTCAAAATGGACATTAAGTTTTTATAATCCTTTTTTTTTATAAACTCTGCTAAGGCTTAACCGTATAGTTCGGTACCGGGTCCTAAAGGACCCGAACACATAGACCTACGCCGGCTCAGTAGCGGGTCCTAAAGGGGCAGACGTTGTAGTCATACGACATCCTCATTTTAAATTAAAAAATAATAATATTCTGAGCTTTAAATCCTATGAGTGCGCATTAATTAAGAATGTTAAATAAAAATCTGATTTGTTCACGCCATTAATACTTCTACATTTAGCGCGCATTTTCTTAATTTACCATAACAAAATCCAGAAGTCTAATTACGATCGTCGCCATTTTGATGGCAGTGCTGGGTTGGGCTAAAACTCATAAAAAATGTGGTTTCGCGACATCTAAGGGATCATTATAGGAGGGATGAATAACTCGTCATTTAGTATTGTAACGAATTCATACATAATTCAACATAAATTAGCAGTGGTAATGAAGAATTTGATATCTGAAGTCGAAGTTTCGCGCCACTCGTGTTTGTTTACATTTTTATTTTTCACTTGGATCACACACATGCGTTTATACTCAATAACAATTACGATAAATATCATGTCAAATATTATAAATAACGTAAAAAAGCCCAGATCTTAGCGTAATTCTCTAATACAGAGCCAATAACACGTATTTTTCATTACCACTACTCAATTTGTATTCATAATCGACAACCATGCTTATTTTTTTTAATCGTAATGATGTGTGGAAGCGAGTATTCTAATCGATTCCATAATTGAATTTTTCGTCAACTCGAATGAAAAAAATAAGGAATTGAAGAAAACGATTAATAAAAATTAAAATAAATTTGTTTTAAGCTTAGAATACAATTATTAATTGTTATAATATTTTTTAAAGCTTTTATAATAATTTTACGTACATTGTAATTCCCAAAAAACAATAATAGACAAAAGAACAATGTCATGAATAAATGTTTGAATGCGCGCCAATTATTAATTCCAAAAATTGGATTTGGAATGCGCTCGCTGTGGCACTCTCTATTCAAAATAATAAATTTTAATTTATTAGCTAATTTTTAATGTACATTTTGTTTTGTACAATAATATTATTAAGGTTGAATGAATATGGAATGCCTTGGATCTTGATAGGCTTATTAGAAATGAATTTATTTCCCACCAAATAAAAGATAGATAAGTAAATTATTATATTCTCAAAATTGTTTCGTAACATTGATTTGGCCATGTTAAGTATAGACGCCAGCACATCAACCTACCTCAATCTTTAAAAAAATTTCAATCGATTTTCAACCTTATCACAATAGTGGAAGGTTAATGTTCGATTGGTAAATTTTGACAGATTTGGGTAGGTTGATCTGCTGCCGTGCGTACAGATATTTAATCGTCAGTATTGACACCAGTATAATAATATTTTTATATAGGTATTAATTGTTAAGGATACTTTAGATGTGATGCAGTTCGCGACTTAACTCCAGTAAAACACACTGCTATAAGTTAAAAAACCTTTAAATGATTCTCTCCCTGGGTGGAGCGGAAGAAGATGTCAGACTATTACTTACTTAAAACCACCCTGTTCCTTCATATGCCTTTTGCGTTCTAGGACCGCAGTACTCTTTTAATGATTTTAATACAATTCCGTGAGCCCGGCACGCGTTTGGCAATATTTTGGCCTAGTCAGTTCGCTGATAGTTCCTTAGAGCCCGCTTGGAACACGACGCGCATTTGTCTCGTTCCTTGATCGGACGGTGAGTTACCCTATACTCGCCGTTCGCAAGCCCGCACCTACAATCGCAAAAATTAAGTCTGCGTCTTTAGATTCTTGCTGGTCAGGAATAGAGCTTGTAAATGAAAAAAAAAGAACGTGCTATATATTTACACTATTTGATAGTGTCGCTGTTAAGGATCAAATTCGTAATGATATAAGAAAAACTACAGTAAAGTGATATTAATTTGGTAAAATATGAACTAATATTATACAAACAATAATTTAGTCATCGTACGCAGATCAAAATCAAAATTCGCGCTAATTCACACAAAGTTCGAATTTCATAAATTTCGTTATTGTATTTGTACCGCGAAGTGATTACTCGTAAAAAAATTGAAATGAGAACACGATGTTGTGAACATGTAGTGAGCTACGGCCATTGACTAAAGTTTGAATCGATTTATTAAAGAAAACCTTTTACTTTATGTTTGTCGCAAATAATTACTTCACAGAACATTAATGGTTTGATTACTGGAAATTTCAAAATTTTAATTTTATGCAATGTCATTTACATTTTTTATCAAAATCGGCCACGAGACTTCTTTCAGTATGTTTCGCTATTCCTCATAGTTTTGAATTTAGCCGTCCACGGCGCGTTGGAAATTTAAATTGTTTATTACTGCAAGGAATCATTTGGAAGTACTCCCATATCTCTCCCTCCAGCATTTAATCCGAACCCGGTGTTTGTCTTTTCACGTTGTTTAGATTCGTTTTATAAAGTGAAATAATCAGATAAATTGAAATTTAATAAAGAAGACACAATATGGTTAAAACTATATGGTGGAATTTAAATTTAAAGGACACACACGTTTGGCCTCCAATGAAACACCAATATTTATTTCTATCCCAATCATTAAATTAAAAAATTAAATTATTTATTGCGTACCTAATAAAAAAATCGTGTCGATGTTTACCCAACGAAACAATATTTTCAAAACGAAATAATACTTGAAATATTATACCAAAGAGTCTACAGATTCCGTTCCATAGATTTATTGCATGAAGTAAACCTTCTCTAGTCAAATAAGCAGATAAATCGGTCTATGTCTTTGTACTACTTTTTTTCCATGTTCGATTATATTGCGAGTATCGATTAGGCTGAATGAACCTTTTCAATCGTTAAATGAACATTGGGATTGCGGTCAGCACTAAGAAGTGTCATGTTGCAACATAGTTTTTGGTTATTTTTATCAAGTTTTTGATCGTTATTATTTAAGAAATTATGTATGAACACTGGCAAATCTAATAATGCATGTAGTAAGTTACTTCATTTATTTCACTGTTTAACCATTTTTTATCACGTGAGAAGCTTGTTTATGTACATATTTTCAGCACATCTAAATTACATAGTTTTGGGAACGACATAGCATTTTGAATGTTACACACATTTTACAGTGGAATGACGCAGTTTTAGTGACCACAACACGTTCTTGGAGATATTGCTCACAAACTGATCGCATGAAATAACTGTAGTAACATATTTTTGATAAAAAAATCGAATGCTGAAAATTGACAAAAATCTTCAATATTATCTCAAATTTCGAATCACCCGGTCGACTCAGCTGATGTGTCATGTGTCAAAATGTTGTCGTGCAGAGTGGTTAAAACTATTTTTCTTAGATATTAGTATTAAAAAAGGTGTTTTGTTAAGATAAGAACATAAGCAAGAAAATGCTTATAAATCCGATTTTTATAAAGTCACTATAAATAAAAAAAGTCACGATGGTTGTTTGTTTGATGGATGGTTATTAAAGAAAAATATAGATATCAAACCTTGCGGCTTGCAAACTGGTCGTATATTATCATCATCACAGCATGTCTAATCTTTATAGGGTTAGGCAGAGGTGGCATTTCACCAGTTATATTTAGGTCCTTCGTAATAAGAGGCGAGGTTGTTGCCATAATCACTCAAATGGTTCAAATTCAAGGCTGCTACTGAGGAATACCAGAGAGAAAAACTCAAGAAAGCGTTCTTGAGTTCGCTCGACTTTACAATCGAAAGTCTCATGACAATATAACAAGACGGCTACAAGACTAATTAGTTCAGTATTCGTCTGTTCTCGCACAAGTACGAAAATTCTAAGTAAAAACAACGTCCATAGTAAAAAGCAAGAGTGTTCAGACCACAATAGCGGAACGATAAGAGCTACTTTCCATAAAGAGCCGCATCGACCTTCGTTTGTCAAAGATATCTCTCTGTAAAGCTGAACCTTTATAAAGGCTAATTCATGGGCATTATTTGTGGCTGGTACCTAGAGGAAAATATTTATTTATAGCGGAACAACGTTAAACTACTTATCTCCGACAGACGCCCGCATTGAGTTATTAATTAAATGATTTGAATTAATTTACCGTTAAAGTGACAGTAAGTAGATCCCTTGTGCTACACATACTCGTACATGATGTTGTTTAATTATAAAAACTTCTGATCGAAGTCTACGAGGGATAATAAATTAACGGAAACGACCTGAGAATAATAAATAAAAGTTACACACACGAGACGCGGTGTGACACGACTTTGCGACGCTTTATTTTTTGTCCCTTCGAAAAGCGTTCTTTCGTTATTACATTGAATTCCTCAATTACTTTACTTGGCAACTTTTTGTTAACCTGATTTATGGGCAAAATCAGGTTAACAAAAAGTTGCCAAGTTTCGGTCGTGTTGTGGTCAGAAATTATCATAATTATTGGAACGTTAGTTAGAAATACAGTCAGGAAATTGAGAACACTGTAGTTTTCCATTAGGAAATCGGATTTCTAATTCCGTTGATTTCCCTCTACATCAAGAGATAACAACGATACCTTGTAACGTTATAATATTACACAGAATATTCCTTTCTTGTTTCTGAGATGGGAATATTCTTAAGGGGAAGTAACCATCAACAGTTCGTTAGCGAGACTAACGAACAGCAATTAAATAAATAAATAAATAAATATAATCTCATATATTAATTGATTAATATATGAGAAGAAGATTAACAAGTTGGTCACCAATACCAACGAAATTTGGTGTACCAATAGCGAAATTCACGGTAAATAGTGTAGTACAGTTGGTGTACCAATAGCGAAATTCACGGTAAATTTAATTATGAAAGCCTTCATTCAAACTGACACAATTTACCGGCTTACCGTACACTCGCCACTCAGTGCCACCGGCATCCGGTAACAGGAACGTGTTCAAAGGCACTTACAATCCGATCCGACACATTTGTACTTGAAATTCCGGACTTTATGATTAAATGTACGCCGGCCGCGTTCCATACCAATTGAGCCCGTTATATCGGCTCTAAAATTCAAAGCTAAATACTCAGTGAATTTCGAGAATCCAGGTGGCATATTTTAAGCATCCCTAACTGTACTGTAACTCTCTGCACTTGAACATTTCCCACGGCAATCATTGTCCGACCGACAGGTTCAAATGATTGTGTGAATCACAATCGAGTGATGATTGAGTTGAGAGTGTGAATATGGTTTAATCTGTATTGTACAAAAAAATGCGTCCCTACGAGTATAAATGACTATGTATACAGTAAATTGTGGTAGTTTTGAAGATAGAATATGCACTATATTTACTTTGATTAGGACATTTATGACCCTACTTCTTAAAATTTTCTGCGTTTATTGTGATAGGAAAAACGTATTTTTGCGAAAATTTTGTATGACATCACGCATTTTTTCTCATCTTTTTGTAAAGATGAAAGTATTACCTTTAAATTAAGACATATAAAATTTTCATATTTTTGATTGCTTACCTATATGTTATAAGTGTGTCGAAAAAGCACTCTCATTTGAAGAAAAATGTAAATACGTCCTTCAGGACTTGCAGAACATTCAAAAGTGTTAGACAAATGAAGCCATCTTACTTTTTACTAATCCTACAAATATTAAAATTGTGAGAATGTTTGGATGTTTGTTACTCTTTCACGCAAAAAACTACTGAACGGATTTGGCTGTTTGGGACACAGATAGTTTATACCCTAGATTTACACACGGGATAGTTTTTATCCCTATTTTATCTTCCCGAGGGATACTTTACGAATTGTTAATGATATAAGGAGAATGATCTTACTTGCTTTAGTTTGCCGCATATGTCTGGAGATGTCGCAGGGATACCGTATTCAGGTATTCAGTTTAAAGTAATGTGGTGTCGTAAAAATAATAAATATGAACGTTACAGTCATCGCGAGCGGCGCTGAACATTCTGTTTTATTTGCTTACCGCATATATACGTATGTTCAAATGAGTTTGTCGACATGATTGTGCTCTGTAGTTCTGAGAGTTCCATCTAGTTTAGAATGCCAATGATACGTGTTTTAAAAGTATATCTTTAAAAGAATATATGCCAATGTAATAGCTTTCATTAAAAATAAACCGTATCACATACAATACTAACTAGACTGTAATTTAAGGAATACCTCTCCGTAACCGAGACTCTACCAATACTTTGTTGTGAATACCTGACGATGTTAGAGCTATTTATAAAAAAGGCTAATAAAGTACAAAGTTATAACTTGCTAAGCCAAGTCTTACTGCTAACATTCACAATAAATAGGGAGCCGAAAAGCATTTACGTAAGGCCACTGACAGAGAAATCAGAAAAAAAAACTGTGACAAGGGTAGTAGCACGGTTTTAATGAAGAAAACAACAGGCTGAATAAAGCAGTGCTCATCCAACCACATGTGAGCTCCGTGTTCATATTAACACACCCCTCTCTCACCGCGTTCCCGTACGTTTGTAGGGGGTAGTGAGTGTCATGATAAGTTGGCGGCTTACAATTCGAGATGGAAGCCCTGGCACGGTGCCAACTCCTTGCCATGTCTGTCTTTGCATACGAATGAGTATGCCTCTAAGGAAGTCATAATTAAAAAAATATCATATCTCCTTGATTTAATCTTAGCTATTATTCTCAAACAATGTTTTATTAAAATCCGCCGTTCCATATTAAAATGTACTTGAAATGAGAGATTATTGTATCTTTCCGTTATTATTGTATCTTTTCAGTTTTTCGCTGGCAACACTGGCGCTGTTTACATATCCCGCGTATTAAAATCTCGTAAATAAATAATAAAACAACGAAACTGTTACAAATAGTAGTGCGATGGACTTTAACAACTTTGAAACACAAGTGATATTGTTTGTGACCATTTATGATAAGTGTGATATCAACTATTACAAGATTTCTAAGAAAAACTTAATTCAGTGTTAAAACGATTTGTAAACAAGAAATCTGGGCTCATTGTTTTGCAACATACTACCACAAAATAGTGCAACTCAACAACAAGCTCCTGTACAGTTTCCCATCAAGGTTAGTGAATTACTTTGGAAACATCGTAAGAACAAATACCGTTTGGAAAAAATATTCAAAACATGACCTTTGGACTCGACATAATGTACGACAACTGGCGCTAATAAGACCACAAGCGGTGAATAGATGAACAAAAAAATAGTGCTACTCACCACCAGAGGGCGTGAATTGTGATACCACAGGAAAAAATATATAATTATTTGGTAGAAAAATATTATTTTTTGGGGACTATAAAGTAAAATAAATATGAATGAAAACATAACCTACCGTAACCATAATCTATTCAGATCAAGCTCACTACGTGATGTAACTTCAGATAATTCGGATCTTTTCGATCAAACTATGATGAGTCTACCGAATACGTCATTAAATATTAGTCAAACAATATTAGATCTACAAGAAACAGTCAGACAATTGTCTAGTGATTTAAAAGAAGCTCAACTAGAAATTGAAAACTTAAATTCTGAAAACTCTAGACTGAAAACTGACGTCCAAAAATATATAAAGAAAATAAGTGACTACGAGGAAATGAATAACATCGACATAAGTAATTTGTCTCCATGTTCAGAACGTTTACAAAAATCAAACATCGCTAAAATAACGCCTGCAAGCAACGAAAAGCAATCAATCACATCGATACAGAATACAAACTGCGACGAACCAATTAAAATCACCAGGACTACACCCATAAAATTGACCAATTCCACAAACTTAGAATGCAACCCGACACCAAGCATTGGAATGAACTCAATACCTACCCAAAGCCTCATGCAGACTGACTTACCAGCTAATACTTCTGACAAAAATATTTCAACTAATTACTGTGTAAATAATAAAAAAACAAGCACTGAATTGAATCATACTCTACGCTTACAAAACAATGGCGTTCAGGCTGACATCGTAGAACAGGCTACTTTAATAGAATTACATAAACATTCAATGAAACCGGAGGTACAAAAAAGGAAAGTGATTATCATCGCTGATCAACAGGGCTGCTATATCCAGAGAATTCTTCAAAAACTTATAGGTGAAAACTTTTTAGTAAAATCTTTCTGGAAACCAGGTGCGACTCTTCAAGAAATTTTATCAACAGAAAAAGCAGAAATAAGCTTATTAAATAAAAATGACTTCGTAATTGTATTGGGAGGAGTAAATGATACCAACCCAGAACTGGCACAACTATGTCTTAGTAACTTTTTGAATAATACGAGGAATACTAATGTGATGGTCTCTGAGGTACTATTTAATGCTCATTTAAATGAAAAAAAGTTAAATTATAAACTTAAATTTATCTGTTCTCACTACAATCATTCAACTTACGTAGACATGAATTACTCAGTGTATATCCCTAAGTATCGCTTTTTACCATTACATATATCCCAATTAACTTTGAAAGAAATATTAAGGAACGTTTACAAACAAAAATATGACAAATATGCCGCAGACAACCTCAACCATGACATTTCAACTGCTATCTATAATGACAAATGTACTCAGACAGAACTCAATGATCAAGACAAAGGAAATTCTCACTCAAATAATGATTTTTTTCGTTTATAAACACATAAACCTACTACATCAAAACATAAATGGCTTGATGAATAAATTAGATGAATTATCAGTACACTTACACTCACAAGGTAAAATTAATAGCTGCGACCCGATCGACATTTTATGCATAACTGAACATAACATGACCGTTGAAGATAGCAAACTACTTAAACTACCCAATTTTATATTAGGAGATAGTTTCTCACGAAAAAAAAGACATGGGGGATCTTGTATATTATTAAAATCAATCCATAAATTTAAACCTATCGCTGAAGCCAAAAGCTACAGTATAAATGGTATTTTTGAGTGTAGTGGCATTGAGCTTACGGACCACAAAATAATTATATTATGTATTTATCGACCACCTAAAAACAAAAAGGACGATATCGAGTTATTTTTGACTAGATTGGCAAGTTTACTAAACAAAATATGTTACTCACAAAAAAAAGTTATAATATGTGGTGACTTTAATATTAATATATTAGAAAGTAATAACACATCTCGACAATTTGAACAATTACTCGCAAGTTACAATTTGAAATTAGCAATAAAACAACCGACCAGATTATCCAGCATGACTTGTATCGACAACATAGCCCATAATATACGAGGATCTAAATCTACTGTTCTGGAACTTTCACTTTCGGACCATACAGCACAATTGTTGAGATGCCCAGTAAATAAAAGCTACCTCATTACACACTGGTTTAAAACTAAAAGAGACTATTGTGAAGAAAATGTTAAAAAATTTATAAATTGTATTAAGTCTCTTAGTTTCACGGAAAGCTACCTTGAGAAAGATCCGGAAACCGCTTATAACTCCTTTCACGATTTATTTAAGCTATTTTACGACTTATGCTTCCCTAACATTAAACTCAAAATACCTATTTCTAAGAAGCCTAAATGGTTAAGTAAAGGTATAAGGTTATGCGCTAAACGAAAACGTCAACTACTGTGGAAATATCGGCTAAACTCAAATCCAAAATACAAATTACATTTTAAAGACTATGCGAGAAGACTAAAAATAATTATTAAACAAACTCAAAAAGCACAAAATAATTACTTTATAAATTCAGCTACAAACAAAGGCAAAGCGATATGGAAAATAATAAACAATTATAAGACTGAAATACCAAAAGAGAATATAAACCAAATAAAAGTAAATGACAAAGTAGTTACAAAGCCGAAAGATATAGCTCAAGCATTCAATAATTACTTTATTGACGACATTAAGCCGACGATAAAGGACGATAATTCTTTTCTAAGAACACTGACATACAATAATTCCAATTCAATATTTTTAAAACCGACAAACCCAAATGATATTTATCAGATAATCAAAACACTTAACAACACTAATAGCACAGGTTATGATAACATAAATACAAAGATAATTAAAAGAGTGGCTCATCTCATTGCACCAATACTCAGTCACATCATAAATCTCTGTCTTGAACAAGGAGTATTTCCTTCAAAACTTAAAATTACAGTTATAAATCCATTATTTAAAAAAGAAAATAAAGATGACATGAGAAATTACAGACCAATCGCTTTAATACCGGTTATTGCTAAAATTTTTGAAAGGGTCATTTATAACAACTTATACAACTACTTCGAAGTTAATAACATATTCGCTAATGAGCAATTTGGCTTTCGAACAGGCAGGTCAACAGGTGACGCACTATTTAATTTTTTAAAGAAAATAATGACAGGACTTGATAGCAAACAACAGATAACGGCGGTTTTTATGGACATGTCTAAAGCCTTTGATCATGTGGATCATCAGATATTATTAACTAAGTTAGAAAAGTATGGAATAAGAGGAAATGCACTAAACCTTATAAGATCATACCTAACAAATAGATTTCAAATAACACAAATAAAACGAATAGCAAGTGATACAAGGTTCGAACAGACTTATATGTCAGATCCAAAAATAGTCCAATATGGCGTGCCCCAAGGAAGCATCCTTGGACCTTTATTGTTCTTAGTGTACATAAATGATCTCCCAAAAGTAATAAACCACCAAATGATATTATTCGCCGATGACAGCACGGCCATTTTTACTGATGAGGATAAAGAGGAATATGATACAAATATTAATAAATCATTGGAAGCTATCATTAACTGGCTAACTCAAAATAATCTTAAAATCAATCTTGACAAAACAAATTACATGACATTTACTAATAAAAACACAAAACATAAAACAATGCAAATAAGTTATATGGGTGAAACAATAAAAGAAGTCAATAACACAAAATTTCTAGGTTTATATATTGATCATGGACTGAATTGGGCGATCCAGGTAGATCAGGTGTGTAAAAAATTAAACCAACATTCATATGCACTTTACATGCTAAGGAAAGTTGTAAACGAAAGTGCATTATTAAGTGCCTACCACGCGTATGTGGGTTCTAAGCTTAATTATGGCATTCTGTTTTGGGGAAACTCTTCAAATAGAGAAAATGCCTTTAAAGCCCAAAAAAAATGTGTGAGAAGTATCTGTGGACTAAAACAGACTGACTCATGCAAGGAAGAGTTTAAGAGGTTAAAAATTTTAACTCTGCCTTCACTGTACATTTATCAAGCGGCAATAATGATAAAAAGTGATATTGGTAAATACGAAACACTGAGAAGTGCACGACACAAAAATGTACTGTCCGGAATCAGATGTAGAACAGTTAAATTTAAATCTAGTATATTTGGAATTGGAGTGAAAATTTATAATAAAGTACCAAATTGTATAAAAAATATTTCAGCACTCAATATTTTTAAACATGAGCTTAAGAAATTTTTGATAGATAAAGCATATTACACAATTAACGAATTTTTTAATGACAAGTATTTGTAATAATGTATCAGGTTTAATTGACAATTTAGGACTATTGAATGTATATTTTAATCTATAGTTAATTCATTTATTATTTAGTGTATAATTTAATGTAATATTTGACCAATGAAAGAGTGACTGAACCAAATAATAATATAACCGACTGCTAGTAATATTAACATAAATTAATAAATAATATGTAACCCATGCATCCCTAAAAATATTGTACACCTTATAGGTATGTTACACTGCTACTATACATTTACTTTAAGATCTGTTTCGACATGTAACAAACAATAAATAATTTGAATTTGAATTTGAATTTGAATTTGAATTTGAATTTCTTTGAATCTCACCTAGTGCAAAAATCCTCAAAATATAAAAAAAAATAAGTAACGCTACAAGCTTCCTAAATACCGCTAAATTAAGCTTGTTCATGGTTGTTCATTTACCTAAATAAGCTTCTCATTCACACACGGGAGGACGGTCGGTCCTCGTGGAAATGTAAATGCATTAAATACGAGTAACTTTTACGTATTCAATTACTTACGTAGTGTATAGTAGACCATATGCACTAAGTAGGTAATATTATTTAGAGTTGCTTATTTAATGTTCAGATTTCAAACCTCCGAGCTGCGGTCTCATGACATTTGAAAATAATATTGCCTTTCTATTTCTTTGCGTGTACTCAAATTGCATCACACGAATACTTAGCTACCCGCACAGCTCTATCATTTGCCTCGTTCAAATCCAGGAAGGTGCAGGTGGTTGGGCAGAATGGGCACGAAAGAAGGTGGGTAGCTAATATCTTATAATATGTATAAGATATTATGCTATTTTTACAGCGGCCAACCTGGGCTCGCAATCGTTTAAGAGATTCCCAGATCGGCGACTGCAGTTCAGAACCAAGAGGGAGGTGCTGTGCTGGTCTGAGGAAGTGAGGAGGGGTGGGGTTACTTACTCTCCACAGTTCGCATCTCTCATCTGAGGCATCGTTTTCTGAGGAAGATGTAAGTCTCAGAAATTTTTTGCCTTTAATGAATAAAAATAATCCTCAATGGTACGTGCTCAAGGGGCCCAAGTCAGCTATTTTTATAAATTCGTCATTCTAACACGATTCCATTGACTTTTTTCTAAGAGTTCGTAACCTGCTAAATTCATTTGTCGATCATTGGCTGGTCAATGGTCTAATAATGGAATTGTGTTTCAATGAAATTCTCGATCATGCTATTCATGCCAGATTTAATTTATAATATTTTTACATATTATTTATTAGTGTTTTATGCAATCTGAAGTTGTAAGAAGTTCGAGCAGTATAATTATACGTATTGTAATTTCATGCGTCGCGCGAAACGAATACGAAATACAATCAAAGACGTACGTGTTTTGACACTACCACTGCGTTCCAGGAGCTACTGTATTTACCACTGATAACAGTGATAATATTGAATTCGAGGTGGATGTGTTTGTCAGTTCACCAAATCATCACGGTGACTACGTAGTTTCGAACGTGTTTGTAATCCCTGACGCGTTGCATTTGCTTAGGAATTTCTGTAAAGGAAACAGGATGCAAACGTGTACACTACTCAATGTGTATGTATGACGATGTATATCGTATCAAAGGCGTACGTCATACGCTCGTGCTCGTGTCGGCAGATTCTATGAGGAAGTATTTGTTATACATCAAAGTCGCTAAGACAAGCTGTAGGATACATATTTAAATTTTATACGGCTCGTGCAGTTTTACGAACTCTGTACGGCTTTTACCGTTCCAGAATTGATTGGGTAGTCTCGAAAAACGTGCGGCTTTCTACCAAACACGGGTAATACCGCATATCAACTTAATGTATTTTTTATTATATTTGCCGGTTCTGTCAGAGACGAAAAGCTAATATGATGTACATGTACCTAGTCAAGCAGGACAAAATGATTTTAATTACGTGGGATCGTTAGAAGTTGATACTTATTTAGAAAAAGTGTTTTTATTGATACAAAAACACCACACTATTCCCAAACCACTGCATCTCCTGAAAGCCAGAGTCAACAGTGGCAACCACCAGCAAAGCGCCGAATGAATTTACCTGTCTTGGATCGTGCAACGAAATTAATAAGAAAAGAATAGTGGAGGAGTAGGAAAAAAATGTTTCCACTTCCCTCCATGTCACGCAGGAGACAGAACAAAACAAGGCCAATAGGCACAAAGGGACATTACAACTGGGTGAAGCTCAGCTGCCTAGCACCACGGGTAATGGGTCCTAAATTGAGAGCACCCAGGGCAGAGCGGGAGGGACTGTCAGACTCGTACTCTCCAAAATACACGGTGTCCTTCAATAGCTCTTTACCTTCCAGGGTCACGATAATACGTGAGCCCAGCTACAATGCCTAGTGCCGCTTTGAACCCTACAGGCACTAAAAGCTAGATTTCTGATGCGTCTCCAAAACAGGATATTAACAGAATTAGAAGTTTTTGTTTCGCATTAGTTTCGGGTTTTACGGCAGCCGGAGATCGCCTGCCGATGTCTGTCGCCGTGGGCGCCTCCTACTGCGGCTGGGGTGGAGGGAGGAAGCTGTCCTCACCCTCACGTGTCACGCCACCTCCTTCGCTAGCATAACTGCTTCGCAGAAGGAGGCGACCGCTTCCCACTCCGTCTCACCCCACAGCATGGCTTCGCCGTCGTGAGGGCACGACGGTGCTCTGCCCAAGCGGGGCAGTCCTGCACCGTATGCTCCACCGTGTCCTCCGGGCGAGCCAAACCTCAAAAAGGGCACAGAAAAGACATAGCCAAAAACATACGAAGTTTCAAAATTGTACATAAAAATAATTGATTTCTTTCTAAAATAAAATAAATTATAAATATTGTCCGTCTTACTTCAAAAAGTTAAACATATGTTGAAAACTTCTCTAAAATAACTGTCAACTGGAATATGGCATTTGACGTTGATATATAAAAAAAATGTGTGTGTGTGTCTTTTTTTTTTTTTTTAAAGTCCGGTTCAGCAGCCCACAACCTCTTCTAGGTTGACCTGCGGCCGGGGTCGCGGGACCAAGAGATTACCGTGACCCCGGTACGTAAAGGGCTAGTGAAGGACACCGTGGATTTTAGTCAGTACAAGTCTGACAGTCCCTCCCGCCCTGCCCTGGGTGGGAGGACTCATTTGATGATTTTACCACGATAAAAAAAAAAGGTTGGTGCGAGATGCCATTCGCAAAAAAAACGACGAGTTGCACTCTGGGAGTGCCGGCAGAAGTGAAAACTTGAATAGTAATAAATACACGAACATTCGCGCAATACGATACGAATTTTCGATCAGGTCACGTGTCCAGACGCGAATTTAACATTTTTTACCCATTCCAAAAAAAGTGCACAACGCCGCTAAAGAAGTTTTCACTTAAAAAAAAAAAACATTTTTTTTAGACAAGTGTTCAATTGATGTTTAACTTTTATGTAGGAAGACGGTGTAAGTTCATCTTCATTATATAAAGTCTTTAAATCACGGGCATGCCGCAATCGCGGCGGTAAGACACCTCTTTGAGGAGTCTAAAAAAAAGCTTTGAAACTGCTATTAAATATCTTGTTTCGAGAAGAAAGTTTTCTAACACTATATTTGCGCAGTTACTTATTAATCAATTTGTTGCATCAACAACATACTTGAGATGGAGATTTATTTTATAAAGTTTTGCAAACGCCATATCGAATTTCCTATGACGTCATCTGACCTAGGAAAACAAGGCTAACTAAGCTTAATTGCTTCAGTAGCGTAAGCGATTAATGTAATGAACCATTTATTTTATTTAAAAAGTCTAATTTAAACTAGGTGCTCAACAAGTAGCTACCATGCGCACGTTTGGGTTATCTATAAATTAATTCATCGGAAAAGCATTGAAAATTATAAACTAAAGTTCGTGCTGCTTTTTTTTTTAGCTTGCTAAAATCATCAAATGAGTCCTCCCACCCACGGCAGGGTGGGAGGGACTGCAGACTTGTACTGACTAAAATCCACGGTGTCCTTCAATGCCCTTTACGTACCGGGGTCACGGTAATTCGTTATTCCCGCGACCAAGTTCGTGCTGCTTGAAAATTTTTATCTTTTGTTTTTTTCTTCACAGTAGACGGGTGAGAAGGAAATTCAACAACATTTACCTAAAACTTGCGAGCACAGAAATAATTTGTAACGCTCAAATTCACGCAAATCTAGCTGGAGCGATAATTAGCCAAGGAGAGCTTTAGAAAGCGACTTACTAAGTATTATTAATAACAGTTACATAATTTTCTTATTTTTTGCGGTGCAGAAAAGAAGAAAGGACCAGATAAGTACGTACATATGTGGGAGGCGCATGTAAACAATGTTGCACATATTGGACAGTGAACCAGCTTAGTAGGAGTAGAAGATGATAGAGTTGTGTAAGCCGGTGCGAATTTTATAAAATGGGGAGATCCACAGATTTAAATTATGACCCACCATTAACTTCCTTTTCTTCTCGGCATTCAAATACAATTAAGTCTATATTCGCGTAAACATACTTATCCAGGATAACGACTTTTATGTTTGTTATATTGATGGATCAAACGTTTTATTGTCAAAATGGGTTGTGATTTAAATTGTATTGATTGTAATTTTAACCGAACACACAGCGCGACGAAAAGCAAACAAATCTCCGTTACCTTACGACTTCGGTATCCAGGCGACTATCGCAATACAAATCCATAGAGGTTCGTACACATGCACGTGTTAATGTTTGCCAAGGTCGGAAGGTATCGGAGATTTTCGTCGCGTTGTGTACGAAGGGTCTAAAAGACTGCGGAGAAAGTTTCCAATAAGCGCGGTCTTAAACTATTTCTGCGCACAATACTTCTAGATCATGTTTCCGAGATTCAGCTCAAACTGCATTCAATTACTCACACGCTTCGTTATATAAAACTTTATAAATAGTTATTCAGATCCGTATCTCGTGCAAAGTCTCATCTTGCGACCGCGAAGAACCCGGACAGGCCGCCGCCGCAGGCTACGGCTTGAATGCACCCTCCAAGCTTTTTGTGAGCCCCGAAACACGAAGTAATTATGCTTCGCTTCGTAAGAATACGTACATTGTAGCGCGAACTGTTTAGGTTTTTTTTTTGTTCATAATTTCAGGTTTGTCCAATTGCATAAATGGAAAGATATGTGTCAACACAAAGAGAGGCGCTAACAAAACAAGTGACTGACAAATATTAGCAATGCTTTTTTTTTATCGTGCGGTAAAATCATCAAATAAGGGCAGGGCAGGGCAGGGCGGGAGGGCCTGTCAGACTTGTACTGACTAAAATCCACGGTGTCCTTCAATAGCCCTTTACGTTCCGGGGTCACGGTAATTCGTAAGTCCCGCGACAATGCTTAATGCCGCTTTTAGCTCTACAGGCGCTAAAAGCTAGATTTCTGATGCGTCTTCCAACAGGATATTAACAGATTTATTGCAACTTTTGCTTCACAATTTAGGCATGATTTTATTATTATTTTCGGGTTTTGCTGGTTTTTGTTTGTTCATTCATACTCCAATAAGTTATAAAATGTTCCTTTTTAACTCATGCAGAAAAGTTTATTAAACAAGTAAAAATTTAATTGAAAATAATAGGAAAGAGCGACTTTAAATGCTATAAACATTTTCAACTTCACATTTGATTGTCGAATTTACCATCTGGTGGGCCAGTATGGTCTTTATGTGATTTATTTTAACAACCATTATAAATAGGTTGGCATATATTTTATTTTTTAAACGTTGCCCCACTCTAGGAATTTCTTCTGTGTTGTGGGTGCGTTTACAAACATAGAAACTCACATACACAAACACCCAGACCCGGAACAACTACATGTAGGTCACACAAATATTTGTTCCGTGCGGGAATCGAACCCGCGACACGCAGCGCAGCAGTCCAATCGCTTAGCCACTGCGCTAATCGTGCCGTCAAATTGTCAAATGGTCGATTGTAAATTTACTCTTTCTTATGATTCGTGGAAACTTGCGTATTCTGTTTCTACTGTTACTATCTAACGGTTAGATAGTAACAGTAGAAACAGAATACGCAGAATACTCTCTGCCTAAGGTCCATTCTTGCGGTTGGATTCTAACCGCAAGAATGGACCTTAGGCAGAGAGTTGTAAAAATGTACCATTAAGTTACTACAATTGAAAATATTTTCTCATAAATTAAAGGTTTCTACTATTCGATTTAACTATGTTTTTTCATGTTACATGTATTGTATATTTCTTATATTTACAAGAATTATACTCCCAAATGTAGAAATTTTTCCATTTTAATCATTGCGATTCTAAGAACTAGGGTTTTCGAGAAAAAACCATTTCGAGAATCAGGGTTTTTGAGAACTTGTCATTTTGCGACTCGGTTGACATTTTGCGAATTAGGCTTTCTGTGCCTAAACCCTTTTTTGGCTTCAATTCTCAGTGGCTTACTAGAAATATGGACATTCTATAATCACAGATTTATGATTACTTTGAAAAACAATTATATTTTGTGTATTCCAGATTAAACGATCCGAATTGTTTCTCAAATTCTAATTAACGCAAGCGAAGCCGCGGGCAAAAGCTAGTAGATAATAAAACCAGCGATGGCCAGACACAGAACGTGTCCTTTCGTTTGTGTCGTAGTCTTTAATATATTGTCAACTTATGCTCCAAAGAATGAAGTTGACAATGTATTGAATATTTCATATTGTTTTCGTTTACCACTTGTCTAGGGGGGTAGTTTGTCAGGCTGCGTCACTACGGTACTGGTGGCACGCCCGCGTATCATGCCAGGGCTTATCCTACACAACAGATAGAATTATGCAAATCCATGGACAAATAACAGCTTAAGCATTACCTAACTCTTCACAGTAAATTATTTTCTCGATACGTGAAAATGTGTTCTTAATAATTATCTTCCGACTAATAATTAATTTCATTATTTATATTTACAATAAATGTATTACATTCTATTTCCCCTATGATTTTTAATTACCCCTTTGTGGTTGGAATTTACAAAAAGCTTGAAGCACGTGTTTTATCAGTTTGTTTGACCTACATTCGAAGTTTCAAGTAAAGCGGATCAAATTTAATTTGCGTTGATCGATCCATCAGTTTCTTCTTTTATAGGAAATTATTTGACCAGACAATATGGTTCTATTCTGTGAACCTGTGAAAGAGCGCCTTTATGAAATACCGTTTCAATGCAAGCATCCGGCTGCGGAGCTATTTTAAAAAGTGAAGACTCTTCATTCAAGTGACTAGCAAGGCACCTTGTTGTTGTTTTGCAAACATCTTAGTCCGCATTTTTGTAATAGCGATTTATAGAAAATCTCGAGATTTATCCATTTTGTTTAAACACACTCGTTTGTTTATTCAATTTCATTGAAAAATATCTTGTTAAAGTCTGCCTTTGTACCCATAGGATTAGTTACGACAGCACGTCAAGCTACTAAAATGTATCAGATTTCGTAACAGATTTTCTGCTATATCAAAATATACATGGTTTTTGTTCGATTGGGAAAGTTTTACAGATCAGGGTAGGTTAAGTATTATTTGCCACATTTAGTTCATAGATAAAACTACAATAAACTCAACAGCAACATCTTTAAAGCAGCTAATATATTTTTCTGTCGGACAAAGTATTTTGTGGTGTGAGAAAATTTCGCAAGCTCTCCCATCCTTGGAATGTTAGGCCCCAGATATCTGAGGTCAAGGCCACTCTCCTCCTCCGAGCCGACTGCCGACTACTGTCAAGCTTCCAGAACTTAAACCGAGCGTGAAATATTGTCGAATTTTATGAGACAACCGCCAACGATTGCGCCTGTATCGGAAATTACAGATAAGTGACTGCTGTCTTTTTAGACTCCCCTTCGTCTCTTTGACGGAAATTGTTGGTACAGTTTGAATCATGAAACATATTTAAACAACAAAATCTTAAAATTTGAACATAATAATGTATAAGGTGACGGCAACGCGAAACCTGATGGCTGAAACCAAAATTAATTACCAAATAGGAATGAATGAAATCTAGCTGAATTTGGTTTGACTGGAAACCGACCCCAATATAGTGCGGAAAAGGCTAGGCAGATGATGATGAATAAAATCGACACTGTGTTAATAAATGTTCGCATTAAAATCACATAAATGTTCTCTAAATACATATTTTATTTCAAAACGTAATGATCGGTTTGCAACTTTTGGGTTTCTGACATTAATTATTATTATATTTTACTCACCAATATTGTGAAGCCTGTCAAGTACCTGTTGTTTGATTGGATTTTGTATTGCATTTAATTGTACCTAAATTTGAAACAATTCGTTTATTCATCGTATTTTATGGATAATTATATTTTTCATTAATGTTTATACTTCTGGGTAGATATAAACTTGCAACATTGGTGCAGTCATTCGATAGTTAAGCGCGTATGTACTGTATGTAAGTATATTTGAGACAGGCTTAATAGTAGATTATTAACCAAGGGAATAAAGCAGTGTCTTCTGTCGCGGATGACAATTTAAATCGCGAGCATAACGAAGGACTCGAGGTTTACTCCCGAGCGTAGCGAAGGTGTTAAAAACTTAAATCACGAGCGAAGCGAGAAATTTAAGACGAGTCCTGAGTGTAGCGAGGGATTTAAGTTCACCCAAGACTAAGACAGCTTTATCACCGAGAAAAATACTCCACTTTTCGTACCATTTGCGAAAAAATGAACTCAATGATAACATGAGATAAGCATTTATTAAAAACTAGCGACCCGCCCCGGCTTCGCACGGGTGGACATTTATTTTTTAAGCTCTCTCACAATTTTAAATTCGTAATGTCTTTTGAATGGATTGTCCGATTGGAATAAAATAAAAAGTAATTTATAGCTATTGTGCAAGATTGTTTCAATTATTTGGATAAGGATTAGTATTTGACGATAATATGATCAATAAACATAGGCTAATAATTTTAATTACTTTTATTCTATGGAAAAGTGGTAATAATGGCTAAAATATAAATGTTTGGTTTGTACTATCGCAGACTTTTTTGTAGGCATTATTGAGTTCTACAACTTTTCTATAGAAGTCAACCATACATCTCTAACCATTTAGGCAGCGTTCGCGAGAATCGTTAACGTACGGCAGTTTTTTCGACGCCTTACTCCACAATTTTCACTACCACGAGAATCCTATCTATTTTCCGGGATAAAATATAGCCTATACGGATTCGGAAGAATCCCTCTAAGTAATGGTAAAAGAAATTTTGTAATCGGTCCAGTAGTTTTTGAGCCTATTCAATACAAACATACAAAAATACAAAGGTTTCCTCTTTATAATATTAAGTAAAAGTATAGATATAGATAATGTCAATTATAAGTAAAAGTTAACATTCGAAACATTGGTCCAATTATGGATAGAGAGAGTTACATTTTTGTTTGGTACATGTATTGTCGATGAGTTAATTTGAGTATTTCTCTGTTCTTGCGTCTGAGGAACTTGCGTTTCATTTGATTTAACATCGTAATGTATTTTTAGAACATTAACTTATTTATAAAAATAAATTAAAATAAACTTAAGGTTTTATTTGAAGAAAACAAAAACACGTCGGAAAAGCAAAGGCATCAAGCCCATACGGCTTCTTCGGTTTTCGTAATTTTATTTAATAATCATAACTGCATAAAAAATGCGTATTCTTTTTTCAAAAAGATGTATAATGCTTTATATACGAACTCAATGGTGTAAACACAGATGTAGTTCAGTATAAATTTCGGTAAGTATTCCAAATTTAAATCACATTCTCTCCCTAGAGGATGAATGAAATTCAGTACAACTATCTTTCCCTGTTTTTAACAGGTTAAAAATGACTATTATACTACACCTGCATGGAAAGTACCTTGATACACGGTAGAAAGTACGTCATTGCATATTGAACAAATATGCGGGGAGAAAACGCATCTGAGCGGGAGAGAAAAGTGTATGAAAATCCATTTCTTACGTGGTTTTTTTTTTAATTGTGGGTAAGACTATGCGCCGGTAACCTAAATATCAAAACCCAAAAAGTTTTTACAGTGAGTTTTTATCTCTAAGTTCGCAAAATGACACCGGCCACTAGCTGTGTGTGTATCCAATTTGAAAAAAGAACATATGAAAATTGCAGACGCCATTGGCGCCATTTTCAATTTGTGTGTGGTTTGAGGATTCAGTTTTCGTAGAAAGTAAAATAAAAATGATAAGTAGTGTTAGTGATGATGAAATTTTTTTCCTCGTAGGTGTAGTATAAAGCACTATGTATCACTCGAGAGAAAGTGCGATTCCCGATCTCGGGTATTTTAAAGACCTCCCCTACGGGTCGGGCTTCAAACGACACCCTCGACGGTAATCGGTCATTTTCTCCTCTTGGTGAACAATGTACTATTGTTATGTTCGATTTTTGAAGCATAGAATGTCACTTTTTTGAGCAAGTGGTACGAAAATAATCTTAAATCACTCTAATTTTATTTAAACACATAATTCTCAAGTGATTTGAGGCCTATTTTAATGTAATTTGAAAACAAAACCTTTTTTGGATGTGAGACGTCAAAATAAATCTCAGGAGAACGGTTGGAACAGCAGATGCACACGATGATTTGATTACGGCCCGATTTTCCTTTGAAGGAAACCAGATAGTTTGACAGTATTATTTTACTGCTATACTTATACCGCACCGCATTCTGGGAAAAGTATAAAAAAATCGGATAACCGGGTGGATTGTGGTTAACGTGTGAAAGACTGACATGTATCCGGCGCCTGCTAGCTGAAACGTGTGAAATGGGTCTTGTTTTGTTGTTTTTTAATTCTTTGCTAAGACCTCAATCCTCAAGTTTCTCTGAAAAGTTTACATGTACAGACATGATGATCTCTATTCAATGTTTTTGTTAAAGTTAAATAATACTTATTGACTATTTTAACCAGAGCGATCGACCCTTTCCGATAGATTGGAAAACTCATTATAATCATAGATTACTCTTAAGGTATTTTTCCATCTATATTTTACCGTTATTTTGGTATATATTTTTTTTGTTTCCAGAGTCTTTTGTGAGTTTGTAATCTAATTATACGAGTATATTAACTAGCTGTTCCCGCTGCTTGTCTCCTATTGGTTTTAACATGATGTTTTATAGCCTGGTTGTCCATCAAACACAAAAATATTGTTTAATATCGAACCAGTATTGCCCTTTCCGCACATTCAACGGTCAGCTTGACTAAAATTATTAAATCCACGGTGTTCTTCAATAGCCCTTTACGTACCGGGGTCACGGTAATTCGTTAGCCCCGCGACCCCGGCAGGCTTTGGCCCTCTACGGGCCTCCGTCACTATGCTGACACTCTTTGAGGCGCGCTAGGAACACAACGCGCCGTCAACCCGGGCATGGTCTATGGTCGGACAGCGAGTCGCCCATTACTTGCTGCCCGCATGCCCGCGCAACGGTCAGCTTACAGTGGTTTTGCATAGCTTGGTGAATAGCCGTGGGTAATAGTAGTGTTTATTGCCGGCAGCGCTCTTAGGACCCGCGCCGCTCAGTTATGTTTAAAAGAAGCCTTCCAATTACAAATTAATTTGTTATGATACGGAAATAAAAGTGGGCAGGCTCCTTTTTTATCATTCGCGTGGGTAGGTATGAGAATTAAATCGGAATAGAATGAAACAATCCATAGAAATTGGAATCGATTTTCAAGTATACCTAATTCAATTTATAAGACAGATGTATACGCTGCAGGAACCGAATCTAATGAATGAATTTATATGAATAGTGTTTTATTCAGAAGTTATTAACTGGTATATCTATAATTATTAGTATCATAAAGAGGTACTTAATAAGTTTGTTTGTGGGATGTAATCTCCGGAAATAAGGAACCTTGTAGCTGAGTTCTGCATTGACTAGTCATATATCGCCATCGACACTTTCTTTCTGAAATCAGGTCACTCTCTGGTGTTGAGTTAATGAAGCCGCCTCTGAGAGCCCCACAGATCTCTTACATTATAAGTCATGAAAACATCACAATATTTTCTTTCAAAATTTAGTAAAATTACCTAAAAATATTGTCTTAATTTCAATTTGGGTGGCACGTGACGTCGGTTCTTGTGAAAGCCAGCTGCCGCTGACCTCGTCAAAAACACAGGCAACAGTATTTTATTATGTCTTGTCCTTGGAAGAAAGTGGGGTTATGTGCCAAAATTTTAACGAATTCTTTGGAAAAACACATGATGAATTTCATTGTTTATTATTTTGTTTACGTTATGTGCGAACTCGGTGGTGGGGACTATCGAATCGATCGCAGCTCGCGAAGTGACAAAGATGTAAACTAACTGGGGATACCCGCCGCGTAGTGACGTACGTGTCAAGTTTATATATAAGCACCATAACCTTTTTAAGTACTTTTTGAATCATAATTTTATTTTAATGACAAACAAGCTGAAGACTTTTGGCAAAATGTTTAGTTGTTAAGAGTTGGCAGATCTTAAGTCCCCAAATAATATGGTCACTAGGTGGCGCTGTCATCGCGCACACTGCCTGTAAGGAACCCTGCGTTTACTCAAAGTATCTACGCATCTCTGACCAATGATACGAATATTAAAGCTTGTAGCACTGGCTGTTTGTTCAGAGTACATATTATCTTTCGAGAATCTTCTTATCGTGTCGACAGCAATCTAAATTCAGTCAACCCAGAACTGGTCTACGAGTTAAGTGCCCTCAGAAGCGACAATTATACGCGTGGTTTCTTTATACTTTGTATTTTAGTAGTTATCTATGTAGATATAGTTCCACAGGTTTATTTTCCATCTCTCTCTTTGTCTAATATTTGTACGCTGTCTGAGTTCAATGTCAACTTCACCAATTGTTTCTGCATTTGAAAGCGATGAGCGTTTAAATGTTCTAGGCAGCGGTATAAAAGGAAATGATAATTCAACTAAGAGATTCTAATTTTTGTATAATCCCCCATTACCTCATTAGAAACTGTACAATGATTATAGCTCCCCTTCATTCCTGAAAACTGTGCATATTTTTTGTATTTTATGCGAGTGTTATCCGTGTTTTTTAGGTGTTACAGTCATAAAATCAGTCCTCCCGCCGTAACCGTGTTCTTACAATACACGACTTGATTCAGCCACTATTTAATAAAGCAGATAGAATCTATTCCAGGTTTCAGGTTTACCACGCATGGACTCCTGCTTACTCTCAGGTTCATAATGATGGAAGAACCCTCGTAATAATTGAAGGATTTTCACCACAGCTCTGAAACTGTGTCCAGTACTAAATTAAAAAAACAACCTCATTATTTTTATCAATAATTGAAAATAATTTTAAATTTCGACGCCCCCAAGGAATAAACCTGTATTATACTATTACTGACTTTTTACTGTTATACCATTTACGGTATCTATGGGTCGGGATACACCTATGCAATTTTTTTCAAATTTTTTCTGCGATAATTTCCAACGTTTTTCCTTAAAACACTTTTGTTCTTTGGAAATTTTTCATTTTTAATTTACTACAACAATAACGAAATACGTTATTACAAATTAAATTCTGTGGCTACATTTCGGTAAAGTAATATTACTGTAAAATATTTCAGCTAAATTTCTGGTTAACGCGATTACAGGTTTATTATCGTAAATTTTGTGGTAGTCATTTTCGGTAATGCACCGTAACAGTTATCATCTGGGATATCAATGTAAACCTTCTATACGCATTGGCGGTAACTTGCTCGCGCTCGGCGACTCAAGGACGCGTTTCTACATGTAATGCACTTTACGCACACTAATACTAATACTGCATACTTTAAATCTAGACTAAATATTATTTATAAAAATAAAACAATAAGAAATAATAAAAAAAAATAGCAAAAAGGTACATGGTGTCCACATTTTAACAAAATATTGCAGTTTTACCTACAGCTATTTTACAAATACAATTTAAATGTACTATGGAGCAGGACCAGCATGTTTCCAAACATTTTTATCTTCAATATTAATAATCTTTTATTTTATAATATGCTTGTTTACCAAGTGTATTTTAATGTAATTTTTAAATTTTATTTTATTTAGAGTTAAAATTTCGCTAGGTATTTTGTTGTAACAATTAACACAGTACCCCATAAAAGATTTTTTGACTTTAGACAATCTACAATAAGATTGATACATTTTATCTTTATTTCTAGTTTTAAAATTATGTCTATCGCTTATTTTATTAAAAAGATGAAGATTTTTCCTAACATACATTATATTTTCATAAAAAAATTGACAAGGCACTGTCATTATATTAATATTTTTAAAAAGTTCCCTAAGAGATTCACGAAGACGTAGATTGTAAATGGCTCTGATGGCTCTCTCTTTTGCAAAATAAAAATAGATTGAATGTCAGCCGCCCAGCCCCACAGTAGAATGCCATAAGACATAATGCTGTGAAAGTAGCTGAAGTAAACCAAACGCGCAGTTTCGACGTCTGTTAACCGTCTTATCTTTCTAACAGCTTAAGCGGCTGAGCTTAGACGGCCCGCTAGAGATGCTATATGGGGGCCCCATTGTAATTTATCGTCTAACGTGATTCCTAGGAAAACTGTCTGATTAATTAATTCCAATTTTACTCCGTTCAATAAAATGTCGCAATCGCTACTTCTAACATTTGGCAAAGTGAATCTAATATATTTAGTTTTCTTTTCATTAAGAACTAAATTATTCAGAATAAACCAATTTTGAACCTTAACCTGAACCTTACCTAAAGGGCCCCCAGCCACTACTGAAAACAAAAAACGGCGGTAACTACGCCCTAGGACAACGTGGACATAATTTGCAAAAATTTTACTCATCGCGGTCTTGAAATAACAATTTATCGAGCTCGCTCCGCTCACTCTAAAATTAAGCCTTTGCTAACAAGGCACGAACGAGCTTTTTCTTAAATTCCCAATAGTTTCTATTATCATTTTGCTTTCAACATTCTACATGTTTTATTTTCAACCAGTGGTTCTAAACCTGAATGGCTCGCGATCCTTTTTTTTTGGTGGGAAAACGCCATATGTGTCGCTTAACTTCAAACTCGGATGTGTACAATTTTACTATTATTTTGACGCTCTACGTAAAAAAGGTTATTGCTACGTGTGGCATTATCATATCGCAAAACGTGGCTGCATAGAAATTGGGAGTTGAATAGAAACAGGAGCGAGGTGTTGACAAGATATATCTTTATTTAGATGGTTGTTATGGCCAAAATAAAAACAGAATAAAGACATTTTTGCTTTACATGCATGTGCAGCAAAATCTTTAAATTTTTCTATAACGAACAAATTTTTCAATACTGGATATTGCCAGAACGAAGGGGACTCGATGCATGCCTGTATTGAAAGGAACATGAAAAATAAGTCTATTTACAGACCTGATCAAATATGTAATATAATTCAAACTCCAAAGTCTTGGGAGAAAAATATACTACGAAAGAATTAGAGCAAACAGATATTTTAGAATTAAAAAAAAACGACGGGTTGCACTCTGGGAGTGCCGGCAGAAGTGAAAACTTGAATAGTAATTGTTGGAAATATCTTGTGAACAGATTTTAGTAAAACTCGCAAAAATGGTTGACTTTTTACAAAGACATTAAATTGTAGGTATATTTAATCTCTTTGACTTTTTATTTCAATAATTTTCCAATGTGACGTACATCTTTTATAAACATTGTTACCTAGCAACGAATGTATCCAGCATACAAACTTCTTTAAAAGTAATAAAGTCACACGAACATTCACGCAAGCGCCCTGCGCCGTCCTACGCTTTTTCGGTCAGGGTCACGTGTCCTGACGCGAGTTTAAGATTTTATACCCATTACAGAAAAGTGCTCAACGCCGCTAAAGAAGTTTTCACTTCAAAATTGGGAAATCCTTTACATTGACGTCGCGATATAGATGGGAATACGATACGCTGGTCTGATGTAATGGAAATTCATGTATCATCATCCCAACAGGACAAGGTTTTCTTCAAATATGATTTTGATGATGCATATTAATTAAATATTTCAAATTCATTTCAAACCAAACGACGTGGGCGTAAACCTAAGACAGATGCTTTGATAGAAGATACTGTATTGGCACGTGCTTATCATCAACCTCTTCCTATAAGGAAGGCGTTGCATACAGATTTACTGTCTTTGTGCAATAGTGGAGCGATTCCACGGTATTACCATGCATTTTATGAATCCTTAATTTCTGTAGAAAATAGTGATGATCGCAGTGATACTGATGATGCCACTGACAATACCGATTAGTTATTAAATTTTTAGCTTGCCTTCTTTTGTTATACTTTTACTAATTGTAATTTCTGATCTCTATGAGAACTTTGTTCTCCATAAACGTTATAATTTTAATAATTCTTGTGAGTTTCCTATAATTATTCCTCGGAGATACCGACGACAAATTTATTTTACTTAATCGGTTTTCAATGATTACAATAATATGACTACCAAAAATTTTCTATAAAATAAGGGTTACCCTTTTATGGTTATTTAAAATTTTACTATAAGAAGTCGGTAACTGAACGTTACAATCTTTCTCTGTAACGAAAAAACACGTTTAATAATCCAGTAAAGTAATATTATGCCTATGACTTTTAAGAAATTTACAAGAATAATTCGGTAAGTAAACATTACTGGAATAATATTGTTAAGTCAGGGTGGTAAGATATCAATACCCTAAAAATAGTAGGAAACCATTTTCGGTAATATGTATTTTGGTGAATAACTAATTCTTTGTATCGTTAATAGTTATACTTAATACTTTAAACTTTTCGGGTAAAAATTAGCTTTTGCGTCATATAACAATGTTGTCATAATTACCTTTTGTTGAAGAGATATACCCCAAAAACACTAAATCATTTTTCCTGTAAAATTTGATTTTTGCGATTACCGGTTTATTCCCCGGGGACGTCGATTTGTACCCTTCAATAATATACTTTTGCCTACCTATTCATAAATAAAAAATTAATATCATTAGTAAATCACTCCAATCGCAACAATATAGTCATCGAATATATATTTAAAACAAATACAAAAGCTCGATTGCGCTACATAAATTTAATATTAAATTCATAGTAAGTAGTTTACGTTAAAATATTAATTATGTATTTCTGTCATAATAACGTGTTTCATTTTGAAACGATTAGTGCTACGGTGTTTATTAATATTTGAAACCAGCCAGTCAATTTAACCTTTATAGGGTACATAGCGCTGTTTTAGAACTATTTAACTTCTATATTGGTGAATATTGGGAGTTAGGGAGCTAAATCAATTGACCTGCTAATGCAGCGGATTAATCCAATCGTGTTCGCTTTTGTTTCTGACTTTTTGTAAAAGAATTTAAAAGCCGTTCAATTGAACTCACTTAGGTGATCCCATTTAGTGATTCACCTGCTACAGTGTAATGGAACAAGAAAAGTAGACTTTCATTCTCATAAGCGACTTTACTCCGGAGCAGCTTGTTTAATATTAATAAGGAAACAAGAATAGTGACGATATGCATCCATATTACTACGTATTTAATTAAAATAGAGCAAAATAAACTGACAGTTTTCAGAACGCGAGATGAAAGCTCTCACAGTCTAAAGGGTACTCATAAGCTCATTACAGTACTAAAGCCATAAAAACAAACAAGATAATACTGTTACTTTGGTCAAAGAGTAATTAATGCAGGTAGTTTCGAAATGAATGAATTAACATAATAAATGTTTAGGTTACTTTGGCCGCAGCAAAAGCGCATTGCGACGGATTAGTAGCTGAAGTTAAACTGACCCAAAAAACTTCATTTATCGTATCATAATTTTACGTTTTATGGTGTCTCGACTGCTATCATTATAGCAGATAAAAAGTCTGGTTTATAGCTGATTTTTTAAGGACTAGGGTCAACAATAAGAGGACTTTACGGGGATTGTAGATAAGGATGGACCCTAATTTGTTTTCGGCTCGCCGTGCACATAAGTCCCGCTCATACTACTATCCCATTCAGGGTCAGTATCGGCACATACGTTTATGTACGCCCTATCGCCATTAGTAGATATTCTGAATTTCAAGATGAAATAAAAACATAACACCGCACAAAAAATGCGTGTGGCACACGGGGACTGCCGCGGTAAAGCTATTGCATAGCATTTTTTTTATCAACATATGCAATTTTAATTATTTATTTAACAAAAAAATATCGCCTTGCGCGAATTTTTAACGAGAATATCATCCCATCGTTGCTCTATGGGAAGTTACTCTACTAGGTAGTTAGGCTATGATCAGCCACGTCAATCAAGTGAAACGTCAAGAAAAAAATTCTTTCATTCAAATTTTATTCATTCACGTTGACGTGACAGATGTGACAGTGACAGTGTTAGGTTTATTTTCGTTGCGGAATTTCTTAATTCGGTCGCCGCGCTCAAAGCCCGCTATAAAAGCTATGCAATAGCTAAACAAAAAAAAAATTAACATAGAGTTAAATAAAGTCTTTCAGTTAAAATGAATTGCAGGATTGCCGTAATACGTAACAATTTAAACTCACTACGTAATTAGAAATGCTTAACATTGCATAAAACAAGAGCGTATTTTCTAGGAACGCAATGAGTCTACAAAGTTTTGACTAGACTAGGAGAAAGTTTTCCACAGGTAACTTGCAACATTTTGAACTTTAACCTAGACATCAGTTAGCATCGGTTACACCTGTATCCAGCGGCTTCGCCCGCTTACACTCCCCCCCCCCCCCCCCTTATTAAGTATGTCACTCAGTACCAAAGCAGTTTTCAACAGGTAAAAGAAGTTTTGAAGCCCGTCTAGTTCTTTTTGTGTCTATTCATTACAAATATATACACACACAAAAATACAAATCTTTCCCCTTTATAATATTAGTGTAGATAATATTTAATTGGTGGACTATAGTACTCAAAAGTTAAGTAAGTTACTTTTAAACAAGCGTGCTTCACCGTCGACCACATCATCACTAACATCAGGCGAGATAATGCTTAGAAGGGGAGAGCCTGCTCAATCTTTTTGAACAATTTTTTTTATTCCTTACATTTATCTCGACCTGTACCATTCAGTATTTAAAGAAAGCCAACGGCAGAACTGTGTAGACAACATTATTATCCTTTATTCATTTTTACAATTAAAAATTACATTTTTAAATATTTTTACGAAAAAGCAATAAAAAACATTTAAAAATATAAAAAATAGCAGTCCACCAGCACCGGAAACAGGGTCCGGGCTACCAGTCTCCTGAGATAGGAACCTCCTAACAATACGCGCCGTGTCTGCCTTCTGAATCAAGCGCTTGACCCAGCTACCCAGCGAGAGCCTCTTCAGGTGTTGGTCGAGGCTCTTGGCAATTAAGCCATTGGCAGACACGACTATCGGCACAACAACTGCTGTATTCACCTCACACATCAACAACCTCGCGAGCCAGATCAAGATACTTGAATTGTTTATCATTTTCTGTTTTCACGAGGTTCTTGTCATGCGGGACCGTTATATCAACAATTATTGCGCGACGCTCCGATCGATCTATCACCACAATGTCAGGCTTATTGGCAACAATAGTCCTGTCAGTGACGATAGGTCGATCCCAATACAACGAGATATTGCCATTTTCGAGAACTAGGTCGGGCGCATACTTATAGTACGGCACTTCCGATTCCACAAGGTTGTACTTCAAAGCAAGTAGAAAACGAGACAAGACAACATAATTATTATGTGTAACAAAATCTGAGCACCGACACGTAAAGTACGCGCAACTTTTGTTTGCAAACAAATCGGAACGACATAATTCTAAAAGAAGAAAATACAATACAGTTTATTGCAGCCAACATTTTCCGTCAACCGTAGCCCTCTCTATTTTTATTTGTCAATAAACTGGAAAAAGCGGATTGCTTTACGACTAAACTACCTGCTCAATTGCAACGAAATAAACGATTTTATTTTTTACTCATTGTGGATTTTATAGATTAGCCTCTTTCAATGTTTGCAGCAAGGTCTTAAAATCGTAGTTCAGAACAAGAAAATTAGTATTTCGTTGAATGAACGATTTCAGTAGCAATAATCGTTCCTTTTCCTAGCTTCGAGTATTTTTTATGAACAGCGATATGTTATGATTGCGATACTATGATAATACTAATAAAATGGTAGACATAGTTTGCTTTGGTTCCATTTTGTGTATCGTGATCATTTTATACCTACCTACCAGGGCGAGACGAGAGGGACTGTCAGATTAAAATCCATGGTGACCCATCAATAGCCCTTTACGTTCTAGGGCCACGGTTACCTGATGAGACAGTCCTGGTTTATACCTTATAGAGATTAAAGCCTGAGTTCTAAGAAAATAATTTAAAAAAGTGATCTAATTTGTTTCACTCATGATCGCGATTGCGTCTCTTATCGTTTGCACGTACAGCTATTGGATAAATGCAAGCGGTGACGTCATCCGTATAATACGATGACGAGAGAACATGAAGATTGACGCTTGATGCGCGTACTACGTGACAGGCCTTGTTCTACTTCAGAGCTTTTATCACGGGTTTTCATGTTGTCAGTGTTAGACTTTGATGGACAAAATTAATTCCTCGTTCGTACAATAGATGCGTTTTTTGTTTTCCAAACATTTTACGTCGCAATACTTTAAGTATTTACGGCTAAATAAGTTAACAACTAACTAAACTAACTTTATTAAAGTTAATATTTAGTTACCCACTTCAGAAGATTATATAATTTTGTTGAACTACACATCTCATAAAGTGGGATTATATTTTTTTTACTTCATTAAAGATGTAGTAAACCCTGATAATGGCTTTATTTAGTTCATTCTACCATAACCTGTGATAATCTCAATATTGGGAATCTTGCAACTACCGTAGAGATCATTTTGGACACCGGAGAGTACAAGATGATCCTCTGATAACTAGTCCGGTCAATTTAGACATCCAATCACAAAAAATCACACTTGGCTGAAAATTGGTCAGATTGTTAAAAGCACTATTAGAAATGAAATTTGCAAAGTCTTCATCGCTCCGCAACCTGGAAAAAAGTAATCGGGCGAAATCAAATCGAGATTTTCAAAAAATGTCTAAATAAGTACTATTTTTTTCTAAGAACCACCTTTTTAAGAACCTGCTTTTCACTCTCGTTAATAAAATGCAGTCAACTTCTTCACATTTTCGATGCATGTTCAGTTTTTCGAAAACTCTAGTGTTTATATATTAATTTTATTAAGTTGTTAAGTTTACAAGTGCTTCATATTTTCTTGTTAAGAACACGTTAAGTTAACCGTGCGTGATTATATTATCTATGAGATTGAGCTTGTTAATTATCAACTTGCTCGCTTGAAAACTGATTATTACTTATACAACAGGCGGCCCTTATGCATTCACGCATTGGCGAACGAATAAAAAACTGTTTAAATAATAATTTTAGTTGCAATTACATTTCAGGAAAATCACGGTGGTTCCGCCTTAGGTCATAAATGCAAAAAATTAATCATCAATTACCCCCAATTTAATTATTTAAAATGATTTACCGATTAAACAAGCAACCCTTTTTTTATCGTGGTAAAACCATCAAATAAGTCCTCCCGCCCACGGGCGAGCGGGAGGGACTGCCAGACTCGTACTGACTAAAATCCACGGTGTTCTTCAATAGCCCTTTACGTTCCGGGGTCACGGTAATTCGTACAGTCCCGCGACCAAACAAGCCATTTTACCTAATTATTTTACCTATATTTTACATATATTTACCTAATTATCACTTACTTTTCTTCCTCCGAAGTAAACACATTATGTTGCGCTCGCCTTATCAGTAACTCATTGGTTGTCATTGGCACGACTGTTTGTGTAACTGGATTCTCAGAATTCCATTATTTTTGAGTGGTGTTTCTGACATGTATTTCCATGATCAAGGTATACTAATTAGTTAAATTTTCAAATTTTATTTTACTTATTATGACGTATTTTTACGTGCTACGCCACACAGTATTTATACCAAATATACTCGTATATCTTATAATTGACTTCACATAGACCTACAAAAACTTTCAATCATAATCGAATACTCTCTCATATCGTATATTAAAGATAGAACTGTCTATTTTGAATGTATGAAAGGTTTTTTTGCGCCCTTTTGCATCTTTAGTTGCTATATAGCCTCTACGTACTGCGTAGGCTCGGGCGTAGCACGGTCTACGAAACAAATGTATTTTTTTTTTCAAGTTCTTTGATTATATGTTCATTCTCAAGGATACATTTCTATAAGATTTGATCTGCCATAACTCGAACTGTTCCTTGGAAACATCAACACGTGTTGGAAACTATTCTAGCTTCACTGGATGAGGTCGAAAATGTAGAGATTAGGAACTTACTCGTAGATAGTAAGATACACAATTTATGTAAAAGTCTTGATAGATTTTGAAAAATTGTCTCTAGACGTCAATGAAAATTTTTGCATAAGTACTCATATTGGTTAAATAAAATTGAATGTGTCGAATTAGTAAGGGGTAATGAGAAGTGCATTCAAGAAAACGCGAACCAGCCCGACCCATCTTGCGAACGCTGACGTCTCAGGAAAGATTTTTCAGATTAAGTAAATATTTGATTGAACGTTGTTCCATAACTTTATAAGCCTTGTTCTCGGGTTTTAATATTGATTCGGATAAATTTAATGAATATTCTTTGGAAACCGCGTGACTTTTAATTCAAGAATATCCGTGGTATAATCTCCCAGCTTCCGTTCACAAAGCCCTCATCCATGGTATTGAAGAAGCACAGTATGCTTTATTATCTATTGGGGAATTATCCGAAGAGGGAAGGAGCACAATCTAACAACAAAAATTATAAGGCATTCAGAAGGGAACACACAAGAAAAATGTCGAGGACTTACGAATACGGACTTACTTAACAGACTTTTACTCAGCTCAGACCTATTCATTACTGGTCTTCGGAAACTTCCCCATAAGAAAAAAAACGTTATGTCGAGGAGAGATGCAGATTTTAGATTTATTGAGAATTTAGTTTAAAGTGAAATGTGGTTGGATGTTGTAGTTATTTAACTTAGTTGTGGTTATGATGAAGTTTTCTGGCCTTTTGCTGTACATAATTTGTGTAATATATAAAAGAATACAAATTAGTGATAACCCTTCATGAACAGCGTTAATATCTTATTCAGATGATTGATGATGAAATTTCCGAACGAGGGAGAATAAGTCTCAAATATTGACTATTTAAATGTATATTAAACAGTACATATTTTACAGTTTATTGTGTAAATGTATTAACTTATGTAAATAAAGCATTAATGTACATTAGTGCAGCATTTTTTATTATTTACTTATTCTTAAAAATATTTATTGGAAATCGGATGATAAAATAAATATCTACCAAATCTTCTTCTTTTTCCCGGGACACAACACATTTCGGTAGAAAATGGTCTACAAGAAAATGTTTAGTTTAAGCATTGATGAAATGAATATAAAACGGGTTATTTCATTTTAAAAGATAAAATTTTTCATTACAAAAAATCTTCTTATTTCTTTGTAATAAAGTTACAACTTCAATTACTTTCACCGTCAAACTAAACTAAACGAACTTAGGACGATTCCTTGCTCGATACGAATAAAATTAAACCTCGCTTTGGTTTAACAAAAGTAAACTTATATATTTGACTTTACCAGAAATTAAATCTTCCGTTCATTATGTTCGCGCTTGAAGCAGAAATAATAGACAAGTATATTCTATAATATGAAACATATTCTGTGTTACTAGAACATGTTATAATTGCGTTAATGGTTTCAAACAAAGCTGCATTTCATGTACAGTTACTGAACATTTTAATTGTTATCACAAACGTAACATTCCTTAATGGGTTATTTACGAATAGCACAAAATAATGATGTTTCAAAGCTATTTTTAGCTTAGAAACAAAAGCGCTGTTTGTTAATTAGTCTGCCCATCAAAATAAGCAACAATTTAATAAACAAAGTTAATAAAATAAATCGTTATTAAAAAGGGATGACTAATGTGTATGCAAAATAAGGGTCGTAATGCCTGATATCGTTAAAAAGAAATTCTAAAAAGTTGTTGTTGTTCTTTGTTTTTTATTTCATTGCTACCGACTTCCGAAAGAAAAGTTATTTTGTAGGTTATTTTACCCTTTTTGAACTAAATGATTTCTTTATGGGACCAAATGGCAGTTATATTGCATCGAACAATAACTCATATGGGTGTAGTTCTAAGTTCTCATCAATATAAATGAATTAAGTACAAATACAAGGTAGCTGCTGTAAACCGTTGAGGAGTTCCCTGAACTGTACTTCGTCTTCATCATCAGACCCCTAATGACAGTTACAACCTATCTTGGTGTAAGGTTTTTCATCAAATCTACTCCAGACTTTTATTAAATTGTAGTGCTTTAAAATGCTTAATGAAAAAATTTACAAACGCACTAGTCGCCCCTACGAGTTTTAAAAGTTCCTCTTTGTTTTTTGATTTCCAGAATCATTAAAATCGGTTCATAAACGACGAAGTTATGCACGAACAAACATAAAAAAAGCATATTACGGTCGAATTGAGTTACCTCGTTTTATGAAGTCGATTAAAAAGAAAAACATTGTTTTCCATGAGAGGTAACTGAAATGAATGTGGGTTTGTAAACACCCAGTTGGAATATAAGCAACGTTCTGACCTTAAATCTATTTTCTTAACGATTTATTACTTCATCGTCTGTTAAACCTTTGTGTAGTTACTTTCGATTTAGAATTATAATAATGCCTTTTATTTACAGGTTCTTGAAGCTATAACGCGGTTAGAGCACATAAATCAAACGGTTAGGTAACATAATGCATTTCTCCTTGGCCACGACCTGCACGTCTTGCGACAACGAGTATAAAGAAAACAAATTAAAGGAGTTATTTAGAGCTAAGAAATGAGCAAGTATTGACGACAATGCTTATACGCCACAATCTCCTTCTCAGCGCATAGCCAATGAAGCTGTCGTGACCACGCAGTGTCCAATCAGCAGCTAGGGTTTCCATATTATAGTTCTCAATTCATCTGTTTTAACCGTGGCATTCAGATGTGATTGCTATGCACTACGTGAGTTAAAAAAACTGTGGTGGCATTGTATTTTATCCGCGCGTCATTCGCTCACGCATACGTCGGTACTCGACCCAAAACGCTCCACGTGATCACTTCGACCGAGGTCTTATGGAACGGCGTCAGTTCAGTCACCTTTACTCTTGAGCGTTCTAAGATTGCACTACGTCTGATCTGAATCCGAAAAAATATGTACCCAACTGTAGTAGGATAATCTTATGAGTTGTCTTGCGCTTCGTCGACTCCGATTTTAAATTCAAAGATTTCATGCTGAATTTTCTCATCTCGTATTATATTGGATTCCTAGGCAAATGTGCTTGCGCTATCACACACTAAAGCTACCGTCAAAGCTAAGTGTAAAGGCTTTACCAAACAGCGAGCTCTGCGCGTCGCAAAGATAGCGTGGCATATCGTTGACGCGCTTACTTAATATGAAAAAATGTGTAAGTCGTCAGACTAAACACGCCAAGCAACCGCCACGCTACCGTCGCGCCACATTGTGCTCTCTGTTTGGTAAATCTCTGTTTGGTTTTATATTTAAGCACCCTGTGCGTGTAGCCCTCATCTAGCTAGAAACGCACGTGTGATAGTAGGTAACTTCATAACTGATTCACGACATCACAGCTCTTGCCGTTCACATCTATCCTCAATGAACTTAAACTGTTGAGTAAAACACAGCTTTAAAAATCAAATAATTTACTTAATTTCCGATAAAAATTCTGCTCCATCAGTATTCGAGATAGATACTCTTTGTGAAGTCGATTGGATAGAAATAATTAAGTAGTGCTCTATTAAAGATTCTCTTTGTTGGTTACCGACGGCGTTAAATAATGAGTACAAACGCGCCGTGGTTTGCCACGTTTCATCGATTGAAGTCTTAAGTCTAGACTCAAACTCGCCATATTATGGTCGGCAGGTCATAAAAAACGGGGCTTGCTTGAAAACTTTCTCATATTTGTGAGTGAAGATGAAAGATGTGAAGATTCATGTACCAAATACATTATTAAGTATTCCAAGAAACTTATTGGTATGAAATCATTTTTATGTATGTCTGTCGTGACGAGTATATGTGAATAAAAATATTTCATTAAGACCTTTTGTAATGGAGAATTAATGTCTGTAAGCCAAGCTTCGCAAAATAAAATGTAAAATAAATATTTGTATAATCGTGTATACATAAGCTTGTCCGGGTTTGGTGGGCGGGCACATTGCCTTTTTTTTTTGCGTGGTAAAATCATCAAATGAGGCCTTGGACTTGTACTGACTAAAATCCACGGTGTCCTTCACAAGCCCTTTACGTACCGGGGTCACGGTAATGGGTAAGTCCCGCGACCCCGGCAGGCTTTGGCCCTCTACAGGCCCCGTCAATATGCTGAAACTCTTTGAGGCGCGCGTGGAACACAACGCGCCGTCGACCCGGGCATGGTCCATGGTCGGACATCAAGTCGCCCATTACTCGCTATCCGCATGCCCGCGGCAGGGCACATTGCCTTAAGGTATGTGGACTGAAGTTACATTTATAAGCCGATTTTACTCACTTTTTCATAATCAGAGTTTTCCCGATCCGCGGTGTGCGGATGTTTTTTTTTCAACAACTTTGCCCAACACTAATTGGAGGTTGTTCACGCTATCATGATATGTAAGTACCTATAATTCGTACGGACTATTGAGTAGGTGTCCTATTTGAAAATTCCTCCCTTGTCTGTCTAAATTGAGTGACGGTAATACGACGCCGTCTATTACATGTAATCTGGGTGTATTATACTCCTCTGCCTATATTTTCGGGAATTACTGGCTATTTGTTATGACTAAAATAAAATGAATGATCAGTACTAAATTATCGTGATTTTACCATGCTTTAACCAAGTAATCAAATCTTGGAAATCAATTTCAACCTACATTTACGTGTATGTTTCCAGAACTGCCCAGTTTTCGTATATGTTAGTCTATATCAGCGTCTGAACTGATATGCCAAATTTCAAAAGTGTATGTATGTTTGTTTTTTATGTTTGTGTTCGAATATACCATAACATTTTAAATGCTAAACTGCATCGAGTGATACATCAATTATTGTTAAATAGTTATTTTCTAATTTTACACGATTTTATTCGTATTTTTAAGACGAAATTTTACTCTTTCTAAATAAGTGTCAACTGCAAAACGGCATTTGACGTTTATATAACGGTCGTTTTGCAGTTACACTTTTTTTTGACAGTAAGAAACGCCATCTTTATAGTCCTTATCCGTCACAAATAAGTGTTACAAATCAAAACAAAGTAGCTTGTAGTAAGCCACAGGCACAGCTAATGCGGAATATAGTAGTTCCTGGTTTTGTTAAAATCTTGGTTTATCTAGCTGAATATTTTGTAAAAGTGTCGTCGTTGATAGTGCTCTGGATACTCTGAAGTCATTTTATTATGGCAAATTACAAGAAAAGAAGCGAAGAATATAAACTTGGCTTGGCGTAATGTAGGTATAAGAATATAAATGCTAATCTGTCTTTGTTAAGCTCTAAAATCAAACATACTGCACGATACCTAATTGTATCCAAAAATAAATAATTTTCATGTTAGCGTCTAAAAACACCATAAATGTTGACATTCAGCGTAAAATGAGAAGTAAATGTATTATTACGTTTGAAGACTTTTACATAATGTAAATAATTTTCCCCGGTAAATGCTCAAAGAGAAAAAGTCGACAAAGATTGGTACCTTAATTTCAGAGTAACAGTAATAACTGGAGTATATTATTATACTAAAGTAGATTCGGTATACCAGTGGAGAATTTGAGACAACATAAAATAGATGTCAAACAACGTTATGGGTATAGTTTTTTTTTAAATTGACATAGTCTTAGTGACCATGTACACTATTATTGGAACAATAAAGGATAGGATAGGCAGATAAGAGGTCGGCAACGCGCGATAAATAAAAATCGCGTAACTTGATTATTTATTACACACAAAGTATGCCGACCGCTGGATTGGATGATTGATTATTTTAGCATGTCAGTGACATGCGGTAATTTGAGTTCCAACAGATCCATGTAGCATCGGTATTCATTGGTCAAAATCGGCAAATGGAATCGGCACCAGCGGAATGTTGCTGTTGTCATTTAGAGCTAGTACACATTGGGCGGTTAGCGTTTCAATTTTACCTTTTGGATTCCAAAACGCGCGTTTGGAAGCGCTCAATGTGTACGCAGTGGAATGTTAGGCTACATAATAATGCATGCCTAAATTAGTGCTGGGGTCGATAGAATCTAGCTGAGCATTATTCAAATATTAAATCAGGTGTCGGCTAGTATTAATGAATTCTGGAAAACTCATATAGTTTCTATAACGAATAAAAGTTTTGATTATGTTTTACTTTTTCTTGTTTGCACATATTACTAATTAGTTTTTATTTATAGTTTAGATTATGATTATGTATAATACACATCAATAAAATAAATATTTATATTTGCTACAAAAAAAAAAAATTCAGAATTTATCCGAAATTAAATTATTTACTTGAAATAATCGAGCTGGTGCGAAGGAAAGAGGTTGCATTAATGTTACAGGAAAATCCAAAAAGCAATCCTTTGCAAGTAACATAAGACCGAAGTATTTAAATAGATCTACATCACTCATTTTCCTAGAAAAAATATTTTTACATCTAACTAATATTTAATAAGGGAAACTTGTGACGCGTTGGATGGATGATCGGATTTGAATGTTGCACATACATAGATAATTTACAACCTGGATTAACATATCTTAGAATACTTTTTATTACGATTTTTCGAGTTCGCCGGTGATGCCGCTGGCATATAAGCAGATATATAAGCAGTTTGCGCCATGACTGTACCTCCTAGTAACCACATAATTAGGATAAATAAAATCTGCCAAGTATTCAATTTGCGGTTCAATTTTCACTAAATTTTAATGAATCCTAAAGAAGGTTGTGATTCTTTCGTCTTTTTTTTTTTTTTTTTTTTTAAGGTGGCAAAATCATCAAATGAGTCCTCCCGCCCTGGGCGGGGCGGAAGGGACTGTCAGACTCTTACTGACTAAAATCCACCCGTGTTTCTTCGGATGCTCTTTACGTTCCGGGGCCGCGGTATCCTGGATTAAGAAAAAAGCCGCGACCCCAGCAGGCATTTGGCCCCGTAAGGGGCCCCGTCGGTGACGCGTGAAACACGACGCGCCACCGACCCGGGCTTGGTCCTTGGTCGGACGGTGAGCTTACCCATTACTCACCGTCCGCAAGCCCGCTCCGCCGCTGTGCCCTCTGCTGTTCAGAGGGACACGCGTTGGAGCATCCACCCGACAGGCTATTCGCATACGGGCAAAGAGACCCCTTAGGCACACAGTGCCTAAAAGAGTTTTTGCCCGCATCCCAGGGTGCACCGGCCCGAAAAACTGGTCTTCCCCCCGGACGTATCCGAAGGGGAACTCCAGTCCACGGGCGCACGTGGAGGTTTCCTGTCTTAGCACCCCGTGATTCTTTCGTCTAATAAAATAAATAGATGCACTGTCGATCTCAAATTGTAGATAAACAACAGTTTAGGTAGGTTGTATGGTAATGGGTGGTGTGCTATGCAAGCTTGCGTGTTTGTATTTCAACGCAGACAGTTGGTAAATGCCAAAGAGTTAACACACTGGCTTTGGTTAATCAACATTGCGAGTAATTCACCGAGGTACTCTTTGTAATGTTGTAATGAGGTCTACGGCAGCTCGTGGTTAAATGTTTACTGACCCAAGTTGTGTCTGTCTGCCTAATTCCGACCCCTGGTGATCACCGATGACAAACAGAGTTTTCTCCGTACCTGGGAAAGCACGTAATGACATTAGACCTTGTTTTTTTAAATGGTTCTATACCATCTCATTATTCCCAAACCACTGCAACTCTTGACTTGCATTACCAGCGGTGACCACCAGAAAAGAGCCGAAACAATGAAGCTGGACGTATCCGGAGAATGAATTTAACTATCTTAGATCCTGGAACAATAATTATGAATCAGAAAATAATAGTCAACGAGTAGGAAAATAAAGAAGACTTTGGACTGTCATTTGTAGATCTTTGACAGTTGTTCCAATTTGTCAGTGTCCCGAAAATCTGCCAGTATTACGAAAGGGCGACATAGCAGCACCTATTACTACTTGGTTTATAGAAAACTGATATTCGAATAAATCCGGTTAGATTGGACGCCGAGCCTTAACTGGTCGGAAAGGCCAGGCCAAGTCTGACCAAGTAGATGATGAAGTATGTATATATTGTAGTCAAAGCCAACCTGAAAGAACTGCTCTTTCCATTGATAGACAATAGATATAGTCTGTCTTCAAAGAATCGTGGATTTTTCCGTCATATCGCGAGGATAGATGGTCATCACTACCTTAAACAATTGTTGGTTACTGGCAAGGGTCCGAGGTGTCGTAGTCCACTTAGAAGGTCGAAACAAATTCGGTTTTTCCTAGACACGAAACTTCACGATGCGCATCATGCTGCTAAGGTCAGAAACAGATGGCGAAGCATCGTCAAGCTGAAAGTGACTTTACGTCGGCGGAATCTCGACCCTCAGTAATGAGGAATACGACACGAGGAGGAAGATAGACAATCTGGCAGTCTAAAATGTAGCCATTATCCCACTCGATACTCCTACTAGTATTATAAACTTGAAAGTTCATTTGGATGGATGGATGTTTGTTACTTTTTCACGCAAAAACCACTAAACAGATTTGGACGACATTTGGTACACAGATAGTTTAGAACCTGGAATAACACATAGAATAGTTTTTATCCCGATTTTATGTTCCCTAGGTCTCATGTTCGATTTGTAGCGGGCGGAGCCACTGGAAAGAGCTAGTGTATAATAAAACTGGTGAGGAAACACGTGAGGTGTAGTGCATTTTCGTCTATAAATCTATAACAAATCGTGCCCCTATAGATAGGTAATATAGTTTCCAAAAATACAAAGTTGTAACAATATTAATAAATAATTCATTTTATTTTCCCTATAATAAAATTATGCAACCATTAAAAAAAAATAGTTTCGTTCTATAACAGAATGCAGTAGTCTGGCAGATTGACAGTTGGTTACTTATCTGTTCTTATTTAGTGTTTCAAAAAGCGTTCTTGTTCTTTTTTGTATAGCCAAATTAACGATATTCTTCGATAGATGATTCGATATTTCTTCTTTATCTTCTTTTCTGCGACAAAACGGCGGCGTCAGTGGAAGTTGCTTCAGATAGGTGACTTAAAGCTGATACACGTATGGCGCTTTCTAACACGCGAGAATCAAGCTGTGATTGAGCTCGCTTTCAAATAGCACTTGCATGTGTACACCTCTTGGTACTCGAAACGCGCGTTAGAAAGCACTCGGTGAGTACCAGCCGTTAAAATGTTTTATTCATTTTTTTAATAATATTTCTCTATAAAGACTTACATAAGTAATTACTATTTAACAGTGAAGTTCAAATACTTTCTAGATTTCTCACATATATTTCTTACTTATTAGACCAAAAACTGAACTTGAAGATGTCATATAAACACGAGCTTCTAAATATTTCTAGAAAGTTCAATAATGTCAGGTGATTGGGTGTCAAGAGTGTGTGAAAGTCGATCACCCCCTCCCCGCTGCCCCTTTGTGTCTACTCCTCATGTTATTGGCTCGAATGTCTTAGACAGGCTTTCATTCGTAAAAATAATACATTTTTACGCATCAAAATTCGAGAGTCGTCAGAAGCAAGTAAATACTGTACGACTCGCTTGTGACGTTTTGCTAATTTTCAAAGTGTCGCAAAGCTTCGTCAATTTTTGTTTTAACAAAAGAAAACATAAGTGTATCTTCTTTTTAATAATCTAACTGATGGTTTAATATAAGTACCTGCTTTCCATATACATAAAAGGGTATGCAACTTTTAGTATGGACCTTGGCATCATTATTTTTTTTCTTTCGCCATTGATTAAATTTTGGGCACAATTATACTACCACCTAAGAAGTCCATACAAAAACAAATTAAGTTTCTAAACTGTAACCAACCAGAGATATGACGGTTTTTATTTTGTTCTAATCAGGAGTTATTATATTAATTTACTCCTGATTAGAACAAAATAAAATCCGTTATATCTCTGGTTGGTTACGGTTTAGATTTTTTTTATAATTTTTTACGAAGTTCTTAGGTTGCGGTCTACTAATGACCAACATTTCATTACTGGCGAAAGAAAAAACTAAGTTGATGCCAAAAAGTTGCATTAAAAGAAAACGACTGGTAGATAAAGACAGGTGTACCGACTCAGTTGATGTTAGATGTATCCAACACGCTGCCATATTGTGTATAATACATTATATTGGCACTTAATAGCAAGATTCTATCGTCTGGACCAAGTGATACGGCACTGAAGTAGAACGTGCCCAATCTACTAAGAGCTAGGCTTTACTCTTAATGGAAATCATGAAACTACGTTAATTTTCACGCTTTAACTTAGCGATTTCTGGGTAGAGAGTAAGTTTAAACTCATCAGACATTCTGCGAATAGTAAAACAGGATTTAATATACAAACTGCGACATCGTTCTTAAATAATTTTATAAACCGTTTCTAGAAAAAAATTGAAACTTGACGTAAATTAATACCTTTCGCTTTTGTGAATAAGGAAATATTATTTGAAAATCTATAATATTTCCCACACGAGAATTTGCATGCTGTTAAATCAAAAAACCGAAGTTGCCAGTGGAATTTTAGTTGTGTTAAGTCTTGTTTAGGGTGAAACTCGTGTAGTATCTACTAAATTATTTTATTGGTTTTGAAAAACATCAGCAATTAAAAAAAGCAGCAATAAAGCAAAAGTTTTTACATGTTATTTTCGTTTCCATTTAGCATTGTTTCATTTTCGGAACAGAGAATTTTAGTAGTTGAACATTCGATTGTGTTGGACTTCATTTAGATGAATGCAAAATCGAAGGTAACGAGAAACGAGCGCGCTCGCCGCACACTAACTAGACGTCGCTGCAAAAAGTTCCAATTAGCTTTGAAAGCCTTCACAGTCAGTCCTTTTTGATGCACCTTTCTTTCATCACACAGCGTTATATGTCACTTTTCTATTTTGCCATCAGTACAACCACCTATAAACTGTGGGTGTAATGAAAATAATGAAATCGACATCCCTGATGAATCGATCATGTCGCAATTAGTGTGAACTGAAATTTAGCTTCATCCCTAATTCGAAATAGAACTGTTGATGGTAATTGCGCTTCATATTCCTAAATTACGAGAATCGATCAAACTGTTCCGAGCAATGAGATAATAATAAACGTTCTGTTTAATTGATGCGATGGTAGCTAAAGATCGAACAAAAACGTTTGAAACTAATGAATAAACTAATTGTGAATGGCGGACGCGTACCCTTCAGATGTCACCAACTTCTAACTGTAATGAAAAACGCGGTCAATGTTATATGTCCCGGGCTACTTTGTTCGTTTGTTATGCATGGCCATGGAGTCATGCGAACCACCCTACCGGCCGCCCCCATCGGCGTTTCGTTTTAAATGTTAAAGGTTAACTGAAACAGAATTCGATTATGCATTCGTTTATTTGGTATAATGGTAAAAATATTCGCAATAAAACAAAAAAAAAACCAATTCGGAACGGTTATTAAAAATATTCAGTTTCTGCTGTAATTCCGCTCTGCAATAAATAAGTAGATTTAACAAAATTCGTTTCGCTGCAGTTTAATTTTTGCTTCGAATGTAATTGAGACCTCGTAGTCTGTTTCAGAATATTTTTCTTTGTAAACTGCTGCACTGAACCAAGGATTATTGAGTAATTAGTATCGGATGAATTATCATTTCCCTTGCAAAGATATAATATAATTAAATAATTTTCCAGTTCGCCCGGGAACTGTACTTTGTAATTATTTTGCAGAAAATATATGCTATGAACAAACCTGCGCCATGTTGAGACTCCATGCACGTTTTTTAACATTTGCACACTGTTAAATAAATAATAATCATAATTATGTAAATGGAAATTAAATTAGTAAAATGCTAGCCGTCAGTTACTTGAAGTAAGAATTGGCAGCTGGAGGTCTATTGCAGTTTTTGTATATAGTGTAGAATGCCAATAATATTGAATGGCAGGGTGCGAAAATTTCGTTAGGTAAAGACTAGAGTCCTATAACTGCGTGGGTGACAAGTCACACGTGACGTCATAGATAATTGCATTCCGTTGACGAAGCGCCCTGTGCTTGTGAACTGAGCAAACTTTCAATCAGAGTAATAATTGCATTACTCTGGCACACATGGCACCAGATTAGCAAAAAGTTGACTGTAAATTAACTAACTGTGTTTTACGTAGATCTCTCACATCGCGTTTTTTGCGATCAATTGTTTATTGCCATCTCTCTCAACGCGCAATAAACAATTTAAACGACAAAAATTGAACGGGATATTTTTCGAGTGCAGATTATAATAACACTAACCGTCGTACCACAAAAAGTTAAACATCTGTTGAACACTTGTCATAAAAAAGTGTAACTGCAAAACGACCCTTATATCAACGTCAGTTTCCAGTCCGTTTTGCAGTTGACAGTTTTTTTCGACAAGTGTTCAATCGACGATTAACTTTTTGTTGTAGGACGGTGGATGTTTAAACTTGAATTTAACCTCTAAAACCATTAGGACTCTTCTTAGCTACGCTAATTCAAATACAACAACAATATTTCCAAATATTTAAACCTTCCCATTCAAATAAAACAAACTTCACTCCGTCGATCCATTTATATGGCATATTTTTATTAATTTGGTAGGTACTTGTGCTAATTGAGAATGTAGTTCAGTCATAATATTTTTCAGTCTTTTAGTAGTATTTTTTAAATTTTTTAACGCTAATTTGATGAAAAATTTTAAAGGGGTTTGCAACTTTTACTAGGGACCTTGGCATCAATTTTTTTTTCTTTCGCCAGTGATTAAATTTTGGGCACAATTAGACTACTACCTAAGAAGATCATAGAAATAAAAATTAATTTTCTAAACAGTAACCAACCAGAGATATGACGGATTTTATTTTGTTTTAATCAGGAGTTATTTTTTGTAGAAATCCATAGATTTATTGATGTACTATCTTTTGCCCTTGGCTTTGCCCACCCCAACCACTTTAATGTATAGCCTATAACCGTCTCTAGAGTCCCATCTATCTCTGTGCCAAAATTCATCAACATCGGTTCAGCCATTATGACGTAAAAACGGAACATACCTAAATACTTATTTTCGTGTTTGTAGTAGTGTATTTTAGTGAGTACGGGTGCTGTCATTTATTAAAGAGTTCCCTCGATTTCTCCAAGATTCCGTCATGAGATTCTGACCTAGTAACCATGGGACCATGTGTTAAGATACCCTTTCAAACAAAAGAAGAATTTCCCAAATTGGTGCAGGCGTCATTGCGAAATAATGGAACATACAGTTCCGAAGAATTGTGAACCTCCTCCTTTTTTGAAGTCGGTTAAAAAGATAACATTGTTATAAACAAACCACTCATTATTCTTCGTAAACCTACTAGTATTACAAATACGAAAATAAGTATTTAGATATGTTCCGTCTGACGTCAAAACAGCTGAACAGATGTTGATGAATTTTGGTACAGAGATAGATGGGACTCTAGAGACGGTTATAGGTTATACATAAAAGTGTTTGGGGTGGGCAAAGCCAAGGGCAAAAGCTACCACATCAATAAATCTATGGATTCCTACAAAAAATACTACTGATTAGAACAAAATAAAATCCGTCATATCTCTGGTTGGTTACGGTTTAGAATTTTTTTATTATTTTTTACGAAGTTTTTAGGTTGTGGTCTACTAATGACCAACATTTCATTACTGGCGAAAGAAAAAAAATTTTGATGCCAAAAAGTTGCATACCCTTTTCTCGTTCGTACACTAGAGACACTTTTTATTTTTCATACAATAAACGCAGTAAATACTTCAAGGACGCTGTAAATTGAAATATACTAAAATCTTGTGATAAAGCCTCAGAAACGTTTTGTAATAAACTACACATGTGACAACGTCAGTAATCAAATTGAATAAATCATAGACATGACACTATGCACTTCACTTTAATTATATTTTTTAATAACATTATAGCGTATAATTAAAGCACCCTGTATACTATGTGCAAAGACGGTGGTGGGGTCTATCAAATCGATCGCACGCGCGATGTGACAGAGATTTGAATTACTCCGGGAATCACACGTGGAGTGAAGTGCGTGTCAAGTTTAATATGCACCTTAATATTTTTAAGTATACTTTTTTAGGTTTATTATTTTTTTAATGAAGAAAAAGTCGAAAATGTCTATTAAAATATCTAGTTGCCAAAAATTGACAAATATTATGGCCCCTTAAATAGTGGTCACTAGGAGGCGCTGTCATCGCGCACAGAGTGTATACCTTTTTTTTTTGTGAATGGCATCTCGCAGGTCAACCTAGAAGAGGTTGTGAGCTGCTTAACCGGACTTTTCTGTGGATGCCTTAAATTACTCTAAGGCCTCCAGCCAGGGGCTTAAAACTAGAAAGAACTACAAACTAAGTGACCACACGCTAAGGGCACCCCCTGTGGAGTTCGGACCTCGGCTTAGGGCGTCACTGAGAGAGGACAGCAAGGGACAGGCTGGATCACAATGATACATTATTTAGGGGCTAATTTAACAAGGCATACCCTCGTCACCCCCGATGACCCCATCACCCTCCTCGAGGAGAGCAATAGAGTGTATAGCTTGTGATGGTCGCAACTATTATCATTGACGGTGGTGAGGCAAGTTGTACTTACCATCAGTGGGAGTGGTCTGCTGACTGGAGTTGATCCTGGGTCGCTCCTCCCCGGCGGCGATGTGTTTAGCAGTACGCCGCGCCACAGGTCGTAAGTCGGCCTCCACATCACTCGCTTCTTCTTCTTCATAGGTGTATTCCATTTCTGTAACACAGTGTCATGTTAACACTTCATTTGGAACTTATTTTTTAAAATAAAAGCATAATCAGTCTATAATATACCCAGTACGCACTATACAGATATTATATTAATCAGTATCCTGTTTATAATCTGTTTTGTTTTTTGAACATTTTACTTTATAAATCGCAGTGTTTTTAAACTTTAACCGTCTTACTTCAAAAAGTTAAACATGTCGACATTTGTTTAACTTTTTGAAGTAAGACGGTTAAACACTTGTATAAATAAAGTGTAACTGCAAATAGACCCTTATGTCAACGTGTTCAACAAATGTTTAACTTTTTGTAGTAAGACGGCTATAGCCTGAGTTTATATGATTCGCTTAGCAGATGAGTATAATATATTGCAATTGTTTTTAAAGCTCTGATGATAAATCAAGGTTAGAGAAAAACGGGTTAAACCTCCCATTACTTTATTTAACTTTAATTAGGTATGTTACTAAGAGAGCAGTGGTGGCCCATTGGTATCAGCCCCGATTTATGAGTCGTGGGTCGTGGGTTCGACTACAGCCAAGTGCATTACTTTGTGTTTTTTATTTCATCACCACTGCTCTGAAAACGTCGAAGGAAAACATTGGAAACCGGCATTTATCGGTTATAAACAAAAAATCGAAAACATGTGACATCTGCTACCCGCACTGGGCTCGCGTGGTGTATTATGGCCCACTCCCTCTATGTGAGAGAAGGCCTGTGTCCCTGCAGTGGGAACGTAAGGAACATTGTAAGCTGATGATGGCGTATCGGCATAAATAAGTAGCCTACAAAAAACTGCTTGGAATTTGTTAAATGAGATAAAATAAAAACACATTGAAAGTGTATTTTCGCGTAAACTTTAACTAAAGGTACAAACCACTTTCTAAGAAAGTTTAACAAAGGTCGACTTGAGAATAATCACATATAGAGGAATACAATTTTATTTTCGCTCAGCTTCCCATATTGTGAGCAATATCAACGAGCATCTTAATAAAATTGTTCGAATACCTCTAGACAGCGATGTCTGCACGAGAAGCGTATTTTCCCATATTGTGTTTGATTCTCGGATGAACCCAACCGGTTTATGCAATTGTGTGGAGTATCGGTTTCTCTGCCTCGATTGAAAAGATGTAAATCTATCTAGCTTCTTTAACCATTGTTTTTTTTAAACTTTGCTCTACTTTTTAACACGCTTTTATTAGCTTGCCCTGTATGTATGTATGTATGTAACGGAATCTTTTAACTTCATTTTCACCTACTTCCAGCAGTCTGATTAACTTGAACTTGCAGCTTAATAATATTTTTGTAATAATTCTGATATTGCAAACAGTAACTAATAAAATGATCATCACATTCGAAATCACGCACCCCACGCTTTTTCACTTTATTTGAATTTTTGTTAATATATTAATATTAATCTTATTCTAAATTAATTATGATAATTGATTGTTGGATTTTATATTGCAGTAACACAAACTCTCTTATACTTAAAAAAATATTTTCTACTTTTTAGTTCGATTGCTATTAAAGCGTGTTTTTTTTTAGTTTTTTTAAACTATAATTTATTTTTTATGTACTTAAAAAATATACCTGGAACAGGTATCTGTAGAGATAACAAATATTTGTTCCGTACGTGAATGGCACCCGCTACATGGAGCGCCGCAGCCAAACGTTCAACCGCTACACTAACTGGGACGTCAACTGACTACTATTTTCATTAATCTGATAATCTTGGAATTTTGGCAATTAGAACTGTAATGCTGTGAGGAGGTTGTTGTTTTTTGCCACAAAGTTAAAAAAGTATGTGTAAATTAGACACAATTTTAATTGGCCGATCTAGGGTCGGTAGGATGTAGGGTCGATCTACAAAGTAAAGCGACCCTTGACTATTTCGGTCCGCGGATGGGTGACCATTCATACCAAGTATCCTCCATGTATTGGATAACACCTTAATTCTTTGATTTTGGCTGACATTTTGTAGATCTTTGACAGCCAAGCGGCTGGAAAGTCTGACAACCAGGCTTACTAAAACACTACTACACTACGATATACTCTGTACAAATAATTTATTTGGTGTACATAATAAAGTAGTAAAGTATCTATCTTACTAAAAGACGTCGTATTTATTACACAGTACTTAATAGATAGTGGGCGTCAGAATGCTGTCGTAGGCTCAGTTTGCCACGTTTTTGGAAATAAAATACGGTGCGTGTGATTTATTTTTCCCTGTTCTGAAAATCTTTCGTGTTTTTTTTTTATTTTTATCCATTACGAATAAACATATTAAAATATTTTATTTTTAAAATATATGTCTTGATCAGCGGTTAGCGGTCGGCCGGCATGCGGCCCGCGAGCGACTACCTGTGGCCCTGATTGATTTTTTTTTGAAAACTGAAGATTTTCTTTAACAACATTAAAAAATCTGGTCTAATTTTTAAGAAACCTTATCTTCTTTGCAATAATGCTATTTTTGTTTTCTTTTTTTTTAATTTTCATGTTGCTGAATACAGCGCTATTGTTGAGACTTCTAATCCAGTGAAACATTGAAAACAATGAAATTTTATAATTTCGTTTAGATATGAATCCCTCAGTAGCAGTAACTTCATATAGAAGAAAATCAATTTGTTAAAAATCTGCTATTTTTTTTAGTTTGCCTTATGTCATTACTTCCTTATTTGATCCTTGTTAGCGACACTAGGATGGTTTATCAATACAGTTTGTGTTTTTTTTTATCAAAAGTTTCGATCCCAGGAACGTGGCCAGGAATATTGAATTTTAAAAATCCACAGTTGCAGCTTTAGTTTTCGTCAATATCGGCCCTCGAAACTCCCATTTCACATTTTTTCGATTTGCCTCATAGTTTCGGATATCGCCATCTACGCCCAATTGAAAAATTCAACCTGTTGTTGCTGGTTTCCGTTTTTTAAATAAAAAAAATCGGCCAGCCGTTTATTGATTTTACCACTTTGCGGTCCCTGCCTACCAAAAGGTTGCCGACCGCTGGTATAATTATATAATTTTTGGTATCAATATTTCCTTACGGCTTTCGTATCAGAATTTATTATGGCTTTTACGCAATAAATTACGTGTTAGTAACATAATTAAGGCGTTTCATTTCCTACCGCGCTATTTGTAATTTTTATTGATGGTTCATTTCCCTTCACTTTTATATACAAAGGTACTATTCGCAAACTAATGTAATATAATTCATGATATCCGTTACCCAATACACTTTCACTCGCAAGGCTGTGGGCGGACGGGCGGATTTTGGGGTGGCCAAACGACGAAAATCGATCATGATTCCCTAACACCGACTCTGCTTAGGGATCGAGGAACGATACATTGTAAAACCACGTTACCATCTGGAGTACGAACAGAAACGTCTCTAATATACCTAAAAGATGGTCGCTTGTTTTTCTTTATCATAATTTTGTATGTATTAAACGCAACTTTATACCCACTGTTTTATTCTGTCTGATCGTACCTTACGTTTATCGCTTTAAACTATTACTTATTTTTTTAGGTTACAAAAATAATAAGTAACTTATCTACTACTTATTTGAGTTAAGTGTAATTACGATACTTTACAGTTAAATCTCTACATAATTTCACTTAAGTAAGGACTACTACAACGGTTTAGCAGAGATAAGACTCTCGGTCTTGTAAAATCAGTTTTACTGGAATCCTTGGATTTTATAGTCACTGGCATAATAAGCAGAATATTTAGGTCTGTCGCCTCAGGTAGGCGAGAGCCAAACGGCCGTCTAGTTTCATTTGGCTCACTGACCTATAGCAATTTATCATCATGACTGAGATGGTTATACCTTTTAGTCTAACCAGATAAAACATTGTTGGAAGCTGGGTGTCTAATCTCTAAGCATGAAACCGCCCTGTGCCATGTTTTCTACGCCCCGTGACTTCGAGCCCTAACTTGGGTATGAATGATATTACGATTTGACAAATAGCCTTAGTGTCCGCGCCATCACATGACCTGCGGAAAATTCGTGGTACTACATTTTTAAAGCCATTTATATTTTATGGAATTATATAGACACTAGCGCCGCGCCAATATGACTTCAGTCGCGGCGCGGTCTGAAAGTATTGTCCGTTTGGGATTTTGACATTAAGGCAAGGTTGCAGTACAGTGTGTAAATGTATGAACGCACGATGTCATTCACACCAAAATTCTAACGAAATAACCCGCATTTTGAATGTTTCTCGCTCCTTGTACAAAAAAAAAAATTATATAATATGCTTTTACCATTAACTTGAAAATAAAAAGTTCTATTTATTGATATAACTTGCATATAAATCAATGATGAAATCTCTTAACAGTACGTGTTTAAAATTGTGATTTAGTGCCGGCGTTCGGCATTTTTTTATCGAGTTGATTGTTCCAAATCGCGTTTTATCTTTAAAATTTACTTGAGAATATGTTCAATTTTAATAAAAAACATTTTTATTTATTGCAATCTCACATTTTATTCGATTTTTAGACGTTCAAAAATCTTAAAAGTACTGCAATCTCCCCTATTACGTTCGTATCCGTTCCTGTAACTTCGTTAACGGACTTAAAAAGTAGACCCCATGACACGTTGCCAACCAGCAAATAAGCAATTAACTCGCGTTGGTAAACGGTTCTATTTAATATAGTAAGTATCTAAGTTAGATATCCACCGAGCATGTCGACGTTTACAGATAATTTTTTTTTTTTTATCGTGGTAAAATCATCAAATGAGTCCTCCCACCCAGGGCAGAGCGGGAGGGACTGTCAGACTTGTACTGACTAAAATCCACGGTGTCCTTCAACAGCCCTTTACGTACCGGGGTCACGGTAATCCCTAGGTCCCGCGATCCCGGCAGGCTTTGGCCTTCTACAGGCCCCGTCACTATGCTGACACTCTTTGAGGCGCGCGTGGAACACAACGCGCCGTCGACCCGGGCATGGTCCATGGTCGGACAGCGAGTCGCCCATTACTCGCTGCCCGCATGCCCGCATGCCCGCGCCTACGGTGGCCGGAGATCGTCTTGCGACGTCCGACGCCGTGGGCGTCTACCACTGCGGGTTTACAGATAATAAGAAATGTTGTTAAAATTTGCAGATAACGTCTTATAAAATGGATGGAGCATGAAATATTTTAAAGAAGAAATTGTTCATAAAACATCCAGGTTGTTTTCAAGTTTAAGAAATCCAAGTTATTATTTACCTAACTTAATACAACATCATCACTAACGTAAAGGTACCAGTAACATTGGGTTTAAAATCTAGAAATTACCAAAATTATCTTGAAGAATAAGGTATATGTAAAACTACTCATAAAAACTTGGAGAAGTCGGTTGCCGCAACGGTAATCGCTGTGAAAGCGCGGCGTACTCGCTATGCAGCTCTCAACTGATTACTCAGCCTATGATTGCTCCAAGTATAAAGCCCGCAAATCACTGTAACTGAAAAAGATAAAAGAAGAAAGACAATAGTAAATGTAGAACTGGCAGCAATCTTGCGAGATGTGGAAAGTAGGTACTCTGACGTAATAAGCATTGCTCTGTGCACTCGACTGTAGCCGGATGACGTTCGTGAATCGAGGGTGACTTCATAATGAAGATAAAAGAAAGAGTAAACAGTATTTATATTCTCGTTAAAGCTTTCACGATCGCTTAGAGACCATTCCAATAGTTGACCCTGGTTATTTGTGTGAAAAATTTCGCAATAATTCAAACAAAATAGAGCAGGAATCTCTCGATAATTCTCTTTATGAAGCTCTGTCGGCTAATTCTAAAGCATTCCGGCGGGCTATCACATCGGACGAGCAGCACACGTTCTGTGGTCGGCGCTTCTCTGCCGCACCTCTACATTTTCATTCAATTCGTGACTATTTATTATGACCCGTTACTAACGTACTGTCTTGTTAATCAGTACTGATTTAATCGAAAGGGACTGCTATTAACGATTTAACAATTGTGTAAAAAGCTATGTTCATGGCGTGAATGTTTTCCATTTTAATATTTCGTATAAGCTGAAGATAATCTAATCTAATCTACTTTAATAATAATTTTCTCAGCTCTGTATAAAGAACTAGCGGCCCGTCCCGGCTTCACACGGGCGACTATGATACTCAGGGTGAATGTGGCTTTCTAATGGTGAAATTTTTTTTGAAATCGGTACAGTAGTTTTTGAGTTTGTTCATTACAAATATACACATACAAAAATACAAATCTTTCCCCTTTATAACATTAGTGTAGATAATGTAAATTTGCAATATGCAAGAGGCTTTGTCTTACTATTCGTGTCTTTGTATTTAGCGTCCATAAAAAGACTTAATACATAAAATTCTTTTTTTTCCCTCTTTAGGGGTCTATCTCATTAAGTCAGAGTTCCTTTTGAGACCTAAAAAGAGGTTTTTTTTGTCAAACATTGGTTTCCATGAGCTAAAGAACACACATTTCGCAGTTTCTTTTATATTATCCACAGAATACTTGGCAAACACCTTTGAATGCAACATTAAAAACAAAAATTGCGGACTTATAGTATGGAAACTGCTGCAGATGAGTGAGCGCTACGTGGTAACTACGCGGGAGCTGCTATGCTATTTCTCTAAAGGACAAGGCGCGAACGCACTATCTTAACTGCAGGTTGTCTTTAGAGGATTTTTAACTTTATTCTTTAAGCATGAAGTTGAAAATCTATTGTGGACAGGCTGCTGTTTCTACGCTCCCTTTACAATAGCATTGCTGTTCAATGACTGCCCGTTCAAGGCCTGTTGGTCTAGTGGTTAGTGACCCTGACTGCTATGCCGGAGGTCGTGGGTTCGATTCCCACCCAGGACAAATGATTGTGTGATGAGCACGATCATTCGTTCTGTGTCTGGGTGTAATTTATCTATAACATGTATGTATTTAGAAATATATAAGTATATTTATCAGTTGTCTAGTATCCATAACACAAGCTCTGCTTAGCTTGGGACTAGATGGCGTTGTGTGATAGTTGTGGAATATTTATTATTTATTTATAACTTGCCCTGAGGCGCACCGGGCAAGCAGGGCTGGCTTATCAGGTAACTGTGGCCCTGGAACGTTGGGCTAATGATGGAACACTGTGGATTTTAGTCAGTACAAGTCGCTTCCGCTCCACCCAGGGTTGGAGGACTCATTATATGATTTATTACCACGGAAAATAGGCATACGTAGGCAATCCACCCAGATCATACCTAATAATAATTACTTGCTAACTTGCTATGTAATATGAGTCATATTAAATAACTGACCGTGATAACCCATATCAAATGTCTGTAGTTAGTGAAATGCTTGTAATATGAAATATTATGCGGCTTAAGGTATGGAGATTCCAATCTAAACTGGTGAAATCCGCGTCAGATATAAAGATTACTTCAGTAATTTGTGTGAGTTATGCATTAAATTCTACTTGAAAACCCGCAAACAAGATTGCAGACTTTCACGTTTTTTTTTCCATAAAAAAACCAACAAGACAAAATTCTGCAGCTTTTTCTTAATTATAAACTCATTTGAGTAGGAGAAAATGGCCAGCGAAAGAGAAAATTGCAATATTAGCCAGCATACTTTAAAGTTTATTAAAATAGTCACTTAAAATAGTCTCAAAGAGAAGAAAATATTTACGGACTGGATGATGCATCCCGTTGAAACTAATTTCTTTGTCCAAGAACCAAGAATTGAAGACACTAGCTCAGCGCCGTAGTTAGGCGGGGGCGAAGCAAACCTTAGCACCGGCCCAGAAACCACGGACAAAAAAAAACTGAACAACTGCGATCACAAGTTAGTTACCAGCCAGTAAAGCAGTACAAATTAACTTCTACTACTATTTTTAACTGAGAACTGATACCCAAAGAAGAGAGGCCTCGAAAAGCTGTTGTCGTTGACAATCACATTCAGTATAGATGACTTTTCCCCCTGAGATGAGATTCCCCCAAACAACAAGTCATCTCAAAAGTCGCAGTCAAGTCAAAAGCGGTCCTCGCGCGTGATATATCATTGTGACCACCTTTTAACCCTTTGTATTTCGGTATCGAAAGGTTAAAAAAAAACAGAAATCCGCATGATGTTTTTCATCCTGAAAGAAAGGGCGTCGCAGATGCGTTTAGCCCCGTCCTAGATTCGGTCTCACTACGCCACAGCTTGTCGTAGCCTGATGTTATATAGCCTGTAATCTCACAAGCAGCGGACATAGGTATATCTATACAAATAATAAATCTGTAGAAGGGTCAATTCTGTACATTGAAAATATTGAAAAAATAAATAGCGGGGGGTGTTGCTGGATCGATACCAAACCCAAATAAGTGATTAAAAAATTTTTTGTCTGTCTGTCTGTCTGTATATGCAGGCATCACGTGAAAACTAACGGTTCGATTTCGATGAAACTTGGTATAATTATACCTTATTATCCTGGGCATAAAATGGGATACTTTATATCCTGGAAAAAAAATCTTATTTTTCAGCACGCGAAGACCGACATCCGCGCGGACGGAGTCGCGGTCGGAAGCTAGTATACAATAAAAAGTGTGCACTAAAATGTCAACGCTCACAGCAGCAAAGTCGTGAACGGGCTGTAAGTTCTACGTAATAAGGTCGAATCTATTGCTATCAACCCGGCACAAGGTTTGACTACTGCTGCTACCAAGAAATCCCTGATGAAAAATTCAATATCACTATGCCAGACCTGGGAATTGAACCCAGGACTTGATGCTCGGCGCTATACCTTCGAACCACTACACTAAGCGAGCATCATCAGTATGGCGGTGACGCACCCGCTCTCAGACTAATTAATTCTGATACCTGGTTAGCAAATTTTGCTTTTAGTTTAACACGCAAAATGAATTTAAAATGGCTAAGGGTCGATTATTGTAGTTCCAGTTAGGTTTTCTGCTCTAAATTTCTCGAGGTGGTAATCTCGAGAAATTTGTCTTTAGTCGAGACGGGAAAAATTTCAACGCCTTGAGAATTAAATTGCGAGCGCTAGGTAGCATAAATAAGAATCGCATAAATTAAACGATGTTGTCTAAAAATTCGTTTTATTTAATTAATCGCATCTATCAATCTAATTTGAAAGAAAGCTAAAACTTGAAAATATAAGCTGGTTTAATTTTTATTTGTAAGATATTAAAAAATCTTGGGATACTTGAAATTCTAGTTGAGAATTTTTCTGCCCGAGATATAAAAAAAAACATCGAGAAACCAAAAACCTTATCTAAACTTTTATATAAATTTATAAAAGGTATGTAGGGTTTGTCATCGGATTTCTCACTAAAAGTTTTGTGCACAACACAATTAGTTTCCGCTGTGTTTCGCTCTGATTAAAACTTTGTAGCTTAAAAAGTTGTGGCTTTCTTTCTTCACAAAAAACATTGTTTTATTTAGTTGTTTATTTTTAGTTATTTTTCCATTTATTTAAACACAGTACAATATTTTTATACCCATGTTTTATTTTTTCAGAATAAGATTTTTCATTATTTTCTGATATTACCATTAAAATGTCTTCTAAGCGAATATTGTATCCTACTGACTATTCAATACCCTACATTGAAATATTGCATAAAAAAAATAAAAATCGCTTAAATCTGTCTGAACTCGCATTACTTCCGAATAACTACACCAAATTGAATTATCATTTATTTATCAGATAAGTCGACAATTTGAACACGTGCGAAGCCAGGGCGAAGAGCTAGTTCTATACATAACTGAATGCTATCGGAAATTCTTATAACAAATATTTGCGTGGATGCACATTACATTTTAAAAGTTCGTTGCTGACGAAGAGTCAGTATATGTCCGTCGTAATATAATAAATATTCTCAATACTGTGTTCTTGTTACGCTTGCCAAGGTTTGTAATTCATCATAAACGAGTTTCCTCCATACCTCGGAAAGCACGTAAATCTGTTGGTCCCGGCTGTCGTTTGTAGATCTTTGACAGACGTTACTGTTAGTTAGAAACTCGAAAGTCAACCCATCAGTCTCACCAAAAAAGTATCGAATTATACAGTTACTGGGTTGTGGAGGTCAGATTGGCAGACTCTCCATGTAAAATACTGATATTCAGCTGCAACCGGTTCGACTGAAAGCCAACCCCAAGATAATTGGAAAAAGGCGAGGCAGATACACAAACAAAGCGTATTCTCATTGGAGTAACGTAATGGACCTTATCCTGGCCCATAATCGTTAAAACAATTAAAGCCACTGAAACTCGACCCATTTTTAGACTATCGTACCAAAATAGCACCGAAAGAGCTATCGGGACCGTTGTCCCGTTGCCCATCCATCCGTTTGTGTGTCACGGTCTAGTATATTATCAGCTATAGGTATTTAAATCCATCGCCACGTAAATTAGCACAAATTGACAATTATCTGAGGCTACACTCGCGTTTGATGCAGAGTTGTACACACAGCTGCACATCAAGTATATTAACAACATTACATTAACAAATACAACACACATATGTGTTACATATTCAAATGATATTAGTAAATTACAAAATAGTTTTTCAGAAAAATTCGCAAACTTTCGCATTATGCGGATGCGAATGCGAATATTCATTACATCACTAGTCTAAGTGTGTACCTAAGTACCGTCCTTTATTTACCATATTTTTCTTAATACTAGGTACTTTAGAAAACTAATTGTTCAGACATTATACCACTGTTAGCCTTATATAAATACTATTCTATTACGATTCCTAATTCATGGATCTGGCTGGTTCGCTCATTAACCCCAATTATCATTGCGATCCCTACTCGCTTTATTTGGATAACATATTCGACCTTTTCAAACGTGGGTTTCTCACATTTCTCCACACGAATTAATAACTCTATTAGAAGTTGGATGAGGATTAAGAAAATTAACATCGCTTTCGAAAGTTTCCACGTCGTCGGAAAAGACAAGTTTCAACATGTTTGCGGAAAGTTTTCATAGTAATGCAGTAACGTGAGTAAAGCATAAATAAACAGAAGTCACATAAGTATATGCCTTTTTCTTTCAGATAGTAATTATCTGTAGTTACCGTTACCTCACCGTTCTTTAGTAATAATTGTTTCTTTAGCGATAGGCTTTTTTGTCTTTGGCGTTTTACCACTGTCTCATAATACCCTAAGATCTGGATGTGTCAAGCACGATTGCATAGTAACCAATTCACTCTTGACTTATAGACCCAATTACCCAAAGAAACATTTATTCATTTGAAACTGAACATCTTTATGTCAATTCGGGCAATAGTTTTGTACAACTATTGTTTTCTGTCTCACTAACTTTTAATATGGAGTTTTTTTATGTAAATTTTCTCTTTTCTGTACAGTTATTCGAATATTTTCTTTCATTTAAACCTTGTCATGAAAATTAAAAGTTATGTTATGCCAAATATTCCCGTGGTGAAGTGATGCGCTTTCAAGTCGGCGATCGATTTTAATCATACGTAAGTGATTAAAATAGATATATATACGCATTTCCTACCATGTGTGATAAGCATCTCATCTAATGAACTCGTAATTAGCAGCTTAGATAATCATCTATCTACGATACGTAGATCAATTAATCACTGAGTTATAGTATGATCTGACCCGCAGTAATTAATTTTATCGGAGAAGTAGTACAAGCAGCAACAACATAAACACGAAATAAAACAACACATGTACCTTCTAGTCTTCTAGATAACCCTATACTTGTTAGAATCTGTTAGTTGTCTCTTTGGCAACGATCATTAAGTTATAAATCTATGTGATACATTTCAAAGATTTAATTTTCGCGCCTCAGATATTTCGCTTATTTCACTCATTTTCAGGGACAACTCACAGTTGGCAGAAAAAGAAATGTTCCAAAATTGTAAATTTCAAAACAGAGCTAAAGTTTCCGAACAAAGTTTTTCCATGTCTTTTATGAATCCGGGCACGCCGCAATCGCGGCGGTAAGACGCCTCTTTGGGGAGTGACTGGATAGGCGTCACGGCGTCCTGATCTTCCGCATGACGCAGGTCCTTACCGGACACGGATGTTTCGGGAGGTACCTGTGTCTGATGAGGAAGGAAGAAACGTCTGGGTGTCACCACTGCGAGGATAGCCCGGAGGACACAGAGGACCATACGGTGTGGGACTGCCCCGCTTGGGTAGAGCACCGCCGTGTCCTCACGACGGCAATAGGCGGAGACCTCTCGCGCCCGGCATTGGTCGAGGCCATGCTGTGGGGCGAGACGGAGTGGGAGGCGGTCACCTCCTTCTGCGAAGCGAAGTTATTCTAGCGAAGGAGGTGGCGCGCCACGTGAGGGAGAACACAGCGTCCTCCCTCCAATCCAGCCGCAGTGGTAGACGCCCACGGCGACGGACATTGGGCCAAAGCCTGCCGGGGTCGCGGGGCTATTGAAGGACACCGTGGATTTTAGTCAGTACGAGTCTGACAGTCCCTCGCTCTGCCCTGGGTGGGAGGACTCATTTGATGATTTTACCACGTTAAAAAAATGTCTTTTATAATTCGGAACCTTTTGTGTGTTGTCTTTCTTATAAAAACGTATATTTAAAAAAAAAAACAACGAGTGGCTCTCGATATTCCATACTACAATTAAAACCGGTAAACGGAAATTAACCCTTCCGTCGTTAATTTCGATAGGTAAATTGCATCGTCCGCCACGGGCAGTATCGAAACTATTTTTTCATTGCAGCAGTTTCATGAACTGTGTTGTAATGAAAAAAATGATTTAAAAGCACTCTCGAAAATAAACAACTCCGAAATATTGAAAACCGATATAACTTCCTAGAAAACAATAAATAAACGAACTCCATATTTGAAAAGAGTATTTAACTGGAGCTTTTTTTTTTTTTTTTTTTATCGTGGTAAAATCATCAAATGAGTCCTCCCACCCAGGGCAGGGCGGCAGGGACTGTCAGACTTGTACTGACTAAAATCCACGGTGTCCTTCACGAGCCCTTTACGTACCGGGGTTACGGTGATGGGTAAGTCCCGCGACCCCGGCAGGCTCTGGCCCTCTACAGGCCCCGTCAATTTGCTGACACTCTTTGAGGCGCGCGTGGAACACAACGCGCCGTCGACCCGGGCATGGTCCATGGTCGGACAGCAAGTCGCCCATTACTCGCTGCCCGCATGCCCGCGCCTACGGTGGCCGGAGATCGTCCTGTGACGTCCGACGCCGTGGGCGTCTACCACTGCGGCTGGGATGGAGGGAGGACGCTGTCCTCTCCCTCAGGCGGCCCGCCTCCTCCTTCACGAGCATGACTGCTTCGCAGAAGGAGGCGACCGCTTCCCACTCCGTCTCGCCCCGCAGCATGGCCTCGACCAATGCCGGGCGCGAGAGGTCTCCGCCTATCGCCGTCGTGAGGACACGGCGGTGCTCTGCCCAAGCGGGGCAGTCCTGCACCGTGTGCTCCACCGTGTCCTCCGGACGATCCTCGCAGTGGTGACACCCAGGCGTTTCTTCCCTCCCTATCAGACACAGGAACCTCCCGAAACTTCCGTGTCCGGTGAGGACCTGCGTCATGCGGAAGGTAAGGACGCCGTGACGCCTATCCAGCCACTCCTCAAAGAGGGGTCTTACCGCCGCGATTGCGGCGTGCCCGATTTAACTGGAGCTTACAGGAAATTGCATTGCCATAAACAATTAATCAATTAATATGGGCACAATGCATTTCAGGATATCCATGCAAATGTGTTTCCATTTCATAGGGAAACGTAGCGCGGTCGGCAACCACCTTTGTTTCACATTAGCCTCGTATTTCCAAGCAGGGGAACGTTTATGAATATGTAAAATTGAAGCGGAGCATAAAGTGGAAAATGATTGTTTTTGCTTTTATGTTAATCTGAATGAAGTATTGTAAGTACATTGCAATGGCGCGGGCATGCGGGCGTCGAATAATGGGCAACTCGCTGTCCGACCATGGACCAAGGACGACGGCGCGTTGTGTTCCACGCGCGCCTGAAAATGTGTCAGCACAATGACGAGGCCCCCCTGAAAAAGCTCATACATTTTAAAAATATGTGTTTCAAATAAAAAAACTAAAATCAATTTTGACATTGATGAATGTTAATTTGATTGCAGGTCGTGATCAGCCCTGAATTTCTGCAAATACCGAAAAGTAAAAGCAGGAACTAACATTTATGCTGTCAGTTACATCGGAACCAACACGCGCCCACAGGTTTGTATTTGTTTATTACGTACTTTATTTACGTAGAAAACTCGTCGCTATTCCAACTATAAGCTTTATATGTGTGGCACTCAGGGAGTGCGGCGGTAAAGCTGTTGCAAAGCATTTTTTATCAACTTATGCAATTATAATTATTCTCACATTACTTGAGTTTAAAAATTGAAAACAGTACCAATGTAATTAAAACGACGTGGAACATTATAAATAGCGAAACGGGAAAGAATTGCAACAGAGATAGTGAATACAGCCTTGCTATTGGAGATATTATTTTAAATTCAGATGATCAAGTTGCCACCGCCTTTGAGAATTTCTTTGCTGACATTCCTGTACGAGTATCTACTACTAAGACACTAAACTCGTCACCTGCTGCTGCTGAGTCTTTGCTAAAAGAAAACGTTCCTCTTTGTGATTCCGAATTTAATTTTCAATATGTAACATGTCAACATATAGTCAAAGCTTTTCATACATTAATTGTTAAGAAAACTGCCGAGAACATCATCCCGTCGTTGCTCTATGGGAAGTTACTCTACTAATTAGGCTATGGTCAGCCACGACGGTCGCGGGACTGTACGAATTACCGTGACCCTGGAACGCAAAGAGCTATTGAAGGACACCGTGGATTTTAGTCAGTACGAGTCTGACAGTCCCTCCCGCTCTGCCCTGGGTGGGAGGACTAATTTGATGATTTCACCACGTAAAAAAAAAATGGTCTGCCACGTCAATCATCACTTGATTGACGTGGCTGACCATTTCTTTTTCGTCGCGTAACGTCAAGAAAAAAGTTAATTCATTCAAATTTTATTCATTCACGTTGACATGACAAACGTAACAGTGTTAGGTTTATTTTCGTTACCGTCTTACTACAAAAAGTTGAACATTTGTTGAACACTTGAAACTGAGTCAGAGGCCCCGGCGTGACTTTTCACGTTTTTGTAACGTAAAGTACGAGAACTTTGATGTAAATTATGATGTACATCGATGCTCAAAGGTAATATTCCTATTCTCGTGACCCACGTTCACTGCCTGACCTTTCGGAGCACTCAGCTGTGATGTTATTGTTATCGCAAACCTAAAAAAAATCAGTCATAACACAGACATTGCAATTTTGAGTTGAACGCAGCATTATTTTTAATTCAAAGAAACTTCAGCAACGCCACTTCGTTTGTTTTTTTTTCGAGCCTTTTTCAATAAAAAAAAAAACTAAGATTCCGGCAAAAAATAGATGCTGCAATGCTACTGGCTGACGCGTGTACATAACCGCTTCTATAGCGGCCGAGCGCTGCATAAGGAATAGTCTTTAGGGGGGTAAGAGATTACTTTGTCTGACTGTACTGTTAGATCCTCGTTCGCACATCAGAGGCGGTTTTTGATTTTCTACAAAATAAACGCCGTAAGTGAATTACAGAAATCTCGTGATAAGGCCTCAGTTTGCTTGAAAGCTTGGGATGACACTGTAGGGTCACAATTGCCACAGCAATGAAACCCTCCTTTTTTTAATAATTCATATCAATGTAACATAAAAACTGGCCATCGATATTAATTCACTAGGCAAATACAAAGGTTTCATTCAAATTAAATCGGTTTAATCAGTATAATCCTACTAGGTAACTAGTAGGATTAAACTGATTTACTACACAAATAGAATATTCTGTGACAGTTATTGGACACCGATACCGCAATAATGCAATTTACGCTCCCTACCGATCACGAGTCGTTTTCAGTAACTGCGTTTTCCATGGAAACCGAGGGATTTGCGAAAACTGCTCAACGTTTTAAAAAACATATATTTTAATTTGCTCATTTATTTACTTTCATGTTAGCTTTGCCGTTTGATCATTTTATGTTTACCTACTTAAATTTAATTACTGTAAGTCGTTTTGCTAAAATTTATGAAAGTTGAAATTGAAATAAGGTACTTATTCTCTTTTTGTAGAGTCGTAGGAAATACCTAGCAGGTAAATTGGCAATTTCATGTTGTTTTTCGTGCTGCTGAACTATTTATTTTCCCGTCTATATGTTCCTGGTATTCCTTTGTTTAAAAAAAGAAGATTTAATTACATTAAATTTAACTACTACTCGTTTACATTATAAAATGTATAAAGTAAACATACTCTCTGTCGGTCTATTCACGTGATTTTCGTAAAAAAAAGTTTAAAGTTTTTTTCTTACTTTTTTTTTTAAGTTCCTTATAATTCGAAAGAGGTCGCTGAAGCTTAATGTTCAACAGACGACGCGGTCTCGTTCTTTTATTATACACCATGTTTTATCGGATCATATTTTAAGGAGCTCAGCTCGACTTTACTCCCTGTAAGGTCGAGCGTTACAATGCTCACCGTGCAATGATACAATGTGTAAAACCTTTATACAACTTGCAACAATGCGCTTATGTGTCCGGCGAGCATCCCGCGAATGCTTACTCAGGGAGATAATATTTTAATGCTCAAAGTCGAAACATTATAGATGTTACATTACACGCGAATGAGTACATGGAGCACCTTTAGATGAGTTTCGTATTATGCATCGTAGCTTCATTCTTAACCTTGTTTCCACTAGCGATTGAACAGCATTAAAACATTCAACTGTTTAGTTTCTTTCTTTTCCCCTACCCAAAAATAAAAAGAAAAAAGTTAATAAAAGAAGAACTCAGCATAAATAAACAGCAACGTTTAAAAATGCGTTATTAAAGCCGATGTGAACAGGTATTATGTTACCTACTTATCTATTTCCCGAAGATTTATTATAATGTATTTAAGCATTGTAGCAAGTTTCACTGGTTTTTAATAAGACAATTTAGTATTTCAAACTTGGAACTAAAGATTTATCAACACTTTCACCGTTCAAACCATATTAAAAACAGGACTTTCACTAACAAAGAGTCATAAAAGTTTATTCATTTTCGCGCAATGAATGGAAGTATCATTCAAAATTGTAACAGGTATTCGCGTTCGCGAATCTTTTGTTCTGTATCCATTCAAATACGGTTTTTCGATAAGAATAACAATTTTTTTAAAAAAAATTGTAACCGACTTCAAAAACAACTACGAAAAGGGGTAAAATAACCTACCAAATAACTACTCTTTCGGAAGTCTATGGCTTTGCTTTTTTATTTCATTGACTTTTTGCCACTGATTTCTGAAAGACTTTTCAGTTTAAATATTGAACCCAAATTCTTGTCAAATACATAATTTTCTTACATGCAATTTAGAGAATTTTGTAATCCGTAGCACTGGTAATAACATCGCTCATGTACACAATAAGCTAAAAATGCTCATAAAATAAAAATTACAGAACCAAACTAAGTGATTTCCATCCGTGAGTGCCATCATCAAACCCTGATTTCCTTATCATGGTACACAAACCTTTGAAATATCTTCTTTCCAACAAAAACAGAATCATCAAAATCGGTTCAGAAACGACGAAGTTCGGCGCGAACAAAGATAAAAAAAGCATATAAACGGTCAAATTGAGTAACCTCCTTCTAAAAACCGAAAACTGCGATGAAACCATTTCACAATATGCCAGGGATTATTTTTCCTGGAAACCTTTGACTGGTACAATACTGTACGTAACTGTCTTTTTTTGTCCGTTTTTGGCTGCATTTGATTAACGAATTTTTGTTTTGGAACAGGAAAATACAAACTGTAACAAGACTGTACAAAATTTTAATAGAATAAGTAGCTCTCGATACACGAGCTGATGATCATCAAATGTCTGAAGAAATCTTCATACATTGTAAAATTTGGTGGAGAGCTGAGCGAATTTTCGCGAAAGTGCTTAGGTGAAAGGCACGCTGAGAACTTGCCCAATAATTGGCTGGCTGAGAGAAACTGGTATTGAACGAAGCCAGACTTATTTAAAGCGCGATTATTTTGGTCTCGAAAAAAGTGTTTTGAGGCATTATAAAAATAAATTTTAAAGGTATAGAATTCTTTAAAATATATATTTAAAGAGTGGACTTTAATAAACCAGGTCATTTCGTTGGGATTTACACCTCGCCAGGCGCAATAATATGTAGAAAATACAATTTCCTACAATAATTTTCATGACAACTAATGGCGCCCGTGTGTTAGACTGGTAAACAATATATATCTATTTCGCACAGGCACTACGCCTAGCGCCTAATACCTACTATATTATATACCAGTCTAATACACGGGCGCCACCAGTTGCCATTAAAATAAGTGTAGGCAATTGTTTTTAAGCTATTGCATAGCTTTTATCGAGGGCTTTGAGCGCGGCGACCGAATCAAGAAATTCCGTAACGAAAATAAACCTAATACTGTCACTGTCACATCTGTCATGACAACGTGAACAAAATTTGAATGAATGTATTTTGGCTAACCATAGCCTAACTACCTAGTAGAGTAACTTCCCATAGAGCAACGATGGGATGATGTTCTCGTTAAATATTCGCGCTAGGCGATAACTTTTTCCTTTTTTTCATAAATTAAATAAATTAATAATTATAATTGCATATGTTGATAAAAAAATGCTATGCAATAGCTGTACCGCGGCAGTCCCCGAGTGCCACACGTATTTTTATTTTTAAATTTTGTCTACATATTAGTGTTTAAGGATAACTAAAGAAGTATTGAACAAGTTTTCAGCGTGCCTCAAGCACTTTTTCAAAATTTCAAGTAGCTCTTAGGAATCGCGTTAACGTCACAAAAACAGGAAAAGCCATGCTAGGGCGTCGTAGGGGGTCGCGGGACTGTACGAATTACCGTGACCCCGGAACGTAAAGGGCTATTGAAGGACACCGTGGATTTTAGTCGGTACGAGTCTGATAGTCTCTCCCTGCTCTGTCCTAGGTGGGAAGAAAATTTGATAAAAACAATAAGCTCTTAGGAATACCCTATAATTTCAAGTAGCTCTTAGGGATACGTCTACTTGAATTTTGTGCCAAATAACGTCCGCTAACGTGTTTCAAACAAAACGAAATCCGAGATAGATCACACACAAATGCACAGACAAACAGACGTGTCAGACTTGAACACCCTCTTTTAGAGTATTTTCAAAGCTGAAATGATTTCGCCATTTCATCTAGCATAAATTAATGCATATTTTTAACTAGCAATCTTACAAATACTATTACCAAGCTGTTTTTAACTAGTTTTATATTTTTTTACTTCTTTACAAAACTGAAAGGCGTTGTAGTAAGCATGGGAAACTCATAACGTGTGACCCGATGAATTTGACAATCAGCATTCATTTACTAGATCAGAAATAACTTTACACGAGTTTTTGGTTTTTCTGAAAATCACCCCCCAAGTTAGTGAAAAGGGTTATTCAAGTTTAAAGAGAAAGATTTAGAACTGCTAAAGGTATAACCTGAATTTTGGATGGTAGCTGCAATTTATTATGTAGGTCAGCACTAACAAAGGATTTTGCAAAGGGGTGAAAAGGGGTTCTTAGCTTGAAACTTGTTACGAATATAAGAATAAGTAAATTAAAAAGATGGGCATTATTAGTATTCTAAAACTGGTATTCTAGACGATGTTAAAGTTTGTATAGAAAAATCAAAACATTTGAAACTCAGTAGGTATATAGAAATTAGATCAAAAACAAACACGTGTTTCGGGGTTTTCCGAAAATCACTCCCTAAATTGGTGAAAAAGGGTGATTAAGTTTTAAGGACAGGACATATTACTGCTTACTTCGATAAACTCAAAACTTGGCACAAAAAATCGCTCAATCGTATAAAGACTGCGTAATTATCTATATTTCATAAATCAACCCCTAGCGGGGTGAGCATCGGAAAATCAGTTTGTCTACACTATTATTATTTTTAAATAGAAAAGATTTGATTGTTTGTTTGTATTGAATAGGATCCGAAACTACTGCACCATTTTTAGATTTTCCAAAAAAAATCCTACTTATAAGGAGGATGACCGGGCATTTAAATTAATTGAATCGAAGTTAGAAACACGCGCAGAGAAAAACACGGGTGGAGTGCTAGTTTTTAATATAACGTTCCAGTATTTCAATACCAATTCGTGTTAACATGGTGACTGTTAATAAGTCAATGACAGTTAATAAAACTTGGTGTAAAAAAATATCATACTAAAATAAAAAATAATAGTTAGCCCAACTATAAATAAATGTAAATAATGAACATCAATTACCTACTGGTTCACTAAGTGGCACAATGAACTTAAAATTCGTCTGAAGGTCACACGTACAGTGGCCTCGCAACGAATTATAACACTAGTTTACAGTACATGTGTTGGCGAACAAATTTAAGCTGTTGTTGACTACATATGATATGCTATTTTCAAAAATATAATTAAAAGAGTTTTATTTACTGTAGTTTCTGAGTTTCAGCTATGAGGGTAAAAAGAAGAAAAAAAAAATTACTAAGAAAAACTTTACAAACAAAAATATTAAAGAGTGAGTTCTAAAAAACTTGGATTTTAAAGCTCTTCTTAGATGTGTAGACGTCAGACAGACATCATATTCGTATCCCGGAAACCCTGGTAGCGCTCTTCCATGACACATAAGTCCTGATGCATCCGCTCTCCCTGATCTTCGCTCATATCTCCTAAATTTTCCGGAAACCTGTCCATGCGACTATAGAGGAAGTTGAGTTTTATGCTCATATCGCACTCCATAATTTTAATAGTAGCAGAAGGTCTTCTACAAGTTCAATGTAATTTACAGATTTTTAATTTCCGAGAAAATTCTGCATCACAGAGACGAAAGCTGTTCAAGCCTTTAGTTCTATCTCAGTCATAGAATTTCTAAATTGTAGTATCTTTAGTTAGTTGTCTAATTAGGGGCCATCAAAAATACTGGCTTTAATCTTTTCCATATTGAGCTGAGGAAATTTTTGGCAAATGTACGAGTAAGAAAAGCAGTTCCCGTCTTACTCTAGTATTTTAACAAGCTGTTTCACGATTCCCAGTTTTGTAGGTAAGTGTGGATGGATAATTATGTCACGAGCTACTAATGAATTCTGGTCTATATTTTGCTTTCCAGGCTCCATATTTTCTCTCAATGGCCAGTTTCTTCTTACGCAATGCCCTTGTTTACTCTACTGTCCCAAAATACATATAAAACAGGGAAACTTTGTGTATCTCTTCTCTTTTTTGACCGAGAAGAGTGTTGAAAAACTTTAAACGAGACAAATTTGCCACTTATGATCATTGTATTTTATTTCGTTCAAAACTATCGAAATGTTCCAATATTCTTCCTCTAACTTTGTACTGTGGGCACTATTCTCCGTATAAACAGCAAAAATGTTCTGGATTGCTTAAACAACGTATCCTTGAACTACTTATGAGGCAAAAAACATCAGATACTAATCTCAAAAATACTCCTTTTATCGATTAAAATATAAGCTTAAATTATAAAATTCAAAAAACAAAAAAAATCGAGCTCCTCAAAGCATTTCGATGATAGATGAGTGACAAAAACAAGTCATAAGTTAATGTACGAGTATCAACCACAAAATTCGCGGCAACAGACAAAAAATTGAATTTTGTAAACTAGTGCAATAAATGTTTTATTAAAACAGTTCACAATATCCCTTTGATACACTAACAAACAAATGTTGTGTCAGGCGTCGGGCTAGTACAACGAGAACTCGAGAACTGATTTCGCGACTAAATCTCCTGAACTCGATCAGCGACACAACGATTTAGTAAAGAGTGATACGTCTATTCGAAGTCTCTTCGCAGGGAAAAATCCTTTGCCATTTTACTGAATGGGCATAATACACAACAACGACTGAGTATAATTTTATTGCATCGCGTAATTTACACAAAGTGGGACGCCTCCCATCACCGCTTCTGCGAGAACAAAAAAGTGTAACTAAGGTTGATGACACTTTATTCGTTAAAAAAATATGTAAGTAGATTACGTTGAAAGACTAATGAGCGAAAAGGGACTTAAAGTTCGTTGTTTTTTAGTGATATAGAAATATCGAGCAGACATTTTGGTCTTATACTTTATATGACTTTTTATAATGTAATAAGACGTCCATTGTGTGGCATAGCATGAACATTCCGTTACAACCGGCATTGAATATGAAGGCAGCGACGCATGCGTGATGCGGCTTAGAGACGAACAATTAGGCGATTCACAGGAATAATGGACGGAGACTGTGGACGTGTCGTTGTGGCTGGCACGTTTACAGCTGGCAGAGATGTAACTACGAGTATTATATATTACTTTATTTTAATTTTAGTTCTTAATGCAGTTCCAAATTTCCATTTATAATTAAACGGTTCTCGGATACATTTAGAACGTACAAGAATATAATGATATTTTAAAGCGAGTATGCAGCCGCTAAAGAAAGAAAAAATAATAATGTCGTAGAAAAACTTCAGAAGCTTATCGGAAAAATTGTCGACGCCCGCTACTCGCACAGTCCCTCAGAGTACTACGATAGTACGGGAGGTTGGACGTAGTATTTTCCTGTTTGCTACGGCGTTACTATAGTTTTTTATATAATGAAGTGATATTTGTAGCCTGTCTCGGTCTAGCGTAGTCTTTGAAACATCTAAGCTACAGATATTTTAAATATTTTCTGTTCTAAAAAAATAACTAATTGCACCTCATTGTAGCTCACTTTAATTCTGATTGCATTTCCAAACAAATATAATCTCATTGTTCACGACGGACTGTAGGTCAGGAAAAGGTGCAAAATAAAGTTTAATGAGCCAGCACAAATACTCTCAAAACACCTTAATACTCGTAACTTCTTAGTCCTTAGGTGTTTAAGTTTCGTAACTAAGATGCTTTATTACTCACAATTATTTAATTACGATAATGATTTCAAAAGGAAGGATACGCCCAACAGAAAATTTGCCTAAACCTTCTTCATATAATCAAATAGCAGCCCCATCTATGTTTGATACGAACTACGTTCAACTACGTTTCTTAAATTGACGACGTGATCTTGTAAGAGCGTACATGATTTTTTATCGGAATTAAGAATGTTGTAAAAAAAACGATTTAACGTAATGTGTAACGTTTGGTCCTTACGATATAAGTCAATGAATTACGATCAAGAAGTTCGTAGTTTCGAGCGATAATTTAAGTTGTACGGCAATATTGCAGTGATTGTGTCAAGTAGCAAGCGATTCGTCTAGTCGGCAACATTGGCCTTTAGCTAGATTTCTAAACGTGTGCGACTCCATCTATAGAAACAACGGACTTCACACACAGCTGAAACGGGTAATTTCGTTACAGAGGCATCTCCATATTTGTGAGAGGTGTCCTTGGCTCCAATAGGGCGACAGCACACATATAACCTTGTTGTGCGCACGTTATCTTTAGGTCGTTAAGCATTGTTCACGCTCCGGGGTTAAACAGACAATAGCGACTCTGGAATGGTTCAACGTCAACTTGTGCACTTTTTTCTTTTTTTACGTGTTAAAATCATCAAATAAGTCCTCCCACCCAGGGCAGGGCGGAAGGGACTGTCAGGCTAGTAGTGACTAAAATCTACGGGGCCCTTTACGTTCCGGGGTCACGGTAATTCGTTAGTTCTGCGACCCCGGCAGGGTGACACTCTTAGGTGCGCGTGCCCTCGCCTACGGTGGCCGGAGATTGAATTGCAACTGAAATGAAATTTTCGAAGTGTGTCGCGGACTCGCGTGCAGTTTTTGAATCTGCGGGATTGGCTTGCATGGCGGGCAGGCGGGCAAGCGGGTCGTCAGGCTAGCGGGCTAGTAGGCTAGCGAGTTGATGGGCTCGCCTTGCGCCCGCTGCGGTCACCTTAAGCTGCGGTTCAACAACACCTCGCAGGGCAGGGCAAGTCAATGAACGAACGAACGTCGTGACTCTGCAACTTTTCCAGCGCACGCCTCCTGTGACCTCTCTGTTATGCTGACACACCGATTTTTTAACTCACTTGAGGCATAGTTTTGCAGACTCGAAGGTGCCACTAATATTGGTTTCACTTATTTTGGCTATATACTTAATGATGGCCTTTCTAATTATGTAATGGAATTTGTTAATGAAAAAATTATTGACACAACATTTCATGTTTTGAAAATTCGGTAAAATACTTGTCAGCTATTCTATAATATCCTAAGTTAAATTGTTATCTATTCAACAAAGAGAAAATGAATATTTACTAACTACGATGAAAGCTATTACTAATAAGTGTAATATAAACTAAACTCGCATGCTGACCTAAATCACGGCAGATTCGACCTTACGGCTAAATAAACATACCGCGGCTGAACTTATTAAGTAACACCCTCGTAATAGTATTTTTCTATTTAACTACGTACATCCAGACAATGAAACCTATATGACGATAACTGAAAATAGAATCTTTTGTACGCTATAAAAAAAAATGCCAATACAACCTCGCAATGGGTCAATGCCAGCTTATTTAAAGCTGGCATAAGCTTCGCGCGAACAATATTTCGTAATCGCATAACAAAACAATAGCTATCTTAGCATCAATAAGCCTTGAAAACTGACGTAAGTCCAACGACTACAAATGAAATGGTTCAGTTTCAGCATAAGTAGTTTATGTTTATTCCAGAAATCCCCACGGACAAATCCCAACCAAGTTAAATACTGAAAAAATTTCAGAATACCCATTATTAAATAATTTCAACCTAGGGAACTATCAAATCCTACCGGAGTTTCAAAATTATTAAAGAAATGCTTAGTGCATTTAACTAACTGACGATTCACGTACTGTTGCTTTTTGATCGATAACCTGATTTTGTCTGTTTTTTATTATTATTCTGGTTCAGTTAGAGGTTTTGTTTGGTTAGGTTCCTTTATAACTCGCAGAGCTAGCGGGGCTCCGTTCGTCGACGCTACTATATTGTTACGTCAATCGAAGTGCGAGACTAATCTATAAGCTTCTCGATGCTTCCACAAGGTTCTATCAATTCTACTGAAGATTGCACTGGAAGCTTCTAGAAATTTCTAACCTAATCTAGATGTTTCGAGATGGGTCTGAAATGTTTCAGAAGGTATGGGAATGTGTAGAAGTCCATGGTTGTTTCCAGAACTTTCGACGATCTTCTAGAAACATCTAGTGGGTCCGGCCGGGGTATAAATAGGTCGCCGATAAAAACCGTCCTCACCGCCGAGGACGCCCGCCGCGACGCCTAAGTCAATGCCCCTGCCAAACGCCCGACCCTTTCAAGAGCCAGAGTCAGCCCGCGATACTGAGCCTGTAGTTTTAAATTAGCCCCTAAATAGTGGTATCATTCAGATCCAGCCTGTGTGTTTGCAATAAGTGTTTTTTATCACACGTGTTAACTACTTTTCATGGCGCATGAATAATAATGATAATAAACCCGCAGGGCAGCTTGTGGCGAGCTGTTGCGCAGTAGTAAAGTGGAGTTTTTTGAGAGTCTCCGGGTTTTTGGTTTCACACGGCGCTTTATATGACGAGTTGCGCAAGCTCCGCGCCGTCTGAAGGCAATGGCTCGGCGCGACACGGACAGCGTCCGAACGGTGATAAGCCACTATTACCCCAAGTTCTTAATCTTTATCCCAAAGGAATGCTGTGTAACAAGATCTCAACATAGAACAATGGCAACAAAAATGTCTTGAGCACTGTTGCAGCCAACTTCGAATTGTATGAGCTGGATCGTCAATAGAATAAGCATTTTGTTGACTATGTACACCGGGCCATCAATAACTTAACCATCTCAACTTAGTTCCAGTTGTTTGATTAGTACTTAAGTACACTTTTAGTTAAATTGCTACTGATACATATTTTAGCAATTAAATAAGAAGGAGAACTTAATCTATCGATTTGAATTATATTTTCGTTCCCGATTTAGCACGTCAAAAAATTGATAGGTGCTCAATACAATCGTTGCTCTAAATATACATAGGTGCCTTAATAATCCACCCTGTTCCATCAGCAGCATTTTGCGTTCCAGGGTTTCCGTGACTGCACCTTATCCTGCACATGTGACTACGTTAGATATGACTCTCGCTTCAATCCCTTGAGAGAACATAACATCACGCCTACAGCATAATCCCCAAAGATTGGCAAAATATGTTTAAGTTATATTTAAGGCGACCGACGATAAACGCCAGTGACAGACGATACACAATACACCCCCGAACCGTAATTACGTAATGTCATAAACATACGTTTCAAAATGTAACGACTGACTGCCTGAAAGTGGCAAGAAAAAGAGCAAAATTTACGTTGTATTCAAAACAAGCAAATTATATAAAATTAATAATAAATATAAGATGCAGTTTAGCGTTTAAAATGTGGTTTATTTTTAATTACAAAAATGTTTGATTATGAAGGGATGAACCGCTTTTAACCCTTTAGCTCGCATTGACAAGCCGGCTCAACGCTAACTTTAAAAAAATGGTGACAAAAAAGTAGTTACTTTTCATAAGTATTTATTAAATGGCCACAACTAATAACTAAAAGCAATTGTAAAAAGAAAAAAGTTTGACATTTCTGAAGGCATTTTACGTAAGTTTTGTGCAAAATTGCATCACGGTCTCAGTGACTCCGCGGATTACGGTTAATTTTATTTTATAAAAAATATTTTTAAGACTTTTTTCTGATAGTGGACTCCGGTATTTTATTTGTAGAAGGCCATTTTATTATTATAATTACAAATTACTATATTGTATTGACTAACTGGCAAACACAGAGTTCATAAAGTGATATGTTGAATATTCTCAACGTTGCGACGTAATCAGAAAAGTACTTCGTAATATGTATGTTGAGCATGTTCAACATTGCAGCTTTGCTAGTGATTTATTTAGCATGTAGTTATATTAAAATTTTATTTTATATATTGATGTTTTGTCTAGTGTATTTTATTTATTAGTGTTTTGTCATGCTACGGGTGTAAGTGCATGTTTTTTTTTTATTTTTGCTTGCCAACATGCCAACATGGCAAAGAACGCGCAAAATTATGGCACTATTTCCTTGAGAGAATGCTCCATCAGATAGTAGCAGTACTAGTACTGACGATGAAGTTATATTTGAAGACAAGACAAAAGAACGTGAAAACTCTTATTATAGCTCCGAAACCAGGTCATAACCCTTCATCACTAAGTGACTCGACCTTGGTAGTTCTAGAAATGAGTCTCTCGCGCCTTTCCTATTCGATGAAGAAACTGTTCCATTGACACCCGTTATGAATAACATGTTCCCTCCAGATGAAACATCACATCAACTTCCAGTTCTCTAGTCAGTTTTGCCTATTTTATCACCTCAAGTTTCATCTATTTAGTTACTTAAGTTTCATCTGTCTTATCCTCACAAGCTTCTACACATATATCTCCAGCGACACGCTCCAAGAGGCGAACGAATAAAAAACCTAAAATTTTACTAAGAAAACAAAAAAGTATGTGAGAAAACTGTTGATATTTAAATAGAAAACTGATAAATTTAGACATACAGCACATATAGAACCAACTATACTTGAAGTTTCGCTTGATTCGAGAACGATGTCTCCTTTAGCCTATTTTACATATTTTTTTTCAGAAGATTTTATCAATTTATCAAATTGATAAAATCTTTAGATCATACAAACATAAATTTAGTACAAAATGATGCCGTCAGATGCAGAAATATCTCGAATTATAATATACGGGACTTTTTAGCCATAACCCTTATGATGGGTGCAGTACTATAGTCACCATATAAGGATTATTGGAGTCGCGAATTAAGATATCCTCCGACCGCAGATATCATGCCAGTCAAAATGTACGAAAAAATCTGAAAAAATCTTATCTTACAGCTTTGTTTTTTTATGTAAAAGGAACGGTTTTTATAATTATCATGTGTTACAGTAAGTATCTTAGGTGATTCATCGTTCATTTTTATAATATTCATGACTGATTGACCTTTTTATGTCTTTTTCAATTGTATTTTTTATAATAAATGCATGATAATTGTGAATAAGTATTTATTTTATTAAAGTCTGAAAAACCTACATACATCGCGATGTCGAAAATACTCAACGTTTATTTTACCACCTAATTTTCTAAAGATATCGCAACGTTGAGTATTATTAACGTATGATTTTCCAAAGATTACACAAACTAGATTTTTTATTTTATTTTTTTGTACATATATACACTATGTATATACATATAAACTAAAAAAAAACTCAAAAATACAGATTTTGTTTCCTTGCGAACTAAAGGGTTAAAGAAAATTAGGTGTAGATTTTTTCGATGCAGTAAAGTATGTTTTTTTTATCGTGGTAAAATCATTAAATGAGTCCTCCCACCCTTACTGTCAGACTTGTACTTGGCAACATCACGTCATGGGAAAAGGCCTTGAAATGATCATATTATATCTTTATTAATTAACCATATATCTACGGTATAAGAGATACACTGCTTTTAAAACCATATTTTTGATGTTGTCCCCTGTTATCTTCGCCTAAATAATGGCTGAACCTGTTGCCATCAAGACTTCGGACATAGGATCTGTTTATTACTGAGAACGGAAAATCCAATATTTTGGTCGAGAGACAATCCGGATCCGAGCGGTTGCAGTTCTGTAAGTTTTTGAAGTTCCAACATTTTCACGTTGACTGGAATCGTTTGTCGATGATAACATTGCAAATATTTCTAACTAAGCTGCGTTTGACAACTAAGGTATAAAGCGTTCAAAGGCGTTTAATTAAAAACTTGGCTTTTTAAAGTTTACTTGACAATTTATTATATGTTTTCGTCGGTTATCTACGCAGTTACATTAGGTTTTGGTAATGACCGGAACGTTGTTCCGTTTCAAGATTCCACTAATTTTAATAAAAGAAGGAATGAATAGAAAGGAAAGAAAATATGAGTATAATGACAAAATGAAATTAATAAATAAATAAATCTTTTAATTCCAAAAGGTCCTCAGCTCACCATAATGCCAGATGGCAACACAAAGGCCCATGCAACTTTTAGTATGGACCTTGGCATCAATTTTTTTTTTCTTTTCACCAGTGATTAAATTTTGGACACAATTAGACTACTACCTAAGAAGTCCATAGAAAATTAAAAAAATAAGTTTTTAAACCGTAACCAACCAGAGATGTGGCGGTTTTAATTTTGTTCTAATTAGGAGTGATTTACTCCCGATTAGAACAAAATAAAATCCGTTACATCTCTGGTTGGTTACGGTTTAGATTTTTTTAAATATTTTTTACGAAGTTCTTAGGTTGCGGTCTACTAATGACCAACATTTCATTACAGGCGAAAGAAAAAAAATTTTGATGCCAATAAATTGCATACCATTTTACCACCTCACTGATTTTCAGCCACACCCCACGCTACCGTACGCTCGGAATCAAACAGTCACGTATTAGGTTTAGGTACTGAGACCTTATCATAAATTTCCTGTTTTTGTGACGTAAAGTTAACTGGAACTTTGACATTAATTTCAAGGGAAATATTAGCCCCTTCTTGGTACACTAAAAGCGCTGTTCCATTTTTCCATACAATAAACGCAGTAAATAATTAAAGTACGCTGGAAATAAAAACTGAAAACTTGAGATCGAGCTACTGATATATTTTGATTCACTTCAGATTTTTTAGGAAATAGCCCGGCCAGACTGTAAATAATTAGCATATACTATAGCTGAATTTTGTCTTAATTATTTATTTATGGGTATTATCGATATTAAAGAAATATCAAAACCCAGTGATCTCGCAATTTCAAATGTTTTTTTTTTCTTATAAAGGGTTATTTGTATTTTTCTGCAACACAAAATCAATTTAACACGATTTTTTATTTTAATTATCGATACTCTCGTTTTTTGTTCTTACATAAGCAAGCGTTACTCAACATCAACAACATCAAACATTAACTACAAGCATTTATACAGTTGGTACAGAAGTCTTAACAGCGACAGTACTGAAGTTCGAGTATCAAAACCGCGTCGGCCGTCTATGGAACCAGAGTTTTGGTACATACCGACTATAAGTTCGAATATCCAATAACAACAAAATATGCTGAGTACATTCTCGTCTCAACTTCACCAACATTATGCTCGGACCCGAACATTACGCGTAAGTGGCTACGCTCGTATCGATCTTTACGCGTAGCAATTTTCGTAGCCGCGTAGTACCGCTACGCACCGCTACAGGTCCGTTTTCAGATGACGCGTGTGATTGCGGTTATGCATGCATGGCAAGGACAATGCCTACGTGATAGCTACGATCTACAGTCTACGCTGTTTGCCCTCGATATTAGTATGCATAATAAAATTGTACTCACTTATTTTCGACCAATTCATCATTTTGGCTTATGTGAAATAAGTTCTTGTAAAATTGAATTTCAATATGCTATAATGTATAAACATTTTGTGTAAAAGGAATTAATTTGAGCGCGCTATTGTATACGTGTAATTATATTATACCACTAAATTGAAATCAATTTCAGGTAATGCGCTTCAATAATGACATGGATATTTGGAAATTAATGAGTATGTGAATTTGTAATGAGAATTCGAATTCAAAATACTAATATGCCAAAACATTTATTGATACAAAATATTATTTCATTTTGTACTAAGCGTTTTTATTCGTGCAAAAGAGATAGTTATTTTTGAACATAATATAATTATGCGGAATTTTATGAAAAAGGCTTGCTTGCTGGCTGGCTTCAATTTTACCAGATTCATAACCGAACACAAATATATAATTTATAGCATACTTATATTAAAATTTTAAGCGGATTTTTTTGGGAGTACTCCTCACCGTTGATGGTTTTACAACGCTAAAAAAACATAAACCGAATAAAACCTTATTCCAGTAGGATATTTGACGACACGAAATAGAAAAAAAAAATTAGTCCATTAGTTAGATTAACAAAAAAAGTTTTCTTTTGCTTCTGACGACACCAGCCCCCACTCTTGAATTTAATGCATTAAATCTTTGTAAATATGTATTAAATCAACAAAAGAAAAAATATGTGTCCATGATTTTTCAAAACTCTTACTGACGGACTTATTTGTACTGTCAACATGCCTATTACCTACTTATTTACAAGGTGTCAAGTCAGGCGAAGTATTTATGCAACAATTATGCGACGGCACCGTTCACCTAGACGTCTGTCGTTCAGACCTATCAATTTCGTAATAATCATTAGACACCGACATCCCTTTGTGTACAGACACTTCTGCCGCTGACGTGTGTCGTGGTCGGGGGTATTTACAACGAAATAGTTTCACAGCTTTGTATTGTGGCCTCGATGGCCCATCACTCAAAATCGAACACCAAAATGCATTCCATTAATGTGTGTGTGCAAGCACGTCTTTGTTTCGAAAAGCTGTTTTGCACTCGGACAAATGACAAATAATATAGTGTTATTTACGAAATAAAATAGTTAAAAAGATATATCGTTTGCTAGTTGTAAACTTGATAATATGGATAAGGATTTACTACTAAACTAATATGATAAATGTGGAAGTTTGTGAGGATATATGGATGGATGTTTGTTACTCTTTCACGCAAAAGCTGCTGAACGGATTGGGATGAAGTTTGGCAAGGATCGTCACTCACTGCACGCTTGAGAGAAGGCATGGCCGCCGGGTTCCACCGCGGAAGTGGTATGACGAGCGGATCGTGTTCACAGGGAAAGTAAGGCCAGAATTTGACTACAATAGAGATCATGACGTTTTCGAAGAATTCGACGATTGTAGGCACGAACCTCGGTCGCTCGGTTGGAAAGACTGTCGGTTGTAATGAATCTGGAGGTCTGATTAATTCCTTCTCGCAGTTCGATTTTTTTCTTTCCCTTTAAAATCTTTAAAATAGAGTGGTTGGGAAGGAGATGTGTTTGCCTAGCAGTGAACAGACAGTAAACTGAGACAGTCGAGACTAAAAAAAGGAAGGTGTAATACCCCAATAAAAAACTGTCTTGCACTTATTCTCTAAAAGCGCGTTTCCGTTAGGCAACTCTAGCATATAAGTATGACGTCACAATTGCATATAAAAAGCTGGAACTGGAAACATATTTTCGAGCGTATGCAAATTGCATGCAGGTTTTACTTGCAGAGTTTCAATTTAATAGGTTGACAGTTACATGAAACAAAATGAACAAGTTCAAACTACCTACTTGCAACTTGTACACAAGCAACTTGTTTAATAGAAACACGCCTTTAAATCAAAACCTCAACTCTTATATTTTAATTCATTACGTTGATCCAATTGTCCGTATTTAACGTCGACACTTGCATCAGTACTAGACTCACCCGTTTACTGCATCGGACATTTTAATAACTGTTCCGTTCCCGTCATCTCGCATATTTTAGTTTTAATTTACTGTCGGTAAGGGGAAACTTAAAAAAAAAAATGTTCCGTGTGGGAATCGAACCCACGACACGCTGCGCAACAGTCTAATCGCTCAGCCACTACGCTAACCGTGCCGACAAGTTACACTGACGTGTAATTTGTTTCCTATTAATCAAAAATTAAAATGTTTTATTTTACATGGGCCTCAATGGGCACTAATAAAACGTCGAGAAAAAAAAAAAGATTGGCACGGTTCGGGTTGGTCGTTTCCAAGAAGCAAGAAACTCCATTGTTACTCTTTTAATAATATTGGCTTTAACAATGTTATTGTTATAGTTTGGTATCACATAAACACGAGAGAACATCGTAGGCACGATAAGAATAGGGAACTTCTTACCAAAACCTAAACAAATAATAATAAATAACTTGTGGATTCTGAGGTGCCGTATTACAAGAATGTGCCCGACCCAGTTCTTGAAAAAGACCATGTCACGATGTACTGGGATCTCCCTATCATTACTGACAGGACTATTATTGCTAATAAGCCTGACATAGTAGTGATAGACAGATCAACGCGCCGCGTAATGATAATCGATGTTACCATCCCGCATGACGAGAACCTTGTGAAAGCCGAGAAAGATAAACAAATAAAATATCTTGACTTGGCTCGCGAGGTTGTCGACATGGAATGTCAACTCGGCTATCATTGCCGATTGCCGATTGTTGTAACGGCCAATGGCCTGATGGCCAATAGCCTCGACGAACATCTGTCGAGGCTCTCGTTGGGTAGTTGGATCAAGGGCCTGATCCAGAAGACAGTTCTCCTCGATACGGCTCGCATTGTGAGGAGGTTTCTGTTTCTGGAGCCCTAACCGCCGGTAGCTTGGACCCTGCTCCCACACTGACGGATCACTATTTTTATATTTTTTAATGCTTATTTTTATTACTTTTATTTAAGAAATATTTAAAAATTTAATAATATGTACAAAAGAAAAATAAACGAATAATAAATAAAAAAAAAAGAAAAATAGACGATTAAGATAAAATGGGCATCAGGGAATTTACATAATGAAAAATGTATTCGGATTCACAATTCTGGAGCAAAAAGAAGCTATATTAGCCTCCATATTAATTAAAAATAACTTTTGTGAACGATAGGTAATGACTGTAAAATTAAAACATTAAAAATAAGAATAAAAAAAAGGTAAAAAGAGACAGAACAAACACAGAAACAATAGAAATATACATATGTGAAAAAAGTAGTACCGTGATTCAGAGCAGTTAATAGAGAATATACCTCATCTATATACACACATCAAAAGTGTCTAGGGATCAAGCATTTTTATGCGGATTTCTTGAGATTGAGATGTGGCTTTGTAATTTTATGATTTTATAAATTTATATGGATCCTTTTTGGTGCATTTCATAATTTGAATCAGGAACTGTGAATCAAATTCGAGTAAAAGATGAAAATCAGCTGTCAATATTTTCCCTATAAAAACATACAACGCATTGAAGACATTATTAGTGCTACTGTTTCTCTACTACTGATTAAAACCAACGTTATTATGGAGCGGCGACGTCATTTAAGCAGGGAAGAAATGCTCAGAGCCGTGGGAATGATAGAAGCTGGTTCCCGGCAACGTACTGTGGCTTTAGCTCTGAATACAAGTCAGAGTATTATCAGTCGACTTTGGACACGTTACCGAAGCACTGGTACCGTGGCTGAGCGCCATGGAGGACGGTATCGCTGCACCACACGGAGACAAGACCGATACATTCAAATCTTAACTCGAAGAGCTCCAACAATAACCGCCATGATGTTAGCCGTGAGGCTTCATCACTCTTCAGGGAACTTAATTAGCGACCAAACAGTCAGAAACCGCTTGCATGAAGTGAACCTTCATTCCCGAAGACCGCTACGGGTACCACCTATAGCAATGCACAATCGTAGGATTCGATATCAATGGGCTCTTGAACACAGAAATTGGGCAGAAGAACAATGGCGTTTCGTGTGCTTTTCTGATGAGTCTCGTTTTGGTATGAGACCGGATACAAGACGTATACGACACTGGAGAAGCCCTGGACGCCAACAGCGATTAAAATCCTGCCAGGAAGTCCATCCTTATCGTGGTGGAACCATCATGGTATGGGCGGGTATTTGGATCGGCGGAAGAACTGAGTTGATTTGGATCAGAGGCAACCTCAACGCTCAAATTTATGCTGAGACGATTGTATCAGACGTCATCGTTCCTCTACAAGTGCAAATCGGTCCCTTATTTCAGTTAATGCATGATAATGCACGACCGTACACCGCAAGAGTTGTAAGACAGACTCTCGCCGCAGCTAACATCAATGTCCTGCCCTGGCCTGCTCAGTCGCCAGACTTGAATCCGATTGAGCATGCATGGGATATGCTACAGAGAAGAGCTCTGCCGAATATGGAGGGTATCCAGTCGCAAGAAGACCTTTTTTTGTTGTTGCAACGAACATGGGCGGCCATTCCACATCGTGATTTGGATGAACTCATTTTGAGTATGCCAAACCGATGTTCTTGTGTTGTTAGTGTTCGCGGTAGAAACACGGATTATTAATTGTTTAAGTTACCCAATAAAATTTTAGAGAAAACTGTTATTTCAGTCTTTTTTTCGAATTTTTGTGTTAGTGGTTCAAATGTCAAAAATCCCTTTATTAGGAAAATGGCAAATTTCTTTATTAATGCAAAGGTGACTTGGTTTATCGTTACTGTGACAAACGAAAACACTTTATTTGATGAATCCTTAAAAAATTTTTTAATTAATATCAATCAGGAGAAAAGTTATTGCAAAAATATATGTTGATCCCTAGACACTTTTGATGTGTGTATATAAAAATCAATGCCACTTTTCGTTGTAATTTTATAACTAAAGAACGGGCCCACCTATCCAAACCTAATGTTAAGGCTTTCTTCGGACTATTTAGTAGATGGATTATGTGAAGTTTGCACAAAATCGGTCGAGCGGATCTTAATTTATCATATTTTTTTGTAACAAATGATGTAGTAATAGTAGTATTAGTAGTGTAGTAGTATTGATTCTGTGGCGCTACGATGTTCGAGGGGACAGCTAGTTTTTAATAAAACTGTTGAAGAACCAGGGAAGCCGCATGTGCAGAAGGAACTGTTTCCAAATATCTTTGTCTTCAACGTAGTCCTTAATTTTGTAATATTTTTGAAGTGAAAACTTCTTTAGCGGCGTTGAGCACTTTTCTGTAATGGGTATAAAATCTTAAACTCGCGTCAGGACACGTGACCCTGACCGAAAAAGCGTAGGACGGCGCAGGGCGCTTGCGTGAATGTTCGTGTGACTTTATTACTTTTAAAGAAGTTTGTATGCTGGATACATTCGTTGCTAGGTAACATTGTTTATAAAAGATGTACGTCACATTGAAAAATTATTGAAATAAAAAGTCAACCATTTTTGCGAGTTTTACTAAAATCTGTTCACAAGATATTTCCAACAATTACTATTCAAGTTTTCACTTCTGCCGGCACTCCCAGAGTGCAACCCGTCGTTTTTTTTTTAATAACGACACGTTTAATGTGGGTTTTATTTAAACTTTCCGTCAGTTAGTTCTATGACTGACTCAGACAATCTATATATATAAAAATCAACGCCACTATTCGTCGTAATATTATTACTCAAGAACGGGCTCACATAACCAAACCAAATGTTTCGGCTTTGTTCGGACTATTTAGTAGATGGTTTTTGTGAAGTTTGCACAAAGTCCGTCGAGCGGTTCTACACTTATCACATTTTTTGGAACTAACGATGTAGTAGATGGAGTGTCAGTAGTGTAGTAGTATTGATTCTGTGGCGCTACGAAGTTTATTAAAAAAACTTATGCTGTTTATAACGAACGACTTACTTGTCTTTGCTAGTCTGAATCTGGGTTTCACAATTTCATGTTTACTCCGTGTATTAATATCATGGAAATCGCTTATAATCTTAAAAAGTCCTAGGCTTTTTCGTACGTATAAAATACTCTTTAATATGTAAAGTGACGGCAGTGCCGTAATCGTAATGTTTAATGTTTTTGTTAGGTTACCCGTACAACAGCTACAGTGCTACATATTTTTTAAACGAGTACCGGTAGAGTTACCCTCATTCTGTTGAAGTTCTTGACTCTCCATTGTCAATTTATATAAATTGAAATTAATTAATTAACACGTACAGGCGGCGAGGTCATTGGTTTTCTCTTCGACTTATTGCTCAAACACACTGATTGGCTTATTCATTTTCCTTCTCTTTAAATATTCGATTTTAGAGGTATGAAGGTTTCGAAATGCCTCAAGTACTTTTTTGGGACCAAAAACATCGCATCGTGAAATATTGGACTTTGAACACTTTCTTTGAAATAAATTTATAAATTTTCTCCATATATTACATATTATACTTTTTGATCAAATACGTAATTATAAATCGTACTTGCAACATGGGCATGCCTAAATGTCAAAATGCATGTCCAAATCTTTAGACAGTGCGAAACAAAATTTTTGCGTATTTAAATTAACTAGTGGTCGCCCATTGGTCGTTTTTTTTTTTTTTTTAAATAAAACGTTGCCCCACACTAGGAACTTCTCCTGTGTCGTGGGTGCGTTTACAAACATAGAAACTCACATCCACAAACACCCAGACCCGGAACAATTACTTGTAGTCATACAAATATTTGTTCCGTGCGGGAATCGAACCCGCGACACGAAGCGCTGTAGTCCAATGGCTTAGCCACTGCGCTAACCGTGGCGTCAAATTAAAAAATTTAATATAATGCAGAAGGATTTTTTTTATCGTGGTATAATCATCAAATCAGTCCTTCTATCCAGGGAGGGACGGGAGGGATTGTCAGACTCAGCATTCTCAAGACGCGTTCTGGCGAGCTTTTTGCCAAACCGACTGTCAATTTTAACATCGTCATGTCTGTCTGTCCCCGAAGGTTTGGGCATAGGTTTACCTAATTAAAATGAATTATAATCTCTTTATTTTTTTATTAAAAGGAATAAATATATTACAAAGTATGAAAATATACCAGCAGCAAGTCAGGGATCTTGAAAGAGGAACCTCCTTACAATACGAATCGTGATCTGATTATCGCATTTGGCTGAACCGATTTTGATGCAATTTTCAGAAAAGTGTTCGTTACATTCCGGAGAAGGTTTTAGTATATAACACTAATGGATATCCCGTGACGTAGCCTGCAGGGATCCGTTTTTTGTTTTTACTTGGATTGTAGATTTGCAAACACATTATACGACATTAATCGGCATTATACGACATCTTTTGTTGAATATCTGAACTTAGAAGGGGGAAAAAACTGTATAAAAAAAACCGACTTAGTGGCCATAGTCAATGAAATAAAAAACAAAGTCCAACCAACTTCCGAAAGAAAAGTTATTCTACACTTTTTTGTGTTTGGTTTTGAAGTCTTTTTTCTTAGTTCTATCCATCTAAGTATATAAATAAAATGTAAGGCATCTAAATGTTTTGATAAGCGTAAAACTTAAAAATAACTAGGACCAATTCTGTCCGGGGTCGCGGAACTCACCAATTATCGTGACCCCGGTACGTAAAGGGCTATCGAAGGACACCGTGGATTTTAGTCAGTACGAGTCTGACAGTCCCTCCCGCTCTGCCCTGGGTGGGAGTACTCATGTGATGAATTTACCACGTAAAAAAAAGGACAAAAAATGCCAATTCTTTTTTGTTGTATAAATTATCAGGACAAGAATTTTGTAATGTTACCTTATTTTTCACTTCTCATTTTCTTCTTCATTGAAATTGCTTATCTTTAAGAGCCAGTTACTCGAACATTTTTTTTTAACATTGTGTCCATTAATATTGACAAATGGAATTCTAGCACCCGGTTTCGGTTCCGCACATTTAGTGGTTGCAAAAAATATACAGCCCATGTTACTCACAGACTGTTTTTTAAAAATCTGTTTGCAATTTTTCAGTTCAATCCGTTACAAGCCAGTTTCCACAAAATCATTTTATTTCTCTTTTGATGCTCGTACATGTGCTTGCTCGTACTATGACAATCAATCAGTTTGATTAACCTGTATTCTGTAAGCAAAGAGCACAGGCGCGAGGCGGAAACAGAAACTCTATAAAATATGGAAGGAAAGGACTTCGGAACCCTAAAAAGTGAAAACTAAAAGTTGACAAATTTAGTAGTGTTGCGAACGCATCAATCGTTTTTAAAAGAGTTTTGATACTGTAATTGGTCGCTCCGTAAATCACTGAAAATGAAATAAAGAAAACTTAACCAAATTGCCACGTATGTTTATGAAAAATTTTCAATTTCTTACATTTTCTGTATTTATGATTGCCGTGTGATTGCGTTAGGCGAAATAAGTTGTGGTATAGAATCGGATGGTTCTTGTCAATTTCAAATCGATTAAAATTCATAATCAAAGAAAGATTTATGATTTAATTTCAGCATATTGTTGATTGTATCCTCTGAAGTACACGTTCTGCCATTTAAATCGCTATCGCAATTGTTATAAAAGTCATAATTGAGTTGCATTGCAATTGAATTGCAACAGAAACCCGTCACACGGTTTGTCGGATTTGCTCGAACTGTTCCACTCGTGTTTCCTTTATCCTATTGCTAGCTGTTGCCAGCTGATTCTCGCCCGCTGGGGCATTTAGCTGGAAAATAATACCACGGGAATGTAAAACCGGAATAAACAGCATTCTATCTCTAAACTAAGTTTTGTCTAGATCCGCTCAGCTCATGTTATTATTGAGTAACAAACGTCCATCCATCCAATCATTCAAATGTCCAAACATTCGCAGTTATGTTTATTCATTTTTTTGGAATTCCCTATATCAGAATATTTCTGTATTTTTTTTTTTATTTATTTAAGGTCGCTTTTCAACATCTAAGATCATTAGCGACCACAGTTAACAATATATTAATTATTTACAGTGTACGAGTACCTGAAGTATTTACTGCGTTTATAGTAGGTATAGAAAATTTAAAAAGTTGTTTCTTGTCTACGAACGAAGAATTAATTTTTCCATCAGATTAACATTAAAGTTCCGGTTTACGTCACAAAAACAGGAAAAGCCATGCTAAGGCGTCGTAGGGGGTCGCGGGACTATACGAATTACCGTGACCCCGGAACGTAAAGGGCTATTGAAGGACACCGTGGATTTTAGTCAGTACGAGTCTGACAGTCCCTTCTGCTCTGCCCTGGGTAGGAGGACTCATTTGATGATTTTACCACGATAAAAAAAGGGCGTGAAATAAACAAGATCATCATATAAAGCAGTGGTGGCCCAGTGGTATCGGCTCCGACTTACGAGTTGTAAGTCGTGGTTTCGAACCCAGCCAGGCGCATTACTTTGTGTAATTTATTTCATCACCACTGCTCTCAAAAACGGTGAAGGAAAACATCGTGCCGAAACCGGCATGTCCTAGAACCAAAAATTCTAAAGCATGTGACATCCACCAACCCGCACTGGGCCCGCGTGGTGGATTATGGCCCACTACCTCTCACAGAGAGGAAATCCGGGTCCCAGCAGTGGGAACATTAATAGACTGATGATGATGATGAAGCAAGATCATTATTTTCTTTGATCCGCGTTGAAACTTTGATCTCTTTCTTCTTTTCTTAAACATCAAATGGTATGAATAATTGAAACTAACATTACAGATTAAATACGTTGATGTTTTTTTTACTTGCGTGTTTTGATGAAAGAATAATTATTTGTAATCTTTTTGTTTTTCAGTTGAAAATTAACGCGTTTCACATAATACACGCGCAGAAGCGGTAAATTTTATTTCTAATCGATAAAAAACAGGAGGAGGTTCTCAATTAGACATATATATTTGTTTTGTTTTGTTTTTTATGTATGACCACGCACAACTTTGTTATGCCAGCGTTTGTTTTTTTCCAAATTAATAAAATTATAAAGAGATATTTGTTTCTACAAACACACATCAAAAAAAGTCTACGATCACTTTAAAAAATGGACATGTTTTTTGTTACGGTAGATTACATTATGATTTCTTCTTCTTTTTAGATTATTTAAAAAGAAAAATGCTTTTGCATAAAATTAAAAAAAGCAGCCTAATATCAGTGATCACAATTTTTTTTTATGTGTTTGGTAGTACTAATGATTACATTCTAACATAACCATGAGTGTCTGTAAATAAAAAAAACATATCTTATACTTGTATCTTCTCGTAAATAAGGTACATCGTTACCAACCTGTTTTCTTGAAACTTATTTGAATTTGTTCAAATATGCTTCAGTAATTGATAAACGTACTCGTAGCTCAAGTTGACAGCGTGGCACTCGCTCTGTTTACCAAACTAGTATACATTTTTGACTTGAACCAACCTCGGGTGATTTTAGTAAAGAATTGATGTTTTACTGCTATTTAAATCAGAATGTTTTTTAAAAATATGGAACCAATAGACAGGTTGTAAGTCTGAATAACTCTTAAATTAATGTTAGTTAAGCTAATGGCAGCGCCTAACAAGGTATCATGCAAATTAATTACATGAAGCGTAAAATGATAGCAGCTTGATTGATGTTCGTTGATTATTTGTTTAACCGCCTCGAAAGTAACATTAATTTAAATGAAAAGTTGAATTTTATGGCTTTATTTGCGGTTATTTGTTTTTATTGGTCCTTTTTTTCTCGTCATTAACTCGATGACAGTAATTTTTCAGGTAGGTCTAAAGTTGTCATCAATTTGTATGCAATAAGCCAGTATATATTTTATCTTTGCTCTACATAATTAACAGTCCTCGGAGCTACTCCAGTTTCAACTTTACGTCACATTATACGTACTGAGTATTATCAGCGGGTCTAAGATAACCATTTAACACTATTCCTAATGATTCACTTCGTAAATAAATAAGACAGTTACTGTAATTCGCGAAATGAATCATTAGTAATATTGCTAAGTGGTTATTTTAGACCCTGTAAACCTACATTTCAGAATGCCAAATTTCAACCTAATCGATTTTAGAACTCTTTTTAAAACGTTCTGTATGCGTAGAAAATTTCCTATTTTGATAATCCAAGTGTAGTTCTGTAATAAAAATATAATGTTTTCTATTTTCTGAATGAAAACATCTCGCCGAGAAAATGTCTCGGTTAGGTATTGGATTGTTGAGTTGAAGTGTTTCAAAAGTGTATCTTATGCGCTAGCCTGTTAGAGTACGAAGCTGTCTGTACCTAGACGTGAGTTGTTTGGTCTCTGTATCTATACTTTAATACCTCATTTCCGACTCACTGTCACAACCAACGCCGTAGGTTATTGCATTTGGTTTATATTTCTTAGTATTACGATTTTGTAAAATTTTACGAAGCATTTCTATAACAGCTGACATCAAATCGCGTATTTACTGAAACACCGTGATCTTCAGTTATAGGACATAGCAAGGCTATTTTAGGAAAATTTGATGTCAATAATGTTGATTAGTTTATGTTTTATCAAACTGTTTACGTGATAATGCTGTAATTATCAGTCATTTATTACGTCGCCGTCGCTTGCACTGCACTGAGGTTAAACAAGGCTAAGTGGTCAAGGTTTTTATAGCACATCAGTGACTAGGGCCGCCCGGCCTACTACACGCGGATTTTAAAGTTAATTCCAGATCAAATACCTGTCTGTTTACATTTGAAGGGCTGTCAAACAGCTATACGGGGGAATATTTCGAACGTGAGCTAAGTTTACTACGAGTAAAATTGTTCAAATGTTATTCATTCTAAATTTTACTTTTGCAATTAAGCAGAATTATGATGCGCTGTTTATTTCATAGCTTTATTTTACTACTCGGCTTATGTAGGCAACTTTTTTGACTAATCTTGTCTGAAATGTAAAGTTATATTTTGATAGCTGGCATTATGCTTACATGCACAAGTCCAAATAATGAAAAACTTAATTACAGAAACTAATCGCATGCCTATGATACACTGTAACATTAACTCAGGGCTACTAGATTCCGTATCGATGTTATTTTCATTCACACATTTTTTCCCGGCTCGTCAATACATCTGATACAAACAATCAACTAACTGAAGTATAAAAATAATAATGATTCCTTAAACACAGGTGACTTAAGAGTTTTCAATAAACACGCAAATGGTATTTAAAAGAGCCATTCTCCGTGTATGATTGGTTTTCTTATGACCATCATAATATTTATATTATTAAACAATCATATCAGACTTCCAGCTGAACATTTACAAACATTGAAACTAAATATGCAAGAATTGTGTGTCTTGTATCAGCTGTGAACAAACACAATCAATTGTAGTAGTTACAAATTTGCTTGGAGGTGTTACAAGCTTAGATCACATAAATGACTAGCGACTCCGGCCCCTCTATGGACCAATTTATTCGATTAAAGTGCACTTCTATTAGCTGTCGGCTGAATGTTAGCATTAAGCAACTTGTGTTTAAATACCTGGTGGAATTGTTTTATAAATTTGGAACGTAATAGGGAATATTTCATGCCTGAATTACAGTCACCAGAATTAAGCCTTTTTCTGTTTTGGAGATATTTTCATTAGTTTATTAAATTAACTTGTGGCTTCGGCTCACCTTAAATATTCACCTTAAATAAAATTAAATGAATCCCTATTTCCTTATGACACGGTATCAAACGTGAACGTTTGGACCGATGTCGCAAATTCTTTGTCATTTTTTGTGGATATTATCTCAGGGAAGGTAATATTCGCGGGACTATCTCATCAGGGAACCGTCACCCTGGAATGTAAAGGGCTATTGAAGGATCACCGTGGATTTAGTCAGTACAAGTATGACAGTTTCCCCGCCCCACCCTGGATGGAGGAAGAGTCAATTGATAATTTTACCACGATAAAAAAAAACGAAGCGAAGAAAGTATATGAGAGAAGAAATTAAGAAAATTGCGCGGAAAATTTAAGAATATGACGACGTCAACTTTTCTAATGTAACTTTATGGTGTTTGAGATCCTGTCAGTTGTCAACTACAGTTCTTTAACAAGATAAACTATTAATTTCTGTTTATACAGGGTGAATTTTCCAACAAAGCTTGGATGGCCAAATCCGAAACTATGAAGTTTTGTGAAATAATTCTGTTGGACACAACATGTATGGGGCCGATTCTTGTCATTCCCCTTTGAAATGAGAACACAATGTTTTGAAGATGTAAAGTACTGCGAGTGTCATCAATCAAGGTCATAATTTAAAATTTTAATCGATTTATTAATAATTCATATCAAGTTTGTCGTATATCATAACTTCCCAGAATTTGACCCTTGTTCGCGACTGTATTGAATGGCCTAATAATATAAGGCTGTGATTTTTTTCCTTAATCAGCGGCTCGATTCCTGGCCAGGATTATTGATTTTTCTCAAATCCAATGATGCAGTTTTAGTTTTCATCAAAATGGGCCTCGAGACTCCTTTCAGCATTTATCATATTAATCGTAATATATAACTGGCCACATCCGAATATATGACGAATATCGATTCGTCATATATTCGGATGTGGCCAGTTGAAAAATTCAACCTGTATATATAACAGTACTTATCGTGTGTCTCGAAAGTCTTTAGCGCGTTTTGTTTGTTTTACTGATATGATGAGTAACTTCGAATACATTCTTAAGAGTTTTTTTTGTAAATTTGCCAAAGAAAGTTTCCTTATTAAGACAGACACACAGAAGGTATGTCTAAAACTGTATCTACCATTTTAATGAAACAGCCTTTAATTATAAGAACCTTGTGTGTTGGCTTGACATACGTAGAGCACGTTTATATGTTCAACTAAAGACAGGAATTTCAAAGGTCATGGGAATCAAATGTTAATTTAACTTGATAATTATCAGCAATACTGGTACGAGTGCGTGACGTAACCGTCAAGTAAATACTTCTTAAAAAATATACTATATTATTCATGTTAGTATTAAGAATTTATTATTTACTAGCTGTTGCCAGCGGCTCCGCCCGCTACAACTTGAAAATTATCTCACGGGAATTAAAATCGGGATAAAAACTATCCTATGTGTTAATCCAGGTTATAAGCTATCTGTGTACCAAATTTCATAATCTGTGCTGCAGTTTTTGCATGAAAGAGTAACAAACATCCATCCATCCAAACAAACTTTCACGTTTATAGTATTAGTAGAATTCGTGTGGAAAATTTTCAATAACAAAATAAACAGCGTATTTATTTAACGTTTATGTCAGTCACTTTCGCTATCGCCTCGGTTTTAGTGACGGGGGCTGTAGAGGGCCAAAGCCTGCTGGGGTCGCGGGACTAACCAATTACCGTGACCCCGGTACGTAAAGGGCTATTGAAGGACACCGTGGATTTTAGTCAGTATAAGTCTGAGAGTCACTCCCGCCCGGCCCTGTGTGGGAGGACTTATTTGATGATTTTACCAAAGTAAAAAAAAATCGCCTCTGTTTATAGAAAAATTATCGTTTTCACTGTACATAGGTACACAAGGCTACACATCAAGCTATGCAAAACTAGTACTTATAAGCTGACCGTTTAATGTGTGAAAAACCATGCAAAGCGAGACCATAATAAAATGGTTTTGTATAGCTTGATGCGTAGCCGTCTCTACAGGTTTGAAGCACTTCATTTAGGTATATTTTAAAAATTTCTTCGAATGCGTGAATTGTTTTAGAGTTGTATTCTTGATTTCACTTTTTTTGAAAATACAGCTGCCGTATTTCATGGGGATTCAGAAGAAATTATCCTGAAATAACCTTATCGCGCACAGTTTATGCAGTCACTTTTGGGATTCTAACAATTTATCTGCTCGGAATGAAATAACTATTTCTTTTCGTACTACAACCTGAATAAATTCTTGATTGCTGGTTTATATTGCGACAACGTTTTGTTCTTAATTCAGAATATTTACATTTGCTTTGCTGTAAAATGTAACGATGAATCGTTTACTTATAAGCGTCATGTCGATCTATCTCATATTCTAGATTAATATTTTAGGCAATAGCCAAATTATATGTCATTTATTTGCGATCCAGTGAGACTTACTGATTGAATGTATCATCTACCTTTAACAGTAGGTAACTATATGAAAAGGTTTTTCCTAATATGATCGGTTTCATGCAGACGTTTCTTTAATCTGTTTTATTTTTGGTTGATAGTAAAAACGTTGACTTTCTAAATTAGCAATAGGTGTCAATGAATACGTTGACCGTCTTTGGTCGACCGTGAACGTTTTAGAAGGCGATGCGATGCAGTGAGTGCAGCTACTTTAGATGAGAACAATAGACACTCGGTTGTTTTGAAACCTGACACCAGTTACGTCATTGTCCTAATAACGCTCTAACACGATCTAAATTGTTGTCAATTCAGTTTAAGCGCTTCACTGTTATATAACAAGTACTCAGTTCGCTCCAGCTACATTGCAATTAAAACGAAAACTGTATTATCATCCTAATCATCCAGTTGACATTGTAACTTCGCACGGCAGTAAAAGCAATCGCATGTTTAGAAAAATTACACCGCATTTAAGTCTGTTAACAAGTCGATTTTGACGTCTCAAACAAAGGAAAGAAAAATACTGCTAATGGATGCTAGAAACGTCGATAGTCGTAAGGTTTCACATATTTATCGGTCATGATGGCAGAACGTGTACATCAGCGGTAATGGAAGATCAAGTGTCGTCGCTGAGCCGGCAGCCTGAGTCGCGAACCTCGACGTGTTCGTCCTTGGCAAGGACGCGGCGTGGTGACTCACCGAGTGGCTGGTGGAGCGCGGCGTGCGCGTCGCAGTCGGCACAAATGGCGGATCGCAGCAGGCGCTCACGCTGCAGCCGTCGCAGCAGCTGCAGGTGCTGCGGCGTGAACACCGTGCCCGAGCGCTCGCCCACCAGCAGCACGTCGCCCGCTTCCCACCAGGCCTGCTCGCGCAAAGTGCCATCGCGGTTGAACAGCCCCAGGTCCTTGTAGCCCTCCGGCGGGCTCAGGGCGCCGGCCTCGGCCTCCTGGTAGCGCTCGCACGCACCGCATCCCGAGCACTCTTCGCCTTCGCCTTCGTCCGAGTACCCACACTCGTCGCGCACCACGATAATATAATCTGCCTCGAAAAATTCGTTGGCGCTCTCATCGAAGATGACCCGATGCTTTTTGTTACTTTTAGTCCCCTTTTTCAGTGATGACTTTAAGTTATCGTGATCTTTATTATGGCGCGTATCGCGCGCGGCGCGGTCGCCGCGCATCGTCGCGAGTTGTCGCGACGCGAGCGGTCGCTAAAGTGTCGGAAGGCTAGGTCGGCAGGCGTGAGGCGGCGGTGGAGCCGACTGCAGCGCCGCGCCCGCCCGCCCTGTCCTATCGATCGTCGCCGCCCGCCTCGCTGGGGCCCGCCAGCGTTACGCCGACCATCGACATAGAACCGAGACGATTTCTCACTTGCCATGCCATAAACATTCAGTACCGCGTGCGCTCATTAATTGGACTCATAAATATTTTTTTTTTTTGCTTTCTATAAGTCGAGTAACCAAATTGAGACTACATTAAAGGTTAGAAATATGTACATATAGTATAATTATAGTTAAGTCTTAAAGTACATTGTTTCTAATTACTGTTAGCTCTTTGTAGCACGCACAACAATAAAACCAGTCAAGTGTCAGGGTTTATGAGCAAGTGAACAATAAGCCGTCCTCCGCTCGCTCTCGTGTATGAGCACAGTATGGAGATACTGTTGGTGCTCGGTGGTGACGATGTGGCTTGTTTACAGATGCTTGTCAACATTGAAAGAGAAAGCGCTGAGGTGCTCGACGGTAGCGCCTCGGCTTCTCTGCAAACTGTGCGCAGGTTCGACTCCTATAACGAACTAACTAGTTACTTGTGTCGCTGCAAGATTTTAAGTATTGCAGCTCTTTTTTAGAATAAATAGACTCTGTATATGGAATATTAATGTTTGTAAATACACTCACGATGAAGAACAGTCTGCGTTATAAATCTTCAAAAAATAAATATATATATAGTGTTATATTTTCTTTCCTGACGCCCGTTTACATATTTACACCTCCCTAAAAATTGAAATTAAAGTGTTTTTTTCATCTTACAGGTAAGCAACAGCTACGATGAAGGACTAGGAAGCCAAAAAGTGTACCTATTTTAAATCACAGTGTAAATAATTGAATATTTAAATAATAAAACTATCTCCTTACGTATTTGGTCCATCTTTAATTAATTTTCAAAAGATACCTTAAAGTGTTTTATTAAAGTGTTAACATCCTTTGAAATAATCTGTTAAATGAAAACTCATTGAAATGAACATTTTATTCCACCGCGATTGAGTGAAAGTCGATCAATGGGTCGCATTCGTTCATTTACTGTAAGTACGTACTTGAAAAATATCTATCCGATAAATAGTTTACTGGGAAAATAAGAGACTTCAATGGGCTACTTATAATTTAACGATATTATCTCAATATGTAATTGAACAGTTTCAGAAGGACCTAGATACTAATACAATATTTAAAAACGTCACTAATTTGAGTGTTTAAGAAATTCTTATTTATTTTTGTTGTATACCTTGTAAGGATCAAAGAAAAGAAAGTGAATAAGATGAACGGAGAAAAGACCTAAAATGTGTGATGTGTGTGTGTGAAATGGAAGAAAAATAAATTACATACTAGAGAAAAAGATAAACAGTTGATATATTGACAGGCCTGTTGGTCTAGTGGTTAGTGACCCTGACTGCTATGCCGGAGGTCGTGGGTTCGATTCCCACCCAGGACAAATATTTGTGTGATGAGCACGATTATTTGTTCTGTGTCTGGGTGTTATTTATCTATAATATGTATGTATTTAGAAATATATAAGTATGTTTATCAGTTGTCTAGTACCCATAACACAAGCTCTGCTTAGCTTGGGACTAGATGGCGTTGTGTGATAGTTGTGGAATATTTATTTATTTATATTTATTTATATTAAAATTCTACCCGAGATCATTCTCCCAATGGTTAATCATAAAAGGCTAATTTCATACATAAATATACCGGTAAAACTAAACTAAAACTCCATAAACTCACTACAACAGGTCAGTCCCTATTGACAGGCTGCAGCGAGTTAAATAAACTCGCCGACTGCGCTCAAAATGCACCCAACGTCAGCGAGGTCGCGCGTACAGCGGGGAATCACAAGCGGCTGGGATTTAAATGTATTGTACGGAAACAACATGCCATTATAAACGTAATGAAAGTTATTACTAATAGTCTTCAACGATCTTCCCACTTATGGATTACATATGAACATAACAACGACTTCAATCAGTCTAATGAAGTAATTACCGAAAATGTTTTTTTTTGTAATTTTTTGTCTATTAGACAGTTGATGCAGTGTACCGTTATTAATTAGACTGCTTTGTAGGTTTAGTGATCGTAATTGTGACTTCTAAGCAAGAATTCCTGGGTTCAATTCGCGTGACTGATAATGTGTTATTGGGCTTTTTATTTAGAAATGTCTCCGAGAGTCTGGAACGTCACAGTATTCCGCAAGTATTTTGGTGATAAAAAAATATCAGGACGGCGGAAGTTGGTCAAATTAAGCAAACTATTTTTTCATAAAATTTGTATGAACGAAAAAATTGACATTTTTTTAATGACGCTGTTTGAATTAGTATCATGTAAGGATGATTTCATAATATGGGAAGGAACATATCTGGACAACAGAAGTTTGTCAAAAAGTTTTGTTATTTTAAATAACCTAAAGTCTTATTGGTTGTAGTCAATGTTTCATAAGATTTGTATAGATACTTTCATAGTCTTCCGACTGATATTATGAATAGGGAAGTAAGATTGTCTGTTACCTCTCTACGCCTGAATAGAGATAACAGATGCCTACTCCGAGTTCAATGACATCTGGTACATATGTACATCGGAACGTCGATCTGGTACGTACATAGGAACATTTATCTCGATGATATGATCCCGTGGAATAGATTTCTATTTCCACTCTGGCAAACTAGTGTACCGTACCCAAATTACCTACGTGACGGCCCGGGGTACACTCGTCAATAAGTGAAAGCACTAGCTGCGAGTCAAAAAAGTACACTTTAGAAATATCATAAATTAATCATATAAAAATTGTCAATTCATCAACATCATGTCATCCGTAGGACGTACGGCTACCCCCATAGATTTCCAATAAAACCGGTTGGTAGCGTTTGCATCCTGCGCGATCCTGCGGCGATCCTGCGTCTGTCATGCGTGGTGTCCATTCAAATACCTTACGGCCCCATCGGCCATCAGTTCTACGTGCTATGTGACCTGCCTACTGCCACTTCAACTTGCTAATTCGCTGGGCTATGTCGGCTACTTTGGTTCGTCTACGAATCTCCTACGAATTTCTGATTCAATCACGCAGAGACTCCGCGCGTAGCCCTCTCCATAGTTCGTGGGCTATTTTGAGCGTACTGATGAGGCCCATAGTAATTCATGTTACAATCTTAACACAACATTCACCTGTTTGACGGTATTATAGAGGGCAATCGTAAAAACGTCCATAAAATACTAAATAAGTCTAAGGCCGCGTTTCCACTGACACGGAGCTGGGCGGAGAGGAGCGGAGAAGAGCGGTGAAAAGTGGTCAGTGTTTCCACTGAAGCGGAGCTGGGCGGAGAGGAGCGGGCTGGGCGGAGAAGAGCGATGAACTTCTCATCAATTTTGATACGTATGCACCTAGTGACGTAACGAAGACAACTGACACACTGCACGCGAGTCACGCACCGCCCCGCTCCGTACCGCCCCGCTGACCTCCGCTCTGCACCCCAATGCTCGCTGTCCTCCGCACTGCACCCCCTCGATGTATGAATATCCGCTCAGCTCTGCTCCACCCCGCTCGTACTGTTTCCATTGAAGCGGAGCGGAGATTTCAAGCATAGTCATTGGTCAATTTGTGCACCGCTAAGCTCCTCTCCGCCCAGCTCCGCGTCAGTGGAAACGCGGCCTAAGGATGGACTGAACCGTCCCTAGCCCAACCTATACTTACTACATTATAAAGCTGAAGAGTTTGTTTGTTGCGCTTACTTTTTTCATATTCGTAGTGAAAAGCACAGAGTTTTCCTCGGATAAAATACTTATTTAGTCCATCGAACTATTAGCGACGTCACTTCTTCGGCACCAAACCCCGTCTCGGGACTAAATAAGTTACTTTCACTTTCACCCCTTGGATAACAATGTACAACAATTCAAATAACAACATAATAAGCTGAGCTTACTCACTCATGTTAAGTATATCAAGTGTACCTGTGTACTTAACAGTTGGTTTATTTACCGTTAGAACTTCATTAAATGAATAGCAAGTTTCGCAGAACGCAACTTAGTTCATTCACGGCTCTTGCAAGTGAAGTGAATGTAATGAGCGAATGATTCGCTAGCATCGAGATGCAATCAAGCTAATTGAACTTAATTAACGGGCTTTTCAATTAATTTGTGGACGGACCAGGTGATTTTGTAAAGAGTGATTCCTCTCTCTGAGAGGTAGGTCGCGGGACGAAACGGTAGCTTTCCCATTCATAAATTTTTGTTTATGTAGTCTTAATTAATTGATGATTTAAGTTGTTTTTAATCTTAATATGTGAATAGCTTTCTTCTACGATAGCGCACAGTTAGAACTGACACATCAGAAGAAGAAGATACTTTCCATATAATTTGCATTTTTTTACTATCCTGTTGTATTTATTTTATGTTGAGTAGGTTTGCCATCAATATTAATGCATCTGGTAAATTCAAATGCTCTTTACATATGTATATTTTTTTAATGCAACAATAATAATTAGGTAACAATTATTATGTTTCAAGTTATACGTACTATTATTGATCGTCTGGCGTTATTGTGTAGTGTGTGTTTTTTGGAATTTTCAGGTCGATGCTAACTTGATCAAAGTATCATCATTAGCTTATACATGTTCCCACAGCTGGGACATAGGCCTCCTCTCTGTGAGAGGGAGTGGTTCATAATCCACCACGCGGGCCCAGTGCGGGTTGGTGGATGTCACATGTCTTAGAATCTTCGATCTAGTACATGCCGGTTTCCTGTTTCCGTTTTCTGTTCCCGTTTATGTGTTCCTTCACCGTTTTGAGAGCAGTGGTGATGAAATAAATAATAGGCTAGGAATCACATTCATGCGCTCCTTGTTTGAAAATCGGATAACTGGCAAAAGAAACGAGTAGTACTAATGAAGTAGCAAGAATCGACAAATCAAGTAACAGATTATTATTTTTGCTCGACAATTAATATTTTTAGAAGCTTTAATGGTTTTTCTGAAAAGAAGAAGGAAATCCAAATTAAACTTCATTCATCATTTTAGTGGTTTATTTAAATTAAAATTTAATCATCATCATTTTATCAATCATCAATCATCATCATCTTTTGGTTGGTCATTGGTTTATTTAAATTTTAATTTAAATAAACCACTAAAATGATGAAATCAAAATTTAAATAAAACACTAAAATGATCTTCTGCCACACACAAATTTCACTGTGCTGTAACGCTGGCGAGTGCGAAGATATAGACACACCTTTTCCACCATCAATTTCCTCCTGTCAGTATATGAAATACCTAGCACCTAAATCATTACAACAAGATACAGTAACACAAGTTGAATTAAACGAACTTGTACAGGACGTAAACATAATTTCTTGGAAAATGAGTTAGAACTAAACTATGTTTAACTTGTCGGATATTATTATAGAATTATAATTACACAAGCTGAGTTTTCTTGTCCTTAAAATCCACTATGTACGTTCCGCTTTGGACTTCTTTATAGGCAGTTTTAGCAACTAAAATCGCGAGAACGTTTCCATCAAGACATTGTAATTCAAATCCATCATAAATCGAAAATGATTTCAGAGCAAGTGGAAGTTTTTAATGTCTATGACGGGACTGTCTGTCCAGGACTGTTTGCACTGTTACAAAAGCCGAATATAAGAGGAAAGAGAAAAAACCACGTGATATTTTCGTATATCATGTGGTTTCGTATAGGGTGTCAAAATAAATAATAAAAGCTACATTGTCAAAAAAATATCTGTTTTAAATGCAAACTTTGTAGACCAGTGTTATTTTTCTAGACCCGACTCGTTGTTTTTGTTATGATTTAATGAGTCTTTGGTCAACAGCCCGTGCGCTCCTGGAACCGCGGGTTCACTTGACGGCATCATTTATTTTCAGTATTTTTAGCGGTTGTCTGGACCCAAATTAAAATATGAAAGAAATCTATTGATTGAAAGTACCAACAGTTGGTAAAAATATAATTTATAGCTCAAATGCTACCAAAAAGATGTTTAAAATATACCTGTATCATTCAATGTTCATGAGTTTTATTATGTGTTAAATGTTTAAATTAATAAAATAATTTTAATTATATCATTTTACACTTAGGCATGACAATGTGACTAAAAGTCGTTTTTTTATGATCTCATTCTTATTATTTTTAATACAAACAAAGCAAATTTGACGTAATACTAACTATTTCCAACCGAGAAAAATTAAACATGCAAAAATAAACCGATTAATAAAAAAGTCAAGTCAAGTTACATTCAAAAAGTCAAGTTACATTTAAAAATGTAAAACTTTAAATCCATTTTCCTCAAAACTCGATTTTTTGAGTTGTTCCACTTTTCACTAAGGGGGGCACATTGCCTTTTGTTAACCGACTTCGAAAAAAGGAGGAGTTTCTTAATTGTGGGTTTTCTTTTTACTAACAAGTGGACCTTTGTCGACACAATAAATAAAATAAAAAAACCAAAAAAATATGCGAAACATTAATTTTAAAAAACAGTTATTTTCTTAACAAAGCATTCCGGTATCTCTTATGGATTCCGATTTACTCCTGTTTGAAATTGAAATAGTCATTTTCATAATCACAATACCTATGTAAATGCAGTGTTTGAGATGATTAAAATTCTCTTTGTTTTTGTTATTCCTACCTTACTGTAATAAAACGTTGAATTTGTGTTGTGTGTGTGTGTGTGTGTGTGTGTGTTGAAAGACCAGTGCTAGTGACGTTGTATGTGTGTGTATGTGTGTGTGTGTGTGTGTTGAGTGACCACCTGCCAGGCGCATTACTTTGTGTAATTTATTTCATCACCACTGTTCTCAAAACGGTGAAGGAAACCATCGTGAGGAAACCGGCATGTCCTAGAACCAAAAATCGAAGACATGTGACATCTACCAATCCGCACTGGGCCCGCGTGGTGGATTATGGCCCACTGCCACAAACTCACAGAGAGGAGGCCTGTGTCTCAGTAGGTACATTATAGGCTGATGATGATGATGAAATGTTGTTAAAAACCAAACAATAAAGAAGAAAATTTAAACATTTCTGCATTATTGTACTTATTTTTATTATCGTCGGATATTTTCTTAACATTAATTTAAAGTGAATAAAATTCAGTATTTTTTTTCTATTTCTTATAAAATCCAAAGTCATCTTTCACCAATAATGATATTTGACAATTAAGGGTTAAAATGAATATAAAAAGCCCGAGGTAAATGGAATCTATTTCTGAAGGCACCTTTTTTAAAGAGAGTACAGGCAATAAAGCCTTATTGCTCACATTTCAATGTAATATTAGCGCTAACATATTTATTTGATTCTGAAAAATTGAAGAACCTTCTTCGAATTGTGTCGATGAAGGTATAATATAGATAATAATAGATAATATAGATCTAAGTGCAGCATTTAAATCTATATTATGTAGCTGGGCCTACCACACGCACAAGTTGCACCACAGTTTTGCCTGCGCAAGCCCGGCCTGCGTGTACTTGCCTGTGTGTTTGGTTGGGCGTTCAGTATTGCCGACTGTGTATTGTTTTTTCATGCGGGAAGCTTGCGCAATAAACTTTTATCGATTTTAGTATATAATAAGGTAAAAATATTATTTTACCATGATAAAAAAAACGATATAGGTGCACCCAGGGCGGGGCGGGAGGGACTGTCAGGCTTGTGCTGACTAAAATCCATGCCCTTCAATAACCTTTTACGTTCCAGGGTCACCATGGTCCATGATCGGACGGCGAATCACCCATTACTCAGCCTCCGCATGCCCAACTTATAACGGACTGATCCGTTCAGTCAGGATCAGTCTTGACCTCTTACTGTTTAGTCGGTTGATGCACCTTATTCTAGGTAGGTACAGCAGTCCTTGTAAAGATGGAACCAAAATACACGTTTAGTAGGTAGGTTGGTACCTGCTGTAGCCTATATTTACACGTCGACACTGAGATTCTGCCTCATAATAATGCAATTTTTTGAATGGTAATCTTTAATTTAATATATCAGTGTAATGAGGTTACTGGGCCGCATTCCCGTGGCCTCTAATGTTGGACAGCCCTGACCTACATAGTACTAACATACCTTCATATGAATGCCTTCCGGTACATGCAAGATATAAGAAGATAGCGGGGGGCGTCAGCGTGACCCTGGGAAGCAAAGAGTAATTGAAGTTACATTACTTAGTCACTGTGATCGTCCATTCTGCTACATCACTCATTTCATAAAAAGAAAGGGATAGAGACAGACGTTTTCATTTTGTCGACATAGATAATTGGTGCGGGTTCAAGACCTAGTAGACCACATTTTAACATACATATATGGTGTGTGTAGTATCTTCTGGTTTATATGTTGATAACCATGATAACATATTTAATTTTATACACACGTACTCACGCCACCATACAGTCCTCGGTACTACCCTCCACAGTCTCTGTTCCCGCCAATCCTCTTACTTACAGTTGACACTAGACCAGACTACTTGTGATGAGTTTTTTTTGTAATGTTTCTGGCATGGCTTCAAGGCCTCCACGCTAACTTGTGATAAGTTGGCATAAACAACTTGTGATGCGTGAGACGTGATACGTATGTTGCTATTCACTATACCTTATCAGATTGGTAGGCAAAGTCATAAATATGTGTAGGTACACTTCTGAAGTTCTGAAACTTATTATTTAGTCAGAATGGAACTTCATTCGACTGTACCTGCAGGATAGATCAAGATCAAAAGATAGAACTGAGTTCCGCTAAAATTTAAATATTTCATTTATAATGATTTGTTTTTCTTTCACTAAGTAGGTACCTACATAAAATTAATAACTTGAAGTTACCCCTAACTGAAAATATAAAATATGTAAAGGTTAATATAACATAGAAACACCACCGATCAATAGGATCTGTGACAGTATAGTGCGATCCAATTAAAGAGACCTTCTTCCGACGTCACAACTGTCAAATCGTAGGTAAAAGTAGTATAGGGACAGCAAAAAATTTTCAAGGATATTAAAACACGGGTCGACAGCGCGTTTTGTTCCACGCGCGCCTCAAGGAGTGTCAGCATAGTGACAGGGCCTGTAGAGGGCCAAAGCCTGCCGGGGTCCGTAAAGGGCTATTGAAGGACACCGTGGATTTTAGTCAGTACAAGTCTGACAGTCCCTCCCGCCCTGCCCTGGGTGGGAGGACTCATTTGATTAGTTTTTAGTGGAGGAGGACGAGGGGGGCGAGGCCTATTTTCAGCAGTGGACGTCTTCTGGCTGATAATGAAAAATCCATACAAATAATAAAACTGTTGAAAAGTCAGTTTGTCTGTTTATTTGCACGGGCATCACGTAAAATGTACGAAAGGAATGTAAATAACTTTTATAAACACCGATTGAGCGTAACTTGAAGTAACATTTAGTTTTTTTTTTCATTGCAATCGGTGCAGTCTATCAGAAGATATTTAAATTTAAAGTGTTCCAGAAGTAAAACTAGGGTAACGTGCACTTGGTGTCACAACTTCTCATAACTTTATACACAATATGTGCGAAATTTGAAGTAACATTAAGCCATCTCCATTACTTAAATTTAAAACAAAAAAACATACTCAGAGTCTCCACACATGTCCTTTTGACACGGCGCTAGTGTCTCTGTTACATCAAATTGCATTAAACAATATAAAAGGTTCCAGGAATTTTCCGTAGTGGTGGCGCATCTCTAATCTGAACTACAATGCCAAAGCTATATAGATTACACAGGCAGACCTACACTTAACTTAATAAAAAAATAAGCTGAAACAACTAAAACCCGACTACGAAAACATCGCGTACTGAAAAGTACAAAATTAAAATTATTTATTTGTGAAACATAGGTAAATGAGATTTAATTACAATGCTAGGATCACTATGTTATAAAACAAGAACAATATTCATTTGATCGATATTTTAAGTAATAGCCATGGTTGTGTGCCACCTGCGGTTGTTTCACACAATTTTTATTTGCTATGTGGCATACGACCACTGCTATTACTTAAAATATCGGTCAAATGAAAATTGTTCTTGTTTTTTACTTTTCAGTGTACGATGTTTTCGTAGTCGGGTTTTAGTTGTTTCAGCTTATTTTTTTATTTCCGCTATTTTGAGGTTATTTGATGTAACAATAAAAGCAAAGTAGCGAATGAATTTCAAATGTGCTCATCAAGCCCTTTAATTTGATAGGTACCCATGTCGATACTGTGGGTTTTTTTTTCGGACTAGACTACATCCCCTATAGGGCGCCATATTGGATTTGGTGACTTGTCAACTACCATAAAACAGCGGACAAGGGAGACGCTTTTAGCGATACCTCTATTGTCATGTAATGTAGTTTAGAAGTTATGAGGGAAAAAACATATTTGGACATGTCAGCGCCATCTCTACGTGACCTTATTTTCAACAATAGCACCGCTGTGAGTCGTCAACAAAATTATGGCGGTTAAAAGTGTACTAGTATGTTCAGCGTCGAATATCCAACAGAAATAATACAATTACAACTAATTTCAACTACTTTATTCAAAATCTTTCCCTATTCATGAGTTGTTTTTATTAATAGGGAAAGATTTTGAATAAAGTAGTTGAAATAGAAGTAACAAAGGTGTACGTAGTTTGTATTAGTTGTCACAGATGGCGCCACGTTTCGATGAACTTCTGAAAAAATACATAACTAAAAGGCATTTTGAATATTCAATTAATGTAAGACACGACAAAACCAAACAAATTAACATTACTCTTCGTAATCACTTAATTATTGATAACGACGCCATCTAGACTGAATGAAAGTAAACAATCTACGTACATGCATGTTTGGGTGTCAAGTTGCGTAACGATATGACAAGGAGACGGTTGTACAATTATCACCTCAATGTTCGGTTTATGAAGAATTGAGAAGTAAACTTAATACATTAAAAAATGATAATAAGGGGCTAATTATTGCGGGTACAATATTGTGTACCAAACTGACCAAATACGAATAAGTTAGGCGTAAACTTAAAAAAAAAACCATTTTAGAGCTACAGCGCCATCTAGGGACAAAGTGGCGGCAGAATAGGCAGCAGTTCCACCTAAAGTCTATTGTGATTGTGCAAACCGTATAGTCCACGCTACGACTGAAGTCCTTTTGTCGCGGCGCTAGTGTTTATGTAATTAAATCAAAATTACATTTAAAAAATATAATGTCTAATACCATTAATTTTCCATCCATGGGACTCAGTCAGCGTTGCCAGAAGGTTACTTTTGTAACCTTTTAGGTAATTTTTGAACTGCTAGGGTTACTTTTAGGTTACACTAATGAAAAGGTTACTTTTAGGTGATTTTTCGGAATTTGTAAAATTAACTTATAATTTCTTACTTATAAACAAGCAAGTTGAAACGAAACGCATTAGAATTTTTCGAACATAACACACGTTATACTCTTTCTCTTTCACACTTACACCACTTGTATCCCGCTTACTCACTCGACGAATCGGATTCATTCGGTGCTGTTCGTTTCATTGCAAGCCACCCCCCGCCGCCCGCCGCCGCCGCCGCGATAGTCGCTACATCATCTGTGGTCGCTACTTGTTGTTGTCTAGTCCATGGTATAATAATATACTTCGCCCTTACTTACAAATAATATTATGTTCTATATGCTTTTAACTTTTAATACTTTACCAGTAAAAAAAAAATGAAAGGTTACTTTTTGTACAAAAAGGTTACATTTTTTATATTTTAGGTAACTTCTGACAAGCCCCGACTGGCAACACTGGACTCAGTAGTGGCGCGAACTCTACATAACATGATTCGTTTATGTGAAAGAGAAATCATTTGTAATCTAATATGCTAAAGAAGGTATTGAATTCGAGCGGCTTCTAAAATGAAGCACAAAAACATTTAAAAAACTTTCGGAAGTCGGAGGCTTTGTTTTAAAAAGTTTTTCCCAAGTTATAATATGGAAAAAAAAGCATTGAATAGCAGGGAAAATTTAGAAACTCGATCTAGCAACCCTGAGGCTGAGTCTGCACGCTCAGTTGACTAGAGTTGACGTTAGATAACTGTCCTGTCGAGCGATCTGTGAGATTGTTTACAAAAATAAAGTTTAACTTTCTTCTTTAAACGTGTTGGAACTATTGAAGTATAATTTAATTGTCCCTTCCGTTGTATCAACGATCTTGTGTTTTGAAGTTTAAAGACAGCCCATGGCCTAAATCGGTGGTAAGTTTTTTGTAAAAATTAGAACAAATGGTGAAAACGATTGTTGATTGCATTGCACTTTGTTTGTTACTTTTATATATTGTTGCAAAGTTTTTCGTGGCGTTGTATTGTTATTAAATTATTGATATGTTCTAAGAGCTTGGTCAGTGGGTCGTCTAGCTTGCGTGTGTTTATTATTGCATGTGCTCCATGTGCTTAGCTCATCTGTGATCTTGTCATGTAACTCATTTCATTTTATTGTATGTGTGTATTTGAAATATTGAAAGTGTTTATGTATCGGAGACATAATACCATTATACATTACATATACAGTAAGAGAATACTGTGGTGTTGTTTCCTAACATTTGTGTAAACATCATATAAAGCAGTTATTGTTGTGATAAAACTTTGGATGTTAACTTGGTGCGGTTGGATTAATAAGCAAACAATATAATTTACTTATAGGTATACTTTATCAATATGATGATAGCTGGGCAGCTGCTCTGCATATTGGCATTTCTTTTGTCATGCAAAATAACTTGGGATTCAGCACTTGCGGTTGATTGGTTGCATGGTGTTGATGTTTAGCTAAACGAAATTGTTTTTATTTCCATTTTATGATTATATATATTTTTTAATTTATTTGTCTTAACAGAACAGGATTATTGTGTAATTTAAAGTGTGATATACCTACCAAAGCAAGCCAGAATAATAATAATAAATAATAATTAAGGCAGTACTTCCGGACACAGCGCATATTGTTAGGAGGTTCCTCTCTCAGGAGCCCTGACCACCGGCCCGGACCCTGTTCCCGATGCTTGTGGAATGCTATTTTTTACATTTTTTATTCTTTTTTGTAAAAATATTGAAAAACGCAAACGGATAAATAAAAAATGAATAAAGGATAAATAGTAAAAATAATTTATTGGTCACAATCAGGGTATTGTTTGAAATTTGTATTTTAAGCCTCCTTTTAGGCAGACAATGACTGTGTTTGAAGGCTCCGCTATTCCATAACAATACAGATAAATGTCTTAATTTATATTTTCTTTGTTAAGGCTAGTTTTAAACCAAAATTTTAAACTAAGATAAGTAAAGTTTATAGTTTCTATGCCCGAAATGTTTATTTTATAACATGATAATTTATGGTGAACTGAGGGGCTTTGAATCTATTCAAGCGTGATGTGTGTAGTGTGATGTGAAGTGTGTGTTGTGATATGAGAGTGGAGTGTGTGAATTTGAAGTAGTGTGTGTTGTCATATAAGTGTGCTGTACGTAGTGATAAGAATGTGGTGTGTGTCATTTAATGTGAAGATTATTTATACAGGGTCTTTCTTTTAAATTGACAGGCCTGTTGGTCTAGTGGTTAGTGACCCTGACTGCTATGCCGAAGGTCGTGGGTTCGATTCCAACCCAAGACAAATGTTTGTGTGATGAGCACGATCATTTGTTCTGTGTCTGGGTGTAATTTATCTATAATATGTATGTATTTAGAAATATAGAAGTATGTTTATCAGCTGTCTAGTACCCATAACACAAGCTTTGCTTAGCTTGGGACTAGATGGCGTTGTGTGATAGTTTAAAAAAAAAAAAAAAAAAAAAAAAAAAAATTGGCCAACAGGGGAATATCGGAATCCGTAGGAGATACGAAAAAACTTTGTTAGAAGACTTTAACTCTTTTTTGAAGTTAAAAATTTTGGCATATTTATTTTTTTAGTCTAGTGTGAGTTATCCACAAAACTGAATGAAATACCCCAAACATTTTTAATGCCTTTCGACTCTGTTTCATGTAATGATCATTTCATTGTATGGAAAGGCGAAAGTTGTAAAAATATTTTTCATACAAAATGTATGAACGATAAAAAATACCAATTTGATTTTATGATGCTGTTAGACTTAGTTTCGTGTGGGCACGCCGCAATCGCGGCGGTAAAACCCCTCTTTGAGGAGTGGCTGGATAGGCGTCACGGCGTCCTGACCTACCGCATGACTTAGGTCCTTACCGGACACGGAAGTTTCGGGAGGTACCTGTGTCTGATAAGGGGGAAAGAAACGCCTGGGTGTCACCACTGCGAGGATCGTCCGGAGGACACGGTGGAGCATACGGTGCAGTACTGCCCCGCTTGGGCAGAGCACACCGTGTCCTCACGACGGCGATAGGCGGAGACCTCTCGCACTCGGCATTGGTCGAGGCCATACTGCGGGGTGAGACGGTGTGGGAAGCGGTCGCCTCCTTCTGCGAAGCAGTCATGCTTGCGAAGGAGGAGGCGGGCCGCGTGAGGGAGAGGACAGCGTCCTCCCTCAACCCCAGCCGCAGTGGTAGACGCCCACGGCGACAGACGTCAGCAGACGATCTCTGGCCACCGTAGGTGCCGGCATGCGGGCGGCGAGTAATGGGCGACTCGCTGTCCGTGGACCATGCCCGGGTCGACGGCGCGTTGTGTATCACGCGCGCTTTAAGGAGTGTCAGCATAGTGACGGGGGCCCCTGTAGAGTCACGGGACTCACGAATTACCGTGACCCCGGAACGTAAAGGGCTATTGAAGGACACCGTGGATTTTAGTCAGTACGAATCTGACAGTCCCTCCCGCTCTGCCCTGGGTGGGAGAACTCATGTGATGATTTTACAATGTAATAAAAAAAAAACATTTAGTTTCGTGTAAGAATGGTTTCATTGTACGGGCAGGAAAATATCTGGACAGTACAAGTTGGTCAGAAGTAAAGTAATATTTCTTCGAATTACTATTCGTATTACGATAGCTTGCTTTTAAGTTCTGTCGTTTACATATTTGCCGCGAATTTCGAATTTGGAACTGTACAATATTCAGAACTATTGGAATTAAGACCATCAAAACAATTAAAAAAAATAAATTAATGCAATTGTGTAGTAACAGCGTAACCGTAAATGTTTATCAAAAATCTAGTTGATCAAAGGGGTATGCAACTTTTTGGCGTCAAATTTTTTTTTTCTTTCGCCAGTAATGAAATGTTGGTCATTAGTAGACCGCAACCTAAGAACTTCGTAAAAAATAATTGACAAAATCTAAACCGTTACCAACCAGAGATATAACGGATTTTATTTTGTTCTAATCGGGAGTAAATCACTCCTGATTAGAACAAAATTAAAACTGTCATATCTCTGGTTGGTTACGGTTTCGAAACTTATTTTTTTTTTCTATGAACTTCTTAGGTAGTAGTCTAATTGTGCCCAAAATTTAATCACTGGCGAAAATAAAACAAAATTGATGCCAAGGTCCGTACTAAAAGTTACATGGGCCTTTACAGATCTTCTATGCCCCAAAATAATGTAAACTTTAGGAGGCGCTGTCATCGCGCATACAGCGATATGTCGCTGTCGCAAAGTTCGGGCTGTGAGCTAAAGTTTTTCCATACTGACAGCAGTCTGAGGTCTGAAAATAGACAAAAACGTAGCGTTTTAGAAAAAGACTAAAATAGATAGTATCGACGCACTCATTGATTTTTCGTCTTTGTTCTATGCTTCCTAAATACTAGCAAAAGAATACAGATGTTATTTATTTATTTATTTAAATCTTCATGCAACACAAAAGGTACATAGGCGGACTTAATGCCTGAGGCTTGTTCTACCAGTCAACCTCTACAAGCTGGAGGTGGCCACTTTGAGCAACTGCTTTAAATATTGAACTGCTAAATCGTGAATTCTAAACATAAACGGCCGTTTTTGTTACAAATGCACGATTTAGCTAAACAGCTATATTTCAAGTGTTGACAATGTGTTATAAAATTACGTTATTGCCTTTTCTACAGTAATTACAGACCATATTTTGTATTTTTGATTCTATTTACGAGTTATGACATTTTTTCGATTGGCGGCGCTAGTGGACTGTAAGAGGCCTCTTAAAGTGTTAGACATAAAGTTGTGAATTTTGTGTAGTATTGTAGCTTAGCTCAAAATCTATCCATCTAGTAAAAAATATTGTCTGGCGTGTTTCTGTAGTTTTACTATTATTGGTTGAATCGCATAAGTTTTCGTTTTTGTTTTCGACTTTCAAATTTTTTTTTACATAGTTATAAAATAGTGAATACATTGCTTTCTACTCACATTTTTTTTTTGTACTGACATAGAGCATATTTCAACAATAAAAACAAAATGGCTGCCACATAGCGGACCCCTGTCTAGGGTGTAATTGTACTTTAAAATAGTAAGACAGTTTGTTTGCTTACAGGATAATCTTTCTTGTCTCATGCCACAGCACCTACTTTTAGTTAGTGTCCTACCAGAAAATTAAGTCTGTTACTGACAAAGTAGTAAATCAACCATATAACCAATATTTATATCTCCTAAACTATTGACACCACGGTGTCAGTTAATTGCGGTCCCAGTCGCAGGAGACCTCATCAAGGCCATTAAGTAAAGATAGAATCGATTTAAAAAAAATGTAATATGGGTTTGCTCTTGGCCTTAGTCTAGGTCAGGGGTGACAAAGACAAGGTCGACGATGAAGCGAGCTTACCAAGAAGAAGTCTGTTTACTCTAACTTTGAAGAGATTTATTTAAAAAAACCTTTTATCTTAAGTTTGCCGCATGTAATTACTTCAGAGAACATTGATGATTGCTGGAAATTAATATTTCAAAAACATATTTTTTATGATGTAATTTAATTTTCAATCAGTAATTTAAAATCGGCCTCGGGACTTCTTTCAGTATTTTTCGCTATTCCTCATAGTTTCGGATTTAGCCATCCACGCCCAGTTGGAAGTTAAAATTGTTTATTACTGCAAGGCATCATATGGAAGTACTCCCCTCTCCCTCCAGCATTTGATCAGAACCCGGTGTTTACCTTTTCACGTTTTTAGATTCGTTTTATGGATCGAAATAATCAGATAACTTGAAATTAATTAACGAAGACACAATATGGGTAAAACTATATACACTCTTTTAAAAAAAAAACGGGCACTTTAGATTTTTTCTCTACTTCTATGAAGAAGAACAAGAAAAAGGTTTTATTAATTTGACGATGTATTGGCATGTTGTTTGAAGCATCCTGGCATGATTCTTTACGTTCAGAATTTAAAATTTGAAATTAATTAAAGAAAAATAATGATTATTGTGGATTACTCTAAAATTGCTTTACTAATAGCGTGAATTGCTGAAACGATTTTTAACTGATTACGATATTTTAAAACTTTTTGGATATTTTCTGCAAATTAAACAATTTCATCTTTCTTTTTACATTAAATACCACTTTTTGATTTGAGTTATAAAGCGATAAGGGCCGGTAAAATTATAACCCTACTTGAAGAAGGTTGTTCGCAAACTTACGTGTCTCAGCGGCTAAATGTGAGTCGTTCAACTGTCCAGAGGACTTGGCAACGGTATCAAGAGACCGGTTCGGTCAAAAGAAGACCCCGTTCGGGAAGAAAACGATGCACAGAACCAAGAGATGACCGCTTTTTGGTGAGTCAGGCGTTGCGGAATCGTACGGCGTCAAGTGTGGACCTGTAGAAGAGCCTTGAAGAAGTAAGAGGAGTAGAAGTTAGCTTGTGGACGGTCAGGAGGAGGGTTTTGGCTGCCAATATCAGCAGTTACCGCTCAGCTCGGGACTCTAAATTACTCCGTGAGCACCGTGTTGCTCGACTTCAACATGCTCGGAACTGTGGCTCATGGACTCTGGAGGACTGGAATAAAGTATTGTTTTCTGATGAAGCTAGAATGTCTTTGCGTGGAGAGGACCGACGCTGGCGAGTGCTGCGAAGACCACGAGAACGCTATGCGGAAGCGTGTTTCGAAGAAATCACTCTTTATTGGTGAGGCTCCGTTATGTTTTGGGCAGCAATTAATTTGACGGAGCGTACGGATTTAATTTTCATAGAAAATGGAACATTAAATGCACACCGGTACATAATGGAAGTCCTAATTCCATATGCACAACCCACATTGACTGCACTTGGGGAAGTTTCCATTTTTATGAACGACAATGCTCGCCCACACCGTTCTGCCGACGTGGAAGCGTATATGCAAGAAGTTGGGTCCGTCGTTTAGATTGGCCAGCTCGAAGTCCTGACCTCAATCCAATTGAGCATGTCTGGGATGTTCTAAAGAGACGGGTAAGATCAGTGCAACCTGCTCCACAAAACATCAGGGAGCTAAAAAGAGTCATTGCAGAAGAGTGGGAAGGTATTCCTCAAAACGTTATTAAAAACATAGTAGAAAGCATGCCCAAAAGGATTCAAGCTGTGATTTTGGCAAGAGGAGATTAAACTCGTTAGGTTAGGTTTTTACATTTGTAACTTTATTTAATTTAAAAAAAAAAATTGTCTTTATTGTCGACCAGTTCTTATTGTTTGGGCGTGTACATCCGTTTTAAAGAATCCATAGTTTTTTTTCTTTTAATTGCCCGAATTCACTTCACGCGCATCAATTTACACGATTATAAGTATACAGACTACGTCAAAGAAATAAATTTCATTTAAATAACTCAAATCGACCTTAGAACGTATATTACCTTAGGTGCCCGTTTTTTTTGCAAAAGAGTTTAGTTGAATTTAAATTTGAAGACACACACGTTTAGCCTCCAATGAAACACCGATATTTATTTCTATCCAAATCATGAAATGAAACATAACTAAATTATTGCGCAATAAAAAGTCATGTCGACGCTTACGCAACGAAACAATATTTTCAAAACGAAATAATACTTAAAATATACCACAGAGTCTTCAGATTCAATTTCTAAAAGCCCATTTAGACGGAGAGAGTTTCTCTTCTCGAAGATTGAATATTGAAGGAATACTAAACATTTTTTTCGTCTAAACATTCGCTCTTCTCACTCGTCGAATTGGGCAACAATTGCCTCGCAATGGAATATTTATTGTGTCCATGTAAACAGAATTTCAAGGCAATAATAGTATTTCGAGGTTTTATGCCAGTTGCTACCATGAGTGCAGTACGCGAGGGTATTTTAATTATTTCTGCTCTTCTAAGGCCAAAAGTAATAAACGGCAAAAGAAAAAAAGTTGTTAGGTTAAAAAATGGACAGCGAGAAAAGATACTTAATTTTTACTTTGACTTCAAAGGAATTCAGATCTTTTTTAAAGATATCTCTAAATCCAGTCATTTTGGACCACATGTTGTCGGGGTTAAAATTGTTGCAAATAAGATCTAGTATTACCCATTTCAAGGACCGCATCGAATTACAAATCATCCCGTATATAATAACTGTTGTAATAATCTTCCTCTAAATCTTTGTGCGTGAAAATACGGAGAAAACGAATTTTCTCAGACATGGAACCTAGATTGATTTTTCGCCCCTGTAAACCCCTATACAACGTAACCTACCCCTGTATAGCGTAACTTTTGCAAGGATGCTCATTACAAGTGAATGGTCAAGTTTATCAGCACCCTTTGCCCTCAGCGACTTTTGCAGGGATGCTAACGACTACTATTGAATCACTGAAAAAGCTTTCACTGAAAGCTTTTTTGGTAGTGGGTCTAGATCAACTGAACATTTTGTTAATGTGACACGATATGGGTATTACATATTTATCACACAACACTGAATTATTTCATAATAGTTACTACAAACAACTTTTATCGAATCAAGTTCGTCCCCGTAGCAAATGAAAATGCTGGCCAAAACCGAAACCACACTCTGTTACAGAATGTCAAAGATGCAAAATATATGCCGAAAATAGCAATTTCATACCGCGCCAGAAAACTAATTTCAATCACGCGGTTGACATGTATTCCGGTCATGTCCAGTAGCATGCAGGTCACCATTTTATGAAGCTGTATTCAACTTGCCTTGTTAGTAACAACTACTCGTATTTATGTATTCCAAACATTTCAAATATAAATAGTTGTTACTGTATGTCATATAGTTCAAACAAAATAAAAATAAAATAAAAATAGTGGTAGGCTTGCATTCATTCATATGTATGAAGGTACAGTCTATAAAATCATGAAAATCGATGAGGGCGCTGCGGTCGTGCACATAGCAACCCTGTATAGCTTGACTAAACTGATCTTAATACTAGTACTATATTTCATAAAGAAGTAACATGAGTGATCTTAATACTAGAACTTTATTCTATAAAGGAGTAACAAACCTAGTTTTAATGAAATCATATTGTTTACTAGTGGATGTTTTATTTAACTGTAGGCATATAGAAAATGCAGTCGTAAAACTGATCTTGATGATGCGATCCGACCGATTTCGGCCAGGGCGATTGCATCAGCTCCGCTGTAGTTACCGTTCGTGTGCTCTTATGTGGCTTATGTATCCAATCTTTTTTGCAAAGACCAGCGCACATTGCGGGCCTGTGAGCACACCATTGATGTAATTATAACTGGTCGTCGCAGGTAGTCGGGCTTTTAATTGGTCACGTTCATCAAATTGAACGTGCCGCAGCAATTCGAAATTATGGAATTATTTTTAACCAAAGTCCTCCACTCCAGTCTTTGGGCGGCTAGCTGCTTCCACCGAGACGGGTGATCTTAATAGTTGGCTAAATCGATCAGATACCACAAATCTATGGTCTCAGTCAATCAATTAAATTGAGTAAATTATAGACAAGTATTCATCTAAAGATTGTTTTTTCTTTTATTTTTAGGGTTCCGTACGTCTGAATACAAAAACGGAACCCTTATAGGATCACTCGTGTGTCTGTCCGTCCGTCGCTTACAGTCAATTATCTCCGAATCTATTAGACCGATTAAGTTGAAATTTGGTACACATATCAATTCCTGTGACCCAAACGTGTGACGTGAGCAGATGAAATCTGTATATGGGGGAAGGGGAAAATTAAAAAAAAAAATCTGAAAACTGCATCGTGTGGCATATCAAATGAAAGGTCTTGTTGAGAAGATCTTAAATGTATTTTTTTGTAATTTTAAAATAAATAGTTTCCAAGTTATTCAAGAAAATAGACGAAAATTGAGCATTCCCCCCCCTTATCTCCGAAACTACTGAACCTAAAATTTTGAAAAAAATACAGAAATTAGTTTTCTCCTTATAGATTATAGGAAAACCTATAAGAAGTCCATGATATTAAAATAACATGGTAAATCACTCAATATTGTGCGTACCAACTTACATTTGCAGGTGGAATGTGTGGGAGAACATATTTTTTTTAATACGTCATAAATCGTAAACCGCAATTTACCTTTCAAAGATACAACCAACTATAAGAACTTTTATAATATGTTACTTGCTGCTACGGAACCCTTTATGGGCGAGTCCGACTCGCACTTGGCCGGTTTTTTTAATAAAAAATATACCTCAATAATTGTCAAATTCATATTCGAGGAGTAGAATAATTGAAATCAGATGATGAAAGTAATAATTAATTATTAAATTAATCAATTTTAGTTCTTTAAACTTAGTTTTCATCACTTTATAGACAGACTGTAACCCCCTGTGGATAGCACAAAGCACTTTGGTCTCTGTCGTTCAAATATAATGAGTAAATAAAAGAAAACTTTTGATACACATTTTAATTTAATATTTGAATTAAACTTTGTTTTACTAATACAAAAGAATGGCTTGTTTAACTTACGACCAGATATAGTAACAATATACAGACAAAAATAGTAAATGATCACCAAAATTAAACCCGCATTTGAAATGTAAATTTACAACCAAAGCTTTAACATCTCGCTATCCTATTTAAGCAAAATTACTCCGAATAAATCATTGTTAACCCAAAAGTAGTAAATGATCACCAAATCTAAAACATCTTTTTAATGTAAAATTATAACCTAAATGTACATCTTGCTATGTTATTTAAGTATACTGACTGCAAAAAAATCATTGTTAACCCAAAAATAGTTAAAGAACACCAAATTATTGGGTACGTATCAAATCCCGAATTTTAAAATACCAATGGACAAAATCCCGAAAATTGCACTAATGAGCAGAGTATAAGGAACTCACATTGGCAGTAGCATGTCGCCGGAGTCTCGCTTCGCGGGCTCTTATTTTAGGGGGGTTTAAAAAAAAATAACCACGAAGAGGATGGCGGGGTCTTTCAGACCCCGCCATCCTCTTCTAACTAACGGGGTGCCAGCAAGTCCCGAGCTGTTATGCTACATTTTATGGTTTACTTAGGCAGAAATTGCGCATTAATTTGCTCGTTTACATTTGGTGATCATTTACTACATTTGGTGTTCGAATACAATTTGAAGTGCAGTCGTGACTAAAATAGCTAGTGCTATTAAAATTTTGGACTTTATTTTTCTGGTGTTAAGTATATATATTTTTGGTAAAAGAACTAAGAGTATCAAATTATTTTATGGTGGTAATTATATTTAATCCCAAAAAGAATTGAATCATTTCCCCAAGTGCCCATAAATGTTGAAGTTGTTCATTTCTTAAGACGGCATGATCTGAGTTTGCTAGGAGTTCATTTGCCATAATTGTATAGCCTTCACGGTCTATAATACACCTCACTTCACTCTGTGGTTCACCTGACAATATTTAAAAAAAATGTGTTATATAACAGAAAAATAGACAACAGTTTTCAATTTCAGACATGAAATAACTTATTCAGATTTAAAATCATTGGTAAATTTGACCACCTAAAAGTTTTGGACGCACTACAATGTGACTATTCACATTTTCAACCTAACCTTTAAATGCGTAATGTAAACAATTCTTAATTTTGCCTTAAAATCATATATTTAGGAAATTTGTAACTTCAAATAGATAAAAACAAACAATATAAAAATTATGTACCTGTCATAACTGCTGTTTAAGCATAAATATCATCCAAATTTGATAAAATTGGCCCAGCTTGGTGTTATCCGGGGTCGCGGGACCAAGGGATTACCGTGACCCCGGTACGTAAAGGGCTATTGAAGGACACCGTGGATTTTAGTCAGTACAAGTCTGACAGTCCCTCCCGCCCTGCCCTGGGTGGGAGGACTCATTTGATGATTCTAACACGATAAAAAAAAAAAAAAGCTTGGTGTTATAACAATCATTGCTGTAACACTTGAACCAATTTCCCGAGCACCACTTTGGTTTGTTTTCCTGATACTTTCCTTACAGTTTAAACCACTGTAAACTTGAAAAGCAGTAAAAAAAGCAATAGATAACGAGTCGCAAAACAAGTCGATGACATCTGATGACATACGATGTACTTTGATTTAGTGTTGCCCTACTTTAAATAAATTTCGTTCCCTCGAACATCGTTTTCATGATTTTATAGACAGACTGTATTTATGACACACTTTTAATACACTTGGAAAGTAGTTAGTCATTTATAAACTATGTTCTTACGGTGTTTTCTATAAATGGCGGAGGGCAAAAAAACCAAAATGGCGGAGGGCACCTAGTACACTCCCTATAAAAAAATGTTTAAACCCCTTTCAGCTCGATCGGAAACCGGAAAGTGAATCAAAGGAGAAAGCTAACGCTTTAAAATTTAAAAACCCATCTCCGGCAGAAAGGAATTGTAACTCAAGTTATCAATAATATAGTGTAAAAAAATAATCGTCGGGTATGATGATGATCCGTACTGGCAAACATAAAAAAATCCAGTTCTGTTAAACAGTCGTCCATATAAAAACTAAAATAAATTCGTAATAGTAGTAAACTCCCTCATTTCTCAAAGGCGCCTTCAGTAAATTTCAGCAAATCAACAGCGATTGCTGCTATCACATATCTATGCATTGTTTACCCAATAACACAACAGAATATTATGCCTGTAGGTACCCACGTACATAAAAGGGTATGCAACTTTTTGGCATCAAAATTTGTTTTTCTTTCGCCAGTAATGAAATGTTGGTCATTAGTAGACCGCAACCTAAGAACTTCGTAAAAAATAATAAAAAAAATCTCAACCTTAACCAACCAGAGATATAACGGATTTTATTTTGTTCTAATCGGGAGTAAATCACTCCTGATTAGAACAAAATTAAAACCGCCATATCTCTGGTTGGTTACGGTTAAGAAACTTAATTTTTTTTTCTATGGACTTCTTAGGTAGTAATCTAATTGTGCCCAAAATTTAATCACTGGCGAAAAGAAAAAAAAAATTGATGCCAAGGTCCATACTAAAAGTTGCATGGGCCTTTATTAAAACAATAAAAATACTTTTTAATTAAAAGTTTTTATTTATAAGTCGGTGGCAAAGAATTCAAAGAAATAAGAAATAAAGTCACCGACTTCCAATAATAACTTTTCATTCAAAAGTTAATCAATAGTCAAAGTCGGACAATAAGCAAAAACTGCTCATAAAATAAAAACTATTGAACCAAATTTAATGAAAGACCAAAGGGCGGGTTTACCGAAGAGAATAAAAGACGTTGGTACAGCCAGTAGAAAATTATGAGGTAACACCATAAAAAAACAGTCGAATGGAGTACCTCCTCCTTTTTGAGGTCGGTTAAAAATAATCTGCATTCGTTTCTGCGTCTGCGGAAATAAAGGCAAAACTAACATCCGTAGCATTCCGGATGCATTTAAACCCGGCTTTTGCCGATTATAGTGTTAGAATTTTATTTACCTAATCACAAAGAGTTGCTACCTAAAGACAATGTCAGGAGCTATTTAGAGCTAAAACCCACCAAATAAAAGTTGGTATAAAACCATGCCAAATGTAGCGTTATCTTTGCTTAATCAGTGACAACTTAAATCATGTTAATATGTCTTTTGGACATGCGGTTTCTGTTTAATAGTATGAAAAAATATTACATTTAGGCTTCGACCAATAATAGCATTTAGGTTAGGTATGTCGAGCATTGACATTTCCATTTACACAATGCTGGTCTAGATCAGCAAAAAACACACAAAACACACAAGCACACACAACACGAACACTCTTGACAGATTTACAGCTTTTGGTGGAAGCTGTAAGATAGGAAACGTATTTATAATTTATACGAGTAATATACGAAACGTCCGACATACCTCAGTGCCTCAAGACGAAAGTCTTCAACCAATGTGTTACCAGTGATGACGGCACCGAAAAGTGGTCTTTCACTATCGGCCTCATCTCAAAGCTCAAAGTCGCTCAACGAGCTATTGAGAGAGCTATGCTCGGTGTTTCTCTACGTGATCGAATCCGAAATGAGGAGATCCGTTGACGAACTAAAGTCACCGACATAGCCCACCGGATTAGCAAGCTGAAGTGGAAATTGGCAGGCCATATTGCTCGCAAAGCAGATGGCCGATGGGGTCGAAAATTACTAGAGTGGAGACCACGGACTAGCAAGCGAAGCGTAGAACGTCCACCAACAAAATGGACAGACGACTTTATAAAGGTCGCTGGAAGACGCTGGATACAGATCGCTTCCAACCGGTACATGTGGAGATCTAAAGGAGAGGCCTATGTTCAGCAGTGGAGGTCCTATGGCTGAGATGATGATGATATACAAATACAATAGCCCAAAGAACAAAATGACTTTGTCTATTATGCCAGTTATGACATTTTGACTCATGTTGACACAAGGTCTTTACATACAAAGTGGACTGAGTACTCGTGCCGTAAAACGTGCCGTGCGTGTGTACTCATGGCCCCAATGAAAACAGGAAATGGGATTTGGGTTTTTGAAATCCTTTTAACACTAACTTTTTAAATGCAGGTCTAGCAGAACAATGGTTCTATTTTCATTAATTTACTAACTGCTGCCCGCGAGGTCGTATGCGGGAACGCTATACAGCACCAAAAATACCTACGATTATACCTTTTAAAAAAACATTCATTTGCCCGTTTCTTCTTTTTGTCTTGATACTACTTATATTCATTTAATTATGTTAATCGGCCTAAGTTACTTATATTGCGTGATTTTTATAGTGTGAAGCTAGCTCGTTAGATTACACGTTGTTACAGAATGCGTTGAAGAAATAATGATTCACTGCTCGTTCCCCGTAGGTGATAGCGTGATAATATTTAGCCTATATAGTTGACCCGACTTCTTAATAATGTTCGTGCCAAATTTGAAGTAAATCCATGCAGTACTTTTTGAGTTTATCCCGGACATACAAACAGACAATAATTAAATAAAAACAATGTAGGTACAGTTTTGACTTTCCTACCATTTTATTATATGTATAGATGTATAGATATTTCCTGGACATTGCTGAAAGGTGGGTGAGGATCTGGCATTGTCATTTAGTTACCTACCTAACCTACCTTTCAATTTCCATGAAATAAGGTAGAGTTCTATACCACCATCCATGCTATAGTACACGAGAAACTATATTATTGTGAAGAGAAGGATGAGTGAAATGAGCCCAAACGCAATAGAGCTGGTGTTAAGTGTGGACATCTATAAATCGACTTCACAACATCACAGTATCTGGAGTTGATGTGTGATGTTGTGACTCTGCTACATAGTTGCGTCCTCAGATCTACTTATGTTTGCTTGATTTCAACAGAATCGGTTTAAAGTCGTCGATATAAACCGTCTGACCTTTGCACCGTAAGAAACCTATCAACTCATTTTAAAAGGTAATCTTAAATCGTGACCTAGTATAAAATTCAATAACGTTCTCGTTATGGTTTAAGAACTTTATTTTTCTCATAAAGAATTTACAATTATTCACTTACTGAGAAAACATGTTTAAATAGAAAATAAAATGTGTACGCGTATAGAAATAGACGTTTCAAACTAATTGGGTATAAAAATCATAAGATACATATTGTAAAAAACAAAATAAGCGGGTAGGCGATTACAATAATACAAGGATCTACAAAGTGATAATAATCTAGATGTGGTATCTAGGCATTGTACTTGTTTGGTTTAAAAAAAAACAATTAGTGAATCTTATTCGGTAACGTGACGTTTTATTAGTTTTTTAAAACCAGACTTTTCGTTTCTCTTATCTCCATAAGAATTATACATTATACATGTTGACGCCTTCATATTCAATATTTCTTTTCCCGAAATTAACTGTTCTGGGGGGTCGCGTTACTAAGTACCTAGGATTACGTAAGGTAATTTTGTGTTGTTTTTAGTGAAGTTTAAAGTTGTATTAAAAAGAAGCAATCCGTGTGCTTGTTGTGCTGGTGGTTTATTTTCAGAGAGGAATTTTACATTCACAGATCATTTAAAACGGTTGGTGAAAAAGCTAAAAATAACTTTTGCGCCCTAACGAGAATATCAAAATCTACTTGGGGTTTGTCGTTTTTAACTTTAAAAACTATTTACGGGGCAAATTACTAGGGTTGTATGTGCTACGGATCACCCGGGCTTGGGCTGATAGAGCCACCATAGGAGCGGCACGACGTAAATTGCTTCAAAGTCAGCGTTTGGCTCTGTTATTCTTATGTAAAGCGTATCGGACGGTCAAATGATTTTTACGCTGAGTTTTTTGCAATATTAAACACACAATATCATCGTACTTTTCCTCTAAAAACTAAAACTATCTTCACAAAGTTCTTAGTTATTGGGCAACACCAGGAATTCACAAAAGCAGAGATACATTTTTTGAACTTTATGGTCTTTAGAGCTATAATATGAATAATATTGTATAAGTATAATAGCTTTCATCAGTCAAATATTCAAAAACGTGTATGTATTGTTATACAAGGCTCTATTAATTAGTGGTAAAATTAAATCAGCTGGTGATAAAATAAAAACCTTACTCAGAAAGAATGTAAAGGTGTGCCCAATGGAGTTTAGGTTTCAGCACACAAACCCCAAAGCTGTCATTAAAGCTTTCAAAGACCGAAAAATTGATGACGATCGAATTTTCTACGTATGGATTACGCATGGCCGCGGGACTACGAATTACCGTGACCTCGGAACGTAAAGGGCTATTGAAGGACACCGTGGATTTTAGTCAGTACGAGTCTGACAGTCCCTCCCGAAACAAATAAAATGAATGAATTAGATATAAGTTTTTTGTTAAGAGGCCTCTTAACAACAACACTTGAAATATAGCTGTGTAGCTCAATCGTGCATTTGTAACAAAAACGGCCGTTTATGTTTTGAATGCATGATTTAGCTAAACAGCTATATTTCAAGTGTTGACAAGGTGTTATAAAATTACGTTATTGCCTTTTCCACAGTAATAATAGAACATATTTTGTATTTTTGATTCTATTTACGAGTTATGACATTTTTTGAATTGGCGGCGCTAGTGGACTGTAAACCGCCTCTTAAGTGGCCTCTTACAGTCCACTAGCGCCGCCAATCGAAAAAATGTCATAACTCGTAAATAGAATCAAAAATACACAATGTGGTCTGTAATTACTGTAGAAAAGGCAATAACGTAATTTTATAACACATTGTCAACACTTGAAATATAGCTGTTTAGCAAATTTTTTTATTTGTTACAAAAACGGCCGTTTATGTTTAGAATGCACGATTTAGCTAAACAGCTATATTTCAAGTGTTGACAATGTGTTATAAAGTTACGTTATTGCCTTTTCTACAGTAATTACAGACCACATTTTGTATTTCTGATTCTATTTACGAGTTATGACTTTTTTTCGATTGGCGGCGCTAGTTTACTGTAAGAGGCCTCTTAATGACAAATTTCATTTTAAAATGCGTTTAAAATACTCATGTTCACTTATTTCTAGACCAAAATACTTTTTATAATATTGTAATGTTTATACATAATGAATTACATTATTTTAATAATTGTTAAATTCAGGTCAATATAACATTAAATTCAAGTCAAATTATTTATTTCAATTAGGCCATCAAAGAGGCACTTTTGAACGTCGCTTTATAAAATTAAAGGAAATGAGATGGGATTGATTCTACACCTATTCGCAAGGGTAGGTTCGTATGGAGAAGAATGGGCAAGAATTACCATTTCACAATGTTTTGATATCACAAATCTATCTTCTATCTGTAAATTAATAAAACTAGAATAGTCGTTTATTACATAAAAAAAAACGAAAAAAAATAACCAGGTTGTTAGAGAACAACCAATAGAACCCATTTCCAGCGTTTGTCGTTTTATCTGTTTATTTGTTCCTGCATCACGTAAAATGTACGAAAGTAATGTAGATAACTTTTTTAAACAACGATTGAGCGTAACTTGTAAGTAACATTTAAATTTTGTTTCATTGCAATCAATTCAGTCTATCAAAAGATATTTATTTGAATTTAAATTGTTCCAGAACTAAACTTAGGGTTATGTGTACTTGGTCTTACAACTTCGTGTAACTTTAATACACAACAATACGTGCGTAAATTGAAGTAACATTAAGTTTTGTGTTTCCCCGTAATCAGTTCACACCTTATAAAAATATAAATTAATAAAATTATTAGTTTTTCCGAAGTAAATATTAAAACAGCGCCATCTATCGAACTGAGACTGGACTATATCGACTATACTTTTTTTTATCGTGGTAAAATCATCAAATGCCCACCCACCCAGGGCAGAGCGGAAGGGACTGTCAGACTTGAACTGAGTAAAATCCACGGTGTCCTTCAACAGCTCTTTACGTTCCGGTGTCACGGTAATTCGTTAGGCCCGCGACCAACGTCATAATGCTTGTAAAATTGTACCGAGCGAGTGACATTTAGTGATTTTTAGAAGCGTTGTCTCTTCGTCAATTTTGGTTTATTTACGTAACAAAAGAAAAAATACGGGTCTAATATTTTTTAAATAATCTGTATTTCGGACTAATACATTTTTTGAGTAAAATAGCCTATTAGTATTTATAGTTCAAAATAGTTTGCCTAAAATGCTCAAGCTCGAGAAAGCTCCACTGCACGCCTAGTATGCGCCGGGAAGGGAAGGGATGTAGATCCCTTCCCTTCCCTTTCAATCCCCTTTCCCCTGCCGCCGCACCCGCCGTGGACATCCCTTGGTGTAAGTCCGTCCGTATATTGCAGCAGTGTCGGTTGTAGCGTTCTCGGCAGTGGACGTTTCGCGCTGAGCTTCTCGGTTTGATGATTATTTCGAGATAGTTGCGAACGGTTTCTCTTGTTCTTCGTTAGGATACTAAAACTCTAATTCAGCTTGAGATTAAATTTACCTTCTTTCATTCAATGTAATGAAAGCGTAAATTGAGAGTAAACTTCGGATTAATAAAATCTAAACGTGAAAAAGAAAGCCCAGGTGAGTTGTTACCCGTTAAAATAGAAAATAAATGAGTATGTATTGTTTTTTCTTAATTTCGAGGTGACGCTGGAACGAAGTTCTTGGAAAGAAATGGGGAGGCCTTTGCCCAACATTGGGACATAAAAGCTATTAAAAAAAGTTTTGATTATAACGTACGTTACGCTGGTATTTAATAAACACAGGTAATTTCTGCAGCAATCTCACATGTAGCCGTAAGATACTTCGGGTGGTAGATTATTGATAAGATTTTGGATGATTTTGTATAATAAGAAGGAAATCGTGATTTAAACACTGCCCCACTCTAGAAATTTCTCCTGAATCGTGGGAACATTTACAAACATTTAAATTCCTACATGCGTAACAACTACTAGTAGCTCATACAATTTTATTTCCGTGCCGGCATGGAACCCGCGACACGCAGTGCAGCAGTCGCGCGGCCACTGCATCAACTGTGCCGTCAAAAGTTTTTTTAGGGTTCCGAAACTCTATTATATGCAGAAACGGCACCCATGGAGATTCCGTTTTTCTTTAAAGAAGTTCTCTCGGTTATCAGTCTGTCATTTTTTTTTAGCGTGGTAAAATCATCAAATGAGTCTTCCCACCCAGGGCAGGGTGGGAGGGACTGTCAGACTTGTACTGACTAAAATCCACGGTGTCCTTCAATAGCCCTTTACGTACTGGGGTTACGGTTACTTGTGAGTTCCGCGACCCCGGCAGGCTTTGGCCCTCTACAGGCCCCGTCACTATGCTGACACTCCTTGAGGCGCGCGTGGAACACAACGCGCCGTCGACCCGAGCATGGTACATGGTCGGACAGCGAGTTGCCTATTTCTCGCTGCCCGCATGCCCGCGTGGCCGGAGATCGTCTGGCGACGTCCGACGCCGTGGGCTTCTACCACTGCGGCTGGGGTGGAGGGAGGACGCTGTCCTCTGCCTCACGCGGCCCGCCTCCTCCTTCACGAGCATGACTGCTTCGCAGAAGGAGGCGACCGCTTCCCACTCCGTCTCGCCCCGCAGCATGGCCTCGACCAATGCCGGGCGCGAGAGGTTGTGAGGACACGGCGGTGCTCTGCCCAAGCGGGGCAGTCCTGCACCGTATGCTCCACCGTGTCCTCCGGACGATCCTCGCAGTAGTGACACCCAGGCGTTTCTTCCCTCCCTATTAAACACAGGAACCTCCCGAAACTTCCGTGTGCGGTGAGGACCTGCGTCATGCGGTAGGTCAGGACGCCGTAACGCCTATCCAGCCACTCCTCAAAGGGGGGTCAAACCGCCGCGATTGCGGCGTACCCATGTGTCTGTCATAGCTGATTTTTCTGAAATTACTAACGATTGGTACACATAATTATAGTCTTCGGTGATCCAATCACGAAGATCCACTCTTTGGGAGAAAAACTTGAAAAATTGTTTTTTTTTACTGCAACGTGTGACGTCACACGTTTTTTTTTTATCCTGATAAAATCATCAAATGAGTCCTCTCACCCAGGACAGGGCGGGAGTGACTGTCAGACTTGTACTGACTAAAATCCACGGTGTCCTTCAATAGCCCTTTACGTACCGGGGTCACGGTAATTCGATAGTCCCGCGACCCCGGCAGGCTTTGGCCCTCTACAGGCCCCGTCACTATGCTGACACTCTTTGAGGCGCGCGTGGAACACAACGCGCCGTCGACCCCGGCATGGTCCATGGTCGGACAGCGAGTCGCCCATTACTCGCTGCCCGCATACCCGCGCCTACGGTGGCCGGAGATCGTCTGGCGACGTCCAACGCCGTGGGCGTCTACCACTGCGACTGGGGTGGAGGGAGGACGCTGTCCTCTCCCTCACGCGACCCGCCTCCTCCTTCACGAGCATGACTGCTTCGCAGAAGGCGACCACTTCCCACTCTGTCTCGCCCCGCAACATGGCCTCAACCAATGCCGGGCGCGAGAGGTCGTGAGGACACGGCGGTGCTCTGCCCAAGCGGGGCAGTCCTGCACCGTATGCTCCACCGTGTCCTCCGGACGATCCTCGCAGTGGTGACACCCAGGCGTTTCTTCCTTCCCCATCAGACACAGGAACCTCCCGAAACTTCCGTGTCCGGTGAGGACCTGCGTCATGCGGTAGGTCAGGACACCGTGACGCCTATCCAGCCACTCCTCAAAGAGGGGTCTTACCGCCGCGTTTGCAGCGTGCCCGGTGACGTCACACGTTACGGAACAGCCAATGAAACGGCGATGATAACAGTCAAATAAAAGTTTGTATTTTGAAGTATTCGAATATGTATTTTAAAACTATTAAAATTATTTTAAGTTATTCAAGGAATTAGATTATGATATTCCCATCATTATTATCTACGAAATTACTGCGTTTATACATTTTTTTAGATGGAAAGAGTCGACCTCAAAGTTGGTCCTATTTACGAGTAAATTTGATAATGACGCGGCGCGAAACAAACAAACATGTTATCTAATTGCTTGTATGTAGTAATCGGGGAACATACATTAAACAATCATGGTTGCCCTCGATTACCCTGAGATTCCATCACCAGATTCTAAATTTTATTGATGACAATGGGGCCACCTCGAAAGGGTATACCCCTTTCGAGCTTTGGTACAAAAAATAATTTTGAAAATCAGTCTATACTTGGCGGCGAAATCGGTGACAATAAATAAAAGCCATTGTTAATGGACATTTGTAATATCCATTTTTGTAGTCAATTAAAAACAAGAGAAAAGTTGTATTAACTACAAATAACACCTTTTTAAAACCTTTATGAAGACATGTACTTACATGTAGTTTGAAAGTAACTTGTTACACAAATGAGATTTGTTCGGAATTCTGTGCATGCACTCGCACTTGTGCTATATTTGAGCTTTATCTTCAAACAATTCTTTGTTAACAGAAATGGGCACTTGCTGTAGCAAGGAATTGGGACCAGTAACTGATGCATATGGGGTGCCAGCGGGGCCTGTGGCGTCTACAACACGCGCGGCGGAGCCCCAGCCCTCATCAAATAAAGTTGTGGACTCACGGGTCATAGACAGTCTGGTGCTCGAACTCCTCGATTTGATCGCATCTTTCGTGGACAAGTAAGTGAACAGATATTATCTAATGACATGATTTTCGTTGCATTGTATGTCATTGATCGCGACTGTACTTACATAGATGGGTTCTAGGTAAGTGATGATGAGCATGCACTTCAAATGATTATATCCATCCTATAGGATACGAAAAAAATAAGTGAACTAGGTAAATGTATGTTCAATATAATTATCAATTTTCGTCGTGACTGTACGTGAATTTCGATACAACGTTCATATTTCAGCAGCAGAGCACTTGGGGAAACAATTATTAAACTGATAGCGCCCAGTAAAAAATACGAGTAAAATTTTGATCAGAATTGTTTCTGTACAAAATAAAATCTTATATTGTTACAATACATGCAAACCCTATTGAGGGATCGCCTTTAAAACTTTTTTTTTCGCTATAATATATTCATTACATGTTAAGCATTTTAGTTAGTTTTAAATAAATAAAAATATATGATAGTGCTAATATAACGAAAAATCGGTTAAATCTCTCCATAAAATGTCAATTTTTCACTAATAGATTGATTTAGAGCGGTTACGCACACATTCAAACTCAACAGACCTTTTTATTTATTCCCGTTGAATCCCACTTTTGTATCCCATTTTTTACCCGACTACGGCAAAGCCAAAAGGAGGGTTATGATTTTGAGCGGTATGTATGTTTGTATGTATGTATGTATGTATGTATGTATGTATGTTTGTTTGTTTGTTCCCTCATAACTTCTAAACTACTTATCATTACATGACAAATGAGGTCTCGTTGGAAGCGTCTCAGTGGTCCGCTGGTTATAGGGTAGGTGACGTGTCACCAAATCCAATATGGCGCCCTCTAGAGGATGAGAAGTCGTTACCGAAAAAAATATTTTTCGCACAGTATCGACATGGGTATCAAATTAAAGGGCTTGATGAGCACATTTGAAATATACATTATATAGCTTTTACTAGCTAATTTTCTGTTTCTAACAGTGTCAACATGGGTATCAAGTGAAAAATCTTAAATTCACAACTCAGAAACTATACTATATAACATAAATTACTTACTTCAAATAAATTAACCCCAAAATAGTGTAAATAAAAAATAAGTTAAAAATAACTAAAACCCGACTACGAAAAAATCGCGCACTGAAAAGTATAAAACAAGAACAAGCCGTGGTCGTATGCCACCTGCGGTTGTTTCACACAATCTTTATTGGCTAGGTGGCATACGACCACGGCTTGTTCTTGTTTTGTACTTTTCAGGACGCGATTTTTTCGTAGTCGGGTTTTAGTTATTTTTTTCGTTATTCCCGACTTATCGCATTTTCTATTCCCGTTGAAACCTATGTTATGACAACATGCGTACTGATCAGAAGAAAAGTGTTACCTTTATTTAAAATATTTATTCTCGTTATGGACCGAAGTTACGTATTAGAGTAGGGCGGGGCTAGTTGAGCAATTGAGCGGATGTAGCTCCTCAACCTTAACCTCTCGGGCGCGTTACGTACACCCGGGTGTACATAAGCGAAAACGCCTCAGCGCCTTACGTACACACGTCTGTACATAACAGATAGTCGCTCATTGGACGTTGATTTTTATCATTTTCAATTATAAATCACCCGAGAGGTTAAGCCTCAATGGGTTGTTATGCAACGTGATGGATTAGTCGTTTATCCCTCCAGAAAAGTGTCTATAATATTTATTCCTTATAAGTTGCGTTTAAGAGCTACAGCTATTTAAATGCAGAAAGCCAGTCATGCTCAACGTACCCCATAGGTGAGGTAAGTTTAGCAACGGTATGAGGCACTTAGAGCACTTAGAATTTCTAGCCAAGCCAATGTTAACTGGAGAAGCAATAAAATAACTGTTTGGAAATCATCTGTTTTATAATTCATCAATCTTTCATAACTATTAACTGTTTCTTTCTTGAATATTTAACAATCTTGGAGTCAACACAACATAAGCGAATATTACGATTAACTTTAGGTTTTTATTCAGTCGTTCCGTTCAAAATCAGACATAGATTTATGTAATCATCATTAGAGTTTAAATCTTAAAAGATAATAAAAAAATTAAACCTAAAGTTGCTCAACAAACCTCTATCCGAAACTTTAAAATAAAAGATAGGTTGTAAATAAACGGTAAGAATTATATCCAGAACCTCTAACCAAATAGTATATATCAAAAGTACAATGAATCTATGGAAAAAATTGTTGGATTTTTATACTTACCTATTCTAACTGATACATTCATACATATACAGATAGTATTTGAAGCTGAGGAATGTTTCACAGAAAGTTATAAGCAATTTTGATGTTTTGGTAAAAAATACCTAAGTTTTCGAAAAAAAAAAGTTGGACTATTGTGCATCTATATAATCTGTATCACCTACTTTCATCATATGCCAAATTTTAATGCCGGAGGAATTTTTCGGAAGTCTTCATACAACAAACATCCTTGTTGATCGGACTATTGACAGATTTGAAAAATTCTTTTACTGTTGGGAAGCTACACTATCCCCGGTGAACAAAAAACTTTTGAAATTAATGTTCGTTTAATACCCGTGCGAAGCCGGGGCGGGCTGCTAGTAGTAAATTAAATATGGATATTACTAAGAGAAGTACTAGGTTAGCATGAATTCAAAGTGTTATGTTTCTATATAATTTCTAGGTAACTGAAATTCGGGCACGCCGCAATCGCGGCGGTAAGACCCCTCGTTGAGGAGTGGCTGGGTAGGCGTCACGGCGTCCTGACCTACCGCATGACGCAGGTCCTCACCGGACACCTACCGCATGACGCAGGTCCTCACCGGACACGGAAGTTTCGGGAGGTTCCTGTGTCTGATAGGGAGGGAAGAAACGCCTGGGTGTCACCACTGCGAGGACCGTCCGGAGGATACGGTGGAGCATACGGTGCAGGACTGCCCCGCTTGGGCAGAGCACCGCCGTGTCCTCACGACGGCGATAGGCGGAGACATCACGCGCCCGGCATTGGTCGAGGCCATGCTGCGGGGCGAGACGGAGTGGGAAGCGGTCGCCTCCTTCTGCGAAGCAGTCATGCTCGTGAAGGAGGAGGCGGGCCGCGTGAAGGAGAGGACAACGTCCTCCCTCCACCCCAGCCGCAGTGGTAGACGCCCACGGCGTCGGACGTCGCCAGACGATCTCCGGCCACCGTAGGCGCGGGTATGCGGGCGGCGAGTAATGGGCAACTCGCTGTCCGACCATGGACCATGCCCGGGTCGACGGCGCGTTGTGTTCCACGCGCGCCTCAAAGAGTGTCAGCAAAGTGACGGGGCCCTTTAGAGGGCCAAAGCCTGCTGGGGTCGCGGGACTGTACGAATTACCGTAACCCCGGAACGTAAAGGGCTATTGAAGGACACCGTGGATTTTAGTCAGTACGAGTCTGACAGTCCCTCCCGCTCTGCCCTGGGTAGGAGGACTCATTGGATGATTTTACCACGATAAAAAAAAAGTGTGGGTCAATCCTGAAAAAAAAGAATGTTGGTTGACTGGATTTTAAGTTCAAATGCTAAATTGTCCGAATTGTATTCTGTCAACGACAATGCACAATAAATATTTGTAAAAAAAAAAAATAGATTCCATACTCGTTGCCAATGGACGTCAAAACAATGCGGTGATTAGTGACCAACTGTATTCAGGATATAGTACCCGACACTGTAGTGTCCATACATACTTGAATTTATGTATTTTGCATCCATAGCGTAAGTTCTTCAGTCGTCAAAATTCGAATATATAATTTTCCTAGGAAACTTACTATCTGCGATATCACTTCTTCATTTTGAAGATTGTGGTCGTATTGTAAAAGCTTTTAAGTCTAAAATTGAAACGAGAAATTGTTACAGTGAAAAACACGAACTGTCTATTCTTGTAATATACCATATCAGCGAGTAATAAAGTGCGTACTTCAAGACGAGAGCCTTCATTTCCTCGCTCCTTTCCAAGATATAAGCATAACGTATTGACTTGATCTGTATATTCGATAGATTAAAAATAATGTTTTGGTGTTACCTAGATCATTTCTTTTAGAGCTCTACTTCATTAAAACACCATGGTGACCCAGGACTTGCTCCTTCTGGTCTACCGCAAACGTCATCATGTCAAGAGGCCTAGCCTCTCGCACAACTTTGTTATTAATTGATTTCAAAATTAGAATGTCCATAACTTTTGATGACATAATAACATTTTTTATTGTTATGCTCGCGTTTCGACACTATACGATCGGACTATTTATTTGAAGAACTATCTCATTAACAAGGACTGAGAAATCCTGTATCGAGATTATTCTTACAATAGCAAATACAAATAAATAATACTGAATTTCGGGCCAGTAGCCTCCAAAATGGCAACAGAGTGGGTCCAATGAGTCCTCTCACCCAGGGCAGGACGGGAGGGACTATCAGACTTGTACTGACTAAAATCCACTGTGTGTCCTTCGCCCTTGACGTTCCGGGGCCACTGTCACCTGATTAGACAGTCCCATCAAAGTGCTGACGGAATTCATGATCTGACGGCGACTCGCCCATCACTCGCCGTCCACATGCCCGCGCCTATGGTGTTCGATGCCGTGGGCGGCTCCTGCGGCGGCTGGGTTGTGAGGTTGAAGCTGTCCTCTCCCTCATGGTGCCCGGCTCCTCCTTCCCTAGAATGACTGAGCGGGACAGACTTGCACTGTTTGTATGCTCCACTGTGTCCTACAGGCGATCCTCAAATGTGGAAAATTTACAACAACCCGAACAAATAAGATTTAGTTTACATTGTTACAGAAATAACAGTAGTTTCAATTGTTTTTCCTCGTGATGCCTTTTAAGGTTTTTCACCCAACTGTCGTCGCGAAACCCTAACACGTCATAGGTCCTTGATAGATAGCAGATGCAAATAGTTATTAAAAAAAATAGAACGTATTCTAGCCAGTGTTAAATAATGTTGTAAACTCTTTCAACGTGTATTTTTAAGATTGATAGGGTAATAAGTTTGAATTAGAATTAATTTTACTTGTTTAGATATAATAATATTTATGTGTGCTTACTTAATTTCGAAACTTACACAGTTTAGATAATATGATAAAGCAGGGTTATTCCAAACTGACCGGTGGGACATTTTGACTCAATTTTGCTTCTAAAAGGAGTTATAGATCCTTTATTATTCACAAAATGACCATTCTAAATGATTACATGTGTAACTAGATAGTTTAAGAAAATAAAACATACAAAATAATAATAAAAGCATCAATAATTGATGTAATAATTACAGTATGCCAAAAACTTCCGTATTCCAAATCTGACGTGACTATCCAAAGTGACGGGTGGGACAGAAAAGTCACCCGAACATCTGAGAAGTTGGTTTTACCATTAAAAGCAAGACAAACTAGAAATTTTGTTAAGAGAATTTTTGTGAAGCCTCTAGAATGCTTTAATACGGTTATGAACTTCAGTGGTATTTTTAAAACAATCAGAATCTTAAAAATATTTTTTAATCTGTGACGGGTGCGACAAGTAACATTCGTATGTGAATAAAATTCATATTATGCATATTTATTTAGAATCTTTAATTGAACTATATTTAAAACAATGAAATGAATGCATAATAATATGTAAAACAATAAAAGGAAATAAAGGCAATTTTCAGAAATACAATTTAATGATGTTTATAGTTTTCACAATATTAATAATTGTTTTGATGTTCATATATTTTTGAAGTCTTGAAGGGCCATTATACGTATATTAATAAACTCGATTGTACATATATTTCAATATTAACTACTTGAATACGTCGCCATGGTATCCTAATGAGGCAGAGCTCTTAATGTATTGATGTTTTATAATAATGCCTCGTTGTTCTTGTAGGTCATCATGTCCGGGCTTAATTTTATTCATTTCGTACATATATTTTTCTTTCTTTCCTACATCGGTGTTAGTACATTTTTCTATATGGCTGTAGCAGCCACGGAATCTGGATTTGTGTCCGACTGACGGCAATAGGCTTCTCCCTTATTATATGCACCTGTAGTCTATCCACACACTTGTGCAATACAATATCTCTCGCGCCGATAGCTAATCTCTGCGGAGGTTCGACCCGTGACCGGTACTGACAAGAGTACTATACATACATAATTATATTATTCAAAGTGAATATTTCAACTGAGTGTCTATGGCTTAATCTAAAGTGTGAGGAGTAGCGAAAAACACTCTTTCCTTTCAAAAACATTATCTATGTCGTACAAGAACAACCTCCTTGCCGGATTGCTGCTCTGGGATCTGGAGGCGACTGCCCTCCAGCGCGTCTATGAATGGCGCGTTGAGGCGCAGCGCCGGGGCGAATCCCCGCTGCCTCGACAAGTCGAGGCGCGGCGGGAAGAGCTCCGGCGCGATCTCAGGGCAGTATGGAGGGAGCGACTGTCGCAACCGAGGTTCGGGCACGCCGCAAGCGCGGCTCCTCCTTGAGGAGTGGCTGGATAGGCGTCACGGCGTCCTTACCTACCGCATGACGCAGGTCCTCACCGGACACGGAAGTTTCGGGAGGTTCCTGTGTCTGATAAGGAGGGAAGAAACGCCTGGGTGTCACCACTGCGAAGATCGTCCGGAGGACACGGTGGAGCATACGGTGCAGGACTGCCCCGCTTGGGCAGAGCACCGCCGTGTCCTCACGACGGCGATTGGCGGAGACCTCTCGCGCCCGGCATTGGTCGAGGCCATGCTGCGGGGCGAGACGGAGTGGGAAGCGGTCGCCTCCTTCTGCGAAGCAGTCATGCTCGCGAAGGAGGAGGCGAGCCGCGTGAGGGGGAGGACAGCGTCCTCCCTCCACCCCAGCCGCAGTGGTGGACGCCCACGGCGTCGACGTCGCAAGACGATCTCCGGCCACCGTAGGCGCGGGCATGCGAGGGGGCGAGTAATGGGCGACTCGCTGTCCGACCATGGACCATGCCCGGGTCGACGGCGTGTTGTGTTCCACGCGCGCCTCAAGGAGTTTCCGCATAGTGACGGGGCCTGTAGAGGGCCAAAGCCTGCTGGGGTCGCGGGACCAAGGGATTACCGTGACCCTAGTACGTAAAGGGCTATTGAAGGACACCGTGGATTTTAGTCAGTACAAGTCTGACAGTCCCTCCCGCCCTGCCCTGGGTGGGAGGACTCATTTGATGATTTTACCGCGATAAAAAAAAAATATTCGTACAAGAACCCCCGTGTGGGCCCTGAGCATTCGGACGCGACCACTGAAGTCTGATCGCATGCCAGAGGGTCATGGCTATCCGAATGATCCGAAGATACCGCACGATCGCCGGTGAATCGGCCTACCTCCTTGCCGGATTGCTGCCCTGGGATCTGGAGGCGACTGCCCTCCAGCGCGCCTATGAGTGGCGCGTGGAGGCGCATCGCCGGGGTGAATCCCCGCTACCTCGACAAGTCGAAGAGCGGCGGGAAGAGCTCCGGCGCGATCTCAGGACAGTATGGAGGGAGCGACAGCCGCAACCGAGGTTCGGGCACGCCGCAATCGCGGCGGTAAGACCCCTCCTTGAGGAGTGGCTGGATAGGCGTCACGGCGTCCTTACCTACCGCATGATGCAGGTCCTCACCGGACACGTATGTTTCGGGAGGTACCTGTGTCGGATGAGGAAGGAAGAGACGTCTGGGTGTCACCACCGCGAGGATTGCCCGGAGGATACAGTGGATAATAATACCAGTAAGTACTCCGTAAACTATAATACTATATCTGAGTCTGGACTCAACCAAAGTAAAGTACCCCTCTTAGTTGACTAATAGTTAATTCGTCTCGCAGATTTCTGATTGCATTATTAGTGCATCTATGTGACCACCTAGAAATTTAACGTGAGTAACTACTTCGACTTTTTTACCACATGATATCACCTCAATCTTAACGCTATTTTGCACCGTCGACTTAAATAATATACAGTTTGTTTTATTTATATTAACTTTACTTCGCTAAATTATTTGTACCAAACCAGTTTTCACAAGCTTTTAAAACGGCTAATCTTGTATTCCAATTTAGTTATGTGCAGATACTATTGCATTTGTGTCATCAGCAAAAATAATAAGTTTAGCGTCTTTTAAGTACTTGGAACTATACTGAAAAAGTCATTTAAGAAAATTATAAAGAAAATTGGCCCCAAAACGGAGCCCTGAGGTACACCACGGCCTACAGTAACTAGATAAGATTTATCGATTCTTTCTTCTCCATCTTCTATGGTTTTTATCTCTACGTACTGACGTCTGATGTGTTAATAGGATCTGAATAGGTTCATTACATTTTCCCGTATACCATAATGTTCCAGCTTGGCCAAGAGAATTTCATGGTCCACTGTATCGAGGTCAAGAAAGATACCGGCTACTTTTGCTATTTAAGTGACAGATAACCTCGTCAACCAATGCCTCAAGCGCATCAGTGGTTCCCAATGATGTTTGGTATCCAAATTGCTGGTTATTTAAGACATTGTGCATCTTTAAATGTTTTAGAAGCATAACTTTAATATTTCTTTCGAATGTCTTAGACAACAAAGGTAACAAGGATATCGGTCTGTAATTTCCATGATCCGTTTTTGAGCCCTTCTTAAATATAGGAAGCGATTTTCAGTTGATCTGGAAAAATGCCTTCATCAATACATTCATTATAAAAAGTTGCTAATGGAGTAGCTAATAAGTCAATATTATCTTTATTATAGTCAAAGGAATTTCGTCATAACCGGCTGAGGGCTTGTTAACCATTTTTTAAACATATTGAAGATTTCTGAAGGTGTAGCTAACTAGTTTATAAGCCCATATTCGATTCGACTCGACTGACACTTTCAGTTAAAAATGTCAATGCCAATCGTTGGTCACAAGCTTCTAGGTGAACCACATTGTCAAAACATTTCGAAAATATGTTAGCCTAGTACAAAGAATTTTCAGTAACTCTATTGTCAGTCTTAAATATGATTGGATAATGATTCAGGTCTTTAGTAGTATTGCGCTGTCGATTTACTATTTTCCATATCATCCTACTAGAATCTGTTACCATTTCGTTTTGTTTCCTAACAGCATTCCTTTATGCAGAGTTAATTACTTTTCTATACATTTTGATGTACGTGTTCCGATATCCCAGAACTGAATTGTCGCACTGTATCTTATTTATGGTGTTAAATAAACGTTTTACTTTGCTAGCTATCCTTATTCCATTTGTTATCCATTTAGAACATTTATTTCTTTTGACGTTAATTTTTACTTTACACTTTTTAAAGATTGATGAATGTATTTCTTTGAATTGACTGATATATGTGTTAATACCTGAGCTCCAGTCGGTCATTAATAGATTTTTTCTGTTATCACATTTGTTTTCGTCATTACATTTTCTTTTGAAAAGAGAAATATACTTGGTCTACTTCTTGTATGAAACTTTTACTAATCGTAGAGTACAAAAAAGGCCAGCGTGTCCGTCTACTAAACCATTGTGATCAACAGACGTACATTCTATGTAACTACCAGGCAAGTTAGTGAGAATGTTGTCAATGCATGATTCAGAGTTGTTTCTTCGAAAGTTAATTGAATCTATTAAATATTTGAATTTGTAACAAGTCAGCAACGATAAGAAAGAATTATGTCTCAAGTCATCTTTGAAAACATCGATATTGAAGCCGCCACTAATTATACATAGTTTATTGACAAAAAACTGTAACAGTTTTTCAAGTCTGTCCATATAATCATCAAAATTACTGTTTGAAGGGGCTCAATCCCAAAGTACTCCAAAAAGAGTTCTCAAAATAATCCATGCACAAATTAATGTTTTTATTTTAGTGACATTCTGCTCATGATCATTTTTAAATATTCTCAAAGTACTCCACACCATTTTAATCAAAAAGTTAATTAAAGTGTCTGTTGGATTTTTATGTTGCATTTTACTTTAAAAAGGTAGCTGATGTACAGTGAGTCTCAAAAGCTTTTTTTTTCGTGGTAAAATCATCAAATGAGTCCTCCCATCCAGGGCAGGGCGGGAGGGATTGTCAGACTGGTACTGATTAAAATCCACGGTGTCCTTCACTAGCCCTTTACGTACCGGGGTCACGGTAATGGGTTGGTCCCGCGACCACGGCAGGCTTTGCCCCTCTACGGGCCCCGTCACTATGCTGACACTCCTTGAGGCACGCGTGGAACACAACGCGCCGTCGACCCGGGCATGGTCCATGGTCGGGCTGCGAGTCGCCCATTCTGGCCGCCGCCTACGGTGGCCGGAGATCGTCTTGCGACGTCCGACGCCGTGGGCGTCTACCACTGCGGCTGGGGTGGAGGGAGGTCGCTGTTCTCTTCCTCATGCGGCCCGCCTCCTCCTTCGCGAGCATGACTGCTTCGCAGAAGGAGGCGACCGCTTCCCACTCCGTCTCGCCCCGCAGCATGGCCTCGACCAATGCCGGGCGCGAGAGGTCTCCGCCTATCGCCATCGTGAGGACACGGCGGTGCACTGCCCAAGCGGGGCAGTCCTGCACCGTATGCTCCACCGTGTCCTCCGGACGATCCTCGCAGTGGTGACACCCAGGCGTTTCTTCCCTCCTTATCCGACACAGGTACCTTCCGAAACTTCCGTGTCCGGTGAGGACCTGCGTCATGCGGTAGGTAAGGACGCCGTGACGACTATCCAGCCACTCCTCAAAGAGGGGTCTTACCGCCGCGATTACGGCGTGCCCGAGTCTCAAAAGCTTTGAATATTTTTTAACCAACGCAATGGCGATATATGGAGGAAGTTCTCAATTCGTTGGAATGTATTTTACTGTATGATATCGTGATGACGCCTGGACTGTTTTCTTTTTAACCGACTTCAAAAAAGGAGGAGTTCGTAATTCGACTGTTTTTTATGTTTGTTATCTCATAACTGACGACTGGGTAAACCGATTTGTTGGCTCTTTTTTTTTTGTTCGTTTACTATATCTACCAGTCCTCGAAAAAATATATTTCTGTTTGATTCAGTAAAGAAGGAAGGTGGTTACTTTTTTTTTAAGTTTATGTTGAACGGTATACTTTAATAATAATAATAAGATGATCTTTAATAATATAATAAGAAGATGATGATGATGAATTATATGCTCCCATGGATTTGGAGAAACCGAAGGAAATCTTTTATAAACTGACAGCAAATCACACAGCATGATTACGCATATCCCCACTAAAAGGAGTAAAATAAAAACATAAAACTTAAAAACTCCGTCTTCTGAAATAAAACAAAACAAACAAAAAATTTAAAATAAGTATTCTTTCGGGCATTGTTTTTTTTCCCGTGACTTTTCATCTTCTTCACCTTTTAAAATAAAACACGTTATAATATATAACAGATACTAGCACTTTGCACGCGACTTCGTCCGCGTGGGTTACGTACTTTCTTGATTCCCCCTTTTCACCCCCTTAAAGGTTAAATTTACTTCATAGCTCAAAATGTTTATAAAAAATGTCCTTTATTCATTAGTTTCATTTCACTTATTATATTTTATATATTAAAAATATAACTATAATTTGAGATTTAAACTATCATATCTCTCAAGTTGGATCGAACTGCACATGGTGTGCGAATTTTATTATAATCGGTTAAGTGGTTTAGGAGTCCATTGAGGACAAACATTGTGACACGAGATTTATATATATTAATATTAAGATATTAAGATTAAGATAAGATTTGCTTGGAGTTCCGATTCGTCATCAAATGTTCACATTGAAAACAAATGTTCTATTTTCTAGTCGTCGTCGTCAGTATAAAATGTTATATTATATTTCAATAATACAAAATATTCAATAAATCTACTTACAAAATTATAAAAGACAAAGGGGTATGCAACTTATTGGCATCAATTTTTTTTTTCGCCAGCAATGAAATGTTGGTCATTAGTAGATCGCAACCTAAGAACTTCGTAAAAAATAATAAAAAAAATCAAAACCGTAACAAACCAGAGATATAAAGGATTTTATTTTGTTCTAATCGGGAGTAAATCACTCCTGATTAGAACAAAATTAAAACCGTCATATCTCTGGTTGGTTACGGTTTAGAAACTTATTTTTTTTTTCTATGGACTTTTTAGGTAGTAGTCTAATTGTGCCCAAAATTTAATCACTGGCGAAAAAAAAAACAAAATTGATGTCAAGGCCCATACTAAAAGTTGCATGGGCCTTTATGACTGACAAATTTATCTTAAAACAATATTGATAATTTCTTTAAAAAAGGAGTTCTGGAGTCTTAGAAATATAAATGACAAGTAAAAAAAAAAAATAATGATTTCTGCAAATCAATATAAAATATAAAAAAAGACTAATAATCAATTGAAACTTTACATAACATGGTGAAAAATACTTGTTAATCTAAAAATCTGTCTTGCTTTCTTAAATACAAGTTTTGAAACCTAATAACAGTTTTCCAATCAAGTTATATCATATTTTAAACAATTTATTAATTTGTTGTAATGATTGCAATATTTTTTTTCTATTCTTAACTGCTTTCTTTCATAAGAAAGCCAGTTAAGAATAGAAAAAAAATATTGCAATCATTACTTTTAGTGATTAAATTATTTAATCTTTTGAGCCATGATTCAACCTCCTCGCCTTTCGCAGTTCCACAAATCTATTAAAAAGACGCATTGTCCAGACAAGTAGAAACAAAATAATGATTAAATTTTGTGACATTTTTACTATAATGGAGCTAAAGCTAAAGCTAAGCTAAAGGACTATTAGCCTTCCATAATGGCTAATCAACCATCTTCTACAAATTGGAAGATGAAGAGATGTTGCAAAATGTAGTGCTTTAGCTCAACTTTGGTTTTAATCCCAACATCGCGACTATTCCTCAATAAAGCTTGCTTATGTAAGTGTCGAGTTTGTCCGATAGATGACGCACATTTCAAATATAGGTACATGATGTTGTAACAAAATGCTTTTACATTTTATTGAAACAATTTTGTGAGTGACTGTAATGAAATATATTTATTTTGTACAACTTGATGACGAATAATCGGTGGAGTACTTTGAGAATGATTCCAAATACCTATCGAGCAGAATGGGAACAAAATAATAAGTATTTTAAAATTATTATAATTTTATGGAGTAACTTGGGAATCATCATCATGTATACGATTATTATCTTTTTAGAACAATGGAATGGAGTACTTTGGAAATAACCAGTCCTATAACAGCAAACAACACACAAAGTCTCATCTCTAACTCCACACACCTTAAAACAATTAATCCTATATAGTTGCTTACACACTGGAAGTTCGTCAACGTGCCTTTATTATGGGTCAAAATCATCGAACCTTCTCTATGTTTATTATGTCTAGTGCTGTGAAGCCCTATTTTGTAATTTATAAGACTAAATTGTTTTACAAGAGTATCGTTCAGAAAATGTTATACACAACAAGTTAAGTTCCCTCGAACATTCACTTAAATATATTTGTAGTTTATCTTTTTAGGGCTCCTTAGCCAAATGGCAAAAAACGGAACCCTTATAGATTCGTCATGTCTGTCTGTCTGTCTGTCTGTCCGTCCGTCCGTATGTCACAGCCACTTTTTGTTAGAAAGTATAAGAGTTATCCTGTTGAAACTTGGTAAGTAGAAGTATTATGGGTATGGCGAACCACCAAAAATTTTTTTTTTTATTATTTTGCTTACCCACCAAATACGTGTGTCTTTAAAAATGATATTGAGGTTACTTTGGTGGTATTTTTACCCGACTACGGCAAAGCCAAAAGGAGGGTTATGATTTTGACCGGTATGTATGTTTTGTTTGTATGTATGTATGTATGTATGTATGTTTGTTTGTGCCCTCATAACTTCTAAAATACTTATCATTACATGACAAATGAGGTCTAGTTAGAAGCGTCTCAGTTGTCCGCAGGTTATAGGGTAGGTGACGTGTCACCAAATCCAATAAGGCGCCCTCTAGGGGATGAGAAGTCGTTGATGAAAAAAAATTTTTTTTGCGCAGTATCGACATGGCTATCAAATTAAAGGGCTTGATGAGCACATTTGAAATATATATACATTATATAGCTTTTACTAGCAAATTTTCTGTTTCTAACAGTGTCAACATGGGTATCAAATGATAAATCTTAAATTCACAACTCAGAAACTATACGTATAACATAAATAACTTACTTCAAATAATATAACCCCAAAATAGTGTAAATAAAAAATAAGTTAAAAATAACTAAAACCCGACTACAAAAAAATCGCGCACTGAAAAGTATAAAACAAGAACAAGCCGTGGTCGTATGCCACCTAGCCAGTAAAGATTGTGTGAAACAACCGCAGGTGGCATACGACCACGGCTTCTTCTTGTTTTATACTTTTCAGTGCGCGATTTTTTATCTCCATATATGGTACTCTCGGTGTTCTATTAGTATTTTGTTTCTTTTTAATTTTTTAACCAGATCTAGGTATAGTTTTAAAGGCTTCTATAACTTTGGAATATTTCTGCAGATCGGATTTTAATGGAAAGTTTTCAGAATTGAGGTTCTCAATTTCTTGGTGAGCTATTAATAAATTGTCTGATAATCTGTCTCTTAAGTTTTTCGTTTAGACCTAGTAGAGTATGACTGGTATTCATTGATGTGTTTGGCACACTCGCCATGGTCGCATCAAATAGTGTCGAACTGTCTTTGCATATAATATCATTTAAAGAACTTTGTATTTTTCGGTATGTAACATAATTGCTTTCTTCCATTATATGCCAAAGTAATAATATCAATATTGTAATTTAAAAATCTGTGAGTAATGGAACGGCGTCCCAAAACGCCGTCGCCGGTGTTTAATACAGTACAGTTAGGATCCTGAACGAATACTATTATGTCAGGTCAAAATATTATTTTTTCGGTTACGACTTTACATCCCCTAGAAGGCGCCATATTGGAATTGGTGACACGTCACCTACCCTATAACCAGCGGATGACTGAGACGCTTCTAACGACACCTCATTGGTTATGTAATGATAAGTAGTTTAGAAGTTATGAGAGAACAAACATACATACTCGTACCGGTCAAAATCATAACCCTCCTTTTGGCTTTGCCGTAGTCGGCTTTATAATAATAAAAATACAATAGTAATATTATTAAATAAAGTTGTTCCCACAAGCTCCAAAAGTTTTGAAGTAGGTTGCCAGAAAATAATCTGGCTACATCTCGTTTCAACAACTGTTTATCAAAATCAAAAACTTTTTCATAAATAAATGTAACCGACTTCAAAAACAACCACAAAAACTTTTAAAATAACCCACAAAATAACTTTTCTTTGGAAAGTCGGTGACTTTGTTTTTTGTTTCATCGAATTTTTTGGACCGACTTTCGAAAGAAAAGTTTTTTTTTTCTTTTTAAGTTTTTGTGGTTGTTTTTGAAGACGGTTACATTTTTTTTAATAATAGTAGATTATTAACCAAGGGGATAAAGCAGTGTCTTCTGTCGCGGGTGACGATTTAAATCGCGAGCGTAACGAAGGACTCGAGGTTTACTCCCGAGCGTAGCGAGGGTGTTAAAAACTTAAATCACGAGCGAAGCGAGGGATTTAAGACGAGTCCTGAGTGTAGCGAGGGATTTAAGTTCACCCAAGACTAAGACAGCTTTATCACCGAGGAAAATACTCTACTTTTCGTACCATTTGCGAAAAAATGAACTCAATAATAATATGAGATAAGCATTTATTGAAAATAATGACAATTAAAAGTAAAAGTTAACATTCGAAACATTGGTCCAATTATTGATAGAGAGAGTTACATTTTTGTTTGGTACATTTATTGTCGATGAGTTAATTTGAGTATATCTCTGTTCCATGCGTCTGAGGAACTTGCGTTTCATTTGATTTAACATCGTTACGCATTTTTAGAACATTAACTTATTTATAAAAATAAAATAAACTTAAGGTTTTATTTGAAGAAAACAAAAACGCGGCAAATTCCTAGACTAAATTTTTTTTGTCGGAAAAGCAAAGGCATCAAGCTCATACGGCCTCTTCGGTTTTCGTAATTTTGTTTAATAATCATAACTGCATAATAAATACGCATTCCTTTTTCAAAAAGATGTGTAATGCTTTATATACAAACTCAATGGTGTAAACACAGATGTAGTTCAGTATAAATTTCGGTAAGTATTCCAAATTTAAATCACATTCTCTCCCTAGAGGATGAATGAAATTCAGTACAACATTCTCTCCCTGTTTTTAACAGATTAAAAATGACTATCGTTATGTTCGATTTTTGAAGCATAGAATGTCACTTTTTTGAGCAAGTGGTACGAAAAAGTTTTTTATTATCTTTTTTACTTTAAACATTCAACCTAAATTATTGTCAAATACATAATTTTCTTACATGTGCACTAGAATTTGGTTATCCGTAGCACCGTTGTTAATAACATCGCTCATGTACACAATAACCTAAAAATGCTCATAAAATAAATTACTGAACTATACTGAAAATTTGATAGGACCAAATGGCAGGTATTCGCTGGGTGTGAACTACTAGGGTAAATATTAGAAGTGCTATGGCTTTATTTCAGAGTACATTCGCTTTGCCAACTGTCAAAAATGCGCTAATCTCAGGAACTACTTTCGACTTCGAATTGAAAAAATAATTTTAGGATGGATAGTCCATTTATCCAGGAAGGTTAGGCTATATAACATTACACTATGACCAATAGGAGGAGAGCATCAATGAAAAATGTTGCCAAATTGGGGAAATCTTATTGAAAGCTTCCGTTGCGTGAGAAAATTGCGTAAGACGGAATTGTTTCTCATGAAACGTTTTAAAAGAAGTCCGCGACAGCATATGTCTATATTTTAAGGTTAACTCTCCATAACCTTTTTTTATGGAAACCAAATTGAATTTAAAATAATTTTTGTGACGGTATTTTTATAAACATAATATTAATCCTTACCCAAATAAATACGTTAAACATTACAAGCATTTTGAACAAAATTGCCCTTCATTTGATTTCAATGAATAATATCTTACGGGATAATAATGCCGCAACTAAATAATGATGGGCTGGGCGGGCATGTCATAATTGAGGGCAGAAGCTAGTCTATACGTATTTTTTAATAATCACACTCTATCACACTAAGGCGAGAACTCAACGTGGTTTCTGAACAGAAAATAATCGTACGAGTACTATACGAGTAACTCGGGGACTGATCGACCTGTTGCGTCCAAAGGTAATTTGTAAATCTTATGTGATCATACTTTTCTCTTATTCCGGTTGACCAAATACCTCATTTTCTGAAGCAACATAGAAACCCATTTAATCCCAATCATTAGTCGGTAGAAAAGTATTTTACTTAACTCGCAAGAAGCAAGAAATAAACAATGAGCAGACAAGCACTGCAAGTGTTCTAAAGTAAAGTAAAGTAAATTCTTTTTTTTGCTTAAAAAATAATTCTTTACCCAATTCTGTTTTGGTCAACAACTGGAAGCTGTAAAGGGGTAAATTGCGGCAATTGTGTTCATGTTTACACGTGCAAAGGGTATTCGATAAGAGAATATTTATATAATTCTGTTTTTTAGTACCTATCTGTTTTATAGTTATCAGTTGTGAAACTATACAGCCTGATGAAAGACGGATGGGCAGTCAGATAGACGGACAGCGGAGTCTTAGTAATAGGGTCCCGTTTTACCATTTAAGTACGGAACTCTAAAAACTGTAATTAAAAATGATCGCTATGATGAAACATGTCTGAGAACAGAAAAGAGTAATCGGAGGAAAAACTCATAAAAAAAAATTGGATTAATTTTTTTTATTAAATTATTACACTGCCCACCAGTGGTCAAAAACAGGGGTGCTTAGCGGGAATTATGGTTACGAAACCCATCATGTTCGTGACGCATTAGCCTTTTTTTTAATCGTGGTAAAATCATCAAATGCGTCCTCCCACCCAGGGCAGGGCGGGAGGGACTGTCAGACTTGACTGACTAAAATCCACGGTGTCCTTCAATAGCCCTTTACGTACCGGGGTCACGGTAATTTCTGAGTCCTACGACCGACTCACTAGCCTTGGCCTATTTGTTTATGCGTAGACTGGAAAACGGTAATGCAATTTCAGATCTAAGCCAGGCTGCGCTTGTCCCTGAAGCCATGTAATTCAATATATCAACATAGCTATGTAATCCATATTTCAAATAGATAAACTGAGTCTGCTTTACTACAAAACGGAGTATGTTTTATTAGATACTAGAAATGTGCCGACCGGTAAAGCTGACTAGTCGGCCATATTCTCCAACGGCGACGGCTGGATTAATTGATATGCAATTCAATCATACACATACCTATAAAATTAAAACGATTTATATTTATAGTTGTTTGATGCACGGGACATTAATTATAACCCTTATTCTAAATATTTTTATTTTTCAACTCATGCCTGCGGTACGCCGCAATCGCGGCGGCAAAACCCCTCTTTGAGGAGTGGCTGGAAACACGGCGTCCTCACGATCCGCTTGATGCAGGTCCTCACAGGACACAGAAGTTTCGGTAGGTTCCTGTGTCTGATTGGGATGAAAAAAACGCCTGGATGTCACCACTGCAAGGGTCACCCGGAGGACACGTTGGAGCATAAGCTGCAGGTCTGCCCCGTTTGGGCAGAGCACCGCCGTGTCCTCACGGAAGCGATAGGCGGTGACCCTTCGTCCCCAGCATTGGTCAGTGCTATGCTGCGGGGCGACAAATGGGCAGCGGTCGCCCTCTTCTGCGAAGCAGTCATGCTAGCAAAGGAGGCAGGCGGCGTGAGAGAAAGGTCCAGGACCCAGGTTCCGCCCACGGAAGAACGTCGCGATCATGGACCATGCCATAGCTTGATTTTCGCATTAAGCTCTAAAAATTTTAATTGGATTTTATTTAACTTATTATAAATATCTATACTCATAAAGCAGAAGAGTTTGTTTGGTTGAACGCGCTAATCTCAGGAACTACTAGTTGGAATTGAAAAAAATTTTTTGTGTTGGATAGTACATTTATCGAGCTAGGCTAAGGGTAAGCTATATAATATCACGCTACAAAAAGAGATTTCTCGTTTGAGCAGCAACGAGAAATGTATCAAAGTTCGGAAAATGTATTCCTTTTCGAGAGCTTCTGCTGCGTGCACTGCGTAAAGGTTAGACTTACGCAAATATTATATATTAGGGAATTATTTCTCATAAAAAGTTCCAAAATAAAGTCTGCGAGAGAAATGTTCAGCCACTGTAATCTTTTTTATGGAATTCAAATTTGTTTTAAAGTAATGCATTATTTGCGAAGGTATTTTCATTCGCATAATATTAATTCTTATCCAAATAAATACGTTAATCATCACAACCATTTTATTTTGAAAAAAAATTGCCCTTGACATTATTTGATTTCAACGAATATCTTAGGAGATATCGTAGTTTCAAATAATACCGCAACTAAATAATAATGGGTTGTCGAGTCACAATTACGGTTTTAAAATCCCTTTTTGAGGAGTATTTGGAGAGGCGCCACGGCTTCCTTACATTCCGTCAGACGCAAGTCCTCACCGGACTCGGTTGTTTCGGGAGGTACCTCAAGGATGCAGCGGCAGGGGTGGAGAATGGGAAGCAGTCGGAACGCGTGAGGGATATGACTTCTTCTAATTCTCGACCCAGCTACCGCTGAAGACGCCCAGGACGTCGGAAATCGCGGGGTATATTCCAGCCGCTTGCGGACGGGGTGTAATGGGTAGCTCGCCGTCCAACTAAGGACATGGCCCGACTCACGGCGTGTCGTGCTCCACGCGCTCGGAACGAATGGGGACGGGACCATATGGCCAAATGCCTAACATGACCCGCTGAAACCGCGGGCAGAAGCTATATGAATATCAGTATTGATTATAGGCATTCGATAGATGACGTTGTGCGTGGGACGTCATTTTTCAGAATCGCAGAGTTAAGATTTTCCTATGTTTGATGACTTTGTAGGTGGTATTAAAGTTCTGTTTTTAAGAAAGGTCTTGATTTGATAGTATCGTGAATCGTTCGTTAATTCGTTTTATCTTTCAAAAAGTTTTGGTTAGATTCGGTCTTTGAAGTGCGAAGTAAATAATAACTTGCAATTTGAGTCAAGTAGTTTTATTTATTTCGTAATTTGATATTTTATTAGTCTTCATTATTATTTTGACAGCTTGTGTTGATGTAAATTTTTGATTTATTTGGTTCAATATTTTATTTATTTGGTTCCGTTTTTTTTAATGCCTTCTAGAAAGAAACAAACCTTTCGTAGCGTAGCCGAGATGCGTAAAGGGTGAGACTAAGAAGGTCCCAGGAATCAGAAGATCGTGAAGTGAGCCTAACAGCAATTCGAGCTAGGCAAGTCAGAACTCTTACGTCAGAAATGCCTACCCAACGTAAGAGAACACTTTATACTAAGTCTCGACTTAGTATACAGTGTTCTCTTACGACAGATTCTCGAACACAGGAGAGTTTGGAGGATCAAGAGCGTCATGCCCTCTCACGGAAGTCTGAGACTTTCACCGAAAGTCGCCCTTAAGTTCACAAAGAATTCTGACCGCGACTTTGCGCTCCCAAGGAAGCAGCGAGGACCGTGAAGCGCGTTTGACCGAGACCGTCACGCCCTCACACGTAAGTCTGAGATTTTCACCGAAAAGGATTCCCGGCACTAAAAAATACATTGTTAAATTCCGACATCAGCCACGCGAACGAAGTCGCGGGCACAGCTAGTAATATTATATACCGATATTTAATAAGTTAATATTTATAAAATCTATCTAATTTTTTGAGAGTTTAATGTGACAATCAAGCTCAAACTATCATAAAGCTCTACTAAAAACGTGCTTGTTTTAAAGCACTACTTTAAAACAAGCACGGTATTATAACATCCGCCGTTCCGTCATACTGCATTGTTGAATTTTCAATGGATGTTTCAGGGAATTGTTAGATTTTGGAGCGCTGAAATACTAACATTAAATGAACTGTAAAGTTGTTGTAAATTTTAACCGGGTAAAAAAAACAGTTATGAAATATATATTTTTTTTTATAGCCTAGTTTGTGTCCCACTGCTGGGCAAAGGCTTCCCCTTTTTCCTTCCAAACCTCTCTATTTGGGCAATTTCTGACTTTGTCTGCCCCGCGAACATGATCAGATCGTCACACCACCTCCGCCGTTGGCCACCTCGAAGGCGATCCTCCCTCAGGCGTCCAGTGAGTGACTGAGATGTGAAAAATACGGAAATTTTTCAGTCTTATAAATCTTGTCCTGACAATTATACCTAAATATAACAAATGCAATAATTAACCAATGCGTTGCATCCGTTCTCGACTTTTGGCTATAGGTACATTTAGCGATTCATTTTATTATATAAAAAGAACGTTTCGTTGTGTGTTCAAAGTCAAATCATTTATTTCAATTAGGCCATCAAAGAGGCACTTTTGAACATCGGTTATTAAAATTAAAGGAAATGGGAAGGCATGGGATTGTTTCTACACCCTGACTCTTTTCAAAAATGTTTCACAATGTTTTGATATCCCAAATTTAAAAATAAATGTGAAAGCGATGTAACCAGAAAGTCTAGACCAGTGATGGGCAAAGTACGGTCCGCGGGCCGACTCCGGCCCGCCGACGGTCCTTCGACATGCATAGTAATAAAAAATTGACGGTGCAGAAGTATAGAGTAAAATCCATTTTTTTTTATGTTAAAATCGTCAAATGAGTCCTCCCACCCAGGGCTGATAATGCTGCTGCTGCTTGGACATAGACCCCCTTTCTGTGAGGGAATGTGCACCATGACAAACCATGCACTTACAATTTTTGAAACAAGTTTTATGTTATACATAATTACTATTATTAGTGATGTTAAAAGGATGAGAAATCAGTCATGAAGAATATTTAAATAAAACAACTTGTTGAGACTTATGATTTATTCATTTTCTACATCATCCCTTGTATGTTCTAACCGAGCCCAACCCAAATACCACAAAATCATCATAATGTGAGCACAGCAATCCAATGTCCATCGCCCTTTTGCTATGTGCTACCGTTTTCATCTTTCTACATGCTGCCACCCAACAAGCATAGCAAACCAGTCCTCTTGGTGGAATCTGAATAAAACAAAATATTACAATATATTTTAACTATTCACATAATTATTTCATTCCAAAAGTTGGTAATTAAGCTGCTAATATTACCTCTTGGATATACTGTTTCTGCTATTATGGTCTGTTCAGGTCCTTTAGAGATGGAGAGGCACATTTCAAAACATTAATAATTGTATTAGTTCTTTTTCTTCCCTCAACAATGTTGACTTGGATCACAATAATAAGAAACTTCTGCATTTGTGCCTGCCCTGTATGAATAAACAAAAGTGCTTACCTGTCTTGGAACAATAATTTGTTTCAGCAATATAATTATTGCCTTTCAAACCTTTCAAAGAGAGTGACTACGCCTCCAAATCAATGATATCCTACGCCCGACTGACACAAACATAACTATCATGGCGATACTGGTCTGGTATCAGTTCGTGATCTCCTTGTGAACTAACATTAAGTCTAATGTTAGTTATTTAACATTTTGGTGCACAAAGCATTGTGAGCACATTATTCAATTTAAATAAACCAAAAAAAAAGGTTTTTCGATATATATGAATAAGACACAGGAGAAGAAAAGATTGCACAGAAAAAATATTTGAACAACAAAAACAAGTAGGATATAAGACGTACCTGAAACTGAACTTGCTATCGTAAAATAACACACGACGGGATCCAAATCACAGGCGAATCAAAGCCGTGGTCAACAGAGAAGCAATCAATTAACGTCCATAATAGCCAGGAGCGGTCTCACATAGTACTGATTTAGGCCAAGCCTACCCTACCACAAGAACGCATAAACAAAACAAATTTTGTAAACTTGTAATAAAATAAAACAAAAATATGAAATAAACCATAACGTCTCACATAATGCATTAGCAACTTTCCGCCCCGGCCGCCGTGAGACGTCATCACGTTCAGTTTACTATAACCGAAGGTTAGGCAAGCTGTCAAGTTGCCTCAAATTCATTCAATAATGCATGCATATGTATGCATCCGTGATCATATTTTCGTGTATATGAACTGCACACATGTATAAATTACTTACGTTTTGAGGCACGCTGTAGCTGGCGTTTGTATTGTTTTATGAATGAAAACCATGATGAAAACGCATGGGGAACAGAGTTGCCAATTCTTGAAACAGATTACACCCAGAAATGACAGTTTCGTAAAAGACTAATAAAGACAATTAAAAAAACAGGGTAGTATTGTCAAATCTATACATTTCAAATGAAATGTTATATTTTAAGGAATAGCAAAGACCTATTTATTATAATAATTAAAAAATGTCAAATTTTATTTCAAATTAAAGAATTTAGTTTTTGGGAAATTAGGTAAATTAATATTGGCAGCTCCGTGTGTTAGTGTCAGTAATTGCTTCTTATTTAAGATAAATTATAATAATAATATTTTTTGAATGCAAATCAAATGTAAACTACTATCTTAAACAACTTTCCAAATTATAATTTTTTAACAGCTAAACCGGTCTTCTGGTTGTAAATAAGAAATATGGCTCTGTAGTGCACTAAAAAATGTATATAGGAATGCAATTAAAACACTGAATTTGATATTTTAACCGTTTCAGTTGTAAAAAGGCATTTGGCAAGTTTCCAAATACTTTTTTTACATCTAATACTATATATTCGGTGTTAATATTTTAATTATTGCATTTCCTTATAAATTTTTTAGTGCACTACACAGCCATATTTCTTATTTCCATACAGTAACATTGCTCAATTAATTAAAACTTGTTAATATTTGACAACTATTAGCATCGCCAACTTTCAGAATACGCGCTCTTAACTTTCAAGTCAGTTTTGATCTACAGGTTAGTAATAAAAATGCCGATTCGTCATTTTTATCACTGACTTATAGATCAAAACTCTAACGGAGTTCCAGATGGCCTAGAAAGTTCAAATTTGGCATGCAGATAGGTAATTAGCTGAATGCAAAGGAATAAATCAGAAACTGGTAAATTTTATATCATTTTGTTATATAATTTTTCACTTACGAACGCTTAACTTTTACTTAGTGCCTGTAAGTCTGTATGTGGATTTTAAGATCTTCACGTTAATATATAACGAGTTGAATACCCACCTTAATTTTTTTGAAAGAAAGAAAGAAAGATAGATAATTTATTTGTCAAACATGCGTTTACATAAACTGAGTGATCAGACATGCAAGGTATTAAATATTATTGTGAGCGTCCATGCTTTGCCAATATCGGCGTACAAATATATGTTTAAAAATTACATTTTATTACGTACAATCATTTGAAATTTAATTACAAAAAACATAAGAAATAAATAATAATTGATGTCAAGATATTATTGTATAAGTAGGTATGTCAAAAAAATAATAATTAAATGAAGTCCATTAAATTCATTATTATGCATTCAAAAAGTATCAATAGTCAATTATTTTAAAATTTACATTATTAAATTGATCATGTGTATTAGAAGTCGGAATAGAAAAGTCCTTTTCATTCAAAAAACTTAAAATATTGTAATACGCTTTATTAACCAAAAAAATTCTCAGCTTATTTTTGAAAAGTGACAAGGACAGTTCTCTCCAACTTCTAGGCAATTTATTGTATATCGTGGGAGCCATACAGAAAATACTTTTACGCATAAGTGCTGTTCTCGCAGTATGAGAGCATATCCTACAGTTGTCACGCCTGTTACGTGGCACTACTTCATCCAATAGTTTAAATCGGAGTGGATTTGTTTTGACAAACACTGCTACCTCCAAAATGTAAAGACATGGCAAAGTAAGTATTTTATATTTTTTAAAGTAAGGCACGCAACTATCAGTAGGTTTAATTTTAAATATTGAGCGAATGCATCTCTTTTGAGCTTTAAACACCGTGTCTTTTTCTGTTGAGTTGCCCCAAAATATGACACCATAGCGTAGATGGGATTCTGTCAAACCATAGTAGGCTGTAAGTAATGCCTCCGCACTTATTATAGACGACAATGTGTGCAGGGCATAAGCAGATTTACTGATTTTCTTGCATAATATTTCGATATGGGTTTTCCAATTCAGTTTTTTATCAATGTGGAGCCCTAAAAATTTTGTAGTTTCTACCTCTTCTATAGGCTGGTCATTGTAGTGTTTATTTAAAGTACTCTTACTATTGATCCTTTGACTAAAATGTATTAATTTAGTTTTGGTCAGGTTGATTTTTAAGTTATTGTCATCCAGCCACTTTACCATTGAATTTATAGAATTATTTATGTCACTTTCATAGGTATCAACATTTTTACAAGGTATCGTTATGGTGCTATCGTCGGCAAATAGTGTCAGAGGTTGAGGGATGCCTTTCGGTAGATCATTTATGTATAATATAAATAAAGGAGGCCCTAGAACACTCCCCTGTGGCACACCAAACATAACTGTACGTTCTGAGGACTGATATACAATTTCATTTTTACTTTTCATATTAATTTGGTTTATATGTGTTATTTGAGTTCTGTTAAGTAAGTAAGATTTAATTAGATTGTTGACATTTCCTCTAATTCCATATACCTCAAGTTTATGTAAGAGTGTATCAAAGTGCACATAGTCAAAGGTTTTAATCCAAATGTTTTGGTACTATAACTAAGAATATAGTCGATTTTCGTATTTATTGCGTTATTAACTGGGATTTAGTATTAATTATTGTTTTAATATTTAGCGAACATCAATAGTGTAAGTTCATTATTTATGTCATAAAAACACAAATGTGAAATGAGAGCCAAGTTCCATACCAGGATAGATGCCTTGGTTGTTGACTTCAACGACAAAAGAAGTGAAATCTAAATGGGTGCCAAGTTCAATGGTCAGTCCTGAAATTTATTTATAACAACATAAAATATCATGTTATAACTTTTTTTTTATCGTGTTAAAATCATCAAATGAGTCCTCCCACCCAGGGCAGGGCGGGAGGGACTGTCAGACTTGTACTGACTAAAATCCACGGTGTCCTTCAATAGCCCTTTACGTACTGGGGTCACGGTAATCCCTTGGTCCCGCGACCATCATTTTATAACTTAGGATAATATATTGTAGCCTAAGGTCTGACTTGGCTAGTTAGTCATATACGAATTATATTAAAGCCTTCGCAAGTTCAAAACGTGTTACATGTCGGTTCTATTTCATTATTCCGAAAATTTGGCTTACATTTTGAGGACTGACGAGGCACTGTTTACTATTTATTGTACGTACATTCGACCAAGGGAAAATTTACTGCAGAGCTCAACAAAATTAAAAATAATGTGCAAAACGTTCAAGACTCTGTTTAGAGAAACGGTATGCATTTTGAACATTTATTAAAGTACTGTTAATGTGATTGTTTTAAGTTGATTTTGATTCGATTTTTAATTATTTGTAATTGATTTAATCGCGTCTAATAGCAAAAAGTTCACGGTTTTAGTAAGGTCTAAAGTTGATTCTTATTTATCTAATTTATTCTTACTTTATTTGTAATTGATTAATTAAGGATTACATTCTAATAATAGCGAACATAATACAATCCTTTTGCTAATTGACGGTCTTAATCCTAAGCCCATAAAAATAAGAAAGGAAAATTAGTAACTTTGTTTATTATTGTGATAACAACCAATTTCGGCGGCGCGTGGGTCGGGCCGGTTCGCGGTGTTGCTTAGCGCGTACGCACCGCACGGCAGTGTCCAGAAGAAAAAACACTTATTCAATGATTTTCGCCAAAAAATATCAAAATGTTGACGGTGACTAAAAATCACCCTGTATTAATCTTTACTATATATATTAATATTATAAAGCAGAAGAGTTTGTTTGTTTGGTTGAACGCGCTTATCTTAGGAACTACTGGTTGGAATTGAGCAAATATTTTTATGTGGGATAGTCCATTTATCGAGGAAGGCTATAGGCTATACAACTAAATAAAAAGAGCTGAGCAGCAATGAGAAATGATTCAAAATCGGGAAAATGTATTCCTTTTCGAGTTTCCGTTGGTACACGTGCGCTGCGTAAACGCTTAAATATACGCAGAAAATATGTACTAAAACTACAGAATTATTCCTCATGAAAAATTCTAAAATAAAGTCCGCGGGAGCGTATATCTGACTTTTAAGGCTAAGTCACTAACCTTTTTTATGAAAATCAAATTTCTTTTAAAGTTATGCATTATTTGCGAAGGTATTTTCATAAAAATGGTATTAAACCTTATCCAAATAAATAATTTAATCATCACAAGCATTTGATTTTGAACAAAATTGTCCTTGACATCGATTGATTTCAATGAATATCTAAGGAGATATCATAGTTTCAAAATAATACCACAACAAAATAATGACTGCCTGAGCATGTCATAATTTGCGGCTGTAAGATCCGTCTTTGATGAGTGGTTGGTAAGGCGCGACGGCGGCGTCCTCACCTTTAACCTGACGAAAGTCCTCCCGGGCACGTTTGTTTTGGGAGGTACCTCAGGGATTCGGCGGCATGCAAGGGGAATGGGGAACAGTCTGAACGCGTGAGTGAAAAAACATCCTCTACCTCTCACCCCAGCCACCGCTGAAGACGCCCACGGCGTCGGAAACCGTGAGCCATATTCCAGCCGCCTGCGGACGAGGAGTAATGGGTAGCTCGCCGTCCAACCAAAGACAAGGCCCGAGTCACGGTGCTTCATGTTCCACGCACTCCTCAAGGGAACTTATGGGGTCGGGACCATAGGGCCAAACGCCTAACATGACGCGGGTGAAACCGCGGGCAGAAGCTAGTCTAAGTTATAAGAAGAAATGATATGTTATGTTGTTGTAAATAAATTTTAGGAGCGACTATTGAATTTGGCACCCATTTAGATTTCACTTCATTTATCGTTGAAGTTAAAAACCAAGCCATATATCGCAATATTGGACATGGCTCCCATTTCACAATAATAATTATGTTTTTGGGTGAAGTAAAAACACCTACACCCTACAGTTGGATAACAAAATAAAGGTAAATTATAATCCGTTTAATCACAATTCCTTTACGCATGACTATGTACTACCCACCCATTTATTTCGAGAAGTTATAACAAATTCGTTAGATCAGACATGTAGAGTGTAAATATATACAGTGTGTACCGGTAAACGGGGTTACTTTGAATCATGGGGTAAATTTGATAGAAACTACTTATCGACATAAAATTGCAAATTAAGAGAAGTAAGACGGAACAACTTTTAGTAGATTTTTTTTTCGGATTACGAATATGGTAAACTGTCACAATCCTTTTTGTGGGTGCGCTGGTGATGGCACGTCGTTTCGTGCAAAAAAATTATGTTTTTTATCAATACCTTTTCTTTCTGTTTTTCTATAGTTTATTGGGACTACTTTCAGATTCTATGTTAAAAACGGGGAGTTCCAAAGTAACCCCAGAATCATTTTACCTTTTATCACATTGTTTTATTTATTTTTCTAAAAAACTACGCATTATTTTTGTTCTTTTTTTACTTTTACAGAGAGAACTATAAAAACCGATAATTACCTATGTTTTAATTTTTTTTAGAACCTCACATTAAAAAATTACAGTCAGTTAAAGTTCAAAATTAATCAAAGTAACCTCAGTTTACGGTACTATGTAAGTATTAACAAACAGCTTCCCTTACGCTTACACTACAGTCTATAATATAATTGTTTTCTTCACCGTTTGAGAAGATATCCGGTAAGGACTCCATTTGGAATTTATTTGTTATAGCTCTAATGATCATATTAATTAATGCAATAGTTGGAACGGAAAAATACTGTCTTATATTCCCACTACATTGCCATGACAACATCAAAAATAGATTTAATTAGGTAGTTGTTGATACTCGTATATATCAATGTTGGAATTCTGACCACAACACTTGCAGAGACAGTCAAAAGAAAGCACTGAAATAAAACATACGAGGTCGGTTCTTAAAGATCCCTCGTTGTTGTAAATTTGCCACTAAGATAATTCGGCACATTATTTAAATCACATACATGGAAAAATTCGCCTAGATTTCGTTATTGCTAGATTCAATTGGTAATTTTCACATCATTTTGCGCGGGACTTACGAATTACCGTGACCCCGGAACGTAAAGGGCTATTCAAGGACACTGTGGATTTTAGTCAGTACGAGTTTGACAGTCCCTCCCGCTCTGTCCTGGGTGGGAGGACTCATTTGATGATTCTACCACGCTGAAAAAAAAATGTATTTAATTGTTGTGGGTCTGGGAATTTGTGTATGTGCGTAAAGCTCGTTGCTCTCGTGATTCAATTTTTAAATCCTAATCTTGCTCGGTCATCAAAATTGAGCACGCGGTTAAAAAGCAACTTTGAACTCTTGTATAACAAATAACTATTGATTAAATTTTCTTATAGTCCGGTCAATTAAGACATTCAATCAATCGTTCAAAATATAATTGTAAGTAAAATTGGAAAGTTCCCCATCTCTCCCCTGTTTGGAAAAAAATATATAATATTATTACCAAAATTATTTTACTTATTACTTGAATATTTCACCGATTTTCAGCTAATTGTGAATTTATGTAGCTTCACTCTTATTTTAGGACTAATTTGACTCATGACATGATTCTTAAAACTAGTATTTAATGACGGGGCTACTAAGTAGGTTCCGAGAACTTATCGAGGAGCACAGACTCAATGAATTCTAGGAAAGTCTGTATTAGCCTTACAACAGATATCGATCGTCTTTGATGGACACCTGATGTTATTGTTTCTTTCAATTACTTAGTATTGTATAAATAAATGAACAAAAAACATACCTATTCAGTTTCAGCAGCCCACTGCATTTGAAGGGTTATTGAGATAGGTACAAAAGAACCGTGGCCTACCATGACGTCTTCGTGAGTAGTTCCGCTGAGAGAAAGAGATGGCGAGACTAGTCAAACGAGACTTGTTGTTGTGGGTTGCGGGAATTAATGCTTTGTAGGCGCTTTTCCCTTTGTACGTCCTAGCTTCTCGATCACTGGAGTCACGCTTTGATACGGGATCCGTACAATTCGATGAATATCTACGTTCCTGAAACTGTCGCTGTTAATTTAACTCTTTTAAAAGGCCTATGCAACTTTTTGGCATCAATATTTTTTTTCTTTCGCCAGTAATGAAATGTTGGTCATTAGTAGACCGCAACCTAGAAACTTCGTACGTATTTTACTTTGTTCTAATAAGGAGTAAATCAATAAATCTATGGATTCCTACAAAAAATAACTCCTGATTAGAACAAAATAAAAACCGTCATATCTCTGGTTGGTTACGGTTTAGAAACTTATTTTTTTTTTCTATGGACTTCTTAGGAGGTAGTCTAATTGTGCCCGAAATTTAATAACCGGCGAAAGAAAAAAATAATTATAATTAAAAAAATATATATGTGCTAATAATTGTTGCTAAGGTCCGTACTAAAAGTTGCATACCCTTTTGCTGCGTACAGGAATAATCTGAAAATTTCAAAGTATTTTATTGGCGTTGTACAAGCTACAATGAAAATTTCTTAGCTGAGTAACAGCTAGCAAGTTTTCATCATGAATATGAGAAGTAAGCTGAAAGCTTTTTTTTAAAGAAGCTTTGCTCCACACTAGGAATTTGTTCCTGTATCGTGGATGTTTGTCATAGAAACTCACATACACAAACACCCAGACCCGGAACAACTACTTGCAGATCATACAAATATTTGTTAGTGCGGGAATCGAACCCGCGTCACGCTGCACAGCAGTCGATCGCTCAGCCACTGCGCCAACCGTACCGTCAATTAAACTATGATTGTTTTCAAAACACGTTTATCATTTTCGATATATTTTTTTTAAGAAATTGCATAGCTTTTATTGCGGGCTCTGAGCGCGGCGACTGTATCAAGAAATACCGTCATGAAAATAAAACCTAACGAAAATACCTAACACCCCGCATCGTCTAACGTCGTGTCTGAGCGGCAGACTTCGGAAATCATAAAAAAAATCCGTCATTATGCCATTTTACTTTTTTGTACTCATTCTAACTGGCCAGCTACAAAAGAAGGTTTTCACAATGAAACCTACTTATAAAATTCTCCTACAACAAAGCAGTGTCGCAGTGGAAGCGTGCGGGGCCCATAACCTGTTGAAAATTTTGACCCACTTTGGAAGTGAGACCTGGGAATCCTGTATATGAAAGACCTACTTATATCTTCATTATAATTTTTTTTATTACAGTAGTGCACCACAAACATTTTAAATAAATGTTATTCTTGTTAAACATTCGCGGTAGGCGATAATTTTTTCTTAGATACTGTGCATTTTTTTTTCTTTTCTGTTACGACTTTACATGCCCTAGAGGGCACCATATTGTTATTTATAACCAGCGGACAACTGAGACGCTTCTAACGAGACCTCATTTGTCATATAATGATAAGTACTCGTAGTTTTGAAGTTTTGAGGGAACAAACAAACAAACATACATACCGGTCAAAATCATAACCCTCCTTTTGGCTTTGCCGTAGTCGGGTAAAAATATGACTCGTTTGTTTATGAGGCCAACGATTTTAGTTGGTTATAGTATGATTTTATCAGAATAAATACTATGCCTTAAAGTTATCTTATTATTTTATTGTTATCTGATGTCCATGGAAAATATACATTTTTATCCCGAATATTCTTCCAAACGGTTCTCGATTGTGGACGAATTCTTTGACGCCCTTTGAATGTTTTATTTTTCATTTTGTGTACATATTACTAGTAAGTTCTTATAGTGTGTATACTATTAGTATTGTAGTATAATAATTTAAATGTAAATAAACCTTTTCGCGTTCAGCTTTTTTTCTTATCGTGGTAAAATCATCAAATGAGTCCTCCCACCCAGGGCAGGGCGGGAGGGACTGTCAGACTTGTACTGACTAAAATCCACGGTGTCCTTCAATAGCCCTTTACGTACCGGGGTCACGGTAATCCTTTGGTCCCGCGACCCCGGCAGGCTTTGGCCCTCTACAGGCCCCGTCACTATGCTGACACTCTTTGAGGCGCGCGTGGAACACAACGCGCCGTCGACCCGGGCATGGTCCATGGTCGGACAGCGAGTCGCCCATTACTCGCTGCCCGCATGCCCGCGCCTACGGTGGCCGTAGATCGTCTTGCGACGTCCGACGCCGTGGGCGTCTACCACTGCGGCTGGGGTGGAGGGAGGACTCTGTCCTCTTCCTCAGGCGGCCCGCCTCCTCCTTCACGAGCATGACTGCTTCGCAGAAGGAGGCGATTCGCGTTCAGCTAGGTTAGCTTTTGACAGCGACTTATTCGCATGGCAGTCCCTACACGAAAAACTAGGCGTATGGGTCAGCTCATACCGACACGCGACGTGACACAACGACACTGCACATGTGTATATTTTCGTATAGTACGAGTATATAAAGTTAGATTTTGAGTCGCAATTAAAACGCAGCGCACGCAGCGCGGCGTTGCGACGTGCCGCGTGGCGTCGTGCAGCGTTGCGAAATGTGTAGCTTTTCATGTAGTAAATAGAGTTAGATTTTGTGTAGCTCTATTAAAAGGGCGCGCAGCGACGCGTCTCTGTGTGACTTGACCCTATGAGGTAGCTTAACTTTTATTCCAGACTATCTAGCTATCCCTGTGCTAATTATAATCCATACCCGTTTATTCATTCTGGCGTGATTGAATAATGAACATCCATCCATACATCTATCCATAAGATGTCGTTTGAGATTGACGCTTTAGAGCTGTTTCCCTCGACAATTTGACGCTATTTTAACAGAACGCTATGTCGTCGCAGGTAATTTACCATAGATATCATTTCGCACATATCGTCGCTCGATATTTGAGCAGTTTGAAATCGGGTGGTTAATGAGAGTTGATGCTTTGCCGTTCCAGTGTAGTGTAATGCTTGAAACTGTGCTTTAAACGAAATTTTCTAATTTGTTGCAGTGATGAAGAATCTCCAGTTTCGTTAGTAAAGCTACACGTCATAGCAGACAAGGAGGAGGGATGGTTTCAAGTAGTTTCGTCCATGGTTAAAATAATACCGCTGGAGAATCCCTTGGGGCCCTCGGCCATTACCATCGTATTCGATGATTGTCCTCTGCCGTCTAAAGAACAAGTCATAAAGGTTAGTAAATGGTTTTCAAAGAGTGATAAATGGTAACCAGTGCCTACTTTGCTGTACTGCATTTTGTATTATTATACAATAGTATTATAGTTACGAATACTTGAAAATACGGTGGAAAAAGCGACACACTCTGACCACACAACACGTTCTAAAATGTTTAAATTGTTCTAGTTATAAACATTTAATGAATTATCGTTTTAATATAATGTCAACTATAGCTCAAAAATTCTGACGAAAGCCGCTTTCGCTAGAAATTGATGAAACATGACACGACAAGCCTGGTCAAAGAGTAAATTGAGTTACGTTGTCGAGCTGCCACCTATCCGCCACCGCCAGTGCTACGTTAAAAACATATCTACCAGGAAATAAAATTATGAAAGCTACGTACCATGTGACAAAATTAACAGGGAAGGTGACGCCATATTGTGACGACGATTATGTTTAAAAGAAAAATACATTAGCAAATATTTTTTTTAATAACTTGTAATGTTGATGATGATTATTGTTTTTTTAAAAGGGTACCATTGTTACCAAAGCGTGCATAATTTCATATTATGGCGTCTATACCTTATTATTTTCACGCCTAAACTGGCACATTTGACAGAGTTAGGTATCTTGGTGGGTGGTATACCGTAACGTCTAATGCTAGGACCACACTAACGGGAAATTCCGTTAATTATGGAGATCAAGCACGTTTATAAAACATTTAAAGTCTATTACTTGTATCATGAAAATAAACGGCATTTCCCGTCAACAAACAAAATTCCAAACAAAATAAATGCAGAGTGCTGACTGCATTCATTTCCTGGAAGTCCAATAGTGTTCTGGAATTTGTTGCGACTGAAAAAATCCGAACCAATTTATGAAGTCAAAATAAATATTGTATTTTTCCGTTCACATCGCGTTGTAGCTTCCATGAATTCGTTTTCCAGATATGCTTCGTTTGACGAGAATATTTCCAGGGATTTTAAATTTTTGCTGTCAATTAGTCTTTCCATCGAAGTCCATTATTAATGTAAATTGTATTTTTTTATATTTTTATCATTTGCCTGAAAATCCGCCCACTCCATAACCGTCATCTATTCTTCCATCTTCACTAATATTATAAGAGAAAAGATTTGATTGTTTTTTCTATTGTACTACTAATGGCTTTGAAACTACTGGACTGATTTCAAAAATTCTTTCACTTGTTGAAAGCTGCTTTAGTCCTGAGTGACTAATAAAACGGTAATCTGAAGCCGTCTAGGGTCCCACTATCCCTGTAACAAAATTTTTCATTATCAGTTCAACCATTTAAGGCGTTTAAGTATTACGTAGGTAACGTAATTTGAAAGGGGTGGGGGAAAGTAGACTGGGCATAAATATGCATTTTAACTTTTGGGGGGTCGAAGGGGCCAACAAAAATGCGCTAAACATGGTCGGAGCGTCCAAAAATATGACATAGCAATGGGGCATTGTCTTAAATGGTTTAATGTCAAGCTATTTAGACTCCTGAATATTAATTTATTTTCTTTTTATAAGTATCCATTCATCCGCCATGAAAAGTAGTTAAGACGTATGATAAAAACACTGTTTAATTTCAAACTGTTTCAAACAGGTGTATTAAAACAATTTGTTTTAATCATGCCAATCCCGTTGCTCAGATAATAAGCGGGAAAAGTGCTTCTGATATTGAAAAATATTTGTTAGACAATTTCCATTACATTACATTTTTTTCTTTTTGAGAAGACCAAAACAAGAAAATTGCTTATAACTAATCTCTGTTAAAAATTCCTCAGCCTCAAATACTTTCTGTACATGTGTATTAGTTAGAATAAGTATGTATAAAAATCCAACAAATTTTCGATTTCAGTGTCACTCCAAATGAACTTTTTATATATCGCGCTCTAACTTCTAGTGAACAATTTCTCTGCCGAGTCTTTATTTTTTATGTGATTTTATACCCTTAAATACATAGGTTTGTTAAGTAATCCAAAACTTTTTAATTTTTAAACATTTTTATTCGATTGATTTGACATCAAAAAATGATGTTTAGGATAAAGTTTCACAGAGCAATTTTCATGTTTGGTATTTGGTAAAAAAATCTAACATCTCGAAAAAAAAATGTTGGATTATTGTGCATCTATAATCTGTATAACCTACTTTCATCATATGCCAAATTTCAGTGCTGGAGGAATCTTTCGAGGAGCTTTTAATATTGACAAGTTAAGTTATTAATGATTTTTTTCCCGGATAGATTTTTTTTTTTTAGGTTAAAATTATGTCACAACGGTTTTATTAACTTTTTAATAATTTTGTTTTAATTTAACGTAAGCAAATAATTAAAATAAATAAAATAAAATAATTTATTCTCTTAGTCTATTAGGAATTTAATTTTTGTATGAAAAATTTTAACGTTTTTATTTAATTTTTTTTTCCTTCATAAATATGGTTTTTAAAGTAGCAGTGTTTTATTTATCAAATAACATAACTATTCAGGCATACGTACACAATTCTTTCAATTCTAATTTCAACACAAAATGTCAAGAAACTTAAAGTTAATTTTTGAGATGAAACACACAGGTTCATCCCATAGTGCGTTGGTCTGCCAACTTCTTCTACCACCTTTCGGTTACCGCGACACGTGATACTTGATTTTCCCAATGTGCATACGATTTACTGATGCTGGCCAAAGTTGTTTATTAAGGAAAACAAGTTTATTGTGTTCTACCAGGTGCGGGAGAATACAACTGACAACAATCCAAAAAAAAAACAGAAAATTCAAAAAAAAAGTTATCCATGGAAATGTGTTCGGGCACGCCGCAATCGCGGCTGTAAGACCCGTCTTTGAGGAGCGGCTGGATAGGCGTCACGGCGTCCTGACCTACCGCATGACGCAGGTCCTCACCGGACACGGAAGTTTCGGGAGGTACCTGTGTCTGATAAGGAGGGAAGAAACGCCTGGGTGTCACCACTGCGAGGATCGACCGGAGGACACGGTGGAGCATACGGTGCAGGACTGCCCCGCTTGGGCAGAGCACCGCCGTGTCCTCACGACGGCGATTGGCGGAGACCTCTCGCGCCCGGCATTGGTCGAGGCCAAGCTGCGGGGCGAGACGAAGTGGGAAGCGGTCGCCTCCTTCTGCGAAGCAGTCATGCTCGCGAAGGAGGAGGTGTGCCGCGTGAGGGAGAGGACAGCGTCCTCACTCCACCTCAGCCGCAGTGGTAGACGCCCACGGCGACGAACATCGGCAGACGATCTGCGGCCACCGTAGGCGCGGGCATGCGGGCGGCGAGTAATGGGCGACTCGCTGTCCGATCATGGATCATGCTCGGGTCGACGGCGCGTTGTATAATATGGGTTTGCTTTTGACCTAACAACAATTCCAACCAACTTAACAATACTTAAACATTTACCTTTATAAAAATGAGATGTAACGTGAGGTCTTTACGGTGATTTCAGTTACAACAGATGTTTGGGTTGTCGGCTATGCGCGCCCTGTCCGCGGACATTGACGTGCAGGTGGAGCGCAACATATGTGTGGTGCTCGGCTGTATCGCAGACAAGCTGGCGGGCCCCAACAGCGTCGCCGTGCTCACCGAAGAAACCCTCGATTATATGCTATCGTTCTTGGTGAGTAATACCTACCCATAATTACGCACTGCTCTGTCCTCGAGATCAATAATACCACACAATACTATTCAGCCACTATTTTTAGAAAAGAAAACACAAAGAAAGAACAACTGTTACCGCCCTCTGACACTCTCTGCCACGATTTTCGTTCCTCTCAAATTATAATAATTTTATTGTAAAAATTCGTCATTTATAAGTGTTGTTAAGTGTTAGAACTGCAACGTTTAAATGTAAACTTTTAACAATGCCGAAAAAATCAATATATCGTATACGTTCATCGAAAAATGAGGAAGATTTAGGAAAAAATAAGGAAAAGGGCAGCAATAATCTTCACAGGATTCGTTTGAAATCTTAGGTAAATGCCTTTCTTTAAATGGAAAAGGACACACAGTTATTCTATTGAATGACTTCTGTTGGTTGTGAACGTTTGAATGGAATATATCCGCCAATTGGTTTCTACAAAATGGACTTATTCAGTTCTAGGGTTTCCAACTCACTTTATTATATGCACTATAACATTCGTTGAATTCTATTGGTTGTGTACATTTAGAAAGAAAGAAAGAAAAAATATTTTATTTGACACAGACATGTACATACATTCAACAAAGACAAAAACATATACTACACAGAAAAATTACAAAACTTATCATTTGAATGGAATGTATCCGCTAAATGGAAATTCAAAACGGAAACTTTATGACGAAATTAGAAAAGAGTCCATATTTAATTCAATATTATGTTCTTAGTGTTATGATAATGAGTCTTTAATGTGACGCATACTGATATCTATCTCTGTCTCGTAAAAACTTTTGCCGAAACATCTGAGTGTGAAAGAGACAGATATTAGTTTAACTCCGCCGAAAGAGGACGTTAATATAAACTTCTTGGTATACTTTATTAATTTTTGACCGAAACACTAATCGGTCAGTATATGATTGAGCGTGCGATATGTCTTGCTTGTCTAGTGGGTCCTCCTGTGTCTGTCTGTCCAGCCATATAACGGCTTTACATAGAGAATAGCGAGCATTTTTTAAATCTAATGATTATGATAGGTTTAACACTGTTAAACATATTGTCAACCCTATTGGTGTCTATAAAACATTTTTGCTTGAAAATTTTAAGCTAAAATGTTTTTCAAGTTGATATATTTTCTAATGCTAGCAAAAAAGGGTGGGGGTGGCATATGGAGAAGAAATCATGTGAGAGAATTCAGTGATGCAGAAAAGGATCTACATTTATTTGCAGTCTGATATATCGTCCTTGCGACTTTAAGAACATGTGTATGTGTAAAAATATTTTTTGAGTAAATCGATAAAAACTGTCTACTGAATAAAAATATGAAACCAACTTTAACAAAAATCATAGCTGTCAGCCTGTCATTTCCTGCTTTTTAATTTGCTAGTGTTAGTTAAAATTAAAAGTAATATTACAGTAGAAAAAAATAAATAACTGATTAAGATAACACATAAGAGATTTAGGTTGCGCTTTATATGTATCACTTCGGAGGTTTTGAAATAAAATGCCTATAAAAATGAAAATACAAAGACCTTATAATTTTACAGAAAAACAAAATAGATATTTATCAGAGTCAGGATATAATTAAGATAATTAGTTGATTCACAAGTTATAATAAAAAAATTACAAATTGAATTAGATACCATTATTTTCGGAAGGTACTTATTATAATGCATAATGAAAAGGGTGGTAATCCTGATCTTTTACCATTTTGAATTCCTCTATTTGAACTTGCTCTCAGTAATTTTTGATGGAGTTCAATAAAATTGGAAAATACCAGACCGATTCTTTCGTAGCTATGGATGGACGAACAACACATCGACCCGTCTTTAACCTAAAAAATATGGTTCCATTGCATAAATAATTAAGACGGGAGATCGTGGTGACCTAATGTCCACCACGGCAGGATCTCCCGTCTTTTTGCCAGGCCGGGTCGCGGGACCAAGGGATTACCGTGATCCCGGTACGTAAAGGGCTAGTGAAGGACACCGTGGATTTTAGTCAGTACAAGTCTGACAGTCCCTCCCGCCCTGCCCTGGGTGGGAGGACTCATTTGATGATTTTACCACGATAAAAAAAAGGCCGGATTTCGGTTCAGTACCATTTCGTCGTAACAGAAAGAAATCATGGTGAATTTTGTGAGTGACGAACCTAATTACTAGGAGCGAATATTGTCGGTTTTATGTAATTATCGATCAATGGTGGAATAAACACTTTCGACTTCCGTAATAGTGTGCACCTTTTTCAGCTTAAGATATACGATTCAACATTTCCTTTTTCCGGCAAATAGCTATGCACTTTTGAAAAAATTGGTTTCGGTTTTGGTGTCCGCATCCAACAAAATTATTTTTTACGCGGTCTTTTGTAATTGGCTGGTTTTGAGAGAAGTCTGTCAAACTCGCATACAAAACGGCCAGACCTAGAACGACTGCTTGTAGGCCATGCAAATATTTTTTACCTGTGGGAATCAAACCCGCGCCACGCAGAACTACTCTTAACATAACATTACTATATGCATTGTGCCAAAAATAAATTATCACATCTTTGGACAGCAGCGATTTTAATTTGTGATACAATGCCATAGACTGTAGGTTTAGGATGGTGTATGCCGATATTTTCTTTTCTTAGTACTTTTTCAATGTTTTTTAGAGGCTGTTCTGGAGTGAATATTGATACATAAGATATTTTAAGTGCCAACCTTTAATTAGCAAACACATAAGAGATCTTGAAGTTGGTAAATAAATTACAATAGAAACGTTGTATACACATTTGAGTCACTGCATTCGATAGTGCTTCAAAATGTATATGGGCTGGAGTTAAAAGAGTGGTTTTGCCAAAAGTGACACATATGAGGTCTTAAAGTCGCAACGACGATATATATCTGCCTTTTTGGCCTTGATAATTTGCAAAACAGCTCTTTATGTACTTTTATAATACCACAACAATATCCTATTTTAATCGAATGGGTGGTATTACGTTCCCGCATCAAAACAGAGTTACTTAAGCTATTAATGCCTTAACACTTGATTGGCACAGTCTAATTTTGTATGCTTTCCCACCATTTTCAAAATCTTTGAGCAAAATATGATGACGCATCTTCATCGTTCCATACTGAACTACTCGACTCTGTTTTCCATTGTTCGGAAGCTAATTAGTTTCAGAAATTATCTCGTTTGAACCGAGCAACCAAGTCTTGTCATGTTCTCATAAACTGTCACCACCACGGGCTTAACCAGGCAGGTTGTCCGGACGGAACTATCACGTCTCTATCGATATAATCTGAGCTTCCACAAAGTCATCAACAAGCAGTATGATACAGGTTTGAAAATATGATTCCCTTTTTATCAGATTTATAGCGTTAATTCGTGTGGTCTGTTCATAATACAATATTATTATATTATTTCTTTACTAAGTTATTTATTGTTGTACCCCAATACGATATTTTAAATAGTCATCGATCAGCTGTATGATTAGTTATTGGTTAAAAATTGGATCCAATGATTATTCTTTTAGTCATTCTTTTGTTATCATTATTTTATTTAAAACTTTTTATAAACTTAGACGACTAAATATAATGAAACCTGCAATTCGTCTATTGTACTAAATTCTTTGTTCAATTTGTATCCACAAGATGATATTTTACAGATAAGACCGTTACACTCATCGCATTCCTGACAGCTCACAGGGCGCAAACCATTGTGAAGATAAATATTAATAAAAATACTTGTGTTATTTCAGATTACATTTCTGTTAAGATTCCAGACTTGATCAAAAAATTGGATCGTCACAACCCTGTCTTCATTAAGTACCACTTTTTAATCAGCAACCAGTGTTCTGCCCGGCAAACACTCTTAGATCATAGTATACCATCAAAGCTACTTAGCTTTACTTACTTTTACTTAGCTTAGTTTTTAAAACTTTTGAGGACTTCCTCAAGCTTATCTTTTCATAAGTTTTAAAAACTCTAGTTTAGTCGCTGGATTAAAAATATTTTATATAACAGTGGTGCTGATAAATACTAGTAAATTCAAGTTCACTTTACTGGACATGCTTTACTTTAAGTGATCTTAAATCAGGCGGCTCCATTGATCTAAGGGTCTTCGTCATGATTTTCCCGGTTTCATCAAGGACCGGTAACTGATAATGTTAATGATTTCGCATTATTTTATTTTTATTTATTTATTTAAGATCTCCAACAAAGAATACACAGATAGTATACAGAACAATGACACAGAGGGTTCTTTTATGTGTGCTCCTTCACTTATAGGAGACACTTCTTCACTTCACTTATTATCTATTTTAAATGCCTAACTACCTATTAGGTGGGCATGCGGGCAGCGAGTAATGGGCGACTCGCTGTCCGACCATGGACCATGCCCGACGGCGCGTTGTGTTCCACGCGCGCCTCAAAGAGTGTCAGCATAGTGACGGGGCCTGTAGAGGGCCAAAGCCTGCCGGGATCGCGGGACCTAGGGATTACCGTGACCCCGGTACGTAAAGGGCTATTGAAGGACACCGTGGATTTTAGTCAGTACAAGTCTGACAGTCCCTCCCGCTCTGCCCTGGGTGGGAGGACTCATTTGATGATTTTACCACGATAAAAAAAAAAAAAACTACCTATTAGGTATAAGATGTAATATTTTTTTCGTCTTAAATACTTTTGTAATTACATTCAGTAATCTAAGCGCACGGTAGTGCACAGACCAAGTTCCAGCAACAGGCCGCGTACATGCCATGCACTATTTACACGAACCGATTTGACCCACTTTTGACCCCACTGTAGCTCAGTGCCTAATGCAAGTACAGAGTTGAATTGTACCTACGTAATCAGATACTAGTACTAAAGCAGTATGCCAAATTTCATAGATATAGCTTCAGTAGATCCTAAAATATGACCCTGTGAAAATAGACTGACTCACTCACTGACCGGTAATCAAAACCTTTAGGCCACTTCCAATTGACCTAGAAATTTGGCACACAGGACGTGTGCATTATGACATAGGTCAGCGAAGTGTTGTACCTGGTCAGAAGTTCTATTTCTCCAAATTACTTTATTGAACACTACTTTTTATAGCTCAGTTTTGGTACTAAAATACTAATATTACAAACTAGCTTCCGCCCGCGACTCCGTCCGCGCCGATGTCGGTCTTCGCATGGATGGTTTATTTCTCCATTTTGAGTAACTCTGACAATGACATCTTATAAATATCTATTGGACCCAAATACGGCTAAGCCTATAATAATTAAGGAGATCCCTCTATTGAGCTACTGCTGTTGAGCTCGCGTTCTGTAGTAAGGTCGGGGAGGCGTGGCCCGCGTGTGCCGCAAACGGTTCAAGCCAAATCCGACTTTCGGCGATACAGGTTACGGCGCTGAATTCACTGCGGGTAATGCAACGTGTGTTCGCGGTTGTACAGAACAACGTCTATGAATAAAACTGAAAAATAAGTTTTTTTTTCTACATATTTTTCCGGGTAGAAAGTATCCCATTTTATGCCCAGGATAATAAGATATAATTATACCAAGTTTCATCGAAATCGAACCGTTAGTTTTCACGTGATGCCTGCATATACAGACAGACAGACAGACAGACAGACTAAAATTTTTTGAATCACATATTTGGGTTTGGTATCGATCCAGCAACACCCCCGCTATTTAGTTTTTCAATATTTTCAATATACAGAATTGACCCTTCTACAGATTTATTATATGTATAGATAATTTGTAAGGGAAAGGGTAATGGTCGTTTTACAATTGCACTTCTTTGCGTGTCGATGTACCTACATACTCAAATTGCATCCGACCAATACGTAGCTACCCGCACAGCTCTGTCATTTGCCTCATTCAAATCCTGCAAGGTGCAGGTGGTTGGGCAGGATGGGCACGAAAGGAGGTGGGACATGTCCTGTACAGAGGCTCCACACTGGCATTGTGTTTGGGATGGGTCTATAGTATAGACCAGATTATTTTTACAGCGGCCAACCTGGGCCCACAATCGATTGAGAGATTTCCAGATCGGCCACTGCAGTTCAGAACCAGGAGGGTGGTGCTCTGCTGGATTGAGGAAATAAGGAGGGGTGGGGTTACTTACTCTCCACAGTTCGCATCTCTCATCTGAGGCATCGTTGGTAACACTTGATACCGTACAGTGGTCTAACCATCTAGCACACCCATGCGAGTCACTCAAGTAGGTGTAGGTTGTGGTTTATTCGTCAGGTATGGCTTCTTCCAGCAATTGAAAAATAAAGCTAACCACGTCCAATCATCCATCCTACACCGTACCACACTAATCAGTATATTTCAATATCTAAACGAAAATTCAAGAGCAGCTAATTTAATGTAATCTTGTTTCTATTCAAGATAACATTAAAATAGCTGGCCATCTAGTTGTATCAAGCGGCGTTGATAGATTCCGATATTGAATTTTCAGTAATTGGCTAGAGCGGGTCGTGATCTGATTACACTGAAATAAGTTTATATCTTCGTGAAATAAAATATTTATAAATGAATACTTATTTTAAATATGTAGGTGTTTACTTAGTTACAAACGAGTGAAATTGGGTCATCGCTTAAAAACTGTAGAAAATATTTTGTTTTGTTGAATCGATTTGACAAACAAATGTTAATTGATTATTTTAAGCGAAGCACTGAGCTAGGTTGTTCTTCGCTGATTGTTTCTTTGGCGCCGCCTTAAAATTTATTTTTTGCCTTTCAGTTTGATCTTTTGTCGGTTTTTTTTTTTTGTTGTTAAAAAGGTTTTATGTCAAATCGACCTTCCACCATACAGCCCAGACTTGGCCACGAGTGATTCCTTTCTGTTGCTCTTTTTCTTGGTTTTTGTGGGAAAATCATCACGGATACCCTCCGACTATCTTGTACACGAAACCCACTGTTCGTACAACTACCATTAGTTAGGGTGAGGCCCCGGAGGTGCGAATACATCGACCGCACCTTCTTAAGGCCTGGCTGGTCCGGTGATTCCTTCGACACCGGCTGCTATTCTGCTGCGGGAAGAGTTAGAACTGTGCTTTCTTTTCCGCTCTGCTGCTTCTTTTGCATGCTGCACCTCATAAAACGAGATTACAGCTTTCCACGCTTACTCGCTTTCGACCATAGATTGAAACACAGCCGGAAGCGAATTTCGTTCCCCAACCTAATGAAAGATTTTTGCAACGATGAAGAACTGAAGGCGGCAACGGAATAACATTTTTCAGAAAAGCGAAAAATATCTTTAGATAGTATTGAAAAGTTGCCATTGGCACTACATTGAAAAATGAATAACATTTACGGTCAGTTCATACCAAGACGCGACGCACCGCGACGTGACACAACGATACTGCAAATGTGTATCTTTTCGTGTAGGAAATAGAGTTAGATTTTGAGTAGATCTATTGTAATGTGCGCGCTGCGACACGTCTCGGTCTCAGCTGACCCTTAGAAAGGATGTGCCATGTACTCTAGGTATAGGCCGAGAATACACTGAACGCCCGTCTCAATCTTGAACGATTGGAGAAGATAAGTTTGATAACTAAGATCTGGAAGTCAGGGAAGAATAATTACAACTTTGAGGATGAAATCGAATGCTATTAGCTTTGTACTTAACATAAACTGTACCCGATTACAGGCAGACAGAATATTTCAAATATTACAAAGTGCACATGAGGTGAAAATACACCAACCTACTAACCTAAGGAATCAAATATTCATCAGTCGTTGTTCACTTGCTGCGCTGCTAATCGAACGGTGCGACTAACGTGGATACTGTTTATAATAAATTCAAACTAATTGACACATACGATCGATTCAATATCAATAATTCGTCAGGATAGGTTGCAGGTCTATGACTTAATGTGTTAATGTGTAAGGGTCGCGATACATCTTAGGAACGTAGGCACTAAACGTTCTGTTGTACCTATTCAACAACTCACGCACAGTCGCACACACGCATCACGCGACGCGTCGCGACCGAAAGTTCGGCGCGCGTTGTTGAATCCTATTCTATTCCTTTCTTTTTCTAACAAACGACTCCACCACCGACGCGCTGCATTGAGTTTTAAGATTTTCAAGTACTTATTTCATTAGAATCTTGTTTCGTTTTTCCTTCTATGAGGAGCTGCTGGAGAGGCGCCACGGTGTCCTCACATTCCGCCTGATGCAGATTCTCACTGAACTGACCCTGGAAAGTTCAGTGGTTACTGTAGTGCCTATTGTACAGTGGCTATTGAAGGATCACCATGGATTTTAGTCAGTGCTAGTCTGATAGTCGCTCCCGTCCCTTCCTGGGTGGAAGGACTCATAACTTTTAACACAAAGGTTATATCTAGAGCTCTAATAGTAAGCTGAGATTTAAATGAAACAGATATGACAATGCATCTTATGACCACGACCAGCATTTGGAAACCGGTACTCATAAGTCTTCGTTATTCAAAATTAATTTGGGTCCTATTATCAAATCAAAGTCAAATCAAATCAAATATTCGTTTATTAATAAAAAATAAAAACACATTTATTACAAAAATATTTTTAAAAATTAGAAGAGAGCACAGTTACACATTTGCCTGAACTAGTTTAAACCTGAGGCTAGACAGTTCATATATAATTCTTATTATAGTTTTAAATAAAACAATCTAAAGTACTAAAATTAAAGCTTACGTAGCAAACACTTGTATGCTACAATATAAATACAGCGTTGTTGCGGATTATTTGCTAACTAAATGTTTATTACCTGTATGTGCATTATGAAATTCTGCGCAAAAATATAATTACTTAAAATAATTAAATCTAAAGATACTCAGTTTTCTATTTAGCCTATATTCATCTTCACTTATTTGTTATATTTTTAAATATTTTTACAAAAAAGAAAAAATCACATTTAAAAATATAAAAAAAAGAAGTCCACCAGCATCAGGGAAAGGGTCCGGGCTACCGGTGATCAAGGCACCTGAGAGAGGAACCTCCTAACAATACGCGCCGTGTCCAGGAGTACTACCTTCTGTATCAAGCGCTTGACCCAGCTACCCAGCGAGAGCTCAGGTGCTGGTCGAGGCTCTTGGCAATTAAGCCCTTGGCAGACCCGACTATCGGCACAACAACTGCTGTATTCACGTCCGACATGTCAACAACCTCGCGAGCCAGATCAAGATACTTGAATTGTTTATCTTTTTCTGCTTTCAGGAGGTTCTCGTCATGCGCGACCGTTATATCAACAATTATTGCACGACGCTCCGATCGATCTATCACCAAATATATTTAGCCAATTTCAGGCTTATTTAGCCTATATTATTATTATACATTCTAAATCTAATTAAAAACAATCAAATAAGTCTAAGCTACTCGTAAACCAATATGTCACACTCTTAGGCGCCTTCATAGTCTACCGAGTTTATATATCTATATTCAGCAGCTATTTTGCCTGGACAGACTGCGTCTCCTGTCTTGTGGTTGGCTGGTTTTTTAAAGTTCAAACATGTGACACCTTTAAGGTCAGCGGCTGTCTTTGGGCGGCTGTCTTTCATCATTTAATTTCATATTAAAATGTACCGTGCTGCGTCGCGTCATCGCATCGGTGAAAAGTTACATTTTGAATCGCTCTATTGAAATGTCGTGTCTCAGTGTGAATTCATGGGTCATGGTTAGTATGCTATTTTAAATACCTATCTTCAGGGACATTGACACAAAACTTTGTTCGTGAATAATTTAGCAATCCGTTCGATGTTAGCCTTCAGTTAAGACTCTTATAGTTACCTATCAATGACCTAGTTCGTTAGGCGGAGCTAAACGCGCTGTAGGAATGGTGCTGGTGTGTTTCATATTTGCACTAAAACGTAATGGATTATTCATTTAAAGGTTGTTTGTGACTGAAAAAAAAAGAAAAAAACTGTATCGGATTATCTTTATTACCTTTGTAATAATCTATCTATACTTGTAGAACGGTAACTGCTTTTTTGTAACAATTTGCTCTGATTAATTTACATGATAAATTGTCAAGCTGTTCGTAAAAAACAAAAATACCATGATAGCTTCAAACGATTCGCGATCAATATGTCAACGAGTTAAGTTGCTATCCGCGTAGTCTTTCTACTTTCATCTTAAACTTTCCGATATAAATTTTCTAAATTATCTGTATCTATCTTATTTATATTTCGGATGTTATGACCAAAACCATCGTGAATTTAAGAGAGTCTAGTTTTGATTTTCCAGTTCGTTCAGCTGTCTCCATAGACAGCAGAATGTTAGGCATAGATCTATATCAATGCGCAATATTCTTGATCAAGTAATAACATAAAAACCAAAACCATTTTTCAGATGTTCCGTCGTGAGCCACGCATCGTTCTCTTCGCGTTAATAGCTTTGGAGAAATTCGCTCACACCACAGAGAACAAGCTGACCATCAAAGATCGGCTGGACAAGGAAGAAGACAATCCCCTGGTCCTTCTAGAAAAGTTTGCCAACAGTGAAGACTACACCTGGCGCCAGGTCGGCTTCTGCGCCAAGTGGGCCCTTGACAACCTCTGTAAGTACGCGCTGTCCAGTAAACTAAATTTAATAATTGCTTATGGTCGAACAACCCTAAATAAATTAAGGAAAGTAATAGAGCTTTTATGTTACATCTGTGGCATTTTTTTGACCGTGATGTCCTGATTAATACTTTAATTCTCCATAGTAATTTGCGAAAACTCTATAAAGGGTAAAATCTGAGCAATGTCAAAATTAAGAATAAGCTTCCTACAACTAATAAATTTTAACGGGAGCGATTTTTTTAGTAACTGCGGGGAATTTTCTCTTAACAAACTTGTCCTAGTAAAAACAAAAGCAGTAGGTAAAGCACAGCACCCACATAAATTCTTAAGAAATTATAAAAGTAAACAAAAGGAATTGCAAACACACCAAATGAAGCTGTAAAAATAGTTAGCGTAAAGTATGGTAATAGTTGCTGTAAGGATTCAAAGTTTCCGAGCGCGGCTCATTTTTCCGCGGCTTACGTTACACGATCACTCTAACATAAGCATTTCTTACAGAAGTCCGAACGGGTTGTTTAGAAAAACAACCACATCAGTTTAATTTCTGACGTAACGAGATATTATCTATTTGAAATGAAGAATTCGAATTTGTAAATTAGTGTTTCAGGTAATCAGAAGCAGCAAATTATGTACTATAAAGCGTACACTGATAGGCGGTCACTCCATGTAAAATATGTACGACTCGTAGCCGACCCCCACATAGTTGGGAAAAGGCTAGGCAGATGATAATGGTCGTGGGACTCACAAATTACCGTGACCCCGGTACGTAAAGGGCTATTGAAGGACACTGTGGATTTTAGTCAGTATTAGTCTGACAGTTCGTCTCGCTCTGCCCTGGGTGGGAGGACTCATGTGATGACTTTACCACGTAAAAAAAAGGCAGATGATGATGATGATAAATAAATATTCCACAACTATCACACAACGCTACCTAGTCCCAAGCTAAGCAGAACTTGTGTTATGGGTACTAGACAGCTTATAAACATACTTATATATTTCTAAATACATACATAGTATAGATAAATTACACCCAGACATAGAACAAATGATCACACAAACATTTGTCCTGTGTGGGAATCGAACCCACGACCCCCGGCATAGCAGTCAGGGTCACCAACCACTAGAGCAACAGGCCTGTCAATGATATGCCTGTTAATTGCCCGATACTGCTACACCATTGTGTGTACTAACTACATATTATCTTTTTAAACCCTCTTCCTACCTTCATTTTTCAGTCACTGTGGAGGGACGGTCGCTGAGCTTCGAGCTGGTGGACATGCGGCACATCAACGCCATCATGAACATGGAGGATGTGAGCGAGTACCTCAAGATGTCCTGCGACGGACTGGAGGCCCGGTGCGACTCCTACTCCTTCGAGAGTGTACGATGCACTTTCCCGGTAATTCCTTTAGTTTCTCATTTTTGTGTAACACAGCGTCGCTGTTCTGAAAGAAAATATTGTGGGGACATTGGTATGTCTTTGAATTTTTTCTATCTTACTGCAAAAAGTTAAACAGCTGTTGAACACTTGTCTAAAAAAGTGTCAACTGCAAAAAGATCCTTATCAACGTCAAATGCCGTTACAACGCCAAAAGTCTAAATTCAAAAAGGTTTAATATTTTAATTAAATATTACCGGTTTTAGGTGAACAGCGGTGCATGGTACTACGAATGCGTCATCATAACTCCGGGCGTGATGCAGATCGGCTGGGCTACCAAGAGCAGCCATTTCCTCAACCATGTCAGTCGTTGAGATAAGTTATAACATGATGTACCAGGCGACCTGCACAAACACTTTGACCATATTTACAACCATGGCGTTAGAGACTAAGCTCGTGAATAAATAATAACAGCTTGACACGTTCAGAGTTAAACAGCGCTTGCCAAGGTCAGTCAGTGGATGGATGACAGCCCATTAATACCAAATTTCCTCAGTGCCTCTGAAAACGTGTTAAGCTGTTACTCCCGTACGTACGTACGTACGAACGTAAAGGGCTATTGAAGGACACCGTGGATTTTAGTCAGTACGAGTCTGACAGTCCCTCCAGCTCTGCCCTGGGTGGGAGGACTCATTTGATGATTTTACCATAATAATAAAAAGCCGACAGTAATTTTTCCACTTTACTTTTTTTTTAAGTAAAATATTGTTCCCATGTTTTTGACAGCCTTACAGTTAGTCAATGCCCGAAATCAGACAAGCAGTCTAAGAATTTTGATACTTGTTACCCAGAACTGACTGCTTCGGGCAGGTTGGAGCAGTCTGACCATATAAAAATTTTAAGCTGTGCCGTGGGAACACCTTCGTATATTTTTTTGGAAGTTAAAATCATCAAACGTTTTCCTCCCTGTTCCTTCGGTTGCCTTTTGCGTTCCAGGGCCACAGTGTCCTGCTGAGACAGTCTCGCGAATGATAAATATGGTAACAGTTATAATCTGACAAAGTACAGAAGTAGTCAATGTTTTCGTAAGGTGATTGTAGGTACTAGCTAGGTATCGTGACGCGTCGACATACTGTCTACTAACTCCTCACCCACAAATTTAATGCTTAGGATAAATTAAAACTTAAACTGAAAGCAATGTTAGCTTTCAGTTTTAGTTTTAATTTATCCGAAGTGTGGTTAGTTAGTAAAGCTAAATAACGGATAGGTTCGATCGACTCCATTCATCCGCTGTCCCTGTCCCACCAACAGGGTAGATTGAAATAATAGTTTGTATAAAAACGAATGACCTTATTTCATGTGATCCAATATTTAATTTATATAACCTTCATTTGGTTTTATAACATTTATTAAAGTTGGTAAATGGTCCACCAACAAAAAAGAGTAGGTATCTGGAACTCGGCGGCACGCCCTAACGACCCGATCGTCATTGAGACAGATTTTTTTAATACAAATTGTATGACATAAAAAAAACTTTTTTTTATTGCCAAATTTGGTCAACTTCCGCCGTTCCGATTTTTTTCTTCCGTACAATAAAATAATCCTTAAATTAAACAAACGAAAGACATTAAAAAAATTTGGTATACTTCATCCATTTTTGTGGACAACTCTCACTTGAAAAGAGCTAAACTCCGAAAAAAGTTTTTTCGTGTCTTTTATGAATTCGGATTTTCCCCTTTTTATCGATTTAAAAGAAAGACCCTGTATAGTCTAGAGTCTTCCTCTATAAATGAATTATCCAATGCAATTTCTTTTTTAATTCCGAACCAGTAGTTCCTGAAAAAATTTGGTCAAACACGGTTTGATAGTAATCTAAGTGACTTACTAATTAGATTTTTCTAGTGGAGAAACCTTTTGTGTGTTCGCTATTCGGCATTGCGCTCGATTAGAACGCTTTCCAATATCCAACATACCACAGAGCTCACGACGCGCCGCGATGCCTAGCCCGACAGCCTGATACATGAATGCCTGATACACTCGTTTCTAACACGAGATAGTTTTAAGAATATTTTATCTAAGCTATGGTTTTCTTCCTGGCCACATACACATATTCTTTGATTTTTTAATTGGCTAAATATAACAATGAGGTCGGAATTTATTATCAGACTATTTATAGGTTGCGGTCTTCTTTAAAATCGTGGCTAATAAGATGGGTCAAGTCACATGAAGATCTAAGATAATAGAAGTATCTGAGATGGTTTTATAATAATAATAAAAAACCATACAGTGGACCTGCCAGTCAGTTCAAGCATTTCCCAGTTATCGTCAAACCTTATTAATGTACTAAAATTGCTCACAAATTATTTAATAACTGAGAAGAAAGAAAACAAAATTATCCGCATAGACCATAGTTCTCATACTCGTAATAGTAAAATAAAAACAATAATACTTATGAAAGTTAATAATAAAAGTAATAATTATCTGTTCCCGATGCTGGTAGGTCACAATTTTTTATATTTTAAATGTTTGTTTTTTAAATTATATTTAAAAATGTACCGAGTATGTAAAAAATTGAATAAAGGAGAAAAATAATAATTAAAGACGGTCAAAGAATCAGTGAAAATAATCAGAAAAAGCAACACATTACCAAAAATTGAATTACATTGGAGTTCGGTCTCAAACCTGTCCTCAAAAAAGATTTAAAATAATTTCAGTGTATTGAAAACTTAAGTTTAAATTTTAAATTTTCTACATCTATGGAATAAAGGTTTACGAAATATTATAAATTGTATGTGGCCAGTTCTATGATGTATATCTATCAGCCGTTATAACGCCAAGGAGGATGACACAAACTTGATCAAAACTAAAAAGCATTAAAATGCCGTTATTTCGGTATATGACTGATATTTTAACCCTAGCTAAACATAGAATAACATAACATAGAATACCATAACTTAACAATATTGTGGTTTTGAAATATCTTGAAAATCTTAATTAACTCGTCTCATGGTAATCTGCTTGTGCCTTCTCCTTGCGCTGATAAAAATTAATTCTTGACCCCGTCCGTCCCGACTACAATTTTAATCCTTTTTTTTCCTTACTTTAATTCTTCTTGTCACGTAACGGATTTTCAGTCTTCTTCTTGTCCTTTGCCCATTCATATATTTTTCTCTCACTTTTGCAATTTCTACCCTTTTTTGACGGCTCCCAATTATGCTCTGCGAATTTGAACGGCTGCTAGATCGTTTACCTAAGGTGCCTACAAATAACATGTTGATATAACAATAATAATAACGTGTTGGTACGAGTATTGATGTAAATCGACAAAATATAACACTTTGTAGACACTTTAAACCATAGCTTTCAAAGTGCTAATGACACGCTTTTTACAGAAAAGGAATAGCATTAAAAATTGCTTATTTTGTCATTTATTAGGTCTCTAACGCTTTACGCTTGAGGCTTTCCGCAAAAATTATATAACCGTGGCTGATAATGCAGCAACCAGCTTTCTTGCGCAGCATTAATTGAACTATTAAATGAAGCTGCGTTGAACTAAATAAAATAAATGATAATTTTAGATTAAATTTTTCCAGGCGTGTCATTAATACTTCCTATGTTAAGGCACCGCGTGACGCACGCACATTGCGGTCAAGCAATCTTCTGTACATTCCTAAAACTGTATACCTTTACGCAAATTTCTTTTTTTCTCATATCGATTTTTATGCTGACGGCAATCTGTTTGCGCTATCTGGCAACACCCAAAAAACTCATCGGCCTCGAAACGTATTTTTCTTTCGATTTCATTTATGCCCAGATGATGGCTATAAGCTCAAGCTAATAAATGAATGGAACTTAGGTGAAAATAACTTGCGAAATGTGGGTTTAGTATGAGGTCAATAGGATAGCCGACCAGTTTCGCGTCTATTTTCTGAAGGGTTAAGGGCAAAATTACAATCTGTTACAACATTGTTGAAATATAAAGTAAGAAACATTATATTAATGATTTTTACTTTATATTTCAACAATGTTCAATCCTACTTAAATTTCGCCACTTTTACGGCTTCATCAGTGAATAAGCAGAATTTATATTTTTTAAGTAAACTTAGTTAAAAAGAAAGAAAAAGAAAAATATAGTTTAGAATATATTTAATTGGGTGTTGTCGGTGCCTTACTCCTAAAATATACTGTAAATTTTCTGATTTGTCATGAACACATTCGCATATAAGCCACTTAATGAGACATTGTACTATTTAATAAAATATAAATATTTCAATAAATTTCCATAATGATGTATAGTTAAAATTCAGTCGTCTAAAATGCTTATGAGTGGCTGTGTTCGTGTATGCCAATAAACGCTCGGGCAGTGTTTCTCAAATTAAAATGGTGACAGAGTGGTGGTTGGGGTGGTGTGTATATGTAGTGACAGATGGTCGAGGCCGCGTCTAATTTCGGTCTGAAAGTGTCAATGCTACTCCAGGAGCAATCTACTGTAGAGGATCTCTAAAAGCCATTTAATTGAGGAACACTGTATTTTACATTATGGCCCATTTACAGTAACCCAAAACTATTTTTGAACTTACTCCGTCGTGATTGGATATTTTATCTGAGAGGCAGTTTTTCTTTAAACAAAGTTTTTTTCGCTACACATACATACTTATTACAACTCTTGGCGAACTTGTATCAAAGTGTGTTGGGTTACAGTACACGTACCATCCTGTACATATATCTAGTGAATAGCGAGTCTTCGGACGCTTGCATTTGGACGACACTTCACTGGTGGCATACGGTGGCTGTTACTGCCGCGGCGTAAACTTGCGACTGCCGGTGCCTTGTACTGGCGACGATCACTTCTGTTTAATCCCGGCAAGCAAGCCAACATGTCAGCGACAATCGCTATTGCCATCAGTAAAGTGCCGACCGTTTTAGTGCCCTTTTTTAACTATTCATTGTGTTTGCTTTAGCTACCGATGCATCTATTCGGCGGTGTTTGTACCAAATTTTTAACGCCCTTTATTCCATCACACACATCATCAAACACAACATACATGTACAGACGCCAGCACATCAACCTACCTCAATTTGACAAATTTCTTTAAAAGAGTTTTAACCTTATCACAATACTAAAGGTTCGATTGGTAACATTTGATAGATTGGGGAAGGTTGACCTGCTGGCGTCTGTACACACTAGTTTTCATCATCTGTCTCATTTTTCCATCGCTTTATTACTAGTATTAAGTGAAATTCATGTTATAGGCCTGCACCAAAAATACCACCACTAAACTTTTTTAGCGGTAAACGCATTTAAAACATTGTTCTATTTATAACAATTATTTGAAGTTAATGTAAATGTTCAGAAGTTAAAATATTTAGCCATTTGTGGTGCAAGCTGATCTTTCTATGAACTTGCCGTTTTATATTTTTAAAACAATGTTTCGACGGTCCCTAAACTATGAGGAATATCGAAAAACGTTGAAAAGAGGTCGAAACCGAAAACTAAATCATTAGATTTTCGAAAACTCAATAATCCTGGCCCGGAATAGAACCCACAGGTTTTGGAAAAAAATCACTCCCTGTATTATTACACCATTCTATAGTGTTACAAATAAGAATCAAATTCTGGGAAGTAATCATAATACGACAAACTTAAGGAAATAGCAGATTTTTATGAAATTGCTATTTTTCTATGTTACTTTACTTCTACTGAAGAAAACTAAACTTTCCCCACTTGTATCGAAATGTATAGCACTTTGCCCGCGACTTCGTCCGCGTGGGTTACGTACTTTCTTAATTCTCCCTTTTCACCCCCTTAAAGGTTAAATTTCCAAAAACCCCTTCTTAGTGCTCCCCTACATTATAATAGGAAGCCGTGTGCAAAATTTCACATTCCTAGCCCCAGTAGTTTCGGCTGTACGTTGATATGTCAGTCAGTCAGTTCTCCTTTTATATATATATATATATATAAATTAAATATGAAAAAGAGAAATCATTCTTGCTCCAATCTCAACTAATTTGCATAGGTATTCTCAAGGGAAAACAATGAATTAAACCAACTCTGGTACCTACTTTAAAACGGCAATTTCATGTTAAAATGTTGTAACTAAATGTACGCTTGGGTCTCAAATCTCATGCCCGTTTCCTATATCTTAGAATAAATCATATTTCAACGATTACCACCAATTGCTCTAGTAAGCTACGCAATGTAAACGAATTGTAAAATGAGAAAAATTTTAAAATGATAAATATGTACCTATTTGCAAAATATATGGGAATGCCTTGCAATATTCAAAAAGAGAGCTATACAATAGAAAAAAAAGAATTTTAGCGCAATGTCGCAAATTAAATAAAGAATATAATCCAAAAATGTAGATTATAAAATTAATATAGGAATCGGGCAGTAGGAAATAAAGTTATCTTTACGGACTTACGTCTAGTTTCAAAGTCTTGTATTCAGAACTGGCACGTAACTTGATTATTCTATAATGATTATTTAAATATTTTTCTGAAATCCGTACATATGACTTTAAGCTCCAATTAACGTTAACAGGGCGTCTTGCGTGCGCAAAGCCATTATTTGAAGCTTTTGCTGCATCAAATCAAAGGGACTTTATACTTAGTGTTAATATTTTCTTTCAAAATGCAGCAATCGTATCTTAAATAATTTCTACTACTAAGAAACTGTAAAAATCGCTATAGCTCCCACCCACGGCAGGGCAGAAGGTACTGTCAGATTTGTACTGACTAAAATCCACGGTGTCCTTCAATAGCCCTTTACATTCCGGGGTCACGGTAATTCGTCAGTCCCGCGACCCCGGCAGGCTTTGGCCCTCTAAGGTGGGCCCCGTCATTGTGCTGACACTCTTTGAGGCGCGCCTGGAACACAACGGGCCATCGACCCGGACATCGTCCATGATCGGGCAGCGAGTCGCCCATTACTCACCGCCCGCATGCCCGCGCCTACGGTGGCCGGGGTCGTTCTGCGACGTCTGTCGCCGTGGGCGTCTACCACTGGGGCTGGGTCGTGAGGTGGGCGCTCTCATCTCCTTCACGCGTCCTGCCTCGTCCTTCGCTAGCTTGACTGCAGAAGGAGGCGACCGCTTCCCACTCCGTCTCGCCCCGCAGCATGGCCTCGACCAATGCCGGGCGCGAGAGGTCTCCGCCTATCGCCGTCGTGAGGACACTGCGGTGCTCTGCCCAAGCGGGGCAGTCCTGCACCGTATGCTCCACCGTGTTCTCCGGGCGAAGCTCGCAGCGGTGACACTCAGGCGTTTCTTCCTTCCTCATCCGACACAAGTACCTCCCGAAACTTCCGTGTCCGGTGAGGACCTGCATCAGGCTATAGGTCAGGACGCCGTGACGCCTATCCAGCGACTCTTCAAAGAGTGGTCTTATCGCCGCGATTGCGGCGTACTCAGATAGAGAACACTTAGATAAACAAAACATATAACATACATTATGTCCTAAGCGTCAGGTTTCGGAGTTATTCGCCGAAATAAAGCACTCGCTCACGCAACACGCTCCGTTAATCTTACACTGGTCTTGATATATTTATTGAATGTGTAAATGAAATATTTAAAATATACGTGTCCGGACATGAACTAGCGATATTCTAAATATTTTAAAATATAAACTATTTTAAAGTACAATTACACCCTAAGCTTGGATCCAATAATAAGTATAGATAATCCAATAATAAAAATTAGATAAAATTAGAATATAGCATTTTCATGTCCGGACACACTGTATAATTATATGAACAAGCATCTCGAGGGAATAATTGGCATGTTATGAACATTTATTGGCTCTTTATTGAAAACCATTCAAGTGAAACAAAATTATTAGAAGACTAGGAATACAACATTTTTATATCAGCTAAGCGACGCATATAATCTTAAAAGTTTCCAATGGCCTTAATAATAATCATTCATGTATGCATATATTTGGTTAGTTCTCACGATATATCGAAATTCTTTCCCTTCCAATTTTATCTAAAATTTAATCAGTATTATAAATTTCCTTTTAATGTCCCTAAAATCGTTCCCTCATGTCAATTGGTGAATGATTTTCCTACTGGATCAGATTGAATTTGTAACCTATTATCTATCTCTTGAATTAATCGGCTGACATGATAGAAAAAAAAATGAACATGAGAAGAAACGTAGTGAGAAAAATCCTAAATATAAAGTTTTGAATCAAAAAGAAAACTTTGGAAAAAACAGAATAGTCTAATAAAGCCTGTATATGCCATAAGTTCCAAAAAGTGAGAACGAAATAAAAAAAACTGGTAGAAATTCTTTCCCAAATTCAAATTCTGGTACAACTAATTATTTTCTGGGGACCGCTAGAAAGTTAAAATACAAGAGCACTAACAATTCATTAAAAAAATCTGTTAATGGTTGAATTTCGACAATTCATTAGAACTATCCATATATAAATTTATCATATTTTGTGATTATTGAAGTGTGCTCTGCGAAAATAGGAAGAAATGCTGTTCTAGTTAAAAACAGCATGCTGACCAGTGTTTTATGTGTCAAATTGTTGCGCATGTATGTTGATCCTCGTGTACATTTCTCATCGACCATCTAATGACATTATGTACGTGATTTTGTACAGGAGGGGTACGGAATTGGAGATGATCTTTACTCCCTGTCCTACGACGGCTGCCGTAAGCTACTGTGGCATGAGGCTAAGCCATCTCCAGTCTTTGAGGTGGATGCATGGAAACCAGGGGATATCGTCGGCTGCCTCATTGACATGGAACTCGAGGAAGCCATATTCTCACTAAACGGAAACCGCATTAGAAAATGCACCAACTTGTTCGAAACTACACGGTAAATATACTTTTGCTATCATGTATTGAGACTCTTACGAATGCTACACATATTATTCCATTGTGAGAAAGTAAGGGTGATTTTAACTGAGAAGCTTTTTATCCTTTTTGCATTGGAATAATATTATTTGACACTTTTTAACCGATGTCGAGAAAATGAGGAGTTTCTCGTAAATCGTACGTTCTTTTTTTTCTGTATGTTCCCCGATTTCTGGATGACGCCTGGACCGAATTAGACAATTCTTCTTTGGTTTGAAAGGATATACTTCACAGATAGTCCCATGTTAATCAGGTCAGGATCGGATGTTGGGATCTTGGAGAAATCGAGGGAAGTCTCAAAAAATTACAGCATATCAACTGCGATTGTTACTATCACATATCTATGCATTGTTTTCGCGTGTGATTAGTCAACCCCTTTGTCTACCACCGCGGCTGGGGTGGAGGGAGGACGCTGTCCTCTCCGACACGCGGCCCGCCTCCTTCATGAGTATGACTGCTTCGCAGAAGGAGGCGACCGCTTCCCACTCCTCGCATTTATTCCCCATAGTAACATCAACTGAAAACTGCATTACGTCCGTTTTTCTAAAGTACGTCCATTCAAACAGCAAAAATGTTTTGTTACGGTTTTATTTCTTAATACATTTTCCGTTCTTTTTTTCTTAATTATTTTCATTTAAAAACCTTTTATTTTCATTTTTATTTACTATTAACAAAACATTTAACAAGATCTGCTGTTTGTTCGGTTGTAGAGCAAATAAGATTGATTTAAAACAACCCAGCAAGGGGTTCTTCGCCGCGGCGTCGTTCATGGCCTTTCAACAATGCCGCTTCAATTTTGGAGCTGACCCCTTCAAGTTCCCGCCCACTGACCGCGAGTTCAAGAACTTCAACGACTACGGAGTTCTCACCGAAGAAGAAAAGAGGGTACGAACTTGTTCTATATAATTGATACTAAGGAACAATATATGTAAAAGTGCTATAGTTATCATACCAACACGTAAATACTAGACTGAATGGTCAAGATCAAGACCGAAGTACCTGCTCGCGACTGGCGTGCTTATATGCCAAGACCAGATGTATGAACGAACCTAAAGAAGTATGTATGGATTATAACAAGTTACGTTGTATGCCCTAATGAGAAAACAGTATGATTTTTTGTATGGGTAATAATCTCCTTAGGCTCTCTTTGAAAATGGATAAAAATTAAAAATACTACTCGTAGACATGATTGATCGTTGGATAATTCCTTTCCCATAAATGCTCCAGGTGTTGCCGCGCCGCCTAATGTTGGAGAAGCTGCGCTCAACCACTACTAAGGACAACGCTTGCAGCATCTGCTTCGATTTCGACGCCACCTGCACCCTGGAGCCTTGCAACCATAGGTAAAGGAAACATTTTGACTTCATACTTGCATACTGTGAGGTATCTGTACCAGCCAGCATTACTTGACCCATTTTAACATTATTCTACCTTATAAGATAGATCATAATATTAATGACTAGCTTTTGCCCGCGACTTCGTTCGCGTGGAATAGTGACTTCCGGCAGATTTTTTATTTTTATTTTATTTTTTGTAATAAATACTATCCTATGTCCTTTCTCAAGTTTCAAACTATGTCTGTACCTAATTTCACACAAATCGGTTCAGTAGTTTAAGCTTGAAGAAAAGACAGACAGACAGAAAGACAGAGAGACAGACAGACAGAGTTATTTTCGCATTTATAATATTAGTTTGGATGGACACTGAAAGAGTCCAAGACCAATGAAAAGCAAACACTGATTGGGCACTTACACGGGTCGACTTTTTTTAACTTAGACAATCGATTTAATCGTTCTGCCTAGCCGACCTGTGTAAGTACCCCATTTTTATTTGTTTAAAACCTATGAAAGTTAGTGACAAGTATGTTCGATAGATGGCGTTGTGCAATTGACGCCAGGCAGGAAGTGTACCAACTAGTTTAATGTTTCACCAAAAACATTAAATGTAAAAAAATGCCAAGTCTCTCGATGCAGTCTTTCCATCGTAAAAAGTTTTGAGATCTCATAGAAGCCAAGTCCTATTCAAATTATTTTGTAGTTATAAATCAACATTTAGTAATTTTATCAATAGTTTTCTTTATATTATAATTATAGTGACTTGGCAATGAGCACAAGAAGAAACAAAACGGCATATTTGGAGTTGAAATTCACACACCGCATGCGTAAACATTAATATCACAAAATTAATTTTCTTATTGCTAAATTTTTTATTATTGCATTGGAGCATGTAGTCGGTGGTGGCCATCATGATCCACACGTAACAAATAATCTGATCACAGGTCTCGTCAGTAACATTTGCACATAATTCCAGGCAGCAAGCAGCTTTTAATTGGTGCTCATTGCCAAGTCACTATAATTATAATATAAAGAAAACTATTGATAAAATTACTAAATGTTGATTTATAACTACAAAATAATTTGAATAGGACTTGGCTTCTATGAGATCTCAAAACTTTTTACGATGGAAAGACTGCATCGAGAGACTTGGCATTTTTTTACATTTAATGTTTTTGGTGGGATCTCATTTATTTTTTGTAAGTGTATTTCTTTTTTTTTTTTTTAGGTGACCTCATAATTTCTTGGACTTCAGCTACTGCTTTGCTTAGAACCCATTCTCTATCTCTATCTCTTTTGTTTCTTTTCAACGAGCTAAATAAACATAAATCTACTAACTTACAAACTAAATATAACTAAACTAAATAACACGTAAACAACTAGATATTGTAACTATGTCTATGTTATATTAATAAACTATTTGCCTAAATAACTGTTTCAGTAACAATAATAAATCTTCTATCTAATCCGGCTAACTTAAGTTTTCCGAATATAGCTACAATATTTTTTTAGTTTCGAAATGGTTTTTCATAGGTAGATGGCGCTATCAAATGAAAATTATCGAATTATTTTAAAGTACTACTTATACTGCGCTCGGTAACGAAACCATAGCGCGATTCAGACAGGTACAACGCCATCTATCGAGCGCGCATACAATCGAAATTTATCGCAATACAATGGAGTTTTAGCTTTATTAATTTAATGAATTATGAACTTTATGTATTAATTATAGTCTATGTATTACATTTATATTATTCTTTTCTATTCTATGTATTTATTCATCCAATTGAACACTTAAACAACGAACAAAGTTAACAATGCAGTCAAAATCCATACATAATGTTCGTCGACCCCTAAGAGTAGCGCCATTTATGGTCAAGCAGCGGAATTGACTCGTCAATCGAATCTAGTGTGAGTATAGACCATAAATACGTTTTGCCGCTAAAGCAAAATAAATCTTATTTTTAGAATGTCAGGGTTTATTTCCAAATCAATGAAGTAAGCAAATTTTAACTAAACTTAAAATTATAAATCAAACGAATTGTTTCTTTGTAGTGCAATAAATGATTATCGGTTTATTTGTGTGAGTTTGGCGACAGCGATTTCTATAGTAATTTTGGTGCATTGCACTTCCACCTGCTTTTTCTGTTCCGTGATATTAAGTTATAATTATTTAGAAAAAAAAAATCCCCATTAAAACCTGAATTTAGTTATATTGAGTAACAAAGGAAGAAGAAAAATAGATTGTAAATTATATATTTGATCAATGAAGGTTTTAATTCAGGATTCAGGTATTCATTAAACACGCGACTAGGTGGTTGTTTTTTGCCAACTAGTCGGCCGTATCTCTCTTGTAAATATGCAACAGATTATGCGTTCTCTAATTACGTATGACTCTCGGATCTATAAAGACGATCAAATATTATGTTTTACTAGCTTTTGCTCGCGGCTTAACTCGCCCTTTCCTTCCATTTCTCACTATTCGATAAATCGGTAGTTGCAAGTTCCTACCTATAAATGCTTATACAACATTCGAAGTAAGAAACTCACTCTCAATTAATTGAGTGTTAAGACAACCTTTGAAAGTTTTAGCGTGGTAGTAGTAAGGATGATTTTTACTTATAGTTTATCGGTGACACAAAACGGTCGACTTGCATCACTACACGTCATGAGCAAGCGCGCTTACCATCTAACCACGGGACAATTCGAATCGTGTTGCGACTGAAACAAATGTACTAAACATACTTTTATTTACACTTCTATACATTTGTATAGTCTACAAATTTAAATTATGACCCACTTTAAGCTTATTTTCTTGAAGATATATATAAGACATTGTTGTTATTTAGATCTTTGTTATTTTCCAAATGATTTATGGTCAAATGGGTCATGATTTAAATTTGTCGATTGTACTTACATTTGTATAGATTTGTTTAAGTTGCAAGACGATTCACCGTTGCCGTTGCAGTAAATTGTTCCGTGGGCAGGCGGATGATATTTCTTACCACAAAACAATAAACACATTACTTTAACATTTCAGCGGTTTCTGTTCGCTATGCACCTCGCAGCTGAAGGAGTGCCCGATGTGCCGCGCTCGAATCATGCGCGTCAGGATGCAGAGCACATGACCCGTATGGAACCTCTCACCGATTGCAGAGTGTGCCAGTGACATCACCTTCCGGGATTCACCGACCCCGCCCTTCCAAAGGCGTCTGCAGAACCAGAAATCACAATATTCAAAGTCGACTCCACCATCTTCGTCGTCTTCTTCGCCATCCCCACGGAACGAATACCCTGACTATCCCAAAGATACCCTCAAAGAAATTGTCGCTTACGTAAGATATCCATTCCTCTAATTTTGAGTGTTGTGGCTGTTACTGTGGCTAGTTCATAAGAGCGCTCGCTCACACAGAGGTCCGTTTTATAGGTCCGCTTTATCGTATACGTTTTTATTCGGCAATAACGTATGTAATTACGAGGGTGGAGTGATAAGTCTGGTAAAAATCTATTTTGGAATAAAATGATCGCAAATTGCATATAACCTCCTTGTTCACAAGTCTTTTGAGGGACTATTCTTAAATTTTCAGCCAGTACCGCCGGTTAGCTTTTCTATGAGAGCCAATAAATAAAAATAATTGAACGCATTTTCGCAAAGATGGAGAAAAGTGAATTTAGAGTGTTGATTGAACATTATTTTTTGCGCAAAAATAAATATTACGGAAACGAAACAAAGGTTTGATAAATATTATGGGGATTCTGCTCCGTCGATTAAAATGATTCATAAATGGTTTACGGATTTTCGGTGTGGTGTGATGAAACACAAGTGATGCTAAACGCCCAGGAGGACCCGTTGAAGTCACTACTCCAGAGATGATCGCTAAAATCCATGACATAGTGTTGAACGCCCGAAGAGTTAAAGTGAGTGAGATAGTAGGAATCTCAGACGAACGTGTGCGCAATATCTTACACCAACATTTAGATATGAAAAAGCTCTCCGCGCGATGGGTGCCGCGTTTACTGACTATTGATCAAAAACGCATGCGAATTACCACTTCGAAGGCAGGTTTGGCGTTGTTACAACGGAATAAACCTGATTTTTTGTGTCGTTATATAACGGTAGACGAAACGTGGATCCACCACCATACACCTAACCAAGGAACAATCGAAACAATGGATTGCTAGGGCGAACCAGCTCCGAAGAAGGTCGTAGCAGTTTTATCGGCCAATAAGGTGATGGCTACAGTTTTCTGGGGCGCACGTGGGTTAATTCATATTGACTACCTAGAGAAGGATAAAACGAAAATGGCGAAATGTAAGCCAATTTATTGGACCAATTCAACCAAATTTTACCTGAAAAGCGACAACATTTGGCTAAAGAGAAAATCCTCTTCCACCAAGACAACCCACGAGTGCACACCTGCGCGATTGCCATGGCCAATTTACATGAGTTGCTATCTCACCCACCATATTCGCCAGATTTGGCCCCTTTTTTGGTAAAATCATCAAATGAGTCCTCCCACCCAGGGCAGGGCGGGAGGGACTGTCAGACTTGTACTGACTAAAATCCACGGTGTCCTTCAATAGCCCTTTACGTACTAGGGTCATGGTAATCCCTTGGTCCCGCGACCCCAAGATTTGGCCCCTTGCGACTATTTTCTGTTTACGATTTAAAAAAAATGGTTCAGTGGAAAAATATTTAGCTACAACGAGACCATGGTCGAAACCAATGCCAATTTCGAAGGGTTGCCTAAGTCGTACTTTACGGAAGGGATTGCAAAGTTGAGAAACGCTGGATGAAGTGCATTGTGTTACATGGAAATTACGATGAAAAATAAATCGTAATTTTTTTATAAAGTTGTCTCCTTGTTTCATTTTTACCAGACTTATCACTCCGCCCTCGTTTATGACACGACAATATTAAAATACTAATCCATTTGAAATTACTTTTCCTACGAATACGTTAAAAACGATACTGTAAATGCGGTTTGAACATCACCTCCAGTAACGACGAATACGGATGCTCTGTAAGAACGAGCCCTTATTTCTCGCATCGAGTACGTCACGTGTATTGAAGCAGATACGCTTTATTTCTACTCAGCTATTTCCGTCCATTCCTCTCTAGCTTTCATAATAAATTTCATCGATCAAATGTCAAATTACTTTTAATAAAGCAAAGTTTATTTCGTCTTCATGTAGTTATGTACTCGATGCGAAGACACGTGTTAGTTGTTTGTGGCTACATAAATGTGATTGGTGTAGAAAATTTCATAGGAAAGCATCACCCGTATTTTGTAAGACCATCCGAATATCACTCTATGTGTGCACACCTCCAACCATTCTTTTGCACTAATTAAATGGTGACTGTGGCTAACACAAAGCAAAATAATCTTAGCAATTTCTGGAATTATTACGATAATTAAGCCTCACTATTTTCTTTTAAATTTAACAGAGAAGTTAAGGAAACGCATCAAAGTTTAATTGACGCCCAAAATTAACATTCTATCTCAATTCGAATCCTGATCCACTTCGTCGGCTAGTTTTGATTGGACATCTTCAAGATTGGGATAAGCAAATTCGGTCGATGATTGAGACCGGGATCACGATCGAGACCCCGATGAAGATCGGGATCACGATTGAGATCGAGGTAGCTTATTGATTTAAATTCTTTTAATATTGTATTTTATTAATCAGAGTCAGTATCAGAAGTAATATCTTGTAAAGTTTTCCCCGTACACTCAGTGGACCTGCGAAAAGGGAAAAAAGGAAGCTGAAATATGGTGATACAAATAAAACAAAAATAATTAACATGCAATTTTTATAAGTATATATTTACAATACAAATTTTATTCGGACATCCGATGTCGTTGATGTAAATTCGGCAACTTTGCACGTGCAGTGGCTTAAATTGTGTAAAATTAAATAACTTTTTAAATTTAATAAATCATGGGATTTTTCTGCTCTTTCAAAGTAATCACGGGGTTTGGGGAAATTCCGACCTATGGTAATAATATAGGATTGTAGTAAGATAGCACACGAATATACTTTTAACGAATTGGTTCATTAAAATAATCATAGTTCATGCAATAACTTTGTATGGTATGGTCACAATTTTTATTACAAACTATGTTTTAAAGCATTGGATCACCTTACCCTCGATATAATTAAGCAATCGCAATCACAAATTACTAAAGTAAATAATAATCAACACATGTAATTATATATAGTTAATTAATATATTAAACTAAACAAGATGACAGTGTTAATTTTCACTATGAAACGTGCTAGTTATTATGCAGTATAAAAATTACAATTAATATTATGTATTTAAATGAACCATCTTCGTGAGATGAATGAACTGCACATGTGAACCCAAAACTTGCATATTTATAAACATTCTCTTAAGTATATCATCATCATCATAGGAATGGGTGTGCGCTCGTATTACGTTGCCAGGGGGCGCTATTGATAAACATTGTTTATGTTTTATCTTTATTGAATAGAAGAAGGGCTTTCATCAAAGTACTAATTCCAGATATTCTCACAGTTATTGTTATTGCTTTGGAAAAATGATAGCAGCGTTAGTTCTAATGTGCACCACGGAGGTATAATTTGGATCACTCTCATGTCGACAGACACGCAACTCGTCAGATATTTTTATCTGACGAGTCACGTTTCTGACAAGTTGTAAGTCTATCCTTCTCAGGATAGACTCATCGTCGTCTCTCGTCATCTCTCGATGATGAATTGCGTTTCTGTCGACATGAGAGTGATCCATAATATCATTTTGCAACTACAATAGTAAATCCCTTGCTTGTGTGTAATGCAATAGGTACAGTGGGTACATATTACGGATATCCTGACGTGTTTTTTTTAATAAACTTCGCTGAAACACCCCGACTGAGAACAATTACTAGCGGATCATACCAAGATCTCCGTGCGGGAAACGAACCAGCTATACGCAGCGCACCAGTCAATCTCTTAGCCACTGTGCCAACCTTGCCGTCTATCCGTGTCGTTTTTGAGACCATCATACGACACGCAATGAACGTTCTATCAGAACTTCACATGGTTCAAGACTTTGTTCAGGCTTAGGGTATCAATCGAAATTATTTTGAACTACTTCAAACGGTTCACAACGGTTTTTACATAATTTGTGTTGATCTTACTCATGAACAAACTTAACTTGCGATAAAAAAAAAATGACAATGATATGATAACACTGCATTTTTTTTAATGCTATCAACGACGACAAAACGACACTAAATTGTAAGTTAAGACTTACATTATGTTTCAACTAAAATAAAGTCGACTAATTATGCGTAATATTATCCCTCGTTCACCCTACACTGCAGCTCCCAGTATAAAGTATCAATATGTGTCAGTGTATGTACATTGTACAATAAGCTTCAGAGAAAACTAATCCCCTTTGGTAGAGATGTCACTACCACAAGGGTTATTTTTCTCTGAAGCTGAATGTACATTTCGTGAAGCTTGGTTTTTAATGTACATGTACATTAAAAACCAAGCTTCACGAATAAGCTTCACGAATAAGTTTGCATGTGTGCGTTTCCAATGTGATCAAATGACTAAATGAATACTTTTTATCCAGGTATTAAAGGACTCTCGAAAGGATAACAATCAGTGAAAAAAGGAAACATCAAAATATACATAACCATTTTCAATATTTTATGTTTAAAATTGACCATAATATCAGAATACATTCCCCTATTCATAAATATTGTACTAGAAGTACGTTACTTGATGTTCAAGAACTTATTAGTTTTAAGTAAGTGTCGAGTGTCGCAAACGCGCATTAACGTATCATATTTTTTATTATTTAACTCTCGTATTAACTAATAAAACATGCAAAATGATTAGATAATTAAAGTAGACGATATTGAAAAAGAAAGTTGAGGCCTTTCATAGTTTAAAAAAGAATGTTTTGAGACTGTAAAGTGACCAACAAAATGATATTGTTCGGGTAAGAAAAGAGTGATTTAAAATCAAATTTAAATTGTAAGAAAAATAAACTTTGAATGGCCTACCACAAAATTTAATTAATTCTTGTTCACGGCTATATGTATAGATTTTTTTATTAGAAACTGTATTTACTCATTAAACTATTTTATCTTCTGTGAAGAATTATTCTTGGCATCTAATTATTGTAAACTTATTTAATAATAAATAGCTTTTGTCCACAATTTCAAATGAAGAAGACATAAATTATATAAGTGTAGTAAATTATATTAAGTGTTATTGCATCATTTAGAAAATATTTAGGACAATAAAAATATATTTAAATAAATGTATATCTTACTTGGTTGTAATGCTTTATATTAAGAAAAAGTATACAAAAGTTAGCTTCGTGCCAAAAGGTAAAGTAAAGCTTTACCTACTATCAATGTGTCTTGTTGTAAAGCGCGATGTGATTTCAGTCAAATAATCTACAAAAAAATATTATTAGTCAAAAACTGGTAAAACTTTGCTCTAGCTTTAAAAAAAATATCATAGGTACCTAAGTACTTAGGTTATCGTAGGGCAACCTAAAATGGATACGACATGATTTAGAAATTAAAACGAGCCCAATTGGTGCTCATTCGAAAAAAAATATATATACCTACGTATATGTTATTAAGAAATTAGAATTTTAACAAAAAAAAAAATACGAATTTCACGGTACAGTGTTTAGTGTGATAACTCTTCATAATATCTAAGTCATGGAAATCCTATGCTTTTATAACAGGCATTAAATAATAATCAATAATATTTAGCATTACACAAAATTACCAGTCACCCACATTTACTTTACCTGGTTTACTTACAAATCAATATTCCACAAATATATGAGGCACCTGAAACGTCATCTTTGTCATATATGTTATATGACAAAAAGTAGTTCTCTTTAAAATTAATACAGAATAATGAAGTAACTTACAAATATTTTAATATAATGGCATAAACCTAGTCATACAGTAAGTAAAATTAACTTGGTCGAAATAAGTGGATATATTGCTTTTACAATGATATAAATATTTTCGAATAGTCACTCAAGTAGAGTGACATATATATATGGATCAAAGCATACTTACATAAGTTCATCAAGAAGAAAAATAACGCACATATACAAAACATTTTTTCTTAAAATAATGAAATATGTTTTTATTCCATAAAAAGTTATGGAATAAAAACATATTTCATTATATTTATATTACCTAGATAGAAATCTCATTAAAGAAAATTAAAAAAAAAATGCGTTACCATGTGTTATCGGGATACCAAACGCTAACGCATAACTTAGAAATATTCTATTATAGCAGTTTAGGTATGTAATTTGGTTTAACTACCAGTTTCAAGTTGTAGGTATTGCACTCAGTTAATTTTATTTGCATGCCTTTAATACTTATTAACATACAAGTTCCTGTAAATTACTTCAAATGCTTTTTTTTTGTATTCGTAGCCTATTTAATTTTTTATGGTCAAAAGAAAATCAATCACAATAGCTAATAATGTTGTAACACTCGTTGTTTAAGTCGGAAATAAATGTTTATGAACAATAAAATAATTATGTTTTATTTCCGAATACCCGTCTGCCAAAGTTAATCCAATAACTACCTATATCAACACAAGAAGAGGTGATACTTCGGAAAAATGGAACTCTTCAAAATAGGCGCGTATTACTTTCTGCTGGGTCGGCTACGCGCAGGTGATACCTCCGGTGTAGGCGTGTCCAAAGGCTTTCTTTAGGATATAAAATTATCAAGAGTGGACCCTGGATGGAGCAGAAAGCACTGTCAGAATCCACCCTGTTCCTTCAGTTGACCTACTCCTGGGCCACGGAGTCCTTTTAAGATTGTCATCTGAAAGCGTTTATAGGCTCCGGTGAGCACTTACCATCATACCGTCGGATTATTGCTTGAAGTCATCATGTGACATAATCACTATTCTGAGATAAACGGTATTTTAATTCGATTTAGTTAGTACCATATATTATATGGTTATATATTATAACCATATACTGTCTGACCGAATTTCGGAATCTTAGCGAAGACTACCATTGACTAGAAGAATACATTTTTATAAAAATCCTGCATTATTTTTTTACTGGTGGTACCTATGCGCTCTTCTGATGTTATTATTATAAACGATAATTCGTCACAATGTTAGACTACTGTATTAGCTAAACCCAAGACAGTAAGTACAGTTAATTCCTTTCATCGCCCTTATCAGTCGGAGGACGCAACAACCAAGGCCTCCCGCTTTAGACCGCCAATGCTGAACGACAATCCGCCACTTGCATCCAACGGTTACCCGCAACTCTCAGCCTGTTACTTTTTAACGTAGTTAAATCATCAAATGAGTCCACCCACTCAGGGCGGGACGGGAGAGACTGTCAGACTGGTACCGACTAAAATCCAAGGAGTCCTTCAATAGCGCTTTATGTTACGGGTTCACGGTTACCTGTGTTCAGGTAGACGAAGCCCCGTTGCGCGGGGCTCCTATTTACGCGTGCAAAACCAAAAGACCTTTGCCCAGCAGTGGGACAATATAGGTTAAAAATAAAACAAACCAAACTTCGGGGTACTAAAGAGTTGTAGACATTAGGTTTCACACATTTGCTGACGATTTTTAGATTTACATACATTTCCTAGGACTTGTATACCTGCCTGCCGGGGTCGCGGGACCAAGGGATTACCGTGACCCCGGTACGTAAAGGGCTATTGAAGGATACCGTGGATTTTAGTCAGTACAAGTCTGACAGTCCCTCCCGCCCTGCCTTGGGTGGGAGGACTGATTTGATGATTTGACCACGCAAAAAAAAAAAAAGGACTTGTATACCTAAACAATGACGGATTACAATGTACTGCCGAAGCAAGTACGGACTAGTAAGATGCCTGCCTACTCTACGATTGCCGGCTCGTGGTCGCTTCTCGATAACTCTTATTCCTCATCGATTATCAGTTCTACAAGTGATGCGACTTGTCCATTACCACTTCAAGTTGTAAATAAGAGCTTTCGGTAACTCTGGTTCATCGGAGAATATCCTTGTTCAGAATTTTATCATGTAATGAAACTGAGAGATTAGCTCTTTCCATTGCAGGTTGAGTGACTCTTAGTCTCTCTGAAAAGCCAGCACTTAGAAAGAAAGTCTCAGCACCATAATGTCATCACTGGCAATGCAGTAGTTTTGAGGCACTGTCGGATTCCCTATCAGAACATGCCACAGGAAGTTTCCTGAAGGTTGCACATCTGAGTTGGATTCTTCAGGCAACCTCTTTGTAAAAATTGAAGACCTATTAAGACCGCGTTAAGACCCCTCTTTGAGGAGTGGCTGGATAGGCGTCACGGCGTCCTGACCTACCGCATGACGCAGGTCCTCACCGGACACGAAAGTTCCGGGAGGTACCTGTGTCTGATAAGGAGGGAAGAAAAGCCTGGGTGTCACCACTGCGAGGATCGTCCGGAGGACACGGTGGAGCATACGGTGCAGGACTGCCCCGCTTGGGCAGAGCACCGCCGTGTCCTCACGACAGCGATAGGCGGAGACCTCTCGCGCCCGGCATTGGTCGAGGCCATGTTGCGGGGCGAATCGGAGTGGGAAGCTGTCGCCTCCTTCTGCGAAGCAGTCATGCTCGCGAAGGAGGAGGCGGGCCGCGTGAGGAAGAGAACAGCGTCCACCCTCAATACCGAGCAAAATCGTTAAAAATAAATCGTATTTGTTGAATGCGAATTTGCCCTCTTAAATAATTATTTTATTTTGTTTTTAGTATTTGTTGTTATAGCAGTAGCAGAAATACATCATCTTTGAACATTTTGACTGTCTAACTATCAAGGTTTATGAGACAGCCTTGTGATAGACGGACAGACAGACAGACATGTGGACAGCGAAATCTTAGTAATAGGGTCCCGTTTTACCTGTTGGGTACGGAACCTTAAAAAAACAATATGTCCTAGTTAAGATCTGCAACTTCCGAGTCTCATTCCTAATCCTAACACAAAACAGGTGCAACATGAACATTCGACATGATTTTCGTCTTATCCACGTTCAGCTTAATACCCAAATGTTGGGAAACGTTAGCTGAGTATTGAGTTTCTCCAAGGACTGCCATTATTGATGCAGAGTTAATTGCATGCCAAGAGCTTGAAAAGTCCTCGAATGCGTTAGTGAACAGTTTCAGAGTATAAGTTGTTATTATAACATCTCCCTGCCTGCCTCTCTGCAATTGGTTTTGTGCTCTCTACCTGAAGTCGGATAGACATGAGAGCAATTCCTCCAGTCGAATATGACGTAAGTAGTATTTAAAAATCAACCTTTCTAAAATGCTTGCAATTTTTGGTTCGCACGCCTCTTACTGCCTCTGTACTGTATTGTGTTTCTTCACCGTATCCCAAGGCTGGGCGGCAAATGCCTTGACTGGACTACATACAAATCCTAATGCCTGATCTAGGGATCGAATCCAAGACAAGGTACTAAGCTCTTTCTTGTTTCAGTTAGATCAGTTTTGCTACTCATGACATGATTGTCTCCATTGATTTTAGTATCCAAGTAATTTTGATGTCCACCACCCATTGACTTGTTAAAATGATTTCCAATAACTTCTACCAATAAGTAGTAGTAGTTGTTCCGGGGCCGAGTGTTTGTGTATGTGACTTGAAATGTTTATAAACGCACCCGCGTTACAGATGAAATAGCAGTGGGGCTAAATAATACAGGTCAAAAATCAAACAACAACATTAATTTCAATGATCTGCTTTATTATCCAAAGAGTCTTGTATGTAGACATATCCATAACGTGTTTAACAAAATAACGCAGCTTTTCGATACAATGTTTGAAAATACACAGTTATTTTTATTGTGGTCCTAGCGAAACTGAAGATACCGCCACCTGAAATTTATAAAAATACGTTAATATAGGCAGTTACTACGGTTACGTCCACACGGTTGAATATCTAAAATATCAGAATCAAATAAGTCAAAACATGAGGCCGAAGAATACACGTGATAACAGTTCAAAGTTACAAATTATAAAAACAGATAAGTAGATCTTCAGGCTGAAAATGAAACATATATCAATAAAACAAGTACACGAGTCAAAATAGGAAACAGAACACGTAAATCAGAAAAAAACGAAGGAAGAGACAATGTATTCTTGTTGCTGCTGCTGATCTTCAGGATGACTGATACGCACCAAAGAAGTCAACAAAGCTGGCTGTGATATGTACGTGACTCTCATAAGACACAACCACTTTGCTGACTCCTTGTGGTGCCTTCTCGCGGCCGCAGAGTCCCCGCCTCATCCAGCCCGACGAGTTGCCACCGAAGCTTATCGCTCATCAAAGCTGGCTGTGATATGGAATTAAACACACACAACAGCCACTTTGTGAGCGACAAAACATTCGTCTTTTCATAAAGTCTTGATCGCATCTAGTACATCGCAGTAGAACACGTTCGTCGTCACGTCACCCAGCCCAACTCGTCAAAAATGGCTGTGATATGAGCTGCTACATGGCACAACCATTTTAACGAATGGGCCACGGACCTGCTTACCCTTCGTGTCGTCAAATGCCGTGGTGCTCTCCGTAAACCGACCACATCAAAGTGGCTGTGATATGATGACGGATACATTTCACCGCCGCTTTGACAGGCTAGGCCCGGGAAACCATTGACTGTCAATACCGATGGAGCTCTTCACATGATGTTGAACAATGCACTCATGCTCATCAAAGCTGGCTGTGATAGCTACTTTATGACCTATAACAAGCCGACTTTGATGGCAAGAACACATTTAATTTGGCCCGAAGGTGGAACTTCCAAATACGTACCAATCTGTAAATACACCAATGAATTAAGGGCAGAGTAATACAATACTCAAGGATTTGTTGAGTGGTTACACCATATTCTACAAAACCAAAAACAGAAAAACGTCAGTAATCAGTATACGTATCAAAAAGTCACTCATTAGGCATACATACAGTAAACAGTAGTAAGTAATATCCTAAAAGTGACAAAAAAGAAGGAACACATTAACAAAATACACAGCAGGTAGGTACAGATAAAAGTGTGAAATGATAGGTCTTCAAAGGCATGATGGTTACTGAACAATAACAACAAGAGTAGGTACATAATTAAAATTACAATAAACATTATGATGTCAATAGCCACATTAGGTTACAATTGAACTGAAGTTAAAACCCGTTATTAAGGCGCAATTCCATTAGGCAAGTATTGCATATAAGTACGACGTTACATTTGCACACAAGTAGCTTCAATTGGAAACATATTTTGAGAATAAATGCAAATTGCATGCAGGTTTTGCTTACCCAATCAAATAGGTTGACTTGAAACAAAATGTACAAGTTCAAACTACCTAGACGCAACTATTTGTAGCTTGAATGCGAGTTTGTTAAAGTTGCTTGTGTAATGGAAACGCACCTTTAATGACACTACTTACCGTAAAGTTAGAGGTACCCCACCTCTAACTTTACGGTAATTTATGTATCCCCGCTATTTATCATAATCAATTAATCATGTGATTTGGTCATTTCAATAGACACATATTTATTTTAATTACAATTTAGAATCAATAGTTACAAAACAATTTAAATTACTGCAAATCAAAGAACTTATTACTTTAAAAGAAAAAATATTGATCAACTATTATGGCTAATTTTATCTTTTCATTGAATATATCAATCATTAGTCAGGGCTCCACAATAAAAACATAAAATACAGATTTTGATATGTAAAGTATCCTTAGAAAAAAAAACAAATGTTACAATCAAATTTCAATCATAAATGATCAATCATTACTATTTATTTCACTCTGACACTAAACATAGACCAGTCAACGAACAGTTATCGAGGGAAATTCTTGGAACACAAGGCTGGCAAGGCGGGGCCAGGGACGGGGATTTTTGATATGTTCACCTCCTAACCAGTCCAACAAAGTTGCGTAGTCAAAAATTGTGTTCCAAAAATTTCCCTCTATGCCTTGGTATGAGCACTAGGAATGCTTTTAAGTAATTATTAATTAGCCATGGATTATAAGCGGCATGATTGACGTGTTCAATCATTAGAGTTTTAATTAAATAAATTAAGCCTAACACAGTTTTACAGATAGCCTAAGACGGCTGAGGTCTCTGGAACTTTTCTTTGAAGTTATTAAGGACAGTTGATACTATGCCAACATACATATTTTTATTGGTAAAAAAAAAAATACCAACAATTCATTATGACCAGATCACAATTACTCAATTTTTTTAGAATATTGCAATAAAAACAACATACAAAATAATAACGCTATCACAGTAGAATCACGTTTTCATGGTCAATCTGTAACACTTGGAAATTTCACCAACTGTAAGTATAGTTTTGTTGCAGTTTTCTAACTTTAAATTGAAACAGATTTCGAAGAGGATTTTCATATATACTATTCATATTGTGAATGGTAAAATTAAATGTCGAACTACATCTGGTATAAGGCAGCGCAACACAATATTAACGTTCAAAAAATACCAACAATGGGTGCGCATGAAGTTGATAATCAACAAACTACCGCCACACGGCTACCCACTCCTCGTCCACCTGGTTAATTTACATTAGACTGAATTTCAATATGCGCTTTTTTACGCAATGTTGACAATGAAGAACGCGACGTACTGTGCTTTATAGGGCGAGCACCGCGGCCGGCTGTAAAACAAAATAAAGCTTTTACCCTAAATTGCGGTTAATGTTGTATTTAGTCGTTTTTTTATCGGCATATCAATACTACATGCGTCAGCCTAAATGCTAAACAATTAGAGCCGAATTTTTTTCCACGATTTCACTCTTCGTCAAATTACGGTAGTAACTTACTAACAGTACTTACGTAAAACAAGAATCCGCCTTAAATTATTCAATCTATTAACCCTGTGTTCCCCGCGCTATATTTAAATGATTTCCTTTTCCAAGCTCAACCGTATATACAATCCAATATACGTGCTATGATGAATATAATTTCGCTAATCCAACAAGTGGTTTGTCAAATCCATTTCGTCGCGTTTTTTTTCTCGGGATATTATTTTGTACAATATTAGATTTTATTGCTAGGTCAGATTCCCAATAAAAATAAAGTTTATTTTCTAATTTGATAGTGAATAAATTATTGAGACGCAATTCGTTCACTCACCAGGTCCAAACAGAGAAGACTGGAGCCAAACAACGAAGTTAAATGAAAAAAAAACCAAAATGGTAAGTAATAAATCGCACAAAAAATGTTTAGAAAGGATTCTAATAAAAGTATATGATAACAAACTGAATATGAGAATAAAAGTGACGCGGAGGAAGGCAAAAGTATTAGTGACACCGGTGACAACGGTCGAGCTCGACTGTCCGATGATCCCGACTGTAGGGAGCGGATGCTGAGGACCGTCTGCCCCAAAGGCTCGAGTCACTGAACTGTTGTACCACGCGTCTGGTCGAGAATATTGAGCACCACGCATGCGCAGCAGCCCCGTCGCAACGCTGCACCGCCCAACTAAATGTATAGGTGTCTAGCCGTGTATTTTCCTCTACTTAACTTTAATACCAGTGTTACTTGAAATCCGCCCACCCCGCTTCAAAGCATGTTACAATGATTCGTGAACGAGCTTCTCGCTGTGATTTTGTTTCTTATTATTTCGCTCTTCACAATGCACGACTGTTTAATGTCTCAATCGACTTTTTGTTCTAGAACGTTTAATCTAGCTACTAACTTTGGACATCGTCGTTTTAGATTTTCTTTTCTTATTATACATAATATGTCGGCCTATCGTAATAAGAAAATGTTGTAGTCAAAGAGGTTACTAAATTAAGTATGAAGTAACCACTTACCTCTAAATATAATTTTATTTCAAAATTGCTCCTCAATTTCCTAATATCTAGCAGTAGTAGTAGCATCCTACTAGCTATTTTTATAGTTATAGCTAGTTATTACGTCCTGGTGGCCTACCAAGACGTCTTTCTTAAAGCCAGAGTTGTCCCAGTGAGAGAACAAGATGGCGCTAGACCACTTGTATAGCTCTGTCTTTAGGTGCCCTACCCACCTGGACTATTATTATAATCAACCAAGTTTGACATTTCTGGAAATTTCCTGTCTCACGTGTTTTATTTAAACCTTATTTCCAATGCTGTGGTTGCGATTCATAGTTTTAGATTATTACTATTTGACCTGTCGCACCTACGCTGTAATAAAAGTCAGAACAGTCTAAAATGAGAAGTCCTCTTTTAGAGGACTTTTCAGTTTTTTTTTTCTTAATGTTTATAGTAGATTTGTAGTTTTTATTGGCTGTAAAATTGTTTTGCTCTAGTTTTTCTTAAAAAACAATAATTATGATGTGACAATTTGGTAAAGTGACCAATGCAGTTGTTCCAAATTTTTAAGCACCATTTTTGCTCGAGTGTTGAGGTGCTGGAAAGTTACATTCGTAAACAGCTACGTACCTTCCTACAATTATTTCGAGAAACAACCGTTAGACTCAATGAGCTGTGAGCGCGGTTGAACTATGCACCGGAAACTGGAGGAAATAATCCATCAGGAATGCAAAACTCATAATCCTCTTATGAATGAAATTAATTTGCAAATTGGCTGGCATGCCGCGCCTCAGGAACATACCGCAGAACTTGTTAGCGAGCTTATTGAAGGTATTACGAGCGATCTTCACTTACATTCAATTTGTGAAGCTATTAGAACTAAGTACATGAAAATTGTATGTGGAATCCTTGCATGGAACGCAGGATAAAAGTTATCTGATTTAGCGAGCGATCGTTTAACCCACGAGGACTGAAGTCGCAGCAAATTCTTACTGAACAGTGACTTTCTATTTCATGTAGATGTTACTGTAAAAACGAAGCACCGAAGTACGGCAAATCTTAAGATTTCCCTGTATATCCTATGATTTACATGACTGAGTGGTAAATGTCCAAAAAGGTTTGCGATTAGAACTTTTCCACCATTCACTTGGTAAATCTTAGGATTAACAGCATCCTAGGATTAACATCCCCATTATGATTAGGCTCCGTCTACACCTCGCCCAGAACCACGTCATAACCACGCCCAGTTACCACGCAAAAATATTAATCACATTGTTATTTAACAGCGTTAATAAGATGTGTAATGTGACTATTTGAAACGTGAAGCGAGCGCGAGTGTTGTGTAATCAACACAACAAAGGTAATTCATACGCCCATGATCACCTTAGCAATGGCGCTAACAGCCCGGACCGAACAACGATGCACTCAATCATACAATTATTTTTACTCACTAATTTTATACAACAGGAGATATTTCCTGAATGCTAATCTTGAGTTGATAACGTTTTTCTTGGGCACAGAAATAAATCTGTGATAAAAATAAGAAACAATATTATGTAGAAAGTCTCAATTACAACTTACGCACTTAACACGCTCGCAAGTTCAAAAGAAGTTTAAAAAAATACGGTCATTACAATTGCAATGTTGAAGACTGTCCCTATAACTGAACAAAAGACAAACCTAAAGAATCGCTACTAAATACAACCTATTGATTAGCAATCATTATAGTTCATTAGCAACAAAGGGACGAGCCGTGTCAATAATTATAGCGCCTCACTACGCAGCTGGAATGCCTAGAATGCCCAGCTTCTGTACTTAATTAGACCCACTATTATTGTTACGACATATCGCTATTAATGAAATCAAACAATCAAGGCAGGAACTTAATGTTACATTAGTCATCTACATCAAATTATTACAAAGGTAATGTCTGTAACCCCACCACATATATGAACATAGCTTTGTATGTTTTATGCTATACAGTTCCATTAAAGAAGAATAATTTCAGGTTACAGTACAAAAGTTGTTTTTATAAATAAAACAAACTAGTATCAAAACGGTTTCAGTCTTAGCTACGAAACATATTTCGTAGGCCGTAAGGTACGTAGCATTTTCGTAACCGATACGTAGCAGTTAAAAAGTATGTAATTGTGAATTATTGTTTTTTTTTATGTCATCGTTGATATTACTTTCTATAATAGAATAATAATATTTCAAGTTTTATTCATACGAGTATGTAGTATGTGTAGTTCTAAACCTGAATTTTCTAACGGAATTACTCATTCTAAAGAGTAATACAATATGTGAAACTTTACCTAGCGATACCGTCAGTTTAATGACATTATCACTAGCTATCAATGAAGTCTATTTAGGTCTATCCTAGATTAATCAACTGGTTCAGTCGCAAAGCTCGTTCGTACGCCTTTAGAAATCGAAGTGGGGCACAATAAGCAGCTGCATAATGAATAGAGCTTTAAAAAGAGAGTGCCACACACAAACGATTGACAACAAAGACACAGTTTCAGCCCTGGGCTTATTCATCTACCAAAAGGGTATGAGAGGATAGATGGTTAGAGCTGTAAAGACAGACGAGTCACTTTTAAGATACTCTAGCCAAAATATAAGATACTATAGCACATGTTCGCAGAATTTTTAGTTGTCGTTCCACCAATCTGCACTTAGCCCTTTCAATCCGAAGAGAAGAGCTCCATCGTACGCTTTGTCCCAATCATGTCTTTGACCTGGACTAAAGTCAAAAGCAAACTCATCGCAAAAAAAAAATTGGTAACATATAACAAAACGGTACACTGCTAAGACTTCTTTACTCAACAAAATAACAAAAATCTTTGAGTAAAGAAGTCTTAGCAGTGTACAGTTTTGTGTTCGTGGAAATTTGTTTCACGCAAAAAAAATGTACCTATTTGTGAAAATGTTTCAGAGGATTCAATTCAAATCATTCGTTGGCAAATTTCGACTCTCTATTATTTCGTAAAATTCCACGTCAACCTTCCGTAAAATTTATTGAGCGCCGAACACGTACACGGCTAAAATATTCAACAGTATCGATATGTGACCACAAATAATTAAGAGTGACATTCGAATATCCGACAAAAGCTTTCACCGGACACTGAATTGAAACAAATTGCAATAACTTTGTGGAATGCTCCACTCCATATTTCATATTCCAAAATTGCATTCAACGTCTGGAACTGAAATCAGCTTTCCATTTCGAGGCAATTCCTTTGTTGCTGTTTGTCAAACGCAAATACATATCTCTGAATCCGTGTTTCACATTCCTCAAATTCATTATTTTGCCTGTTTCGCAACATGCTATGAACGCAGACTGCCAACATTATTGGATTGGATTCCTCATAGTCTTGACAAATAATGAGTACCTTTAAAATCCCCAGTTACTCACTACAGTTTCTTTTTTATTTGAATGAATTTAATTCAATTCACCCAGATTATTTTGCTACCTGATGTTATTCATTCATTTTCAAAAGCAGCCTAAATGCAGTAAGTCAATCATATTGAAATCACAACAGTTTTCAATTTAAAAAAAAATGATAAAATATATGTCTGCTTTCACTGCGTATTGCCGTCTTCAGCAGAAAATTGAGTGATATAGTAAACTCTTCAATATCAAGGAAATTCTCTCTACTCTGTATAAATCTTCTTGCATATTGCGAAATTCATAAAGAGCGTATAATATTCTTGCCTAAGTTGACTTTTTGAAGAGTTATTACAATGTACAGAAAAATTCGAAGTACCTGTTCAGTAGGCGGCGTACACTTTGCGGTGGTGGTATTACGATGTACTCATTAATATCATGTTGTTACTGAGGAACATTTACAATTTTATATTTTATCTGTATACAATATATTAAAATTGAAAAGAAAGTATACAATATGTATAGTACACTTCAATTAAAATTAAATTAATTAATAAAATTAGATTAAAATTTAAATTATAAAAAGTAAGTTGCTGCGTATTTCAAAAATCAGCTTTAATGTTAAATCTTTAAACGGACGGTAAAAGGCTGAAATTGGGTTCAAATATTTTTACTGTGGTTTTGCTGGTGGCCATTTACATGTCTCTGCAACAATTCAGATTGGAAAATAAAATAGACGTTCCACTCTAACATGCAGTCTGAAGAGCCAATTAATTTGTAATGCACAGTTCTACAGACGCTAATTAGTTATTTCTCAAGTTGCGTGTAACCAACTTCCATAAAAAAATCTATAGTTTGAACAAGTTAGCTACACAAGTACCGATGAAATATTACTGAATTAAGAATTCATATACTAAAACTTGTTCGTCAATCCCAAATATCACATAATAATAAAGATTTTTCCGGAAAGAAAAATTTTACTGCGAGCGAGATTGGAACCTGTGTCTGTCTGGATAAGTACTCCGCTTAAGCAACTAAGCTATCGAAGACCCGCAAGCTAGGTCGAATCTTTTATTCCATAATTAAACGTCTTTCGGTGGCGTAGCGCCCTCTATTGTAATATTGGTTCCCTAAAGCAGTGTTCCGCAAACTTTTTGTGTTCAAGGTACACCTAGGAAAACGAAAATAAATTGAGGTACACCACAAATTAAAAAACAGTTTTTAAGTAATATTAATCAACTTTTATTATTAATCAACAAACTTAAACTTTAAATTTCAGAAAAGGTATTTAATGCGAAACATGAGACTGTTTAAATGAGCATAGACGGTCTAAATTTTTCTTACTAAAAATAATTTTATAAGATAACCTTATTTTTCCACGGCACACCAACTAATGATCACGGTACACCAGTGTGCCGCGGCACACACTTTGCGGAACACTGCCCTAAAGGCAGCACACATCGAGACGCGACGCGACGCGAACGCTACTGCAAATGTGTATGTTTTCGTGTAGTAAATAAAGTTCGATTTTGAGTAGCTCTATTGACATGTACGCGCAGCGTCACGTCTCGGTGTGGCTTGATCCTAATTATCAATTTGTGGTATGAAAAACTTCTGTCGAGGACAATAGCAGCGGACTGACTGTATTGCAAGCACGCGCCATTGTGCACTGCCAATTGAATATTATAGGCACATCGGATACTGCGACTTAAAAGGGGTCATCGAATGCAGAACAGCACGGTACCAGTGTAGTTCTTGGACTTATTTAATGTAAATTAGTTAGTTTCGAGGATTCTATTTGTATTTTATCCGAGTCTTTCACGTTGAGATTCAAATAGAAATGGTAGGTAAAGATGCGCATATACGGCTGCATTATCTTAGTATCGTATTTATCCTTAAATTTAGTAACTCCGTTAGGAAATTCAGGTTTAGACCTAAGCATACTACGTACTCGAAGAGAAGCCTGTCTATAAGACCGTCTATGTATATTACTATCAAAATATATTAATATCAAACCCAGGACGCATTTTTTATTCAATTTAATGTAGGTAAATACGTTTCCGTAGAAAAGACCTATATTTGTTATGTAAGTACTAGCAGTAAAAGACAATATCTAAATTGCATTGGAGCTCAACGAACGTATGTGTAATTAAGTCTGCACTTGCAAATATTCGCATATAACAATATTACCAAGCTCAATCTATCCGCAATTTCTGGAAGCCGTAAATTAAGTTCGAGAGTCGCTTCATTTTCAAACGGTGTTTAGGTCCATGGGAACTTGAATATCAATGTAACACAAACAAAATACGCTTGTAAATATGAATCTGGTAAAGTAACAAATTCCTGCCCTCCGAATTTGTGGGAAAACATTAAAACAACTTATGCATTAATTAAACAATATTTCTATGTACCTAAGGAACGTTCACACAGAACATCCGTATCAGTTTTTAACGGATCCGTCATAAACTCACTACTGGAAGTGTTGTTCACACCACACTTACAGTACCGATTTTAACGCATCCAAAGGTAACGCATTTAAAACGGATCAATATTTTAATACTGTTGTGTGTGAACTCGGTCATACAATAACATATATTGCTCCTATGAAGCGGACCCTTTAAAACGGACCTCTGTGTGAACACAGCACTTAGAAGTAGTTTTAGTAGTAACACCGTACGATTAGTACGGTGGCGGCGTTACTAACTTTCCACCCGTTCATCAGGCATGTTGTGACCTACATTCAGAGTATGAGTAAAAATAATAAATCTACTAATGAGCTGATATACTCGTAGTATAGGGTTGCTGTAGTGCTCAGATTTATGTATAATCACGTCTATTAGTTTCATTCCTTTTATTGCGTACGATCTATGAGTAAAATTAGTTTCACGTAGAGGGATTTAAATTTCCTTTAAAAGCTCAGTGCAGAGCGCTCCTTATTACGTACATTAAAAAAGTAAGTACCTACTTCAAGTAATATTCTATAAAGGATGGGCGAGTCGATATTCAATCGCTGTTTCTAAAGGCCGACAGGCTCTTTTGTTAGGGATTTATTCATCTATTTTCTGCGTTCGTGTTTGGTGATAATATATTTCTAAGGACGAAAATAATCTGTCGTAGGAGTAGAGTAGCGCTTTGTCAGGTGTCTCTATAATTTCATAAAAAAATATTGACAAATTATTGCTAAGCTAGCAAATAAGCTTTTCTCAAATTAATTGTATCGCAAATCTAGGGATAGTTGAAGAAGTATTGGACAAGTCATTAACATGCCTGAAACACTTTCCAGAAGATTGCACGTAGCTCTCGGATCATAAGTATTTCAATATGCAACGAAGTCAAAGTCGATCTTCAACTTATTTAATACAAAATCTCTGTCATTTTATTAAAAGCAACTACACTTCTTTCAACTCTCACTCAATATAATTAATAAAAAATCCTGTGTCTCAGGAGACATAGTAAGACAGGATAATAGTAAGTAGTGCGACCTAAGACCACTCCACCGCTACTAAATAAAAATACGGTGGAAAGGGACGCAGCCAATAAGCCAAGATTATATTTTATACTCTCTTTTACTTGCAATATAAATTGGCTTCGTTGTTTTAATTCTAGATTTTTCCTCTTTTTATTTTTATTCTTAACGTTATTTAGTTTTCTTATAAAAGTATCAGTTTTATATTACTTGGATGCCAATGTCAAGTTTTGAAGCCGCATTTTAGTTGGGAAAAGCTGCGCTGCCGTGAAATTGGATCTAACTTAAAAGTTACAAAGTAGTGGTTTTGAATCCTTAAGTTTTGTACATAAGGCATTGTTTATAAACGTCTGTTACGATTCTTAAACACTACTTTTCTGTCCTTTTAAGAGAAAGGTTGTATACAGAAAGAAAGCAGGAAACTTATAAGCGCTTACCGGCGCTTGACAGCGCTGGTCCCGTTCTACACAAAGGAAGCAGGTTGAAGCAGACCGAGCAAGTTCTTTATTAATTTTTAAATTTAGAATTTAGAATTTGATTTATTTCTCATCACAAATGTTATTATAGGTACATACGGTGCTTAATCTAATAAATAAACTAAAACATTTGCGTGAGACTGGTGCCTGAAAAAGGCATAAAATGCCTGTGTTACAGGTCACCAGGCCCCCTTACGCTTGTATACAGACTTACGTATTAGATTAGTGAACAATTCATGTGTGATGAAAGCAACATTTACAAATCAGAAAAAAATTAATCAATTAGTTACAGATATCCTAAATATATCAATAATAATAATTCACTAGAAGCTAAATTTTAGAGATCTGGACATACATATGTGATTTATTTGTGTGTGGAGTGAGTGTAAATTTGTGTAAAGGGAAATAAATTTCACCTGATTGGAGTGAGAAGATTTTCTGTTTCCTGATAATTTAGAGTTTTCAGCCATTTAGTTACACTTCGCTTACAGAGTGTTTTACGCATTGGGTATATTGAAAGTGTTGTGTTAATCTTATTATATAAATATCCTCCAAGAAAACAATAAAACCTTTGAGAAGAGATGGTACGAAAGAAACCTGTAACACATACATTACCTTTCAAGCGCTTTTCTTTGTTAAGATTGGGGTCATATTGTAACTGTTTATGTTTTTTGGTTACTAAATTTAGAATGAACATCTGCCTAACAGTTAGGACATCCCATCGCTTATACAGATCAGCAGTTGGATGTCGAAATGGGAGACCGGCTCCAACCTTGAGGACGGCTCTCTGTGCTCTTTCCAGTTCCAGGAGGTGAACTTTTCCCGCTCCTCCCCAGGAGGTTATACAATAGCTGACAATTGATTGGCAGAGGGCAGAGTACACCATTTTGGTAGTCTTAAGATCTGCTACATGTCTGAGGGTCTTAAATATGTATATCAGTTTGCGAATCCTAGTAACGAGCATGTCGATATGTGGCTTAAATGTTAGTTTCTGATCGATATTCACACCAAGGTATCTGATGACGTCTGTTCTCTGTAAGGGTGCACAACAACATGCAGAAACGGCTAGGTTGTCACAGATATGAGCAGTAATGTTAAGTGTTGTAGGTGGAAGAAGATTTCGCTTTGGCGCAAAAGTAATATACTTGGTTTTTAAAATGTTTAGCGTCAAAACATTGTCTTTTAGCCAATGACAGACCTGGTTGAAACCATTTTGGCTACTTTGAAAGACCTCATCCCAAGTTTTTCCACTAAAACACAGCGCAGTGTCATCCGCAAAAGATATCAGTTTTCCATGACCAAGTTGGAGTTGACACAAGTCATTAATATAGACAAGGAAAAGAGTAGGACCCAGCACACTGCCCTGCGGAACACCATAGTGCACAGTAAGTTCGTCGCTAATCCAGTTGTCAATTTTTACTCGTTGTTTCCTGTGACTAAGATAATCCTTGAGCAAATGTAACGGAAGGCCTCTGACACCGATTTTTTCAAGTTTATGTATTAACAATGGAATATGTACCGTGTCAAAGGCCTTGGCTAAATCTAGGAACAACGTAATGCATTTCTTATTCTTGTCCATATTAGTAACAAGATGATTAGTCATTTCATGTACAGCATCATCAGTCGACCTTCCCGAACGAAAACCAAATTGCATAGGTGAAAGGAGGGTATTTGTCTCAAGGAAATTCATGAGACGTTTGTTGATCAATCGTTCTAATATTTTCGACATCGTGGGAAGAATTGAGATTGGTCTGTAATTGTTAATACAGTCTTTGTCTCCTCCTTTATGTATAGGTTTAACAACCGCTATCTTCAATGCTAGTGGAAAAATCCCAGTAGCAAAGGCCAGGTTGCAAATGTGTACGAATGCAGGTGTTATCTTTTTGACGTAGCGCTTTAAGATTTTTCCCGATATCTGGTCAATCCCAACTGCTGCTCCTTCTCTCAGGTTCATTATAATTAGTTCTACCTCTCTATCATTAGTTGGAAGCAAGACTAGCGAGTTTGATGATCCAGGAATAGAGGTTCGGTAGTTACTTGATAAGTTATCGTTACTGTTTATTTCTTCTGCCAGTCTCTGTCCGATACCTATGAAAAACTCATTAGCGGCATCGACACTGCTTACAGGATCCGCCGTTTTGATCAAGGCCGAAGAATGGTCTGTCCTCTTTTTGATTCCACATATATTTTTAATCACATCCCAGAGCTTTTCACTGTTATTTTTAGAGCTTTCAATTTCCTGTTTCTCGTAGATTCTTTTTTGTTTTCTTAGGAGCGCGTTGCAGAAGTTGCGATATCTTTTGTATGTTATATTAAGTGTTTCATCGTTAGGATTCCTTTTAAGCTTTTTGTGCAGATTATCTCGATTGCGCATACATCGCAGCAAACCTGAAGTAATCCATGGCTTGTTAATTTTTTTCCTATTAGAGGCTTTAAATTCCTTAGAGTTGTCCTGGATCGCCTTGCCTAATAAGGAAACGAGTTGATCGGTTGCTACGTTAACATCACTACAGTCTAATATCAAATTAAAATTAATATTACTTATGGCGTTATCTAATCCTTCATAATTAACACGTTGCATGGTTGGATTAGGTGAGTCGATTTTGGCATACAAGTTGATAGCAATGCCAACACTTTCGTGATCAGTTACAGAGGATTCGGTTACAAAGCAGGAAGCTTCTAGTTTTGTTTTGATCATGATATGATCCAGACAAGTGAAGCCATGAGTGGGTATGGTATGAGCCGGAAGAATACGATGACTAGCCAATATGTTGAGATATTCAAAGGAGCGCCTATCAGTAGTACTAGGAGTAATATCAATATTAATGTCACCACAGATGAGAATATTTTTGTAGATGGCTAACTTTTTTAGAAGAGCATCCAATGAAGTATTAAAGCCACTTGTGTCACGCTGACTTGGTGGGCGGTAGATTCCGATGACCACTGTATCTGACTTGAATTTTAGTAATAGACAATTAGCATCGATGAGGGGTGGTTCTTCGACTAAAACTTTATAATTGTCTTTATGATAGATGACAACACCCTCATTTTGGGATTTATGGGAAGTGGTGGATGTGCCAGTATAGCCATTCAGCTCTGGTATGAAATTAGTAGACTTGAGCCAGCACTCTGTTAAGATAAGTATATCCCAATCAACGTCAGTTCGTGTCAATAGAGTATGAAAACTAGGCATGTTACATTTAATGCTCCTTATATTTTGTGTCAGTATTTTTAGTGTATTTCTTGAAGTTGGAATAACGGTTTTTATGTCTTCAACATCGCATGTCATTGAATTGGCCACAACTAAGGAATCGAGACTCTGATTGATGGATTCAATACCTATATTATCGAATTTTAACTAAAAATATCACAACGGATGACTTACGTAATACATGTAACACTTGTAAAATAGGTAACGAGTACTGAAAATAGGAGAATACGCGAATCGGTAATAATGGCTGTAAATGGTTTTTTTTACTATACGAGCAGGAAGACATGATACTGTAATGTATGTGTTTGATGATTGTTGGTATATGTCCATGATTATTTAAATTTAGTATATTAATTACCATGCTTATTAATATTTTGACAAAAGATAATTCAGAGGAAACGTAAATATAGTTTAGAATCAGTATTGAACATAAAATATAAGTATAAAATAAGCAAGCATGATTTGCGTTAGAACTTGTACATTTGCATTCTACAAAGATTGAGTTAAAAATTAATTTAAAAAACATAATAATCATTAAGTTATAAACCTGAATCATGCATAGAAAACTTAATAAGACTAAGAACACAAGTGATAAAAAATTAACTAGTCACATAATGATTCGAAGTATTTCAGCCTCTTCTTTGATGCGAATAGGAGCCTGCCCCTCCTCCTTCTTCACGTAAATCTTTCCGTAAGAAGTCCACGTAGCTGCGAGTTTTTTGTCTTTAACATATCCCCTAGTTAAGTAGTACAGACGTTGTGCTTGTGTAGTTAAGGACTCGGAGATGTAGATAGGTTTGGCTGGTCCCATAATTTTTAGATGAGCTGTATTCAATTGGGGCTCTTTTGCATCGCGCTTAGCTTTATTGAACTTCTTGGCCGTAAACACCATTGATTCCTTCCTAGTTGCAGAAGTGAAGTCTGCAATAATAGCGTCAGACTTGGAGCGGTAAATATTCCTAATTTCCATTTCATTAATAGGCGTTTCAAGACCAATAACTGTGCCAATATCTTTAATAATGTTGTTTAAGTCATTCTTGTTTTCGTTGACTTGTTTCGGGATGTTCCGGATTTCTATTGATGAAGAGCGAATAGTAGATTCAAAGTATTCTAATTTACTTTCCAAGGTCTTTATGCGGGTCTTAAAAGCCGTGTTTTCTTGTACCAGACAATCTATTTTGGACAGCACCCCATCATATTTTGCCGACATAAATTGTACTGATTTATGCATTTCTTCATTTTTCCTCGACATTGTATTCATTGAATTGGTCAACGCTTCAAACTTCAACTCAATTTGTTCTTTTAACTCAGAAATCATAGATTTTATTGCACAATCGGAAGGAGTGGAGTGACTAAATTCATTGAATGTACGCTTGAATCGTTTAGTCACATTATGAGAATTCTCAAGCGTATCTTCGGTTAACATTCTATCAATTGCGGTGTCCGAATTACAATGAAACATTGTTGGAGATTTTGCAGAAGTTGAGCTTGGCGGCGAGCGTTGAACAGCCATACTTATTAAGTATAAATAATATTTTAGAAATAATGTGTAATCCAAAAAGTCAACGTCGTTGTGCGGGTTTGAACTCGAGACTCTTCACACCGCAGTCGAGACAGTTCGTACCGGCGCTAACTCGGATTAGAATTTGTTACTGAATATGTTGTTCCCAATGTAGAATAATTAAAGTATGACGTCGGTAGTTTGTAATAGGAACGAACGACGAACGTAATGACAATTTGTGATAGAAGGTAGTTCACAGTTTCACTTAATGGTTAGTCACTTTTTGCACTTTTATTATGTTTTTTGTTATCAGATAATGTTCACTTGCACTGAGTTTTTACGCGTATATTTTACAAGTTCAGTAGATTGTAGATTTTCCTTCACTGAGAAGCCAAAATTACGGAAGAATCATTGCTAGTAACACTTTTTAAATTTATTTTTACGGAGCTAACAAAAGACACGACCGTTCGCTACAAGGCCAGCGGGGGGGGGGGCTAAATGGCAGCGCCCAGCGCTGACCAGCGCGTGTTGAAGCTTGTCGGAACTTGTCGGCACCGCTCAGTGCTTATCGGCGCGCGTTCGTATATTTTCCTGCGCGGGGTACCAGCGCTGTAAGCAATTATAAGTTTCCAGCTTTCTTTCTGTATACGGCCTAAGTAAGGATCAAAATATGATATATGAATTGGTCACAATTTTTTAGTATTTGATACATTGAACACTGTATATTCTGCACACATATTGTCTACGTTTGAAATCAAATATTATTGACATTCAATTAGCGACACTGATTAACATACCCATTGAACATAATTATACTTAAAAAGCGTCCCTACGTAGTGTAGTTTAATAGCGAACCTATGCCTGAAGATTTTATAAAAGCTAAGCAAACATTTTGTCAGATATTAAAACCTGATTAATTGATTTGCATGTACTTAAGAGTAATATTAGATCGTACACAGGAATTTAATTTAGTGTAGTTAAAAAAATCACTTTTCAACTTACTATGTCGACTTAGATACAGTGCTTGAGTACTGAAATATGAACTTTATTTTATTACTACCCACAAAAGCTGTGTATTTTAACGCAAACACCTAAAAGTAATAAAAACGGTTAACATTGAAAATATTCTCACATCATTGTCATTTTGCTAAAATTTCGTAATCTACTAAATTTATAATGGCAGATCATTGGTAGGTCATAGGTCGCTTAAAGATCATACGTAAGACATTTACATTAGAGACCCTTTTCCATTTTCTATACAATAAACGCTGGAAATACTTCCAAGTACGATATAGATAAAATATGGAAAACTTGTGGTAAGACCATAGTTCAGTACGACCTGCGCCACTCTTACGATCTTTATGTATGGAATTGTTTGAATCCAGTCACATAGAAACGCGAAAGCGATCCGATAGCGTGACAGAACTATCGGACTGACGTCTCGCTGTCGTCTCGCTTCGGTTCGGAAACGCTTCGCTTTCGCCGGTCTGTTTGACAAAGGCATCAATGCGTGAAGAAGTGGCTAGATTTATTTGCAACCAAGTGTAGATAAACGGACCACTGTGCGTTGACTGTGGATTCAAAGTTCAATAATTCTGCCTGCCTTAAGGCGCTCTCTTCTGCCCTCGACAGAAGCGATGCTTTTTATAACATAGTATTATATTTAAATGTACCGCACTGGGCCCGCATGGTAAAATTGCAGCACACTCCCTCAGAGAAAAGGCCTGTGTTCCAGTGGTGAGAATATTATAAGCTGGTTATGCATTACCTTCAAATTATTCATTTACTTTCATTATTTTGGTATTAAACAATCATTAATTCTACGTAAATTAAAAAATATGGTTAGTTGTGTTGTGTTAATACAGCTTTTATGGTGTTTGTAACTGTCAGGACATGGTTTATGATGGATTGAAAAATTTAATTTCTTCTATTGATTTTCTTCATCTGCAAATTACATCCTTGCGGTAAATAATCTATATATATAAAAGGAGAACTGACCGACTGACATATCAACGTACAGTCGAAACTACTGGGGCTAGGAATGTGAAATTTTGCACACGGCTTCCTATTATAATGTAGGGGAGCACTAAGAAGGGGTTTTTGGAAATTTAACCTTTAAGGGGGTGAAAAGGGGGAATTAGGAAAGTACGTAACCCACGCGGACGAAGTCGCGGGAAAAGTGCTAGTGAAAATTATTTATTGTCAGAGTTATCCAAAGACACCTTGAAAAGGCGAAAACGTGAACTGGAGGCTTACCACGAGCTCTTAACGCGATCCAGTTTAGGATCTGAACTGAACTGTTCTTCTAATTCGTCAGTTTAACTATTCAATTTAGGCCATGCTATCAGACAGCGATTGTGCCACACTGAGTCGCAAATTTTGGTTTCATTCACTAAATTTTGAACTAGTTTGGTACCATGACGTCTTATAGCAGCACAACTGAAACGCTCAACTGTCAAAATAAGCGATTCAATAAAATTTACTATTTCTTTAACATTAACTGAAACGTTTGGTGAATTATTGGCGAATATTAAGTTTTTAGTGGAACTTTTACAAAAACCAACGTAATTGTACTTTAATCTTTATTTTAAAGTTTAAAATTCCTATCCTACATACATTTTATTAACCGCATTTGTTTTTCTCTAACAGTCTGATGAACTACGCTATAGAATGTACGAGGCTGCAGTTACGCGGCCAGTTTAATAACTAGGATGCCGAATTCATTAGGCGCTACAGGCTATTAAAACGTTTCAAATGACTCAAATGACACTTTCAGACAACGCTATTTAATAATAACGTTGTCTCTTTTTCACCAAAAACGTTTCAGTCACAAATTGCGATCTTTCATTCACTGTTAACAATCCAAATCCGCTGAGCGTATTGGACGTCATGGTACGAATGCAATTGAAAACCGATGCAGTTTAGGAACCTAAACTGAAATGTGTTGCTTTAGAATCGATTTTAATTAGATTATGGTAGGTTTCCTGTACTGTTACCCAGAATTACCTCGCCTAAAGCCATCATTTTGTTCTCTATCATGGCAATGATCACACTGTCTTTTAATGCGCCATTATATAGGCCAAATCAAAATTATATTTAACAACAAAAATCTAGAGCTGCGAGCCAGATCAGCGGTGACCTGTTCCATCTATTGGAGGTACAATAGCCGTTAAGAAATCTCCATTGGACCGTTTACTACGTCACTCTTTAATAACGTTTATTTAAACCGAAAAATAACTGTGATAAAACCTTTTTACCAAAAAATTAAACCGATGAAACATCGAACAGAAAAAAAAATTGAGGTAGCGCCAAGTAGTGTCCTCAGAACACATAATTATGTTAATCTTTATTCAAATAAAGGTATATATAAGGTAATAAAGGTACATATAACAGAATCGATTCACAACTGAAAGTTCTGTAGGAGAATTGACAATTAATTCCTTCTATCCTACCCTTAAAGGCCGTTTTACTTTAGAAATTTAAATGGGACAAACTTTGAGTTTTACTCTTTCCAATAAAAACTGTTTTTTTTTAAATCCGGACCACGCTAGAAAAAGTTACGGAAATATACATGTGGAATTGAGAACCTCCTCCTTTTATTATCGACGGTTAAAAAAAAACCGGCAAAGTGCATATCGGACTCGCGCACGTAGGGTTCCGTACCATTATCTAAAAAACCGGCCAAGTGCGAGTCGGACTCGCGCACCGAGGGTTCCGTACAAACCTGCAAGGTTTACAAAGTTCGTTCATTACGACAATCGAGTCATAACTATGGTATTTTTATTGCAAAATGAAATTCATAACATTACAATGGGGAAAGATGGAGGAGCATAAATTTAAGACAAAGATCTCTTTATCGTTAACTGTCATTCTAGTCCAGGTAATTACTGCGCCGACAATTAGATCTAAGTATTTGATATGAATTTCAACTTGATAGCTCTACGCGTTCATGAGGAAAAAAGTAATAAGTTTATATATTTTGTAATGTAACTAAAAATTTAAGGTTTTCGGAATTTTTCCTTTATGTGTGCTATAAAACGTTGCTTCATGCCAAATTTCAAGATTCTAGGTCGACTGGAAGTACCCTTTAGGTTTTGATTCCCTTGCGAGTACTTGCGAGTTTCAAAATATGCAGCTTAAATTGCTGTTTCTTTTGATTGCGTTGACATAGAAGTTTGATTTTGTTACAGCTTAAAGGTATTATAGACCTGAGTATTTGGTATAAATTTCAATTTAATACCTCTACGCGTTTATGAGGAAATGGGTAGTAAGTTTAAAATTATTAAAAAATATATATTATGTGATGTAACTAAAAATTTATGGTTTTCGTAATTTTTTCTTTATCTATGCTATAAGACGTTGCTTTGTACCAAATTTCAAGATTCTGAGTTCACGGGAAGCACCCTGTAGGTTTTGATTCCCTTGCAAGTGTCGAAAATTTGCGGCATAAACGGCTGTATCTTTTGATTGCGTTGGCTTAGAAGTTTGATTTTTTCACAGCTTCAAGGGACAGTAGACCTGAGTAATTGATATAAATTTCAGCTTCATACCTCCACGCGTTCCTGAGAAAAAGGGTCTTGACAGACGGACGGACAGACAGACGGACAGACGGACAACAAAGTGATCCTATAAGGGTTCCGTTTTTTTCCTTTTGAGGTACGGAACCCTAAAAAACGGCAAAAAAAAAAGGTTTGTTGTATTGGAACCCCCCTAAATATTAGTTTTATTCTGTTTTTGTCGTTATTTTTCCCGAGCATATATTGTGGAGTTACAATACACCATATTATTGTTAATATTAATTCTTAATGTTATAAGTATAGTACAGTACTGTTCTCGCGGAACGATCTCATAGGCAGTTAGTGTAATGACAATCGAATTATGAAGTTTATCAGACTTTTTTCATCCCTACATGTCAATGCTAATGCGCAACTACAAAACATTGCATTATCGCAATTGATTCTACGATATTTGAAAGGAAAAACTTGGTAAATTAATAATTTGTAGAAAATTGTATCAACAATACGATACGTATGACACCTATTTAGTACCTTGATTTAGCCTTCATACTAATACATGTCAATTTGACAACTAAATGCTTTGTTATAATTACGTATTATGATACTCTTGGGCTATAGGACAAACAAAGGGGTTTCATAGGCTACATTAACTTCTTTTGTTTAACCGAATATATTTATAAAGGTGCTTCTATTCAAAGATAGCTTAACAACCACTTTCCATTAGCTGTTCGTAACAATAGAATAAATAGACACTATAGACAGATATGTACACTGTCTTTGTGATTCTACTGCGATACATCACAGATCTACCAAAAAAGAAATCCTCAATACAAGTTCTATTTAAGACATGGCTTACGTCAATCCAATTTTAGTTAGCAGTATTGATCGGGTTGAACTATTATTAGCGATACGATGTCGATGTTCCACAAAGAACAACGTGCAACACCCACAATCGCCGGTGTTTCAGGGATCTTGAGGTATCTTCATATGAGATGTCACCACGTAAGATGAATAGTGCTCAATCCGCATGAAAGACAAGGTAGTGAGAATTTGTGATGTCAGGGACATCTCACTACTCATGTCTTTCACACAGCAGAGAGCAAACGCTGCGACAGCCGATGTGCTGTGTGCTGCGTGCTATGCTAGTTACCGCGGCAGACTGTAACTCTGCATTCCCATCGATACATTTTGTTTCTGGGCACTGAATGTAGTGACGTCGTCAAACATAACGTGTACAAGAAAGTAAGACCGCGTTTCCATTATACAAGTTACTTGTATACAAATTGTATGCAATTTGAACAAACCAGCATACAAGTTACAAGTAAGTAATTGGGACTGTAGATTGTGTTTTATTGTTTCAGTTCAAGCAACTATTATGCAAATGTGACGTCATACTTATATGCACGACCTACCTAATGGAAACGCGCCTTAAGTGTGGAAAGAAAGAAAATAAAACAAGTCAATGGCTACTAGGAGAGAAATAATTTTATTATATTGATGAATATTAGAGAGGAAGATAAACGGACGACACGCCACTGCAAATACCTTTTAACAAAATGATGTAAACAAAATAATTTCGTCAGCACCACAGTCGCTACGACGCAAAATGCAATGTTACACTACGACCGCGTAAAAAGTACACACAAGATAATATAATGTTATTAAAATCACAGAAATGCACCTATAAACAGATTGTGTTAGTGTATTGCCGTTACATCATTATACTATATGTCGGTTATCAATATTTATGCTGCTTGATAATATAACTTACCAATCAATTAGGTATTCGAAAAATAATTAATCCTACATGTTTTTTAATTTGTTTAAAATATAAACTCTACAAATTCCTATGTAACTAAATACAGTTATATTGTTACGCTATCTATGGAAAATTCTTAATCTAAACCACGTTGACTGAAATGAAACTAAAATCGTTAGCAACCGACAGCAATAACAAAGGAAATGAATATGGGAAGGCAGAATACGTTTCAGCAAAGTAGAGATAAAATTCCAAATCTTCTTTGGGTAAGAAAACATGGTTTATTTCTGTTAGGTACTCGACGATTGAAGATGATTGTGTGCATTCATGGAAGGGAAGGAAAAGCCGACCACAAATTAGTTTAATATGGGAGCTGCGAGAAGATACGTGCTATGTCTGTGTAAATATGGAGAATCATGCATTAACATCACTAATTGATGCTACTTTAACACTCATCAGTTGTTAATCCATACCTATTAAGTGATATAATTAAGCTGGGAATTAATTAAAAATTGATATTAAATCGAAGTAAAAGGCCGTAAACCTAATTATTAATAGTATTAATACTAGTAGGGTAAGCTTCAGAGAAAAGGAAGTTAATGAGTAATATCACTACCAAAGGGTTCCTTTTCTCTGCAGCTAACTGTACTACAGTATTTTTTTTATTTTGTAGTTTTACCGAATTAAATGTTATTATTTGTGAGTTAAAATGTTTGGAATTAGTTGTGACCATAACAATATAATAAAGATAATGTCTTATGAACGAAAAAAAATAAAATAAAATTAAGTGACACTTACTACGTAAGGTTTACGAGTATTATGTTACATTTGAATGATTGCCACATTTATGAATGAAAATACTCCAGCAATCAGTGACTCAAGAAGAACTTTAATTTATGATGAGAAAATTGTAATATATCAGCTGTTCGATTCATTTAATAATTTTGCAAAAAAAAAATCTTTCTATGAGTAGCTTGGACATTGGACATGGTGCAAAAACCATAGCGTAAGAAAATTACGTCAGTTGGGTTTTTTAACAGTAATGAATGGCATAGCAAAGTGCGGGTGACACATGCCAGTGTGGCATGACTAGGTCTGTGAGATTTTGCAACTGAATTTCATCTCTATCGATTTATTTTTACAGCTAAATTTAATTTTTGGGCTTAATCCATCTTTTCTAAAGTTTAAATGATGCTAATAAAAATTGCAATTTAAAACGATAAGAACACAGAAGTCTGTTGGTGTCGGGAGCAGGGTCTACGCTACCGGTGTTTAGCGCTCCACAGACAGGTACCTTCTCTTCAAATATACTCGTATATTTTTACCATGTCCGCGTCGTTGTAGTACATGCCATCACTAAAGAGTGATATGTTACACATTTAACACTGCGTAATTTATCTTTCAATCTGATATTATTTGACAGAATATATTTATAATATTTCATGTTTCCGTATTTTACGACTATGATAGTTAAGGTACAATTTGAAATCGTGGCAACGCCCAAACGTGTCCAAAGGAATTGTCTTCTCATGTCACCTTGTGTCACACGCACCTCCCTACAGTGCACAGTGTACAGAAATAATAAAAATGTTTATTATTTTATTTACTGCATAAACGTTAGGTCCAGTTAAAATGGGATGATTATGCTTAAGAATGCATATCCGCAAACAAATGATTGATTTACGGCATTATGTGTGTTATCGAATAATGCATTACGCAGATAGTTTTACACAAGCGAGAAAGGAAATCGTCTGCGTACCGTTAAAGACTTTTAAGTAATATTTCATGAAACTGAAAACTACACATGTTTTAGCCGTTTTGATGTAAAAGAAGAACAAATCGTGAAAATCTACGGCTTTCTTAGGCCTATTACATATATATGCGGTATAGTATGTAAAAGGTGTAAATGCCAGTTAGTTAGTAAGTTTACAAATGGTTTAAAAATGTATAGGATTTAACAAATTGTTAGTTTAACTAATGATTAAATAACACTCCGCGACATTGGTGCGTAGAGTCCATAACGTACAAGTTTCACGACTTTGCACCCAAAGTTTTAATAAAGCGCTATTTCGATGTTAGTATAATGTCAGTAAATTGTTAGTTATTTTATACAAATGAACAAATGGTTTTTTTGCTTATGTCATTATGCTCTTTAATTTTGAAGGCGCTAAAGAAAGCCGAGCCGAATTAGTGAGCGTCTTCGCGCAGACTTAAAAACGTACTCTAATTTGAAATAAACAAATTATTAATTCATTTGAATTCACAAGAAAACTAAAATCAATACAAGACTCCTATTATAGTTTCAAACATAGTGACAACATTATATCGCTGCTGCCACGAATTCGCTTGTAGATAAATCAAACATGCGGAATTAATGAAAAAACAAAAGAAAACAGTATGAACAAAAATAAAAGAAAATGAGGTCCTATGTGTTATGGAAGATTTTTTTTTACTGTGTAAGTTATGTTTTGACCTACCTGTAAGATACCGCGATCAGTGGGCTGGCACGCTCCTTGTGTTGATCGACCCCTCCAGGGCAGGCTGTCAAAAGAATCATAAAATCCATTCTAATGATTCATTTCAGTACAAAATTCTTCGCTAGCTTACTCATCTAGGTTGACACATACGCTGGCTCAATGGGAAGATTGATCAGTCATTTAAAAATTGTCGATATATATTGTTGAGATAGATATTAATATGATTACTAATCTATATTAATAAAATGAAATAGTTGTACGTAAATAATTTTCGAACGACTTCACTGAATTGAATTTTTTTTACCCCCGACTCGGACAATTTCTCGGACATCCTCTTCGTGGTTATTTTTTTTAAAACACTCTGGTGGAGCCCCGCGAAGCGGGGCTCCGTCGACCTGTTTCCTGTGGAGGAAGAACTCGTTTATCCTAGGCCAAACTAGTTTGTCCTAAAATCGGGTTTCGCCGGTAACATATGCAAGAAATTTTCGCAATATCAACCAGAATGGTTAAAAATTTCAAACCGTCCCAAGCCACGTTAATATATAATTTTGGGGCTCAAGAACTTCTCACACTATCAATATAACAATTGAGACGGATAGATGTACCTATTAATAGTTGGCAAAGAAAGATTATTGTCTGAAATAACACATGGGACTTTTATCCATGTGGTCTAATTTTTGACGGAACTTCAAAACGGTGAAGAAGCATCGTAAGGACGCGACATGTCCTAAAACCAAATATTCGAAGACATGTTGCATCTAACCACCTGCATTGGGCCCGCATGATAGATACATAGATTACGGACCATTCCCTCTCACGTGGAAGAGGCCTGTGTCCCAGCAGTGGGAGAATGCATATACTAGGCGCACGAAACCGCTGACAAGAGCAGCTAGTTTCCAGTAACTAAACGAACAACATAATTTTAGTTTGTGATGATAAAATCATTATATGATGATTAGTTACGTCGTTTTTTTTCTATTTATCTAACCTTTGATTCTTATCGGCCATTGTACTCGGTAGACGTATTAAAGCGCGCTTGCCGCCGCGTAAACAATATAATCCGATCAAACAGTTCTTTGAAAATACAATATTGTTTGAAGCACAATAGAAAGCCTTAGCCATCAAACAAGGATTTACCTGTCTGGGGATTTAGTCTATTAAATTCAGAGGGCACCAAAGAATTTTTGTAAACACTAAAGGGAATATAAAAATATTTACTAAAAACGCGTTTAATCTTTTTGTTTTTTAGTCTGAGTTTAATACCCTAAAATTGTATGTATTTGTACAATATCAAACTGAAAAACTCCATATCACAAAAACAGAAAATGCGAAAAATGTTTTGCTGTAAATAAGATTATTGGATCAAAAATGACAGACTTCAATAGACACTTGGCTCAAACGTAAGAAACAGCTGGTAATTTTAACGATTACTATTTTGGTCCCATGGGGAAAGTATTGAATAATTTTATCGCAATTCATCTTATAATTCCGCTAAAGTGGCATTTTTAACCCCAGTTTGATGGCCACGAACAAGAATACACGCTGTATAATAAATATATGCGTATAATAATAATACCATATTGTTTATATCGTTTTATTATATTTTGATTTTCAAGTGAATCATAAAGTACTTGCGGCCGATTTGTGTTCGAAATTGACCCAGTTATGGTCGAATTTAAAGATCATTAGGCATTTTTGACTCGGTACCGCGAAGTTATTAGCTTGTATTAAAATCTGGTAGGTTTAGGGTTAACATTTCACGGAATAACTTTGATTAAATCAGCATATGGAATTTAAAAAAAAAGAAATTGTTTTATTTACTAATATTTGATTTTTTATCATAACTATATTCTCTCGTGATGTGCCATCCATATTGCAATAAAGAGTTTAGAGGCCCTCTATTTACACGACTGCTTATACGATTTGTATAAGCAAGACTGCTTACACAATTTATTGTAACACTACAATTTATAAACGTGAAAAATATAGCGGGTTTTTATCACTGATAGGTTTTATAGCAACAATTCTCAGGTTTGTTCGAGGACCATTCATAAACATGTGTGTTTTTCGAAATTGGAATTTTAGAATGTCGCGAGAATAGTGCGGCGAACAAGATTGAAAAGCTCCTCAACTTCCTATTTCCTTTTTAGGAAGATTTTTGTACATTTTTGTCAACATGTTTTACATTTCGAAAGATATGCAATTATGTATTCAAGGAAATTAGAAAACTTTATCTTTATACTGAGGTATGCGATTCATCTCAATGGCTAGTGAATACTACCCAATGAGATTGCTATTCGACTAGTTTGGTGAGTGTCGCTGGTGAGTCACAGGTCAAAAATGCCCATTTACCTTAGACACGTCATAAAGGTTATATTGTCAAAGACGTTTAATTTCAGTATGACGTTTGACATTCAGTGCAATTATTTTTTAAAGTGTCACAAAGTTTTCGTAAATTTTTCAATCGATTCGATATATATTTTCATAGTACTGGGTAAAGGCCTTTGGATGCGTAAAATACCACTACATATTATTATTATGATCATAGTCATGAACTTTATTGTTTCCATGGTTTATAAAATTCACATCATTTGCTAATACGTATTTATCAATATTTCTGGCCTACCCTGACCGGATCGGTAGCTTATTTCTATTAAAGGTGAGTTACATTTTTTTTGTTATTTTTAATATTTTCTTTTTGTTATTTATAGATGTATGAAATTATATGTTCAAATGAATAAAGAGAGTACTTATAACTGACGATACGACTAAATTTACATTTACTAGTTGTTTTTATTCATATAAAACCGTACAATAGCATTAAATGAATAGTCTCCCAGGGGTCGATGGATAGTATTCGATAATAGATAATATAGATAAGTAACATAATAGCTCGTAGTAAGAACATCGCAAACAATCTAAAATCACAATCTTCCCATGACCGTTCACATGCAGCGTCATGAACATCATTCATAAAAGTTCGCGATGAAGCCTATAAAAACATCGCTTTCGCACAACATGAGGTCGCTGTGAACACGTTAATCGCAGTGCAATCCTTAAATATAACTTAAACTAAGTAATATTAATAAATCAAAGTGATAGAAACATTTTAGAAATTTACCTTTTAGTATTTATAGACCGCCATTTCGTTTTATCCGAAGCCTGGTTTACGGCATCATTTTCTCAACTGGGTGTTTCCCTCGTCATAAAATCTGTAACAACAGAGAAACTATTTGATACCCTTTCAGAACAATTCTAGTAATTAACTAGTTAACATTGAATAACGATTATATATAATTGCACAGCGCAGCGCAGCATAACAATAAATACACAATAGTAAACATTTTCACAGAGACATTTATAAAATAAATGAGCAGTATAAAAAAATCGCCTTGAGCAACTATCTACAACATAAACTACTAACACACTCATAGTAATATATTATGAAAACTTACCGAATCAAGTTGATGGTACGTTAACCAAGTCTTGGATGGATATCACCAGTCCGATTCAAGTACCTGCACAAACAAAAAGTAACATACTTATAACTTAAATTATCACAAAATTATAGCTACACCGTACTCGTAGTTGGCATTTCAACAGCAAGATATATCAAAGAAAATTAACTGTTTTGAAAATGCTGTAACACCACAAAGGTTTTGTCCGAACCACGTTGCCAATGCCCGTGACATATTGATAAAAGCAAAGCGGCTCTTTGCTTTGCACTAACGGTAACGCGCTAAATGACAAGCAACATGTTCAAACAGCCTTTATACTCCAGGTTGAAAACTGTCACACAGGCCGAGTCCAGTCGACCCAACAACACCATTAAAACATTTTTTTACACTACACTATTATACAAATCAAGTCATTATTTTTTTTACCATGTTCATCTTATTAAAAAATCAATTTGACATTCTTGTTTTGCTTTACATTTAGATAGGAGTCAAGCGATGCGCAAAATAGAGGACATGCTGCTCAGGAATCAATAACGCATTGCGGATGGTAGATTGTTATTTAGAACACGACTTCCGTGGTCCGACACTACCTGGATAGATACATATGGTTGCATCCGATTCAATCAAATCGCAGTAGGAATATCTCTATATACTTAGGTCCAGTTTGCTTGACCAGTAAGTTAGGAAGTCTTTTGGTAAAAATGCTATAAATGTTTAACCACTCCTTAGAAGAGAGGGAGAAGAGAGTCCAGTAAGATAACTTTTTTAAGAATCAAAATGAGGCACGCAATAGGTAAACGGTCAGGCTTTTTGTCAGTGATGCTTTTTTTAGCGTGGTAATATCATCAAATGAGTCCTCCCACCCAGGGCAGGGCAGGAGAGACTGTCAAACTTATACTAACTAAAATCAACGGTGTCCTTCAATAGCCCTTTACGTTCCGCGGTCACGGTAATTCGTTAGTCCCGCGAACCCGGCAGATTTTAGCCCTCTAAGGGCCCGTCATTAGTCAGCGATGCTTGGAACACTTAGGCTTGTCAAAGGAAGAGGCTTTACTTGGGATAAAAAATCAATGGCCCGTCGTTCTCTCGAAAGCTAAAACCTTTGTTTATCCAGGGAAAGGATAAACGTGAAAATCATTAATAAATTTCAACCGTTTGTAGTCGGGTATTATTAATTTTATAAAAATCCTGATTAATTTAGCATTTATTGACTATTTGTGAAATATGTTGTAATTTAAAACAGATATAAAAAATATCTATTACTATATTAATCAAATTATCCAAACAACCTTGCGTTTACCAATTACTAATGTTATAGAACATAATAATATAAATCTATCTACTTGTACAGTTATTTTATCCCCTCATCGTAATTTCCCAAAGGTTAAGACAGACTTCGCGAAAATTCGAGAAGCTTGCGTTATTTACGAATCGATTGTACAGCGCATGCGTGCTTCTTTCTTTATGTACCGGGACGCTTTCCATGTGATACTGAATAATTTTGAATGTTCTAATTATTAGTGATCTACTCGTATAATGCTGCACATACACGGACTGCTCAAGGGGTTCGTGTAGTGCGTACGTAGAAATGTGTAGTTTACTAAAATCTAACTCAAGTCTTTCCCCCATTTGTGAGTAGATCGTCAAAAATAAGACCAGTGTAGTTATTAAATGAGGTATGAATGATTCCATTTTAACTGTTCCGTGCAGCACATGCGCTCTAGTGACCCCCCAGATAATTCACTAAATTACCAGACTAAGTAGGTACATCTTTACAGCATGAATAAAAACTACCGTTACTAAAAGTGTTTGTAATATACTGATTTACAAATAACACTAACATACTGACATGATAATCACTCAAATGATTAGAGCTACACCATCTCTGTAAATAATGATACAGTCAGTAGAGTAAAACAAGTGGCATGAACGAGTAAACCGACCGAAATTAGCAGTCGTTAACAGTAAAGCAGTCAGCTGAGAAGTTATGCATATATTTGTTAGTGAAGCGCACGGCTCGAGTCGACGCAACAGCGCCACACGGTGATACCTGCCCTGACCTCGGATAAAGCTAACGGCCCGATGCATTTGCCGTGGCGGGTTCAACGCCACTTACGCCACGCATTTTTTCGCAAACTTTTACAACCAACGACGCCATTCAAGCTCGCAGCTGGCGTCGCATTGTTATTGCAACACGATTAAAAGGGGTCGGTTTATCATCTGCACAGGGCAACGGAGGTGATATTTATGACGATATCAAATAAACAGCACTTTATTCACCCGGATAATGCGTTTTATTGAATTCGTTCTAGAATCTAGGTGATCTCGTATACCAGGAGGTGGGAGGCCGGGTGAGACGAGGGCCTAGTCCTAACTCAATAAAGCAGCTGGATCGGCACGATATTACATTACCGTCGCGTCGCTTTGAGTACCAATATTGAGTTTGTATTTTGTATTAAATTGAATTCTTTATTGGCTTCTAGATATTTAATAAATCCACGATTAATCTTAAAATTTGATCGCTGTACTTTATTTAATGCTAATTCTTTGTTTCGTGTATTTGAGACTGCTGCATTTTTTCACCAAAAACATCAAAAGTTTAAATGTAAAACAAAAATCATGTAATAAACTAAATGGACAGATAATAAAAACCGCTTCCCAATCTATACATTGGTAGCTGAATATGATGAGAATACTGTACTAAAAAATTGTACTCATTATGAAAATATGAGCTTTTAGCTGAGAGAAGACTTGGCTTAATTGGGTAGATAGAGAAGATACGTGACAGCGGCAGAGAAGCGGAGGATGGTTATGGCAGCCGTCTAGCACATATTTATAATGCAAGCGGACTCTTATTATATCGGATTCTCGGATTATTTTTTAAATCAGATAAAAGAGACGTTGAGAGATAAATTAGTTTTATTTCAATGAAATGAAAATGCAAGGATGACTTGAATACTTTCTGTATGTATTTTCGAAAGCTCAGTCTGTGATAGGCAGATGAGTGTTGTATCAAAAATATCGCTAGTGTATAATGAATCTTCGTGCACCAGCTAGTCTCCGCACACTATTTAGACCAATATTTTCTAGCTCCTCTATCGGCTCGGGGCGCCATTCTTGGCTTCAATCCAAACCCGACATTTAACGACATTAAACCTGATTTGTCTACACGCCAGAAGACCAGACAGCCGATTAAACAGTTACAAAAATTAAGCTTTTTGTTTTATTTTAATGAAATGAGAGCAGCTGGATCTAAATTTTTTGCGTAAATCTGCTTTAACGGCAGGTGAGCCTCACGTTATTCTCGCATTGATTATTAACACATATGGAAGTAGGTGTTTTCTTCTCATTTATAAGTGAACTAGCACTTTGCCCGCAACTTCGTCCGCGTGGGTTACATACTTTCCTAATTCCCCCTTTTCACCCCCTTAAAGGTTAAATTTCCAAAAACCCCTTCTTAGTGCTCCCCTACATTATAATAGGAAGCCGTGTGCAAAATTTCACATTCCTAGCCCCAGTAGTTTCGGCTGTACGTTGATATGTCAGTCAGTCAGTTCTCCTTTTATATATATAGATAATATTATTAACTGATAATTTATGATCGATTGAATTTGATGACAACAATGATTTTCAGCATACATCTTGACGCGGCGTAGGTAATACGTAGACAGTACGCAGGGTTACGGTAGACGTCGCTTCGCACGGTATATTGCATTAAAGCGAAGTGCCAATCATAAACCAAGTCACATAATTATTTATATTTATTATTATTATTATTTAAGTAAACATCAACCATAATATCATACAAAAATCATCTTATGTAACTGTTCTCATCTGTTTATTATTATGATATCAAAAATAATTTTTAACTCCGTTATCTATAACGAGATACACATTTTAAGAACTTAGTTATTATTAGAGATGGGCAAAAACAAATGTTCCATTCAAAGAGAACAACTTTTTTGATATTTCTTATCAGGGGTATATGATGTGATAAAATGGCTTGTGAGAATGATTCCCATAACCAGTTATTAGAATAAATAATTTTTATTTAATGCTTGCCCTGCGTATACTGAAACACATTTTTTTTTTCATATATTTAAAAAACCCGTTTAAAACCTATGAAAGGAATGCAAGTTCAAGCGTTTGTGTAAATGTGTGCAATTATTTTAATTATGTAAATGTGTGAAAATAATTTTAATGTTACATATTATATATACATGTATATATTATTTGAAAACTGATTGATGACTGAACATCATTCAGGGGCCAGCCAACCTAACATTTGTCTAATTTGATTGACACAGCGCACATCACTAGTGATCATGACCTTCTATAATTATCAAATTGAGCGATTTTATTGCCCTTATTGACCTCAGTCGATTAACATTACAAAAAAGAGCACACGATTATGATATCAATAAAATATTAACGTGCGTTTAACATTATTGATAACGTTTTTATTGACACGGTAGCTGTGAACACATTGCAACCATTTGCATAATTGTCTATTTTTTGTATTTGCCGAATTTTGGGTGGATGGACGGATGGATGGATCTTTACCTTTTCACGCGAAAGTAGCTGAAACGATTCGGAAAAAAAATTGTACATAACTGTGTACAAAATTTTAAAACCTGGGTTAAGGATACTCCTTATTCCGTTATACCGTATTACGTTTTTGGGGCGAAGCCGCTGCCAACAGCTAGTCAATAATACGACACGTTCAAATACCTGAAAGTTTACCTTATTTGACACGAGTATTCAAACATAAATAATATCTACCATATGGAATTTACAAAAATAGGCCAGTCTCAAATAGCAGATGTTGCTCGTTCAGCTAACGGAAATATCATCGCATAACATATTTTTAGACTAACTAAACGAAGGCTAAATAGAACTGGTATTTTTAACTTCTTTCGTAAAAATTCAAACAATTTGCCTCTAAATAATGTGCAAAAAAGTATCAGCAAAAATGAGTGTTGCCATGATAATTAAACTAATGTCCTAAACATGCATGGCCCCGTTGTTGTTATTTACAATTTCCGGCTTAAAGTCCATACTGAGCATTAAAAATGAACTAATAGCCAGAACCAGAGCTTTACGCAGAAAACATTAGAGAAGCTCGCGACCATATTTTAATGAAGAAATTAACATTTAATAACCTGTTTGTTATTACATACTTATAACAGAAATTATTTAAATTATGGTCGGAAAATACAATTTTGTTGTCTGTATCATAATTATGAAAACCTAATTGTCAGCAAAACAGCCCTACAGATACTTTAAAACTAACCCGGATGTGTGGGTATTATTATTAACTTTCAAAACACCAGTCAAAACTGAACAAAATTTGTAGATCTTTAACTCCTTTAGATAAATCAATGGCTTTTTAGAGAATTTTTATTAAAATAATATGATATGAGTAGGTATAAAAATGCACCAGCAGTACGTTTTAAATTAAACCCAAATTTTCACATGTTACCCATATGTCCTTTCTTTGGTATTGTTCGTCGTGTCGTTGGGTTACATGAGTCGAGCTACACGATAAGCGAATAAGGTTCACACTGAATGGACAGTTCCGCTCAAACCTCTTCTCTCTTCAGAAGACCATCTCAGACACCAGACCAATATAATTAGTTAAGCCTTTAAAATAAACTGTGAGCTATAAGTTTGTTCGGCTCACAAACAAAATACCAACCTCATCTAGTTTAAATGGTGTTGTTTTGACGTGTATAAACAAATTAATAAAATAAATGTAACTATTACTATCTCTACAAAGCAACTATCCGGCTATTTAATTTTCAGAACCTGAATAACGTGAGTTTGCTTTTGTTAATACATTAAGTTTATTTGATTAGATGACACGACAGATAGGAACAATATTTACTTGTTCACACTTGACAATCCCGCGATTGGACCACCTAATCCGCCTGATTCGATTCGGTCGGAACGTTGCTGCTTGTCACTGACACCACTTCAACTTAAATTCGTTCGATGACTAAAATGTGTGTCCACGAAATGAACCAAAACATAGATCAACAAACCCACCTAAACGCAAAAATCTGTGTGTATTTCATGAATGAATTTGCATATAATATTTGACAAATATAATAAAGTCGTATAATAATTCATCTAAACATTACTCACGCAATTTGTCCTGTGTTGGTAAATCTGTTGCTCTAAAGAGCGATAAAATTGCTCGACGGTCACAAAATAATGATTCAAATAAGCGCATTACGTCATACATAGTGCGATAACCAATAACAATATGTTTGTTATGACAGTGATAAGAGCGCGTACTGAGGACGTCACCCCTTCGCCTATGTAACATGTTTGTGTTGTGTACATACACTGTACACCACTGCTACGAGTAGCATCGACGAACCCTAAAATTGACTATTACTGAAACTCCGTATAGCTACTGGCTACAATTAGCGGAGGGCTGGACGCTCTGATGTGTTGGTAATTAACGCGATCGACTTGACACGGAGGGTGTGCATTCAACCGGTCACTACGTTTAAAACAATAAATTCTGCACTTATTTACATGTGGTCTATTCTTACGATATTGATATTTTTGTCCATCATATTTCATAGAAAGTAACGTCAAACTAATTAAACACACTCACCAGTAACCTCATAACACTGTTAAACCAACGATTTTGATCCTATAGATATTTTTTTATTTACCACTATGTTGTATCACTACAGATGATTAAACCATAACTTTAAAGTAAACGTGTATGGCACCCGCGTCCACAAAACACAGTGAGGCACAGTGAGTGTTCGGATCATGTGCGAGTGCTCAGCTTTGCTGGCCGGCACTCAATCCTAACTGTTCCGTTATAACAGCGTTTGTTCAAATGTAACGTACCAACTACGAAGCTGTAAAGAACAAAACCCGTATCATACTGAGACTCATTCTACGTTGTAGTAACTGACTTGGCATATGTCCAAGATTCACTAAACCAACGCTCGAAGCATAGCCTCGCCCATTATTTCGACTGTGGAATTATTTGTGAATTTAGTTGCGACGCAATTGACGTGGTGCAGCTGTATTGATTAATAATATTCATAAATAATCGATTTAATTTTTATATTATGATGAGATTATTAGCTTGTCATCCCATCATACCTAACGTAAGTCTGTATTAGTAGTACCCTTTATACCAGCTTCACCCATTTTAATTAGTTCTGAAATACCACTGTTGCGGTGAGGAAGATTGCAACAAATAATAATTGTACTACTAGCAAATAAACCAATTTACTGTGGATTTATTTATATTATAACGGTTTATTTAATGTTCGCTATTCAAATGGTGTATGTGAGGAATTTAGGAAAAACCAAATCTAATTCATGAAGTTACTTAATTAAGACTGTTAATTTTCGTCTGTTATGTTGCTTACCTGGATCAAGCAATTTACTTCTGATAAGATGTCACAGGTGAGAAGATCGACTGCTTCATTTATTCCATTTCTTCTATTACGTAGATGCTTCTGTCATCTAGCCATTGTACCTGTGCACAACCAAAAAAGATATCCTTAATACCAGTAAAACAAAATTTAAAAAACACACTTAAATGGCACGACAAAATAATTGGAATAAATCGAAACGTTTGCTAATGCTGTTTTGAAATATTTTTGAAACTGATCTTAGAATAAATATTTATGAAAGGTTTTATCCTTCACTTCAAGAGGCATATCGGTATTCGAACAGGGGCACCATATGTTTGCCAAACCACCCCGCTTAGCGTCGCCGTTCGATAGCCATCGATAAGGCCCAGGCAGCACAACGGGTCGTCGTTTACCTGAATGTGCATATTTCAACGTCCCTAACAACACGAACGCATTTTAATTTTAAACGACACAGACGCAACAGTTTGATGTCTGTCTCCTCGTGTGAGAATAGGCTACGGTCGTTTTTTTTTTCGTATATCACTCCCAACTCAAATGAATACTCATAGGCATACATATTACTAATTAAATAGCTTGAGAAACTGCCAAAAGAGTAATGATTTTTTTCAGCATTTTCGAAATTATTTATCATCTTCCTGTGAAAATATGGATCGATATCAAATAATTCTATTTTAGCTTTAGAAACCTGTAAATAAAACTTTCACATCGCAATTATGTCGAGGTTCGTTAATAACGCCACAAACATCCGTAAAGCTACATTTCACAGTTCTTCATCGTAAAAATGTTATGTATAGTGTGAATAAAAAGTGTGGAATGTGTTGCACAACTTCCAGTCCACTTATACCATCGGCGTGGGGTAGCTTTTTGAATAAAGGCGCGCCGACTACCTGCCCCCTCCGATGTTAAAACAGGAAGGTCTCACCCTATTTCACCTTCACCCCACTGTGACGCCCAACTTCGACAAAGTTATCCCTTTATGTCGAACGAAACTCTTTTGAGCGTTCTAATCGGTTCCCCTGTGATATTTTTTAACCGACTTCAAAAAAGAAGGTTACTAAATTCAACAGTGTATGTGTATTGTTTTAAATTTGTTCGCGGATAACTTCGCCGTTTATCAACCGACTTTGATGATTTAATTTTTGTTGGAAAGAATATATTTCACCTAGATGAGTTGTAACTGTCATTAGGGGTCTGATGATAAAGACGAAGGACAAAAAAGAAACAAAAAAAGTAGCTACCTTGTATTTGGACTTAATTGATTTATATTGATGAAAATTTTGCATCCATATGGGTTATTGTTCGATATCTGCCAATTGTACCCATAAAATTTTAATTTGGTTGGTTACGTTCTAAATAAAACGAAACATTTAATTTGGTGGTGAGTGAACTGTCTAATAAAACTCAATTTAAGCGTATTTTAAGAAAGTGTAAATGCCAAACTAGCAGAATTTCATACCCTTATTTAGGTTCTACAACTGCTTCAGTGATACGACGTTTAGATAAATTCAACTTTCTCGTGTATATTGAAATTTAATTATTATTTCCGTAGTGGTTCAATACTATGTGATGAGCCATGTATGTATATACGAGTATTATGTAGGTAGCCCGCTATGTAGTGGAGCGGGGACGGGCGCACCAAGTGTCAGACTGCTACTTTAGGCAATTAATTAATTAACAAAGCGGATGTTGCCGACCTCGACACATTCGTTTCAATTGACAAAATTAGTTCATTAAACACTGGTCACGTATAATATAACTCGCCAAATTCATTTCGTAATGAATCATAGACTCGGACTTGTTTTTGACGCGAAGGTAGCTAAGTCCGAGAGTTAATATCGACGGCTAGACATCGAACATGGCGTATTCACGGTCACATTAGCTATGTTAATGTTGAATGCGTGCAGCGTCGCTCTACTTGATCTAACGGCACGTCGCGTGACCGATATTGACTTTTTTTTGAGACCCCAGATTTCCGAACCGGAGAGCGAAAATTGTACCAGCAATCTTTAGACTGTGAATAGAATATCATCTTATCAGAGGTCTACTGTCCAAAAATAAAAATTAAGCAAGCTGATATGGGCAGGACCAAAATTTAAAGTTTTACAATTACATCTTGTTAATATTCTGAATGTCGAATCGGTCGTTTGCATCCTTACCGGCTACAAATTAGAAACTATAGTGATCCACCGGATGGCCGGTTACGCATTCAAAGTTATTCAAATTCAATCATACAATTCCAAGTCACGTAACTTGACATTACAAGAGTTCTACTCAGTGTCAATACCGTCAGGTAAATCCGTTCCTGTACACCAAACAGAATATACAGATACTGACACTCCGTTAAAAACTAGATATGCGAAATTTGTAAAAAAATATTTAATGTATTTTGGAATGTTTAGAAATGAGAACACAACAATTACCTTCTAGGCAGTCATAACATAATTGAAATTCAAATTAAATCTGCTCTATTGTATAGTGTTTGTGGTATCGAGCTCAAGTTTGGGTTAGTTGCATATTTATGTCTGAGTTTAAATAAACATTCATAAATAAAAAAGTGTTCGTAATTTCATAAGTAAGATTTTCAGTAATTTGCAAAAACAATTTTAAATCAAGATGAATTTCAAGAAAGTTGGTTTCGTGTTGAAATGATTTCCAGTTTTCCACGGGCAGTATGGACAGAAATGAAACTTTAGTAAATATTTAGTTTTATTTGCAGTTTCTATCGTGACTGTGAGTAGTAAATTACTTCGCTTAAGCGGTATCGTATGTGTAATGAACTATTATAGCTCTATTGTTTTCTACACTTTTATACTCATCTTTATTTTCTGCACAGCGAAGTCTATTTTTGGGTGCCGTAAAAGCGTGTTCAGTGAGATTTCATTTTCATAAGAAATTTAAGATTGAGATTACGTAGGCAGCTAATCGTCAAAACGGTGACATCACATCCTGCGCTAGCAATTCTATCAACGCAACGGGTCGTCACTCTGATAATTGTGACCGTTTTAAACATTTTAACCGACACTAGTTAACGCTTACTCACCGTGTCGCTTTTATAACAGCATTATAAATAACTTAACATTTGTAACAATTTAAATCTTATAATAACGAGAGTTGAGTCGAAGTAGTTTCGAAAGTGAAACTGCGTACCAGACAATGACTGCAATGGTGATTAGCTGGCCAAGTGAGAGTCATACTGTTGGAGTTATTCCATTGTGCTGTAAAATAGCCAAATAACGTGAAGTCTCGATCAGCTAATGATCAGTCTTCACTATGTATATTTCATCATTACTATAGAGTACCTACTGAATCTTGACATTGCATTTATTCTTTCCGTTACAGCAATTTTTTATTTATTTATTATATTTGGGAAAACAAACAGTAGTTCATTAGGGGTAAACAGCGCTGTCTTAACATAAACACAGAGATCCTAACACATTCATACCAGCATATTTGGAGTTTTCAACTAAGCTTCTTTGAATACAAACATTTTATTGTATCCATAACTTCGAAAACACCATTAAAAAGGTAAATCTACCATGATAATTGTAACTATCGTCTTTTCTTACTAAACTTTCCTGGTACGTAAAGGGCTATTGAAGGACACCGTGGATTTTAGTCAGTATAAGTCTGGCAGTCCCTCCCGCCCTGCCCTGGGTGGGAGGACTCATTTGATGATTTTACCACGATAAAAAAAAAGTGTAAAGTTGTTAGATTAGGTTAGGTTACTGTAATAGTTTCGAAATGCAATCATATAAAAGCAGGAAAGGAAGCACAGTGCGACTGCGGAGACTTATCACAAACGATAAATAAATAAATAAATATAAATTTTCCACAACTATCACACAACGCCATCTAGTCCCAAGCTAAGCAGAGCTTGTGTTATGGGTACTAGACAACTGATAAACATACTTATATATTTCTAAATACATACATATAGATAAATTACACCCAGACACAGAACAAATGATCGTGCTCATCACACAAACATTTGTCCTGGGTGGGAATCGAACCCACGACCTCCGGCATAGCAGTCAGGGTCACTAACCACTAGACCAACAGGCCTGTCATATGGATGGCCCACCTCTTGTTCTGTACGCTGAGTAACTGTTATATCGAACCTGCACTTTAATGGACCTGTCCGGGGCCAGTACCAACGCCGTTAATGTGGAGAAGCTTCAGTCGAAACTAAGTTTTATTACAGAGAACATTAAAAAAGCACCAAGCATAATGACTGCAAAGCCGAAGTCATACTTAGCCGGTATTATGTCAAGCAATGCCCAAAGAAACGTTTATTTATCCCAAATCAGATATTTGGCTTCGCTTAGTCGAAGTAGTACTTCCTGAGGTAATACTTTTGACGGATGCTTAGCAACGACTATTTATCTCGGTCTTAGTTTTCCAAAATTAATGTCCTGCAAATTGGATCTCATTATGGCAGAAAGTTACACAGGGCGATGGCAGGCGTGGCGCTCTAACCTGACCACTCGGTACTGACTCACTAAGCACGGCTTTGTTGAATAGAAAACACAGTGTGTTGCTTTACAATAGTAATAGTTACGTATTTTAGAGATGTAGCGCACTCTATGTATGTACATATATGTACATACAAAGAGTGCGCTACATCTCTAAAATACTAGAGTAGTAGACTAGTAAATGAGAGGGATATTGTGAGTCGATGAAGCGTGGACGTGGATAATAGCTTTCCAAACGACACGCGCCGCGCGCAATGTGAGCGCACAAAGTGCTGGAACACACGGACAACAGCCGTGCAATATATTCACTGCTCTTCTGTATATTATGAATTTATGAACTAGAAAATTTAGGTAGTCAAATGCGGTGTTAACAGGATATTAAGTTTTCTTTTTTTTTTATTCCGGTTGATCAAGAAATCTTATAAAAAAACACTGCGTAGAGATAGTTAGCGTGCCTACTTCATTGTTTAAACATTTGAAATGTTGTTTTAAAGTCTTTTGTTTCGTGTTTCGTATACTAAATGCATATCATTTAGTATACGAAATACGTGAATGTGAATCAATCATCGAAATATGTGAATCCAATACAAGGTTACGATGTATACGAGATGAGCTTTCTTCACATACCGCGCGTTGCGTGTCCCGGCCGTTGCGGCTGCAATGGCTCCGTTGCACTCCACTTCGCACGAGGCCTGTGTTCGCACAACTAATGAGTCCCGCACACTATATTACACATCATACCGCTGCTGCAAGATCAATTTTAAAGAACAAAATAGAAGATCGCGCTTATTACTGAATAGCACACCGTTACTTTAGGCAAATGTGTATAGGAGTCAACTAAATCTATACTGCCTACTGTAACCAGTTAAATGGCGAAATCAAGTAACGCTTTCCAGAAAGAGACATAACTAACTAGTCTCAACTAACTGCGTCTCTCGGTTCTACCCACCGGTACTGGTTTCACATACATTTTATATCACATTGCGTATCTTTCCCAAATGGAAGGGACGAAAGAGACGAATACACGTCCCTCTCAGTTCCCCAGAATGCGCGCGCATGTTTTCCCTGCCCCGCAACTTGTTGAAGATCTTTCACGGAACGTACTACCGTGTCTATGCATACGTTTTTGTTTTGCTACACATGGCCAACATGTCGAAAACCGCAGTAAATTTAAACCATCATGCGGCTTAGATGAAATGGACCCAAAAATATAAGAAGAAGTAATATCGAAACTGCCAGTTCTGTTTCGATATTACGTTATTAAAAGGAATGTGGATTTCAAAATTTCCTGATCGATTTTGGACGACCAATCTTCGTTACATGAAAAATATATTTTGCCGGAAATCATCCATAGATTTCTATATAGAAATCAAATGAAATAGTAGGTATATCGAATTCACTAGCATATTCATGAAAATCTGTTTTTCAACAATCTTTAATCATTATTGATATGCACGAGTAGGAATATATTCTGAACGATTTTTATCATAAATCCGTAATGAGAAACACGTGGATGTAACGAAGTTAGCCGTTGAAGCGAGAGGCCCGCGAGGCGGGCTGGTCATTGGCACGAGGCCACGGGGGCTTCGGCCGCACCAACTCGTGGCAATAACTGACCTAACACTAGGCGCACCTTTGTAAACTGCAAACAAGGGTAGCGTTGCACCTGGCGGGTCCGACGCTCCTTTTTACGCTCTAGCTATCTATTTATCGTTAGCAGTTTATTTTAATCGTGTGCGTGCACGCAGATGGCGCGAGCGCAGGGATCGCACACCCGCACTTACCGCGGACGAATATGCACCCTATGACGAAATGCACTGGGTGCAAATAACATCACAACGGTCTTCAAGCCTAAGTTGTAAACAAACCAGGCGAGGGCAATGGCTGCCTGCCACTCCCCGCGCTCTGCCGCACCGACGACGCCATTCAACCGGGAAGTTCAAGATTTATTTTTAGCGTTCCACGAAACTTCCAATGCTGATAAAATAACGGAGTCTGACGGTGATTACAATGTATTATTGTTTGTTAATTTTTTTTAGAATGTTTTACGCGGAAAAGTTTCAATTCCATAACAAAATACACTAAGAGAAAAGAACTACCATGGAATGCTTCATAAATTTCTAACTACATATTTACTTCATAATGAACTGTTGCAGATGTATTCAAATTAATATGTTGGCATTTTAAGAGCAAAAATAAATGTTTAGTCAGTTCGAATATTAAAAGGTAAATAAAATAGGACCTGGATATACCTAAATGAAAGAGAAAAAATCCACCGTCATGGAATGTAGCGTGGGCACAATAAAAACTAGGAGTCGGGGCAAAAGCTTATCAACAGGGAAATAAAAAAATTGTCGTTTGTCGACTTGAAATGAACAAACAAATCAACATGACTTGTTAACAGGAAATAAAATGCTGCTATGGTTACAAATGTAACTGGTTTTGTGAAAGTAAAATATATTCTTTTATTCAATACAGATGGGGTTCGCTATTGTCATCGAGGGGTGCCGTTGTCAATAGTCCAGGTGCAGGCATGGGGCAAATGGTTCCTGCATATCCTGCGTTAAACTAAGTGATATAGATGTCGTGTGTAGTTGTACTGATCGCTTTGTTATTATGTAGTACGCCTGTCCATCGGCATTGACATTGGAGTTTCCGCGGGCCGGTGAACCGCAGTGGGGCCAAGAGCGCGATACCGCTTCCGAAAATTGTTGTCTTCGGCAGCGTCGTCAGCGGCGGCGGTGGCGGCGGCGAGAGTCAATGACCCGAGGGCGCGGAGAGCGCGGGAGGGTGCGCGCGCACGCAGCCGCGCCCCGCCTTTATTTATTACGCTACGCGCGGCGCGTTCGGCGCCGACAACGCGCGGTGGGGCGGAGGCCGCATTCCGGGCGGCCGGCGCCGCTGCCCGTTGTGCGCTGCGAAAATAACGCGCACAGTACCGACTTAGCGGCGAACCGACGTCAGTAATCCAGTCACACTTTAAAATAAACTGTCTCAAACTTACTCAGATTTAGGAAGGAGACGCGAGCACGTGCGCCAACCGCGTGTACCACCATTGTCTCTCAGCTCACAGGCACCAAAGTCACTGTCCATAACGGCAAAAGTCATAATGAAGGCGAAATCAAGCTTCCCGAACACGCTGACGCGTCTCATGTCTCTACATAAGTCAACACATAAGTTCACATGGCGCGCGCGAACTGTAATTCCAGAGCGGCGGAAAGCGCGTTAGCTTCGATGGCGATATGACGCATTAGTGAGCGCGCGGCGCGGCTATACAGAGTGCGCAAGCAGACGGGGTAGTGAAAAGGGCGAGGGGGCCGCGGGAGCGCCCCCCGCGACGGCTCCGTGCTGCCCTCTGCGTCGGGCTCATCGACCGCGCTCGCCCTAACCGCGACACGATGTTGCTGCCATGCCACTCTCACTGTACCGCAACACGACGCGCTCAGGCCCACGTCCAGCGTGACACACTCCGCTCCAACCAACACTGCTAACGTTCATAAACAATCACTCATGATGCTCCGCGCCTCTCCACTCGCTCAAAAGCACAATTTAGGTCTAGGAGGTTCAGCTAGAACAGCCGCAAGAACAAGAAATATCTGATCTCTAACAAAAGACTTGCCAACCCACGCCTAGTTGTAGGTTTAGTTTAAATTTTACGCTGCTTTAACCGTTTTTATTTGAGCTCCGAAGAATTTTCAAATGCAGGAACAGTGAGAAAATGGTCATTGCTACCACATGAATATCTGCTGCTATTATTCAATCCAATGGTCAAATGATAGTTCGGAACATTACATCGACAGTTATGATTCATGAGGTGTCAAAACAGGCTGGATCGGCATTGGCTTCTGCGTGTCTAGCGACCGACAGGGACCGGCACCGAGAGACGTGTCAACAATCACGCGTACGACCCAACACATGTTGAATTGATAGATGAGACATCACTTATCAGATCACTCATCACTACCAATTCTATAGCGTTTCTCTTCATAGCAGTAAGAAGAAAGTGCAGGCGAAACATTTGTAGAATAATTTTATAACTGATTCCTTGCTAACGTGTGACGCGCATGCCTCGTTATTGAATGCGAAGGAAATAAACCCAGCTTGAACTGATTACTGCTATGCAAATTAATAAATTCATTATCTGTTTATTTTTTCTCAATAATAATTAACTAGACTTGTCGATTATCGGTTCTTTTTTCTGAAATAAGTTTACCAGACTATTGTTTGAATATCGTAGAACCAAACAATTTATAGATATTTTCAAATTGAACAATGTAGCTTTTGTACTGGTGAATGATTTTTCCAAATGAGTTCAGGGGTTTCAGAAAATGCTTCCTTCATACAAACTCTCACGGTGTAGATTAATTTATGGATTTCAAAACTTTAAAGCACTGTAGACATTCCACGGATAGGAAAGTGAAGAATATTTTTGTATGGAGACTGACCGTAATCCGCCCACGGTTTCGAATCGCACCATGCGGCTAAAAAACTACGTTATTGCATCTAGACATGACAGTTAATTTAAGTATTATTAGATTTCAACCAGTTCATTACTCTGTTCAGTATTTATGCTCCAGCTGTCTGCTCCTCCTGTTTCCAATCTACCTTATCCACGAATTAAAGCTTCACAACTCCAACAGCGTTAGCTTTTTCTGCAGTATTCAATGAACAAGTTTTTTTTACTCATTGACGCTTGAGCAAGTACGCCTTCGAATAAGAACTCGTGCGATCGTGGCCTCTCTAACGAGTAGTCATTTAGAACGGGTCTCGCCGCCGCCATCGCCAGTGCAATAGGATTTCATACGAAATCAAAAGTGCGCAAGGTGACTAGTGTTTTTCATTTTCCAAATCCAGATTAATGGATCACAAAGCTTACCGTTAGACAAACTATTTTCAGGTGGTTATTTTACTCTCTTTTTTGCAGGTATTCACGATGCTTTTAAAGAAAGGTTATTATTTTTATATAGTAGGTATTAGTTGGACTGCATCATGCGTTTGCTTGGGCTCTGAGCCTGGATACCCACGAAATACTCTTTTCGCGTCGTTAGTTTGAAAATCTTATCAAGATTTAAAGCTTCCATACCAGCGCTGAGACAAAGGCTGTTATTAGTCTACAGGAGTCGTCGGTGCAGAAAGTCTCTTCACTCGTCTTCCATACAATGCTCTTATTTTTTTTTAAACCTTTCTTCAGACTCATTCAGCAGGCCTTCTCAAAATAAAAATAAAACTGACTGGAGCAGAATGCATAAATGTCATGGAGATGGTGTGATGGTGTTCTCAATGTAATTGACCAAGTTTAAATTGTATGAGAATAAGATTTAAGGACGTGATCTTTGTGATAATAGGAGAGAGAGATAGAGATAATGTGAGAATAGAGGTTACGGTCTCTATTTTAGTCTTTTCTGGGTTTTCTTTTAACGATTACATGACAATGATACACTAAATTACACTAAATTGCATTACTGATAGAATTCGAATAACTACTAGATCCTAGACGTACTCACAAATACTTTCAGGATCAAATGGAATTGGGTGGGTCAGGTCATTTGTACGCTTAAAAACAGTCTCTATTTTATTACTTCTTAATAGAAAGAACTACTATGTAAAGACAGAGTACTCATTAAAACGAATCAAGCGAGTCCAAAATCAATGGGGTTGCGTCGTTAGATTACAGTGTTTCGTTGTCCAAGTTCCAGCTCCATCATCAGATCAGTTCCATGTTATTATAATATTGCATTATCACCTAATATGTACGCATACGTACACGTGCAAAATTTGAGCTCACCCGGAAAGTGTGTCAACTTGCAAGATTTGATTACAGACAGACAGTGGGACAATTGAAACTAAAAGCTTGTAAAAACCTAACACCAGAGGATGACGCGGGTAACGGGTTAGAAAGAGGGAGCAAAGCGAGCGGACAAAGACCCCCCTCGATCATAACTTGTCCGACTAGGGTTACCTCCCTTTTATTTGAGCTCGCTTCGCTCGTTCTTACATCAGGAATCCTTAGGCTTTATTTCCAATACAGTTTTGTTTAAATAGTTTGTATTTTGACAATTTATTGGCTACAGCCGCCCATTCATAAAAAAAAAATTGTAAAACATCTTGTAATTAAAACATCTTTATTTAGAGCATCATTTATGATGCTCTATATAAAGACGTATTAATAATGTAAGTACTTCATATTTAGTGACATTAAACCCTTTTCTAATATAATATACATAATGTGTATAATATATTCTAATTATGCAAAGTTACCACAAAAGCTTCAAGCAAGAATGTAGAAAATGGCGGGGCTGTCCAGGTCGCCTCGTACTGGTCGGATAAAATATGTATCATATACTCAAGAAGAAGCAAGAATGACTTAGTAGCTACCACCACCATTGTAAATAAAATGTATATTTTGACAATCAGTTGGGCCAACCAAGTCGACAACAAGTACCGGTTTTGAAAGAGATACTCCATACATTTCAAGAATTTGTGTGAAATTAAGCTTTTATGCGTAGATCAAAATTAATATTTTAAATGGCCTTAAGACAAAAAACTACAGATTTTTTACGCATGAAAAGGTCAAGAAAATAATAGTCAGTACAATATTTATTATGTATCTTGATTGAAATTTTGGCGGAAAGCAATCATTTTCGTAAGAAAATATCTATAAGATGTTATTAATAGGTTACAATTACAGAGTGTCTCACAGCGGTCTGACAGGCGACAAAGAAAGCATACTCTGCCTACGCAGAGCACACTGAAATAGCTGCGCGTGCGCCGCCTATGAATCAGCGCAGACAATGGACCTGGTGCCCTCACCAGTAACAACTTTCGCGACATCAACACGTCATTGCAAGTCATACGGAAATTACTTTGACTTAATCTGCTATATCTTGAGATGACATTAAGTTTTCTTCCCCAACTGCTAACAATCCTAACTGTGTTAACTAACAGCTAACATTTAGTTTTTTTTTCAGAATTGCGGTGCTCAACCAAATTTAGAAAATAAATTTCAAAATTAAATTTCGGCAATATAATTACATCATATAAGGTAATATGTGACCATCCACGAGCTTTTTATTTTATCTAGAAACATAATTATCATTGGTACCTACTTATTCAAAACATTATCTCACATTAATACAAGATTAACGTATTAATTAACACCACTCTACCATACATGATCATAATTCATTATGTATACCTGCAGGGAGAAAAAAGACAAAAAAAGCTTTTCTCCAAGGTTCGGTTTCAATTATATTTCGGCGAATTTAGAACTCCGAATCCTGACGTTTTAAGACATTATGTCGAATATATGTTTTGTTTGTCTAAGTGTCCTCTATTTAAATATATGACTTTGGTTGTGTACCGCGATTCTGAAAAAAAACAAAAACAAATTGGCGGGTGACATATAGGGCCACCCTCCTAAAATCTTATAACCCCTTTTTGCAGTTTATTGCAGTAAATAATTATTTTTTTACTGAATCTATGTTTCCCACTTAGGCCACAACAATGATATATTATAACAAAAATAAATGAATTTTAAGTGATTAAAAAAAAGAATAATTGGTCATTACTTATGAACTAAGTATGCAAAATTGCACAGACATACGAGTAAAAAGTTTGGATAGGACCGTGCCCATGCCCATAATTCTATTCGATTTGCTCCATACTTCCAGGGACACCTGTATTTCTTCTTACAAAATCTAGTTTTAGAATATTAAGCCCTATATTATTATTTATTTAGTTAGGTACTGAAAATATATAATATATCAGACGTATTAAATTTAGCTTATTAATTTTGTTTAATGCTGTCGTCTTTTTAAATGTTTGTTTTAACTTGGCTTGAAACACAGGATTTCATAAGCTTAGATGAGGCTGATCGCTACGTTACAGTTAGAATTTATTTTATTAAAATAAACGTCTCAACAGCGTAGTGACAGTTTGCGGGTTTATTATGACGGAGAAATATACATGTAAATTGCGCATTATATACGAACCATGGTATTTCTATACTAATCTGCGTTTCATTCTCATGCCAAAGCAATCGAAATACAGAACTATTAAACGAAAACCGGTCGTTGACATCTCAAACAACACATTTATATGGAAATTTTGAAGCAGGCTCATGTGTGGAGTTCGTTGGGAAGTCTGTATGAAATTTTATGATAACTTACCAATTTTAAAAACAACTAAGTATTGTCATCATTATATGCCTACGAGGTCATCGTAGGTGAAGTATACGAGGCAGGGCGTGGTCACAAATGAAACCCAAAAGACTTCAAGATGGCGTATCCAGCCGCCATTTCAGTTCGTCAAAGTGCGGTTACTCAAATATTTCTCGAGGCGAGTGCTTGACAAACATGCCTAGTGGCACATACTAATGCGATGCTAATCATTACGACGGACACATATTAATTTCAGTACGGCACTTTAACACGACGATGCGACCGCGACAAAGACCACCAATCAGTAACGGTGTAGGTCTTCGACGAAAGGAAGTCGGTGTAGCGGGCCTACGTGCCCTAAGGCGAAATATTGCATTGCGCTGTAACACCAGAACATAATCAGAGTAATAACCTCTTTACACTTGCATTTTTTTGCTACTTGCAAGTTCCATTCAACAACGACCGTTAAATTGAAAAACAAACATTATTTCTTTAAGGTGGAACCGTAGTAGTAGCCCGCGAAATTCATTTTTTTTTGTGTTTTTGCATATCAGTGACAAGTTGTAACTGGATCAAAATATGATTCGCGACATTAACAAGTATAATTTTAAATATAAGAATGATCACAACATTCGCTCTCACGAGTCCCACGTCTCAATCTCACGAGTCTCTTAGATTTGGTCAAAATTGGTAAATATTACCGAAATCTAACTTATTTTGACCAAATCTATGTGAGAGCGAATGGAGCGAATGTTACGACACTGATATGCAAATTGCAAAAAACACAAAAAAAAAATGAATTTCGCGGGCTACTACGAAGAAATCACCTTAATTGAATTAGTGAGTGTAGATGGAACCACTAGGTAGAGACCATGAGGTAACTCGAAAAAAAAAAGAGCAAATATGCTGTTGTTATTAAACCTACGTATTTTTCCGAGAGAGAAATTCAATAGGCTAATACTGGATTTTATAAACAAATTCGTCTCAAAATATGTTTTAATTTACTACATAAAGTAAACCACATGAATGTCAACCTGAGTTATGATAGGCTTAAAAAAAACGGGGTGTAATGCGTTCCGACATCTTCAAAATAGTTACATATAAAAACAGCCACGACGCGTTCTCAAAGACACACAACAGCCGTAAAACAACGTATGGAAAACATGGTCGCCATTTTGTTTTTAGTAAATTATCAAATAGCGGCCTATCATCAGCCCTTCAATTAATTTTGTTGGGGTCGCGGGACTAACGGATTACCGTGACCCCGGTACGTAAAGGGCTATTGAAGGACACCGTGGATTTTAGTCAGTACAAGTCTGACAGTCCCTCCCGCCCTGCCCTGAGTGGGAGGACTCATTTGATGATTTTACCACGATAAAAAAAAGGCTTGTTTTCAGTCTTCGACTCTAATATAATAGTTACTTAGGGTGTTGTTGTGTACTGCTAATAAAAACATAATATATGTACGCAAATAAACAACTGCAATAAGTAAGTTGATAACGAGATGGTACGAATGCGGCCAAGCAGTTACAGGAATGGCTTGTGAATATTTTTGCACCGAGTCTCGGCCGGACTGGCCCAACGGCATTCTCGACCGCTGCCACAGCACCGTACCAACTTATACTACGTTCTTAACACAACTATTGTTACTGGCCACTGAGATAATAACTGTTTTCTATTACAAGCCATTTAGCCATTAGCCAGAGTCAAAATGCTGTGTTCAGTGTGGGGAATAAAACAAAAACGAGCGAAGAAACTCATCATTTAATTAGTTTAAAACCTATGAAATAAACATTTAAAAATATGTATACGATCACAATCATCACATATATCTCCTCTTGTATACCCACCTCGCGTGTTTACTTCAACGAGACATACGTGGGAGTAAGCAGGACTTACAGCAAGAAAGGGACAGACAATTCGAGCGTGGGAACAGTACTCAACACACGAAGTTTGACTGCATTTGAGCCTGAGGCGATTCAGGCAACAAGTTGCTGGAAAAAAGTTGCCCATGTAAGTACTCAGTCATGACTTTCGAAAGCCTCGCAAAAGTAACGGACCTTCTTCATGTACCAATGTATCGTACAAAGTATAAAAAGTATGGCAGTTAGCGGCAACAACAAAGCTCAGCCCAATCAGGTTGAGTTGCATTTTGCATTTAAATTCAGGCAACTGAGTTGTGCACAAAACTAGAAATATGCAGTTACAACAAAGATCAAGTAGTTTAATAAAATTAATGTCTAAAGCAAAGTACCTTGTTAGTTGTTACGAATGAATTATTTTTAAAATAATGGAACAGTTCTACGTGAAACAAACCATTTTAATACTGATGACTTATTACTATCATTCAATTCTCTTTTGATTTGAGTGGCACAAATAGTTTTATGTTTCCTTTGGATACCTTTTTTTTATCGTGGTAAAATCATCGAATGAGTCCTCCCACCCAGGGCAGGGCGGGAGGGACTGTCAGACTTGTACTGACTAAAATCCACGGTGTCCTTCAGTAGCCCTTTACGTACCGGGGTCACGGTAATCTGTGAGTCCCGCGACCCCGGCAGGCTTTGGCCCTCTACAGGCCCCGTCACTATGCTGACACTCCTTTAGGCGCGCGTGGAACACAACGCGCCGTCGACCCGGGCATGGTCCATGGTCGGACAGCGAGTCGCCCATTACTCGCTGCCCGCATGCCCGCGCCTACGGTGGCCGGAGATCGTCTAGCGACGTCCGTCGCCGTGGGCGTTCCTTTTGGATACCTAGTGGAAAAGTTGAATACGACAACGCCAAAGAAATTAAATCATTTTTCCCGCTGCAAAATAACCATCTCCTTTTAAAAGCAGTCGACTTCTGTGGAAATTGAGGGAAAAAATTCGTTATTTTGCAGACGTAGACGAGTAAAATATAATTTTCATTTCTTATAAAGTTATAGTAGCACTCGCAAAACCGGATATACTAGGGATATTGTCCCTAACACCGTTACCGTAAGCTATACCGTTTCAGACTTTGTTTACGAATCTAAGCTTTTTAAAATTGTTTGCAGGGAATCTAAATTCTCAACTGCAGCAATGTTGCCAATCTCTACTCTATTGCTTGAGCAATATAACAGAATATTCCATTTTAAGAAGTTTTGCGAAGCATTTTGTGATGTTGCAAAAGTGGTCTTTTCAGACCCGCTGGAGTGAACTAGTGATGAAGAGCATAATAATAGCTAATCTTGGACAAAGCCCACATAGTGGTTGGTTCCTCTCTCTGGGACCATAACAACTGGGAGCTTTTATCCTGTTTTCCTTGTTGGTGGGCTACATTTTTTTAATTTTATAAGTATTATAAGCAAGCGTTACGATTTTTTTTTTTATAGAAAGAATAATTCGAACCGCGAGCAGGACTTGAACCTGCGACCTCCGGATTCAGTACATCAGACGCTCTTTCCAACCAAGTCATCGAGGTTACTTTATTTTTATTTTATTTGTGTGATAAAATATTTAAAATGGTAAAGATTGTGCCGAAATCTATGTTATTTTAGAGAAATAATTGAAATTAAATTATATTAAAGTCACTACATAATATTTTCAATACTAGACTTTGTGTTATTTTTATTTTAAATCGCACTGTAAATTAGTGGCTGTATAAAAAGTTAGAACACGGTTCAGCAGAAATGTCAAAACGAACCAGTTTTTTTTTAATTTTGTCAGCTGTCAGTTGAAAGCGATTCTCCCTAGGGCTGCAATGCATAACTTTCAACCCGCTCATCAGGCATGTAATGACTTACTTTCAGAGTATGAGTAATGAAAAATAATAAATTACCGAAACAATTTTCGATTAAGTTTAGCTATCCAGTGCCTGTTTTTTTTTTTCTAACAATCTAACAATTTCGATTAAAACCAACCAAAACGAAGCTATTGGCCAACTAGTTTACCGTTTCTTTATACTGGATTGAATTTTAATATGCAGAAAAAAAAATCACAGTATGAAATTGTCGTCTCTACATAATATCTGTACGTCCATATTTTACCGACCTCCTTTTAGTGCAAATAAATAATGATTCTATTCTTCTTTGACATCTTAGTTATCTATAAAAAACGTCTGAGGTAAAGAAGAAGCCTTTTCAGGAGTTAAATTCACATTATTCACTTACTGCGTCTCATCTATCGATCTGCCACACCCAAGCGCCATTGCCTTAGTGTACCTATCTTGAGTAGTACTTCTCGATAAAAGCTTCATGATTTCGACAGCCAATCACCGAAGAGTAACTTACTGTAAATTCTAAAGAAGAATGGCAGCTTCCCGTGGGTGCTGGGTTCCACGGATGAAGCTCGCGTTCATTCATGAAAATACCCTCAAAAGATAGGTCTCGGCGAAATTAAGATATAAGTTAATCACGGCATACTTTTTAATAACCGCGTTTTGCCAGGAATAACTGTTGAAAGAGCAGATTTAGCCCCTAAAGAAGGACCCCATGACAGAAGACCAAAGAGTCTTCGCCACTCTTTGTACGAATATGCAAAACAATCTTAATGATCTTTTGATAAGACACATAAATGGCTCTATTGATTTATTTTCTCAAATTAGTGTAAAGTATAAGAAATAAAAAGCTTTTCTTTATAGGAAACCAAAAAAACGTGACCTTGACCGGCACATAGTTAGCATAGCTTTAGTAAACTGTAATTCTTGTCTTGATATGACATGAAAAATAAACATTTTGTTATGAAACACAGTTCAATATGATTTAATTTGATCATATTTTGTTTTGGTTTTTTTTTCCGGGTGCAAACCCGAGTGCTAACGCGCTGACTGCTATGCTAATGACTGGAATCAAACTCCAGATTTAAACAGGTTTTTTTTAACTTGGTTACTATATTATCATTGTCGTATATTACCCCAAACTGGGTTAAAGTAAATGGAGGATTTTTTTTTTCGAAATTTCATAAATTCTGTGTAACCACGATATGCGTTTAACCATGAGGTGAGGAATTAAAATCTTTTCAATAATGTTTGACGTTCAAAAGTGCCTCTTCGATGGCCTTATTGAAATAAATGATTTGACTTTGTAAAAATTTTTTCAGTCACCTTCAATGCTTACCACGATATTGAAATTCTACAAAATCGCGCGAAATGGTCCTGTATGATATTGGGTTGGAGTGATTACAATAAAAAACATGTAAAACAATTACAATAAAAATATTTAAATATCATAATTAAGTCATTGTAATTAATTCATGTTACATTTTTATTGAAAACATCTATCGAATTCTTTAATTCCTTCATTTAATTTTGTTTTATTCGTGTTGTTTAAAATGTTCAAAGAAAGAATGAATGAAACAAAACTCGCGTCAGGACACGTGACCCTGATCGAAAATTCGTAAGACGGCGCAGGGCGCTTGCGCGAATGTTCGTGTGTGTTTATTACTATTCAAGTTTTCACTTCTGCCGGCACTCCCAGAGTGCAACCCGTCGTTTGTTTTTTTACTTGTCTTTGAACTGAGTGCCAGAGGCGGCATTGTATGTGAAACTACAAGTGTAAAATCTAATTTCTTCGAACGAAACACCTCACATAATTGTGATCGAACTTCACTTACAGGTAAGTTTGTTTAATCATTAATCATAATTTATTTGATTTTGATTTATTACTTTTTAACTAAGAAATACAAAATAATATAATTTATTTCTTATTTCTTTTTAATAAGCAAAATCAAACGTTTACAAAATAGGAACAATATCCACTTTCTGAAGAGAATGAGATACATTATGAAAAGGTCACTTGAATGTCAGTGTGCCTAAGGGGCTGAAAGAACCCACGCACCATATTAAATAGGCGATATTTTTCTCAAAAAAAAATAAGACTGCGAACACTGATCTCTGGTCAGTTTATAGTTATAACTAGAAAAGATATTATTTTTTTATATGTAACTCAAAAATATTAAAATTATTTAATGGTTACTTTAATGATCTGCGAGTGACATAGATTTATTGAGAAATATAGTTGAGATAACAACTTAGTTCAAGCAAAATAGTTTGAGGATAAAAGTTTTTAATAAAAAAAGGTTTTGCTATAACGAACGAATAAAGAACCCGTCACTAAGAATAAATATTTAATTCTTTAGAGCGAAAGTAGCGTTTGTACTAAAACCGGATTAAGAGATTATGATCTAATAAAAAAATAACTTTTTCATCTATACTAATATTATAAAGCTGAAGAGTTTGTTTGGCTGGTAGAACGCGCTTATCTCAGGAACTACTGATTCGAATTGGGAAAACTTTTTGTGATATATATTATCTTGATTATGTATGCGCCCTCGCTTCGCTGGAGCACTAAACCCGGTCTTGGGACTAAATAAGTCACTTTCACAACTAAGATAACAATGTACTTTAATTTTGTGTGACAGAGCCTATTACCTGTTATCATTATGACATTCAGAAAGTACATTGCGAACGTCTTATAACAGTGCCCAACGATTTAATTGTACAATTGACGAGATTCATTGTAAAAGGTCAATCTACTCAGTCAATTGATACGGCTAAGTGTCACCTCGCCACCATTCGATTCAAGAGATCGGCAACTTTATGTTTTGCCACTTGTTCGTTCCGTTACGACTATAGATTAAAAATAACTTAAACCCGACTACGAAAACAAGAACAATATTCATTTATCAGTTGTGAATGAATATTGTTTTTGTTTTATACTTTACAGTGCGCGATTGTTTCGTAGTCGGGTTTTAGTTATTTTAACTTATTTTTTATTTACACTATTTTGGGGCTATATTATTAATTATTTGATATAATAATAAAAACAAAGTAGCGAGTGAATTTCAAATGTACTCATTAAGCCCTAATAACTGTACACAAAGATAAAATTGTAACCCTGATTTCTGTGCTAGGTAAAAAAGTGTGTTACAGAAAAAAATGTCTTCTACCAAGAAACGCTTAGAACTATTAATAATAAATGCATGAGTTTGTGTGTGTGTGTGTGTGTACATAAATCGCTCTTAAATTCAAAGAATAATTTAGTACTAGTGCGTCACATTTTCTTTAAAGTTTTTTAAAAAGATTCGTCTTGTATTCGACTCGTGAGCATTTGTCATTGCATTCTAGTGACACGGTGTACTTTGCAGTTTTATTTGGTTTCGAAAAATCATACAATACGAGTATTTGGATACAAATATCCAAACATAAAATTTTAGTGGTCAGTATTGGGTATCTCAATCTGTGTCTTTTAAATATCTTTTATGTTTTACGAAACTACAAAAATAAGGGTGCAAAATGTTAATATTTTATATTTAGGAATGCATTAAAAAATAACTTAATTAAAATAAAAACTATATCCGAATTCCTATCACTGCGCGACTACTAATTAATATTAATAACTAGCCACCTGGCCTGGCATCGATTTTGCGGCATTACTTAAAAATAAAATATAGCCTATATCATTCAAGAATTACGTAGCTTTCTACTGGTGAAAGAATTCTGATAATCAGTTCAACAGTTTCAAACAAACCTATAAACTTTCATAGTATAGACAGCAGATGGAGGAGAAACCGAAGTGTTCGTTCTACGGAAACTACAATATTCTTCGCAACATGCTTATGATAAACTTAAATTATTATTCAACCCATTCATTAGGAATGTAACTCGTATTGTACTAGCTATACCGTTCACAATGCACGATAGTCCAAGCGCCCTACAAGCGCGGTCATAAATAAGTTACTTTGTTAAATAGGATTTTTTTTGAAGGGTATGCTTCACTAATTTAAATTAGCATTAATGCACATAATTTATTTACATAATTTAATACATTATATACAATGAACTGTAAAATATGTACTGTTTAATATAAGTTTAAATAGTCAATATTTGAGACTTATTCTCCCTCGTTGGGAAATACATCTGAATAAGATACTCGTATTAACGCTGTTTATGAAGGGGTTATCAATAGTATGTGTTCTTTTATATATCATGTACAATAAAAGGCAAGAAAACTAGGCATTTAGACATTTACAAACGTCTAAATATCCACAACTATGTTAAATAACTACAACATCCAACCACATTTCACTTTAAACTAAATTCTTAATAAATCTAAAATCTGCATCTCTCCTCGAACATAACGTTTTTTTTCTTATGGGGAAGTTTCCGAAGACCAGTAATGAATAGGTCCAAAATGTTTCAAGCCTTTTTCATAAATTGTTTATCTTACTATCTAAGTTCTTGTCTACATTTTCGACCTCATCCAGTGAAGTAGAATAGTTTCCAACATATGTTGATGTTTCTGAGGAACAGTTCCAGTTATGGTAGAGCAAATCTTAAAGAAATGGATCCTTGAGAATGAACATTTAATCAAAGTACCTGAAAAAAAAACATAAAAATTACGTTTGTTTCGTAGACCGTGCTACGCCAGAGCCTACGCAGTCGTAGAGGCTATATAGCAACTGAAGATGCAAAAGGGCGCAAAAAACCTTTTATATATTCAAAATATACAGTTCAATCTTTAATATACGATACGAGTATATGAGAGTTTATCTATTATGAGTGACATTATTTGTATGTGTATGTGAAGTCAACTATAAGTCAAGTCAAATACATATTTGGTAGAATCACTGTGCGGCGTAGCACGTAAAAATACGTCATAATAAGTAAAATAAAACTTAAAAATATATCTAATTAGTAATAACATACCTTGATCTTAGGAATCCACGTAACAAACACCACTCAAAATTAATGCAATTCTGAGAATTCAGTTACACAAACAGTAGTGCTAATGAGTTATTGATAAGCCGAGCACAACGTAATGATGTGTTTCCTTCGGAAGTAGGAAAATAAGTGATAATTAGGTAAAATGTGTGACATATTTATACTTTGTCGGGTAATCATGATAGATGATTAAATTGGGGGTAATTTTTGATGAAATTTTGCATTTATGACTTAAGGCGGAACCACCGTGCAGTGTAACGTATTCCTTCACATTTTTGCACTAGGATAGGAAAATATTACTAGTCATCACCATCATCATCATCTGCCTGTCCCAAATACATGGGACGTACTAAGACGTGTGGTCGAAGCAGACGATTAAAACGTGTTGGTCGATTGCACCAGGTTGGCAAAAAACGGTCTATTGTCCGGTGAAATAAACGGACGTATACAAGCGGCCTAAGTGAATGCAGCTGAAGAAACGTATTTTTATGGAGTGACTGCCTATCTAACCTCTGCAACCTAGCTCGGGTCGCCGACTACATGTAACGACTGTCGATGATCTAAAAAATAATAAAAAAAAATAACAGTTACTAAGGTAAACCGGCGGTGGTTTAACGTGCAACATCAAACTTGGTTTGTTACTGATCCCAAAATTCACAACCGAACAGGACAAGAGTGGTTTAATTATTGTATTCTCTGCCAACGCCTATGGGGGAATAGAAGGGAGTTTAATACTTCATTCATAAATATTGAATTAGTTGTGGAACACAACAGCGAAATGGCTAATGACATTCTAGTAATATGCTAACCGCTGGCGCGCAGATTGGTCTGTCTATATTGTGAGCCTTTATTGTACCTACTTATATGTAAATACTAATGGCATGCTTGAATTATAAGCTTCTTTTCTTACAGACAATTTAGTCCACATTCGCGTAAACATACATATCCATGGTAACGACCTTGATCTTTGTTATTTTGATGGATTCAAACGATTTATTGTCAAAATGGGTCATGATTCAACTTTGCCGATTGTACCTAGAGTAATTCATGCCCACGGGGGGCATGAATACATAAGTACATAGATTGTTCCAGAATACTTTTAAAAACAAGACTACTGCATACAAGTATGACTCAACGTCGTACCAAAATATTGGGAAAAACTAACCAATAAAGACACATTAAAAGAAATCGTATCACGTCCTGCAATCCATGGGCATAATATATTTATTTCACGAAGGTACTTTATTTCTCACCTGAAAGCTTTAAAACATTGTTTCCACATGCGCTAGTTTTAAGCTCCACTATTTGCGGATTATGGCACCACGCCAACTCCATTCTGCGTATTTTTAACAATAAATACATTTTGATAGCTTACAATATTTTATTAATTCTAGATGTCAGATTTAGTTGAAAACTAGATTGTATGAATTAAATGTACGTTCATTCATGCACCGACTGTCACCGGCATGCTAACTATCAGTTATTTTCAAATGAAAGACATTCAATGCTTGCCTAGCCGTTTATTATCCCGAGTGTAACGGCTTATTACGGTATACGTAAACGGATACTTAAGTATGAGTTTGTACATATTAAATACTTCGTTAATAATGCTCCTTTTGATGGCATGCGTTTACGCTCATTTTGTAGTCAACAACTACGTAAATTGATCAATTTACTAAGACGTTTGTAAAATTATTAATCCTACTGTAAATAATTCATTGTGACTAATGCAACTGAACTTGAACTGTTGTTTTGTGGTATATCGATAAAAATTTATAAAACTTTGTAAGCTTTGCGATTGGTCACCATTCATTATTGATGCCGTGCTTGCGCTCCTTTCCTGTTTAAAATAGATGTAGACAACTGCAAGCAAACCCGCGCCGGCGCAGGTAGCTTAGCTCAGGTGGTCAGAAGGTCCACGATCTTTATGATGTGATGTGCTTTATCAAACTTTATGTTCCTCTTACAGAGCAACAGGAGATTACAACTAAACATGACATAGTTCATCTAAATCTAAAAAAGAAACCTACTGAAATGGCAGAGAGTTACAAAGGAAGACAATATTTTCTTTAGAACAACTTGTAACAATAAACCTAAAATACGTGTGGCACTCGGGGACTGCCGCGCTAAAGTTATTGCATAGCATTACCTATCAACTTATGCAATTATAATTATTTATTTATTTTATTTATGAAAAAAAAAATTATCACCTACCGCGAATATTTAAAGAGTATATCATCCCATCGTTGTTCTATGGGAAGTTACTCTACCTACTAATTAGGCTATGATCAGTCACGTCAATCAAGTGAAACGTCAAGAAAAGAATACATTCATTCACGTTGATATGACAGATGTGACAGTGACAGTGTTAGGTTTATTTTCGTTACGGAATTACTTGATACGGTCGCCACGACAAAAGCCATAAAAGCTATGCAATAGCTTGATACTGAAATAGAACCGAATCGAACCAATTTCCAATAATTCTGTGCTGAACTTGTGCAAATACTTTACAACCAAGTCTTCACTTTGTGAGTTCTCAGAACCGTTTTTGGTACCATGAAAGCAATTCTTCGTATGAAACTGTTTAAAACTGTAGTATAGAACATAAACGATTCGTGTCAATAAGAATTATGCTGGTTATGCACATTACCGAACGAAAATTCGAAAACCTATCTACTCTATGTGCTCTTAGATTTACAACTGCAAGGTTTCCTTTTAGAAGGCAGGCGGCGACATTAACGGCGATTGCTCGAGGTGTTCACAAATCCTTGCGTTAAAGATAACAACATAGCGAAGAAGTTGGCAGGTTGTAGCTGGCACAGCGGAAAAACGCTCAGCACTTACCATATTTTAAATATGCACTAGTTTACTAATTAACCGATGAAATAATGATCAATTTTGTAAGAACAAGATAAATCGATGGAGTTAAGGCTAATACCAATCTGAGTCTAGTATCTAAATGTTCGGCACTGTATCGTCTAACCGTCTTGTAGTAGCAATATTTAAAAGTAAAAGACGGTCCTTCAAAAACTTTTCACGGTTAATTTTGTTTCTTGTAACAATAGCAAAATTGGGATATGTTCACGCTGCAATATATCTCTACTTTTAACAACTAATTGTATGCCCACCCCATAGTAACTTCAAGAGTCAAAGGTACTGAGTTTTCAAAAACCCAAACTTTTTTTACTGATATACACACTACAAAAACTTAATGTTATGTTTATGGACATCGAAAAACTCGTTAAAAAACCATCCTCTACACTAGGATAATATAAAAATAGGATAATATAATACACCGATTCGCCAATACATAATGGCTAGACTAGACGTTTCTTGCTGCTCGCCTGGTAACAAATAACAAACAATTTCGGCAAACAGTAATATTGCCAAAAAAAGAGCCACAAATTAGTGTTTGCAAAGTCAACTGGAAAATGGGCCCCGATGATTTTAGTTGTGAAGTATGACTCTCAACAACTTTTTTTACTTAACGTTACAGAAAATAGGCGATAGTACTACTAAATTTCATGCTACGAGGTGCCGTAGTTTTGGTAGGGTGAATTAAACCTGTCAGTGAGTGCATTTTTCGCTTACCATCAGGCGAGATAGTGGTTAAACAATTAATATATATTTTTTAAATTATTCATTTTAAAATTACCAAGAACAAGCGAGAATTTGTTTTATGTGGCGAACAGCGTGTAGATTCACCAATCAAACTCGACTTATTTTACATTATGCCTATAAACTAAATCCGAATTTTCTCGCTTTCATCGAAAATTAGTTCTTACGAGTGACCCTTTTGGGACCACGAAAAACAAGTGCAGTACAATCTCAACAGCTCATATGCAAGGCTACAAGCGTTATCTTGAACATGTGTGCAGTAAGTTTAACAAAAAGTTAATAAAAAGCTCGAACATCGCAAGGCAGTTGACCTTGCTGGGTGTTTACATCGGCGCGCATCGGTCGCGGGCGCGTCAGGGCCGCGCATTGCACCGACGCTGGGACACAAACAACCTACATACCCATACCTACACCAATGCTAATGTGGTTCTATCTACATAGAGGTTCGAGTATGCAGGACGCCACCCGGCCGTGTCCGGTTAGGCGCGTCGCGTTCCGATCCATGGATGGCACTGAACTCCCAGCATGCCCATTTTAGAGATAGTCTTGAGGCTCTGTTAGCTTCAATTAGGCACCAAAAATGGACCCTAGTAAATGTTACGAGTTATTTGGCGGCAGGACATTCAGCACTTAGTAAACAATTTGATTCGAATTTAAACAATAAATAAATAATAATAAATTTATAAATTGCAATATTTTTCGTGCATCAGGGAGTCCATATCTATTTATGAACTCTTAAATAACTAAACCTTTTTTTTTACTAATTGTCGTTTTAAGTTAAGAACAACATAACAATTTATAGAGTTTGAAAAAGAAAATGATCAAAATTCCTAGTAATTTGCGGTATAATGTATTGATAGAAAATATTTTACATTATGACACAATCAAGACCCCTCTTTGAGGAGTGGCTGGATAGACATTACGGCGTCCTAACCTTCCACCTGACGCAAGTCCTCATAGGACACGGAAGTTTCGGGAGGTACCGGTGTCGGATGAGGAAGGAAGAAACGTCTGGGTGTCACCACTGCGAGGATCACCCGGAGGACGCGGTGGAGCATACGGTGCAGGACTGCCGCGTTTGGGCAGAGCACCGCCGCGTCCTCAAGACGGCGACAGGCGGAGACCTCTCGTGCCCGACACTGGTCGAGGCGGTCGCCTCCTGCGAAGCAGTTATGCTAGCGAAGGAGGGGGCGCGCCGCGCGAGGGAGAGGACAGCGTCTTCCCTCCACCCCAGCCGCAGTGGAAGACGCCCACGGCGATAGACGATCTCCGGCCACCGTAGGCGCAGGCATGTAGGCGGCGAGTAATGGGTAGCTCACCGTCTGACCAAGAACAAGGCCCAAGGCACGGTGCGTCGTATTCCACGCGCTCCTCAAGGGAACTGATGGGGACGGGACCATAGGGCCAAACGCCTAACATGAAACGGGTGAAACCGTGGGCAGAAGCTAGTTGAATATATTTTCTTTTGAGATTTATGCTTAGCAACGACTATTTATCTCGGCCTTAGACAAACAAAAAATATAATGGGCATATTGTCCTCAAGCGTCAGGTTTCGGAGTTATTCGCCGAAAAATAAGTCGAAAAACGAACCTTGGATAAACAATTTTGTTTTGTCTTTTTTTCCCTGCCATATTGAATTACAATAACATAATTACATCATGTAAGGTAAAATGTGACCATCCAAGAGCTTTTTTTACCTGGAAACATAATTATCATTGTTATTTAAAACATTATCTCATATTAATACGAGATAAACGTAATAATTAACGCCACTTTAACACACATGATGTAATTATGTCGTTATAATTCGTTCTAATATTGTTTGTTTTTTACCTTTTTACGCTCAAATTACCTACCTACTTAACCGATCTTCCTAGAATTTTGCATATAAATTGTCAGGAGTACAGACACATAGGCGGAGACCTCTCGCGCCCGGCATTGGTCGAGGCCATGCTGCGGGGCGAGACGGAGTGGGAAGCGGTCGCCTCCTTCTGCGAAGCAGTCATGCTCGCGAAGGAGGAGGCGTGCCGCGTGAGGGAGAGAACAGTGTCCTCCCTCCGACCCACCCGCAGTGGTAGACGCCCACGGCGACGGACGTCGCCAGACGATCTCCGGCCACCGTAGGCGCGGGCATGCGGGCAGCGAGTAATGGGCGACTCGCTGCCCGACCATGGACCATGCCCGGGTCGACGGCGCGTTGTGTTCCACGCGCGCCTCAAGGAGTGTCAGCAAACTGACGGGGCCTGTAGAGGGCCAGAGCCTGCCGGGGTCGCGGGTCTTACCCATCACCGTAACCCCGGTACGTAAAGGGCTCGTGAAGGACACCGTGGATTTTAGTCAGTACAAGTCTGACAGTCCCTCCCGCCCTGCCCTGGGTGGGAGGACTCATTTGATGATTTTACCACGCAAAAAAAAAAAAAAAAAAAAAAAAAAGGAGTACAGACACGGACATAGGGTATCTTTAATCCCCAAAACACATAAGAGAGCTGTTGTCGAGAAAAGCTACAGTAAGTTTCATATTCCAGATTGCTTCGATCCGAATTGTTTCTCAAATTCTAAATCAAGCAAAGCCGAAGGCAAAAGCTAGTACGGTATAAAGTTGTTGTTCAAATATTGTGACCAACGATTATTTTATTTACTGCAACGACTTATTCACTAATACATTTAAGGCCAGTTTAATAAATAAATTTACAATATAGAATAAATTTGTCAATTACAGGTGTGCACAGCGCCTTACCGTCAACGACAAGTAAAAAAAATTACTTTATGCTCTATTAACCATTTGTATTTAATATTGCTTTGTCATATTAATAGAAGGTTCGTAGGAAGTATTAATAAATGGTGCTACTGGATGAACAAACGGATAGAGTAGCAGCTGCATACGAGGAGGAATTAGCTTTGAAAAACGGGTTCCTTAGCTTCTAGGCGGAGTAGTAACACCTTGTCATTATTCATGCCATGACGCTGCAGGGAGTGTTTCCAGTGAGCCATTTCTTTGGTTCTCCCAGGTCATGTCTTGGAACATAGATGCTGTCCCATTTCCACCATACTTTAGCTTCGCTTCACATGAAGTAACTAGCCTTGCCATTTGATCTATTCCTATCTTATAGTCAGTACATTTGTGAGATTTCCTACAAGCAACACGATATAATATAATAGATTGTGATATATCGTAGAGTATCTAAAAATAAGGTGGCGTTCTGTTTTTCCACCCCATGAGACATGTTTTTATATATTTTTGTATAACTTTTAAATTCACTCACAGAAAATGTAAAGCCTGAATGGCTGGTTCAACAATTGCATATCTTCCTGAGTTACTCATTGATTTTGTCCTATAATGTTAAAACGGGGACGAAAGGTACGGGTCTCTTGGACTAAAAAAAATAGACTTGCTCCTTTTACTAAATTAAAACTATTTTCAGTCTAAGACAGAGACACGTCTCTGTCTGAAACGATTTCAAAATATCTCCAGAAGAAAGCTGCATTGGTTGTGACTGACATAGCTGTAAGAGGGGGGGGGGGAACAGAATATGCGGGCGAAGCCGCCGGCATAAGATACTTATCTATTTCTTCAATGTAAATTAAATAAATAAATGGGTGGCTAAATGCAAGAATTAACTCACCATGCGCAATAATCGAGAATTGCTTGACACTTTCGGCTAATTTATTATTTGGTCGTTTTTACCCGACTACGGCAAAGCCAAAAGGAGGGTTTTGATTTTGACCGGTATGTATGTATGTTTGTTTGTTCCCTCATAACTTCTAAACTACTTATCATTACATGACAAATGAGATGTCGTTAGAAGCGTCTCAGTTGTCCGCTGGTTATAGGGCGTATGAAAAAATATTTCTGTCATGGTAATTATCCTTCTCTTAAAGACACCAAATTAAGTTGCAAAAATTAAATTAATATTAAACCGAAATAAGACGGGACTGCACTTTGGTGCTCTGTTTCTTCATCCCTAAGTTACCCATCGTGTAAGGGAATGTCGTAATTATCATAGTTGTGTGATATCCGGATGAACGGACGGACAGTCAATCACTCGAGCAGGACAAATTATGAGGGTTCCATATTTGCCAGTTGGTCATGGCACCATAAAAAGACTGCGGCACCTATTCGCGCCGCAGTCTTTTTAGGGTGGAGCGGAGCCTTTACGATTTGCGGTGTTTGGTGAAGCAAAACGGTTTTGATTTAAAACCGTTACATACTTGCACACCGTCATACAAAACCGACCAGTTGGATAATTGGTACATGGGTTGTAAGCCTGGGTAGTGTGCGCAAGAGTCACACGCTTAAGTAGCGATCCTAGATCACAACAAAGTGTTTCTTGACCTATCTATGCACTAACAAGCTGTGTATTATTAAAGATAACAACAAAAAACTAATAATGAGAATGTGCTAGCCATATAATTCCAACATATTAAGTTTTCAATTTTGTCCAGGTGATTTGAAGATATTCATGAAAATAACACAACTTTAAAGTTTGATGGACACGTATGTCACTTGTCTGTAAACGTGTAAATGAGCCTTTGGGATCGAAAGCAAGCAAACAACGCAGTGGAGAAAGCTCGGCGATACGTAAGTTCCTGCGCCTTACTTTGTACACCAAACAACGTAGCGAGGAGGCTACAGCCCAGAAGAAGAAGAAGAGAAGATGCGACCCAACTAAAGAGTAAAAGAGACAACAAATCGGTCGCGGAATGCGGCGCACTTAATTTTTGTAACGGACTACGGGTCGAAAAGCGCGCGTCGCGGCCGCGAGGACCATGTAGTACGGGCCGTATGGGGCAGGTGGGGGGAGCGGCTGTAGTACGACGGCCCGCGCTTCTCGTAAAGGAAGCGACCCTGGCGCGGTCATTGCTCGCCGCGACCGCATTCCTCTCCCCCGCCCCCCGCGCCTCCCCGGCGCCTGCGCATCAATGAACGGCTCGCGCGCAACTGCCGCGTCCACTCGCCCCGTCTCATTCCCGCCACTGCTTTGTCCGCTGCTCACTCCCCTTTTTTATATCTTATCACGTTCAAATGACAACCGTTGTAGTGTGCGCAAAAATTTATAACAATCAATAAAAAATACAAGCCCACCATAAAAAAATATTTCAAAAAGAATAAACAGCGCTTAATTCCTACTTAAATATACTTTCAATTTCAACCAAATGCTGGAAGTTTTACTAGCAGCAGACGAGTTATTTATAAACACGCCTGTTTTTTATTATTTTAAGGTCTTATGTTATTCATAATTTCTCTAAGTTCATATTAAAACGAGATAGTTTTTCAGCAAAAGTCTTTGTGTCAAGTGGTCTTCGTCCATGAGGAAACACCTACAAGTCAAATCACACGTAGTATCTTGATCCAAATTTTTTCTTCCGTTATTGGCAGTTACGATTTCGATATTTGCACATTGTGTCCTATGAGGCGATATTGGAACATGTCGTTCGGTAGATTATTTGATTCGTCACTCAACAAGCGTCATCGTCCGATTTTGAACGCACACCGGTATGAAAAACGTCGACGACAAATTGATGGTTCTCAAATCGTGTTAAGTTCGCTAAAAACGATTAGTTAATGAATTAATTCGTGTTTGAGGTTCCGTGAGAAGACAGATTAAAAGGAATAATTAGTATTGATGTAGTCATTTTGTTCTGATATATAAATAAGAATCCTTTGACAAACAGACTTATTTTATAAGAGGTTAATAATAAGTAGGGTAAAACACCCAATTAGTGACCGTTTCAGCAGTTTTCCGTGCTTCTTTAACAAAATAAACCAATGTAAGAGTTGCAAGTGGAAATAAATGTTTTTGGAAGATAAAATAAACATTGGAGAATGTAACTAAAACATTATAAACAGTCATCCAACGGTAAAAAGGTTTTTTTCACGACTTTAGTAAGAACAGGCCATTTGACCAGTTATTGACATGCTTGTACCAATTATCCACATGCAAATGACCAGTTTATTGACCCCTGTAGTACAAGAAGAATTTAGAAATAATTTATTGTGAATGTGACAGGAGGTTTTATTTGATGCCAAACAAACAAAGGTTATCTTAGTGTCCTTACTCCCGTAAGTTACGGTTACTACGTAAGGTATTTATTTTATGTTTGCGATTATGCAAATACACACCCTTAGGGGTGCCAACGCCTATGGTTATTATACAGATGCATTAAAGTTAAGCTACCTCATCATTAAAAATGAACTTAACATACAAACAATGGTGTCAGTAACTGAAATATTGGTACTTTTGGTTAACTACCAACTATTGACATGTCATGTCAATAAAATGGTTTTTCATACTTTGAGTGTACCAGATATTGAACCTATCATTTTAGCAAGTTAAGGATCATTAAAACTTGAAAAACATGTAGAAAAGCATTATATCTGTCTTAAATAACGAAAATAATACCAATCTCTAAGGATTGTATCGTGTAAAACTGAAATGACATTAAAAACAACCCTCAGCTTAGCAAATTGTTAAATTTCTTGCTGATTTTGCTTTATGGCTTTATTTAAAATTTTTGTGACGCCAATATAATAAAAGGTAAATTATGTTTCATTTGTATTACTTTTTATGCAACACTGCAAAAAGATTTGTTATTAATTTTGATAAAAACTGTTAAGCGGTCAATAGTTGGTTGGAGGTCAGCAATTGGGTACTTTAAATAGGGTCTATATTATGTTTCTTTTTTGTTTGTATTAGGACTATCTTTATCTTTGTAACTGTTGATTCAATTTCAATCATTCAGTCACTACTGAGAGCTAAATTTTTGCCGAGTGTCTTACCGAGATATTTAAAAACTTAGCGCTATTTTTCGGATCATAAAGCGAGCAAATATGCGTGCAAAAAATTATACACGCTAAATTGTTAAAACTTAATGATAATTCGACAGAACGGTGTATATATTAATGGTGCGTCTATTACTGTTTGAGATGTTATAAATGCCTCAGATAATTTTGTTTTGCAAATGCTTATTAATACTTAGTATTCTGACTTTTTTTTATCGTCGTGGTAAAATCATCAAATGAGTCATCTCACCCATGGCGGGACGGGAAGGAAATTAATGAGGACTTACTTCTGGGTCATCCCCTAAGTAAGTCCTTCTGCCTAAGTCCTCATTAATTTATAGTACTTACAAAAGAGACCAAAAACCCCGAGACAACATCTCGTTCAACCACCAATAATAAAGTCATCGTCGTTATTAACATTTCTTTAAGAGTGAAATCGCATTAGTATGAGTCTAGCTTGTTATCATTGAGTTGATACCGCGAAAATGCTGTTGGCTTTTGCGCTGCACGACAACCACGCAGACAATGCGTTGATGGCGCGTTTACACTGCGATACAGTTGTGTAATCGCTGATATCTCGCGTAGCCATAAAGGCGTAGTGTCGCTACGGCCCGTAGCTTATATGCTACGGCGTGTAGCTACTGTACTATTGCGCGTAGCAAGTTCCTGTTCTACGGCGCGTAGCAGTTGTACTACGCAGCGTCGCCGCCGCACTGCGGACGGCTTCAGCATGATACGTTTCAAAAAGTCAAAAACTGCAAAATGTTTTATTATACAGGCACTCTTATTAACCTTTTAACCGCCTACGTCGGATTTACCCGACAAATATTTTCGGGTCCTTTTCGCCAGAGTCGTAAATATCCGACTTAAATACCACGACTCATTTAAAGTGCTTTGAGTATTGCACTTCCGTCTCTATTGTAGGAAGTTGTTTTTCGATTTACTATGCCGGGCGCTGGGAGCACGACAATTCATTTGAAGTCGAGCGGTTAAAAGGTTAATATAACATGTAAAGAGGTATTTAAAAGACCGCCTACTTTGTTGCGAATGTGGTTTATTCTGCCTACAATAAATTAGGTAACTGCACAATACCAAAAAAAAAAGGGATAGACCGATGTTCCGACCTAAGCTTCGATTACGTACAGGACGCATACACAGAGTTTGTGCAGCGTCAACGAAATGCAAGCACACGTTCGACTAATGCTTGCGCTGAATTGAATCAACGGCGCATGTGAAGACAATTGTGCCTATTACCTCTTGCTGATTAACCGCTATTTTAAAGATTTTTGATGTAACTGGCGCTTCAAAACCGTTAACTTAGATTTGCATACGGCGCGTTATGAAACAGACATTTAAATTGTAGGCTCATTTGAAGTCTATTAAACACTAAATTATTATGGTAATAGAAAGTAAATAAAAAAATTGAAATATCTTGATTAAAAGAATGTTCAGTTTTATTAAAACCTCATAGATTAAATCGATATTTTCATCAAAATTTACAAGTAGTCCAATGAATACCTACGTAAACGCAACTGAAAAGTTAAACTGTATAAAATGTCTGTAGTAAGTAAATCAAGTCATTTAAAGACTTCCTAAAACAGTTACATATGGAGAAATTACAAACGGATCGTTTCAATACATTTTCAAGTTTACGGGAGGCAACGAAAGCGTCCACTGTAGGTTGTCCAACGGCTTTGCGCGTCGTAGCTCGGCGCGCGGTCAACGCTCGGCAAACTGCCGGACTTACAGGTTGGACATGGGGCAATGGAATCCGCGGGGGACAAAAAAGAAACGCGCCCGCGCCGCCTGCCGCGCGCTGCTCGACTACTAAACAACGGCATATGGCGAACTACGAGCATGTCCACTATCAACGCTAGCACCTTTATATATCACTAAACACGACGCTTTGTAAATATAAAGATAGTTGATGAACTCACTCCAATAGAATGATTACCACAAATATTATTTAAACATGATGGTAGATTATAACTATAAATAACCATGTTTGTAGTTGTATGTAAACAAATTCCCTCGTTTTGTATTTCTTTTGACGCAACACGCAAACGTACATTTTGTCTTCTACGAACATAAGTTTTTTTTTAAATGAAACACCAGACTAATAAATTCATCCAGTCTCATAGAATGTTATACCCATTTTCAAACAAAAATGTTCTTAAAAAAAACTTTCACGCACTAATTCAACAACATGCGCCGTTCGACCCTTCTGAGAAGACCTTTCTTGCGCGCCAGTTTCTCGGAAGAGTGGCCGCTTTTTACGCGCCAAATTCTTATTACAATGAGGTACGGACGCTACTGCGCATTCCGAGCCTGAGCCTTGCGACAGCTCGCCTTCAGCAATCTGGAATGGTTACATCCCGCTATGGTGCCATTGAACTCATCGAATTCCATGGAAGTTTTAAATAATTCCATATTTTTAATATTTTTTCATTTCATATAAAATTAACGTTTGAGCTTCGTAGGTAACTTTTCATTACTAGCTGCGCGGCTTAGCTTGGCTGTTCTTCTGGAGAAAATGTTTATTTCTCCCTCTACACTAAGTAAAAACAATTAAAGGACCTGACCAACTTAAAACCAATCTGTCAATTCTGATACAAAACATTTTTGAAGATTTCCTACTGTCTTCTGTCTCACTTGTTTTGTGAAGATTTTTTAACCTTTTATTTTCTATAGGTACTCGTACAGATAAAAACGGAAAACTATCGGTTTAAAAATATAAAAAGTGAGGCAGACGACTTCACAAAGATGGCGGAGTTAATTTTATTTAGCACCTCTAAATTAATTAGAGAAGTTGTGAGTAGAAAAATTATAAACCTACACAATGCCGCCGCTAACTAACGCTGAATTTTAAACAGGTTATAAACTTTAAATAAATCTTTTTATTAAAAAGGAACCGCCTAAAGTCGATAAAATAAGAACCGAGCCACCGACTTTCGAAAGAATCATCGAAATCTTTTCAGATCGAACTGAGAACCTACTTTTTTTGAAGTCGGTTAAAAATACGGGACTCGATTGATGATGAGTGCCAATAGTTAAAGGCTGCACCCCACCAAATCGCTCAACTATAGTTCCGGATCGGTGTCATTGACCGGCCACCATCGGTAATAGATACTCCTCCCAGAGTTCCGGCGGAGTCCTCTGTAAACATAGACTTGATAATATTAATCATGTATTACATGTATATCATAGTCTTATTAAGTGTGCTCACTTTATTTTCAGATAGCGACAAACTGACTTCTGAATAAGTAAACCATATCTAAAGTTCCAGACAAAATGTAATATGTTCCTAGAACATTTCTCCTTAGCTTCCGTATATTATTGGCGAGTTGTTTAAAAATATACATTATCATAAATTATTGAAAATTTCAGGTTCGTCCCTCATATTATGATGAAAAGGTAAACAAAATTACGACCACTTGTTTTTTATTTTAGTTTTTTAAGTTGTTTTTTTAAACTGTTTGCGATGGCAAGTTTACAGGAAGCAAGTGAACGAACATAAGCGATACTCCAGCAGGGAATCATAATCTACTGGTAAGGAGTACTACAATCGGTCAGGTCATAATATCTGATTTAAACTTCCACACGTCTACAATATTTTAGCGACTTTTGATTTACTGTTCTCCTATTGAAATTAGTTGACATGTTGACTTCACTGCCAATAAGTCTTTTTTTTACTAGCACGAGATTAAAATACATTTCAAATCTGTGCATTTTAACCATTGTAACAACTCGTCCTACAGATAACTTGTTAGATTAAAAAATAAAATCGTCAATTAATATCGATAAAATCAAGTTACTGTTAAAATTCATGCATGCATGCATGCACGCACACATGTCACACAACAATCCCTCCCATCTGCGAGTATTGCCAGATTTCTGATGGAGGTGAAAACCATCTAAGTATGTCTATAGCGCCGCAGACTGTCGGGCAACCTCGCCAAAGTTCGTGACCTCTCGGACTCATGGGACACTAAGGTTACGACTCCTAGTCACAAATATGGAATGGTCCCATAGAGATTTTTCAAATAATTGCGAACTAATTTAATTGCTTACCAATAATATTTCATGATCAAGACTGAATAAAGAAACCACTTTTAATAATAAAATTACGAATCACTCCGAACCATCAAATCAATTTAAAAGTCTAGACGTTAGTATCCCTGACGTAGAAAAACAAAAAGGAACAGCAAGAGTAATATGTGATTACAATAGGTTAAAAAGATATTAATCAATGATATACAAATAACTTAATTACCGTTACGATTAGCAAAACGAAACAGATAACCTTTCCAAGTTAAGACAGAGACTTAAGATTTATAGTTCGCTTTTAATGGTCTCCTGGATCAGTTACTTTACGCTTATAAAGGGTGACTTACGATCCCACGAAAACGTAAGCTCATTGACAAGCGTAAAAAGAAAGTCTAAGCGCCAAAGGTTTTAAGATATGTAGAAGCCCACACTCAGGCCTAAATAAATAGTGGTAACTAAGCACCGACTAAGTTAAAGTTAGTGCTTCGATCTAAGCGTCCATTCTGTATAAATAGACAGTACTTTGGTTTTTGCTTTCGATGAAAGTCAATCAATTACTGAGCTAATACTTCGCTTAGCCATACTATCGATTTCCGAAGACTTAGCCCGTTCTAAGTACGGATTTGACATCAGTGTTTGTGTTAATGTCAAATGTCAGTGATTTCATACAACAGTGTCATTTTAAAATGCGTTCAAAATATTCATATTTATTTATTTCTACCTGAAGTCGCCGCAACAAAAACAAATCCTTGATCGGCACTGTGGACACTGATCGCGCCCGCCATCGCGCTGCCACAGGCCTAGGCCCTAGGCTACCACTGTGGACACACTTAGCCCGTACTAAGCCAAGCAATGCACATAGAAAAGTTTATTTGTTACGAATCAAATACTTGGCTTAGCCAAGCCAAAGTAGTGCTTCCTGAAGTAATACTACGAACAGATACTTAGAAAAGACTATTTATTTCGGCCTTAGTGTTACCCAAAAAACTGTTCACAACTTTAATAACGAATAATTGTGATAATTTATTGTTTTTCTTCATAATGCTGGTGCAGCGGCCAAATCCTCAAGGTCATTGGGCAGATATTTCATGACATATTTTATCAAATACCCATAAAATTGGGGTTTTCTCGAATCCTATGAATTTTAAGTGAAACAGTGGAATTACCTCTTGGGAGGAATACGTCGAATTACAATTTCATTATATCATGACAGTGTTATATTTTGCTAACGGTATTGTATGTTAGTAGCAAATTAGCCAATGTAGCGTTACGTGACGTACACGCGATGCTAACGCCTACGCAGGACCAACACCCAACCCTTGTAATGTAGTGGTACTAATTACCCTTAAAAAATTATATCAATCAAAAACCTCTCTTTTTTGCACTCTGTTATCGGATGTTCTTACGTTTTTTATGTATATTTTTGAAAATGTCTACTAGTAAACATTATACTGTCAAATATCTCATTGAAAATTTTTCATTAATGAAATGATGAAATAAATATTGGAAAACATGATGTCAAAGAAAATAACAGCTTGATCTGATATGATGCAGATGTGTACAGGTAAGACACTGCTTTAAATCGCTAATTATATTTTATGGTACCTCCTAATATGACACCTGAGATTAAATTAATTACTGCGGCCATAGCTGTTGTTGGTTTTCTTCTGACATTAAATGAAAACAATAGTGATGGAGAATCCATTCAGAGTATCGTTTCTATGAAAAATGTATCTAGGTAATTAATTACGATCTCGAGATATGGTGACATATAAGAACGATGGCACTACGCGGTACAGCATACGTATTGGCTTCAAACGTTCGATCCAAACGGTGTCGTGGTGTTCCGCGAGTAGGTGGGTCGCCTGATCTCTCCGTCGGCATTGCAATGCACATCCGGGGCGGTCGATACGAGCGGCGACTTGCGCGGTACCGCGGCGTCCCTCGACACCCCCGCACCGCAAAAGCGGCCCCGTCACGTCTTCGAGCCCCCTCCGCGACGATTCACATCGATTCGCACGCTTGATAATTATTAAGAGCTTGCTGCGGAAATTCATCATCTTACACCAGCGAGAAAACGGAAATCCAGTCTAGAGTGGCCGTTTTTAAAATGTATATTTTTCTTTAACATTGTTATTAGTCATAAATAAACCAAATTAGGTACCTCGATGCCCCTTTGTTGTTAGAATGTGAAGGATGATGCAACTTATGAGAAAAAACATTTAATGTGATATACTGTCTAAAGGTACGACCCCGGCCAATTGAAATTATGATCGTATCGCCAATAGCAACTTTCATAAAGGTTACCAAATAATTGTCTGGCGAAAAAAACTTAATCATTCAAAAAATAAATATAAGTATAACTGTATTTTCATTCCACTCAAATAAAATTTTTGGAATCACCCTTTAGGGTACAAAAAAAAAAAAAGTATCGGTGTAGACGTGGTAAAGAACCTATGGCTGAATATTATTACTTGTACATTAAAATAGTTTTTGATTTCTAAGAAAAGCAATCTGTTAATTAAATGGTGAAATTTTATTTTAAAAAATAACCTTGAGTTACACTACAAATTTCGCCTGTAACGTGATAACACCCAGACCTAGAACAACTAGTAGGTCATACAAATATTTGTTCCGTACGGTTATCGAACCCGCGACACGCAGCGCAGCCTTGTGCCAAGCCCACCAAATAGTTTTATTATTTTTAAATCACCAAGTTCTTTCAATAACCCTTTACGACCACTGTAATGTTAATTGCTTAGTCTATCCCGCGACTTTATTGAGAAAAGTAAAAAAAAATATAACATTAAGGGCTAGTTTTTTTATTGCTTATTCTATTCACAAATAATCATAATAATAGAAATGCAACCCACAGCATTACGCCCCTAAATACGTCGGACACACTTAGGGGTAATTCGGTGCAATCCATCTTAATCTCATTTTCTGATTGTACTTACCTATTTCATAAAATAAAACTCTGAAACTGTAACGTTTTTGGTATGCACGTATTTGCAATCCTTCTTGTTTTATTGCTAACATGAAGTCAGATCAAGAAAGGGTTTCTTTTTTTATTGTGATATAATCATCAAATGAGTTCTTAGTCCAAAACAAGGCCTATAGAGGGAAATTCTTGGAACACAATTTTTGAGTCCGTATCTTTGTTTGGACTAATTAGGAGATGAACATTTCAATAAAATCATAAGTTGGTTATGGCCCTTCGATTAACATAGATTTTAAGGTGCTATAAGGTTGGAGACAGTGTCCATAAAATTTTGAATATATGCTATGCCGCTAGGACGCATGATTTCCGAATCTAAGCGAAAAAACAAAAAATTATACCTTCATACCCCCCCCCCCTCCCCCACAGCTCAATGGCTAGGGACTTTTGATATATGTTCACCTCCTAACTAGTCAAAAATTGTGTTCCAAGAATTTTCGCTCTATAACTGTTCGTTGAGGGACTGTCAGACTTGTACTGACTAAAATCCACGGTTATCTGAAAAATAAATAACCAAAGTTTTCAGATAAAAACTACTTAACGATTGGCAAAACAAAAATTGATCCTCGGACTTATAAATATTACAATTGATGGACTATTACAATACAAACTTCCGATTCAAAACATATAGTGATTTTCAAAATTAAATCCCACAAGTGGGCGATGTAAAGAAATCCTTAACAAATTACATTTATAGTGTTATTTTCAGCATAGGATTGAATTTTCGGCTCACTTCAGCAAAACAAACATTCATTATTCCAAAAGTTGGACGCCGAGTCTAATAAATAATGTTATTTCTCAGCATAGAAATCAAGAAATGTGAACGAATGGACAGAAAAGCGAGTGAGTGTATAAAGATCAGATTTTATTTCTTTGAAGTTCAGAATACATCATTTCCTCCTTATGCATTCGAAACAACATCGGAAATCGAGGGTTATTGAGGTTGCAAGGAGTATACTTTTATCAATATTCGTAAGGAGTGTCAGCATAATAGTAATAGTAGTAGTAGACGGGGCCTGTAGAAGGCCAAAGCCTGCCGGGACGCGGGACTTACCCATTACCGTGACCCCGGTACGTAAAGGGCTAGTGAAGGACACCGTGGATTTTAGTCAGTACAAGTCTGACAGTCCCTCCCGCCCTTCCCTGGGTGGGAGGACTCATTTGATGATTTTACCACGATAAAAAAAAAGGTGTGCGAACGTAACTCTAGGCAAGATGATGTCGCCACCTGCTGCCCTGGGCGGGAAATTTCGGGTTGGTGAAAACTTGTCATCTATCAAATAAACTTTTTTATCGTGGTAAAAGCATCAAATAAGTCCTCCCACCCTGCTGTCAGACTTGTACTGACTCAAATCTACGGTGTCCTTCAATAGCCGACCGGATTCGATAGTGGCCGGAGATCGTCTTGCGACGTCCGTCGCCGTGGGCGTCTACCACTGGGGCTGGGCTGTGAGGTAGACGCTGGCCTCTCCCTCACGCGTCTCGACTCCTCCTTCGCTAGCATCGCTTCGCAGGAGGTGACCGCTTCCCATTCCGTCTCGCCCCGCAGCATGGCCTCGACTCGACCAATGCTGAGCGCGAGAGGTCGCCGCCTATTGCCGTCGTGAGGACACGGCGGTGCTCTGCCAAATCGGGGCAGTACTGCACCGTACGCTCCACCGTGTCCTCCAGGTGATCCTCGCAGTGGTGACACCCAGGCGTTAGGTAGGTAATTACATATTTTTAGTTACTAATTATTTATTTATCATGTAATAAAGCTCCCCATCGATGAACGCAGCGGATTATACGCACGTATGTAAGCTTCTAAGAAAACCCACCCCTTTTGGTAGTGACATCGCTACCAAAGGGGGTGAGATTTCTCTGACGAGTTTGCACAAATCATTTTGACTCAGTGTAATCCTCCATAACCCTTCATCTAGTTTCAATTAACAGAGCGCAGGTCAAAACGAGCCACGAGATATCCAATTATTAGGTCAGGAAGGTATTTGACCGAGTTTTCACTGCAAAATATGATGCAGTCATGTTTTGACTAGACGCTGTCTAGATTTACATACGTTAAGTCATTACCACCACTTATATTTACGAGAATTAGTCATTTACACTCGGTATTTACGTAAAATTATGCTTTAATACTAACATGTTGCAGGTTTACGTAGCGTATCGAAGTATAAAATGATTCCGCCTCTATCGCATCGTCTTACTCGCATTTCCACACGCCATTCACTAATCGAAACGATTATTTCCGGATACAAGATGGTAGTAATGAGCACAAACAATACGCGATGCCGGCAATTTTAATTCTTTGTTTCAAAGAACAACGTCATTCATGTCCTTTTAATACTTGTTTATTGAACTCTAAGCGTAGATAATATGTGCTAAAGCAACAATAACTTAATTGTTTTTTGTTACGTTCATTTATCTCGACTTTCACACAAGGTTTGTTAGTAAAAGGGATAATAAAATAATTTTATGGATTCCCTGTTTTAAATTACAAGTAAATAAGGTTTAAAATTAGGCGGTACATAGTTTGCCTGGCCAGCTTCATAAAAAAAACGGAAAAATAAAAAAAACATTGCGAACTGCGACTCGCAACTTTGAGCGTTGGTGTAAAAATCCACGTTTAACCTATCCTACTACTACTACTACTACTGACTACTGAGACATGGGCTTCCTCTCAAGGTAGAAGCATACGGTGATCCATCAGGCAGGCTTATCGCGGTTCGTTGGATATTATGTGTCACCGAATTTTTGCTTCAGGAAAGACTCACTGGTGGTGAAACCAATTTCAAAAAAAAGGAGTAGGTTCTCAATCCTAGAATGTTTCTTTATGTACGTTCCCCAATTAGTCAAAGATGCCTGGACCGGTTTAAGAAAATCTTTTGTTTGAAAGGAAAGGAAACACTTCCCAGGTACCTGGTACCTGGAAAGTGTTTCTTTTTCTGGGCCAGGATATGTTAAATAAACGACCACAAATAAACGGCGCGTGTCTACTAATTGTTTACACCATAACACAAAAAGTGCTCTGGTTTACTGGTACGCGCAATTTGTAAGTAAGGAAAACTTCTCAAATTTTTTACCAATTCTACAGCGAGTAGTCTACTTGGAGTAGACAAGAATATGCTGGAATAGAGACAACAACTGAAAAAGGTAAAAAAAATCTAAAGCAATTACAAAAAAGTCTAAAGTAGCTTTTCATACGGAAGTCGGTAAGAAAACGTAAATATAATAAGTTATATTACACTTATTCCGTTTTGTGAGCATTGTTGACGAATGCTTAATTCGCAATCATAATTTCTCGACACAAAATTACCCATACGTGTCGCGGGATGCAATGGCACGCCGCGGCAACTATGGAATGTATCGGCATGACACTTCATCCCGAAAGTATCCCGCGCGCGCCACGTCTAGCCGCACCAAGCCGCGGCTCGTCGCGTTATCGTAGTATCGAAATAAAGTAACATGAATTCTAAACTCATTGAAATAACATTCAGAATAACTTGATTTCTAATTAAACCCTTTGCCATGACACGCCGTGCTGGGCGGTTAGTGAGAGCCTAACAGGGCTTCCCGCGTTAAGGATTACCAAAGAAATTAGGCATATGCTTAGGACACATTTTACTAATTATCCTGGTTACACATGTTTCTCTAAGAATATTATTTTAATAAAAGAAAACTACAGAACTGGTCAGGTGGAAGCAGATGCAGTAACCAGCAGTTAGTTATATTCGTAACTGGTGAAGGACCCTCAATAAAAGATGTGCAAACGCAGCATTTGATACAGTAGTACAAGTAGCATTGTGTAATAATTTGAGACAAGGTTCAAAATAGCTAAGCTACGAAACTGTGTGACCGTTTCCACTGATGCTACGCTATGTAGCCGTGCGAGTAAGATGTGCTATGAAGTTGCACCAGCACAAGGTTGCTGTGCTACGAAGATGCGCAGCTCGAGCTACGCGATGTATCGATAGTAGGAAAGACGAAACATAGCACGCAGCCATAGCACTTGTCCTTCTCTCTCTTAGCACATCTCTGGTGGAAAAGCAGCCTTGGAAGAAGTATTTTCTAAGGCTGCTTTTCCACCAGAGATGTGTGTAAATAAAATAATTTGAAGTAAGATGCATGCAAATTCTTACCTTTTCTGTAGTCAGCAACGAAGCTTAGTCTTCTCATTCCACAAGGAAGACAGCAGATAACTGCAAGAAAAAATTGTTAAATAGTTTACTCACAAACAAATAAACTTGACAAAGTAATGGTAGATTAGGAACCAAAGAATAATATAAAGAAAGGATATATATAAAGAAAGGAAGTGTGTACAGTGCAAAATTTTTCACTTTGTATGGAGCATAAAAAAGGAGAATGAACTACTAGAATATGAACTTGTAGAATGCGTCACAAACAGAAAACGTAATTTTGATCAATCATTTTAAGAATTGTCAACACTGTAGACGATTCTAAACATCTTTGTTCAATAACATGACTGAAAATTAGAATAGATGTAAGCAAAAAGTAGCCACACAACTGCACTGTGGTATACACTTACTACCAACAAATGTAAAAGTTATAGTCAACGACGGAATCAGACGTAAAACAGAATTAGAGTAGCTCCAGTGAGGGAACAAGGTGGCGCTAGACGACTTTGGTCTGGTCGGTCTCTTTCCCACACTGGAACTACCCTGGCTTTAAGACACCATGGTAGGCCACCAGGAATACTTAGCATAACATGGAGCAATAAATGCCATCAGGTCTTTTGTTTTTCAATTGAAAAACAAGCTACTCTTATTATTCATCATCTTCTGAAGATGATGAATTATCTATTCCATAAAAATATAAATAAAATAATAACATTAAGCTTTTAGGCACTGCTTTTGTGATGGTCTTACTAACCTGTGCTCTCCTGTCCTCTGAACTGAATAAGGAAAAGCCATATGGATGCATTCATCGCAGCCTTGTATGATTGATTTTTACATATCAGCTTACAGCAAGTAAGTAGACTGCGAAAGTTACGACCGCTGAAACAAGGAAATCAAGTGTATGATTGAAATAAAATGAAAACTGACTAAAGAATAACATTTGATTGTGTCATGCATTTTCTTAATGTTATTTTTAATGCATAGAATTTGTTTAAATACATACCACAGGTCGACAAAAATTATATTTTTCTGTATCAATTTCATTCCACCACTTTTCATTGATTAATGTTATTTTAGCCATTGATTAGTTTGCTCTATCAATAAAAATAACAGTTTGTAGACAATCGTTCAATCGTGATCACAGAACACTGATCGTGATTTGATTCAGTGAGATCAAAGCATAATCAAAGACTGAAAAACTACACACTGAATGGAAGGATAAAAAACGTTAAGTTGGGTCTAGGCACGCATAATGACACTTGTCAACGGTTACGGGCGTCCACGAGTAAACAGTGAATTACAATCGAATAACGATAAAAATCAGAGGTCTAGTCTAGAGGGTGTGAACAGAAAAACAATGACCTCCATCTTTCAACTGTCAGTCTGTCACTTGAAAATTACCGTTATCCTAAAAATATTTGTGCAAATGAACTTTCAACAATATTCAATACTAGCTGTTGCCATCGATTTCACCTGCTACAACTCGAATATTATCCCACGGTAGAATCGGAAAAAAACTATCCTATGTGTTAATCCCGATTATAAATTATCTGTGTACCAAATTTTATCCAGATCCGTTAAGTACGGGCACGCCGCAATCGCGGCGGTAAGACCCCTCTTTGAGGAGTGGCTGGATAGGCGTCACGGCGTCCTTACCTTCCGCATGACGCAGGTCCTCACCGAACACGGAAGTTTCGGGAGGTACCTGTGTTTGATAAGCTGTGTTTGATAAGGAGGGAAGAAACGCCTGGGTGTCACCACTGCGAGGATCGTCCGGAGGACATTGTGGAGCATACGGTGCAGGACTGCCCAACTTGGTCAGAGCACCGCCGTGTCCTCACGACAGCGATAGGCGGAGACCTCTCGCGCCCGGCATTGGTCGAGGCCATGCTGCGGGGCGAGACGGAGTGGGAAGCGGTCGCCTCCTTCTGCAAAGCAGTTATGCTCGCGAAGGAGGAGGCGGGCCGCGTGAGGGAGAGAACAGCGTCCTCCCTCACCCCAACCGCAGTGGTAGACGCCCACGACTCGCTGTCCGACCATGGAGCATACGAATTACCGTGACCCCGGTACGTAAAGGGCTATTGAAGGACACCGTGGATTTTAGTCAGTACAAGTCTGACAGTCCCTCCCGCCCTGCCCGGGTGGGAGGACTCATTTGATAATTTACCACGCAAAAAAAAAATCCATTAAGTAGTTTTTGTGTGAAAGAGTAACAAACATCCATCCAAACAGACTTTCACATTTATTATATTATATATATATTATATTATTATATTATAGTAGGATATTAGTAGGAAATTGCTATGCTATGAACTTGTTGTTCTTATTTTGTGATGTTTTATATTGATGTTTTATTTATTAACAAATTTTCCTTTATTACCTCCAAAAAATCTCCATACCTTGGAGAAGGTGATCAACTTTCGTTCCCTCTATATCTGTTTCTATACACCTGGCTTAACGTATATGCAAAATTTCAGGATGTTCGATTTAGTAGATGCGATTTAGCGAAAGAAAGTTTGTTCGTTACCTTTTTACGCCAAGTAAAAAGGTAACGAACAAACTTTCTTTCTCTTTTATAATATTACTAGTTGTGATTCAGTGCGACTTCAACCTCACATTTTTAAAATCCATTTTATGAACTATCTGTTTATCTATCGTTGATTAGAAGTATATATTCAATAAAATATGAATATTTACTCTTTGTCAATTTTAATTTCTTAAAATTTAACTTCTATTACCTATTTTTGACTTCTTGTAACGATTGTCAAAGGTTTGTATAATGATAGCAATAAATTAAACACGGGAATCTGCTCTCTACGATACTAGATACTACTACTGGATTTAAGTACAAATTGAAAATTGGAATTGAAATTCTTATCGATGAAATCTTGGTGGTATAACGTTTCGACTGAGATAAATTTGTCCATCCCTAGCGCGAAATAATAAAAAAAAAATTGACAGGAACAATCAAAAAGGTTCATCCAGAAAGTCCAGTTTACAGATGATCATCAAACCATAGAGTTTTAGCATGGACTGAGCCTTCGTTATCCAGATGTAAAATCAAACTACCATACTATGTAGAAAAAGAGAAAAATCGTTATTAGAACCATCTATCTCTATCCTTTATGACGTAGAAAATGCCTTTGGTAATGTTAAGGAAAGAGATAGATAGACCGACAATAGGCTATTTTACTCAAAAAAAAATATTAGTCAAAAAGTCAAAAGTCAAAAGTCAAAATTATTTATTTGCTTTAAATGTGGTATGTATAAAGATGGTAAAATTAATATAAGTTCAAACACATTTCGCCATAAAAATGGCATGCAAACATTATTCAAGTTTTAGGCTACACATCGTTTGGTAACATAAAATAAACTTCTAGGTTTAAAAATATTTTTCTGTTAAACATTACTTAACACACAAATTAAAATTTAAAATAAAATACTTAAAATAAGTTCACAAACATAATATTAAAATAGTACCTAAGTAACAATCAATTCGTTAAGTATAAATAGTTATAATGCATTACGGTAGTGGTATGATTTACAGTTGGATTTTTTGAGAAATTCAGCTACGGAATAAAAACTGTGTGAAATAAGCCATTTTTTTAAAAGTCCTAAATATAGATTATGAAAAATATTAGACAAGTATTTTTTTAAGAATTACTTTGTACAAATTAATTTTCAATATTGTATCAAATTTAATTACGGTGCATTTGCCAACCTGGATATGTGCAGTTTTTTTTTATTTTACGCTTCACTAAATCGCATTCATTTTCATTGACACAATAATGGCGAAATTAGTAATAGAAATTGCCGCCGCCAATCGATTGCATGTGCATTCAAAACATAAACGGCCGTTTTTGTTACAAATGCACGATTTAGCTAAACAGCTATATTTCAAGTGTTGACAATGTGTTATAAAATTACGTTATTGCCTTTTCTACAGTAATAATAGACCACATTTTGTATTTTTGATTCTATTTACGAGTTATGACATTTTTTCGTTTGGCGGCGCTAGTGGACTGTAAGAGGCCTCTTAAGAATTGAATTTTAATCAATTCTCTCGGCGTTGGTGCTTTTTAAGTGCTGACGATTTCATAGTTCATAAAATCACTCTTGTCCCGTGTCTCGCTTCAGTATGACATCAAAACGGTTTCTAATTAATTTAGGTATCCTTATTATTGGAAAAAGGTTTTGTAAAAATATATGAATTGCTGAGAGAGCTCGTGGCGCAAAGATTAAAGCGCCGTCGCTTTTTTATTCCTCGTGTGAATAACAACATGAAGTTTCTTAAGGTCAGTTTTTTTTTAACTCTTAACCCCCAGCGGTCAAAATAGAACAGTGCTGTAACTTTCTTAATTATCATAAAACGTTTGGACTATTAGAAAGAGGCAATAGCCTCCGTTAAGCTATCTCTGTTCGCACGTTTTGTGTTTGCGTTTTACTCAGTCTTCTGTCAACCTTCTCCTGTGTGGGTGAATTAACACAGGCCTGAAAAATATACTTGTCGCTCATACGAGTATTTGTTGCATAAGGAAATCGAACCCGCAACTAGTAGCACTAGTAAATCGCTCGGCCACTGTGCAAACCGTGCGTGGTGTTTTCGCACTTATGGATACCATAGATACTGAGCATGGACCGAGCACGATCTGCTTAAAATTGCCAAAACAGCGAAAACTAATAAAATACTATCTATCTCTTATTTCTTTTAATTGTTTTTCTTTATGTGTATAAAGTACTTTATCTGACACTATTGACTCACCCCGGATTCGCTCGGGACCAATTTATCTACTAAAAACTTCCTCGAGAACCACTCTTCCCATTTTTGAAAATCGGTGCAATAGTGTTTGAGTCATTCCAGCCTATTACTTCTGTAGAAACTCATACTAGCCTATTACTTTTGCGGAACTCTTGTAAAATGTGTTTATTTACGACATCACAATTAGAAACCTCTTAAATTAACAGTTTTTTTCTACTATATTATGCATGTTATAAACATATATACCTTCCGCTTGAATAACTCTTTTTATAAAAACAACCGTCATCAAAATCTCTTTCGTAGTTTTGTAGATCTAAGAAGATCTAAACATAAATAGGGACATGCCAACGCAGGGAAGCGGCTTTGTTCTAAACTATTTGGTGATGTAGTGGCTACGGAACGCTCAGTGGGTCTCAGTCCATGCTTTGGTCCTTATTATATTTAATGCATGGATCTAGTATAACAATCTGGATTGAGCAATTATGCCTTAAAACGTGCCAACATAGAGAGCTTCTTTGGAGGTAAATGTCTCTTTCTAGTAGGGTGACCATAAGATTCTGGAACATGTTTTATCTTTTTTGATCTTTTTCATTTTTCGTTACTTTTTTGACTTGACACTGTTTTGGAGATTTAAACAAGAAAGAAAAATGTTATTGCAATTGAAGTCAAGTCAACTGGAGTTCCAGTACCCTGGCTGTCAGTCTCAAGGTCATGAACCTGAACATCAAAGTCAGTTGACCTTGGCTACCAATGCCACTCCATCTTGACCTCCGAAGTAGGTATATATAATGCCTTCGGTATTACTTGATTTTAATTTATAAGTAGTATTAAGGTAAAATACCTTAATATCGCAGATTATGACTTTCGGAATTTGACCTTCACCTTAAGATCAATGACTCTATTGTGTTCGACCACCCAGTTTTTCCCACATCCCACACAATCCCGAAGGTTTGATTAGGCGATGGATAAAAGTGGAGAATTTTTTAAAATCTTTTCATTTTACCCCGTTTAGTATCCACAAACACGTTTGTGTATGAGCTTCACTTAAATATTTGCTTTATTTTAATTTAATTATTTATTTTAAAGAGTATAAGAACTAAATACTCTGTTAATAAATATTTCAAGTGTCTACTTGTTGCCGTTTTAGAGCAAACGTGAGTTAAATAAGTAATACCCTTTGTTGTTTATGAGCCCCTTTTTATTGTGGTAAAATCATCAAATGAAAAAAAAAATAACACATCCAACCGCTTTCGCTTTACTGTTTTTTCAATGGAACTAAGAAACAAAACTAATTTTATAACAATAATGTTACGAAGGTTCAAACTGTATTATCCTTATTTTTCATCAGAAAGATATAAAATCATAAGTTAGATTTGTCTTCAAAACTTCTTAAGTGTTGTCATACTAATCAACGTTAGGTAACAAAATTTTAAATATTCCTTAAAATATTATGCGACACCAGTACTGTGAATCACTTCTATATATGTCTTAATACTACATACATTTTACCATTATCACAATAAAATAGAAGAGATCCGTAGTTAAAACGTATTTTTGAAACTAAGGTTTAAAAAGCTACAAAAAAAAGGTGCCATTTATCCTTCATTATGCCAGATTTCAATGTTGTCGGAATGATTATGTAATTACTATAAAATAAACATATCAATATAGATTTTTCTAAAATTAATTAATATTATTGTGTATGAGTTTTAAAACTACAGTAAAATACATTACTAAACAATCAATCTTACAAACTTATTTAATTTGTTGCTAACAAGTAACCTAACTTACGAATAAATTAAGTAAGCAAGTACCTAAGTGTAAAATTTTCTACCATTTCTACCAGTGCTTATCTCCCAATAATGGAGAAAAAGAGAAAGCATGGTCGCATCGTAGATATAGAGCATGGTATCTTTGTCCATCCAATCCGCCATAGCCAATAGTTTGTGGCCATAGCGTTTAAGTCTATGTGTCTATGGTGTTGCCTCTGTCTCTGTGATGTCGCGAAGATCCATTTCGAAGAAGCCGAATTGTGTTTTGACATAAATAAATTCAATAATTTGTGTTTAATTTGATTTACTGAGTTTATTTAGTTCAAAGTTAGTTTCCTTTTAAGCAAATTAAAATGGTTTGGGGTTTTGTAACATGCGGGCCTAACGAGGCGCTTGTCGTCTCCGGTGAGTATACTATTTACACGATCTAATTTTTTGTTATTTTCGATGTCATTTATTTAAATACAATAACATAGTCCTGCCTTCATTATTTCTCTGTTATATTTATTTTTAGTCTTATAATGGGTGTGTTCCTACTTCAGGAAGGTTGAGGATGACATCATTGCACCAATTAAATGAGTGTGGCTAGCGTGAATTTTAATTATCTAGTTATAAGTACAAATATCTATGTATAGGTATGCATTCTAGCTCTATTTTGTTAAATAAATATCTATTAACGCAATTCACTCAATATCTGTATTAGAAACAATTGATAATAATTATGGAGCAATAAAAAAATTAATAACTTTTGTTTCATAAACTTATTATATAATTTAATAGCATTTTACTTTTACATAGGAATAAACATTTAAAAAAAATAATAAAATAAATGTGTGAATTTGTATTCAATAGATAACCTATTTTAGAGGCTCCAAGCTAATTGTGCCATGGTTGATTAGTTATGTGCCTCAAAGAGCCTCTCCATTGGATTAATCCCGTAATATTGTGTCTTCCTATTCTGTGGCTTGGGTTTTATAGAAGTAGAAGGATGAAATTTCGTTCTTTTTCTTGAAATGTTACACTGAATAGAACTGGAGAATGGACAGTAAGAACTGTTTAAGCAATGGTGGCAAACAATAGTTGTGGAGATCATTATGTGACTCACAATATTTCTTCATCGGGCCACCAATAGTTTTAAATTGACTATAAATATGGATTAATAATATACATCTATTTTTCATTATTCCTCAGAGTATTTAGTCTATAATACAATGTAGCTAGCACAGCAACACACTCACCTCTGTATTTTCAACTTAGCCAATAATAAAATAACATTCCATAATTATCTTGATATGTAAATTCTATGTACATGGGAAACACTCGATAAAAATTATCTGCAAGAATGTATGAGTCATTCAACTCTATAGTTGGTGACTAAGAAGTCCTGAATATCCACAATAAAGTTTCATATTTAATTGCAATGCTTTCTTTGTTTTTCTTTTGCTTTCTTTATAATGCCATGGCTTATACAACATCAGTAATTGTTTTAATCTAAGCTACTCCTTTTTTTTTTGTCTATTATTTGTAGTGACAAGTAATTTTTGTTGAGAATTGTATCCTGGGTTCAATTCTCAGGTTGGATAATATGTTATTGGGTTATTCCATCAGGAATATCTCAGGATACTTTCCATATTATGTGTAACTTAAAACATAACTGGAGACTGGTTTTATTCATTAGATGCTCCTCTGCCTAACACTATGAAAATTTAATTCATGATGTAAGTACTGATTCTGATTGCTAGCTTTATTTTATTACTTTGCACTCCTTATATACAGTTTCAGTCAAAATATAAAGTTTTTTTGCTGTGCTATTTTAATAGAAATGCTATTATTATAATGCTATATATAGGAAAAGATGCTGGTATCTAATTAATAACAATGGCAAATGTTAATTTTGCAAGGTTACATTAGATACCACTTATTACAGAAGATTGGCTAGATTATTTGCATTACTGTGTCCTGCAAATTTGGTATCAAGTATTGGATAAGATTAGGATAATCAAGTTATTGCTTCAAATGCTTATTGATAGGAGAAATTTTGTTCAAAAAAGGTTTTCTTTAACAAAAATTTGCTGATTTAAAAAAATATGAGCTAGAGTCTAGCTTTTTCTATAAGCAAATGCTTGATAAAAGGAGTATTTTTTTCTAAAAAACAACCTTTTTTATCAATAATTTGCTGATAGAAAAATTATGAACTAGACTAGTCTAGGTCATATTTTTTTTCGTTAGGTAAAATGATCTAATCTAGCCTCGGAAAGCCATTGTTAACAGGGCTAGGCAAACATTGCTTCATAGTAAATTATCTCATTTGTTACATAGCTCACAAAAACACCCTAATTACCTTGTGATTTAAAAACACTTTAGGAATTTTTTCTGTTTATCATGCATATTGTTGCTGAAACAATGCTGTGCAACTTTGATTCCCAATAAATATGCAGCTTGTAGATGCGCTGCTCAACTCCATAACTCATCATTAATCCATTCGCAATAAGCAAATAACTGACGAGAAATTGCGGTAAAATCAGCTTAAAGCCCTAGCTTAAAGTATGCTTAAAAATTTCTGTTAATTCACATCATGATAGAACTGTACCACAGGCTAGTGTCCTACTTGTTAAAGGCGCGTATTTTGTATACGGAACTGAGATGACGTAAACAGCCCAATTGCTGCTATCAATTTTTTTTATATATTTTTATGTGTGCAGTCATGTAACAAGTATTAATAGCATTTGCGAAGAATTTATCTGTTATCTGCCAAAATGACATGAACAAGAAGATTTTTTTTATCAAAATTGTGCTCAGTTGCTTATGCAAAAGATAACTTGTTATGATAACATATATGATTATTATTATTTTACTTATTTGCTGGCCACTCACTTTTGCTTTATATAAAGTTCAGCAAAGCAAGATTCACTGCTGGCGCTTTTTTATATAATCCTTCGAACTGAACAATATATTAATTACACAGCAATCGCAAGTTTCTGAGGGTCCGAATCCCAGGTTAGGCCAAGTACTATAAAGTTTTTCTATTAAGATTTGCTGCATCAGTTAAAGTAATATTAAGATTTTTCATTAAGAAACCATGCAATGGTAATTATTTAGCTCGTGGCTAAATAATTACAGCCGCACAGGTCTGATCATTCAGGTTAAGCCGTGCTTGCCGAGGTTGCTCTGTGGATGGGTGACCATCTGTCTTAGCGAATTTCCTCCGTGCCTCGGAAAGCACGTAAAGCCGTTGCTCCCGGCTGTCATTTGTAGATCTTTGATAGTCGTTACTGTTAGTCAGAAGCTCTTAAAGTCCAGTCAGTCTTACCATGGGGTATCGTGTTACCCAGTTACTGGGTTGTGGAGGTCCGATAGGCAGTTACTCCATATAAAATACTGATATCCAGCTGCACCTGGTTCGACTGGAAGCCGACACCAATATAGTTGGGAAAAGGCTAGGCAGATGATGATGATGCAATGGGGACATTGGGCAGCTTATTAAGAATCCACGCTAACCCAATTGTCCTTCTGGTATCGGCCGTTGTGTCAGATTGCTGCCCCATAGATAGGAATATGAATGTGACAGAAAAGAGAAAGTATGTGTGTTTACACAGAGACTTATCATCTTCCAGGCCTAACCCAATATTAGCTTTACTGACTCCTGAGACCGAAAATCTTTCAGGAGGCCTACTACTAAACTATAATATTTTTACCTACGCAATTGTTCTATTCAGGATGCTGTTACTCAAAGCCGCTGCTGGTGCCGGGAGGCCGGGCGTTCGTCTGGCCAAAGATCCAAACAGTTCAGCGCATATCTTTGAACACCATGACTCTACAGGTCGAGTCACCAACTGTTTATACCAGCCAAGGTGTACCAATATCCGTGACGGGTATAGCTCAGGTAACTATATTGTGTACTAGCTGTTCTCCGCGGTTTCACTTCCTCTGCTATAGCCTCGATAAGTGGACTATTCAACACAAAAATATTTTGAATTAAATCCAGTAATATCTGAGCTGAAATTAGCGCATTCAATCAAACAAACTCTTCAGCTTTATAATACTAGGGTAGATGAAAGAACCATGGTCAAACGAAGAGAAGACCATGGACCATAGTCTTCTGTTCGTTTTTATTCCAATGTTCGTGAATGTCAAAAACGAGGTGTAAAACTGTAAAAAAAACAATCCCCTATTCGCCCAGACTTTATTTCGTAGCAAAAGCCTCGTTAATCTTGCTACTAGCTAATAGTAGCAATCATGATTGTCGATTCACGGTCGCGTGTTCATTCTGTGAATAAGGCGCGTATTTACAATTGCATGTTTTTGCCAACACTTGTTCAAGGTTATGGTAAAGAATATAAAACGGGATATTTACTATGTTTATTAAAAGATTTGAGTTGTTCATGTTAGTAGTAGTTAAATTGTTATTGTTGAACACTCTCTTTTCCGCATCTAGACTCTATGACGATCCTTTATGCGTGAGGTGAGACGGTTAACTACCTACGTGACCTAACCTAGCTCCTTCCTGAAGCCAGTAGTAGTTTAAAAACTGATATGATAAACAAGCTTTTAGGCCAGATAATTGTAAAACAACAATAAAATAACGAATGTGAGTCTGTTTAAGTCTTTGCCTGAAGAAGTACAATTGATAATCTCTTCAATAAGGCAAGTTATTAAATAATTATTACATCGTCTTTCCACTTACCACAAAACTTATGTAATTTCAGGTCAAGATTCAAGGTCAAAACGCCGAGATGCTGCTCTCTGCGTGCGAGCAGTTTCTGGACAAAACTGAAGCGGAGATACAACATATAGCCCTTGTGACCCTTGAAGGTCATCAGCGTGCTATTATGGGTTCTATGACAGTTGAAGAGATATACAAAGACAGAAAGATCTTCTCTAAGAAGGTAAATTTTATGGAAACAATATTATAATAGCTAGATAATCTCCAAAATTATATGAAGCCAATATATTTACTGTCTCATCATGTAATACAAAAATTTGCTTCCTGTTTCAGGTGTTCGAGGTAGCTTCAAGTGATCTCATCAACATGGGAATAACAGTTGTTTCATACACACTTAAAGATGTCCGAGATGAAGAGGTACATAACATTTTCTTTGTTAAATTTGTTTCTTAAATACTTATTTCATTAATTACCGTTCTGATGTTTATAGCCCTTGATAAGTAACTAGCTTCCTAATGTATGACTTAATTCATAAAGATGATAACATGATGAATTATTCCCATTAGCAATCTCACTCTATCACTACTACAAGACACTTGACAATTAATAGTCCACCAAATCATTTAACACTGTAGCACGTATATATTATATCTACTTAATGAAACATTTAGTAGAATATTTTTTCTTTCGGCATGGCTACAGGAAGCTAAGGTATGTGGGTTTTGAAATGGCGTTAAATGTTTTACTGAGTAAATCATTTTATGAATTTTATAGATGCCATTAAAATTATAGGCTTTGCAAACGAAAATATGTATTCAATCAGACAATATTCTGTAAATACCCTATTGGGTGAATACTGTCCTGATCATTGTGATGTCCGAGTGGCTTCCCTCTTATATGTTGAGCAAGAGCGCAGTTTCTATGGCATGTCCTATTTGTTCTTGCTCAAAAGCAATTAAATGCGTGATTTCTTTGCAGCGCACATTTGTAACTGCTCATGATATTCTGGCCAATTAGCAATGTTCGTTTTAATTAAAGCAACGATATTATGTGACGAGCTCTAAAGAATTGAAAAATTGGAGCATGATGCGTAATTTTTTTATTTCTTTGGAATCAGAATTTCATGCACATCTTTTCATAAACACTACACATGCACATCGTTTTTTATAAACGAATCTCATTTTTTTTCTTCATCCATAATTAAAAAGCGACGATTCGTCGTCCATTTTGACCGGTGTATGCTGATATATATTTCTAATCCCGCGGATAATTTCTTGTCAATAAAGAATTGGTGTGAGCTCGGGTGTGATATTATGTAGTTCTTATGTGGCATTTTTTTAGATGTCATCGTAGAGATACTAACTGAAATTGAGACATTCAAATATTGATGAAAGGTGCGTCCCCTCGGGCCTCCGATCGTTAACATTTACTCACGGGATTGGGTCTTGGCACGCCAAGGTCGTTGATAAATTCGATCGCGAGCCAATGTTTCTTTAGCACACAATTGCCGATTGCCACTTCAGCTTGCTCAATCTAAAAGCTATAGTGACGTTACCTCTATTTTCAACTGAAACACTTTTTTTTTAAGGTATAATAAAAGGTTTATTTATTCGTACCAATAGTCAAAACGCAAAGGCGGCACCCGACCAAATAGAATTGTCGGCAACTCTTGGCGAGATCTCTTTTAAGTCTCAGTGAGAAAAAAAAAAGATAAATGAACAAGTTGATAAGAATGACCTGAAAGAATACATAATATACGCAGTAATTTACAATCATTATTCGATTTTTATATATTTTATTCTTTGTTCCTCTTGCGAGGCCCACCACAAGCATAAGACCATCAAGACCTTTTACTTGACGCTGTTTTCATTTAGATGATATAATTATTTCCCTGTGGGTAAATATATAAAAATAATTTGAAAGTAAAGTGCAATCAAGGTTTGCATAGTGCGAGCTTTTGACTAAACAGTAGACAGCTGCTCGCATTGTTTCATTAGCTGGGCTTGCTTTAAAATCTATTTCCATGATGAGGTGGTGACGGGTGGTGGTGTTAGGATCTTATCAAATGAGTTCGATTCTGTGCTCACTTGGGTGAAGTGAGCTGTTTTAAATAACTCGCAAGAGACCAAGCAGCTACTTTCGTCATGAAAACAGTTAAACGCAATACTAAGCTTTGCATTAAAAAATGGGTATAATGAACTTTATTTTTATTTTTAGGGTGGCAAACCCTTCCGCCCTGAATGGGGCGGAAGGGACTGTCAGACTCTTACTAAAATCCACCCGTGTTTCTTCGGATGCCCTTTACGTTCCGGGGCCGCGGTATCCTGGATTACGAAACAATCCGCGACCCCAGCAGGCATTTGGTCCCGTTAGGGGCCCCGTCGGTGACGCGTGAAACACGACGCGCCACCGACCCGGGCTTGGTCCTTGGTCGGACGGCGAGCTTACCCATTACTCACCGTCCGCAAGCCCGCTCCGCCGCTGTGCCCTCTGCTATTCAGAGGGACACGCGTTGGAACGTCCACCCGACAGGCTATTCGCATACGGGCAAAGAGACCCCTTTGTGCCTAAGGGAAGAGTTTTTGCCCGCATCCCAGGGTGCACCGGCCCGAAAAACTGGTCTTCCCCCCGATCGTATCCGAGAGGGAACTCCAGTCCACGGGCGCACGTGGAGGTTTCCTGTCTTAGCACCCCGCTATAATGAACTTAAAAAAATAGCAACAGATGTACACTTACTAGACAGCTGTCTACTTAGAATTGTCTTGTCTATTAAGACAAGACAATTCTAAGCCATTAGGCTAAGCTGTTTTCGATGGACATGCCAAGTAAGTGGCCAGACTTTGGTTGGATATTCTATTGTAGGATACTTTCCATTCCGTTACCACGTTTTGTGTGATCATTTCTAAAATCAGACCATCGATGCCACTAATATTCCATAATCTAATCATTCATATTCTTGCATAATTATTGTAGTATTACGTTTTTTTTTATTATTTATACCCTTAGTTTTATCCTGGGGCCACACTAACGGAAAATGTCGTTAATTATCGCGATGATGGACGTTTATAAAAACATTTACCGTCAAATAAAAAAAAGTTAAACATCTATTGGACACTTGTCAAAAAAAAAAAATAACTGCAAAACGACCCTTTTATCAACGTTAAATGCCATTTTTCAATTGAATTTTTTTTTAAACAGCAAACTTTTAACAGATTTTTCATTTAACGTAGTATGACGGTTAAGGTCCATTATTATGAAAACTAACGGCTTTTTCCGTTCGTGTGGTCCCCGCATTAGATGCGCAGATTACATTTCAGCATCGGTCTTAATAACAAATTATATTAATAAGCTGTGGGTGTTTGCTTTTTGGCAGCTTATATTTGTTAATATTATTGATACGATTAGTTAAATTAACTTTCCGTCTTCATAATTTTATGTTCTCATTCTTGTGGCCATGCATAAGCAGACTGAATCGTTACCATGACTGCAGGGCCACAGTCCTCTCTGTGATTGATTGTTATCCACCATTTGGGGCACCAGTGGGTTGGTAGATCACACACGTTTTAGATTTTTTGGTTTCAGGGCATGTCACCGATTTAATATTGATGTTTTTTATTCACCGTTTTGAGAGCAGCGCTGATGAATTAAATAACGCAAAGCAAAATGCTTAAGCAGGCAGTTCTAATCCATACCAGGCAATTACTGCTTTAGCATTTTTCAACACAACAACCAAAAAAAATTTAATTCAGAAGGACACAGACTCGAGTGCTTGCGATGTGTGAGCTGTTTCATTTTATAACACAGTATGGTAAAAAAGTAGGTTATAATCATTTAAATTGCAATCATTTTGATTTTGTTTAGGCCCTAAATTGCACACCATCTTAGCCAATCTGTCAAATGTCTTTAATAAATTTCCAACTTTATCACTTAAGCAGAAGGTTCATGTTGGATTGAGTGCTACATCACCACTACACACATGTTAAGGTTGGTGTAATTCGGCATAGGTGTCTTCGAAACAAACGTCGTTTTCCTATCGACGAGAGCCGTACAAAAGCCGAATATAATTAGGTGGTAGTAATTGCTTAAAGGGCGGTTTAAATTCAATAATTATAATGCTGAATTGAACATGTATATTAAGATATTTGTTCCAATTACTCCTGCCGATCCTTTTGGTCACTTACTTTTTTTTTTTTCAAAAACACTCGTTAGTTATGCCAAACTTTAAACAGACTTTTAATGCCAAACTTTTACTAAAATACAGTTGCGTAGCGAGACCTAAACAAGAGGGAGGCATCATATCAGCCCGGGATCACCTACTGCTGGGTTTAGGCCTTATTTAACAAAATCAATCTAAAAAATAATTACTTAGCAGTATTTATTGAGAAAAATCGTTGAGAAATATGATGGTAGAAGCGTTATCCCGAGACTCGAGTGCTGATTGTGTGACTATCTAATTTGTCGCCTGATAAATGTGTTCGCGCACCTTTAGTACTTATAATACACTTCATTCATTGTACATTATATAAATGTATCCAAATCCTTAACAAAAATACGAGTGCAATTTGCTAAACGACAAATTAAAAACACCTTCGTAAAATGAGTTCAAGTCTTGCGGTAAATCTAATGTTCAAAAACAATGCATTAACAACTTTCTCAAATCATTGCATTGATATCGATTTAGATAAAAATAATTAAAAACAAAAATGCAATCGCGAATTTAATCGTGGTCATGAACAGACTTATTCTTGGAAATTAATCCTTTTTGTTCAAATGAGATAAGATTTTCATGGCCATTCCAATTCATGAAATACAAAACCTTTTAATTGATATTGCCGCATGTCTGAGTGATAATGGAAAGCATATGAACAATGTGTGTACTTAATATTGTTATTTGGATACTACTGAAATCACACATCTATTTTCGTTATTGTATTTTTTTATAGGTGATTGCGCTAGCAATCTAAAAAGACATCTTGTCTTTGCACTGTGATAAAGGAGTATTGCACTCAGTTTTGAGTCAGTTTATTTTTATCTAGCGACCCGCCCTGGCTTCGCAAAGGTGCTTTTTGAAAATAACTTAGAATAATGTAGCTTTAAACTGGTGAAAAAAAACTCTAAATTGGTTAATTTTTTTCACTTAAACACTTACAAAGTTTATTTCTTTATTATATTATTATTAGATTAAAAGATACGACTATATATTAAAACGTATCGGCCTGACGTGGAATGGGCTGCTAAAAATAATACAGACAAATAATATGATGGAGTTTTAATCAGCAATCCGCCTCCGTTTCGTACCGGTACATTCCACCGATAAGATAGATAGATAAATACTCTTTATTATGCACAATACTGAAGGTAGTCTGTGATGTACAATGTATATATGCAAAAAATACAAACATAATAATCATTAAACAAAGCAAAGAAACATTATATTCACATGTCCAAGGACTTAGTGCTTTTTGACTGATAAATGGAAGTCATATAATTATCAAAACATCGATATTTCTGTGATACGAGTATATCTAAGTTAAGTACGAATCTATTAGGTATAACCATAAATATTCCGAAATTAATTGTAAATGCTGACGATAACGATGAAAGTCCATGTTCTGTGATTTTTATAAATGAGATTTGATTGTGATATATAACGATAAAATTTAAGTGTGTAAAACATACATGTTTTACGAGTATTATTGTACGATATAGTCGGTATTATCAATGTCCACAAAAGAATTTGGTCGATTCCTATCTTTGAAATGTTCATGTGGCAAGAACAATGAGGTCGGCGAAATTACGTTTAATTCTAAATTTTATATTCGAGATAATTATGTTCAGTGAATGTTTGACGTGTAGAAACATAAAACTGCAATGAATATAAACCAAACCATTTGAAATATGGCGAACTACCCTAATATATGCAGATAGATAGACTTCCCAGAAATAGCTGTAGCAAGGAGGCGTAAAAGTTTCCAAAAACAAGATAGGGAGAAAAAGTTAAGGCACTTTTACACACACAATTTTTAAGTTTTTGAAATGCCCTTTTTTGTCTTGTTAAAATCATCAAATGAGTCCTGCCACCAAGGGCGGGACGGGAAAGACTGTCAGACTTGTAATGACTAAACTCCACGGTGATTCTTCAATGGCTCAACGTTCCAAAGGTCACGGTAACCCAGTGTTGGAAAAAATAAGTTTTTTTTTTTTAAATAAAACAAACAGTTCAAATTGTTTAAAACAATGTTTTGTTTTGTTCTTTTTAGTTAAGGAACCTATTTCAAATTAATTCGACCTATAGTTCGACGTCTAAACTTATACATGAATAATTAATACATTTCATTTCTAGACTAGATCTTTTCAAATTCGCCGCAGTAATTAAATGTTTACAAAAAACGAAAAAAACATCTTTTTATATAAGTATTATTTAATTAAAATTCCAATAAAATTTCATAAATATAACATAGCATTAGCATGAGCATTAGCATAGCATTAGCTAATCTAACTCGTAAATATTTATTTATTTTCATTTTATATCCATTCATGAGCCATAAAAGGCAGTTAAACCATTTAACTGTTTAAATTCAAACTGTTAAAAACACTGTTTTAAACATGTGTTTCAAAACAACTTGTTTTAATCATGCCAACCCTGCGGTTACCCGCTGAGACCGTCCCGCGATCCCGGGGTGGAATGCTCTCATATATGAAATGAAACTTTTTGGATTTGATACAGGGTGTAATTTATCTATAATATGTATGTATTTAGAAATATATAAGTATGTTTATCAGTTGTCTAGTACCCATAACACAAGCTCTGCTTAGCTTGGGACTAGATGGCGTTGTGTGATAGTTGTGGAATATTTATTTATTTATTATTTATTATTTATTTATTTATTAGTCATTCCTAAGTAGTAGGCTCCGAATTAGTTAGCTTATGTTTCGAGGGTTCCATTAGAATACTTTTTACCAGCTTATCGAGTTCAGAGTAATGTTAATCATGGCATACTCTTGCCTTTCTTACTTTGCTTCCAATCAGAGTTTAATTTTCGCTTCACTTCGATTTCAAATCGATTTGTTTTGAATTAAATTGTTTTAGCCATAGTCCTTGGTTTTATTTTTATCGTTTTCTATTAGTGGTGACATTTTTAAGGTTTAATCAATAAGTCAACATTAATAGCGCTAATTTAATTCATCGCTAAAGTCTTCAAAACACTGAATGAAAACTGCTTGTTGTGCTTGCAAAAAAATCGGTGACGTATTATGATGTCCACCAACTCACATTGGCACATAATGCTGGCTTCACACGGCCCAGAATATCACGCGCGACAATAGCCCCGCGCCCCACCTCGTCAGCACGAGTGCGATCCATTCACCGTGTGAAGCGAGCATAACAGAGAAGGCTGTGACCCATCAGGCTAAACGCTGGTTATACTACAGTGCCTGAACGCAATCTCAATACTTTTCGTCAAATTGGAATCTGCATACATTACATAAGATAAACTGTGTTAAAATTTCATGAAAACTAAATTTAAATGAACGGCTCATAAGCAGGTCCTAATTAGAAAAGAAAAACAAAATGTTAATTACGGTGAACAATATAACGTCGTTAATTTATTGTTTTGTAAGAAATTAATCGCTTGAAATCGCGATTTGTTCAAGCTTGACAAAATCGTAAACCGTAATTAACCTATTTGATTGTTCGCACGTGTTTTGGTTGAATTTTATGTGTGTGTATGGAAATTGACTTTCAGGGAAACATGTTTAAACTTTTTTTTATGTTCAGGGTTACCTGCAAGCGCTTGGTATGGCGCGTACAGCTGAGGTGAAACGAGACGCCCGTATTGGTGAAGCAGAAGCACAGGCCGAAGCCAAGATTAAAGAAGCGATGGCGGAGGAACAACGTATGGCCGCCAGGTTCCTTAACGACACCGAAATTGCGAAAGCTCAGAGAGACTTCGAACTGAAAAAAGCTGCTTACGACGTTGAAGTGCAAACAAAGCAGGTATGACCACAGATAAGTCTTAATATAATTTAAATCATTCACATTTAGCAAATATCCGCATGCAGGATGATTTTTTCAACTGGGCGTGGATGGCTATATCCGAAATTATGAAGAAAAACACTAAAAGGAGTCTCGAGGTCGATTTTGTCGAAAACTTAAACTGCATCATTGGATTTTAGAATTGACTGATTTTGAAAAAAAAAACACAGCCTGTATTATTACACCATGCGATAGTGTTGCTAATACGGATCAAATTCTGGGAAGTAATCATATACGGCAAACACGAATGATCCTATAAGGATTCTGTATTTTTTTCGACGATATGGAAACTAAACTGTATCGAATCATGTGTTAATTATGTTTAGGCTGAAGCGGAAATGGCATACGAGCTACAAGCAGCGAAAACTCAGCAGCGCATCAAGGAAGAAGAAATGCAGATTACTGTCGTGGAACGCACACAAGAAATTGCTGTTCAGAAATGGGAAGTGCAGCGTAAGGAAAAGGAATTGGACGCTAATGTGCGAAAGTAAGTAAAATTCATATCTATACTAATATTATAAAGCTGAATTGTTTGGTTGAACGCGCTAATCTCAGGAACTACGGTTCGAAATGAAAAAATGTTTTTGTGGGATAATGCATTTAGCTGCGGGGGTGAAACCGCGGGGAACAGGTAGTTCATTAATTTTCCTTAATAACTGTTAATCCCGCGGCTCCTCTATAGCCGTCTCCAAGGCCTTATACATCTCTGTACCAAAATCTATCCAAATCGGTTCCACGGTTTAGGCGTGAAAGCGTTACAAATAAACTCATTTTCGCATTTATGATATGAAATAAATAATCATTAAATCAACGTTCTGCGAATACTTTGTTGTGCGATGGCTATACGTATAATAAGTTCGCTACATACAAACGAATCTTCTTCGGGAACTAAATTATTTTTGCGCATCCAACGGACATTATTTATAATTATTTTAGGAGGAGAAGTTAAACATTACAGTTTGAATAGTTTTGTCACGAGAGTTCGATAATTTACACCTAATTCGGGTGTACAATGTGTAAATACATAAGGTAGAGTTTCTGCCGTAATTCAAAAACGGGGCGTAAGCTCTACCTATGTTATGTGATTTTGGTATGAATATACACACGTATAATCCAAACTAATATTATAAATGCGAAAGTAACTCTGTCTGTCTGTCTTTTCTTCACGCCTAAACTACTGAACCGATTTGTGTGAAGTTTGGTACAGACATAGTTTGGAACTTGAAAAAGGACATAGGATAGTTTTTATTAAAAAAATAAAATAAAAAACAAAAATCTGCCGGAAGTCACTATTCCACGCGAACGAAGTTTTTCGTGTTAGAGCCACTTATTTCCAGATTAGTTCTCGCCTTTCTCAGCAGCATTATGCATAACTGTGTCATTGTTACTTTGTCTCGTTTTCCTTCTTAGTTGTTTGTTGTGGGTTTATTTCATTGCAATATTTACAGGAAGTCTTGGAAAATAATGTGTATCCTTCCCCAATTTACCTATTGAAGATGACCTAATTATTATTAGGTATGGTATTTCATTTATTGTTGCAATATCGCATGTCGAGAAGCAATAATTTAAGTTCGATTGATAAAGTCATGAATGGAAAAAGTATGTATTCGTATGTAATCAAAGGCTAATTTTGTACAACAACATTTTGATATGCAAATGAGGTTTTTGACTACAAGAAAATTTAAAAGAAAATTTAGCCGTACAACAGCAGACTATAAAAGTTTCAAGGCCCAAGGTGGCCTAAGGTGTCTTGACAATACCATGATTACAAATCAATCGGATCCCTGCAAGTTGCTAAGATCATTGTCAAGTCGGCAAGTCATTTCAAGCTTGAAATAGTTGAACGGATTTGGATAAACATGTCTGGGAATACCTGCTTTCGTCTTTAAAAAACGCGTCCAAATCGGTCACATGTTTGAGAGCTACGATTTCACAGACAGACAAGACTATACTTATAACACCTTTTATCTTGCATCGGTGGTGATAGGTGTACGATGGTACTATTTGAAAGAATAAGATATTTAATTAGGGATTTGTGACTGACTCATGATCTGTGTTCAGTGGATAGTAATAGGCTCGATCCCTATCACATACGTCTTACGGATTCACGGTACCCCTCTGGTAATTTCGGGGATTACAAACGTAGTTTAATATTCCACTGAACTGTTATAGGCATGTTGACAGCTTCAATAATTTTCAAACCGAATTACTCCGCCAGCTTGAGTTAAAAAAATATAGGACACGTATTTTTTCCTCTGTTAAATCAATGCATATTTACAAAGATATAAGCATCAAAATTGGAGAATGGGAGTTCGTGACGTCACGGTGACGCATTGGCAATTTTAAGTGTCGTATCTTGGTCAATTTTGGTTTAAGTAACGAAAGAAAAAATACTTGTAATATATTTTTTTTACTGACTAATTAAAACCCTATTACAAGAAAAGTTAACCATTATGTAATAACTCGCAGGCCCGCAGAAGCTGAGAAGTTCAAGTTAGAGAAGATAGCCCAAGCTGAGAAACTGAAAACTGTTCTTGAAGCTGAAGCGCACGCCGAGGCCATCAAAATGCGCGGAGAGGCAAGTATTCAAATTTCATGTTACATAGACCCATAGATTTAGTATTCACGATTTTCATCCCTAGGCTAGAAAATAACAGGTTGTTTTTTTGACGGCACGGTCGACGCAGTATCAGAGCGATCGACTCCTACGCAGTGTATCGCGGGTTCGATCCCCGCACGGAACTAATAGTTGTATGGCCTGCAAGTGATGTTCTGGGTCTGGGTGGAAACTTTAAAAAAAAAGTAAAATGCTGGTATATCTTGGGCTTACGGACAGCGAGTAATGTGTAGCTCGCCGTTCGATCAAGGATCAGGCCCGGACTGTCGGCGTGTTCTGTTCCACTCGCTCCTCAGAAAACAATAGAATAATAGGTAACAGGTAATGCAAACATGTGTGCACACTGTTGTTGTGGCACAGTGAATTTTAAACCTGTTCGAGATTGTGTGAAAATATTTAAATACTTACTCTTAATGCAAGATCAAATGAGCATTTCTATATTCATAGATTTGCATGTAAATAGGGTTTTTTTTTACAGATTTCATAACATTGTTACCATAACCGATCTGAACTGCTTTAGTGGCTTTGCTACTATGACGTATGTAATGCTGTATTACATTGAAAATTACATTGCTTTTCTGTAGGCAGAGGCGTTCGCTATCAAAGCGAAGGCGGCCGCTGATGCGGAACAAATGTCCAAGAAGGCGGAGGCTTGGAAGGAGTACGGATCAGCTGCGATGATCGATATGATGCTTGAGACTTTACCCAAGGTAACTAACGTCATTATGACGATGATATTAACTTCTTCTAATAACTATTCGTATAATTACGCGTCGAAATTAATAATCTATCTAGGTTGGATCTTTATCTGTAGCCAATCAACGATCGAATTTAACTATCCCAATAGCAAAGCTTTCAGAGGTCCAATCAGAAGCAGCCGTCAAAAACAAGGGAACAGGATTTGGATTGAATATTAATATAGGGTGTATATGAATATAAAGAAAAACATATCCGATTAAAATTTCTTCATAAATGATATTAATATAACACTTTTTCGAAGATATTTCTCTACCATGATTAAAATAGTATCTTAACATGTATTATTATTTATTTTATATTAGTATTAAGATTTATTATTTATATTAATAGTAACATTTATTATTACTATTTTTTGTTAATATTAACATTTATTATTACTTATTTCCGTTACTTTATAATTAGGTTGCTGCGGAAGTGGCGGCACCTTTGTCGCAAGTGAACAAGGTGACCATGGTGTCTTGCGGCAACGGTGAGGTCGGCGCGGCCAAGCTGACAGGAGAGGTCCTCAACATTGTGCAGTGCATCCCCGAACTTGTCAAGGGAATTACAGGAGTCGACATCACCAAGGTTCGTTAAACACTACGTTACTCATGAAACTGAAAAATAGTATCAACATTCATGTCACAAGACTTTTTTCTAGTCACGTTAATTTAAAGATATGACGTAGCACGGCTTTAACACTTTCTATAATTACCTATTTTATTGTTCAAATTTGTGTGGCACTATTTATTGTTTATAATCTTTAAAAAATATGGCTCCCATAATATCACTATGCTCATAGGGGAATTCTACTAAACCGCAAGATCTAAATATAGATTTTTAAATGTTTTGTATAGCAGGTTTAGAAAAGGAAGCTACCAAGATAAGACCGGTTTTCTATCAAATAACAACTTCGTTTTTGAAACTTTTCTTTTTAAACTGTTTTTAAATATTAGTTTTACTCCTACTTTATCACCTTCAGACCATTTCATCAAGTCTGGGTAATTTTCTCGAACTGTTGTCGTTAAATCAGTTCCCGACTGTTTATGTACTAAAGAAATAAACTGAGTGATAATAACAGAATTCGAGTTTATGTTACTAAGGAAAAACAATTAATTTTCTGACTACAATTATTGTCGCTGTTATCACTAGTCCTTGAATTTGAATGTCAACTGTCAATATTCATTTACAAATAATAATTGAATACGAAACTTTACACAGCTGATTTATTGTATAACTACAGGAATCCATTTAATTTACAAATACATAAAATATTTTTTTAGGTAACGTAACATTTTTGGCTGCAGTCTCAAAATTTACCTTGGTACACAACAAATATTTTTTTTCTAAGTCAACTCTTTAAATATTTATACATGCAAACAGTTTTCGTAGTTCGGTACTTAGTATAATGTTTTATACTTAAAACTAAACAATTGGTCCAACATAACGGCAGTCAATAACAATATGACTATTTTGCCATAATATTATTGTATCAACTCATTGGAGTAATGTATGTTAAATAAAAAATGACCTCTGCGTGTGCTTCCATCATATCAAAAAATAGTTACCTATATAGACCCAGGAATCACAAAGAGATCGGTATACATGCATAAAAAAGATGCTAGCAGAATATATTAACTCGTTTTGTGAAAGCTATAGGCTAAGTTAATTTTATTCAGTAATTAGCTAGTAAACGAAGAAGGCAAATAAGTACCTGAAACAAACATAATAAACTCATTAATATCCACTCATTTAGCTAACAAAACTATCTAACTGTTCGCTGATTCTTTTCATTCCATTATAATATGCATTTTTGAATCATCTTATTAAGAAGAAGAACTTATGATGATGATGTGATTCTGTGCGTATCTAAGCTCTCCAACTTCACCGGTATTGTTTTATGACATCAAAAATCTAACAGTATATATATATATGTCTATATTAAAAAGTAACATTTAATGATGTACAACAATTTGAACATAGAAATAACCATATGAAGAAATCCTATCGAAAACAAAGAGTAACGTTGATTTTTGTGGATCCAATTAGCACGTTCGCGCTCTTCCCCTTTGCTAATCTTATATAATAAGATGAATCGCTAAATGTTTTAGTAAGCGCATAACTCAACAACGCCTGGACCAATTTGGCCAATTCTTTTTTGGTTGCTTTCGTCATTGTGAGGAGAAAGTACTTATGAAAAAAAAAAATGAAAATTAGGGTAGTGTAGGGTGGAGTAGGTTTATTTTAGAAACAAGCGATAAAGGAACTTCACGCGGGCGAAGCCGCGGGGGTACAGCTAGTTACAGATAAAAACGTTAATACGCTACAAACACACTACAAACTGAATGCTAAAACTGATATCACGATATTTTATCGCACTAAGGTCATGTTTTAAACGAACTTGCGTATCGCAATCACCTATGACATTAAATTTTCTAGACTTAAATTGTATAATCGGAAACAAGATATCCAAATATTATGTCAAAAATAATATGGAACAAAAAGACGAAAATATTTTTACATTGCTGTATTTTTATAACTTAAACACATGTCATTAGCTTGGCACATACTAAATCTTCGAAACTACACAGGTACCGAAATTAATGAAATTGAATGCGTGTGGTGGACCGACCGTAGATGAAAAAAAAACTTTTTTTAAAATTACACCTTTATGAAATATTTTCATCCGAAATGTGGCGCCGTGCGAAGCAGGGACAAGTCGCTAGGTATTTAATTTAATAAAACCGAAGCTAATACCTACATTAAGGTGTAACGATGGATTGTCACGGGTAGAAGTTTTATCATGATAAAGAGCAACAAAATAATGATAAATATGTACAAAGTCGTTTAAAAAAACTGAAAATTTATGATAGACACTTTTGAAACTTAGTTTCCCTTAAATTTTATAAATTGAACTAAAACTAGTCAATTATTTTTATTCTTTAGATTCGATGTGATGAAATGTTTTGTAATTCGCTCATTGAGATTTGCGTTCATTTTTCCTGTCACTACTGTTATTTGTTTATTTTGCCGCCCAGCATATTAAATCCGAGTGATAATCATTTCCACGAATTAAGTAACCGTTAGGTTATTTATTTATCATCGCTAACAAAATGACATGTTGATAACTAGGCCTGCGCATACCTAAAAAAGACTTAGGTATGAACAAGTCTCGAACAGAACTTGACCTGAACATAATAACCGTGCGCTCTAATTGGTATCACGTCCAAGGTTTATCATAATCACATATTTTTGAACGAAAAACATCAATTTCAATTACGTAATATAATTTATATTGTTAACACATGTCTTGATTGCTCACATCTCATCTATATTGTTTACAAATAACTGTTGATTGTTATGGATAAGTCTAGTGACATGATACGGTTGGCACTATGCTGGTGTCTAACGCTTTGCTTGACTAATTTGTCGTTGTCGATGTGGTGCTGGGCAGGCTGTGCTTGAACCGCCCACGTTACCGACACCTACCGCTCGTGGGGACTCCGCGAGAAAGCAACGATAACTGCCGAAATAGATAATACTAGACATCTACCTAATGCTCATGAAGGTGAGAACATCTTTACTACTGCAGCATCCAGCAGAGGAATCATGAATTCGTGACGCTTTGGCTTTATGTTACCGTAGATACGCATGTCGCACGTAGCATGTTGCAGACTTTGTTCACCCCGTTGCGGCGGTGCACGGTGTCCAGTAGGTGGGTAATGTCTTTTCTAAATTGTGCTAACTATTAATCTATCCAATTAAGTAGTCGACAGTTCTATTTTACATGATAAGCAATGTTATTACGTAGTTAACTGAAGTGTGGGTATTATGTTATTCAATTATTGTTCGTGCATAACGAGTAGTCTACATACGATTCACACTAGTATTATATAATTTAGCAACCCATGATTGCTATTTATAGAAAGGTAATCGTAATGTTGATTTGTTGTTAGTAGATTTATATATTGAAGACAAGACTTGCGATAATTGAAATGAAAAAGAAGCAAATTTCATAGTCGGTGTTCCGTATCGGTTCGATATTAACTTTGATTAAGTATGGAACCGTGAAGGAATTTACCTACTTTTGTTTTAATAGCTGTAGATATTGTGTGGATATAATGTTTGTCTTTTATATAGAAAAATTAAGCTACAGATTGCCTGCATTGTCTAGTCCTATCTATCTATCAGGTTTACCTTCAAATCTATTTAAAAAAGGGTACTAATGTTGCCAGAATAATGATACATCGTGTATCAGAAAGAAGAGATGTCTATGAGTGGCTGAGTTATATTTAAAGATCTTTATGATACATGTTATTGTAGTAGTCAATTGTTTGGCTATCCCATTGAAAATTTCAAACCTACTCCTAACGATTTTTTCCTCAGGATTACGATGTTGGTCTTGGGTGATTGGGAGAGTTGTTCAGTTTAAGTCTCAATATCTATCCATCCTGTATTTATGAGAAAGTACAATTGTAGTAAAATATAGTTAGTAGTAACGAAATTCAAGTAAAAAGTCAATAATTTAGAGACCTTCTATCTTTTTTCGTCAATCCTTTCGCATGACTTTGTTCCGAAAAATGATAATTAAATATGTTCGCTGTGTACTTTTATAAAATAGCATGATGAAATTGTTTAAGTAATCGAACTTTTGTTCTCAGCGTTACTATGGTTCAATCATAGACGTAATGCGTGGACTGAGTATTATCTGCCAAACAAAGGACCATCTATCTTCTGCCCATGATATAGATATTATCTATGGTAATAAAAGAGAAAGAGATAAATATATTGAATGTTTTTCTATCGTTCTAGAAAGTATGGCTATTTTATTTGACATGCTAGAAGTATATAGATACAAATAATCGTCCAGAAAATTGTTAACTGAAAACTTTACTAATGATTTAATTTTTTTCAGGGTGTTCGCGCACTTTAAAAGCTGCTTACTACATATACCTACCTACCTGCATTTATGTTCATTTACATACAATAAGATAGATAATCAATTTTTTCGACGTAAGTGCCACTTTTGGAATACTATTCTAAAATGATACCAAAGCAAAATGTTTAAATTCGTATTTAAGTTTAAAACGAATTCATTGTTTTATCTAAGAAAATGAGAACATTGTTAGTGACATCAGTGTTATCTTATAACACACCTGCTCCATACAGTTTGGCTTTGTCTTTTGGTAAGTAATTGATAATGTTAAAAACGTTACAACGATCGTAAACTTACTACCACCCACCCATTGATGATTATGTGGTAGTTAGTAAATGTCTCTAATTCACCAGCTTTGAGTGGAGTTCAGAGCCTATCTTATTAAACCTAGATTTTAATTTAAGAGTTTGTTCCCCTCCTTTATCTGAGCTTGATGAATATTATAATGGGATAGAATTATATTTCTTTTTTTGCAGACGGTTGTAACGTTTTTTTTGCTAATTTTGTCATTCTTATTGTTGTCCAACGTTTCTATATTACACATAGGTATTCCACGCGATTAATGTGTGTTCAGTTCACCTACTGTATGGAGGAGGTAGATGCCTGCTTCAGGTGGTGGTTTAAAGTTTAATTCGAAATGTATGTTTAAAACGTAATAAAAACGTTATATTAAGTATAATTATTATGTGGCTTAACCGCCATTCGATTCGTTCATTTGAAAAAAAAAAAACAATTAAAGATGTTTTCTTTGTATTTGTGTGGTGTGTACATATATACCTAAGTACACATTCACAGGCTTTTTCTTCTTATCCGATAGTGGTACGTCGAGTCCATGTTTTCTATTTGCCGAGCATTCCTGATAATTATCTTTGCAAACGTGTCGTAAGAATTCAGATAGGCTAAATTATAAGGAATGGTTAGTGCAATCGTATTAAGAATTGCAAATGCGCAAAGCAATTTGTTGACGCGCGTACCTAAAGATCATTACACGGCGTCACAATTTTATGTGAATCTCAGATCAAAGAAACAGACAGATAGAACGTGCGCGACAAACAAGGTGAAGCCAGTTTTTATTGATGTGTGCGCGGCAGACAAGAGGGGCACGCGCGTCTGTGTGTGTGTGTACACACACACAGACGCTCGGTTGCCAGATATTGAAAAATACTCCCATATTTTTGTTCAAAATTAAATTGTTCTCAATTATTTGACTACTTGATATTTCAAAAAGGAAACGTGCTTTTCTTTAAAGGTACTAAAGACTACCTTACCATATAAACTGGCAACACAGACCAATTACTGTTGAGGTTCTGTGTTTTAAGTAAGCCGAAATTATTTTATGGAAGGTAAATACCAAAACAATAAAAATAACAAGAGTTATTTGTGGAAACATATTCTATCTTCTCTTTGTTTTTGAGAACAACTTTTACAATGTTTAAAGACACTAGACGGCATATTTTGGCATACAATAACAAGTTACTTGTAACGTATGGAGCAGTACGACGCCTAGCTTGGTACTGGCGCGAGTTTATATTATTATATTCTATTCATTTCGTATTTGCTTTGGTGGCTTCACTCGCGTGTTTTAAGCGCTCTATCTTCTTGTTTCTTTAATCTGAGATTTGAACACTAAAATAAAGCAAATCTATATGTTTAAGGAAAGTACGTGGCAATATAGCACAATTCACTGGAATATTACATTAATTAAATTTTTTTAGTAGGACAAATAACGACAAAATTTTAAAGTGAGAGCACATTAAAAACACAATTTATGACCAAAATGCCTACTTATTCTCAAGGTAGAAAATTACAAATGACTGTTATATACAAAAATGAGACCTATATTTTTTTAATTAACTAAACTGTCGTTAGGGTATATGAAAATATTTGGTGTTCAAAAAGTGCAGTTTAGAAATTCTAATAGTTATTGTAATTAACAACGTTCGTAGACATTATTGATGTCCTTTTCTAAAAAAGTTTACTGCCTACATAATTTTCCACTTATTTGTATGAAAGTATTTATGAACAATTTTTGTGTCCGGTTTGGTAAAACTAGTCAATTTTTTCAGATCCATAATATTGAATTGTTATAATTGCGTGTACATACTGTTTGATATATTATTTAGTTTCTACCTTGTAACCTTCTATATATATTAGAGCTATGATAAGATTATAGTTCTTTCGTATTTAACTCATAATTAAATTGATACTGAAAAACTTGCGTTTGGTTCTAATAGCTTCGAGTTTTAAATCACTGTATGTGATTGACATTTAACCAGTTTTGATACAGCATAATAATGTATCTGCCTTCCCGTTGTGGTATGTGTGTATGTATGTATTAAGCCGATGCTGAATCTCTTTGTCTTAGTCTACATGGTTGCAGTATATTTCATTTAGCGTTAGCATCAGTTTTTTTTTTCTTTGTCACAATCAGGTCGCTAGTGATACCAATACGTCTTACATTAGTATCTCATATGTAACTAGTCTACTTACATATTTGATATTAATAATGGTTTTACGTAATTTAAATTATTTTTACCTCAACTGTTTTGGCTATTTGTGCCATACTAGGTTATTTTAAGGTTAATTTTATATCAGATTTTATTTAGTTTTAGGAGGAATGGTAAAGAGATAAGCATTTATAATATTTTTTGTATCTAGTTATTGTCGGCACAAATAATTATTTTTTGTATGAAATATTTTGTCATTGCCGAAAACCATTTTCGGGCTTAATGTTAGGAGATTATAAATTCTTATTTTCGCCACAGCTTAAATCGAAAATATATTATAATTTTCATTGCGTAATTTGATTTCTATACTGTGTGAACTGTAGTTCGAATAGCAGAGTTAAAGTTTTTGCAAACTCTCACCTGCTAACGTCAAGTCAGTTTTCTTTTAAAATGTTGTGCTACTTATTGCATTACGCAACAGTGGACTTCGATAGCGTCCGACCGTCGCGTCGATGGTGTATTGGTTCTTGTTTACATTAATGCTTACATTTACATAAGTGTGTAAATTTTACTATAGCTGGCTTAACATAAAATTTTTGTCTGTTTAAATTGATGCACTGAGAGTGGCACAATAATAATTAATTACGTTTTGTGTGGATCACATTTTAAACATGTATGTACGTGTATTGACGTGGTTTTTATTATATATTCATTAAAAACTGTATACAAAATCGCTTTTTATTTACCCATAATATTTTGTTAGTACCTATATGCAAAACATGTCTTCATCCTCTCAAGTGAGTATTTGTATTATCACCATTGTATTCCAATCAAGTCGATGTGCTAGCAAGCAGGTCACTCCACGTGAGATTTCGATGAAGCAGTCAAACTAAATTGAATGTATTTTTCAAAGCAGGTCAAAACAAATAATATTGGTGGTCACATTGCTGACATAGCGTGCTGGCGATCAGAAAAAGTAGGAGGGAATTCTTAAAATGTTGGTTAAAGCTGTATTATTAATCTAAACTGAGTGACAACGGATAGCCTTTACCGCTAGTTTTTGCAATAATCGTTTAATTTCGTATCAAGAGTGCCTGGGAAGGTTCCTAAGAATGTTTTCTGAATATAGAAGTTGGTCATTTTTGCCGATGGGAAATCTCATCGGGCACGCTCCTCGTTATCATAAATTAGAAAGTTTGTGTTGAATAATCGTGCAAATGATAATTTTGTATAACTACCAAAACGAGCTGTCAGTTCGAGCTACGTACGCCGCGCCGTTTTGGCATTTCATACAAACTAAGTCTTTATTGTTCTTCATACGCAACAGGATACTAAGTTAGGTACCAGAAAACATTTTTATTTCTACGATTAATCTAAAATTTATCGAATGTTTCTGGAGAATTTTGTATAGAGTGTGGCCCTAAAGGTCGCCTGCCATTTTTTTTTTCGGAATCGCGTGTAACTACTACGAAAGTTATATATTTAAAAAGAGGACGCATACACAAACAAAAAATATAACTAATGTAATGTCTCAAGTTTCAGAGTTATTTGCCGAAATATAAGTCTTTTTTATAAAATAAAAATCGGTAGCAGTTTAGAAGACTGTCAACGTGTTAAAATAAAAACATTATTATTTTATTTTTTTCAAGAAGTATTAAGTAGAAACACGAACGCTGATACTTCAGCTTCATAATTACGAAAAAAAAACAGCTCAGGAACTTTTCCAGTAGAATGTGGGCAAGGAATTAAAAATAAACAACGTTTACTTATTTTAGTTTTGTAATGCGACAATGTGGCGACAGTCCAACAATAATGTGATAGCCCACTGTTATGTATGAAATCGGTTAGTTCCAATGAGATCAAATTGTATATTATCTCCAGAGCGAGGCATTGGGTGTTGAATGAGACAAAGTATCGGTTAACCTACTTCAAACATGAGTTTTTTTTAAATTGTAAAGACAACTAAAAATTCAACACTAACAATATTTAGCTTAGAACTAACGTCATGTTTAAGTTTAGGTACTGCAGGACTCGAGTATAAAAATAACTGATGCGATGATTCCACGAAACGTCAACTTATCAGGCTGGCATGTACCTGCGAACAAAACAAAAAACATTATTGTCTCGTATCTATTATTATGAATTTCGCACGGTAGGACTTATGAGATGGTACTGTGAAGACCTGCGGGAACACAGTCCCAATGTTAGGTATTTACAATGCAACTATATAGACTGCGCTATAGAGCAAAGGACATTTTTAAAATTGAAGCAATTGATAATGAATTTCGTTCAAAATCCTTCGCATTGCTAGATATTATGTTAGGTAATTGGGGTGATGGCGAATGATGAGTAGTATACAACAAGACAAAAGAGCCGAACCAGTTTATACATAAACCCCAGTGCATGATATAAACAGAATAATTACTAGCTAGCCCAGACCCACTATGAAGGTGCGTTTCAATTATACAAGTTACAAGTAACTTGTATAATTGAAACAAGTATACAAGTTGCAAATTGTATGCAATTTGAACAAATCTCATACAAACAACTGATACCTAGGTAGTTTGTACTTTTACATTTTGTTTCAAGTAATTGTCAACCTACTTAATTGGAACTATGTAAGTAAAACCTGCATACAATTTGTACACTCTCGAAAACATGTGTCCAATTCAAGCTATTTGTATGTAAATGCGACATCATAATAATTTGCAAGACTAGCCTAATAGAAACGCACCTTTTTAAGGTTGCAAGAGCATAATTATTAGAATCGCATTCAGCTTGCGACTGTAGCCAATACTTCATACAAAATTTATAAATAATAATGTATCATTTTTGCATTACACTTAGGTACTGCACTGGCCTACGCTATAAGTGAATACCCAACATTTTATACGATTATTCGCAAGCCTGTAATAACAGGTACATTTTTACACAACTAGGGACCGGAAAACGCCGCTTTAGCGAAATCATAATGGGTTAATAATACGAATCACGTTATAATACGTAAAATGATCGCAAACGTAGTTAATTTTGTAAATTGTCAATTAGTGACCATTTTACGAATTGTTAAGTCATTCATATTATTATCCTATCATTCTGTTAGAGCGGGAACACTAGGCCCCCAAACTCAGCTTGTAGCACACGAAAGATCGCAATAGCAATTGCTCATTTGTTTGAAACAGACTTGACGACGCAGACTGTCCGATTTGGACAATGTCATGTTAGATTGCCAGGTTAATTTAAGACACTACTAGAACGTTTATACGTGACATATTAATAAACATTATACGTGTAAGTAATTATCCCGAAAAACAATCGTGTGAAAATATCAATGACCTAGTCATATAAGGGTGTGTCATTTTATGTATGCAGTAAAACGGTGCCCGTTAATAGACGTCATAACTAAGTGCCTACTAGAAAATAAATGCTTCAACTAACACTATCAACAAACGAACATTCTCTCCGTTTATGATCCTAAACATTTCCTGTCTTGACACACTCACAACTTCCTTATTGAGTACAATGCTTTGTATTATATTAGGTTCACTGTGCAGTCCATGAGCATAAATAGAACATGATGGTTCCAGACGATGCATTCAAAAACATGTTTATCATAAAGTCGGTACTACTTGTTGTGCAATGAATTCCCGTGTGGTTATTGGGATGAAGTCATTGTGGTCAATTTGTCAGCAACTACGTCATACTCATAACAGACCATTTGTTATGGTAATGACCAAAGGAATAGAGAACTACGTGATGTATACAGAGCTGATGACCAATATTTTTGCATCATAGCAATAAACAAATTCGCTAAGCAAAAAAAAAATATCTTAATTTCACTAACAACGCACAGCCTAAGACTCCTCTGAAGCGGAGACAAGTGGAAATATGCCAAACGGAGAGAAAAGACGTTTAGGCGCTCCGGTGTAGCCAAACGAAGCAGTGCGAAGATGCATAATGGCTAGATCAAACCAAAGATATGCGTACAGCAGTTTATGAGTGATCGTAAACAAAAAATACAAGCACATTCTCTCGTTCCCGCAGTGTGCTAAATAAACACATGAGATATCTCTTCTCTTCTCCGTTCATCTGTTTCCACTAGAGCAAGTAGATGGGAAATGTTAATCGCAATATTCTGTTGTTAGTTTTACAGGACCTATTTAGCTGCTCTGTAGTTCATTTCGTCTGCGCTTTCGTGGAGACCAGGCCTTAACGTCTAGGCTTAGACACAAAACTTCAAGTTCCATACTAACAAAAGCAGTCCTAAGAATGTTAGGCATTCTTTCCCTGGATAGGAGTTAAATAAGAGTAGGAGCTAGTTATTATTGCCGATAGACTATTGGCCGCATGGATTATAAGTAATTTAGATTTTCGCGTTGCTTATAACTTGATCAGCACTTGATAAGTAGAAATCACAAACAATGCAATAGAACGGTTGACAAAACCACTGAAATAAATCCGAAATAGTCTGACTTAGAGCGTTTACGCCGAACAGTATTTTATACAAATTCTCATACACTTATTTTTCGAAACGATTGATCAGATTTCAATGAAACTATATGATTCTGGAAGGCAAATTCAACATAGGTATATGCTGTTAAAGATTATTGGGATGATTTCTTAAGATATAACTTAAGTACCTATGCCACCATTTTAATGTACAGAGCACATCAACCTACCTCAATCTGTCAAACTTTAATAGATTTTCAACCTTATCACCATAGAAGAAAGTTAATATACGATTGGTAAAATTTAACAAATTCGGGGAGGTTGACCTGCTGGCGTCTGGACCAAAAGAAACGAAGTTAACGACCAAATGAAGTTAACCCTCCACCGTACACGAACAAGAAAAATATGCTACAGTAACCTTATATTGTTTGCTGTTGACACAGAAGGGTTATACGATTGCCCGAATTTATTGTAAAACTTAATACACCAACGGACTACTTGTTTTATTTTATTTTCCGCTGAATTGAGAAAAAATACAACCAAACCTTTAGAAACTGTTCTATGTAATTTTCTTTGAGAATACAAACAGATATAATTTATTACATTCTTATGATTTTCTTATGTGTAGGTTTTTTTAGGGTTACCTTTGCAAGTACCTATTTGTAATACCTATTAAATATAACTAATCGCGTCAACGCCTAAAATATTTTTCTTACTTTCTCATTTTTACTAAAACTTTAAAAACTTATGACAGTCATTTGTGATACTGGGATTATGATAATATTGGTATGACTAAAGAATTGTATTATATAAGAGCTTTGAGAGCGAAATCTATGTGAATAAGGTGACTTACGTATTTTTGCTTCCGACTGACTTACTTAGTTTCTTAATACCCAACCACAGACAGTCCAAGTTTGTATTGAATTTTGTACTATTTTACAATAGCTTCTGATAAAATATTGATAATATTTATTATAATATCATATAGTGCAGTAAGCTTATCTGGCCGCTGGCTTAAATAGGAACTAATGAAAATTAAGATAAAATAGTCGAGGTTTGCACACATGTATTCACAAGCACCTAAGCGATTTTAAGACTTTCCGTTGAACGCACCTTCGAGCGAATTCGGCAGCGTATCGACTAAGTGTGAGGCAATTTACTGTTCGACGTCGACAAAACATTCGGACTTGCTGCACTATACGGTAGGTATGCATTACGTTACATTACAATATTGTTACGATACCAAACTAAAACTTTCTCCAGTAAACTGTTAAAAGTGTTAAGTATTTAGTTATACGCTATTACTACCTATTTATAGGTTAAATTTGGTCGATTGACGTCATTACAATGTCTATCTACCGTATACCGTTAATGAAACATATAACATATACATTGACGAAGCCATACAAATACATCCACCATTAATTCCACCACCAAAAATATATATTTAAGTAGTAGATAACCTACTGACCTTAACCGAGAGTCCATTTTCCACTCAGTTGCGATGTAACATACTGTATGGATGAAAAATATTATTCATCAGTACATTATAGGTACCTACATATATTTAGAAAACTGGTAGATAATTAAAACAACTCAAATATCTTCTTACTCTGTCGTGTATTTATCTCATATTTTAAACCCTGTACAGCACTGCGCTGCCAAAGTAAGATTTACATAGTTTTAAAGTATAGACGCAAAGACCTGATAACAAGCTAAGAAACGAAATTATTTTATGAATTATTTCGCGACGATTGCATTTTTTTTTAACTGTCAGTTCTCATGGGCTCAGGTATTTCTATTGTTTTTCAAGTCTATCCAAGAAGATTGTAGAATGCTTTCAAATCATGGCAAGGTCATGTCGTTGTTGAAAGTTATCATCTTTGTTATCAGCGAAGTATCGAAAATATTTACTTTATAAACATGTTCTTAGTCAGCATGGAAGTGAAAAGACATCGTTAAATATTACATCGTTTGCGAATCTTCGATTTGGATCCGAAATATGACGACTCGAACAAAATGTTCTTGAGTCAAACGGATGGAATTCTGATCTAATCAAGCTTCAAGCTGCAACCTGTCTTATAAACAGTAAGAAAGGTCATTTCTCGAATTTGTGTCGGATGGAAGTTAACAAGATTAACGAATGATTGAACACGAACATCCTGAAAAATAAAAATAAACTATATGCAATACATTCGCCAACGAGTTACATTTCTTTTTGTATGGAGCGTGATCTGCCTGATTTTCATAAATTTATTTTATTTTCAGATTAGCAGTCATTTAGGTAACCTGTTTTTAACATTTTCCGACTAGATCCTATCTATGTTCCTACCCATGATTACCGCCAATTTTGAAGTCAGATAAATACTGTGGATAATTATAATACAATGTTATGCAAAATTATTCATAAAAACAGTTTTCAATTTAGTTGCTCCTACTGATATGTAACAATTTTGTATCATTTCATTTTCAGTTAAGTGACATATTAAATTATTATCTATATGTAAAATTTCGTAAATTACACTATTATTACAGGCACTTTAAGCTACGCATATAATTAATATTATATTAGTTTATTGGAACAAATTTCTTACGAATTGGGTAAGTAGGTACATATAATTTAATTTACCTATTAAAAATATTTTATATTTACTTACCTACTGTAATAATGTTAGCATTAAATATATATAGGTATTTACTATAAATTAAACGTATTCAGAGATTACTTTGATCAATCAAGTTAATGAACACAATATTATATACCGTAACATGAACTGTCTGACTCAATAGCCATCAGACAACAGAATTTAAAGGACAACATTATATTATTTACTTATTATGCTCTTAATAATTGTATGATACACAAACGATAGGCATGTTGACAGCATCAATAAATTGCAAAACGAATTAGTCCGTCAGGTTTTAAAATAAAAGACACGTATTTTTAATTTGTTAAATCAATGCATATTTACTAAGGTCCGACCGAAACGGTTACTAAGGTTCGGCCGTGGCTTCAGTTTCGGCCAAAACCGAATCCGAAACTCACGTGGTCATGTATAGAATTCCTTAAAATACTGAAATTTGGTGCATTTTACCCATTATTCTGCATTATTTAGGACATGAACTGGAAACAGTAAGTTTGTTGTAATCATTTATTTAATAGATATAATATTTTTTTTTTATATTAAGTTCTCATAGCAAAATATTTATCGGTTAATTCCCGAACAGGGCCGCGAGCGCGAGCGTCCGCCAAAGTGTTGCCGCGAGAAACGAAGTTAAGCGAGCGTGCACGACAACTTCCAAAACCAGTTTCGGTTTCAGCAAAAGTTTCGGCCTATTTTGGCCGAAACCGATACTGCCGCAGAAACTTGATTTTTGGCCGAAACTCGGCCGGAACCGAAATCGAACCTTCGGTCGGACATTAATATTTACATAGATATACCGCTATATATAAAAATTCGAGAGTGGGGCTCGGGGCGTCAGTAGCAATTAAAAACTTTACTTGCTTAAGACGTATTGGCAATTTCAAAAGTGTCGTATCTTCGTTAATTTTGGTTCACGAAGCAAAAGAAAAAAGACGTATCAAATATTTTATGATAATAGCTGACGGACTAATTCGATTTTTTCCGTCAAATACCCTATTCTTCATAAATGTATCATAATTTAAACTAAACCAATAACAAATACATCACTACTGGATTGCTCCAATAAAACAATGTTTATGTTCAATATACGTATTATGATTACACCTATTACTATACTGCCTTGTTGGTCAAATGGTCCCAAGAACGATTACCAGGTTGGGCAAATTTTTAATGTTTTTTTATTTTTTTATTTCCATCTATAATATTTCAGCCGCAGCCGCAGTCTGAATTCTTGCCCAGTTGATGGCAAGTGACGTACCACTGGGACATCATGAGACTCCACACTACAGTGTACACCTCTACCTAATTGAATTACAGGCGTTCTTTTAAATAGGTAGTTCATTCCTATAAGATATAATTTGTGACAAATATTTATTTATGCGAATTAATATCTATTAACAATTGAATAACAATAATAATAATCAACATGGGCATAGCTTTTGAAATATATATTATATATTTATTTCTAGTCTAACTGGACGCGGTGGAAGTTTTTTGCGTGAAATGATTGTCTACAGTCACTTTCCTGGTAACGTGTAACGTAATAAACCGTTCTAGACTGGTTTTCAAACTACCCGTAACTCCTATGTGTAAATTATTTTATAAGATGTAACGTAGCGTCAATGCAGCCCAAAAATTTCAATGTTTCTACTACTTTCCGAGTTTTTCAGCTGAGTATCAGTTTATATGGAAAATCGATCTAAACAAAAAAATGCATTGCTGAATCGTTATGTTCGTGTATTTTGGGTGCGTACAAATGTATTCGTTCCTCTCGGGCCCTGACAAACAGTAGCTAAGTATACAAAATATATAAAGATAAACCGTGGTCATTAAAGATGTACTTTATCAAAAAGATTCAAATAACTAGACGCTTCTTTTGAAATTTACTGAACGATAGATTTAGTTATGCAGTAAGTAAAACAATAGTCCATTAATTCATTTGCTTATATTTTGCATGTGTTGCGTCACGAACAAAACCAGTAATTATGATGAACAATGTCGTCACTGACTATAATAATAATTATTTCTTTTGATACCTATTTATTTAAGTTACCAAGTTTGTTTTTTAAATACGTCCTATTAGGTTTTTATTACATTGTTATCTAATAATATGATATTTAAACTAAAAATTAGCCCATTAACTGAAAATTATGTGGCAATTTAATTTTTATTCGACTGGAAAATTTGACGATAAATATTTATTTTTATCTTAAAATAATGGAATTTTATTTTAAATTTACTAATATATCTCTTTAGTTTACATTAAACACGTACTTAAAAACTAATAGGTATTATTGGCAGCAATTAATAACGTTTACTTTTTTTTCGCATTCCTGAAATAAAAAAATAAAGATTTTTTATTTTCAATTTCATTAACCCTTTTATTGAATGGTCCAAGATCCTCCACTGATGGAACTGGTGGGAAATGAAAGTATATAGTTGTGACATCATTCTGGCAAAAGATTATCAAAATCCGTCCCAGGGTTCTTTTTTTATCACGTTATATAATAATGTATAAGCGGTTCGAGCGCGCATGGTAGGTTAGGTTAGCTATTTAAGGTCTCGTTGGGATTTTTTACCGAATTCAATAAAAAAGGGGTTAGGGTTTAGGTTCTCAGTTCGACCTGTACGTATGTATGTTTGTACGCGATTATCTCGAGTTTGGCTGAACCGATTTTGATGCGACTTTCAGAAAAGTGATCCGTACATTCTGGGGAGGGTTTTATTATATAACAATAATGGATATATTAAGTTATTTTATACTTTTTTGTGTTTGGTTTTGAAGTCGGTTCCTTTTTTACAAAAAGTTTTTTTTTAGTGGGTGTTAGTCACACATAAGCCAACCGTCTTCCCAGATGGTTCACTATGCGTTGGGCATTATTTACAGCTGAACTAAAAAAGTTAGGTTAGCTTAGCTTAGCTTATGTAGTCACCCAGTGGAGAGTGAGACTGGAGACGCTCAGTGCCGGTCACTGGACTGTAGGGGCTATCCAGGCCACTCGGAAAGATTGGTACGCAGGGGACACGGGACAATGTCCTTCCGGCTTGTGCAGGTGTTGTCAGGGCATAGTTGTTTCGGCAAATACCTGCACAAAGTGGCTAGGCGGGAGGCAAATCCCGTATGTCACCAGTGCGGCTGCAGCTCTTCAGTACTGTCCTGCTTAGGTAGTGTAGCGACGTGTTCCCGCAGCAGCAATCGGGGCAGACCTCTGCCAGCCGTGGTAAAGACCATAGTCGACAGCAGAGGCGTGGGAAGCAGTTACATTCTTCTGCGAGGACGTGATCTTGCAAAAGGAGGCGGCGGAGCGCGTCAGGGAGGAGGACACCTTAGCTGACGCGATTCGCCGCAAGACGACGGGACGGCGGAGGAGGTGCCACGGCGACCTGATGCCATCCTAAGAGTGTGTGCCAGCGGGTGATCGATCGTCGTGAAAGTCATGCGCAGCAGTCCCAACGGCTCATCCATGAAGACGAATGTAGGCTCACGGCGGTGTTTTTAGTGAGTGCAAGCCCCACATAACCCAGCCGTCCCCTTGGATGGTTCGAGTATGCGTTGGGCTTTTCTCACTGCTTAAAAAAAAAAAGGTTGGGTAATCACGTAAACGCCCATAAAAAAAGAACCCCGGGACGGATTTTCATAATCTTTTGCCGGAATGATTTCACAACATATACTTTCATTTCCCATACGTGTCATCAATGGAGGATCTTGGACCAAGTTCCATACATTTTGCCCATTGTCTTTTGTCCCTAAAGCCTATCCGAATGCTGCCTATGCCTATGGACTACTGATTGTAATTTCTCTATGACAAAGTGGCTATGAGTATTCTAATACACTATTATTATCATCTCATCTGGAAGAAAATATGAAATGTTGTAAATTATTAAAATAATGTTTTCATCATTTTAGCACCATTGGACAATTCTACATTTCTGTGTAAATATTTATATTTAATTCCTACGGCTAAGTCTTATAATACCGATATCCAGAGAGCACTGATGAAATTTTTAGTATTATCGATATCATGCCGAAATATTTTTTTTGCATAATATTGAAATGTCCAAATTTTATTGCATTTCAGAAGGAATAGAATTTAATTAAATTTGAATAGAACTCAAATGTATGCAATGCAATTAACAGATTATTTCTAAAATATTCTGAATAGTCTTTGTAGTTAAAAAAATACAAGCTGCGTAGGTAATATTGTTCGGAATTATCACCCCACTGTTATGCAGGATGCGTATTAAATGTATAATTATATAGTCTTTAATTTATACACGATTGTTTAACCTTAAGTACTAAAGTCCAGTCGCGGAGCAGGAAGAATTTCGTACAATGACCTCTTTACCTACTGACAGTGGTCACAAACATTTTTCTATTTATTGCGTTAGTGCGCTTTTTTTAACGTAGTAAAATCATCAAATGAGTCCTCCCACCCAGGGCAAAGCGGGAGGGACTGTCAGACTCGTAATGACTAAAATCCACGATGTCCTTCAATAGCCCTTTACGTACCGGGGTCACGGTAAATCACACTCCCGCGACCCCGACAGGCTTTAGCCCTCTAGAGGGGGGCCCGTCATTTAGCTGACACTCTTTGAGGCGCGCGTGGAACACAAAGCGCCGTCGACCCGGGCATGGTCCATGGTCGGACAGCGAGTTGCCCATTACTCGCCGCCCGCATGCCCGCGCCTACGGTGGCCGGAAATCGTCTGCCGACGTCCGTCGCCGTAGGCGTCTACCACTGCGGCTGGGGTGGAGGGAGGACGTTGTTATCTCCCTCACGCGGCTCGCCTCCTCCTTCGCGATCATGACTGCTTCGCAGAAAGAGGCAACCGCTTCCCACTCCGTCTCGCCCCACTGCATGGCCATTGACAGCCAGACGTTTCTTCCCTCTCTATCCGACACAGGTACCTCTCGAAACTTCCGTGTCCGGTGAGGACCTGCGTGTTGCCTGTCCTGACCTACCAGGACGCCGTGACGCCTATACAGCCACTCCTCAAAAAGGGGTCTTACCGCCGCGATTGCGGCGTGCCCGCATTAGTGCGGTTTACATGAAATGTAACTTATTAAATTGTTTTTAAGTTTTAAATTATTTATTTAGATTTTATATTTAATATAAGTTATAGAAATCGAGTTACAAATGCTAATAAGATAGAAATAAAATTTAAATTTAAAAAATCTGAATCAGACTCCTCTATGGAGTTACTGCTTTCCGAAGACGTCTCACCTGTCACATTTATTACAAAAGAATCAACAGTTTTGTCTGCATTATCAACAAATAGTCTATCTAATTTCTACTCCTCTTTTTTACGTGACTGATGTAATTTTGCCATTTTTCTGCTGAAATGTTAGTCTTTTTGTCGTTACTCAAGGCCAACCAAAAAACCACATGCAAACAAGAAAAAACCTTACAGTGTTAGGTAAAAGGTTTACAATCCCTGAGGACGGCGGCCATTGCATCTGTGCGAGCAATACTCATTACATTGACGCGAGAGTGACAGAGACAGGTAATAACAGGTTAAACTACGAAAATCTTCCTACTTCGCGTCCGGACTTTAGATAGACTAATAGTAATAATGGTAACTATTTATTGTGGTAATAAATAAAAAAAGTTTTAAAACAAAGCACTTAAATCATAGGTAATCTATCTATTCATAAATAATTTAACAAAGTCTTACAAGAGCTGTTGTCTGTATGTACTTAATTGATTTACACAAAAACTACTGCACGGATTGTTGTACGATTTTTACTAAAAGATAGCAATGCAGCTCTTGAGCAATGTTTAGGGAAATAGTACATTACGGTTTTATGTAAATTGACTGAAATATAACGATTACTGTTGAAGAGTTCGCGAGGTCGTAAAAAATCTCGCCTGCTGGGAGTTTTAGTCGTGTAGGCCACGTAAACAAGCAGAGATACAGTAACGTAACGTACTAGAGAGTTGTACATCTTCAAAACTACCACAAAAAAGACGTCCCGATGGCATGTCCCTATCTCATGAGGTTAACTCACAATAACTACTTTTATTTTCGCAATATCAATAAAAAAAAAACTATATTTAACGAGACTGTTTTCTTCTGTTCAGTATTAATCCTTATCAAAATAAATGCGTTCGTTGGCTTTGCCATAAAATTACCGCGACCGCGACAGACAGGTTGAAATTCTAAGACATCACTTTGAGAACAAGCAAAGCCTAACTTAGTTTAGATATCATTTAAGTTTGAAGTCTGAAATGCCAGCATGTTTGTCTTCGAAGGATTTTTATGCTTCTTTCATGCGCGTGATTGCAGTCTGCTGGAGTTTTGAAGAGCCGAAAACAAATCATTTCATGTGTAAATACACATGGAATGATTTGTTTTCGGCTTTTTTTTTGCGTGCGATAATAAGATATTTATCTTATTATCGCACGCAAAAAAAAAACGCTGGGCCTCCAAAATATTAAATAATATATCTGTTAATAAGGTACTGTCAATTCTCAAAGTAGCTCACGCAAATATATCTTTTTTTAATTGTTTATAAAATAATAACGTTTTGGACCACTGTTAACAGCCATATCAACACAGCAACAATAAATTTACAGAAAAAATAAACTTAGTTTTTGTAGCTGATAGGGACGGAGTGCAAAAATTATTGTGAACACCTTTGTTAATCTATTTAAATCGTGTTCAAGCATTTCGCGTGAAACCGTGTCAAGAGCTAGTTAGAATAAACTCCAAAAAAATTAAAATTGCACAAAAGTAGATAAACATTTCTAGGATAGTGGTTTTAATTCATTTATTAGGTTGGGTTTTTGAGATCAGTAACAGTAGGACATGTTCTTACGAGGCTGTCTTTAGATCTTAACCAATTGATATCTGCATTATGTACAAATTTTACACATTTGATACCAGCTAAATTTAGTCAAAACCATTCTCTGGATAATATTTTCCTGAAGCTTCAGCAAAATAAGGTATAAGTCTTTGTTATTCTGCCTCAAAAACCCATCCTGTTTTGTGTCCGTATAACAGATAAAGTACAAAAACCCCATGAACTTGAAAGGGAACAAACCTAAAAAGAACCCATAATCAAAATTGTAATGTGGAACCAATTACTACTAAAACTAATAATAAAATTCTTAATTAACAAGATAAAGGACAGTGTCTTCTGGTTTTAACCATTTCTGTAAATGTTGAAAAAAAAAACAATATTTTGCAATAAAATTGCACTAAGAAACGCAATTGATTCCACAAAAAAAAAACTAAAGGGTGTTTTGAAACACTTATGCCACATACATTCTTATCAATCAAATAGAATAACAAATAACCAGGCAACAGACTTCTTGTTACTCAAACTATACCATAATTAAATGGGGTGGTGGTATGCATACGCAGGGGTGAATAGACACAAAACACTGAAAGGGATTTATAACTTTAAATTGTTATAATATAGCCACCAGCAAAGTCTCTAAATAATTAGTCTCAAATTTTTTACCTCATTGTAACATTTCATATCAATTCAATATTAAAATCTCAGCCTAAGTTTTGTTGCAATTCACACCTGCCTCTATTCATCCCTTCTGACCTGGTATGTTAAATAAATATGTTATACTTTACCCCGTGCATGTTTATAAAACCGTTTCTTGTAACGTTTCGATAGAAAATATTTTATAACTAATATAAGAATAATGAAAGATAATATGTACAGGAGACTTAGCATTCCGATGTCCAAATTGGAGAATGGGCTGGGTGGAGCTGCGGATGATCTTGCACGCCGCTGGGATTGGATGCTTCCACTGCCATAAACATTTTGGAGGTACTGGTACACCGCTGGGAGATTCCAAGCACCTCGAGCAAGCCTACACTCGGGGCACCTTGCAACACTTGGGAACTGAATCTTTGGATGCTCTGGATCTTCTGTAACATCACCTGCTAATCTAAGATTAACTTCATTATGTGCTATCCATAGCCAAAGCACAGCTTTATCATTTTCTTTTACATCAAATATTCTGTTCCGAGATGCCATTGCTTGGAAATGTCCAGCACAGTCTGTGCACCCAAAGAAATTCTTGACATAGCCATGCATAGCTTTCAAAACTCGAGGACTTTCTGTACCAGGTTTCTGAGCTGCATTTACAGTTAAAGTGTGGAAGAGGGTCCAGAGTCCACATGTATATCCACGGAATTTAGCTTGACTGCCTTTGCACCTAACATATTCCAGATTTGTTGTGTACACTGGTGCATGAACTGTTTCCAAATGTTTCACTAACTCATAAATTTCACTGCCACTCCAAGTGTTCCTTGTTCCAAGAGTAGTACGTAATTCAGATATATATTCTTTCAGATTACCTCTAAAAGGAAAAGAAACTATAATAACATCAAGGTAATCTAATAGTGCTTGTAGAGGTTCACCAGTCAAGGTTTTGAATCTTGTGATTTCTGTGTGTAAACTTGTTTTAATGGTCTTTTCCAAGTCACTATAATAAACTAGATCTGTATTAACAGTTGCTTGTTTATCATCAGAATGCTCATTGGTGAGTATTTCTTGACTACCCACATCCCTTGTGGGGAAAACATAGTTTTTAGATTTTAAGAATGAATTAACTGCTTTTAGTAATCCTAATTTTTTACTGTCTTTAGGGACAAGTGTAGTTGGCTCAAGTGAAGAACTTATAGCAATAAGTCCTGGAAACTGATTAATATTTGCAAGATCTGCAATTTCACTAGTTTGATGCACTCTTTTAATCCTTACATGTGGGTAATCATTTAAGTCTAAGGCTAGTTCTGAACCCACAGTTGAATTCACATTTTCTAATACAAGAAATGTGTAGGTGATGTCATTAGGCACATCTTTCACAGCAGCAGAATAGTCACGGTAGGATTCAATACTGAGTGATGGTGCAGATTTTAAGTGGCCAATTGTTTGATCATTTTGCATTTTTGTTATTATTTGAGCTTTTAGTTTTTCATGGGAGTCACTAATCTGTATCTTATCACCAACATTGCCATTTCCTTTGACATAATTCTCATGCAAATAGCGTAATGATGGATAGGCCATGACCTCGAATTGTCTACAAATTTCATTATTTTCTTCTACAGAACAGTCTATGACTGCCAACTTTATTATATTTTTCCAGTTAACTATTTCGCCTGCCAAAGTCTTAAATTTAGGTGCAAACCCTCGACAGTGACCGCAATAGCTGTTATAAAATTGAGCCACTATTGCATGTTTCTGGCCATAAATTTTCCTTTCGAAATTTCGGTTCGTTAAAATGTCAACATGGTCTGACTTACTATAAAGTCCCTGTTGATCTACATCGCCATCTTCCACAATAACTGCACTATTCACTAATGCAACGAATACAGCATTAAATAAAAGTATTGCATGTCCTAGGTTCATTTTGACTCACGACCGGGAAGTGAGACACGTCGCGTTTGAATTGTATTTAAGTAGATGGTTTTAAAAAAACACGGCTTTCGCCGGTGACTCCGGAGTCCAGACTAAGTGGACTAAAACAGTGATGAATGACATCAACTTAGAATTAAAACTCAAACAGTAAAAAGTTGAATTAGTGAATACGTCATTTTATTAATGTTCATTGCTTTCAAATGAACTGACAACACAAACAAGTAATGTCAAACTTGTCAAAGTCACATCAAGGCATAAAATAATGAACAATGTGGAACCACAGTCAGAACGAAAAACGTGCCGACAGAGATAGCTCAATACGAGGCTGTTGTCTCTTTACAAATTATGTGACTAAACATTTTTCAGATTTTGGAAATCGATATCGATCGATAGTTTGATTTTTCTTATAATTATACTTTTTACTGATGCTAATCATTTATTTATTTATCAAAACTTATTCTATCATAACAGGGTTTAACCCGAATGCGACAGATAAGACCTTAAAATAAACTTAGACTAATATAAATTATAAACAATACAATAACCAAATTAGAAAACAATAAAATAATGTTATAAATTATCACAAAATTCAATAAAATTAAAACACAAAATATGGCAAAAATCATTAATAAAGAAGTACGTAAATACTTTATACTACTTAACTAATTAATACACTACAGTAACACACTAATACTACATTAATATACACACAAATTACAAATTATTTTGTTTTTAGCATAAAATAAATAAAGCCTTGTGAATTCACCCAACGAACACGTAAACACATCGATCTGTGTTTGAAGGCTGTTGATGGTACGGATAGCTCTGGTAAGAGGTGCCTTGGTAAGCAAATTAGTGAAAAAATCCGCGACCCCAGCAGGCATTTGGCTCCGTAAAGGGCCCCGTCGGTGACCCGTAAAACACGACGCGCCACCGACCTGTGCTTGGTCCTTGGTTCGGACGGCGAGCTTACCCATTACTCGCCGTCCGCAAGCCCGCTCCGCCGCTGTGCCCTCTGCTATTCAGAGGGACACGCGTTGGAGCGTCCACCCGACAGGCTATTCGCATACGGGCAAAGAGACCCTCAGGCACACAGTGCCTAAGGAAGAGTTTTTGCCCGCATCCCAGGGTGCACCGGCCCGAAGAACTGGTCTTCCCCCCGGACGTATCCGAGAGGGAACTCCAGTCCATGGGCGCACGTGGAGGTTTCCTGTCTTCCAGACCCCAGTCTTAAGACATAGAACATAATAAAATTAAATTGTACAAAGTAATTCTTTTGGTAACCGTACTTTTTAACTATCCGTTGACAGATGAAAACCATAGACACTCACCTTCTTAGTTGGACCGTGGTTGAACCCCATTATAAAGGCCCTGAAGCCATCCCAGAAAAAGAACAAAACAAATTTGTGGTGGCCATGGTCAGTGTCTATGTAGTCTGTACCTTGGTTGGTCCTAGAGTCGAGTCGTATCGTGTTTATTCACAGTGTTTGGTAAAATATTTTGGTGAAAATTTAGAAGGAAATAAAGGGCTCAGAGGTATCACATATTGTAAGTTGATTGTAACTAGTTCACTATTTCCGCGTTAATTACATATCAGCCCACAAATCGTTATTCTCAGATATAACTTGACCAATATTTATTTTGTCGATTTGGTGATAGTCTACGTCAACTACGATTTTTCTTAAAATGAAAAAATAAATAGTGTATTTCATTGCATTGTGTATTAATCATTTAGTCATCGACTTAATAACATGTCTACAAGGTGTGGTTAGGGGTGAGAGGGGTGCGCGGGCAGGTAGGTAAGGGTTGGTCAATCGATAATTTTCGTAGGTCTAGACTGAGCATGCCTGAAATCTAGGTACCAAACGATTGGCGTTATTGCGCATGACGAGTACTAGGCAACGCTAAAAGCTAGCCTTTGTTTCCAGTCGTATCGCGACCGTGTTTCCTATATAAACCAAAGTACGGTGGTACCTCGCAGGCGTTTCTCAGAGTTCCACTGTTTTAGGTAAAACTGTTAAAAAAATATTGTAAATGTGGCGATAAATGTTTTGTTTCAGTGCATTTGTAATTACAGTTAGTAATTTAATTTTTGTTTGCAGGCAAAATGAGTTCCCGTCATTTTAGAAAAATTAATAAGCAAAACGACTTGCCTCCTCCACCTGATGATTCAGATGATGACTATCAACCCCTCTGTACTAGAACTTCAGGTTCTTCCAAGTATGCTGGGGTAAGTACATTATTTTTTTTAAACTAGTTGATATGGAATGGGGAGCAGATGGACGAGGAACACACTGAATCGAAAAGTATGACTGAAATTAAGGGTAGGCCTATAAATGATAAATTTTAGCCAAGAATCCCCACTAGTGGGGGATTCTTGGCTAAAATTTATCATTTTCAATTATAAATCGCCCGAGAGGTTAAGCAAACAAAAAAGGTGATTATTTAAAGCGGGTAACACTTTTTATTTTTTCGTGGTAAAATCATCAAATGAGTCCTCCCACCCATGGCACTGTCAGACTTGTACTGACTTAAATCCACAGTTTCCTTCAAAAGCCCTTTACATACTGGGGTTACGGTAATTTGTGAGTCCCGCGACCCCGAAGCGGGTAACACTTGAAAAAGTTATTTAGTCTGAAGAATGAAAATCTATATATAAATTAACTTATCAGGAGAGTTATGTTACATTAATGTAAATTTGGTTTGAATATTTTGCAACAGCAGTTGGAACATTTGTAGGCTGATTATGCTTAAAAAGGGTTCACTAATATTTTGAAACTTATGACTGGATTGATCGTTTTAATTTGTGCATAGCCCTGGCTTATTGAGTTAAAAAAAATGTAATAGCAACTGGAGTTTTCATTAACTTGATGAATAACATGTCATGATGTGCAGGGTAGAATAGGTTACGTTGTGAACTCTTACACTCTTGGGATTCCATATTGTGCTGGGCAGTTTTAAAATTAAGGTACCAACATGCAGTGAACTGCATTATATCCAGTATACAAACTGTAGTTTAAAAAAGCTAGTTGTGCAAATATTATTGTTTTAATTGATAGCTAAATTAGGGTGTAAAATATTATATTTTTCTCGCCCAGGGTGGAGCGGAAGAGTCAGACTCTTCCTGACTAAATAACATGGTTCCTTCTGAAGTCCTATGTGGTCCAGGGCCGCGCTATCCTACTTTGACAGTCCCGTAATCCCATTCAAAGCTTCCATTACAAAAAATATAAATAACGGTAGTTGATCTATTCATGCAATGTCTTTGTCCCATCAAGTGTTACTTCATTGGCTTTTCTCTTCAGAAATGTAAAGACTTTTAAATCATGACATTATTTTTAAATGAAACTAAATTAAAGTATAGTCAAAAAATATTATCATCATTATAATTTATAGAAGTGGCCTTTGTGCAAGGTGCAGGGTCAAACCATCCATGTCAGTAATCAATAATCGAGGGCGTGTCTTCGCACATGCGCAATGTGCACTTGCAGTACGTGACGAACTTGAAGGGCTTGGCTCCGTACGGCTATAACAACTTCTATGTATGGATTATTATACTTTTAACACTATTCCAAATAAAGCAATGAAATTAAACAGGACATTATGAAAACCTAGCGGCCTGTTGTGTTTTGACCAGTCATATTTGTTTTGACGAGAATTTTGGTAAAGTTTGTACTAATCGTCGTAAACGTCTACGATTTTGCGTGGGAGCTTATACAGCCTGTTGCCTTTCTCGATAAATGCACTAACTAATATTTTTAGATTATTGCATAAAAAATAATGAAAAAATTTGAAAACTGCAAATGCTATCTCTTTTTCAATGTGATCATGTGACCATCCTTCAGTATCAGAGCTAATTATACCGTCTCTTGGAACCCCACAGGCCTCTGACTTGGATTTAGACTTGTACATTGATTGTATAAGTCCAGGATTCCGCACGGTGTTTTCCTTTACTAATTTTAATTATGTCCAATCTTAGAAATAATGCATTGCAAAAGACACATTAGTAGGTACTTGCCCAGTTTAAAACTCCCTCGATCGTGTATGAGATTGATGCGAAGTGTTCACCTCTGAGCTAATACGACTTACTGCGAATGTAATGGCGTGAAAATATGCGTTTAATGAAAGCATAAACTGCACAGCGACCGCAGGTTGCGATCTTGAACTAAGCGATGTTTAATAACTGTTAAGCGGCATCGTGTCTCATGGCCTTATCTAATAGTGGTTTATTTTTGTTTTAGCTTGAAGTAAGCTCTCATTCGGAATCTGAAAAAGTATCTGAGAAAAGTGAAGAAGAGGACAGTCACGGTTACTCCCTAAACCCTGGCTTCAATAATAATAAAAAGAAGAACAAGAAGAAGGGTAAAGGAAAAGGCAAAGCTACGGCGGCTAGTGGGGTATACAATTTTTAACGTTAATTGATCGAAAATTTGCGATATTTTTCATTTAACGTCAAATAGTAGAAAATTAAAATGTTCTTTCTTTGTAGGTGGATGAAGTGGAGCGTGCTCAAAGAGAAGTGAACGCAATGCTGGGAAGTCCGCCGCCGGCACCTCCTACTCCGCCAACGGTTAATCAGGCTTTAGAAGTGTTAACCGTTGACCCCAAACACTTGAATGTAGCCAATGAGCTCAGGAGAATTTTCGGGCCTGAAGAAACAGGCCGACGGTAACAGCGTTTTGTTGATACCTTTCTATGCCTACAGCATCAAATGTTTCTGTTACGATTATTAATTTTTAAATTATATTTTACAGTCAACGTTTGCCTGCACACCGCGCCCTGTCGCTCAAACGTGTAACGGTTCACCCAAACAAAGAGACGCCAATGTATGACTTCCATGCTAACGGTGAGTGACAAAGAAAGACTTATAATAATACTAGCTGTTACCACCGTCTTCACCCGCTACAACTCCAAATTATGCCACGGGAACATAAAATCAGGATAAAAACTACCCTACTCCTACCTAATATGTGTTAATCCAGGTTATAAACTATCTGTGTACCAACTTTCATCCAAATCTATTCAGTGGTTTTTGCTTGAGAGAGTAACAAACATCCATCCAAACAAACTTTCTAGTTTATAATGTTAGTAGGATTAGTAGAATTATAATACAGCAATACATAATTGTTTCGTCCTTGTGTAACTCGAAAATTATCCCTCAGCACGGGACCGTAATATCGGAATAAACAGTATCAGTGTTATTCCTAACTTAAACCTCTCTCAGAACCAAAGGACATCATTTTTTTTGAGCCTTCTGAAAATGCTGGCCAACGAAAAATATTGGTACCTATAGTATATAAGGTAGTATTAGTCATTTCGAGCAATAGTTACTATGGCACAAAAGTTGTAGGATTGCTCTTGGCCATGTTATACAAGTTCGAAGATTCGTAATTTTCATAAATTTTTTAAATTGTGAAAGTGCCTAGAAACACCAAATAACGATAAGTATTGCTAGAACTAGCGACCTCAAGCAATTTAACATAAAATATCATCTCGCCTGCAAACCCGTCTCACCACTAATTGCGGACCCGACAGTATCGCGTTCCGAAGGCTAGCTCTTTCAGAAAACAACAAATGTATGAATGAAATGTACATACCGGGCCGTCGACTATCTTAGTATCTGGAACGCAAAGGGCAAACGAATGAAGAGGGTGAACTTTTAGCCAGCAGGAGTCTGACAGTCTTTCCAGCTCAATCCAGAGCGAGATCACTTATTGGATGATTTTATTACCCAAAAAAAGGGGTTGATTTAAAAAGCAGTACTTTTGGTCACGATTCGTATTGTTAGAAGCAACATCGATTCTGTTCCCAATAGTTCCCACCAACAGATTTGTATATTTAAAAATGTTTCTATTTCATTTCACAAAAAATAAAGAGATTATTATTCATTTTAATTAGGTACACCTGTCCCCAAACCCTTCAGGGATTACAGGCGTGATGATATTTTGTGTTAAATTGCTTGAGGTCACTAGCTCTAGCAATATTTATCATTATATGTGTTTCAATCACACATCATTTGATTGAAGAGGCACCCAAACTCAGTCTTGGACGCGCGTAATTACGTCAGTAAAATCCTTGCATATAACGAACCTCATGGCTTCATCTTTCACCGTCACAGAGGCGCTTTGCGTCTGTCAATGTCAATTTAACATTTCACGTCATAGCATCCAAATTTTGCCTTGAAACGGACGCGAAATTTTTAAAATTAGTAAAATTAAACTGTACAGAAAGTATATAAAAGTGCTCGGAAATGGTGTTATATTGTGTTTACTCCGATTGTGAGTCAGTGCTATATCGAAATGGAGATTTGTAATTCTCAGATGTGTTGCCGATTCTTATAGCGAGATTTTTACCTACCTACCAAGATGAGGGATGTTCTTTACGTGCACCCTCAAGTGACTATTTATCCTCGAAGGATAAGTGTTTAGATGGCACCGTCCTCCGTCTCCGCTTATTTACCGAACATAAGGTTTGCGATAACAGAACGATTGCACTCACACTGTGTGAGTTGGAAAGAGGTAAGTGGAGCGTTGGAGCGTAGCCGCTACGGCGCGAGGACTTAGAAAAAGGATATTAGGAAAATGTGGGCCCACCTCTCAATAATAATAAGATACACATGGATGAATAGATATTTTTATGCAGAATAAAACTTAGTATTTGTTAGTGGGGGGTAACTCACGTCCCACTAACGTGCAGAGCGCGTAGACAATACAATTTATTGGAAATATATGGTATTTGAATAAAATAAAGTTTAGATGAAAACTTTAGTTGGTTTTTATTCACGCTGACACATTTTACGTGACAAGAGAAAAAAACAAAAACACAATTAGAAAAATAAACTTACAAGGAACAAAAAGATCATTATTAAAAGTAAATACTCTTTTCATTCTAACACTCCTCCTTAAGTTCATTTCTCTACTTTTATCCATCACACAATTACACAACACCCATATTATGAGCACACCACTTAAACTTCCCTTTTAACAAAGGTTTCGTCAAAGCATCTGCAATCATATGAGCTGTCTCTAGATACTCAAGAACAATATGTTCATTCTCCACAGCCTCCCTTATGAAATGGTGTCGCACATCTATGTGTTTTGTGCGTTGGTGGTGTACAGGGTTCTCTGCAATGGCCACAGAAGATTGGCTATCACTGAAAATTTTCATTGGCGTCTCAGCTTGACCAGTGACCTCTGAGTACAATCTTTTTAGGAATATTGCCTCCCTAGCAGCTTCAGATATTGCTATATATTCCGCTTCCGCTGTGGATAGAGCAACCGTCCTTTGTTTTCTGCTTTCCCAAGAGATTGCAGCTCCCATATGCAGAAAAACCATACCCGAGTATGACCTCCTATCATGACAAGTGGCATGACTTGCATCTGCGTAACCCTGCACTTTACTTTTTCCTGTTCTCTTGTACTGTAGACCAAGGCTTTTAGTACTCTTCAAATATCTTAGCACTCGTTTAGCAGCTATCCAGTGTTCTTCAGCATAGCAGGTATTGAATTGGCTAAGATAATTAACTGAATGTGCAATATCTGGTCTCGTACACACAGATAAGTACATCAGCGAACCAATTAAATTCTGATATGGAATCGTTGGATCAGGTTTGTGTTCAGATCCAGGTTTCTCTAGCTTTTGACCAGGAACTGATGGTGTTGATGCAACTTTGCAGTCATTCATCCCAAAAACTTTCAACATTTTGTTGACATACTTCTCTTGATCAACTTTGATTCCAATATCGTTCTGTGTTATGTGCATTCCCAGAATATCCTCTGCCTTCCCAAGATCCTTCATTTCAAATTTTGTCATGAGGTCTCTATTGACTTTGCTCAGCTCTTCATGATCATTCCAAAATATCAGCATATCATCCACATACACTGCTAAAATGATGATCTTCTCACCCTGGGATCTCGTGTATAAGCACGGTTCATATTTACATCGTTTAAATTTTAACTGTAACAACTCATTGTTCAGCTTATTGTTCCATGCTCTAGGAGCTTGTTTTAGTCCGTAAAGTGAACGTTTAAGTAGACACACATAGTCTTCTTTTCCCTTTTCATGAAAACCTTCTGGTTGTTTCATGTAAACATTTTCCTTTAAAACTCCATTCAGGAACGCAGTTTTCACGTCCATTTGGTCTATATTTAAGCCTTTTTGCGCTGCTATTCCCAGGAGGACTCTTAATGAGCTATGTCTCACCACGGGGGAGAATGTCTCGTCGTAATCGATGCCACATCTCTGGCTAAAACCTCTGGCAACAAGTCGAGCTTTGTATCTTTGTTTATTTCCCGGCTCTTGTTTGATTCTAAATAACCATTTTGAATCTACTATGTTGCTCGCTTGTTCAGGTTTTACCAAAATCCAGGTATTATTCTTCTTTAAAGCATCAATCTCCTCCTGAATTGCTGCTCTCCATTCTCTACTATCAGGTCTTGATAGTGCTTCTTGAACTGTTGAAGGATCCAGTTCTGATTCTGTAGCTTGATACAGCAAATAATCCGGGAACTGTTTGGGTTTTCTAGCTCTAAGTGGATACCTCCGTTCTACTTCTTGAGGTTGATCATTGACAGATAAGTCAGGCTCACAGTCTAGAAACTCCTCTTGAGTTTCATCATTGACAGTTGACTCAGGTTCAGAGATTGGACTGTGTACTCCACACATGTCTTCGTGAGTATCCAATTGTTCCACCTCTTGAGGTTGATCATCCATAGTTATATCAGGCTCAAGACCTTGAGGAACACAAACTTCTTCAGGAATATAAGTTTATTCCACCTCTGGAATCAATATTTTATGTTCAGTCTGTTTCTCCATTCGTTTATCTCTCTCTGTTTCTTGAGCTTCTATAAACACAACATCCCTAGCCTTATAAAGTCGATGCGATTTTGTATCAACTAGTCGATAGCCTTTGGAATCTTCACAGTATCCAACTAGAGTTAACTCCATGTTTTTTGAATCCAGCTTCTTTCTCTTTTGGTTAGGTATGTGCATATATGCTTTGCTCCCAAAAACTCTAATAAAACTGAGATCAACTTTCTTGCCTGACCACGCTTCCTCAGGAGTTTTTCCTTTGACGGCAATGGTCGGTGATCTATTTTTCAAGAAAACAGATGTATGCACTGCTTCCGCCCAATAAGCCTTCGATAAATTTCCTTCTTCGAGCATACTTCTCGCCTTCTCGATGATAGTCCTGTTAGCTCTTTCGGCTACTCCATTTTGTTGCGGTGTATAGTCTATCGTGACTTGATGTTGAATTCCATTTTTCTTCAGAAAATCATCCATCTGTTTATTGACGAACTCGGTTCCATTATCAGTGCGCAGGATTTTAATCTTTCTGCCGCATTGATTCTCGGCAAATGCCTTAAAATTTGCAAATTTTTCAAAAACTTCACTCTTTTGTTTCAAAAAATGTACAAATGTTTTCCGTGTAAAATCGTCAATAAATGTCAAAAAATATTTATACCCGCTAATAGAAGGTATATGCATAGGTCCGCATAAATCTGAATGCACTAGACCTAATGCTTCCTTAGCTCTCGTTGCAACAACACCCTTGCGAAACGGTTGTTTTGTTTGTTTTCCCATAATGCAGGATACGCACTCCAGTTTAGAAGAAGTATTAGGAAAACTCACCCCTATCGCCATCTTATCTCTAAGAAGTTTGAGATTGTGCATACCAAGATGTCCCATCCTGCGATGCCATAGCCTCTGCTTGTCGCAATCCGTTGTTGCCAGTGCAGAACCCTGTGAACAGCACTTAATTTTATAGATGCCTCGTTCTTCCACACCTTTCACAACAGCCTTGCCTTGCACCTCACACTCATTCTTCTTGTAGATGTCGCATCCTTTCTCTGTAAATACTATCACGTGACCCTTTCTCGCAATCGCATTCACACTTAACAAATTAGAAGCTAACTTAGGTACATACGTCACATTATTTATTGTTAATTTTGCTGACTCCACTACTACCGTACCTTCACCTTCACCATATACTTCATTACCATCTGCACAGATCACTCTCAAAGACTTAGAAGTATCCTTCAAGCTTCCTCTAAACCAAGCCTTGTGATTCGTCATGTGCGTCGACGCGCCAGAATCGATGATCCAGTCTCCTGCTTGCGGTGACGGCGACGGCGTACCCAATGCGAAGGCTTGTAAAGCTTCTTTTTTTCCTTTTTGGTTATCAGGACAATCCTTAACTTTGTGTGGTCCGTCACAAATATAGCATTTAATTTTATATTTGTTCTTCTTGGGTTTGGTTTTACCCTTATGCTTATTTGAAAGTAATGCTGATGTTGGTTGGCTCGCACTTGAGCTTGCCGAATAGTTATCTTCCATTTGATAGAGCTTCGTCTTTACATAGTCCGTAGTCAGTACCACATTACTATTTTCTATGGCTAATCTCATTGGTTGGAATTCTGCCGTGAGACCTTGTAGAAGTAAAGCAGCCAACAATTCATCATCTACTTCTTTTCCTAAGTCTTGCAGTTCCTGAGATACCATCATCACCGATGTCACGTACTCCCGTACAGTTGGGAATTGTTCCAGCTTCATGCTTACTAATTTTGATAGTAATCGGCAACGATTATTGAGACCTTTGTCTTCGAACGCATTTCTTAATGCTTCCCAAGCACCTTTAGCCGTTGTAGATTTACGTACATGCACCAAACAATGAGGTTTCACCATCAAGCAAATCTTAGCTCTAGCTCTTTGGTCCTTTTTTGTACCCTGCACGTCGGCTATTACTGGCGTGACACTTGTATACTCCCACAAGTCGTCGTGTACCAGATGCATCTCCATAAGAAATTTCCATGTTGTACAGTTACTACTGCCTTCTAATTTCTCCATAGAAAAGGTACCACTACCAGACCCACCTTCTAAATGTGCCATTGTCGAGTTCTGCTCTCTTTGCAAACTCCCGTTACCAACATTTCCTTGTAAGTCCTGGGCATGTCCTGTTGCTGGGCATGTCCTGTTGCTGGGCATGTCCTGTTGCTGGGCCCATAACCTGTTAGTGGGGGGTAACTCACGTCCCACTAACGTGCAGAGCGCGTAGACAATACAATTTATTGGAAATATATGGTATTTGAATAAAATAAAGTTTAGATGAAAACTTTAGTTGGTTTTTATTCACGCTGACACATTTTACGTGACAAGAGAAAAAAACAAAAACACAATTAGAAAAATAAACTTACAAGGAACAAAAAGATCATTATAAAAAGTAAATACTCTTTTCATTCTAACAGTATTACGACTAAGATCAAAAGTCTTTACTTTCGGAGTTATCTATGCTTATAAAAGATCAAGGTATGGTTGTAAGAGTCTCCTGCAGCTTTAACCGCTAAACATAGAAACTTGAATTTTGGACAGTAGTCGCAGTTTATTATGGGCACTAAGAAGGGATTTTTTTCTGCTTGCTTCGATAAACTCAAAACTTTGCATGAATTATCTCTCAATCAATTAAAGTCAACCCTTAACGGGTGTAAATCATGAAGTCAATTTTTGTGATATAACTTATTCATTTGCTTTAGAATTCAGAAACCATCCAAAACTTTTTCTCTCTAAGTAATTGATGAAGGTTTTTTTAATACATTTTCCCTTGAAGGGGTTGTAGATGGGTGATTGGACTTAATTTTTTTAAAACCTTAGTGCAAATATAACTAACCCAGGGACCAGTTCGTCATTACCATCTAGTCAGCACATCTCTACATTAATACTTTGTATTGATATAGTAGTCAATAGTAAAGATCCTACACTGGCAAATGACCTGAATTTTAGACAACTACAAACGAAGGCAGAATGCAATATTTATCAGTTTTTTTTTGTATTTGTTTTTATATATTTGGCTCTTTTTTATCATGGTAAAATCATCAAATGAGTCCTCCCATCCCGGGCCTGGGATGGGAAGGACTGTCAGACTTCTACTAACTAATACCCACGGTAGGGGCGTTCGCTCATAGTACTGTTTTAGGCCAAGCCTACCATACCACAAAAACGCATAAAAAAAACAAATGCATTTATTGTAACCTTGTAATAAAATAAAACAAAAATATAAAATAAACCATAACATCTCACATACTGCATTAGCAACTTTCCACGCGGCCGCCGTTTGTATGTCTATATACTTATGTCTGTAACTGGAAGCTAGTTGCTAAGACAACATTTGCATTGTTAGCTGTGCTATAAAGCTCCCTAGTTATTTGAAAATTATATCTGAAAGTACAATCTGAACATCTCGTAAGAGTTCTATCTATGGAATAAAGAACCCACATAATGTTAATTCCTTCTTGAATCCATTGTCCGATAGTGACAATTATAAAATTTTTACTTTATAGTTAATAAAAATATGACACATTCATTATATATAGACTATTTTTTACTATTTATCTAGATCATTACTAGGCCATCGCTGTAACAGTTCCATAGAAGTGAACAAATGTAACAAATTAATTGCATAAATATAAAGCAAAAAGTAAATAATTTAAATAATTTACTAATGTACTAATTACCAAGCCTAGTAATTTATAAATTATAGCAAGCTTTCACATGGTGTATGTGTGTCATGTCTGTGTAACAGATAATTTTTTTATTTTGTTCAGTCTTACAGGGCTCACCGTTCACAATCATTGATTACAATGGTGCATTGGTTATAAATTAAATTATAAAAAATCTTATTACAATATATCACACTTCTAATTCTTGAAGGGAGAGGCAGTGACGTAGGTATAAGACAATTATCATAGAGTGCATGACCTTTAGTGAATGTGATCAATTTCAAATGTTGTTGCTGATTTATAACCAGTAGAATGAATAAATAATAAAAGAAACCTGTTTTGTTTATAATGAAGATTATGACAGAAAGTCAAATCCTTTTCATAATAATCTAAGAAGATAATGAGAGTTGAGTAAAATAGCTTGTTGGAACTCTTATGATGTATGTATTACCTATTTGGGAAATAGGTCATGCCAATCAACTCTGACATACTTTTAGAATTCAAACTATGAAAAATTATTTATTAAACTTTATGCACTCTGTACAACGGCTGAGTTAAGGCCGTAGGCATTTTCTGCCAGTCTACTTTGGGGTGATGCAGAGAGAACTATTTACTAAAGATATATTATATAATATATATATAAAATAAATAGAAATAAATACTTACATACATACATACACTCATTTTGTGCAGAGAGAAGAAAAATAAATGGAAAAACTGTCAACCAATTAATTTTGAATCAAATCTGCCAGATTCTTAAGTAAAAATTCTCGAGCTTTTACTTTAAACGAGAAACGATTGGTTGCCGTCTTGATATTCAGGGGGAGTTCATTCCAGAGAAAGGAATATTTCTGGAGGCTAGAGAGAGCGAGACAGGCGATTACTAGAGGAAAGGAGATTCTTGCTGTGTGCAGAGCATAAAAATTGGAGATGAGAAGTAAGATAAGAAGGAGAAGTGGGTTTGTGTAGAAGAGAAAATAGGATCGTCAAAGCAACGCTCTACGCTGCCGACTGAGCAAGAAGAAGTGACCGTTGTGAGGAAACATGATCGGATGAGACGATTGTGTGTCTTTTCTGCAACGAGAGGCGCCGAAGAGTGGCGGGCAAGGGGAACGATTCGTACAAGCCTTTATTCAAGAGACAGTGGAATACGGGGGTGGCTCGTGCATGTTTTGGGGCGGCATGTCAATCGACTGCAAAACGAACCATGTGTGTGTTTCTCGGACTGGAAGTGCTCGGCAAGGGTCGCTGACTGCTGATCGGTACATAACAGAGATCTTAGAGGAGCAGGTTGTCCCTTATGCGGGTTTTGTTGGCAGTGGGTTTACGTTAATGCACGATAACGCCCGCTGTCACACCGCTTTCATTGTAAGGGACTACCTGCAAGAAGTTGGAATCCCTGTTATGCGCTGGCCGGCGCGAAGTCCAGACCTGAACCCTATTGAGCACCTTTCAGCCCCTACCACTCTCCAAGACCTCCAAGATGTCGTTGCAGAATGGGACAACATTCCGCAAGTGACTGTTGTCACATTAATTAGGTCCATGAGAGAACGCATGGAAGCAGTTATCAGGGCTAGGGGGGGTAACACTAGGTTTTAAGTTGTTTTTAAGGACTTTGTTGTAATTTTTTCTGGTAAAATAAAATTTAACTTTTTAATCATTTGCATTAGCTTGCGTTTTTTATTCCCTGGTAAACAAAAAACCAAATACATTGATTTATTCTGAAAATTAAATAAATTGCCTTTCCAATGATACCTTATAGTCTACCATTGATTAATAGGGTTAAAATGACTGAAGGAAATTTTGAAAGAGGTGCTGTTTTGTGACGCCGAGTCTATGTTGCTTAATAGAAAGAAAATTATTTAAACGAATAACGAATTTAGACGAAAAGATTCGTTTATTCTATTTTAATTCACATAGCATCTAAAGCTTTCACACGCAGATAAAAAAACAGGTCTTCAATCAAATGATGTGTGATTGAAACACATATAATAGAACTGTTTTGCATAAAAACAAAACAGTTATTATGTGTGTGGAGATCACACATCTTTTGTGTAAGGTGCTTGCTGGTGGTTGAAGAAGACTATGACGTGGAGTGTCAAATTGACATTGACAGAGGCAAAGCGCCTCTGCGACGGTGAAAGATGAAGCCACGAGTCACGAGGTTCGTTATACGCTTGGATTTTACAGGAAAGTGACGTAATTACGCGCGTCCAAGGCCGAGTTTGGGTGCCTCTTCAATCATATGATGTGTGATCTAGCAAAACAGTTCTATTATTTGGTGTTTCTCGGCACTTTCAGTAATCAAAACATGAATGAAAATTACGAATCTTCGAACTTGTATAACTTAGCTGAGAGCAATCCTACAACTTTTGTGCCATAGTAACTATTGCTCCAAATGACTAGTACTAACCATAGGTACCAATTTTTCTTCGTTGGCTTACAACTTTCAGAAATGGCCCAAAAATGTATGGAGCGTAAATGTTCTCCTTTCATCGAGATCGTTCACATCGTTCTTACGTGATTCAGTAACAGACATCCATCCATCCAATGGAAAGTGTAGTTAGTATTTATTTGGATTAAGTATTTAAAAGAAATGGTAAAGATTTTCTTGACATGTTGTTATTGTCATTTTCAGGCTTGACCATGATGAAATACAAAGAAGTAGACAACCGCAAGTATTATGTCTTCAATCACGACCAGGCGTATCAAAAGAGACATCGTCTCTTTTTGAAAAAGCTTGCGAGCGCACGAGGCCCCGCTGACATTATGGTGAATTATGACCAGGCCAAACAATATTTTCATGTCGAGGCGCTCCTTGAGGTTAGTGTCAACAAGTAAATATTAGTTTATTTCCGCAATTTTCGATCAATCATTGTTCATCCTGTGTTTACAGATATCTGATCGCTTATTCCTCATGGAAGAAAACAGTCTTGGCAACGAACTTTTGGAGAATGTTGTAACGTTTCTTCAGTACTCAGCGGACCCGAATTTTATTACTTCTCAGGTAAATACTTACTAAATCCTAATTATTTATAAAAACTAGCTTTTGCGCACAGCTTTTGCGCTCGCGCTTCGTTCTGACTCTTTCCACTGGATTGGTACTGCCGCCCGGGATAAAAATATCCTGTGTTGTTAATCCAGATTATAAAATCTGGTGCTTAATTCCATTCAAATCTGTTCAGTGGTTTTTGAATGAAATAGTAACAAAACATCCATCCTCACAAAATTTCACATTTATAATGTGACAATAAAATAATTATATCGAAATAATATTGATTAAATCCAAAATTTAATAGACTTTTTGTTTTGTAATATTTACAGAATAATGTGCGCCTTGAGTACAAGTTTTTGGAAAACCGCCCGTTTCACTGCGCCATGTTGAAGTATATTTATCTGTTAACAAACAAAGCTTGTCATCGCACAGCCTTAGAGATAGCAAAGATGCTGCTCTTGATCGACCCTCACGATCCATTGGCAGTCATATCGATCATAGACGTCCTGGCTCTGAGGTGCAGGGAGCACGAGTGGCTGATTGAGACTGTCAAGTACTTCGACAGGCAGCGTGAGGCGTGCTTGCTCTTCAACATCAAGTACTCTATCAGCCTCGCAAACTTCCATGTCGCGCTTAAGAATAATGGTTAGTATTTTCATTTGATTATAGATACCGATTCCGAATTAAACCATTTAGTCTGATTGTGTGTTTGAAATAATAGGCAAAAAATGTATTTCTAAAAAATATATACTGGTTTGTCCAACTGCTAAAATTAGTTCATCTTATTATCTACTGTACCTGTATTCTATTTTAAGTGTATAACATTCAATAAATTTTGATGACCTTATTACAGGTGACTTTGCTGAAGCCGATCGTCTCATCCGAGAAGCGATTTTGGCTTTCCCACATATCTTCGTTAAAATCTTGGAATGCTGCCACGTTTCCAAGCCTGAACTGGTCGGCCATGAAATTTTCAAGCCCGATCCACCAGCCTCGTAAGATTTTAACTATTGTTATGTTAATAACAAAGTGATTGAGTTATAATAGGCTATTTTACTGAAAAAATTAAGTCCGTCAGTAAGATTATCAAAAAATAAATCATTTTTTTTTTAAATATAAGAATACTTATGCTCTGTAAACCGGAAAACTCCACGCCGTCTGTATATGACATCACTAGCACTTTTCCCGCGACTTCGTCCGCGTGGGTTACGTACTTTCCTAATTCCCCCTTTTCACCCCTTTAAAGGTTAAATTTCCAAAAACCCCTTCTTAGTGCTCTCCTACATTATAATAGGAAGCCGTGTGCAAAATTTCACATTCCTAGCCCTAGTAGTTTCGGCTGTACGTTGATATGTCAGTCAGTCAGTTCTCCTTTTATATATATAGATAGATAAGCACCCACTCCTGAATTATGATGCATTATAACTTCGTTAATATCAATTGTTTTAAATAAACAAACGCGTCCATTCGTTTTCAATACTCTAACTGACGAACTAAATAGATTTGTAATTTATTTATGTTGCAAAACTACCATATTCCGTTAGGTAACCTGTTCTCTTGAATTGTTTTAGGTGGCGCGCTGGTGCGTCTGAAGTGTTTATGATATATGCAAAGATGACTGCCCCTCGTTGGAACGAGCCCGAGGTGATGAAATGGCTTCTGAAGAATGCCACCGAGCTCTGCGCAGAATTTAAAACAAATGCTAAAATTCGGGTAACTAAGATTTTTCTTACTTAAGGTTTAACTTGGCCCATTTATCAGTAATGCCGCATTTACCAAAAATTAACATATACCTCGAGTTGATTTTTTTAAATAGTAATCATTCTATTTCTTTTTGCAGGAGACGGCAAGAGATTGGTCTATCAGCCGCTTCTCCTTGTACCAGGTTTGGCCAAAGGAGTACCTGCGCCACTTGTCTGTCTTTAAGAGCGTGTCGAAGCTCGTCATTGAAACTGTATGTAAATAGTACAATATCTTATTATGTCATTATTAGAATATGAAAACTTTGATAACAATAACTAAATAAAGATTATTACTATTATTACTAGATACACTTTAGTTTTACAGTTGAATAAAAGAAAATAATACTTGAAATAATTAAATAAACAATAGTAATTATAATAGTTATTGATTATTGATGACGTTGTGTGTTTACTTGCAGCCATTGATGGCGCCCGAGTTCCAACGGCCTACCTGCGCCTTCGATCCGCTGTTCGATAAATCGGTGAACCGCTATGAGTACAGCTACAAGCTCGATGCACCAGCGCCTACCACCTTCGACTCCACCGGAAACCCTCTTATCAGGTTCTTTCAATCAATGGTTCCGTCTTACTATGAACCTCCAGTCGACGAATGATTAAAGTTTTATTTGTTTTGTATTCTATATTCGGCTATACTTTCTGGTATTATTGTTTATACTATACTGAAGTTTATTGAATTTTATTATTTTTTAATTTCATTTGTTGGTTAAGTTCAGTCTTTTTGTTTGTTTTATTATGTTTTGTTTTCCACATTATAATATGTATACATTGTGCTACAATTATGTTTTACGAAAGACAAAAGACTTAGTTATAAAAAAATATTGGGGTAATTTATATGGGTACAGAAAGTCATATCCAACAATACTGATTATTGCTAAGTAATTTTTCTATAATACTAAATATAAATTTATTTATAAAAATTAATCTCTATTTCCGTCGGTCACGGCTAGACCGATTTTACGGATTATTTTTTGTTGTGTTGAAAGAAATTATTTGAAAACATTAACGGGGTAGTCGGAAATTCACCGTTACCTGTGCGAAGCCGAGACGGGCCGCTAGAGTTTTATATATGCATGCAAAGATGCATCATGTATTTTAAGGGAAATGATTTTCTTTGAAAGTGTCTCCGATCACTTAAATGGCCTAAGTAACTTTATAAATATATTTATTTTTCATGAAATCAATGAGCAATGGATTTTTAATACTATGTGTACTCAGGGGATTAAATTGTTTGAAATATGTAGTAAAAAAAGGTAATTCTCATAACCATGTGTTTGCAAGACACATCATTTTACTACAAAAGTTGTAAATATGATAATAAGTAGGCTGCATCAATACCAGTTGTAAATACTAATATTTGTATATTATAATCGCTACAGACATTTTGTCCTTAAGAAAATTGTAAATACCGAAATAGGTAAAAACTGTAATCAACTTTACAGCATAAAAATATTGAAACAATAAATGCACAATTATCTATATTTATATTATTTTATTTTCATTTTATTTACTGGCTACTACCTAGCTCTTAGGGAGTAGTTATAACACGAGTGCGAGACGCGTACCTTTTAAAAAACACGGTACTTTTCATTGAAAATTGTTTCACAAGAAGCTTACTGGTCTTACTAGTGTTTTGACTAGCCCCTAAGAGAATAAATTTCGTGTTTTCCTTATAAAATAAGGATTAGTTGCACTGCGTCGCGCTGCGCCGCTGGCGTATTTGATCCTATCACTATAGTACGAAGTGAATCGATATTTCTTTTAAAAGCGCGGGCTTTCGTTTCGCGTCTCGGTGTGTAATGATCATAGGTCGGAATTAGGTAGAGTTATTCATGTACTTACACTGATTTCTTACAGCGAAAGAATTAAGTGGATATACCCCAAATCCCGGAATAACTATTGGAGAGCAGAAAAATCGCGTGATTTATTAAATAAAAAAGTTATTTACTTTTACACCATATATTTGTCTAATTTATCTCTGATGTTTTTATTATTTATTTGTAATACTATTTTCCACACGAGATTGTCTATTAGAAATCCCGGGAAGATCCATATTAATATCAACATTTCGATGCAAGTACTAAAATAACTACCTAATTCCGTTCTCTGGTACTGACTCTAGAGGTCAATTCATACTAGCGCAGAATCGAAGCACATCGAAGCGTCTATCTCTTCACTATTAAAACGAAGTTGTTGTTTCCTTCGATGTGAAGATGAATCCAGAACATTCTTCGTCTGCTTCGTTGTCTTATAATCAAGTTGTGTGCGCGTCATCATCACTTTATATTCCAAACAAATAGAAGTGCTTTTTCGAGACTATTAGCCGTTTTGTAACATGATTCACAATTGCAGGAATATGGATTATTGAAGGACACCGTGGATTTTAGTCCGTCAAGTCTGACAGTAGGGTGGGAGGACTCATTTGATGATATTAACAAATGAAAAAAATATATATCGTGGACACAACAAATATGTAAAATACGCCTATGGTCGTCTGGTAGATAGCGTTATATTAATGTCAAAAGGGAAAATTAATTATGTATGCTAATTTTCAGATTGACGCTTTGATGTGCTTCAACTCCGCACTAGTATATGTATTGATCCTAACATTTATTTTTTATGGCATCCACTTGCCTTAAAATGCAAGTATTTACAGCCTAATTAGGCCACAGCCTATTCCAATACCCTGCAGTGTGTGATGATTCATACAAAATGTGTGTGTGAGTGAACGATCAGCGGAACTAAAAAGGCCACTTATGCAACATCATTGCGATAAAACTCGCAAAACGGAATATTCTATTCTATTGCTCAAGCAATAGAGTAGATAATTGATGAACAATTGTTCAACATCGCTATTAACAAGATTGCTAAAGTGACGTTTTTAGATCCATCCCATTCTAGGTTTATTTTACAAGCTTTATTTTTAAATATAGCTAAGCATTCAGTTACACGTTCGAACTGTCAGAGCAATGTAACATTTGTATCATATTAATGATCTAAAGTAGTAGCATTTACCGGGGCATAATAATTCTACTGCTCTAATAATATTGTTCTGTCACTATTATTATTTCTAAATGGGTTTGTATTTGGCTGGCTTAAATGCCGCCGTTATGTTTTATTTTCTAAAAAGGTAATACACCTGTATTAATCAATAGTTAGTATCAATAAAAACAAGTTTTGTATGAGAGATACTCTTTTATAGCGTCTCGTTTTCGAGATAAAAAATAGGGTATTTAGTGATTGGCTAGACAGGCCAGGGCCAACCTAAAATCCAAACCCTGTGAATCCTGGTTACTAAAGTGTGATTGCTGAATTAGTCCGTTATATATTGTTGCGACATATAAAGTAAACGAGGAAGCCAATAGTAAAAAAAATGTTGATATAAAAAAAAAAAAAATTAATAACTATAATGTAAAATTATAATATAAAATCAGTTTTACTTATCACATTTTGCCAATACATGGACGTGTTTTTTGTTTAATGCAGATGTGTTTTTTGTTCACAGCCACGTCTTTAGAAATCCGTTCTATAAAATATTTGCGGATGGTGAGCGTGCTAAGCGCTATAATCCCTATCAGACCATCGCCGCGCACCGTGCTGGGGATAAACCACTCAATCGCAATGCGGCCCATCCCAATGCTATGCCTAATGATCCGCCCTTGAACACAACAATGTATATTTGGCAAAAGGCAACGACGGGTATGTCACCGGAACAAGCGGCTGCTACTAATTATGCGAACTGGCAGAATATATATTTGCAACAAAACATGAATCCATGCAAGGTAAACTACAACGGGAATTGCATCCCCCCGTTCCCCCCGTCTATTGACTGGGACTTTGATGACTGCGACAAGCAATTTGATTCTTACGATTACGCCGATGATGCAGAAAATTTCTTAAGAGATGAGAAGGAAATGGAAGAAGCTTTGGCTTCAGGAAGCGTTGATTATGATGATGATGATGATGACATTGAGGAGGAAATGATCGAAACCATGGATGCATTGTATTTCGAACATAGACTTAGGGGGTATTTTTAGGCCCAGTAACTATAACTAGATTGCTGTGATTTTTTGTATACCTTGTATTTTTGATATCTTCATTATATTTTTTTATAACTTACTATATAAAATTTTATATTTATTAATATATATATAATATTAACTTTACAAAAAATCCACCATTAATTAGGTTTATTTAACATTTTTCACCGCATTCACGCGATTTCTTTAATATATTTAAATATATTAAGTTCATTGTTTTATATCAGCTAAATATCATTACAGCACAAGATTATTCTTCATTTTTAAATACCTACAACATATTTGATCAGTAAAATAATATGAGTGTTATTGATGTAAAACAGTAGAAAATTTGATGTTTTAAAATAGCTGTTTCAGTATTAATAAAATTAATCTTATAATTTAAGCCGTAAGTAAGGCCGAGATCGACGGGTGTGATATAGGACTTATCACGGAGTTGACTCGCTACTCCCATGGTTTAATAAGATCTGATTATTCAGGTTTTAGATGAGACATAGAGCGGTTTACCCGACGCCACACTAATAGAATGCTTAAACAAACATGCAGTTTGCTCGTCGATTACGGCCTTTAATTTGTGTCTAAAATATAACCCATTTTGAATCATAAAATAGTAATATTCACTAACCGTTTTCTCAAGGATTGGAAAAAGAATGCTTGTAGGTTTTCTTGTATGACGTCATATAATTCAAAGCAAAGGTTGAAAAATGTTGGTCGTTGGCAATTTTTATGTGATACAGTATGTTTACGAACATGGGTTCTGGAAAGGTAAAGCGGTGGTCTAAAGTAAAATGCAGTAAAATAGGTGTGTTTTTAATAACTATTTATCTTTGTAATTTAAGGTGATTAGTAATTTCGGGAAATCATGGTACGTTATATGAGTACTCAAAAGAATTGGTAGACAAGTTTTTTGAATAAGTATTTATATTAAATGTGTAGGAAATGGTCAAGCAGACCTTGTAGTCAGTAGAAACAATTATATCATGGTGTCAAAAATAAATAAAAACTACAATAATGTTGTTTTATTTAACTACTTTAATAATTAAAGTAGTGTAATTATTACACTAGTTTACATGATTTTTGTTCTTGAAATGAAATATATACGGTTACGCTACTTTCGGTATCTACATTACGGAAAAAAATATTTAAAAAAATACAGCACGTCAGGTTTTTGAAATATGTATTAAGAAGATTTTTTCAAAAAACTGCATAATCAATAGACATAAAAACGGGTGATTTATGATCCTTTTTACACATATTTTCATATATATATCTCTCAAAACACACCAACAAATAGTCACCTAGCATATTTTGGTCCCAAAAACCTTGATAATTTTGCTCAAATTTTAAATCTCGGTGAAATCGCTAACCGTGTTCATCACTCACACTACCAAGATTTTCTGGAAAAAAATCTAAATGGGAATGTAAAAAATGATTTTTTAGTATGTATAGATTACCCATACGCTCATAATTTTGCAATAGATTTTCAACAATCTCTTTGTAATCATCACTTTTTTTATTGCCTTAATATTTTTCAACGACAGTTTTGAAAGAGTTCCAGGCTGTTTTTTCTACCTCGGTTAAAATGCTCTCGCATGTTATATCGTCCAATATTATCCTGATTTGAGGACCCATAAATATAGCTGACCTAGCTGACCCGGCCACGCGTTGCTGTGGCTAAAGTTTTTGTTATATTACATTATAGTAAACAATCTGAGAGGAACAATAAGAGAACATCAGTCACGGAGTCCACGATGCTTTTTCACACAGATGGTATTTGTGAAAAAATATGGTGCTCTCCTTTTTTGACTTTCTGCTACTATAACCCTTTAGTACATATATTCTTCGTAAAATAGATATTTTTCACGATGACTCTTCGTTATTATTCAATGAAAATTTACGAACTAAGGCGAAAATGTTGATGTTGGTAGACAAATTCACTGGATTGAGATTTGAAGGGGAAGTACGTTGAACACAATTAATTAAAATGTTCTTACACTTGATATTAAGCAGAAATCAATATTTAAATATAAAAAAAATATATATATATAAATCAATTTTCCTTTAATCAGAAATTTTTGCAGAATTGCCTCAGAAAGATTCGTAAATACAGACCAGAGGTATTGAAATGCAGGCTTGGACTTATCCAAAGCTTTGGTAAAATTTTTCATCAAGCCTAACTTAATGTGAAGAGGTGGTAATATTATTTTATTTGAATAAACTACACATGTATTTTTTACGTTCAGCCTACCTGGAACATATTCATTTCCCAATTTTTATCTTGATTTGACACCGAAAATCCAAAATAATGTAAATAGACTTCTTGCAATGGTTTTGTAATAGGGAAACCACGATTTAACTGAACAATTTTCCCACAAACATAACAAAATCTATTTGGATGTAGTTTGCACACTCTTTTTTTTTTTTTTTGCGTGGTATAATCATCAAATGAGTCCTCCCACCCAGGGCAGGGCGGGAGGGACTGTCAGACTTGTACTGACTAAAATCCACGGTGTCCTTCACAAGCCCTTTACGTACCGGGGTCACGGTAATGGGTAAGTCCCGCGACCCCGGCAGGCTTTGGCCCTCTACAGGCCCCGTCAATATGCTGACACTCTTTGAGGCGCGCGTGGAACACAACGCGCCGTCGACCCGGGCATGGTCCATGGTCGGACAGCAAGTCGCCCATTACTCGCTGCCCGCATGCCCGCGCCTACGGTGGCCGGAGATCGTCCTGTGACGTCCGACGCCGTGGGTTTGCACACTCTAATTGAAATTTTGATATAAAAATAAGATTTTTCAGTCACACAGTTGTTCTCAAAATCGAACGATAAACGTATTTAAACGATTGCGGGTAGATAAAACAAAGACCTCTATATCTCAGAATTGTGACGTGTTACGAAAAAAAAAAATTATTACCGTCCATAGCCTGCATAAATAATATATGTTTCAGTTAATGAACAAAAAAAATTTTTTTTTTAAACTAGTGTTATAGATAAAAATGGTATGTAGGTTGTAAATAAATTCAAAGTTTGGCTTGTGAGCTGAAATTTTAGCATGATATCATATCATGATATCCGCATCAAGGATTGTTAATATATTTTTTTTTTTGAAAACGCGGTTTTTTTGTGCCACAGCGAAGCGGGGCAGGGTACAGCTAGTTTATAATAAATATTTATTACTACTATTACACATACCTACAGAGCTACAATTCTTAGGGTAAAGCAATATACTCGACGTGGCGCTGCACAAAACAGAGGCCATGTGTTTTCATGGTCGTCTGAACGCGCCACGGTCAGAGTCACATCGGCGTCGGGGGTACGACGAAGTACCTGGGACTCGTCCTCGACAGCCGGTGGAACTTAAAGGATCATTTCCTTCGTTTGGCCCCAAAGCTGAACCGGGCAGCAGCCACTCTTAGGCGACTCCTACCCAATCTCAGCGGGCCAAACGCCTCCTGCCAGAGGCTGTACGCCGGTGTCGTGCGGTCCATGGCCCTCTACGGGGCCCCAGTATGGGCCCTGAGCATGCGGACGCCACCAGCTAAGCTGGTCGCATGCCAGAGGGTTATAGCTATCCGGATGATCCGAGGATACCGCACGATCGCCGGCGAATCGGCCAACCTCCTTGCCGGATTGCTGCTCTGGGATCTGGAGGCGACTGCCCTCCAGCGCGTCTATGAGTGGCGCGTGGAGGCGCAGCGCCGGGGCGAAGAGTCCGGGCACGCCGCAATCGCGGCGGTAAGACCCCTCTTTGAGGAATGGCTGGATAGGCGTCACGGCGTTCTGACCTACCGCATGACGCAGGTCCTCACCGGACACGGAAGTTTCGGGAGGTACCTGTGTCTGATAAGGAGGGAAGAAACGACTGCGAGGATCGTCCGGGGGCACGGTGGAGCATACGGCGCAGGACTGCCCCGCTTGGGCGGAGCACCGCCGTGTCCTCACGACGGTGATAGGCGGAGACCTCTCGCCCCCGGCATTGGTCGAGGCCATGCTGCGGGGCGAGACGGAGTGGGAAGCCAGCGTGAGGGAGAGGACAGCGTCCTCCCTCCTGCGAGTAATGGACGACTCGCTGTCCGACCATGGACCATGCCCGGGTCGACGGCGCGTTGTGTTCCACGCGCGCCTCAAGGAGTGTCAGCATATTGACGGGGCCTGTAGAGGGTCAAAGCCTGCCGGGGTCGCGGGACTCAGAAATTACCGTGACCCCGGTACGTAAAGGACTATTGTAGGACACCGTGGATTTTAGTCAGTCAAGTCTGACAGTCCTAGTGATGATTTTACCACGATAAAAAAAAGGATAAAGCAATATGCGACACCAAAATGCGAGCTACTATTGCGGCCTGTCACTATTATAATTTTATTGTACAGACTATTTTATCCAAACTGTATTGACATTTATATTATAAAATCCTTTAATATTCGATAGTATGAATGATTTAGCAGGTGAAATTGACAGTGTAACGGTGTCGGAATCGCAGTATGCTAGTGTGGATGACTGTCACAGAGCATTTTCGCCTTCTACTGAATGCCTCGTAATTCTCACTCACAATACACACAGCAAAAATTGAAATTTGAGTGGCTTTGAAAAGTTTGAAACATTATTGACAAGATTAAAACTGAAATGTGATGTACTCTTACTGAGTGCTGGCTATCGTCCAAAACTATATTACCCAACTTGATGGGTTATCGTTCATCTATGACACAGAAATAATCTTAAACAGAATGATGGTGTTGTTATATTTTATAAGAAATGAAAGAAAACGAAAAATTTGACACGCCTTAGGCACACAATTACAATGAAAAATTACGAGACAATGGAAAAAGAAGAACACAAAAATCATAACCCTCCTTTTGGGTTTGCCGTAGTCGGGTAAAAAGTAGGGACCGTGTGCCTCACGGCTGTGCCAAATAGGCTCAGTGCAGCAAAATGCCAGGCCACAGGGTGCCTGACGCTGGTTTTCAACTGAGCCTTGCGAGACGTCACAGATGTAAATCAGCTTTATAGTGTGTGAGTTAAAATTAATTAAATAGGAAATATGTGTAACAGAGTAAAATAAAATAAAAAGTTAAGGTATAAAGAAGTAGGATATAAATATAGTTATATCTATATATAACTATATTTATATCCTACTTCTTAGGCGAATAAAGGCGTAGGCGTTAGGCGTATAAAGAAGTAGGATATAAATATAGTTATATCTATATATAACTATATTTATATCCTACTTCTTTGTTCTTCTGTGTAATAAAAGTGTAGACAATTTATAAGGAGCACCTTGATAAACAAAAATTGAGAGTTTTTGACGTCTAAAATTGAGGAACCAAACTTTAGTTTGGGCAGGGCTGAGCCGAGCCCTGGCAGCGCCTGTGTGCAAAACCAAAGAAGCGCCTCTTTTTTTGTTCGCGTTTAGACATTTTTTTTACACAATTACCGTGACACCGGTACGTAAAGGGCTATTGAAGGACACCGTGGATTTTAGTCAGTACGAGTCTGACAGTCCCTCCCGCTCTGCCCTGGGTGGGAGGAATCATTTGATGATTTTACGCCGATAAAAAAAAAGCCAGGCCAAGGCACTGCTTTTGTATTATGTAGGCACCAAAATGGATATGCTATGATTACACTTATCGAGTACAGTGTCAAGACGGAGCATAAACAACAGTATTTCATAGCTGGCCTTTCAAGCACTAGCCGGATATACTGTCTTCTTGCACTGCCTTCGGCTACTGTACTCCGTACGTGTAATCCAGACATTAGATTGTGATTGACATTCATTGACATTATCAGTCAAATTGTCTATTTTAAGGGTTTTAGCACGGATCTCATATTTTCATATTTTAAGTCTTTTTTGTAAGCACTTTTAAGTCTTTAAGAATGATTAGTGGTCACCCTACATCTATATTTTGTATCATAGCGACAGAATTTTGTGAAAGATTTTCCTTCTGTGGACTCAGAAGTAGGTACTGATGCAAGCTTATTAAGGTATCTCAACGCTTCGCCGGCTTCAATGAGCGGGTTCAGCAGAGCTTTATAACAGCCAACAGCCTCTCTGGGAGGTGGAGCGTGCCGACTAAGGATTGCGATATTCCGCAAATTTAAACCTTCCACGACATGTTATACGAGTATGTAGGTAACGAACTGAGACGTTGGAGAGGTTACCGGTTCACATGGATTTTAATACTAAAGTGGTAATCATAAGGGTCGTTAAAATCAATCCTGTTGCAACAGGTTCGGTTAGTCAGGTGTCACAACACTTACATTAATAGCCGTGTATCAATCAAGCTACCCAGAAGTTTGTCAATCATCACTGGGTGGCTTGTAGCAACTGGGTGAGAGAAATCGAGGGTTGAACTGAAGTCTATAGTTGAATCTGATGATGATAGGCTTGACATTTGGCCTGTTCCACCAACTGAATACCTACAAACAAATTCCAGATGGATATACCAAATGCATCTGCCCACTAAATCCGAGAACTAAATTCTTTTTTGCAGCTATACTGTCACTATATCTAAGAAATGTTTTATGTCTCCACGAGAACGCTGCGACTGTCGTATATCATATATTCATTATGATGTGCTACACCATGCCGCTGATGGGTGCCATACTGGCTGACAACTTTATTGGAAGATACAAGTAGATATCTATAGATTATAATTATTAACTATTATTTGTCATCACCCACCTACACTGATCTCGATTTATTTCTAGTGCGCACAGCACGTCTTTTGCTTCCATACGTCTTTATTGAGTGCTTATAAAGATATATATGGATGATTAAGACGTCGTAGTGTCTTAGGTCTTAACCTACGGACACAGAATACAATAAAATAACTCTTTGTTTTTCTCTTTATTGTTTTTAACAATAAATATTTACTCCGTGCGGGTATCGAACTTCCGAAACGCAGCGCAGCAGTCCAATCGCTCAGCCACTGAACTAACCGTAGTACGTAGGGCACTCTGACAGTCCCTCCCACCCTGCCCTGGGTGGGAGGACTCATTTGATGATTTTACCACGAAAAAAAAATATTACGTAGGGCACTAAGAAATAGCCGGTATAGTTATTAAAAGCTTTCTCAGGAGACTGCTGTCTTTTACTTGGTAATTTTTCAATGCACGATAATCCTCAATTCGAGAGAGATCAACTGTCGCTGCATAATGTTAAGATTAACTTAGACTTAACTGACTCGGTTATTCAAGCATCGACGAAAGTCTTATTCTAACGTATACCTTTCTAGGTTTAAGTAAATATTTACTTTCAAGTTTTCTTCGGTTATTCCGAAAGTATTTCAATTGAATTTATATATAACAAAGATGATATTTTTTCAGAGTAATACTATATTTTTCAATAATATACCTAATTGGGACCGTTCTGACTTGTTGTGCTGCGATACCTCCGCTCATGTTACCTCCCACGTAAGTACGAAAGTTGTTAGTACTATTCTGTAAACATTAAATCCGTAATAATCTAAGTATTAAAAGTAAGGGGCTCAAGTGGATATTTACTTATAATTCCACCCACGTCGTCGCAGATGGACGCAATGATTGTTGATGTCAATCAACTACGGCCAATTACCTGATAACTACGTTATTACGTCTGCATCGTCAAAGAATGTTACTGTTAGATATTCGGATTAAATATTAATTTAAAATGTCTGGGTTTCAAAAAAAAAATACACCGCAAAAAGTACACAGCATCATTCTCTAGGCAATGACGTTAGTTTCAAGTAGGTAAACCTCCGGTCCCATCTTTCTGGAGCAGCCTTTCCCAAAGTGGGTTTTAACGCACCCTTATGGGCGCTGCAGGCCTAAAGGAGGGTGGTAAGAGACCCAGAATAAAAATGAGGGCGTTGTGTAGAGGCTTCGGGGGTGCGATTTGTAATTTCATCTAGCTAGGAGGACTCTTAGACACCGACTGAGCTCTCGACTCTCGGCTACAACTTGTGAACATCAACTAATATTAATTAAGAGATTGCTCAAACTCGGTTTCTATAATTCGCCCGCGACTTCGTCCGCGTGGGTTACGTACTTTCCTCTAAAAAATTCAAAGGCTGATTTTTCAATCGATAGAAGATTTTCCATACAAACAAAATTCCCCCTTTTCACCCCCTTAAAGGTTAAATTTTCAAAAACCCCTTCTTAGTGCTCCCCTACATTATAATAGGAAGCCGTGTGCAAAATTTCACATTCCTAGCCCCAGTAGTTTCGGCTGTACGTTGATATGTCAGTCAGTCAGTTCTCCTTTAACATATATATATATATATAGATAGACAACAATTCAATCATTTTGACAGGCCTGTTGGTCTAGTGGTTAGTGACCCTGACTGCCATGCCGGAGGTCGTGGGTTCGATTCCCACCCAGGACAAATGTTTGTGTGATGAGCATGATCATTTGCTCTGTGTCTGGGTGTAATTTATCTATAATATGTATGTATTTAGAAATATATAAGTATGTTTATCAGTTGTCTAGTACCCATAACACAAGCTCTGCTTAGCTTGGGACTAGATGGCGTTGTGTGATAGTTGTGGAATATTTATTATTATTTATTTAATTTGAAGTTATAGTGGTTTTTAAGTAGGTGAAAAAATGGGGGCGCTACAAATAAATTTATTCTCAAAGTGGGCAGTATACAAAATAAGTTTGGGAACCCCTGGTCCGGAGAGATAAATTTATCAGATATTCTCAGTGGTTTTCCAGCTTAATGTTACCTATTAAAACAACTAAATTGGGTTCCGTCGGCTATCAACACTGTAAAAGTACAGACTAATAATCCCAAAAACATCGCACCTAAAATGTACAAATGACTATCTATCGTTACGAACCTAATAATAATAACAGGGGCTAATATAACGACGGTAACGTGCCGCGAATACTTGAGTATTTGTACGTGTTCCAGGTACTGGTAACTAGTCTACCGTATTGCATACTTCATGTAGGTACGTAACTAAAACAAACAATCGGTGCGAAGTTTATCTGAAAGTAGTCTGAAGAGTGATCCTTGAGATAAGTTTGATGAAAGTTCACTCCAAGCCGCTACTGGCTTGGCGGTGGCGCGATGAACTAGAACCTAAGATTATATACTCTTTGAAACTTATACTTCAGACACTTGTTTTATTTTTCATCATACTTCGACTTAAAGCAAAAGTTGATGGTGAAGTAAAAGCTAGAACAAAAAACTGGAAGTATGGACTTAGCATGTCTGTTGATTTTTGTTTTTCTCTCGAATTCTTAAGCGCGGGAGAGCTTTTACCAGTAAGTTGGATCAAAAGTGATTAGCTTCAGGAACGTCAATTCATGGTTTACCTCCTCCATACTAGTTTATACTCGCACATTTCTGAAAGATAGGTACAGTAATTAGAAAGTTCATAAGTAGCCTCAAATGTTGCTACTGCAAGTACACAGGTTTCAAGTAATCAACCACGTGACGGGTGCGGGTTGGTATATGTCACAACGTCTTCGAATGTTTTGGTTCTGGGAAATGGCCGTTTTCTAACGATGTTTCCCTTCACTGTTTAATTAAAATTAAATAATAATTCGCCTGTCTGGGTCGAACCCACGACCTACAACTCATAAGTCAGTGCCGTAACCGAGAGAACACCAGAATTGACTAACTGCCACGAACTAGAGAGTTACCTTCGCCGTTTACTTTGGTTTTTCAGTGAAGAAAAAAAGTTCTTGGCCACACTGAACCGATCTTTATGAATCTTCACAAATAGTTAGCGTCGGACCAGGAGTTAGAGATCAAGGGTACTTATATTACTGGATGATTGCATTAAAACTTAACGCTCTTGATGAAGACGCGAGCCACCGGCTAGGATTAAAAGTAGTTAGTAATTACTTCTACATTTAGGACAAGTTGTTTGCTCAGCAGTTTAACTAACAACTAATTAAAATTAAGGTTTTCAACGATTGGTTAAAAATGTATAGGATTATGAGAAATAGTTTACTTAACTAATGCGCAAAGAACTGGCTCTTAATCCCGTATTAGAGAACGTCACATAGTTTTACTTTAAACTAGGTTCAAGCCATTTGATTGATTGAAATTAGTTTAGTAACACTTGAGTTGAGGAATGTTCTTTAATACGGGGCTTAGATGTATATCACCGGTTCAGGAACATGGGCCCATTGTCGTAATTTCCAATTTTCAGAACTACTTCAATGATTGGGTTGTTGCTAATAGCAACTGGTACTGGTGGAATTAAGCCATGTGTGGCAGCATTTGGAGGAGACCAGGTGAGCTTTGATTATGTTGAGTGGTACCTACATCCTCTGTTTTGTCGAACATTGCGTTTAGAGCAACTTAGCTTCATTCAATAGGCTTTCTCATCTTACAATAGTCTTATAATACCTTATTTATGACTAACATTAATGAGATACTACGAACCGGATACAGTGGAATACATCGGCGTTTGTCCCATGCAAACACATTCCTGTTTTCTCTCCAGAAAATAAAATGGACTAAATACTTATATATTTTTAACTTATGTTTAGAATCTATAACCATACCTTTATTTTTTCATCATGGTTTGTAATCTCTGGAACATCAAGAATGAGAAAATAAATGTTTAATGATTATGTTTTTCATCGAGCTTTTCCTGGTCCTGTAGAATCATTGAAGGGCTACGGCGTAGACGTCTACATTATTTTCGTAGCGGCAGTCTATGCTACGAATGCATCCCACGTGGCTGAGGGGGGTGGTTGCTACGAAATAAATGTTTTAACTTTTTCATTAAGTAATTTTGGACTATTTAATAAATTATAAAGATTTTCTATGAACAGAAAAATACCTCTAAAACGTCTGATTTCTAAAAAATATTCTAGTTCCGTCTCCCCGAAGAGAACCAACTACTACAGAAGTTCTTCTCGACGTTCTACTGCACTGTGAACCTGGGCGGGTTCATGGGTATGGTGGTGACGCCAGCGCTGCGTAGGAGTGTCATGTGCTTTGGTGACGACGCCTGTTACGCGCTAGGTTTCGGGTTCCCGGCGTTGCTCGTGCTTATCTCTATTGGTAAGATTGTTTGCAACGATAAATTCAATTATCTTCATCGGCATCCGTTACAGCCTGGAATAATCTGCTGCTGGGTATAGGCCTGCCACACTTTCAAGTGTTAACTGAACTAAGATTTGCTTAATATAAGCCAAGCTTACTGAATTGTACCACTATACATGTACACTGTCATCAGCGCTATGTACACTAATATTATAAAGAGGAAATATTAATTGTATTTTGTGTGTGTATGTTTGTAATGAAAAAACTTAAAAAGTACTGGACCGATTTCAATAATTCTTTCACCCGTTGAAAGCAGCTTTGGTCCTGAGTAACATAGGTAATAAAGATTGGGGAGGGGGTTGAGCGGGCGAAGCCACTTGCAAAAGCTAGTATTTACATATATATAAAGTAGAATCCAATAGCTATTTAACGTGGATTTTGGATTATAACTTTGATTTATTTACTAATATTTCAATATTACTTGTGTACTATATTCGTAACAAAATCCAATTTTAGGTACAGTGCTGATGAATGAACCAAACTAACCTGTAAATCTTCCACTAATATTTCATAGAAGTGAGGAAGATAATTCATCCTATTTTTCCAATGTTGACCATTTCAAGCTGACATTTCTATTCTTGTCGAGATGAAGCGCAACCATGATATTGCAATTTGACACCAGAATTATTATTTTCAGTGATATTCGTGGCAGGAAAACCTTCGTACAGGATAAAGCAGCCTCGTGACAACGTGACGCTGAAGTTTATATCTTGTGCTTGGGTAAGTTTCGCAGACGGATCCTATAATTGATGGATGGTGCCACTGACGCGCTTGGAAATCCGCACCGTATCTGCAAAATATCGGGAGAATAATACGGATTGATAAAGTTTGGCAGTTTACATTTTTGACGAGGGTTTTTTTTTTAAAGATTTTTTCCTTAACTTTTGATTTTTCAATAATAGCCAGGTAGCTTTAAATTTAATGAATGTGGCGGCCCTTGAATATACAAGCGTGGTGCTAACGTCCTCTCATCGAGCACTCTAACCAAAATCTGACCAAAGTGCGTACAGTTCGGTCGCGGGACTCACGAATTACCGTGGTAAAATCATTAAATGAGTCCTCCCACCCAGGGCAGGGCGGGAGGGACTGTCAGACTTGTACTGACTAAAATCCACGGTGTCCTTCAATAGCCCTTTACGTTCCGGGGTCACGGTAATTCGTTAGCCCCGCGACCAAACGTGCGTTCCTAAAGCCCGTTTTAACGCTTTTATGCGGCTCGTTAGACTTTCCTTAGATTCCTTTGGATTCTCTTTGGATTCCTTTTTTTCTGAGCCAGAAATAGTCCCGGCAAGGTAAAGCTACATCTATGTTTGAATATCATCTACTCGTATTTGTCATACAAAAACGTTACCTCAAACTATAAAGGGGTTATAAGGGGTTATAACGAAGGGGTCGCCTCCTTCTGCGAAGCAGTCATGCTCGTGAAGGAGAAGGCGGCCCGCGTGAGGGAGAGGACAGCGTCCTCCCTCCATCCCAGCCGCCGTGGTAGATGCCCACGGCGTCGGACGTCGCCAGACGATCTCTAGCCACCGTAGGCGCGGGCATGCGGGCAGCGAGTAATGGGCGACTCGCTGTCCGACCATGGACCATGCCCGGGTCGACGGCGCTTTGTGTTCCACGCGCGCCTCAAAGAGTGTCAGCAAAGTGACGGGGCCCCCCCTCTAGAGGGCTAAAGCCTGCCGGGGTCGCGGGACTGTACGAATTACCGTGACCCCGGAACGTAAAGGGCTACTGAAGGACACCGTGGATTTTAGTCAGTACGAGTCTGACAGTCTCTCCCGCTCTGCCCTGGGTGGGAGGACTCATTTGATGATTTTACCACGATAAAAAAAGGGGTTATAGACACAAACTCATCTGATTTATGAACGACAGTTGACACTGTGAATACATAGCGAAAAAACCTACGAGTATGAAGCAGAGCAGTTTATGTGCGACGCGCGACAATATCGACACAGATATTGTATGCAAGAAACGTTTCACGTTTAAACTTCGTTCGCCTCGGCTACTTATTTAATAACTTAGGGGTCATCAGCCCTTAAGTAATAGGTATGTACTACAGTCACTCGCCGCACGCTGCTCTGGCTAATTTGTTACCAGATTAAATAAAGGACCATGCCTTTACACTTCGTCCCGCCGCCGAGCCGCCGCCGGCGATTAGCGAGCAGCAAGTGTATATTTCCGTTAATTTCACGGTAGCAAATCTCAGCGGAGATTAGCCATTGACTCATTGGCATATTACTAATCCTAAAATAATATACAAAGCTACTATAATATACATATCATGCAATGAAAAGGACCATAGAACACACTGTGATGGATATCCGATCACCACTGCTTTAAGGGTATGTTAAATACACAACAAAAAAGTTTGCGATCTCTTTGAAAAATCGTTTTTTTTTTGTTACGATTATATCATGATATTTTTCTCTTTTTAGATTCTTTATTTTTCAATTGATTTTCAATAAAATTAAAATAAATCTTATTATGGTAATGATCACAATTTTTATTATGTGTCATTTTTTGATGTTGTTATCATATTAATCTGATAAAAAATAAACTATGTATAAAAACCCAATACTTCATGAAGAGCGAACTTTTTAGTTTTTTAACCGGTCAAACTAGTGTTTTTACAATAAAATGTAAATATCTTTGAATCCAAGAGATTCATGTAAAAACATATTGCAATAAAAAATTTGCTCTCTCATTGCGAAACAACCAAAGCGTGTATAGGAATAAAGGGGATTAAAATTTCAGCTTAAATTTGAATGATTTCAGTTTCAGCTTTTATTTGAATAACGAGGTACCTGAAAGTACCATTAATGGACTTTCAGTGATGTATTGCCTGACTGAGTTATTAGAGGTGGAGTATTTATAGCATCGACTTTTTCATGCATTTTCAGCCAAAAATAACATCGACAATGTTTTAAGCTTTCACAGTTTAATACGAGTAGTATTTTTAAACTGTCAGGGGATATCTTCTGTGATTATTTATTACATCGGCACAAAATAATGAATTTTCACGGAAGATAAACTGTGACAGTTTTTTTATCGTGGTTAAAATCTTCAATTGAGTCCTGTCAGACTAGTACTGACTAAAATCCACGGTGTTCCTTTAATAGCCCTTTACGTTCTAGGGTCAGAGTTACCTGATAAGACAGTCTCGCGAGCCGGCAGGCTCTGTCCCTACTAAGGGGCCCCCGTCAGATTGCTGACAGCACTTCAAGGCACGCGTTGAACACGATGCGCCGTCGACCCTGGCATGGTCCATGGTCGGACGGCAAGTCACCGTCATTATTCGCCGTCCGCTTGCCCGCGAAGTGTCATTTTAAAGTTAACTTAAACAACGCTTCATATATTTTCAACAGAATTTATCGGCACAAACTTTTTTCATTAGACTGCAAGCAGATCTCAAAATGGTATAACATTTATCACGATAATGCGTTTAGTAGGTTCCATTACATCGCAGGCAGTCGCCTGCACTATGTTTCTCCTTCACAGGTAATTGATGATACAGAAATGTTTCTTATGATTCAAAAGAGCCCATATTTGGGCTCATTCATCACGCCAATAGCCTCTGAGTAAGACGTATCAATCATCACAGTGCCGTGCACATCCTTCTCACAGGTTTTTTTTGCAATAGACTGTAAAAAAGAGAATATCTGCCATGATTGATGTTCTTCGGTAATATTTCAGGCCTTTCAACTGAACACAGAGGGTATTAGTGATGACTATTTGTGTATAGTATAGTTTTGTGGACCTGTAATATAGGTCATTGGTCAAGTAATTTTAGACGTTCGTATTGTCATGTTCCAATAATTTTGATAGTTTTATTACTCGTAGTACCCTTTCACATAATCGAAATTTATATTAACTTTTGTAGAACTTTTTAATTAAATTACGTGTATGGAGGAGAATGTACACGGTTCAAGTTTTTTTGGAGAAAGATTACAGAATGCTAATATTTATTAACCAACTTCAAAAAGGAGGAGCTTCTCAATTTCGGATGTTTATATTTTTTTATCGTTTGTTCGCGCTAACTCCATCGCTTACCAACCGATTTGAAAAAAAACTTTTTTTGTTGGCTTTCCAACAAAAAAATAATTTGTCAAATCGGTTTCGGTTCTTTCGAAAGTCGGTGGCAAAAAAGTAAATGAAATAAAAAACAAAGTTATATTAAACTTTTTTGTGGTTGTTTTTGAAGTCGGTTAATTTTTTTATAAAGAATATTCTTAAGCTGAACATTGAATTAATAAAACACACTACCATTCATTTGATGGTTTGACACACAGATTATATTATCAAATATCGTAATCACTGAAATTAATTATTTCAGTGATTACGATATTTGATAATATGAGACCTAATAGTATTTAACAGAAGAAGCTTCTTTAATGTTCTAACTTAAAATTTAAAACTTTAGCTTTTTTTTTGTAGCTAATCAAATAATGTTAAAGGTTAACATTATTTGGGCAGCTACAAAAAAAAAACAGCTAAAGTCTTCTAACTTTTTACGTACCACTTATAGATTCGGATTTTTCCCTGTTGGCCAATTTAAAAGAATGACCCTGTATATGTATCTCTAAATAATCGAAAGGTTACTCACTCACTCACGAAATCTTATTTTGCATGAGGGATCTTTTAGGACGTAGGTGCTCACTAAGACGGAATTTTTCGAACCTTAACCCCTAAGGGGTTGTTGATATTTATTTAGATTTTTCAAAAGTATCCCACAAAGAGGGTGGCCTGGAATATATAAGTTCGCAGAGAACAAGAACAAAACTCGCGCGGACGAAGGCGCGGGCGGAATGCTAGTATTGATATACGTACATAGGGTAGGGTTTACTTTCCAAATAGTTGAAATTTTGACTCGTTGCCTTATAATATCAAATGATAGTTCTAATTATTTTATACATAATGTGTTGTATGTGTTACATAAACTCATAAGAGACGTGTGTGCATCATGCATCCGTTATTTTCTTCCTGCTCCATATAATTTTGAACACTTGAGCATATTAATTTAATTAGGTTGCCTTCGCGTAGTTTGTTATAAGAACCTTGTTGGCATTTCATTTCATTTCTTACTGAGTGATTCTTTGAAGTGAAACGAAATACGAATACATAAGAGGCAGCGGGAAACTTCCTTAGTAAACTGTGGGTATTACAAAATAATGTTGGCATATACAAATTACTAAGTCTTTTGGTTAAGAGCGCGTATTCCGAAAGTTGGCAACGTCGCAAATAGTTGTCAAATATTAACAAGTTTTTAATTAATTTAGGAATGTTACTGTATGGAAATAAGAAATAGGGCTCTGTTGTGCACTAAAAACTTAACATCGGAACACCGAATATATAGTTTTAGACGTCAAAAAAGCATTTGGGAACTTTCTAAATGCTTTTATAATACCTGAAACGGTTACAACATCGAATTCAGTGTTTTAATTGCATTCCTATATCAATGTTTTAGTGCACTACAGAGCCATATTTCTTATTTTCTTATATTGTGTATAAAAATATATGATAATAAATGCAATGAAGTTTCTCTGTTTCGTTCCCATATGATCTTTACAAGAAAGTAAGTAAAGCGGCATATTTTTTTTTTCTCGGATATATATTTTCCCAGTATCTCCTACTTGTGTATGTGAGCAGATTCCCCCATGTACCTCCATTAAAATGAATCACACTTTTTAAAACATAGCAGTGCAGCTTCAACGTTATTTAGCTAGGTAAGTCCACCGGGTAGACATCATTAAAAGTTTATTTTTAACACTGAACTTCTGGCAGCTTATTATACGAGTATTTTATGTAAATGGGGACCCGATCATAAGGTTATTTAATCACGCTAAAGTTTGTTTACCTGCTTCTACCTGAAACATATTTGGGACATTCATTAAAAGTTTGTTTCTGTGCGAGGTGTCACATATAGCAATCCACGAGTATATGAGACCAAAATGGAAAATTAGTCTCGATCCTCGCACCATTTTCAGTCCGTTACTTTGGTTTGTTTTTGGAAGTTCGCCAGTCAATTTCCAATTTAGAAGTTTGTTAAAAAACCGGCCATGTGCGAGTCAGACTCCGTATAAAGGGTTCCGTAGCAGCAAGTAACATAGTATAAAAGTTCTTGTAGATGGTTGCAATTTTGAAAGGTAAATTGCGGTTTACGATTTATGGCGTATTAAAAAAAAACGAATTACTTGATCTCGTTCAAACCAATTTTCGCTGGTAGTTTGCATGTTAATGTAGAACATCATATATTTTTTTCAGTTTTATCATTCTCTTATTTTAGAAGTTACAGGGGGGGGACACATTTTACCAGTTTGGAAGTGTCTCTCGCGCAAACTGTTCAGTTTAGAAAAAAAATATAAATAACCTCAAAAACACGTATGGGTTTGGTGTTTTTTTTTAATTTCAGCTTTACCCCCAACTTTTTATTTTTTATTATTTTTTATTTTTGTGTGAGAATCCTAATGCGGTTCACAAAATACATCTACTTACCAAGTTTCAACAGGATAGCTCTTATACTTTCGAAGAAAAGTGGCTGTGACGTACGAACGGACAGACAGACAGACATGACGAGTCTATAAGGGTTCCGTTTTTTTTTCATTTGTCTACTGAACCCTAAAAAGTAGTTTACGTGTTCAGGTAGATGTTAAAAGTTAATTATCTGACGGAGGGTTAGACTTGTAGAATGAATATCGGTAAATCGAAAATAGACACCTGTGTGCGATTATTATTTATCCACGAGCTTTTCATACTGTATACGATTGTGATGGGACAATAAAGTACTCAAAAAATTATTTTTAATTAAAGGGCTGTCTTTTTGTTCAATTTTTTTCTACCATTGTTTATTATTTTCTTCGCCTATCCGGTGCAATCTATCTTCATTGTATCACATATCTGTAGCTATTGTATACATACTTACGCTCTTATAAACATTTTTACTACAGCATACGGTTTTCGTAGATGATAAAGGTCTATCCAGACAATTCAGTCTACCACACAACAGCGACAAAAAGTATGACCATGCAGTCAGGTCATTTTGGATATATTTCTTTGGAGTTGCCTAGAGTTTCAATGTGGTAAATCAAAAAATATTTTTGCTTTTATTTTTTCGCTGTCCGAGTTTTCGTTTAGCGGTCGTCGGTGACATTTACCGCTTATGTTAAAGTTGCACTAACCCACGACTGCCGCGACTTCGTCGGAGCGATTTTCAAACTTTTCCTCTATACATTTATGCGTGTATTTTACTCCCGTCAACCCTCTTTATGGGATACTTTTGGTTATCCATCAAACATTTGAGATTCTCAGCACTTGTAGTAACGAAGTTTCAAACAAACTATAAACTTCAAAACCAACGCTTTAGGGGCCGAATTGTGCAAGATCCCGTCTTAGTGAGCACCTACGTCCTAGAAAGAAACCCCAAGCAAAATTTGAGACTACTTTCGCTTGTAGTTTCTGAGGTTTCGTGATGTGACTTTTCGCTTTTATCTAAATAGAAGATAGAAAGAAAGATTATGGTTATGTGACGTCTGAAAGGGCCTTAAATGAGTTTCAGTAACTTCCAACATCGATGATACGAGAAAGATGTTCGTTAATTAACGACTTTTTATGCATGTTGATGTACGTAGAGTGGAGTTTTGTAAACATGCCACTCAGAACAGATTTTAATTTACCTGCCCTATCTCGGTATTCGTCACAAGTGAGACACGTGATAACTTTTACCTGTTAACTTTGTTTTCTGTTATAATTTGTTTTCATATTTAACTAATTATTTATTACTAGCTGTTGCCAGCTGCTTCGCCCGCTATATAATCGGGATAAAAACTATCCTTTGTGTTAAACCAGGTTATAAACTATCTGTGTACCAGATTTTATCCAAATCCGTTTAGTATATTTTTCCGTGAAAGAGTAAGGCTGCTTTTCCACCAGAGATGTGCACCACGTTGCTGCGGATGCGTTTGATATCCACCAATCATATTCATTAGTTTACATAGCACAGCACTGGTGGAGACGGATTCAACTAAATTTTTTATATGGAAAGATGCGTGCTATGACTGCGCGCTATGTCTGCGTGCTATGGCTGCTAGCTATGGATGCGTGCTATAGATGCGTGCTATGGGTCGTCTTCCCTAGTATCGATACAGCGCATAGGTCGAGCTGCACATCTTCCTAGCGTAGCTACTTTGCGGCGGCGTATCTTCATAGCACATCTTACTCGCACCGCTACATAACGTAGCATCAGTGGAAACGGACACTCAGTTTCGTAGCTCAGCTTTTACATTCCCGCAGCACAGTTACATAGCACATCTCCGGTTGAAAGGCACCCTAACAAGCATCCATCCATCGAAACAATCTTAAATATGCGGCACTTCTATGACTTGCTCACTAAAATATACACATATACTACACAAACAGTTAAAAGCATAGTAAATACGTCGCTTAGAGAAGGCAGAACACTCGCAGTGAAGTTATTAGGTATCAGGGCATGAAACGCGATATATTAATCTTGAATAATTTTCTACTAGTGTAGGTACTATCCGGGCACGCCGCAATCGCGGCGGTAAGACCCCTCTTTGAGGAGTGGCTGGATAGGCGTCACGGCGTCCTTACCTTCCGCATGACGCAGGTCCTCACCGGACACGGAAGTTTCGGGAGGTTCCTGCGTCTGATAAGGAAGGAGGAAACGCCTGGGTGTCACCACTGCGAGGACCGTCCTGAGGACACGGTGGAGCATACGGTGCAGGACTGCCCCGCTTGGGCAGAGCACCGCCGTGTCCTCACGACGGCGATAGGCGGAGACCTCTCGCGCCCGGCATTGGTCGAGGCCATGCTGCGGGGCGAGACGGAGTGGGAAGCGGTCGCCTCCTTCTGCGAAGCAGTCATGCTCGCGAAGGAGGAGGCGTGCCGCGTGAGGGAGAGAACAGTGTCCTCCCTCCGACCCACCCGCAGTGGTAGACGCCCACGGCGACGGACGTCGCCAGACGATCTCCGGCCACCGTAGGCGCGGGCATGCGGGCAGCGAGTAATGGGCGACTCGCTGCCCGACCATGGACCATGCCCGGGTCGACGGCGCGTTGTGTTCCACGCGCGCCTCAAGGAGTGTCAGCAAATTGACGGGGCCTGTAGAGGGCCAGAGCCTGCCGGGGTCGCGGGACTTACCCATCACCGTAACCCCGGTACGTAAAGGGCTCGTGAAGGACACCGTGGATTTTAGTCATTACAAGTCTGACAGTCCCTCCCGCCCTGCCCTGGGTGGGAGGACTCATTTGATGATTTTACCACGCAAAAAAAAAAAGTGTAGGTACTATTGCACCTACTTGTTTTATTGTTTCTCTGCATCACCCTAGGACTAGACTGGAAGAAATTGCCTACCGGAGAGTCCCCCACCCTTTCAATCACAAGAAGAATGTCTGTTAAAAACAGGAATCAACAATTAATTGTACTTCCAGTATGCGATAATCAGACGCATCAAGTATAGTTCGGAAAGGGACGGGCCGCCGCGCGAGCACTGGCTGGACTACGCAGTCGACAAGTATGGAGAGAAGCTGATAGCTGACATGAAGGTGGTGTTCTCTATACTGTACCTGTACCTACCCGTGCCCATATTTTGGTCGCTGTTTGATCAACAGGTTAGTTTCTTTGCTTTATACCGAACTAGCGACCCGCCCTGCCTCCGCACGGGTGTAATCTCTTCAATATTATGCATGTTATTAATATATAAATATATATATATATATATAAACCTTCCTCTTGAATCACTCTATCTATTAAAAAAAACGGCATCAAAATCCGTTGCGTAGTTTTAAGGATATAAGCATACATAGGGACAGACAGCGGGAAGCGACTTTGTTTTATATTATGTAGTGATAAATAGAGGTAACATTACTTAATAAACTTTACTGAAAGTTTCAACATAGCTTTATGTCAAGGTAAACGTTATTTCACGTTAACTGCTGATGTGAACGTTATTTCATAACTAGTTGTAAACGTTTTCTTTGTAAATATTGAAATACAGACCCTTGTACTGGACAGCTACACTAGTCACGTGTTGTAGCTGTTATGCACGATCAATTGTGTTTTTCATACCAAGGTTTTACATGCCAGACGCAGATTTAGACTAGAAGCCAATTCTGAGATAGTTGGAATAAGGGTAGGTACAGTATGACTTAAAAGCTCCGTGATAGTATTCACCAGCATCTAATTAAACTCAAAGCCTTCTCTGATATAGTTGGGAAAGGCATATGAAAAGTCGTCATTAAAACTCCATGATCCCAGGGTTCTCGCTGGACCTTCCAAGCGTCACGGTTACGAAGTGAGGTTTTCGGCGTCACCCTGATGCCGGACCAGCTGCAAGTCATGAACCCTGCGATGGTGCTGCTGATGATTCCCGTGTGCCCCGGCGGCGCCTGGCCACTGCTGCCTGATATGCCGCCACTGCAGAAAATGTTTGTCGGTGGCATGCTTGCGTCTCTGGCGTTTGTTTCTGCTGGCATCTTGCAAATTGGGATAGAGGTTTGTATCTTGAGTTACCCATACAAATGCCATTGCGTTTCAGCCGTTTATTAGGGGTCTCCATTTCGACTTATGGGTGCTAAATCCTCGGATCTTCCTAACTAGGCACAGAATGGGTGGTAAAATCGACTGCATTTTGTCGCCCGGCTGTTCCGAATAAGGCAGATACATACATGTGGAGCAACACTTAGTTTTCAAATTTGGTGTCATATGTTGATGGTACTGGTGACAGGACTGCAAGTTTAGTTACTTGGTCAGTCAGAACTTTGTTGGAGATAGTTATTTCAAAATTCTAGCTTTTTACAGATGATGAGGAATCCATGTCCAAAGATGAGTAACAAAAGAAAAATTGCAGGGCTCAATTTTGAATAGGCACTACAAAATCATTTGAAAGAGAACTAGTAATGATATTATTATTTGAGTTGTTTTACAGAGATCCACGCTCCAAGTCCCTGGGCATCGTCAAACAGGCCTGGTGATAATGAACACGCTGGGCTGCCAGGTTGACGTGGTCATCCGTGGCGAAGGCATCGCCACAGTGGAGCAGCACGGCACGGCCCTCATGACGCCGTTACCGCACAAACTCCTGTACGTCACCGCCACCAGCTCGGAGAACTGCGCCGGGAGAGTCATGAAGAAACACGTGGTGACTCAGGAATTTAAGTCTATAGCGCGAATGGTTATACATTTTTTCAACAAACTTTATCTAAATTGCTTTGATCGAAACAAGGGTTCTTTAAGATTTTTGAAGTGAAGAGTGAAAAGGTTACTTCTAAATAAGTGTGCTTTATCGTCGAATTGCTTACCATCAGGCGAGATAGCGGTCAAACGCTCAAAACATACAAGGTAAATTAAATAGAACTTAACTTCAAGTATCAAAAAGTGGAAATTGGTAAGAGGCCGTCAAAATATAAAGACTCGATTTCTGCCGTCCACTAACTAAAAGGCCGTTAAGCCACAGTTGCTCGTTTTTCACTTTTTAATGTAGTCTTATACAACTTTCGATGCTCTATCTTTTGGTCTAAGAGTCATTTTTCTATGATTAACAGTTTAGGAGATACAGGAAGATTGCTGTGCAGTTAAACCACATAAAATGCATAATTAAAAATTAGAAAATTAATTTAAATAAATATAAATGAATTAAACATATAACATATTGTGCAATAACACTATGCCTACATATATAATTTGCAGCCTTGTTCCTAGATAGCATATTTTTCATCAATTCACAATTTTAGCATTTTCTCCAAAACTACTTTTTGCACTTAACGGCCTCTTAGTTAGTGGACGGCAGATTTATCCACCTCCCTGGCAGCAAGTAAAGTGCTCAGGAGCCTGGCAGAATTGCCACCAAGGATGTTGATTATTAAGCCTTGACGTCTTGTTAGAGTGTGTATGGGCATAGCCAATAATACCTATTTTATACCGTCCTAATGCGGGGTAAAGACCTCTTAACCAATATGTAAGATTATAATTTTTCTTTTCCCATACTCCTTAATTAAAAATCACGCTCCTATGCTTTCAACAAAAGAGTGATACCAAAGTCCTAGCTTTGTTAAAAAAAATCTCATGTTCTGAGATAAACGAGAAACGCGACGAACGTCAACACGAACTAAACCAGTCTCCATTGAATAGTGTCCACGAATGTTCAATTTATTTAACTACGAGTTAAAAAAACAAGGAATTGAAAATATTAAACTGTTACTGTTAGACATTTGATTCTTGATGAAATGCCAGCCGCAAAACTCTCGCTGTTCCTTTATGAAAAAACGGGTAGAAATTGGAGCTGCCAGTTGGAATTTTTACGAAAATTTCAATTGAATTGTAGCCAATCTTTCTTTGGCGTAAAAATAATCAAAAAAGGATTATTTGATTTGTTCCTGGTAACGAAGTTTGAGATACGAGTATCTTGTCAAGTAATTTATTTGGTGCTTGTTTGATGAGGTTTTTAAACTAGCGCAAATTGAATTGTGATTAGTTTCAGACGATTCCAGTGTTTACTGTACGTTTTTTTACCTTTTTTGCTTTATTCGATTGTTTTTTGAAGTGAAAACTTCTTTAGCGGCGTTGTGCACTTTTTTTGGAATGGGTAAAAAATGTTAAACTCGCGTCAGGACACGTGACCTGATCGAAAATTCGTAAGACGGCGCAGGGCGCTTGCGCGAATGTTCGTGAGTGTTTATTACTATTGAAGTTTTCACTTCTGCCGGTACTCCCAGAGTACCCGTCGTTTTTTTTTGAATTGAAGTGATTGTTTGGGTTCAATAATTGTGATTCTTGGACAAAGTCGATACCTAATGGAAAAGCATTTTCGCCAGGCGCTCAAAGCAGGGTATTGACCAATAGGGTCTAGTAGTTACCATAGCCTGCTTAATTTGGAATATCGATTTATATTAATATTTGATACAACTCAAGATTACTACACGAATTGCTAGCAGTTGATTTAGTGCTATTGTAATAATACTATGTGGTATGGAAACCAATAATACTAAGTTAGTGGGAGTAATGGAAACCAATATCACAAGCCACATTGATTCGTATTATGTACTTGATTATTATTCCACAGATCACGTTTGTGTAGTTGTAGACTTGTGGGGTTACCATACGTGCTCAATAAAAGTGACACTTTCACTTTATGGAGCACGTATGGTAATCCCACAACGTATTTTTTCGTAGTAAGTATCGTAGTTTTGTTTGCAAACATTTAGTTAAACCGATATACACAAGCCAGACCCGAAACAACTACCTGAACACACAAATGTTTGTTCCGAGCGGGTATCGAATCCACGACAAGCAACTGTGCCAACTGTGCGATCGTTTGCTTTTATAGCACGGTTTTCGATTTGAGGCTTTTTTTTATTTATTTTATTTTTATTTTTTTACGTGGTAAAATCATCACATGAGTCCTCCAACCTAGGGCAGAGCGGGAGGGACTGTCAGACTCGTACTGACTAAAATCCACGGTGTCCTTCAATAGCCCTTTACGTACCGGGATCACGGTAATTCGTGAGTCCCGCGACCCCGGTAGGTCCGATTTGAGGCTACGAGGTCACTCCATGTAAAATACTGGCATAACAGCCGGAATTGGTTAAACTTCTTTTGCTTTCTGATGAAAAGCAAATCTGCTGTAATCCACAGCGTGATTCGCTTTTTTAAACTACGTTATGATATCACGAACAGCCACTATGATTTGTTACCAATAAATTGGATTTCAGCAGTTACATAATACTATCCAACTATGTCATTAGCATTTACGTCTATAATAAAATTACCTTGATATATAAACATTAACGGCATAGATTGGTTGCAAACAAAATATTTAACGACAGGAATTGGTTTTACGGTATTTTATTAATTTGTACATAAATGATAATCTAGAATTCGTTAATAAAACTGAAACCGCAACATTGATTGTTTGTTGTTATTTTCAGTTCATGCCGGTCGTGATTGGACAAAATTCAGACGATCAGATAGGGATGTACTTTATGGACCCAAACCCCTTCGTGAAATCCCTGACTGGGAAGCCCAAACTAAAGTAAGTATTGAATTCAAATTCAAACATGTATTGCATTCATGTACATGAAAACGAACCCTGCAAGGGCACAGTAACATACTTATGTACTATTTAATCATTAAATTGTATTATTTAAGCATTAAAACCTATACAATTAATAATTAAAGGAACAAAGAGTATATTAATAGCAATTACATTTTATTTATAAAAAAAATAAAGTTACATAAAGGAGTACGGCAAAAGAGGTCTTGGTTTATTCTACATTGTAGAATCTACAATTTTGAGATTAATTTTTATTTATTTTCTTCGAAAAACTCTTGTAGTGTGAATGAAATTAAATAGTGTTTATTGAAAAGTTTTGATTGCAAATTGCAATTGCCTTTTTGCGTCATTATTATTATGTTCAGTTAAGGCAATCGCACACTGGGCTTGGCAGGGCAGAGGATTTTAACTTTACCCAAGTTACGTCATGCGTTATAAGTACTAACAAGTCAACTAGCAAAAACGTCATATATCCATCCATAGAAGGTACCATATTATATTATAGTTATTATAGTGATTTGGAGTTTATTATTGTGTTGTATATAGACGTTTCTGTTACGATGAGTCAGTCGGCAGACATCTGCCTAACTACTATGGCCTGGCCCTGTAGACAAGTTGCAGAAAACGGAGACGCTTGTCTAGGGCTGCTGGTGTGCTCTGGCCTTTACTTACATAACAAGCAAACAGAACAAACTAGAATTTTAGATTAGGTTACACGTGGGCTTCTACCTATAATTATGCCAACCATTAGCTGCAGCTAAATAATAGAGGATTTTGTGCGAAAACTACAACCTAACCTCCATCACGATGAAAATAGAATATCAAATATTTCGTCGAATAATTCGGTTCGAATCGAATAATCTGTATTTTGGTGAATTTAGACAGAGAGTCTGGCATTTCGCGGTTGAACAGAACGGAATGGAATAGATTATAGATACAACACTGGTTAGCAACCAGTGTTGTTGTTGTTAACATGGTATATTCAGAAAGCACAACATGCTGTTGAATAATAATTTATATAATTCTAGCACATAATATCCTCTTACTCGAACAGCAGCGCAACTTACAGGGTCCAATTTTATTTACAAAACATCCAAGAACCCATTGGAATATACACACAAAATTTCATCCATATTCGTCCAGTCATTTAGAAAGATGTTAAGTGACAAATAAACGTACAGAAGAATAAAATTATAATGCAATTTACTATAAAAAGTTATGTGTTACACAAAAAAAAAAAACATCAGAAATAGCGACTGAATAGTAAATAGACCGGCTTTTTATAGAAAGAAACAATTGTTGTCAACATGTCTGTTTCATAAGACAACAAAGAACTGGCAGTGAGAGGAGACAATGTGATTCCTACAGCTGAATGCCGAGCCGCATATAATGCAGTAGACAGTGGCGAAGCGAGATCGAATCTAGGAGACGGGGACGAGACGTATCTGCGAGGCCGTTTCCTTTCAGCTCGAAAAATATGACTCGCCTTCGCTGTTCGCGCAAGGCCACCTTGTTTATCCCAAATGTCATCAGCTTATCGAGATTTTTTTTAGTCTTTTGGTTCTCAGTTACGTAACAATTAAACGCACCCAAGTTATCTTGTAAAACGGGGTCTCTCGCGCGAGCGGTGGAGGCGCTAGACCTAAACGTAATCGTCGCGACACATCAGCATTGCGATTTCGAGGCCTTTTAGGTTCTTCCAGTTCCCACTCATCGGACACCACAAGTATATAATTGTAGGTTATGGTTTGTGGTACACTGTAACAAAGAAAAATAAATTAGAATGAAGACAAGTGGGTCTGATATATAGGTACAGGATTCCCAGGTCTCACTTCCAAACTGGGTCAAAAATTTCAACAGGTTATGGGCCCAGCGCGCTTCCACTGCGCCACTCTGTTGTAGGAGAATTTTATAGGTAGGTTTCATTGTGAAAACCTCCTTTTGTAGCTGCCCGTTTAGAATCAGTGAAAAAAATTGAATTGTCTTTATGACGGATGTTTTTATGATTGCCGAAGTCTCCCGAACTGAAACGACGTCAGACAAGTGTTAGATTTATTTTTTCCTTAGGTATTTTTGTTTAGGTTATGGAATTTCTTGATTCGGTGACCGTGCTCAGTGCCCGCGATAAAAGATATGCAATATCTTAGCAATGTTATTTTCCTTTGTATTAAAAGCAAAACAGTAAATATTTGATTTTACTCTTTTGATAAAAAATTAAAGTAGGAGTAAAATGATTTCGATTTATGAAGGTGATTTCGTGTTGCTTTTTCCCATTATTTGACACCGATAGATTTTTTCGGCAAAACCACATTACCGCGTACGACAAGATATAGATAATCTGTAAATACCGACGAAGACTCATTTGCAAGCTTATTTCATCCTTTTTCCGAGAGGACCTTTTAACAATTGCCAAGCTCAACTAAACAAGAAGAAGAATTTATAAGACAGTCTCGCGGCCCTGACAGGCCCTCTATGGGGATTAGGGTTTCTGTTAGGAGCCATTTGTCCATACTTGACGATCCGCCAATTGCGGTAAGAATACTAAACTCACCAAACAAAGTCTGTGTTCACAAACATATAACTTGTATTTAAGCTGATAAAAAATAATAATTGAACATTATCATTAATTTATAATTATTATAAATCTATTTAAGGAACACCGGAACAAAGGATACTAAGAGTTCCTTCTGATCCGCTATGGGCGGGTGGACTCATTTGAAGATTTTATCATGATAAAAAAATCTTCATGCCATTAATACTTTTATGTGTTTCATACTTTTATACTTCTTTTCATACTTCTATACTTAAATTGTCGTCACTCTATACATTTTGACATCATCTCTTATTATAAAGTGGTAAATAAATATTTCATTAATTGAAGTTATAAAAGCACTTTTGTACTCTAGTACTGTCAGTTGCCAGTATAACTTGACCCACTTTCCCGCGTTCTGCCGTATAAGATAGGTCATGTTATGATGGGCACTGACTGTACCTAGTGCAAAAGTAGCATCGAACTAGTGCTTTTAAAGTGAAAGCCGAAAAGAACAATAAGGCTACGTTCACACTACTCCACACTGACAAGTACTTTACTAAGCGCCTAGGGCATAGGGAGTGTCGAAGTAAAAACACACGCTGGTTCGTCTGAAACCCGTCTGAATACACATGTAAGTGACATTTTGACAGGCCTGTTGGTCTAGTGGTTAGTGACCCTGACTGCTATGCCGGAGGTCGTGGGTTCGATTCCCAACCAGGACAAATGTTTGTGTGATGAGCACGATCATTTGTTCTGTGTCTGGGTGTAATTTATCTATAATATGTATGTATTTAGAAATAAATAAGTATGTTTATCAGTTGTCTAGTACCCATAACACAAGCTCTGCTTAGCTTGGGACTAGATGGCGTTGTGTGATAGTTGTGGAATATTTATTTATTTATTATAAATCTATTTAAGGAACACCGGAACAAAGGATACTGAGAGTTCCTTCTGATCCGCTATGGGCGGATAACCTAGACACAAAAAATACTTTTTGATTATTATCACTTCTTATCATTTCGAATCCTGCTGATGATATTACGGAGTCTGTTCGATCAAACTTCAGGAGAGGGTAATTTAGGGAAATTTTACTTACCTATTGTCGCCCTTCGGTCGGAGTCGCTTCGTAGTAATCGTAATCTCGAAACCATTGAATATTTTACGCCGTTCCACTTTTGAGCGTATTTATTGATATCAGTCTGTTTTAATAATAACGATCAGTGATTTCAGTTTTGAATATCGATCGTATCTTTGAAAGTCTTTGTCTTTTCTAAATGTGACGTTGAGGAGGCTTTACAGTTACATTTTATTGTATTTTGTTTTTTGAAGGCACGGTTAGTGCAATAGCTAAGCAATCGACTTCTGAGTCGTATGTTCGATTCCCGCACGGATCAAATATTTGTATGATCTACAGAGCGTCGTTCTGGGTTTGGATGATTGTGTATTTGAGTAAGAATGTTTGTAAATGCAGCTACGACATTACAGGAGCAATTCCAAGGTGAGGCACGACGTTTTTTTAGCTCACTTCTGACAAAGGCCTCCCGTCTCTTCACGCGACTTCACAATAGAAGAACGAAACATAATCTTGTACTAGGTGTATGGAGATTCCTCCCTGTTTTTGTTTTAAATTGCTATAAATCGTTGGTAACATCATTCTTGTTAAAATTCTACAGAACCTAGCAGGTCAACCTTACCCTAATATGTCAAATTTTATCAATCGAACAATAACCTTTCTCTATTGTGATAGGGTTGAAAATCTATTAAAGAAATTTGTGAATTGGGAATCTCAGTTGTGTCCTTTTGTGCCTGTTAGCCTTATTTTGTTATGTTTCTTGCTTAATATGGAGGGAAGTGGAAAGTACGTATATCCTAATCCTCCACTATTATTTTCTGATTAATTTCGTTGCAGGATCCAAGATAGTTAAATTCATTCTTCGTGACACGTCGAGCTTTATTCTTTTGGTGTTTTTGGTGGTCTCCCCTGTTGATTCTGGGTTTCTGGAGTTGCAGTGATTTGGAAATAGTGCGCTGGGATTATCTCAAAAAAGGGCGCTTGTAAACACTCATGTTTTTATTGCGAAAATCGTAGAAGTGCCACCGTGTCAGTCAGACAGCCAACAGACTTCCTTGTCTTAAGATAAGGAAGATTTCGAAGAGCAAAAGATACTTACCCTCCCGTGCCTATACATTCTGGAAATTTGTAAATTCGTACGACACTACCCACACTTTTACACGACAAGAGAAAACATACAATCTAAATACACACTACGCCATAAAAATAGATTAAACTTACCAAGCTCCAAACTAAAAACGCACTCAACAAGTACTCATATAATATAGATAAACTGTATTCATAGTCCATCAAAAGTCCGCAATGTAACGCAACTCGCATATAATTTCTTGCATCAAAGAAATGAGGCTGAAATGGGTAAACCCATGTAAGATTACTGAAACAAAGTAAACTTAGCTTTTTTTTTAAATCGGTTCCTGCCCCACGCATATCACTTTTTTTCAGTTATATGTTTTTAGTTATTTACTCTATAATGGTTGAGATGTGTAAATAAAATACAAAGAGCTACGTATTTTGTTTGAAATATAAGCGGTGTATTGAATGAAAATAAACCTACATATTTGTATTTACAAATTGCTGGGGAAAATAAACATGGATGAGAGTGAATACCTTCAAAAACTGTTACGTTTAATATCTGAAAACCAAATCTATTCATGAATGGATGAATTGCACAGTATTTTTATTTTGTGCTATAGATTAAAAAAAATATTAATATAATACTATGGATGCCGGTAATTAATTCGATATTGGACTCTCTGTGTTTTTATTATGTGTTTGCATTTTTTAATAATAGTTTAGGTTATGTAAATGATCTGTGCCTGACTTGTGAAGGCAACTACACGTTTCTGAGGAAACTTAAGTACGAAACTCACCTTTATTACACCGATAGTAAGGCGGTGCAAATGTTATCGTGAATAGGTTTCTCGCAAGTGTTAAATGATTCTTCCTGCGCCTATATTTCTATTTTTAGTATCTATGTAGTGCCAGAAGAGCGAATGATCGCATTTTATGCCATTAGTTTATTACATTATTAAAAAAATAAGAAACTGATGAAAAAAAAGAAGCGTTTTTAAACGAAATGTCATTTTTTTTTAGATTTGTTTTTTTTTTGTAATTTTTTGGAAATGGTTTTTTTTTCTTAATAGTGCGTATCCCTTATTTTAATAAGTAATTATTAATTTACTCACATAAATAAGGGATTCTATATTAAGGCGAGGTTCCAGTACTATCGCGGACACTTCCGCCTGACCACCACTAAGCTCATTTTTGCTTGCACTTACAATATAGAAACGCTCTCTGGCCCCGCCCCGGCCCCGCCCCGTTTCCTTTGTGTAGAAATAATGAATGAAATACAATACCGATCGGACGAGCGCACTGACGACGCACGCCAAACGAGTTTTTTTTTGTTAACTGCTATTTGAATTATAAAAATACTTTAACATAAATTGGCCTGCGTTACTGATGATAAGTATGTGTGTGTTTGTTTTTAACTTTGTTGAAACTAGCTTACGTTACGTTATGTTTGCGAGTGTCGGAAGTTCGGAATTCACCGATTTTTGTAATTATCTTTTAATTTATTATAGTAACCTTATAAAATCCTATTATACTATTGACAGGCAATAGGTAAGCTTTTTTTTAGCGTTGTGAAATCATCAAATGAGTCCTCCCACCCAGGGCAGAGCGGGAGGGACTATCAGACTCGTACTGACTAAAATCCACGGTGTCCTTCAATAGCCCTTTACGTTCCGGGATCACGGTAATTCGTGAATCCCGCGATGACCCGGTAGGCTTTGGCCCTCTAGAAGGGGGCCCCGTCATTTTGCTGACACTCTTTGAGGCGCGCGTGGAACACAACGCGCTGTCGACCCGGGCATAGTCCATGATCGCACAGCGAGTTGCCCATTACTCGCTGCCCGCATGCGCCCCTACGGTGGCCGGAGATCGTCTGCCGACGGCCGTCACCGTGGGCGTCTACCATTGCGGCTGGGGTGTAGGGAGGACGCTATCCTCTCCCTCACGCGGCCCGCCTCCTCCTTCGCGAGCAAGACTGCTTCGCAGAAGGAGGCGACCGCTTCCCATTAGTCTCGCCCTAATTTTACCTAAAGTAAATAAAACAAACAGATATTCGTAAAATATTTATTAGGTTCAATATAGGAACTGAATCAGTAAAAATAGGTTAAACACAAAATTGAGTTTACCGTTTAAAGAAATACCTAAACCTCCCTCCCTTTCTGTGACCTATTACTACAAGCATCAGTTTTTTTTTTTAAAAACAATAGTTATTTGTCCTGAGTGACATAGGCAATAAGGGCAGGGAGGGGGTGAGCGGGCGCAGCCACTGGCGAAAGCTAGTTACTTATAAATATATTTTAAGTTAATACTGATAATATCTTTACAGTGGCAAACATTGTTTCTTTAAAACTAAACTAAGAAAATGAAACAGATAATAGGTGAGTAAGCGAGAAAGTATACAATAATAACCGTGCTTAACGTAACATACAGAATTATTTCATTTTAATTTTCGCTATTATTTAAATTAGACTTTCTACTTAAATGGTTCAACAAATCAAATATTAAACACAAAACAATTATCAAACAAACAATATCTTCCCTATAATTAAATTAACAGTCGGTGAACAATAATTACTTTTCACTAAATCTAAATAAATACAAAGTTATCACAATAATCATCAATGGCTACTCAAACATAATTAAAAAAAACTGACTTCGAAAAAGAAGGAGGTGCTGCACCATTTGCTCACCCTGGGGTATGGACAAGCTCTCTAGGACCACCAGCACTCACTCATACACACTCTTCCTCAATTATTATTGGGAATCGCGTTTCTTGGTTCGTAACGCCTATTTGTGACGCGCCATAAGTGTCGACGACTATGTTGGCTAGACCTAAAGCACTTCTCATCTGCAAAGCATCTATGTAAAGCACGACGAACTGTGCGTAGTAATACTTCGTACTCCTCGGCGAACACTCTCGTCGGAGTAAACGCGTCCCCTTGTTGGTAGGTGTTCACCATACGTTCGACGTTTTCCTCAGTAATGAGAAAAGGACGTGGTGCCCGCGGTCTTTCCTCTAAGACACCCTCATCTTCATGGCGTCTGATCCACAGCCGCACAGTGTTTCTCTACAAACAATAAACAACCTCATAAGTCACAGATACAAGTTTTTAAAAGTGTTAACCTGAAACTTTTAATCGGTTCTCTATCTAAACATAAATCTGAAATGCCATAATTTATTTCAGTTAAAAGTCATCATTTTTCCGAATAATAACTTGTCCCAACATAAAATCACATGTTATCACATGCCATAACATTAAAATTCCTAAATACAATATGTCCTAAATACTTAGAACATATGACTAGAATTTTTGATCAATATTTTTTTTTGAATTTTTTAGTAAACCTGTTCTGTATAATGATTTTCGGACAAGCAACTTTAAGAGATGTAAAGGGATACCTTTTATTCAATACAAAACATATATTTTCCCCTTTATTTACACTCCTCTGGTGTTATTTATGTGTAGATAATAAAACTGCGGCTTGGGCCCGATTTTTTTGTCATATTATAGATATATTATAGAACAAAGCATGTTCTTACTTCGGCATGCAATTTGACACAAAGAAAATAGTTACGCAAACAAAGGGCGGGTGCCTTTTGTTTATATTTTTTAGCAAAAAAATTTAAAACCACAAACATAATAGATAATGCGCTTTGTTATCTCTTTAAACTTTGTCGGCAAGGATTAAAATTCTTTGATGCCTTCTGCTATTTCTAATTGCTTTGTTATACTGAGGTAAAAAAATAGGAAGTTCGGATTTGTCCGAGATATTAATATCATTTTTCATTAAAACTAATCTGAACCTCATTCCAAATAAATATAATGATCTTTTTGTAACGAAAGAAATGACGTTTCTATTGGCATTTAAAAAAATAAGACTTTTAATTCAGTTTTTTTCTGTTTGGACACAACTAGCAAAATTGTGTCCGGGGTCCTAAAATGTCCGCTTTAGTCGAAGCGTAAATAGGAGCATAATATAAATTACATTACAATTCGTAAAATGGTCACAAAGTGATAATCCATAATATTAACTACGTTTGTAACTATTTTAAGAATATTATTAACGTGATTCATATTAGTATCCAATTGATTCTGGGGTCCCTTGGGTATCATCACAAATCATCTATAGCTACGTATAACGACGACTCGGGAGGCAGGTATTTGACTGAAAAATTCTAATGAGTCCGCCGCTTAGATTATCAAAAAATATTCCACCCGTATTTTTTCTTTTGTTTCGTAAACCAAAATTTACGAAGATACGACGCTTTCAAAATTGTCAATACGACACAATTTAATATAATTTTTATTGAATTCTGACGTAACGAGCCTCCACTCTCGAGTTTCGATGCGTTATATTTTGGTAAATATTTATTGATTTTACAAAAGAAAAAATACGTGTCCGTTATTTTTTAAAACTATAAATGACGGACTTATTATATTTGTAATTTATAGCTACTGTCAAATAGCCAATTGTTTGACCCATATGCTAGGTCGTGCTTGGCACCAAAAGTTTTAAACAAGATTATGATATTAACTACAATACCTAATAACTAATGAATTACTTATAAGATACAGTGGCAAAGATTGTTCTTTGAAAATCAACAACAGAAATAAAAACAGATGAGATATTAGTGCGTGCCTTAGCGAGAAAAAGGAAAATAAGTATTTGAGTTCGCATAGTAAAATTCTATTTGTTTCTAGTTTAATGATATTTATCAAATACTTTTACTCTTTATATAACGAGCTAAAAGTTTTTAATTATTTACACAAGATGATTATTTGCATGAAACATTTTGCAGTGTGTATTTAAAAAAAATAAGGTAATTGAAAATAACAAAATGTATCATCATAATTATTATTAAAACAATCTATTACTTACGCTCGTATGCAGCTGCTCAGCGATTTGACTGATGTTAAATGCTTGTCCATGCAAAATTATAATTTCATTGCGTTCTTCTTTTCTAAAATTTCTGGAAGACATTATGCACAAAATGTTCTATCACAGATTCTCAGGAGTCCAATATTATTGCACAGGTTAACGTTTAGGCAATCAAAGGTCAGGTAAACAGAGCAATGGTCAATATTCAAAAGGTCCGGTGAGCGCGCCAAACTTCGCGCGTAAAATTCGCAAAAAAGTGTACAGAGGACACGTCAGTAACCTGCGTAGAGCAGATTGCAACTAATAACGTTGACTCTTTCCTTATAGGCCCAAACTGTAAGGGGGCGTGGCTCGGCGCCTCCGCATGATTTAGGCGAAAAAATTTTTAACTGGTCAGGCGGAAAAGTCCGCGATAGTACAAAGTGTGTGTGTGCGCTTGCCGATACATTATCATAGCTTACATTATTACTATCATAGCTTACATATTACTAAGAGAATTCGAACTGAAGAGGTAACATTTATGAAGTAGAACATAGGTTAGGTAGAACACAGCTCATCAGAGATGCAACGCGATACGACGCGAAGCGATACTTGAAATGTCTATTTTTTCGTGTAGTAGTTAAAGTAAGATTTGACTCGCTTTATTAAAATGTGCGCGCTGCATCGAGTCTCGGTTTGAACTGACCCTTTTTTATCGTGGTAAAATCATCAAATTAGTCCTCCCATCCAGAACGAGACGGGAGGGACTGTCAGACTCTTACTGACTAAAATTCACGGTGTCCTTCAATAGCCCTTTACGTTCCAGGGCCGCGGTTACTTGATAAGACTGTCCCGCGACCGTGAATTGACACCAAGTGGTTTCTTTTACAGAGTCGTATACGTTGGTGAAACAGGGCCGAACAAAAATGTGTCGATAGTCGTGGAGACTGAGAAGAGGCTGAGTGACATTTATTACGTGTCGGACAAGCCGGTGGACCACATCGGGGAATCGGCTTACATGTGCCTGCAGCCCGATAAGTGAGTAGGACACAGATAAACTCCTCTAGATTCCGCACAAGGCAATCCATGCGCGCCACAAGTAATCTTTTTTTTAATTGAAATGTGTTTGTTGCTCTTGACTCTAGTCCAGGTCAAAGGCAGCTGAGTCAAAGCCTATGATGAAGCGACCTTACCTAGTAGAAGCCTGTTTATTCTAACTTTGAAGAGATACGACCCGGGAATTTTCTTAGTAGCTGTATTTTACATAAAATTAATCATCATCATCAGTATCGGCAGCCTTATTGCACTCATTCAAAATACATTGTTTTATAGCATGGACTGAATTTCCCTAGCCAAATGCCAAATATAATTATTTGCTTTTCATTACCAAAGACATTATCTAAGTCGTACAAGAAAGAGATAGATGTACCTACAGTAGTCTATTTCTCTTTATAGAGACTATTTGGCAAGTTGGGTTTATGCAGCTATTGCTCAGTCCATGGCATAAGTCTATGTTCAGACATGAAATGTAATTCTGTGTGTGCGTGTAATTTTTTTTTACAAATAATCGAAAAAATGCTAATGATTTCGATAGGAATTCACGTAGTGAATCACTATTAGAAGAATTGGTTAAAATGACGTTTTAGATCCTCTACTCTTTTTATGAACTCGGAGGGACACCGTATCTATTTCATCCTGTTATTGACTTACCACGTGCACAATATTTAGAAAAGCTGACCCAATAATTGAACTGAAGTGCCAAGGCATTCCAGTTTTAATAATAGAAATACAAAGAATTGTGATTAACTTGAAGTGATAAAGAAATGTATAGTGTTAGTATCGGTGTTACGCTACTACATCAAGCGGAGAAAATAGTTTTATTTATTTTCACTAAATTTTAATTAAAAAACTAACTGCGCATTAAACAAAAAAAAACAGATTTAATCAAATCATTGAGATAATTGGGATTTTCTACTTTTACACTGCAAAACTTCATTGCCTTGTGTTGCCGAATTTCCTCCAGCTCCCACAGCAGCTCAAAATTTAAAAAGAAATCAAGTTACGTTAACTTGATTTCATACCCAATAATGTGGTGGACGGCGATGCACGCGCAAATGGAGCTTCTACCGGCCCGTGTAACTTAATTATTTGTAAAAACCGGTATACGAAATTTTGTGAGTTATCCCGATACCTTGGAGTGCAGTGGAGCTGTAGGTCACATTTGTTGTGTCATTTATATCATCACTACTGCTCTTACGGTGAAGGAAAACACCGTGAGGAAACCGGTATTTCTCAGAACCAAAAATTGAAAGACATGTGACAACTCGCCTTGGGCCATGTGGTAGTCAGGCCGACCCCTCTTAGACTCAGAAGGCCTGTGTCGCAGCAGTGAGAGCACCTGATGACAAAAATTTCAAACCACTTCACTTTTTTTAATGGTCGATAGGTTTGCTCTTGACCTTAGTCTAGGTCAGGGGTGACAAAGACAAGGTCGAAGTAAGAGTGAGGTACCCAGAAGAAGCCTGTTCACTCTTACTTTGAAGAGATTAGGGTTGTATACGTTCGGAAACACAGACGCAGACATAGAGTTCCACTTCTTCGCTGTTCGCATTATAAAAGGCGTTTGGAAAAGCTAAGTGCAACTCCATGCGGATTTTGTATCCAAGTTAAAAAAAATGTGATAGCCCCTTGCGGATTTGGTTTCGCTGCAACGTCACATAACTTCGTTAAGGATCGGTCAAATAGTTTACCGGCTGCGGCACCACACGCTCTTAATATTTCTGAGGGTCTGCTTTCTTTTAGTCCGCCAACGAAAATACGGAAAGAAATGTAAACTTTTGAGTGAACCTTACTCCCTATTGCCTTTGTCGAAAAGATGCGCGAGTCCGAAGCGATACCGAACCGAAGCGAGACGTCAGTCCGATAGTTCTGTCACGCTATCGGAGTGCTTTCGATTTTCTATGTGACTGGATTCAAACAATTCCATACATTACAAATAAAAACGTCACGCTACGCATTCACCACGCCTGTCTGTTTGACAAAAGCTTATTAGTTGTGGATTCAAACTTTTGACAACACATCGGGAGTCGGGACAACTATTCAATCATGTTGTCACCACTGGTTCGATTTACGGACACGCTGCTTGCAATAAAAGAGGACTCTATTTTTTTTCTATCTTCTAACTGCTGATTAAGTCACCAACAGCATTTTCCCTCTTCAAACAAAATGTATCTGTGACTGTTGGTTTTCGTATATAGCTTATAATACGCTTCCATTCCAGCGACACTGATTAAACTGCACAGGCTTTGTAATACTAAGATGAAATATATTAAACACGGTATTAAACTCAGACTATTGTTTTAAAACAATTAAATGTTCATCGAAACATTTCACAATAGAAGCAAGTGCTGCTATTTTCCCTTTAGAACTAATTGCGTTTTGTATGAAACTGAATCTCTCTTGTAATTAGTGATTCGACCCGGCTTCGTACGGGTGTAGTTTTTAATGAGTAGCATGTAAAGTGCAAAAAGTAATTTTATTTTTAGTAACATAAAAGCATTGTTGTGACAATTCAAACATAAGAAAAATAAACATGTAGCCGAATTGGTCTAGCCGTTTTCTCATAGTAGATAAGACATTCATTTTGTGTGCCCTTAATTAACAGATCGAATAGTAAATCTGGCTTAACCGCCATTTAATGAGGGTTATTTCTAAGAGTCTGATAATCTGTTCCACTCCACTCAAGGCGGGACGACTCATTTGATCCTGGTGGATCAAATGAGACGTCCCGCCCCTGAAAAAATGGGCTTTTAAATATTTCTTATATTTTGCGCAGATTCAGATGGCGAGCCTTAAGCGCGGACGGTGAGATGTCAGGGTCCGGTGAGGGGTATCTGCGAGCTGGTGGGGTGTACGTACTGTGCCTCCGGGAGCGTATGGGCAGGCTGGACGCGGCCGTGCTGCACGCGCCCAACCCTCCCAATGAGCTACATCTGGCATGGATCGTGCCTCAGTACCTTCTAGTGTCTGTTGCTGAGATTATGTTTGCCGTTTCAGGCTTGGAATTTTCTTTTACACAGGTTATTTATTTGTTTATGTAAATAGAACGGCCGAAGCCGATTTAATTTATTTAACCCATTCAAGCATCCCTGTTACAAAATTTCAAACATTCTGACAGTATCATTTTCCATTTAACCGCAAACAAATCAAGATCTGTGTCTGAGTTCAGGGTGTCTGCTTACTAAGTCGGTTAACGGAGACACGGGAACGGATTCAGATGTACGAAAGTAACTAACGTCAAAATCATCATTTGCAGACGGATAATCGGACACCACGGACACCACGACTGAAGTCATTTTGGTGCAGCGCTCGGTTCTATGTCGTTACATAAAATTCCATTAAAAAGATGTAGTACCACCAATTTTCCGCAGCTCATGAGTGGTGGCGCGGACTCTAATGAGCTACCTGTCAAATCGTATACCTATTATTCATTCAATTGATTGTAGGTGTTTGACGGCACGGTTAGCGCAGTGGCTGGGCAATTGGACTGCTGCGTTGCGTGTCGCGGGTTCGATTCCTGCACGGAGCAAATATTTGTATGATCTACCAGTAATTGCTTCGGGTCTGGGCATTTGTGTATGTGAATATATATGTTTGTAAACGCACCCACGACACAGGAGAAATTCCTAGTGTGGGGCAATGTTTTTTAAAAAAAGAAAAAGAAAGAAAAGAATTTAGTTCGGGCTCGTTGTCAAAACGCCCGTAACGAATGCCACGGGTTTCGTGCCTATAGATAAGACCCCCCAGGTTATAGTTTGGTACCGTTCTAGCTTTAGTTCTAGTGCTCGTCGGCGTGACTGCTAAGTTTGAAGTCCTCGGTTGGATTCCCAGGTCGGTCATTAGTGTTATTGAGTTTTTATATACGAAATTCCTTAGCAGCAGCTATGGAGTCCCGCCCCTAAGGCTACCCACTGACCGAGTTTGGGTTTGTGCTCAGTTGCTGGGTTGCTGCTCAGGTTCACCATTTATGGGACTATCAAAAGAAAATTAATAAAACAAAATTGGGCCACTTCGTGTGGGTACACTTAAAAATATTTATCTTTGACGATGTTTTGACCTACTGTGACGAGCCCAGACGAGACGATGGCGCCCAGATTGATTTGAAATAGTACATTGTTTAACGAGAGGTGAAAGTGACCGATTACCGCTGAGGGTGTCGTTTGAAGCCCGACCCGTAGGGGAGGGCTTTAAAATACCTGAGATTGGGAATCGCACTTTCTCTCGAGTGATACATAGTGCTTTATACTACACCTATTAGGAAAAATTTTTCATCATCACTATCACTACTTATCATTTTTATTTTACTTTCTACGAAAACTGAATCCTCAAACAACACACAAATTGAAAATGGCGCCAATGGCGTCTGCAATTTTCATATATTCTTTTTTCAAATTGTATAGCCTGCCGCCGCCGCGCCGCAGGGTCGCACTGCCAGCCCGACACCATCCAACACACAGCTAGTGGCCAGTGTCAGTTTGCGAACTTGGAGATAAAAACTCACTGTAAAAACTTTTTGGCTTTTGATATTTAAGTTACCGGCGCATAGTCTTACCCAAAATTAACAAAGAAAAACCACGTAAGAAATGGATTTTCATACACTTTTCTCTCCCGCTCAGATGCGTTTTCTCCCCGCATATTTGTTCGATATGCAATGACGTACTTTTTACAGTAAATTTGATAAAGTATCAAGGTGCTTTCCACGCAGGTGTAGTATAAAAGTATTTTTTATTTGAAAGGGTAGAAAGGGTTTATTTCTCAGGTGGTCCCATGTTTCCGTTTTGCTGAGGGAGCACTTTATATTATGGCAAAATGTCCATATTGGCATCGCGCACCACTGTGCGCGATGCCAATATGGACATTTTGCGGGTGCGGTGGCACCTAGCGTTCACAACTTTATTGGCTCTGATCGTTCTAATTCAAATCAGATTTTGTTTCACAAATCACTTGGTTTTGGATACCATGGCGATCCATCAGCACTGAAAAAAATATGTGCAAATTGTATTCTATAATTTCAAATACAGGATTTAAATGAGGATATGATGTTATTTACTTTTATCTCTCCACGACAGCTATCCATTTCCTGCATTGTTCATCTTTCCAAGAAGCTCTTAGGAATCAGCTTGAATTTACTATTTCTGCCAGTATTCTTACAGCTTACAACACAACAACTGCTGTGAGCTAGTTTTGACGACATAATGTGATTTTACAAAACTATGTGCCCTGCAATCGATTATGATACCTCCACCTAGTACTTTGCACATAGCGAACAGTGGTCATATTTTCACTGAACATAAATGATACACAATAATGATTTGAAACACCATGGTCAAAGATCAAACGCTGCTAGAATTTATTTTAATTTATAAATTAATTTATGATGATTTTTTGTTTCAGGCACCAAAAAGTATGAAAACAATAACTATAGCTGCTTGGTATGTGTCAGTTGCTTTCGGGAACTTGATCGTAATTCTCGTCGCACAGACCAAGATATTTCAATCAAGGGTAAGTATAATTCGTAGACGCCCACGGCGACAGACGTCGCCAGACGATCTCCGGCCACCGTAGGCGCGGGCAGCGAGTAATGGGCAACTTTTGACGGCACGTTTGGCGTAGTGGCTGAGAAATTGGACTCCTGCGCTATGTGTCGCGGGTTCGATTCCCGCACGGAACAAATATTTGTATGATCTGCAAGTAGTTGTTCCGGGTCTGGGTGTTTGTGCATGTGAGTTTCTATGTTTGTAAAACGCACCCACGATACAGGAGAAATTCCTAGTGTTGGGCAACGTTTTTATAAAAAAAAAAAAAAAACTTGCTGTCCGATCAGGTACCATGCCCGGTAGCCGGCGCGTTGTGTTCCACGCGCGCCTCATAGAGTGTCAGCAAAAAGACGGGTCCCTCTAGAGGGCCAAAGCCTGCTGGGGTCGCGGGACTAACGAATAACCGTGACCCCGGTACGTAAAGGGCTATTGAAGGACACCGTGGATTTTAGTCAGTACAAGTTTGACAGTCCCTCCCGCCCTGCCCTGAGGGGGAGGACTCATTTGATGATTTTACCACGCAAAAAAAAAGGGTAATACGCTCTAGTTGACAAAACGCCCCGTCATTCTCATAATGATCCTCAGCCTCGTCAATTAGGGCGTATTACCTAGTTTTACCCTATCTAAAACATTTAACTGTTTGCTTATAAGCTGCAGCAGCCAAAGCAGCGATTCGCTTAATTTGAGTTCTCGTCTAGCAAATAAAGTTACGAAGTGATTTACTAAATCCCAACTGTAATGGGAACGAAAAAAAATACAACTTTTCAAGTCGGACCTCGCGTAAATTATATTAGGAACTGAGAAAATCTCGTATGATCGGGTCAGATTGCGGCAGGTAATGCGAAGAAGTCATTTCTTCAAGGGTTTATTCTTAATACATTTTAACAGACCAAGTTTTTCGATATTTACTTCAGTAGATTCAAAAAGGTAATACGAGTATGTTGAGAATACTTTATAAAAATAGTGCGTCGAAATATGTGTTGTGATTTTTAATAATTTAGACATAGTAAAGCCTGGTCCTTGATCAGAATGCGAGCCACATTACTCGCCGTCTACAAGTCATCGCATCGGTGACCAGAAATTGCCCCGCGATTTCCAATGCCCTGGGCGTATCCTGTGGCGGCTGGGACGAGAAAATGCGTGATGAAGAGGATGTCCTCTCCATCACGCATTTTGCCTCCTCCTTCGCAGAATGACTGCTTTAAAAGTAAAAATAAACATTTCATTACTCATACTCTGAAAGTAGGTCATTACATGTGCGATTTGAAAGTAATTCATTACAGGCCTAGGGAGAATCGCTTTCAACTGACAGCTGCCAAATTAAGAAAAAAAAAACTAAATTATAACGCAATAAAAATGAAAAATACATACAATTAAGTATTAAGAATATATATTATGACTTTAACATAATTATTAATCAGTTTCAACTATTTCTTTAAAATAACATAGATTGCGGCAAAATCTTTGCCGTTTTTTTTAATGATGAACATGAAAAATACTGGCTGCATAGCTAGACGACTAAGGCCAAACATTAAAAAAACTAAATAAGCGGGAAAGTGACAATCCGATCAACACTCACTTTTTCTTTATCTGATAATTTATTTTCTTATTTTTAATTTCCGCGTATTCGTAATGAAAACACAGTATTTACCTCGGGTGAATTACTTATTAGTCTCTTGAACCTAATAGTTCTCACTACGTTACGGGTGCCAAATCCCGTCTCGGCACTAAATAAGTAACTTTCACCCCTTGGATAACAATGTACTATTACATCATGAATTACATGATGTGTAGATGTATTGTAGTGTGTTTGATATATTTGACATATGGCTACACATTAACAAACAATTAGGTATGGCAACAAATCAGACTGTTTGAGCATTTATGACATGATTTATAATGTACTGATCCTAGCGATATGCATGTAAATTTACTCAGACGATTAACGGTAATTATGTTCAGATTAACTAAGGTCCTAAGGCTGATTTCATTTGAACTCGACTCAGTGAAGCATGGGAATGTGAGCTTTATAACAATGGTCTTCACGATAGAATTTGAATTATGCAACTACTTAAAAGAAGTGTACGTGAAGATAACAGTTGGACTTGAATGTTAACAAAATATGAGAAAAAAAACTATCACGTGTGATGCCTTAATTTATATAAAATGCTTGTTTCGTCTTGTGGCTTCCTTCGCCCACCATCAATTAATAGTCTAAGTAATCCAGCGGTTTAGGTGTGAAAGCGTTATAAACTGTTTGATTAATTTAAAACATGTATTATTATTACGTCATAATATCTTCGAAAATGTATACCTATATGGGAGACCTTCGCCAGCCGTGTTCTCACTCGATACTCGATCCAGATGGGAGATGTTGATGTCGGTCCAAAGACAGTCGTGAAGGGGGCGAGGGCAGGGAGGTGAAGTGGACGCACTGTTGTACAGTACAACGTAAGTTCTAAGTACCGCGGCTCCCACCTAAAATTATAGTTTTCTTCAGTATCTACCATTATATCAACTTGTCCCCTCTAGGCTATGGGCAGGCGACAATCTTGGTTATGATCCCATAGATAAAAAAATCTCAAGTTGGTTGTATAAAGCAATTGTAGTTGCAATCTATGGTCAAAGGGAAACGGGAAAGTTTTTCTGATTTAGAAATATAAATATTATGAAAAGAATCTTTCGATACGGCCAATTCTGGCGAGATAAGTATCCTTTGTCTGCAGCCAACGTTTCTGCTATATCGAAAGAAGTGGAGCGCGCGAGAAACTTGTCTTCACCTAGTCTTATTTTTCAGACATTTCATCGAGTTACAAATAAAACTGATCGTTTTTCTAAATGAAGAAGCGGCCTTTATTTGTCATCCAATGACCGAGATTCCACCACAATTGATTAAAGGTTTATTTGGAATGCCAGTAAGGGTCTATCCACATTTTTAACCTACGTTACAACCAACTTTTTTTAAAACGCTCAGATACTATGCCAGATAACATTATTAATATAAATCCGATGATCTTTCGAAATATCAGTTACTGACCACCTGAATGTTCACATAATTCGATCGACTATTTGTGCGGAACAAAACACTGGCGGCCCTCAGATTTCTGATTAAAATGCAAATACATTTCAGCTCGCAGCGCTTCCTGAAATTTCATTTCATCATCGGTCTCGCTTCTTTTCATAATGTTGGGTTAAGCTTCCATTCCAACCGGATCTAACTAGTATTTCACATTTAGCGGCTGTCTGTCTGAATTTGATTTATATACGGCCCAGTGATTGAATAACATGATACCGTTTGGTAAGACCACGGGTTAGACTTTTGGATATCTGACTACCCGACATCCATGAAATTTTGTGACAACATGATTGGGCAGTTGTCCTAACTCCCGATATGTTGTGAGAACTTATGAATTCAGAAGCCTTATCTGTGCGGCTATTACAATATAACATAAGATGATTGTAATTGTCAACCGTAGAACAATCACTATAACTAAACAGGCCATTGTGACTTTATGATAATAACTGTTTACTAGCTTTATGGTTTTGTACAGGTATAGTACAGCGAAGTAAATAAAAAAATAATAATGATATCATATTATTTAATATCGATTGGTTTTTTGGTGGTCAATTAATTGCTTTAACTCACTGTACGTATGTATGTATGTATGTTCCGAATCGGAATTCAACATTGGGTAAACGAATACGGAATCCGTACATGTGTAGCCAGCCTTAATTCCGCAATCTGTGGATTAATGTAGATTCCATGAAATACTTTAGGATGTTACAACATAGTTCCGACGGTGCTACAGGTTGGAAACGGTTGCATTGTGACCAACGACAACCCAGTTCAAAGGCGCTATAGAATATTTGAAACAATAGTTTCCATCAGAGTTTCTGATCGAGGGTAGTCGACGAACAAAAGTTGTGACTATAGACCAGGTTTGTCTTGCTTCCTAACCTTTATACCACAGACCTCACCTACCTATTTGCCTGGATTCATCCATGTTTGTTTGAATTTTTCCATCACCCAAACATTTTAATTTTAGCATATATTCAATTCAAATTTTTGAAACATAGGATAGTTTTGGACCCGAACGGTGGTGTTAATCTTAATATCTTAATCTAAGTAACATTATAATGGACGGATTTGGATGAACGGTACACAGAGAGTTTACAACCTGGATTAACACATAGGACAGTTTTTATCCCGATTGTATCTTCTCGTGGGATTATTGTCGGGCCAAGCTGCTAGCAACAGCTAGTCAGCCTATAACGGAAACTGACTGTGAAAGGGTGTGGGCCACCACGAGAGCCCAGAGTAGCTCTAGTTTTGTAGCATAATAAAATGAGGTGATAAATAGGTAAACTAAGATGATGATGCAGCTCTTGTATATAAAAAATTGCTATTCCTGTGGTTTCACCCTCGCTGCCCGGTTACTGTTTTTTGTAGCGTGAAGTATATAGTCTATAACCTGCCTAGATATATGGACTATCCAACACTAAAATATTTTGATAGAATATATGAGATTAGCGCGTTTATCCAAACAAACTCTTCAGCTTTATAATTTTTCTATAGTTATAGATAATTATATGATATGGTTATGAAAAATATAAGTTAAGGAATCAAGCGTTAACTAAAGTTGATTATTGTGCTAATTGATTCAAAGTCGTCAAAGAGCTAGTACTTCATATCTTTAAAATTCGTTTAATATTATGATATTTAACGAAATTATGTACGAAATTATAATTATATAATCATGTTATACAAACACGTTACATAAATGGTTTTCTGGGAATTCTACTGCTAACTAGAAAAGAGCCTGGTACATTTAAAGTATTATGATATAATTTAAAAACAGGAATTCTGTATACTATAAATTTATTTCTATTTTAGGAACTGCATTAATCAACATTTTACGAGGCTCAGCGTTAGCTTTTGAATGAGGGTAGAGATATTTGAATTAACAAAATAAACACGTAAGCCGAAATCTAGGAACCACTAACAGACACGGCTACCTACAGTGCGATTAATACGTGCATCTTGTTTAAGCTTCGTGTAACAACACAGAACAAACACGCGATTAAATCCATGAAGCTTATGTTTGGCTTCTGTACTAAATATGTAGAGAAATACGAGTTCCGCAAGCTACTTAGAGTTCACTTCAACTTCATCAACTTATAGTTTTCGAACGGCGGAGCTCCGTTCGACGTGTAGAGATTTACGTGAAAATATGATATGATTTGGCATTTCTCTTCGTAGTTCGTATTGAAATTCAATTTAAAATTGTTCGTGTAAAATGTTGCAGGCGACGGAATTCTTCGTGTATGCTGCGATGCTCGCGATCGCTATGCTTTTGTTCCTGTGGATGGCCCAGGACTACGAGTCCAGGAACATCGACGCCGATGGCTCCTCGTCTGAAAGTCGGCCTCTTTTACACCATCGATCCAAAGTAAGTCATAAATCAGTGCTGTCAGTGCATATTAGGCCGTTTTCTGAACATGTTTTTTTTTTGTTCAAAGAAAAGGTACAATTTTTTTTTACATTTTATTATAAAAACATTATATTTTAAATTCAGAGGAAAAATATAAGCTTTCGTTTTATGCTTTGTTAAAAAAGCTATTAAAGCTATTACTAAAAGTATTTACTCAGATGCAAAATTCTGATGTAATGGAATGGAAATTTTGTAATCAACTTTGTTTGTGGATTAATTATTATCAAACAAAATTAATTATGTTGTCAATGGTATTACTAAATACCATTGCATACTAATAACTAAAATTAATTATGTTTTCAATGATATTACTAAATACCATCGAACACCGGACACGGGAGTTTCGGGAGGTTCCTGTGTCTGATAAGGAGGGAAGAAACGCCTGGGTGTCACCACTGCGAAGATCGTCCGGAGGACACGGTGGAGCATACAGTGCAGGACTGCCCCGCTTGGGCAGAGCACCGCCGTGTCCTCACGACGGCGATAGGCGGAGACCTCTCGCGCCCGGCATTGGTCGAGGCCATGCTGCGGGGCGAGACGGAGTGGGAAGCGGTCGCGTCCTTCTGCGAAGCAGTCATGCTCGCGAAGGAGGAGGCGGGCCGCCTGAGGGAGAGGACAGCGTCCTCCCTCCACCCCAGCCGCAGTGGTAGACGCCCACGGCGTCGGACGTCGCAGGACGATCTCCGGCCACCGTAGGCGCGGGCATGCGGGCGGCGAGTAATGGGCGACTCGCTGTCCGACCATGGACCATGCCCGGGTCGACGGCGCGTTGTGTTCCACGCGCGCCTCAAGGAGTGTCAGCATAGTGACGGGGCCTGTAGAGGGCCATAGCCTGCCGGGGTCGCGGGACTTTCACATTACCGTGACCCCGGTACGTAAAGGGCTAGTGTAGGACACCGTGGATTTTAGTCAGTACAAGTCTGACAGTCCCTCCCACCCTGCCCTGGGTAGGAGGACTCATTTGATGATTTTACCACGATAAAAAAAAAAAAATACCATCGAAAACATAATTAATTTTGTCATTTCATTTTTGTCAAATATGTTTTCAATGGTATTACTAAATACCATTGAAAACATAATTTATTTTGGTTTGTTTGAACAAAATGTACCTTCCCAGTATTATTATTTAATCGGTTTATAATAAGTGCCAGTAAACCTCAGTAAACTAGCAAAATTATTTCATTTTAAATGTGTGTGTTGTATCGACACCACGATCATTATTAATATTTGCATGCTTTCGAGTATAATGTTGCGAACTGATTTTTTAAAATGAAGCCGATGAAATCGCGAGTAGATAGAGGTTATCATTTCAACGTAAAATAATATCAATTAATCGTATGTAATTAATATCGTATTGAATAGCTTTGTGTGCCAACGGATCAGTACATGCCACACAGGCTTTTAAAGTGAATAATAATTAATTTTAGTTAATTTATGAACAGTTAATTTAAAAAAGGCTACTTTTTTTTGTAAAATTGTATGCTTTTGATCTTTGTACAAGATTATTCGCGCATGGCGGCGAGTAATTGGCGACTCGCTGTCCGACCATGGACCATGCCCGGGTCGACGGCGCGTTGTGTTCCACGCGCGCCTCAAGGAGTGTTAGCATGATGATGATGATGGGGCCCCCTGTAGAGGTCCAAAGCCTGCCGTGATCGCGGGACTCACGAATTACCGTGACCACGGTACATAAAGGGCTATTGAAGGACACCGTGGATTTTAGTCAGTACGAGTCTGACAGTCCCTCCCGCTCTGCCCTGGTTTATTTGGAACGCCAGTAAGGTTCTATCCACATTTTTAACCTACGTTACAAGCAACTTTTTTGAAAAACGCCCAGATACTATTCCAGATAACATTATTAATATAAATCCGATGATCTTTCGAAATATCAGTTACTCCGTACATTCTGATTGTACTCGGACTTATTTTGATACCTACCGACCACCTGAATGTTCACATAATTCGATCGACTATTTGTGCGGAACAAAACACTGGCGGCCCTCAGATTTCTGATTGAAATGCAAATACATTTCAGCTCGCAGGTTATTTATACAGTGCCAGATCCAAAAGCGCTTCCTCAAATTTCATTTCATCATCGGTCTCGCTTCTTTTCATAATGTTGGGCTCAGCTTCCATTCTAACCGGATCTAACTAGTATTTCACATTTAGCGGCTGTCTGTCTGAATTTGATTTTTATACGGCCCTGTGATTGAATAACATGATACCGTTTGGTAAGAACATGATTGGGCAGTTGTCCTAACTCCCGATATGTTGTCAGAAGTTATGAATTCAGAAGCCTTATCTGTGCGGCTATTACAATATAACATAAGATGATTGTAATTGTCAACCGTAGAACAATCACTATAACTAAACCGGCCATTGTGACTGTATGATAATAACTGTTTACTAGCTTTATGGTTTTGTACAGGTATAGTACAGCGAAGTAAATAAAAAAAAATGATATCATATTATTTAATATCGATTGGTTTTTGGTGGTCAATTAATTGCTTTAACTCACTGTACGTATGTATGTATGTATGTATTCCGAATCGGAATTCAACATTGGGTAAACGAATACGGAATCCGTACATGTGTAGCCAGCCTTAATTCCGCAATCTGTGGATTAATGTAGATTCCATGAAATACTTTAGGATGTTACAACATAGTTCCGACGGTGCTACAGGTTGGAAACGGTTGCATTGTGACCAACGACAACCCAGTTCAAAGGCGCTATAGAATATTTGAAACAATAGTTTCCATCAGAGTTTCTGATCGAGGGTAGTCGACGAACAAAGTTGTGACAATAGACCAGGTTTGTCCTGCTTCCTAACCTTCATACCACAGACCTCACCTACCTATTTGCCTGGATTCATCCATGTTTGTTTGAATTTTTCCATCACCCAAACATCGGGCACGCCGCAATCGCGGCGGTAAGACCCCTCTTTGAGGAGTGGCTGGATAGGCGTCACGGCGTCCTGACCTACCGCATGACGCAGGTCCTCACCGGACACGGAAGTTTCGGGAGGTTCCTGTGTCTGATAGGGAGGGAAGAAACGCCTGGGTGTCACCACTGCGAGGATCGTCCGAAGGACACGGTGGAGCATACGGTGCAGGACTGCCCCGCTTGGGCAGAGCACCGCCGTGTCCTCACGACGGCGATAGGCGGAGACCTCTCGCGCCCGGCATTGGTCGAGGCCATGCTGCGGGGCGAGACGGAGTGGGAAACGGTCGCCTCCTTCTGCGAAGCAGTCATGCTCGTGAAGGAGGAGGCGGGCCGCCTGAGGGAGAGGACAGCGTCCTCCCTCCACCCCAGCCGCAGTGGTAGACGCCCACGGCGTCGGACGTCGCAGGACGATCTCCGGCCACCGTAGGCGCGGGCATGCGGGCAGCGAGTAATGGGCGACTCACTGTCCGACCATGGACCATGCCCGGGTCGACGGCGCGTTGTGTTCCACGCGCGCCTCAAGGAGTGTTAGCATGATGATGATGATGGGGCCCCCTGTAGAGGTCCAAAGCCTGCCGTGATCGCGGGACTCACGAATTACCGTGACCACGGTACATAAAGGGCTATTGAAGGACACCGTGGATTTTAGTCAGTACGAGTCTGACAGTCCCTCCCGCTCTGCCCTGGGTGGGAGGACTCATTTGATGATTTTACCACGATAAAAAAAAAACTGGATAATTTGATAAACATTTTCGGCTTCTTAACATTAAAAATTTAATTAAATCTGAAGTACTTAAAAGATGCATATTTGTTATTCGTTTTCATAATCCCCACCGACTTTACGCATAGTGTATAGCTGAGAGGCATGTTCGGGATGAAACCGGAGCTACGCTTAGATCGAACCGATTCGATTTGAACATAATTCACAAGAATAGATATTTCCCGTCGGCACTCGTTGAACGAATACCGAGTATGGATACGAGTTTCTTGCGTGCGACAGGTACTGCCGGACAAAGTGTATCGCACCCCTTTGACATGCCAGGAATATTGTACAAATGTATACGTTAACTTTTTAATATTCGAACTCAAAGCATATTCATGAAATAGAAATGCGCAAAAAATTCCGAATTATTATATTTTATTATTGCATTACATTTACAAAGATTGTGTCGTTGAACATATCTAAAAGGTTTAGTTATTCTAAAACAGATTTCATAATATTGTCGCATAGCGGACATGTTCGCATTTCAACTGCCAATTTCACCAACAAAGTTGAAAGGAAGATTTGTATAAATATGACTCGTTAGCTGTTGCCAGCGGCTTTGCTTGTGTGGATCACGTTAATTATCCCTAGGGATTATACTGCCCGGGCACGCCGCAATCGCGGCGGTAAGACCCCTCTTTGAAGAGTGGCTGGATAGGCGTCACGGCGTCCTGACCTACCGCATGACGCAGGTTATCACCGGACCCGGAAGTTTCGGGAGGTACCTGTGTCTGATGAGGAGAGTAGAAACGCCTGGGTGCCAACACTGCGAGAATCGTCCGGAGGACACGGTGGAGCTTACGATGCAGGACTGCCACGCTTGGGCAGAGCATAGCCGTGTCCTCACGACGGCGATAGGTGGAGACCTCTCGCGCCCGGCATTGGTCGAAGCCATGCTGCGGGGCGAGACGGAGTGGGAAGCGGTCGCATCCTTCTGCGAAGCAGTCATGCTCGCGAAGGAGGAGGCGGGCCGCATGAGGGAGAGGACAGTGTCCTTCCTCCACCCCAGCCGCAGTGGTAGACGCCCACGGCGACGGACGTCGCCAGACAATCTCCGACCACCGTAGGCGCGGGTATGCGGGCAGCGAGTAATGGGCAACTCGCTGTCCGACCATGGACCATGCCCGGGTCAACGGCGCGTTGTGTTCCACGTGCGCCTCAAAGAGTGTCAGCAGAGTGACGGGGTCCCCCTCTAGAGGGCCAAAGCCTGCCGGGGTCGCGGGACTGTACGAATTACCGTGACCCTGAAACTTAAAGGGCTATTGAAGGACACCGTGGATTTTAGTCAGTACGAGTCTGACAGTCCCTGCTGCTCTGCTCTGGGTGGGAGGACTCATGAGATGATTTCATCACGTAAAAAATAACGTAACCAGACTGTTACTTATTTTTATCCCATAATTTTTATTCTGACTGCAACCGTCATGCTACCATTTAACATTTTACCCATATTTTATTTTATTACTTTCTACGTCTTCTACAATCTATTTACATTTATCTTTCTGCTATTAAAAATTAGAAAGTTTGTATTGAAAAACTGCAAAGGCAACTAATAATGCAATAATTACTTATTTTTTAATTTATTTTACATCTAACTATCTACCCGTCCCGGCTCTACTATATTATGCATTTTATATACAGCGGGAAGCGACTTTGTTTTGTACTATGTAGTGATGCATACTAGCTGAGTTAATATAATTTTTGTCTAGCATGTCGAGAAGGGGTGCTAAGACAGGAAACCTCCACGTGCGCCCATGGACTGGAGTTCCCTCTCGGATACGTCCGGGGGGAAGACCAGTTTTTCGGGCCGGTGCACCCTGGGATGCGGGCAAAAACTCTTCCTTAGACACTGTGTGCCTGAGGGGTCTCTTTGCCCGTATGCGAATAGCCTGTCAGGTGGACGCTCCAACGCGTGTCCCTCTGAATAGCAGAGGGCACAGCGGCGGAGCGGGCTTGCGGACGGCGAGTATTGGGTAAGCTCGCCGTCCGACCAAGGACCAAGCCCAGGTCGGTGGCGCGTCGTGTTTCACGGGTCACCGACGGGGCCCCTTACGGGGTCAAATGCCTGCTGGGGTCGCGGATTTTTTCTTAATCCAGGTTACCGCGGCCCCGAAACGTAAAGGGCATCCGAAGAAACACGGCTGGATTTTAGTCAGTAAGAGTCTGACAGTCCCTCCCGCCCCACCCAGGGCGGGGAGGACTCATTTGATGATTTTGCCACCGTTAAAAAAAAAAGCAGCATGTTGAGAAAAAGAAAAAACGCAGGCAACCGATCGGTCGTGGTCGAGATTACATTATATAATACACTTTTTGTTCCAGTAGTGCGATCTTGTGACACAGTTACTGATTATGACTTAGGCGATGCCGTGGCAACTGATAATAAACTAAAATTAATAATATTAGCAGTGAAATACGAAAATAGACCTAAACAAATATTAGTTACTTCTCTTGAACCTGTAGGGTTAAAGTAGGGTTACTTTACAGGTTCTAGGTTTGTTGAAACAGTTGATTAAACTGATCAATCGTCTAGCGAGACCTGTTGACGCGCTGTGTTCAACCACTTAGACTCCACTTCAATCTAATGGGAATTAAATCCATCGACTTCATTTGTAGATGTTGTTAGGGTTACCAGTTTTAAAGCATTTGTCAATCTTCTCTCTCGATGCTAATATTAGTTTAATCGGCTATTGTTATTATTTATTTTTATACTCATCGCAGCCTGCGTCTTGAGTAATTAAGTTTGACGATTGTAAAGCCTCTCCACAATTTTTTTTTCTTTCAATGAAAAAGCTTTACGGCTTATGTTAGTTTATCTTCGTACCCATCTATAACCAAATCATACTTCACCTCGCGATTAAACATGTGCGCGCACTTGCATGTGAACACCTCAATATTACCTGTTAGTCCATAAAATGTAGGTAAAGCAAAAAAAAAGTCTCCAGAATTTGGTACGATAGAAGGTCCAGATCTACAGGACTGGAAGGAAGTTATAATAAATCCAATACTTCTCGGCCTAGATTTTATACCAATTGAAAAGATACAAAAAATAAACAGCTAACAGATGATTAATATACCGGTAAAATGGAGTGATTAAGAACATGGGGGACGGGGGTGAGTCAGGTTGAAACTTTAAAAAGTATTTTACGGTAGTAAAATATTATTCGTAACCTTAAAATACTGTATAATCTATGAATTTAAAGTTGGAATTTCTTTAATTTATAGTTGTTTGTCCCTAATCCCCCGTGCCCTTATTCACCCCATTATACGGTAGTTACTGTTGTCTCCCCTTTATAGTTTCCCAACAATCTGACGCGTGGTCTCCCACAGGTGATATCGGTGCATTCGCTGTCAGCTTCAAGCACGCATCCGTTCGCTGACACGGGCAGTAGTGCAGCCTCCTGCTTGGGTATGATGGAGCGGTCGCGCCCGGCGGCCTGGCCTCAGCGGGCCTACGTACATCTTGCCACACCGAGCACCGGCGAACATAAGGCCACTACACTGGCACAGGAATAATTAATTAATTGAAAAATAAATGTCAGTGGTCACATAAATAAGTCGTAGATTACGTTCATGTTCAATCGACAAATTCAAATAAATTAGGTCCACATTCACGTAAACATACATATCCACGGTAACGAACTTGATTTTTGTTATTATGATGGATTTAAACGATTTAATGTCAAAACGGGTCGTGATTCAAAGTCTATTATACTTAGTTTAAATTTAAACACGCCAATAAATAGACTGCAGTATATTGATATTTGACCATAGACAAAGTAGCAGGCTAGTTAATGCTGCCCTCTATAACAAAATACCAACAGTACCTATTGGCTTATATTGTTTGTAGTTCTTTAGAAATAAATGTGTTGTTAATGAATTTCCTAATAAAATATTAGACAATTGGTCTGAATTGGTACGATAACTTGCGGATTCGTTGCGGTACACTCATTATAGATAAATACTTCAAAAAGACGACGCAACGAAAATATACATTTTTTTTAATCAAAAATATAGTTGCATTTAACCCCAAAATAATAAGCTAACCCCAAAATAATATGAATACATTAGCCGATATTTTCAATTTTAGAATAAACATATTTTGGCATTGAGAGCACATCGCGCTGGAGCCTCGGCGTTTGCTACGTTACTACGTCGCTACGCTACTTCGTAGTGACGTAGCAGAGTAGCTGCGTAGAAACATTACTACGTTGCTACGCAGCTGCTCTTCTACGCCGCCACGCGGTCGAAGTACTTTTGATGTTACAACATCAGCAACAACAGCTTCAGTTTTAGAAACAGAATTGTTATTCTGATTTATGCGATTTTGTGTATTATAACTATACATAATTATGTGCGGGGACTTAATTAATGTTTTGATTTAAAATATTCGTGTGAATCAAGTACAACTATTTTTCGTAAGTCCTACAGCATTTTTACTAAAGAAAAGTGACATAAATAAATAATTAGTAGTTAGGTAGCATATCAGCTACTTCTTCTTCATCGTGTCGATGATTCCTTTAAATTATATGTTTCGACCAAAACTCTGCCACATTCACGGCGTTGGTGGTGGCCTCGGACAGTTCCTGAATCAATTTCACTTTTATTATTTTTTCTGTCACTATGCTATTTCAGGGTAATAATTACAAATATCAAATTGGTATGTCAAATTGAATAAAATTGAAATAACAAGCGTTTATAAAGCGTTATTTAATATATTACAAATCAAACCATGGGATTTCCAAATTCATGACCCGTGCAAGATGCATTCTTGTTGTGATGTTCCATCTTAACCAGTTTGGCTTAAAGTTGACTATGTACAGGTTTTTCCGTTATTTTACGAGGAACGTATCAACCATATTGATGCTCTTCGAAAAGATAATTCAGGACTTGTGCGCCTTCGATGACGATAGACTCACCTCTTGCTAAAAATTACAGATGGAATAAAAGCATAGTGAATGGTTAGTTTTATGGTTGGTATAATACAAATACATAATTATAAACATCGGCCTAACCTTCTCGTTGATATAGGTGTGATAAAAAGTTTTAAATGTTCGATATACATTTAAAACGATTTCAAGGCGATTTACAAAAAAAAAACATTCTGGCAACCGCTTAAAATAGTTTTATCAATTTATTTATAAATATATTACTTTAGTATTAATCGTCATAGTATTATGATATACGTTTTTGTGTTAATTTAAATACCTATTTATAAGTGTTGTCTATTAAAATTTGTAAACTAATTGGCTTGTTTATTTCAATATCCTTGTTCTATTAACAAAATATCCGAACATGGTTACATGCTGAACCAAATAGATTTTATGTTTACAAATATTGTTTTCCACGAAAATACGCTTCAGAGATCATAAAATTGATATTACTATGCTTTCGTAAGTACTAAATTATTTTGAGGCTAATTAGGTAGACGTTTATATGAAATATTATAAATAAACATGTTTAACGTTTCATATATTTATAATAATATGAAACGTTAAACATGTATATTTGTGTTTCAATGTTATATTTAAGTATGACTTATATCGGGCACGCCGCAATCGCGGCGGTAAGACCCCTCTTTGAGGAGTGGCTGGATAGGCGTCACGGCGTCCTGACCTACCGCATGACGCAGGTCCTCACCGGACACGGAAGTTTCGGGAGGTTCCTGTGTCTGATAGGGAGGGAAGAAACGCCTGGGTGTCACCACTGCGAGGATCGTCCGGAGGACACGGTGGAGCATACGGTGCAGGACTGCCCCGCTTGGGCAGAGCACCGCCGTGTCCTCACGACGGCGATAGGCGGAGACCTCTCGCGCCCGGCATTGGTCGAGGCCATGCTGCGGGGCGAGACGGAGTGGGAAGCGGTCGCCTCCTTCTGCGAAGCAGTCATGCTCGTGAAGGAGGAGGCGGGCCGCCTGAGGGAGAGGACAGCGTCCTCCCTCCACCCCAGCCGCAGTGGTAGACGCCCACGGCGTCGGACGTCGCAAGACGATCTCCGGCCACCGTAGGCGCGGGCATGCGGGCAGCGAGTAATGGGCGACTCGCTGTCCGACCATGGACCATGCCCGGGTCGACGGCGCGTTGTGTTCCACGCGCGCCTCAAAGAGTGTCAGCATAGTGACGGGGCCTGTAGAGGGCCAAAGCCTGCCGGGGTCGCGGGACCAAGGGATTACCGTGACCCCGGTACGTAAAGGGCTAGTGAAGGACACCGTGGATTTTAGTCAGTACAAGTCTGACAGTCCCTCCCGCCCTGCCCTGGGTGGGAGGACTCATTTGATGATTTTACCACGATAAAAAAAAAAAAAGTATGACTTATATTGAGAAGGCATGTTGAAACCAGGATAAGCGGGATCTCAAATATTCTCAAGGTATCATACATCCCGCAGTGGTAGACGCCCACGGCGTCGGTCGTCGCAAGACGATCTCCGGCCACCGTAGGCGCGGGCATGCGGGCAGCGAGTAATGGGCGACTTGCTGTCCGACCATGGAACATGCCCGGGTCGACGGCGCGTTGTGTTCCACGCGCGCCTCAAAGAGTGTCAGCATAGTGACGGGGCCTGTAGAGGGCCAAAGCCTGCCGGGGTCGCGGGACCAAGGGATTACCGTGACCCCGGTACGTAAAGGGCTATTGAAGGACACCGTGGATTTTAGTCAGTACAAGTCTGACAGTCCCTCCCGCCCTGCCCTGGGCGGGAGGACTCATTTGATGATTATACCACGATAAAAAAAAAAAAGGTATCATACATCGGCCACGCCGCAATCACGGCGGCAAGAGCCCTCTTTGAGGAGTGGCTAGATAGGCGTCACGGCGTCCTGACCTACGGCCTGACACAGGTCCTCGCCGGACACCGAAGTTTCGGGAGGTACCTATGTCGGATAAGGAGGGAAGAAACGCCTGGGTGTCACCACTGCGAGGATCGCCCGGAGGACATGGTGATGCATATGCAGGTGCAGGACTGCCCCGCTGGGTCGACAGAATGGGAAGCGGTCGCCTTCTTCTGCGCGAGCATGACTGCATGCTCGCGAAGGAAGGGGCGGGCCGCGTGAAGGAGAGGACACAGCGTCCTCCCTTCACTCCAAGTGCAGTAGTAGATGCCCACGGCGACGGACGTCGCTCGGCGATCTCCGGCAATCGTAGGCGCGGGCATGCGGGTGGCGAGTAATGGGCAATTCGCTGTCCGACCATGGACCACGCTCGGGTTGACTGCGCGTTGTGTTCCACGCGCGCTTCAAAGAGTGTCAGCAAAAACACGGCGCCCCCCTCTAGAGGGCCAAAGCCTGCCGGGGTCGTGGGACTTACGAATTACCGTGACCCCGGAATGTAACCCCGGGCTATTGAAGGACACCGTGGATTTTAGGCAGTACGAGTCTGACAGTCCCTCACGACCTTTTCCCTATAGGGTTTGGTAGAAACCAAAGAGTGCCACCACTACGATCCTTAACATAATCCTTTCGCCTCTTCACATTCATACACTGCTAAATTATCACCTACCTAGGTGAATTTATGACGGCACGGTTGGCACTGTGGCAGAGCGATCGACTGCTGCGCATGCGCTGCGTGTGTCGCGGGTTCGATTCCCGCACGGAACAAATATTTGTATGATCTACAAGTAGTTATTTCGGGTCTGGATGTACATATACACAATATTTAAGTTTCTATGTTTGTAAACGCACCCATGATACAGGAAGCCATATCTATTCATATTTTTTCCGAACAAAAAATATGTTCAAGATGTGTTAGACATCGGCGAAGAAATCGCTTCTTTTCAAAGTCGATTAAAAACTACACTACAATAAATATTAGTAATGAAATCGGACCGAAATATTAATAGTTATTGCGTTTTATCTTATGTGACCGCTCAATCTATATTTGTTCATCATTTATTAGCTGTACTTATACTATTACTTATGCAATCACCTAATGGTTTCTGTAATGAACGATTAATTAGTCAACACTCAGCTTTGGGATTCAACGCCTCACTGCTTCTAAATAACATTATATACGGGATTATTCGCTCCATCGCGTCGTTGTGCAGGTTACCATGTTACCGATCATGTTTTTGCGTGAGACAAGGCATAATGAATATTATTATAAGCCTAGAAGTACTATCACGTCAAGTGTATTACTCAGCTCGCGGGACTCTGGAATTACCGTGACCCAGGTACGTAAAGGGCTACTGAAGGACACCGTGGATTTTAGTCAGTCAAGTCTGACAGTCCGTCCCGCCCTGCCCTGGGTGGGAGGACTCATTTGATGATTTTACCACGATAAAAAAAAAGCGTATTACTCAGGGTGGCGGCCCTCGCTCCGTATATGACACCGACGTAAACATATTAGCGACCACATCTCCTTCCTAATTGAGCTCACCAATGACTCTTGGGGCTTATATTGATCTTATTCTTTACACATGGTCGCAAGTCTCGGCTCGGCCGGGAATTATCTCGGATAATACGGCTTTGCTCCCATGTTGCTTAAATATTTGAAATCCAATATACCGGACCCTAATAATGGATCATTTTATTTACAGGTAAATACCAGATGTTGTATTATATATTGCTGTGTTCTATGTTTTTGGTCGTCAAAAGTCAGGGAGACACGATTAAAGTGTTCAACAAGAAACCTGTTAACGACAGTTTCGATTATCTAGCACTCTTTCAGGATAATTCGCAATGGAAGTTGGGTGATATACCATTATTAAATAGAAAGGTATGCTAAATTGCGATATCAAATTAATTAATAAACGTTCATTTTGACCGCAACGAGCAATTGAGGAATAGCTGCGCTGCGGATGTGAGAACAATGGATGGCATTTTACTCGGTTCGTTCAGTACTATTGTGCAGAATTTATACGAATGCTTCATTGCATGCCAATCGTTGCAATAGGAAAATAACATCAGCAATAGCCTCAAACACTCATAATATAAACATTCCTTAGGTTAAGGATATCAAAAGATGTGGTGTGACGCTTCCTGAAAAATATTATTAATTATAATTTACCGTTAAATAAGAAGCATTTTTCCTTGAAATGATACTCGTACATAAAATAAAGATACTATAATTCTGACACTAAAATAAAATAAAAAATCTTAAGAGTAAAATTAAACATTATACGAGCATTACAGAATAGGAATTTATTTTCAGATCTTCAGAGGAACGCGTGTGACGATTCGTGAGCACCCGTACATAGCAAGCATACGGCGTCAAATCGTGCACTACTCAGTGGGGGCGATGTTGACCAGGAATTTGTTCATCACTGTGGCCCATCCTTTGATCGAGTGAGTTGTGTGTCTAATTTTCCCCTAACTGCGCATATTTTGATTGAATTACTTCTCTCTCTCCCATTACATAATTAGCCGCTGTAGCAGAAATACCGTTAAAATATTATTTTATCTTTCGCTAGCTGAGCTGGCTTCGCTGAAGTGATTATTGGTTTAATAAATTAATGGGGATATCCTCTCCTACATAATGTAGGTTAATTTTGTTAATTTAAACTTTAGATTGTAAATCTTTGGTTTAAGTATGACGTCTTCTTAGGTTACCAACTATTTGGTAAGAAGAATTATGAATGTAAGCAAATTAATAAATTAGGAAATTAAGCGACTGATTTCAACATATTAGTAGTAACTGAATGTGGACGCACTTTCACTGCAAAAATTGGCTATATCAGTCACCTGAGAGCGCACCAGCGTTGTTCTCAATAGGAAGATCCAAGTCGCTGTGGCCGAAATCGGTCAGGATCATATATATATAGGTACTACTATATAAATATAGTAGTACCTATTTATTTCGATTTTTTTCATGTTTTGAAATAAACACGAACATTATCTTCCTATTACCCCAGTAATTCCCGAACAGAGGCAAAATAGTGTCATTAGAAAATATTAATTCCGTTAATACTAAAATCAAAGTCGGAGTAACGTTTATCTTTAAAAATTAAAAAAAAAATATGGAAAATTGTATCTCATGGCATCTCAAGCACGTTTATTTTCAAGATGATCGAAAATATGAAGTGTCATATGCATATGACTTTTTTTTTATCGTGGTTACATCATCAAATGAGTCCTCCCACCCAGGGTAGAGCGGGAGGGACTGTCAGACGCGTACTGACTAAAATCCATGGTGTCCTCCAATAGCCCTTTACGTTCCGGGGTCACGTTAATTCGTACAGTCCCGCGACCCCGGCAGGATATGCATATGACTGCAGAATAATTACAAAATATGAAGATTATTTAAAGATTTTCTTTAGAACTTCTGAGTGGAGACCGAAATTTCAGTGTTTACCCACTTGGACGTAAGTCAAAACATTCCGGAAAGTAGATCGGCTACAACCACAGGAACCCTGGCTATTGAAACAACTAACCAATCTCTATGTTGACCACTTATATTTACTATTTCTTGTTATAAATCATTCTGTGTGATAATTATAAATAAATAATAACAAGAATGGATGCATTTAAGACTGAATATTTCTTTAAAACTCCTGTTTTTCCAATAATAATGCGGTGGGTGTATTACACTGGGCGTTGCAGCGCAGAAAAAAATACAGTTATAAGTCTAAATTAATTATCTTCTAGTCACTGGAGACCACAGGCAATCTATAGGGGTTGGCTTTATCATTTCTTGTGGATTAGAACCTAATTAAGTTTTAAAGTATTAGCGCTCATATTTACTCTAGATAAATTGATTTTTCACTTACTTATATTACAAATATTAAACCAGCACTATCACTATATTTACTTTTGTTTTATGAACAACTAGCAGCCCGCCCCGGCTTCGGGCTGTTTCAAATTATTGACCTACCAGGTCTATATAGGTATACAGAAAACCTTTTTACACACAAACATTGTAAGAAAAAAGAAAAATAACTTCATTTTGGTGCAGTCATTTGGTAGTTATGCGCGTACATGCATGCATAATTGATTTTATTATATTAAAGCTGAAGAGTTTGTTTGGTTGTAAGCGCTAATCATAGAAAAATAAATAAACCTTTTGTGTTGGATAGTCCATTTATCAAGGAAGAATAGGCTATAAACTTCAACGGGGTTGTACACCACGGGGAACAGGTGTACTACGTAAAGAAGTCCCCGCCACGTCTGTCTGTCCGAACGCGACGAACTCAAAAATTACCGAACGGATTTTAACATGGTTTTCACTTGTTGAAGATATAAATTGGAGGCTAACAAATGGGCAATTACTAATCTTAGTCGGGCAGAGTTTCTAATCTAATAACTCACTGATTATTGCAGTGTGCCCATTGACGAAATAGGCGTGGTAGTTGGCGAAAACTATTCGGATAGAGGAGCAACTCTTCTCACCGTGGTGTTGGTCATCATCCACGAGAACTTCGACCGGTATACCCTCGCAGCAGACCTGGCTCTGCTCAGGGTTTACGAAGACACGCCTTTGAGGTAACGATGTGCATTCTATTAGAGTTCTTGTTAGCCTGAAGTACATGTCAGAAGACCAGCCTTTTTAACCAACTTCGATAAAAGGAGAAGGTTCTCAATTCATCGGATTTTTTTTATGGTTCGCTAATTACCGATGACGCTTATAGCGAATATTCAAGTTCTCTTTAAACAATAATTGCATTCACTGCGTTATCAACCTGCATAATACGTTATATCGGAACAACTCTCACTTCTCATCTTTATCCATTCTTTGTCCCATATTTCTTGGACTCTTTGCAGCACTTTTTTTACGCTAACGTTTAAACTTTTCTACGCTGCCAGGTCCAGATCTGGCAGCGTAGAAAAGAAAGCGTGTCAGTCTTTATCATTATATTCCGGTATTATTCATAAACATGTTAATGAATAAATAATATGTGGAGAATAGAAGTGATGATACCATCTAGCTGATTTTGCTCACAACTATAATCGATGGCTTTCTAGAGTGGTTGAAATTTTTGGTATGCGGATCAACTTTTTATTTGCTGTCCAGTGACTAATATCCAACTTATTATACAAATGCCATTGATGACATTATAAGTTGCAGGTGTTCTAGCTTTTAGGACTTCACGTTTATTAGCTAATTGCGACCTCATTGTCTGTCTATAAAGCCGAAGAAATAAGTAGCATTTCTGGCATTGCGCAGTAAGACATCTTTTAGTATTCAAAAAATGATTTTTCAAAGGCAAAAATATACCTTTGAAAATATCCACTTTTATGAATATTGTCAGGATTGAGTCTTCTGTAGTAACCTATTTCAGTTTTACTGGGACGCTGTGGCGAGTTGTCGAGTAATGGAATAAAATGACATGCCCTTGTTTGAAAATGTAAAACTAGATCAAAATAGTTGGAGTGACTACTGTAATTATTTCCCTAATAAATCAGCTATACGGGTCAACCCTTAGAGCCGTTACACACTGCGTCCGATCCGAATTCGTGTAAACTCGGACTGAATTCGGTTTTCGCTTTCCACTGCATTCGATTCGAATTACATCCTGATGAATCCGTGAATACACGGATCTAGTCTAAAATACTTGGCCCGAAATCCGATATTGATTACGCACTAACTCACTAATCCGATCTCTGATTCAAATCTAAACAATTTAAGGACCAGTTTTCGCAAATTATACAGGTAGTTCTCGTGAAATGATGATTTGTACTTACACTCTTTGAATTTCGTAGTAGTAACTATGTTACTATATTTTAATACTTTTTTTTTATCGTGGTAAAATCATCAAATGAGTCCTCACACCCAGGGCAGGGCGGGAGGGACTGTCAGACTTGTACTGACTAAAATCCACGGTGTCCTTCAATATCCCTTTACGTTCCGGGGTCACGGTAATTCGTACAGTCCCGCGACCATATTTTAATACATAATAATAACTTAAACTTGATATAAAAAGATATTAAAACGAACACGTTTATAAAAACTACGGATACTTCGGTCCGTCTTTGGCGTTCTGTTCTGAATTGGAGACGGACGGACTGGAAGAAATCGGATACCGGAAGTCGGATATAGTCCGTAAACTACAATACAAATAGTTTTATGGCTATTTCGAAACTTATTTTTACTGGACTCGGATTTGGATCTAACGCAGTGCGAAACCGGTCTTACATAAGCCTTGTAACGTAAACACTCTGTATAAACCAATACCGCTGAACAATCTCGTGTGTAAATGAAACTAGAAATTTTAATTAGTTAACAACTACAATAACAGTTTACTGGAAATGATTAAAGTTGGATATAATTTGAATGAGATATTATGGGATAGTTAAATGGAATTCATGTCTGCAAGTGGAATCCCCTTTTTTTAGCGTGTTAAAATCATCAAATGAGTCCTCCCACCCAGAGCAGAGCGGGAGGGACTCGTACTGACTAAAATCCACGGTGTCCTTCAATAGCCATTTACGTTCCGGGGTCACGGTAATTCGTGAGTCCCACGACCCCGGCAGGCTTTGGCCCTCTAGAGGGGGGCCCCGTCATTTTGCTGACACTCTTTGCGGCGCGCGTTGACACAACGCGCCGACGACCCGGGCATGGTCCATGGTCGGACAGCGGGTTGTCCATTACTCGCTGCCCGCATGCCCGCGCCTACGGTGACCGGAGATCGTCTGTCGACGTCTGTCGCCGTGGGCGTCTACAACTACGGCTGGGGTGGAGGGAGGATGCTGTCCTCTCTGTCACGCGGCCCGTCTCCTCCTTCGTGAGCATGACTGTTTCGCAGAAGGAGGCGACCGCTTCCCACTCCGTCTCGCCCCGAAGCATGGCCTCGACGAATGCCGGGCGCGAGAGGTCTCCGCCTATCGCCTTCGTGAGGACACGGCGGAGTTCTGCCCAAGCGGGGCAGTCCTGCACCGTATGCTCCACCGTGTCCTCCGGACGATCCTCGAATTGTGACACCCAGGCGTTTCTTCCCTCCTTATCAGACACAGGTACCCCCCCAAAATTCCGTGTCCGGTGAGGACCTGCGTCATGCGGTAGTCCTCAAAGAGGGGTCTTACAGCCGCGATTGCGGCATGCCCTGACCTCGGTTGCGACAGTCGCTCCCTCCATACTGCCCTGAGATAGCATCGGAGATCTTCCCGCCGCGCCTCGAGTTGTCGAGGCAGCGGGGATTTGCCCCGGCGCTGCGCCGCCACACACACAGACTTGATGACTTTCAGCCTCCCGAACAAGCCGGTTTCCGAAGAGGCTATAGTACCATAGACCACATCCATATGCTGCGGCAAGTTATACAGAAGACCGAAGAGTATAACTTGCCATTATGCTTAGCGTTTGTGGACCATGAGAAAGCCTTCGAGTCGGTGGAAACATGGGCGGTACTTGAGTCACTCCAGCGATGCCGTATTGACTATTGGTACATCGAGGTATTGAAGTGATTGTATAATAGCGCCACCATGTCGGTCCGAGTACAGGACCTCCACCAGCAAGATGGACAGAGGACCTTATAAAAGTCGCCGGAAGACGCTGGATGCAGGTCGCTTCCAACCGGTACATGTGGAGATCTAAAGGGGAGGCCTATGTTCAGCAGTGGACGTCCTATGGCTCAGATGATGATGATGATGAGAGTGTTCAAGGAGACGTGGATTTACACGCGTTATTATTCGAAAAAAACTGAATTACAGAAAACCGCGTTTGACGTTGTGTTGGACAACGCAGCGGACACCGCGGACACCCTTAGCGGAGAAAAAAGTTGACACCTCGCAAAACGCTTCACTCGACGCAACGCCCGACACGCCGCGTGTCCTTGAACGCGGCCTTATACCTGTATTCAAATTAACTTTACTTTCAAAATGGTAATAATTTATTTTTCTTTCAGATGTTCTGTAAAGTACATCCAGCTCATTAATCCCTATAAAAGTATAAACTTACATCGAGCATTCGTCACTGGATGGGGTCGCTGCGATCGTACGGTAGTACTACTTCCTATCTATATAATTTACAAATCTTTTAACTAACCTGCAGACTAGAAAATTGTCAGTTCAATAACAGGAGACTAGGTTTTATTCGCCCCTCCCTCTAATTGTTGGTAAAAGTAAGCAACACCCTTCTGCCTCCTCTGTGTTGTTTTCCATAATTGTTAGAATACAACGAATTTTTCCTCAACCGACCAACTACCGACTTTGAACCAGATCCTGGAGAAATATTCAGAAATCAATAAGCCACTTTACCTAGCCTTTCGATAGCATCAAACACTCAGAAATATTGAAATCAGTAGAAAATCAGACATTAGAGAAACAATATAATAGACCTTTCAAGAATCATATACCATAACAGTACCGCAAATATTAAATTTAATACTCCAGGACCTTCATCTAATATACAGGGTTATTTGTAATTTGATGTGGTCTTTAAAATATGTAAGACTAGACCTAATTTGCAACAATGTTAACCTCGACAACATGAGGTCGAAACTAATTGGTTTTGGAGATATCGAACTTTAAAGATTTTTCGAAAATTTTCCAACTCTCCCTCATTAAGTGCTTATTGTTAGAAAGTAACGATTGTCACGACTTAAGATTTTATACTTTTCTGATAGAATAAGAACGACTGAATCTAGTGAATACAAGTTTGTTATAAAACTAATCATATCTTGGGAAGCTAGGTGTCATAATTGTCATATTTATGTTTTGAAGTTTTCTGAAAACTTCCCTTGTCTTTCAAAGCATATTTTTCAAAATAAATGTGTGACACTTGGTTTACAAATTACAGAAAAAAACTGTCTTGTCTTGACAGTACCCACTTTTACTTAGTGTCTTACCAGAAAATTTGGGTTGTTAATTAACGAAAAAGGTAGGTAGTAAATCAACGAAAATCGGTATTTTTTTTTTTTCGACCCCTTATTATTTTTCTATGGTTTTTGTCCAAACTGCTATCTGGTATCAGTTTTTTGAGTCAATGCGCTAAATCCTGGACTATCATATCAGGCAAGAACGGTCTTTATCTGGAGTAGTTTTACCTATGGACCAGATAGTCAAAACATCAATTTTCTTCCATTTGATTTGAAACAGCTACAGACATTTAGTCATTGTACTTCTGTTTCAAGAACAGAAGTACAATGACTAAATGTTTGTAAGCTCAGGTTTCACAAAAAAAAAACTAAACTAGGAAAGGTAAAAATACTCCAGATAAAGACCGATTTTGCCTGATGTGATCGACCAAAATTTTTTTTTATTCGAGGTCCAGACACCAGCGCATTCTACTCTTTTAAATTATCCCAATCGTGCACTGAAATGTCTAATAATAATTTAATACCTATGTTGTCATTTAAACAGTTGGTTTTATAATATTCTGAAATAGCAAAATGTAATGTTTTTTTACCTATTTGTATTGAACAAGACTCATCGAAAATGTTGTCGATTGGATTACTACAAGAGTGCTGTATCAGAAATTGTTTCGGTACGACCATATTCATGTTTTTAAGCTTTTGAAACATATAGGACATTGTATAGAAAACTTCGTAGGATATGCAGAATATTTCGTAACGAATGTTACGAATCGAATCATTCAGTCATGTGTAACTAAGCCAGCCTGCATTCCAGCGGGACACATTGCACCTAGCGCGCAGTAGTGATGAAATGCGGAGCTCAGTGATCCATGCATATTCACTGTCATTCCTTCTTGACGTTTGTAACGTTCCAACTCTCTACACAGCCTGCGATTCCTTTCTTCGAATGTCCCTGCTTTTATGTAGTTGCGCACAGTCACAACCATTGAAATGTTAGATACATTTTCCGTTTTACGTTTTCACGAACTTCGTATTTTCGAAGTCACTGTTACAAAATAGGCCAAAGATTTCATGATTAAATCTGAGTCTTTGCATATTTTGGCAGTACAACGGCTTTAGCTATTAATGTTCAATATTAGTAATTGAATTAGCGATACAATCATGTCTCTCTGCGACAGATATTGACGGAAATCACAAACGCACTACCTATACCAAAGCTAGTTAGAAATTTTTCTAGATATAAGCATTTCCGGTAACAAATATATTTTTAAATAAGTTTATAAGCGTTTTAAGCAATCTGAACTAGTAAGAATCTAGACTACAAAAAATATTTGTATTAGAGAATGGAGCCGAGTGGTTTTTTTTTTAACGTATTAAAATCATCAAATGAGTCCTCCCACCCAGGGCAGAGCGGGAGGGACCGTCAGACTCGTACTGACTAAAATCCACGGTGTCCTTCAATAGCCCTTTACGTTTCGGGGTCACGGTAATTCGTACAGTCCCGCGACCCCGGCAGGCTTTGGCCTTCTAGAGGGGAGCCCCGTCATGAGTGTTAGTGGCTGACCATTGGAAAGTCATACCGACGCTTTTATGCATAAATAAGTAGACTAGCTAACCCGGCAAACATCGTACCGCCTCAGAATCATTTTTTTTTGACATATTTACTAGCCTTTTAACCCTTTCCTGGACTTCCAAAAATAATTCAAAACCAAAATTAGCCAATTCGGTCCTGCCTTTTTCGAGTTTTAGTGGGACTACAACATCAATTGATTCATATATAATTACTAGCTGTACCCTGCCACGCTTCGCTGTGGCACATTGTGATTGAATGGTTGAGAAATGAGAAACAAAACAAAGAATAGGTACATTTCATATAAGTTTAATTTTCCATAATTAAGTTTAATTTTTCATATAAGTTTTTTTTTTCTTCCGGTAGATGGCGCGGTCACTGGTACACAGCTGATCGTTAAAAAAACTGTTTTTTCGCAGTCGCGGATATGTGACTGATGCAAAAAAAAATAGATAAAAACAATCCTTGATGCGGATTATATATCAGCTGAATCGGTGCAGAACTTTTTGAGTTTTTGAAGCGTACACAAACCAACATAACATTTTTATATATATAGATGATGATTTTGACACTAGTTTTAACAAACTTGTGGACCTGTTGATGTGAAGAATGGTTATCAGACCCTAAATGTGTCGACAGACTATTTAAAGTTTAGAGACAACAAAAACGCTAAACGATTTACGGCCACAATTATTTTTGATTACCAAGCGTTGTAAACCAATAATATAGCTAGAAGCGTTTTCTAGAATATTCATAGAGTCACATGGAGTCGCCTAATATGATGTAAAAGAAACAATTTCCAATATGATGTAAAGGAAATTCTGCCATATTGAAAGCTTTAATATGATGATAATAATCCGTTTGACATCTTAGTACTGCGTGTTTGATATCGAATACCAATTCATGATTGCTTTGATGGCATCCGTCTTTGATCGTGTCACCTAAAGGCGCTTATGTCAGGTTTGCCCGCGCTTTGCAGCTTTGCAGCTTTGCCCGCGGAGTTCGTTTGTTGTCCCAGGGAATATTACCGGGATTAAAAGACTATAATCTGTGCTCCTTTACCAAACACCAATGCGTTCAGCCATTCTGACGTGTTTGGGTAGTTAGGTAGTAACTTCTAGCCATAAAAACATCCAAAACTTCACATTAATAAAATTAGTAAGGATTTTTTCATTTCAATGGTTTGTACAAAAAATATATCTTAAAAGTTTAAAATGTTGTAATCGCCTTTACAGCATGGTATTATAAAAAATGTTTTATTCTTCGTTTACACCTGAAATAAAACATAAAGAGAATTTTTCCAGAAAATTTTACCAAAAAGGTAAACAAGACCCCAATAAATAATTAAACTCAAGCTATTATTAGAGATAAAGATAAAGATCAATTTATTTGTTAAACATGTGTAACATGATACATAGATAAATGCACATTTAGATGGTAAAATATTTTTTACAGAACCAACATGTTTTGCCTTACTCGGCGTACAAATGTTTGGAAGTTATATTTTAATTAAGAATAACAAATAAGCAAATGTCAGTTAAAATAATTATGTCAATATTGTGGTAAACAAAAGTAGGAAAAATAAAATAGAATACATTTAAAATTTATAATTTAAAAAATCATTTATGCTATAGTAACATTTATCAGTCAGTAGGTTTTTTAGTATTTTCTTAAATAAATTGAGATTCAATACTTTAATGAAATTCGGAATGTTATTGTAAATTAAGGGTGCCATGCATACAACACTTTTTTTAAGGAGTGCCGTTTTGGCCGAGTGTGTCTGTACCCAAAATCTATATTTCTCACGTCTGTTTCTATCCGAATTATTTGATAAGAGAGGAAACAACTGAGGGTTTCTTTTTACAAAAATGGCTATTTCCAATATGTAGAGTGACGGAAGTGTTAAAATTCTGTGCTTTAGGAACATTGGTCTGCAACTGTCTGTGGTTTGCAACCCAAACATAGCCCGTACACAACGCTTTTGTGCCTTGAACACTGTTTCCTTGTTCGTGTTCGTAAAACTTGTTAAAACGTAATAATTATTTGGTGTAAACATACCTATGTGGATTCAATAACCCACAATTTCAATAGACATGTAGAAGGATAAAACCGCTGCATTAGATGCGGTTCTATAAAAAGCGAGAAAAGTACTCGTATTTGATTTATATATATGAGAGTTAAGGTCTGAATTCATCTTACGCTGATTTCGGTTGCGTACGTCAGTCGCGCGTACGAATTTAAATTGAGTTCTAAACGTATTATGGAAACAAACTGTGAAACTGATGCAGCGGCACCTACGTAGCTATCTACGCTGACGTACGTAAACGACCGTACGTACACGACCGACCGTACGTACGCGACCGACATAATAACTTAGGGCTAAAAATGGTGCATTCGTTGCGTTCTCATTTAAAATTAGTAATAGGAATTATGCTTTTAAACCTCTTAACAATTGCATGCGCGTCTTGCGGCCCGTCATACTTTGTTATTTCAGTTTCGAGCACTTAATAAAAACAAGTTAAAAAATAACTTTACGTCATGCATACATTTCAAAGTAAATCAAATATGTACTCGGCTTAATTACCCGATTAATAGACTAAGATCCCACTGTTGGGTTGTGGAACTGTCGTATCAGTTCACCGTCATTCTGGAACGTAAAGGGCTATTGAAGGTACACCGATGATTTTAGTCTACTGAACGAGTCTCACACACACACAGATGACCATCGTTAATTTCTAACAATAAGCACTTAATGAGGGAGAGGTTGGAGAGGAGAGAGAAACTTTTTAATTTCGATATCTCTAAAACCAGTCAGTTTGGACCCCATGTTGTCGGGGTTAAAATGGCTGCAAATAAGGTCTAGTATCACCTATTTCAAGGTCCGCATCGAATTAAAAATTATGCTGTATAATTAATAGACATATTTACCAAAAAAAAATATAAAATATATATAATATATATAAATATATATAATAATAAAAAAAAAATATGTCTAAGCTTGTCTAAGTATACAATCCACATTGCAACAGGAATCAAATTCATTAGAATGTAGTACAAGTGCAAACGTCCCAGACAACTTATAGTACTTCAAACGTAACGAGCGCACAACATTTGGATCAGTTCGTAGTATTTCGACGCCGCGTTGCAACTTTACCCCCTGTCAAACACTGGCTTGGGGTATAAATACTATTGTATTTATATTTAATTGGATTAATGTAACTCATTTGAGAGCAGTGGTCGCCTAGTGGTATCAGCCTCGACTTACTAGTGGTCGTGGGTTCGAACCCATTTAAGTGCATTACTTTGTGTAATTTATTTCATAACCACTGCTCTAAAACGGTGAAGGAAAACACTGTGAGGAAACCGGGATATCCTAGAACCAAATAATCGAGACATGTGACATCCACCAACCCTTCGGCGGTTTGGTTAATAATCCACCGATTATGGCCCACTCCCCCTCACAGAGAGGCCTGTGTTCCAGCAGTGGGACATTATAGGCTGATGATGATGAGCACATTAGACTGATTTGAAAATTTAACAACAAAGTTAAAGCCGAGCTTTGATGTAACAGTGATCTGTCTTCAAATATTTCAAAGTCAACTCTAAACTCAGGTACATGAACAACTACGGCGGCAAGCTTGTAAATTGTGAAATTCAATTCTTATTGAATCACAGTGTTCAGATTTCTGAGCGCTACGCCGTGCTACGCCTTTACAGCTCGTTTATCCGCTACGAGACTACGACGTAGGTTCGTAGCACTGGCTCGAATTGAATAAACGGAAATAAAATTGACATCTGCTGGAGATCAGCCATCTACGTAAAATAACCATGATATTTTCATAAATGTGGGCAAGAAGTGCGCGTCACGTAAAGAGCGTGCGAAAAATTTGTGGTGCCTACTTATTTTTTTTGAGGTTTGTACCCAAAGGGTAAAAATGGGACTCCGCTGTTTGTCATTCTGTCACCGGGCTGTGATAGTACGACAGCTGAAATTTTCACAAATGATGAGTTTATGTTGCCGCTATAACAACAAATACTAAAAACAGAATAAGTAATAGGGTATTTTATTGCATAAATAAATTTAAAATGTATTTATTCCATCACTTAGAATAATGGAAAATAGTCGACATTTTTTTTGTAAAAAACACAAAAAAAATGTCGACTATTTTCCATTATTTTTATATCAATGAATATTAACAAAGATAAAACGCTTCCAAATTCGGGAGTGGGCGCTTGTGACGTCATAACGCTTGTATAATTGTACCGATTGTGTGAAGTTTTGTGATTTTTAGAAGCTTTGTACGAGTAACTTCGTCAATTTTGGTTTACGTAAGGAAAGAAAAAATACGGGTCTAATATTTTATTTTTTGAGTAAAATAGCCTTTTATAAGTGTGTTTCAATGCACCAAACGTGTTTTTTTTTTTAATGCAAAATGATGTAACACAGGCACTAGCGCCGCGGCGAACTCTATGACAAAATATAGTTAACTTCGTTTTATTGTTGTTTTGAATGCATTTAATGAATGAATGATGATGATGATGATAATATATATGATACTGATACTGCTAGCCTACTCCATCCCACTGCTGGGCAAAAGCACCTCCCCATGACCTCCAGTTTTCGCTTTTCAATCGATGATATGATACTTGTTTTTTTTTTCTGGTGACTTTTTGTAGCTATGACTTTTTTGTAACCCGTCGAGTGCTATGAAGATAAATATGGGAGCGCGCCGATTATGGTGGCAAATAGTTCCTAGGGGCCGGCTAAACTTTATGCGCCTCTAGAAGGCCAAAGCCTGCCGGGGTCGCGGGATTTACGAATTACTGTGACCCCGGAAGGAAAGGGCAATTGAAGGACACCGTGGATTTTAACCAGTACGAGTCTGTCAGTCCCTCCCGCTCTGCCCTGGGAGGACTCATTTGATGATGTTACCACAATAAAATAAAAAAGTGTATAAACGAATACAATTTTTTCCATAAAAAATTAACGAAGTCGCCGTTACCTTTACGTTACAAAAACGTGAAAATTTGTATTATAGACTCTGGAGTAAACATGGACTTTATAATCAATACAAAACCGCCAAGCCAAAGTGTGAAAGTGTGATGATGAATGCTCGTGTCTTCTTCTTATGAGGCCTTTTTCCAACAGTGGGACAGTATAAAACATAAGCTGGTACAATATAAAACATAATTATCATATCGTTTTATCAAATGGTGGTTTTATGATACAGAATTTTGGAATTCACGTCGCATTTGCTATATTTGGAATCTGTTGTTGATACACTGCCGCACATTTGTTTTATCGCCTTTGATCGACCGCGTAAACAAGCCTTGTGTGCAAAGGACGGATTTATGTTTTAAATATTAATTGCTGTTATTCCATTTACAAAACTGTTGAATTTTTTTTTATACTAATCGTGATTTATTTTGTTACATGGGCTTTTAACGACTTTACAAATACTGATATTTGCAGGGCCGAGAACTATGTCTGCCGCGGTCCAGCAAGTACACTCCGGACGAGAAGTTAGACCCAATGCTGAGGTCTGTGTCCTTCCCAGTCAAGTACCCGAACGCTTACTGTGATGGATATAAACGGGTAAGTTATAAGCTGTAACTCTTAAAATAGTATTCAGGGAGTAATGTAACGCGTTACATTGCGAACTTCGTGCAAACAGTACGCGGAAGCAAGGTGCTCGCAAACTCTAGGGCCATACTAACAGGACATTTTCGCGTTAATGTACGTTTATACGAACATTTAAAGAACTAGTATCGCGAAAATAAACGGGAAATGCCGTTTATTATTCCCGGATAAAAGAGAAACTATCTGCAAACGTTATTATGGTCTGTAACACCGGTAAGTGCCCAGCTTAATGTGATGATTTACTTACTAAAGACATATGGATTCTATTTCTAAAGATAACAACTTCACAACTCGCGTACCTACTTGTACGAACGTAGATAGGGCAGGAGGACTTATTTTGTAAATCATCAAATGAGTCCTCGTACCCTAGTTGGAGGCGGAAGGGACTGTCAGACTCGTCCTTCCTTTGAATTGCCCTTTACGTCCCAGGTCACCTGGTTAGACAGACCCGTGACCCTTAGTTATGTACTAAACTTCGGATTAAGTGTCGAAATGGAAATCCCTTAAGTTTGCAATGGGTAGCTTTACTTATTTCGGTGTAAAAACATCCCGAAGTTATTTTCAATTAAGGGTTTTGCTCAACGACACGAAAAACAAACGTATGAATCGAAAAGAAAATAAAAAAGGATTTCTTTTAATTAAACGCACAAAACACACCTGCACTAATATTTCCTGTATCGTGGGTGCTTTTACAAACATGTAATCTCACACACACAAACACCCAAATCCGAAACAACTTGCCCAGATACGAGTTGTTTGAGAAAATTTGACGGCACTCTTAGGGCTAATGCGCTAAGAGTGCCGTCTTAATCGACTGAATTGCACACAAATTTAAAAAAAAAACAGCCTATTGCGAGTGGGCCTCGAACACGAAGAGTTCCGTACCACTTTTTTTACCAATTACACGGCTATAGAAATACATCATCTGTTAAAATTCCAGCCGTCTACCTCTTCAGCCTGGTGACAAACGGACAGACAGACAGAAAGCGAAGTCTTAGTTATGGGGTCACGTTTTACCCATTGGGTACGGAACCCTAAAAAAGTGATATTTACTCTCCAATAGAGTTTTCTCACGGTGAACGTTATTGCTAGATAAACTATACATAACACAATATCTTCTCAATACTTTAAATTTCCTGTGTTAGTGTTTTATATTAGTATAAAAGTGATATAAATATGAACACAGAAAATGGAGAGGCCCTCTTTCTGCAAGGCAGGCAAACATGGATCAAATAATAGATGGTGTAAGAAGCACAAAACTACAAAATGACGTTACACATTTAAAAGTTGGTGCAGATACCAGAACTAATAATTTAAATACCTAGTCTCTGGTTGTTAACCCAAATAGAGAGGTGAACTAAACGCATTTCCCTCCAGTTCGTTTTGTTGTTCGAGTGATGACGGGCACATTCATTTCCTGTTACGTCAGGCAATTCGAAACCGGATTTTGAACCGACTGCATGCACTTACATGCTAGTATCGTGAAATGTATTTTTATACTAGCTGTTGCTGCTTCGCCATCAAAAATTGACATACGGGAACCTAATACCGGGTTTAACGGTATCCTAGGTATAGTGTTATAATCGGCCACCGTAAGCGCGGGCAGGCGGACGTCAAGTAATGAGCGACTCGCTGTTCGATCATGGACCATGCCCGGGTCGACGGCGTGACGTGTTCCTCGCGCGCCTCAAAGACCTGTCAGCAAAATGACGGCGGCCATCGTTAGAAGGCCAAAGCCTGCCGGGGTCGCGGGTCCAACGGGTAACCGTGGCACCGAAACGTAAAGGGCTATTGAAGGATAACGTGGATTTTAGTCAGTACAAGTCTGACAGTCCCTCCCGCCCTGCCCTGGGTGGGAGGACTCATTTGATGATTTTACCACGATAAAAAAAAAAGCTGTTGCTGCTTCGCCATCAAAAATTGACATACGGGAACCTAATACCGGGTTTAACGGTATCCTAGGTATAGTTTTATACCGGCCACCGTAAGCGCGGGCAGGCGGACGTCAAGTAATGAGCGACTCGCTGTCCGATCATGGACCATGTCCGGGTCGACGGCGCAGCGTGTTCCTTGCGCGCCTCAAAGAGCTGTCAGCAAAATGACGGCGGCCCCGTTAGAGGGCCAAAGCCTGCCGGGGTCGCGGGTCCAACGGGTAACCGTGGCGCCGAAACGTAAAGGGCTATTGAAGGATACCGTGGATTTTAGTCCGTACAAGTCTGACAGTCCCTCGTGCCCTGCCCTGGGAGGACTCATTCGATGATTTTACCACGTAAAAAAATGGTGTTGATGCTTTTCCCTCGAAAATTGATACACGGGGGCCTAATACCTGGATAAGCGGTATCCCAGGTTTGTGTTATATCAGTCTTCTGAACCTTTCATCAAGATCCGTCCTACCGTTGTCACATGATACCGTATTGTCTTAGTACATAAATATAGTCTGTTACTTATCCTACTAATATAATAAACGTGAAAGTTTTTGTGAGGATACACGGAAGGATGTTAATTACTCTTACACGAAAAAAAATTTGTACAAATTTAAATGAGTACACAATTACTTTATACCCTGGATTACAACAAAGGATAGTGTTTATCCCGATTGTAAGTTCCCGTGGGATAACTTTTGCGTAGTAACGGGCGAAGCCGCTGGCAACAGCTAGTTGACAATGTACGTGAAAGAACATCTGCACTAGTAAAGTTTGTTTTTGTGATTCATTTGTAATTTTAATATGCAACATATTAAATCGGCATAAAACATCGACCGCTTATAAGCAGAAAGTTTTTCATAATCATGAATTTTACACTTCAGCATAATTCCAATTCGCGGGACTGTCTGTAATGATAACTGTAACACTGGAACTATTAGTCAGTAAGAATGACAGGCCCTTCGCTATACCCAGGGCGGACTCATTTGATGATATTATCACCAAAAAAGCATGATTCTAACGGATCAAAGTCCTTTTGAAACATGCTAAATTGAGCTGTTTAGAAGTATTTATTTAGCCAACATAAATAAAAACCAACCCGTTACGTGTTTAGTTGCATTATTATGTTTAAGCGGTCGCTTGACTTAAACGAGCGTTAAAATAAAAATAATTCTGTGACACATTATAAACCAAATAATGTAGTGGGCGTAGTTAAGTTAGAGGAATATTTTATGGAAGGGTTTCCCACGAATTTCCATATATGTCCTCTACATAAGTTATATCAGATAGCTTAAATCACAGAGCACGGATTAACCGCGTAACATCTAGAGAGGGCAGTGGCGGCGCTGTACTAATTAAACTCGTGTCATGAAAAGTGGAGAAGGCACGACTTCAACACAAACTGCCTATAAAACTGTCAATCTGTCGTTGACCTATGACGTTGTGAAAATAAAGTGGGACACGTGTGGATTGAATTGTGAACCGTGTTCAATTATATCAATTACATTGTGGTTTAATTACATCATCTGTTAATAAACATTTCGGTTCTACCACTACTTAAGTTTGCATTTATGACATTTTGACGTCGTTGCGAGAAAATCGAAAGATTTGTTGTTTCAGACAATCAGAAACAAGCCACGTCCAAAGTATCTAGTTTGAAGAGTACGTAACTCAAAAATGTTTCAGTTTTTTCATTGTCTCGTAAAGTTGCTAATTGTGTTAGCGTTAGAAATTAAGACGATGATTTATTTTGTAGAATCATCCCTGTAAATTGTATGATAAAAACAAAATGCAAGGTCAGGTTCCACCAAGTAGAAAAATCTTATCGTACTTTTTTTACTGAATAAAGGATGTACAGACGCCAGCTCATTCATCTTCCCCAATTTGTCAAATCGTCCCAATCGAACAATAAATCGTCAGTTGTTGTGCTTTGACAGATTGGGGTAGCTTGATGTGCTGGCGTCTGTATTTAATGTATTAGTATGACCTCTGAATAACTGTTCGCAGAAACTAAAAATATCCTCCCACGTGCTCACGGACTTGCTAGCGCCAAACATTTTATATTTAAAGGCGAAGCGGATACAGTCCCTTTCCCCTAGTTCAGGGACATCAAAATTACTACTCGAGGATTTTTGGTGTAAGATGTTCCTAACAAAAGTGTAAAAGTGTTGTCAATGCCGTTTCTAGCAGACTAGCGAAGCCTTTCTTAGCTCTGTGGTTGAAATAGATAAGGTTAAAACTTCACACTCTCATCTCTATGAAGACAGCAGTAATCTGATTTTACTTGTTGGGACCAACTTGGACATTTCATCGTATATGGAATATTAATTTTGTTATTATTTTACGATGCGCAAACGAAGCCGGAGTAATTTAGTTTAATGTGAAGACGTATTTTGAGGTTGAGATATATTTTATGATCTTCCTGTGTTTGGGGAAATTATGTACCTACCTAATAATAAATACTTAATGCATTATTAATACTAATTGAGATATGTAACAAACTGTAGATCGTATACAGTTGTAATGACTAATTTCGGTTTTGAATTAGTTTTAAAAGGTGAGAAAAGTGATTCTGAGGCGGTACGAAGTTCGGCGGGTCAGCCAGTACAATACTCGTATATTAAAAAAACTACCTGCATTTCTAAACTCTGTTTTTTTTTTTACGTTGGAAACTCATTCAATGAGTCCGCCCTGTATGGAGGAAGGGACTGTCAACCTTGACTGACTAAAAGCCAAACTGTTTTTTCGGTAGACTTTTACTTTCCAGAGTCGCGACGCCCTTTTAAGACAATCGCGTGACCCACGCTTTTTCTTTGATTACAAATTAGACAACACATACTATATAGTAACTCACGTTTCTTTGCCGTAGGGTAAGGCAGAGCTATTAACAAATGACGTCCTGATGGCGCTTGCACTACGTTTGTGTTGTGTTAAGTATGTCTAAAGAGTGTATGTCCCCATTATACCTCGCGTCCCCGTCTTATACGCTGTTCCCCTGTAGTGACCTCATGCTCACTATTTGCACTCTTTTACACTTACACGCTTTGTAATAAACATGTATCATAATGAAAAATAACATTAACAAGATATTAAAGATAATTTCTATTAACACTATTAAAAATTAACTTGCTGTTAGTACAGTTACTTTCAAGTGAAAATTGGCAGATGGAGGTCAAATTTCCAGTTAGTGATCCTGAAAATTTTGTCGCATAGTACCTATCTTAGCCGGTTGCAAGTACTACACATTTGTAAAGTACCTCACCAACGAGGTCAGACAAGATCACAAAGTCACTATTTTAAGGCCCTAAAGGGTTTTATGGTTTTCAAAAAAAGAACAATATTTATTCATAATCGATTCATGTTCTTTATTGAGTTTTTCAATGTGACTTAAATACGAGTAGTTTTCCCTTAAAAATTATAGGACAACACGCTATCCTATCAATAATTTTGCAAAATCCTCATAAACGCTTATGATATTTTAAAGTAATTTTACACAGACTGATTTTTTGTTGTGGGATCTTATAAAGTGCATAGATTATTTTAATCAATGAATATTTTTCAACAAAATAATACGCTTTAAACCACCCCCGATAGTCTATAACTCCCCACCACCCTGCGAATAAAAACAAAACTACCTACTTACTAGTCTATCGGCAACTCGCCTCCGACTGGTCAATAGGCGACAAGCGCTATTTTATTTTGTCCCGGCATCATTACGAGAAAACTCAAAGAAAGATAACTGAATATAATACGTGGTAAAGGAAAAAGATACGTAATGGGTGACCAGCAAAATAATCACAATAAAACTGCTGTCGCATCTCTAGTTTGTACCCACATACATATAAAAATGTGAAACTAACCGTTAGATGCGGCTTTTTCGAAATGGGTTTTTTATTACTCATACTCTGAAAGTAGATCATTACATACCTGATGAGCGATTTGAAAATTTTCCATTGCAGACCTAGGGAGAATCGCTTTCAACTAACAGCTGCCAAACTTAAGAAAAAAAATAGTTATATTTTGACATTTCTATTGAACCATGTTGTAAGTTTAGAAACAGCCACTAAATTACAGCGTAGTAAAAATTAAAAATACTTGATTAAAAATACTTAATTGTACTTATTTTAAATTTTTTGAATTATGACTTAATATAATTCAGTTTCAAAATTTTTTTTTTCTCTAAAAAAAAATAAAATAAGCGGGAAAGTGACAATTCAATCCACCCTCACTTTTTGTTTATCTGATAATTTATGTTCTTATTTTTAATTTCCTCGTATTCGTAATAAAAAGCAGTGTTTACCTCGGGTAAATTACTTATTTAGTCCCTCGCCTCGGCACTAAATAAGTAACTTTCACCCCTTGGATGACAATGTACTATTAGTGACGCAAACCTAACTTACACATGCATGAGGTGAAACGAGTGTCATTCTAAACTATTCTTATATCATAAATAACAGCATATTTTGCGTTGTATTGTCCTACAAAAAGGGTGTAATCTATATATATAAAAGAACAGGATTTTTATTAAGACTCGACTACAGCCGAAACCGCTGAACGCACTAACCTGAATTTTGGACAGCAGTTGCAGTCTGCCGTGTAGGGGAGCAATAAGACGGGATTTTGCGAACATCCTCCTCTAAGGGGGTGAAAAGGGGTGAAAACTGTTGTATGAAAAATCTTATTCCTTGGGTTTATACATTTGAAACTTAGTAGGAATATGAGTCTAAGTAAATAAAAAAAATGGGCATTAATAGTTTTTAAAAACTACCCTCTATTGGTAATCTAGACGATGTAAAAGTTTGAATGGGAAAATCATAACGCGTTAACCGATGAATTTGAAACTCAGTATATAGAAATTAGATCAAAAATAATCAAACACGTGTCTTTGGATTTTTCGAAAATCACCCCCCAAGTTGATGAAAAGGGGTATTCAAGTTTTAAGGATATTAAACGCTAAAGGTAGAAAGCTGACTTTTGGATGGTAGTTGCCGTTAATTATGTAGGTGATAATTAAGAAGGGATTTTGCGAAAATCCACCTCTGAGGGGGTGAAAAGAGGGTGAAAACCTTTGTTTGTAAAATCTTATGCCTTGGGTTTATAAATTTGAAACTTGGCAGGAATACGAACGTAAGCAAATAAAAAAGATGGGCATTATTAGTTTTTTAAAACTACCCTCTATTGGTAATCTAGACGATGTTAAAGTTTGTATGGGAAAATCATTACGCGCTAACTGATGAAGTCGAAACTCAGTCTATAGAAAATAGATCAAAAATAATCAAACACGTATTTTTGAGTTTTTCGGAAACCACCCCCTTCAGTGGAGAAAAGGGGTGATTCAGTTTTAAGGGAAGGATTTTACTGCTTGCTTCGATAAACTCAAAACTTGGCATAAATAGTTTCCCAATCGAATGAAGGATGCGTAATTATCTATATTTAAAAAATAAACCTAGCGGGCGAACATCGAAAAATCAGTTTGTCTACACTAATATTTTGAGTTCGAAGTTAGAAACACGCGCTGACGAAGTCGCGGGCGGAGTGCTAGTACATTATAAGGAAACAAGAGGTTCTGGTTTCGGAGTTTGAACTATAAGATATTATAGTTACAAGATATTGGGGTATTATTATAGGTCAAAGTTTTAATTGTTTCAAACGGAACCCGTTTATCCGTTAAATATAATCTCTTTAAATCAAAATAAAATCTTCTCGATGTGCACAGTGTTAGTACTTAGTTTGATGTTCAGAATGGTTAATTGGCTGCTTTTAGATCAATTATTTTTTAATTAATTATTTGAAGATCCACTTTAAGCTTTAAGCAAAATTGGTCTGCGTAAATCATATTAATTGTAAGCTTCTACACCACTATAATTAAATCCGTGATGACTTATTAATTGATTTGTTGAAAGCATAATTTCAACATAATAACGTACTAATACAGTACAAAAATAATAGTAATAGATAAATAACTACAAAAATGTAAAAAACGGCCAAATGTGAGTGACTCGAACATAAAGGATTTCGTATCACTATATATAAAAATGGCAAAAAAATCGTGTCTGCTGTATGGGAGTCCCCATAAATATTTTTTTTTCAAGTCGAGGCTCTGGGAGAAGAGCTCATGCGCACTCTCAGGGCGGTATGGTGGGAGCTACTGTCGCAACCGAGGTTAGGGCACTCCGCAATAACGGCGGTAAGAGGAGAGAGACTTTTGTAATTAAATAAGCAGTACTTTTTATGTTCTTGTATCTATCTACATAATATCCTTCATAATTTAGGTTTTCTGTGTGTACATAAATAAATAGAATGTCATTCAAACCTCAGGTTCGTTAAATAAACTGAGAAAGTACTATACCTCTTAGCTGTATTGTACTTATGAACTACAACAAAGTTACCAAAATATAATCGAAACTAAGTAGAACTAGAAGCGAGCGAGAAACACATCGCGCTGCGATTGATTAGTTACTAACGGGTTATTAACTAGTTTGTAATTGGTTGCGTCGCATACTGATATTGAAATACTCGTGACATTCTCACTTCTGTTTTGCCGATGCCAGTTTGTTAGATCATGGCATTCTTGACTGGCTTTTTGAACGAAGTACTGCTTTTCCAAACAAAGTTATTCGCGCTATCTATACCTAATAGAGTGAAATTGGTCATTCAATCGTGTCTTAAGAATGGCTAGTGAAGGACACTGTGGATTTTAGTCAGTATGAGTTTAACAGTCCTTCCCGCTCTGCCCTGGGTGGGAGGACTCATTTAATGATTTTACAACGATAAAAAAAAGCACGAGGAGTGCCACAGTTGGTTTTTTTGGCAAACTACGTATTTTATACCGGGACCCCATAATGACGTCCCCACTAGGAACCATGACCTAATTAGGCCATCTAGCGTCTAGTTTATCATGGTCTCGCTTTATATGATCTTTCTGCACGTTCAACTTTCAACTTATACTGCTGGCAACCATTGTCACTTGGCTGGTTACGAACGTCTATGTTATGTATTTGTATTGCGATAGCCACCTGTATACTCAAGCCGTAAGGTATCTTGCGTCGCCTTGTGTACGAAGTGGCTAAGAGCCTTTCAACATCTCCACGTCACGGCGCGGTGGCGTCGTCAACGTGGAACGGTGCGATGACAGTTTTTTTGGACAAGACAGTGTTCAACAGATGTTTAACTTAATTGTAGTAAGGCGGTTTCAGTTCGCAGCCTGCCGGGGTCGCGGGACTAACGAATTACCGTGACCCCGGTACGTAAAGGGCTATTGAAGGACACCGTGGATTTTAGTCAGTACAAGTCAGACAGTCCCTCCCGCCCTGCCCTGGGTGGGAGGACTCATTTGATAATTTTACCACGATAAAAAAAGGCGGTTTCAGTCGTTTGGCTCCCGTTTAAGTTTGTACATACCGAAACCGTACACATTCCATAATACTCTCATCCATACTATAAAATTAATTCTTCTTTGACTTGAAAGTGTTGGCGGCTTTAGTAGAAGTTAGTGGAAAAGTTAGTATAAAGACACTCAGTTGAGCAAACTTTAGCAGAGTTTGAAGAAGTTGAACCGTTGTTATCGTGCAATCTCTTACTGGTATGAAGATAATGTTTTATCTCAGTTATGTTCGTGCACTTAATAAAATCAACCACCCATTCTGTTACCTTATGTAAAATAACTTCTTGTACTAGCGCCCCGCCCTGATATCGCACGGGTTCAAATTTTCCGCGTTATTTTACGGTTAAGTTCTTGTACAAAAGTGTGTCCTATGTGTAACTTTATAAAAAATCTATCCAATTTTGTGCAGTCGTTCGGAAGTTTTGCGCGGACGCACAGTCTTAAGAGATTTTATTTTATGTAAAGAAGAATATTTATCTGTACTTACAAGCCAAGCTTAAATTTTATCTGTATATACTTACAAGCTAACATAATTCTTTAGTTTTTTAGTAAATACCTGACAGCTGTGGTGCGTTTTACTTTAAATTTTTATAATCAACATTTTCTATTCCCGACTAAGAATGAAAAAAATCCAACTTCTTAAATAAATTTTCATTAAAATCGGGCTCGAGATTTCTTTAACTATTTTCAGTATTCCTCGGAGTTTCGAGATTGGCAATCCACGCCCACTTGAAAAATTCATCCTTATACCTAACTTATTAAATGTCTGCAATTCATTCAGAATTCGTACGTCATGCAAGCAATATTATTATTTCAATAGGGTTTAATGTTTGTACGAAATATTTTTGGAAACCATCAAAGAATCGTCTGCGGGCTGACGATCCGCTAAAGTGTGGGACTCACTTTTATATTCAAAGGCTAAAGCCACAAGGCAAAAAAAAACATGATGCCTTGCCATATTCACAGCAGAACAAATACGCCTCTGCATGATATTTGGCTAACAGGGCCGACATTCGCCAATCATAAATACAAAGTGAACTTTATCACAATAGACATTAAGTTTTGTATTAGTAATATGTATAGTGTCAGCATTGTAAACATTGACACACGGATTGCCAGCAGCAATTCAGAATCACTGAGGCCAAAATGCTAATACAAATTGTAGTGAACTGACGTAGGTATTGGATTTAAAGGTAAATACCACACGGGAGGTTTGGTCAGGAAACGTCAGACCTATACAGAACAAACTAACTCAGTTTAACCTTTGTTTACGCTTCACCGAAAAATGAACCTTATTTTTGTAAAGTAAATGTTCATACTTAATTGTATGATACCGTGAATGGTAGATCAGCCTTTAACTTGGAGTGGGTGGGATATACCTCCTAGGCCTCCCTTGGCCTCACCACACACCACCTACGCCTCAGGTTGACGGCTAAGGGATCTTACTCGCGGTAGTAGGCCTCACCGGGGCATGGCTTGCGACCACCATGGTGTCGCGGGATCTACGCCAAACAGTTTTTACTGTGGTCCGTCGGTGCAAAAGAGTAGATACCAGTTTCCTGGGAGAACTCACTCCGCCTTAGGTCTCATCTTTGCTTCTGGGCTAACTATATAGTGGCCAAGACCGAATCCATTGACTTGTTTTGTACAATCAATAAAAGAGATAGATAATATGTATGCAGACAAAAAGTTTTTTCCAATGTTGTTTTATTAGTTTTAATCCGTCTTATTCCAAAATGCAATTTTGACTAAAAACCTAGGTTTAAATCTCGTAAAACTACAGTTTACTAAAAACATTTTTATAAATCGGGGTTTTGCGATAAACCATTGACCTACCAGACAAACCATTATGATTGTCTAACGTAGCTGTCAAAGGCATGTCAAACTTTCTCATTGCAGTTTTTTTTCATTGATTTTGTGTTATTTTCATCCATAATGGAGTTAAACATGGTAGATTTAATTGTTTAGATAAATAAATATTGTAAATTTGTATTTTTTCATTTTAGTGTACAATAAAGAATATTCTATTCTATTCTATAATTGTTCAAATGACGGTACTAAGAAGTCCACGTTTTATCTATGTTTTGTTATACGAAAAAAAACATGGCCCTGCAGGTAGGCCTGAGCTTGATAGTCCTGTTTTAAACCAAGGTAAGTTGTAAAGTGGCGGAAAATATGATTTATTTTTTAGAGAATGCTATAGGTAGCTTAAAATTAGTATTTTAAACTCAAGCCAAATCCCGATCCTTGTTCACATATAATATTCAATCAATATAAAATAGTATTAATTAAAACTAATTTACATAAATAAAACTAGAAATTTAAGAATAAAACTAAATATAAGGTAAGTTTAGCTTTTTGTAATAAGACTGAAACTGTCTGCATACTAAACATGCAGCATACAGCAACATACAGCTAGCTACAGTTAGCATTCGGAAGAATTATTTAAAACATGCGTTCTGCATACATATCTCTTTTGTTGACCGTACTTATTTCTAAGGAACAACAAAGCTGTGTATAAGAGGTTGGAGCAGGCGCGTATTGCAAGTTGTTATAGTCAACAAACAATGTTTAGTTTAGAACCGGGGATTATATGGGCACCCGGCTCAAACAAGCATGAATTTCTGCAGGGCAAGGCGTCGTCGTTCAAAGACCCACGTGTCCTTGAGCGAGGCTTTAGGACGCTCGGACGTAAGGTGAAATACACTTGTCAATAGAAGCCTGTATGATCTCAGTTTCATTGAGTGAGCCGAGTTCATGGAACTTTTCGGGCCAAACTATTTTGCCATCGACATGTAATCTCAGATGTATGGCTTGCTAGCGCCCCGCTCCTGTTTCTCACGAGTTTAAATTAAAGAACTACCCGGTAGATTTTCCAGAAACTTTCTTACTTAATTATTAACCACAAAAACAACAAATAATTATTTCATTTGGTGGAGTCGTTAGGCAGGTTTTTATTTTATGTTAAGTAGAGACTAGAGATGCTTTTGAATACATAACATCACGTGTAAAATTCCAGAAGCGCTAGGCACCGTTAACTCGGGAGCGAGCCTATTGCCTCGTTTATGAAACTTCTGATAAAAAAAACGGAACTCAATGATGAGCAGAAGCTGTTCCGATCAGCCACTGGACCCATGGTAACCGTTTGTGCGTCGATGTCTCTTACACCCTGTATATGACCTATATCGATAGTAATAAAATTTCAGAATGACATTTCAATATATTCAGTTTATGCAACTTCTAGCGCTGGCAAAGTCCGTCCAACTTCAAGAAAACGAATACCATTTCCATATGACTTGAAAGGGGACAAAATTTCAAAGTATTACATGTCACGTTGGAAAATGAAGTGTGATGTTACAACGTTCTTATTTTCTATCGAGCAACATGTTACGTTTCTGGCCGTTCCTCAGGTGACATTCTTTGTAGCGTTCCTTTCTTGCAACAAGACACGCTACAGACAATGAACCGACAGGCGACAGCAGACGCTCGTCGAAGTTTCTTTTCAAAAATATTCAGGTCAAAAACATTTACTTGCATACATTTTAAATTAAAAATATTAAAATGTTGCACATTTTTTCGCTAGCCAGTAAAGACTCAATTAAAAAACTATACATATAACATAAATTACTTACTTCAAATGACCCCAAAATAGTGTAATGAAAAATTAGTTAAAAATAACTAAAACCCGATTACGAAAAAAGCGATAATTTTACTCCAAAATAGATTTTTACCAGACTTATCACTCCGCCCTTCTATTACAAAAAGTCGTCAAAGAACTCTTGTTTAACTTCCATACGTAATATACGTATGTAGGGGCCAGTGCCGAAAATACGGGTATGCCAACGGCCAACTAGTCGCAGAAATAGCAACACCTGATGGCCTTAAAGCGAGAGTAATTCCACTGTGGGAAAGAGACAGAGCTATACAAGTTGTCTGGAGCTACCCCGTTCCCACACTGGAATTACTCGTACTCTCGACGTCATGGTAGGCCACTAGGGCATAGTTTAAAAAGCCCGCACTGAGCGCATTAAAGGCTAGTTACGCACTAAGGCATCGGTAGTGGTGGCAAAGTCTTAATTCAAATTAAACAATTTAGCTTTAGCCTCATAACCCAAACATAATAGTACAAGTGCGCCGTGACCGCTCACTACTGATCCTACAAATTGAAACACGTCCTGCCGAGGACGGAGCATTCATGCGACAGAACTGGTACAACACCAGAATGTGCGCCTGAAGGAATATGTATGACAGTGTTTGTCCACTGGAGTGACCCGCTATGGTATGACGGGTTATGCCGTATCGTGGAACAAGTAGATGATCAAACAGACAGTATTGGACAAAACTAGATTAAACTGTGCATGTCCTTAAACGAACAGCGGTTCTAAATAGGCCACTGAACAATATTGCTAATGATTCACTTCATGAATAAACCAATATAGATGAATAGATGTTGCTGGAATGTGGCCGTTTAAATTCCGTCGTTGTAGAAGAAATGAACTGTAAAAGAAAAATATGCATAAATGTACAGTCAACAAAAGAGACAGTAAGTTTTGTAACGGTTTTCCAATGTTGTGTTGAAAGTTTCAACTCTTTGGCAATATGTAGCATACAGCCAAAAATACATACCTACATTCAGGCACAGTATAAAATAGTGAATGTAAAATACAAGAAAACTTTTTTTAAACTTACGACATAACTCTTTTGTTGACTCCACATACATAACAAGCATTCAACATGCAGGTCCAGGATGCATTAATGAATGGCATATTATGTTTTAAATATGGCTTTAAAACATTTTGACGGTAAAAAGTAATGATGGTGAAATAACTTGCTCTAAAAACCAATTATACCCGCTAGGCTCAGAGTCAACGTAGGTATTACAGACGCCAGTACATAACCTACCCCAATATGTCAAATGTTCCCTGTCAACATGAACCTTCTGTATCTGTTTAAAATTTGTTAAATTGATTGAATAATTGGACAGATTGGGAAAATTTGACAGATTGGTGTAAGTTGATGTGCTGTCTGTACTTACTACTTATGGAAGTTCCAGCTGTAACGGGGTTAAACTTATTTTTCTTCTAAATATCTTTTCATACGCTCATGTTTTATATAGTTCAAAGTATCTATACATATAATAAATCTGTAGAAGGGTCAATTCTGACTCTTATTTGAGTAAATTGCTTGACTTCTTGAGTTGATAAAAAATGCTATGCAATAGCTTTACCGAGGCAATCCCCGAGTGCCACATCTATTTTTTTGTAAACACGATAGTGACCATGGCTCTGTTCCCACATTAACACATTGACATATTTCCCGATATTTTTTTTAACGTGGTAAAATCATCAAATGAGTCCTCTCACCCAAGGCAGAGCAGGAGGGAATGTCAGACTCGTACTTACTAAAATTCACGGTGTCCTTCAATAGCCCTTTACGTACCGGGGTAACGGTAAATCATAAGTTCCGCGACCCCGACAAGCTTTGGCCCTCTAGAGGGGGGCCCCGTCATTTTTGCTGACACTCTTTGAGGCGCGCGTGGAACATAACGCGCCGTCGACCCGGGCATGGTCCATGGTTGGACAGCGAGTTGCCCATTACTCGCTGCTGGCATGCCCGCGGACTTATTTCCCGACCTAGAAATCGAACTCAGGACCTCATAATCAGCAATAGATCTTGCCACCCCCAGTTTAGTGGTAGACAGGGAACCTTTTCGAAAAAAGTTATCAATGCCCACGAGTAGTGGACACAGGGAATACTCCTGCTCAAAGTCGTCTCGCTGTCCACCACTGATGGCCAACAATAATATTTAATAAAATTCGTATCACTGTCCACCAGTGGTAGCCAGGGGGTACTTTTATATAAAATCTTCCTTTTGTCCACCTCGGGGTGTATAGAGGGAAAATTTTATATAAAAAGTTTCGCTATCTACCAGTAGTGACCAAAGTGGGGGTGGACATCGGGAATCATAGCTCTTGTATCCTAAGTCAAATTACTAACTTCTACCTTTCAAATTAGCTCGATGGAGCCCTTATTTTATATTTACTATGTTTACCATAAAAAATAATAAAACCCTACTACGAAAAAATCGCGCAAGTATAAAACAAGAACAATATTCATTTGACCGATATTTTCTCGTATATTACATAGATAACTTATCATATTATACTTTTTTTATATCTTCCGTGTTACAGAATTTTTTAAGTAATAGTTGTGACGGTGTGCCACCTGCGGTTGTTTCACACAATCTTTATTGACTAGGTGGCATACGACCATGGCTATTAGTTAAAAAATTTACACGGAAGATTTTATTTAAAACACTAATCCTGGCCAGCTACGAATACGCTGATTTTGGAAAAAATGTCACACCCTATATATAATAATCGTATCACGCCAATTGATATTCGTCATACGATTTATAGCTGTCATCAGACATTTCTGGTGTATCTTTATACAGAGATTCGTCCGTCGCTTCTTCTTCAGACATGGACTCAGTTACATCTACTATGAATGGGACGGCTTCTTCCGTAGAAATTGTTTCACGCAGCTTTTCATAGTAATCTTTTTGCCATTGTTTACGTCTCAATTGCGCGTATAGCTTCGACTTATATCTGTGATGGACCCCGTTGAACAGGATATCTCTTATGTCATAGACATTTCCTCTCAACCTTGCTAGATCTTTGTCTAGTTTCATCATTTCCATAGGTTTGTCGGTGATAAGGAATGGATCTGGACGTATTACTCTGGTTAAGTTGAGCCACTTCGTCAGTATATACGCACGCTTTGCATCAAATAGTGTAGTCAAGTTGTTTTGCTTAATGAGCCGAATTAACGGAACATTATGAAGTAGCCACCTGTAATAGAAATGGGTGATGATTAGGTGCCGAGTTCCTACAAATTTTTTTAGATAAGCTAAAAAACTTAGACTATCCCTATGGGAGATGATTTAAAATTATTCCGAAATCGCTGCACTCGTTTTTCTATTCTACAAGCAAAAGCATGCAAGTGTTAAAAGCGTGCACGCCAATGGCGACGGTAAGAACCCTCTTTAAGGAGTGTCTGGATAGGAGTCACGGCGGTCTGACCTACCGCCTGACGCAGGTCCTCACTAGACAGTTTCGGGAGGTACCTGTGTCGGATAAGGAGGGAAAAAAACGCCTGGGTGTCACCACTAGACCAGGCAGGTTTTCTGACGCCATTTTGTGGCATAAAAGCTAAATGAACCTCATAGGTGTGACACGTACATCGGTTAATTCGCCTGGGGCTGTTGCTTCACAGGTTGGTGGTGATCAATATTAATATTATATTACTATAGACCTAGGGTTCATAATATAAGATTTAGTATAAATCTCAAATATTGAAAAAATAAATAGCGGGGGGTGTTGCTGGATCGATACCAAACCCAAATATATGATTTTAAATATTTTTGTCTGTCTGTTTGTCTGTCTGTCTGTCTGTCTGTTTGTCCAGGCATCACGTGAAAACTAACGGTTCTATTTCGATGAAACTTGGTATAATTATTCCTTATTATCCTGGGCATAACATAGGATACTTTTTATCCTGGAAAAATACGTAGAAAAAAAATCTTATTTTTCAGTTTTATTCATAGACGTTGTTCTGTAGAACCGCGAACACACGTTGCATTACCCGCAGTGGATTCAGCGCCGTAATATTTATAAGATGTCATTGTCAGAGTTACTCAAAATGGGGAAATAAACCATCCACGCGAAGACCGACATCCGCGCGGACGGAGTCGCGGGCGGAAGCTAGTAACAACATAAAAATCTGTGTGACAAGCTAAAATTTCTTGTAAAAATATACCTGCATCGCACTGATATTTGCTCTAACATAAAGTACGACCTAATTCTTAACCTAAGAAGCTTTACAGTCTGCTACCCAGAACGTTTGAACGGCCATTATATTTTTAAGAAAAAGGTGGTAGTTCTCAGTTCGTCAGAATCTTTTTTGATGTATGTTTTCCGATTTCTCGATAACACCTGGACCGATTTGGAAAATTCTTCTTTTGTTTGAAACTACAGATTGTCCCATGATAATCAAGCCAGACCTGATGACGTGATCTTAGACAAGTCGAGGGAACTCTTCAATAACAGTCAGGAAATCATCGACGATTACTGTTATCTCATTAGCTATGCATTGTTTAATGTTTACGCAATCACACAACATAATATAACGCCTGTACCCACTACCAAGGCTAGCACAAAAAAATGTAAAATATGTTTTCTTTCAAAGTCGCTGGCAAACAAAGTTAAGAAAATAAGAAACAAAGTGACCAACTTCCGAAAGTAAAGTTATTTTACACTTTTGATACTTTCTTTAGAAGTCGTTTTTACTAAAATGTTCGATGGATGGATTTTTCCACGTTAAATTGATGGAACAGTTTGTTAGCCTTTAAATGGTACATGGAGTCTCACAGGCGTCGCGCGTTTTGCAAATTCTTAGGATTGGCCACTTCCCCACTCTTGCCGCTGCTGGCGCGTCTTAGTAGCTTCTTATTTAGAAGGAAGGTGATAGATTCGTAGTCGGTTGTATAATTTGCGAATAATACGTAACAAAAGATCAAACGTAGCCTCTCAGGCTACATGTCCATATTTGCCATACAAAATATTTGTTCGAACCAGTACAATTACATATTTTTAATGTCGTAATGCAAAATTACAGAAAAAGGTAGGAAAATCAGCGTCCGAGTACAGCTGGCTCATGTAGTCGTGTAGTGTAAACATATGTATCGGGTGTTGTGATCCCGTATGATTGCAATACGAGTATCCTCGCCCCTGAAGGGTTTGGGCAGAGGTGTACCTAATTAAAATGAATAATAATCCCTTTACTTTTGGTGAAAAGAAACAAAAATCTAAGTTGCCTGTGGTAGGGGTCTTGGGAGAGCAACCTCCTAACAATACGGATCGTGATGATGTTTTATGCTAAATTGCTTGAGATCACTAGTTCTAGCTGTATTTATCATTATTTGGTATTTCTCGGCACTTTCAGTCATCAAAAAATGTATGAAAATTACGAATCTTCGAATTTGTATAACTTGGCTGAGAGCAATCCTACAACTTTTGTGCTATAGTAACTATTGCTCCATTTGGAGCAATAGTTATTTGCTCCAAATGACTAGTACTAACCATAGGTACCAATGTTTTTCGTTTTCCGGCACTTTCAGAAAAGGCACCAAAATGTATAGAGCGTGAATGTTCTCCTTTGTCATGCCATTGGTTAAAGGTTAGGTATATTCTGGATATTTTTTATTTCGTTCATCGCTAGCGACAGAATCACATTATTTTGAATAAAAAAGCTTTTTGTTTTTCTTTCCTTTTGAAACGAATTATAGATTAAACTCAATGATATTTTTACATATTATTATTTCAAGCCCAATTCAAAGTAAAGGTACTATCGAAAATTCTCTGCAAAAGTACAATTTAATATTACGAGCAATTCAACTTAATTAATCTATCAGAAAGACGAATGGCCATCCTTTGCCTTTGTGACCTTTTTGCCATAAATTGTAGAATTCTAATGTCATAAGCTAGTTCATTGTTATTCTAATCAGCTATATGTCATAGCTTAATTTCTGGATATCAGTAGCAGAAGCCACTGTTCTCTTTGGCGTCCAACCCATCAACTATAGGAGATTACATAATTTTAGTTCTAAACAAAAGCGGTCACATAAAAGGGAACAATTTCCGGTTCACTTATTTCAGGAACTTTTACATTATGCTGCTGTCTGTAACAGAGTTTTCGTGTGCAACTTTAGATCAAAGAACTTGCAGTCATAACACATTTTAGTGAAAATATTCAAATTAATCTTTATTCGGCGATGAGAATAACTCAAAACAAAATGTTGTTTCAACATCCATGAGGATACTCGTATAAGAGGTACGGAACGCAAAACGCTACTTTTATTTACTGGTGTTTTCGTGGTGCCACGTTTGGATAACAACAGAAATACAGACTCAGGCTACCTGTAACTTGCGGTGACCGCTGGGCGATCTCACTGGCTATGGTAGGCATCACCAGGCCTGCGGTACTGTCTAAGCAAGTTACTGCGATTCTGGAACATAAAAAGGTATTTGAAGGAACACGGTGGGTTTTTAGACAGTAAGAGTTTCACACACGATTCCGCGCCACCCAGAACGGAAGGACTCATTTTATCATAGTACCACACCTAAAAAGGCTTCAACAGGACCTCCTGACTGAACAATCTGTCTGAGTTTTCCAGATCCATCTGGGTGAGCCCGTTCCTTCGGGCTAGATTAAGGCCAAGAGCAAACACATGATCCGCATTGTAGTCGTTCTGGGTCTCGGCGTTGCTTATGTGAGTTTGTATGTTTGTACACCATGACACAAGATAAATTCTTAGTGTGAGACAACGTTGTATTTACACGTATCACACCAACCCATCGGCATCATTACCGCAATAAGTGCGACACACATTTAGCTTATTGAATTTTGGAAATAGTTCTCATGAAATAAATTAAGTAAATAGTTTTTACCTTCGTTGTGGAACTATAAATAAATAATTAGTACCATCGAAAGGATCTTGAAAGTATCGACGACAAATAAAAACTTTCTTATTGTTTGTGTCAAATACAAATAAGTTTTTAAACAAAGTTGGATACCTATTTATTATTTGTTTAGTTCAAGCGTTTATCTTCTAATACTTAATTTAAAAAAGAAAAAAAATGTTTCAGGCATTTCGATACCTTTAAAATTGAATATTTAAAGAGTGATAAAATTTATAAATCCGATCATTTAGTTGGGATTTATTTAACCTTTATGCACAAGTTACCAAAAACGTGTACAGCGGTGGGCTTAATGCCTTGGGCGTTATCTACCAGTCTACCTTAGGGTGATGCACCTCGCCAGGCGCAAAAATATAAAAAAAAAACTATTTCATACGATTATTTTAATATCAACTGGTGGCGCCCGTATGTTAGACTCGTAAACAATACACTAGGTAGTAGGCGCTAAGCGTAGCGTCAGCGTTAAATACATAAATTGTTTAAAGATGTAAAGGTTTCGACATACCTCAAACATTTTTTTGGGACCATAAATATCGCGTCTTTAAATACGTCTAGCTTGGTTAAATACCTGTTTCTCTCAGCCAGGTCTGCATTACTGTGTTTAGGGATAATTGAAGAAGTATTGAGCATGATTTCAGAGTACCTCAAAGTACGCAAAAGTTCGTGGAGCTCTTCAGCTATTAAAGGAATTTGACAAAATGGGGTAGCTTGTCGTGATGGCGTCTGTACATATAACATAGAACAGAGCTATTGTAAAAGCGGACTTCTTTGCTCTCAGTACATTATTAGGACATTGAACAAGTTTCGAAACTTTACAATTATTTATAACGACAAAACAATTGTTATTTCCTACTACAATTAAACGATTTTATACTTGTGTATTTGGTACTTGTGTCTACCAAATTTCATCCAAATCCGTTCAGATTATGTAGTTTTTGGTGAAGGAGTAACAGTTCATCCATTTATCCAGAAGAAAGGTTAGGTTCTCATAAAACCACCTTTTTGGTATTGGTATGGCACCAATCGCCTCCTTCTGCGAAGCACTCATGCTCGCGAAGGAGGAGGCGGGCCGCGTGAGGGAGAGGAAAGCGTCCTCCCTCCACCTCAGCCGCAGTGGTAGACGCCCACGGCGACGGGCGTCGGCAGACGATCTCCGGCCACCGTAGGCGCGGGTATGTGGGCAGCGAGTAATGGGCAACTGGCTGTCCGACCATGGGCCATGCACGGGTCGACGGGACGTTGTATTCCATGCGCGCTTTAAAGAGTGTCAGCAAAATGACGGGGCCCCCTCTAGAGGGACAGAGCCAGCCAGGGTCGCGGGTCTCACGAATTACCGTGACCCCGGAACGTAAAGGGCTATTGAAGGACACCGTGGATTTTAGTCAGTACGAGTCTGACAGTCCCTCCCGCTCTGCCCTGGGTGGTTAAAAAAAAAGAAGATATGGCACCAAAAATATATAATAGCAAACCAGCAGCTACGTTTATTATAAATAGAGAGTGCCTGGTATCCTTTGAGGGATCTTTGTTTAAGTTTCTTTTAGACGGATGTTACTATTCCATCACTGAGTTTGTTACTGATAAACAGAGATGTGAAAATTTCGATTTACTGATTAAACATGTAAGATTTCATTGATTCTTAGAGTAAGATTTATTAATGATCAAATGTATTTATTTATTTTAAATTGTGATGACATAGTTTTACTGTACTGACATATTTTAATCCACTTTTCTAATTAAATTTTCTGACATCCCGCCTTAATTATAATTGTTTGTCTCCATTTGATTTTGGACGCCATTTCTTGGCAAAACATAGTGCACATATTTTTGACATTTGATTTATTCTCACAAACTTTCGCATTTATAATATTAGTAAAACAAACAAGATTAGTTTTTATTAAGTTTTCATCAAAACACAGGAAATAACATCATCGTCGAGATCTGTTTGCTTATAACTCTTCCTAGAACCAACGGGCCTACTCTCGTACTCTCTCAACGAAAATACGGGCCCGTACTCGAAATTTTCGAGGGACCCCTACTCCATATTAGTTCTAAATTCAAAAGTTCTGATTTTGGACAATTGTAAACTTTCGAATTATTTTTATACAGATTACCTTTGTCGCCAGTGGGGACAATCGGGAATATTTTTCCCATTTGGACCCAGTGGGGACAAATAAGAATAGATGGTTTAATCATGTTGTCACTAATTTTTAGTTGATACCACTAACTCATCTTATGATAAACAGTTGAAGAAATGCCGGAGGCTTTGGCTGAATCTACGGGTTTGTGCTTAGATTGTAGTAGCCCTTGATTCGAACGTACGCAGTCTATATCTTTGAAAATATTTTCATCCGGGATTCCATATGAGATGTCTGTATCGCCAATACGGATATTTTCTCGATGTTTCCATGATTATTTCCTTGTGTTGATATAGAGTATTTTATAAATATGTGTCCTGGAACGGAAATTAATGTTATATTACGAATATGGTTAAATTTTCCTAGAATTTATAAGGTTAGATTATTACAGATAGAACGATTTTAGTTTGAGATCTGACTGGTTATTGAAAGGTGGGGTTAAAGGTTTCATCTTCTCACAGTACCCAAATAACCCTTAAACGAAAAATGCCTAAGAAATGTCGTATCTAGAGCCACTTTATGGTGAACCAAAAAGTATAGCAGAGCCCACACAAGATTTCTTCGTTTTGTTAAACAGCGTAGGTACCTACCTAGGAAAAATGAAAAAGAGCCGCTAGTGTAAGGACGGGGAAGTAACTTTTATATCAAATTAACGTTAAAGTTCCAGTATACTTTACGTCACAAATACGGGAAAGGTCATGATGGGGCCTCTGACCTAATTTACACAGTTGCAAATTATATGCAACTTAAAAAAATCTTCATGCAAGCTATAAGTTGTAAGAAGATAGTTAGAACATGTCTGTACATGTCAGCACATCAAGGTAACCACAATCTGTCAATGAAACACATAAAAATGCCATTTCTGTAGTAGATTTTCAACTTTAACACAAAGCAAGAATATTCACGTTCGATTGGTGAATTTCACAGATTCGGGTAGGTTGATGTGCTAGCGTCTGAACGTCATTTTCAAATAAGTAACTGTCAACCTATTTAATTGGTAATTATGAAAGTGAAACCTGCACGCAATTTGCACACTCTTGACAGACATTAATAATAATAATATAATAATTTATTTATTTTCAGGCTACTTTGACCCATAGATATATACCTTACAAAATAACATATATAATATTATAAAACAAAATTGTGTTAGTATATAGAAACTTAAGCCTATGTTAGTAAACAACGTCACTTCACTAAGCACTAAGTCACTGTGCGTTCTGGTGGCACTTGTCCGCGGAAGCGACGGAACACCACGTCCTTCGGCCAAAAGTTCTCTTCCATGACGAGGTGCAGCAAGCAGGTTGGTACACGCACCACAAACGCCTTAAAGTTGACGTTTCGGTGCGATTCCAGCAGCTGCACTCTCGGCGTGTACTTGGTCTTCTGGCGCACGTACTCCACGATGTCCTCAGCCTTAGTGGTGAAGTGTAGGCGAGAGATATACACCGGAGTGTTCGGCATGGCGGCACGTATAGTGTTGGGCTCCACAGGAGCCTTGCCACAGCGGTTCTTGTTGGTCCGCTGACGGCGCTTCCTCCTTTGCACCGTCACGAAACCATCATCATCAACTGCCCGCTTCGATGACTTATCGAGTACGGGCTTACTAGGAGCGCTAGGGGCACTCGCGGTGACGCTAGCGAAATCTCTTTGGAGAGGATTCGCCGGGGCTGCAGACACTGGCAGCGAGACGGGGCGAGGGGGGCGGGCGGCGCTGCTTGGAGGAGCCGCAGTGACGAGCGCGGGGCTGCGGGGCACGCGGGCGGGGCACTCTGCAACCTCAGCAATCGACGGATGCGCTGGCGACGAAACTGCTGACGCGGAATTCGACGACGACAAATCGAGGCCAGCTCCGCGGCACGTGTTTACGTATGATGCATCGGCAGGTGATCTAATTACCGCCACACTGTTGCGCAATTCAGTAACTTCTTTACGCAAATCAGTGACGGTGTTTTGAGATGCATCTAATTTCGTTAGCACATCCGCGAGGCGGGCCTTTAGAAAGACAATGTCCTTCAGAAGGCTCGTTACATCGACGTGGTCGAAGGTGACGGGAGGCAGCTTGTGAAGCTCCTTTGCCACAAACGTCGGCACGTCGTCAGGGTCGGTCTCCTTGAACAGCGTAATAATCTCCTGCAAGCTCTTCTTAGTCCCGTCACGCCGGCGGGACACCATCTGGTCGCGCTTGTTCAGCACACTGAATAACATCAGCTTGGCAGCAGCTATGTCGTCCTCGCTGAAGTTCGTTGCACAGATCTGGACAGCAGACACCTCGTCCATCACGTCCAGCTTCTGCTGCAGGAACGCCAACAGCTCATTCGCCACTAGTTGATTACTCATGGCGGGTAAATAACGAGCGACAGCTTACGCTGCGCTAAACGAAATAAATAATATGCAAACGCGTCCGCATCGGAACGCAGCGCAAGCGAGACTGATTAATGTTTTGAGTAGGTATATTGTATGTATGTTTGTACACAAATATGAAATCATACTTGTATGTAAAACTTGCCAAATGGAAACGCGCTTTCAAGTTGGGAATCGAAGTAAAAGGAGTCGCCGCCGATTAATGCAAACACCCGGTCTGATCCGGAAAACGAGAACTTTGAAGTACGCATTCCCTTTCAAGTTGTAGACACTTGAGGGGAAAGCGGGGTTCAATGTTACCAGGGTGACTAGTGTTACATTTATATTTTGAAATGAAATATTAAAAATTCATTTGTTTTATAATAATGACCAATTGCGACATGTTGTATGTAAAAAAGAAAGGGAATGTAACATTTTACGCAAAAAAAAAATTTTTGTAATGACCAAAACTATCTCTTTTATGCCTTTGTCAAACAGACTGGCGAAAGCGAAGCGTTCCCGAGGCGATACCGAACCGAAGCGAGACGTAAGTCCGAAAGTTCTGTCACGCATCGGATCGCTTTCGCTGTTCTATGTGACTGGATTCAAAGAATTCCATACATTACAAATAAAATAGTCACGCTTCGGATTCGCGACGCCTGTCTGTTTGACAAAGGCTTTAAGGTAGGGGAACAGTATATAAGACGGAGACACGATGTATGATGGGAAATCACATACTTAAGGCAAACTTAACACAATGCTAACGTAGCGCAAGCGCCATCAGGACGTCATTTGCAAGCGGCTTTTAACAAATGGCGTCCTGTCTTATACACTGATCACCTACCTAAATAAAATGTTAATTTTTCTTATAAATTGTATTATACGTATAGATCTTCCTAACTTAATATTTTAAATGCGAAAGAGTTAGGGTGATATATTCGCACACACTTATCTAAGAAACTACCGAATCAACTTCAATAAAATGTTGTGATACTGTTTAGCATATTCCAGCTTAAAATATATTATGACACTTTCAAGCGCATAAAGCAGGGACATACCGCTAGTATAAGAAGTAAGAACCAACACAGATTAAGTTATTGATATGTATGTGGGTATTGAGATAAAAGTTTTTCTACTACCATTATCCACAATCCAACCCAAAGAGAGTCAATGTTCCCTATTTTAAGAAGACTGTGGTGTGTGACCGTTGTGTAATAGTAATTACATTTGGTACAGTTAAAGTACAGACACCATAGGCGTCTTATCCCAATTTACCCCATAACATTAGATTAGATAACATTAGTAGTTTTTTGATTATAAATCCAATCCAACGCTATTTTAAAAGAGCACCAACTAACTTGCTAATTAATAAACAAAAAAGATGAAAATCTATTTTTATTGAGGTTTAAAAAAAGTTGACATTTTTATACCCCGCTCTACCCTATTCAACAGACGTAGTAAACACTTAAGGGGATTTTGCGATCATAAAAACTGTAGCAGTATGACGGCGCATAAACCACGATGTAAATCTTCGGTTATAATAATCGGTTGATAGAATAATTTTATGAAAGAGAATTTTCTGGTAAAACTATGGTAAAAATGAGGGTAATTTGTTTAACTAGAACGTATGGATTTGCGTACTCTAACTGTTTAATAATGTTGTTACCATTTTTAACCGACTTCAAAAAAGTAGGAGGTTCTCAATTCGACGGTTTTTTTTGTGTGATTGTTACGCGATTTCTCCGTCAATTGTGGACCGATTTTGAAAATTCCTTTTTTGTTCGAAAGGAAGTCTTTCATTTTCAATAAACTTTATTAGGCATGAAAAAACAATCAACAAAAATGCACTTACCCTAAGAAACATTAACACATTAAACATTACGGCAGTTTATTAGGCTAGCAAATCGCCTTCGAAAGCTTTTAAAATATAGATTAACACGGTTATAACATAAACTTAACACAACAATTTATATTATATGGAATACTTAAAGTAAATGATTTAGAACTAATAATATTACTGCTTGGTAGGTACAGTAGGTAGTCAAAAAGTATTTTACAAATTACTATTATCACTCGATGCGCACGACCAGTTAATGACCAGCGGACGGAGATAAAAAAATCGGCCGGGGCGGGCGGGAACGTCTATGGGCTTCATAGAGGACAAGCCTCTGGTCGAACGCACCTCGTTTGGTGGGAACAAAATATAGTGATGCGACAGGCGATAAGTGCCGTATCTGTCGATATAAGGTAACGTATCTAAAGTTGTTGAACACAGATTTGTAATTAGGGGATTTGTAGTAGACATTAAGTTTTTATTATAAATTTTTGATGAAATTACATTAATTAATAATTAAGCAATAATTTAATATTTGCTTTAAACTTTGTGTTGTAGGATATTTTAACCGCTATATTTTATATAACTTGGAGCAGGCGATAGTTTGAAAGGCATGTGCTACTCCAAACAGGACAGGCGTACGTAATACATGGGCGGACAAGTGTAGTATAAATCCTCAGTTTAGTACTGCTACTTAATTTGCTTTTGCGGTTCATGATAGGGCTTAGAGCACCAAGGGCTTTGGCACCTTTCAAACGTAAGTTAGCAATATGTTTGGACCAATTTAGGCGGGTATCCATTATAATCCCAAGATAACACACAGAAGTTTTCCAAGGTACTGAATGGCCTGCTCTTTTGAAAGTTTTTGCAGGGGGTTTCCTGCCACGGCAGAAAAAGATTGCCCCGGTTTTTATTTTTTATTTTAGTTTTACACTTCTTGAAATAGTTACAAAGCAAATCCATGGAAAACTGAAAGCGACCTATGATCAAGTCGGCATCACCTGAAGAGGTATAAGATGCAGAATCGTCGGCAAAGCAGACTTGGTTTGAGGTGGACCACGGACAACAGACGGACCGTTTTTTACATACTGAGTCAGGAGACTCAGGTAACACGGAAAACGCGAGGCCTTTGGTCCAGGCTGTCATTTCTAGACTTTTGACAGTCACTTTATTGGCCCGAATAACTGACTTTAGTGACATCCAGTCTAATTAACGGGTATCGTATCCAGTACTAACTGGGATGTACAGGAACAGACAGGGAGTCACTTCAGCTGCATCCGGCAAGACTAAGATACGGACCCCTATGCTGTTTCTGACTATACATACAAATAGCAAATAGATAATTGTATCTACGAGTAGATACACTTATAAGTATCCTACTAATATCATAAACGTGTTTGTGAAAATGAATGGATGGATGGACGTTTGTTACTCTTTCATGCAAAAAGTACAGAACGGGTTTGGATTTTTGGTACATAGTTAATTTACAACCTCAATTACAAAAAGTTTTATTTCTCAGGTTTTATGCTCCAGTTTGAGAATTTTCGATTGCAGCTAGAGCTACGAGTGGATTAAAAAGAGGAACGATTTGTTTTTAATGAATATAATCTCAAAAAAACTGGACCAATTTACACAAATAATTTCACCAATAAACTATACATTATTATTTTCAAACTGTATCCGAGCAAAGCCAGGCCGAGTCGGTAGCTAACTATTTAGGCCTACATTGTTGATGTCTCAGTGTCACAGTTTACGAATAGGAGCGATAGAAAAATCCTCACAAAGACCGGCAGACATTGGACAGCTGTAGACGGACAGTCGAATAGTCATTGATAGACTTGCCGTTTAATGTGTTTAAATCTAAGAAGAGAATAAAACTGAAAAATAAGTTTTTTTTTCTATGTATTTTTCCAGGATAAAAAGTATCCTATTTTATGCCCAGGATAATAAGGTATAATTATACCAAGTTTCATCGAAATCGAACCGTTAGTTTTCACGTGATGCCTGCATATACAGACAGACAGACAGACAAAAAATTTTTTAATCACGTATTTGGGTTTGGTATCGATCCAGAAACACCCCCCGCTATTTATTTTTTCAATATTTTCTTTGTACAGAATTGACCCTTCTACAGATTTATTATATGTATAGATATAAAACGCATCAAAACTCGGGTGTCAGAACAGACTAAAAAACACATTTTCGGAATAATTAAATAAAATACTAGTCAAATATTTTTTGATAATTTTTCTGACGGGCTAATTAGATGGCAACTTTCCTTATAAGAGCTTACGTTAAATAATAAGTATGTCAACCAATATCTAATCAATGAATACGAAAAAAATCCAAGTACGAATAACACAGCAAACATCAAACGTGAAATTCCATTTCACAACCGAAATTGCAAAATGGAGAGTTTTGGTATACAATAACAAGATGCTGTTTGCTTTGACTTATGCTGTTCATAAACACAAGACTCTGCGGGAGGATTTAATGATTTGTGAAACGTGGTTTTAGCATGTTTCAGAAAGGTGTACCTTGGTCTTGTAATACATACATGCTAGAATAGGTATTCCTTACAGACCTGTGAAGTAATAATATAAAAGCACCCGCGATAGATGACAAATTCGTGGAACAAAGTAAAATAAAACCTATTTTTTTTCATGTTCCTATTATGATGATAAAAATTAATAATTATTTTCAAAGTAGCTTAAAACAAATTAAAGGCTCATGTAAAAAAAGACTATGAAATATAAAGCTTGTTTTTACAAGTGAACCACTCCGATTGGCACTTCTTTCGCACTTTTTTTTACATTTTTTTTCCTTTTATTTATACAAAGCTTGCCCGGGTAATTATGATCACATCAATGTTTTTTTTAATCAAATCGTTTGACCGTTTTTATAAGAAATAATGTTTCATTTTATATTTAATATCATAAGATAAACATTTTTAGATATATGTACATATATTCTCGTAGATATTTTTAACAAGCTTTCAACCACGAACTGCTTCTCGTTAACATTTGAGTTTGACGTTAAATCGATAAATGACGTCAAAGGCCTTTTAACATTATTGCTTTGTTCTGTAATAAGTTTTCAAATAGGCTTACAGGCGCTTTAACTTGGCATACGAGACGGATGGTTCAAGAAATCTTAACAAATTGATAAATTGTTACACAATGAACTCGACTTAACACAATGTCGCTCGACTTAATTGGTGTGGTTTGTTCTTTCAGTATTTTTTACCCTTTGTTATTATTCTTACCAAGTGAATTGTAGGTTTTACTCAGTTCATGGCGTTTGTCTGAGCAGGATACTGTGAATTTTTTATACTTATTTCTAACAACTTTTAAGATATTTCTAATTTTTAAAATTATTTCTTCTATAATAACAAAATGGCTGCCACATAGCGGGTAAGTGTATTGGACCCGAGCCTAGGGTGTATTGTAATTTAAAATTGTTCATATTTAAGATTTTAGAATATCGCTAGTTCATTTCCGGCACACTGTATATGCTTTATATTAAATATTAAGTCTGTTGCTTTTTACATAGGCTATTAAAGTCTACAAGATCGTAGAAGAAAAGTCGGCTTTGTTCACCCAGGGGAAATTTTTCCGAGGTGAACTGAGGACACCAAAGTCATCTGGGTGAACAAAGTGGAATAAACCTATCATTAGTACACGTTTTGATACAATTTTACAATATTATAACATTATTTTACAAACGTGTGGGTGATTACTGCACTCCTAGCTAGGTTATAAAAACCTGTGTTATGGACAAGCAGTCCGGTCTCCTAAGGTAGAACAACGTGTTATTGGTTGCTATGCTTCTGATGTTACTGCTACAATTTTGGAAGAATTAAGTAATACAATATAAAGGTTAAAACAAGGATTAAAATTAAGTAAAGTAAACTAATTTCATTAAATTAAATCTAATACATAAATATGTGTGTGCGATTTGTCGAATTTGGCAGGTAGCAGGTATGAAAATATATAAAGCAGCTGTTGCCTTCGGCTTCACTCGTCTCTTCTCCGTCTATAATCTGTAACCGTCCCTAGTGGATAAATGGAATATACATAATATTATGTATTACAAAAATCATCAAAATAGACACTAGCACTCAAAACACTTCATTGACATTATTACGTAACACATATATAGATTGTAAAATAAATAAATAGGCAAAGGCAAACTGAAAGCAGTACCTTATCTAATAAAAAATAGTCAAACGAGTGTTTATTATATTCATTACAAGTCTGACAGTCCTGCCCTGGGTGGTAGGACTCATTTGATGATTTTACCACGATAAAAAATACGAGTGTCTTCTTAGGACTAAATTTAGAAATGGAAATAGACATTATTTATTCCATGTATGTAAGTAGGTAAAAAACAAGTTATTTTTGTAAGTAATATACGAAAAGGAGACGATTGTCGCCATTATTGACGCGGATTGTACGCAATCAGTACTTGCGGGAAAAGTAGCTATTATTACACTCCCAGGCGCAAAAGCTCAGTGTATTAAACTGCATTACAAATGACAAAAAAAATTAAGAACCCGCTTTTAAATTTCATGTTTTCTTATTTATTCGTTTCGTTTAGTTTCTAAGACTACATACCTATTTTATTACCACTACGTATCATTTTTGAAGTGAAAACTTCTTTAGCGGCGTTGTGCACTTTTTTTGGAATGGGTAAAAATAAAAATAATAAACTCGCGTCAGGACACGTGACCTGATCGAAAATTCGTAAGACGGCGCAGGGCGCTTGCGCGAATGTTCGTGTGTGTTTATTACTATTCAAGTTTCCACTTCTGCCGGCACTCCCAGAGTGCAACCCGTCGTTTTCTTTTCTGTGAGGATGTGCCAAATTTGCAAAAAATATAAAGAATCAAACATACATTAATTGGGTTTATTGACAATCATTGAGGTCTAAGGAATACAATTCATATAATTTAAACCCAGAATATCTTTTTTTACCTTTTCCTTTTGTGTTTTAAGGGATCCTCTCGTTTTAGACGCCAACAGTAATCTCCTAGCGTAGTTGTGTCCCAACGGCCTTCAAATCGATCTTAAAGGTTCTTTATATCTTGGTGAAACCTCTCACCCTGCACATCACTGACAGCACCAAGATTAAATGGAATGAAAGAGAAGTGGGAATGAAGAAAGTGATTTTTTAACGACATTCTACAACTGTGGTATCCATGGTTTATCTTGATTAATAGCACGTCAAAATAAAGTAAATATGCACTTCTCACTTTTGCGGAAACACTTTTTGTTCAACGCCTCAAAATTATTGTTTGTTTTTCAGTTCGATCTTTCGTCGGTTTAATTTTTGTTAAAAAGGGTTTTATTTTTGTTGTTTCTTGGTGCATAACTCCGTCGCTTACCAAACGATTTGAATTTTTTTTCTCTTTAATTCTTGACAATCGATTTTTGAAAAATCAACAAAATTCTATAATTTATCTACGTAATCGGTGTAGACAACACGGATTACTCCGTGGTTTCTGGTCCGATTTGTGTGATTATTTTTTGTTCGATGCAGTATACCTGCCATTTGGTCCCATAAAATAATAAATAAATAAATAAATAAATAAATATTCCACAACTATCACACAACGCCATCTAGTCCCAAGCTAAGCAGAGCTTGTGTTATGGGTACTAGACAACTGATAAACATACGTATATATTTCTAAATACATACATATTATAGATAAATAATACCCAGACACAGAACAAATGATCGTGCTCATCACACAAACATTTGTCCTGGGTGGGAATCGAACCCACGACCTCCGGCATAGCAGTCAGGGTCACTAACCACTAGACCAACAGGCCAGTCAAAAAAAAAAACTAAATTTTCATTTAGTTTGGCTTACTTGGTTTAGTAATTTTTATTTAATGAGCATTTTTCGCTTATTGTGTACATGGGTGATGTTAATACCGGTGCCACGGATTACAAAATTCCTGTGCACATGTAAACACATTATGTACCTATTGGACAAGTTTTTGGGTTGAATATTGAAACTAAAAGGATAAATAAAGCAAAAAATCAACGAAAAAAAAACAAAGCCACCGACTTCCGAAAGAAATTATTTTGCCGGTTATTTTACCCTTTTTTTGTGGTTGTTTTTGAAGTCGGTTACATATTTTTTATAAAGTTTTTTGTGAATAATTTAATAAATTCATCATTTCTTACCAGAACGCTGTCACAATTCAGAAGGGAATGTTATGCGTTGGTCAGGCCCGAGAGGAGCACAAGGTGACGCCTTGTCTAGCAGTGCCGGGTGCTCCGCTGGTGGTGGGCGGGCAACTGGTGGGTTTGCAGTCCTGGGGCTACGGCTGCGGGTACCAACACGACCTGCCTCTGGTCTACACTAGTGTGCAATACTATCAACCGTAAGTAAACTAACGCCTGCCTTATTTCAAGATTTCTGCATTTCATTTACAGTGTACTTGAAATATTTACTGCGTTATTGTATGGAAAACTGAAAAAGCGCCTCTTATGTTCGAATAACGAACTAATTTATTCTATTAAAATAACGTCAAAGTTCCAGTTTACATCACAAAAACGTGAATATTAGTCATCCCAGGGTTTCTGTAGTATCAAATTCATACTAGACGACTCAACTGATGTTGCCTTATACTATCTGAATGTCGACAAGAACAACAACAATTTATCATCAAAATCGGTTCATCCCTTTAGGAGAAATTTTGTCAATATGTGTGTTTGGGACATGGTTGTCCTTAGTTCTCCTTTATTTGAGAGAGCGGGGTCTGTAAGTTGCCACTAGGGCCCGGTATGAGTTGATTCTTCTAAAAGTTGGTTTTTACTATGACGAAGTTAAAAACGTCTTGTGTTTACAATATTGTTTTTTTTTCTCTTGCTTCGATGTTTGTTAAAGTTATCATACCTACTTACGTTAATCAATTTTAAAAAAAGAGAGTAAAATGTACCGATAAGACAAAAAGAAAACCAGCGTTGAAGATTGATTCTTTCATACAGATTTCTAAATACTCGTAGGTACTTGTACTTCGTACGGGTAGTAAATAAACTGTTTATGACGCCAATGTATACGTTTATTTACAACTAGTTTCCGCCCGCGACTCCGTCCGCGCGGATGTCGGTCTTCGCGTGGATGGTTTATTTCTCCATTCTGAGTCACTCTGACAATGACATCTTATAAATATACGGCTAAGCCTATAATAATTAAGGAGATACCTCTATTGAGCTACTGCTGTTGAGCTCGCGTTCTGTAGTAACTGAAAAATAAGATTTTTTTTCTAGGTATTTTTCCACGATAAAAAGTATCCTATGTTATGCCCAGGATAATAAGGAATAATTATACCAAGTTTCATCGAAATCGAACCGTTAGTTTTCACGTGATGCCTGCATAAATAGACAGACAGAAAGACAGACAAAAATTTTTTTAATCATATATTTGGGTTTGGTATCGATCCAGCAACACCCCCGCTATTTATTTTTTCAATATTTTCAATGTACAGAATTGACCCTTCTACAGATTTATTATAGTATAGATATTCGATCAATCAATTAAATACTAGGACGGTTGAACATATTTCTCTCTGTTTCGGATGATATGGGATCTACAAGATTTATACTAAATCTTATATTATGAACCCTAGGTCTATAGTAATTTAATATTAATATTGATCACCACCAACCTGTGAAGCAACAGCCCCAGGCGAATTAACCGATGTACGTGTCACACACGTGTATGAGGTTCATTTAGCAAGGCAGGTTTTCTGACGCCATATTGTGATGTTATACACGCTTTTAACACAACATGTGTCCTCCCACTCAGGGCAGAGCGAGAGTGACTGTCAGACTTGTACTGACAAAATGCACGGTGTTCTTCAATAGCCCTTTACGTTCCGCGTCTATCGCCGTCGCGAGGACACAGCGGTACTCTGCCCAAGCGGGGCAGTCCTGCACCGTGTCTTTCGGACGATCCTCCTAGTGGTGACACCCAGGCGTTTTTCCCTCCTTATCCGACACAGGTACCTCCCGAAACTGTCCGGTGAGGACCTGCGTCAGGCGGTAGGTCAGAACGCCGTGACTCCAATCCAGCCACTCCTTAAAGAGGGGTCTTACCGTCGCCATTGGCGTGCACGCTTTTAACACTTGCATGCTTTTAAATCAACAATCTAATGTCCTCAGCATGGCGAGGTTTAAAATGTAGAATAGAAAAACGAGTGTAGCGATTTCGGAATATTTTTAAATCGTCTCCTCCAGGGATAGTCTAAGTTTTTTAGCTCATCTTATAAATTTTGTAAGAACTTCTATTACAGGTGGCTACTTCATAATGTTCCGTTAATTCGGCTCATTAAGCAAAACAACTTGACTACACTATTTGAAGCAAAGCGTGCGTATATACTGACGAAGTGGCTCAACTTAACCAGAGTAATACGTCCAGATCCATTCCTTATCACCGACAAACCTATGGAAATGATGAAACTAGACAAAGATCTAGCAAGGTTGAGAGGAAATGTCTATGACATAAGAGATATCCTGTTCAACGGGGTCCATCACAGTTATAAGTCGAAGCTATACGCGCAATTGAGACGTAAACAATGGCAAAAAGATTACTATGAAAAGCTGCGTGAAACAATTTCTACGGAAGAAGCCGTCCCATTCATAGTAGATGTAACTGAGTCCATGTCTGAAGAAGAAGCGACAGACGAATCTCTGTATAAAGATACACCAGAAATGTCTGATGACAGCTATAAATCGTATGACGAATATCAATTGGCGTGATACGAGTATTATATATAGGGTGTGACATTTTTTCCAAAATCAGCGTATTCGATTCCTGGCCAGGATTAATGTTTTATCTAAAATCTTCCATTTAAAATTTTTAACTAATAGCCGTGGTCGTATGCCACCTAGTCAATAAAGATTGTGTGAAACAACCGCAGGTGGCACACCGTCACAACTATTACTTAAAAAATTCTGTAACACGGAAGATATAAAAAAAGTATAATATGATAAGTTATCTATGTAATATACGAGAAAATATCGGTCAAATGAATATTGTTCTTGTTTTATACTTGCGCGATTTTTTCGTAGTAGGGTTTTATTATTTTTTATGGTAAATATAGTAAATATAAAATAAGGGCTCCATCGAGCTAATTTGAAAGGTAGAAGTTAGTAATTTGACTTGACAAGAGCTATGATTCCCGATGTCCACCCCACTACTGGTAGATAGCGAAACTTTTTATATAAAATTTTCCCTCTATACACCCCGAGGTGGACAAAAGGAAGATTTTATATAAAAGTTCCCCCTGGTTACCACTGGTGGACAGTGATACGAATTTTATTAAATATTATTGTTGGCCATCAGTGGTGGACAGCGAGACGACTTTGAGCAGGAGTATTCCCTGTGTCCACTACTAGTGGGCATTGATAACTTTTAACTTTTTTAACTAACTGGGGGTGGCAAGATCTATTGCTGATTATGAGGTCCTGAGTTCGATTTCTAGGTCGGGAAATAAGTCCGCGGGCATGCCAGCAGCGAGTAATGGGCAACTCGCTGTCCGACCATGGACCGTGCCCGGATCGACGGCGCGTTATGTTCCACGCGCGCCTCAAAGAGTGTCAGCATAAATGACGGGGCTCCCTTCTAGTGGGCCAAAGCTTGTCGGGGTCGCGGGCCTTATGATTTACGGTGACCCCGGTACGTAAAGGGCTATTGAAGGACACCGTGGATTTTAATCCTAATCCTGACTAAAGTCAGTACGAGTCTGACAGTCCCTCCCGCTTTCCCCTGGGTGGGAGGAGTCATTTGATGATTCTACCCAAAAAAGGTCGAGAAATATGTCATCGGGTGATTCTCAGTAACCACGGATTTGTGCCCGGCTACTAAAACACAACTTGTGAAATGTGCGTTCAATTAGGTACGTCACACTACTGTTTGACTACTAGGGGATTACAGATGTGACATGATGGTGTTGCAGAGGTGGCTGCTAGTGAGAAACACCCTGAAAACACCCTGTTCTTTTAATACTTTTGCTCAGATTTCACATTGAATTCCGGCACTGACACCTTTTTCATGACCCTGTTCTCCAAAAAACCGATTGAGTACTGCGGACGGAGTGCGAGTCGGACTCGCACACGAAGGTTTCCGTTCCATTATCAATATTAACGGTGGAAAAATAGGAGCCCCCCCTTAAATATTTATTTTATTCTGTTTTTTTTTCTTGTTTTATTGTAGTAGGTACAAGTGTAAGAAAGTAAGACTAGACTACGCAAACGGAGAGACAAGAGGTCGTATCGCAATTTCGTAATGGGAAAAATTATTTACTTATTTAATTAATGTGGGAACAGAGTAATGGTCATTGTCGTGTTTACAAAAAAATACGTGTGGCACTCGGGGACTGCCCCGGTAAAGCTATTGCATAGCATTTTTTATCAACTTATGCAATTATAATTATTTATTTATTAAGAAAAAAATATCGCCTACCGCGAATATTTAACGAGAATATCATCTCATCGTTGCTCTAAGGGAAGTTACTCTAATAGTATGGTATTATCTTAGCTGTATGTGGCGCGCTTAATTAAGCGCTAAGGTTCTATAATATTTTATCTTAAGATACCATATCGCTCGCCATACGTGTATATATTATCTTCGTCGTGTGTGATGGTCCATTGAATTGTATAGCGAGCGATATGGTATTTTAAGATAAAATATTTTAGTATCTTAGCCGTGTGTGGCGCGCTTTAGGCTATGATCAAGATAAAAATTCGTCAAAAAAAGTCAATCAAGTGATACGTCAAGAAAAAAATTCATTAATTCACATTTTATTCATTTACGTTGACATGAAAGATGTGACAGTGATAGTGTTAGGTTTATTTTAGTTACGGAATTTCTCATTTCGGTCGCTGCGCTCAAAGCCCGCGATTAAAGCTATAATAGCTTAAAAATATTTCTTTTCAACCGACATAAATAATAGCGGAGGTTCTAAATCGACTGTATTTTTTTATGTTGTTCCCTCATCACTTATGACTGAGTGAATCAATTTTGATTAAATTCTATTTAGATGGGTAATCAGTCAAAATATCGGTTTAATTCTCTTAATAAGTTTTGGACAGCACATCACTAGTAGTGCTTTTTGTTATTTCGTGGTGAAATTATCAAATGAGTCCCCTCACAAAGGGCGGGATGGGAGGGACTATCAGAAATTATGGACTAAAATTAATGGTGATCCTTCGATAGCCCTTTACGTTCCAGGGGCACCTTTACCTGATACGAGAGTCCCGTGACCCCGGCAGACTTTGACCCTCTAAAGGCACGACCCGCCGTCGACCCGGGCAATGCCGGGCACGGTCCATGATCGGACGGCGAGTCACCCATTACTGACCGTCCGCTTGCCCGCGTATCACTAGAAGCCCTTAGTTTTGGTCTGACTCACCTAGATTTCAGCAGTGTACGCTTATCGCGAAAAATACACACCGAATTCACATTATCTTTCAGTTATGGTCTCGTAATTTTAAACTATTACTGAAATGGTTCTGTGTGGGTCATAAAATTTAAGTACCTAGTCCTTACGTAAGCACCTAGATTATAAGTGCTGAGTAAAGTAGCAGCAATATTTTTAATGACCAGACATTGTGATAAATAATTCAGTACACATTTATGAAATTACTTGAAAGAACTTGTACCAAACGTTGGCATTATGTGTGTATGTCAGTTAGTCATGCAATGAAATATTTATTCTTAAGGTACTGTTAGACTTGAGTATTCACTTGTAACATACTCGTAACATTCGCCGTTAATTAAAATAAATTAATTTTGTCGAATTGAACAACGAACAGAGCCAAGTATAGGGCCAAACATCGCTACGAACATTTTCAAGATCTCTAGTCGATGGTCGTCGGCTCGACAAAAGCTTGCCAGAGCGCTTTTTAAAACGGAGACTTGCGTCGGCTTGTGGAGGTAGGGGCTTATAAGTGAATGCTCAAGTTTATCAGCACAGTTTCACGAACATAGTTTTTCGAAGCTTTACTAATTATCAACAAGGTTTATTTCAAAATAAAACTCTTATGCCTTTGTCAAACAGACTGGCGAAAGCGAAGCGTTTCCGAAGCGATACCGAACCGAAGCGAGACGTCAGAGCGATAGTTCTGTCACGCTATCGGATCGCTTTCGCTGTTCTATGTCACTGGATTCAAACAATTCCATACATTACAAATAAAAACGTCACGCTTCGCATTCGCGACGCCTGTCTGTTTGACAAAGGCTTTAGTTCATGAGAAGTTCGTTTTTTAATTTTGGAATGCATTGAAATGGGAGTAAAATAAACAACTTTGTTATTTTTAATCTTTATTTGGTTTTTTAATTGGTTTTGTAGTCATTATGTCTATTGTATCTGTTACAATTTAATTTTCCAATAATGCATTGAATATTTGTATTACATAAAGAGATTAAATATTTGATAAACACTTTAATTGAAATGTGAGTATACATTATTTTTTATTACTATTTTGGTTATATGCGAATAATATAGTGAGTATATTTAAAAAACACTATTATCATACCAATTAAGAAATATAAATCAAACCAATAATATCGATCATCGAAAGCAAAAACACTTTCCGTTGACAGTCTTTTTTGAAAAAATCTCGTAATGTAATAAAATTATTATTTTTTAGACAAAATAAATAAATATGAACCTCTTCCCTTGCCCTCACATCTTGTTGGTTGTTATCAAACAAGTCTCCCAAAGCATTTAATGCTACTTATGAAAAATTATTACTATCTAATCGCTTATATTATCATTTACACTCCCTTGACTAAATCTGGCATGCTTGCGAAACAAAATATGGCATTTTTTGCCTAATAAAATTATATTTACAAAGTTTTACGTCTTCAAAACAACCACTGAGAATAATTACATAAATAACCTTAGAAATAGTCTGCATCTGAGTTATCTCATATTTTCTAGAGAAGGAATAAATACACTTCCACAAGTTGTACAACATTCATTTAAGATATTTCGCAACATCATCCTTATCTAGAAAATTTACATTTAATTAAAAAAAATAACCCGATCATTACTCGTATTACCATTTGCTTTCAGAATGATTAATAAAAATGGAATGTACTCGTTATTATAAATTAAAATAAAAAAGTAATCAAACTAAAATCAGAAGTTAAAAGTTGAAACTATAAGACAAGACATCTGAAAGTAATACTGTCTAAACTAATCAATCTAATGAAATAAAAATACCCTCACTTAAATTGAAATCTTTGGTATGATTGAAAAGTGAAATTACGTTAATATTATGAATCGTAGTGAGATTAACTAGACGATTATGAAGCTTTATATGTTTAAGAGCACCCTGGTCGGCGCATCATGCGCATTTCGCTCGTGGCGACGGCGATCCACTCGTTGCGCACCGCGTCGAACCAGGTCAGTCCCAGCGTGTACTTGCCGTTGATGTTCACATGCTGGCAGTGCGAGAACCACCAGCCTCCTTCATAGTTACCAGCGCAGTGAGTATTCGAAATGTCACGGTCGCGGTCAATAGCCGAAAATTCCATATGGTTCTGATATTCAAATGCATCGCTAGCATTGCCCTTGAATCCACCTACTTCCAAAACGTATCCTGCATCAGCGTTGCCGACATAAAAGTGGTCGTATTCAGCATACCAGAATCCACCATAGATGTCGCTCATATCAATGCGCATGGAGGAGCAGTTGTCGGCGGTCAGCTGGTGCATGGACTCTAAGCCAAGCCAGTATTCAGCGGAAGGGTCACCAAAGCCGTGAACATATTCAGCAAACTTCCTGTTGAACTCTATGGACCCGTTGAACCGGCGCTGGATGAGAGTGCTGCCGTTGACGCACCAGATATCGAAAGGAGCCTGTCCGGGGTGGATGAGGTAGACTCCTGCTGGGCCGGAAATGCTGGAGCAGTCCCTAGGGAGCTGGCTGACCAGGTCTTCGTACTCACGTTGTACAGGTTGCAGTTCCTTAACTTCGCCCATCAGTTCCGGGAGAGGAATGGTTTCAGTCTGGTTGACTTCTCGGTTGGCCTCGCTCTGCACCAAAATAAGGTAATGTTAGATACTATTATATGTTACAACTGACGTTAATAAAATTAAAACTATGTCAGGTTTGATTTAAATTATAGTTTAAAAACTAAACGATTCACTGATCTAAGGAAAAGCTTTAATTTCACACGCAATAACCTGAGCTACAAGACTAAGTAAATAGGTAATTGATTGAACAACGAATCGTTAATGTCTAATTAAACTGGAGTGGCCTCGATCCGGAATCAGTTTACAGTTTACTGAACGTATTAGGACGGCATTTGGATGATTGGCTGCTATAGACCCTTGAAACAAGTTCCGAAGTGACCTTAGAATTCTGTAACGAAACTTATCACTTGCATTTTTGTATAATTTGATGTAGAAAGTACAATCCAGTTAAAAAAAAAACTAATTTTGTATACAATTCAATTCCCCACACTAGATAAATATTAAGAAAGAAAATAGTATTTCTACCAACCTACCTACTGTTTGCTAGAAAGTACCAAAATATGTAACTAACTAGAGGAGTTTCGAAATAAGGCTTATTTCTCAGAAATACGTGCTCTAGCAAGCTTATGCCTTTAGAATAGTAAGTTGAAAAAGAAAAATCTTTAATAAATAAATACGAAAAGAAGAAATCTTTACCAACAAACAGTTTTGTCTTAATGTTTCTTTTACTTTATTGTAATCGAAGCAAACGTTAAAAAACGTCGCCATTTTGATCAGCTCTTTGGTTCTTTTGGCGATCTGAAGTTCTGAAATGAAGTGATTGTCGTGAACCTACCTTCAAAATATGGTCATTAAGCCGGTAGAAGTGCTGGCGAGACATAGCCTGGAGTTCCTCCACTGAGTCGTTGATCTTCTTCATGGCAAGACGGTCCATCTCGGCACGGTCGATAGCATTGCTTACACTGACGGCAATAGCTTTCACTGACTGACGCAGATTCTCTTGGTCTTCCTTAAAGTACGAAGATGCAGCATTCAACTAAACAAATAAAAAATAACATTAACAAAAACGAAAAGATTGTGAAACTGTAAATTGAAAAATGTGAAGTGGAACTAGTTAATTAAGACTCAATGATAATTAAAGCCCACAATAACATCGATATCGGTACAGTACTCGAGTATCATTGTTCCCAGATTCATTCGACGCACAAGATAACACAGTAACAATAGATTTTCTTACCTGAGCAAAATTAACATCCAACTTAGAAATCTCCTTTCTGAATTCCGGAATGGTCTTATCAGCTTTGTTCTCAATGCTCTCCACATCTTCACGAAGCTCGAGGATAGAGGCATGGACCTTGTCGAAGTCAGAGACTTTCTGTGTGGTATTTTTTAAATGATCGCTGAGAACTTTGTTTTCGAGTTCCAGGAATTCTACTTTAGCGGACAAAAGGTTCCAGTTGGGTTCTTCGAAGCGGTCCATGCGGCGTTGCACGTCGAGGATCTGGGTCTGCAGACTCTGCTGAAGTTCATCGAGCTGATCCTGGCTGTGAGCCAGCCGCGAGATCTGAGCATGGACCATCTTATTGTGTCGGTACTTATGGTGGTGTTCGGGAGTCAGAGGACCAGCTCGGTTCTCATGAGGCTCCATAAGGATGTCGTTTTCAAGATTCATTTCAGCAACTTGCTTCACTTTTACCTGTGGCAACAATAAATATTTGGTTAGAACGGTTTATAATGAAAAAGTATCTGTCCTGCAAAACATAAGAAACCGAATAATTTACTTAATTACATATTTCATAAATGTCATTTATGTCGTTTGCCTAACATTTAAAATCCTATTTCAAACCTGATTATAATTAATTCAAATCGCCCTTGTATTTGTGCCAGCAGGTATATAAATATGTAATCACTCATTTATTCACTAGCCGAGTCCATTGTGAGAACAATTGACTGCCTCATCGCAAATCGCAATTACTAGGTCAGCAGTTAAACGATACTTAATTCATTTAATTCCTATAAACGATTCGATGAAAAATTCGATGATTCTCGATGGCCACCCTCAGTTTGTCCACAAATAAACATCGAAAAAATCTAATGGAAAATATAAAGCTTCGATGGACTAGTGTCGATAGAGCTATTTTGTGGAGAGGCGATGAAACAATGAAAATTGAGTGGTCGACTGTAAGACGGTGAAGTTTTCCAGCAGCAATACTACCTACGCACACGAGCGTACCCAACTAAGCCAAAGATTACATCGAAAACAATGATATCTAAATTAGCAAAAATTATTCAGTAAAGTAAGCAGAAATATTTTCATGTATACTAAAATTGTGAATGTAATTTTAAGTTTGGTTTTCGTTTTAAATTTTGTGCACAATAAAGAATATTATTATTAAAATACCAGTTCGCCGAAATCAGAATATTCACTAAATATGTCGCATAATAAAACTTTGCATAATTTCATTTGATCTATACTAGTATTTGTTTGCTATCTATGCACCTCTTTATAATCATTACGTAGCTAATAGTATAATTTGCTAAATTCGTCAAAATCATAACAATTTATCAGTTGGATCAGCTGTTTACGTTGCGTCGTATTTCAGCTTTCATTTCAGGCATTAATTTGGGCCACATTATAGGAAGATGCAGAAAAACTATTTTTTTATAAATATTTTAAAAGGATAGTTACAGATGACAAACGAATCCGCTACACAATGCTATCATGTTTTGCAACACAATACGAGTACTGTGGAGCTTCTGTCTTCGCATATTCTGTGGCACGGGCACCCAGTACCTAAGTGGTGGTAGGCTCACAAAGGCCTGTTCAGGAGCAAAACTCGTTGGCTGTGGCGGTGTTTGTGGTTGAATAATACAAGTACTCCTACAGATTTCTAAGGTACAGGTAAACACCCGATTATTACGCTTAACTGCGACGGGTTTAATAGCTTGCTTGAGGTGAGTTTCCGTGAAAAAAGGCCCTATGCGTGGCCTTATGTATAGAAAAACGTTCATGGCCGTGTAAAATCCATATTGATATAAATATTTTACATTAATTATTCTTTGTCGCCACAAGTTGAAAAAAAAATTACTTAAGATTTGAATAATTATGTTTTTCCAGAAGGTCTATACAAGAAATTAGGTTTTGTTTTGGTATCCGTTTTCAGAGGATTTTGTATAAGTAAGAAAGAGTTTTTGTATAACCTTTTACTTCGAACTGTTCAGAAACTTCTACGTGTAGCAGTGGTTCTTGTGTGTTTAAACCTAGTTACATAAGTAACATTCGTAAACTTTGGGACCCCATCGTGCCTAGCTAGTTCGCAGGCGGAGCTCGTTTACAAAGCGCTGCGTACGTATTGTTCCGATCAGGTGATTTAATAATGTGCTAAGCAGGTTACCTCGTCAATGACTAGTTTTAATTAAACTCCCAACGATGGAATCAAGGGTTTCCCAATGCCGGCCGGCTCTTGGAACCTGATCACGCTGCCCTGAACGAAATCACTTTCCACGACTCGCACAAGAATAGCAATATTATCTATTCAGTGTGACAAGTCACAAATATTTATATTACGATATTTTTCCTTGGAATCCACTTTGCTCCTCTAACAAAAACCTGCATGAAAAATTCAGAGCGAACAGGTAAAATAGTAAAGGAGATGAAATGGCAGACAAAAAGGGAGAGACAGAATGCTAATGAAGATTGTGACGGGTCGCGACGCGGCAACACAACGACGCAGCGCCCAGAATATTCATACCATTCGACCAAGTTTTTTCTTCACTGATTTTCATGTGACTCTTAAAGTTCAGCTCTTAAAGCCTATATTGTAGTTTCTGTCATTTCGTACGAACATACCTGCTATTAGACTCCGCTCGTAACGAAAGATTTCGCATGCAAAACTTCACGAGAATATTCAAACTCGGCGTAGGCCGTACACAACTCCAGTACCTCTTTAGCTTTTGCATTCACTAATGTTTACCATCGTGCGAAAGAATAAGGTCATGAAAAAATGTTAGTGGTTTTTGCTATGTTGGTGTAAGACCCGAATTCAGTTGAAAATGATTTTTAAATAGAACTCTTCTCAGCTTTACAATTTATAAGGTTTTATGTTTGACTGTTTTAATTTAGAATATTAAATCTAAACTTTCATTTTCTGTGCTTTATGGAAAAAGGTTTTATTGACCTTTGACTGGTGTTGAATTAATTATTCTCATGAAAACGCTAACTTGAGTTGAACATTTCAGGGAAGTTGATTGTTTGAGCTTGAGAAATGTCAGTTTTGCTCAAATTGCGATTGAAAACAATAAACTCTTTATGTTGAAGATGAGTAGTGCAATTTAAATTGAGTGGCCGTTGCCATCTGCTCGTAATACTCGGCGGGTGTAATTAACGTGAACCGTCGCAACTGGTTTCGGCCAGGAGGCAGGAGCTCAATCCCGCCGCCCCGCCTGCGTGTCCTCTGTGTCGATACAATGCCGGCGGATTGTTTGCACAGTCACTATATCGTTACTCCTTCGACGTTTTCCTCTAGTTAATTTCGTCGGGAACTACTAGACGACGCAGATTCCCTGAACGATTTACCAAGTTTGATTGCTGCTCTTTTCAAAGCTTGGCCATTTTGTTAGATGTCTACAGAGTAACGACTGAACACTTCATTGTTTCATTATTGTTGTTAAAAACGTAATCTTTGTTTTTTTTTGTGTTATGTATTTGCGTCTACCTTCGAGATTTGAGAGGTATTTCGATGGTATCACCTTCCTGTGTTTTCCTTTTGCTGAGTCTCGGCTGAGTTATAATGAAGAAATGCCAATTTTGTGCGGCTCATTAAATTACAGCCGAAGGGGGCCGTTTTAGTTAATTATCGCAGAGGCTGTCTTAAACGTGGCATTAGTACTTCCGTACTGTTTTATTGAGGATATTAAAGGTGCGCTCAACACGATGTTATTTTGAAACCTGCCTATCTACACTTTGGGCATAAATTAATATACGGCCTGTTTTGGTCATCGAATGTTGGGCAGGATAATGGAAACCTCCTCACTTAAAGATGCACGACACCTGGTCGCTCGCTCGCCGCGATATCTAGTTTGTATTTTGAGCACATTACATGTAGCAGATGGAAGACTGACAATATAATATCAACAGTTTATATATATAATATGTGTTAACGTGGTTTCACCAGTAAAACGCTTAAATATTATTACTGTGTGTTGGCCAGTTTGTAAAAATGCTTACATTAGGAGTTTTTTAAACAGGTGTACGGTTTTGTAATCTCTCACAAGTGTGCAATACTGAGAATAACGATTATTAAAGCTGCACTTTGTAATCAATATTGGAAGAATATTGTGGTTAAAGGATTATTATCCTAGCTTTAGAAGATTGGTCGCGGGATTGTACGAATTACCGTGACCACGGAACGTAAAGGGCTATTGAAGGACACCGTGGATTTTAGTCAGTACGAGTCTGACAGTCCCTCCCGCTCTGCCCTGGGTGGAGGACTCATTTGATGATTTTACCACATTAAAAAAACAGCTTTAGAAGATTAGAGTTTGAGGGCTGCATTGATTAAAAACGTGTTGGATCATTTACGAGGCTGGTTCACTATAATTCTAGTAAGAGCATCAAAGAGCAGCATTTATTTCAGTCATTTCATGTTGGAAAGCTTTTCGCCTGAGGTTTTTTGGTTTATTTTCATTATTTGCTCTTTCATTTCGTTTTTAGATTTACAAGGAAATATGCATTAGCTTCCTGCGATTTTCTTTTTCGATGTTCAAGTATTTCTATTTTTTTCTATTTAATGTTGTGTTCACTGGAAACTTTTCTAAAGAGAAAACCGTTTCGAATCCAAAATATAATTCAGACTTTTCCTTATTTTTTTCAATGGATCCGAAATTTATTTTACTTGATAAATTTGTAAAATACTGGTATTTTTTTTGTAGTCTTCCAAATATTTTTTTCCACAACGAATCGTATACGTTTCGTCACGTATTCAATGTACAGACGCCAGCACATTTAGAAACCACAATCTGTAAAATTTCTGTAACAGGTTTTCAACTTTATCACAAAACAAAAAGGTTCACGTTCGATTGACAAATTGTCTGTACATTTTTCAACGTTTCTAGAATATTTAGGAATCCGTACCCGAATAGTTTTACAGAGAGAACCCTAAAGTTTCGTTATCTAAAGAAATCAAATCAATATACATATTTACATTGTACATATATACATTTGTCAGGCCTGTTGGTCTAGTGGTTAGTGACCCTGACTGCTATGCCGGAGGTCGTGGGTTCGATTCCCACTCAGGCCAAATGTTTGTGTGATGAGCACGATCATTTGTTCTGTGTCTGGGTGTAATTTATCTATAATATGTATGTATTTAGAAATATATAAGTATGTTTATCAGTTGTCTAGTACCCATAACACAAGCTCTGCTTAGCTTGGGACTAGATGGCGTTGTGTGATAATTAAAAAAAAAAAAAACACATACACGCACACACTATTTCTATTAGGCTTTATCCTGGCTTAGATAATAATTAAGTATATAATTTGATATATCCTACTAACATTACAAACGTGAAAGTTTGTGAGAATGTGATGTATGGATGTTTGTTACCTTTTCACACATTTGCTACACAGATAGTTTATACTTAACCGAGATTAACACATAGGTTTTTATCCCTATTTTAGATTCCCGTGGGATAATTTCCAAGTTATAGCAGGTGAAGTCACGAGCAACAGTTGGTCGAACAATATAAGTTAGGCACGTCACAACACAGTTGGAATTTGTGATAATGGACAATTTGACTAAACATTTGCATTTCCCTCTAGCTTTTATCCGTACCCGACTGTCAATGAATTTAACAATTAATTCAATTCAAAATACATAATTGACATAAACGAATTAGCGCTGAAACTTTGAACATTCAGATCAGGTCTGAAGTTTGTGGAATTGGTTTTAATTGAGGAACATATTACACGAAAACGTAAAATATGTAAAATGTTAGATATTAAATTATAATTGGATACTTGAATTGAACGACCAATCAGTTAACATACTTTTTATGTGCTGTGCAAACGCGATTATTCCTTACATTTTTCTAATTCTACTATTTAATGATTTCGGAGCTATAAAATATCCAATTTGACAGTTTTTTGAAAGTAAACGCTGTATTCGGTTCTAAAATAAAGTGTTGTTTTTTGGAATTATTGGTCAACTAGCTTTTGCCCGCGACTTCGTTCGCGTGGAATAGTGAAAACTATCCTATATCCTTTATCAAGTTCCAAACTATGTCTGTACCAAATTTCACACAAATCGGTTCAGTAAATTAGGCGTGAAGAAAAGACAGACAGACAGAGTTACTTTCGCATTTATAATATTATTTCGGATAGCTTCAAATACCCCATTTAAACCTCAAAGCTAATTTTCCATTAATATTAATAGTACAATCAAAAGAGAATAGACATTATAATTTACAGAATCTGATAGATTCACCTCATCAGCAATGTTTTCCAAACGATATTAAAGGGTGATTTGAATAATCTTGACACAGTTCCTTCAAGATGTCTCCTCCATGAATTTAATGAGTCCTCGTGAGGTGTGTACTAATTGCGACCTCGGACTTCTGAGAACTTGTGAGAGTCCACTTATAAAAAATATATTTATTTTTAAACCAGAAACATGACCTTTTTGTTGACCGACTTCCACGCGGATTTGAATCGTATTTATGAATTGTTGAGTATCTGACTATGAAAGACATTTTTACGAACTCTTTGGAAGGCTTCCAGTCTGCTTCTGCCCAAATCGTACGGCTACACATCAAGCTATGCAAAATAAGTGTACGCGGACAGTTGAATGTGCGCAAAAAACACGCAAAACGAGACCTCACCCGGGGTCGCGGGACTCACGAATTACTGTGACCCCGGTACGTAAAGGGCTATTGAAGGACACCGTGGATTTTAGTCAGTACGAGTCTGATAGTCCCTCTCGCTCTGCCCTGGGTGGGAGGACTCATGTGATGATTTTAAAACGTAAAAAAAAGTGAGACCTCGATAAAATGGTTTTGTACAGCTTGATGTGTAGCCGTGTTTAATTGGTGGGGTCGCGGGACTGTCAGGTAACCGTAAATGTAAAGGGCTATTGAAGGATCATCATGGATTTTAGTCAGTACGAGTCTGACAGGCGCTTCCGTTCCATCTAGGGCGGGTGGACTCATTTGATGATTTTACTATAGTAAAAAGGGTGGGCTGGTCGTACATATCAGCTCCGTACGCGCCGTATAGGCCGTACGCTGACATCAACATGATCAGCATCCTTACCCCCAGTATTCGGATGTTGATAGCATTACCCGAAATGCAGCGCGTACGGTGCGGATAAATGCTCCAGGTTTAAATTTATTTCATACAACTAACTAAAATGCGGCGCTTGTGATGCTGATATTATGTGCGACCACCTTTATATCAAACAAGTATTTCAGGACAATGGTGCCGCAGGTACCTGCCTCATGGATATACATTAATACAATCAGTTTACAATAAGGCACGCAATTTGCATGTATTTCCATTATATTCCATTATCATGTTTGAATGAATCGTCAAATTACCAGTTTGCAGAGCAATTACGATGCAACAGGTTCCCACTGCGTTTGGTTGCCAACTGACAAAGAATAGTTTTCGACTCGTCGCGACAACATCCGTTCGCATTATGCACTTGAATCAGCATATCACGTGTAATGCGTTCGTAAAAAAAAAAAACAAAAGGCATAGCCTGTGATTGGCTAGCGTCCTTCAATGATGCGGAAGAGACCAAAGAGTCTTAAATGGCAACTTTAACAATATCATTAATATGAATGATAAATTGTAAAATTGTCATTAAATTGATAATTCATATTGTAACATGGAATACACAATTTATCTTTATGACAGTTTTATATGGGGAATCGTAAAATGACAAACATAGCATACATAGCATACACTGCTAGACTGAAGTCCGATTAGAGAGGCCTATATCCAGCAGTGGATTGCTATAGGTTTTATTAAGATTCTAATATTTCATATCAATCTCTCGAGCAAACTATGTAATCGGTAAATGTCTAGCTACCCACCTATTTCCATTGCATAAAAAGTTGTGCAAATGAACCAAAAGAGGATACTGAATAATTAAATACGTTCACATTACTCGTACTAAAATAGCTATGTAGCACTCAGAAGCACAATTGGCGGCACATTTTTATTCCAACGTTGAAAAACAAATAAAAGTTAGATTTAAAGAAAAATAGAAGAAGGCCTGGAAGTCACCACTGCGATCGTCTTGCGACGTCTGTCGCCGTGGGTGTCTGCCACTGCGGCTGGGTTGTGAGGTGGACGCTGTCCTCTCCCTCACACGGCCTGCCTCCTCTTTCGCGAGCATGATTGCTTCCCAGAAGGAGGCGACCGCTTCCCATTCCGTCTCGCCGCGCAGCATGGCCTCGACCAATGCCGGGCGCGAGAGGTCTTCGCCTATCGCCGTCGTGAGGCGGTGCTCTGCCCAAGCGGGGCAGTCCCGCATCGTATGTTCCACCGTGTCCTCCGGACGATCCTTGCAGTGGTATCCGGACGATAGTTGCACACCCAAGAGTTTCTTCCCTCCTTATTAGGCACAGGTACCTCCCGAAACTTACGTGTCCGGTGAGGACCTGCGTCATACGGTAGGTCAGGACGCCGTGGCGCTTATCTAGCCACTCCTCAAAGAGGGGTCTTACCGCCGCGACTGCGGCGTGCCCGAAACTGACGATGTTTAGTCCAATTAACTGTAAACAGCTCTATAGTTAATTTGTTTGTCGGCGATTAGTGCAACTGTGTGTGAATTCAATTAATTGTAATGTAATAGTATTCACTGACTGGAAATGACTGTTCAGCTGAACGATATTGCGAATTACGTATAGTATTTAGTTAATTGATCAAACATCAATTGGTTGGATACTATGCACATAACTCAGTAAAAATTGTACTAAGTTATAACGTACTACCAATTGTTGAAGCGTCGTATCTTTGTCAATTTTAGTTTGCACACGTAGCAGAAGAAAAAATATGGTTCGAATATTTTTTCATAATCTAATTGACGGACTTGTTTGAATTTTCCAGCCAAATAGCCAACTGCGATACATTAAAACTTCAAAACATTTTTAAGTAGCATGGCTGAAATATGTCGCTGAATATATCTCTGACCTGTGATGTCAATATTAGGACCAATCAGATTTCCCAGCGTCTATAAAAGTGCTTAAATTTTTCCTACTTCTAAAATAATAACCAAAACTTTAAATAAAGGTGATATTCACACGAAGCTATTAAGTACATTAAAATGTCAAAGTTGTTCTGTAAGTGATCAAATATAAATAAGGAAACTAGCCCTTAATTACTCAAACCATTTTGATCCCTATTTGGTACGAGTTAAAATCTAATTCAAGATTTCTTACATATTATTAAATCTAATTAAATTCACTGACCGAGTAAATTTCTACCAAAATTCAACCACCACGAGATAAAAATACCCAAAAGACAGCTAAGTTTTGAAAGAGACACTTCAAAATATTCTTTACCAGATTAAAGAAAATGCTATAAAACTTGGCAAGTTTTCACGTTTTCTTGGGCAAGATATAAATTATTCTATATCTTAAGTCGAAATAGACATAGAAAGAGAAATTCTTTCAGTATTATTGCTTCCATGCCCTCACGTCAACTTACAATATTCTAGTTGCAATTTAGTTTTAGTTTAGTTTTTAGTTTTTTCTTGAAATGAGACTACCAGTTACGATTTTTGGTTAAAAGCTTTGTTATTTTAAACTGTACGAAATACATTGACAACTACACTGAATACAATTCTATAGTTATTTGGTATACAATAAGTGCGTTTTTTCCAAAAGTATATACATAAATATTTTTACAGCGTTACAAATTGCATTTAAAAGTTTACCCACGAGTATTTTCACTGAACAGTCTACTGTTACCTGCTTGAAAGTTTTGCTGTGGTTCTGTACACATCAAGCTATAAAAAAGTGCACTCACTGTATTAACTAATTACTTGCAGTGATCGGATTTCGTGTGTGTGAGGTCCATGCAGTTTTTGCTTCCTCCAGTGTACACGAGATTCTCACAAGCTTTTCGGAATTAGTTTCTCACGGTCTCCCTACCTATACAAATTAAGTGGGTTGGACTACATTATAAGCAAATTGAATTAATATTAAATGGAGGAAAGTTCGCTTACTACGTGGCCCTATGGCTATACTTTAACTTTTTTTGAAATATATAATTGATGTTGACTGTTTCACTTTGGCCACACAGTTTTTGAACTACTTTATTTTATTAAATCGTTTTCGGTTGGAAGTTTCGTGAAATGGAGGTAAAGTTTCTTATATAATTACTTTTTACGTTAAGTAACATAATTTACTTAATTAAATCTAAGTAAAGCCTAAGATTGCGTTAGCCAATGTCATCACATTGACTGATGTTTTCCGTCACCACATCACTTTGTAACTTAGCCTAAAAGGGGTTGGAATCCATCAAATCCCTCTCATCAGTCTTGATCCTCCATGATTTTTAATAGACCGTGAATGGAAAACCACTTTATGTACCTAGTCTCTGTGTCGCACTTATAGTATTCGCAATGTAAAGCGAAAAGGGGGGCGGAATACGTAAGGGAGAGGACATCCTCCACCAAACAACCTAGCCTGGAGAAGCGCTCATAAAGCAACTTCAGGTCACTGTAAGCACGGTTTTCGGACGGTAGGTAATGGGTTACTCGCCGTCTGATCAAGGCCCGAGTTGACATCAAATCGCCAATATTATACCAAACGCCGGCGGAAGTCGCAGGAGTGTCTTAGTGGCCCTAGCACGAAAAGCGGAGTCGAAGAATAGATTTTTAGTCAATAAAAGTTTGTTAGAAATTTCCGCTCCTCCCAGGGACGACAGATACACTAGATGACATTACTACCGTAAATAAACTTGTTCTGGAATAAACATTACTACCCTAAATATTTTTTATGTTTTTAACCTGTATAATAACATAAAAGTTGTAAAAGGTCTTACCTGCTTATTGGTTTTAAACACTTTAGGCTGCCCGTAATTGAGGCTAACGAACAAAAGTTTATAAATACCCTGTCTCAATTTATTACATGTAGCCATGAGGTGTCTAAACAAAGAAATGAACAACAAATTAACCTATATAACTTAAACGACATCATTTTTACGACAAAGTTTTAATCTAAAGCTATTTTCGTGTGATTACTATCGATGTTCTAAGGCTTTATGATGACAGTTAGAAGAATGAGTTCGCAGGACAGTAACAACCTTTGTAAAACATTAAAAAAAAGGTGTTTTAAAAAAAAATTAGCTGAAAATAGATAAAAACAATCCTTGATGCGGATTATATATCATACTAAAATTTCAGCTCAATCGGTGCAGAACTTTTTGAGTTTTTGAAGCGTACACAAACCAACATAACATTTTTACAAAGACATTAAATTATACTACACACTATTATAGTAGGTATATTTAATCTCTTTGCATTTTATGAATATAGATAGATGGAGCATTTTTTCACTTGACAATGTATGAAAAACCTGTGTTTTTATAGACTTTTCTGGGTTTTTTTCATAGTAAGTCGTTGACAATAACCATAAGTACTTTCTTTAAGTCTTCTTACTTTTTTACAATTAACCCCATACAGTACGCTAGTATTATCTACCTATCTTCTTAAACTGCAAATTATCGAGTGTAACCAACGACAATAATTACTTCGGCGGTCGCGTAATCTGTTGAACAACTTATTATTATTTTAACTGAGTGCATGTTATAGGTACACCATTCACCGCATGAGACTTCCCTCGCTTTAAAGTATTAACTAGTTATATTAAATTTATCACGGACTTGCTCGTATTCTGCACAATTTCAGTATTTAGTGTATCACCAGTACAAAACTTTGTTACCAAACTAACAACAAATTCTCGTATTTGCGAGGGACCTTTACAATGTAATAAGTACATAATTGAATATCTACAACGAGATTCAGTATAAACTCATGATGATCTGATTCTCGTTGCATATCGTGAGGCAAGCTTTATTGCATTTATGAGTTTTCACCCGAAGTGAAGTGGACGGGATTGTCAGGCTCTTAATGATTAAAATTCCACCGTGTTGCTTGTGTTATAGTCTTTGTGGGCCCCAGGTTCAGGCATTCGGCCCTGTCTCGTCAGTTCACAGACGAGATGAGATGAACAACACTACGAACCCTCGACCGTGCCCTGGTGGCCTACCATAACGTCTTTAAGCGTGAGTTGTTCCGCTCAGGGAACGAGATGGCGCTAGACGACTTGTATAGCCCTGTCTCTTTCCCACAGCCTAACTACTAACGCTTTAAGAGATCATGATAGGCCACCTGTTCTATGATCGGACGTCAAGCTAACTATTACTCGCTTTTCGCAAGCGCTACATTTAGGGGTATGAGGGAGGAAAATCTCTTGATACTCCATTAAAAAGGTATCTCATACCATGGTGTCACTTTCTGTCCGGCAATCATTGTAGGATTTTTTTAAATTATTTTTAAATTAAAGATTTTGATTTTAATTTTCTTCTATAAATTGGTGTTGATTCTTCTAATTGTTGTGTTTGTTGAGAATTTAATTATGCCCGCTATAAACATACAGACGCAGTGAACCAATATATACGTATAATTATTAGTACTTATAAGTAACAGCCAAACCATTTACCGAATTATTAATTTGTATAAAAAGTAATTACCTACGCATGAAGCCGCGGTTTATAAATACCTACTCGTATAGTTAACATTAATTATTTTATGTTTGCTTTAAACTTTCCATATTAAAATGTTTGACTCTTTAAATAGAATATTTCGAAAAATAAATATCCGAAAACTCAGATGAACGTAAAACGTGGTTTTCTGAAATAAAATTGAAAGTATAACAGAGCTTTTAACTACGCAGCCAAGCAGATTCACGTAACCAATTAAAATATAATAATATCGACAGCAATTATTTTGCCAGAATCGATAGTTTACATATGAATTTGTTTCATTTATTCTTATGTCTGTGCCAACCGTACATTTTATCTCTTTTTTAGCTTCGTAGGCGTTGCTATTTAAAGATTAAAAAACTTTGTTAGCAAACATACACGAAATCAGATCTTTTGGATTCATATAACACGACGCAGAAGTCAAACGAGAATAACTAATTTATTTTTTTCAATTATTTTCTGTTTCATTTCTGTAATCACCGAATTATGTGACCTTAAATGCTTTTAATATTTACTAAAATCCAATCACCTTCGCCAACAAAATGTTGCCAACGAACAAAATATACGTTGGTCTCCCTCAATGGTCGGAGCGAGCTTCAAGATGTAATCACAGCGATGGGCCATTACGTGCCATCTCATCACTTATCTGTGGCCCTTTCAAGTTGGCTGTGTGCCAGTTTCCTTGGCTGGGTAGCACGTATGCTTATAATAATTGTGAGTAATTATCACGCCGAGGCGGTAACGAGCCTGTAGGTCGTTTTGATAAGAGATAAAAGAAAATCCCCATGACATAATATATTACGTTTGGTCCTCATATTACTCAGTTGGCAGGCAGTTTTGATATGACACATCGGCATCGATCGGGCTTTAGAAAGAGACAGTTACGTGAATTTTGAGTGAAAGAGATGAAGCTCTAGGAAGCCGAAGTTTTTCTAAATGAGTCCCATTATCAGCTTGGTCAAATAAAACGTATTCAGTCTGATGGTAATTGAATTTGAGTGTACTTACTTAGGTGTTTTGTACGAAGTGACGTGTCTTTCTCTAACTATCCTCTATTATCAAATTTAAAAACTTTTCTGCGAAATCCAGGTTTAGAAAGGTTCTTGTGAATATTTAAATAGACTGAAATAAGTAGCTACCTTCGCACAAATTAATTATCTTGTTATGTAGATATAATTAACATGATGTTTTTCAGTAAAATTGAAATTAAAATATGATATAATAATTAATTAGTTAAAGAAAACAGTTCTCGGTAACGTATAACTAGAAGTTAATAACGTTCATTAAACTATTCTCAGAAACAACTATTGACTTCATTTATATTTTCTTTAGAAATGTACTATACACTTCGTTTATGTTAAATAAGTACAGAGTAGCACATAAAGCTACAGCAATCTGTCAAACTTAAATACATTTTCAACTTTATCACATTAACGGAAGGCTCAAGTTCGATTGGGAAAATTTGACAGATTGGGGTAGGTTCAGTTGCTTTCGTCTAGCCTTTAATACGTTTTGTTGATTTTACGGCGTACTCAATTTATTTTATGATAAGCTCTCGAAAAACATTTACAAATATGTAGCTGATACTTAACGATGTATAAATTGGATTAGAGACCGTGAAACTTGAAGAGAGTTGAGCGGCTGATAATTGTTTGCTTACATCGAAGTATTCTCCTTATTAGTTTAAATCACTTAGGTGCTGAACACTGTTTTGATAATAACTTTTTATGATTCACAAAATAGCAGTTGTCAAAGCCGCAACAAACATGCCGCCAGCGATTAGTGCCATGTTTATGTTATGTGAACTTTTTCCACGCTGGCAACTCTCTAACTTTATTCTAAATTCAAAAGCATAACGACCGGTAAAAAGTGGTGGGCGCAACGGTCGCCGGTTGGCGGTTATAATCACCGACCGTGAACAACCATCCCACCTGTTATTGCCCCTGTCCTACCAATAACGAACACACTTCTTAATAATAAAGTTTTAACCCCTGCCTGTTGATAATTAATCAAGCAGACTGTAATATTACATTACAATTATAATAAAATATTAATTTTGATAATCAATTTTTTATTGCAGTTCAGTGATCTGCACTCGTTCGGACTGATACAATGTCATCATAATTATGTCTAAGAATTTTATTGTCATTCCATGTTTGATAATATCTTGGAGAAAATGTTATCCCATAGGATATGCATAAAAGTTAACAGTGACACCGTCTAAAGCTAAACCGAAAGCACCTCAAATAGTTTCTAGTAGCATTTTTGCTAAATGAAAAAGCTTTTACTCAAATTTGTGTGCCTTCATCCGCTACTAACATGATTACCCGGCAAATGTAACAAGCGCCGTCAAATCTACAATCGACAAATACGGAAAGAGTTCTTTTACAATGTTCGCAACCCACAGTTACATTATGTAAGGCCCAAATCCCAGCCAACCGGACTGTAAATCATCATGGCCTACGATAAATTTGGGGAAAAATGCGCTACTAACGTTTCCGTACAAAAAAAAAAAGAGAAGTGAATTAGGAATTATCCAAAGAAAACTTCATAAGTAAAGGGTACTTTTCCATGTTCCGTTAACAATACCTTTTTGTGTGTTGTTACATCCCGTAAAGTTAGTTATGAGCTGCTCCAGCACAGCGGTTTTTGTTATGGAAACTTAATAACGTTAGTGATGGAATAAAAACATGGATGGCTATGTTAAGCCTTTCAGTTTAAGGCTGTTATAAAATAATACCTAGATTATTTCGAAATTGTCCTTAAAAATATGCAAATATTAGGCAATAATATTATGGAATTATTAGAAAATATGGAAGAATGAACATCAGATTTTTTATTTCTAATTGCCAAGCACTTCTTTTCTCTCTCTGACATGTTCAGTCCAGCCCCCGTCTCAAGTAAGAACAAGAGTTGAAGTTGCTGAGCGCTTTCCGTGTGTGGCAAAATATGTGCATTTTTTACAAATCATAAAGCTATTCACAGCTTTGTGTAGTCCAAAGGGAGATTAGGCCACATTGTGGCAGCGAGCATAATAAGTTGTATCTTCGCAATAAGAAAGTACGGTGGCGCATACTGTATCCCTTTATCGCAATTGTCCCAGCAGGTGAGACAATACTCACTGCATGGTTAGTTCATTACATGGTGATAATGTCTTCGTTAGTGAACTTGCTTTGCCCTTCGCTTAGTTAGTCTTATTGAGAAGTTTATAGTATCTTGAACTCTGCCCTTAGTTAGATTCTAGCACAGATATTCCCAGGTCAATGCAGTTCGTACTTCAAATTAAAAGTATGAAGGGGACTTCATACTTTTAATTTGAAGTACAGCAGCCCTCGTTTCTCCCCCGAGCGGCCACGGTTGCCTTATTTCCTCCTTTACCTTTCTACGTCAACTTTTTCATTTCCGTCACCACTTCATCTACAATTGCAGTCTGATATAATTGGACTCTATTTACTCGTAACCCAACATTTCAAAGGACGATCTTTTATCAAATAAAACCTTCACACGACATGCTACTAACTACCTACACGACACACAAAACAAAACCGTTTTAAAGGATTCATTTTGGTTACTCGAAGTTTATTCTCCTCCAGAAATAAAGGGAGGGTCCGATAAAGAAAATTGTGAGATATCTTGAGTAAATGTACGGTTCGAGTAGTAATAGGGCTGTAACCTTTTCGACTGATTACAGGAGGGTTCCGCATCATAATAAAATGTTATCATCGTGTTCGGGGAACAGATTGTTGGCATTGTAATTTATCTACATCACCATGTTCATACCGTGAGTGGTGGGGTTTTTAAATAATTAGTTGCTATTTGCCGTAGATCTTGTCTTTCGGTACAACTTTCCGTTTAAAATTTAATTAAGTTTATATATTAAGAAACACTTTAAGCTCCATAATGTTATTACTATATAAGTAAGGAGTGGAGCTTGACTCGCTTCTCGCCTAACTTCCTACAAATATGTAGTTCTATGTAGTGTTTGCGTTCGCCGACACTTTGTATATCTAGCGCAAGTAATCTACGACTAATCCCAGTACAAGTATCACTTTGTAACTGAGTTTGGCTTTCAGCTATATTTATAAGTTTGCTTCATCTACATTGAGTTGAATTGCAAATTAATTCTTTATTTTCTTCTCAGGTAAGGTTTTATCGATTTGCAGTCTATAATGTAGTGTAGGAGCGTGAACATTTTAGTATCTATAATCTGAATTCTTATTTAACCACTTTAATAACGTAGACTTGTCGGATAATCTTTATCATTGGTTTAAATGTGCGCAATCTGTAATTACAACATTACTAATCCGAACTTTCGTACAAGTATTTTTTAATAAAGTAGTTAGAATTACAAATTTGCTACTGAATGTAAAAGTGCTACTTTCGAAGTGATAACTTTTTCTTGTATTTTACCAACAGACATATTTTTTGACATTTCTATGTTTTAACACAAAACAAATTAGTGGAACTTTAGGGCTTTATATAGCTGTTTGAATTTGTTTTACTTTGCTATTTTAATGCTATGATTATGTGCTGAATTCAATAAATATGTACTTATGTATTTAGAATATCGTAACTCCTAGATGTGCCCCCGTTGTACCTAATTCTTGCCCCCCTATGACCATCTGGTTTAGGAGCGCTCCTAAGAGTGACACAGGGTGTTAAGAACGAACGCCACCTGCTCCCCAGCGAACTGCTATGGTATTATCTTATTATTTTCAATGATTAACGGTAACTGCAACAAGATATCAATTCTTTCCGTAGGTGCAATACCTATTGGAGACTCGATTATATTACTTGACAAGACAGAGAAGAGCGGTTCTAAACGATACTAGATTTATTTTATTCACTATTTTTAACACCCGGCGTTTAATGCTAATATTGCTAATGCAAGTTTAAACGCTGTGCGCGTGTCTTTTATCAAAATTAACCGATGTTAATAAAATATGCAGTTGTCAGCTGAGCTAGACGTGAAAAATTGTAATTTTTTATCTTGTGTATTATGGTTACCTCTTTGGAGAGTTTGCCGAGATGGTTACGCTGCTCAGCGATCATGGTCCTCATCTGCTGCCCCTCATACTTCATGCGGCCAACCTCGCTGTCCAACTTGTCAATCCTAGCTTCTTGGGTGCGAGCCATCTGCGCCAGGTCTGAAGTCTCCATTAGGGCCTGTTTTAACTGTAGAAAAACAACATTGCTTTAAAAGAGAATACTAAATGACTGTCTTTATTATTTATAGATAACGTACAACGTTACTCGCATATATGATGATCTTACGTTTGAAAGTGTAGTGACAACAAAATAAGGCTTTCCTGTAGTTTTTAGACGAGACTTCCTCTAATTTATATTTTATCATTTTCTAAAAATATCCGGTGTGGAAGAAAATAATCTTAGCGCCTCTGCAGAGTGATTGGGGAATAGAATTTAAGGGAATGTCACACAACAGCTGAATACATACCTCATTCCTGATAACATGCAGTTGCCGCAGCAGCACAGAGTTGTTCACGCTCTCCTCCAGTTCGCGCATCTCAACCCGGATCTCTTCCATGGACCGCTTGGCCCACTGCAGTGTTGCTTTTTCGTTACGTTCATGGTTGTTCGTCACGTGCACGTTGCTCGTCTGTCTGTTGGACAAGAGTGTTGTGTTCAAAATTTATATCTATTCTTATTATTATAACGCAGAAGATTTTATATGGTTGAACGCGCTAATCTCTGAAACTACTGCTTCGAATTAAACAATTATTTTTTGTTTGATAGGCCATCTATCGAGGAATGTTATAGGCTATATGGCATTTCGCTACAAAAAATAGTAGTCCAGCAGCAGGTGTTACAGCGGGGAACAGCTAGTTTAGATTATAAACCGACTTTTTTAAATTTGTTTTTAATGAGCAAACACAAAAACTCATTCATCCGAGACCGCTTTCAAAAATTAATTCATCATTAGAATTCTATATCGTCATTTTTTAACTTAGATAACATCTATATATATAAAAGAAGAACTGACTGACTGACATATCAACGTACAGCCGAAACTACTGGGGCTAGGAATGTGGAATTTTGCACACGGCTTCCTATTATAATGTAGGGGAGCACTAAGAAGGGGTTTTTGGAAATTTAACCTTTAAGTGGGTGAAAAGGGGGAATTAGGAAAGTACGTAACCCACGCGGACGAAGTCGCGGGCAAAGTGCTAGTAGGCTATAAGAGGGAAGGATGAGCAGGCGGAGCCGCTGGCAAAGTCTAAAAAGATATAAAAATAAAGAAGAACATGACATAATCATCGGTGCGGTTTTAATCAAGGGATGTAAAGACACAACATTTCGCAAAATAGTTGCGAATGAATTCTTTGAAGCGGATACACACATTACTGAGAAATGGGGGTTAAAATTTTTTCCGTAACTTTGACAAACTTATCATTACAGATATACTTGTTACATGAGCATAACATAGATGAAGTGTTCCTATTCTAATTTGCACAAAGAGATTCCGAGAACTAAGATTTACTGTCTCATATATTGTAATCATAACGTATAGATTATTTATTAATTAGCCAGACCTTTTTAATTTTTTTTTCATTATAATCGTGTTTATACAAGCGTGTCTCATACGAAGAGCATATGCGCAGGCGCAGGATGCAATGTTATGCAACAGCGCACAAGCAGCGCCGTGTCTCCTGCCATGGCGACCCTTCCGGTTCCATTTTATAATGCAATTACTAGTTATTCAATACTAGCATTTACATAATATCCCAACGTGCTATAGATATTAGACTAACCAGGTATTAAATATAAATAAAAAAAAATCTTTAGTATAGGATCTGGTTTCAGTATAAGTTTTTACAGCAAAAAACTACTCAAGACCTCTTCCCCCCCCCCTGGTCTCTCGGGACCAAGGGATTACCGTGACCCCGGTACGTAAAGGGCTAGTGAAGGATACCGTGGATTTTAGTCAGTACAAGTCTGACAGTCCCTCCCGCCCTGCCCTGGGTGGGAGGACTCATTTGATGAACTTACCACGATAAAAAAAAAAGACCTCTTCCCCTAAAATCTTGCTTATTCGTGAAATACCGGAAACTCAAAACGTTTTAAATTCTCTTCACTATGACAAATCTATTTAGATGCACTAAATTAAATATTTATAGTCGGTGGGCAAATACGACTGACCTAAATACGACGCGCCGCTACATTTTAAAGAGTGGCATGAAAATGTAATACTGTGATATTTTCTAAAACCAAATATGTATAAGCTTTTAGCAGAATCGATATTGATATTCGTAGTTTGTCAATAAAAATATCTTTATTTACCTATTAGGTTTCGTGCCGAGCAGGCAAATGTTCAATATTTGTTTTGTGAGTGAAGCAGATAACGCGTTACTTCGAAAATGTAAGCAAAGATAAGTATTTAATCTTCACGTATCAAATACCGGACTTAATAATATCCGGTGCTGTTAGTAGTTGCTCGTTTTTACTTACTAGAGTTTTTAAGATCCATTTTTGTCCCTGATAATTTGCGGGATCATCATAACGGAAGACAGTAAGTTAGGATAGCGAAGTCAATCACAACTTACTTAATCTGGAATTATCCACTCGCAATATTTAACTATCATTTCTACTTTTGAGACACACACGCTTAATCAGAGTCCGCTAAAGGTGTACTTATGTATAATTGTACATTAACCATACACCAATAACGTTTAATTTCGGATAAAGCGCACCTGAGCTAAGTTTGACCTAAATCATACATCGCACTCGAACAGATATGATTAGAGGTGGCCTACTATGAAGTCTTGAACCGTGAGTAGTTCCGCTGTGGGAAAGAGACAGAGCTATACAAGTCGTCTAGCGCCATCTCGTTCCCACAGCGGAACTACTCGCGTTTTAAACGTCATGGCAGGCTACCAGGATGAGATTTATTAGACAGTACGATTCTGACAATCTCTTTCGCTCCACATAGGGCTGGGAGGAATCATTTGAAGGTTTACTCGACAAAACCAAGATGTTCAGTTTTAATACACTTTCCAATCCGAAATACCAAAAAGAACGACCTAATTCAATCGCATTGCTCTGTTCAGGCCACCAAAACAACCGGGGAACAGTTACCAGCAACCGTAATGAACTTTTACTTGGTTAATTATTTTTAAAACAAACGGATACATTTCTTCTGTTATAAAAAAACCTCTATTACGTGAATTAAGTACTTTAATTTGGAAGAACGAAATTAGTATAAGTGTTCTCTGAAAACGTTACTTTGTATTTTATTTAAAGTACTTACCTAATTTAAAAGTGGCTTATATGACACCCTTTAATTGGTAGATTCTATAGGCTTTTTGGTCATTCCTGTTTTTTCAACATAGAAATAAAATGGTTGCAAATTGCAAATAAAATTTGCTATAAACTTTAACTGTGCCTTTCACTACTCCTCTGTTGGTGTAATTTTCCAAATCGGGGTACCTACATAACTTACAAAGTTTTTGCTCCACGAACTATGTATCAGATTTAAACATTGTGAACTGTACTTTTTGAGCGTCGCATGTAACTCCCACCATTATAAAATTACCCATTCTCCTTGTTTCTTCAATAAAATTCAATTCACGAGACTCGTATCTCACTCAGTTCACATCTAAATAATCTACATAATTTAAAGTTGACACGGGCATGTCTTAAAAATATAATATCTCCATCCAATTCGTGCCCGTAAGTGCCATGAGTGGCTTACATCACGTCCGTCCCAGTGATACAAGTTCGCCAACTCATGGAAGTATGTTCCCAATTAACTTTGTCAGCCACCACTCGTAAGGTTCCAATGCCATAGAGTCGATTTGTTACTTTTCCAGACATTAAAGAAGATTGCAGTACAGCACTTTTTTATGGCGGCAATAATCTCCAAACGCGCAGGATAGAGAGCAGCATTTCGTAGACATTATTAAAATTAACAATTTGGGGAGAGCGCTGAATTGCTTTTTTCAGAGAAGTTTAAATGTAAATTATATTTTATTGGACTTCGGTTTTCAGTAAAGGCGAATAATAAAGGCGGAGTGCGGTTTGAGGCACGCCACGTGCCCCTGCCGTTAATTTATGGCGGTCTTCATAAAGAATCTAAGATTTTATGCAAAAGAAACGGTATGAAATATCAGAAAATTCTTAATCGACGCAGTTGCTTGTGTGAACTCTTATACCTACATATTAATTCAGCCACAAAACTGTATTTATAAAACGTTTTTTTTTCTGATTTAATGGGATCAAATGATATTATTCAACTGCTATCTCCAACCGTAACAGCTGCCAAAAAGGGAAAAATTACTTTACATTCTTGTATAATATGTCCGCAACACGCGCCTATAATGCAACTGAATACTCTATAATTACCAAAACAGTTTTTATAAGTGGCGGTATACGGGTACAATCGAAGTAAGATTATACCTGGCGGCGTAAAAAAAGTCCTCAAAACCTTTCATTGTAACGGCAGATGCAAGGATGCCATGTGTTACTCAAAGGTATTAGAAAAAAAATCATTTCGAATATCACCCTTATAACAAAAGTGCGGGCAAACTCCTTGATAAACATCGCTGTTACAAAAAAAAAAAGGTTCAAATTGAGCCTCCGCGTCGACCGAGCATTTTGGCCCTTATTTCAATGCAGTCCAGAGCCACTTTTAGGCAACTCTTACTATTGTCAGTTGGCCAAATGCCGTCGAAACAGAATGACCGTCATTAGAAATAGCACCTGCCTTCTGTTAGACATTAGAAGTTGAATAATGACCGTCCCTTTACATGAGACCGAGGGTACGGATTCCAGGGATACTAAATTTTAATTTTCGGAAAGAAAGGTTCATAGAGTGGACCGTATTTAATAAATAATCCAGTAAATTTTATTTTATAAAATGAAAACAGAAAGTTGGTAGCATTTTATTTTACAGATCTTGCGACCGCTAACTATTTCGCTAATTAACAGAGATGATTAGAGCTGAAAATCGTTTGGAGATTTCTTCAGCCATGAAAGGCGTATCTACTGTTTGTAAGTATTAGGGTGGCAAGGTGGCAATCAATTTATTTATTAAATAAATTATAATTATTTCAGATATTTAGCATGATGAGTGTGAGTTAAGTAGGTATCAAAATATAGTATTGTGAACAGTTTGTATGGTTCAAAAAAGCTTTGCGTTTATGTTGTATTATAGGTATCTATTTTTTTAACACGCTTTTATTAGCTTGACCTGTATGTATGTATGTATGTATGTATGTATGTATGTAACGGAATCTTTTAACTTCATTTTCGCCTACTTCCAGCAGTCTGATTAACTTGAATTTTTGCACAGCGGTCAAGGGCCGATGACAATACAATAATATCATAAATTTTATATTAAAATCCCCCTCTAAGGGGGTGAAAAGGGGTGAAAATGTTTCTATGAAAAATCTTATTCCTTAGGTTTATACACTTGAAACTTAGTACGAATATGAGTATAAGTAAATAAAAAAGATGGACATTAATAGTTTTTTAAAACTACCCTCCATTGGTAACCTACACGATGTTAAAGTTTGTATGGGAAAATCATAAAGCGCTAACTGATGAATTTAAAACTCAGTATATATAAATTAGATCAAAAATAATTAAACATGTGTTTTTGGGTTTTTCGAAAATCACCCCTCAAGTTAGTAAAAAGGGGTATTCAAGTTTAAAGGGAAGGATCTAAAATCGCTAAACGTAGAATCTGAATTTTGGACGGTAGGTGCGATTCATTATGTAGGTGATCACTAAGAAGGGATTTTGCGAAAATCTACCTATAAGGGGGTGAAAAGTGGTAAAAACCTTTGTATGTAAAATCTTATCCGTTAGGTTTATAAACTTGAAACTTGGTATGAATATGAGTAAAAGTAAATAAAAAAGATGGGAATTATTCGAAAAAAAACACCCTCCTTTGTTAATCTAGACGATGTTAGAGTTTGTGTGGGAAAATCATAACGCGCTAACCGATAAATTTTAAACTCAGTATATAATAATTAGATAAAAAATAATCAATCACGTGTTTTTGGGGTTTTCGAAAATCACCCTCTAAGTTTGTGAAAAAGGGTGATTAAGTTTTAAGGGAAGGCTGCTTGCTTCGACAAACCCAAAACTTGGCATAAATAGTTTCCCAATCGAATAAAGGATGCGTAATTATCTATATTTCAAAAATCAACCCCTAGCGGGCGAACATTGTAAAATCAGTATCTTTTTTTTTGCGTGGTAAAATCATCGAATGAGTCCTCCCACCCAGGGCAGGGCGGGAGGGACTGTCAGACTTGTACTGACTAAAATCCACGGTGTCCTTCACTAGCCCTTTACGTACCGGGGTTACGGTGATGGGTAAGTCCCACGACCCCGGCAGGCTTTGGCCCTCTACAGGCCCCGTCAATATGCTGACACTCCTTGAGGCGCGCGTGGAACACAACGCACCGTCGACCCGGGCATGGTCCATGGTCGGGCCGCGAGTCGCCCATTACTCGCCGCCCGCATGCCCGCGCCTACGGTGGCCGGAGATCGTCTTGCGACGTCCGACACCGTGGGCGTCTACCACTGCGGCTGGGGTGGAGTGAGGTCGCTGTTCTCTCCCTCACGCGGCACGCCTCCTCCTTCGCGAGCATGACTGCTTCGCAGATGGAGGCGACCGCTTCCTACTCCGTCTCGCCCCGCAGCATGGCCTCGACCAATGCCGGGCGCGAGAGGTCTCCGCCTATCGCCGTCGTGAGGACACGGCGGTGCTCTGCCCAAGCGGGGCAGTCCTGCACCGTATGCTCCACCGTGTCCTCCGGACGATCCTCGCAGTGGTGACACCCAGGCGTTTCCTCCTTCCTTATCCGACACAGGAACCTCCCGAATTTCCGTGTCCGGTGAGGACCTGCGTCATGCGGAAGGTAAGGACGCCGTGACGCCTATCCAGCCACTCCTCAAAGAGGGGTCTTACCGCCGCGATTGCGGCGTGCCCAAAATCAGTTTGTCTTCAATAATATTTCGGGTTCGAAGTTAGAAACACGCGCTGACGAAGTCGCGGGCGGAGTGATAGTAAAAAATATATTTAGATTAGTGAGCATGTTATCGCCGATGAAAATGTCATTCTCTGTCTTTTGCTGCCGATTGGCTCTCTTCTGCATACGGCCTGTTCCTCTCTCTAGCTTCTCCCACTTTCAAACGACAAATTTCCTTATTGGTCGCTGCTGACGATTGCTGCACGATCATCCGTTCTCAATCCTCGAATTTTATAATTAGTCACTGCTACCGAAATAGTGCGCGCGCATCCGCGCTTGAGTATTTTAATTTCTTTATTTCTTTTATTGTCGTCTTGAGACTAAAAATTCAGAAAATAAATTATAGTTTAAAAAAAAACTAAAAAAACACGCTTTAAAATCAATCGAACTAAAAAGTAGAAAATAATTTTTAAGTATAAGAGAGTTTTATGTTACTGCAATATAAAATCCAACAATCAATTATCATAATTAACTTAGAATAAGATTAATATAAATATTAAGATATTAACAAACATTCAAATAAAGTGAAAAAGCGTGGGGTGCTCAATGATATTTTTATAATAATTCTGATATTGCAAACAGTAACTAATAAAATGATCATCACATTCTATATCAAGCACCCCACGCTTTTTCACTTTATTTGAATGTTTGTTAATATCTTAATATTTATATTAATCTTATTCTAAGTTAATTATGATAATTGATTGTTGGATTTTATATTGCAGTAACATAAAACTCTCTTATACTTAAAAATTATTTTCTACTTTTTAGTTCGATTGATTTTAAAGCGTGTTTTTTTAGTTTTTTTTTAAACTATAATTTTTTCTAATAATGTTTGTGACCATATTTGGCGTAGTATGCGCACGCGCGCCATTTGCTACGACCGGATGTGGGCACGTAGCACACTACTTCCGGTCGGGATATAAATAAACATCCCATCAACGCCAGATGTTCACCCCCATACGCAACAACGTGCTCTCTACAGCACGTTGTTGCGTACTAACGATATGGATTTGATTTCGACTTACTACTTTGAGTATATAGAACTACAATTCTCTAACTTAGAGTAGAAACCTTGGCCAGTTACCTTTTTAATATTCTATCTAGACTTAGCCCGTACATAACGCGACGCAAGTCTCCGATACCTTACGACTTCGATATCTAGGCGACTATTGCAATACAAACAGACAGGCCTGTTGGTCTAGTGGTTAGTGACCCTGACTGCTATGCCGGAGGTCGTGGGTTCGATTCCCACCTAGGACAAATGTTTGTGTGATGAGCACGATCATTTGTTCTGTGTCTGGGTGTAATTTATCTATAATATGTATGTATTTAGAAATATATAAGTATGTTTATCAGTTGTCTAGTACCCATAACACAAGCTCTGCTTAGCTTGGGACTAGATGGCGTTGTGTGATAGTTGTGGAATATTTATTTATTTATTTAAATCCATAGAGGTTAGTACACAGACACGCGTCAATGGATACTGAAGTCTGTATACCGGAGACTTGCATCTCCTGGTGTACGAAGGATCTTAGTGTTCTAAACTAGTTTTAGACCAGGTCTAGGTAACATCTGGCCACTAGGGATGTTTAGTTTTATTTTTAGCATTCTTAGTTTTGCTTCTGCATGCGACTCACTATACAATAACAACGGGTGCATTACACCGTTCATCACATCGTTGTAATTGTATAATTATCTCTCAGATAGAAAAATCTAGAACGTCGCTCAGGTGGACCTAAAGCTATCTAGGACTTCTAAAGATATTGACATTTTTAGCGATTAGATAATTCGTAAAGGTTTTATGAATTCTATATAAAATATAAGTAACAAATAATAAGTTAGTAAATTATATATTTACAGTAAATAGGGCACTTATATACCTACAGTCTAAATATTGGCAAAATTATACGGATCCAAATATATTTCTGTGCGCTCCAATACGTTTGCCATTTCGAAGAATTCCCTGTGTACATCTTATTAAACATATTTGAACAAGAAAAAAAACCTTCCATATATACTTAAACGTGTTCATTTCCTTTTACGACCAAAGAGGGGCTGATATAAATATACAGAACCCATAACTAGCTCTAAAATATTACGTTAGCTTTGCAAGAGCGACGCGGATAAAAACGAAGGAGCTAGTGTTGGAATCTTTTTATTTTTTCACATGTAAATTCGGTGAATGAACGCCTTGTAATGCTGAGACATGGACCGTAAGTGGCACGCAAAAAATCGTGTGTCTAACATATGTTATTGTAAGACCATGTGAGTCGGGATGCTGAAGCACGTGCCGCCTTACCACGTATCCTATAAGGAAAATTTGGACGACTGCAAACATGCTTCAACATGATAACAGATTGTACCCCTGTTCTTTAAGGTTCCGTAGGATATGTGGCATAACCTTTATATTTTGGTATTCCGGGGGCCGATTCTACTAATTTACAAGATTACCTATCCTATCGCTATTACGCAGCGGTACCATTCCTATCATCGAGCGACGGTAACCTTAAAAGTCATTCTACTATTTGTTACTTTACACTGGGAGCGAAATCGTAACTGAATCGTAGCGGGAACTTACGACTGTGCTAGGAACGTTATCCTGTGATACCAGCATGACGAATAGTATGTTCTATTGATACCACAGTATAAAATATGAATGTTACTAAATATAAATTATGCCACCAAAGTGTTTTAAAATACAATAAATTATTCAAACTATGACAAAATATTTTACTGATTCATTATTGGAACATTTTCATGGTTAAATAATAAAAACTTAGGCAAACGTTTCATTGTAATTATCTTGCAAGCCGAAGTCTATGTGAAACGAAACGTCTTGGTGGTGTCAAATGTCAAGTGATCCAAATCTAAACAGCGGGAAGCAAAAACTTTTGTTGCAAGTTCATCAAAATGATTGATTTACTGTGAGTATATGTTTTATTACATAATTATTTATAATGTCAAAAATGGCAATACGCTGTTTTTTTTTGTTTTTATCACAGAGTCAATATTGTGCGACAAGTCCTTGAGTTAATACTTACGACCCACTTGAGGGTTACAGTCACACGACCCAAATCGCACTTGAATTGGCTAAGAATTCAAAAAATATAAATTCTATTCATGTTCTTATAGATTGTAACCAAAGTATTGTTTATTTCCAGATCCGTCATCATAAAGGTTACTGGGAGTTAATATTAAAAAAACGGGTACCTCTTTCTTTCTGTTTAGTGATTTAGTTTATTGTTTAAGTGTATTTCTTTGTTATTTGTAAATTAACATTATTTAGATTTAATTAAGTATATTGTAGTAGTGTTATAAAATAAAAACAATTTACCATTTTCACTAATAGTTTTAATGGGACATATATTGAATTAAAATAAATTAATTGTAAGATAAATAAAGTTTTATAATATTCATAACCAAGCTCAACAAATTATTGTTTAATTAAAACCTTTAAAAATATGTACTTTCTTTGTTTTTTTATTAACCATTAATATTTTCACTTATTTAAATCCTGCAACATAAAAAATTAAACACAATAACTTGAGAGAAATACATTATAAGAGATAAGCCAACATTTAACCACTTTCTCACTTTTCCGCAATCAAATTTTTTTCCTATTGAATAAATCCTTCCACTTGTGATACAGTTGAAAATCTAGTTTTAAAAATTGATGCTGGTGTCTGTACAACCAGAGTTTTTTAAATTAAATTCAAGCTCAATCATTTGTTTCTATAATTTATACTAACCTAATCATCATTGAATCTGTTAAATAATAATTTATACAATTTTAATTAAGAGTATGTACTATGTGAAGTTATGAAATCAGTATATGAGTATATAGAGGTTTGTATAATGTAAAGTCACTACAAAATATTAAGTAAAACTAGTTTACACATAAAAACTAGTATTTAGCTAAATCATTATAAGTACAAGAGAGACTATTTAAAAAAAAAACCATTATTGCCTAGATGACCACAGTCATTGTACCAAAGCTGCTTGGTAATTCCGCCCTTGTTCTAAAAGATAGTTCGAGCGCCGCTGTGATCCATGTCTTTCAGAAACTAATGCAGCATCATTAAAATCTTCAAGTTACTGTCCCATATCTTCTAGGTCCTCATCATCTAACTCTAGACCAGAATTGAGTGAAATGCAGTGCAGTACACAGCAAGCATTGGTAATTTTGGCTGCAATTTCAGGCTGGTAGTGCAACTTCCTGTCGACCAGTAAACATCTGTAATATTAATGTACTTTGTAATAATTGCAATATTATAATTTTACTATCAATTTATGTCTGAGGTACAATAAAATGTATATATACCTAAATCATGCTTTTAAAATTCCTATGCATCGTTCCACAACATTTCTTGTGGTCATATGCATCTCAGTGTAGTGAGCTTCAGGACTGTTTGGACTAGCATTGAGTATGGGAGTCATCATTGCTCGTCTTAAAGGAAATCCTGAATTTGAGTTTGAGTTCCTTTAGGGGATTGTTATTCCATGCAGCACTATAATATTCGGGCTTCTGAATCACAAATCTGAAACAAGTACTAGATATTAATATTTATTCATTTAGCTGATAAGATTTGACAAAGGTTTAAAGGAGATAACTCACAATTAAAGTATTTAAGGAATGATATCCTTTTCTGTTAAAATAGCGCTCTTCATGAATGGCTGGTGGAACTATAGCGACATGTGTGCCATCAATGCATCCCAAAAGTCCAGACATGCCAAACATTCTATAGAACCTGTAAAAAGCAAATTGTTTATTAATAAGGATAACTATCCACTATTGATCTTTCATACAGACAAATTGATAGGTATGATGCATTAGGTACTTGCCCTCTTTTGATTTCATCATGATTTTCTCTAGAGCTTGAAAACTTTTAGGTGGCTTAGTACCTCAGTTACTTACTTGTTTCAGTGCTCGAGAAACTGAGGGTTGTGAAACAGCATGACACTGCGACTGTCCGACCAGTGTTTGGTATGAACCACTGGCATAAAACGCCAGAGCAACCAATATCTAAAACAATGAAAATATAAAAAAAGAAGTCATCAAGTTGTGAGCCACATACTAGTGTTTAATTTAATAATTACTAGGTGCCTACTTACCTTTGTTTTTGTGTCAATCCCATCAGAACGAAGATTAATGGGGCAAGTTCAACGAAATCCATGTAGAACATCATTATTATTAGGTAAAAAATGAAAAAAGTTCTAGATCGGTCCTACAAAAGTTTCACTGTATCAACTTGTAGTCCACCGCTAATTTTGACAGATGAACCGTCACAATTCAGTTACGGTGCGATCGTAACAAGTGTCAAAATATTAGTAGAATGCGATCTAATGTCACGCTTGCATTCGACTGTGCCGCGATTGTGCTAGCAGAATACGATCTTGCGGTTCTCTCGATCGATCGTTGCGTTCGGCTGAACTGTAACTTATTTTGGATCGTTATTCATTAGTAGAATGAGAAAACGCTAGAAAGTCCGCAATTCAGCCGCGGTTACGCTGCGATTGTCACAGAAATTAGTTAGTAGAATCGGCCCCCAGATGCCAGACAACCATTTTGCTTGGTAACTATTTTGAGATAATTATGTGGAAATTGTATTTTATTTTCATTACCAACAAATTTCATAGCAAACAACAAGCTACATTAAGTAACATTTCTTAAACAGCTTCTAGACTCCTGAAACCTTGGTGACGATAAGTCTTCGAATATATTTAACAACCATACAAATAACTTTACTTTCCAAAGTATTTTAAGCACGGAACCAATCACTGTGTGATACGACACGAATTTGTTTTTTTTTTTTTGCAAGAGTAAGCGTTTTATCCCGGAACATCCGCCCTAAAAAAATACGAAGGGTAACCTTCATGCAAATTGCAATAGACACTTCAATTCAATTCAACTCTGTTCTCTTGAACTTTCAATTCAAATTCACTCTTTAAAATGTAATTCAACTCTTCTCTATCGAATTTAATTTATCACTTTTCAATTGTATCATCTCAAATCGCTAATATCATAATATCTATGTTCAGCTGTGGCTTATCATTAACATACTCATATAATCAAATGCTTTGACAGGTCATTATAAATAAGTACACGCATTACATACATAGATCAGAAGGTATTAGAACACGACAAGCCGCAGCCGCTTTTAGTAAAGTATTAATATTCAGGCTCATCTGCCTAGACTAGTGCTATCTATATCTACACATATAATAAAATGGTAGAATAGTCAAAACTGTATATTGAACATTTTTTTTAAAGAATACTTGGGGTGTGATCTACAATCGATACCGAAGCCAAAAATACTCAAAAAGTGCTGAGTTACTTCAAATTTGGCACGAATATTATTAAGAAGTCGGGTCAACATATAGCCTACATTTTATCTCGCTATCACCTACGGGGAACGAGCAGTGAACCTTTATTTCTTCAACGTATAAACGCAGACGACGTCGCGGGCAGCAGGTAGTTCTCTATAAATACAGCCTTATGACATCGCGGCGGGCGTTTACGCTAAAGAAACTAAGTTTGATATTCACTAAAGCCTTTGTCAAACAGACAGGCGTGACGAATGCGAAGCGTGCCGTGTTTATTTGTGATGTATTGAATTGTTGGAATCCAGTCACATAGAAAAGCGAAAGCGATCCGATAGCGTGACAGAACTGACAGTTCTTCAAATTCGAATTCAGAAAAAACAGTCTCGATTTTATCTGTCAAATTGATTGGTCCATCTCAAGTCTGTGTCAACGAAAAGCTCGGCGTGGTATGTTCCTCAAATGTGTCAGGATCCATACCTGCACCCGCCACTTTACATGAAACTAATTAATATACCAACAATTATAAACTTTTTGTTGTAAAATATATCCTTCCATTTCACCTACATATTTGGAACCAGCCTTAATTATTATTTACAAATATAAATCGATATATATAACGCAGTTAAAGTGTTGTGGGTTAAAAAATATAGGCAGTCACTCCATGTAAAATACTGATATTCAGCAGCATCCAGTTTAATTGAGAGCCGACCCCAACATAGTTGAAAAATAGCTAGACAGATGATGATATTACGAACAAAATTTTGAAATTCCAATAGTTGTAAGTGCCATACACAACGGTAACAACAATTTCAATCTACGTTAAAAATGATTAAGAATGTATATGTATTTTTATTATCTAGTTAAGCTTTAATGATTTGCACTTTAATTGTATAAAGAGAATATTAGGGAATAAAACTTTCTCAGTAGTGCGTAGTGAACAAATATAATTATATAAGTGAATATGACAGACGGCATGCGGGCGGCGAGTAATGGGCGACTCGCTGTCCGACCATGGACCATGCCCGGGTCGACGGCGCGTTGTGTTCCACGCGCGCCTCAAGGAGTGTCAACATAATGACGGGGCCTGTAGAGGGCCAAAGCCTGCCGGGGTTGCGGGACTTACAAATTACCTTGACCCCGGTACATAAAGGGCTATTGAAGGACTCCGTGGATTTTAGTCAGTCAAGTCTGACAGTATGGGTGGGAGGACTCATTTGATGATTTTACCACGCTAAAAAAAAAAGTGAGCATAACAGTCAAAAATTTAAGAATAAAGTGAAACGCCTGATAATATTGTAATAAGTACATCTGATTCTTATGCTAATTAAGGTTGCGCATGATTATCTTAAAGAAGATGAAGTGCGCGTGTGTTCACACACGAGGGACAGTCAATGTTTAAACACTAATGAAAACGAGTTTTACCAAATTCAGGTACCATGCAATATTCGTGATTACTCTAATTGTTCAGACAGAGCGTTTATTAATAGTGCAATTTTGATAAGTGCCACCGCACACCTGAATAAAAAAACACTAAAATGAATAACACGTTTTGAGGCACATAAAGAATGTATCGACCTTGGCGATATTATTTTACATTACAAGCTTTTATTTAACTTGCAATGTTTGTATGTTTGTTTAGATCAAATCTTGCAAGTCAAATTAGAATCACTTCTAATTGCTCAATCGATCTGAAACTTGGTATTAATATGGAACCCTGATGACAATGCAATAATATGGTGACAGCGACTTGGTGGTGCAGCCAGGATCGTCTGCTCACGAGAGAACTCCTCAATGGTTAATAGTACATAACTAAAACTTGAAATATATACGGAAACCCGGTAACAATGCAATTATATGATAAGTGCGATCAGGTGGTGCAGCCAGGATCGTCTGCTCACGAGAGAATTCCTCAATGGTTAGTAGTAAACAACTAAAACTTGAAATATATATGGAAACCCGGTAACAATGCAATAATATGATAAGTGCGATCTGGTGGTGCAGCCAGGATCGTCTGCTCACGAGAGAACTCCTCAATGGTTAATAGTACACAAATAAAACTTGAAATATATATGGAAACCCGATAAAAATGCAATAATATGATAAGTGCGATCTGGTGGTGCAGCCAGGATCGTCTGCTCACGAGAGAACTCCTCAAAGGTTAATAGTACCGAGCTATAACATTGAACATAATATATGGCAACCCAAATGATAATACAATAATATGGTGACAGTGTCTTGGTCGTGCAGCCAGGATCAGCTGCTCCCGATAGAAAATGGTCACAACGATAATGAAATCTATTTAGGCTATTAATAAAATTAATTATTATATTAATCTATTTTGTCGTGCCCTGGGATCTCGAGGCGACTGCCCTCCAGCGCGTCTATGAGTGGCGCGTGAAGGCGCAGCGTCGGGGCGAATCCCCGCTGCCTCGACAAGTCGAGGCGCGGCGGGAAGAGCTCCGGCGTGATCTCAGGGCAGTATGGAGGGAGCGAGTCTCGCAACCGAAGTCCGAGCACGCCGCAATCGCGGCGGTAAGACCCCTCTTTGAGGAGTGGCTGGATAGGCGTCACGGCGTCCTTACCTTCCGCATGACACAGGTCCTCACCGGACACGGAAGTTTCGGGAGGTTCCTGTGTCTGATAAGGAGGGAAGAATCGCCTGGGTGTCACCACTGCGAGGATCGTCCGGAAGACACGGTGGAGCATACGGTGCAGGAGTGCCCCGCTTGGGCAGAGCACCGCCGTGTCCTCACGACAGCGATAGGCGGAGACCTCTCGCGCCCGGCATTGGTCGAGGTCATGCTGCGGGGCGAGACGGAGTGAGAAGCGGTCGCCTCCTTCTGCGAAGCAGTCATGCTCGTGAAGGAGGAGGCGGGCCACGTGATGCAGAGGACAGCGTCCTCCCTCCACCCCAGCCGCAGTGGTAGACGCCCACGGCGTCGGACGTCGCCAGACGATCTCCGGCCACCGTAGGCGCGGGCATGCGGGCTGCGAGTAATGGGCGACTCGCTGTCCGACCATGGACCATGCCCGGGTCGACGGCGCGTTGTGTTCCGCGCGCGCCTCTAAGTGTGTCTGCATAGTGACGGGGCCTGTAGAGGGCCATAGCCTGCCGGGGTCGCGGGACTAACGGATTACCGTGACCCCGGTACTTAAAGGGCTATTGAAGGACACCGTGGATTTTAGTCAGTACAAGTCTGACAGTCCCTCCCGCCCTGCCCTGGGTGGGAGGACTCATTTGATGATTATACCACGATTAAAAAAAAAAACTATTTTGTCGCCTATTTAGGCTCAAAGCCCTTCACTGCTGGCCAAGCATACGTGGCCTTAAGTAGAGTCAAATCGCTAGAAGGTCTCCTTATTGAAGAACTTGACTGTACGAAATTAACAGGTAAACGACCATGCAACAATGACGCACTAAATGAAATGGAAAGACTGCGAAATATGTCAAACGAAAACTAAAAATTTAAAAATAAAATAACAGTAAAAAAAACAATTTTAAAAACAAGCTTTTATTTAAATGCTCTAAAAAGGACAAAATAAACTTTAAATTAAATCAAACATATAACTTAAGTATAATATAAAAGCTTGTCGCAAGATTTACTTGTCACAAACAAAACAAACAAATAATTCAACGACAAAATGTATGTATCATAACATACTTTACACAGGTAAATCTCGCGACAAGCTTTTATATTATACTTAAGTTATATGTTTGATTTAATTTAAAGTTTATTTTGTCCTTTTTAGAGCATTTAAATAAAAGCTTGTTTTTAAAATTGTTTTTTTTACTGTTATTTTTTTATCATTTTAATCCACAACGATTTGAACGATAATTTAATAAAATAAAACACAAGAGCATCTGATATTCAGCATGTGGACTAATATACCAAATGTATTCAGCAAAAATGGTGTCCACAATAACGCATTCATCTCGCAAACACATACACATATCCGAAGGTTGTTGCTGTTCCCTGTATAAAAATAAACAGCGACTTAATAAAAATCGATGAGCAAAACTGATATCTACAGCTGGCGACGTTGAATTTCAAGTATGCAAACGGGTACCTTTGCAGTTCCCAGATGCAAGCTCATCTGGCACACGAGATGGCACACTCTACCTATAGCTACTGTTTTAAGCAGTCATTTTAAATCTTAATCGTCTGGGATAAGGTTTAAACTAGTCTGTTCCACACGCCCGCGATCAAGAGCCACCACTTCTACTACTCGCAGGTGCTTCTCATAGATAGGGCTTAATTTACTGCCAATTATAGTATGGTAACATATGGTGTAGCAATCTCTTACCATTCGTGGAAATAATTATGTTGATATGAATATAGTTTTGGGTGAATAATAATTAATACAATATTATGGGTGTACATAATAATTATAATTACATAATAATTTTTTGTGTTTCATGCTAATTTAAATACCCAAAAGCTGTCATGGTGGAGAGGTAAGTAAGACATATGTTTTGGAAAATGTCCTGTCACATTAGCAGCCGCCACAATAAATAAGATGCACGGGAAAAGCCGCGTCTACAAACAGCTTTCGATGTTCATACTCGTAATTTGCATTCAAGCAAGATTTATGGAAAATGTGCTAAAAAATACCACTCGCGTTTCACAAATGTCGGAGAGATCCTTTTTGATCGTCAAACGTTCACAGTCTGCTTTTATGTGCATTACGAGAGCTCTCGGGGAATCTCATCAAACCGGAAATAATTCTAGAACCTGACACCGATCATTTTCGAGGAAAATTTTCGCTGAACGCTATGTAATTTGACATGACGTAACAATGTTAAGTGATCTGAATATTATATTCAGTTATTGGGTCAAGATCCGTAAGTAACTGAATGAGCAAATCAATTTTAGTTCAGGCTCCGAAGTATTAGATTTATGAGACTTATGTCTCTTATTCGTTTTCAAAGTAGTGAATACCAAAACACAAATAGAAGCTAGGGAGCATCATATGGGGTGCTAAGACAGGAAACCTCCACGTGCGCCCGTGGACTGGAGTTCCCTCTCGGATACGTCCGTGGGGAAGACCAGTTTTTCGGGCCGGTGCACCCTGGGATACGGGCAAAACACTTCCTTAGGCACTGTGTGCCTGAGGGGTCTCTTTGCCCGTATGCGAATAGCCTGTCGGGTGGATGCTCCAACGCGTGTCCCTCTGAATAGCAGAGGGCACAGCGGCGGAGCGGGCTTGCGGACGGCGAGTAATGGGTAAGCCCGTCGTCCGACCAAGGACCAAGCCCAGGTCGGTGGCGCGTCGTGTTTCACGGGTCACCGACGGGGCCCCTTACGGGGCCAAATGCCTGCTGGGGTCGCGGATTTTTTCTTAATCCAGGTTACCGCGGCCCCGGAACGTAAAGGGCATCCGAAGAAACACGGGTGGATTTTAGTCAGTAAGAGTCTGACAGTCCCTCCCGCCCCACCCAGGGCGGGAGGACTCATTTGATGATTTTGCCACAAAAAAAAAAAAAAAAAAAGGGAGCATCATATCGAGCGGCCCCTAAGACTTAATTTTTCAGAAATACTTATCAAAAGAGAAATAATAAAAAAGCATCCTTTATAAATTCCCCCAGGGAAAGTCGAAGAGGAATAATCGTGTCGATCAGATGGCCTGGTTCTTGTGAAGAGGCTCTTGCTTGCCGATCTCGAACCTCTCCTGCGTTTACAAGTTTTATTTTATGACACGTCTCGCAAGACTTCAAAGTCTCGGGCGTAATTCATTACTCCTCCAGGAGTCTGCCACCTATTGTAAGTGACGATGACGTCGAGACGCCCTCGCGGCTTCGCGCCAACTTCTCGCGCTTCTCGCGCAAAGTCGTCAGGTATCGGAGACTTCCATCGCGATGTGAATGAAGGACCTGACACTTTTAGAGCACCGCTACCGGAACTCCGAACTTGATGTTTAGTCCATTCGGAACTAGCTTTGTGGCCACTTGAGTCAATCGAGCGAACTACTAACTGCCTCGAGATCTCTATATCTATGTAGACGCAAACAATAATAAATAGCAAGGACATAATAATATCATGTACACGAATGTCCATAAAAGATTGATGTATTTGTTTAGAAATTAATGCTAATTAATTATTAATCGAGAGTTTTGTGATAGAACCCCGCTAGTTTCTACGTGCATTATTAAGTACATAATGTGACCGAATCATAGAGAACAATCACTGTGTAAGCATGAGAACCTCTTAACACCTTCTAAAGGGTCATTGTGGCCCTTTCTGTAGTAAAAATTACTCTTGACCCGTTTTCGATTCAAGAGTTTAACAAGTTTGAGATTGTTTTGTTGTTTTCGCCAAATACAAATTCCGCTTCGGCAAAATTTAATCTTGTAAACCTTTTGTTTTGTTTGATAATATTTTACGAATTTGTTTGGAAAGGGGCGGGGGGTACATACATATCTCGGCAACTTAGTAGCAACAACTTCCCTGATTCCTCGGAGTAAACATTATAAGACTTCCTTAACTTAACGTTAAAAAAACTGTTTTTACACGTAAACACCCATTTTAGAAATACGCAGCGATGAGAGCACGTGAAGATTACTTTATGAGGTACGTATATCTACCTGACAAGTGAAGCCACTTCAATTTATATCAACCCTTATCCGAGGCGTTACGGAGACAAAATCAATTATTTATTTATTACAAGACGGATCGTGGGAGAGAAGAAATTACTTGACATGACTCGGTGGTATTATGAATAGGACGATGTCACGTAGTGGTGTCATTTGTATCGTGTATCACAGGGGACACCTGCGCGCGAGACCCACTCTTACATGCTGTACAAGCTGCTACTATTTGTCAAATAAGCAATTTATCTATACTCTAGGTATCGAAAGTAGGTGACGGATTTGATATTTATAATAGAAATAGTACATTGTTATCCAAGGGGTGAAAGTTACTTATTTAAGCCTCGAGACGTAATAGTTCGAGGAACTAAATAAGTAATTTATCCGAGATAAACACAGTGCTTTTCATTACGAATATGGAGAAAAAAGAAATGAGAACATAAATATTAGCTAAAGAAAAATTAGTGTTGATTGGATTGTCACTTTCCCGCATATTTAGTTTTTTTTTTCTTTTGTCCTGTGGTCGTCTAACTATACAGCCAGTATTTTTCAAGTTATCATTTTAAGAAAGAGCAAAGATTTTGCCGAAATCGATGTTATTTAGAGAAATAGTTGAAACTAAATTATGTTAAAGTCAATATAATATATTTCTGTAAGTATGTTATTTTATTTATAAATCGTACTGTAATTTAGTAGCTGTATAAAAAGTTAGAACAAGGTTCAATAGAAATGTCAAAATAGAACAAGTTTTTTTTTTTTATTGGCAGCTGTCAGTTGAAAGCGATTTTCCCTAGGGCCTATGTAATGACCTACTTTCAGAATAAGATTAATGAAAAGATCTTTTTGCCCTGTAATTAGAGCACGAGCTTTTTGAATCAAATAGGTAGCTCATGTCTGGTGAAAATATTCGACCAAGTAATAAAGCCTGGACTCGTCAGAGGAACATTAAGCACCGCCTTTCGCCTTTTTATGAATGAATATTTTAATTCATAATGATGAATACAATTCGGAGATCAGACGGTTGAACAATTGCAACGCAATTCAATATTGTATGAGGCTCTTTTTATTCCTTCCGGTTTGGATGGAGGGTAGGCATTAAAAAGAACCATTATAGAAATACAAGAAGGATAAATCCGTCTGAATCAGTTATATTGGTACTAATTTCCGTTACTTTATACTAAAGCTGTGATATAGATCATGTCGACGCTAGAAAGCGATTTTGTCGTATCTCGAAAAATGGGAATTTCTTTTTATTTCATTTTTGTATTCAGAAAAAAAAATACTGCGTCTGACGGTCGTATCAATGTTTTCCTCAGACGTTTTTTTATTATGATACGACGTTGACTTTTTCTTAACGAATTTTTTACATAGTTTTTTGGCACTGGTGTAAAGTTCAACTTTTCGAGATACTACAAGATTGCTTTCTTGCGTCGAATTGTGAAGGTAGAAATCAAGATATCGGAATTTTATTACTGCTTAATACTCAAATTAGGCTCTGTGTATAATCAGGCTCAGTAACAAAGAGTAAGCACTCTAGCCTGACTGCAAGTGATATGAATCTCAGCTTAATTGGCAGACATACGTACATGTATTCTACGAGTAGGTCCCGCAATTCCGCCAAACGAGCAATCAGATGAGCTGTAGAACAAATAGCTATGATGTGCGATGTTCTCCAAAATTAAATGAAATATCAGAAATAAACATTCTGAAAGTCTCCTGTGAAAGTTCGATGTGACGGCATTTAAGTTAGCAGTACCATACGCACTTCACTGGCTATAAAGAGAGCCTGCTACGTATCCGTGCATATTTTATTTATATGGATGATACAATAACCTTTTTATAACCTCGAAAAATTCAACTTATCAATAATTTTATTGAATTTCACAAAAGGTTGGACTACCTACCAAAAGGAAATATCATGAGTGCTCATAAATAATGTATAATATAAGGAGGACCCAATCATCGGCGATAACCAAAATCGTAAAGACCTTACTTTGTGGGATACTTAAATCTATTGCGAAGACCTTTTGTATAGTGCCTGTATTCTATACATACCCAACTGATTTTTCAAATATAGTAAGTTAATTTAATTTTGTATTTTGGCAATTTTAGATTTTACCTAATGAAAATTAACAAATTATAGTGATTTAAAAGACTTAATTTTAATTTATAATTTGTTTAATACTTACTATAAAAAAATAACCACTAATTAAAAGATTTTATTTAAAAGAAAATGCTTTGAGCAATAATAATTTATAATTCTGTTGAAATATTATTTACTAATATTTCAACAAAATGATGTTTTAAATACTAAAAAATATCAAAAAGAAACTGTTACAAGTGCAACATTTAACTTTCGAAGTGCGCCCCGGCAATTAAATAAATCGCAATGGCCGCTAGAGAATTTTGCAAGTGAAGCACAGCATTGTAGAACTTTTAAGTCGAATAATTTTTATAATTTGCGGCTGTAAAAGGAGCGGGCAAAGCGCGGGAAACCGGATGAATGAGCGCGCCAAAAACATCCCTGGAAAACTCCGAGGCAGCTTACTTTCAAATATGAGAAGCGTTATAAAAACCAAATAATTGAAGTCACGAAGTTTGAAGCGCGGTTGGTTAATCCATTAATCCTATTTGCCACAATCGGACATTTACGATATAATCAAATAACCAGAAATATTCCACTTACTTTAATTCCTGGATTTCTTTTTTCAACTGACTTATTTCGGACTTGTGAAGGCTTTTCAGCAAGGAAATCTGTTCGGCAACGGCCATCAACTCATCACGAATCTGGATCTCCGCGGCGGACACAAACAAAACTCCGACAACGGACAGAAGTGCTGTTAGGAAACACTTCATACTCACGACGCAAGTTAAGGGGTGCGAATAACCGCAGAAACGACTGTCTCGGCCGGTGTCGAGACAGGAATGAGCGCGCCGCTCGCCCGCTCCACCGTATATACGACGCCAGGGAGTATGAAAACGCAGATGCGTTCAACAGTTGTCCAGACGCCCCCAGCCTACGTTCGCAGCCTGTTTTTTAGATATTTAACCTAATTTAACAGATACTATTACTTTTTCTCGCACAATCTGTCAATAAGCTGTTAAGATTTTTAAGCCATGCATTGTTGAACACAGCACAGCTTTTGATAGATCATAGAAACGACAGCAACATACGTAAATGTGGCGAACGCTGGAATATAATTTTATTGATATGATAAAAAATAACTTAGAAGTAAGTCACGAGTCACCTAGCTTTTTTACTCGTGTTTACAGAAGAATGAAATCCTGCCGAATGAATGCCGAATAGAGTCATTTTCACAGTAAAACATAAGTTGGGATTCATTCGAAGCCTAACGCGTTGTCTTTTCCTTTTCTTTCTCTTGTTTGTTATTTTGACTTTATGAAAAATTGGACGAGCGTGTCTTTTGTCGTAGTTTAGTGAGGCGTATGTCCAACTGTCTAGGACAGACTATATTAACGGTTGGTAATCATCAAAAACAGTAAGCTAAAATCAAATCCTTCTAAGTCACAAAAAAGCCACGAATTCATTACATGATCAAACCTTTAAAAGTTATGAACAAGTCCCACGTGGATACAAACGGGGCTAATTAATTAATTCTTGTTGGCTTGAAAACTTAAGGTAACCAGTCTGGAAGACTGCGTAGGGAATTAGCATCGGTAAAATAGGTATAAGCTGTATTACCTTTTTTTTACGTGGTAAAATCATCAAATGAGTCCTCCCACCCGGGCAGAGTGGGAAGGACTGTCAGACTCGTACTGACTAAAATCCACGGTGTCCTTCATTAGCCCTTTACGTTCCGGGGTCACGGTAATTCGTACAGTCCCGCGACCAAGCAGTATTGCATTAGATATTTTTAATTCAATGCAGGATGATTTAGTCCTCAGATTTGCTGTACTAATAAATTACACAATACATAAAAACCCACTTAATAAAAATAAAGAAATAAAAAAAATTAAACTGTTCATTGGAGGTTTATTTTGTCCTGTCTTATCATCATAATCATCAACTTATAGGTGAGTGAAACAAAAATGTCGTACCCTTTTTTATTACGAAAATAAAGAAAAAAAGGTATAAGAAGAAGGATTTTTTTCTAACTTAATATTCAAATGAGTTTGTGGTCGAAATTCGGCTACTGAGCATAGTATACATATATCCCTTCCTCCTTTTTGTTCACTAAGTATTCCTTCAGGTATTTTCTGAAGTACTCAACGTACCTTTATTGTAAAAGCCTACACAGCTACTTACTTAAGTCCCGATAGACGTGACATTCGCTACCTACCCTCAAAATACTGATAGTACCTAGGTATCTACATGAGAAATCGCAAAAATTGATGCAAGCGGGTCGCGTGACCGTAAACAGGGTAGTAGTATGGCCCTGAAACTCAAAGGGCAACCAAAGGATAAGGATGATTTTCAATCAGTGGGAGTGTGACAGTCCCTTCGGCCTTCCACTCTGTCCAGGGCGGGAGGACTTATGTGATGACTTCCACAAAAAATAAAAACTAGATTGAGATTTGCAAGACTTCCTTTTGACACACGCTGCAGTCGTAAATGAAAACACAGTTACTTAAATGGCTGTATAACTTAAGTTACTGTGTTTTCATTTACGATGGTAGTTTTAGTTTAGTTTTATAATCTAGTTATACATCATCATCATCATCTCAGCCATAGGACGTCCACTGCTGAACATAGAAGTACTAGAGTGGAGACCACGGACTAGCAAGCGCAGTGTAAGACGTCCATCAACAAGGTGGACAGACGACCTCATGAAGGTCGCCGGAAGACGCTGGATGCAGGTCGCTTCCTACCGGTACATGTGAAGATCGAAAGGGGAGGCCTATATTCAGCAGTAGTTATACATAGCAAAGTAAATTTTTGTAAAATTCGATAGCCTTAAAAATACCGTAATACAAATCACTCTTGAATTGTAGCATGTCACTAACTACACAGCTGAAGTTGCTACCGTTAAACTGTCTAAAGTCGAGAATATCTAATCAGGAATGAGCTTCGTCAAGAATCTATTATTGAAAAGGTCTGGACGTTGGAGCATAGCTGTTTGTGATAAGTCTATTTTTGAGTCGTACGTAGTCCTGCAATTTGCAATTGAAGAAATTCTAATGGAACGAATTTTGGGCCAATCATAAAAGAAAATAACTGGCAGCAAAATGGTGATAATGAATCTACCAAGTCCAATTGTTCGTCGTAGTGTTTATCCTGTTTTAGCGTTTTGGTTCTGGAGTTCTGGGCCATACCATTGTGAACCTTCTAATTACAAAGATTTTGAAGAACAAAACGACATTTCACACTTAATGAAAACTGATTTGAGATGGCTTATCTTTACTGTAAATTACTTCTTTGACCGATTTCTTCAGTGAGTTCCATACAAGATCTTTTTTTTCAAATATTGCGTACATCGAAAATGAATAAATACCTAAGTTAGTTTTACCAAACAATACCTATTAAAATCATTTAATAGCAATGTTTATTTTGAAACAGATTTTTATGGTCACGAGCTGTAATGTGTTAAAACGTGATACTTGTTGCCCTCAATGCACCTGAATCGCCTGAAAGTACAGGTTAGTTGTCAAGTCTACTCCATTTTCCGCTCCACCCAGCCTGATGGACACATTTTAAGGTTTTCTCTAAACTTAAATGGAAAAGTGCTATATTTATTGACATAAAAGAACAGAAATAAAAATTAACACAACATAAAATAATACGAGTACCTAGTCTACATAGGTACCCTGCCGTCAAACGTGTTTCTGAACCCTATAAAATAAGTTCCGAGTAATATTCTTTTCGCAATATAACTTAGTTTGATGTTGACAGCTCCATGAAAGGTCCGTTTATACCTCGAATATTCTGACATTTCCACTAATTATGCTTCAACCAGAAAATCTCTTGAATTGAATATTTGATGCAGATATCCCCGTGTCAATTATTTTTAAGTCAATTATTTTTAAATAATATGCCTGAATAATGTCGTAATCGTACAAACCAAAAAGTGGTGCAGAAAATTCGACTTTCTGAATTGCGAGGTTGTACAATTGCTCGTGACTGTAAACATTGAAATTCACATAACAGTGTTTGCGTAATAAAGAAACAAGCATTCTACAAAAGTATAAAGCACTTATAAGCCCTTTTATAATGAATACCGTGGTTTTATTAAGTGTGAAGTTCAACCAACCAAGCCTCAACACACCTCGTCGCGTCCCATCGCCAGCCAACAAGCCATCAGACATTGTTGGTACAATTTGCAAGTTGAAATGGTAATGGGTAGGTCACATCGATCGTAGAACTGATAACCGATGGGAAAGAAAAGTTCTCGAGGGGCAACCACGGACCGGAATAGACTTCCCAGTAGGTGGACCGACGACATCGTGAGAGTCGCGGGCAGCCGATGGATGCAAGTGGCGAATTGTCGTTAGGCGTGGCGGTCTAAGGGGGAGGATATTTATAGCATGTATGTTCAGCAGTGGACGTATTCCGCCTGATGATGATGATGATGATGAGGGAAACATTGCGACAACTCGCGTAATATGCATGATATAAATATACCAGTAATTGTATATGCTATAGCACTCAGGAATGGGGCCCCCTGTAGAGGGCCAAAGCCTGCCGGGGTCGCGGGACTCACGAATTGCCGTGACCCCGGTACGTAAAGGGCTATTGGGTAGGAGGAATCATTTGATGATTTTACCACGATAAATAAAACCCCTCAGGAATAGCTTCCAACCAGTTTTTTTTTAACACGCTTTTATTTAATCCTATCATTCATTCCAGAGATTACTCTTACACACAAACATACCTCTTAATATTAGTATAGTTTGCCTAAACACGAGTTTAATTTATTTTTATTATTATTGTTGGCTTATACCACTACAAATTCCTCTGTTTTTATATTAAACTAGCACTTTTGCCGCGACTTCGTCCGCGTGGTTTACGTACTTTCCTAAATCCCCCTTTTCACCCCCTTAAAGGTTAAATTTCCAAAAACCCCTTCTTAGTGCTCCCCTACATTATAATAGGAAGCCGTGTGCAAAATTTCACATTCCTAGCCCTAGTAGTTTCGGCTGTACGTTGATATGTCAGTCAGTCAGTTCTCCTTTCTTTTATATATATAGATAAAGTCTATAGTAGACGACAAAAAATATTTTTCGAGATTGAATACTTATTGAAAATAAAGTAGCATTATGTAGGTGATCTGAGTTCACGTGAAGATTATTTAAGATAAGATAAGATAAGATAATTTATTTCGCAAATATGGGTACAGTACATGGTGTAAAAGAAACAATTAGCAAAGTTCAGCCACATTTTACCATTAGGCATGCGAAAGGTACAAGACCAGCAACAAAAATAATTATTACATAATTACATTTAACATTTAGTGATAGCCGTGCTTAATAGTTAAACAAATGCATTTTCTTTTTCTGCAAAAAACTCAGAAATATTGTAATAGGCTTTACCCACTAGAAAAGAGCGTAGCTTTTTTTTTGAATGGAGGTAGATTTAATGCCTTCCAAGATTTAGGTAGCTTATTGTAAATGAATGGAGCCATGCAGAAGACACTTCTGCGCATGAGTGCTGTATTTGCGGTTGGCATACATAATCTGCTATCATCGCGCCTGTTTCGAGGAGCTATGTCTGCGAGACGTGTAAAACGATTTGGGTTGGTTTTCACAAATACAGCTACTTCCATAATGTAAAGGCAAGGTTAATATTTTAAACTGTTTAAAATATGGCACACAACTGTCGGTAGACTTTAATTTAAACATTGACCGTATGTATCTTTTTTGTGATTTAAATACTGTTTCTTTCTCAGTTGAATTGCCCCCAGATATTAAACCATATCGTAAATGGGATTCTGCAATACCATAATAGGCGTCTGTAGATATTGTCGGTGAAAGTGAGCTTAAAGCATACGCTGATTTATAAATTTTCTTATTTAAAATATCTATATGCGAAAAAAACATTGATACGAGTACTTTCAGCCCATGCAATGTTGTTAATATTTTCAAATAACCCTGTATATTTAGTTATACTAGCTGCAAAATACTCGTAGTTTATACTATTTTTATCGTATCTTCTCGTACAATTCGCTTTTATACTATTTTTGTAAGTTTTAAACTTTGTCACACTTATTAGTTGGTAGTTATTACATAAAGGAAACCATTGCTCTTTTCTTTATCGAAGATCCTATAAAGCTGTTTTGTGTATTTGACTAAGAGCAGAATCTGAACCTGCGACCTTCTGATTCAATACACCAGACGCTTTTACCAACGAAGCTACTGCAAGTCTTGCTCACAAGGTCTAATTCTTCATTTGAAACTTCTGCTCGCCGTTGAATTTTTTTGTTGCATCTAAACCTACTATTCGTCTCTCGTGGTTTCTACATTTGGTAAAATTTTCTACATCACCGTATCGCTCCGGTAATAATTTCAACTGCAATACAACGACATAAAAATGTTCAAAATATAGATGCTATATCCATCAGGTACAATATTTCTACCGTTATAAAGCAACTTTTTCACGAAAAAGTTATAAAAACCATCCTATTATTTAAAAGCGAAGAATATAATTTAAATGACACACATTGAAGCGACAATAACGGCCAATTTTTGAAGTGCGCATAAAGACTTAATTTGCTTCAATGTGGAGCAGCCATTTATTCGTCATTTGAATGTTCATATTGAATGCCCATTCAGCAATTTGATATGAAGCCAATGAAACTGGCTATTTTAACAGTTGGGTTCCCACGACATGTGCGCGGCGACCACCTCCCATGGGATAAATACGTGGCCAACATATATTGTTACAAATTCCTTGAAATTATAGCAAAAATAAGTGAATCGGCCATTTTGAGGTGTGAGAAAAATTTGGAAACGATCTGTTGTGGAGGAGAGTCTTACAACCTGATTTGCAAGTCCGATAACGAATTAATTCACCGAGTTACATAGAAGTAACATTTTTAAATATTTTCACATAATAAATATTCTTCGTAAAAAAGTTTTAAACACATAAGAAATAGTAGCCCACCGGTATTGGTAACAGGGTCCATCACCACTATATCAGGTCTATTAGCTACAATAGTCTAATAGTTAATTATAATTATCTTTAATAATGAGGGGATAAACTGCTTTTAAAGATAATTAGGAGGTATGTTTGAAGATTTTTCGATGCACGTTCTGGGGGTTTCCGCGACCCCGGCAGGCTTTGGCCCTCTAGAGAACACAACACGCCGTCGACCCAGGCATGGTCCATGGTAGGACAGCGAGTTGCCCATTACTCGCTGCCCGCATGCCCGCGCCTGCGGTGGCCGGAGATCGTCTACCGAAGTCCGACGCTGTGGGCGTCTACCACTGCGGCTGTGGCGGAAGGAGGACCGCCTCCTCCTTCGCGAGCATGACTGCTTCGCAGAAGGAGGCGACCGCTTCCCACTCCGTCTCGCCCTGCAGCATGGCCTCGAATAATGCCGGGCGCGAGGCCTCCGCCTATCGCCATCGTGAGGACACGGCGGCAAGAGGGGCAGTCCTGCACCGTAGGCTCCACCGTGTCCTCCGGACGATCCTCGCAGTGGTGACACCCAGGCGTTTCTTCCATTCTTATCAGACACAGGTACCTCCCGAAACTTCCGTGTCCGGTGAGCACCTGCGTCATGCGGTGGGTCAGGACGCCGTGACGCCTATCCAGCCACTCCTTAAAGAGGAGGTGCGACAGTCGGTCCCTCCATACTGCCCTGAGATCGCGCTGGAGCTCTTCCCGCGCCGCGCCTCGACTTGTCGAGGCAGCGGGGATTCGCCCCGGCGCTGCGCCTCCACGCGCCACTCATAGGCGCGCTCGAGGGCAGTCGCCTCCAGATCCCAGAGCAGGGTTTTGGGGCACTTAATTAATTTCTGGTGATTCTGTTGCTTACATACCTTTAACCTTTGGTCCACCGGCCCTGAATAGAGCAGAAGGCACTGTCAGACTCTTACTGATTAAAAATCTATCTGTAGCCCTTTGCGTTCCAGAGCCACGGTGCCCTTTAAAGACAGACCCACGACCCCAGCAGGTACTGGGAACCCTGATTACCCTTTGTGTGACTGTATTAATTTTAATACGTACTCAAAGGAGGTAACCCTTTGAGTCACTCGATATTGTTGAGATGATGAGGGATTAAAGCAATAGGTAAGTACTCGTATCACGGATCGCAATCATAATTACTATAGCTCGTATCCCCGTATGCGACCACGATAACAACGAAACTGTGACGTCATGCACACTTTTTCTCACTTGCACGCTCTTAAAAAAGTACCTAACACATTGATAAATTCAAAGTCCTACATTAAAAATGTTACATCGTACAATAAATATGATTGAAAATTAATTTACAGGAAGCAATTATTCATAAATCCTTTTTTAAAGTGAGTGTTAGGGTCGCGGGACTGATGATGATGGGGATGAGACATCATCAGGTAACCGTGACCTTGGCACGTAAAGAGCTATTGAGGAATCACCGAAGATTTTAGTCAGTACAAGTCTGACTCAATTGATAAAACTACCATAACAAAAAAAAATTAACGTCGTAAGTCATATTATTCGTAGCGCAGTACTTTTTGTTATTATTGCTGGTGCATGTTCAGGAATGAAGAATGAACAGGAGCTAGGTACCGATAAGGCTACAATACCCGTGGGAGTTCCTGAGCCAAGAAAGAAACTCAATTGAGTTATTTTCAAACGCTGTGCTCCTTTATTGGAATACAAACAGCTTGTTAGTATTTGATGTGTGAATTACCAATTTGGCACGTCGAATGCAACGTGCCGACACTACCGATATAACTATATATATCTACTGCTTTGCCTTGTATCACGCGGCTAAATAATAGCAGACTCACTAGTCCATCTTCAATGTTAAGCTCTGTTAATGTTTGGCTTGGACGTTCCGAGGATGGGGGCTGACCATGACATTCAGAGTACCTGCGCTTCACGAAGCATATTAAGCCGATTGTCCACGTTATCCTTTGAGAATAATGATTACAGAAATATTGCCTTAAAGAGTTTAATGGGTAGTTTGCGAGACTAACAAATTACCGTCACCCCGGAACGTACAGGGCTATTGAAGGACACCGTGGATTTTAGTCAGTACCAGTCTCACAGTTCCCGCCCATCCTAGGTGGAATGACTCATTGATCATGACAAAAAAGGGTTTAGTGGTGACTTTTAAAGGTTTGCTGAATCAACCCCTTATAATTAAGACCGCTGAATGATTTTCGTAAATCCACCTACCTACACAGTTTATGGAGAAAGCTGCTTAACAAAAATATACCTACTCGTAAATAGGTATCGGATTTTGAAGTGAAAACTTCTTTAGCGACGCTGTGCACTTTTTTGGAACGGGTAAAAGTGTTAAACTCGCGTCAGGACACGTGACCTGATCGAAAATTCGTAAGACGGCGCAGGGCGCTTGCGAGAATGTTCGTGTGTGTTTATTACTATTGAATATTTTTTTTATTCTTGGATGCATCTCTACTATGAACTGGTATCATTCCGAACAAACTGTACAATAGACTTAAAATAAGTACGTAGACCCACCACAAACATATAATATTCCATTTCTATTTTAATATTCCTCTCTGGCTTTATACCCTTACAAAATAACGCGGCAAAACTCTAGGAAAGCAATAAGTAGGTTTTCAATTTTAGAGTGGAGATTGCAAGAATATTGAAGCACCAATTAGAGTTAAAACAATATCTTAATGTTGCTAATTGGCATTGAATGCGCCAGACTGAGAGGCGTGCTCTAATGAGCCTAAGCGTTTTAACCAAATTTATTTATATTCATTTACAGGCGAAGAAATGGCAGGAATGGCAAGATTCAATTCGCAACAAATATGAAATAAATAAATAAAAGATAGCTCTATTGAAGGAAACATCAAACGAAGTGGTTCTAGACTTGTTACTTATGAAATTATGTGGGATACATACGTCAGATTTCACTCTCATCCCCGAACGTACTTGTCATCGCTCCTAAGCCCCTAATTTCTGAAGCTTACTCAATCATAGTTCCTAACTTTCTTACATGATTGGCTGTTGCTATTTGGGTCAGCCAGAAAGTCTAGTTAAAAAACATTAAAAATTTGGTATTTTGTTCATAATGTCCGAGTTTTTTTACAATAAAATTGTGGAGTTAAAAAAAAAAAAAATATTTCCCTCATATTAATATATCCTCCGCGTATCATTTCTAAAGTTGTCGGTTCCTGGAAACGTTTGGGTAGGTTGGGTAGGCGAGACACTGAGAAATTGATGTAAATAAGTGGTAAATACCTTCTTGCTGTATAGTGATGTATTATGAAATTGACTGGTGAGTTGGGTAACTCGCTTCCTTTTCTGGTATTGGAACTGAACGTTAATAATTCTTTGCATCGAATCCAACTAATGTCCAACTGCAAGGCAACATATTTTGGCTGACTTGCTCTACTTAATCTGGTCAAGTCTTTTCTCTGCCTCATATTTAGATAGAAATTAACGAAAACGCGTTTTCATATGAAATCAGTTTCTACCCAAGATTCGGCGGTTGTGGCTAAAAAACGATTGGGCCCGTTTTTTAAAGTTTTTAGGCCAACTTCTGAGTTAAGCAATTCACTTCAAACGTGTCTGTTTATGAACGTGTCGTGGATGCGTTTACAAACATTGAAACTCATAAACACAAACACCTAGAACTGATTGTAGGTTGTAGAAATATTTGTTTTGTGCGAAGATCGAACTTCAAAATCGTGATTAATAAATACAACTAAATAGCTGGGCTGAGCAATTTCCATGTCTGAGTTCCGACTATAATTCCGGTTTTTGGGATTGGTATTGCATTGTTAAGATGGCTTGTCAGGAAGTATAAGTTTCATAAAGTTGTAGAAAGCTTCTAAATAAATCACTTTAATCACAGTTTATAATGCAGTTTTCTCGGAATATCTCATTGTTCAATTTTTACGTAGGTGTGTTATTAATTTTTCTGCCGTATCATATTTATAATGTTAACTATTTATTTTTACTGGCTTGTCATCTAGTCTGTGAAGTCAGATTGGTGTCCTGTCCTATACTGGATGTCAACAGCAGCAACATCTACTGGGTCCAACTATAGCTAAGAACCATCCAGATGGATATCATGAGTTAACTTATGTGAAGTAAAGTTAACTTTTTTCAAAATAATAAACGTAGTAAATACTTTTAGTACGCTGTAAAAAAAAAAGGAAATCTTGTGACAAAGCCTCTCGGATAGCCCCAAAAGTATATTAAAAATTTATCGTAATCAGTCGATCCGTTTACCAAAAGAAAAGCGTAAACACACACACTGAAATTTTGGTTAATTTAACAAGCTTCAGTTTATGATTGAATTGAGCAAACACAACGGTTGATTCACCACAAATATCAGAATGTATGTTGAATATATGTTGGGCCTGGCCAAACTGAATGTAATTGTATTTTGACCAAATACATGCTTTTAACCGCAAAAGCTTATGTTGTTTCTTACTGTGGGGAATCTATACAAAGATGGTTTGCAAATGTGCATCCACTTTTTGTTCTCGTCACGTAGGCGTAAAAGGGACACCGCAATGACTTACCTACAGAGCACGGTATCAGATAGGATTCTTGTAGTACCAACACTATCTTTTTGGAAATACACGAGAACCCGGGTCGACGGCACGTTGAGTTCCACACGCGCCTCAAAGAGTGTCAGCACAATAACGGGGCCCCCGTTTAGAGGTCCAAAGCATGTCGGGGTCGCGGTACTAACGAATTACCGTGACCTCGGAACGAAAAGAGCTATTGCAGGACGCCGTGGATTTTAGTCAGTACTAGTCTGACAGTCCCTCCCGCTCTGCCCGGCCTGAGTCAAAATCACCAAATGAGTCCTCATTTGATGATTTTACCACGATAATAAAAATACACGAAAAACATCATTTAACGTTAATAAATATAAATACGAGTACTTAATTAACATCGTCCACTATCTTATTGAACACCTGGTGAAACCTCGTGCATTTTAGATGATGTTGCACGCGAGTATTGGCAGAATACTGAATTACCTACACGATTTTCTGTCTGTTTATAGGTTTGAGAAATAGATTCAGGCCCATAATTTGCAACAAAAATACATACAATAGCTCAATACAATTATTTTTTTTAACAAAATTGTTGATTAAAAATATTATAAGCTCACTCTAGCAAATTCGTAAGTCTTCCTCAATCTTGGATGTTCGTGAACACGAGTGGGTAAGAGTCATTGTGCAGACACCGAGGACTCGACTTTTCAACATTTCCGTTTTTAATCAGAGCCTTCTTTTGTCTCGAACCCTCTGTTCTTCTAAAAGGGCTGGCTGAAAACGAAAACATTGTCCACATCTACATGCCTCGTTGTATCATAAAACTTTTAATACGTTGTCTGATGTATGGAAATAAAATTTAATAAGATTTTCTATGCTCGTGTCTCTCTTTGCAAATTAAACACATTTTAATATTTACATTCTCATAAAGCCAATGCCTGTTGTGAGGTAGGTAACCATCATGCCAAATGAAGTATGAATGGCCGGCTTTTGACCAACTGAAATAAGATAAATCATTTCACATTTTACGAACAATTGTTGCTGAAACACGTTGCTCTTGCACGCGTCAATATTATTATTCTCATTTTGGAGGATACCAGAATCTGTAACAGCCGTCAATTGCACCGCAGAGATTTAACAATAGTCTCGGGCTAATGTAGGTACTAACACTTGAGGAGTTTCTTTTTTCGTGGGTGGAAGCAGCTGTATTTTTGAAGGTAGTATGGACAGCCGGTGCGTGCCCGAAGCGCACGCTCTGATACTTTTGGAGCCACATTGTTATTACCGACAGCTGCAACGCACGCTCCTTTATATCATATGGGACAGTTGAACATCTTCCTTGTTCCACGGGTTCTGTATTTGTTAATAGAATGAATTTTGTTCACTGCCTCATGCAAAAATATAAAACATTAAAGTTGAATACGTTGTAGCTAAAATTCATTATGATTTCTGTCATCTATAAATCATTTAGTGACGTTCGTGACTTCAGCATCGTTTTCGAGAGTTGCTGAGACCTTAATGAGTTTCTCGTTTGTGTTTTCATAAAACATCTTAAACTTCTAAGACGACTTGCATCAAAGCATTGAGACATGAAGGGGCTCGCCTGAATTAATCAAAGTTTATGAAGATTATCGATTTTGTCTATGCGTTTAGTATAGTATACAGCATACCCTACTTCGGCCGGCATTGGTAAAGTTGTACTTTAAATCGTGTCGGATGAACGGAATGACGATGGCTTAGCTATGTTACTTAAGGAACCCTGAAATTAAGTAGTCATCATTCTACCTGAGCCGCAGTTTTTTGGTTTCCTTATTTTTGGCTACAACTTTAATGTTGTTTATATTTTGGTTTCAAAGATTCGTGGTCATGACTTTATAATCATTATTTAATTAACACCTGTCCTTAAATTGGACAGTTAAAAATGTAAGTTGCATATATTTAAAAACAAGTAAGTAAGTAAGTATATATTTATAAATATGTCATTATGATTATGAAGTATAAGAGGTAAGAACATAAATACTTCAGTTTTAAAACTGCTTGTCTTAACTTTACAATGAATAAAATAATTTTATTATATTCGTTGAGCACGACGAACTTTACCTAAAGTTGAGTACTTAATTAGATTTTAAAAACGTTACCATTACTAAGGAATGATCTGCAGACCTACGTCTTGTGATAAAGCATGCGAATTTGTGAATCTAATCGTAAAGTCATTATAACGATTTCAGATAAAAAAAAAAAAAAAACAAGAAAAGTAACAACCAAAATCTTAAAAAAAGATACAAGAAACAATAGTCTAATATAAAAATAAGTATGAACTACATTTGTTCATATCAGGGTTCCGTAGCAAAAGGGCCATTTATATTATAAAACTATTCGAAAGCTCATAATTTAATTTCATGTTCGTTGAATACCGCAAACTGGCGTGCTCGTGTACTGATAAATTTGAATGGCTGCTATTATTGACTGAGACTTATATTGATATTAAAATCTACTTAATTAAGCAGATTTTAATTTCCACTTAGCTAAACGTAGGTATTTGTAAAGATAAAAGATAGTGCCTGCAATTCGGGTTAACCTAACTCTGCTTTAAGTCTTTGTTAAACAGTCTGGCGTGGCGAATGCGAAGTGTGACGTTTTTATTTATAATGTATGGGATTGTTTGAATCCAGTCACATAGAAACGCGAAAGCGATCCGATAGCGTGACAGACTTATTGGACTGACGTCTCGCTTCGGTTCGGTATCGCTTCGGAAACGCTTCGCTTTCGCCGGTCTGTTTGACAAAGGCATTAATCTATACTAACTTTTAACTTTATTATAAAGCTGAAGTTTGTTTTTTTTAATTCTTTTTTAATTAGGAACTTTTAAAATCGCCATGCGTATGACAGTCCCATCATAACCTAAACAACGAACTAGGTACCCATCTAAGATTGTATGTGGGCCATGAACTTCAACAAACTTTTCGCTTCATCACCATTTGGTTGACACAAGTCTATGAAACGTGCCTACGTCCAGTCGGTTCAACCTCAAGACCCTAAACAAATCGTTTCTTAGAGATTCAAATCGAACACAATCCATCATGTAACCATCATGTCAATGTATAAATATACGAATTCCTTAATTTAAAACTGATTTACATTTGTTTAATAAGTAAAGGATTCAATGAATAAGAAGTCCCGCAGATTTCAAAAGACCTTGCTTTTAAAAAAAAATCTTTATAAAGAAACTAGTTTAACTGCTCTACCATCTTGACAGAAAGTCTCAACAAATCCGAGCTGGTTGTATAGATATAAATGTGGCGCAGGGTGGGAGTGGCGCGTCCGGCGGGCTGCGCGGGCGCATATGCCGCGCGCCGCATCTGTCCTATCTCGCGCACGTTACCATAGTAGCGCACGGGCCGACTGCACAGGCTGCTCCAAATTTTATTCGCTCTCAATCTATTTTGACACGTGGTGATATTTACCATGTTATAATTATATGTAGTTAAGATAAAAGAGTTATTAAAAAAAAAAACAAATAAATTCAGGTTTACAATTTTATAAAATACTGATTTTGATACTGTACTGATTTGGATTGGCATAAAGGAAATGTATTACTTCAAAACATGAATCTATAAAGATATAAAACTAATTTACTGTTTCAAACATTGTTATGATACAATCATAGCTTGTTCAAGTTTATCCAAGTATCTTTTACTTTTATAGTATGCGACAGAAACACTATCGTCAAAGAGTGAGAGAGCCGATCAATCAACATCAACCTGTGTGTCGATATCGGCTGAGATCGCGGGGACACCTGCGCGCGCACCTGCCGGCCTCTGATTCGCCAAAAACGAACACGACGCATCACCTGCTGCCACTCATCGATACTCCTGCGCAACCACTATCGATATTTTATGTTTTATTTAAAATTTCATTATTTCTCGATTAAGAGGCCTAAAAACTTTATAAATATATGATTTTATGTAACGTTATTAGGCGGGTCCATGCTTTCAGAGGGGTTGTTCAGATAAAATGAAGTCTCATTTATTAAAAAAAAAATGGGATTTTAATAATATTATAACTATCGTTAAACTAAACATATATAACAATAAGTATTAAAATCCCTTCTTCAACAACTGGCAATTTGCAACAATAGTGTTTTTCCCGGATAAAACGTAATCTTTGCCCATCCGGAAAAATTTACAGACGACAGCAATTTAACTGCTGGACTGCTTCATTGGTCTAGTGGTCGCAAACTACGAGTCGCGACTGATGAGCGTTAGGTACTGGGTTCAATGAAAAACTATTGAGTTTTCATTAGGAATTTCTCAATAGCATCCACGGAATCTCGTTTTGTTCCCGGTTGGGGGCAATAAGCTTGACCATAGTACATGGAATTTAAGCATAACTCCGAAATGTGTACTATTTGGTACACTTCTGCCTAACCTTTTGGGGATTACAAACGTGATGTGTAAATATATGTAGAAATGTTTTCTTCATTTATCACCAAAGAAAAAGGTTCAGTTTCAATTGGGATATTTTAAATAAATAAATATTCCACAACTATCACACAACGCTTGTGTTATGGGTACTAGACAGCTGATAAACATACTTATATATTTCTAAATACATACATATTATACATAAATTACACCCAGACACAAAACAAATGATCGTGCTCATCACACAAACATTTGTCCTGGGTGGGAATCGAACCCACAACCTCCGGCATAGCAGTCAGGGTCACTAACCACTAGACCAACAGGCCTGTCAATTTTAAAGTTTGGGATAGGCTGACTTGCTGGCGTCTGTACCTGCCAGATAGTAAAATCCTACTAATATTATTCTACTTCCTGCTAATACTCGTATTAAACACGTGAAAGTTTGTTTGGATGGATGTATGTTTGTTACTCTTTCCCGCAAAAACTACTGAACGGATTTGGATGCAATTTGGTACACAGACAGTTTATAAGCTGGATTAACACGTAGGATAGTTTTTATCCCGATTTTGTTTACACGTGGGATAAATTAGGAGTTGTAGCGACCGGAGCCGCTGGACACAGCTAGTGATTAGTATATAAAATACGTGTCGTGAATATTGTCCACGTATTAGATATCTTTACGCAGATACTCACAAACACCACTCCGGCTGTCGAGCCAGACTGTAGTTATGAGCACCCTGAAAATGTTGCTTTTGACCATTCATCATCAAATGCAAATGAATAATTAATTTCAACTAAATTTAGTTAGAATGATAAATTCAACTTTTAGTTCACCTCGCTTTGTGGGTGTTTCATATAGAGTTGTTTGTACAACTGGCTAGATAAATGCAACCGGTAATGAATTAGTTATTTTGCACAGAATCCTAAAAACTAAGCGTGGGCAACTAAAATAAGTTCAATATTTACAGAACTTTACAGCATTGCAGAGTTTAGATTAGAAACCTAGAGTAAAGGTAATATGAGAACTGTAGTTTGCATTCAATTAACAAACAAGAAACCAATCCAACTAGTTGATTTACTCGCGAAGTGTAATCCTAGGAACAATTTACTAGGTTTGATAGCATCGACGTTCAGGTCCAATTTTGTGTTATAAGTTTCAATGCAAAACTCTTTGGCTCTATGCATAGATACAGCATTTAAAACATACAGGAAAACCTCCTGCTATGACTCTGGAAACTAAAGGGATATTGAAGGAACACCGGGGATTTTAGTCAGTAAAAGTCTGACAGTCCCTTCCGCTCCACCCAGGGCGGGAGGACTCATTTGATGATATTACCACGATAAAAAAGCTTAAAAGCTTTAAAGTCTTCTAATTTTTGATTCTAGGAAATGCTTGTTTCTGCCACGAAAAAAAAAATTACACAAAGTGGTGAAATACCAGTGAACTCTTCAACAGCGGCATGGCTAGGCGGTTGCAAAGCGGACCCCAGCCACCGGCCTCGCACTCATGAAAAAATCTTGACAACAGCGATCACCATTCAGTAAAGCCATGCAACACATCTACAAATTAATTAATTAACATGACCTACAATAACATACTTGTGCTGCCTGAAAAGTGGGAACTGAAAAAACCTAAGAGGATGCAATGCTGATGTCGCCAACGGTCAAATTTAGATCAAGCGCCTCCACTGCTCGCTCGCGCAAGGCCATGTTGAAAAATAATTTGAAAACGATTGTTTTTTTTACTGACAACTGAAAGAGTCCAAAAGGTCTGGCAAAGCTAATGTCGCTGTCACATCACGATCATATTTGGTATAGGTAACTTGGAGGAACCAAGTCATCTTACAACAAGGGGGCCACGCGCGAGCAGCGGAAGCAAGTTATAATTTTCGTTCTGAAAAAAGGGACTCATACATTAAGCGTCTTGCCCCCTCCTAGATTCGATCTCGCTACGCTGCTGCTCTTCAATGATTTATAGAACGAACACGAAAGTATTTTTATATACCTACGCGTTTAATTTCAGTAGATAAACATAATCTCCATAATTAATTAATTTGCATACATTTCTTTTAATCAAAATGAATCAGCCCTTTGGTACTACTCTTCAGTTATGATCAGCTTCAAAGCCACGTTCAAAAGTGATTTTTCATGTTCCATGATTAATTTTTTTTCCATCTAACAGACAGAAATCAACATCACATCGCCTTGGTTCTGCTTTGCAGCCAAAAATAGGCTTTATGAACAGTCCGACGGATTAACGCAGACATCTCGGTATCTAATATTTGTGTGGATGTCATTCGCTAATAACTGAGGTATTTATTTTTTCATCTTGCAAAACGAAGCTTAAAAGCAGAGTAGCTCTCGGTGTCTTTAAACAGAGCCGTCGGACATAAATGCTATAATAAATCCAAGCAGTTTTTTTGAATCGCTTGTTCTTATATTTTTACAGGCAACCTTGAGGGCCTATCTTAGTTTGTTTATAATAAACTATAGGTAATGATAACCAAATATCTTATAAATAAAATAATGCATTTATTTCGAGTGACTGCACAACTCATAAAGTTCATATAAAAATGACATAATCAAATTAAAATCAGCCTAATAAAATTTAAATAGCATATAACATCCAAATAAATTAATCATACAAATCAAATTAAATTAATGGAAAGTATTAATATAGTCAAATTAATTAATTTAAATTGGAATAAAATATTAATAATTAAATATGTCGTTATAAAAAATAATGCCTTATTGAATGCTAGTTAATATTGTCTTTTGAAAGTAGAAATCTTGCAGTGGGATGCCTAGCTATCCTTTTCGTAGCTTTGCTAAATTATCATATCTTATACAGGGTGTCCCAAAACTCAACGTCAAGCCGAAACGGGGTGACAGGATTGATCATAACCATCACGAGAAAAATCTGAAAAAAAATCTATCCCATGCAGTTTGTAAATTATGGGCATTTTAAGAAAAACCTAGAAATTTGATCAAACTGTACCATTTTTCGGTTATTGTGGTTATTCTTTTTTATTTTTGTTCATTTGAACTTTGGAAACGTAATCCTAAATAACATTTCTAGAATCCCAATAAAAAATAATGACACAATTGCCTCAAGTTTCCGAGAATTGAGACTATTTGTTAAACTACGAATTTAAAATTTTCTAGATTCGTCGACTTTGACAGGCCCTCCTATAAAAAAAATGTACTAGAGTGCCTTGGCAAGTGGCATTAAAAGTTGGCGCATTTAATCAGAATTCTAAAATGGTACAATACTTGTTAGTTCCATACAATAGAAAAGAGTAAAAAAATTAAAACCTCAAGTAACCCGATTTTTGCTATCACATTTTACTCAGTTAAAATGTTTTTAATTCGCACAAGCTGTAGGTAGGTTCTTAATTTTAAGACAGAATGATGAGAGAGATGGATAATGGGTATGGGTACGCATTTCGCAGTGCAAGTAAGAGATTTCCTTGACCAGGAATATCCGGGAAGGTGGATTGGACGTTCAGGCACTATCTTGTGGCCCGCCCGTTCACCAGATTTAAATCCCCTGGATTTTTTCTATTGGGGAGTTCTCAAAGAAAAAGTTTACTCAAAGCCCATTGATCACGTAGCCGACCTGCGTGAACGCATTTCTCAAGCAGCTGAGGCGATCAACTCTCGAAGATATGCCCGACTTATAAGTAGATCTTTTTTAAGAAGATGTAGGGCTTGTATTGAGGCTGATGGTAAACAATTTGAACATTTATTGTAATAAAAATGTTTTTTCTCTATCTGACTTTTAGTCCAACAAACCTAATTATTTTACTAACTTTTTTTCACTTTGGTAAAAGTGGCGTCACTATCTGTCTCGCTCACTCATGACAAACATACCCATTATCCATCTCTCTCATCATTCTGTCTTAAAATTAAGAACCTACCTACAGCTTGTGCGAATTAAAAACATTTTAACTGAGTAAAATGTGATAGCAAAAATCGGGTTACTTGAGGTTTTAATTTTTTTACTCTTTTCTATTGTATGGAACTAACAAGTATTGTACCATTTTAGAATTCTGATTAAATGCGCCAACTTTTAATGCCACTTGCCAAGGCACTCTAGTACATTTTTTTTATAGGAGGGCCTGTCAAAGTCGACGAATCTAGAAAAATTTAAATTCGTAGTTTAACAAATAGTCTCAATTCTCGGAAACTTGAGGCAATTGTGTCATTATTTTTTATTGGGATTCTAGAAATGTTATTTAGGATTACGTTTCCAAAGTTCAAATGAACAAAAATAAAAAAGAATAACCACAATAACCGAAAAATGGTACAGTTTGATCACATTTCTAGGTTTTTCTTAAAATGCCCATAATTTTCAAACTGCACGGGATAGATTTTTTTTCAGATTTTTCTCGTGATGGTTATGATCAATCCTGTCACCCCGTTTCGGCTTGACGTTGAGTTTTGGGACACCCTGTATAATCATATATAATAAAAATGAAACGGTAAATGTGTTGGTAAGCGCATAACTCAACAACGCCTGGACCAATTTGGCCAATTCTTTTTTTTTGATGTCTTCGTCATTGTGAGGAGAAGGTTCTTACGAACTAAAAAAAATTAAAATTAGGGTAGTGTAGGGTAGAGTAGGTTCATTTAGAAACAAGGGATAAAGGAACTTTACGCGGGCGAAGCCGCGGGGGTACAGCTAGTTGTTTCATAAAATTCAAATGAAAATGTTACTTGCAACGTGACATTTAAATTATTTAGCAGAATTGATTACATGCACAGCAATAATTAAATTCTGTTATTAAATTCTGTCAACAACTAGTTAGTCAAAATAATAAATTAATTACACGTAACCATATTTACGGTACCATGAACTTTTCGCATCGGCTAGCGGCTGTGACAACATAAATTTTTAAGCCTACTGTTTAACCATAATTAAATTCTGAACCATTTTACGCGTTTAGTCAAAATTTAACCGTAACAATATTCATTAGAAAATCAAGTTATAAGCAGTAAAATTATAAAAGAAAAGGGATTTATTGACACACACAGGACAGAACAAACGAAATTATACAGAAGGAAAACGACAAAGGAATAACAAAATTATATAAAAAGAAAGATAACAAATAGAAAAAATAAACATAATGAGTCCTGTGCGAGGCCAAAAGGCACCTACTCCTATCTCAGCATGTGCTGTATTATCATCATCAAGTTTATCAACATACCCACGGTATTAATGTTTAAAACTTTGGGTTTGTACGAATAGAACCAGAAGTGTGTCATCAATGCAAAAAACTACAAAACCAATTATTTTAAAAATTGTATAAAAATACTTAATAAAGTACCCACGTATTTTATCCCTACATTTAATCCGATTGAGAGCCAAAAGTTAATGTTCGTAGCATTTAGTAGTTTCCTAATAGTTTAAACAATAAAATAGTATCTTAATAGATAAAACGAAATCTTAATTTTACATTTTGATAAAAGTGGGGAAAGTTTGTTATTGCATTCGAGGCGAGGTACTCACCCTCGAATACAATAACAAGCTTATACACATTTCAATTGCATTTTATCATGTTTTTCACGGTGCTCGTGCTCGGGGGCTAATGCACTCACGACAGTTAAATAGTGACCACAACGATCACAGACATTATAATTTTATAAACCACAAATTATAAAGAATAATGTCCTAATAGTCCAGTAATTTATGCAGAGACAAGGGTTCAACTGTCTAAACTCAAACTCGGATTTGTAATAAGCTGGAAACTTGAATGTACCCCTTCATTATGGAATTCTGAAAGTTGTCTCAAACGTCTCATAAAATATCGTGTCTGCATCGTTAAGTTATTGTAAGTCAAACCGACATGTATAATGCCAGTTTTTGCCATTATCTATTTACCTCGAAATGAAAGATAACGAGACTGCCCCGCTTGAGCAGAGCACCGCCGTGTCCTCATGACGGCGATAGGCGGAGACCTCTCGCGCCCGGCATTGTTCGAGGCCATGCTGCGGGGCGAGACGGACTGCTGACGGCGAGAGGGAGAGGACAGCCTCCTCCCTCCACCCCAGCCGCAGTAGTAGACGCCCACGGCGACGGAAGTCGGCAGACGATCTTTGGCTACCGTAGGCGTTGGCATGCGGGCGGCGAGTAATGGACGACTCGCTGTCCTACCATGGACCATGCCCGGGTCGTCGGCGCATTGTGTTCCACGCGTGCCTTAAAGAGTGTCAGCATAATGACGGGGCCTGTAGAGGGCCAAAGCCTGCCGGGGTCACGGGACGTACGAATTACCGTGACCCCGGAACGTAAAGGGAAATTTAAGGACACCGTGGATTTTAGTCAGTACGAGTCTGACAGTCCCTCCCGCTCTGTCTCATTATAGTCTTGTGTCTGCATCGTATGTTATATATACTTTACAAACGGTATTCAGCGGAAAAGTCAATGAAATAAAACAAAGCCACTAACTTCCGTAAGAATAGTTATTTGTTATGCAAGGCTGCAAAGTTGTTTTATGGCGGGAGTACTTGAATTGAAATCTGAGCAAGCGAAGGATACAAAGGTACGAGACGCAGAATAACTTTGCTGCCGAGCGCAACACACAACTTTTCACCTCACTCGGCCGGCTGGGCCGGCTCGCCAGTCAGTGTAGAAAATAATTACAAGATGTGTTCGAATTTTGAAAACACTTTGTGCTCTAGAATTTTAATTTAATTTAGAAATTTAATTTTACACTAATTTGTTTTTGAAGTCGGTTACTTTTTTTAAGATAAAATTTAATTTTTTTTTCATGTATTTTTTATTTGTATTAATCGAAGTAATAACCCATGCAATCAATACATCTTTGCCAACGCATTTATTGATGCCCTTCTTAAAGAAATCAGCTGGACGGGAGGCAACAAATTCTTCAAAGGCATTTTGTACTGCCTCTCGGGTTTTGAATTTTGATGACGGAGAGCTTCCAACCCCAGTTCTTGTAACTTGGAGACCGTCTGCTGTGCAGTATGAGGTCGCGCGATTGACCAATGCTGGTTGGAGATGTGCCAGCTTCTCCATCATCGTGTTCAGTTCTTCACAGTACACATCTGCAGTAATTCTCACCCCGTTTGGTAAGAAGCTGTAGCTGTGATGAATCACACCGGCGCTAGACCACCAAACAGTGACCATCACTTTTCTAGGGGTAAGTTTTCGTTTAGGGCATTGTTAAGGTGCTGAACCAGGATCCACCCAACTTGCTGACCGCTTGCGGTTATCAAACAGAATCCATTTCTCATCGCAGGTATCAATGCGGTTCAAAATTCCTTCATTTGTGTGTCTGTTGAGCAGTGCAAGTGTAATCGGAAAAAAACCCAGTTCCGGCAAAAAGAAGTTGTATCTCAAATTATCAATAATATAGTGTAATAAAATAATTAGTCCATTTTCAAGGAAGGGAACATACTACTATTACGAACTACTTTTTATATCTAGACGACTGAATAACAGAACTGTATTTTTTTATATGTTTGCCAGTAAGAATCGTGATCATACCCGGTTATTATTATAATACACTAATTATTACTGATAATTTGAGATATTACTCGTTTCAAAGGTTTTTTTTTTCGTGCACCCTCCTTTATAAGCTTTCGAATTAAGTCGAGTCATCAAAATGAAGAGGTTGAAACAAGGTTTTGTAAAAGTCGGCGCCTCTAGGCGCTCTGTGACCACAACACAGATGTAAGTCTATAAAAGAATATTTTCATCCTCCCATCTCGAAAGAGTATTTTTGCTCTTCAATATCTGTGCGCTAAAGCAGTTTTTTATCCTCTAGAGTAGTCTAGAGGATAAAGTAAATTGAATTTAGAACATCGTGTGCACTAAGTTTGTGAATTCGAAACATAATTAAACCTTCTGACTTCTACCTCTTCTATGATGCTCTATGGTATCATACAAACTTTTTTCTTTTGTTAAAATCTCAGACTCGGAACCTTCTTGACTCAGAACTTTTTTTTTATTTGATTTGCGCGATTTTCTTTTCACGTCATATTGATAAAACAAACCAAGATAACAATAAGAAACTTGAAAACATACTAAGTATTATTTTTATAATTAAAAAAATATTCTTTATACTTATGTATTATAATGTAGTAGTTAATACCTAAACTGAAATGAAAGTATCTTGTGATTGTACCTACATGTGTTTTTTTCTTGAAATTAGTCATTTGCTCGCTGAGGTGGGATGAAAAGTTACTTGTTTCACTCGAGTGCAAAGATATTTCACGTCGTTCTCTTTTGATTCCGTCGCCACCGCTCAGGATTCTACTTTTTTAATCACTATTTGGTCTCGTGATTCAATTTTAGAATCCTTCGCTTGCTCGGTCATCAAAATTGAGCACGCATTTAAAAAGCATCTTTGTACTCTTGTATAACAAATCACTATTGTAAGGATATGTTTGGGGCTTAAATAATAAACGGTCATTAATATTTACATTTATTTTACAATCGTTGGGACGGTTGCTTTTATCACAAAATGTTTACCATTCACATTTAAATGCTACGTACTTTTAAGAGATCATTTCCTTAAATATTACTTATAATTTCTGGAGACAGCGTTTAATATTAGCATTATTAGTGACCAAACATATTTTAGACTGCACTTTTTTTTTAACAAAGTAGTTGTTTTTTGTACAAACGGCACAGGTGTGTTGGACCAAAATAAAAACCTTTCAACAATGATGAGACATAATTATACGAGTATCATACGAAAGTTTTTGGTGTGCCTTTCACTTTCTTCTTCAGTGACTTAGCCCTTACCACCTGACGCAATTCGTCTGACTTCCGACTCCGACCAACTGGAAGTGCAAATCATCCTTACTACTTACGACATAATGGTGCAATTCGATTGAATAAAGTCGTCGTGGAAAACCGCACGTTTTATATTGGCAGAGCCTTTATGTCTTAGTGGTAAGAATAATGTTCACTTATTTAATTCAATTCGGCGATACAATAGTCGAATTGCATCGCATTGCGTCACGAACAAGTGCGCAAATAAGTCGTAATTAAGTGCGACTGCGGTGTGTTGGCGCATTTTGTTAGTTTGCACCATGATTTTCAAGTAGTTTAAGCATTAAAACCATGTTATAATTTATGCTAAAATGCCAAATAAATCAAAACTTATAATGTGTACAGTCAACAACAAAAGTAGATGATCAAAATCAGAAACTCAATACTAATGAACGGAGTTCGCGTCAGAACTGTGCAGATGAACTAGTAGTAAGTGTTTGGTAAATTATAATCACTTCGACGCATTTTTTATTCAAGAATGAAATGAAGGTACAGTCTACACCAAAAGTAGATGATCAAAATCAGAAATTCAATACTAATGAAAGGAGTTCGCGTCAGAACTGTGTAGATGAACTAGTAGTAAATGTTTCGTAAATTACAACTGAATTTCTGACTTTGATCATCTACTTTTGCTATTGACTGTACACCCCTTGGTTTATTTTACGAACACTTTATTCAGAAGTCACGCCTCTAGTGCGTACATCTTCAAAATTAGATCTGCGTCTGCTAATCGGAACATTTGCGTTAAATATTTGTTTGCAACAAAAATTCAAATTCAAAATTATCAAATAATAGATAACGCATTACTAACAATAGCTAAGAAACTGGTACTTCTGATTATACAATCATTCTACGAGGTACTATCTTGGAGAAATACAATTTGTAAAATATTTTTAAAACCTATGGACGGATAGTTTTCACACAGTCAATTTAAGTATTTTATACATTTCTAATAATTCATTGTAACTATTTGAACTAATACTAAATCTATAAAAAAAACTGGCTGATTAAGGGCCGGTTTATCAATCACTTAAAGCTTAAAAGTTTGATCAATCAAACCTGTATGGAGCAAAATCGTGTAAGTGCTCCTATTAGGTGAGGTGAAGAGATTTATCAATCGGATGTTTTTATATGGTGGATAAACCATCTTCTGTATGGAAAATAAGCCAAATCGCCTTCGAATTGAAGAACTTAAAAGTAGGCTTTAAAAGTAAGAGAAAAAAAAATCAATATCTACACTTAAAATTACAATAAAACAAAACATTAGATACCTTATAAAATAAATCTAAATCGAACGTAAGTTTGATACTTATAAGTAGATACTTGACACTTTCTACAGGATATATAATCTCAATTTAATTGTCTTTATATTTAAGAACACTGTTAATAATATAAAGACGATTAAATTGTAATTATGTCATGACTATTGGTAAAAAAGCCATTACCGAAGTAAACTCATATTCATTTATTTACGACATCTGCTTTATTCACATAAGTCATTTGCGAACTCGATCTGGGCATAACCTTGACTGTTTTTATATCCTCCGCTAAATGTTTGTATTAATATTTGTCCGAGATTATAGCGCGTATTGCAGTTTTCCGAAAAGTATTTTCCTTCATCTTTTGTATATCTACGTCGAACTAGGATTTTGGTTTTATCATCGAAAAAAATGAGTTTCACAAAGCCGGTATGACAGATGGTAGACGTATTTTTACTTGAGCCAATATACAACTTAAATTACGACTCTAAATGTATAATTAATATTTTGTGTACAAAAATACCAAAAACGCTGGTAGTTATTTAAATAAGGAGACAGATAAATTTACAGGTTTCGGAACGCATATTACCGACGGGTGTCTGCCACCTGATGCATAATTAAGGTCCTTATAGATTGGGCGTAATTTCGGCGCGTATGAGCTTGTTTTGGCACGCGAGTGCATGTGTCATGACAATTTTTGTTCGTAGCTTTATAGCGCAACTCTTTTCATACAAAGTTGACAAATGGCATATGTTAACATGCTTTCCGAAAACGTTCACGTAATCTATAAAGACCTTTACAAAATTAAATTACGACGCGGTTTTTTACAAACGTTACTTGCGGTTGACCAAAATACTCTTACTACGTATTTTAATAATAAGATCAAAGAAAATAATGCTCGTTATGCAAAAATGCAATTTGTTAACTAATATTCCTATGTTTTACAACAATAGATATTCGAGGACTTTACCACACCATTCGCTTAAATGTACGGACTTGATTCATAAGATAACAGCTATGCACAGATGTGCTTTTCTAAAACAAATTGTTCACTGGCAAGTATAACTTCCGCAATTTCTTGCAGAAGTCAGTTCACAACTGTTTCTTCCTACTGCAATTTTTGTATACACGTGATTGCAGTAAGTTCGGCAAGTCACTAAAACTTGCAGGAGTCCACTTGCGAGAGCATTTGCACGTTGGAAGTCGCTTGCGCAAGACTACTTCCGCAAATTCCTAATACTTTCGTACTTTGACGGTTTTACAAACAGTATTTTAGAACCGTACTTACTCTTTAAAATCAATAGCCTATTTTTATTCGGCACTAATATCCTTTTTTCCGCGAAGTTTGCGCAGCCGAAGGTCATTGGGAATTTTTGACGTGGTAAGCGACCATTATTGAAATGTTTAACATTTCACGAGATGTATTTCTTCTGAGGAATGCGACTCATCTTATTGGGTAGTATTTATTCATGTTGTTTGACATGCTTATACTAGTTTCGTTAGTGGTAGCGCTGGTGGGTCACAGGTCCGAACAAAATGCCCTATATCTTTGGGTTAAACATATTTGAACTTTTTGCCATTGACATGTAATGGAGAAGGAATCTTTATTCAACGATAAAATGATATAGAATTTAGGTTTTTATGGCATATCAATGCTCGTGAACACTTAGCAAAGTGGAGAGCGAAGTTGATCACTTTATCACCATGAGCCACGGTCATGGCTAGGGCTTGTCGTGGTGGGAGTAGAGCCGTTCAGCAGAGAGTCTTCGTTATCTTCTTCATCAGGTCGGGGCTCCTCAGCTGGGTGTCGGCAGAAGGGACAGTGGCCTTTGATCACCAGCTGGATCTCGTAATCTTCCATGTAGAACAGCTGTGTGGAAATATAGGACTTTTATTAAGTTCTATGGAAAATTAAACAGATCAGAATGTTATATTTTGTAACTGCGAGCCAGACACTATCATTAAATCAATTCAACATTAAAAAAGAGAGCAGTCAGCCCAGTGGTACCGGCGCTGAAATACTAGTTGTACATCGTAGCATTACTTTGTGTAATTTATTTCATCACCACTGCTCTCAAAAAGGTGAAAGAAAACAGTGTGGATCCGGGCATTTTCAAGAACCAAAAATACAAATACATAATTATTTGAAAATTCAGTGGGCTTCTAGAACGAGAACTTGAAATTATGACGATGTAAAATGGCGGGTGTTTCTTAAGATTTTGGCAACGTGTCACAAAACGAGATTGGCTACGCGACATGACAGTGTAGTAGCTTTTAAGTTTGTTATTTAAGATAATACTTATTTTCATATTTATATATGCACTAGTTGTTGCCAGCGGTTTCACCCGCTACAACTTGAAAACTATCCCACAAGAAAATCGGATAAAAACTCCTATGTGTTAATCCAGATGATAAACTATCTGTGCACCAAATTTCATCCAAATCCGTTCAGTAGTTATTGCGTGAAAGAGTAACAAACATCCATCCTCACAAACTTTCGCATTTATAATATTAGTAGGATTGTGCTTCATGGATTCAACTAAGGATTAGTTGCCTGAAATAAAGGATAAACGAATATAAACCCGTAATAAAGGTACGTACGTTATGACAGTGTGGGCAGGCAGTGGCGGGCAGTTCCGGCAGCATATTGCGGTACATGAGTGGGTTCAGCGGCGGCCGGTTGATCACGATCACACTGGCGGGGCTCAGTTGTATCAACGTGGCGCGGCTACATACTACCACGCCCAAGTCATCGTCCTGTTAATAAATCATTCAAGTATAATAAAGTTTTGTTAAGCGACGGTCACAGGTCGCGGGTCTCACGAATTACCGTGACCCCGGTACGTAAAGGGCTATTGAAGGACACCGTGGATTTTAGTCAGTACAAGTCTGACAGTCCCTTTCGCTCTGCCCTGGGTGGGAGGACTTATGTGATGATTTTTCCACGTAAAAAAAAAGCGTCGGTCACACACAGCGTCTAATTGCTGGCTATTGCTACTCGCCGCCGGTATTCGCTGTATGTGACACACTATTCTCTACGGATATATTCCGTCGTGAGTTGAATTCACCGGGTTTAGAATTGAGATTTTTTTTTGTTTTAGCGTAACTCGTTCGCCCAGGCATGGAAATTAGTAAGATTGCGATCGTTTTTACTCGACTGCGACAAACGGAGGTTTATTAAGATAGAATTAACGCCCTTACTCATAATTCGCGATTAGATTAATTTGTGTCGAATTAGATCGTATCCGGTCATGAGAATCCCGCTTAGGGTCAGCTCACAAAAGCCACGGTAATTCGTGTCACGGTAAAGGGCTATTGAAGGACACCGTGGATTTTAGTCAGTACGAGTCTGACAGTCAGAGCCTGAAACTCATGTGATGATTTTACCACGTAAAAAAAAAGGGTCAGCTCACATAGAGACGAGACGCAGCGCGACGTGCCGCAGCGGTACATCAAATGTGTATCTTTTCGTGAAATAAATGACGACACGGTTGGTGCAGTGGTTGAGCGATCGACTGCTGCACAGCGTGTCGCGGGGTCGATCCCCGCACGGAACATATATAGTTACTTCAGGTCTGGGTGTTTTTGTATGTGAGTTTCTGTGTTTGTAAATGCACCCACGATGCCTATGAGGCAAGGTTTAAAAAAAAAAGAGAGTTAGAATTTGAGTAGCTCTATTGAAATGTGCGTGCAACGTCGCGTCTCGGCGTAACTTAACCCTTAGTGTAAACGTGTAGTCTAAAAAGATTTATATATTGCGTCTGCTTTAAATATATGTTGTATGAGCGAGAAGTGGAATTAAAACTATGGTTCTCCATTTTACCAACGAAATTACCTCGTCAACTTTATCTAAGAATGGATCAGCGTCATCGACGTCATGGTCTATTCTGAGGACTTCAGCTCCAAATTCTGTGTTCTCAGCATTCGATGACTCAGGGAGGGGTGCGCGTGCGATTAATTCTAGCGCTTCTTCGTAGCTAATACCTTCAGCTGGCTCGAATTGAACAAGAGGTAGCACTTCTGTAAATTAATGGTTAGATTGAATTACATACTAGCTGTACCCTGACACGCTTCGCCGTAGCACAAAACACTGCTTTTTCGCGGATATGTGACTGATGCAAAAAATAGATAAAAACAATCCTTTATGCGGATTTTATAGCATCCTAAAATTTGAGCTCAATCGGTGCAGAACTTTTTGAGTTTTTGAAGCGTACACAAACCAACATAACATTTTAATATATATAGATAGAAGATATAGATATAGATTACTGACCGTGTGTAGCAAGGGAGTGCGCTAACGCATGTCTACAGAAAGGGCAGCGGTAGGCGCACAGCGGCGGCGCGTGCCGTCGACAGCGCCAGCACAGCGGCGCTACCTCGTCGTCGCGCGACTCGCCGCCAGTACTAGCGCGAGTCTTCAGTATTAGTAGCTCTACGCTTTCCTGGAACCAGACAATATACACGTGAAATTAATAGCCATTTAACCTCACCCCGGAACGGTCAGGTGCTACCTATCACTAGCGCTACAGTCTTTCAAGTAATTAGTTAAAAGTATTAACAAATATAACAAAAAAAAATGAAAATAGGTATTTCAATCACCAATCAATTGACATACTTTTTATGAGCCGTCAAAACGCGCTTCTCCCATAGATTTTGTATGACAATAGCAATCGGTGACGTCACTAACCGGTCAGTTTTTGGAAGCTAATCAGGTTTTCGCCCTAAAATAAAGTGTGTTAGTAGATATATTGTGTTTTTATTTTTTGACATGTTTAGCTTTTTTAATATTATTAAAGAAAATACCTGTTAAAACATTTGAAAATATAAAAAATAGTAGGCCAACCAGCATCGAGAACAGGGTCCAAAGTGCCAATGGTTAAAGCTCTAGAGAGAGGAACCTTCTCTCTGCTGAACTGCTCTCTACATCAGGCCCTTGAGCCAGCCGCACAAGAGAGCCTCTTAAGGTGTTGGTCGTTAATATTGTGTTTTTTTATAAACTGGTTAATAATGTCAAATACCTAACTCACGAACAATTAAAAGATGAATAAACAGAAGAATTTTTCAACAAACCTGAAACTTGTGTGGAATCTGCAAGCCCAATATCTTGTCCAGCATTTGACGAGCCAGAGTGTTCGCATTCAACGCCTTCGCTTGTTTCGACAAACAAAGATACAAACAACTGAATTTATAATTAGGAATCATTATTGTATAAACTTTTCGTGTTATTTCCAACATTTTAATTTGTATGGTTTTTTAATGGTATTGCATAGCGAGTTATTTGTTTACCTAGGTTAGAGAAGATATATCTTGCCAGGTGCATAAAATACTATAAATTAACAAAAAAATATTTTGAATTAACCGTATAGTTCGGTACCGGGTCCTAAAGGACCCGAACACATAGACCTACGCCGGCTCAGTAGCGGGTCCTAAAGGGGCAGACTTTGTAGTCATACGACATCCTCATTTTAAATTAAAAAATAATAACATTCTGAGCGTTAAATCCTATGAGTGCCCATTAATTAAGAATGTTAAATAAAAATCTGATTTGTTCACGCCATTAAAACTGCTACATTTAGCGAGCATTTTCTTAATTTACCATAACAAAATCCAGAAGTCTAAATACGATCGTCGCCATTTTGATGGCAGTGCTGGGTTGGGCTAAAAATCATAAAAATGTGGTTTCGGGACATCTAAGGGATCATTATAGGAGGGATGAATAACTCGTCATTTAGTATTGTAACGAATTCATATATAATTCAACATAAATTAGCAGTGGTAATGAAGAATTTGATATCTGAAGTCGAAGTTTCGCGCCACTCGTGTTTGTTTACATTTTTTGATCACACTTTGATCACACACATGCGTTTATACTCAATAACAATTACGATAAATATCATGTCAAATATTATAAATAACGTAAAAAAGCCCAGATCTTAGCGTAATTCTCTAATACAGATCTAATAACACGTATTTTTCATTACCACTACTCAATTTGTATTCATAATCGACAACCATGCTTATTTTTTTTAATCGTAATGATGTGTGAAAGCGAATATTCTAATCGATTCCGTAATTGAATTTTTCGTCAACTCGAATGAAAAAAATAAGGAATTGAAGAAAACGATTAATAAAAATTAAAATAAATTTGTTTTAAGTTTAGAATACAATTATTAATTGTTATAATATTTTTTAAAGCTTTTATAATAACTTTACGTACATTATAATTCCCAAAAAGCAATAATAGACAAAAGAACAATGTCAGTATGTTGAATGCGCGCCAATTATTAATTCCAAAAATTGGATTTGGAATGCGCTCGCTGTGGTACTCGCTATTCAAAATAATTTTTAATTTTATAGCTAATTTTTAATGTACATTTTGTTTTGTACAATAATATAATTAAGGTTGAATATGTGAATGCCTTGGATCTTGATAGGCTTATTAGAAATGAGTTTGTTTCCCACCAAATAAATGAAAGATAAGTAAATTATTATATTCTCAAAATTGTTTCGTAACATTGGTTTGGCCATGTTAAGTATAGACGCCAGCACATCAACCTACCTCAATCTGTAAAATTTCTTCAATCGACTTTCAACCTTATCACAATAGTGGAAGGTTAATGTTCGATTGGTAAATTTTGACAGATTTGGGTAGGTTGATCTGCTGCATAAAACCACCCTGTTCCCTCATATGCCTTTTGCGTTCTAGGACCGCAGTACCCTTTTAATGATTTTAATACAATTCCGTTAGCCCGGCATGCGTTTGGCACTATTTTGGCCTCGTCAGTTCGCTGATAGTTCCTTAAAGCCCGCTTGGAACACGACGCGCATTCGTCTCGGGCCTAGTCCTTGATCGGACGGTGAGTTACCCTATACTCGCCGTTCGCAAGCCCGCACCTACAATCGCAAAAATTAAGACTGCGTCTTTAGATTTTTGCTGGTCAGGAATAGAGCTAGTAAATGAAAAAAAAAAGAATGTGCTATATTTTTACACTATTTCATAGTGTCGCTGTTAAGGATCAAATTCGTAATGATATACGAAAAACTACAGTAAAGTGATATTAATTTGGTAAAATATGAACTAATATTATACAAACAATAATTTAGTCATCGTACGCAGATCAAAATCAAATTTCGCGCCAATTCACTCAAAGTTCGAATTTCAAAAATTTCGTTATTGGATTGGTACCGCGAAGTGATTACTCGTAAATAAAATTGAAATGAGAACACGATGTTGTGAACATGTAGTGAGCTACGGCCATTGACTAAAGTTTGAATCGCTATAATAAAGAAAACCTTTTACTTTATGTTTGTCGCATGTAATTACTTCACAGAACATTAATGGTTTGATTACTGGAAATTGATATTTCAAAAATTTAATTTTATGCAACGTAATTTACATTTTTTATCAAAATCGGCCACGAGACTACTTTCAGTATTTTTCGCTATTCCTCATAGTTTCGAATTTAGCCATCCACGGCGCGTTGGAAATTTAAATTGTTTATTACTGCAGGGAATCATTTGGAAGTACTCCCATATCTCTCCCTCCAGCATTTGATCCGAACCCGGTGTTTGTCTTTTTTTACGTTGTTTAGATTCGTTTTATAAAGTGAAATAATCAGATAAATTGAATTAAATAAAGAAGACACAATATGGGTAAAACTATATGGTTGAATTTAAATTTAAAAGACACACACGTTTGGCCTCCAATGACACACCAATATTTATTTCTATCCCAATCATTAAATTATAAAATTAAATTATTTATTGCGTACCTAATAAAAAACTTGTTTTCGAAACGAAATAATACTTGAAATATTATACCAAAGAGTCTACAGATTCCGTTCCATAGATTTATTGCATGGAGTAAACCTTCTCTAGTCAAATAAGCAGATAAATCGGTCCATGTCTTTGTACTACTTTTTTTTCTATGTTCGATTATATTGCGAGTATCGATTAGGCTGAATGAACCTTTTCAATTGTTATATGAACATTGGGATTGCGGTCAGCACTAAGAAGTGTCATGTTGCAACATAGTTTTTGGTAATTTTTATCAAGTCTTTGATCGTTATTATTTATGAAATTATGTATGCACACTGGCAAATCTAATAATGCATGTAGTAAGTTACTTCACTTATTTCACTGTTTAACCATTTTCTATCACGTGAGAAGCTTGTTTATGTACATATTTTCAGCACATCTAAATTACATAGTTTTTGGAACGACATAGCATTTTGTATGTTACACACATTTTACAGTGGAAAGACGCAGTTTTAGTGACCTCAACACGTTCTTGGAGATATTGCTCACAAACTTATCGTATGAAATAACTGTAGTAACATATTTTTGATAAAAAAAATCGAATGCTGAAAATTGACAAAAATCTTCAATATTATCTCAAATTTCGAATCACCCGGTCGACTCAGCTGATGTGTCATGTGTCAAAATGTTGTCGTGCAGAGTGGTTAAACGTACAATCGACAAATTTGAATTATGACCCACCATAATCTTTTATTTTTCTTATTTAACAGACATTCATAACAATTAGGTTCACATTCGCGTAAACGTACACATGCATGGTAAGGACCCTGATCTTTCTTATTTTGACTGATTCAAACAATGTATTGTCAAGGTGGGTCATGATTCAAATATGTTGACTATACATAAACATGACTATAGCTCTCTCAAGGTATTTGCTACACAGATAACAAAGAGGGAACATAGTTTGCTACGCAAAACATATTATTATTATTCTTCTAGAAAATTGCGATTTAGGGAATTCTTAAAAGTTTATGTGAACTGTGCAATGTGGATCTGCGTCGACAACCGTAGTGTACGCCCTACAGTCACAAGCAATGAAATATATACACCTACCAAGATTTTAAAGCTTTTTTGTCCTACTTGAATTGATTAACGTTTTACGTTTTCGCAAATATAGTATTTTAAGCGCCATACTATAACGATATTTCACGAAGGTATTCCTTATTGTGAATTTTCTATAAGCTTTTGCCTATTAGGGCGTGTAATCGATGCGTTATAAGACGCCAATGCATCAACCTATCCCAGTCTATCAATTTTTCAAATCAAATAGTAACATTCTGCTTTTGTGATAAAGTTTGAAATCGATTAAAAAAAATTGACAGATAAATAGTTTAACGCCCGTTTTTCGTCCCTTTTTACACATGAGGGTAGGTAGAAATTACAGAACGTAACCTGCTACGATCTTTACATACTCCTTTCTGCTTTTCCAGGTGCATGAATCGTGCGTTATGATCAGATTAGTACAAAAGCGGACTTAATGCGTTAGACATTCTCTACCAATCTGCTTTTTATTTTAGGTGATTAAATCATCAAATGAGTACTTCCGTCCTGGGTGGAGCGAAGACCAGTCTACCATAGGGTGATTTATTGTGACAAAGGATACAACATTGAAACTCCAGTCGGCGGTTCGCCGTCCAAAAGCGCCAGGATGTAACGCGCGGCGTTTAGCAGCGACTCAGGTTGACTCAGTGAGAAGGGCTCGTGCACACAGCGGTGTACGACGTCGTAGGCGTGGTAGATGCGCGCCAGACGGTCGTTGTGTGCATACTCGCGCAGCGATGAATTACGCTCTCTGCGAAAAATTAGGGCAGCGGCTATATACGGGTACGCTCGCCACGACAACGTAAGTCAGTAGAATTGCATTATTATAATTTAAGTATCGTAGTAGCAAGGACGATTTTAATTTTTAGTTAGTAGAAATTGCAAATCGCACGAATAGCGTTAGGTCGCTTACTTATCAGTAGTGGCAGCGCCGGCAGTCTCGAGACACTGCATGGCAAGCAGGTGATGGAGGTATCCGGCGTCGCTGAACCGCTCCTCCGTTACCGCGTTACCCACAAGGATGGAGAACACACGCATCGCCGTCGTCGTCTCACCCGCCATGTGGTACGCTAAAACAAAAAAAAACAACCGAATTGTAAAACTTAGAGAAGTCGATAAAAAAAATACCTATATGCCATGAAAAGATGGAACATAATCTCAAACTGTTACATCACCGTCTCAGATCTGCTCGATATCCAGTGTCGAATGATTGGCTGAAATTATATAGATGGCGTGGTTTACGTTTCAAAGGCTGACGCATTCAAAATTAAATGTGGTCCCTCGAGGCGCGAACGATAGCGTGAAGTATTATAATTTTTAGAAGCATTGTATCTTCTTTAAATTTGATTTACGTAACAGAGAAAAAATACGGGTTAAATATTTTTGATAATCTTTCAGCCTACTGCGAGAATATTCGAGAACGTTCCATAGTATTCATCAACTTACCTTTCTGTGCGTCCACGAACTTGTTTTCCTGCGCCATGCGGTGCGCGTACGGCAGGTACACTTCACGCTTGCACTCCACGTGCTCGCGTGCTAGCGTGAACGCGCGCGACCATTCGCCAGCCGCCACAGCCAACTGCGCCACTTTACTGTAACAAGTATCAAGGATGCTCATAGTTTTATTTTTATAATTTAAAAAAGAACATTGCTCCTCACTAAGATTTTTTCTTGTGGTGTTTATAATCATAGACACTCACATACACAAACATCCAGATACATATTTGTTTAAGATGTAAGTTTATGAGCGGTAATTAAGAAAGAGTATTAAGGCTGTGGTTCGACCGAGGCGGAGCGGAGCAGAGCGGAGACGAGCTGTGCCGCAATTTACCAATCACAATACATGGCTTGAACACACATGTCACGTGGCCAGCCATGCGCACCAGCCATGTGATTGGTGAATCGCGGCACAGCTCGTCTCCGCTCTGCTCCGCTTCGCCTCAGTGGAACCGCAGCCTTAGGTCTGTAATAAATCAATTTGTACTCCTTTGTAATCTAAACGTTGCACGTTTAGATTGTATATTGATTTATTAGTTTCCACCTTGTTATCTCTTGATAGCATTAATGTGTGTCACAAAAACATAATAATATGGCGAATCCACATTATATTTTTGTGACATACATTATTAATATAACTTTTGCCGTTTGATCAAAGAACTAAGCATAAAGGGCATGCGGACGGCGAGTGGGGCAGTCGGACGGCGAGTAGTAGACGACTCGCTGTCCGATCATGGACCATGCCCAAGTCGACGGCGCGTCGTGTTCCACGCGCGCCTCTTAAAGCTCTCAGCAGAATTAAAGAAAAGGATACAATTAAAGTATAAAAACTGATAATTAAGGGGACGAGGAAAGGGGACCGGGATTGTTTAAACAGATTACCGTGAGTCTACAACGTAAAGGGCAATTGAAGGAACACAGTGGATTTGAGTGTGTTCGAGTCTGGCAATTCCTTCCGCTCTACCAAGGACGAAGGAGGACTCATTTGATGATTTTACTAACTAATAAAAGGTTGCGATGAAAGAACGTTCGTTGGCAATAATCATTTTTTGATGCTTCTGTAGTGCCCTTCAATGTTATTTTATTCAGTTTTTCATAACTTCTTCTAAATCTATCAGTAGACGAAAATTGGAGTTTCCAGATCAGATAAGATCTGGAAACCCCAAATTTTACCTACTGCTTTCCAATTTTGGCGGTTTTGTCACGGCAGGTACGACACACCCAGCTCCTCCCAGTAGTCCTACACATACCCGGGACTACCACCAGGGCGGCAGGGTATCCTCGCCCACAGCCCCCCTATATAGATGTATAACCATGTCTATACAACTGTGTAGACTGTGAAGGAACTCCTTCCGGCCATTCTAATGAGCTACAGTGAAGTTTTTGGTACATAAATACTTACGTGTAGTCCCCGAGACGTTGGTACACGTCAGCGGCAGTGGCCGGCTCTCCAGCCTTCACTAACGCCTCAGCCACATAGCGGAGCGAGCCGCTTGAACCCTTGTCCAGTTTGCGCGCCAACTCAATCAACCTGCAATATTATGTCATAAAGTTTAGATAAAAGAAAGAAATAAGAGGATAATGAAATAAATTAGGTTGTATATATTTGTTTTCTTATTTTTATGCCAAAAAAATCTTATTATGACTTCATATAGGGACAGCAACATACTTCAGCTGAAACGTTTATCCTGCTTTTACATTAGTTACAGTCTACCATGTAGGGGGCAATAAGACGGGATTTTGCGAAAGTCCTCCACTAAGGGGGTGATAAACAAACACGTGATTTTGGATTTTTCGAAAATCACCCCCTAAGTTGGTGAAAGTTTTAGGGTGATTAAGTTTTAAGGGAAGGATTTTACTGCGTTCTTCAACACAAGCAAAACTTGGCATAAATCATATTCCAATCAATTAAAAGATTCGTATATATATTTTTTTAAATTAACCCCTAGCGGGAATCTAGAAATTTGTTTCAATTAAATATCTTATTCGTTTGGTTTAAGTTCTAGAAACCATTCAAAACTCTCATCTTTCTCTTTTAGTATTGTAAAGGTTGTGGATGGGTTAGTCGACTTAATTTTGAAAACCTAAAATCATATATCAGGTGACACGGTATGTATGTATTTAGATTTTGCAAAAGTATCCTTTAAAACGGTTGCTGGGAGTTGAAATTGATAGAGGGAAAATTCGAAATTCGCGGGCATGGTGCTAGTTATATTATATAATACTGCGATAAACGCAAATAATCATAGCCATCTAAATATTAAAAGGATACCATACACAGTGTCTTAACTAGCCTTTTATGCGCTCAGTGCGAGATTCTTTAACTACGGCCTGGGGCCGTATTATGACGTCTTAAAGGCTTGTTCCAGTGAGTGAACGAGGTGACGCAAGACGACTTGTATAGGTCTGTCTCTTTCACTCACTGGAACAAGCCTGGTTTTAAGACGTCATAATACGGCCGCTGGTCTGGACAATTGTGGCCCTAGTCTGGCCATTTCTGCACCCGTCCAGGGCCTGTGCCTTGTGCCTGGGCGCCGTTGGCACACCCCTATTTAAGGTACTGAGCGTACGGCGAGACGGGTCACCTTGCTCTTGCAAAAGCATGTCGTCATTGCGACGGTAAAACCCGTGATGAAAGAAAAGCTTGTGATAACTATACCCACATGTCTCTCTTGCCGGTCTCCGCCATCAGTTCGGCCGCTCGCTTGACGTCGCCCGCTGCGAGGTACATTTCAGCGGCGGCTCGCGGCTCGTTCACATGCCGAGCCCACTCCGCCCGGCGACGAGCTAAAGCAGCTAGGCCTTCGCCCTCACCCACGTATTCCTGTAAATAAAAAATATTAAAGTATTTATGAAGTGCTGCAAAAAGAACCGTGATTTCTAAGAAACAGTTTTTGTCTTAGTCTACTTAGTAGAACAAGTCTCAGGAAGTCGGGTCTTATTTACAGATGTGTTATAAACCATCACCTTTTCCCAACTATGATTTTTGTTTTTTTTTTCCTAGTGATATCATCAAATGAGTCTTCCCATCCAAGGCGGGACAGGAGGGACTTTCTTTTTGGGACAAACCTACCACACTGTTCCCAAACCAACAATGGCAACCACCAAAAAAGCGCCGAGACAATGAAGCTAGACGTGTCCCGGAGAATGAATTTACCCGTGTTGGATCCTGCAACGAAAATAATCAGAAAAGAATAGTGGAAAAGTAGGAAAAATATGTTTCCACTTCCCTCCATGCAAGCAGGAGACAGAACAAAAAACGGCCAATAGGCACAAAGCGACATTACAACTGGGAGAAGCCCAGTTGCCTAGCACCACGGGTAAAAACTACTACTACTAATATGAATGGGTCCTAAATTGTGACTTGTTTTTTTAGAGTGGCAAAATCATCAAATGAGAATTGTGAGCTGCTATATTTGATTTCAATAATAGGTATGGCGAAAACGCTTGAACGCACGGAAGTTTGTTCGAGTTTCCACAAGGTCCCAGTAGTAAATGACTCCAGATGTAGTCTGAACAGTATCCAACATAATATCGCGTTCGTTCTGCCAAAGAATACACTCCGATAGAATATGATGTGCTGATTGCTCATATTCGCAGTCAGATGTCGAACATTGACAAAAAGGCGAGTGGACAAGCTTGAAGGAAAATAATTTACTTTTAAAGTTACCATGTCATGGGACAGGAGAGACTGTCAGAATCGTACTGACTAAAATTCACGGTGTCATTCAGTAGCGCTTTACGTTCCCTTTAGGTCACGGTTACCTTATGCGACAGTTCCGCGACATAAACTCAAATAAAACACAAATCATCTTCCTGTCCTTATCTCATTTTACTTGGGTTCGGCGCAACATGTTTTCTTCCACTCTCCCTGTCAGACGACAAAGCATAATTTACTCCTTTAACACTCATATCATTCCTCACAACCCTTTAATATTTGCTTTGGCCTTCCTCTTCATCCATCAACATTCTGAAATAAGACACATCTTTCAAATTAATTCAGTAGATGTAGTGAACCTCCAAAATACTTACTTGAGCCTTGTTGAACATCCTAAGGTCAACGTACAGATTGAGCGCCCTCTCGTCTCGGCCTACGCTGCGGTACGATCGCGCGGCGTCCGCGTACCGTCCGCGGTACGCCAACACCTCGCCTAGAACAACAGCGCGATTCTCGCCAGCTTCGAAACGCTCCTGTAGGTAGATCAGTTTCATTATAAATGATGAATTGTGAGTATTACAGCACGATTGCTGAACATAAGGTCCTGGGTTCGATTACCAGATCGGGCATCAGTAGCAGCCACCGAACACGCGCCTATTGGTCGGGCAAACAGGTTGTCCTTTTTACAAAGGACTTAAATAGAACTGATCAAATATGGGTGTACTAATGGGTATACTTTTGCCTAACTCTGCGAATTATAGGTATAATGTTATGTTAGCATTGATGGAACAGAGTAAATTTTACATACCAGAAAAAATAGCTCTATTCATTTCTCTTTGACCTTTTTTCTGAATTAAGAGTAATAATTGCTGGCCTTTTAGAGAGAATAAGAATCGCTCAACGAGAAATGGAAATAGCTATGCTCTAAGTTTCTTTGCGGGATAAGTCCGGACCAAGGATATTCGCTGAAGAACCAGAGTCATAATTATGGCGAACGGTCGTTCCGCGTGGAGGTCTAAGGGGGAGGCCTATATTCAGCAGTGGATGTCTTCCGGGAACGAGAATTAAACCATATTAAAATAACATAACTCCCATAATTCCTAAAGGTTCGTTTTCCAAAATACCCATAGACCCTTTCGCCCAACTGGGGAATACATGATTTTTTTAAATGAATTATTTACCTGCAAATGATCAATAAGGTTAAGGAACACGATGTTCTCGCTTCTCTGGAAGGCTTTCTTAGCGATCTCGAAGGCCAGCTCCTCTAAGGCGGCTACTCCGAGCCGTTCCCAGTCCAGTGACGTCACACCTAGACACGCGACCGAGTACGCCTCACTGGAATCATAACCATAAGCTTATCGTTAGATCCATTACACAATAAAAAAATATCTGCCAGAGAACATCAACGCAACACTACAACCACCTGTATCCCACAAAACGTGTTTTTTTTTCATAATTTTTACACGATAGTCAAAAAAATAGTGTTATGTTTTAAGGTTAATGTATGATGATTGTGTTTCTTTATTCAACCATAACTTTTAAACGCCGTAACCAATTTTGATTTCATATCGTTATAATCGTAGTCTATATCAAAATCCAGGCCAGGATAAACGGGGACATTCTTTAAAGTTGGGTAACAGTAGTAAATCTAAATCCATATGTGATACGGAAATACTTTACTAGGGGTATTTTTTCTTCCTATACAATGAAGGATTCTTAAACGAATGAAATGAATAGAGTCGAATGGCATTATAATATAATTTCGCCTATTTCACTCATTTTAGTTGGATAAAAAAAGCAAATATGCCAAAATGGTTAGCACAAAAAAAGCTCTTAAGTCTCCTAACAAAGTTTTACCGCATCTGTTATGGATTCAGATTGCCCTCTGTTGGCCAACTTAGAAGAATGAATCTGTATAATAATAGAGTAAACTTTCCATGATTCAGGATAGAAAACTAACTTTTTTTATTCCTTGCCAATGCCTTACCTTTTTTGGCAACCCTGTTTCACCCACTGCAGAGTGATAGGCCTCTTCCCTTTTGTGCCATAATTCTCTACCCTGATCTCATCATCAGCCTATACATGTTCCCACTGCTGGGACACAGGCCTCATCTCTGTGAGAGTGAGTGAGCCATAATCCACCACGCGGGCCCAGTGCGGGTTGGTGGATGTCACATGCCTTCGAAGTTTTGGTTCTAGGACATGCCGGTTTCCTCACGATGTTTTTCTTCACCGTTTTGAGAGCAATGGTGATGAAATAAATTACAGAAAGTAATGCACCTGGCTTCACCCACGATCTACAACTCGTAAGTCGGGGCCGAAACCACTGGGCCACCACTGCAGGTACTAACTAAAATCCAAGGATCACGGTAACCTGCTTAAACAGGTGATCCTCAACCAATTCGATAAAAAAAAACTACATCTTTTACTGACTCGAATGTACCCTGCCGGTGGAATGTTTGAGTATTGGGCACTAAAATGTCTCGCTGATGATGGCGCGTATACCTATCGGAGCATCTGTTCCCTTAAAAATAAGCTATTGATTCCAAGCGTCAGGTCTGGTTTCTTTTAATTTGTCTACGTCTACGCCACAGCACCATTTACTCCTTTTTCTTTCAAATTATTCCTCACACAATACATTCTTCTTTTTGGCCTTTCTATTCCTCTTCGTACTTCCACATTTTTACCCATCACTCTTTAGTCACATAATCATCATCTGGTTTCATCACATATCCATACCATGATAGATGACTCTCTTTATTGTGAAACAGGCGCTACTTTAAAATTGCATCTTATATAATCATTCCTTACTTTATCCTATATGTAATCGCTTTCAGCGATCACATATGTACAAAAAAAAAACACTCGTTTTTTTAGGGTTCCGTAGTTAACTAGGAACCCTTATAGTTTCGCCATGTCTGTCTGTCTGTCTGTCTGTCCGTCCTCGCTTAATCTCTGTGACCGTTAGCACTAGAAAGCTGAAATTTGGTACCAATATGTATATCAATCACGCCGACAAAGTGCAAAAATAAAAATTGAAAAAAAATGTTTTTTTAGGGTAGCCCCCCTATATGTAAAATAGAAAGTGATTTTTTTTTAATTTCAACCCTAACGTGTGATATATCGTTGGATAGGTATTTAAAATTGAATAGGGGTTTACTAAGATCATTTTTTGATGATGTCAATAGTTTCGGAAATAATCGCTCCTAAAGTCAAAAACAATGTGTCCCCCCCCCTCTAACTTTTGAACCATAAGTTTAGAAAATATGAAAAAAATCTGGAAAGTAGAACTTTATAAGGACTTTCTAGGAAAATTATTTTGAACTTGATGGAAAGAACAGTTTTTGTGCAAAAAAAACAAGAAGGTGGTACAAAATTCCTGGACTAAGTTTGTAGTATAATCAATTATTTAATCATATATACAAGCATTTTTTTTAACTTCGTTTACGTATTTCATTATTTAAGACGGGAAACTACGGAACCCTACACTGAGCGTGGCCTGACACGCTCTTGGCCGGTTTTTTTATTACATATTTGAGTCAGTTCCAACCCCCAAATTCCCCGGTTGCATTGAACAGATTTGGGATATGGCAATAAAACAACAAATTGTAGGTAAATTTTATTTCCAAAAGTAGACTCGTAGAAATGTCTAATGAATATGATTTTGATACCAATAAATTAAAGCACAACCGGTTATAGATCAAATCTAAAAATATAAAACTGTTTTCGATAAATTTTACTACACAGCCAATGTTACAAAGAATCACATATTTTTTGCTTTGCCTAATGTATTTTCTTAGACGGTATACAATATTCGAAAGGCTTTGTATTATATTAATCACAATTTAATACATTTATTATGCTTATAATCTAAACTTATTTAAAATAAGATAGTAAGTTTTATGTAAGCAATTATAGAAAGAACGTATAGGAATAGCACTTCATTTTTTTAAAATAAAGTTGCATACATTTGCCAAGCGCGCGTGCACATTCGCACATTGCCACAATACAATATACATTTTCAAAAGAATTCTCGAAAAATACAGGGTTAATCTACGATTCAATAATACCAAACATAAATAAATTGCCAAATGCTCCTGAAGCCAACAAAACATAGACAAGTGACCTTTAGACGTTTTAATGTGAGGTGTCTTTAATCATACAAAGATTATGATTTTCTTTTTAATAACTAGTACAACAAATGTGTAAACCTACCTGTATAAATAACATTGTTGTTTGTTTTTTGTCTCAAATCTTTAGAATAATCTATATATATAAAAGAACAGGGTTTTTTATTAAGACTCGACAACAGCCGAAACCGCTAAATGCAGATACTTGAATTTTGGACAGCAGTTGCAGTCTACCATGTAGGGGGGCAATATGACGGGATTTTGCGAAAGTCCTCCTCTAAGGGGGTGAAAGGGGTGAAAACTGTTGTATGAAAAATCTTATTCCTTGGGTTTATAAACTTGAAATTTAGGACGAATATGAGAATAAGTAAATAAAAAAGATGGGCATTAATAGTTTTTTAAAGCTACCCTCCATTGGTAATCCAGACGATGTTAAAGTTTGTACGGGAAAATCATAACACCCTAACCGATGAATTTGAAACTCGGTATATACAGGTTGTCCCAAAACTCAACGATAATCTGAGACCGCATGAAAGGCCAAGTTATACCAGTTCTGGGAAAAATAATAAAAAAATCCATATCACTCAGTTCAGCGATAATAGACAATTTAAATAAAAAGTTGAAATTCGACACCCTTGGTCGCGGTTTGAAGTCCTGTGATCACCAATGTCACAATTTCGCTGTGATTTTTTTAATTTCCTGATCTTTATTAACGATGCTATTAATAGTAACGACAAATTAATGCAAAAAACATTGTTAAATTAATAAAATAAGTAATACTGTTAAGTTTTAGTGAGCCATGGTTCACAGAAATATTTTTAGTTAACTTTAACACTTCATATTGAAAAAATTTAGCAAATCGTTTTAAAGAAAATGCAAATAGGTGGCGCCATCTAAATTAGATAGCTCACATGGTCCAATTATTCGTCCGTTTAAAATTCCAGTCCACATGTTTACTTTGAATTGGTATTGGGATCGGTCTTCACGCATTAAATACAGATTTTCGACGTGCCATTCATGAAGGTTGTGTAAGTTTAAATACCCGTCTCTTTTAAATTTTGATTCGTCGGTCGCTGATGATGCATAAAAGAAAAAGTCTATTCGAAAACTATACAAAATCTATCAGAACTTCGCCAGAAAATTGATGCAGCGTCAGAAGAAATAAATGCAAGGAATTTTGCACGACTGGTGAAAAGGTCTTTTGTAAGGCGTTGCAGAGCCTGTATTCGTGCCGTAGGAAAACAATTTGAACATTTTCTTTAGTTGAAGGAGAATAATTAAATAAAAAAAATTACGATGGTTCGTTCATTGTTTTTTTTTAAATTATTATTACCTATTATGACTTAATTACCTCTTCACTAAAAATAGTAATTTTATTTCAGACCAGAAACAAAAAATAACAAATTTTCCTAATGTTGGGTTGTTCAAAATGAGCTCAATTTGAAAAAAATAAGAAATATTTTTTTTTTAATGGCAAGGAAAGTGGCAAGTGTTGCACCATTATAAAATCTTGATTAAATACGCCATCTTTTGAAATAATTTGCCTAGGCTAGCTAGTGTAGTACATTTTTTTTCAATATGAAGTGTTAAAGTTAACTAAAAATATTTCTGTGAACCATGGCTCACTAAAACTTAACAGTATTACTTATTTTATTAAATTAACTGTTTTTTGCATTAATTTGTCGTTACTATTAATAGCATCGTTAATGAAGATCAGGAAATTAAAAAAATCACAGCGTAATTGTGATCACAGGGCTTCAAAACGCGACCAAGGATGTCGAATTTCAACTTTTTACTTAAATTGTCTATTATCGCTGAACTGAGTGATATGGATTTTTTTTTATTTTTTTTCCCAGAACTGGTATAACTTGGCCTTTCATCCGGTCTCAGATTATCATTGAGTTTTGGGACACCCTGTATATATAGAAATTAGATCAAAAATAATCAAACACGTGTTTTTGGGTTTTTCGAAAACCACCCCCTAAATTGGTGAAAAGGGGTGATTAAGTTTTAAGGAAAGGATTTTACTGCTTGCTTCGATAAACTCAAAACTTGCCAAATAAATCTCTCAATCGAATCCAGGGTACGTAATCTTCTATATTTTAAAAAACAACCCCTAGCGCTAACTTTTTTCAAATTTTATTTGTTCTGTTTAGTCAGAATCTTAAAGCCAAACCAAAACTGATTCTCTTTTAGTAGTTAAGGCTTAATTTTGAAAACCTACAATCAAATGAAGTCACAATGGTACAGATTTTGCGAAATCCAATCTTAGAAGTTTTTTTCAATGTGTAACATTTTTACATTTACAATGTTAGTTGGATGAATTTTTAGATTTTCCAAAAGTATCGTCTACGGACGGTGGCCGAGCATTTAGAGTAACTGAGTTCGAACTTAGAAACACGCGCAGACAAAGTCGCGGGCTGAGTGCTAGTACTTAATAAATGTAATATTACGACTAAATCTTCCCCAAAAATAATATAAATAGTCGTGTACCTAATTTTTGTAAGTCTTGTCAAATTGGTGGATTATCTCAACTTCAACTATGTTATAGTAAAAACACACAGTATAAATATATAAAGGTCTTTTTCCCATGGAGGCTGCAAATTATATAGAAGTATAACTGATATGGTCCCTACCTACTTTTTTCACCGAAATGAGTATGTAATGAGCATAACAGTTGTAGTTTTGTAGCATTTCCCTAACCCCATGAGAAAAGGGTGTGATTTGTTTATGTATTTAAATACTCATACATAATACACAGAAATAAATAACACAAGCTAAGTGTACAGCATCTGCGATCACATCATTCTTTGATGAGCTGCACTTAGCACTAAAATACTACTCCAAGATAAAACCTATTAACCTCTCGGGCGATTTATAATTGAAAATGATAAAAATCAACGTCCAATGAGCGACTGTCTGTTATCTACAGACGTGTGTACGTAAGGCGCTGGGGCGTTTTCGCTTATGTACACCCGGGTGTACGTAACGCGCCCGAGAGGTTAATTATAATGTAAGCAAGATCATAAAAAAACGATAAAACACGTACGAAAACTACACACACGAAAAATAAACGAAAAGCTTTACATTACACCATTTATTTGTAACCTATTTAATGACAAAAATATCTCAAAAGTCTATAAAAGTATTAAAGCTAGTACCTTGTCGACCGAGCTTAGCTCGAGTAAAATTAATATACAGAAAATTAAAAGTGATTGATTATTAGAAAAGATAAATGAGACTGTAAACTACACTGATATTTAACTAACATATAAATAATTTTTGCTTTGACAGCCCGTTCTTTCTGTGAACATTTTATACAACACGAATAGCACAAATGGAAGAATTAAATAATTCAATAGATGGTTATATTAAAAATGTAACATAAATTGCTATGACTTGTTATTTGTGATATTAAAATATTATTTTCGATTTCAATTTTTTTGATCATCAGAATTCTCATTCACCCGGAGTAACATAGCCTATATTTATTGCTAGAAAATATAAGTCCAACCGTGCGAAGCCGGGACGGGCTGCTAGTAGTCCTATGAGTTTACTACAAGTATACACTATTATAAATACCTATGATTATGGGTAGCCTATTCTTAAATATAATTAAGTGTAGTGAACTAAGTATTTCATTTATAGAAAAAAAGTGAAGTAAATAGCAAACTGAAGAACAAAGCAACCGTTTCGAGACTAAACTAATTTGTTTAATTACCTAGGAAAAAAGGAGAAAAAGATAAACTAAACTGCACAGAAAAACTACACACACGCACAACACATTTTGAGCATTCTATAGTCTATTTGTAAACTATCTTATGACAAATTCTCTAACAATTAATCACCAAAAGAATTGTAGCTATTATTTACAGCACAGTTACGAAATTACTGTTTGAAAATAAACGATCTTAAACACACACCCATAACTTTTACTTAAGGCAAAAATTATCAGAAATATCCCAGACCATTCAGGGAATGCAAACGGCGTCAGTTAAAAAATACATAAATATCATTAAAAATTCTTTGTTAATGTGAGACTTACATGTAAACTGTCGTATTAGCCTATTGAAAAGTATAAATATATTAAATGTAATGAATTTGGTTATGTATTTACTGAAAAGAATAAAATAAAAACATTGGTTATATTTTTAAATAACTACTAAGGAATACTTAAGTAGGTCCACTATTAACCCTATCGATAATCATAATTATATTATGTTAGTGAGTCAAGTAATATATTTACGAAACAAATAAAAAATAAAATAAAAATCCGTCTGACTTTACAAACGTTACTAGAAAGTGGAAGAACAAAGCAAAACTACCAACGAATTCGGTTATTTGTTTATAAATGGCTGTACCTAAGACCTAACTAATATACGATATATTTAGTTTGTAATTGTCTTATTAGAGATATTAAGTGCTAGATCAGTAACGAACGATCGTAAAAAACTAAACATTAACAAAAAACCGTCAAATTAAGGAATCGTTAGAAACTTAAGAACACAAGCGACTCTTGATAATTATTAACGCAACTTGTAATAACTGAAAATTGCAACATTGTATTATGATTGAGGTAAAGCTTAAAACTAGCAAATATTTTAACTCATTGAATCTTTGAGGTAATAGGCGGATAGGTGAAATTAACTTAAGGCATGAAAATATGTATGTGGAAAGTAAAAGACTATATAATAAAAAAATAAACACTTCATGAAGTAGTACGTCATTACATCTATTTATAACTGCTAGGATATGTCGAGGTGAAAAGAGGTTAACTAATAGCAAACAATAACAAAACTATCAGGAATTTGCAAACAATAATAAAAACAAACAAAATCAAAATAATGAAATTTATATTCAAAACTATATTTTACGTAGATTAAAAATATATACTTATAAATAAAAATACTTACTTACATTTAAATAGATAGGTGTTTTCTTTTTTTGTTTAGTTTTCTTTTTTACATTTTTTTTGTTTTATGTTTCTTTTTTTACTGTATTTACAAATTGTACACATATGTTTTTTTTACTACTACTAATTACTAATTAAAATTATTTTTTATTTACTGTATGTACAAGTCAAAACTATATTTTATGTAGATTAAAAATATATACTTGTAAATAAAAATACTTAGTTACATTTTAAATAGGTAGGTGTTTTTTTTTGTTATGTTTTCTTTTTTATATTTTTTTTTACATTTTTCTTTTTTTACTTTATTTACAAATTGTACACATATGATTAATTTACTACTACTAATTAATAATTATAATTATTTTTTATTTCTTTATTTACTGTATGTACAAGTCAAAACTGTATTTTATGTACTTAGATTAAAAATATATACTTGTAAATAAAAATAATAAGTTGCATTTTAAATAGGTGTTTTCTTTTTTATATTTTTTTTTAATATTTTGTTTTCTATGTTTCTTTAAAGAGCACAAAAATACATTTTATACCATTTTCCATTTAGTGATTAAAAAGGTCTTTTAGTCACTGTTTTGGTGTTTGAATTTAGAACGTAACAATATATTCTGCCTCCCTCCGCCTCAACGCTATAAAACCTACTTGAAAAGTAATAATCATTGTTCCAATTTTAATGTCCAGTTGTAGTTGTTGAGCGATTGGACTGCTATGATTCGATTCGAATTTTGCACGAAGCAAAGAGTTGTATAATCTAATTATTTGTTTCGGGTCCTATCTGGGTTCTTGTTTATGTGAATTTAGATGTTTGCACTGCACTGATTGTTTGCATGTGAATTTAGATGACGCATCTGGGCGAAACGTACCAGTCCCAGCTCCAGTTTCATTTACCTTTATTTTCCTTGTTAGATATCTATTATCACTTAAATCTTTCTTTTTCTCGTGGTCATGGTAAAAAGTATTGTATGCAACTTTTGAATAAAACGGATTTATATCAAGAATCACTCGCGTCGCATAGAATTCTAATACTTGAATCACTTGCTACCCTCGTGATTCAATCATCATGATTCACTACCTACGGTCAATCCTTCGTTTGCTCGTGATTTCTATATGGCCCTCGCTTTAAATCCATCCTTTATTCACTAGTTGCATAATATACTATTAAAAATTTGATCCTAAGGAAAGCTCTCAAAACAGACAGTCATTAAATTGCAAACACACACACATTCATTTTTTTTTCAGAAATTGTTTGAACATTTTCGAGAATATTTTATCCTTATAAATAGCTAGTGTGTTTGCCAGATTTTAAAACGCGTCCAACACGACATACAAAACGCAATGCTTTAATTTATACGCAAAGCATGAGTGAACGCAAAGCATAGCGCAAAGCTTGTAAATAAACTGCATAGTTGATGAGAAACTCCTATTGATTCATATACTGCTTCGAGATATAACTATATAGAAAATCAACCAAAAAATTATACCGAACAATGTAAAATCAATTTTGGTACAAAAAATTTCGTCTTCTTTGTGGCTTCAAGCGCTGTAGGCAAAGTAGATTTTTTTGAATTAAACTAAAAGTCCGCATAATAATATTCCTTAAAAAATATGCCTAATTTGAATAGGGTATACTTCAGAGTAGGTATACTCGAAATCTCATTATTTTAAAATGGGACATCATAGATGGAAATGATACGTAACTTAATTGTATGATTGCCAAATTAAGTAGATACGGCATTTTAAAAATCAAATATTAAAATAACAAGACAATATATTTCCAAACTGCACGGAATAAGCATTATGTAAAATTTTATTAATTTCTATCATTATGAAATTCGATTCCATATTATGCACAATCAAGTTATGCCTCGTCTATCATGCGGATTCATAATAATAATAAAAAAATAATCTTTTTACGACAGAAAAATAAACCAAGAACCTTCGGGCGTCGAAATAGGCCAATTTTTTTGAAGTTCAATATCTTGGAAGATGATTGAAGAAACTTTTTAGAAAGTCAAATCTTTTCTTTCAATTAGGGCATTGAAGAAGCACATTTGAACATCGAACATTAACAAATTATTGAATAAATTTTGATTCCTCACCTCATGGTATAACGCATATCATAGTATATAGAATTTAAGAAACTTCCAAATCAAAATATTTTAATACTCCAATTACTTTAACCCAATTTTAGGTGGTATACGACAATAATAATATAGTAACTAAGTGAACGAAAACATAAAAAACCTGTTCAAGTCGAGTTTGAATCTACGGTCATCAACATAGCAGTTAGCGAGTTAGCGCTCGGGCTTGCAGTCAGATAAAAGAAATCCATAAAAAAAACTTGAGAAAATGTATGTAAAAGAAATGTATGTTTGTAATGAATAAACTCAAAAACTACTGTGTCAATTTCAAAATTTTTTTCAGCATTACAAATCTTTCATTCACCCTGAGTAACATAGCCTATATTTATTGCTGGAAAAGATAAGTCCACCCGTGCGAAGCCGGGATTGGCCGGCTGGTAGTCCTATAAGCTTACTGATAAGTATGCATTATTATAAATATTTATAATTATGGGTAACCTATTCTTAAATATAATTAAGTATAGTGAACTAAGTAACTCGTTTATAGAAAAAAAGTGAAGTAAATAGCAAACTGAAGAACAAAGCAAGCGTTTCGAGACTAAACTAATTCGTTTAATTACCTAGGAAAAAAGGAGAAAAAGATAAACTAAACTGCACAGAAAAACTACACACACGCACAACACATTTTGAGCATTCTATAGTCTATTTGTAAACTATCTTATGACAAATTCTCTAACAATTAATCACCAAAAGAATTGTAGCTATTATTTACAGCACAGTTACGAAATTACTGTTTGAAAATAAACGATCTTAAACACACACCCATAACTTTTACTTAAGGCAAAAATTATCAGAAATATCCCAGACCATTCAGGGAATACAAACGGCGTCAGTTAAAAATACATAAATATCATTAAAAATTCTTTGTTACTACGAGACTTACATGTAAACTGTCGTATTAGCCTATTGAAAAGTATGAATATATTAAATGTAATGAATTCAGTAATGTATTTACTGAAAATAACAAAATAAAAACGTTGGTTATATTTCTAAATAATTACTAAGGAATACTTAAGTAGGTCCACTATTAACCCTATCGATAATCATAATTATATTATGTTAGTTATATTATATTATGTGAGTCAAGTAATATATTTACAAAACAAATCAAAAATAAAATAAAAATCCGTCTGACTTTAGAAACGTTACTAGAAAGTGGAAGAACAAAGCCAAAACTACCAACGAATTCGGTTATTTGTTTATAAATGGCTGTACCTAAGACCTAACTAATATACGATATATTTAGTTTGTAATTGTCTTATTAGAGATATTAAGTGCTAGATCAGTAACGAACGATCGTAGAAAACTAAACATTAACAAAAAACCGTCAGATTAAGGAATCGTTAGAAACTTAAGAACACAAGCGACTCTTGATAATTATTAACGCAACTTGTAATAACTGAAAATTGCAACATTGTATTATGATTGAGGTAAAGCTTAAAACTAGCAAATATTTTAACTTATTGAATCTTTGAAATAATAGGCGGATAGGTGAAATTAACGTAAGGCATGAAAATTAAAAATATATATGTGGAAAGTAAATTGAATAAAAAAATGAATGAATAACAAAAACACTTCATGAAGTAGTACTTCATTACATCTATTTATAACTGCTAGGATATGTCTAGGTAAAAAGAGGTTAACTAATAGCAAACAATAACAAAACTATCAGGAATTTGCAAACAATAATAAAAGCAAACAAAATCAAAATAATGAAATTTATATTCAAAACTAAATTTTATGTAGATTAAAAATACTTACTTACATTTTAAATAGGTAGATGTTTTCTTTTTTTGTTTTTTTCTTTTTTTATGTTTTTTTTTTGTTTTATGTTTCTTTTTTTACTATATTTACAAATTGTACACATATGTTTTTTTTTACTACTACTAATTACTAATTAAAATTATTTTTTATTTCTTTATTTTCTGTATGTACAAGTCTAAACTATATTTTATGTAGATTAAAAATATTTACTTGTAAATAAAAATACTTACTTACATTTTAAATGGGTAGGTAGGTGTTTTTTTTGTTATGTTTTCTTTTTTTATATATTTTTTTTATATTTTTCTTTTTTTACTTTATTTACAAATTGTACACATATGATTTTTTTACTACTACTAATAAATAATTATAATTATTTTTTATTTCTTTATTTACTGTATGTACAAGTCAAAACTGTATTTTATGTAGATGAAAAATATATACTTGTAAATAAAAATAATAAGTTACATTTTAAATAGGTGTTTTCTTTTATATATATATTTTTTTATATTTTGTTTTCTATGTTTCTTTAAAGAGCACAAAAATACATTTTATACCATTTTCCATTTAGTGATTAAAAAGGTCTTTTACTCACTGTTTCGGTGTTTGAATTTAGAACATAACAATACATTCTACCTACCTCCGCCTCAACGCTATAAAACCTCCTTGAAAAGTAATAATCATTGTTTTAATTTTAATGTCCAGTTGTAGGCCCAGTGACTGAGCGATTGGACTGCTATGATTCGGTTCGAATCCCGCAAAGAAGCAAATAGTCGTATAGTCTAATTATTTGTTTCGGGTCATATCTGGGTGCTTGTTTATGTGAATTTAGATGTTTGCACTGCACTGTTTGCTTGCATGTGAATTTAGATGAAGCATCCGGGCGAGACGTACCAGTCCCAGCCCCAGTTTCATTTACCTTTTTTTTTCCTTGTTAAATATCTATTATCACTTAAATCTTTCTTTTTCTCGTGATCATGGTAAAAAGTATCGTATGCAACTCTTGAATAAAACGAATTTATATCAAGAATCACTCGAGTCGCATAGGATTCTAATACTTGAATCACTTGCTACCCTCGTGATTCAATCATCATGATTCACTACCTACGGTCAATCCTTCGTTTGCTCGTGATTTCTATATGGCCCTCGCTTTAAATCCATCCTTTATTCACTAGTTGCATAAAATACTATTAAAAATTCACATTCATTTTTTTTTCAGAAATTGTTTGAACATTTTCGAGAATATTTTATCCTTATAAATAGCTAGTGTGTTTGCCAGATTTTAAAACGCGTCCAACACGACATACAAAACGCAATGCTTTAATTTATACGCAAAGCATGAGTGAACGCAAAGCATAGCGCAAAGCTTGTAAATAAACTGCATAGTTGATGAGAAACTCCTATTGATTCATATACTGCTTCGAGATATAACTATATAGAAAATCAACCAAAAAATAATACCGAACAATGTAAAATCAATTTTGGTACAAAAAATTTCGTCTTCTTTGTGGCTTCAAGCGCTACAGGCAAAGTAGATATTTTTGAATTAAACTAAAAGTCCGCATAATAATATTCCTTAAAAAATATGCCTAATTTGGATAGGGTATACTTCAGAGTAGGTATACTCGAAATCTCATGATTTTAAAATGGGACATCATAGATGGAAATTATACGTAACTTAATTGTATGATTGCCAAATTAAGTAGATACGGCATTTTAAAAATCAAATATTAAAATAACAAGACAATATATTTCCAAACTGCACAGAATAAGCATTATGTAAAATTTTATTAATTTCTATCATTATGAAATTCGATTCCATATTATGCACAATCAAGTTATGCCTCGTCTATTATGCGGATTAATAATTCATAATAATAATATTATATAAATCAACATACGATAATCTGTTTACGACCGAAAAAGAAAAACCAAGAACCTTTGGGCGTCTAAATAGGCCATTTTAGCAGAATCATAATAAGGATTGCAGTAATCCTCACTTAAACGATTTAGCACATTTTTTTAAAATTTACATACATTATCCAAATCTCAAAAGCCGGGCGCCCGTGTATATCCAATGATGCTTCGAATAACATAGTGTATTTAATCTTCTTGAACGTGGAACAATGTCTTGCATGATGTGACTATTAATAAGTTGTAGTTAAAGTGTAAATAAATAAATTCTTAAAAAAATAATTCTCTCGATTGCAATTCCCTTCTGAAACAAGAAAATATCGAAATTAGTAATCTTACAAACCTTTCAACATTTTACTTATATGAATCCTAACTAATATTATAAATGCGAAAGTAACTCTGTCTGTCTGTCTGTCTGTCTTTTCTTCACGCCTAAACTACTGAACCGATTTGTGTGAAATTTGGTACAGACATAGTTTGGAACTTGAGAAAGGACATAGGATAGTTTTTATTTCAAAAAAATAAAAATAAAAAATAAAATTTATGAAATGCTCTAACGGAGTATAGATAATTCCTTAAATCCTCAATAGATGGCGGTGATCGTGCAATGGTGTCGATCGTTACACGAGTTCGGTTCATGTTATTGTTTTAATTCATCGGAAAAAGTAAATAAATAGTAAAAAGGTATGAAAAAAATAATATCAAAATAATAAACCTTTTAGTACAAAGAAAATGCCCGATCGGAGTTTAGATAAATAATCCGAGTTGTCGCTATGGATTGATAGATGGCGTTGTAATCAAAATTGTATTGTCGGTTGTATGATAGTTTAAAATGTGGACTGGTCCTGTTTCGTAAATTTTAAATTGTTCCGTTGTATAATTGGTTTTCCTGTGATGCTTATGAGAAACTATATAACTAGATCCACCAAGACTATATAACGGCATACGGTTACAAATAACCTATTTAGGACGGAATGTCACTAGAGCCGTTATTATGACTGGGATGGCAAAAGGCGAAACTTTTCCCCCCGTATTCCGTAACCCCGTATTCCCATCATTCCAACTGATTTGCCATTCCAATTCAAAAGAGTTCAGTTTCCGCTGTAAACTGTGTTTGCAATGACCATAAATAAAGCCCAAGGGCAAACGCTAAAAGTGGCGGGGGTACATCTTGAAAAAGACTGTTTCTCCCATGGACAACTCTACGTTGCGTGCTCAAGAGTGTCGAAACCACAAAACCTTTATATTTTTGCAAAAGGATGGCAAAACTAAAAACGTGGTAATCAGAAATGTCTTGGTGTAAGAAACTTTCATAATCTCTAAAGCCTAAAATAATAGAAAATTTGTCAAGGGAGAAACAGTCTTTTTTCCTTTTGGACTGAAATGTCAAATCAGTAGAATGTTGAGAAAATAAGGGAAAAATAACATTTTCGATCGGCAAAACGGCTTTAATGCCCTAAATGAGTATAAGTACATCTCTTAAATTCAAACGCAGAGCTCATTATGTTGATTTTTGAAGAGTTCCCTAGAATATATTCCACATTTCATTTTTGAAGAGATCCCGCGAGATCGGGGACTATCAAATCAAATCAAATCAAAAGCATTTATTTCAAGTAGACCAGTTACAGGCACTTTTGAATTGTCAAAGACATAAAAAATATAATTAAATACTACAAAATTATGGTGCTACAGTCCCAGTCACAAGACATAAAAACTGTGAAAGTACCGTAGATGCCCGTTCCAAGAAGTAGATCTCTATGGAGAAGAACGGGCAAGAAACTCCATGGACACTCTTTTTAGATCGCCAAAATTTTAACAAAACCTTTGTTACATCATTCATTTTTAGATGGTACATTATGATGGTAAAACACCACTATGTGGGTAAAACCAAAAATCTGCTGGAAGTCACTATTCTACGCCAACGAAGTCGCGGGCAAAAGCTAGTAAATAAATATATTTAATCTTGTTACCAAAAAGGTAAACATTTACCTATTAAAAATCTTCTCTTTTATCGTTTCTTTATGATGAGTCATGTCTTTTTTTTAAGACAAAGTGGTCAGATTTAGCCTTAACTTAAGGGGAACCGATCATGAACAGCGACCTCCCTCCACCCCAGCCGCAGTGGTAGACGCCCATGGCGTCGGACATCGCAAGACGATCTCCGGCCACCGTAGGCGCGGGCAGGCAGCGAGTAATGGGCGACTCGCTGTCTGACCATGGACCATGCCCGGGTCGACGGCGCGTTGTATTCCACGCGCGCCTCAAGGAGTGTCAGCAAAGTGACGGGGCCTGTAGAGGGCCAAAGCCTGCCGGGGTCGCGGGACTAACGAATTACCGTGACCCCGGTACGTAAAGGGCTATTGAAGGACACCGTGGATTTTAGTCAGTACAAGTCTGACAGTCCCTCCCGCTCTGCCCTGGGTGGGAGGACTCATTAGATGATTTTACCACGATAAAAAAAAGCTCATTTCTGTCCTACTTTAGTGTTACTAGCCTCGACAAGAAGTTATCCTATCCGGTGCCTATTGGCTATTTGATTTACGTTTGTTACTCAATCACGAATCAATAATACTATTAATTTTTAAGCCTGGTAATAAATGCCAGATCAAAGTGAAGGCTACATACACGATTTGGTCTACAAAACTATTGCAATTGCAATTGTACATTAATTACAATTAAAATATACATGTTTCACGCCACCAATTTACTTCACATAACAACGTGGCAATTATGCTTTATTTTCTTGAGGATCTGATCATAAAGACATCGCAACGCCATTTAAATAGTAGGTTAGATATAAGCTAAGACTATTTTTTTTTATTCGCCCTGTTCTACCCCAATGCTAGGCAAAAGCCTCTCTCCATTCCATTCCTTTGTTTCCTTTTAGAAACGAGTAAAAATCGTCGCGCCTGGGTTTCTTAGGTCTGTCTCGCTGACGACGAGCGTCTCCAGGAACCCAGTGTGATGCGTCTAACCCAAGATGTCGATACATAATGTTATTGACTCACATCCTACTATCCTACTTCCTACTAATCCTACTAGTCCTACTAATATTATAAATGCGAAAGTTTGTGAGGATGGATGTTTGTTACTCTTTCACGAAAAAACTACTGGACGGATTTGGTTGGAATTCGGTACACAGATCGTTTATAACCTGGATTAACACAGGATAGATTTTATCCCAATTATATGTTCCCACGGTATGATTTTGGAGTTGCAGCGGGTGAAACCGCTGGCAAAAGCTAGTTTGACAAATTTTTAGATCATCAAAGTATCATGTCGCCCTGAATGACTGAATGGAATTTTGGATTACGGCACTTCTATTTTAAAGGCGCGACGTGTCATTATATTACTTTACCGAATTATGTTTCGCCGATTTACAAAATAACTTTTTGCTATGTGCCGAAGCCTCTTTTGAACTTTTTTTGTTTGCCAAATGATTTTTTTGCCATATTTTCACAACACCGAAACAAAATTTTACTGAATATTATTTAGTCACAAAAACACCGGTTATGTCATAAAATGTCAAAATGTTATGCTACAAAATTCTGTGGCAGAAACGAATCGCTGCAAAACCGACCTCACGCAGTGTTGTCTGCCCTACCCCTAGAGTGTTATTTAAATCTGCGTAGGCGCAGAGGGCCACCCAGACCCCGCAGCGCCGGAGCCGTGACAGAAACAATGCTTGCTGCATGTTGCATGCTGCGTACATGCTTGCAAACCGCCATGCTTACATGCCTTCCAGCAAAGCTGCTTGCATGCTGCCCGCTTGTTTGCAGGCTACCTGCTTGCTTGCATGTTGTATGCCGGCTTGCATATTGCTTGTATGTGACAATTTTAAAATGTCGCAGCACATGCTGAGAGCCTTTTGGCCTCGCACAGGACTAAATTGTCTTTTTTTATTATTTGTTTTACCTTTTGTCGTTTTTCTTTTATATTTTTTTTTCCTTTGTTGTTTTTATTCATGTATTTTTTTTAACTGTCCTGTGTGTGTCAATAAATCTCTTTTCTTTCTTTCTTTCTTTCATGTAACACTCATTATTCAGTATGAATATAGCGAAAAAATAATAATTTTATATATAACTAAGTAATAAACTGCAAATATCATTTATGATAATTGAATGTCAATGTCCACATTTTTTACTGTCTTCCTACGCCTAGAATGGTGCCTTATAAAGAAGTAACAGCAAAAATTAGAAATGAACTTGTGAGCACAAACTTTCTAGTGAAAAAAAGTGGTAATTTAAACAAGGGCAAAATGAGTGTTCGGAATCTTAATAGTTTGATCAAATGTTACTTCGGTCAAAAGTTTTTCTACCAAATAAAAGGTCGGTGTAACGAAAAAAGTCGTATTGAAAATAGGTCAATGAAAAGTGGCAAACGTGACTTTGATGAAGTAAAACAGTACCAAACGATAATAGTTGAAAAATTTAGGTGAAATGAAATTCTGTCGAACATTTTTCGAACTTGATAGGTAACCTCGTCATTATGAACGTTTTCATATTAAAATATCACTTTATTTCATTCAAGAATAAATAACAATATAAACAATACTTACTATGCAAAAGTAACTGTTCTGCTGCTGTTTGATTTTATTGCACAACTTTCTTCTTGTTCATGTCTATTATTTTCCGGCATTGTATTTAATAAACCTGAAATATGTCGAAACCTCTAATATATAATTACTCTTTTAAAGCATAGCATGATCAACTCATAATGTTCCTGTTACAGGGACCCAAGCCTTGTGTTGAAACAAATTTGAATCATGACCCATTTTGTCAATAAATCGTTTAAATCCATCAAAATAACAAAGACCATGGATATGATATGTTTACGCGAATGTTTTCCTAATTGTATTTAAATATCTGTAAGAAAATAAGCTTATGGTGGGTCGTAATTCAATATTGACGATTTTACATAATTATACTAGATAGGTACTCATTGTGGTCCAGTAACTTTAAACATCAGTGCTTGCGTCAAATCTGGTAGATCTGATTTTTTGCAGACTTCTTTATGATGTTCACCCAATGAATAATTTAAGTTTGTGATCGAACGCAACTAAGAGTAAAATAAAAAATTAACGAGGTCTCGGGTTTTTTTTTAGATTTTGGCAATTATAGGTAAGTACCTACTATAACCCGAAAAGACTTGTTACAGATAAAATCTTATCAAGACGTTTTAAAAGATTACTAAATTTGCTCCGACGACACTAAAATTGTCTCTGTGGACTCCAAAGTTTCCGAGATAAAGCTTTTCAAAATTCATAACTGTTTCGAACTTTGCAATTTCTTGAGATATTTTAGAAGATGCCACCCGAGCAACACTAGCGGTTTTTCGAACCAACGTGATTTTCAAAATTCTTAATGAAACTAGAGCTTTTCCTCCATCTAGATTTTGGCAATTTGAGCCCTAAAAGACTATTTTTTGATAATATTATAATATACTAGCTGTACCCTGCCCCGCTTCGCTGTGGCACAAAAAACTGTTTTTTCAACAAAAAAAAAAATAGGTAAAAACAATCCTTGATGCGGATTATATATCATGCTAAAATTTCTTCTCATGTGACTGCGTCATTACGACTGCGGTTGTCAGCGAGTGTTATCCACGCTTCCGGTAGATGGCGCGGTCACTGGTACAGAGCTGATCGTTAAAAAAACTGTTTTTTCGCGGTTGCGGATATGTGACTGATGCAAAAAATAAATAAAAACAATCCTTGATGCGGATTACATATCATGCTAAAGTTTCAGCTCAATCAGTGCAGTACTTTTTGAGTTTTTAAAGCATACACAAACCAACATAACATTTTTATATATATAGATTTGTTTGTCAAAATTGGCTATTTGACATTACAAATTTAATAAGTCCGTCATTTAGGCTTTTGAAAAATAACGGACACGTATTTTTCTTATTGTAAAATCAATGAATATTTACCAAGACTTTTCGCATAAAAACTCGAGAGTGGGGCCTGATTGACGTCAGAATTCAATAGAAATTTATTAAATTGTGACGTATTGCCAATTTAGAAAGCCTCGTATCTCCGTCAATTTTGGTTGTCAAAAAAATTCGGTTCGAATATTTTTTGATAATCTGACTAATTAGATTCTTTTAGTCAAATAGACATTATAGGCACATAGGCATTCGACACTCGACGTCTCAAACTTGGATTATTCGTTGAGCTAACAACAACTAAAGGACATGATATTGATAGTGTTATGTATGTGTGTACCTAGTACCTCCTTTTCTCATTTTGATTTTTGACAAAATTGTATTTGGCGCTCGAAGTATCAAACATGGATTAATTATTGATTGGGCTTACATTGGGCTAAATCATAACTAACGGATTTGACGCAAATTAAACCATACTTTCAGGCGACAAAGTTACTGGAAGTTACGGGAATGCATCAATTAAATGTCTTATTAATTCTTTTCAAGTACTAATTTCGTAAAAGTAGTAACATAACAATACACACATGTTATCAAGTAACCTTTGTTATGTAAACTGTGGGCGACGAATCGAATCGTAGTATCAGAAACAGACCATAATTGTCTCTTCTGAAATTGTATAATCCTGCAAATAAATTGTTTCATGTCAACAAAGCATGTATCGAACAATTAGAAAAACAGTGACGTACTGTGACGAACTGATCTAATATACGAGAAACTAACGTCTGCCAGCGACTTCATTCGCCGGTTTGCACCCCATCGCCCCTCCGCGCTTTTAATTTTACCAACTTTCTAGAAATAAAAATGTGGTAGCTCGGCTATGGATGATATAAATACAATATGCCTATGACTTTATATAATTTCCTACCACAAAATTATTCAATTGGATCAGTTCTGAGATTACTTCCTACAAACTTACAAACGATTACTAACTGGACTCAGTAATTTCATTCACGACACTAGCAAATATACTTCTCAGAAAAATGCAAATTGGAAACTTAACAGATATTGAAATAAAAAAAAAACTTACCTGTATTTTTTCTTTATTAATCCATATTGACGTGTTTCTACGTAGGTATTATAATTTTGCATTCCTATAAACATTTTTTTAATTCCTTTTCTAAATCACTGTCACAGGATTATTATTACTTTGGAACACAGAATTTAATTCTTTATACTGAAGTCGAGTTATAAACACACGCACCAGCACTACTATATCCGACTAAGTGCGAAGCGGAATAGGCGTGATTCCAAAGCGTAGTCCCATTTATACACACTGCACCCTTCCCACCAGAGAAGATCACCCCTCTCGGTAACAGAGAGAGAGGGTCGCCATTAATTTGTAACAAGAATAATATCAAAATGATGAAGCTGTAATGGTAGTTATTGAAAAGATTCGCAAGATAAAACACCAGATTAATATTATTAAAGTCCAACGTATTTTGATTTATTGAAATGCAAATTTTATAATCCACATTTCAATCAATTTAACGCGAGTCTTGCGCGTCCTCTTTTAGCAACAAAGGAAACAAGTCCATTCGAATGTCTTTTGTACGAAGTATAATATGAACTGGACAGAGGGGGGATAATGGATATATTATAAACTAGACTGGATAATAATAAATGGTGAAAGGTTTTACTTTGAAACTCAAAGTAAAACCTACTGCCACAAAGGGAACAAAAATATCAATATCATAAATGTTATAAAATTCCCTTTACAGTATTATTTAAATTAATTTAAATTGGCAGGAAACATGGCGGATCATTATGGCGCTTTAGTTGCAGTACTTTCCTTATTCTATACTAGTTTTGCCGGGCTTCGTTCGAGTCATATTCAAAAGGAAATTGAGAAATAAATAAATATATATATTTTATATTCCACAACTATCACACAACGCCATCTAGTCCCAAGCTAAGCAGAGCTTGTGTTATGGGTACTAGACAACTGATAAACATACTTATATATTTCTAAATACATACATATTATAGATAAATTACACCCAGACACAGAACAAATGATCGTGCTCATCACATAAACATTTGTCCTGGGTGGGAATCGAACCCACGACCTCCGGCATAGCAGTCAGGGTCACTAACCACTAGACCAACGGGCCTGTCAAACAAACAAATGGTCCGTCGATCAAATAAACCTATCAGTCCGATGCGGTCGAGAGACTATCGATCGATTGGTCTACCTTAAGTCGTAAAACTTTATCAAAATTCATTCAGTGACTTTCACTCGAATGTATAATAACTGTTCGTACATCCTGCCAAACTTTTATAAAGCTGGTAAGATACTTACTTGAACATCTTGTGATGTATGTATTGATGCACGGCATGCGAGAGTGGCACGTTGATAGTTTGCATAGAATTAGCTTGTAGACAAAACACACGCCCTCCCTGAAAGACAAGTATAACCATTAACACGTCTCCGATAAGTCATAATTTTCTTTCCTAAATACTTCAGCATTCAGCTGCATTATTTGTATGCAATGTTCTCATGTGAACTTTTTGGCTATACTGCAGTGAATCCCACGGAGACCACGAGATCAGAGCGGATTGCGTCAATTGTGTATCCTAACTTGTTTAGGGGCGTCCAAACAGATGCACGCAGCGGATGATGTCAAATTGTATTTATAAAAGGCATTTTTCTATTTTTTTTTTTAATGAAGCGAGCGTGTTACCAGTATTTAGGTGACGCTCTAAATCACGCAAATTCCATCTCGTCTCGGTATAGACAAACCCGGACACATAATCGTCCGTACTCTATTCTCCGAAAGCCAAAACGTAGAGGATAAAACAGAGAAGTTTGGTTGACACTCATTTTGCCTATTACGTTTACTTATGATGAGATTATTATATAATGGGCTATTGTCCACAAGTTTACGTCAAAAGCGCGTATTTGAGTAGTTCCATATATTTATTTACCGTACACAAAAGAGTTGTCTGAACCGGTATTGATAAAGTATTTATTCCTCTTGTTGTGATATCACTCACAATTTTTTTTTTTATCGTGGTAAAATCATCAAATGAGTCCTCCCACCCAGGGCAGGGCGGGAGGGACTGTCAGACTTGTACTGACTAAAATCCACGGTGTCCTTCAATAGCCCTTTACGTACTAGGGTCACGGTAATCCCTTGGTCCCGCGACCCCAGCAGGCTTTGGCCCTCCACAGGCCCCGTCACTATGCTGACACTCTTTGAGGCGCGCGTGGAACACAACGCGCCGTCGACCCGGGCATGGTCCATGGTCGGACAGCAAGTCGCCCATTACTCGCTGCCCGCATATCACTCACAATAGTGCAAAATTAAATGTTTTTGACCTTACCGTTGCACAAACCTGTACAAGATTATATTGTTCATTTCAGTGCACTGTAGCATTTTCTACACTATTGTTTTACATTCCTAATGTATGTAACTCGCTAATCTCTATGTTACCTAACGTAACCAACTATAGCATACAACCTAATCTGATATCATATCTACAAATAAAAAACAACAGTTAAATGGGGTCTAGATTTATAAGTGCGCTAGCACACAGACAAACGTTGCGTTTTATAAAAACGGGCAAGCAAAGAAAGGAAAAATAAATCAAGCCAATTTCAATTTTCGTTAAAATCCTGGAATAAATCATTAGCATATGGGCCCTATGGATCCCTACGCCATTAAAAGAACGTATTGAAATCGGTTTAATTAAAAACAAATCTCTTTGGAGGACGAACAAACATGGCACATTTATGTGAAGTCAACTAAACGTTACATTTCAATTAACGCTAAACAATTAACTTTATGCTGGCTATTTGTGTTGAAGTGCTGATTGCAGTAAGATTTTATCAGTATACCTGTGTCAACAACAGCCTAACGCCGTTATCCAGTGGTGTACTTTTGTCGAAAAGATGGTATTGCCCGTAGTCACCTCGCCCGTAGTGTACCTATATACTGATAAATTATTACCGGCCCGCATCCTGGCGCCTCCCAAGATTTTAAGATATTACTCAAGAACATGAAGGACACATTGTTTTTTATGTAGTGCAGTTTTTTTTCTTCTGGCATAGAACACATTAACATAAATATTTTTTTTGGAATATCATCAAATGTGTCTTTCACGCCACGGGAACGGCGGATTGGATTTGACTGACTAAAAACCTGTTTGTCTACGATCCTGTACGCGGCCTTTAAAGGCAGTCCAGCGACCACATCAGGCATCATTACGTCTCAGGCGCATTCGGAATAACAAGTATCACGTATCACTAGCGTGACAATAATTTCGAAAATAAGTAATAAACATCTTTAAATTCAATGAAAACTTTATCAATCTATAAAAAATGCGTGTTTAACCATTTGCGGTAATGTATAATTACTGAAATGTCCACACTACTTAATAAAATATCCTGAATACCTAGTCCCACAATCAACCAAACTGCTGTAGTGACAATGGCCGATATGATCTTCTCTACCTATACAAGTACCTAAACGCTTGATTTGAAATGTTGAAAATTTAAAGTACGTTTATGGGAGACTTAGCATATAGAGGTAGTCTCTTAAATTCTCGTAAACTTGGTTCGTTTTTTTTTTCTTGACTACAACGAAAAAGGCACGGTGTTAGCCTTTTTTTTTGTTTATTGTTCATCAATTTATACGTTTCTAATTTTTCATTAACTATAAAGCCTATAAATCTTTAATAAAAATAATTATGTTAGTTACACGTGTAAACTATGGGACCACAATAACAACTAAACCGTTAATGACCTTCATCTGTTAACTGTCATTTGAAAATTACGTCTAATTTATTTCTATTATAATATATACTTTTTTATTACCTTGTCAAAGTTATTTTCACATGATTATTGTTTATATAAGATAGTGCAAGTGTTAGAAAAGCGTGCACGCACGTTACAATATGGCGCCATCACAGTTTAGTTATTATCGTGGTCGCATATTAGATTTACCTTCAGCCTCAACCTCAATTTTTCTGTCACATTTTATGCGTTACAGTTAGTACTCTGCGAAATGCAGTTTATTCGAATTTATTACCTATATTGTATTTCAGTTGACTGGTACAACAATGCGTCTGGCGTTGCCTTGTTCAAAATAAAAGAGTGTTACGATAAAAATTACATAAATCCCCTTGTATATGAGCGTAAGGTCTGCTGCGCCAACAATGTAACTTCAAGATTTAGTTACTGTGACATTTGAAATGTCACAGTTTTCGAGTACTGGTGGCCTAGCATGACGTCAAAGCGTGAGTGGTTCCGTTCAGGGACCGAGATGGCGCTAGACGAGTTATGTAGCTGTCTCTTTCCCGCAGCCTAACAACTCACGCTTTCAGACGTCATGGCAGGCCACCATAGATAGCAAATAGACAATTGTCTTCACTGATAGCAAGTCAATGAGGGAAACGTTCCAATACATCACAGAAACAACGTTAAGATTATAATGCTTAGGGTTCAAAGTCTGATATCTGTAAGGGTCCAGAAGAAGATTCAAAATGTATATTTCGGGCTACCACTTGTATTTCTAACACAATAGGAATAATCGCAGCAGCCGCAGATGCACACAACGCATCCACTGCGGTTGTTGTGATATACATATACAATTTGTCTGATTTCGGTCTGCACAAACTTAAACGGGAGGTAGCTTGCTTAATCCTACACGTGAGGTCGGAACCCAACCCTCCCAGAATGGTAGGTAGCTATTTTTGCTCTGAATTCATCAAGATACCTCCCCTTTTAAGTTTATACAAACAGAAACTGGACACATTGTATACATTAATGCATTAGTGCCTCTTACTACTAACATGCCTCATGCCCGTTATATACAATCAGGCATTCTGGTGAATTCAAACAAAAGCATAATAAATAACTCAGTAGCATACTGGAAAGACAACTTTGTATATGTCCAAAGTTTTTGATTATTCAACGTATATTATTGATAACTGAGAAAATTTTGGTCAAATATAAGTACATACATATTTATACACAGACACTCAAAATTTGGTGCATTGGTTTAGATACCTAACAATCATTCCATAAAGTCTATTTCTAATCACACACATGTTCTTAACACATTAAGAATAAAATAAGATGTGTTACCTGGAATCCAACGACAGAGCCAGCTAATGGTTGTGTTGCGGGCGGGAAGTGACAGGCTTTTATAGAGAGCACACCGCCCCCAGACAGGCTTAGAAGCTCATCACACCATGAGTTCCATGATACTGACGATATGTTCTCCTCCTGAAAATCAGTCAATATCAATTAGAACTCTGTGAAAGCTTTCATTTTTGTTCATACTGTATAACAATAATTATTAGATATAATAATATCCAATGGAGTAAATGAAAAATCATACTGACGAGTTTACTCTGCTATAGCATGGCCGCAAGTGCTGCACCAAGTATAACTATCTTTTTTTTCATGTGGTAAAATCATCAAATGATTCCTCCCACTCTTTACTGTTAGACTTGTACTGACTAAAATCCACGGTGTCCTTTAATATCCTTTTACGTTCCACGGTCACGATAATTCGTTAGTACCGCGACCAAGTACGAACTATCTTAGGATATTATATGCTATGTTATGTGGATATTTTATTAAAAAGTACGAGTAAGTTAAAGTTCGCCTCCTTCTGAGAAGCAGTTATGCTAGCGAAGGAGGAGGCACGACGCGTGAGAAAGAGGACAGCGTCCACCCTCCACCTTAGCCGCAGTGGTAGATGCCCACGGCGACAGACGTCGGCAGAGCGGCGGCGAGCGGGCATGCGGGCGATTAGTAATGGGAGACTCGCTGTCCGATCATGGACATGCCTGGGTCGACGGCGCGTTGCATTCCACACGCGCTTCAAGGAGTGTCAGCATAGTGACGGGGCCCCTCTGTAGAGTGGCCAAAGCCTGCCGGGGTCGCGGGACTCACGAATTACCGTGACCCCGAAATGTAAAGGGCTATTGAAGGACACCGTGGATTTTAGTCAATACGAGTCTGACAGTAGGGACTGTCCCCGCTCTACCCTGGGTGGGATGACTCATTCGAAGATTTTACCACGCTAAAAAAAAGCCCTTTTAAACTGCAAATGTTGCGTATTAAGAAGTGCAGGGACTGCCTAACTTGTGTTCACTTCGCAAGCACCTAAGGAGGGGTACAGCACTTGCAGTCAGACAATACGTTATTAAATAATAATTTTTAGATTTTATTTATGTTTTAATGAAGAACAAGACGAAAATGTTTAACAAATTGGCATAATATCTAGTTAGCAGGAATTGGTAGTTATTATAGCCCCCAATAATATGGTTACTAAGAGGCGTTGTCATCGCATACTGTACACAGCGTAAACTTTTCGAAAACTGGTCGGTTCGCAATTATATACACAAAGGCTATCTTTCTCATGCATCATTATTAATAAATTGGCAGGGTACTGAAACCTACCGTGAACAACAATTCCCCGGTGGATATATTGTATACTCTACAGACAGATGACTCGTCGACAACCGCGAGGTACGCACGCGACGCGCTCACGTCGAGGCAGCGGACCGAAGCGGGCGTTTCGAGAACCATCTTTGCGCTGCCTTGACTCGGCTCCACTTGCCAGATCTGTCAAAAGCGCAAACATTTAAATATATTAATAGGTGTCGTTACAGTTTAGCCGTTTTAAAAATGACAAATTGGTTGGCGAATTTTGAGCTGAAACAATTATTAGTATTGCCGATAATGGAAGAGCTATGTTCTCTTTTTTTTATAAAACCTTGTCTCACACTGGGAATTTCTCCTGTGTCGTGGGTGTGCTGAAAACATACAAACATACAAACACACAAACACCCAAACCCGGATCAACTACTTGTAGGTCATACAAATACTTGTTCCATGCGGGGATCGAACCCATAACACGCTGCGCAGCAGCATCGCTCAGAAACTGCGCAGCAGTATCGTTCAGAAACTACGCAGCAGTATCGCTCAGAAACTACGCAGCAGTATCGCTCAGAAACTGCGCAGCAGTATCGTTCAGAAACTACGCAGCAGTATCGCTCAGAAACTACGCAGCAGTATCGCTCAGAAACTGCGCAGCAGTATCGCTCAGAAACTGCGCAGCAGTATCGTTCAGAAACTACGCAGCAGTATCGTTCAGAAACTACGCAGCAGTATCGCTCAGAAACTGCGCAGCAGTATCGCTCAGAAACTACGCAGCAGTATCGCTCAGAAACTGCGCAGCAGTATCGCTCAGAAACTGCGCAGCAGTATCGTTCAGAAACTACGCAGCAGTATCGCTCAGAAACTGCGCAGCAGTATCGCTCAGAAACTACGCAGCAGTATCGCTCAGAAACTACGCAGCAGTATCGCTCAGAAACTACGCAACAGTATCGTTCAGAAACTACGCAGCAGTATCGTTCAGAAACTACGCAGCAGTATCGCTCAGAAACTGCGCAGCAGTATCGCTCAGAAACTACGCAGCAGTATCGCTCAGAAACTACGCAGCAGTATCGCTCAGAAACTACGCAGCAGTATCGCTCAGAAACTACGCAGCAGTATCGCTCAGAAACTACGCAGCAGTATCGCTCAGAAACTGCGCCAACCGTGCCGTCAACCAACGTATTTTAGTCATCAACCTACTATATTTCTGACAAATAGGAATCCAATTTCCGATGTAGGTGGGGCGCTGGGCGTCATCGATTGGTTGCTCCAGTAACGATGTAAATACTTTCAAGATCGGGAGTAACCATATCGTAGTTAATTCGTGACGCGGCCTGTACGGTCGAGAATCTTTCCCTTATATTTTGAAACAATTACAATGATAATTTTGTTCATATATATCGCATCATATATCACTATGCCTGCCGGGGTCGCGGGACTTACCCATTACCGTGACCCCGGTACGTAAAGGGCTTGTGAAGGACACCGTGGATTTTAGTCAGTACAAGTCTGACAGTCCCTCCCGCCCTGCCCTGGGTAGGAGGACTCATTTGATGATTTTACCACGCAAAAAAAAAAAAACATATATCACTATCCATCCCCTATATCGCAATGTTTCCTTTGATTTTCTTAAGAACGACTTTCCTAGTCTATGCACTCAAATAGCGAGTTCTCTCCACATTATGTTCTACGTTCCACTACTTTACTTACATTCACCAAGAATTCACCATTCACTATTCTCACTCCAAATATCTGTGGTGTTTCAAATGTGTCTATTTGACAAAAAAAAACGACGGTTTGCACTCTGGGAGTGCCGGCAGAAGTGAAAACTTGAAAGTAATAAACACACACGTATATTCGCGCAAGCGCCCTGCGCCGTCTTACGAATTTTCGATCAGGTCACATGTCCTGACGCGAGTTTAACATTTTTTACCCTTTCCAAAAAAAGTGCACAACGCCGCTAAAGAAGTTTTTACTTCAAAAATCTAATCAGTCCGTCAATTGGATTATCAAAAAATATTCGAACCGTATTTTTCCTTTTGGTACGTAAACCAAACTTGATGGAGATACGACGCTTTCAAAATTGACAATTCGTCATAATAAAATTTAGTACAGTAACGAACATTAACATGTATATGTTACGGCTAAAGGTCGGTGTGAACGTAAACTTAAGATTAGCCGGCTAAACTTAGGTTTATCTTCGAGAAGCAGCTAAAGTTCGATAACATGTTAGTTTGCGTCGTGATATTCCATCTTTAGCCGGTTAATGTGCACATTAACCGAAACGAAACGGCTAAAAATGTAAAATGTAGAAGGAAATGGAATGGTCTTGCTTTCGCGGGGCGTCCACGCTTCCCAGCATGTCGACGGAGCCCCGCTTCGCGGGGCTCCTACTTCTGGGTGGTTTAAAAAAAAAATAACCACGAAGAGGATGGCGGGGTCTTTCAGACCCCGCCATCCTCTGCTAACCTAAATTGTCCGAGTCGGGGTGCCAGCGAGTCCCGAGCTCGCTTCGCTCGCTCATGTGTAATGAAAGTGATTATTTTTTAATAAAGTTTTCGTGTCAAAATAGTAAACATTATTACATTGTTTCCTTTTCCATTTCCTTCTACATTTTTAGCCAAGGACCTGCAGCTACACCTAAGTTTAGCCGGCTAAAGATAGAACAAACTAACATTAACATTTCGTCGAAGATAAACCTAGGTTTAGCCGGCTAATCTTAAGTTTAGGTTCACACCTACCTTTAGCCGTGACATATACACTTAACAAGTTCAAACTCAATTTACTCGTGAAATACTGGTTTCCACTTTGCAATAAGACCTATTTCGTAATATATATATATATATATATATATATATATATATAGTATAGCTTTCGAAATAGAAGTCTAATGAAAAGGCAAATGTTTAATCAGTGTGGTAGCAGAACATCGCTTTTCAATACTGCTTAGTGTATACATTATACATACTATTGCTCGTGATTGTAAAATATTTATTGAATTCTGACATCAGAAGCTCTCACTCTCGAGTTTACATGCGTTATATCTTGGTAAACATTCCTTGATTTTACCAAAGAAAAAATACGTGTTCGTTATTTTTCAAAACTCTAAATAACGTACTTATTAGATTTGTATTTATTGATAATGTCAAATAGTCAATATTCTACGCAAGATTAAATCATAAAAGTCATCCAGATCAACCTTGATCTGGGTACAGAGAATACTAACTTATTATACCGGTAGAAAGTTCCCGTGGGACAAATTTAGATATTCTTTTAAACTTTCAACCCTATCTCAAACACAAATAATAATCTAGATAAATACAAACATTACATAATATACTGAGGCTCCCCATTTAATTTCATTTACCGAGCTCACTACGAACGGGTTGCCAAGCTGTGCTCGTTGCAATACCCTTTTACCCATATAATTCGCATCAGATTACGTTCGCCAGATCAATTATGCTAAAATCCAGACGAATAATAATGTATTCAAATCTTTTGAGCCATAAATACACGTGTAATTTAAATTTCTCATGACAAAGGCTGGACTGGTCCAACATTGTTCAAGCACATGCGGACTGGTATAGAATTCGTTTGTGATTTGATCTCCCATTCATCTATATTTTAAAATTAAACTGGATACTTAGTACCAGCTGCCATGTACCCCGCAGCTGGCGACTTTGAAGGACACCACTAATAAGTAGTCCCCTACATGTTTCTACCCGATTCGCGGACAAATCGTTTTATAAATCGTTTTTCAATTCAATCTACAGACGCAAATGCTAGATGGTCATCCAACCGTCCAAATTACGAGCAAAAAGTTAACGATCCGATAACGAAAAGGTTGAGTACATTTTTATAAAACTTATTGTCCAACGTTAGTTATTTATAAAGTTACTTGTAAAAATATCATTACACGTTTTAAATAATACCTGTCCATTCATGAGTCCCAATAGCAAGACTTCTTCAAAGTACAGTGATGTCACCTTCACGTAACGTATGGAGGCTGGGACTGTCCACGACTTTGGTATTTGTCGTCCAATTATTGACAATTTGGTATCCTGAAAAGATAAATGGAACAGTGTAAAAATATTTTATTATATATACTTTTTGTTATTATTGCTAAGATTTTTCTATATTATATCTTTGCGCTATTCGCAATAAATCCACAATAATCGATATAACTTTGCGAAAGTTACATAACTGAACGATTCTGGCTCTGATTTGATGACATGAAGAATAAGTTTGCCTCAGATAGTAAATTGTGTAGTTATTGCCATACAGAATATACGAGCTGTATGAGATGCATTAAAAGTAACGAGGTCAATTGACTGCATACACTAACTTATCGTTAGCAGTGGGTAAGGTTAAATTATACCTGACACAAAAGCAAAGCGTCGCTAGTAGCTACTAGTAGCGAGCACTCTGTCTTCTGCGATAGTTTCTCTCGAACCCTGTACAGCATGCCATCCACGTCACCCTGTTCATATACGACAACGCGTTCTGGTAGCTGAACCTAGAAATCAAGAGATTATCTTTTGAGTAAATAATATAGCAGCATAAAGTTAAATGACTGTCCCAAAAACAAATTAAAGCAGTGATGTTTGCAATTTCATATCCAAATCCCTTTCGTTTGTTTTAGACGATTGCTTCTTATTGGACATAAGACTCGGATAGGTAAATTTGGTAGTTTTATTCGTTACAGCCAAAAATCTAAGCGAAGATTGCAACAGAGATAGATTATTAATTTCCTTTTCCAGCGTTAGACAATGACCCATCTTGTATGTTGTGCCGCACTTAATGATCTTACATTTGCATCAGAGAGTGGAGTTGGCGTAGCTTTTGGGACATTTCTTTTTTGCTTTCAACAAGCTAAGACGCCGAAGGATGTCTTAAAAACAACTATCTTCTGGTGGTAGGAAAGCCAAAATACAGATGAAAATTGACTCTTACAAGCAAAAGTTCCTAATATGTTAAAATATACTTTACAACTATCAAAACCACAAAACACACACAAAATCTTCGACAGGAAATCCTTCCTCTTACCAATCCACAAAATGAATAATAGTTTATAATGTCCAGACACGGTAAACAAAACACCGTGGATCGATATTTTGCGCAATCCCAATTAATATAAGTTTTCGGAACCCCAATAACACTGACAATCAATCCCTCTAAACATCAAAGAGCTCTCTGATCAAACATGCATATATGCATCAGCTTTAACAAACAAAACCCTAGACTTAATAACGTTCCCCCAAAATGAATAGTATACGTCTATAGATACGGCTGTAGCAATCGTATTTTGGTCTCTAATTACAAACAAAATCTCCCCCGCGGCGATGTTTAATAATCCGCGCCCCTTTCATCATGTCTAATTTCGATCCCTCGTGCTTTTTCAATTAATTACTTCCCCTCATGTTGTGTTCCTCTCGAAAATCTGTAATGTCTGGCGTTTCGCATAGGCAAAGGATTAAATAGGAAGGTGGACAGGTACATATTGACAATTATTTATTTTAGGGCTGTAATTCACATAAGCCGAAAGGTGTAGGAACACACCTCACATTTTTGAAATTTTTGTTCTACTTTCAACCTTTTGAGAACAGTAGTGATGAAATTAGTTATTGGTAAGTTCGAGCGCAAGTCTGTATCGTAAGTCAGGGCCAAGCTACCACTAGGCCATTACTGCCATTCATTATTAGTATGAATAATTATTATGAGACGTACCGCCAGCCGATGTTTGTATATGGCTATCTTTTGCACTCTGTCGTGGCATTTGATCCGCACTTTGTTGCCGGTGGTAAGATGCTGTATAATGACATCCGTCATGTTTTCTCTGTACGCGTAGCGTTCGCGGTACAAGCCATGGACCGTGCTGAACACTATCTGATAACACCACAATGTGCCGTCTTGACAAGCTACGGCCTGGAATAAATAACAAAGAAATATTATGAAAAGCAACAATTATTTGGCAAGTACAAAACAATGCATGTTGACTGATACAAGATTCTAGCTTCGGTAAATTAAATTAAAATAATTCTGGGAATAAAATATTCTTTCAAGACAGAAATCGATTCTTTAAACGATTAAGAACAAATTACTTCCAGGATATGCGTTAACTATCTAACATGTTATATGAACTTACCAAATTATTATGAGATGGTGAGGGAGCTATAGCCCACACCCATTCTTGAGGTGTGCTTAGTATCGGAACTCCTTCAGACGTCAGCACTGCCCAGCCACCCACGCCACCTACCAGTACCAACGCGCCAAGCATTGTGACAGACAATGCTGATATACCTGTAATGATTTCAAGGATTTGTTAGCAGTTATAAGGGCGATATTTGACCATCAAGATGCAGTCATGATAACAAATTCATTATCCTTCAGTTTTAACAATTTAATAAAAATATTGGTAATGGGCTAGCAGTTTGGTGATAGTTATTTATGCAACCGTTGTATAATCAGGGGTATTAAAACACGAATGTGGGTTTATCACACGAGGCGTAGCCGAGTGTGATAATAGTATCACATGAGTGTTTTAATACCTAATTATAACGGTTGCATACAAGACTTTATCTACAATCATGCTGTGAATCCTCTATAAAAGATTCTCATAACTTACCATATTCGCATACCTTATTCGAGTAAAAAAATGGCGGGATATAACACGATAAGACGAGTTGTTCTTTTTTCAAAATTTTAGCGATCTGGTGGTGAAATGTCATTGCATGAGAATGTTCTTTTTTCGAAATTCATTATAACACGCGTTTGGATGATATAATGATCATTATATCATTGAGTGTTTTAATGTTGGCAATAAGCTAATTGTTATAGGTTCTTTTATAGAGGATTAATAGCATGATAGTAGATAAAAGTATTTTATATTACATCAGCAATCGCCTCTGGACCTGACGCGATAAAACATCTAATAATCTGTACATTTAGTGTGTTTGTTTAACACTTAAAGACCGTCTTTCAGAATAACGTGAATTTATAGTATAGTAAGTCTATAAAATAAAATAATAATAAAAAATATTTAGAAGAATAGTGGTCACACTAGCAAGCATGAATGTGATAGACATGTCATGTATCTAAGCTAATTATGCCTCCAATAACGCAGTGGGTGAGGATCGAACTCACGCAGCGTGAGCTAAAGCAAATCATCTAAAATTTTGTATACAGCTAAAAATACTAGACACTTCAACGATTTTACCTATATTCCTGTCTTTCAAAATCTGTTGGCCTTGAGCATTATAGAATGACAGCGTATCATTCCAGTCAGTAACTACTAGCACTGACTTTGAGAAGGCAACGGCCCACACAGCCGCGTCACGAGTCACGCGGTATGTTTCATCGCCAAGCTGAAAAGCATTGAATTTGTTATAAGATTTTTGTAATGACATGAATTTGTGAATGTCACATAATAAAAACAAAAGTTTTGTTAACTATGGTAAGTATGGGCATGCGGGCGGCGAGCGGGCATGCGGGCGGCAAGCGGGCATGCGGGCGGCGAGTAATGGGCGACTCGCTGTCCGACCAAGGACCATGCCCGGGTCGACGGCACGTTGTGTTCCACGCGCGCCTCAAGGAGTGTCAGTATAATGACGGGGACTGTAGAGGGCCAAACCCTGCCGGGGTTGCGGGACTCACAAATTACCGTGACCCCGGTACATAAAGGGCTATTGTAGGACACCGTGGATTTTAGTCAGTCAAGTCTGACAGTTCACTATTCATTTTCTGTAACTACACAAATCGTATTTCTATAAAAAGGGCTAATTGACAACTGAATTACCATGTCCGGTCTTGCAACTTCTTTGTGTAATGTTGTATTTTATTTTATGCATAGGGCCAACCAGTTTATTTGTAACGAGGGTTAGGGTAACGGTCAAAGTGATGTTTGATGTTCATATTGGGAGGACATAAGGCAGAATGCCTTAGCTCAACCCAATAGCCAGTATACTGACATAATAATAAAGTATACTTTCTTATGTGATGTTGTGGACACCGTCCCATATTAACACAATAGCTCTTACTTAAATATCAAAAAAAAAAATGTAAGCTGTACACTATTTATCAATTGTTCATACTTACTTTATCCCTTATGGAAACTGCTCCAACTGCCAGACCTATTGCTAAATACTGGCCATTTGTAGACCAAGCACAACTTGTTATTCGTCCTGGCACTCTATACTTCTGCACTGCTTTGACATCCATTGACCAGAATGCAAAGTCAGTGAGAGCACATGATGCCAGGTGAAATGTTACTGGATTGTAGGCTAGGCACTGGATTGCTTCACTGTGGCTGTTCAAAATAAGATAAAAAACATTGAATGTTATGTTAAACTTTTATGCTCAGCAATAGACACATACATAAACTTAGTTTATAATTTAAAAAAAAGCTATAAAAAACACCAGGAACGTAATCAATTTAAACTTACGAATATTTTAATATTCCTTCCATTTTAGAAGTCCAAATTATAACATTTTTATCTGCACTACCACTGGCAAACTTCTTGCCATCTCCACAGTATGCCACTGCATGGACTGCACCTTTATGTGCTTGGAGTAACTGGACTAGGGCTCCATCCCTGGGGTCATAAACCATGACCTTTTCACCAGCACCTACTACCAGTTGACTGCCATCTGGACTGAAGCATATTGTGTGCACACTAAAAAGAAGTAGTTATAGAAAGTTAATGAAGAATATCTTCACTTTTATTAGCACAAGTTAAGATGAGCACACATTGCTGAGAAACATTGACATATTGTGTGAGATTAATGATAAATATATTCATCTCCCTTGAAAAGTCATTTAACCCTTAGAATTTAATCAAAGTTATTTAAAACTTGAAACAATTGTTTAAACCAGTTTTCCCTCACAAGGGTCATTCCAAGTACAAAAAGTTCGTGATTCACTGATAGTAGAAGGAATGGTAGAATTGCTTTGACAATATTTATGCCTATAGAGGATGCAGAGAAACCTATATTCTATTTTAGGTAGGTACGTAGGCAATCGTTTTATATAAATAATTACAGCAAATCATTAAATACACTGATTAAGTACTCATCTTACTCAAATAGTTACTTCAGCAAGATAATGTTTTAAAATATAAAACTCGTTATAATATATGGTCGATTATTTTAAAATCAATAGTACTCTATCTTTTTATATTACAATGTTCATCATCATCATGGCTCATGAAGGAGCCAGGAAACCTTTACCTGGAAAACTCAACTTTGTCGGCTTCGTGTATTTTGTTCACCCACTTTGGAACAGTTCTCATCTTGTATTGTTTAAACAGATAATCTTAAACTTATGAATACGTATTAGTTTATCAGGGGCGTAGTGTATTTGGTCCGGTTTCATACAGTAATCCCCAATGTTTGAATAAATTGTGTTGGTTGACAACGGCGTCTCAAAAAATGTAAACAAACGGTAAATAGGAAGCTGATCTCATCCACAGATTACTTAGAGATACTACGTATTGTCATTGTCCGCTTCGTTCACGTCAAAATTGGTCAAAATGTCAAATAGAATGAAAAACAACGGGTATGTTCAAAAAATACCAGCAAGTGCGAGCCAGATCACCATTATCTGAATATAATTATATAAAAACGGCAAAAAAATCATGTCTGTTGTAATGGGGCCATAATTTTTTGCCGTCAATCGGCAAAGTCCACGCCACTAGTAAAGCCCTGCAAAAAATTCGTGGCGCTATTTTTTTTATTGCTATTGGATGTGATGATAATATCCGCTAACGCCACGTCAAAAGTACTTCAGTCGCTGCGCTGACTCTGCATTAAATTTTATGTAACCCATTTTAGCTTAACACTAGTTTTGGCCAACTGTTTCGCCCGCATGTTCCGCCCCACTTTATACGCCGTCTCATGTGTCACTCAGAACCAATGCAGCTTTCTACTGGTGAAAGAATAGGCTATTTGGACTAATTTTGGGAAACCATTTAAAACGATTTTTATTGGATAACTACTTGCGTTAATTTAGAATTTAAGAAACAATTCGGATCGTGTAAGTGACGCCATCTGGAAAATGAAAGTTACTGTTGATTTTCTCGGCAACAGCTCTCTTCTGTGTTTCGGAATTAAAGATACCGTACGTGTCTGTACTCCTGACAACTTATATGCAAAATTCAGGACGATCTATTCAGTAGGTAGTTTGACGTGTGAAAAGTTAAAAAACAAACATTCTCTCATTTATAATATTAGTAGCTAATAATATCATACCTACATAGTTTGCAAAGGAGGTCCTTGTTTGAGCGATGGTAAACGCAAAGGAAAGTACGATAGCATTGTTGCCCTTTTGCATAAATAAAAAAAAAACAAAAAAAAACTAAAGGGAAATCCAAGGTTTGACCCTGATACCCGTGTCTCAAAGGGCAGCTATGATACTAATACGACCAGCTGGTTCACTGATAGTAACTTATAAGTAGCGGTTCATAAAGAAATGTCAACAACGATTGAAAACCGACATAATTTAACATTGCTAATGCCCCAAGGGAAATAGCGTAATAATACATACCCTATTAATTGAAGAGCACTGTTTTAGGAATAACTGAACAACTTTTGTTCAGTGGGTTAGCAAAACATACATAAAATAAACTACATCATTCAAAATTGCTTATCCACCAAGGAATTAGCGTAATAATACATAGTAGCAGAAGCATATTTTTAGGATTATTTGAGGAACATTTGATCGATAATTTTTCTGTAGTTTTCGAGTTAAATTAAGAAGAAAAAAAGTTGATTTGGCATCAGAATCGATCCCATATCTTAAAAAAAAAATACAAAAAGAAAAAGAAATGTACAGGAATGACAGCTCTACGATTTTATTATAATGTACAGCTTGGCAAAAAAGAGTGTGGAAAAATTGAGGTCGCTACTACTTGTCATATGTCATTATGGATAAACAAGTAAGCACTGATCGTTGCGAAATAATGTAGAAAATCGTGAAATAACACGAGGGAATTGTTTTTTGACACAGAAGCTACTCGTAGTTGACTTTTTTAACGTGTTGCAACAACAAACGTTTCGTAGTTTCAATTGTCACCGCATCAGACTCTTTCTTGCCAAGCTGTATATAGATAAGCACACCACACTGATAGTTCTGTAAGAATTACTGTATTATATAGGGCGATTTTTCAATTGGGCGTGGATGGCTATATGGATGGAAACTATAAGGAATATCGAAAAACGTTGAAAAGGGCCAAAGGCCAATTTTGACGAAAGCTAAAACTGCATCATTGATTTCAGAAAATTCAATAATCCTAGCCAGGATTCGAACCCGCTTATTCTGTCAATCAATCTGAATCAGCGTGTATTATTACACCACTCGATAGCGTTGCTAATAACGATCAAATTCTGGCAATAATCATTGTACGGCAAACTTAAGTTTATTTAGATAAATTAGAGCGACTACCTTACCATACCTCCCCTCCCCGTTAATAATCATGTTGATGGCATCTAAAGATTATAATCGCGAAAATTAACGGGAAATACCATTAGTGCTGTATATTACAATATTTACTTACGTTATTGTTATTCGCAGTCAGCATTTTGGTAAATAATAATCCATTATAAATGTGTCATTTAGGTCTTTATTTTTTAGGTGTATTTTATATTATACTAGCACTTTTCCCGCGACTTCGTCCGCGTGGGTTACGTACTTTCCTAATTCCCCCTTTTCACCCCCTTAAAGGTTAAATTTCCAAAAACCCCTTCTTAGTGCTCCCCTACATTATAATAGGAAGCCGTGTGCAAAATTTCACATTCCTAGCCCTAGTAGTTTCGGCTGTACGTTGATATGTCAGTCAGTCAGTTCTCCTTTTATATATATAGATTATTTATTAATTTAATGCGGAGACTTCCTACTACGTTTTACATGGTGGTACTATTGCACCGAAATAGTGTGCATTCCTTTTTTCGCGAATTTCTTCGCTGAACTAAGTCTAGCAATCTAATGTACGCGCACAAATTACGAGTCCACTGCTCACGTGCGCGCGCACAGAAGTATTCAGGTGTGCGCGAACTTTTTTACAATGTTCGCGTACATAATTTGTGAGTATTTGCTTGAGTGAGTCTATCAGAGCAAACATTTGTTCCGGGCACTGTGCCGTTTGTTATTGAATGAAATGAATTCTTGGCCAAACAGGATACTGTTGGCATTGGTAATTTTCTATGACACTTTTAATGCATCGTACGTTTTCCTTCAAACTTTGCACACATATTATAATATGCCTTGACAGAAAAACCATACCGTGCAACCATACCGACCAATCTCCAACTAAGCCCCCATTTGCACGAGCGCTTTTTTTGGGCGTCTAAAAATCGCTGAATTAGAGCAAAAAGCTAAATTGAAGTTAAATGTCACCTGCCAGCACTTAAATACACTTCTAAAAAAAGCGCTTTAGAGTGTGACATGGGAATGCATTTGTTCTATTTCGGAGGTTTTTTAACGCCCTAAAAAAGCGTTCGTGCGCCTAACGATAACGATAATAAAAGCGTCAAGCGCTTGATACAGAAGGCAGTAGGAGTACTGCCTTCTGTATCAAGCGCTTGACGGACACGGCGCGTATTGTTAGGAGGTTCCTCTCTCAGGAGCCCTGACCACCGGTAGGCCGGACCTTGTTCCCGGTGCTGGTGGACTGTTATTTTTATATTTTTAAATGTTTTTTATTTCTTTTTTGTAAAAATATTTAAAAATGTAACAATTAAGTGAAACGATGAATAAAATAAACGAGAATTGATTAAATATGACGTAATGAATTTATCATATAATAATTCTTACAAATAGCTTATAATAAGACAAAGTATTTTGACCCCTGAATGCTTGGAATATCATGATATTATTTTGATTTTTAGAAGTTATCATATTAATCGACTAATCCACCTCTGTCATGGCTTCAAGGCTTTTAAGCCGATAAATAAAATTGCTAAAATTGGAATTACTTGAGTGTGTTGCCATAATTATTTTCTTGCAAGCAATGATTGTGGGACACGTCAATGACTTTCTTTCAGATTTCATTTCAAAGCAACAAATGTGAAGAAACCTCTTACATTATTTCCGTAACATTGTGAATTTCATGTTATTTTGTTTATACAATTGATCGTAAATTGGTAAGTAACATTTTAGAACTTGTAGGCATAGTGATTAATTTTCCACAATCATTTATAACATAGATTTCTATAATATTTTTCTAGTATTAACTGTGTTGTTTAAAAATAAATTACTCTTAGTCCTTAGACCGTTTAAAAATAAATTGATAAAATGTAAGAAAACTTTATTTTTAAAGAAAGTTTTGGAAACTTTATTGAAAGCAAATGGCTGAACCTAGATTTATTGATTTGTTTGGAGATAAGTATTACCATTCAAAAAGGTGTGACTTTCACTGTGTAATCAGGATCGACTGATTTTATTTATACAGTACCTATCAATTTATATACTTAGTTATGGTTTGTGTCACACCTAGAAATTATTGAGATTTAGTATAGTTTAATCATAATCATAGTTACAAAATGATATTGTCAGTGCCCAATTACCTGATAACCTGTTATCAGTTAAAAACTTAAACTTATTTAAGTAAATAAGTGTTCAGACAATTTGCAGATCAATCATAAGATAATGATTTTGTTTTAGGTACAATGAAGTTGTTTACACATTTTTTATTTCTGCTGGTGATACTTCACTGCTCATATGCACCACCTGTGACTCCAGATAAGTCCAATGAGCAGGATAGTGAAGTCAAAGATGACTTAGTAAGTACCTTTATTCCTTTCACATAGATAACCAATGAGGTGTCTATATTTTACTCATAAATATGCTCAAGAATCAAGCCTCACAGAAAAGGTTTGAAACTTCTCATAAAAAAAACTAGTTGGCCTTGTACATAAAAAAAAAACTACAGGCTCTGCTTTGCCCTTGATGTAAATAAATGCACCTGTTGCACTTTATACAGGTAGTTGCACACATGTGTATGTGGCTTGCATATTTATTTTTAGAACACTTAGTAAAACTGCTATTGTTTTTCCTTTTGGAATATGTTTTCCCTTTGCTCTTATTGACAGGTATCAGCACTGGGAAGGTGGATAATCTTGAGTCTCTTACCTTTAATGATGCAATAGCGTCAAGACTGACAAAATAAAGGCCTTGAAAGCATTAAATCTTTTGCTAATTACTGTAATTTTGTGATTTAAACAACCAATAATCACAATGCATGAAATTGAGTGATGAAATTGTGTATATCAGCAAATGAACAATACTGAGTATTGTTTGCTTTCATTCAAGATCATATACACAATGTAGCCATGCAAATATTCAGTTCAACTCGAATGGAAGCTATCATATGCTGTGCCGCTATTACTGGCTTGTGCGAGTAACTTTCATCCCATAGATAATATTGCAACATGGTTTCCCTCATCATAATCAAAGCCAAACTGTTATGAATTAACTATTAATGCATTTGCGAATAAACAAAATGATATAACTCTTATTCCGAAGCAGTCAGATAAAAATACATTATGTTATTTTATAACAGTTTAACAGTTTCTGCCAAGACTATTTATCTATCTATTATTTTCATATAAAATTAATAGGGACATTATTAAATAAAGCAAATAATCATTTATGTCCTTATTTTTTTGTTTGTTTCCTGCTAAGCAGATTAATGGTTTAGAAGTTTTCCATTTGGAATTTTCGTTAGTAAACCATAGGTTGGATCTGTGTCTTCATAGCAATTACATTACGAATTTTGCATATTGGGCTGATTTATAAGTTCAGGCCCATATGGAATGAGTCCAATGTAATGTGAAAGAGTGAAATAATAAAATGTAAAAATTATGAAATTTACTTAGTACTTTTTGTTATATTTTCAAGTATGTTGCCTCTAATACTTGCTTTTTTTTTATATTAGTTTAAAGGATTAATATAAAAATATCTTTCACTTTATTCTTTATATTGTTTTCTTTTTTTTATTTTGTTTGCCTAGCTTCTACTGCTAATGTTCACTATTTCACAAAGAGTTTTATTTATAAACTGCTCTGCAAATTAAAAACGAGGTCTTTTGTTTTGTTGTTTTGCTTTTGTTATGACGAATTTTCTACCCACGTAACTAACACAAGCTGAAAATTATCCTGATTGTCCACAGGAGGAATACATGGAATACCACAGGTATCTGAAGGAGGTAGTACAAGCCCTGGAAAGTGACCCTGACTTTAGAGAACGCCTGGAAAAAGCAGATGAAGAGGATGTTAGGGTAAGAAGATATTTTTATTCATCCACATATTTAGAAACATGATATAGTCTCATTGTCTGCTTGTTAGCTCTTACCATTTATCCAATTTACATGATTTTTTAACTGGTTGAATGGTGCAATCATAGACTAAGTAAAATTTCCGTTGCACGTAATGTACATCTACATTAGTGCATACAATAACATGCTAAATTTTATTATATTGAAGCTGTAAACGTTAATCATTAATTAACAGTATTAAAATTATATGTATATTTTTAACTTGTATTGGCTTTTTTGGTGATCTCATAGTCACCAATGACCAAAACATACATCTCTAAATACACATACTTCATTAAAATTTCATTCTTTCTTGTCTTCTCAGAGATTCTTGTCAGAAATTATGCCACCATTTTACAAGTCTTATGAAGAGATCTAATAATTCATTACAATGGATTGATAAACTGTCTATGTTCTATTTTACATAATTGCAACTAGTTTTTGTCTATATAATTCGGCTGTCCCAAAGCAAAACCTAGCAAGGGACAATTTTTGTAAAATACGTTTTTTTAAATGAATATTCCTAAAATTCTGAGCTGCGTCTAATGCAAAAACAACTGTATTTCTATCTACACTAGAATCAGAGTTATAAAAATGCCAAACCTAGCAAGTGCACTTCGTACTCGGAGATAACGAAATCAAAAAACTAGTAAGTAACATTTCCAAGCATAAAAACCTATTAAATACGGTACATGCTAGGTTTTAAATTTGTGAATTGGTCTTACTAGGTTTTTAGTTTGCAAAATTACTGAAGTGTAGGATGAAATTTCAAATCATTGTCTTTAATAAACAGTAGTAAGTCAGCAGCGTGATGTGCGGGAGACTGAGTAGGAGGGCAATGGGAGGATACTGCACTGAAAATGTGTTCTATGTGTTTTTGGCGTTGCTGAATCTGAATTCGGGGTAATTTTCATTCCAGCACGTCTAGGTTCGACCCCAAAAACACATAGTACACATTTTCAGGTCCCAACGTCAGAAACTTCGTTATTGGGTTTAAGGGTTATGTTGGTAAGGGGTTATAAGGTTATGTAGTTATGGGTTATGTAGTTATTTAAGCAAGAGGTCATCGAGCTACTGTAATATAGGATTATAAGGTTTTAAAGCCATACATACGGTTAGCAGTTTAACCAAATATAGCAAATTTGAGGGTATATTTTAAGGTTATGGCCGAACCCAGATGTGCTGGAATAAAACTGACCCCAGATTCGGATTCAGCGACCCCAAAAACATATAGTACACATAGTGAGACCTCCAGGTCAATAAAAAAAAAAAAAATTGTGTGGCTGTGTTATTTAGCGTTTATTATACAGCCTGTTAGTGTAATCAGTCTTAACCTTGAAACCATAGGTAGTTGATTTAATTATAAAAATGTTTGTCTGAATTTAAAATTAAATAAACGAATTTTTCTTTAAAAAAATCAAAAATGTTTCTGTCCTACACCGTCCGTTAATTCATGGATACTATGCGCCCGAGTTACGTATTCACTGCAAAGGGCGTTAACCTGCCAGTGCGGCAGGTTAACGCCGTCCGTTTAACTACATACCTACATAAGTTTTAACTAACTACATCATTGTAATAAAATACAGGTAACCTGTGATGTAACTAACTTCCCTTCATACTTTTCCTGGCTTAGGACAGGCAAAAATACCTACCTTTGTTGCGTGACGAGTCCAGATGTAAGTTAGGTTATCACCCGACGCGGCGTAAACCCGAACCATTTCGGTCCACTGTTTGTGTACGACATAATCACTAAACACTAACACTTGCGCGAAAAATTAACGGTGGGGCGGCGCGCACTCGTGCGCTGCGCTGCGAGCGTTTGTTACGGGACACACGTACGTTCGATAACGACACTGCCGGCAGACTGAGGTATGCGCGGGGCCCGCGCATACCTCAGTCTCCCCGCGCCGCGGGTGACGCCGCGGCGCTCGCGGCTTATTTTAGTGTTCTTTACCTTTGCGTAATAGGGTGAAATAATTTTGGGGAAAAATGGAGACTTTATTGAAAAAAAAAGGTTTTATTTTTTTATTGAATTTACGTTCTGTAAGTGATACCAAACCACTGGTTTCAAGTTTAAGACTGATTACACTAACAGGCTGTAGTAGTGGGATAGTTAGTAGGACATTATCAGATTTTAAAGTACCTACTTATTTCAGTTTTGATGAACCATTCACCGAGTTGGATTTTCTAATTGAAAGTATAAAGTAACTGAGTTATCTGAAGAAATATCAGCTCCTCGGGGCATTCCTGCTTGAAAAAAGGATGTTGCCAAATTGGTGCCTCTAATGCCCGAAACAAGGCGGGCGTTTTGGAATCAAATGCCGGTTAACAATCAATCGATTGATCTCCAAATGGGAGACGAAATGACAGAAGAAACTTAATTATATTGTTTTTCTATTATTTTTCCTTTTAACTTGAGAAATGATTACCTCATGTATGTTTAATGTGATTAATTAAACCATTTTATTTTACTTACTAGATAGAAATACAACAATAAGTCATTACTTAAAGTAATTCAAAAATCTAATTCAGAAACTTAGTATTATTGCTAGGTTTTCAGTGCTACATCATAAACGATTTCTTTAAAGAAACCGATTCAAATACCTACTTAGAGACCTTGCTAGATTTTTATTTTGGATTTGGTATAATACATATCTTGAAGTATCTTAACCAGTCAGTAGCAAGGCACATAAAACTTGTACAAATAGACTTATGTTCAATTTAACTAGCTCGTGATGTGAAGCAAGTCATAATTATCTATATGAAAACAAGAAATGTATAAAAAAGTTGATGTGTAATAAAAGGCCGACGAAAATGTTTAATATCTTCTCCTGTAAAATTTTGTCAGAGGCACTTGCTAGGTTTTGCTTTGGGACAGCCGAATTGCTTGTGTTTATTATGTGTCTTAACTTGTATGCCATTCTAGAAAGCCATTTAAGCTCGTAAGTAATGCATAAGGGTCAGAGCAATTGCTAGTTTGTTGCCTGCTAGCAACCATGGAAACCTTTGCCCTATTTTCATTTTAAATTGTATGAGTTTTCCAATATTGGTAGCAACTAACCAGTTCTCATTCTTCACTATGTTGAATGAAATAATATTTTTTTGCAAAGATCATTACTTATTCATTTTAATTGTTACATTTCAGTCTGGAAAAATTGCTGAACAATTGGATTTCGTCAACCATAATGTTAGGACAAAATTGGACGAAATTAAACGTCGTGAGTTAGACAGACTTCGTCATTTGGCTACTAAGGTAAAAATGATGTTTATTTGTTTAGTAGCTTAAGGTAAACTGTATCTTTTTATAGCTTTTGATGTGGTTCAATCCTTTCTTAACAATCGTCTTTTTGCGAACAGCAATTTGAGTTGACAAACAATTTGGAACAACATGAGGAGGGCAAAGGCGCAACAAATGAACATTTAGATCATAACAATCCACACACTTTCGAAATTGAAGATTTAAAGAAGCTTATCAAGAAGACGACTGCGGATTTAGAGGCTGCTGATAAGAAGAGGAAAGAAGAATTTAAGGTACTTGTTGCTATTTATTTTATAAGGTGTTGAGTGGCATCTACTGCCTGATGTGAGTTGACGTATCAGTAATACTAATGCTCCAAAGTCAAAGTCAAAGTCAAATCATTTATTTCAATTAGGCCATCAACGAGGCACTTTCAAACGTCGAATATTAACATTAAGGAAATGGGATGGGATGGGATTGATTCTACACCCATTCGCAAGGGTAGGTTTGTATGAAGAAGAATGGGCAAGAAACTCCATACTTACTCTTTTTAAAAATGTTTTACAATATTTTTATATACATCATTTGACATCAATAATGTGAAAGCAATGTACTTTAAATCTAGACTAAATATTATAAAAAAAATGAATAAGAAATAAAAAAAAAAATTGCAAAAAGGTACCTACATGGTGTTCACATTTTAACAAAATATTGCAATTACCTACAGCTATTTTACAAATATAAGTGTGTGAGCATTCAAATTTCAACAAGCTTGATTTTGTTTAAACCCTACATTGTACTATGGAGCAGGACCAGCATGTTTCCAAACATTTTTATCTTGAATATAATCTTCTAATTTATAATATGCTTGTTTACTAAGTGTATTTTTTATGTAACTTTTAAATTTTCTTTCATTTAGAGTTAAAATTTCGCTAGGTATTTTGTTGTAACATTTAACACAGTACCCCATAAAAGATTTTTTGACTTTAGACAATCTAAAATAAGGTTGATCAATTTTATCTTTATTTCTAGTATTAAAATTATGTCTATCGCTTATTTTATTAAAAAGATGAAGATTTTTCCTAACATGCATTATATTTTCATAAATAAATTGACAAGGCACTGTCATTATATTAATCTTTTTGAATAGTTCCCTAAGAGATTCGCGACGACGTAGATTGTAAATGGCTCTGATGGCTCTCTTTTGCAAAATAAAAATGGATTCAATGTCAGCCGCCCGGCCCCACAGTAGAATGCCATAAGACATAATGCTGTGAAAGTAGCTGAAGTAAACCAAACGCGCAGTTTCGACGTCTGTTAACTGTCTTATCTTTCTAACAGCATAAGCGGCTGAGCTAAGACGGCTCGCTAGAGATGCTATATGGGGGCCCCATTGTAATTTATCGTCTAACGTGATTCCCAGAAAAACTGTCTGATTAATAAATTCCAATTTTACTCCGTTCAAAAAAACGTCGCAATCGCTACTTCTAACATTTGGCAAAGTGAATCTAATACATTTAGTTTTCTTTTCGTTAAGAACTAAATTATTCAGAGTAAACCAATTTTGAACCTTAGAAATAGAGTCATTAACATTTTCTAGGTTATGTGCACGTCTATCTATTTTAAAAATTAACGATGTATCATCAGCAAATAACACCATCTGTGGTTGATTTTTTAGTAAATGGGGTAAATCATTAATATAGACTAAGAAAAGGAATGGACCCAAAATAGAACCTTGAGGCACGCCCATAGTCATTTCAGCCCCTGACGAGTTTACACCGTTTATCTGAACTTTAACCTGTCTATCTCTTAGGTATGAATTTATTAAATCAAGAGCTGTATTTTTAATTCCATAGTGTTCCAGTTTCAGCAACAGCGTTTCGTGGTTTACGCAATCGAATGCTTTTGAGAGGTCGCAAAAAATTCCTATGGCATCTTGCGCTTCCTCCCACGAGTTAAAAATGTTCTTCAATAGGGTAACACCGGCGTCAGTTGTACAACGACCTTTGGTGAAACCGAACTGTTGATCATGAAAGATGGAGTTTCTATTGAAGTGACATAGCATTTGTGCAAGCATTAACTTTTCAAACACTTTACTGAAAACTGGCAAAATTGACACAGGCCTATAATTGTTAGGTTCCTTACAATCACCCGATTTGAAAAGTGGAGCAACCTTACTATGTTTCATGAGATCCGGAAACACTCCTTGATCTACACTAGTATTAAATATAAAAGCTAAATAAGGCGCAACGGTTTCTATTATAGATGTACAGGTCTTCACAGACATTCCCCAGAGATCTTCTGTTGACTTAATTTTAAGATCTTTGAATGCTTTAATCACAGCTTGGGGGTTTGTGTGCCGAAATCTAAACTCCATCGGGCATGCCTTTACATTATTTCTAAGTAAGGCAGCAGAGAGTGCGGGTGACGAATTTAAAGACTCGGTCGTCTTAAGAGGTATGTTCGAAAAAAACTTTTCAAATTCCTGAGCTACTTCTATATCCGTGTTTATAGGGCCATGTGCAGTTTCTAAATTAAATTCGTTGTTGCGCTGTTTATTCCTACCTGTCTCATTATTTATAATTTTCCAAGTTGTTTTAATTTTATCATCAGCTGATTTTATTTGATTACTTATATGAATAGCTTTAGCTGTTTTGCATACAATTTTAAAAGTTTTTGAATATTTGGCAACATACTGATGAAAGGTAGTATTATTCAGATTGTGTCTCTTCAGACCATAAAGTTCGAAAAGCCTTTCTCTGCTTTTACGAATTCCAGGTGTCGCCCAATCACTAAATAAGAATTTTGTGAAGATAGTTTTAGTTTTTACTGGAAACGTGCGAGTAAATTGTGTACTTAAAATTGCAAAAAACTCGGTGTAAAACTCATTTGGGTCACTTATATTATTAAAGTTATAATGATCACATAATTTACTTGTTAGTGTTTTATTAAATTTTTCTAGATTTTTACATGTAATTGGCCTATACCTTATTTGAGTTGTTTGAATAGGTGTGTAGGCGCAAAACGTTATTGTTTGGCCACTGTGATCAGATGGCAATTTATTAAAAATTTCCTTATGCAAATAATCACAATTAGAAAATACATTATCTATACAAGTGGCAGAAGAAGCTGTCACTCTGGTAGGTTCCATAAAAATATGTGACAAGTTAAATGATTTAAAAAGACTCAACAATCTGATACTATTGGAGTTATTTTCTAAAATATTGATATTAAAATCACCACAGACGATGACAGATTTACTACTACTACATACTTTATTTAACACATCTTCCATTATAGAATCGAATATAGGAAGAGTCTGGTAATTTGGGGGTCTGTATACACACACTATCACATGCCTATCAAGCTCAACACAGGACAATTCAATGGTGTGTTCAACTGACAGTTCAACAATGTCATTTCGGGTTTTAGATTTAATTGATTTCTTAATTAATATTAATGATCCGCCATGTAACATACGTTTGCGGCTGAAATGGCTAACTACACAATAATTATTATAAGAAATAGACATAACTTGATGATCTTTTAACCAATGTTCAGTAAGGCAAACAATATCAAACTTGGTTGATTCCAAAAACATTTCTATTTCCAAAAGTTTAGAAGAGCATCCTTGAATATTTAAATTAAACAATCTTAAAGTATGTTGCTCTCCTCTTGATAATTTATATTTAACTAATTTGCTAGAAGAAACCTGTTCATTATTCACTAATAATGAGTTACTAATTAAAGAGGTTTCTTCTGTTGTCTTACAATCTAGTTTAAAGAATTATCCGGAGTGTTCTCCACAACAGAACCATTTAGTGTACCAGCAGGAAGGGAATACCCTGTCTGACTGGTAATGGTCTCCGAGGCTGGTGGTATACTAGGAAGATCCTCCTTCGTACAGCATGCAGGTTCACAACATTGGATCACTATGTTGTTAGGACAACCTAACAACACAGACTCGTCACTTAAACTACTACTTAACCTAGAGTCTAATACATCAGCAACAACATGGTTAATATTATATGCTATCAACATAGCAATCAAATGTCGACATTTCCAAGACAGAGATAAATGTCTCCGATTCAAAACAAAACTACTAACAAAATTGTTAGAATCAAAAAACAATAATTTGTCACTATGACAACATGTCAACATGTGAATGCAACAGTTTAACATATAAATATGGTTATTTTCAGCTTCACTTAAACTATCAGAGTAAGGAAAAGCACACAACATCAGTTTTCCCACATTCAACTTCAGTAAGGAGTCCACACCATCCACTATGTCCTTTTTAGTTACATTGAAGCTATTTCCTAAAAGGAGAACTATAGAAGAATAGTCCTCTAGATTTGATTGAGTCATTCTATTTATCATTTGTTTAAAACTTATGTTATGATAACAATGGTTAGTAAAACTATGGCTTAGGTAGTTATGTAATATTTTTCCAAAGCCTGACCCTAACTCATCACTAAAAAGTATAGTTTTACTCTTTTGATTATAAGTCTTTGCTGGAAGAGCTGACAAGTTAAGTTGGGGCTGAGGGGGAGGTGGTTGTTTGGCACAGCTGCAAGGGAGATTATTTGTCAGTGACTCATACCTCTCTGCATTGTACTTCACCAAGTCCAGCAATTCCCCAGCCTCAAACAGACGGTCACTTAACTGTTCCTGTGATCTTTCATATTTTTCAAAAATGTCCTTCAGCAAGCACTCCTTGTATAATAAATCATTTTGGAGGAGCTGAGTATCAATATCATATTTTTCCTTACATTGAGCTAACTCACTACAGCAAATATTAAGGCTGTTTCTAAGGTTCACACGTTTCTTTCTAAGGGAAATATTTAATTTTAAAAGGTTTTGTTTTTTAATTGACCTTTGTGACCGTTTTATTAATTTCTTAATTTTAATATATTTCTTTAGTTTATTATGACTCATAATAATAGGACACAATGGTATGGTGTCATCACCAGTTAAATCGATAGTTACAGCTGGCTCACACACTAATCTTGACTGACTACCAACCAACTCATGGAAAAGGCTATTGGTGTTTGTTATTTGTTCACTAATCTTCGCAGACTGTGAAAGTGAAAGGGCCTTATGGGCATCACATAGTTCCTGTTCCAGTTCTGATATTCTATGTATGGCCAGTTCATATGTATCACTGCACTTTTGGAATGTCAATACATGATGTTCTAGTTGACTGTGCCGGTCGCTTAAGTCCATGTGTTCGATGTGAAGTTCAGCCAGTTGGTTCTTGAGGAAGGTGTTCTTTTCAACAACCTTCTGCACCTCCACTTCACTGTCATCAATCTCCTGGAGCAATTTTTTACACTCCGCTTTAGAACGATCAAGTTCCTTTAGCGTAGCTCTCAGCTTTACTTCCAACTCCTTGATGGTTGCACTGCGGGTCATCATTTTGTTTTGGAATGTCACCTGAAATGTGTGAAGTTAAGCAGATTAATGTTTTATGAAAATAAAGATGATATGATATTTTACAAAAATGGGAGGTAGACAGGGGAAAAAAAATAAAAAAATTGGAAAAGAAATTAAATTGAATATCCTCCCTCCATTGTGCTAATGTCCCACTAACACATTACTGAGACGTGTCTGTCCACGCATGTACGTACAATCGACAAAGTTGAATCATGACCCACCATAAACTATTCTTACAGACATTGAAATACAATTAAGTCTACATTCGCGTAAACATACATATCCATGGTAACGACTTTGATCTTTGTCAATTTGACGGATTCAAACGATTTATTGTCAAAATGGGTCATGATTCAACTTTGTCGATTGTACATACATTATACCAATACAGTCGCCCTAGTACCTAAATCAGTTTCTTAACCTTGAATCCTTTTATATAACTTGTATACTGATTCAAATATTTTATAGTCGCGTATAATTTAATGGTTATTGGTTTCCTTATTGTTGTATTGTAGTTTCATTTTCAATCGATTTTTTAGGAATACGAAATGCAAAAGAAATTTGAAGAACAACAGAAAGTAGAAGCCATGGAAGAAGCTCAGAAGAAGGAATACATGGAAAAACATAAACAAGAGGAAGAGGCCATCAAGCATCACAAGCCGGTAAGTCCCGCTGCCGTCAGCAGAATTCATTGCCGCAACTATAGGCAGCAATGATAACTAATAGTCGATGACGTGTCTTTAAGGAAAATTAAACGTTAATAATGTGAATTCCCCTTTGCGTCAGATGTTGACGAAATTAACTCAAAACATGGCCGCTGTTATGACTATGTAATGTGATAAGGCGTCGAAATCCTTCACGTGAAATTTTGATACGGTGTTCCATTTTCAATCCATTGATTATTAACATTTTAAATTATAGTTTTTCAACCTTATATTAATTAAAAAATGCCCTTGATAAAATGCAGCTTCACCATCCCGGTTCTAAACAACAACTGGAAGAAGTATGGGAGAAACAGGATCATATGGAACAACAACAATTTGATCCCAAAGCATTCTTCATGATGCATGGTGAGTGGTGTATTACAACATTACTTATTAATCGTCAATTATTTGTAACAGCTTCACCATCCCGCGACAAAGGATCAGTTGTTAGAGATATGGAATAACGCCGACAAAATGGATACAAAAGATTTCAACCCAAAGGTGTTTTTCATGATGCATGGTAAGATCCATAGCGTGCAAGTCAAGTATAACTTAGAACAAAAACTAGTAAGTAGGTCTTCTAGGTAGGTAGCCCGTAAACAATGAAAGACCGAGTTTACGAAGGTTCAAAGCACGCTCATTTGGATTTTACAAAACCGCATGTGTTGCATTTGTTTGCCTAGCATTTGTTTATCTTTTTATTCGCATGAATTGGGTCAGCTCACACCGAGACGCGACGTGACGCGACGATACTGCAAATGTATGCCTTTTCGTGTAGTAAATAAAGTTAGATTTTGAGTCGCTATTAAAACACAGTGCGCTTTGTTGCGTAATGTGTATCTTTTCGTATAGTAAATTAAGTTAGATTTTGAGTGACCCTATTGAAATGAAGGCGCAGCGTCGCGTCTCGGTGTGGCTTGATCCTTAGTGGTTTCGTGTGATTCAATAATTTTATTTGGTTAATGATTAAAGAACGTAGTAATCAATTATTTTAGCTGTCACGGTAGGTAATCTTGCATGCGTTTGTATAATGTAGGTACCTACTGCAATTTAATGTTTTCTAGAATTGATTGCTTTTTTAATTTTCACATTTGTGTATGTTGTTTGTTTTATGGCACTTTTTATTTAGATAATATTATTTGCACTGACTAGCTAGCATCTTTCGCAATAAAAACTTCCATTCTATTTATAAACCAAGCTGTTTATGAAGTCATTTGCTATCCGCTTTAGAATAAGTTAATTTGTGTCAACTTATATCTTATCGAAATATATATTTCCAATTTCAATCAACGATCAGATTGTACTTTTAATAACAAAACCAAGTAATTTCCCACCATCTTTAAATCTAGATTTATTTACATTTGTTCCATTAAAACTGATCTAAAATCTGTTACTGTCTTTAAAAAACAGATGTTGATGGCAACGGCGTTTGGGACGCAGATGAAGTAAAGGCTTTGTTCATCAAGGAATTGGACAAGTTGTATGGACCCGGTGGTCCAAATAAGGACTTACATGAGAGAGCTGAGGAGATGGAAAGGATGCGAGAACACGTCTTCAAGGAGAACGATAAGAACCGTGACGGTTTGATCGATTTTAACGAATTTATGACAGAAACTCAGAAGGCAGAGTTCAACCAAGATGAAGGTTAGTTATTTTTTAGGCCTATTTTTACGTGATTAGCAGTGGTAACCCAGTGGTGCAGGCCTCGACTTGCGAGTAGCTACTCGCAAGTAACCCACGACCAGCTGGTCGTGGGTTCGAAACCAGCCGGGCTCGTAACTTAGTGTAAATTATTTCATTACCACTGCTTTCGAAACGGCGAAGGAAAACATCGTGAGGAAACCGGATTCATATAAAATATTCATATAGAACACTAAAATACACTAAAATACATAACACACTAAAATATTCATTCAGAGAGAAAACATAGATTCATATAAAATATTCATATAGAACTGATGGTGAACGTTTCTTAGTATAATTTCAGACATCCGTTTGAACATCGCTATGATAGATACAATGAAACCATTTAACAGTGCGTTAATGAGTCTGTGTCTTCTCACGTAGATAACCAATCAAAGTCACGTGTTATATATGAGCACAAACTACAGTGCAACACGTCTTTGACCAGGAGGGCTGTTTACCACATTTGTGAAAATGTTTCATGAAATTTTGTTCAAAAATCAAGGTGACGGTTTAGTTTCGATTTAGACCGCGGAAGGATATTCTTACTTAGACAGTAACTCATACAATCTTTTTCATATTTTCAGGATGGAAGACTCTAGAAGAAAATCAGGTTTACTCTCAAGCTGAGTATGAAGAGTATGAGAGACAGAGGCTTGAAGAAATGAGATATCTGCAGCAGCGTGGCTTGGTATGTATATTACTATCCTTCATTAGTATCTGCATCTCGATTGACATAAAGCTGCCTCTCACTGGAGATTTTCGGTCGCAGAGACTTTTTTCACTATCAAATGAATGGACCGCTAGAAAGTTTTTGTCACCGTAATGAGCGCACTCCCATGTATCTTCATAGCACTTGACAGGGAGACAAGTCTCCGCGACAATAAATCTCCAGTGAGCGGCTAGCCTTAGGGCGAGTTGGTTGATCAGTTGTTAAACTATTTGTTAACTCTATACATTAAGCCATTTGTTATATAGTTTAACTATTGACCAAACAACTGGCCCTTAGCTATCCGTTTCCGGGTTAGGACTCTCTTCAATGAAGCTAGACTCCATATTGAGGTCATTAGTCATGCACTAATAGTCAGTCTCTTGATTTATTATGGATATTTAAATATCATATCACTACTACTTCGGTTTATCTAACTCGGAGTGGTTCAAAACTTACTGTAATCACAAACAGAACCATGAATGTTACATTATGTTTAAATATTAGATATTGTAATATAGGGATTATTGACTTGTTGAAGTGGTTAATTGAAGTTTAAATGCGTAATCAAATATTAATATACACGCGTAGATCAGTGAACAAGGACAAAAGTGAAACCCAAAGACATTCAATCTGAATTATTCACATGTTGAATTTTTTTTTTCTATTAAATGGACTAAAATGCTATAATAAATTATTATAAATGAATGTCTTCATTCACAGGTTGATGCTCATGGCCAGCCCATCCCTGGTGCACAGCATCAAATTCACCAAGCTCTGCAACAGTACCGCGCTTACCAACACCAGCAAGCTTACCAACAACAAATGCAGCATCAGCAACAACAGCCGTACCAAGGCCAACAATACCAGCAATACCCACCGGGTCAGGTCCCGCAAGGTCAGATGCCTCCAGGGCAGGTGCCACCGTACCAGCAGCATCCACAGCAGTACCAACAAGGACAAGGACAATTCCAACAACCTCCTCAAGGACAATATCAGCAGCCACCACCTCAAGGACAATATCAGCAGCCACCACCTCAAGGTCAATATCAACAGCCCCCTCAAGGACAATATCAACAACCACCTCAAGGCCAGTACCAACAGCCGCCACAAGGTCAATACCAACAGCAACAACCTCAACAAGGTCAATACCAACAACCTCCTCAAGGTCAGCAGCCTCCAGCTCAAGCCCAACCCCAAGGACAAACACAAGGACAAGCGCCACCACAGTCTAATGTAAATCAGAGTCAAGTACCTCCAGTGCAGCAAGCGCAGTCTACCCAAGGTCAAGCTCAACCTTCCCAAGGTCAGGCTCAACCTGCCCAAGCACAGGTTCAGACAGGACAAGGACAAGCCCCTTCAGTCCCAGCACAGACTCAAAACCAAGTTCCGCCGCAAGCACAAGTCCCATCCAAGGCACAAAAATAGGATTGAACCATTACATAATAAAATAAACATTTATTGACATAATGTATTTTTTTATCAATGAATATTGACTATTTATTGTATTTTTTTTATAATTATGTTTCACTGCAGTGCCAAATTCTTCTCACGCTATTTTTATTTTTTTTATGATTTTGACAAAATGCTCGTTTTTTAATTATTTATAGCTGTTCTGACTTAGGCAGAATTATGTAAATTAGATAATATAATAAACAAATTATTGTAAATTAGAGAATTAATAGCTGTTAAATAAAATGATAGCAAGCCAACAATATTGTAATTTTTTTGTAACCTTTTAAACCTCTGACCATAAAAAAGGATGAAACGATTTTGTTCAGTTGAAGTGACTTGATCGAGACAATTTTTAGTTCTGATGATTCAGTTCAGCCTTTTGATAAGCTACTACTAGTTGATGAGCAATTTGCACAATCTGCTGGATAAACAGAAACTGCACAGCGCCTCGTGGAGTTTCAAACATTTCTGTACATTTGGTCTTACCGCTGACCACCCCTCGCTAAGTCACTGTTCACAGCGGCAAGATAGTGAACGGGCCCTAAATAAATAAGTATTCCATTCCAGCCGCTTTCCATACACCAATTTTGTCTTTTCGAATTGTTTACACGATCACATTATAAAGTTGTATCGACAAGGTTGGCATTTCAACAGATGGAGCCACAGTCCTCACAGCTAACACCGTAGACAGAGAAAACTATAGACGAGTTGATAACTTCCTTCTCTTTCCCTCAGGAAATAATAACAAATCGACAACCCGCATAAGAAGAAAAGGGACAGAGCATAGTTATCTCCATCTCCTAGCGCGTGCCCGTTTTTTAAAGGCCAGCGCAAACATTTAGCTAAACAAGTTGGACGTTTAGGGTATATTTAGGGTTACCAGATTCAAGCATTATATTTCCCGGTCAATTCGGTCTGTACTATAAATTATGAAAATTGATAATTATTTTTTAGCAAACACTCTACATGTTATACTAATATATATAGAAATTTGAATCCGTAAGAGATATAAAAATAATAAATAATGTCTTTCTTGATGTAATTTTTTTTTGTGTTTTCATGTTTTGGTCAAGTGTGAGTTGTCCGCGAAAATGAGTGAGATAGGTAAACATTTTCTAAAGTTCCAAGATTATAATTTCATTCATAAGTATCTCTTTGTTTGTTAGATCAGCTCATAAAATGTAGGTATATTATTTTAGTGTTACGGAATGTTTTTCACATAACACCAGGATTTATATACAAATAATAGGAGATTGTGTTAATAATAAACTGGTCTTATTCAACGGTCAATAAAATAGTTTTAAAAAAAACGTTGATTTTTCTTCAATCTTTTAGCATCCGTTTGCTAGATTATAGACCTAACATTGAGTGGTCACACCATACTCCATCATGCTTAATGCTGACTTAGTACGGCTTAGCAGGTTTTACTGACCTACGCCATTAAATTCTTCTCTGAACTTAATTATGCAGGTTAAGGGAAAAAGTCACATGGAATTATGTTTTCCTTCACCGAAACGCCTTGGTATGATAAACATAAACAGGTTATCCTTTTGTCATATTACCCATATCGACTAATAACGATCAAGCGTGAAAATAATGTACCCGCTAGTCGGATAATAGTTTGCAGTATGACAACACTCCCCATTCGTGACGTCAACATTCTCTATCTCATGTGGCCACGCCAAACCACGCCAAACCACAACTTGCTGATAGATGGCGTTAGGAACCTTATGGTTTGAATAATGCACATATTACAGAACATAACATCTTTAAAAAAATTTTTCAGAAGTCAGTAATTGCACTGCTCCCTAAAATATTTTCAAAGAAAGAAGAGAGTTCGTTCACATTTGTAAAAATAAGGGATGTGTACACAAGAAGCAAGGGCGGGTCCAGGAGGTGGGGGCATTGGGTCACGGGGTTCATGACCTCTCTGGGGTGGGTTCAGGTCTAGGTGACATTTAAAATTGAAACTAGGGAAACAGGCAATCGAAAGGCATAATGCTAACTTAGGTAACATCCTATCATTAATTGTGAATTAATTTTGTGCAGGATTTTTATGTAAATAAGTAATTAAATAACAGTTTTTTTTTAAAGATTAATCAGGAAAATTATTTTAAAACAGATTTTATGGTCTATGGTTTTGACACATGTTGATTGTTTCCCCGAAAGTGCATGAGTCGTACAGGCCGTGGTCGCGGGACCGTATAAAAAGGGCCTGAAAAGCAAAACGTAACTGAAAAATAGGTTGCTTTTTGAGTCAGTCAAGTTTTTTTCGCTCTACCCAGGACACATTTAGTGATCTCATAAAAAAAGAAGTAGGTAATTTATAGAAAACGATGTGTGGCGAGAAGGTACAGTTATGCTACAATTTTGACAAGGAATATTTTTTATTATAGCGGTAAAACGCAAATCTATTTTGGTGGGGTTGAAGTCAACTAAATTTAGTAATTCCTAATCGGAGACTGAGCTCAGGGTGCTTCCTATTTTTGAAACTAGTTTACTGCATGTCCACCCCTATGGAATTTGGGATATTCCAGCACGGCCCGTGTGATGAGAATACCCAGTACTGTCTTACGCATATCAGTGAATGCTATCGGTAGATAGGATAACAGTTGACGTGGAAAAGAAATAGTGTTGGTGCCAGTACAGAACCTTGCAGAACGCCAGCATTTATGTTCATACTATCCTAGTAACATCAGTCGATAACGGCTTTTATGCTTTTGCCGGTCAAAAAGATGGCAATCCACATTCATAGACTCGAGTAGTAGGTACGTAAGATGGAGGCTGCTATGATGCTGACAGGAATTAATAGCCCCTAAGGATAGCGGAGCCCTAGGCGAATGCTTAAAGTACTGCTCTGATTTTAGATATCGATTAGATAACTTCACAGTTCGCTATCTGACTTCGGGTTAATTTATTGTTGTTGGTCTATAGTCATTTTGATAGTTACCTGAGATACAGGTAAGGTTGAGGTAGGTACAGTGAGTGGTATCGGCTCCAACTTACGAGTTGTTCTGTAGGTCGTGGGTTAAACTCAGCCAAGCGCATTATTTTGAGTACTTTACGAGTATTTCATCACCCCTATTCTCAAAACGCTGAATGATGATGATGCTGAATATAATGGAAAACATCGTGAGGAAAGTTCTGGAACCAATAAATCGAAGGCATGTGAAATCTTCCAACACACAATGAGTCCGCGTGTAGGTCTATGGCCCACTTCCTCTCACAGAGAGGAGAACTATGTCCCAGCAGTGGGAGCATTATAGGCTGACGATAAACAGTCATGTTCTGGCGTCTGTAATTATTTATCCGAACGCATAAAAAAATATTGATACCTTTATCGTTAATGCCCTTAGTGTGTCAATTGCGACTGCATCCCTTTTAAGTAGCAGCTATTTACCAAACTAATAATAAAAATTAAAACACAAGGGTAATTTGTTATGTTTTTATGTTTGGGTGTATTCCTTTTGTGTGTCCTGTGCAGGACACTTGATTAGTGCTAAAATATAATAATAATAATTATTGTTCTGGTCTGGCTGTTTCTGCGCCTCTCCAGGGTCTATGCCTGTGCCTGGGCATCATTGGCATACCCTATATTTTTGGCACTGTGCACCTCAATCAATTATATCAATTGTGTATCTCAATCTAAATGGTTATCTTGAGCAAGACAATTAATCATGAAGTTGGCCAATGAAAAGCAGCCGTCAAAGAACGCGATTGCATAACATCGAAAACAAATACGAAAGGGTGGGAAGGGCGTGTCACGTTGTAGTCCACGTGATGTTTAATAGGTGACGGTCGATTTAAAGCGCAACTGCGCGGTCCAGTCCCCGCCAAAATGAGACTCCCGTAACGAATATCGAATATCCACACTTATTTTATCAACTCATGTTGTGTTGTTGTGAAATGTTAAAAGACGTAGGTGTTAGGTGTTTATTACATTAATTTAATGTAATGTAAATAAATATGATTAGAAGACCCAAATGATAAACTAAGGACCGTCGAAGTAAAAAACCAGCAAAAAGTTAAATTACAAGCAGTTTTTAACTGACTTCATAAATATAATAGCTATTGCACAACAAGGACTTAATTTACATAGTTTAAATTAAGTCCTATCCCTCTCTCGCCTGGTCGCGGGACTTTTCCATTACCGTGACCCCGGTACGTAAAGGGCTAGTGAAGGACACCGTGGATTTTAGTCAGTACAAGTCTGACAGTCCCTCCCGCCCGGATTCATTTGATGATTTTACCAAGATAAAAAAAAACCCTCTCTCGCCTGAGATCGAATGGCATGTCCGTTCAAAAACTAGGTCTCAGCACACTTTTAACCAGTTAATGCATATGTTGATGAGCCCCAGAGCTCTAGTGTTACAATTAACACTTAAAAGTTTAGTTTGGTTTATAATCTCAAATCCGTTCCCATAATTATGGTGTACTGTTAAGTCAATATTTTCATGATACTCGTAATTATACTTACGAGTACTATTAAACGAGAAATATTTGTATATTTCAAATGTATGTTTTGTAGTTCTCGAAAGCTTCTCTAACGACTTCTACGGAAAATGGGTTTATTAGGGGGGCAAAACATCGATCTATATAACCCACCCCCATGCGGTCGCCTACTTCTGCGAAGCAGTCGTGCTAGCGATTGCGAGGGGGTGGGCGCCGTGAGGAAGAGGACAGCCTCCACCTCACGACCCAGCCGCCGCGGGAGACGCCCACGGCAACGGACGTCACGAAGCGATTTCCGGCCACCGTAGGCGCTGACATGCGGGTAGTGAGTAGGGTAACATGGTAAACAGTGAACCACAAAAAGTTTAAACATTTATAAATCCACCGTACATGAATGTAATTAAAAACTATTGACAGTAGACTAAATAAATACAATTTCAGCCTCAATTCTTATAGTTTAGCTTAGGACAGAACCACGCACTGTGCGAAAGTTAGGGGCGGGTGCATGCTGTCGACTGGGGAGTGCGGGAGATGGTAGAAGACCAAATTGTTTCGCGTTTGCAGTACGGTTTGGAAACGTCGCGTTTTTGGGATATGAGTGCTGGTGCACTGTTGCTGGGCCTGTCACTGGGCCACTGTTTACCACCTGACCCTAATGGGTGACTCGCCGTCCGATCATGGTCAATCCTCGTGTCGACGGCGCGTCGTGTTCCACGCGCTCCTCAGAGAGCTGTCAGTAATCTGACGGGGCACCGCTTAGAGTGCCAAAGCCTGCCCGGGTCGTGGGACTGTCTTATTAGGTAACCGTGATCTTGGAACGTAAAGGCCTATTGAACACGGTAAAAAACACGGCGGTTTTAGTAGCTCGGTTCGAGTCTGTCAGTACCTTTCTGCGGAGCGAGACAAACCCGGACAATGTAAATCAAAATCAGCTGGTTGTTGACGGGACACAATAAAAAACATAATCGTCTTACTACAAAAAGTTAAACATCCGTTGAACTAAAAATACTGTAACTATAAAATGACCCTTATTAAAACGTCAAATGCCGCTTTGCAGCACAAAGTTTTTTTTAGAACATTGTTGTAACTCTTTTGTTGTCTTTTGTTAATATAAAATTTACTATGCCAAATGAATTAAACCCTAAACTAAAAAATACAAATCATTTCAGAAACTATCGCAGCTTTCACGAAGGAAACAATCTTATGACCTTGATGACACTGAGAATAGTCACACGGCAAATTGTTGAGCCATCAAACTGGTATTAAGGTTTATGCCGACTGATGTGTCCTCTATTCACATTCTTATCTAAACTCTATACCAAGGCGTTGGCTAAGCTACGGTACCTTAAGGTAGGTAATGGTTGACCTACAGTTGCGCACGAATTTTATGCCGCGACAGGTCAAGTTATCTTGTTTATCTCATAATCTCTTTTGCTCACACCCACCTCACATCCCTTGAGATTACTAATCCTAAACCGCTGTTTTTTTTAGTTGAAGTAGGTACTGTACTGAATATACAAATGGGTCTGATACAAAAATATTATATTACTCATTCAAGTAATAATAGGTATTTTTGTATGATACCACATCCATAAGGTCCAACGGTCCGTTTCTACGACTTATTAACACATGTACGGCACCTCCCAGAAATAACGTATCAAAACACGAGTAAAAACACTAGGTAAAGTTTATGAACAAAACAAACATCGACACAAAAGGGTGGGTGGTGGCATTTCACGATGGCGTCATGATACAGATGTAAAGCTTCTAGTACTACCTATATAATAATTGGCTTTTCTAAATATAGTTATCTATCTCCCCGCTCTAAAGTTGACGCCATGGAGCGGCGCGGAAGCGGGCTGCGAAAAGCATTCAAACGCGGAACAGTCTGGTCGCTGTAGTTACAGATTAGGTATGTACTTGTAAATCTTGTAGGTACTTTCAAGATTGGAAAACCTATGGTGCATTGCCTTGGCGGAATCAAATTGTGCAACTCCATCGCACACTTCCCGAAATGTAACCGAGAGACTCTGGGTCTGGACGTTTGTGCCAACCAGTGTGTCATTGAATATTTAAGTCTCTTGGCACGTTTATCAATCGATTCAAGTGCACCAAGTTGGTATTGGCAGATCCGTGAGAGCAATATTCCATGCCTGACTGAACTTGCGCTTTATATAAATTGAGCGACTCTTCAGGCGTAAAGTACCGTCTCACCTTTGCAAAAATTTTCAACTTTTTAGCGGCCCCGGACCAAAATCGAGGGTTGATGTCAAAGTAACGCCAAGAACGTCTCGAGATGGTCCGTTACAGGTATTGCTAAAAAAGACACGCCTTCTCTTAGCAGCATTGAAACCAGAAACTGACAAGATTGGTATGGCCCCAATCGGAGACTACCTCTAAAGACCGGTTCAAGCGCTCAACCATGGCCTCACGGAGAGACCAGATGTGAGGTCCACTACCCTTTGCACAGTACACGTATCTCCCAGCAACCGTGCTGCCGTCTGCGTACTGAAAGGTTCCGGATTTTAGCAAGTCGTTAATATGCAGCAAAAAAAAAATGTTGCCGAGAATTAGCCTCAGGCGTCAGGGCCCCCCTGACCCCTGAGGCCACCCCTCAGCAACATACTTTTTTTTGAACTGGTCTGCACACCTAATTGGCCATCAATAACCACTCGGATGAACCGACCCCTCAGGAAATCTGCGATCCAGTCACACAGAGCACTAGGCAGACTGAAGGAAGTTTTCTTAGTAAGCTCTCATACCAGACGCCGTCGAAAGCCTTCGAGATGTCAAGGCAGACAGCGAGTGCTTCCCTGTGCATCTCGACGGTATCACTACAGATATGAATGAAGATCCACAGTTGATTGATTTCTGCGGGAGCCCTATTGGCGGTCGTTTAGGATGTCATTGTCTTCGAGGTACGTATGCCAGGAGCTTTTTATTCACCTCACGTTCTACACTGAGATGGATCTGTAGTGGTTGGATTAGCTCGACAACCCTTCTTGAAAACGGGCTGAACGGTAGTTTTTCCAGTAACTATCGAGAGGCTTCTGCTACACTTGTGTTCTGACCTTTCGCCTGACGCAGGTTCTCACCGGACACGGATGTTACGGGAGGTACCTATGTCGGATGAGGAAGGAGGAAACGCCTGGGTGTCATCACTGCGAGGATCGCCCGGAGGACACGGTGGAGCACACGGTGTAGGACACGGCGGTGATAGGCGGAGATCTCTAATCAGTGTCAGCATAATGACGGGACGGCCTTTAGGGCCAAAGCCTGCCGGGTTTGCGGGACTCACGAATTACTGTGACCCCGGAAAGGCCTATTGAAGGACACCGTGGATTTTAGTCAGTACGAGTCTGACATTCCCTTCTGCTCTGCCCTGCGTGGGGAGGACTCATTTGATGATTTTACCACGCTAAAAAAAAAGACGTCGTTCCTATATGTATATGTTACGGTGTAGCTGGGCTCTTGGAGTTCCACGTCAGGTGTTCAAGATCTTCAAATTTATTCTTTCAGCAGAAAATGCTCATCACGTGGAACAATATTTGGTATGGTACCATTTTTGTATCTCTTAAAAGTCAGTTAGTCTGTTGCGGTTCTGCATCAGGTGTTCAAGTTTTCAAGATAAATTATAGCCTATATCTTGCCTAGACTTAACATCTATACAAAAAAAAACTATTCAAATCCATCCAGAAGTTCCGAAGATTAGTGTGTACAAACGAACAGACAAACAGACAGATATTTGTTTGAATTCTTGCTCTGTTACTGTTTCTAAAAACCCACAATTTAAAAAAAATATGAAAAAAAAATGTGCCTTTTTTACTGTTTTATCATAGAACGAGTATATGTATAGATAAGCTATCTTTTGACCGCAGCTTCACTCGCGTTAATTTAGAGTTAGACAATAAATTCGGAAAGTACCTAAATGGTACAGTCAACTGGAATACTATATATACTATCGAATACAGTCCAGCGACCTCTGCAGGCTTTGGCTCTCTAGGTCTGGCCCCGTCAGTTTGCTGACAGCTCTTTGAGGCGCGCGTGGAACACGACGCGCCGTCTGTCGACCCGGGTATGCTCCATGACGGACGCCCGTTTAATACTAAAATAATCCGTAAATGTTTGATGGGTGCCTAGTTACCCACAAAGCACCGCTCTATGAACACCCGCGATCGCTCGTCACTAAGCTTGTCTTCTTACACCGGTCTCTACATACAAGCGTGCTCTATGCACCGGTCGAGGGCACGTAGAAGGGATGAGGGTTTGCGCGCGTCACCCTCCCCGCCCGATGCTGCGCAGCTTTTCAATTATTGATCGCTTTCGAAGCTTCATTCCCCACGTTTACAGTCCGAAGTAAGACGTATCCCGATTTTTGTGACTAAAGTGAAAAAACTAACAAGAAAATGGCGAAGAAAATCGGTCCAGAGGAGAACTACTGGACTCCCTTCCAGCAGGACGTAATGAAGATGGTGCACCGCCATCCCATCGTGTATATCAGGGACCCTATGATGACCCCGACACAGTACAAGGCGGCCGTGACCAGCGCCTTCGACAGGATTGCTCGCGAAATTCGTATGCCGCGTAAGTGAAAGCAATAGTTTTAACATATTTAAAAACAAACTTTCTCGATATTTAATAAAAAAATGCTACTACACACTACAAGAGTTTTTCGAAGACAAAATTAAATTAGTCAATAGTCACAACATAGTATTAGAGTAAGACTTGTTTTTGTATCCGTATTAATTTAGTATCTGTACTGTACTCCTATTTTATTTATCAATCTTATAAATAATGTATAGTTCCTATTCATATTCCTATTAATATTACCTATTGATTGTAATAATTAGGTACGAATGTTTATATTTATTGTTTAAATATTCAATATTTTGTAAGTTCTTATAACTTCTATATTCATTTTGAAATTGCTGTGCCCTTGCAGGGTTCATGTCAGGTTCTGGCAAAATTATTCAACATCTTGTAACACCACATGAATGCAATAAACGTTTGAGTTTGAGTTTGAGTTTGAGGTATTTGTTGTGAAACGAAAGATTCCATTGTATTTTTGGGCTGAATATGCAATAGATTCAATCCATTTGGCGAACAATAACAGTTTGATGTAAATCTGAGCTTGCGATCGCAGTTGTCCTACCAAAGAAAACGATTGAGATATTATCTGACTACTTATTCTATAAGATATGTATCCATACGTAATAGAATGTGTAGTCAGATAATGTTTAATTACCTACTTATACTCATGCCTACCATTTTTTATGCCTTTTACAGAGAAGGCATGCACACAAGAGTGGATCAGCATCAAGCTCCGCTATGCGAAGATAAATAACATGATTCGCTACGGAAAAGTGACGGAGGAGATTATTACAATGCATCCCAAAACAAGCAAGTACTTAGACGGATCCCTCGATTTTATGGATCCATACATCTATCAGATAGACGACGATGAGATACCTGTAACCATCCATAAGCGTTTCAACAAGATGTTTGGTATTACTAACAAACAAGGAGTTACCAAGGAGATGGTACAGGCTTTGCTGAAGAAGAGGACGCAGGAGGAAGAACCCAATGATGAAATGGGTAAGATACATGTTCAGAATTTAATGAACATTGTGGAAGATGCTGTGGAACGATCTCTCAGGGAAATGAATGCCAACGTCGATCCCGAGCATCGGACAGCTGGCTAAATGCATTCATGTTTTTTTATCAAAACAGTAACATGTTAGCCTACGGCAGAGTTACTATAATTCATCACTTAATCTATTATCATATCTAATTATCTATGTGGTCATATCAATACTCAATATTCGATAAATTGACGAGAACGTCTTTTGGAAAGACAGTTCGGGAATATAACAACCTGAAGGATATTGTAGTGAAGCCATGGACTGGTAGTAGTGTGGACACGATGGTGCTGGCGGCGCGCATAGGGTGGGGCAGGGAGAGGTCACCAGCCGAGCGGCGAATCGACAAATAAAGCAGGAAGAAAAGTGGACTGATTATAAGAAAGCCAAATTGATTTTTTTTTAATAATATAGTGCATTCGATGTATACAATATGGTCAATGTATCTGTACCAATAATATTGTAGTTCTTAGAATTAAATGTAATCTTTTCTCTTATGAATAAACTGTGAGTTTTAATTACCCTGGCTAGCGAGACACTGCTGGTGATTCTGAAAAATGTGTATTACAATGTTCTCATTAAATTGCTCTATTTTACACACGCTACACAATTTACTATACCGTTCTGTAGGCTAAAATATAAATAATTTTAGTCGCGAAATCAAGTAATATTAGCAAAGCTCGCGCACTGTCTGTCATCCCGCTTAGCATACTATAAGCTCCGCTCTGAAGCAGCACACCAAAAAACTTCGTGCCTTTGCGAAGTATTACTGCGTATGAAAATAAAAACTGTACAACAGCTCCCGGCGATCTGTGGGGTGAGTGGTGAGGGGTAGGGCGTAGGGCTTGAATATGGGAGGTTTTAACAATTCCGCAATTGGGTTTCGAAATCTAGTTTTTCAGTTCCAGAATTTCAGAACTGAAAAGTGTCTTTGTATCTACTAGTGATAGTTAAAAGTTTTATTGACTCATAACTGTAAAAAAGGTCCTAATTTTTTATAATAAATAAATATGATGTTATTGAGCTACTTTCTTAGTAAGTATCAGAAACACTAAAAATGTTAGCACACGCTCCGTCGCGAAATTAACTAGGTGAAACTGAAATGCGTTCCGCGGTGGAACCTGGTCCGACACGCCACGTTATTTGTTGGATCACAACACCTCGTTGATTGGACTAATCCTACTTCCTACTCTTATATTAAACGAGCAATATTTGTATAATAATATATAAATTTTCCGGCTCAAACGATTTCGATGAAATTTGGAATATAGGAAAAAAAGGGGCAAAAAATCAATCTAGATAGGTCCCATATCTGGGAGAGTTAAAACGGCGTCTTGGTAGCCCGATTGGTTTAAGCGTTGACTTCCATTATGTTGACCATGGGTTCAAACCTCAGGTAAACATAGGATTTTTATTTATTGTTTTCGTTTTATCAGTTAATTTTTCGGGGTTCACTCCATTTTTTCTAGGTCTTTTTTTTATAGTTATCTTATATTTGCACCCGAACGTTGACGCGCTTACTGCTATGCTAATGACCGTGAATTCAAACTCCAGATTTGAACAGGTTTTTTTTAAAATGTTTTCGGTCACTTAGTTACTTTATTATTGTCGTACATGACGAAGCTGGGTTAAAGTAGTAATAAAAGAGTATTAGAATTTTTATTTTTTTACACATACTTTAATTCTGTATAATCACGCTAAGTGAATAAAAAAAATAAAACTAATGACGGGGCCCCCCTCAAGAGGGCCAAAGAATGCCGGGGTCGCGGGTCTCACGAATTACCGTGACCCCGGTACGTAAAGGGCTATTGAAGGACACCGTGGATTTTAGTCAGTACGAGTCTGACAGTCCCTCCCGCTCTGCCCTGGGTGGTAGGACTCATGTGATGATTTTACCATGTAAAAAAAAAACACGCTAAGTATGCGTTTAATGTAGGCCGTGTGCCTCAAGTCTTTTCAAGTTTAGAATAGAACTAAACTAAACTGTTTTCAATTTCAAATATCTTATTTAACAAGACAATTAAGTCATTGTAATTTATTCACGTTACATTTTTTATAAACATCTATCGTATTCTTTCATTTTTTCTTTATGTTTGTTTCGCGATCTCAGGGCAGTATGGAGAGAGCGACTGTCGCAACCGACGTCCGGGCACGCTGCAATCGCGGCGGTAAGACCCCTCTTTACCAGCCACTCCTCAAGTGGCTGGTAAAGCGTCCGGGCGTCCTAATCTTCGCCGGACGCAGGTCCTCATCGGACACGGATGTCTCGAGAGGTACCTGTGACGGATGAGGAAGGAGGAAACGTCTGGGCGTCACGACTGCGAGGATCTCCTGGAGGACACGGTGGAACATACGGTGCAGGACTGCCCCGCTTGAGCGGAGCACCGCTGTGTTCTCACGACGGCGATAGGCGGAAACCTCTCGCGTCCGGCATTGGTCGAGGCCATGCTGCGGGGCGAGATGGAGTGGGAAGAGGTCGCCTCCTCCTGCGAAGCAGTCATGCTAGCAAAGGAGGAGGCGCGCCGCGTGATGGGGAGGACGGCGTCCTCCCTCCACCCCAGCCGCAGTGGTAGGCACGGGCATGCGGGCGGCGAGTAATGGGCGACTCGCTTGCCGACCGTGGACCATGCCCGGGTCGACGGCGCGTTGTGTCCCACGCGCGCTTTAAAGAGTGTCAGTATAATGACGGGGCGGCCTTTAGAGGGCCAAAGCTTGCCGGCGTCGCGGGATCCACGCTCCCGCTCTGCCCTGGGTGGGAAGACTCATTTGATGAGTTTTTTATTTTTCCCGAGCTAAGCGAGGTCGACCAGGTACTATGTATATGTCGCAGGGATATGATAAAAATAGGGATTTGATTAGGGAAATGATAAAACGTCAGCAATTTGTTCGCCTTGGTTCATACAACTCGCATGCGAACCACACACGATCAGGCGTGAGGCAGGGTTCAATTTTAGGTCCCTTGCTCTTCCTGATTATGGTTAACGATCTACCACAAGTAATAAAGCATGCGAAATGTCTACTTTACGCTGATGATCTGAAAATATACACAACTGTAAACTCTGTGTCTGACTGTAAAGCCCTCCAGAGGAATATCGATGCTTTGAGCGAATGGACTGCCGCCAACAAAATGGAATATAACACCTCAAAATGCCAAATTATGAGCTTCGGCCGCATGCGGAGTCCTATACAGTACGACTACAGGCTGAAAAGCGAATCTATAGCCAGAGTCTCGACTGTAAAAGACCTAGGTGTTCTGATTGATAGCAAAATGACCTTTCATCCACATGTTATTAGCCTAGCTAAAGCATCTTTCAGACGCTTAGGTTTTGTCTTACGCAACTGCCAAGGATTTAAGATCATCAGTTATCAGGCTCTTGTACAACGCCCTAGTTGGGTGCAAACTCGAAACCAGCGCTTGTATATGGAACCCTCACGAGGTCACTTATTCACTCATGCTAGAAAAAGTGCAAAAAGCCTTTCTCAGATACATGTTTGGATGCTACAAGCATGTGTTTGGATATTATCCATATACATTCAGTCAAATTAGTATCGGGAATGGATGATTTGTTTATGGTTCCAAATTCAAATTTTTGTTTTTTTTGTAGTTGTTAGATTGGCACAACTGTTTTCCATTTTGGCGCGGAGTTTGAGTTGCATCTGTTATTTGTATTAAATACAGTAGTGGTTTTAGTAATATCATATTATACAACATTATTTTTAGTATATGCGAAACCTGAATATAGTTTGTTCAGAATCAGTAACTGAATTGATTCCAGTAATTTTTACACCATGTTACATTTTGTTCCAAAAATATTTTAAATAAATTTTATCACCAGTTTATTATAATACAATCACTGTACGGTTATGTACCTATTGCCAAACTATAATCAATGAGTGTATGATACAGGAGCGGCGGGTTGAGCGGAGATACCACGCCTCGCCGCGAAATTAGAATATTTTTGAACGGGCAACCAGGTAACATAACAAGCTTATAACTTTATGATTTTTCATGATACAGTTTTGAAATTTTGCACATAGATCCTTTACACAAAAATACTAGACAGGTGTATCAGGTTTCGCACAAACAAAAAATAATGTTGTATAGTGTGTATTGCGAATTTCATAATGGACAAAAATATCGAACAAAGAGTTTGTCTTAAATATTGCATCGCAGATGGAATTTCGTGTTCGGAGTCACAGAAAATGTTACAGAAGGCTTACGGTGAATCGACTTTATCGAAAACTCGTGCTTATGAGTGGTTCAAAGCGTTCAAAAGCGGTCGAGATGTGATGGAAGATTTGCCTCGCTCTGGTAGGCCGTCAACGTCTGCAACTGAAGTTAACATCGCAAAAGTGAAGAAAATAGTGACTGAAAATCCCCATTCAACACTGAGAGAGATAGCCGCCGAACTTTCTGTATCTCACGAGTCGATCCGTACCATTTTAACTAATCATTTGGGTATGAAACATGTTGCTGCTCGGCTAGTCCCAAAAGATCTGAATTTTCTCCAAAAACTCAATCGCATAAAAGTCGCTGAGGACATGCTATAACGAGTCAGTTCGGACCCAACATTCATGAAACGCATTGTTACTGGTGACGAGACGCAGGTTTACGAGTTTGACATGCAAACTAGTCAACAAGCTTCGGAGTGGCGCCTTCCAACTGAACCGAAACCGAAAAAGTCGATCAAAAGTCAAAGTCATGTTGACTGTTTTCTTTGACTATCGCGGTGTTGTGCACTCTGAATTCTTATCGGAAGGTGTAGCGGTAAATAAAGAACATTATTTGAGCGTAATGCGGCGTTTAAGAGAGCAAATTCGACGAAAAAGGCCAGATTTGTATAAAGATTTTGGATTTTGCACCACGACAATGCGCCTTCGCACAAGGCTATCATAATAAACGAATAAAATAAATATCATAGTAAACGAATTTTTGACCAAACACTCAACAATTACCATCCAGCAACCACCATATTCACCAGATATGGCTCCTGCTGACTTTTTTCTTTTTCCTTAATTCAAATTACCACTTCCTGGCACCCGTTTTCAATCGATAGAAGACATAAAGGAGAATTCACGGCGAGAACTGAACTCAATTCCGGAAGCAGCGTTTAAAAAATGTTTTGATGAATGGATTATTCGTTGGCGCAAGTGTATCGTTTCTAAAGGAGCATACTTTGAAGGTGATAAAATAAAGGATGAATAACAGACATTTTGTGTATTATTGATCTTTTCCCGGTACTTTCTTGACAGAGTAGTATGTATCAAATTAAGTTTATTTTAGAGTGTTTAAATTTTAATTCTCTTCAAGTCAGACGAACTGTTGACCAAATCACAACAGCGTATAAAATTTTACATGGTCAAACCGATGCATCGGATTTACATGCGGAGCTATGTCAATTGTTTGTTCCAAATAGTTACAATCGATCTAGAAAGCACAAGCTATTTAATGTCCCATTTTGTCGCACTGTATCCACCTTCCCAATACCGCGTATGCTGACGATGAACAACGCGCTCGTGGAGACCAGCTCCGGATTGGACTTGTTTGCTGATGCGATAATTTTAGAATGTCTGCGATTCTGTGAGGAGACAGAATGAAAGGATAATTTAATTTAGTGTTAATGGCTTTTTTTAAGCTGTAAGTACTAAATGTATTAAATAAATAAAATCGTGTTGTTATTTTAACATCCTCTGTGATCAAATCCCTGTTTTTATGATATCCCTGCGACATATATAAGTATATAGGTGGTTGGAAACCGTCCTGCGGCCTCCGTCGCCGTGGGCGTCTCCCACTGCGGCTGGGTCGTGAGGTGGAAGTTGTCCCCTCGAGGCGACCGCTTCCCACTCCGGCTCGCCCCGCAGCATGGCCTCGACCAATGTCAGGCGCGACGGGTCGCCGCTTATCGCCACAGCGGTGCTCTGCCGAAGCGGGACAGTCCACCACCGTATGCTCCACCGTGTTCTCCGGGCGATTTATTGACCGGTTGAAACAAAAATTGATGCGGAACGGCGCTTCCAACTCTTTCTTGCCTGCACTGCTTGTCGGCAGTGAAGATTCGCGGGAGCAAAGAAGTAATCAGGGCGTCGTCGTCGTCATCGGTATGTCTCCACCTACACACAGGTTTCCTTAGATGCAGCGACCAGTCGAGGATTCAACATGAGGTATTGCAGAGTAGCCTGCCAGAGAAGCTAAAACGTCTAAAAAGGTAACCGTGACCCTGGGACGCAAGGGGCAACTGAAGGAACACGGTAAAGGAGATTGCTCTGCGCCCATACATTGTTCGCCCTGGAACCAAAAGCATCGGAAAATTATATTTTGTGTTGTCGATCATTAATAAACTCCTATAAGATCTTATTTTTATAGCGGACTAGCTGCAGAATAGATATATTCCAAGAAAAGAATCAGATTTTGAGGTTATAATCAAACCATAACAATGAATATTAGGTGTAGTTTTTCATAGCTTAAAGTGATTTTTAAGAAACTGAAAAGCAATATCATAATATATTTAGCTATTTTAAGCACCTACCTAGATAATTGGGTAGGTACCTATGCCTAGGTTGTCGTTTGAGCGGTACACAGTTCCGAAAATCACAGCCAAGTAAGTCGTTTTTTAAAGCGATCAGAGTCCGTTAAAATAGCCAAGTCGTAATATGCAATATCACAAAAGTCACCAAAACACACCGATACAAACAATTACAAACAGCAAGCGACGCTATTGTAATCATCAGTAGACTGACAGTGACAAGTGACTAGGGATGACGATTTGAGATCGATTAATCGAAGAATCGATTCTTCAGGTCTAATAGATCGATTTTTGATCGAAAAAACTCTGATTTTACTGATAAGAGATCATTTATTATCTTTCTTATTTTTCATAGAATGGATAATATTAACATTATAATGTTAACTTGAAAAATAAAATCGATTTTTAGAAATCGATCTTTTAGACCACGATTTTTTTGTAAATCGATACATTGGCTTACGATTCGCATCAATTACAATCAATTGGGCATCCCTATTATTTATCGACACGACATGACGTTTGATGAAGATGGCGGCCATTAATGTTATTAGTCGCGTTAAATACTTTTTATTGTTCATTTTTGCATACAGCTAGTCCGTGTTACAAAAGTATTTGCAACTTATATAATAAAATAGACAGTTAATTATCGTGTATTTCAAAACATTTTGTGGAATAGGGCCATTTCGGACATTGTCCTTTTGAACCGAATGTTTGTTACCTTTTAACTTACGACTGGGTGAACCGATTTATTTATTTATTCTCAATAAAATTACATTTGTGTCGAACAGTGGTTATAGAGTGGTCATAAAAGCAACACAAAAATTTAAATAAACATATCCGGTACAAAAAAGAAAGAACACTACAAATGACATTGGTCCTAACATAAAAAATTGTCAGTCAAATTTTAATAAGTCTTAATATTAGTTATAATCATTTAGCTTAATTGTATTAAAAATTCAATAAAAATAAATATATATAAATGTATATAAATAAAATTCATTAATATGCAATGTCAAAACGGAATGTTGATTTTATATAAGGTACTGAAAGTCATTAAGAATACACCCTCTTCATTAAAATTGTAATAAAAATATTACTCCGAACTACTATTATCTTTGAGAAACTCTTCTACGCTATAACATTTCCTCAATAACAATGCCTTCAATTTTCTTTTGCATTCGTTTGGATTCGTAGAGTTTTTGAATTGTACAGGCAGTTTATTAAATATATTTACTGATTGCACTCTTGAGGCATGTTTAACGACATTGAGTTTAAGCTGTATGAAATTGATTAGATCCCTTCTTCTCGTTTTTCCTTCATTCATTCGTTCGGATGATTCGTTTCTGTTCGCTGTAGTACGTGTCATTTCGTCCCATATTTTTTTCAGTTTGGTTCAGAAGTTTTAATTAAAAAAATAACTACTAGTCGGACTTGCCCATAAAGGGTTCCGTAGCAGCAAGTAACATTATATAAAAGTTCTTGTAGTTGTTTTTAACTTTGAAAGGTAAATTACGGTTTACGATGTATGACGTATTAAAAAAAAAACTAATTACTTGATCTCGTTCAAACCAATTTTCGCTGGTAGTTTGCATGGTAATGTATGTATGTAATGTTTTATCATTCTCTTGTTTTAGAAGTTACAGGGGAGCACACATTTTACCACTTTGGAAGTGTCTCTCGCGCGAATCTATAAGGGTTCCGTTTTTTGCCATTTGGCTACGGAACCCTAAGAAGTGTAAGTATAAACGTCCGTGCGCCGTCCGGGCGCCGGCCGCGACACGTTCGAACATTGTGGTGTACTTTTTTGTTACGCCGTCGGACACCGGATCACCTGCGTCACCGGCAGCGGCAGTTGCTTCGAGCTCGAGCGACGAATATTTCTCCTCGCCGACGTCGCCAACACCTGTACGTCGGCAGGGCTCTTTAAGGCTTCTCGACCTCTCGAGAAGCCTTAAAGAAGAAGAAGTAAGTCTTTCTTCTTCCGGGGCAACCGGCTCAGAGCCGGGTCCCGGCTGCGGGTGGTTGTGTGCAGCGCATACGATGGACTCAGTCCATAAATGAGAATGTCATGTCACCTCAATGCGTACGACTGTCGGATCAAGTGCGGGTCATCCAACGCAATCACATGTTGGACGACGCCGCATTTGATAGGTTGCGCTCAGAGGTACTGAGCAACTGTATCATCGCGACCCCGTTCAAACCATGGTTCCTGCGCCAGCTTTTAATTTAGTCCCACAGTGGTACGTTAATATTGTAGAGGAAAATGATTTGGTTGCAACGCTCGATTGAGGAGCGCACTGGAGGATGCGCTTCGTGAGTATCGATCTACTCCTGCCGAACTTAGGCCCCGTTTACCACGTTTACCCATGCACAAGAAAAATAGGGCGCTGGTGTGTGCCTTGAACTCGCAACTCAAGAATGTATTTGAGAGTAGCGAGAACCTCGTCGATGCACACTCGATCTTGTACTGTGGGGCTGTTGCGGAATATCGTTTGGCTAATGTCAAATTCCCAATTTGCGACGGAGCTAAACGACCAAAACCAGCCTTACCAGCTTAGCAGGGCAGGATCGAGAGTCGTATCGATGGGGCCAGGGTACTCATCGGCGAACTATACTGCTTCAAGGAGGGAAATACACGACCACGTGTAATGCGCTTTGTGAGGCGGTCATGCTCGGGGACTGGGATCAGTCCTCAAGAGAACATGTCCCATGTCACATAGCGCATCGATTTCCTGAAGCAGAAAGTTTGTGCATGGGCGAGCCGTATTCGTAGGTGCGATGAGAGGTGGGTATACAGACCTTGGGAGCGACCTGAACATAACTGAAAATCTGACAGCCCCGATCTGAAAAAAAGTGTCATAGGTCTACCCTGTAAGAGTCACACTGGCTGACTGATTCGTCAACGAACGAAAGTGATGACACTCATTTTGAAAGGCTAGAGGACAGGACGATAGTGAATGTCTCCTTAGAATAAAACGGCGTATGTGGCCAAACACATTGACATCTTTTTATAAATTTTAATTGTTATTCAATTAAAAAGTAACCGTAGAAAGTTCTGTCAAACATCATTACCTATCTACTGATATGTTTTTAGGACCAAAAGCTTGCTCTACTTCAAGTACCACTGAAAAAACCTTATAATAATCTCTATTTTTGTACCGAAGAATTATCCAGTTTATTGAACTACAAAATTAGTTCAGATCGAAAGAAGGAATATTTGATGATTACTGTTGAATCAGTAATAGGTCGATACCGAGTTTCCTGCCCTTAATCGTTTATTGCCCATGGTCCACCCGCCTGGTTAACTTAGGTGTGCTATATATTATGACTATAAAATAATTTAGTTTCTACTGTTTCTTCTTAAATCAGATACATTTCGGCAAAACCTTTGTCATTTTTTTAATGATAAACATTAAAAATACTGGCTGTATAGCTGGACGACAACAGGAAAAAAAAAGACGTGTTGCACTCTGGGAGTGCCGGCAGAAGTGAAAACTTGAATAGACACACACGAACATTCGCGCAAGCGCCCTGCGCCGTCTTACAAATTTTCGATCAGGTCACGTGTCCTGACGCGAGTTTAACATTTTTTACCCATTCCAAAAAAAGTGCACAATCCCGCTAAAGAAGTTTTCACTTGAAAAATAAATAGATAAAAACAATCCTTGATGCGGATTATATATCATGCTAAAATTTCAGCTCAATCGGTGCAGAACTTTTAGAGTTTTTTAAGCGTACCTACACAAACCAACATAACATTTTTATATATATAGAAGATTTAATGCTTCACATCAGACTTTATGCCACAAATTCAATGGATTGGTGTTTAAAAGTGCAAGCATTATGTTTAAATACGACGTTACGCTTGCAATTTAAGGTTATTTTTTGTTTTAAATTGAAATAGAGGATGATTATCTGATATGATAATAATTAATTTAAGTCGAATCTTATTGTTTTTGAAAACCCTGCCAACGTTTTCCCAACCACAGGATCTCTTGAAGGCCATAATTAGTTGCGGTGACCCCCAGGAAAACATAGAAGCCATGAAACTTGACCCAGTCCTGGATAATAGATATAACTGGCTTGGAATCTGCAGCAACATAACTTAAAAAAAGAATACGAATGTCACTTCCATCCATAATATTAGGAAGGGGGACAAAAAAAAAACAAGGCCATTGGGCACTGAGAAACGTTTATAACTTGGATAATTGCTGGTCTAAAGCGCTGATGCTCTTGCTCAGCAGTTGATGTCTTCCAGCTGATAAGGATGATGATAATGTTTGACTTCAGTAATAGGTATGACAAAATTATAACAATATTGAAAGTAGAGAACTTGTAGAGAATAATAGTATCTTCAATATCAACGTTCAATATAATATTGCGATAATTCTGCCAAACAGTACAATATCATTTCCATGAGATGTTCATAATGACTGTGCAGAACTTCAGATGGTTTCATTCTTCACAGTGAGATGTAGAACATTGACACAAAGATTAGGGGAAAAGTTTTAAGGAATAAATTTACCATGAGGTGTGACAAACTGCGTAACACAGTGATCCAGATAGAAAGAAATGGTGGAGGTCTTTATAGATGGTCGCCCACTGAGATAATAATCGTACGTCGTTGTTAATCCATATTCTCAAATCTAGCTTGATCAAACAATTGAATGAGCCAGCTGCCATGCTCGTAACAAACTACGTAACAGCATTCAGGAAGAGCAATCGCGAGGAATTATTGAAGCCTAAAAACCATAAATGCGGACCAATTACCGAACCCTAAGGACATCCCATGGTACAAGACTTCGACAAGCAATGATGACTGATGACTTGTGTAAAAGTTTAAGTTTCTATAGCAGCTTTAAGTAATCTTTTTATTTTAATTCATAGCATTGACCAATACGTGTTATCAAAAGCCTCAGAAATATCTAAAGAGATCTCAATGTACTTACTTTTTTTAGGATGTGTTAACATATTTTAACTGCAGAGCCTAACGTAGATTTTCATATAGAGAAATTGAATTCATAATTATAAAGTTTTGGGCTGGCTGTCATGGTAGTAAACGTCGCTCCAAGAGTTTTCCAAAAAAAAATGAAGTTATTTAATGGGCCAGTACAAATGGGTTGACTTTTATCACTAGTTTTCGGGATTTCTTAGGTAAATTCACATCGCCAAACAAGAAGAAACATCTTCCGCAATCATCGGTTATAAACTGTTAAAATCACACTACCCATTTTTCATGTTTCCATAATCATCCGATTAGATATTTTATCTTCACCTGATGAATTATTTTTACCTCCAGATAACATTAATAAATTCGTCTGTGGATGGAACGTTTGACGCTGGTGACATTAACACAGAGTACCAGCACCAGAGCAGCAGCCCACATTCTGTTTTGATGATGGTTTTCTTAGTCATGTACAGGTGAATCATCAGAACATAATATTAATTAAAAAATATATAAATAAAATATACTCATAAATAATAAATGCTAAGACCCTGCACAACCGTAAGGTATGCATTCTAAGGGAATATTTCTTAGAAACTGACGTGGGGATGCACCGAGATGTGGTCACAGTGGACAAGGGTCTCACTCCGCTCTCCTTGGCTAACGAGAACTGGCGCAAACCTAAAGTATTAGACACTAATGATTGTAAGGAGATATGGCAGAGCAAGGACGAAAACCTCGTAAAGGCAGAAAAAGATAAACAATTCAAGTATCTGGCTCGCGAAGTTGTTGACATGTGGGACATGAATACGGCAGTCATTGTGCCGATAGTCGTGTCTGCCAATGGCTTAATTGCCAAGAGCCTTGAACAACATCTGAGGAGGCTCTCGCTTGGCAGCTGGATCAGGCGCCTGATTCAGAATGTAGTACTTCTGGACACGGCGCGTATTGTTAGGAAGTTCCTCTCTCAGGAGCCCTGACCACCGGCAGCCCGGACCCTGTTCCCGATGCTGGTGGACTGATACTTTTTTAAATATTTATTTATGTTTTTTATTGCCATTTTGTAAAAATATTTTTAAAAATGTAATTAATAAGTAAAAAATGAATAAAGGAATAAAATATTAAATTGCAGTCTGTTGGATACTTCATTATCAACCATTCGGTTTACGTGTTTAGAGCAGAAAGGGTAAGTCGAGTCCTACCTCTCACTTTAATAAACCATAGGCCATATCTCGACACATCACTAGAACACTGTATGACTTGATGTAATTTGAAACTATCTGATCTATCTACAGAACCAACCAAATATCTAATATTATGGAATTAATTTTTATAGCCATAAATTCGCAAGTCCTGGAACGTACACAATATCCACACACAAAACATTTTTTTTACAACAATAAAGTCCTTTTTAAATAAAAGACTTTGTCTTAGTGGCAATGAGCAACATTTTTATGCCTAATGCTATATTAGTATTAGTAGATACGTACTATTATTTGTTTGTAATCTTGCTGATGCGAGCAGCGTGTTAGACCGAACATTTTGAAATCATAAAAGCTTTTATTGTAATACGGATCACAAAACTATTAATAACTTGGTGCAACAGGTACAAGTAGATGAATACAAACTTATGGCTCTGAAACATTTGAAAAAGTCCGTAAATCCGACGTTTTGTATTGGTTCATCGTGCTGCTCGACGAGGTGGGCAAGCTCTTTGAAAGAGTAATTGCAAACCGCCTCGTCGGGCACCTGAATCGGGTGGGCCTGGACCTTGCGGGCGCTCGACGGTGAACGCAATCATTCGCGTGTGAGCCCTCACGACGGGGGATGCGGTATTCTGGGGCAGGGTCTTGGCTTTAGACATCTCCAATGCCTATGCGATCCGGGTCATGGCTATCCGGATGATCCGAGGATACCGCACGGTCGCCGGCGAATCGGCCAACCTCCTTGCCGATTTGCTGCCCTATGATCTGGAGGCGACTGCCAGCGCGTCTATGAGTGGCGCGTGGAGGCGCAGCGTCGGGGCGAGAACCCGCTGCCTCGACAAGTCGAAGCGCGGTAGGAACAGCTCCGGCGCGATCTCAGGGCAGTATGGAGGGAGCGACTGTCGCAACCGAGGTTCGGGACGCCGCAATCACGGCGGTAAGACCCCTCTTTGAGGAGTGGCTGGATAGGCGTCACGGCGTTCTGACCTACCGCATGACACAGGTCCTCACCGGACACAGAAGTTACCTGTGTTTGATACGGAGAGAAGAAACGCCTGGGTGTCACCACTGCGAGAATCGTCTAGGGGACAAGGTGGAGCATACGGTGCAGAACTGCCCCGCTTGGGCAGAGCACCGCCGTGTCCTCACGACGGTGATAGGCGGAGACCTCTCGCGCCCGGCATTGGTCGAGGCCATGCTGCGGGGCGAGACGGAGTGGGAAGCGGTCGCCTCCTTCTGCGAAGCAGTCATGCTCGCGAAGGAGGAGGCGGAGAGAACAGCGTCCTCCCTACCCCAGCCGCAGTGGTAGACACCCACGGCGACGGACGTTGGCAGACGATCTTGATCTTGATCTTCGGTGGCCGAAGATCTTCAGCCACCGTAGGCGCGGGCATGCGGGCAGCGAGTAATGGGCAACTCGCAGTCCGACCGACCATGGACCGTGCCCGGGTCGACGGCGCGTTGTGTGCCACGCGCGCCTCAACGAGTGTCAGCAAAATGACGGGGCTCCCCTCTGAAGGGTCAAAGACTACCGGGGTCGCGGGACTCACGAATTACCGGAACGTTAAGAGCTATTGAAGGACACCGTGAATTTTAGACAGTCTCTCCCGCTCCCCGGGTCGACGGCGCGTTGTGTTCCACGCGCGCTTCAAGGAGTGTCAGCATAGTGACGGGGCCTGTAGAGGGCAAAGCCTGCCGGAGTCGCAGGACTTACGAATTACCGTGACCCCGGTACGTAAAGAGCTAGTGAAAGACACCGTGGATTTTAGTCAGTACAAGTCTGACAGTCCCTCTCGCCCTGCTTGCTGGGTGGGAGGACTCATTTGATGATTTTACCACGAAAAAAAAAAGTCCCCCCGAGGACATATATAAGGATTTTACCAAGTTAAAAAAAAAGTGTATCTTCACAACGGTAATAGATAGGAATTATGTCAGATTGCAATACGGAGAAAGAAAACCGTAGTATGGTTGTACTAAAAAGAAATTTTGGTCGTATTTGCAGATACGACCTGATGGCTTTCATGTCGAGATTTTAAAAGATTGTAGCACAAACTGAAAACGAGGAATATTGAAATTTCTAGCGAGTCTATTAATATGTTACATTCATCGGCAGAATGCAAAGGAAAATACACGGAATTCAATCATAGTTCCGTTTTGGTGAAACAGACTTTGACTTAATTAAAACCTTGTTTTGAAATACCTATCTCTAGCAATGTTATTTTTAATTAGTATCGATTTTTCTACATATTTAATGATAATGAAATTAAAACAAATTTACGTGTAGTTATTTATTAGGATATGTATACGATTAAACACCTATAAACTGTTTTAACTATGAACACAAATTGTGGATCACATCTATTTATCAATCATCTAATACCTACACATATGACACATATACGTACATCATAACAAGGGTTATTACACTTTCCAACATATACATATAGAATCATAAAATTAACATGTCTTAATTCAAAAGGAATGTGCTAATTCTAAGGTCTTACAGGTTGAGGTAGAATTGGGAAACAAAACCCGAATGAAAAGGGTACCTAATTATTATATAGACGTCAAAAAGGACACACTAGGATAAAAACAAATTGATTATTTTGACTTTGCTTCACTGTGTTATAGAGCGTGTGGAGGCAGATCTAAATTCGTTGTTACGAAAGCAGTACTGTTTCCCATAGACTTTACTGAACGCTGCAGTTGGCCTGGTGGAATCTCCTCTTCTTCAGCCGAGACTTGGGGCGGTACATCTTCAAGTATGACAGTTGCCTCACATTTATGGCTCCGCGGCGTTGATCTCTAATAGTCTCGACGGCTTCCTCGTACTTCATGCCGAGCTCCATGAGTGCGATTGCCACCATGACAGGGGCGCGACCCAGTCCGGCCACGCAGTGCACTGCCACCGTCGCGCCAGGGTTGTTCTGGGCTTTTTCGCGCAGCAGCTCAAACCAACCATCGATGATGCTACGAGGTGGGAATGTTCCATCGTGGTAAGCTAGGTCACGTACTTCAATATTTTCGGCCTTCAGCAGCGCTGTGTCATACCTGCACTCGCACACGCGTACTAACGTGGTCACGTTATGCTTCTTCAATTCCTGAAGATATAACAAAATGGTGAGGTCAGACGGGCGGTCGGTGATGAGGAACCGCATGTTCTTGTACTCAATTAGCGCGGGCTCCGGCCTGATGTCCTTCGGCTTCATCAGCATCATGGTCATAGACTAACCTGGTCACCGGTCACAAAGATGCGCACCCGGATAGGCTCAAGTTATAAGCTTTAGAGAGAGATGTCACGGTCCGTCACAGTCTAACAAACAAACTGTCTTTAAATTTCCACACACCAAAACTTCATTACTTTTCTTCAGAAAAGGTCCAATTAAACACCGAGAAGCACTCGCGACGAATTAGTTTTGTAACCACCTGTTAACATTCCGTGACGAACAATCAAAAGTTCAAAGACGCACTAAAATAATATATGCGATAACCATTGCTATTACACTAACTTCGGAAACACTATGATATGCGCCAATTAAATGTGATTTTCGAATTTGGATGGTACAGCGGAGTGCGAGGAGCCGCGTGCTAGCGGCAGCATGAGTCGGGACGCAATTAAACACATTGAAAATAAATATAACTATTGCACCCGTGAGCAGAAACGGAAATTCACTACAAACGCGGGAAACGTGCACACCGCGCTACTACAACGTTCAACTGACGGCGACATCTTGTAGGCAGTAGCGAAATGTGCAATGTAACACAATGTGCCCTCATTAAAACGGATGGCGCTGTTTATAGGGTTTCATTTTAAGCAACTGACACAAACTACTTCTAAAAACATATTATTAACAATAAATTTATAATAAGAATGAAAGTCGATTTTAATAAAATCGTACATAGTATACCGGCTGTTGTTCCAAGATCGCAATTTGGATTTTAATTTAAGTCTACTACAAAATAAAGTAAAGCTTTGGAATAACTGTGTTATGAACTAGTAATTCTGTAACTAAGTCATGATTGCTTAGAATATTGAGGATTTTTCGAATGCTAAAAGTATTGCCATCTCTTGATTAGTAGCTAAAATATTCGACTACTGCTTCCGCTATTAACCCCAAGATGGCGTTAGGTGGGTCAAAAATGAAACAGTATAGTAATTTTAAATAGGTACCATTAAATACCTAACGCTGTAAAATACTCAATTAGTAACTGTTATCTGTAACTTGACAATGTGATTAGTGGAATATATATAATTTTGTTTTTATGAATTTCAATTAATTCTGATAAAAGAGTTGCTAAGTTTGAATTATAGAACTTAAAAAACTTAAAATTCTACATTAGATTATAGGCAAAATGCAATCTTGATGGCCAGATGGCAGTGAGACTATTAGAAGCTTGATTGAATAGAAGCTTGAAAACAGTTTCGTCTAAAACTTAACGAACTGTCGTGTAATTTTACATTGAAGACTCAACTACATCAAAAAAGTTTGAGATAGCTTTCTCCTTTTTAATTTATTATTAGTATAGGTTATTTTTATCTAAAGGAAACAAATAACATAGGTTTTTTTCTTGACAATGTTCAATTTTTTTATCACCATAAACATGCTAATGAATACAAACTTTTTTTGATGTGTGTATGTATGCGTTAGGCGGCATTTGGTAAACTCGAACATGATTTTCGATCCACGAAGATACTCAATGTCTAAAAACTCGCCTTTTCAACCAATGTGTCCTGCCAAGATCGCGGGGAATAGATGAATGAGAGACGCACAGAAACGAGAGATATGGCAAAAAAGGGGGATAGGCCTCCCCATCCACCCGTGAGACGACAGCAGTGGGTGTATCCGGGCTGATGATGATGCGTTTGAAAGTATTTTTGACTCTTTCAGTCAAAGTTTAGTGATAGTGACAGTCATAGAGAGATGGAATACATACTTACATTGCCAAAATCATTACCCTTCCTATTGCCTTCACCGTATTGGATACAAAGAATCGGCATTTGTAAAGAAGTAAGTAAGCATGTAAAAGTATTTGTTAAGAAATCACAATATTGAAAAACAAAATGAGATGACGGGACTAGTTGGGCTTTCCTCAGAGTTACAGTTACTCTCGGTGCTTATTCCGAAGCATGTAACGCTTGTCTTAAAAAAGTGTAACTACAAAATGACCCTCACATCAACGTCAAATGTCGTTTCGAATTTGACTGTTTTTTACACAAGTGTGTTGATGTTTAATTTTTTGTAGTAAGATATTGTTAACTTTACCATTTACAAACAAAGGTATAGTTTTTGTAAACATGTTTTTTGGTACCTATTCCTACGTGTTTCAGTGTGTGTGAATGTACCCATCTTTAGGGTTACACATACATGTGCTATTACTAAGACTCCGTTGTTCGTCGGTCACCAGGCTGTATATCATGAACCGTGTTAGTTAGACAATTAAAAAATTCTCAGATGATGTATTTCTGTTGCCGCTATAACAACAAATATTGAAAGAACTGATTAATAAATAATTAGCGGGGTACTCATATGTCTTGGTTTTTTAACCCTTTGTGCGCGAGGCCGACTCGCACTTAGCCGGTTTTTTTAAATGGTAGGTACATCAGCGTCAAAAAGTATAAGGAATTAGTATTTAAAAGGTAGTTAGAAAGTGGCGCCTGTTACAGAAATAAAGAAAGGGAATCGTTTGTCCTGGTATGGACATGCGATGAGCAGGCCTGACACTCTTGTGACTAAAGCCTTTGTCAAACAAACAGGCGAGTCCGAAGCGACAATGAACCGAAACGAGACGTCAGTCCGATAGTTCGGTCACGCTATCGGATCGCTTTCGCTTTTCTATGTGACTGGATTCAAACAATTCCATACATTGCAAATAAAAACGCCTCGTCTGTTTGACAAAGGCTTTATACTCTTAAAAAAGTGTGGCACCATACCCGGGTCAACGGTGCGTCGTGTTCCAAGCGCGTCTCAAAAAGCTGTCAACAATTTAACAGGGGTCTGCCTTATCAGGTAACCGTGACCCAGGAACGTAAAGAGCTATTGAAGGATCACCGTGGATCTTAGTCAGTACAAATCTGACAATGGGGGTGGGAGGACTGATTTGATGATTTAACGATGATAAAAAAAAACTTGTGTAAAAGGTTTGTATGGATGTTTTTCATTATGCCGACGGGAAATTCCATACAGTTTGTTATGTAACAATTATTTTAGCTAGTGTCTGATTAATAGCGATCCAGAAGCATGAGTAAGACCATTGTTAACACCACTTAGCCTAGGCGTGCTAGGTGTTGAAAAACATCGTATCAGCTAAGCTATGCGTAGGCGCAATGTACATCTACATACAAAGGGTACCTACATTACTACAATACGTTGATTATTGAAACTTCCGTCATACTCATGCCTGTATGATCTGTATTGTATAGTTTATATACATATATGAAGAGTATGCATGATAAAACTTTAAAAAAAATGAAACCGACTTCTAACTTTTCTTCCGGAAGTCGGTGACTTTGTTTCTTATTTCCTTGACTTTTTTGCCACCGACTTCCGAAAGTTATTTGACACTTTTTTGTGTTTTTTTTAAGTCGGTTTATTTTTTTGAATAAATATAAAATTTTGGCCTTTTTATTTTGTTGAATGATTACTTAAACAAGCAACAGCTGGCATTCGTTGAAATTCCGACGAATTGAGAATCTCGTCCTTTTTTCGAAGTCGGTTTAAAGTTGGTAATAAACGATTGCATGTACCGAAGATGAGGATGTTGAGATGGATGTATGGAGTGACAAGAATAATTATTGAGAAAAAAAGAATGATAAAAGGAAGTTTTAACGTGGAGCCTTTTATAGGAAAAAATAAAAGTAGTCGTTTGCTTGGCATAGACAATGGGACATGTGTTGAGGAGGGATGGCACGTATGTGTCCTTAACAGTGCTGATGGATGGAGAAGAAGAGGAAGAACAAAGAAAATATGGATGGTTAGTATGAGCATTGATATTACCTCTCGGGCGCGTTACGTACACCCGGGTGTACATAAGCGAAAACGCCCCAGCGCCTTACGTACACACGTCTGTCATTGGACGTTGATTTTTATCATTTTCAATTATAAATCGCCCGAGAGGTTAAAGAAAAACGAGATGATGATGCTGTGACGTATGACAGAATGATAGAGGAGTATTGATGAAGAAAACACAAGTGAAATGGAACAACGACAGGAAGACGATGTTATATAAATAGAATAGTTGAAACTTCATTGTAATTGTATTTGTCAGCGCAAGCGCAAGCGCCAACAGGACGTCGTTTGCAAGCGGCCATTAACAAATGAAACAAAGAATGAAAAGGTTTTTATTAGCCACATACAGTACAGAACAAAAACATTAAAACTAAACAAAACAACAAAATAATTAAAAAAAAAAACAAAAGAAAATAATAAAACTAAAATATAATTGCGGGCAAAACGAATTTCAGCATGTGCTGTAACATTTTGAGAAAAATGACGTCCTGTTACCGCTTGCGCTATGTTAGTATTGTGAAAGTTGGCAACGTCGCAAATAACTGTCAAACATTTACAAGTTTTAATTAATTTGGCAAGTTTACTGTATGAAAATAAGAAATATGGCTCTGTAGTGCACTAAAACATTGATATAGGAATGCAATTAAAACACTGAATTTGATGTTGTAACCGTCTCAGGTATATAAAAGGCATCTGGAAAGTTCCCAATAGCTTTTTTTACATCTAAAACTATAAATTCGGTGTTACGATATCAATTATTGCATTCCCTTATAATTTTTTTATTGCGTGTTCTTATCATACCCCGCGGCCCTGTCTTATACACTTTTCCCTTACGTACATACAAACAAACAGGTCAAAATGAGAACCTCCTTTTTAAGTCTGTTAAAAAGCCAGTAGTAAAGTTATTTTGCTGCAGTACACAATATGCTCAGTAGCTCACAAACTTTCACATTTAGAATGGTAGGAAGGTTGTTTACCTACATACTCGTAGTTAGATTATTAATTGGTAAAATCATCAAATTATTCCTCCCAACTTGGGAGACGGGACTAACAGACTTGATCACTTGACTGGCTAAATACCAAGTTGCTCCATTGTGTTCCAGGGCGGTCGCGGGACTAACGAATTACCGTGACCCCGGTACGTAAAGGGCTATTGAAGGACACCGTGGATTTTAGTCAGTACAAGTCTGACTATCCCTCCCGCCCTGCCCTGGGTGGGAGGACTCATTTGATGGTTTTACCACAATAAAAAAAAAATGTGTTCCAGGGCCGCAGTAACCTGTTAAGCCATTCTCCTACGACCCCGGCAGACCAATTTGAGGGTTACCATAAATTCGATAAAAAAAGTACATTGCACAATGGAAATTGGGATCCCCTGGAGTTAAATTTTCCAGTCCTTGTTGCAACGTAACAAATTATCAATCATATGATACGACTGACCTTTGTCTTGTCAAGTAAATACATTTTATCAACATGTAGGGCACAGACATGTGTAGATGTACCTTCACAAGTCACAACAAATGTTATAGGCATAACTTAAATACTAAGAATGAAGGACGATGGAAGCTTATTACGAGTAGTCAGTTCAGAATAATGTCTAGGTTCGTCCATCACTATCCCGATTAGACAACTAAACAAAATAACATCCATCACTACCGCCTTTGTCAAAAAGACCGGTGAAGGCGAAGCGATTCCGAAGCGATACCGGACCGAAGCGAGACGTCAGCGAGACGTCAGTCCGATAGTTCTGTCACGCTATCAGATTGCTTTCGCGTTTTTATGTGACTGGATTTCAAACAATTCCATACATTACAAATACAAACATCACGCTTCGCTTTCGCCACGCCAGTCTGTTTGAGAAAGGCTTAAAAGTGGGTTTACGTGTTTTACCCACGTAACTGTTTTCTTTGATAATTATCAGTTAATTATAAATCGTATATTTTATTTAAAAAAAATGGTTTGAGTTAAAAAATAATTGATCCAGTAGTGAATCAGTTTGGATATAATTAACACTTTAAATTGTGACAGAAAGATACTAGGTCTGTATTTTTTTAACTTTATCACAAAAAAACCTTAAACTTCACAACAAATTGATTGAAATGAAACTACGAGTATCTTAACCCATTGTCTTTGTTGATTCAGATATCGAGAAATCAACTAGTAGAACATGATTTTGGAAGCAACCAGTTTGACAACAGTAACAGGGGCTGATACCTGCATTAGACGGGTACCGTCCATTATGTATATTACATTATGTACAAGAAATCTTTTTTATTAGCACGATGACATCACCTAGCTTGTGGCTTGGTTGGACATAGATTAAGTGACGGTTTTATACCTTTACCCGCAGTTATTTATTCCTGATACATACTTATTTGCTACATTTTTAAAATTTTGATCCAAAATATTAACAAAACATTTAAAAATACAAAAAAAGTAGTTAAAAAGTTAGAGCTCCAGAGAGAGCGCATAGTAAGGAGGTTCCTCCTTACTTTGCGCGCCGTGTCTAAGACCACTGCCTTCTGCATCAAGCCCTCGAGTCAGCCGCACAATGAGAGCCAGAGAACGACATGTCGACAAACTCGTGTGCTATATCAAGATACTTTATTATTTATTACTTGGCTAGTTTATTTTTAACAAAAATATTGTGGTTAAACAACTGTATATCGTATTATAACATCAAAATGATGCCTGTTAACTCTGAAGGGCAGAGCGAGACCCCATGCAACTAAAATAATCACATTACTGCAAGGTTGTCTTTCTATTTATAATTATGTGTCAACCGGGCACAAACCTGGATTGCTGTTGCTACTGAAAAATTCCAGAGTGTATAAAAATCCCTTTAGTAGCATCAAAATATTCTATTTTTTTTTCAGACCCGTACGTCGAAGAATCGCAGTGAAACTTGTTCATCCGACCTAGGAATTGTACCCAGAACTCGAAAATCAGACACTGTCCCACAGTACTATTCCTACCGTTAAATTATTCACAAATTAAAGATTTCAACTAACCGGAAAAAGAGAGATAGTGATTCCAACAATGTTTTTATGATTGATTCCCTAGAAAATGCACAGTTACACAAATTGGTATTTCATGATTCAACATTAAACACAAAGAAGAAGTACAAAACAAAAGCAAATAACAATATTCCAATACTTATTAAAGGTGATAAAGAAGAATTTGTGGGCAGCCTGTTTATCTATTCCTCGAGCAAAAGAGGTTAAAAATACGTCAACAGATCAATTCGGCGAAGCGCGATGCGGTCATGTTAATCTTTGACCTTTTAGCATCTCGTAAGCGAGCTCGGTAGCCGAGGCTGAACAAGCCTCATTCGCCACATACGCGTCGTGGTGATCAGTCAAATAGTATAGTAATTTATTTAGTCATGAATATTTTAATCGTCTTAGCCGGGTTTCTGGCTATAGCGGGTGCCGTTGGCCCCTCCACCAGTAAAGTCGTTTGCTACTACAACAGCAAGAGCTATGTCAGGGAATGTAAGTATGATTTATGTTTTTTGCTATGCGATATATTTTTTATGCTTTTAGCGATTTTTATTATTGTTACGACGGTTTCGCAACTCTTTTTTTGTTGATTGTTTGTAATGTTGGATGGCATACAATTTAGAAAGGATTATTGATTTCTATCATTCTTAGAGTTTAATAAAGTCTAAAGATATCAGATAGATTCTGCAATATCAACCTATACCTCTACCCACTTTTTTAATTAATCTTATTTTAAGTTGTTTTCAGCTAGATAACTTTCTACTTACATACCATGTTTTGTTGCAAAAACTATTTAATTAAAAACACGAATAATTTTTATTTCACACTACGTAATAATAAATCTGCCAGACGATTTTAGTCCTTAACTTGAAAACAAATGCGAGCTAACTAGGGCTCATTTGTTTACAACTAAAGTAATCTACGATCAGTAATCGGTAATTAGCAAAGCCGTAACACAGTAGTTACTGTAACAGTTATATAAACCTTGATAAGAAGAACAATATCGTTAACTGGGCCACATTTCACTATCGTATATGTAGGTATATCATTAGGTCTGAATAAATCCAGTTATAACTGGATTTAAGACCTTTACCCATACAGTGAAGGCACACTGGTAATTTCCGATTTAAGTTATACTTACTTACTTACTTTATTCCTTTTTTAAACATTAGAAAATTAATAAAAAAAAGTACAGTAACCAATCGGTATCAGGAATAAGGAGAAAGATACCGGGTGACAGAACTCTAGAGAGAGGAACCTCCTTAAAATTCGCGCCTTGTCAAAAGTAGTTTTGGTAACTGAATCCTGCCCTCCTAAGGTGTTGGTCGAGGCTCTTGGGAATTTAACTTTCATTTAATTATTTGAAAGTCCAAGTTTTCCTCGCCGATACCACAGATAAACTTTATAATTGAATAATTATCCCAAATAATTGAACATAAAACTGTTTTTCAAGAGTCTGTTTCATTTAGGTACGGCGGATGCAATTAACTTATTAAAAGGCCAATTCACAATAATCCGAGTACTTTGAGTGTTATTCATATGTGGGTAGAAGGAAAAATAAGATTAATATAATCTAACTGCGACCTCGACTTCAGTCAGGGCTCCTTAGGCTAGCCATACACGATCCAGTTTACCGTCAACAGTTACCAGTACGCTGGAAGCAGCGTGCAGTGAACTTGATGGTTTATGGCTATTAGAAGTAGACATGTCATGCATACTGATAGCTATAGACACATTAAAAAAGCTTATAATCTTTTAATGCTGATATTTTTTTTAAATTACGGATAAACAATTGAATTGTTTTATATTCTAAATTTATATTTTTAAATAAAGAATCTAAAAAGAAGAAGAAATCATAATATAATATACGAGTAACAAAAAATATTTCATCTTTTCAAAGTGATCGCGAACTTTTTTTGATGTGTGTATTGACAGCACACCTCTTCCAGCGCGCTGTCAACTTGACCGTAGACTGGGTCGTCTGTAACTGGCATTATTAGCAAGAAACAAAGTAAAAGACACAAAAGTTTGTAAGAAAACGATCGTAATTATTGGGTCTAAAACAAGCTGGAACCAACATTATTAATTCACAAAATTGCACTGAATTTGGTTGAGTAGTTTTCGAGAGTAGCATGTACGCGTGATTTTTATTAGAATACAAAATAAATTTATGAGATTTATCTCCGTAAGTTCGTTGATTTTTTATAAATAACATACACAGTTTTTTCCCCACAATTTTTGTTAATAATATTTACATTCATATACCTTTCACTTTTTTGTTACATAACAAAACAATATTACGAGTAAGTCAGAAAGGAAAAATATTTCTGCATAATTCATTTGCTTCTTGGAAGCAGTATTGAGATTCGTACAAAGACCTTGTCCACCTCGGATGAGGTCATAAGCCATTCAGATGGCCAATTTGATGTAATCTACAGGTCTTACAAAGGCCTTGGCCTTGCACCAACAGGTTTTGAGGAAAACAAACAGTTTAAAAAATAAATAAACCGAACATTTAAAAAAATGTGTTGTATTGTCTTTGACAGTCGATGTTCTGTGCGATAGCGATAAAAGTATATTATGAATTTTTAAAACTATTACTATATTGCAGTAGTGTATATAAAATATAAATATCGTCATTTTGCTACCAACAAATACATAGCGATGGCTTGTGATTGGAGCCTCCTTTTAGGCAAATAATACCTGTGGTAGGACACTCCGCTCTTCCGTAACTTAAAGTACACAAAGTTAATCTATTTTTATCCGTTTTTTTTTTATTATTAAATCATTTAAAACTACTACTTGTTGAAATAACAAATAATTCCAATTTTAAAAGTCTAAGTGGCCATCGTCAAAATAATAGCACTTTAAAAAGCATGGTTAGCATGTCTTGAAAATATCACATAGGAAGCAACTCCTCTTTCAAATAAATTTGATCTGTTAACGTTATTTTAACTCTTTTGTTAAGTAGAAAATGAGCAGATGATCAAACCTGAACAAATAAAAAATTGTACCTATGAACCGTCTCGAACGTAGAAAAACCCGCTTCAAAATCGGTTCATTCGCTTAGGAACTACAATGCCACAGAGAGACAAATAGATACATGAAACTTACAAGTCAAATATTGGCGTATTGACTAGATAAAAGTCTTTCATCTTACCCTAAGGTGAAAGCGTTAAATTGATATTTTGTTCAAAGGAAGTCATGCTTTTTTTACTATCGGAAAGTACCAATTAATATGAACATCATATTTTATGTATCTATGTCTGATAAAAATACCTATTGACATGTTGGTATAAACAAGCCGTTTTGTTATCAACCTCTACCCTCAGTGATAACGGGTTATGTTATACTTATAGATATTTCTTATTCTAATATAATTGATACGAGGATCTTAGGTGGTTTATACGTAAATATAAGTACCTAAGTAAAAAGATATGTCATTGTTCGTATACCTGTTTTAATTTAACTGTAGTCTAATGTAGTATAATACCACATGCTAGATTCAGCCAAAGAGGTTGATATGCAGACATATTGTTTATATTACAACATAAGAAATCTGTTTTGTTGCCTGTACATTTCTCCTATAACTTCACAACACCTATGCAAGTATGCACCTTATATTTTTATAACTATACAGCGGTTCTTGTGAAAACTAAACGTGTTGCTAAGTATGTACGAGTATTAAAGTATCTATAAACCAAAAACAATGCAAGGTACTTTTTAGAAGTACAATACCTTTGTCCATCTGTATTCAAGGCGACACCATATGACCGTCCATTGACGAACCTATTAATATGGATGTTCTCGTCCAGGTGTATAAATAGAACAAAAAACATGTAGTTATGAACCCTGCTAACTATTAAAGGCCAATAATGAATCAGAGTTTTACGTGTTATGGGATGTATTTGACTATAAAATACACTTGTAAATGTTATATTGTTGACGATTGCTGCATGAACAATAATGTGCCTTCATTATTATTCTTTTTTTTAATCGTGGTAAAATACATCAAATGAGTCCTCCCACCCAGAGCGGGACGGGATCCCTGTCAGACTTGGACTGACTAAAATCCACGGTGTCCTTCAATAGTTCTTTACGTTCTGGGGTAACGGTTAGCTGATTAGCCAGTCCCGCAACCGTGCTGTCCTGTACCTCACGACAACCGCCTCCTCCTCGCTAGCATGACTGCTTCGCAGAAGGAGACAACCGCTTAACATTCCGTGTTGCTCCGCAACATAGCCTCGATCGATGTCGGGCTCGAGAGGTCACCGCCTATAGCCTCCATGAGGGCACGGTGGTGCCGTGCCTAGCCTGCCAAAGTGGGGCACACCTGTAAGGTATGCTGCACCGTGACCGTGGGCGATCCCCGCAATGGGGACGCCCAGGCATTTCTTCCCGCCCAATCAGACACAGGAACGTCCCGCAACACCCGTGTCCAGTAAGGACCTGGTGTCAGGTGGAAGGTGAGGACGTCATGGCGCCTCTCCAGCCGCTCTTTAAAGAGGGGTTTTACCGCCGCAATTGTGGTGTGCCCGATTATTATCGCCCTAGTGTCGTAATGTAAATACTATTTCTTTTTTAATATTAATCGTAGGCTATACACAAAACAATATACAACATAATAGTTAAAAGTAAATAAATAAATACCTCTGAAAAGCGTTTATAATTGGTTACCGACATTACCAACCACATTTATGTAAAATAAAGATCGGACAATAGTCCTCGTTGCTCGACAAAAAAGGGTTACGGTCGGCATTAGATGTATTAAAAATCAGGGTTTAGTGCTCGAATCGCTATTTACATTTGTATAAAAGGGGGGAAAATGTAATGTAAATAAATGCTACGCAATTGCAATAAATATCAGGGTTCAAGTGATAGTTGTGTTTTTAGTTAGATAGTAGTATAGTAGATAGATATAGTAGTAGATTTTAGATAGTTTGATTAGTAGGTATTCGTAGTAGTGTTTTCGCAATTTGTATACGGGACTTTGGGAATGAATACGCCCGCATAGTTCCAGTACGATGTTTTACTTTGACTATTTATTTTATTGTGGAAGTCAAGTTACATGTCCAATTTATTTTTTGTGTTCTTTTGTTGGCGTGCTTTTGATGTTCTATTTAAAAAAAAGTATATGTTTGTGGGAGATAGTAATAGGTTATAGATTTAAACATAAAATCAGATATTTTTTTTTATCTTAAAATCTTTTCCTTAGTCATCATTTTTGTACTGTAAGATCTAGTTCTAAAAGCAACGATTTCCTTTGATGCATTTTATATGCCAATAGAAGTTTTTAAAATGTAAAATGAAAGGCAGTAATTTATTGTGATATTCATAATGCCTACACATTATGCCACTTGTACGAAAAAAACGCGCTAATAAATATTATCTGACACCAGTTGACTCATTCATTATTGTGACCTAATATAGAACCTTGTTACCTCTGAAATTTTTATTTTCCTGAGTAAATTGTGTGTAAACATATTATTAAAATATTTTGATGTAAGACGATTCGCTATAATTGATACGCCTTGCCGAGTTCTTAGAATGTAAAATGTTTGTTTATATACTTAGCTTGTTGAGCAAAATAGATTACATAATACGATCATATTTTCCGGGTCATATACAATTTCTCACAGTTGAATAAATATGTCGGTAATAAGTACAATCTAGCATTCTAGAAAAGTTCTCTAAACTTATTTGTTATTTCCTTGTAAACTTTACACAAACGTCAAGATTTATGACACCGTAAATGGATATGCAGCAGCTGTTTTTATTTTCAATATTTCATGGTTGGTCACCTAATAAATCTAGGTATGGTAGGATTATTAAGGCTCACGTTTGACCACTATCTCGCCTGATGGTAAACGATGATGTGGTCGACGATAGAGCTTGCTTGAGTGACCACGTCTTGTTTTTAAGACAACCATAGATATGCTTCACCACACTAAGATTGAAAGTAATTTGTCCAGATAAAAAACATCAAGGTCCAACTAAAACAAATTATGTTACATTTAGATAGTTTACTTTTTTTTTACGTTTGGAAATCCTCATGGACTTCGTCTGGAGAAGACGGAGGGGCATGTCAGACTCGACTGACTAAAACCACACGGTGTCTACTACTTTAAGCCGGCTGTGCGGGTCCACTTGCGCAATCACCGCTCCCCGGCAGGTCTTTCTACAGGGAACTGTTGTGAAAAGAGGAAAAGAAATTATGAAGAACAACAAAAACAGAGAAAGGCCGAACAAACAAGGCCTTTCAAAGAAAATTGTTTTTGTGTTTAGATAACCTTCATTTTCTTAGGTATAAACCGAAACATTCATTTATATACGAATCAGCCTTTGATTTATTGATTATTCGATCGTGATTATATACTGGAGGTGTATCGAAACTTGATTAATTAGACAACTGGCGATATAGACGTGGCAGGTTTACAATAAGTGTTTTTGACCCCGAAACGAAAAAGACCTTGGTAAAGAATATCCGCGTCCAATACTAAGATACAACATATTTTGTTTTCGGAATGATAACTGTGTGACCTTAATGTCAGTGAAACTTTTGATAAGTCCACGTAGGTAACAGTTAAGTAATGAGTGACGAAGGGTGATAAGAGTTACTAAAGACAATCACATACCACGCGACACCGCATGTGACCCCACTATCGTGTCAACAAGGGGGCACACGATAACGTCCTCGAGAAACAATGTCGTTCTAGAAATACTAAGAATCGAATAGACAAACATTTGATTTAACAAAAGATAATAGGCACAAAACTGACCGAGAATAGTTAATAATGCCAGTTTCCTTATTATGTTTTTGTCTGTTTTTCTGCTTGTGTTATTTGTTACCTTGTGAATGTGACGTGATTGGTAAATAAAAAGAGTTACAGTAGGCATCGATCAATTTATGTACCATTTGTGCTGGTCGCTTTGTTGGCTAACTGAGATAGTCTGAATCTTTTTGTGACATCATGCAGGTAGGTAGCAAAACTTTAAATTGGGTACAGGCCTTGTTGTATAAATGGTCACTTACTTTATTTACTCGCCTTACGAGTTCTTAACATTGTAGGATTTGAGTACTTTCTTGACAGAGTAGTATATAACGTGGTTTCATGTGGTTTCGTGGTTCATATGGAGGTGGTTCTCAATTTGGCTGTATTTTTCTAAAATGTTTATTACCTCTTAACTGTCGACTGGGTAAACCGATTTTGATGATTCCTTTTTTTGTTAGACTAGCACTTTGCCCGCGACTTCGTCCGCGTGGGTTACGTACTTTCCTAATTCCCCCTTTTCACCCCCTTAAAGGTTATATTTCCAAAAACCCCTTCTTAGTGCTTCCCTACATTATAATAGGAAGCCGTGTGCAAAATTTCACATTCCTAGCCCCAGTAGTTTCGGCTGTACGTTGATATGTCAGTCAGTCAGTTCTCCTTTTATATATACAGATGCAGTATACCTGTACCATTTCTGTCACTTTTTGATCTAACATTTTTGTCTGGTTTTGTTTTGTAAATAAATAATTTTTATCTCCGTTTTTTTAATTTCTAGCACATATTTGGCAGATTTTTAAATACCTATATCTTACAAAATAAAAAGCTATAAAACATTTGAAAAAATATGAAATATGTAGTAGTACCCCAGTTATGGGAATAGGATCCAAGTTGCCGGTGGTTGGGGCTCCAGAGAAAGAAACCTCCTCACTATGCGCGCCAGGTCCGAAAGCACTGCTTTTTGTACGAGTATTAAGCCTGCCGCACAGTGTGAGCCTCTTAAGGTATTGGTCGAAGCTCTTCGCAATTAATCCATTGACCGTAACGACTATCTGCACAATGATTTCTGAGTCAACGTTCCACATATCGACATTCTCGTCTGCTAAAGCAAGACACTTTTTTATTATCTTTTTATCTTATTATAATATTTTTTCTAATTATTTATCTTCTTCAGTTCTTGTTCGTTAGTCTTCGGTTTTCGAAGTGTCAATGTTTGTTGAGGTCACTGATTCGTGTTCACGTTCACGAACATGAATTAGTGATTACCCTATTTGTCGTGTCACAAGGCGCGATTGCTCAGACACAATATTGACTTGTTCTAAATTTGCATACCTGTCTTCCTCTATCAAATTCATGAACGGGGATTACCTAGATTAGCAATACAAATAACTAATCATGTATTCTATAGGTGCGCACGGCTACTGACCAAGCTCTAAAACCATTCATTGTACGGTAAGGTAATGTAAATTGAGGATAAGTTATACTGGATATGTAGTATAGCTTGATGTGTCATTTATTCGGCTAGCGGCCTTTCCTGCACCGTAAACTGAGCTAAAGATTTAGCCACAAAAGCTTGGTCTAACTAGTTTTTAGGGTTCCGTATCCCAAATGGTAAGACGGGACAAATTACTTAGACTCCGGTATCCGTATGTCTGTCACCAGGCTTTTTTTCATAAACCGTGATTAGTTGGTCAGTTGAATTTTTTATAGATGTAGTATTTCTGTTGCCGCTATAACAATACAAAAATAGAATAAAATAAATATTTCAGGGGCTTCCATACAACTATATAGACAACGCAATGTGTTGTTCATATTGTTTATCTATAAAAACGGTATGACATGCCGTTCTTTTATGTCATCGCTATACAGTTTTTCATTAGATCACTCGCTTTCTATTTTAGACGTCTACGGTTATTATTATTGTATTTTGTGTCTGGGACAGCAGATTTTTATTGACCCGAGATTTAATTTAGACAATATGAAGTCATACAGCTAAAAATAACGTTACATTTTTGGAACTGATTTTTTTTGTTGAATTTTTAAATGTTAATTCTACTTCGTTACAAAATAAAGCTGTGAGTCTAGAATAAATAAGAGGACATTCTAAGAAACGCTTTGTTGATCTTCAGCCTTGATAAGTATTTACCTTGTGACAGGAAAACCCTGTAATACATGTGTGTATTGCTCATGTGCTTGCTTATATACAGTGCAAACGGAATTATACGTAATTGTGCACATTCATATAATATATACTTATGTTTGTCTTATGAGTGGAACATGAGTCAATGAGGAAAGTGTTATTTTATGTAATCAATCTTCAGTTAAGGAAGGATATCTACTATATTTAGAGTTGGCTTTAGCGTGCTAGATGTGTTGTATGATAAGACTTTTGTTTTAAATCAAACTAATATTGATTCCGAAAGCTTCATAAGATAGTTGGATGTTAGTTATTCTTTCACACAAACTGCTAAACCGATTTGGATGAAATTTTGGACTGAGATAGGTTAAAGGCTAGAATAAAACGTAGGATAACTTTTATCCTAATATAGCGTTCACGTGGTATAATTTTAAATGTAGACGCGATCGACGCCTCGGGTAACAGCTAGTATTTAATTAATTGGTAAAATTAAAACTAGTTTTGATGAGAAAATAATTTAACATTCGAATGGTTAGACCTAGGTCTATCTTATATATATAATTATAGTAAACAGTCATTGCACTAGTACAAAAAAAACTATGTCGCTACAAAAGTTACTCATAAATATAACCTCATTAACACTTCACCCAAGCTAGGAATCGAAATCAGGACCTCTATGAGCACTACAGCACTTACTAACAATAGATTAACGAGACACATAATTTGCAGTCGCAAGAAGGAATACATTTGAGAAAAAGAATGAGAAAAAAACGAGTCTTGCTAGATGCACCTTGTTTGTTTAGTAAACCCTTTTTTTCTGTAGATACGCCCTTATTCTTTACAGTGGCATGAGTCATTTATTTTAATTATAAGATTTTTTTAAGGTTCCCTATTTTACGGGCAAAACGGGTCCTTATAACTGAAACTCCGCTATCCATCTGTTCACATGCACCATGTTATTTAGTTTTTTTTATTTACGTGGTAAAATCATCTTATAAGTCCTCCATCCAGGGTAGAGCTGGAGGGACTGTCAGACTCGTACTGACTAAAATCCACGGTGTCCTTCAATAGCCCTTTACGTACCATGGTCAAGGTAATTCGTGAGTCCCGCGACCATGTTATTTAAATGGTATAAATTTTCACAGATAATGTTATTTCTGTAGCCTCTTTGGCAATAAAAATGGAATAAAATTAATATTCAAGGGGCTCCCATACAACAGACATGATATTTTTGGTCGTTTTTATAGACAGACCGATTCGCACCTGGTCAGTTTTTTAAAGATTCTTTTTACCTCTTCAGATATTTACCATTCTTTTTCAGTATTTCCTTGTGGTTGTGTTAGCCCTCGTGATCGGTGTGTGGTTGACGTCATTTTGTGATGTAGAAGTACGTGCATGTTAAGTGGTTAATGTTCCGGAAACAATGGAATTGAGTGTGCTTAGTTTATATTAGATATGGTCATCTAAGACTTCACGCCCACCTGTGAACTGCGTGCCTTTATTCTATTAGTCTGATATTAAACAATGCTGTGCAATGTGAGGTTATTGTTTAGAAGCAGATTTATAAACTTTTTTTAAATTTTGATTTTACTAACATAAAAACCTCTATATCTTATGCAGTCTTGGTCTTCTTCTCTTTCTGTCTCTCTCTTGCTTTAATCACCGGATGAGGTTTTCTTCTTCTTTTTTTCTCTTGGGCTTTTAAAATCAAATTTTTCAGCCTTCACTATTTATTTTGGTAGCGTTTAGTTACCAACCAAAAACTTTGACTTTTTCTCCGAAATGTAATTTACGTAATAATTATTGTGAAATTAAAACATTTACATCCACTTAAACCAAATGTTCTACGTAATATATTTTCTTGAATAAAAAGTGTATAGATACAAAGATTATTTATTACTTTAATGGCTGCTAGTTATTAGTTGTTGCCAGCGGCTTCGCCGAAAATTATCCCACGGGAAGATAAAATCGGATAAAAACTATTTTATACGTTAATACAGTTGATAAACTAACTGTATCCAAATCCGTTCAGTAGTTTTTGTGTGAAAGAGTAACAAACATCCGTCCAATCAAACTTTCACTTCGATTCAATTTGTTGTTGGCAGTTCAAAGTAAAGTCAAAGACCAATTCAGGAGTGACCCTGTAGATTCATTGAGGTCTCTCGCAATAGCAGATAATGGTTGATATATTGCGTTGATAATAGATTAATAGCCTGTTGTTTACAGTTTAAAGTCCACAATGTTGTAACGAACACGAATAGAGCTTAGTAGGAGAGTTGCGAAACCGTTTGATTGTTTGTCACATCGTCAAAAATACCTACCGACCTGCCTATCAACTAAACTCATACATAATACATCTAATCCGAGTCGTCAGATCAGTCTATTTCAAAAGACGACGCCCACGGCAGGATACGCAATTATAGTAACAAATGCAAATTATGTTTTTGTATGGACTGATATTTTGTTGACCTTTATAAAACGTTGCGCAAGGTTTTGCCAAATCGAGAATAAAGATTTTGCCTTTAAAGAATACTGGCAACCTTTTTTCTTAAGAAGAAATGGGGTCTAAGTTCCAGTGCTGGTTTTTATTTAAAATTGGCGGCGTTATTTTCGAAAAATTACGCATTTACATTTTACGAGTACATATACCATAGATCCCATCTCTTCGTGAGATACATTGTAAACATGTTAATTCAGTCGAAGGATGCATTTATCCAGCTCAAGCGCGGATGCTGCCTCTGGACCTGGACCCGGCCCTGTCCTTCTGCACCCACCTGGTGTACGGATACGCCGGAGTCCAGCCCGACACCTACAAGATGGTGCCGCTCAACGAGAATCTGGATGTAGACCGTTCACACGCCAACTACAGGGCTATCACTAACTTCAAGACCAAGTACCCTGGTTTGAAGGTTCTGCTTTCTGTCGGAGGAGACGTCGACATTGAGTCACCAGAGAAGTACAACCTTTTGGTAAGTCCATCTATCTTCTATCTATATATATAAAAGGAGAACTGACTGACTGACATATGCTAGGAATGTGAAATTTTGCACACGGCTTCCTATTATAATGTAGGGGTGCACTAAGAAGGGGTTTTTGGAAGTTTAACCTTTAAGGGGGTGAAAAGGGGGAATTAGGAAAGTACGTAACCCACGCGGACGAAGTCGGGGGCAAAGTGCTAGTATACTATATAGGTTCATCATCGTAGACATTTCTACCATGAATCATAGCTTACTCTTTTTTATGCCATACTTCTTTGATCCCATCTACTCGTTCATTTGTTATCATTTTTATTGAAAATAGAGCTTGCAACAACTAACCAATGTTCATTATGATTTAGTAACAGCAACACTCACAATTCGACACTCATATTTTTTTTTGATTATAATGGTTGTCATGAGTGGCAAAACCAGATGTAGATAAAAATTTCCAAGGTCCTGCAGGTCGGGGAATTGCCGTGACCCTGGAACGTAAAGGGCTATTGAAGGACACCGTGGATTTTAGTCAGTTCGAGTCTGACAGTCCCTTCCGCTCAGTCCTGGGTGGGAGGGAGGACTCATTTGTTGATTTTACCACGATGTAAAAAAGGTCATAATCTCACAATTTTTAGACATGTATTTTAGCCGCCTGGTCAATCAATAAAATGGCAATTTATTAAACCGGAGGCCCCACACTGACTTTCATGTTTTCGTGACGTAAAGTAAAAGGGGACTAGTGACGGAAAAAATTGTTCCTCTTTCGTATGCTACAGGTGATTTTTCATTTTCATTTACAGTGTACGAAATGCACGAAGTGATAAGGCTTCAGAAGATAATTTCATTAACAACAATAGAGTATCTAATCGATGGTGTTGTCAACGCACACACATGATTGCGCTAATTAATAGGAGGCAATGAGACGGCTACAGATTACACAAATTAAGATAACTAATTAGTTGAGTAGTCACCAGAAATTGAGTTAAAATAGTTGAATAGATATGAAGCCGAATTAGTATTAAAATAGAAATCAATTTATATTACTTTAATAGGCGTTCTAATAGGAAGAACTATGTATTCATATAAGCTTATAGTATTAACTACTAATTAAATCATCGATCTTCATTCAGACATTTTCCTCATAGGTACATATTATAGAAGATTATTAAGGAAAGACTTACGTTACAAATTATAAGTTAAGGCCCATTTACACGTTAATAAAATTGAATTCAAGTTGCATGTCAGTTTGAGTACATTTCCGACTATTGATTGATAATCTTCTTTTTCTTTGCGTGTCGATGAACTCAAATTGTATCCGACCAATACGTAGTCAGTAAAATCCTGGAAGGTGCAGGTGGTTGGGCAGGATGGGCACGAAAGGAGCTTGTGTATATCCTGTAGAGAGGATCCGCATGTGCATAGTATACGTATTTGAGATGAGTCTAGTATACCCCGTTTACTAGATTATTTTTACAGCGCCCAACCTTTTTTTTTATTTTTACTTGGTAAAATCATCACATGAGTCCTCCCACCCAGGGCAGAGCGGGAGGTACTGTCAGACTCGCACAGACTAAAATCCACGGTGTTCTTCAATAGCCCTTTAAGTACCGGGGTACATTTAAGCCTTTGTCAACCAGACTGGCGTGGCGAATGCGAAGCGTGACGTTTTTATTTGTAATGTATGGAATTGTTTGAATCCAGTCACATAGAAAAGCGAAAGCGATCCGACAGCGTGACAGAACTATCGGACTTACATCTCGCTTTGGTTCGGTATCGCCTCGTACTCGCTTCGCTTTCGCCTGTCTGTTTGACAAAGGCATTATTGTTTTACATTATATTGGTGTAGTGTAATTTGTACCTTCATCCTCTATAGTTGGAGTCCCCACAAGCCCGTACGGCGTTTGTCAACTCTGGAGTGTTATTGGCTGAGCAGCACGGCTTTGACGGCATCGACCTAGCTTGGCAGTTCGCCAAGTACAAGCCCAAGAAGATCCGCTCCACTTGGGGTAAGAACCGTCATCATGTTTTTATAATAAACTATCACTTCAACTGCGACTTCGTTTGCAAGAATTTCGTAATTTCCGCTATGATTTTATATTACCCCCTTAAGGGAAGAAATACTTCAGCGAGTAATGGGCGACTCGCTGCCTGACCATGGACCATGCCCGGGTCGACGGCGCGTTGTGTTCCACGCGCGCCTCAAGGAGTGTCAGCAAATTGACGGGGCCTGTAGAGGGCCAGAGCCTGCCGGGGTCGCGGGACTTACCCATCACCGTAACCCCGGTACGTAAAGGGCTCGTGAAGGACACCGTGGATTTTAGTCAGTACAAGTCTGACAGTCCCTCCCGCCCTGCCCTGGGTGGGAGGACTCATTTGATGATTATACCACAAAAAAAAAAAGGGAAGAAATACCTATAAAAAAACTTGAAACACATGTTTTTAATTTGGCATATAAGTCTTCATTTGAAGTTTAAAGTCAATCGGATGAAAAATAAATTCATTTTCCTATTCATCCCATTTTTTAAATCCGTAGTACACCTATATCTATTAAGAAACCATCGTGCTATATGTTTCTGAACCCGTTGTTTTCAGCTGTGCATTGAGAGATCAATCAGTCAGCCAGTCAGTTTCTTCTTTTATATTATGTAAATAGAAGATAGACTACCGGCTTCGCACTATTGACTACATAAACTTCTTTTTAAATTCCTAAACTAATTAATGCAATAATAATTTCACTTTCTATCCGTCTCACAAATGTTTTTCTAAAGTGTTAGAACAGCTAACATACCTGGCTGTTTACTTAAGCCTGGTATGATTATATATCATTTCGATTTAATTTAACCAACGCATTCTTTGTTCAGGATCTATCTGGCATGGCATCAAGAAGACCTTTGGCACCACCCCCGTCGATGAAAAGGAGGCTGAGCACCGTGAAGGTTTCACCGCCTTAGTCCGTGAGATGAAGCAGGCTTTGAACGTCAAGCCTAACATGCAACTGGCTATCACTGTCCTCCCCAACGTCAACTCTACTGGTAAGTTTCAACTCCTGATTTATTAAGAAGGTTATAATATTATTTTGGCAGTAGTAACGATCCGAAGTAGGTGGAATTTGTTGTCTTTCGAAGGACTTATGATTTACCGTGACCCCGGTACGAAAAGGGCTATTGAAGGACACAGTGTATTTTAGTCAGTACGAGTCTGACAGTCCCTCACTCTCTGCCCTAGGTGGGAGGACTCATTTGATGAGTAAAATCATCACGCTAGAAAAAAAAAAATGGTGAAATATTTGTTACAATCTTCAGACAGAATTAAAATAGGTATGTACAAAGTAATGAGTTTATAAGGATATCAATACGACCTCGTCCTCTTGGTACCTCAGTAGTGATCATACGGCCTTTGTCGTCATTATTCTATTTATGTGCACCCACGGCTTTATCCGTTTGTGAATCACATGACCTGAAAGTCTCCTTTGTACATTTTAGTGAAGTAGTTGTATGAGTAACCAGTGCACCTGATGGATATAACCTCACCTTTTTAAGCTGCTGATGCGTATGCGAGGCAAAGTCATTTACGATTCTTTTAAGTATTCGTTGTATGTGTATGTGTATGTTGTATAGAGTTTCATAGAACGAATGTTTAAGTTTGGGCGATCCAATGCAGTTCATTGTCTGAACTTTTAAGCTGAGATAATGATACTCCAGGCACAGAAGTGGTCGAGCTATTAACTACTCCGTTGCGTGTCGCGAGCTTGATGCCCAAACAGAGCAAATATTTGAATGGCATTCAGGTAGCTGTTTCTGGTCTGCCCATTTCTGTATGTGAGTTTTGATCGTTGTTAACCTAGAGGGAGGCAAAGTTGTAAAAATATATTCTCTTATTTCTTTATTTACTTTCTAGTTTACTACGACGTCCCTGCCATCATCAACTTGGTTGACATCGTGAACATTGGTGCCTATGACTTCGAGACCCCCGACCGTAACCCTAAGGAGGCCGACTACGCCACCCCCTTGTACGCCCCCCAGAACCGCAACCCCCTGCTCAACGCTGACGCTGTCGTCTCTTACTGGTCAGTCACCTTTTGAATACCTCCTGTAAATGAAATTGATAAGAAAATAGGTAAAAAACTAAAACCGGCCAAGAGCGTGTCAGGCCACGCTCAGTGTAGGGTTCCGTAGTTTCCCGTCTTAAATAATGAAATACGTAAACGAAGTTAAAAAAAATGCTTGTATATATGATTAAATAATTGATTATACTACAAACTTAGTCCAGGAATTTTGTACCACCTTCTTGTTTTTTTTGCACAAAAACTGTTCTTTCCATCAAGTTCAAAATAATTTTCCTAGAAAGTCCTTATAAAGTTCTACTTTCCAGATTTTTTTCATATTTTCTAAACTTATGGTTCAAAAGTTAGAGGGGGGGGGACACATTGTTTTTGACTTTAGGAGCGATTATTTCCGAAACTATTGACATCATCAAAAAATGATCTTAGTAAACCCCTATTCATTTTAAAATACCTATCCAACGATATATCACACGTTAGGGTTGAAATTAAAAAAAAAATCACTTTCTATTTTACATATAGGGGGGCTACCCTAAAAAAACATTTTTTTCCAATTTTTATTTTTGCACTTTGTCGGCGTGATTGATATACATATTGGTACCAAATTTCAGCTTTCTAGTGCTAACGGTCACAGAGATTAAGCGAGGACGGACAGACAGACAGACAGACAGACATGGCGAAACTATAAGGGTTCCTAGTTAACTACGGAACCCTAAAAAGCAAGAAGGCCTTGGTTTTGGTTACATGTACAATTAGGTTTTTCCATAAGTTTATCAGTACCACTTACTCGGTACCACTCACTAGATACCACTCACTTGGTACCATTTCCTCGGAACCATTAATCTGGTACTATTCATTCGATACCACTCACAGGTATCTAATTATACGTAACTGAAACAGAATTGGCGACATGTGGGTGTAATACTGGGTTCACTTTTAATGATACTAAATATTATTCGTGAACAGGCTCCAAGCCGGTGCCCCTGCCCAGAAGCTGATCCTGGCCATTCCTACTGCTGCTCGCACCTGGAAGCTGGATGCTGACAGCGAGATTGCTGGAGTTCCTCCCCTACACGCCGATGGCCCCGGAGAAGCTGGTAAGTCGCTGTCTGCATTATTGTCTTCAAAAGAAACGCTACGTTATTTCAAAATTCAAGTGACATTGTTGCCAAGACTGCATTTGGTCAAGTTGATTAAAACCTGTCTGAGGCCGGCGCTTACTTTCTAAAAGGATCCCAAGAGATTGTTTTGCTTTGGATTTTGTTATTTTTTTTTTATTTCGTTTAAGAACAAATATCTTTATGCTGTTCTAAAAACTTTCACTCGGTTCGTAACACGGCTGTCACGCATTGTGTACGATACAAATTATTATAAATATGCTCACGCTCCTTGGTGTTAATGCAAAATTGCAAGCAAATATGTCATGAAACGCATTTAGCAGTACTGTAGCGTTTTTGCGTAGTTTTTGCCGCCGTCATAACCAGTCATGCATGACAAATGAATGCCTCGTTGCCATTTTTGGAGAAATGATTGTTACTTGCAAACAATTGTGAACATCATTATGACTATTGATAATGTATAGTATGCGATAACCTTTTTTTTTGTCGTGATAAAATCATCAAATGAGTCCTCACGCCCAGGGCCTTCAATAGCCCTTTAAGTTCCATGGTCACGGCTACCTGATCAGACAGTCCCGCGACAACGACAGGCTTTGCCCCTCTAAGGGGGCCCAGATTGCAATAAGCTTAGTATTCAGGCATTAGCACCTCAATTTATTGCTAATTCTTATGCCTTTTCTTTTTTTTTTTTTTGCGTGGTAAAATCATCAAATGAGTCCTCCCACCCAAGGCAGGGCGAGAGGGACTGTCAGACTTGTACTGACTAAAATCCACGGTGTCCTTCACTAGCCCTTTACGTACCGGGGTTACGGTGATGGGTAAGTCCCGCGACCCCGGCAGGCTCTGGCCCTCTACAGGCCCCGTCAATTTGCTGACACTCCTTGAGACGCGCGTGGAACACAACGCGCCGTCAACCCGGGCATGGTCCATGGTCGGGCTGCGAGTCGCCCATTACTCGCTGCCCGCATGCCCACTCGCTGCCCGTAATTCTTATGCCTCATATATTATGGGTTTTGTAGACCAAAAACTAGTATAGTTGAATATATTAATTGATCGTTTCATAATTGGCTATTTGACTGAAAAAATCTAAATAGTCCGTCAGTTAGATTATCAAAAAATATTCGACCCGTAATTTTTCTTTTGTGACGTAAACCTACCAATACGTCATAATTTAGTACAATTTTCACTGAATTCTGACGTCACGAGTCCCCACTCTCCAGTTTTGATGCGTTATATCTTTGTTAATGTTCATTGATTTTACAAGAGAAAAATTCGTGTCCAAATGTGTGTAAAATTCATCTTCATAACTCTAAATGACGGACTAATTAGATTTGTAATTTATTTTAAAGTTTACATTTACTTGTTCAAAAGGATTTTTTTTAATTATATGAATAATAGTCGGATTTCGAACACAGGGCAACCACTAGACATAGTTTTCATAGAGTTACAGAAAGAACAGTGAAAGAATTGGCGGCGAGTTGACATTAGGCGACACCACGTAGAGAACATCAATGGCCCGTAGAAATCTTGGGAGCTCATTCTTTTATTTTTATTTCTAGGTCCTTACACAAAAATCGAGGGTATCTTGAGCTACCCTGAGGTCTGCGCCAAGCTGATCAACCCCAACCACCAGAAGGGAATGCGTCCTCATCTTAGGAAGGTCACCGACCCCAGCAAGCGCTTCGGTATGTGAATAATTATGAAAGCAAATCTGTATTTAAATACATAATACTTTTAAGTGTAATTAGTACCTATCTGTCTCCACTGGCGGCAAATAGGAACAAAACCCCATTTGTTACCACTGTCAACAACAGGAAAAAATCCTGATTGTCCGCAGTGAGGCTACTCCTTGTCTCACGTTTCCGTGGGATTTAAATTTTCTGAGAGAGAAAAACACAGGTTGTATTTACTTAGCGTATAACTATTGGCATTGGAATATCCAGCTAAATAGTGTATTTAACTAATATCCCCAAAAGTACAGACGCCAGCACACGAAGCTTCCCTAATCTGTTTCTCTAACAGATTTTCAACTTTATCGCAAATATGTAAGGGTTTTTTTTTGTTGGGACAAACCCACCACACTATTCCCTAACCACTGCAACTCCTGTGCGCCAGAATCAACAGTGGCAACCAACCAGAAAAGGGCCGAGACAATGAAGCTCGACGTGTCCCGGAGAATGAATTTACCTGTCTTGGATCCTGCAACGAAATTAATCAGAAAAGAATAGTGGAGGAGTAGGAAAAAATATATGTTTCCACTTCCCTCCCTGCAAGCAGGAGACAGAACAAAACAAGGCCAATAGGCACAAAGGGACATTACAACTGGGAGAAGCCCAGTTGCCTAGCACCACGGGTAAAATGACTACTAATATTAATGGGTCCTAAATTGTGAGCTGCTAAATTTGATTCCAATAATAGGTATGGCAAAAACGCTTGAACGCACGGAAGTTTGTTCGAGTTTCAACAAGGTCCGAGTAGTAAATGACTCCAGATGTAGTCTGAACAGTGTTCAACATAATATTACGTTCGTTCTGCCAAAGAATACACTCCCATAGAATATGATGTGCTGATTGTTCATATTCACAGTCAGATGTCGAACATTGACAAAAAGGCGAGGGAACAAGCTTGAAGGAAAATAATTTACTTTTAAAGTTACCATGTCCCGTGAGAAATTGGGCAACACAGTGATCCACCTCCAGCCACGTCCTAGCCAGCCGCTCACGAACGGATGGAAAGAACTGGTGGAGGTGCCGCCCCTTGATAGAATTATCCCACCTACTTTGCCATTCGGATAAAAGATCCTCCCAGACGTCACTCTGGGGTTTGAACAATCTAGATATCTTATCACGGTCACGTTGAGGTAGAAAATCAGCATCAGTGGTCTCCCGTGTGGAAAAGTACATTGCAGCACGTCGCTGTACTTCAAGATCGACTGGAAGAACACCAGCAAGTACCGGTAAAGCTTCAGTACTGACGGTTCTATACGCTTTACTTAAGAATAACAAAGCCAAGCGCTGGCTTTGAAGCAATTTACGTCGTGCCGCCCCTATGGTGGCCCTATCGGCCCAAACAGGTGCTCCGTAGCACATACAGCCCAAGTAAGTAGCACCATAAATAGTTTTTAAGGTTAAAAACGACAAACCCCAAGTAGATTTGGATATTCTCGTTAGGGCATAAAAATTATTTTTAGCTTTTTCACCAACTGTTTTTATATGTTCCATGAATGTGAAATTCCTCTCTAAGACTAAACCAAGATAGCACACCGATTTCTTTCTCTTATGTATATGTAAGGGTTATATTCGATTATGAAAATTTTACAGATTGGGGTAGAATGATTGCTGGCGCTTGTACTATAATAATCCACAGTGATGACGTTATACCCATATCAATCTGATGATAAGTCCATTGCCTATAGTTGCAATGCTGTACAAAATGCTTTCGGTCCCCTAGCTTGGTCTTTAATTGACGATTCTCATATGACACCAAGGTAGTGCAGGAGCAGAGGAGCGTAGAAACGGATAAATATTAACCAATAGGATTGCACTAAGTCTCTGCTCCTCTTCAGTGGTGCAATTCTATTGGTTAACATTTTCTCCATTTCTCCGCTCTCGCTCCTTTGGACAGGCAGTCTAAGTGTGTAATTTGGAATTTACACGGACGTTTACCGCTTAGCCGTGCCACCTGCTGTGTGTGAAAATCGAAGTTAAAAGGATGACTCACGCTTCATCGTGCCGTGTCCGGGGCGTGTCCCGTGTGCCGTGTCGAACTTAACCGTCGCTCGTCCGTGCCCCGTCCTGGGCGCAAGCACGAATCACTTTATACAAAATGTACACCACAATGTTCGACCGTGCACCGTCCGGGGCACAGACGGGGTACGGCCCGGACATAGCACGGTGTAGCGTGAATCATCTTCAAAATGACAATTCGACTAGTTTCTTTCTGCTAGTCACTAGGCAAATCGACCAGGGTGAATGCCCCATTAGGCATTACCAGATTTTACATAAACCAACGTGAGATCTGCGTCGACTGTTATCGTTTGAGATTCGCCTCGGTTGATGGCTGCAGTTTTTATTGTAATGTAGATGAAAATATTGTGTCCTTTTAATAAAAATACACACACACACACACAGAAGATGTGACATCTACCAATTCGCACTAGGCCAGCAAGTGGATTCAGTATGGGCCCTCCCCCAAAAAGCCCTCTTCCTGGCGGTGGGACATGAACTGCCGTCGTGGCCTTTGATTGAAAGATTCATGTACTTTGAACCCACGTTGCTTTGTGTACAAAGAAGCTTACTATTAGCTAGACAATTTGACTTTTCAGAGAAGGGCTTAACCAAGGAGCAAGACTTAACTCCGCTTTTTGGTTGGTACTCATTATTGTAGGCTTTTGGCTTCATATAACACACACCACTAAATGCTATATGGTAATGACTGTTAAAAGAAAAGTATTGATAACATGCCTCTTTCACGAATGCATAAATAATACTTTTTATGTCTTTTGCTTTTTATTTACGCAATACGATTTTTGACTTCATCTTTTCGTAGACGAGCTTATGGTTTATATGGAAGCTTATGGGTCATTTTGGAAAATAGCAACTTTTTTTTTAACTTCAAGTGTGGTATTAGCCTTTAAACTCCCCTCGATATCATTATTCGGTCACAAAAAAAATATATACACGTAATACGCATAAAATTATATTTATGTACACGCAACTATATGTAGTTTACTATGGTGAGAATGTGGTGGATGAGTGGTAGATATTAATTCGATGTATCTTGCAGGAACATACGCCTTCCGTCTACCCGACGATAACGGTGATCCAGGTCTATGGGTGTCCTACGAGGATCCTGATACTGCTGGACAAAGGGCCGGTTACGTCAAGTAAGTTAAAATTTTCAATGATTACGAAAAACTGGAATTGTGGGGAGAGGCCTTTCCTTAGCAGAGCTTGAAGAATGAAGATCTTAGTTCTGATATATTTGCCCGAGTGTTACTTGTTTTGTACCTATATTTGATACCGGGATAAAAAGTTGATATATATCCTATGTAATCTGGGTTATATACTATTTGTGAACCAAATTATTTCAGCAGTTTTTATGTAAAAGAGTAACAAATATCCATTCATTGAATGCATCATCAGCATTTGTAGCATTAATTTTATTCAGACATTTGATGATTTATTTCTATTGCAGGGCCAAGAACCTTGGTGGAGTATCCATCATTGACCTGTCCATGGATGACTTCCGCGGTCTTTGCACTGGAGACAAGTACCCTATCCTCAGGGCCGCGAAATACCGTCTTTAAATACATAAAATATTTTTATTTTTCTCCAGTAACTTATACCTGTATTCTTTCAATGGCGAGGCAAAAATGTCTTGCGTACACTGTAATTTTTGTCGCCTTAAGGTCATAATCACCTTCTATATATTTTGTAATCAGTCTTATAAGCACCTTCTATAAACAAATCTTGATTAAGTTACTGGTTATAATTTGCTGTATAATAAATAATAATTAAAATAAGTCACAGTAAAGTAAGATATTTTTTATATTAAAAGAACAATGTCATTTTCTGTGCTATATGAAATTGTTTTATTTACTCTCGTCACATATTTCTGTTTCACAATACTTTGGTGTCTCTTATAGGTATTTTGTCCTAGGATACCTATAGAAAAATAACTTATATGGTTTAATAAAGTGGTGGTGACTTCGAGTAATGAGCTGAAGTTTTTCGAAATGATTTGCCCTCACAATTATTTGTTTCATAATTTTGCCTCATCTCCGCTCTCTAAATTATTACGCCGATGACCGCGGGTTCGAATCCTTGCGATATAAGTTTTCTCTGTTTTCGTTAAGTCAGTTTTTTTTGGGCTTTTTTTCTATTTTCTACGAACTGGTCAACCACCTCTTTTATTTAAATTGACGTCGCAGAGAGTTAACCTCCATCGTGCGTCTCTGGGTCGACATACAATTCTGTTTTGGGTTCGAAAGTAACTCAAACTATTTAAGTGATCTCTACTCCCTATTCGTTTTGAATTCATAAGTTCTGACAACACATCAGGAGTCACAACTGTCTAAGCATGTTGTCATCCGTTTTTAGTTCGTGCCACAATAGCGTAAATGTGGGGAGCGTCCGAAATATCGACCGAAGCTACGGCTGCTTAGATAAGTACTCCTACTTCAGATAAAAAAGATGCGTTACAGCCTTTATTTTTTCAGATTTATATTACCATAAATATTAGTCGTCTGTGCTTGAACTAAATAATATGCAATACTGATTAGATTGGTTATATCTTACATTTTAATAATTCTAGTAGGTACCTACGATATTATTAAATTTTCACGCATAGCTCACCGTATCAACCTTGATATTGCTGGAAAATTAATTACGTTTTGTAAAATTACGACTGTAGCACAATTATGTATTTAAAAATCTTTTTAGGTTGTCTTATGTTAATTTTTGTTTCTTTTAATTCGGCATCGATATTCGATTCAGAGTCGGCGGTTTTAGAAGAAGAAGTAGTACATGTAGATGAAATACCAGGTATGTTAAGTTTCTATTAGAACAGGGAATTTGACTGAAAAAACTCGACGCTAGTCTCACGGGTCGTAAGCACGGCTCAATCGTCACCCTGGAAAACATCCCATGGGATGTGCCCATCCCACTCCCCGCCAAGCTAGGCGCGATGTTGGCGCCAACAGGGCGTGTTTTGTATGACGATTTATATACTATTTTTATAGTACGTAAGTACCCTAAACACACGCCACGCTACCGTCGCGCCGAGCCATGCTATCTGTTTGACAAAGCCTTTACAGTCCAGTTGCATAAAATATAACAATGTTTTGTTTTAGCACATTTGAAACTGTATAATTATAATCTTGTTTGCAAACTTCAACCAAATGGTTACGATTGTAACAAAAGGCGTGGAATGAGTTCAAGGTACGTACTGGTAGAACATACAGACAGGCCTGTTAGTCTAGTGGTTAGTGACCCTGACTGCTATGCCGGAGGTCGTGGGTTCGATTCCCACCCAGGACAAATGTTTGTGTGATGAGCACGATCATTTTTTCTGTGTCTGGGTGTAATTTATCTATAATATGTATGTATTTATAAATATATAAGTATGTTTATCAGTTGTCTAGTACCCATAACACAAGCTCTGCTTAGCTTGGGACTAGATGGCGTTGTGTGATAGTTGTGGAATATTTATTTATTTTTATTTATTTATACATAGAATACTAGCTGACCTGTGCCTTCTTCGCTGGACATTTTGTTTTTAAGAGCTTTTGTGTAGCATTATCTGTATATATAAAAGGAGAACTGACTGACTGACATATCAACGTACAGCCGAAACTACTGGGGCTAGGAATGTGAAATTTTGCACACAGCTTCCTATTATAATGTAGGGGAGCACTAAGAAGGGGTTTTTGGAAATTTAACCTTTAAGGGGGTGAAAAGGGGGAATTAGGAAAGTACGTAACCCACGCGGACGAAGTCGCGGGCAAAGTGCTAGTTTAAAATAATTTACAACCTATTCTCATACCTACCAAATATATAAATAAAACATATTGATTTTTGGTTAGCGGCTAGACTCGGACCCGATCCAGAGGAGTGCAACCCTAAGCGCTATGATACGGTCGCGGGACTTACGAATTACCGTGACCCCGGTACGTAAAGGGCTAGTGAAGGACACCGTGGATTTTAGTCAGTACAAGTCTGACGGTCTCTCCCGCCCTGCCCTGGATGGAGGACTCATATGATGATTTTACCCCGAAAAAAAAAAGCACTATGAGACGAGATTTTATATTAGTATTAGTTTATATTATGTATAAACAAGTGACAAAAATGGAGGATTGTTATACGCCCTACCTGCTTTCTACTTTGCCTCTGCTATCTAAGACCAGAGGCCCTAGCACAGGGTAGTTGTTCCGGGCCAGCGTGTTTGTGTATGTCACTTTCAATGTCTGTAAATGCACCCACGATTCAGGAGAAATTCCAAGAGTTTGCCCCACTCTTGGAATTTCTCCCGCTTTAAAAAATAAAAACTATCACCTCACTAAAGTTAACCTCTCGGGCGATTTATAATTGAATGATAAAAATCAACGTCTAATGAGCGACTGTCTGTTATGTACATACGTGTGTACGTAAGGCGCTGGGGCGTTTTCGCTTATGTACACCCGGCTGTACGTAACGCGCCCGAGAGGTTAAACTACTATTTACAATTGTTATAGATTTTATTATGACACTAAAATGGGAACATGTATGACATTCTCGTATGGGGAGTGCAACTTCAGCCAAAATAAGTTTAATACTCTACAAGAATGTAACAAGAAATGTTTTGGTAAGCTTGTATACGAGTACTAGTTGTACCTAAATTATCACACAGTTTTGCAGTTAGGGCGATTGTGCACTACAAGGAATTTTACTGTCCGGCAGTCCGATTTTTTACGGTCCGATATGGCACGCCATATAATGTATATACTAGTTTGTGCACTATACGTAATTTTACCATCCGACATTTTACTTTTCCCCATTCCGGAACGGTCATCGTCCAGAGTAATTTCGCGTGCGTGGCGTGTAGTTTCAAAGACAGAGCTACCCTAAACTGAGGCGTATCATCCAAGTAAAGACGGAGAAGTGCACAAGCCAATCATCCGTTTTTTTCATGCCACTTCGGACCGTAAAAAATCGGATGCTCGGACAGTAAAATTCCTTGCAGTGCACAATCGCCCTTACACTTTTTTTAGACAAGCGTTAAAGAGAAGTTTTTTTTTTTGGTAAGACGGTATTTGTTAATCCAGGTTATAAACTATCTGTGTAGTGTGTATTTACATCCAAATCAGTACATTCGTTTTTGCAAGAAACAGAATACATTTCAAATTTTCACTTTTATAATATTAGTAGGATACACAGATATCTAAATAATAAGGCAATAGAAATGCTATAGTACTAAATTTTATACCGGAACGAGTGTCGCCGGGTCACAGCTACCACCACATAAACAAACAATAGATACACAATATCGCCTACAAACCAAACCTTTTTGCGATGACATAACGCAACATTTTCTAAAAACACATAATCTCAGGTCACGTGACTCCTGCAGCCAATAAAAAACGTGTGCGAAAAGCAGAAAATGATATCGCGCGCTCACTCTCACATAGGAATAGTGCAGTGCAAAAGTGCAAACTACTACGAGCTCATGTCGATAAATTATAATTTTCCGTTGAGTGTTAATCGCCAAGGAATCTAGCAACAATAGATAACTAATTTTATTGAAAGGGATTAAATAAAACAATAAGTGTAAGTAGATACATTTAGTTTATAATAAAGTTAAACTAATTTTAAAATTATATAATTGAAATTGTTTAGGTTTTATATAAATAACAATACATAAATATGCAAGTATATTAATTATTTACTATAAATAAATATAAATACATACCTAATATGGGTCACATTGAACAATTATTAAGCAAATAATTTGTAAAAAATGAAAAAATATGGGACTTCTACATTATTTTGATTATGAAAACTGAAAATACATCTCATATTTAAACATTTAACATAAAACCATAATACTTTCCAATTTGGTAAAACTAAGAATTAAACTGAACGTCATTAATTTATCGATACAGAATAGTAGTGGCACGTCACTAAATTGCGACCAACTCATGCGGCTTGTAGAAGAATGCCAAGAATTGTTTATTGCGCATGACTATAATTCCATTGCTGCTTTTAGCAGTTGTAATAGTAGACATGAACAAGCTTAAGCATTGATGGTTATTGATTTGACAAAAAAAACGTTTTTCGTGATAAATCGTAGTAGCGGTGGTGAAAATATTTGATTTGTTTATATTTACTGAAAACGACAATATTTCAAAAATTAAGTACTTACATATGAAATGTTATTCCTTTATTTGTTAAGTTACAAATTTTGGACGAGTTTCCGCAGTTGGATACGCTGCAAAACACCATGTTTACCTCTCCGCGTCTCAAATAACATAAGTAACCGCAACAAACGCTCCTCGTGCACTTGTGACCTACGAGACATATGCGCGGCGACAAGGTCACGCGTCTATGCGACTTCTATTGCCTTACTATTAAGATTTCTGTGGTAGGATATAATTGATTAAGTACTTGTTTTACAGATTCCACACAACAAGATACCAGCTTGATAAAAAACATAACAAATAACATAGTTTGTCGTTTGCAACCTGATTTTGGAAATTGCAACAAGTACCACCCAATGTGAGTTAACTTTTATTGTTAAACTAGCTAAAGGCAAACTAGTGGCAAAGGAAAGCGTCTAATGGACTTTCAACTTATGTTCCAAATCTAGAGCCGCGGGCTCTGAGTGCTCACAGCCTCTATTGAGAGATATCTAAAAGACTTATTGACGCTTCCCGTGACTCGGGCCCTTTTGAAGCAGTAACCCACAAATTCTGGGATTTGCCGACAAAGACTAATTAGTGAGAGCAGTGGTGGCCCAATGGTGCCAGCTCCGACTTATGGGTAGGTAGTTGGGCGTGGGTTGGAATCCAGCCAGAAGCATTACTTTGTTTCACACTGCTTTCAAAATGGAGAAGGAAACCATCGTGAGGAAACGGGCATGTCCTAGAACTAAAAATTTTGAGACATGTGACATCCACCTACGCGCACTGGGCCCGCGGTGGTTTATGGCGCACTCCCCCTCAGACAGGAGACCTGTCTCCCAGAAGTAGGAATATTTATAGTTTGATGATAATGCTGATGACGACTGACTAGTTACTAAATTGTCTGGTGGGGGCTAAGTCAGTGTCAGTAACACGGCGGAGGGCTACTAAACATTTTTTTTTGTTTTCTGCAGGTATTATTTCGATGTTACAAGTCGCACTTGCAAAGGGTTCTCGTTCAGTGGCTGCGGAGGCAACAACAATAGATTTCTGACTCAAGAACAGTGCAAAAAAGTCTGCCTTGAAGTCGTCTCAATACCTCAGAAGGCTGGAAGAGACGATCGAGCTCACGATAAGATTTGGGGCATCTAGAGTATCATTATAATAAAATAATAAGTTTCGATTGATCCTCAATTTTCTTGGACAATAAATATACCATCACAAAGGCTACCAAGCCAGGGTCGAAGGCCCGTTGTGTTCCATGCGCGCCTCAAGGAGTGTCAGCATAGCGACGGAGCCCCCTGTAGAGGGCTAATGACAGCCGGGGTCGCGGGACTCACGAATTACCGTGACCCCGGTACGTAAAGGGCTATTGAAGGCCACCGTGGATTTTAGTCAGTACGAGTCTGAGAGTCCATCCGGCTCTGCCCTGGGTGGGAGAACTCATTTGATGATTTTACCACGTAAAAAAAGAAAAAGGCTACCAAGCCATGTCACGATTGAAAGAAAGAAATAACAGTTATTGGTCCAGACACAGGGCACACACAATGTGCAAAACAAAAAGAAAAATGAACAACTATATGAAATGAAAAAGAGATGTTTCGCACAAAATTGTTTACCCCACTGTTGCGCCGAATAGGCCCAGTTCTGTAAAACTGATTAAAAAATGAATTTGGTATTAAAATCTTGTCCCCGTCTCACGTGTTTATAAATCGTGTGATTTGATGAGCGAATTGTCTTACTAGCTAAAGTTTGTTATTCTAATAAGTATACTCACATTTGCCAATTATTATTTTTACGAGTAAGTTTTATGTGTTAGGTGATGAGCATATTGCCGTCAAGCGGGCACGAATCCAGTGGCTGTGGCTGCTACTGAGGTATTTCTGATGGATAAACCTACTTTCTAAGTCCGTGAACGCAGACACGGGTACGGATACGGATGAACGAACGTAACTAATAATTATCATAATCAAATTTGTGGACGGATAATACTGCAACGACTGGAGTCTCTTTGGCGTGGCACTAGTGTTTATGTAATTACATCAAATTGCATTAAAAAAATGGAGTACCACGAATTTTCCGTGTGTCCTGCCGGGGTCGCGGTACTAAAATGCCAAGAATGGCCACGACCAATGCCGGGCGCGAGAGGTCTCCGCCTATCGCTGTCATAAGGACATGGCAGTGCTGTGCCCAAGCGGGGCAGTCCTGCACCGTAGGTTCCACCGTGTCCTCCGGGCGATCCTCGAAGCGGTGACACCAAGACGTTTCCTCCTTCCTCATCCGACACAGGTACCTCCCGAAACACCCGTGTCCGGTGAGGAACTGCGTCAGGCGGAAGGTCGAGGACGCCGTGACGCCTTTCCAGCCACTCATCAAATAATAAATGTTTTATCTGAGCTAAAAAATCGTCTTGCAGTTGAACTTTATAGATGTATAATAGTCAAAATGATTCATCAGCTTTAGCGAAAAAAAATAATAACAAAAAACGCAAAGTAATAGACACTACACAAGACAGATAGTAGATAGTTTATTTCGTCTTTTAATTTAACGTTTAACTATAAAATAACTGCGGAGTTGTTGGTGAACGTTCAAATCTCTTAAAACATATTTTGCAATATCATATAACAACTTCGTGAAATAAAACTACATTTATGTTGCATTATGTCCATTTTTATTTGCAATAAAATATATGAAAACAATTTACTTGAATGTTTAATATTTTATTGCGTTTATCGTAACAGAGAAGAAAGTGATATTATTTCAACAGAGGATGTATTTTTTCTGTAAATACCTCTTTTTCACTTTAATTGCATTAATTTTGATGAAAACACAAGGCGAAAACGTAGATGAAAGAGAAGAAGGCGAATTCTTTGCGAAAAATGTGAAAAAACCAAAGAATGCTCGACCAATGGGTACGTAATTTTTTATTACCCCTATCTGTCCCTGACTCACGTGTTGAATCGTGTCGAATCAAATGTGCATGTATGAACTTACCAACATACTTACATAAGTAATTGTGATACACATAAATTACACCTTCCAAAAACGCAGCTTAGTTAAATTGTTTTCCTCAAGTGCTATGTGGTCCGGGCACGCCGTAATCGCGGCGGTAGACGCCCACGGCGACGGACGTCGCCAGACGATCTCCGGCCACCGTAGGCGCGGGCATGCGGGCAGCGAGTAATGGGCGACTCGCTGCCCGACCATGGACCATGCCCGGGTCGACGGCGCGTTGTGTTCCACGCGCGCCTCAAGGAGTGTCAGCAAATTGACGGGGCCTGTAGAGGGCCAGAGCCTGCCGGGGTCGCGGGACTTACCCATCACCGTAACCCCGGTACGTAAAGGGCTCGTGAAGGACACCGTGGATTTTAGTCAGTACAAGTCTGACAGTCCCTCCCGCCCTGCCCTGGGTGGGAGGACTCATTTGATGATTTTATCACGCAAAAAAAAAAAGTGCTATGTGGTCCAATGAATATGATTGGAGGACAGTGTGTCCCGGGTTCGATCCCTGCGAACAAATATTTGTAAAACCTACAAGTTGTTGTTCCGGGTCTGGGAGTTTGTGTATGCATGTTTTATGATTTTAAACGCACCCACGACTCAGGATAAGAATCCTAGTGAAGAGAAATTAAAAAAAAAAAACAAACTCATTAGCAACGTAGCACATCTCTGATGGAGAAGCATCTTTGCCCAAACTGGAAAAAGAAAAAGAGATCTCGAGTTCAGCAACAAGTAGCACTGTTGCGGCCGTACTTAAATATTCTGAAAATTTATTCAAACGAATGCTTAGAGCAATGCTCGGGATTTCTCTTGTGGAGATTATATAGAATTCGGAACGAAGTCATTCGCTATAGAACAAAAGTAACATTGTGCGTAGAATCCGCATGCTGAAGTGGAACTGGGCCGACCATGTCTGTAGATGAACAGACGGTAGACAGAGCAGACATGTGCTAGAGTGGAGACCGCGAATAGGCAAACGTAGTGCCGGACGATCTGAGATGGGTCGATGATTTGAAGAATGTGGCTGGCAGCGGATGGATGCGGGTTGCCCAGGACCCAGAGGATTGGCGATCTTTGAGGGCCTTACGTTCAGCAGTCGACGGCAATAGGCTGATAATATAATGCTTACTTACAGATAACCTCAAAACTTTCGACATGACTTTCTATTGCAAGTTTCAACCCAACAACCGCCCCTGTTCGGAACGCAAGACATCACGCAAGTGCGTACTAAACACGTTACACGGCATATATCAGAGCGGAAACCCTAGCACAAATATGATATTTTATTAAAAAAATCTAATTAGTCCCGAAAATAGATTAGCAAAAAATATTAGACCCGTATTTTTTCTTTTGTTACGTAAACCAAAATTGATGAAGATACAACGCTTCTAAAAATCAGAAAATGTCACTCGGTCGGTACAATTTTATAAGCGTTATGACGTCACAAGTCCCCACTCCAGAATTTGAAAGCGTTTTATCTTTGTCAATATACATTGATTAAAAAATAAAAAATACGTGTCCATTATTTTTCAATACTCTAACTTACGGACTAAACAGATTTTCAATTTATTTATGCAGTAAACTACCTTATTTTACGATCGTACTTCGTAAAAGTATATACGATGTAAATTGTATGTACACTGACGTGTGTCTAATTTTATCCATCAAATAATGTTAAAGTTAACGTTTAGTTTACTTCAAAACAACGTACTTGTGCTAGGGCCTCGGTCTTCGGGCACGCCCCAATCGCGGCGGTAAGACCCCTCTTTGAGGAGTGGCTGGATAGGCGTCACGGCGTCCTTACCTTCCGCATGACGCAGGTCCTCACCGGACACGGGAGTTTCGAGAGGTTCCTGTGTCTGATAAGGAGGGAGGAATCGCCTGGGTGTCACCACTGCGAGGATCGTCCGGAGGACACGGTGGAGCATACGGTGCAGGACTGCCCCGCTTGGGCAGAGCACCGCTATGTCCTTACGACGGCGATAGGCGGAGACCTCTCGCGCCCGGCATTGGTCAAGGCCATGCTGCGGGGCGAGACGGAGTGGGAAGCGGTCGCCTCCTTCTGCGAAGCAGTCATGCTCGCGAAGGAGGAGGCGTGCCGCGTGAGGGAGAGAACAGTGTCCTCCCTCCGACCCACCCGCAGTGGTAGACGCCCACGGCGACGGACGTCGCCAGACGATCTCCGGCCACCGTAGGCGCGGGCATGCGGGCAGCGAGTAATGGGCGACTCGCTACCCGACCATGGACCATGCCCGGGTCGACGGCGCGTTGTGTTCCACGCGCGCCTCAAGGAGTGTCAGCAAATTGACGGGGCCTGTAGAGGGCCAGAGCCTGCCGGGGTCGCGGGACTTACCCATCACCGTAACCCCGGTACGTAAAGGGCTCGTGAAGGACATCGTGGATTTTAGTCAGTACAAGTCTGACAGTCCCTCCCGCCCTGCCCTGGGTGGGAGGACTCATTTGATGATTTTACCACGCAAAAAAAAAAAAAGGGCCTCGGTCTTGATCGCGGGACTCACGAATTACCTTGGCCCCGGAACGTAAAGGGCTATTGAAGGACACCATGGATTTTTCATTTGATGATTTTACCACGCAAAAAAAAAAAGGGCCTCGGTCTTGATCGCGGGACTCACGAATTACCTTGGCCCCGGAACGTAAAGGGCTATTGAAGGACACCATGGATTTTAGTCAGTACGAGTCTGTCAGACCCCCTCCCGCTCTGCCCTGGGTGGGAGGACTCGTTTGATGATTTTACCATGTTAAAAAAAAGAGCCTCGGTGTTGTCATATTCAATTCGTGGTGGGTCGAGTAGTTATTGAAACTGTAAGCGCTAACGCGAGTGCGCGATGTAAAAGCCAAATAAGGCGATTTAGTTGAAAAAAAAAATACAAATTTGTGCATTATTTTCTACTAGCTTCCGCCCGCTTCTCCGTCTGCGCGGATGTCGGTCTTCGCGTGGATGGTTTATTTCCCCATTTTGAGTAACTCTAACAATGACATCTTATAAATATTACGGCGCTGAATCCACTGCGGGTAATACAACGTGTCTTCGCGGTTCTACAGAACAACGTCTATGAATAAAACTGTAAAATAAGATTTTTTTTCTACGTATTTTTCCAGGATTAAAAGTATCCTATGTTATGCCCAGGATAATAAGGAATAATTATACCAAGTTTCATCGAAATCGAACCGTTAGTTTTCACGTGATGCCTGCACAAAAAGACAGACAGACAGACAGACAAAAAATTTTTTAATCATATAAAATAAATAAATAAATAAAATTATTATAGTATAGATTTCCTCTAAGGGTCAATTTACACAGAGACGCGACCCTGAGCATTTCAACAGAGCGACTCAAATTCAAACTTTATTAATAATATCGGACATTGCAGAATCGTATTGTCGCGTCTCGTTGTGAAATGACCATACGCCGCCGGCTTCTCGCACTCGCGCACCTTACGATTAGGGTTTTTGCCCTGTAAAACTTGTATAGTTTGATGGAATCTACTTTAAAAAAAGGCTCTCGTTTCTTTAAATATCTAACCTTTCTTCCGATATGTGTTAAAAACTTGAACTAATAAATAATTAAATAAAAAAAAAACAATTACTTAAGAACGCGTGAGACGTTATAACTGAGGCAAAAGTTCCAGTTACTGCTTTTTAAACAGATGTAAGTTGGAACCTAAATCTTTCAGATATTACTTCGACATAAAACTTCAGAAATGCCTACAGTTCAATTATGGATATTGTGACCACAGCTACAATATGTTTGAAGGGAGACATGTATGCCTGAGTACCTGTCGAGGTAAAATTATGTCAATAATACTCTTAAGTAGCACCACACGGGAACCATAATTAAATCAAACTAGAGCAGATACATACAAACAGATTGAAATAGAATAAAAATAAATTATTATTTCCTCTCAATGATGAAAACGATGAAAAATTTAAAACCATTTTTTAATTTACATCTCTTGATTTAAGCACATTTTTATGACATCAAACGCACTAAACTGTCAACAGCTGTCAACTGGTAATAATATTACCAGTTGAAACCATTCACTTGGACATATCAAAACAAACGTAAGGGACCTTATATTTTATTATGAAATCAGCGATAGTTATGACTTAATTATGAATGACTAGCGATCACTAAGGTAAGATTTGCGGACTTTTTGGTACAAGTCGGTTCAGTGACCGTCATTCCAGACTTATCTAGCGGCGACTGTTACTTATGTTGTTGACAATTTGTTACAGACGATGCTTACGCAAGTGTAACAGATAATGTTACCGCAAACGTTTACTGTATGTACCAGCCAGATTTCGGGGAATGTCACTCGTACCAACCTTCGTAAGTTATTTATTTCTAGTAAATTAAATTCAAGGTAAAGCTGGTTACAGACGCCTTATTATTGTGTCACCTGCGGTTGTTTCACACAATCTTCATTGGCTAAGTGGCATACGACCACGGCTATTACTTAAAGTTTATAATTGGAATAAATATCAGTCAAATGAATATTGTTCTTGTTTTATACTTTTCAGTGCGCGATTTTTTCGTAGTCGTGTTTTAGTTATTTTTTATTACCACTATTTTGGGGTTATATTATTAATTATTTGATATAATAATAAAAGCAAAGTAGCTAGTGAATTTCAAATGTACTCATTAAGCCTTTTCATTTGATACCCATGTTGACACTGTTAGAAACGCACCCACGACAAAATAACTAGTAAAAGCTATATAATGTATTTATATATATCAAATGTGCTCAACAATGGCTCTGTGCCCTTTAATTTGATACCTATGTCAATAACGTTCGAAAAAAAAGTTTTTTTCGGTTACGACTTTACATCCCATAGAAGGCGCCATATTGGATTTGGTGACACTTCGCCTACCTTATAACCAGAGGCCAACTGAGACGCTTATAACGACACCTCATTTGTCATGTTATGATAAGGAGTTTAGAAGTTATGAGGAAACAAACAATCATACATACATGCCGGTCAAAATCATAACCCTCTTTTTGGCTTTACCGTAGTTGGGTAAAAATTAAAAATACGGGGCGAATATTTTTTTATAATCTAATTGATGGACTAATTGAAAAGAATTAATGGAAGAAATTGAGGAGGCCATAAATAAAAAAATCAAGGGTCTCATTAGTATTTTTTTCAGTTGTCCAACCTTGTTGATACCTTATCTTTGTTTTGCAGGTTTTATTACGACGTTTCCGAACGGAAGTGCAAAGGTTTCGCATACAGCGGTTGTGGAGGAAATAGGAATCGGTTCCCTTCTGCAAGCAGCTGTGGGGATGTCTGTGGGAGTGCGGTTAGACTAAAAGAAATTAAATTGTAATCAATATTACGTATGTTGTGAATTTCATTTAGTTTTAAGGTTTATTTCACCGGCATCGCCCCCGACTTTGTTCGCGAGAAAATAGAGCTTTTCCGCTGTGAATTCCTACCCCCGGCCGGCTTTTTACGAGTATGAGATACTTTTGGAAAATCTAAATAAATATCCAACAAAAAATTGAGATTTCTAGCACTTGAAATCACAAGGTTTCATTTAAAGTATTAACCCGAAAAACTTACTTTCTTTAAATGACGCCCCCCCCCCCCCCCCCCAAAACCAAAACCAAAGCCTGCCGTGGTCGCGGGACTTACGAATTACCGAACGAGGGCTATTGAAGGACACCGTGGGTTTTAGTCAGTACGATTCTGACAGTCCCTCCCTCTCTACCCTGGGTGGGAGAACTCATATGAAGATATTACCACGCAAAAAAAAAGTGCCGCACTTTGATAAGATTTCTTTACACTACAATGTATTGGTCACAAGTTGGCAGGTATTATAGTTTGGCGGTTAGCGCAGTGGCTGAGCGACTGGACTGCTGCACTGCGTGTGGCGGGTTCGATTCTCGCACGGAGCAAATATTTGTGATCTATAAGTAGTTGTTCCGGGTCTGGGCATTTGTGTATGTGAGTTTATATGTTTGTAAACGCACCCACGACACACGAGAAATTCCTAGTGTAGGGCAACGTTTTTTTTTAAATAAATAAATAAATTAAATTGTATCACTTTGTGTAGAGATAGTACAATAGGGTATGTTGCATAGGGTGTTGACTTTTTCCTACCTACCTACCGCGTCTTAAAAATTAAACTCATGCAAAATTTTAAACTTCTCGTTTTTTCAGTTTCTGAGATTTCGTGATGAGTAAATCTGTGAGTGACAGAGATAGATAGATACATAAGTATTATCATTTTTACAATACATATTTATTTTATTGACAGGCCTGTTGATCTAGTGGTTAGTGACCCTGACTGCTATGCCGGAGGTCGTGGGTTCGATTCCCACCCAGGACAAATGTTTGTGTGATGAGCACGATCATTTGTTCTGTGTCTGGGTGTAATTTATCTATAATATGTATGTATTTAGAAATATATAAGTATGTTAATCAGTTGTCTAGTACCCATAACACAAGCTCTGCTTAGCTTGGGACTAGATGGCGTTGTGTGATAGTTGTGGAATATTTATTTATTTATTTATTTCAGTTATGAATACCACCTTGTTAGTTAATTTCCACTAACGAAGGCAAGTAATTAAGTTTATTGCATCCTCCAAACTGCTGGAAGCCACGAGAGCAATTACAGCGCTGGGAAGCTTATACGGACACTTGAACCAATTGTGAATACAAGGGTGGATTACCCACTACCTACGTACGGTGCTCAAAGCCACTCATCTGAGCTAATATGTTTATTAACCCTCTTTACCAGAATTACACTTGAACTCTGGTATATTTTCTACTAGCTTTTGCCTTCGGTTTCGCCCGCCTTGTGCTCGGATAATAACTCAAGGGAATGGTGTTTGAATATTATGTAGTCTGGTCTTATTTCGATATTCGAAAGAATAGTCGAAATCGAATCAAAAGTCTTAAAGATTGATTACATATTAGTTTTATTTAAGTTTTCAAAAAAAAACCATACAGTGTTATACTTGTATCAAAGCATATAATTAACTAGAGTCCGGACGCGAAGCAGAAGGAATTTCGTACTTTAACCTGTCACTACCCGTCTCTGTGGAGTGAGGAGTTCGTGGCTAAATAATTACAGCTGCACAGGCCGATCTTCCGGATAAAGCCGCGCTTGCCGACGTTGGTCTGTTGATGGGTGACCATCTGTCATAGCGAGTTTCCTCCGTGCCTCGGAAAGCACGTAAAGCCGTTGGTCCCGGCTGTCATTTGTAGATCTTTGACAGTCGTTAGTGTTAGTCAGAAGCTCTAAAGTCTGACAACCAGTCTTACCATGGGGTATCGTATTACCTAGTTACTGGGTTGTGGAGGTCCGACAGGCAGTCGCTCCATGTAAAATACTGATATCCACCTGCATCTGGTTTGACTGGAAGCCGACCCCGATATAGTTGGGAAAAAGGCTAAGCAGATGATGATGACCCGTCTCTGTCACTCCCGCGTAAATATAATGAGTCTCGCTCGCACACTCGGCTGTACGAAATTCCTCCTATTTCGTGTCCGGTCTTTAGCTGAGAACAGCTAAAGTCCAAACTAAGGAGAACCGTAGTTTCATCCACGCTGCTCAGCTTTTATTGGTCGTTGCGTGTATCCAACGCAAAAATATTTTTTCAATTCGATCCAGCTGCTTCTGAAATTAGCAGGTTCAATCAAAGAAACCAAATCTTCGGCTTTAAAATATAGTTATTGATTATATTGTGTTTCTAGTACGATTTCTTTTAACATGAGTAGGCATCACTTACGGTTCGTATAGTCCAACATCACACAGGAAAATAAATATACGCGAGTAGCAAAAGTATGGAATCAGTTACTCGGAATCTGCCATCTTGAGTACTTATTAACTATTTAAAAATGACAAAAATGGTACCACTGAAAGGTTAACTGTTAATTTTAAATTCATACCATATTCATTCAAATCACGCCATTATTTATGGATATATTCCGGATCAATTCCTAATCAGTATTCCATATTTTTGCCTTCTAGTGTAGTAACTAGACTAATCAGTTAAAACCCTTTAAACTGTACTGCAGTTCTGTTTAATACCCATGGTCCGATCAAGAAGTTACACTAGTAGGACTTAAGCCTTTGTCAAACTGACAGGCGATTGCGAACCGGACCGAGTCCGAAGCGATACGAGACGTCAAACAGGGTGCAGCGTGACAGTTGTATTCTTTTTATGATCGACGTCAAACAGAGCAAATACGACTTCGCCACGTCATCGCATCGGTTCGGTCACGCTAACAGATCGCTTTCGCTTTTCTATGTGACTGGATTCAAACAATTCCATACATTACAAATAAAAACGCCTAGCTTCGTATTCGCCACGCCTGTCTGTTTGACAAAGGCGTATTTTAAGGGTATTTTCCTTTCAGTGGTTCTATCTATCGGACCATCTATAGAGTTTCTATAATGTCAAGAGTTGCGCTAGCAGCGGCGTGGCCACGTCGTAGCAACCTCGTAGCTTGACGTAGCATCCGCGTAGTACGATACCTATACATTACGTAGACACGGCGCGCGGCGCAGCTGCGTAGCTGCCGTGTAGCGTCCGCATATACGCGGCGTAGCACGGAATATCATCCACATTTCTGCCCTTTGAATTAAAGATGTAAATACATAATAAGACTTTCAGTTACACAATGTAACATAACAGTTTTTAACTACTCATGTAATTAATTTTGTACTGGTAAAATAATTAACAATGTGAAAGTGAAACTTATAAAGGTTGCTATTGTAAATTCGGTAATGGAAGCAATTTATACTCACGTTTCAGGACGTCTTGTACTTTAGAAACCGGTATCCGAATAGTTCTCCTTTGTTTTCATTCACAGGAGTTAATTTGCAATGAACATAAAATGTAAGTGCCTATTACCATAAGGTATACATTGGTTTGCCACTTTGAATTAATTTAAACCAGTCAGTTTTTAGAAGCATAAAACAATAGAGGTTCTGGATTAGATTCGATATTTTAACACTCAGGAAAAATGGCGTGTAGATAATTATGACTGATTTTAGACGGTATAAAGTATCAGTTATAATTTCGTTAATATTACAAATTATGAAGCGCCTCATGCTTTTTTTTATTTTTTATCGTGGTAAAATCATCAATCCGTCCAAAATTCAGGTTCTACGTTTAGCGATTTTAGATCCTTCCCTTTAAACTTGAATACCCCTTTTCACTAACATGAGGGGTGATTTTCGAAAAACCAGCCAATCAGTCAACCGCCAAAAAGTCAGCCTATCAGTCTACCGGTTTCCACTGATGTTACTACAACCCATTCCCTGTCACAGAGAGGAAGCCTATTAATTATGCTAATCCACTGCTGGGTAATAAGCTCATCTGACGGGGTAAGCAGAGGGCCAAACGCCTGCCGGGGTCGCGGGACTGATTGCAGAGATTCTGCAACGTAAAGTGCAATTGAAAGAAAAGCATCAAATAGTCCCTCCAGCTTCATCTAGGGCGGGCGGACTCATTTGATGATTTTACCAATCTTAAAAAGTGCACATAGGCTGGTTCTCCGCTTCTAGTCTGCCCTACCCACTTTTTTAAGGTCACCAGCCTTCATCATCATCATATCAGCCCGGGATCACCCACTGCTGGGTATAGGCCTCCCCCTTTTTATGCCATATCTCTCGGTTCTGTACGTCTCTTATCCAACTATTCATCAGCCTTAGGGCAACAAATATTCGCCTAGAATTTAACAATGTCTTGTATTGTACATATAAATCTAAAACTACATATTTTTTTCCATTCTGTGACACGGGTTCAGCCAGTTTATCTACCTCAAATTGTTTAACAAAACCTATAAATTATATTTCGCCGCCACAATTGGAATATTATACAGGCTGTTGTGAGTATTCTACTATTTTTCCAATAGTCCAATATAATTAGTTTTTCATTACTCATACTCTGAAAGTAGGTCTGAACAGGCCTGTAGCGGGTTGAAAGTTATACTTTGCAGCCCAGCTGCCAAATAAAATTTAACTGGTTCTATTTTGATAATTTGAACCATGTCCTAACTTTTGTACAGTCACTAAGTTACAGCGAGATATTTTTTTTTTAATCAAACTTGCCCCACACCAGGAATTTCTCTTGTATCGTGGGTGCGTTTACAAACATAGAAACTCACATACAAAAACACCCAGAACCGGAACATTTACATGCGGATCGTATTTGTTCAGTGCAGGGATCGAACCCGTGTCACCCTGCGCAGCAGTCGATCACTTAGTTACTAAATAACATAGATGTGGGCACAATTTTTGCTATTTTTTTAATGATGAAAATGAAACATAATGGGTGTTTAACTGCTTTAAAGGTAAAAAAAAAATGAAGCGGGAAAGCGTTAATTCGATCTACACTCAGTTTTCTTTAGCTAATAATTTATGTTCTTATTTTTACTTTCCTCGTGACTTAGACCCTCTAACTATTAGCACCCTCACTCCGTTCTTGTCTCGGGTAACCTTGTCTCGGGACTAAAAAAGTTACTTTCATCCCTTGCATAAGAATGTACTATTATAATTGCAGACACAAAAAACGGAAATAATAAAATAATGGTAGAAAAACAAAAATGGCTTCCATTTAGACAGGATTGGGTTGCGACCCCACATGTAGAATAATTTTATTGACAAAATTGTGCAAGCTACCTCCCCTTTTAAGTTTGTACAGACCGGAACCGGACACACACAAACATACATTTGAAAACCCGAAGTAAGCTAATATCGTCTATCTGAATACCGGATTAGTGAGCCCAAACAGGTACGCAGTCATAATCTTAACGATCTCTTAGCAAAGCCATTTTCCTCGCCCCATTGTTATGAGGTGAAATTAATTAGTTTAATAGCCTCACCTCTCATGCCCTCGCGGCTAGAACAAGGAGTTCGTAAATGAGAAATGTTCGTATGCCAATTTGAAATAGATAAGGCTTGATGAGTATACTCGGTATAGCTTAAACTTAGGGTAGGGGCAGCAGGGGTCGCGGGACTGTCCCTTCAGGTAACCGGAACGTAAAGGGCTATTGAAAGATCACCGTGGATTATGGTCAGTACAAGCCTGACAGTTCCTCAAGTCCCGCCCTAAGTGGGACTCATTTGATGATGACTTTACCACGATAAAAAAGGAGGTAGCGGGACAGTCAGTAAAGCTAACCGTTACCCTGGAACGTAAAGAGGTACGGAAAGAACAGGGTGGATTTTAAGTCAGTAAGAGTTTGACCTAGGGCAGAAGGACTCATTTGAAGATTTTTTTCTAGGTCGTGGGATTTCTACGTACAAAGTTTCATTAAAATCGGTTTAGCTTTTCGGCTGTAAAAGGTAACTTTTAATTCAAATCAAAATGGAGCAACTAGACGCGAGTCAAAAATATGCTTAAACACCATTCATTGTATGTAATAACATTTTAAATTAATTTCCATCGTCCCAATATTTTTCTTCCAAATTATCCTTACATGAGACAAAGTAGAGCGGCATTTAAATAATTGCCTATTTCACTCATTTTTATTAGCTACTCTCATTTGACTAGCATAAGATTTTTTTAAGGCAGAATAGAAAATGGGGGTATATACATACCCCCATTTTCTATTCTGCCTTAAACATTATTTAATATATATATTAATATATATTTTTTTACTTAAATTTCAACGTTTACAGAACAAGTTTATTTTAAACCGTATACTGCAGACCTTTTAAAACTCACTCACTACTTACGTCAGGTGCTTTTGCTTACTAGAACCGAGTAGCAATTTTTTTCTTAACTTTATGGCCGATAAACTACGGGTACATTGTAGTAAAAAGCCTACAGAACAAAAGATTTTTAGTAAATTTTTTGCCACTTTCGAAAATGTATGGTTGCTGAATTGCAGGTCTGTGCCCTGCCAGGTTATGGTTACTATAGGTACTTTTTTTTATTGTGGTGAAATCATCAAATGAGGGTCAGGGCGGGACGTGTCAAAATGCGTAAGAGGATCGCCGTGTCCTTCGGGCGATCCTTGCAGTGGTGACACCCTCTTCCTTTCCAATCAGACCCAAGAAACTCCCGAAATATCCGTGTCCGGTGACGACCTGCGTCAAGCGGAAGGTGAAGATGCCGTGGTACCTCCAGCCACTCCTTAAAGAGGGGTCTCACCGTCGCCATTGCGGCGAGCCTGATAGTTACTATACTTAGTATACTATAAATCATAACTAACCAAATCTCTAGCTTTCTATGACAACGATTACCTGGAAGGTTCGCGAACTCTCAGTGTAACTGTATCTTTTTAATCTTAATGTTACAGGGATATGCAATTATAATATATTATTCCAATCTTATTTAATGACGTTATAAAACGACTGAGGTTTTATGACAAGATGATAATACTCGTACATATGATGTGTAGTCGCATCCTTATTTCTTGTAATAACAACAGTTTGCGGGACTGTAACCCCCCTGTCTCATCTGTTGCCAAGAACAGTCATTATTTCAATCTGTTAGTTTATTAGAACAGTCTTTTTTAACGTTGGTTGTTGCTAGCAACTTTAGGCTGTTATACCTACTAGATGTTGCCAGCGGCTTCGCACGCTTCAGCTTGAAAATTGCCCCACAGGTTCAAAAAATCCGGATATAAACTATTCTATGTGTTAATCCAGGTTATGAACTGTCTGAGCATCAAATCCTTCTAGTCATTTAAGTGTGAAAAAGCCACAAACATCCAAACATTTATCCATCCTCACAAACTTTCTGATTTATAATATTTGTAAGATTATATTATTATTATATTATCTATGAGAATTAGCCGTTCTGAGGTGATTGAGTAACAAACATCCATCCATCCAAACTTCCGCAATTATAATATTTAAGATTAGTTATGTTAAAAAATGTTGGTGGATGGATATGCAATAATGAAGAAGTATGTAATTCAATAACGGCGTGATCATTTCAATTAAATAAAAAAATCATCCTTAAAAAATTGTAGTTCGAATATCACTTTTAATTTCAGTTTAAGGCAGTTGTCACACCGAGTAGCGAGTAGAGCGATCAACTGAAAACGAGTTGGCAAGAAGCGAGTGTGTAGTTCTTGTAGTTTTGTCTCTGTTATTTATTTATTAATTTAACGCAGACCATGGTGTCCATTTTGTTAGTAACAATGCTCTTATAGACTAATGTTAGTAAAACCTAGGCTACACACAACAAGACATAAAAAAGGATACAAACACTACAATCACCGCTGTGCCATCCCATGATAAATGGAGCAGCACTGAGTGCTGTAACTGCAGTCCAATCGACTAGCGATCATGCTAAGGATGCTGTTGGCTTTGCCACGTACTCTTTGCACCAGGGAAGCGCATCTTTTCCCCATTGTAGCGTAAGAACAGTCCATGCGATTTTCAGCAAATATCCCAGATGCACTACTAAGTCGCCGCAGCCCCATCAACACCCTGAACGCATTATTAAATTGGACTCGGAGGGCACTGTAAGACTTTTGAGTATAGTCGGACCACTGGGCGGAGAACCCCGTGCAAACCTGCTCGATGCGCCGATTTGTCCATCAACCGTTCATCGCTGAGCTAGTAAAGTTTTTGATAGTACATACTTGGTGTCCATAAATAACTGGAGCGAGTATTCGCCGGCGGATTATGCCGGATTCTTTTGTTACAGTGTTAACAAAAATAGCCGATAATTAGTCGTCTCTCGCCGGCAGTGGAACAACTGCTTTAGATGATAATATGGACGTGGGCAGGTTTCAGAGTCAATTTTATAGCATAATTGTTATGAAAGCTTTTATGAAATTGTAATATTTTACTCCAATTGACTGGTACTTTGAAATGCAATCAAATAATTTTATTTATAGTTGTGAATAAATACACGAAATATATTGAATGAAGCTCTTTTGAGCAATGCAATTTTATCACTGACTAGCTTCCGCCCGCGACTCCGTCCGCGCGGATGTCGGTCTTCGCGTGGATGGTTTATTTCCCCATTTTGAGTAACTCTGACAATGACATCTTATAAATATTACGGCGCTGAATCCACTGCGGGTAATGCAACGTGTGTTCGCGGTTCTACAGAACAACGTCTATGAATAAAACTGAAAAATAAGATTGTTTTTTCTACGTATTTTTCCAGGATAAAAAGTAGGTATCCCACTTTATGCCCAGGATAATAAGGTATAATTATACCAAGTTTCATCGAAATCGAACCGTTAGTTTTCACGTGATGCCTGCACAAACAGACAGACAGACAGACAGACAGACAAAAAATTTTTTTAATCATATATTTGGGTTTGATATCGATCCAGCAACACCCCCCGCTATTTATTTTTTCAATATTTTCAATGTACAGAATTGACCCTTCTACAGATTTATTATATGTATAGATAAAATATCGTATTTAATTGAAATTCTCTGATTTCAAGTTTATAGGTACTTAAGTTTCGGTAATAAGCTATTTCGTTCGTATTTTATATTCATTTCTCTTACAATATTTCTCTAGCCTAACAAGTATTGGTCGCGGGACTCACGAATTCCGTGACCTCGGAACGTAAATGGCTATTGAAGGACACCGTGTATTTGAGTCAGTACGAGTCTGATAGTTCCTCTCGCACTGCCTTGGCTGGGAGGACTCATTAGATGATTTTATCACGATAAAAAAAAGCCTAACAAGTTTTAATGTTAAAAAAAAAACTATGGGTATACATAACCTAACGGTGACACACAACAGGAAGTCAGAAAAAATATAGTAGGGTTCTACTACATTAGATCTGAATTCCTAAGTTCTGTCAACACATCTGGAGACGGGGGGTACTGTCCAGTAATGTTGTCACCATTTTTAGTTCGTACCACTAACCGTCCATTAGTGATAAAGAGTAAGGCTATAAACCATGGTCGCGGGACTTATGATTTACCGTGACCCCGGTACGTAAAGGGCTATTGAAAGACACCGTGGATTTTAGTCAGTACGAGTCTGACAGTCACTCCCACTCTACCCTGGGTGGGAGGAATCATTTGTTGATTTTACCATGTTAAAAAAAAGGCTATAAACTTTGTTTTCACGCCCCACTAAAAGGATGTGTTATGATATATTTCGTAAATTATCTTATTGTCGTACGAAAAATATTGCTTACTTTATTATCTACATATAACATTTTTTTCGAAGTCGACTTTAATTAAAATAAATTCAGTCGTAGAAGGAAAATGATTTCTCCTTTCTAATTATTTTTTCCTAACTGAGAAAGTAATTATAAATGAAAGAACTTTTTTAATTTACAAAGCTTCTAATTCATTCAAAAGATTCCGGAAATATTACTCGCAAGTTAAAGTTAATTTAGATTTAACCGGTTAATACATTTTTCGGGGTTTTCCGAAATAATTAGACACAGTTCTTTTAGAATTTAAGAAAATATCGGGATCACTTGTACAAAATAAAAATTAAATTTCCTGTATGAAATATACAGTGGCGACCATATATCCATAATATATCAATTGCTTGTAGAATGTTGATTTAATACTGTAGACAAAACATTTCATAGCAAATTTATTGTAGAGGGTTTATTTTCTGTATTCAAAGTAAAATATAACCCAAAATTCATTTTAGTTTTATTAAAGATTACGCATTTGTGCGAAATTGCAATTCGCGATGTGTTCTTTGTTGTTTATACACACAGATGTGCTAATTTTATCGAACTTTTACAACAATACGACTCTTAAGCCCTTGTCAAACAGACAGGCGTTACGAATGCGAAGCGTGACGTTTTTATTTGTAATGTATGGAATTGTTTGAATCCAGTCATGTGACTGGATTCAAACAATTCCATACATTACAAATAAAGACGTCATCGGATCGCTTTCGCGTTTCTATGTAGAAACGCGAAAGCGATCCGATAGCGTGACGGAACTATCGGACTGACGTCTCGCTTCGGTTCGGTATCGCTTCAGAAACGCTTCGCTTTCGCCGGACTGTTTGACAAAGGCATTAACGTGCCTATCCACATTTGAACGATCTTAATGATAATTAGTTGTAATATAAACCTATATAACATCTGTTTGGACAGCATTTTTCAATACCCCGTATATACCTTATGCATTTTAATTAAGAATGGAATTTTCTTGATGCCATCTATTATTTACACGTCGAATAATGTATCCTCCACACGCGTCTTTTTTCGGTGTCCCTCTTGGTCTGGGCATGAGTGCACGAGTACCTCTACCAGCAGGTAATCATTACAACATGCAAGACAACGTTGTGCCACAGTTGGAGGAGCCGGGAATGGCCTTAATACTTGTACTGTAAAGCAATGATTACAAAATGGTATCGAATCCTGCGACCGATTCTTCGCTTACCCAACTTTTATTGTTTTACCCTGTCCTGGCTCCGGACAAGGGGTGGAACAATAAAACGAATGGCTTTTTGATATTGCTAATTTTCTTGACTTTTATCTAGTCCTTTCCTTTCGGCGAGACTGGGATCGTTCGTCGTCAAGACATTTTTATTTCTTGTCGTACTTTCCTTCGCTTTGTATTTGATTTTATTTTTACTGTTATTGTAACTAACTTCTGAAGTTATTTTAGAAAACTAGTTTCGTCATTGTCCTCTAGGAACGTGTTCCTTGCTTTAGAATTGTTTTTTTTAAATCTATTTTCTTCATCGCCCTCTAATATATTTTCAAACATTCAACAGACAATTTTCTTGTTATCCAATTCAAACATTTTTTTTATAAATCATCCATATTGTAATAGTATTATAACTTACAATCTATTTTAGTAGTATACTAAAATTTAAATAAAATAAAATACCAAAACGCTTGACTACTACATAAACACCCATCTTTCATCAGCATCAGGCCCGCACGGCAACTGTGTCCAGTGGGCCAGTTCATCAGAAAAGGACAGTCTGACCACTCCACAATAACTTCAAGGATGCTACCCGTATTGGAGTTTCACGCATCCTAAGTTATAAATTAATTAATAACTTCCTAAAAAGTTCCTACCACTTTCTTTAAATTAGGTACTTAGTTGGAAACTTTTTGCGAGCTAGACGCGCATGTAAGGTGTTCAGAGATAGGCCGAATATGAAATAATACTTATTGTAACAAAGGGAAAAAATTGAGAAATAGGCTAAAAACCAGATTCTACACATTTTTTTTTTCTACCGCACTCCGGGACTCGGACCATGGAACGCGGACCTGATCACGGAAATGGAAGGGGCGGTGAGACTGAGAATACTAGAAAATTTACCCTAAAGTCACCACAGAAATTAGTAAGGAAAAAGTGTATAAGACAAGACGTAGCGCAAGCGCCAATAGGACGCTATTTGCCCACAATTAGGACAGAAGTCTCCTCTCTGTGGCAGCGAGTGGGGCATTCTCCAACGCAAGCCCAGTGTGGGTTGGTAGATGTCACATGACTTCAAATTTTTGGATCTACTTAGGTCATGCCGGTTTCCTCACGTTGTTTTCCTTCACCGTTTTGCGAGCAGTGGTGATGAAATAAATTACACATAGTAAGTAATGCTAAGTTAGAGCCGATACCATTGGTCTACCAGAAACTGCCTAAACCTGCATTAAAATGTAATAAAAAGGGTTTAGGCATGAAAAGTTAACAAACAAATAAGTACAAATGAAACTAATTTTGACATTTACAACATCTAATAGGCTATTTCACTCAAAAAATTTAATTGACCGAAAGATAGATTATCAAAAAATATTTGACCCGTATTTTTCCTTTTGTTCCGTAAACCAAAATTGACGAAGATACAACGCTTCTAAAAATCACAAAACGTCACTCGGTCGGTATAAATTTACAGGCGTTATGACGTCACAAGCCCCCACTCCTGAATTTCGAAGCGTTTTATCTTCGTCAATATTCATTGATTAAAAAAAATAAAAAAAACGGCTTCATTATTTTTCAGTACTCTGAGTAACGGACTAAACAGATTTTAATTTTATTTATGCTATTCAGTACATTTATTATTTTACTCAATGTGCAATTTCAGTGTTGAAATAAAAGATTGCAATTTGCACAATGTTTTATGGCTTGTCCGCAGACGTCCATACATTCAGTCTTGCTGTCAAACCTGTTCGAGTTACCTCCACAGCCGCTGAACGAAAAACCTCGGCACCTCATTTCCGTAATGTCAAAATACCACCTGTAAAGTTGCAAAAAAGGATAGCATTAGTTTTTTTACACTACACTATGTTTTATTCACTCTCACGCATAAAACAGCCAGACTCAGAACAACTACATCGTGGCCTACCATGACGTCTTAAAACGAGAGTAATTCCAGTGTGGGAACGAGGTGGCGCTAGACGACTTGTAGAGCCCTGTCTCTTTCCCACACTGGAATTACTCTCGTTTCGTTTTCTCTTCTCGTAGGCCACCTGTAGATCATACAAATATTTGTAGCGTGCAATCATCGCTGCTTAACCGGTGTTTTATTTTTATTTTTTATAAACTTTGTCTAACACTAGGGATTTCGCCTGTATCGTGGGCGCGTTTACAAACATAGAAACTTACATACACACACACAGACCCGGAACAACTACTTGCAGGTCATACAAATATTTGTTCTTTGTGGGGATCGAACCCGCGACATGCTGCGCAGCAGTCGATCTCTGCCACTGCACCAACCGTGCCGTTTTATCGATGCAATGGTTGTGTAAAGTGAAACAAAGGTAACAATAAAAAGGTTTTTAGAATTACATTCATACAAAAACATACGCTTTCTTCCTAAGGTAGGCACAACCGGCGTCACGGGGCTGTACGAATTACCGTGACCCCGGAACGTAAAAGGGCTATTGAAGGACACCGTGGATTTTAGTCAGTACGAGTCTGACAGTCCCTCCCGCTCTTTTTTGATCGATTTTACTACGATAAAAAAAAGGGTAGGCAAAAACTACAGTGCTCACCTCATATTTTATTAATTTTAATAATTTGGTACCTACTTACTTAGGGTAATACGAGTTACAGTCTCCAAATTGAGGCTGAAATCGGCAAAAAATGTTTTCTGTTACATCTTTTTTCACAGGGTAGCGATTTGAATCTGAAACATAAAGTTACATTGCATACAAGTTGAAGAGGAAAATGTGGGGGAACTGTTTTTTATGCGGTTCGATTGACTGATTGAACATTGGTTGATATAATGGTAAAAATAACTAGCGCAATAACCCCGACAAAACGACTATATGATAAACATAAATTGTACGACATTTAAAGTGGTTTAATAGGTTCAATTTTTAGTGGTTTTTTTAATCGACTTCAAAAATAAGGTTCTAAATTAGGTCGGTTTTATTTATAAAAAGTTTGGGATCACTAGCATAAGCTGAAAAAGTGAACTAAAATTTTGAAAAAAAGTTCTTAATAAGTAAATACAAAACCAACATTTTTTATTGTAATCGGGGGCAGTACCGTGCAAAATTTTGTTTAGGTTCAAAGTTTCTAGTGGTACTAAACACATCAAACCTATTCAAGCGTTTAGAAGTTATGGAGAATACATAGACTCACATACAGTCATGAACCCTGAAAACATAACCCTCCTTTTTTGGGCAATCGTGTAGAAAGTGTAATATAACTTTTCGTTCGTAAGTCTGTGGGAAAAAAAAACTATGACATAAAATCAAAGCCTCCGACTTTTAAAAGAAAAGTTATTGGTTTTAGAAGTCGATTCAATTTTGTATTATCAATATTGTAATAATTTAACGTACCTTTACATTCCGATTTGCAGGACTTTAAAGAACCGAACACATTGTAGGGATGTAAGCAGTTTCCAAAATTAAAAGGTTCACAACTATTTTTTTCCACGTCGTAGTAGTAACTGGAAATAAGTTTCAACATTGTTATTATCTAGTCTTATCTAGTCTTATCTAGACATATAAAAATGTTATGTTGGTTTGTGTACGCTTCAAAAACTCAAAAAGTTCTGCACCGATTGAGCTGAAATTTTAGCATGATATATAATTCGCATCAAGGATTGTTTTTTGCATCAGTCACATATCCGCGATCGCGAAAAAAATAGTTTTTTTTTTGTTCTACAGTGAAGCGTGTCAGGGTGCAGATAGTAATTGATAAAATTAGAAAAAAACCGGCCATGTGCGTTTCAGAACGCACGCAGTGAAAGGTTAGCCCGTAGTCTGGGTTGAATAACATATTTATGTAGGAAAATATGTAATCCAAGTAAATGACTAAAGTTACAATAGTACATTTCGATAAAAGTGTGGTATATTCATAATTGCTTTCGAGGCGGGATTTTCAACCCAGCCGGAGGCGAGAACAAAATTGACACAATTTAATTAGCAAACTATGATTAATTTTTCTTTTTTTTTTCGCGATGGCTTTTTCCTGGTTGAAAGAGAAACAAAGTTATGGAGTCGCTTAACAGCCTAATATGAAAAATATGAATAATTTTGAATTTGGAACACGATTGTTAATATGTTCATAAAGTAAACAATAACATTAATTTTTAAACGACTTCAAAAAGGAGGAGGTTTCCAATTTAATCGTTTTTTTTTTAAATTACTCTTTTTTATGACTATGATATTCTGTTTATGAACACTATCTAAATATGCAGGAAAATTTTGCGTCGTAAAGGAAATAGAAAACATAAATAAAAAAACAATCATCCAATCCATCCACCAACAAAAAAATTAACCAATTTGTTTATATCTGGAAATTTTTGCTTCCACACCACACATGTGGAGGTTAAATAAAATAGAAGAAAACACGAGTGTGAAATGCACTGCATGTTGCGTCTACTTGTAGTGCATTATGAGCCAGTTTTCGAGGAAGTGTGTTGAAAAAGAAAATCCAGTGTTTATAGAAGGTCATAATCTTGAATCCATCAAAGTTTACTCACCTGAATTTAATATATTTCTTAGTACATCTGTAGCTATTTGCTTGAAATTTACAGTAAGTATTCGAATTGAGTGAATCTATGTCTTCTGAAACATGCAGTAAAGACTTAAGCCTTTGTCAAACAGACAGGCGTTGCGAATGCGAAGCGTGACGTTTTTATTTGTAATGTATGGAATTGTTTGAATCCAGTCACATAGAAACGCGAAAGTGATCCGATAGCGTGACAAAACTATTGGACTGACCTCTCGCTTCGGTTCGTTATCGCTTCGGAAACGCTTCGTTTTCGCCGGTCTGTTTCACGAAGGCATTATGGTCATCAACAGGGAAACACGAAACAAAAGTGAAAAAATAATTCAAACTAAAGTCGAATTAATGTTTGATCGTGTAATGCCTCTTGTTTCGGCATTAATAACACATAGTAATTTAACACTCATCAGCCATGTTCATTGTATGAATTTGTCGGCATCACGGAAAAAATTGCTGAGGTTCTATGTAAATGTGCCAAGTTCTGTAGATACTACAGGCCTATTTCCTTGGCCGCAAAAGTGCTGGACGGATTCATTGATCGGCAGTTGGATAAGCAGCATATATTATGTTACGACGACGCTCAGTTTGTGTAAGCCGCATCTATCCACTGAACTGCCAACCTCTGACTCAAGCACATAGTTCGGTTCTATACAAGACCTGGACCTGGACATCTCCAAAGCTTTCCACCTTGTGTCTTAAAATGCGATCCCACCGGTGTTTCCCTGGTGGACTCACTCAAGAAAACAGCGCACGCACAGCCTTGGCTGTGGATACGGAGGCTAAACGCGATAGCAGCTTAGTACGCGCACTGCTGAAGTACGCGAACAAATGTGCCGCACATTATTTTGATGGAATTTGAAATTATATTTGACGGCACAGTTAGCGCAGTGGCTAAGCGATTGGACTGCAGCGCTGCGTGTCGCGGGTTCGATTCCCGCACGGAACAAATATTTGTATGACCTACAAGTAATTGTTCCGTGTTTTTCTATGTTTGTATGTTTGTAGTTTCTATGTTTGTAAACGCACCCACGACACAGGAGAAATTCCTAGTGTGGGGCAACGTTTAAAAAAAAATACCCTTTTTTAAAAAAAAATAGTGCTTTTAGGTGGGAGGCAATTATCACAAGTTACTAACTTGCCGTACGATCTCATAACAATGGTGAAGTTTTGGTATAACAACCAACACCACGATATAAGATGGGCGCATGCATAGCTTACAGGTAAGAATGTGAGACAGGGAGGAATCGGCTCACCTAACCTGTTCAATCCGTATGATAACCAGCTGATCTGTGATGTCAGCAATACCAATGTCGTGTGTTCTATTGGGCACTGCGTCAATAACATCAGCTACGCGGATGACATGGTATTGCGGAGACCTTCGATCAGTGCTCTTAAAGCTTCTTTGTATCCGTGAAGGCTATGCGGTGGCACACGGCCCCAGGTGCAACGCAAGCAAAAGTGAACTTCTGATGTTTTCTTTTTGTTTTATCGTGGTGAAATCATCAAATGGCGGGACGGGAGGGATTGTCTGACTTGTACTGGCTAAAATCCATGTTGATCCTTCAATAGCCCTTTACGTTCCGTGGTCACAGTTATTTGATAAGACAGTCTTGCGACCCCGGCAGTCTTCTGGTGTTTAAAGCAGGAATCAAATTTTATGATTTATTTCCACCTCTTACCCTCGGGGGCGCTCCTCTTTCCAAAAAGGACAATTTCACCGATAAATCTGTCCGACGAAGTGGACATGAAGAGTGCACGTAAAGCATTGGCAGTTAGATGTAACATGGCTGAGGTAAAAGTTACACTCTTTAGAGTATTGCCAATCTCTGCACACATGCGCCCTATGGGTCGGTTATACAAACATCTCGTATAATGCTTAGCGAGTCCAATACGACAACGGTTTCAGGGTACTGTTGGGGCTACCACTTTTGCAGTGCATAGGAAATGATAGCGGGGTCAGGCGTGCTTTTACGCCAGTATGCGGTGTCAGATAACATCTCTGATACGGCGAATGCGCGATAACTCCAATGGCCTTGTAACTGTTTTGGGAAATCATCAATGGGCTGTCCAGTCTACAGCCCAATGATATGGCACTGTGAATTAAAACCTCCCTTAGACAACTACCAAAAAACATACCCATTGTTTTATTCGGATCTGCGAAACGTTCCTCAGAATTTTCAAACATTTTAATCAATTGAACTAAATTAAGAACGATTAATACAAAGAGCGGATTTAAAAAAATGCCGCAGTACATTTTTGTCAGTTTTATCGCTGCGACTGAAATGAATACGACGATTTTTATTGCAAATTGAAATTACCTCCGTTGCAATCAAGTAATAAGTATTAGATAGTGTAATTTGATTTTACAAGATGTGCACACGCAATATTCTATGACTACTGTAGTGCTTTTCATTTTGAATGCTTCAAAAACGGACCGACTCACACGCTCCTAAACCGATATTTATTGGAAAATCTACCAGGTATGGCAGTTTGTATCTTTGCGATGGCTGGGAAAAAAACATTTGTATGTATGTTTGTTTGTTCACATGACAAATGATTTTCGTTAGAAGCGTCTCAGTTGTCCGCTGGTTATAGGGTAGGTGACGTGTCACCAAATTAAATATTTTGGCAAAAATTTTGGAAGACCAAAATTAAATTATTAGTTTTTCTACGGTAACAGCAGCCGAATCTACCTATCCTAATTAAGGGATACAGTGGTATTGTTCCTAGTTTACGCTTTTAGTTCTGGAGTACAACAACCGAAGCCAGGTGCTCTCCAACTTTCCATTGAGATACATTTGAATGCTGCGATAACGTCGCCGCTCAAACTTTGCAACAAAGAGCAGTTAGCGCTCAGCATGCAGCGTATGGACACAATGCGCTGGCTGTGTACAATGAACATACAAAGTTACATCATTATCAAGTAACATTTTAGAAGTTGGCTTGTTTGTAGATAAGCATTTTATAGGATTTTTTGTAAAACATTAACAACCTGTCATGGGCTGTAAGTACTCATGATTATAAATAACTTTACTATCGAAGCAAACCTGAAAGATAAAAAACAGGTGCCAATGTTTTGAAACACCCGTGAGTTTGATCTTTCGGGGTTGGTTATAATGGCGTATTTACCGTTTTTTTAGCATGGTAAAATGAATCGTCGCACCCAGGGCAAAGCAGGAGGGACTGTCAAACTTGTACTGACTAAAATCCACAGTGTCTTTCAATAGCCCTTTACGTTCCCGTGTCACGGTAGCTGTTAGTCCCTCGATCCCGGTAGGCTTTGGCCCTCAAAGGGGGGGGGGGGGGGCGTCATTGTGCTGACACTCTTTGAGGAGCGCGTGGAACACGACGCGCTGTCGACCCGGACATGGTCCATGATCGGGATATATAAACATGCATTTTAAGGTCCCAAAAAGTGTTTGATTTTTTCGAAACCTTGATACCTTAAAGATTTAATATTTAAAGAGTGGAAAAATGAATAAGCCTGATCATTTAGTTGGGATTTAAAAAAAAATAGAATTTCCTACCATCATTGTCATGGCAACTGTTGGCCCGTGTGTTAGATTGGTAAACAATGTGTTATGTATTTCACTCAGGCGCTACACTTAGCTACTAGTTAATATCATCCACTCTTTAAATATTCAAATTTAAAGGTATAAATTCTCATTTAATTTCCTCAAACACTTTTTTTGAGACCAAAAAACAAAAATAGTAAGTCGCCAACTTCCACGTGTTACTCGATACATACTCATTTATTCTTCCATGTAGGTATACGTAAATCTCCAGTGCAGTTCCTTCATTGAATGTAATGCGTTCTTCTTTCTTTATACATACGTTTACGTTTTTATTCAAATAAAATATCTCCAGCTCTGAATAATTTTGTTTTAAGTGGAGTTTCGGTAAAATTTTGGAGAAATAATAGGATTGAAAGTTGGTATTTTCTTATTAACAAAAAAAACCAAGTGCGTCTCGGAACGCACAAAGTAAATACCTAGTCGTCTGGTTTGAATAATGAAAACAAAATTACAAACATAAAAAAATTTGCGTTACCTATTAGTAATTTTTTTTTTATTTCACCGATAATCAATTGAACTGTTTTATGGTTTTACATTCTAAATCTACATTTTTAAATAAACAATCTTAAAGGAAGTTATAGTTTACCGTAACAAAAAAGATTTCGATTTCTTAAAGTGATCGCATATTTTTTTTCATGTGTATATTTTTCCAGTTGAAAAATATGTACTCTCATAAAATTATTATCTCCATTAACAGTAAAATAACAAATTTTCATAAACTTCTAAGTACTGTCCAAGTACCTTTTGTAAGTTCGTCAACTATAACTTGTAAAACCTACATAGCTGTGATAGTTTTCCTTCTAACTTAGCTGTACATAAGGCGTAAGCTGACATTCCAATGAATGGCCATATCGACAAGTTTGTGATATGTCGAGACTTTATAATTTGCTAAACTGCTGGACTCCACAATAAGCTTTTCAACCACCGATCGATTTCACAGATAAAATCGAGACTGTTAGGAATATCAAAATGTATGAAAACAAGACAACTTGTCCATTGAGTGGTTCTAATTCAGTGAATATCTAATATTGTATAGCCTTGGTATCGGCCTGGACTTACTATCGGTTCGGACCCAGCCAGGCGCATTAATTTAACGGCGACCGACGTCGGCAGACGATCTCCGGTCACCTTAGGCGCGGGCATGCGGGCGGTGTGCAATGGGCGACTCGCTGTTCGACCATGGACCATGCCCGGGTCGACGGCGCGTTGTGTACCATGCGCCCCTCAAGGACTGTTAGATTTCAGTCAGTACGAGTCTGACAGTCCCTCCCGCTCTGCCCTGGGTGGGAGGACTCATTTTATGATTTTACCACGCTAAAAAAAAGTCACTATTGTTCTACAACCAAAAAATCGTGGACACGTTACATCTACCAATCCGCAATGGGCCATAATCCAGAATGCAGGCCGCATCCGCATTCTGGATTATGGCCCATTTCCTCTCAAAAACGAATGAACTAGTAAGGAAGTCCAGATATTTTTAGACCCATGTTCTTTATCCAATGCTGTCCGGGAGATGATCTGAATCATTAACAGGCATTCACGTTTTATTAGTACTTAAATACTGTAACAATTGTTTGAAGACTCCACACAGGAGACGATTGTATCTCAGCGATAGTTTTGCGATGGCCATCGTCGTAATTTTGTCGCACTTGGCGGTGATACAAAACTTCCAATTAGACTGCGCTTGCAGCGATCGATTGATTGCTTTTAAAAATAGATACTCCAACCATTTCACTAAAAATGGGACGACAGTAATCCAGCTTATCCGTTGGACGTACTGTGAAATCTAATGGATACAACCATTGGACGGATTAAAATATACAACTGTACGTGCTTTGATGGCATAAAAAACTACGAATGTATTTGAGTCTGTTTTGGTATGGTCACAGTTACATACGTTATTTTTTACAGTAAAAGATAAGTAAGTACTTACTTTTCTACGGAGTTTTAACTTTGTGTCGTCAATCCATTTTTATATCTATTTATTCCGCTGCGTTGCATCTTAATTAATATGTTCAGGTTGGTGTCGGTGTGACGGGGCCTGTAGAGGGCCAAAGCCTGTCGGGATCGCGGGACCAAGGGATTACCGTGACCCCGGTACGTAAAGGGCTATTGAAGGACACCGTGGATTTTAGTCAGTACAAGTCTGACAGTCCCTCCCGCCCTGCCCTGGGTGGGAGGACTCATTTGATGATTTTACCACAATAAAAAAAAAAAGGTTGGTATGCAAAAATGTCAGCCCATAGCTCTAAGTAAATTTAATTGTTCCGTGTTCAATAGTGTGAAAGGAAAGTAGTACCTAGTAGTAATGAGGTATGAAAAATGTAAATAAGTCTGGCTATTGTACTAATTTTCCAAATTATACGGAACCGACCAACATTTGGTACAGCATTTTTTTTCTCGTTAGCATGATTATTACTATGGCATACTGTAAAAGAAGCTCCATATTATAGCCGTGGGCATAGTGTAATTATTTTGGTTTATTTTTCTACTTTCTGGATCAATGACTGATTCTAAAATATGTGACCCAAGACATTCATTGTTCTCTTAAAGGTTAACTGTTATTCTAATCGAAAATAAATAGTAGTTCCCGTGTTTGTATAATCCCATCTTTAATTACGATTATTGAGGAAAGAATGATTCAGCTGCGAGTGGGACTCGAACCAGTGTCTTCTGGATAAGTACTCCAGATTTCTTACCAATTAGCCCATCACAACACACTCGTTGAAGCTTGAATCTTTTATTCCTTTGTTTGAACGTTTGTAACGTTGCGCCATCTATCGGAAGAGTCTCAAACTACTTCCAATCGCACTCGTGGCTGTATTTTTCTTACCTCTAAAATCCTTGCGTATTGCGTAAAAAATATTTAAAAACCGTCTTTAATTTATTTACAGTGAATATTAAACAATTCCAGATCAAATAATCATACTTCATGTAATCTGCTGTAATATAAGCGAAACTTGATTTAAAAGAAACACTCAATGATTTATTACGGAAACAGAATAAAACTGCGAGACCGACTGCCAATTATAAGTTTTCACTTACAGTGGAGAAGTTTGAAAAACACAGTATTGCTCACAAAAAATGAAAAAGGACAACATCCATGGGCGCACTTCTGCTCTTTGCCCGGGAGGGCTATAAATGACATTCTCAGAGAGGTTTCGGGTTTATCGTACACAAGTCTATGGTTGTTGTAGTTGTCTTTTGACAAGAACAAGTCTAACAGTGGATGTTTTTCTATGAAACATTATGAAAGCTGTCGTCAAACTACCCAAATCTTCAGTTCTCACAATAAAAATCTTCATCTCTCAGTATAGAATCTTGGTAGAACTAAAATTGGCAGTAGAAGTAAAACGGTTTCTTATAGAAACTGGGTAGATTTTGCACTAGAAATAAAATTCAAGTTAAGGACTTGGACTATAAACATTTACATTCGTCTTACCCGAAAACAAAACTTCACTGCGTCTTCAAGAAATACCGAAGTTTATTATTCTACTAGGCATAGTTTAAATTAGGAATTTAGGTCACGATCTATGTTCCTAATTCTAGAAACTCCATGGAGTTTGACCTTTATTTTACAATTCCATTAACACCCTAAAAATGAGCATTCAATTTCAATCTAAATCCGGTTTCTTTTTTTCTATCGACCAACATTTAAACATCAATAGATTTCATCCGTCCCCAGGGACTATCAGACTCGTACTAACTAAAATCCACGGTGTCCTTCAATAGCCCTTTACTTTCCGGGGTCACGGTATTTTTCGATTCGTGAGTCCCTCGTCTCTAGAGGGGGCCTTGTGTGTAGTTAAAATTTTTATAAATGCACCTATAATACAGAAAGAATTCCTAATATCCCTAGCCTGTTTTTTTTAGAACTAGTCTGTCCATGGTGTTTCATGAATGTGTTTTTAGTCAGTTTCAATATATGTTTATTTTTTCTGTTTTGAGAAACAGAATACTCTCTATTTTCTATCACAACGTTTCAGTATCGAGCAATACGTCATCCTTTCCTTACTTAATTAGCAAAAAGCTCTTTAAAGGCGATCGGAAAACTGTTCAAGTCTTTAATAAGTTTACGGCACTATACACTTCGCGTATAATGTTTCAGCTTGTTTGAAACTTAAGTGTGCTCAAAGTTGAAGTGTTTTTCATTTCGTTTCCTTTGATATTCAAAGCTAAGTAAATGCTATCCGTTCTAAGATCCGATATTCCAGTAAAAATATGTAGTAGAAATACTATGTAAAATAAAATATAACTCCGATATACAATACATCTTATTGTAGTAGATAATAGTTTGAAATAATGAAACGGGGTGAAATTTTAAGTAAACAATGCCCGCATGCATGTTTTAGGCCTCTGCCTCGAATCTTGCGAGCAGCGGGGCGGCGGCGGCGGCGGCGCGGGAGTGAATGAATGTATGCCTAAGGCCTCTGCCTCGAATCTTGCGGGCAGCGGGGCGGCGGCGGCGGCGGCGCGGGAGCGGCAGGATCTTAGGCATACATTCAAATGGACCGGCCCTCGGAAACAGCGGCGCGGCAGCGGGGCGGGCGCGAACTGCGAGCGCCGCCGCCGCCGACGCCCCGCTGCCCGCAAGATTCGAGGCAGAGGCCTAAGATCCTGCCGCTCCCGCGCCGCCGCCGCCGCCGCCCCGCTGCCCGCAAGATTCGAGGCAGAGGCCTTAGGATGGGTCCGGTCGACATATTAGCGCTTTACTCCAGATTACGCCACCACAGTAAAGTAAAACCTAATCTGCCTTGATAGTTGAACGATCACACTAGCGGTTGTAGGCTTCTATACACCACAAACACCTCACAAAAACACTCCTAGCGAGGATAAACGATGATGATGATGTCATCAGGACGCGACGCGGTCAGGGCGCTGTTTTTTTTTTACGTGGTAAAATCATCATCTCCATCCTCCCACCTAGTCCTCCCACCTAGGGCAGAGCAGGAGGGACTGTCAGACTCGTACTGACTAAAATCCACGGTGTCCTTCGATAGCCCTATACGTACCGGGGTTACGGTAATTCGTGAGTGAATTCTCATTTGATGATTTTACCACGATAAAAAAAAAATGACTGTCAGTAATAATTTGACAAATAAATAAACAAGTAGTAATAAAGTAGAAGTTGATGATTTAATTTATCTGTGTTTCTATTTATTTATTGGTTCACCAACAATTGTTCACACTGGTTTAATACAAAAGTAATCATGCAATAAATTATTTTACATTAGTGCAACAATCACTTAAAGTTAAACACTACATCAAAGAGAATGATAAAAAAGAAAACAAATAACACAAAGAACATATTAAAGTGAACTAACCCAGTTTTAAGTTATGTACGAGTAACAATTGACAGTTACTAAAAGGCTTACAACTAAAACTAATATACGAATTTCAATGAAAGGTCATTATTAGTGTTAAAGATTTTACACCCAACATTCAAACAAGAATAACATCCAAAGTTAAGAAGTTGTAAAGTGTGAGCCAGGGGACATGTTCTTCCTGCCTCGGTCGATCTTCATTAAAAACTTTTTAAACGGTTCGTTCAACAAATCTAAGGCTGAACGCAGACTAGAGTCACGACAGCTTTAAAACAGACTTTTTTTTACCAAATAGAAATAGAGGTTCAAACAAAACTATGTACAGCTACTGCAGGCATACCGTATGGTAAAACATTGCAGATATTTTATGTACTATCCATGTTTGCGAAATAAAAACCTATTCTATCCTCTTCTATCGGGTTCTCTTTGAAGTGTGTGGGACTGAGCACACAAACGTAAAGACTGTCTACTAGGGTCTTTTCTATTGTTTCTTGACGGTGAAATCCATTTATTTAAATAATAACAATAACAAAGAAAGACGCAGACAAATGTGTGTATTGCAACGAGTTGTGAACAAAACAAGTTCGTTTTCAGTTGTGTGCGCCGCGTAGTGACACAACCGTTTCCTTTTAATTTTATAGCAGACTCTATACAAGTCTGTTTTAAAACAGTTTTGACTCTAGTATGCGCTCAGCCTAAGGAAGATTAATAAATCTGTTAGATTTTTAACAAGTGCTTGCATTTAAAGTGACAAGATGATTTTTAACTTATATTATAACTTACTTTTGCCCGTGGCCTCGCTCGTCCCCCTTATTTCTCCCCCTTTTAGTCTTGTTGAAAAAGGAGTAGCTTACATAATTTTCTCCAGTCTTCTCACCTGCCTCTATACCTACTACTTTTAATTTATTAAAATTGTTTCAGCGGTTTAAGCAAACAAGCGTAACAGACAAACTCACTTTCACTTTCAACCCTAAATGCGTTAAAATTCATAGATAGAGTAGGGTGGAGTGCTAGTTTTTAACAAAAAGAGTTCAACAGAACCATTGAAGTTATAGTTCGCACAACATCTTTGATTGGAATTGGATGTTAAAATAATGACAAGTTATGCCTGCATACTTTTAAAATAAGTCTCTCTGTGTCTTTAGCTTTATAAGTTCCCTCTACAACAGATCAAAGCCAGCATCTCGTTAGTTTTCTTTACACAAGCAATATTCTCTCTTTGTTGCTAAGTTACGCTTGTTGGTTCTCTGTTTTCCTGTATTTTTATTTAGAAGTTATTATAATTGTAAGTTTATTCGGTCGGAACTAATTTTCTTATTATTCTGCTTCTTTGAGCGTTCGAAGTAATGCAGAAGCGACGTGATTTACAAAGTGAGTACGCATCATGGACAATCAAAAGTCAAAGAGAGTAATCCAAATCAAAGGGGGTGAGTTTTCTTTGAAGCATACCGCACCTATCGTTTATGCCTTTGTCAACAGGCGAGTCCGAAGCGATACCAAACCGAAGCGAGACGTCAGTCCGATAGTTCTGTCACGCTATTGGATCGCTTTCGCTTTTCTATGTGACTGGATTCAAACAATTCCATACATTACAAATAAAAACGTCACGCTTCGCATTCGCCACGCCTGTCTGTTTGACAAAGGCTTTAAAGAGTATTACCCCAAATGTAAATTGGTAGGTTCAATAATTTACTGTCAACTAATTTACGATATATAAGTAAAGAATTAATTAGTTAGTCCATTGAAATGTTCCACATTTAGGGTTCAGATTCTCACAATCCTTTTTGTTAGTTTTTATTAAATATAGCTCGGCTCATCTCGGAAAAGGAGCGGAGGGGTTAGTGGCTAAATAATTACAGCCCCACATGCCGATTTTCCGGGTTAAGCCGCGCTTGCCATGGTTAGTCTGTGGATGGGTGACCATCTGTCATAGTGAGTTTCCTTCGTGCCTCGGAAAGCACGTAAAGCCGTTGGTCCCGGCTGTTATTTGTAGATCTTTGGCAGTCGCTACTGTTATTCAGAAACTCTGTCTGGCAATCAGTCTTATCATGGGGTATCGTATTACCCAGTTACTGGGTTGTGGAGGTCCGATAGGCAGTCGCTCCATGTAAAATACTGATATTCAGCTGCAACCGGTTTGACTGGAAGCCGACTCCAATAAAGTTGTGAAAAGGCTCATCTCGGAAAAAAGGTTTGAGAAATTGTGCATATGAACAAACTTTTCGTCGATAATTACTGAAAAACTATACCTGAAATTATTAATTAGTTATCTACAGGACAACAAAATACATAACATACCCACAAATCTATCAGTAAGATACAATAAGAAGAAAAAACACCAAAGCACCTGTAAACAATGAGATGAAACAATTTTACTGCTACATTTCCTATTAAAATTATAAAGATATCTAATGATCTGAAATGCAAAGAAAAATAACTTGGTTTACATAAAACATAAGAACAGAAGCACAAGACTCGCGTAAGTTAAATAACCATTACTATGTTTTAAAATTAAAAGTCGAAGGAAACTTGTAAAATTACATTTTTGAGAAGATTTTTACATGAAAGATTTCAAATAGACTAATAGAATAATTGTTCTAACAATTTCATCAAGTTGAAATCGAATTGCATGACATAAGTAATAACGTATATAATAATGTATCTAATGGAGGTCGATATATACAAGATGTAGCTACAGTTCTGCAATCCACCATCTATCTACTCCAATTTCGGGTTGTATTCCGTGGAGATTTGAAACTATCGATACAAAAAGTATCGATAGTCTATCTATATATCAATATTTGCTTCACAGATACTTGAAATAAATGTATTACACATACATATTATAGTTCTTATTATTTTGAAATCCCTCGAATAGCAAAGATACATACATGACTTTTTAATTGACTTTGTTTTGTGTTTAAGTGGATGCTATACTGGTACCCGGCTTAGCCGCAGAAGGAATTTTCATAGAGCTATTTTATTAATATTAGCAGCAAGATAAAAAATCGCAATTAAAAATTAAATTTGAATGAATTAAGCAGTGTATGAAGTTTCTATATATATATATTTTAAAGTGTAAATGATAAAAATTCCGATTTTCAATGACTTTTTACGTGTGTCCACAAGCTGGTAAAAAACCTTCCGGGCTGCATCTGCTTTTTACGTCACAAACAGTAAAACTACTGTTTACCTTTATCTTCTTAATTTTCACCAGTAACTTCTAAATCGCTTCTAGAGATTGCATATCTACAGTATTCTATCGATGTGGTATAAATGTTACTCACGATAACATCCCTAGACTTCGTCAGAATCGCTTTTATTGTAGCGAACAGCCTTGTCAGCCGTGGTCTATTGTTCTTACGCGATCATTGTGATTTCTGCTTGAAAAATGATATTTTTTTACAGCTATTTTTATTACAACCCGATATCGACTTTTGTGTATAAGTCTTTTACACAAAAATCGGTATCGGATCTTTGAAGACTGTTATATGAATACAATAGCAACACGTTAAATGAATACATAACAAAACCATGTAGAGTTACGGTACCCGTACTACATGGTATTGTTATGGGTTTCCTATCTTTTAATACTTAAGCCGGCTAATATTGCGGAGACCTCTCGCGCCCGGCATTGGTTGAGGCCATGCTGCGGGGCGAGACGGAGTGGGAAGCGGTCGCCTCCTTCTGCGAAGCAGTCATGCTCGTGAAGGAGGAGGCGGGCCGCCTGAGGGAGAGGACAGCGTCCTCCCTCCACCCCAGCCGCAGTGGTAGACGCCCACGGCGTCGGACGTCGCAAGACGATCTCCGGCCACCGTAGGCGCGGGCATGCGGGCAGCGAGTAATGGGCGACTCGCTGTCCGACCATGGACCATGCCCGGGTCGACGGCGCGTTGTGTTCCACGCGCGCCTCAAAGAGTGTCAGCATAGTGACGGGGCCTGTAGAGGGCCAAAGCCTGCCGGGATCGCGGGACCTAGGGATTACCGTGACCCCGGTACGTAAAGGGCTATTGAAGGACACCGTGGATTTTAGTCAGTACAAGTCTGACAGTCCCTCCCGCCCTGCCCTGGGTGGGAGGACTCATTTGATGATTTTACCACGATAAAAAAAAAAAGCCGGCTAATATTAAGTTTTTTTCGAGGATTTATGTCGAGGGGCTAATGTTAATTTCTTTCACCATTAAGCGGCTAAATTTAAGTATAGCCGCAACCCTTTGGCTTAAAATAAAAAGGTAAATTAAAAAAAAAAAACTATTTTCTACTTACACAGGGTAGGTAAATGCCAGCGGGGTTTCTATTTCTGTGATCAAAGTTTAAAGGAATCTACAGGAGTGTAGGGGATTATAGTAAACGAGTGAAATGAGCTGACGATGCGAATCTATCGATGCCGGGGTGCCCAAAGTTTCCAAGCTCATTATGGTCGCTCTTGGACTAAAATCAATTTGAGACAAAACAACATAATGTCATGAATACGCATTTGACGTCGCGTTTAGGCTAATGGGCAATTTAGCTGGCTAATGATAAAATCAAATGTCGCAAATGAACAGTATGTCGAACATTAGGCTCTCCTCGACAACTTAGCCGGCTAAACTTAAGATTCTCTTTTTTTCACATCTGTTTTCACATGTATATATGTAGAAAAAGCCATACATGCCGGCTGGAATAGTTCCATGTTTAATAATTGTTCATTTTTCAATTAGGTTCCAAAGTTTTTTTTTTATAATTGTGCCTCTTTTATCAATAGATATACAAAAGCACCAAAGAATTTAAATAGGATAAAAATCGTACTTTACCTTAAGAGCATGATTTGATCTTTCCAACAAATGATGAAAATCAATTTACAGCGACACTGAAAAGAACTTAGCCTTAAATTACGAATATATTTCTATTTTGGTAACACGGGTAAGTTCATTTAAAATTAACGCGTACATGCCTTTGTGATTTGAGTATGACGTTTGCGTACGTTGAAATACGAATTTGAATAAAAAAAACCTAACTAACTGCGATTTATAACGTAATGCGTACTTCACAGAGGACGGCTAGGACGCTGTCCTCTGCCTCGCGCGGCCCGCCCCCTTCTTCACGAGTATGACTGCTTCGTAGAAGGAGGCGACCGCTTCCCACTCCGTCTCGCCCCGCAGCATGGCCTCGACTAATGCCGGGCGCGAGAGGTCTCCGCCTATCGCCGTCATGAGAACACGGCGGTGCTCTGCCCAAGCGGGGCATTCCTGCACGGTATGCTCCACCGTGTCCTCCGGGCGATCCTCACAGTGGTGACACCCAGGCGTTTCTTTCCTCCCTATCCAACACAGGTACCTCCCGAAACTTCCGTGTCCGCTGAGGACCTGCGTCATGCGACGCCACTCCTCAAAGAGGGGTCCTACCGCCGCGATTGCGGCGTGCCCGAACGTAATGCGTACTTGAAATAAAATTCTATTTCGGTTAGCTTCATTTAATATTAATGCTAATGTGCCCTGGTGTTGAGTCTGGTTTTTTTGTCGAAATGTAGCCATTAAAAAAGAAAACATAGAAACAATTAAGCTTTACATTTTTATTAAATCTCAATTTCGTTTCTGTGATTTCAGATAAAATTATAAAAGTATATTATACATTTTCTCTTTTAAAAAATTAAACTTTACACATTTTTAAATTAAGTTATGCTGGTTTTAATTTCAGATCCGTAACGTATGGTATTATTTTGTAACACCTTGTAACATGTTACTCGTACATGGTTAGGTTTTGATAGTTGCAAACGCAAAAATTACTCATTAAACTTTTACTTTTTTAACAAATTACTACCGACTAATAAATCAAATTGTAAAGTATTTTATATCAGATCGATTCATAATTTTGGCACGGTTTAGAATGGTCGTTTTCATGGAGAAGAATCGGCAACAAACATGGTTACTCTTTTAAAAAATATTAGAAATAGACTTAGAGAAAAGGGAGATTGCAGTACTTTTAAAGATATTTAAACTTCTGAACGGATCTGAAATGAGTTATTTTTAATAAATAAAAATCATCATGTAAAAATTAACAATGATAGAAACGCGATTTGGGATAATCGGCTCGAAAAAAAGTACAAAACATGTCATTAAATCACAATTTTAAACGTGTACTTTTACGAGATTTCATAATGGATTTATATGTAAGTTATATCAATAGATAAAGCTTTTTATTTTAAAGTAAATGGTGAAAAAACATATTTGATAATTTCCTTTTTGTATTACTCAAAACCAACAAAAAAAAAAAACATTTACAAAGTGTGTTTGTAACGGTCTTGCACTCACACATTTACACAATGTACTGCAACCTCGTCTTAAGTTCGGATTGAAACTGATCATCTAGTAGTATACTAATGGATATTATCTGTTTCAATTACATGCATGATTATCTGATACTCTGATTGATCTGGTATTGGATTACACATAGAGCTTTGAATGATTTGTTAGCAAGAGAATAATAGATATATTGTCAATAAAGCATTTACCATCTGGTCATTAAATAAAGCCGAAAAAATATTGATCGGTTTCTGCCAGTATCGCTGCGGAATCCTAAAAAGTAGCTACAAAAACTATTTCGGCAAACGCTAGCGTACAGTGGAATTTCAGCCGGTCGAATATTTCAGGTGGTTTGTCATTTTTCAAGACCCACAGTAAATGAAGACACTTCGCTCATGTTACAAGCTATAAGGAAAATATTAACCAGGAAACACCTTAATGTTACCTACACAAACAAGTAATGAAGAAAAAACACATAAACAGTAAACGATCCTACTAAGTCAGAAGCCATAAAACAAAATTCGACCTGAATCCACTTAACATCGTACCACAAAGGTTGAAGGAACTTTCGTTCCTAATTCTTCTATAACGAACAAATTGCTTGTCTCTGGTCGAGTGTTACATTGGCCAGGGGATTTGACAAGTCAGTGGGCACCTGGTATGCTCCCAGGCACCTTGTACGCCCTAAGGCTCTAAGGCTCAACCCTTGTCATTCACGTTTATCCCCTGAACGCCTGGACGGTACAACTGTAACGCTTATTGCTGTAGTGGGATTAGCAGAGGTTATGTAGATGTAAAAGGCAGTTGTGTTTCAGGATTCGTGATTTATTTTTGATTGCCATAGCTATCTTGAAGATCGGTCCAGACTAGTCGGTTTCACATGGATGCACTTGTAAACTTATCGTCGAGATTATTATGAAGGTAATGTCTAAAAAAACTTTCATATCTTAAATGATTTGTTATTGAAAACTTTCGAAATAAATTGGCATATTTAGATCTAACTTTTCTCATAAGTAATGTTACGATCATCTTTAAAATAATTCCTATTCACAATATTAAATTAAACATTGGTTATTTAATAAACACTGAATGTTGCAAAGTTTAAGGAATTAGATGAAAATAATGAAATAGGAGTTGGTTAAACTGACCGGTGATGATTCAAACTTGGCGAAACTGTAGATCCAAGAACATTACAAACAAATGAAATACATAATTTAAACAGAGACACTTAGGCGTCAAAATACTCGTTTTCACTATCATCAGGGAACGTGCCCAGAAGACTGGCAGATTTGCCACGACCACGATCTTAATTATTTAGCTAAAAAAGAGACGGCGAGATTTCCTAAAGATGATCCGAGGGTTATGACCCGAAATGGCTCAAAGCTTTACAGCTTTGAGCCATTTCGGACGCAAATACTGTAACCACTACAGTTACAGTATTTGCGCCGCTTGAGGGTCTCAGCAGCCGCAGCACCAGCGCCGTCATAGCCCGCCGTGCTTGCAACACGAGATGGCGCAAGGGTGTCGACACAAGTGCTCTCTTTTTGTTAATATTTAGTTTGACAAAGAGAAGTGCTTCAGATACGCTATATTAGAATATAATTTTCAAACATATTAAGAGAGTAAGTTGGCATACTTAAATACAATTATAGAGGTACATTAGCCTCCGAAATCTCTCTTGAAAGCTTGTTTCAGAACAAAGATGTTTTGTCCTGTATGAATATTCAAAGAAGCGTATTTGTAAACGAATCATTACCTTCTCAGCGTCCTTTGTTCTTCAGATAGCTGTAAGAACTTATTTTTTATTTGATGGGAGTGCTTATCTTTGTTTCGTATTAAAATGCTTGAATTGATAACATTAAAATGAAGACAAAATTCTATTACATTCTTTAAGCAAAGATATACTGGTAAGGGAACAGTCCTGTTGGCGCTTGCGCAAAGTCAAAGTCAAAGTCAAAGTCAAATCATTTATTTCAATTAGGCCATCAACGAGGCACTTTCAAACGTCGAATATTAACATTAAGGAAATGGGATGGGATGGGATTGATTCTACACCCATTCGCTAGGGTAGGTTTGTATGAAGAAGAATGGGCAAGAAACTCCATACTTACTCTTTTTAAAAATGTTTAACAATATTTTTATATACATCATTTGACATCAATAATGTGAAAGCAATGTACTTTAAATCTAGACTAAATATTAAAAAAAAAAAATGAATAAGAAAAAAAAAATTAGCACAAAGGTACATGGTGTTCACATTTTAACAAAATATTGCAATTACCTTCAGCTATTTTACAAATATAATATAAGTGTGTGAGCATTCAAATTTCAACAAGCTTGATTTTGTTTAAACCCTACATTGTACTATGGAGCAGGACCAGCATGTTTCCAAACATTTTTATCTTGAATATAATCTTCTAATTTATAATATGCTTGTTTACTAAGTGTATTTTTTATGTAACTTTTAAATTTTCTTTCATTTAGAGTTAAAATTTCGCTAGGTATTTTGTTGTAACATTTAACACAGTACCCCATAAAAGATTTTTTGACTTTAGACAATCTAAAATAAGGTTGATCAATTTTATCTTTATTTCTAGTATTAAAATTATGTCTATCGCTTATTTTATTAAAAAGATGAAGATTTTTCCTAACATGCATTATATTTTCATAAATAAATTGACAAGGCACTGTCATTATATTAATCTTTTTGAATAGTTCCCTAAGAGATTCGCGACGACGTAGATTGTAAATAGCTCTGATGGCTCTCTTTTGCAAAATAAAAATGGATTCAATGTCAGCCGCCCGGCCCCACAGTAGAATGCCATAAGACATAATGCTGTGAAAGTAGCTGAAGTAAACCAAACGCGCAGTTTCGACGTCTGTTAACTGTCTTATCTTTCTAACAGCATAAGCGGCTGAGCTAAGACGGCTCGCTAGAGATGCTATATGGGGGCCCCATTGTAATTTATCGTCTAACGTGATTCCCAGGAAAACTGTCTGATTAATAAATTCCAATTTTACTCCGTTCAAAAAAACGTCGCAATCGCTACTTCTAACATTTGGCAAAGTGAATCTAATACATTTAGTTTTCTTTTCATTAAGAACTAAATTATTCAGAGTAAACCAATTTTGAACCTTAGAAATAGAGTCATTAACATTTTCTAGGTTATGTGCACGTCTATCTATTTTAAAAATTAACGATGTATCATCAGCAAATAACACCATCTGTGGTTGATTTTTTAGTAAATGGGGTAAATCATTAATATAGACTAAGAAAAGGAATGGACCCAAAATAGAACCTTGAGGCACGCCCATAATCATTTCAGCCCCTGACGAGTTTACACCGTTTATCTGAACTTTAACCTGTCTATCTCTTAGGTATGAATTTATTAAATCAAGAGCTGTATTTTTAATTCCATAGTGTTCCAGTTTCAGCAACAGCGTTTCGTGGTTTACGCAATCGAATGCTTTTGAGAGGTCGCAAAAAATTCCTATGGCATCTTGCGCTTCCTCCCAGGAGTTAAAACGCGCAACGTTAGTGTCGTGTTAAGTTTGCCTTAAGTGTGTATGTCCCCATTATACCTTGCGTCCCCGTCTTATACACCGTTCCTCTATATCTTTTTTTATTAAGACTTTCATTAGAAAAACACACAAGAGCATAAAACGAACATGAAAGACGGTAGACCGTTATTATTCTAATGATGAACCATTTCGTGTACTCGTAACTATTCAGTCGCAATAAACTTCAGTTCAAACGTGATCATGTAAATAGCAACAGTGCTGAAATAAAATATCCGTTTGAACTTCTAATGACAGTAAGTGTACCCTATATCCCTTTTGTGTGGCCCTAGTGTAATAAAGAAACCAAGAAAATATTTTACCTGGGATTTCAACCCAGAATCTCATGCTGAGCAGTTACCGTTGTGGTTGCCGCCTCTACACCATCATCACATGAGTCCTCCCACCCAGGGCAGGGCGGGAGGGACTGTCAGACTTGTACTGACTAAAATCCACGGTGTCCTTCAATAGCCCTTTACGTACCGGGGTTACGGTAATTCGTTAGTCCCGCGACCCCGGCAGGCTTTGGCCCTCTACAGGCCCCGTCACTATGCTGTCACTCTTTGCGGCGCGCGTGGAACACAACGCGCCGTCGACCCGGGCATGGTCCATGGTCGGACAGCGAGTCGCCCATTACTCGCCGCCCGCATGCCCTCGCCTACGGTGGCCGGAGATCGTTGCGACGTTTGCGACGTCCGACGCCGTGTGCGTCTACCACTGCGGCTGGGGCCGCGTGAGGGAGAGATGAGCAACCTCCCTCCAGGTTGCTGTTCTCTCCCTCACGCGGCCCGCTTCCTCCTTCGCGAGCATGAATGCTTCGCAGAAGAAGGCGACCGCGTCCCACTCCGTTTCGCCCCGCAGCATGGCCTCAACCAATGCTGGGCGCGAGAGGTCTCCGCCTATCGCCGTCGCGAGGACACGGCGGTGCTCTACCCATATGGGGCAGTCCTTCACCGTATGCTCCACCGTGTCCTCCGGACGATCCTCGCAGTGGTGACACACAGGCGTTTCTTCCCTCCTTATCAGACACAGGTACCTCCCGAAACTTCCGTGTCCGGTGAGGACCTGCGTCATGCGGTAGGTAAGGACGCCAAAACATATATACCTAACATAAAGTAACTAAGTCGAATAGACTTCATGTATGTTCAATCTGAAATACCCATTAATGTCTTTTAATCAACTGTTACTAGCACATATTATCTATTTTGTCAATACATCCGAAACCAACAGCAAATCGGGGAAGCCTAATGAGGTGCCAATCAACGTCTTTGGATATCTTGGCACTCAATCGCTCTCACTGCTCCCATCTAATCGGTTGGCAGTGCCAAACATTGCGATAACCTCTAATTTAAGGGGGATGTCACTTGTCTCTTATGCTGACGATATCTTGTTGACAGAACAAAATAAATAGGGGAACAGTTTATAAGACGGGGGCGCGGGGTATGATGGGAAATCACACACTTAAGGCAAACTTAATACAATACTAGCGCAAGCGCCAGCAGGACGCCATTTGTTGTGTTAAGTATGCCTAAAGAGTGTATGTCCCCATTACGCCTTGAGTCCCCGTCTTATACACTGTTTTCCTAAATTTAATACAACATAACAATTTTATATGATCCTAGCTGTTCCCCGTGGTCTCACCTGCTCGATAAACTATCCAACACAGAAATATTTTTTCAATTCGAACCAGTTGTGACTGAGATTAGCGTGTTATATTAGACAACCAAACTCTTGCCTTTGTCAAACAGATAGGCGAAAGCGAAGCGTTTCCGAAGCGATACCGAACCGAAGCGAGACATTAGCGAGACGTCAGTCCGATAGTTCTGTCACGCTATCGGATCGCTTTCGCTTTTCTATGTGACTGGATTCAAACAATTCCATACATTACAAATAAAAACGTCACGCTTCGCATTAACCACGCCAGTCTGTTTGACAAAGGCTTTTAGCTTTATAATAAAAGTATAGTTATGGAACATTTGCATATCCAAAAACCATTGTATAATTTTTTTGTGGGATTGAAAATCATCATATTATGAGTCTTAGAATAAAAATGTTTCAAATTCAAATATGCTCATGTCATGGCGATACGGGCGCACGATTTTAGAACATCCCCAACAGCTATTTTTACTGCCAACTATTGCAACGAATTTTTCTTTTTCATTTTGTTCATACAGCGTTGGTCTTGTTTAATAAAAATGGGTTTGAATTATTCGGCAGTTCTTTTTTCCAAACATGTTGGGACCAGGCTTCCACCGCAGGCAGGCATCTAATCGGAAGTAGTTTTTTTTTATCGTGGTAATATCATCAATTGAGTTCCCTCCAAGGAGGGATTATCAGTCTTCTTCTGACTAAAAATCTACGGTGATCCTTTACTAGTCCTTTACGTTCCAGGGTCACGGTTAAATGATGAGACTGTCCCGCGACTTACCTTTCACGTGAGACGTGCGAAAAACACTAGTTCAAATTAACTAAGAAATGTTAAACTAGGTAGTGGAAAAGACGATTAGTTTACCCTAGATACGAGTACCTACCTAAATATATAAGTACATAAATATCTCTTTTGTTGAACTTAGTTCGCCGATTACGGGAAGTTTTAAGTAAGTCAAACTTAATTTAATCCTTTTACAGAGAAGTTACAAAACTAAGTTAAATCGTACTGAAGCATCTACCATTATTTAATTCAAATATAAGTTACTTAAAAATTCTACAGCTTCACTTATTTCCGAGCTGTTGAAACTTGTTTTAAGTTAAATAATAAAGGTAAGTTTGAGATTGTATTTTTAAATTGTTTTCAGATTCCGACGTTTTTTTTTAAATAGCCTAAACTGTGTCCCGTTGTTGGGTGTCACGACAAAGGTCTCTAAGTGTCCCCTTTCTATATCCAAACTCATCATGATCATGTTTGTCCTGCGAATATGATGAGATCGTACACCACCTTCGCCGTGGTCTAACTCGATGGTGATGTCCTCCTTTCATGATTCAACACCTAAATTTTACAAATACAATTTAAATCATACTGTAAGCTAAATACATTACGGTGTATATTAGACTATTTGTTACCCGCGGTTTCAACCCAGCTGCTCGGCTCAGAAATTACGGTGTATTTAGATAAAACCAAATTGACAGATTCATGCACTAATATTTACAAAAGTTATTGGCCCGTCGACGATTGCACCTTCTAGCCGCAGTGGTAGACGCCCACGGCGTCGGACGTCACAGGACGATCTCCGGCCACCGTAGGCGCGGGCATGCGGGCAGCGAGTAATGGGCGACTAGCTGTCCGACCATGGACCATGCCCGGGTCGACGGCGCGTTGTGTTCCACGCGCGCCTCAAAGAGTGTCAGCATATTGACGGGGCCTGTAGAGGGCCAGAGCCTGCCGGGGTCGCGGGACTTACCCATTACCGTGACCCCGGTACGTAAAGGGCTTGTGAAGGACACCGTGGATTTTAGTCAGTACAAGTCTGACAGTCCCTCCCGCCCTGCCCTGGGTGGGAGGACTCATTTGATGATTTTACCACGCAAAAAAAAAACCCATATATTAACATCATCAGCTTCTGCTTAGCCCTTTCACAACGATGTCGGGATCGACTTTAAGTCTAAACTGTTGCAGCAGAATACCAATACAACATTTTACATGAAGTCATTTGTTTTGGGGTGGTAAAATCATCAAATGAGTCTTACCGGCCTGGGTGGAGCAGAAGGCACTGTCAGACTGTTCCCTTACAAAAAATCCAACATGTTCCTTCGCCTACGTTTCAGGATCACAGTAATCTGCTTTGGTAGTCTAGCGACCTGCCTATTTCGCCTTTGTAACATTTCTTGTCCAACTATTAATAGCCTTTGAGTTTCAAGTATCAAAGATCTGCAAATGAACGGCTGAACGGGGACTAACGGTTTAACATGCTTTCTGAGACATGCAGGGATTTTTCTTTTCGAACGGCCAAAAATCCATCCACTAACGTACCTCGATAAGCTCTGCTTGGCTTTGAAATTCGCCTGTTTTTATTTTGCTGCATTAATAGTGTGGTCTCTTAATATCATTTCGAAGGTATTTGAAATGATCTACTTACATGCAACAGGTACAGTGGTCCAGTGGAAATCACTTTTAATAGTTGCTTAAGCTTATTTAAATTAGTTCGGAAACTTTAATCGCAGATCGCGATATACATACTTTCATCAGAAAAGATAGATATGTCATTTGATTAGAATTGCCATTGCTCCAGAAACATCAGAAATGAATGATATACAGCAGTATTAATGTTTGCTTAAACTAATATACAATTAAGATTAAACTAACATGATATGAAGTTGTAACTATGATGGCGCTATTTCGTAACATTATGTATCTTGTGTTTACGGTATATGAGAAATTAGTTTTGAAACGGGACCCATTCATATACATTAACCGCTTAGTTTTCCACGCAATTTTGGGAGTGAATTCGGAAAGTTATTGCCGTTTATTTTCTTTTTTCGTAATTCTTAAAAGTTTTTGAATCGAAAAATCTACTGAATAGTTGGGAAAATTCAAAAATTGAACTAATACTGTTTTTTTTTTACAAAAGGCTAATTACAGCCTTCGGTTTTAATATTATTATTTATATTTTAATTATTGTGTGTGTCAAAATTATAGATAGATATAGCATATTTTATTGCACACATAAATTACTACACAACTATAATTATGTAGGAATTAAACCTCTAGCATAATTTAATGCAAAGACAGACGGGACGAGTGTACACTAAACATGTATAAAACTGTAAAGAAATCCATTAAGCCAGAGTCCAGCTAGTATTAAAAGCTTTTTCTCGTAAAGCCCTCTTTAATTTGTGACTATAATAGCACTTTCAACTAAAATAATTCTAAAAATGTACGTATTATCTCTTGGTTGGTCAATGGTCCAACCACATAACTCCCACTAATAAATTTTCGGGATACCCTGAAAATCTGTGCAATCCTTTTACACCCCGTACGTGTCTATATTTTCAGCGCTCGAATGCGGGCGAGAGCATGATATTTTATTCGCATAACTCTGTGAAATGTGGTCGAATAACAATTTTAAAATTCTTGTTGCATTTTGCGAACGTCGCGTCGTGTCGTACAAAGTATTACTTTTTCATTTTCAACCAATGCCCCAATGTTCGTTTATTAAAATGCTCTTAATTTTGTTAAAAAACAAGACAGAGAAATGAAAGGTCCCGAAAGGAACATTTACTTGCGTAGCCATGTTTCCAAACATTATTTACCAAAACATACCTATGTAGATACCTAATATTGTTGAACTTTTTCATTTCCCTTAATGGGGCACGGCGTAGACATGGCTTCATTAAATACGACCTTTTTCTCGCCAATTTGCCAGTGATTTCGGCGCTTCACAAAGAGGATCAAAAATCCGTTCAGGAGAATTCGACTTTTGGGCGATTATACTCGTATTATGATGAATTATGTACGTTCTTATACTAGTTAATCGCGTTATTATACAACAGTGGTCACCAAGTTTGTTTTTGCTGTTGTCGTCTACGTAGTCCTGAAGCGGGAGGGTTGCTAGATACGGGCTTTTTATTTTCGGGACATTTCGAGGGTTAGGAATTCGGTTGGTAGGAAAATATACTAAAATTGATAATTATTTTTGTAAATCGCTTTACTTGTAATTTTTTGCAAAAAACTTGTAATTCAGGTCTACCTATCGCATTTTCACAGTATACTTTTAAGATAACATTAATTTCAATAAAACATTATTAAAATAAATCTCTGGTAAAAAATCAACATAAGCTACGTGAAGCGACGGGTCGCGGGACTAACGTATACCGTGACCCCGGAACGTAAAGAGCTATTAAAGGACACCGTGGATTTTAGTTAGTACAAGTCTGACAGTCCCTCCTGCCCTGCCCTGGGTGGGGGAGGACTCATTTGATTATTTTACCACATTAAATAAAAAAGTTACTCTTCAAGCAGACAGTGAACCGAACGCACGTCGCGTCTTTACCTACGCGTAACATGATGAAAAAAATAAACTAGTGGTATTCGAAATTTGGGACAATAAACTGTTACTCTTAGACACGGGACAAGCCACGTAATTCCGGGACAATCCCGGATTTCCCAGCGATCTGGCAACCCTGAGCGAGAGGGGTCCCAACAATGGAATTTCTATGCCTCGTGTGTTCTAGGTGCTCCGATTGTATTCACGGCACCGCATTATGACTTTTGGAATTCCAACTTTCATTTTACATGCCTTTTTATATCTGGAAAGAAAGGACAAGATGTCGTTCGCATTCCACTTTGTGAAACGACGTAGCCCCGTGAGATATGGAGCTTTATCTAAAGGACATATCTGTGTGCTTTATTTCGCACATTTGCCAACGTAGTTCTCTTTCAAGATAATTTTTCAACCTTGTAAATAGTGCGCTCCATTAGAACCATTCTAGCTTTGGTTTACAAATACCAATACTCTGAAAAAGATCATTTGATCCCCAAAACCATTCTGGATATACAATTCTCAGGTACTTCGACAGATAAATATTCATGCTTGAAACTTCTTCAAGTATAAGATGAACTTTTTCAATGCGTATATTTTGTTCGTAAGCAAGAAGGGTCGAGGGAATAAGAGCGAAAACGTGTACTCTTCAGTCGATTTCACTTCAGCTGAAATTAAAGCTTGGTTGGGATCAGATTGCGGTCGTTCTTTGTTGCGGGCGTATAATATAAAATAGGTAGGAAAAAAGGACCGGAGAAAGTTGTGTGTCATTCTCTGGGACGAATGGCGTGTCGTCTCCACAATACAGCCTCATGAGAGTAAGAACGTGATTTGTTCCAGACGAGGACTCGAACGCCTACTGCAGCTCGGACCTCACAATTGATTTGAATTTCTGTATTCTTCGCCGATTTACCGCCGTTTATTAGGTCCAGATTTTACTTTTTTAGTATTGGATTCAGAGGTGACGGTACCTAGATTTTCTTTATAACTTTTGTACAATTTATATCTACTTAAATGCCTTCTACTTTTTGTAATAATATTTTGCCTAGGTTAGTTTTAGCAAACATGTTTATAATGATACTTATCTAATAACTGGAATTTGGTACGATCTTCTCAAAAATGGAACACAAAACCTGTTACTGAAAACCTCCAAAAGTGGAATGATTTGGAAGAGACCTCGCTTAGCATTGACTGAAGAAGATAAAAGGAGAAGATAAAAGAAGAAGATAAAAGGAGAACTGGTCAAATACAGCTATTTTTTTACCCGTTTTTGTGACGTTGATGAAAAAAATGGTTAATTATTCGTACACTAGACGGGCTTTTAAATTTTTCCATACAGTAACCGCAGTAAATATTTTAGTAAGTGCTGTAAATAAAATACCGAAATCTTGTGATAAGGTCTCTGGGGTTTTCCTGTATTTTTGTTAACTTTTACGTGATCATTTTCCTATCTATATTATAAATGTGGAAATCTGTGAGGATGGATAAATGGATGTTTTACTGATGACTCTTTCACGCTAAAATAGCTAAATGGATTAGAATGTAATAAAAATAAATATTTGTAACCTAGATTAACCTCTCGGGCGCCGCGTTACGTACACCCGGGTGTACATAAGCGAAAACGCCCCAGCGCCTTACGTACACATTTCTGTACCTAACAGACAGTCGCTCATTGGACGTTGATTTTTATCATTTTCAATTATAAATCGCCCGAGAGGTTAATATATTATACGATACCTTTTATACCGGTATTATATTTCCGTGGATTAATTATCGACCTAAACGCGAGTAACGCGCGTTTTCTCTACAAAATAGAATCTCCTTTGTAACACTTCAAAGTAAAGAGGGACAAAAAAAAGAGGAAGTTCCTCCTTATCTTTATGATGTTTGGTTGCCCTCCCGACTTTCAATATACAATTTGCTAGTATTTGTCATCTCCGGGACCTCCCAGTAGATAGGAAACTGATGTGACTCAGGAAATAGATTTTGTGAACTGTTTCAAATTATATTTGACTGCTCAATAAAATGATTTGTTATCAAATATATTTTCAGGATGTTTTTTGACTTTTAAATTGACATTGTTTCTTTCACTTCTAGATACCAATGTTTTACTCCGGTATTAAATTAGTGCTTTTTTAGGCAACTTTTCAATTTAGAGTTCCATTCTAGATTTTTCTGTTAAGTATTTAGGCGCTGCACGGCGGTAGTGTTAATTATGTTAAACAACATCAAACTACTGCAGACTCACGAATAATGAACTTGGAAACCTTCTTATTACCTTCTTGAATAATAATCTACCTAGTTTAACAAGATCTGAAGTAGGTACCTTCAAATTTTTATTTTTCACTGATCTTGGGTGCGTTTACAAACATTGATACGCTTAAACACAAGTAGCCAGACCCGGAACAACTACTTGTAGGTCACTTTATCTATCCATTCTGGAATCGAAATCACGAGAAGCAGTTCAATAAACGTGCCGTGAATCTATCTTTCAATTATAGTGCCTCTGTTATTTTTTTGATTAGTAATAGAATAATCATCATCATCATTTTATAAATGTTCCCACTGTTGGGACTTGGGATATAGGCCCACTGCTGGGACACAAGCCTCCTCACTGGAAGAAGGAGTGGGCCATAATCCACAACGCGGGCCCAGTGTGGGTTCGTAGATGTCAGATGTCTTACATTTTTTGGTTCTAGGACATGCCGGTTTCTTCACGTGTTTTCTTCACTGTTTTGCGAGCAATGGTGAAGAAATAAATAACACAAAGTAATGCGTTTAGCTAGGTTCAACCCCACGACCTACAACTCGTAAGTCGGGGCCACCACTGCTTTTTCGGTTTAAAAATACAAACCTATATTTTCAAGACTTGTTAATTTATGTTGACAACAAAGCAGCTGTCTGGCGAGCCAGATAATCCAGCTGGATTAGTCTGCATCATCGCCAACGTCGGCTGTAATAAAACTTCGATCGAAGTCTTATTTATATCGCCAGTCTGTGAGAAAGATCACATGTTATTGGTAAGTTTAATAGAGCAATTGGGACCGCGTGAAAGATTAGTTTGCGACACACAGTGACTTTTCTTTTACATCTTCTTTTTAGAGGGTAGGTATAAATATAAACAATCTAGCAAAACGTTCTAGCAAAGTTCACTGTCCTGAAAAATCGGAGGTAAAATAAAAATGAATTTACACTAGTAAATTCTGGTGTTATGTAAATGACAGTTGATATTCAACAGTTGTTACTTGTTGATATTCAGTAGTATCGTCGAAGGCCAATTTTTAGTAGTAACAATAAAAAAAAACTGTTGATAACGAATGTGCTGTTTTCTGTTGCCAAAATTGTGTATAGGAGTAATGATGATGTAAGGCTATCGCTTCAGCTCCGCTGTAAAAGTCCAGTCCAGTGTAAAAAATACATTACGCAGGCTTGTTACAGTAATAATTATCATGAAATGTGTTAATATTTCGGTTTTGTATAAATATCTACGAATATTAAAAGATAACCATTGTAAAAGGAAGTTTCATATTTAAAAATCCATTGGCTGGAAATTGACTAAAAGTTTCTCAGTGTGAACATATAAATGTTTCAGGGACAGTCAAATAAATTCTAAATTGGCAGAGTCTGTGACGTTCGAAACAGAATGCACTTTAATATATTTTCTGCATACTTCGAGAATATTCAGGAACACTCTGATATATTTAGCCTTGAATAGCAAAGTTCTGCAGGCATTTATTTTTCAGGACCTACTTATTTCTACCTTTGTGGAGCCCTGACACAGCCAGAAGGCGTCGCGGCAGATCTCGTAAGAGATGGCGGGACGAGCTTTACAAAACCAACGACCAGTGGTTATTTTCACCCTGGATCGTGTTAACTGGAAGTCATGGGGAGAGGACTTTGCCCAGCAGTGGGATGATATAGGCTAGCAGTATCAGTATCAGTACTTATTTCGCTAGCTTTCTGTTCGATAGCTTTGGTATGGATTCAGTAAGAACATTATTCCAATCGAAAGACAAATTCAAAAGCAATTGTCATTTTTCAATGTTTTGGACAATATATGTGTGTATTACATGGCTAATTCTGGTTGGGTGGAGCGGAGACTATCATTCTTGACTGATTTAAAGTAACCTATTCTTTCAAATTGTCCTTTATGTTCTAGTGACCTGGTCAACTTTTATGACAGTCTCGCAAACCCCGTGTATATGCTTTTTTTTTCGTGGTAAAATCATCACATGAGTCCTCCCACCCAGGGCAGAGCGGGAGGGACTGTCAGACTCGTACTGACTAAAATCCACGGTGTCCTTTAATAGCCCTTTACGTATCGGGGTCACGGTAATTCGTGAGTCCCGCGACCATCCCCGTGTATATATATGCTTAAGAGATTATTATATACAACAGCTATTGGTAAATATTGATATTTAAATAAACAAGTAAGAGCAAAGAAAAAGATATGATTCGTAAAAATATGATTTATTTGACTCTCATTCTTCGATCCCTCAGAGATATGTACCGAAGTATTGAACAAATACGAAATTATTACGGTTTATAGTCGATACGACGATAAAAGAATCGAACTGCTGGCTATCATCATTAGTAGTAGTTTTAGTAATAAAACAGTCACGTACGTGATACAACGACGAGTGCCAACAATATAATGTACGTACTAACCTCTTTATTAGAAAATGTTACTTGATGTGCTCCAATTTTGGCAAGAAATCTTTTTCCTGAAAGAGAATTTGGAGTCATGATCACTTTGGGCCCTATTAATATTCTAATAGGGCCCAATTAAAACTATTTTTATATAGCAGTACCATGCTGAGATAGGGTTTGGCCTTGTGAAATGCGATAATTAATCAATAATTAAATTTATAAATAAATAAAATGAATTCAAGAAATAAGTCAAAAATAAAGCGAGGTACAAATTATTCTATGTGTATGAATAATATCTGTAGAATAGTAGCGATCTGTCTGATCTAAGTTTATTCAAACCTGTGTTTCAGGTTATAATCACTCCAGTGTTTAGTTAATGCCTCTTGTAATTCACGGACTTTAGTAAGCACGGTTTAACCTTGAAGATCAGTTCATGCGACTGTTATTACTAAGCTACCAGCTCCTCAGTAGGTTTCCATCGGCTAACAAATATTTGCTTTCGGCTTTCAAATGCCAATCAAGTTTTTCCCTTTACTATTTTCTTTGTAACACGGGTGATATTAGACGAACCGTTCCTTTTCAACCTTGAGTGTCACCAAAGCCCTTTTATATACAACGCGACGCAAGTCTATGATACCTTTCGCGGGACTGTCTCACCAGGTAATCACCGTGGATTAAAGTCAGTACAAGTCTGACAGCAAAGCATTTGTCAAATCGCGCGACAAGACCAACGCTGTATGAACAAAATGAAAAAAGAAAAATTCGTTGCAATAGTTGGCAGTAAAAATAGCTGTTGGGGATGTTCTAAAATCGTACGCCCGTATCGCCATGACATGAGCATATTTGAATTTGAAACATTTTTATTCTAAGACTCATAATATGATGATTTTCAATCCCACAAAAAAATTATACAATGGTTTTTGGATATAAAAATGTTCCATAACTATACTTTTATTATAAAGCTAAAAGCCTTTGTCAAACAGACTGGCGTGGTGAAAGCGAAGCGTGACGATTTTATTTGTAATGTATGAAATTGTTTGAATCCAGTCACATAGAAAAGCGAATGATCAGCGGATGATCCGCCTACACCGGTTTCTGTCCAGTGCATCCTTTATCAGTAGAATTTAGAGGATGATGATTTCTTCACCTGATCGGCCCATCGAGCTGGTGAACAACCGCGTCATCGTCGGCCTTCGGTGTTCCAGTATAAATAAGTAATAACTTTTAACTGTCAATAAAATAAATAGGTACAAATACATAGTTACAACTCAACGTAAAGAAACCGTACTTTTTAGAAAAAAATGTGTTCCTCCTGAAAATACCGATCACTGTTTTTAAGTTAAGTTGCCTCTAAGCAAAGCGATTTACCTATATAAAAGCAAAAGAGACAAAAAGGTAAGGAGGACTTTTACTTATACGACGAAGAAAAACTTTGAAGTAACTTGGATACGATATCGAGACAAAGTAGTACTGTAATATGCAAAGCATGAGACAACGTAATGTAGCAGGTTGATTACATAATCGGCCAAGTGCGAATTGGACTCACGCGTGAAGGATTCCGTATCATCTTTAAAAAATCGCCAAAACCATCACATTTGTTGTATGGCAGCCCCTCTTAAGTGTTTGTTTTATTTTATTTTTTCTAAATGTGATTACATAACTTATAACTTAAATATTTCAAAGCGCCTACCTGCTGCCTTTATCAATATTGATGTGTATATGAGCAAAAATGAGTAAAAAGTTCACGTTTCAAAATCACATTCTGTTTTTTAGTATTTGTTGTGAGAGAAAACTTCAACTGTAAAACACGGTTCATGAGATACAGCATGGTAATAGACGGACGGACATACAAATAGACGGACAGCGTAGTCTTAGTAATCGGGTCCCATTTTACGCTTTGGGTACGGAACCCTAAAAATGGTTTTTTGATTCGGCGCAAATAGTACCTAATTTTTTTTAGCTGATCTAGCAAAAGTCTTATAGATTTTAAATTATATATTTTTTTGTAAGTTCAGTTACTGAGTAGAGAAAATTGACTTTTTTAGCGAAGATTTTTTAAGCATGTCAGCACATTTTCGAGAGAGCCAATCGCCATTTTGATGGCAAGCGTTTTATTTTATAGGAGCTTGGAATCTTTGCTCTTTTTACATGTTCATTTATTAATACCTGCAAAGTTTTACTGTGACTATCGATTACTGAAATATACGAATATTAGGAAGGTTTATAAATTTTTTGATTCAAGAATAAATGTTTTTGTTTGTAATTAATAAACATAATTAACTGAAAAACTAGAACCGATTTTCAAAATTCTTTCACTTACAGAAAACTACATTATCAGCGAGTACCTAGCTTACGAGTACGCTATATTTTGTATTCGATTTTTATAATTTTCTCACAATAACCGTTGTGTTAACCCCCTCCGACTCGGTGAGGACAAGCTCAGAGCTTTCTTGTTGTTATTTTTAGAAAGCTTTTGTTTTTATTGTTTTTTTTTTAACTTTGAAATTGTTGTGTCTGTATTCGAATAAATATTTTCTAAAATTAGTTTTTAACCCCGAGTCGCTAGTATAAATAAACAGACTCCTCAGGTTAGATATTATCATTATTATTTTCCCACTTGGTCTTCGGTACAATCAACCAAACTGTTCCCACTGCTGGGACACAGGTCTCCTCTCTGGGAGAGAGAGTGGGGCTGTCGATCCAACACCCGGGCCCAGTGCAGTTTGGTATGTCACATACGTCTTCGTTTTTAGGTTCTAGGACATGGCGGTTTCCTCACGATGTTGTCCTGCTTCAAGAGCAGTGGTGATAAAATAAATTACACAAAGTAATCCGTCCGTCTCATAGCATCGTAGCTGCTTCCAACCAGTTCTATTGAAAGTCTATAGCAGGGGAAATTCATGTTCAGCAGTGGACGTCATACGGCTGATATGATGATGATGATGTGTCCGGTTGGGTTCAAGTCCTCGATCTATGACTCGTAACTGTTACTACTTGGGCGGCTCTGCACTGCCCTCACGTTGTGCACTGATTTTCAATAATTCGTGGGAATGTGACCATTCTAACGTTGGCATCGGCGTCGTTTCCTTCGTCTGTATAAAGTGGCGTAGCGAGACCGAACCCAGAAGTGGGCAAGGCCCTTTTCTTTCAGGACGAAAAATGTGACTTGCCTCCACTGCTAGCGCGAGGCCCCCTTATTGTAAGATGACTTGGTTCACCCAAGTAATCTATACCAAAAGTAATCGTCGGCGACATTACCATTGCGAAGCCTCTTAGGTTCTTTCAGTTTCCACTCATCAGACACCACAAATATACTTATAATAGTAGCTCACGTCAATTTCTTAGTACAAGTTAAGTTTTACCGCTTTACTGACTAGTTAGAAACTTGTGATCGCCATTTTCAAGTTTTTTGAAGTAAAAACTTCTTTAGCGGCGTTGTGCACTTTTTTAGAATGGGTAAAAAATGTTAAACTCGCGTCAGGACACGTGACCTGATCGAAAATTCGTAAGACGGCGCAGGACGCTTGCGCGAATGTTCGTGTGTGTTTATTACTACTCGAGTTTTCACTTCTGCCGGCACTCCCAGAGTGCAACCCGTCGTTTTTTGTGCCCCTTCAGGTGCGAGGCTAGGGTCCGCTTCGCCACTGCCTAGCAAAATTAGCATCTTCTAAACAATTCATTCTTATTTTCTCTAGTCTGTACTGACTTTTCGCATGAGAATTTGAACTCATAAGTCAGGTCAGATAAAATTATTTTTTAGATTTACGAGTAGATTCTGGATTCTTATTTATTTTTTCAGTGCTGTTAAGTTCTAAGTTTTATTACATAAACGGTGTAAATAATCTGTAGTAGATCCGCCTGTTTGTTAAGGCAATTAACCTATTTACGATATACGATGACAGCATTCAAACAAATCCATGGTATGTTGGAATGGGACAGAAGTAGTGATTATTAGATTTGTCACCTGTCACCTGCTGACTCGATCTATTGGCTGACCAACATGCGTGCATTATCTGCGCGTGAGTCACCGGAACTTTAGTGAATAGTGAATGCATTCGTGAATATTAGTGTTGTGAGTTCTACCTTCCCAGTTTATTGACCAAAGCACTTAACTATACGTTTTGAAGCTTTTGTTTCCGTACATACTAAACTGTACATTAGTTCTGGTTTAATTGCATATTTGGCGCGTTTTCTCTCTAAACTAAGTTAATGATGTAAGTTGGAATTTTATTTCAAATTATATGCATATGACATTGTAAAATTCAAATTTGAAGTCCAAATCTTAGATTGTTGGTTAAGTTCCTTTTAAGTTATTGAAATAAATGTTTGCTTGCCAGCATCAAAACTGATTTAGGAAAGCTCGGCTCTCTAAACTTTGCAAGTCGCGTTAAGTTTTGTCGTAAGTCCAGCACTTGTTTGAATTACGGTGGAGCCTGCTACACAGAAAATTCTTATGCCTTCGGGAGCTGTGAGATAACAAATGATGAAACAATGACGCCATCATGTTAGGTGGGCCATGGAGGCATTAAACCCCCCGCGCGGGGTAGGTCTGCGCGACGTTGCCGTTCCGCTCCGCGCGGCCTGCAGCGCTGCCTCGCTCGCGGCGGCTGTCATACCGCGTGGTACCTCCGACCGAGCGTCCGTGTCCGAGCCGCGCTCGCTCCGCGTCGCCTTCTCAAACAAACTTACAAACTCACTTTCCGCCGCCGGAAACCTGTTTCGTCTACAAAAACCTCTTGTTACAGCATAACCACCACACTATATTCACTCCCGACTCCATTAATAAATTCCTTCATACTTTTATGTGAACTTTTAAGCATTTACGTGCGGCAACTTTGAAAAACTTTATGAAGTTTGTTTTGAAGCCGGCGACTGGCTGCGGTGTGCATGTGTAAGCTGTAAAGTCATGGCTGGACGTAGTTCTCACTAAACCGGTAAGTAAAACGAACTTTACTGGAAACATATATTTGAATTTAAACGCACCGAGCAAAGTATGATATCGCGGTATGCAATGCGTTTGTACAAAGCATGTCGTTTGCGTTTGTCTATTTGGAGTGCGTGGTAAATGTTAGTCGGTGTCCGGTGCTTGGCTGTACGCTGGGGAACTACCACAATGTGGGCGTCGGGTCGTCATGTCAGCCAGTCAAGCTGCATTCCCGCTGGCTGCACGACTCGGTGATGCCGTCCACAAAGGATTTGTTTACAACTCACCGTTTCCACGAAGTGTATCACTGTTTGATAACCAGCAATAGCTACTTATTGTCCGCCGCTGTTTTCTTAGTATCGAGTTGCTGACATTAATTGTCTTGTAAGACGAGCCAAACAGAATGGAATTAAATGCAGTAGTTTCGTCATTTCTTGTTGGATTTTGTAATATTACCCTGAGACATCCAGCAGATAATGTCAATGAGATTAGTCATCAATTACAAGTAACAACAAGTTCGATCCGCCTGCTTAAACAAAGAGCCAGCTTTTCTGTTAGTGCTAACAAGATTATTGAGAGCAAAGAATGATTAATAAATGTGGTTTCTGATTCGCTATTTAAATACCCATTGGATACGTAGCTGATCATTAGAATCTATTTCATACATCATTTATCTGATACTCAACAAGAAACTTTTGGAGATAAAGATGATATTCCAAAAGTTATGTTTACAAAACGAGCATCATGTAACTACATCCTTTAAGCTTACAGAGATTATCAAAATCTCAGTCAAGATTAAACATCGTTAAGAATTTCCTAATCCCCTGGCATTTTGAGGTACTCTGAGCTAGAAACTATTTATAGCAACTTCTGACAAACTAAATTAAACATTAAAATGATCCCTAAACTTGGAAGGATTAATAATAACTAAAATCATTCTTTTCCGTTTCATAAAATGTTAATTGTTAATTTGATGGAAGCGAGTGGATAAATAAATTTGGCAATTAACGCCACCTGGGCATTTTGTCTTCAAAATTCCATTTCCAAGACTCGAAGGCCTAAATTCAAGAATAAGTAATATAGGTGCCCAGAATTAACGTTGGAAATCCGATTTTCGTGACAATACTCAAAAGCTTTTGAGCTTTACGCCTTGTGGTCCGCTAAAATAGGCCCGGTGACGTTTTAAAAGGCCCTGATTTAGAACAATGATGAACAATGGTTGAGCCACCATCCACTTGTACGCTTTCATTTCATCCCACAAAAACTCTTTATCACTGGTCTAAATTCAATTTAGCCCGCAGAGCTTATGGATTCTGTGTGGGTTACGGAAATTCGAATAAACATCACATAGAGGGATAAATTATTTTCTGCCGACACTACTTTACTCATCTTTCTATCGACACTCATTTGTTGAAATTCCTGGCATTCCGAATTCAGGTATTACTCAAACTTCGGGCAAATCTTTTTCTAGTATCGAACTGAGTCCGTCAGACCGCAATGTTCCATTTTGACTAATTGACACTTTGCTCAAGAACACCGCAGCTGAAATTCCTACAAAGCGGCATTTGATAATCGAATATAAAACAGGAACCCAATTAGAGACATGGCTACTGGTTAGATTCGTTAGCAATGCAGCGTCGTAGATAATGCTGGTCCCACGTAACAAACAAACTTTCAAAATGAGTCGCAGCAACACGAGCAGATAACTTAGTTTATTTGCCTTCCTCCAATATTTTGATGGATCGCTATCGGTACCATATTACATCCGATAAGACAATAAATAATATTTTCGCTATCTTCTTCCACTCACAATCTATGTATAAGCCCGATATTTGCCTGTACGGATATTTTTAAGGGAATCAATATTGGAAGTATTACGCCTCAACAGTATTTTGATCCGTCTCAACAGAAGCCTTCAACAAACTTCGGTAAAATGTTAATTTCTTTCACACCGATTTATTTTCTCGTAATATTCCCCTGTCACTAATTTTTACCAGACAAATTGGCAGACGATAAAATAAACTATTATTATGTAAAATCCTAAATGTTCTTCCCTAGAGCCCTATGGAGAGAAGTAAGAAAGTTTGCCAGGAATCTGTAAGCTCACCTGTGGGCCATAATTATTTTGGAAAACGAAAATAAAAAGTAAGAAATCACAACAGCATGGAGAATCTTTTAATGGGGTCAAAGGCTGGATATTGCCATACATTTTCTTAATTTTTTTGTTTGTTTCAGAATTAAACTAAAAAGAATTATTAGCGCAAACTAGCTTTTGCTATGTAACTGCAACTTATCTACAAAACACTAAAATCTGCCAGTGAATCCGTCTAAATGATAAACGGCCTTACTACAAAAACTAAATAAACCTTGGTTTAAACCTGGTCTATCAAGTCCAGGCTTATCGGCAGAGCCATGGTTTAAATTTGTCCGTATTACAAAACTAAGATAAAACGTCGACTTTAGTACCGCCATTTGAACGATTGTCTAAACAATTAAAACCTCAATGAGTAATAACAATTAAATCTACCTTGTTTCAATCCATTTTGGGTGAAAATAACACAAAAACTACAACACAATGAAAAATTTGCTATGAGAAACTTTGACACACCTTTGACAGCTACTACTGTTAGACCATGGTTTATCGCAAAACCACGATTTGTAATAATCTTTGTTTAAACCGTAGTTTTACAAGATTAAACCTGGGTTTTTAGTTAAACCCCTTTTTGTAATAAGGCGGAATAAGTTTAAAACTGCATCAACTTATTGTGAAAACTTTTTTCCGTCCCTTTGAACAGTCCTTTTGTCTGTAGCCTCATTTTGCTGACTATTTAGCCTGTCGCTCGACACGGCATTTCCCGTTTACATATGGCCGGAAAACAATCGTGCTCTTTCCGTATGTGAGACTTTAGATGTGAAATAATGGATGAAATGCCTGGATATACGGGATTAGCGTCAGCCCTAGCTTTAACTCTAATAACTTGTTAAACCTGGTTCAAACTACGCCAACTTATGACAGGTAGTATAAACTAGAAGAGAAGCTGCGGTTGCAATTTGTAGATTTAATCTTTCCTTTCCTAGTAGATTGCTGTCTTACATAACTTTTATAAACTTTTCGTTTCATTCTGTTGACCTTAAACTTGCGCCGCGTGTACTCGGAGCACAATGTAATGGAATGCTTTTATTTTCGTTGGCTTTGTTAGAGGTCAGTAGTAAGCGTTGAGGAGTTAAAAAAAATTGCATGAATTGATGGCAGGTAACACAGGCCAGGTACTTATTGTCAAGCCGTTCTTTTTATGGTTCTTCCTATTAGAAATGTTCTACATTTTTATAGTTATAGGTAAGAAGCCATGTGACGGACAGGACCGTAAAAGGATCGCGAACAAATGTATAAAGGTTTTAAGATTAGTACCTACCTACATTTATTTATATTATAGTTTTTATTGAGGAGATCTGTTTAAAACCAGAATAGGCATTTAAATTAATCTTCATAATTTAAAATCTCAGTTTTAGAATATTAACATAAATGAAGTTACTTTGATGGTTCAACGTTTTCGGTTGCCTGTCATCCCTTGTCATAAACTCACCCCAAGTTTATTTTGACATACCGCACCTACTTTTGTTTCGGGATAAGCAATTAACGGGAGCATAAACTATAGAAGTTTTAATAGTGTACTGATACACACCCTTTATTCTGTCATGAATAATATAAATCAGCACAATAATATGATGCTCCTGTGACACTACAAACGAAAAATGTCAGCCACATGTGCTGGAGACATCTTGAGTGAGGACTGCTAAGATAGTAAGCAGTTTCGTTCTTACAAATAGCAATATATTTGCTACTTATAAGATCCTATTTACAGGGCGTCGATTACTCGCGTTTAAAAAAAAAGTAGTCGTGGTGAATAAACTTCAGCACACGTCCAGAAATTCTATGATACTGGCGCTGCATGCACCCCGTAAATGACATGATACACGCATCATGTCATTTTCGGGGTGTCACGGATCAAATTAAAGTGTAAAATATGTAATGTTAGAATGAAATTGGGCAACGATAGTCTTAAGATCTTGATTTGTAGCTATATTTTAGCGAATAGGTTCATTTGAACCGAGAAAATAGCATCTTCATACTCCGTGATAAATGTTTGGAAATGACCTTATCCATAACCCTATTTGATTTCATCTATACATCTAGGGAAATCTTGTTTAATAAAAATACACCCTATGTAATGCGTTGAAAATTCATTTTGTTTCAATTCACTTATTTTCCACACTTATTATTTTTTATTTAATGAAACGCGTGTCGTTTGCACGTCTGACATACGCCGTGTGAATAAGCCCTAAAAGCTCTCTCGAGTATGGTGATCACCGGTGATGGAGATCTTCTATCACCATAATTATTGTTGCAAGATAGCTAGGTATTTAATACACTTGATTGATTGATTGTTGATTATCTTTTAATGTGACTATTATTATCGGAACAATTCCATACAATCAAATATACAACTACACAAAAAAATACCATTATATAACACAAGAAGTAAAAACAAATTCCAACTAATGACCACCCGAGCACGGACCAATTATGGTAAAAAAACAATATTAGTGGAGGGAGCGCAACTGTTCAATAATTTACCAGAAGATTTGAAGAAGTGTGATAGTATTAACATATTTAAGCGTAAGTTGAAAAACCATTTAAATAATAACAATATAATGTCGCCATAGCCCCAGAGGCAAATATTATGTTACTATTAAGAAATAACATTGTATCTCATTTTAAGTGAACTTTATGTTTTTATGAGAAATAAATGTCTTTAAACCTACAATTAAAAAGGTCAGTTTACCTTTATGTTCGCGTGAAATTACTGTGAAAACGTTTATGTAAACAATGTGTGATATTATCTTGGCCGACATTTTCCATTGGGCCACCTTCCGGCTGAGTGCCGAAGACTGGAGTTATTTGAACAAACAACTGTGAAAAGTTTTAAAGAAATTGCAAACTCAATCGTAGAGCAATTCAATTAGGTACATTTTTGTTGTTATAATAATATTGTTGAATAAGTTGCGCTCTCGTACTACGGCTCTTAATTCTTCCGTTGAATAAGGGCTAGTTGTTCGATCAGAGGTTAAGTTTCATTAGTTAATTTACTACACATTTTTAACGAACGGTTTAAATTGTATAACACTTTATCTAAGTGACTAAGACCCAATTTCACCAAACTCTTTGCAACCAGACATTAGCTAATGTGCTTTTAAAATTAACAGCGCTGTTATAATGTTATGTGTCCCATGGTGACAATTTAACAGACCATTGCTAGATCCATCATTATTTGAATGACACACAAAACCATTCAGTCACATTATAAATCAACTAAAACAAAAAGATGAAAAACTCAACGATGCAATAGACGACTTAACTACTTTTCCGTTTCGCTGGATAATATGTCAATAATACAGCTAATTAAAAGAAAAAATTAAAATAAGTTTGAGGTTGTTTATTTCGTTGTGTAAGGAGTTTATATTTTAAATAAGTCTGGAGTGATCGATTTCGTGTTATAATAATATTTAGTTACTTCCTGGGTAGCGCACAAGGGAATATCAGACTCGTACTGACTAAAAATCACGCTGTTCTGTCGGTTTTCCTTTGCGTTCCATGGCCGCGATATCCAGTTTAGATAGTCCCGCGATCGTAGCAGGCATTTGGTTCTGTAGGAACTCCGTGAGTTTTCTGCCAGCTCTTAGAAGCGCGCGTGACCATGAAGCGCGTGTGCCATCGACTAGGGCAAAGTCTTTGATCGTACGGGTAACCCATTACAAAACGCCCACAAACCCGCGCCTACGGTAGCTAGAAATTACCCGCAAAGTAGTTCAGTCGTCTATTGCATCGTTGAGTTTTTCATCTTTTTGTTTTAGTTGATTTATAATGTGAATGAATGGTTTTGTGTGTCATTCAAATAATGATAGATCTAGCAATGGTCTGTTAAATTGTCACCATGGGACACATAACATTATAACAGCGCTGTTAATTTTAAAAGCACATTAGCTAATGTCTGGTTGCAAAGAGTTTGGTGAAATTGGGTCTTAATCGTCTGTTACCAATGTAACGGAACCATGGAGCAGTCATTAAATTTAACAGCCGATCAATGAAATTAAAGTACCATTAGCACGTGGTGGAACACTCACTAACCTTAACAGTCGGTTAACACATGTAACAGGGCATTAAACTAACTAACAGAGACTGGCGAAACTGGCCCTAAGGAGTGGAATTACCTGCGGAGTCTCTGTTTTCTGATAGCTACTACTTGAGGCCAAAGTTAAGTTAAAGTTAAAGTAAAGAGTGAATAAGTTACTTCTGGGCGAGCATGTTTTATCAAAAACCACATCATCGCTTACAATCTGGCGACATAGTGGTCAAACGTGAGCCTGTCCTTAAATAAAAACAACTAATAGTTTATTTGACTACTGATTAAACAAAGGGCCGTTATATTTATTAAGGCAACTAAATTTTCATGCCCCGTCTTATATACACACCAATCAAAAAAGTTAGTTGTGACCACTAACATAAGCTTATATACACCACTAACATAAGCTTATATTACAGGATGATTTTTCCAAATGGGCGTGAATGACTGTATCCAAAACTAGAAATATCGAAAAAGGTTGGAAGTAGTCATGAAAAAGAGAGAAATTCAGCCTGTATATTTTTTTTATTTTTTGGAAAAAAATGGATTGTTTTATATTCTAAATCTAAATTTTCAAATAAATTATCTAAAAAGAAGAAGAAATCATAATATAATCTACCTACTACCGTAATAAAAAGGATTGCGATTTTTCAAAGTGATCGCAATATTTTTTTGATGTGTTAACACTCTACAATTTTCTCGCGAAATCTGTTTAGCTGCCATTTATTCTAATCTAAGTATGGAGGGCTTTCTCTAAGTAAATGTATGGAGTGGAAATAAATTTTGTATTGGTAACTTAGATAGCGGAATAGCCGTAGGAAACTGTTTCCTTCTAGCGCTTATGCACGATACAAGATATTGGCCTTCGGTTAGGTGTGCAATTGTATCGGTTCCACGAGATAACTGGTATAAATCGCAAATCGTTGATTACGCTAAGATTATGTTCGAAACAAAGAGAGCTTAACCGTTACTCTGCTTAACTGTACCACTGTCGATAACTAATCAGAACATTGTTTATTTTAGAGTGGTAAAATTATTAAATGAGTCCTTCCACCCAGGGCTGAGCGGGAGGGACTGTCAGACTCGTACTGACTAAAATCCACGGTGTCTTTCAAAAGCCCTTTACGTTCCGGTGTCACGATAAAAAAAATAAGCTTGAACTTTGGTTGTGGGGGGTCAACACTGGATTATCACTAGTACAAATAAATACACAGTTCAAATGAAATAAAACAAATAACCTTCGATATAAACACAAATGTAAAAGGTATTCATAATAAAGTAAAACACACTTATAATTTGTTCGGATATTCTGGCATACATTTCAAACAAACGTTGCGTTCTCTTATGAACTTTCTCGACACACTTCATAAATGACCTGAAGACTTGCATGCTAAATTACACTTTTACCCGTCTGTCTAGTCAACTAGACACAAAGATAATATTGAAAAAAGAAAAGATTATTGTCTATTTGCAATTGAGTTTGGAACGTACTGTTTTGAAAAAGTGCATTCACAGTGTAACATATTTGCATTTTGCAGTTTGAAAAATTTTCAAACTGCTACACGTGTAAAACCGGCCGTTGATCTATAATGCCACAAAATTGGCAAATAAAAAGGGCAACCTTAGATCACGTTAGCATTTGATCAAAAACGCACATAATATCAAATTCAGCCGCAAAAACTTATTACATCAATAATAATGTACAGCTTCACATTTCTGAACGAAAAAGAATTGAAAGAAACGGGGCACGTCGACTTCCAGAAAACGTACAAAGGCGCGTGCCCTTTTAAATGCGAAATTTGATACAATCCTGTTCTTTCGGAATGGACCGTAAGTTTACATGGATAAAAATCTGACGATCCTCGAGCCACAAGTATCGATTCACAGAATTGACTCTACGTTTTTTTTTTATTAAGCTTTGATAGACTTTTGTTTATCTTGAGCCAGGATCATAGCTTGTAACATTGAATTAAAATGAAGAAACCATACCTGAGATTCGTTTGTATAGTTAACAAAGAGCGTCTTTGTGTAAGCCAAAATTCAATTGGTTAAACAAACCTGGCTCCAACTTTGTGTTGAGTAAAGTTTTCAATCGTTATTCGACTGTTTTATATCATTTTAATATCTCATTTCTTTGCTTCATTTGTTTTTTATTATTTAAATGTCTGCTTTCTTTGTTTCTCTATTAATGTTGGTCTGATTGACCTGCAGTTCCGTCGTATGCATTTTTACGTGTGGGCTGTGAATACGTAATGAGTGGATGGATACCGTTACCACAACGAAAAGGCAAATGAACTTTGGTTCACTTCTTTTTTCCTTTCCTTTTCCTTTGATGGATTATATTAGGCGCGTTCCTTTGCCGCCGTACAAAAGTTCCTCATACTCGTATTGACGTAATTATTAAGCGTGACTAGTGAAATAGTGATCAAAAATCTATCTACTAAGAGAATATTGCTAAAGATTTTTTTTTTCTTTTTTGACCGCTTTAATATCTGGAACTTTCCACCAGAATTGAAAAAAATAATTTGCATTTGATAGCTTAATTCCAGACGAATGTAGGCAAATTCATCGTCATGTTAAGATCCTGAGGAATTAAGCAGTAGGCAAAATAATAAAAATAATATTGAGACAGAATATTGAGGAAAAGCAAAATTTAATTTCGACCTGATTAAATTACTATTCAATCAAGTTTCCAGGTGATATTGTGTTCAGGATCGCTCACTGCAGCGGTTCAATAGGGAACTATTCAATAGCGTACTTCCGGTCTGACGTAGAATCGATTGTCATCATTATTTGTGGTGTTTAGCTATGACTGCGCTCGCGGCATAAATGATGACACCAAAGCTCACGTTACTCACCGCAACAACGTCAATTATTCAAAAGGAATTCCTGGAAATGACTCCGAATATTTCTACCTTTTGTTACCGGTTATCGGTTTAAAATTATCGAATTTCGTTGTTTGATAAACGTATCTACGCTTCGGTTTTTCTTTTCCTTAAGATAAAAAGAAAACAAAATTGTTTATTACAAATTATTGTACTTCATCTTACAAATTATATCGATCGTGACTTCCTAAGGAGTAATGTTTCTTTGATGTGCTTTCGTAATTGTAAGTAAATGAGCAAAATTCTTTAGTTTTTTTATTCTCTTTCTTCTAATTTTGACTAAGGTATTTGCTTGAAGATAATAGAATAAACAAAGTATTTGGGAAGATTTACATTCGTTACGTTTTGTCCTAAAAATTTGCGTTTTCAATAAATCATTTGTAGATATACCTAAATCTAAAAATAGATTTTAGTAAACCTGTGTTCTTAAGTGGGCATGTGGAACAGCGTATCGAATACTAGGTATTTTTTCTAGCACTGGTTTTATTGGGTGAACAATACTCTAGTCGCGAGCATGATCTTTTTCTGGTCAGAATCTCTACAAAAAACAATGTTATTTTTACTAGCAACATTAACTAGCTTCTTTATCTACAATCCTGGATTGGATAAGCAATAGAGTATTTGATTCGGTATTTATTGAGAAGTTTAATAATGTAAGGAATCTATTCTACTCTCTAATTTTGTCAGTTTGTTCGTTCGGTACTCACTACCTGCTATTTTAGGAAGCACATCGACGTTAATTAACTCTCGAATGTTGTCATTCATTTAAATTAAAACTCGTAATTTGCCCATAACTTCGAACAAAACTACGGATTTTCGATAACTTTTCGAAAATAACTTGCAGTTTTACAGTTTAAAAAATCTATTGAAACCAAATCTTAATCGTTTTCGAATGACGTTTAACGATGGAGTGAAAGATTCTACCTCGTCGGGTAGTACGGCGATTGCCGTATTGGTAAAGCGTCTGGAGTACATACCCAGATGCAGGTATTAGTCCAGCACGCAGTTGATTTTCGACACTGTAAAACTTAAACACTAAGTTTAATATATCTCTTTAAGTATCTTTGACTCATTATGTTAGTAACAATTTTACTTATTCCTATACTTAAGCTTAAGCTTTATCTTAATTTCTCTTGCGTGTTGAGTAAATCAGAACAAAATTTCCATTGATATTAGACAAGTTTTCAGTTGCTAAACTTTACTTGTTCAAATCTAAACCAAAGCTCTCTAATCAAAGTGGAAATAAAAGATCCGATTAACAGTCGTGAATTTTCCTAACGGTTAAATAAAAATCAATTTCGTCCGAAGTGTGATCGAGATCAGTTTTTCCAATGAGCACTTTCGTTGGAAATAAATTAGGTGCCTTTGCCAATAAACTGGCTAACGCCGACAAGAGATCAGGTTGCCAATCTTGTGATTGTCAATTCAACTGTTTGATTTGTCAATCGTTGAGAGCAAACCTCCACCGGGTTTGCTCTCTGTTTTCGGAATTCAGTATTCGGAATTTCAGTAGCCTATTCCGGTCTAACAAGCGATTTGCAAAGCATGATTTTTGAGTGCAACGTTGAACAGAAATGCATGAAAAAAAAAAATTGATAAAACCAGCAAAACAATTACTATGTTTTGCTGGTTTTATCATTTTTTTTTTATCGTGGTAAAATCATCAAATGGGTCCTCCCACCCAGGGCAGGGCGGGAGGGACTGTCAGACTTGTACTGACTAAAATCCACGGTGTCCTTCACTAGCCCTTTACGTACCGGGGTCACGGTAATCCCTTGGTCCTGCGACCCCGCCAGGCTTTGGCCCTCTACAGGCCCAGTCACTATGCTGACACTCTTTGAGGCGCGCGTGGAACACAACGCGCCGTCGACCCGGGCATGGTCCGTGGTCGGACAGCGAGTCGCCCATTACTCGCTGCCCGCATGCCCGCGCCTACGGTGGCCGAAGATCGTCTTGCGACGTCCGACGCCGTGGGCGTCTACCACTGCGGCTGGGGTGGAGGGAGGACGCTGTCCTCTCCCTCAGGCGGCCCGCCTCCTCCTTCACGAGCATGACTGCTTCGCAGAAGGAGGCGACCGCTTCCCACTCCTTCTCGCCCCGCAGCATGGCCTCGACCAATGCCGGGTGCGAGAGGTCTCCGCCTATCGTCGTCTTGAGGACACGGCGGTGCTCTGCCCAAGCGGGGCAGTCCTGCACCGTATGCTCCAACGTGTCCTCCGGACGATCCTCGCAGTGGTGACACCCAGGCGTTTCTTCCCTCCCTATCAGACACAGGAACCTCCCGAAACTTCCGTGTCCGGTGAGGTCCTGCGTCATGCGGTAGGTCAGGACGCCGTGACGCCTATCCAGCCACTCCTCAAAGAGGGGTCTTACCGCCGCGATTGCGACGTGCCCGTGGTTTTATCAATAGCGAACATTTGGCCGCAGCTTTGCCCCTGCGGATTTTTTTTATTTTCAAAAGGTTTCCTTTTTATTTCAGTAACGTCAAGTAAGGAACAGGGTGTTTCTTAGTCAGTACGAGTCTTAAAGTCCTCTCTGTTTCACACAGGGCGGGAGGATTCATTTAATGATTCCATGGCAAAAAAACGTCACACACATGTATCGGACTAAGATCTTCGGTACAAAATTGAAAATGTAATATTATTCGCATTTTATATAGGAAATCGGATACCAATCTCCAGACATATGCACTTATGAGATATTTCATTGCATCTTTCCCGAATTCTTTGGCTGAATTGTCACGTTGCTGTTCGTACGTACGAGTATTGCGTACTTGAAAGAATATACGTTTATGCTTACTATCATATCCATGTGCCCTGAAGATACATAATTGAGGTAAATAGAATTGATATTACTGTTAATTTGTGATCTCACTTCATTTTGTGTTTTACCAGTTTTACTGGGATTGATTTTGGGCTTCTTTGATGAATCAACTATCATCATTTTAATGTGTTAAATGCCTCTTAAATTGGCGTCAACAGAGACCGTAAACTACTAATCCGCGCAGTTAGAGTTCCATGATTTTGCCTCTGCAAGTACTGTAACTTTTTTTTTAAATTCTATCGTTTCTTGTTATTGAGATTTTAGCTTGTTTCTTACCGGCTTACTATAAAGAGGAGGTATTTTTATACGTGAGTCTGTCTAAATGAGAAGTTTTAACATTAACTGTAGTCAACTTCTAAGAAACTATCCCAGCGTAACTAAAGTCTACAACTGCGAAGAATTTCTCTATCGTGCGAGAGATGCGGGATCGCAGAGGCGTATGTCCCTCTGCGATCCCGCATCATAGTTTTCAGACATATCTTCTGAACAAAGTTGTTGTTAAGTAGCTGATAACACAACGTGATGCCACTCTTCTATTTGTAATATGAGATCCACGTAGCGAGGCTATCATCATCATCTGTCATCATCTGGTGATGACACCCAGTTGATGGAATTGGCATCCGAGAAAGAGGCTCTCAAGCTATGTTGAAAAACACTTCCAGTCAAATCAGATCCTGTTGAATACAAATAATTATATTTTGTGTCGGTACAGACGAGGGATTTCTTTATTTTTTTATTTATATTAGATCGGTAGGATTGGTAGTTTCATACATTTCTAGGAAAAATGAGCGAGAGAGGACGATATACCAGTGTTCTATAGTTACTGTTATCTTCCAATGTGGAAGCTCCGTTGACTGCTACGGTTCGTATCCCATTCCCCATCGGAATAAAATATTTGTAAGATCGGTAAGTAGTTGTTCCCGGTCTGGTCGTTTGTGTATGTGAGTTTAAATGTTTGTAAACGCACCCACGATACAGGAAAAAATCCATTCCTAGACTGCATTAGAAAATACAAGAAGCGAGTATTTGCCTAAACCCTGTTGATTTTTGATCTTTAACAGGGCACAAACGTAGACTTTAACTTTACTTTAAGCAACAGGTCTCAATAAAACATCTCACCGTCCGATCAAGGACCAGGCTCAAGTTGCTTGTTTCTAAATTTTCCTCCTATAAAACATCTTAACGAAGTTTTTAAATTAAATTTCTACTGTATTAATTCCAACATCAAAAACGTTACGATTACAGACAAAGTAAAAGCAGATGATAACCATTTAAATATGAACAAGTTACAATTAGGAGTCGTAACAGTAAATTGAGGATATAAACGCAGTCAACCGCTTTCGGGTACTACACAATATATACCAATAAGAAACCGTTCCGGATAGGAATCCATTCAATTAAGGAATGGAGGGCAAGGAAGGGACCCACTAAAAATAAATGATTAGAATAGAAATGTTCATGTGAAGTAATGCTGGTTTTGATGAAAAGACAGCTTTAGAATACATTTTTCTTGCACTTGTGGGGGAACATTGTTTTTTTATGGATCAACAAACAGTTACACCACAAACAGGAAACATAGAAACAATAAATACATAATAAGAAATTAATACATAATATTGCAGCCCACAACGCTGTTCACGGATTAGGTACGGGAGACGATAAACCGATATTAATCGCGGTTTATAACGGGTTACACATACATTATTTTTCTTAACTGTGTTATTTGAATTAGTAGTTTTGTCTCTAATAATAATGTTTTTATATGCTAGCGACACGCTCGGGCTCTAATTTTCCGAAATTCTGAGATATTGTCCTCCCGACGAGAACAAACGCAAAAAAAAATGTGATTTGTTACAATCGTGCGGAAGCGACTTTTTCATACGATGTAACTCGATGTTCTAGCGATCCCATTGCTAAAAATGATGAAAGATTCTTGACTTGACTAAAGTGTTATTGGCTTTTTTAATCTGCAATTCCTCAGTATCAAATCGAAGTCAGGATTTGTGCTCGATCATAGGCTTTCTCTCTACATGAATTTCGAACATGTTTATCGTAATACAAACTAACAAAGACAAACTAACTTTGAGGATGTTTATATCATTGTTATTTACAAAAGGAATAAAATACTTAGATAAGTAACCTCTTCTAAGTTGATAAATTCTCTTTCTTATTAATAGTTTTCGGATGTCACAAGTTCCATTAAGTATTCTCCTTTACAGAAATAAGAGCAATGGAAATACTTTCTTGAAAATAGAATCAAGTTCTGCTTCTGTAGTGGCTTTTTAATATAACTTAGTACAATTTAGAATACCGACTGCAGACCCATACATTTTCTTATACCATAGACCCATACATTTATTTAATTTTATTATATTTCGTTGTGATATTCCACTTAAGAAAGAACTTACGTTTGTTTAGCAAGGTTACTCTCTATATTAATAAATGCAGCTTCATCTATTTGATCTCAGTTGTTTGTTAAACATATTATTGGTTATTAAAAGATATATATACAATATGGAACAAGTCTAACAGAGTGAGACTACTAACTGGAGGTCACATAAGCCGTAGCTCCATGTAAAATGCTGGTATTCAGAAACTTAATGCCATGTTAAACTGCAAGAAGATCCTCTCATCAAAAAGGGTTTTAAAGTAGTTGATGAATATGAAACAATTTTAATCCACAGTCGCCCACAGCATCGCTTTCCATCAGACGAGATAATTATCAATCGCGAGTCACTCGAAAATAAAATAAAAACCTGTTTCGAATATTAAATCCAGGCTCAAAGCTATTTGGCGCTCTGTTCGTGAAACAGCTAATCCAGCTGCTTAACTTTTAATGGATTTTCTCAACGTTTGTTTTTAAATACAGCTGAATGATGTTCACACTAAATAAGTCATAATATTGCCCTGAATAAATTTAACAATATTCAAGTCCTTATTTAGTTCGATTTTTATGAAACTTCAGACACCTAAGCAGAATACATAGGTTTTAAAATATTTCCGAAAACATTTTAATTTTTTCATTTAATATAAGAAAACTGCTTCTTGTTTCTATTGAAATTTTAAAATCGGTCTCAAGTGTGTTTTCGAAAATATTCTCTTATAACTTTTCAGACCTATCTATGTATGAATGGAAGTTTAATTAAAATCGGTTCAATCATTTCGAAAAACAAGACGTTCGCACTCCTAAAAGTTGCTTCTGATAATTTTGCAAAGAACAAATTATTTTCCTACTGACATTCCGTATTTTTATCATCTCAGCTATTTATTCGAATATGGACTTATGCAGAAATACCCAAATGGCTTCTGAAACTTTGACGAGGTCACGTTTATCCAATAGGTCTGACCTAAATGCGGTTGTGAGCTTTATCTCCATCTCAAATGGAGCTATTGTCAATTGAACTAACTCGTCAAGTTTTGATCGAACTGAGTGTTACGAGGCTTCGGGTGTTGTGATGTTCCTACCCGGCTGGTGTAATAACTACAGTAGTAAAAAGTATTTTTCCTGAAGAAAACAACAATAACGTTCTTATAGTAAAGATGGCGCAACGTGTATCTAATCATGATAGTTTCCACCATTAATATATTGCAAATCTAATTAGCCCGACAGTTACTTTGTAATGGACACGTATTTTTTTAGTTAAATCAGTAAATATTCACAAAGATAAAACGCAACAAAATACAGGTGTGACATCTGGGCATCTGGCATTTGGGCATGACGTCTTTAAACCAGGCTTGTTCCAGTGAGGGAACGAGGTGGCGGTAGATGACTTGTATAGCTCGGTCTCTTTCACTCACTGGAACCAGCCTGGTTTTAAGACGTCATAATACGGCCGGACACACTCAAAATGAGATCACGGCATGAGGTATTGTCAATTTTTAAAAACATAATACAGTATTCTACTCCATAAAACAAATTGAAAATCTGTTTGGTCCGTCAGTTATAATATAAAAAAAATGAACATCAATATTAACTGATTTAAATAATCAAAAATTAATAAGATAAAACGCTTCCAAATTCGGGAGTCCCGGCTTGTGTGACGTCATAACGCTTGTAAAAGTGCGCTGTATCTACGTCAATTTTGGTTTACATAACATAAGAAAAAATACGGATCCAATGTTTTATCATTTATATTTCGGACAAAATTTTTTTTTTTCATTAAAAAAGCCTGTAATCTTTGTCAATTTTAGGTCACGTAACAAAAGAAAACAGTTGCCAACAATGAAGCTGCGGGTAGCAATGAGCACTCTAAATCTACACCTCGAGCTTTGTGTAGAATTGTTACACCGCTCTACAAAGCGGAACTTTTCTAAGCAACGCTTATCTACGCCTGTGTACATACCATGTGTAGTCTATGGACGGTTATCGGTCATTCAACGTTACGCCAGCTGATCAGTACTACTCAACTATGTTGACCTCGTGGTGGGTGTGTGATTTTTTGGCTAGTGTTATACTTGCATGAAATGTTATTGGTCGTGGTTTTACAAGATTTTTCTTAACTTGCAAGTTTGTTTTCATCTTTTTAGAATTTAAAGCTTTCAATTTATCTACCACAATGCGACTATTTGAGGACTTTAGCTAGGTTACATACATAATTACCGTGATTTTAATCGAATTACTTCAAATTTTGGTTTTTTCCTGTATATGTGAGCAGTGGCTCAATGGTAACGGCCAAGATTTATGAAGTTGTTGGTAGTGGGTTCAAACCCAGCCACTACTTTCTTTTTCTCTTTCCTTGTCTGTCCCACTCCAGCGCAGAGGCCTCCCTCCATAATTCCACCTTTAATAACATTGTACTGTGCTAAAGCCTACTTGTTCGCACTGAATCTGTCCACTTCGTCCCACCCTCTCCTATGTGGCTTCATCATCAGCATATAAATGTTCCCACTGCTGGGACACAGGCCTCCTCTCTCCTAAAATAAATCTTAGTTTAATTTGACCAACAATTAGCAGTTGAAGTAGACACTTGATAAATATATACTAGGTTAATATCTGGATGCTCTGGGGTCTTGTTTAACGCCAGAAGTTTAGTGTTACCAAGTTCGTTGGCAAGAAAGCTTTGACTCCTTGAGTACTAAAACTTAATGAACAATGTAACCTTTTTTGACAGACACGATATTGATAAATGGTGTTTATTTAGGTATTGATAACGATAAGTGAATAGAAGGAGACATTGTTAGGAGAATCATTTCACAGGAGCCCTGACTGCCAGTAGCTTGGATCCTAGTTCCGATAATGCTGGACAGTTTTTTTTTTGTTTTAATAATGTAAGTAAATATGTTGTAAAAATATGAATAAATGGAATTTATAAAATTAAAGTTCAAGGCCGGGGCGTTGAGTGGTGATTTTTATGTCGCGGTGATATTTTTTGCCTCATTCTGATTTACTTATTTTATTCCGGTCAAAGACATTAAAAGTGATCAAACAACAAAATCTTTTTCTCTTTTTTTGACTATTCAGTTTTTTGTAAAATAAATAAATATTCAATTTGCACTCTGGGAATATAATAAGCAATAATAATTAATTAATAATGACGGCATGGACCATGGTTCGCACAGTGACTGTTTCTTTTAGTTTCGCGGGTTCGATTCCCGTACGGAACAAATATTTGTATGACACAAGTTTCCGGTCTGGGAGTTTGTGTGAGTTTGTAATCGCACCCATAACCTAAAAAAAATCCTATTGCGGAGAAACGTTTACAATAACTTTGTTTTACCGATCGTACCTAAGGCTAAGTTCAACAAGAGAAAATAACTACTTCCTTCAATTAATCGATAAGCATTATGGGTAATTCAAGAATATCAGCTGGTGGTTCCTATTGGTTATAAATGGTCCCACGACTTCGCAGGTAGTTTTCTCAAGGGCCCGGAATGCGCCAAATTGATTACCTAACGGTGTACCACTGCGGTTTTACCCACCTGTCGTCTTTTATAATTATTTAGTAATTTTTTTAACAATCTTGTATAGAAGAAGACAAATTGTAGAAAGATTTCTATCGTCAAGAATGGGAATATTTAAAAGATGGAAAAGAAATGTTTCTATTTTTAAGTCGACCAATGGTCGTGTCATATTCTGGCAAAAAAGTCGAATTGCATAGAAATAACTTTATCTATTCTTGGTAAACTAGAAATAGAATTGATCAGGCTTCGCGTGTTAAGGATTGTCATATTCCTACACGAAAAATAAAAATAAAAATGTTGTCTTGACGACAAACAGAAAGGGGCCGCATTAATTTAATTTATTTGAGGGTAGCTGCTATCTAAGGCTTTCTTTCTCACCCCCAGATTACAACTAAACCGATTACTTAGCACTCCTGACTCATGAAAACGTGTATAATTACGGTCAAGTCTTTCATTACATTAGCATTACCATACAAAAGTCTTTGTTACCAAGTCCAGTGGTGATGACAACAAGGTAATTAGATGTGAGAGAGCTCCATAACCTATTTATTTTTCTACAAATCAGTTTTTTTCAAATCGGATTTAAAGTTCTAATTTTATCTAATATCGAGAGAATAGTAACTGTCTTACAAAACAACAATAAGTTTTACTTATATAAATATTTTTCTGAATATTTCTTGTAATTCTGCTGTAAACCGAGTTATATTTCGTCTAAACTTATCTAACTGAAGAAGAATTCAATTCCAAAACTCTAAAATACTGATAATAGTTTTCCATCATTACATTTTACAACAGATTTTGGCCAATGTTTGTAGATTCATCAAGTTTCTACCCCTTAAATTCAACATACTAAAGCGCATAGAATTTTCGTTGGAGCTTTTAATGTAACTTTTGTTTAACTGGCCTTTGCGTGTTTCCTTCCACTATCTTAAAACAGAGATCAGCCATGCGCACGGGCGTACATCCAACTACTTTTTATCTTTTCTTCAATGAAAAATGCCGAGACTGGGTTCTGTGGCTGCATTACATCGGATATAACAGCATGCTTAGTCATCAAAGGCAAGTCCACATACTTATTAGGTCCGAGTGCGCCTCTTCGTCGGCTGCAACCGGCTCGACAGAACCGGTTCCGTGACTACACGTGTACCTATATCAGTAGTGTTAAGTTCGAGCCAACTCAGTTGCTTCGCTGGAACGCTCGGAGCTAGTCATTTGAACGTAAGCGTCTTTAATTGAGGGCGATGGCCCAATGTAATTATTGTAGACGGCGAGCGGTTGCAGCTGAGCGTTTCGACGCCGCTTGCGCCCGCGCATCGTGTTCGTACGACCTTGCACCAAGCCGCTCCCGTGGTCTCGCGTTCTCGCGTTCAGGCTACCCTTCAGTTGGTTTGACCTTAACGGGATTATTTAATGACAGCTCAGTAAAACGAGGACGATAAGAATTTAATGTAAGTTGAAAGTGTGGCTGGAGCGCGGTTATTTGTTATTTTTAAGAGGAGGAAATAATTTTCAATGTAAATTTACTTTGAACTTAACATTCAACTTTTGGCTTTTAGTATTTCAGTAAGTTATGGACTATAAAATAATGTACCTAAGTCAAATACCATGACTCACGAATTACCGTAACCCCGGTACGTAAAGGACTATTGAGGACTCATGTGATGATTTAATCAAGTAAAAAAAAGTCAAAAACCATGTAAGATGTCTTTGGTGTTCCAAGACGCGGCTTAATCAATTCTGCCTCAAAAAAGGAATAGCAGGGCAGTTAAAACATTGTAAAAAACATCCTCTTAAAGTTTCTTCATGGTAAAATGTGAAACATAACAGTCTAATAGTGCTTAAGTCAGGAGCGAGCCATCACCTGTCGTCTACTGGTAGAGATAGTCGGCTCAAGTAAAACTTTCCTTGGATCGTGACTCGGTGTGGTGAAGACCGGCCAAGCAACTCGTTCAGGTCAATCATTTGTTGACCGCAATTGATCATTCACTCGCTTTTCATAGCAATTGCTTTCCATTTCCTTTGTTTTTTTTTTACGTTTATAAACCGACTTTTCCTTGTAACAAAATCAGTCCTGAGTTCTGGGTAGGGGTTGTCCGACTCTTACTGACTGAAATTTGCACCCTGTTCCTTAACTTGCCTTAGGTTAACAACGCGGTGGGAACGTAATTAATAAATAGGTGTAATTCATAAAACTAGATAATTTATTTCAAACTTTTTAATAATCATTCCTTTATTATAATGGGAATACCTTAGGTGCTCTGATCATAGGTGCTCAAACGGGAATATTTCTTATTTAGCCAATGTAGTACGAGTATGTTCTTTTACAGCTGTTTCGCATATGTCCATGCACTCGTACTGGTTAAAGAATCGGTTGCCATTGCCGCCGCAGCCGCTGTACGAGAACCCCTTGCAGGTTCTAGTTGAAATGTCGTAGTAAAACCTGCAGGTTTATATATTTGTGTTAAGGTGTATTATTCGCGCGGGCATGCGGGCAGCGAGTAATGGGCGACTCGCTGTCCGACCATGGACCATGCCCGGGTCGACGGCGCGTTGTGTTCCACGCGCGCCTCAAAGAGTGTCAGCAAAATGACGGGGCCGTCGGCTAGAGGGCCACGCACGAATTGCCGTAACCCCGGAACGTAATGGGCTACTGAAGGACACCGTGGATTTTAGTCAGTACGAGTCTGACAGTCCCTCCCGATTTGCGATTTGCCCTGGGTGGGAGGACTCATTTGGTGATTTTACCACGCCAAAATAAAGGTTAACTTCACACGTGTTTAACTCAAAAAATATCCCACGGAAACGTAATAAAGGGATAAAAAATATCCTATTTATTAAGCCAGGTAAACCATGGCCGGTTTCAATAATCCATGCATTCTCAAAAATGTTCGCGTTTATAATATACGTTTAAAGTAAGATTTAACGTAACTTACAATGGCTGATAACTGAAGCATGATCCAAAATCAGGTTGTAAACGACAAGTAACATCCATTTTAAAGCTGTCCATTTCTTTATTTGATAAATTTTGATTCTCAACACCTAGAAGAAAAAGGTTTCTGTTAGCCTGTATTACTCGTATACTCGTATTATGACAGTTCTTGCAATGTGCGCAGCTGGCCGTTCCTTTTTTTTAAATAAAAGTTTGATTTGTACACTGCCTTTAACTATTTTAAGAACACTTTTTGACCTTTAAGGATACCTTTAAGGTACAACGTGATATCAAGTATAATGTGTTAAACTTTTCCAATAACATCCACATTACTGAAACGTAAGACGAAGAATAGCGCTTTCCTAAGTCGTTATTTGTATGTGTGACCATAAATTACATATCAAAAAGCCCTCGTTAGTTGTAAATATCTTTGAAAATCGTTTCACATCACGACCACTGACAATTTGTCCAAAAATTTGGCAACCAGTGGGTTATAGAGACAGTCATTCCATGTAAAATCTATACTTTATATTATATAGCGGAAGAGTTTGTTTGATTGAACTCGCTAATCTCAGGAACTCCTAGATCAAATTAAAAAAAAACCTTTTGCATCGGATAGTTTATTTATCGAGAAAGGCTATAGGCTAAATAACATCACACTACGACTAATAGGAACCCAGCAGCGGATGAAACCGCGGGGAACAGCTGAATAAAAACAGATTTTAGTCTACTTACCTACACATGTATCACTGCACTCAGAAAGCGTACTAAATGTATTATATGAAAAGGAGCAGCCACCGTACTGAAATGTTTTGCAGGCTTGCATTTTAATGTCGTAATAAAATCTGTGACAAAAAATTTAGTTTAAAATCATAAAAAAATGAATAAAAGAACAATCACTCAACATCAATCAAACAGTAATCGTATTGATAAAGACGAGTTTCCATTAAACTATTACACTAAAATTACACTAGTTAATAAACTTAATATAATAAAGAGTTCACAGTGCGTGTGTTTCAATGAAGAAGTTAATCTCAAAAATTAACGAAACAAACCTAATTTATTTTCTGGCAGAAGGTGCATTATTAAAGAGTGTCAGCATAATGACGGGGGTCCTCTTTAGAGGGACGCGGGACTCTCGATTTACCGTGACCCTGGAACGTAAAGGGCTATTGAAGGACACCGTGGATTTTAGTCAATTAGAGTCTGACAGTCCCTCCCGCTCTGCCCTGGGTTCGACTCATTTGATGATTTCACCACGCTAAAAAAATGTATTTGATGAGCTATCACCATTTTCGTCTAATAAATGAAGCACAGGCGAGGGATGACTTCTGACGCGGTGGGCTTAAATACAAACGAAAACGCTAGTTAAGAAGTTAGTTTAAAATATTGCCATAGCAGATCCCCTCCCTACCACTTCCCGACAAATTATGAGAAAGCTAGGCAGTTATGATGATGGTTTAAAAATATAACGCGTACCTGGCTACAACTTTCTTACTGCTGTAGAAACAATTGAAGGAGTTTGGCTGTAATTTGCAGCGCACATCCCAGCCAGTGTGAACTAATCCAACTAAAATGAATTTAAGAAGACAAAACGATTATTATTTTAGGTGTAAGCTAGTTATTCTATTGAAAAACTCTTTAAAATTTTAAACTTTACCATTAACAATTTTTGCAAAGAACAAAAGCGTTAAACACGCTAAGGTTTAATTTTTACTTGCACTTGAAGGAACACAGGAAAGGAATTTGATTGATTATTGTGTAAATGTAGGTATTATGACAGTTTAAATAATGAATGATAGAAATTAAATAAAAAAAAGTCTAAGAAACCTAACACTTCCGCTCAGCATTTTTTTTATTAAATTTTATTTTTATAAACACAATCTGTCGTCAACGAAATCGTAAACTTACTTTTTGATTCATCATCACTGCACACCACCAAAGTAGGCAGTTCTAAGATATATACAAACAATAAAATATAAATAAAATTAAGATTTGAAAACATGTTTCAATCACCAGTGTTGTAACATGTTTGTACACATGATGTTAGGCATTTCAATCACTAAATCGAAACTGATACCAAACCGTGAAATTTGTATAATACAGCGTCGTAAATTCTAGAATATTAATTACTAAAATCCATAAAACTGTTGAATTTTTATCTTCCAAAATCACAACGCAAAGCAAGAGAAAACTGTGTTATTTCTTGCCACCTCCAGCTTGATATTTGTCTGCCATAACTGCCAAATCTCTTATAGCAATTTCCATCACACGTTTTTTAAAATCTGGAGTAATTCCTGCATGAACTTGTTTCAGAATCCATTTAACCATCCATTTGTGTTGTATACGTCTCGCTACCCAGTGCTGCTTCATATGATATTCAATTCGTCTTTTGACAGTTTTGTACACCACCATCTGCCGCTCCCTGAATATGGCTTCTAACTGTACCTTCACGTTTTCTTTTTTAGCCTCTATCAGGTCTTTCTGCCCTTCCGCTCTCCAGATCGCTGTTTTAGCTTCTTCAATTTTTTTTTGCATTGCAGCAATTTCATTGAGTCTACTTTGTTCTAACTCATTAGCTATTTCATCTACTCCCTTATCTAAAACCTGACCAATAGTAGGTCCTAATTTGGTTGTAACTAAATACAGCACTATAAATACTGATATTCCCAAATAGTATTCATGTTCCATGACGAGGATTTCTTTGCTAGCAGCATAATTGGCGAGACCTAACATTAAAAAGTAAGGGCCTGATACGCCCGTTACTGGTCTTAAGAATTGAAACCACTCTTCTGGAATGAAACCCATGCGACATTTTCCAGGCTTCAAGGCTCTTTTCAAAGGTCCAGTTCCTCCATCGCCTGTGGGGCTGCTTGCTTCAGCCACTTTGGTCTGGTACACTCCACAAACATTCACTGCTTTCGGCTCTTTGTTACTTGGGCATTTAGATGTATACACTTTGGAATATTGTATAACCATGGGAGTAAATATTCTAGGTTTTTTAATTAAATACGCTATACTTTGAAGCATTGTGGAAAACTATATTTATTGACATAGTAAAATTATTATCAGACGTCTACAGAAATGATATTTGTTATATTTTTAAATGTAATGTCATTATAATTAGTTTGAGGTTGATGAGTATGAAGGTCTTAGTCCTAGTGCGAGCGCAAACGACAAAATTCAAAAAAATATAGCGTTAGGTCGAATACTGTTCTTAGGTTTCTATATTCGTGTGCATAATATGCCTAATCTAACCATTACTATTAAACGCAACCCTCTCATATCCGCAATATTCCCTTAATAGCGAAACCGTGAAACTAAACTGGTTGTTTAAGTTCAGGTTTTCCGTTTACCTAAGCGTTTATATGTTTTCCCATTTAATAGAGCTTTCGTCGACCATTAGATTATTTTACAACTTACTTTTAATTCATGTTTCTCTTATGCAAAGCTGGTACAATCAGTATAAACCAAAAACGCTTCATAATCTATACAGTTACCAACTGCGGCAAAGTTGCTCATATGAGCCGCATTCAAATACAGGAATTAAATTAAATTGCACTGAATTACTGCTCCGCTTACCGCTGTTTTAAAATAATTCATTGGAAGGCCAAAATTATAATATGCGATCTCGTAAGTCTTGTCGTATAACCTTGCCATTCAGGTTCGTTGATATAACCGATCATTTATCGTTGGCAGCGCAAATCCGCCACGCTTCGCCATATGAAGTGCTGTCTCAAGCTCCGGGCTCGGAGCTTATACACTACGTGACGCCATTTTATATCTAAGCTTACCTAAATATAAAACTGAATCGCCTTCGATTTTCACTTATTACTTAACTAAGCAATTTAGTCTATCATCAATTACGATAGAGCCACTATATAGGACAGAAAATCGTTTATTTTAATGCAAGAGTAGTATTCTAGGTAGTCTTGATCCGTACTATTAAACATTGTCGGCGCTGTGGGGAATGTTAAAAGCTTTAAATGTCTTTGTTTGAAGTAACGCCACGTATTTACCAGGAAACTGAAGGAATGCGAAACCTTACACCGTGTGCAGGTGTAAAACAGTAATTTATTAAAGGAAATAATGGTTTAGAACGACTGCGGGTACATAAACTATTGTTATGGCCTCTCGAACAATTGTGTGGCCAATACTTATAAATCGATTGGCTGGATAGAACGTAGCAGTGTTGTTATACAAGATTTGTTCGACTGCTTTTTATATTCGTATTTACGCAGTTTTATTTACTAACAGTGAAGATTACAAGATGTTGGAGAATTGTTGATATAAAGCTTACAGCTCACTCTGAGTTTATATATCTGTATGAAATACGGCAAGCCTCCAAACAAATGCCAGTAGGCGCAATATAAATAACAGTAGTAACGTCAATACTCATCAATAAGGCAAAAGATTTCATCCCATCTCATTTTTTCATCAATATCAATTCTCGTCTTAAACCACACAATTCAACACGAGGTTTACTTGATTTACAAAAGATTATTTGAACAGGGTCCACACACACGCTTGTGACAGTAAAGTTCGCTTTGAGAGAAGTAAACATGCCTTTATTTCTGGCAGACGAATTCGCAAGCCGAGATAGGACAAGGACAGGTTAAATGAGTTTTTATAGCAGGGTGTCCTTTAGTACGTAGAATGTCTTAATCTTCCTTTGCATTACATACAATGTAGTTAACATACGTTCCGCTCAGTTCCATGCACGTAGTCTCTCTCTGTGAACTGCTTTTCATATTTTATTCAGTCCCACAAAGCATCATTTCCCCGCGCGAATTCCTCCGGGATTAGTAGGATTAGAACCTTGTTAGCGCAATTTTATCCGTCTATTTCGAGAATGTTCCTACTTTCTGAAAGGAAATACTTCTTAAATAAATGTTTTCTTTATGTGTAATTTTGCTTCGAACAAGAATGAAACAAGTGTTTGCTTCAGATTTTGTTAGCGAAGTTGTATTTTGAAAGCGAAATTGGTGGTCTTAGTTTGTTAAGCCCATTACGTAGGTTATCGAATAACAGCTGCTATTATAAGTACTTTCACGGAGAAATAAGCTTTGTTTAACAACTTTCGAAGATGTTACGCGAACAATGTTATTTGATACGAAAATGCAAAAAAAGACATAATGATAATAATAAATGTACGACTGACGAAATCTAGACCTTTATCTAGATTAAGGTGTAATTGTCACGCTATGGTTTGCATTGTAAGCATTTTTTGTTAGAAAAATAAATTTCAGGCCTTTTCTCTTGTGACTAATCAGTACCTAATGAAGGCGTATAATGCAACCGAAGCATCTTCCTATATCCATAAATTTAAAAAAAAATGGCATTGGTTTCCATCTGTAATGAGTTTCTAAAATGTTAAGTCATGATTTATATTGTCTTGCCTACGCGCGGCAATATCGTGAGCTCAATGTCCTAAAGCTTAACGATATCGTTAAAAAGTTTCTTACATTTGTAAAGACGACTCCGTAATGTAGACGCACAAAAAACGTGTTTTACATTAAAAGTCGTAAAGTCTTTAGTCTTTCAACGTAGGGCCCGCACTGATCTACTCTCCGGACCTCCCAAACGCCTAATTTATTTGAAGCAAGAATTTTCCATTTATATCAAGGGTCTAGACAATATCGCACGCTGGGAGCTCTACCAGAAGATATAGTGGCTCTTGCAAAGTACCAAAGACAGGGTCAAAATATACAACAAAAATTAACCTAACTTATGAACTCATAGCTACTTTAACACTTACCAAAACTCTATTAAAATCAAACTATGTTGACTACGCATACAAATGTGTTGGAAACAATAATAATTAATTAGTGACTGCATAAACATAGCTAATAAATAGTTGAAGGTGCACCGAACAGAAACAGTAGTCATTAAAGTTGAGTCGGTTCAATGGCACACCATTGTATTGGGGAGTGAGTGCTTGTGCTTATAAAGGTGGGGTCCCACGTGCCGTATCGCGTTGGATCGTCGGTCGACGGTCGTCGGGCGGCGCTTAGCACGCGCTTACATAACTCGAACAAACGGTGCGTTAATTCTTGGCATTGAGGAAGTGAACACGCTTTATCATATGACCGATATAAAGCACGCCTCGACAGTTGTATTCGAGTGCTAAAGAACGTTGCACTACGTTGGCTTCCCCTACGAGTGCTACCTACGGCTATTGTGCCGAGCCATAAGAAGCAATTATTCAGTTTTGTTTCGTAAGTCACTTCAGTTTCGATTTCAGCTACATTGCAAGTTTAACTGGTTTTCTTCGATTAAAAAAAGCTTTTTTAAGCTGTCCATTTTATACTAACAATTTAGATTCTCGTTATCTTGAAAAATTATAAATTAAAGAACTGGCTTCTAAGAGTGACTGAAAAAAACGTAAGCGACTAATATTACAATATTGCAGTGACTGCGACGGAAGATTGGAGGAGATAGTTTGTTTCCTCTGTTTCTGTCTCCGCGGCACAATTTGTTTAAGTTCAAAAGGAAATAAAAGCGTTCGAGAAAAGGAGCAAGGCATTTGATTTTCATAACGTTTACTTATTTCCTTTGTAAAGGAATTCTAAGTATTCATTCAGTTTAAAATGTCTGGAGATGTTTCGCGTGCGTCGCTTCAAAATAATTCCGCTTAATACGTGTCCCGACAGGGATGACTTATTTATTGCTTGTTCTCTTTTGGAACGACAGGCTTAATTGACAAGGGAAGCGCGGCTCGCACCCGAGAAATCTCGAGATATCCCGGCATTTTTTATGTACCGGATCTTAGCGCGTAGTCTTGTAGGTAGCGCCTTTTCCTCGTTTATTATTTGTGGAATCTTTGGAAAATGTTTACAAGTTGTGCGAGTTTGTGTCAAAAAAGGAATTTTTCCAAAGCGACCTATAAGTACTCGTCAATCTTGGGCCTTATCTAGCTTCCCTTACTTGTTTGTTTTGTCCAGAAGAACATTTTTGGGTTGCCTGTAATTGACGTTTTTATGAAAGTATTTTTCAAGCATCACTTATATCACATACTCCTTTTTTTTAAAGAGCCTGCTCTGTCCCACTCCTCGGCAAAGGCCTCCCTCCACTTCCACCTTTCACAGTACGTGGCCACGACCTCATCTTACTATCTCAGGGCATTAGTCATGAGCTATTTTGGCCCACAGGTTGTCCGGCATGCGGCAGACATGTCCTGCCCAGTCCCAATTCAGTTGGGCAGCCTTCTGAGCTTTTTTTTTTATCGTGGTAAAATCATCAAATGTGTCCTCCCTCCCAGGGCAGGGCGGGAGGGATTCAGACTTGTACTGACTAAAATCCACAGTGTCCTTCAATAGCCCTTTACGTACCGGGGTCACGGTAATTCGTTAGTCCTGCGACCCCGGCAGGAGCCTTCTGAGCTTCGTTAGTTATATTTGTGTTTCCTCCACGGTCTGTTAATTTAACACTCAGTATACTGCGCTGCATTGCTCGCCGGCAAACCTCGAGTTTGGATTTCTGGGTGTTATTCAAAGATCAAGTCTGTGCACCTTAAGTTAAGACGGGGAGGATACACAATCATGTCCATGAGCCAGCGTTTTAATGCCATAGGCAGCTCACCTTGAAACAGTTCCTTCATGGATCAGTAGCTCTTCCAGGCGTTTTTGGTCCGTCTTACGACTTCTTTGTCTTGCCTCATCTGGAAAGAGACTCCTTGGGCCAAGTATAAATATTCCTGGACATGTTGTATTGTCTCCCCATATACTTTTATAGTTTTTGGTGTTTCATTAAACATAACTTGGGTCTTCGATATGTTCATCTTCAGTCCAACCTTAAGGCTTGCATCGCTCAGATCTTGAAGCATCAGCTGAAGTTCTGTGACTGAGGATGCAAAGAGAACAATGTCATCTGCGAAACGTAGATTTGACAATCTCGTTTCACCGACGACAATGCCCCTTTTCATCCAATTGGGTGCTAATTTTCTGAATACTTCTTCGAGGGTACTGGAGAACAGTTTTAAAAATTAAATATGTTACGGTTTGTTAACTTGACTTTAAAAAAAATAATTCAGTGACAAAGAGTATGCGAGAGGTCATTCCTAATCGTCAAAACTTGGTTGGCGTAATCTGCACCAAAAGTTGAAGGAACGTTCGTTTGTCTGTCGATTCATTTCCTGTACAAAGGCTACTTCTTAACTGAAAGGTTGGCGCGTCTGCTGGTAGTTAGCCAAACTTCCTTTATCAGAAAGAAATCTTCCGGCACCATATCGAAATGATTTATTACTGCTTTTACTAAGTAATATAAACTTCTCGTAGTATAGGTAATAAGAATTGTTAACTCCTCGTCAATGGCGAATTTTAGTTAATAAATCTTGCAAATTTCAAATTAACTTATGCAGCGTACCAGATTCTTATAGCTAAGGTGATTATTCGTCTTTCAGTCTTCTAAGCAATCTCACTCGCTTAAATTAAACTTATGAAAAGTTAATGCAATGAAAATAATCTTGCTAGACGTAATTAGCTCGCTAGACTTGAGCTGAACTTATGATCAAAGGTAAATTAAGAAACTATCATTAATTCATATAACAGATAATATGGAGCATATCTGATAGATTTCGCGAAATAAGGTTTTGTAATTTTCTGCTTGGAAGATACATTCCGATTTTCTCTTGTATTTCTGAGGATTCTGGAAAGAACAAAAAACTGAAGGAATAGCCACTTCAATGTGATTTACGCGAATTTTGTCAAATGTCAAGAGAATAGAAGTGAAGAAGAAAACGCTTTGTATATGGGATGAAGAGAGAAAGATAATTTTATTTAAGGTTAGGCTTTCTCGACATCACTCGTCTGTCTCATCAGTGTGAGACGGTGAGGCAGATTTTGTGGCATTGTGCACTTGAAAGCCATCAACGGTTTTGTACAGGCCAATGCGACGTGAAGTCTTAACCGCCCGTCCGCGCGGAGGAGTAGGGTCGTGTGATACCCGCCTTATCGGCAATTCTTTATTGGAGTAAAGTACCAAGTGCCTATAAAGTATGTACCAATCATTCTTTACTTAGCTGTATTAAATAGACAAGGTAAAACTTGTATTGCTTCATTCAACATTAAGTTGACGTGTAATGGTGAATTGTACTGAAATCTTTATGGCTTCTGCCAGGCATAAAATAATGGAATGATTTGGGCACTTAATTGGTGATCAAGGCCGGAGACCGTAACAATTAATTGGGTTTGTTTTTGTAAAGTACTAAATTGCCTAGTGGGAGTCAATGGACCCTTTTATGCAAATCTATGATTGATATAAATTTTGTTACCGAAGTGCTATTGATATGAAATTTGTCTGACATGAATATAATGGAGCATATAATCTTTTTTTAAAAAAAATTGTTTCAAAAAGCGGAATGTTAATAATAATAACATTTAGCTTTATAGCACTCAGAAATAACATAGAAACCAGTAAAAAAACACTAATTTTCGCATTCGCAAATATTCGCATGTTTTTTTTTTTATATTCGCATTCGCATCCGCACAAATCGATGCGAATGTTTGTGAATATTTCAGAAAAAAATATTTTTTTATTTATTAAGATGATTTGCATATGGAAACTATATGTAACGGAATAGTAGGCAACTAAATTGTTCTATTAGTTTAATTAAAATATTAACAGAATTGCAACAAAAATGACAAAATACCTTATTTGTCGTGATAAAATCATCAAATGAGTCCTACCATAGAGTTTCATAAAAAAAGCTACTACATAATTATGCATATATGAGCTTGAAATGTCTATTCAAATTCTTCCAGGATTTGAATGAGGCAAATGACAGAGCTGTGCGGGTAGCTACGTATTGGTCGGATGCAATTTGAGTACATCGCCACGCAAAGAAGAAGAATAAATCTATTTAACAATAATTATTTTAGTCAAATAAGTTTTATTACACTAAGTGCTATTTTATTTCCTTGGCACATTGTTATTGTAAGTAGAAGTAATCTTTGTTTTTTTGTTATTCCTTTTTTTTCTACTTTTATCTGAGAATTATTATGGTTTAATAGAATTTAAAGACAAAAAAAAACAAAAAAGATTTTGATTGCCTTGTTAGTCCATCTGTTCTGGTCGAGCAGTTTTGGCAGCAGTGGGCAGGATTTTTTAGTACTATTAAACGGTGTTGGATATATGCTTCGCATTCGCGAATATTGCATATTCGCATCAGCATTCGCAACCGCGAATGTGAAAAATGAAACATTCGTTACATCTCTAGTCGATCTATATCTCTGGAACTAATCCAGAGGTTACCCCATACATACAAACATAATTATATCTTTATAATATTAATTCTACACAACTCCTCTCCTAAGATTTAAGAGACGTTTAGCGCCCTTGTTTCTTGATTATGCAGATAGTATTATTTATATTGTAGCAAGATAAACAAGGCCGTCTGGGTTATTTTTACTTATGTCAAGCTTGCAGCTTAGTTGAAAATATAACTTTATTTATTTAACGTTTATGGCAAACAATAACGTTAATTGTTTTAAGGGACAGTTATTTGATCTGTATTTAAATAAAGTATTAGTTAAAATCAGACGATCTTATGAAGACCACACGATCACGCTGCACGCAAGCTGCTTCCAACCGGTCCTGTTGGAAGACTATAGGGGAGGCCTATGTTCAGCAGTGGACGTCTTACGGCTGATATGATGATAATGATTGTGGTTACTGGTTGTAATTTATCTATAATATGTATGTATTTAGAAATATATAAGTATGTTTATCAGTTGTCTAGTACCCATAACACAAGCTCTGCTTAGCTTGGGACTAAATGGCGTTGTGTGATAGTTGTGGAATATTAAAAAAAAAAAAAAATGATGATGATCAGTTAAAATACATCTTTCCCATTCGTTCAAAAAATATAGGATTTTTACTAATACTTTAGGCCCAGTTGCTTAATCAGAAGTTAAACTTACTATTTGTTAAAATACTATATCAATGATATATCATCATTCGTCAAAATTGAAATAAAATAAAACAGTTCGTTATGAACAGTTGATTCAGCATATATGTGAACTAGTAGTTAGAATGCTATACATTTTAACCTAAGTGGAGTTTTAACAAATAGTTTACTTAGCTACTGATCAAGCAACTGGCCCTCATGTAGGTAATGCGGCGGATCATGCTCAACTATAAATATATTTAATACATTTAATTGTCACGATTGATGTTTTTTACTTTTATTTTGTTATCAACGTTTCGGTTGATCATTACACAGGTCTGCAACAAAAATGCTGTCTGAATGTTTTCAACTGATTTCTATGTATTTAGGTGTTCTGAAAACTAGAAAAATACTCAAAGAGTTCTAGAACTTCAGGTTATTTTGCTAAACGCTTTTTTTTAAAGGTGGTTTTTAGTCTAGTATGAAGTCATAAATAAATATGTAAAACTTTATTTTGATTACTTTTTTTAAATGGATTTCATCAAGATATTAAGTAGATGGAGAAAAAGATACCAGGGAAGAAGGAACGTCTGTTCTACTGTTGTATCAGAGAGTTCTTCCTGGATTTTAGTCAGTACAAGTCTGACAGTCCCTCCCGCCCTGCCCTGGGTGGGAGGACTCATTTGATGATTTTACCACGATAAAAAAAAGGTGCGTCTTAAGCGAAAATGTATCAAAAAGAGTCTAACTGAGAAAACAAAATATGTTTATTGCTTACTAATGAATGTATTTTAGATAAAAAAATAAGTTTTGTGACGCAATATTGTTTTTTTTTTGTATTTTATCTTTTATTTTAAGATGATAACTTGTTTAACATAGATACCTATATAGTCCGAAAACGTGGCCTTACACGAGCAAATAAAAGTCATATTCGGATTCAGCACACCCAAAAACATAAGTATTACACAAAAAAAACAAAACAACACTCAACTTTTTTTTTGCAGATTTCTGTCTTTTCTTTGAATTGGATATTTAGTCACGAGTGTGTGTCACTAGCTTAGTATTTAGATCTTCACATTTTAACACGACGTGTCAAAACGTGAAGATCTGAATACTAAGCTTCTTCCTGCGGGTTCATCCGCATTTTAGTCGAAAACTCTCTCAAAATAGTAACGCGAAAAAAAATCCTGAGTAATAGGTTTTTTTTTCAACTTGTGCCCGAAATTTCATCATGCGTTAGTCAATGGTTTAACGCAAAACCACGTTTTGTAATAATGTTTTTGTGTAAACCATAGTTTTACGAGATTTAAACCTGGGTTTTTAGTTAAACCTCTTTTTGTAATAAGACGCACCGAGTTTAACAAACATAAAAATATCTCACATCACATAGTACCCGTATATTACATGAATCATACAAAGATTCACAAGATATCGAGCGATAACATATCAATTTGCATAACATACGTTTCCTCACATTACTGAATTATTTATTTCTTCAGTTATCCAGAGGTGTGTGTAATTTGAATGTTTACTTATCCAATGTCTATAATATAACTTCACGTCCGAAATCCCTGAAGAGTGTTTTGTAGGGAACTCTATGAAAATATGAATTTTGATAACACCATTTCTTTTTTTTACCCTTGTGAAATTCATGAAATGAATCCTTCCGCCCCGGGTTGGAGGGTTAAAAATCCATGGTGTTCCTTCAATAGGCCTTTACGTTCCAGGGTCTTGGCTTTGGCCCCCCCTTAGATTGCTGACAGCTCTTTAAGGCGCGTGGAACACGACACACCGTTGACCCGGGCATGATCTATGCCTCGCCGTCCGGAGTCACCCATTAGACACCGATCGCATGCCCACGCTTTCGGTGGCCAGTAATCGCCTCACTATGTTCAATACCATGAGCATCTCCCGCGGAATGAAAACACCATTCATATCCTAATCGACACCACACCCTTGGGAAAGGCTGGATACAAAAGGTGTAGCATGGCTTGTTGGGACGCTTGATCGAGTTGCGGGAAAATCTTGATCGCGGGACAGTCGGTTGCCCTAAAACGTTAAGGGAAATTGAAGGAAAACGGTGAATTTTAGTTAGGACCAGATTGACAGTCCCTTCTGCTCCACCCAAAGGGCGGGGAGGACACATTTGATTATTTTACCATCAAAAAGACATTTATATCTAAACAGGAAGTACTTAGTCTGGGCTAAAAATATTCAGACTGTACACACAAAACATTTAAGTAATTTACTGAAAGGATTATACCTACTCTAAACACACATATACCTACATACACACATTGTGCAAAAAAGTTTGTGATCACCAGCATAAGCTGATATTTATTTTATATGGAATGAAAAGAAATTATTTTATATTCTAAATCTATACTGTTAAATAAAACGTAACTAACTACCGTAACCAAAAAGATTGTATTTTTCAATGTGATTGCAAACTTTTTTTGTTGTTTTGTACTTATATATTTTATTCATTACTAGAAAATTTTAAAATGCAAATATTCTCATACACACTATTTAACTTATCTACTTTCACATTTACATATACCTACACAGTATTTTTTTTAAAACATGGTAAAATCATCAAATGAGTGGCACTACCCAGGGCAGAGCGGGAGGGCCTGTCGGACTCTTACTGACTAAAATCCAGGGTGTCCTTCAATAGCCCTTTACGGGCTCACGGTAATTCGTGAGTCTCGCGACCACCTAAACATTCATACAATAATTAAAGAAATCGCTTATCACGAGTCTCATCTGATGTAGTTATCATCATGGTTTACATAGAAAATTTCATTGTTAAAAGGTCATAGTGTAATATATTAATATTAAATTAAAACACAATAATAAAAAAACTGACTTATTTGTCAAATCGTAATACCGTGCAAAGTTGCAGCACATCGCTAGTTGTATATTTGTGTGTGGGTGTGTGTCAGTAATAACACTAAGATGTCAATTCTTGAATGGTGCAGCATCGTAGCGCACTTTCATGTTTGACCTTCAATGTCTAAGGTTAACGACCTCACAGACGCAGACACCTGCTATCTTCGCTCTGCCTCCTTTAGAACAAAAAACCTCAAGCTTTTTTGACATAGTTCATCGGATGTTATTACGGAGCAAATTTTTCGGAATGATGGCATACCAATTTGGTTCGCGAAATGCATTTTTTAACGCTTGTCGACTTGTTGGACAAGTTTTTTTGTGAAATATCATTTCGCAAAATCATTATGGAGGAGATAGGAACTGGAAATAAAACCAATTCTCTGACACTTTTTTGTATTTCTTTAAAGTTCCATCCTCCATCTATTTAAAGTTTTCTAGTCGGACCTTTATTAAGTGTATACAAAGGAGTGTATATTTAAAAAACGTCCATACAACATATAGCTGAAATAATTACCTATACGCGGTGAAAGCGGGTGCCTAGTGTAATTTTGTGGGCGATTCCTTGCGCGCGCGCCGCCGTCCGCTCGTGGCCACTGCCCGGCTCTTGCGCAACTGCGTTCACTGACGCACTGTTCCCTATTACAAAGCTTACATTGTTACTAATTAGAAGTCAAACAAAAGCTGATACGTTATTGTAATGATACTTAATGAGAATTTCTTGAACGGGTGTATACGTTTTTTGAAATGATTAGAGCGTATTAAATTGGGTAATTTTTCATATCTTTTGATGTTTCTTAGGTTTAAAGAATCATCATCTATCAGTGCAAAGAAAAGAGTTGAAGGCTATGTGGAGCACTTGGATTTGCCCAGCAGTACGACAGTATAATTTTTATAAAATAAAAAAGGTTTATGGAGATCACACAGTCAGTCGTTTTATGATAAGCTAAATTGCAGTATTTTACCAGAACGGGTTCAAATTTCCGGATCAAACTGGTTCAAAGCTCTCGCAAACAGAATAGGGAAGGTGTTTTCCCAACTGCGTTCTGCTGGGCTAAGTCCTCCCGATAACCTTCCTCTCTTGACTTTGTGCTGTTTAATATATATGCTCTAGGCCTCACTTGGCAAACGACGCCCATCTTCTGGCATTTTCTTCGTGACGACTCTCACCCATCGATCCCGATGCATTCTATAGATATCTCCGTAACCCCCTCAATATTTCAGCCTATCGACATACATAGGCCTCCCTCTAGGAGTGCCACTGCCCTCGATCTGCCGTTTTCATTTAGCTACTGTCAGCTACCTGCTTTATCTCATCCGTCCCTCTTGCTGGAGATCGTCCTACACTACGTTTACCCTTGCGCAGTTTCCATTCCAGAACCACTCCACTTTTCAACGGTTCTACGACAGACCACAACCCTAAGTACTGGTTAATACCTGTTACGATTTTAACCCAAACTAAACTCTAAAAATAGATATCATACCTAGTGACGCGAGCTAGTTATAATAATATCTAGAGACATTAAGGCCGCCTTTCGTCCGTTGAATCTAAACTAACCAAGTTGAAGGTCACAGGCGTTCCCGAGGCTCACAAGCCGTTTTATATGTGCATACAAAACACCTATCGGCCTGTTAAATGACACATTGCCATCGTATTACATAATGGTATATTCATAAGGCTTTAAAAATCCATTACTAGGCGAACTCATACAACCACAGTGCCTCTATTAACATACAATGTTAAATTTAATAACGTCACTAAATTAAAATGACGGCAATGCTTGGTGCGTATTCGTAAAAAATTTTCGAGTAATCAGATCTTTAATTATAAGTTTGTAAAATTCATATTGAAATACAAAAAGAGAAAATGGCGAATGTACTTTAGGTATTAATTGTCGAAGACCTTGCCTCATTGTTTGAATGTAAAAACGGATGAATTTCCTAGTTGATGTTAATAATATAAAAGGCATTTAAACATCAATACATATACACAATTAAACAGCACGAAGCAGACAGCCATCATTTAATTTTATTACGGTAGAATTCGTGTTATATGACGGTTTTGGATTAATTTTAACGTTCCAACATTTCAGCTTTCCGAGTTCAAACACAGTTTTAATATCTGCGTTAAAATAAACATCAAATGAATCTTCAACTTCAAAGCCGTTAAGTTTAACAATTATGTTCTCGAATTTTATTTTTGAAAAGTAACTTAAAACTGCGGCACTCTACTTTTAAAAGGAGTTGGAACGACTCAAAGGTTACTGAAACGAAAGAAAATAATTTGAATAGTAATTTACGAAAATCTTCTCCAAATGCAAATTTACTTGAGAGAATGTTTCGAAATCCATTATGTACTGCGCTCGTTTCGAGGTACTTGCTCGGAGTTCACGAGACGCTAAATGCTAAAATGTCCCGACAGTTATTATGTCGGGCAAAGCCTTAGTAAAAGTAAAAACGATTGTTTTAACTTTATATCTTGTTTCATAGTTAAGTGTCAAGGTGATGTTTTATAACGTGCTGAAATTGGTGTCCACGTCAGAAGCATGATCGAATGAACGTCAAAGGTCAGGCGGAGCAAAGTGTTGCCATTAAACGAAATATTCAATTTTAATTGCTACCTCGTGTAGTCTTTTTGTCGAACGCCTACGATCGGCAATTCAGCCGAACACTAAAATATGAAATAAATTCTGGAACGTTATCTCAAAGTAGCCACTTATTCGAGTTTCGGACGATATTAAATCAACTTCATGACTGTCGATATGTTCTCATCATCTGTTACTATTAACCTTACTATTAACCCCTTCGTACACAAGGCGACGAAATTCTCCGATACCTGACGACTTCGGTATCCAAGCACCTATCGCAATGCAAATCCAGAGATGTTCGTAGACAGGCACGCGTCAATGGATGCCAAAGTCTCGGAGACTTGCATCGCCTTGTGTACGAAGGGGCTTAATATCTTTATTTAATAAGTACAAACCACAATCAGTTGATGAAACATGAGCTGCGATAAATTATTTCCTACAATGACAATACAAAGTAGATCCATTGTATGTTTATTCAATATTTTTTTTGAATATTAATTGTCCTTCTTTACAAAGAAGATGTAATTAATTCATGTATACAACATGACATCCTACCTGATAGTTATAAGTATGTTAAATCTTTTAGATACGTAGGAAATAACTGTGCTGAAATTCCCACTGACTAGTAGGGAATGTAACTTTTTTCCCGAAAACCCCTACTATTGAATAAATTCAGCCTAGCGAATGTTTTTGAAAAAATACGAAACTATCCACACCAGGAGTTGAAAAATCCTTACAAAGCTAAATTTCTGCAAAAAAAAATACAATCCCCACTAGTAATTATCTGTCAGTGAGGATTTCTGCCTCAGAAACCTTGGTCACTTTTGAGCTAAATTAATTCGTGGCGACACCTTTTTGGTGTAAAGTCATCAATTGAGTCCTCAGCCCTGGATGGAGCAGACTGAATTGTCAGATTTACTGAATTTAAAGAATCGCGACTCCACGGCCTAATTGCTTGTAAGTAAAATACTTACTGAAGATATATTTAATCTCTATAAAGTTCAGCGCTTAATACGTTTTGTGATAAATATAGAGATGACAGACAGAATAATGTTGCTTTTATTTTTTACTATAAGACGCAAAGTGTTTTATTATTACTTAGAATTCAATGTCTGATTAATATTACGCAACAAACGTTAATTACGTTTCAAACAACGCAAAGTTAATTAATCTGGGCGTGGTATGTGATATTGTTTAAACTTACGCTGATCGTCTTTTCTTCTCAATGGTCGCTCGTTAGTAAGTGCACCGAATTGTCTTATGTGGTCGTTTCCTCGTTAAAACCTTGTACAATTTCAGAATAATGAGCCATCGCATCCTCTGTCCCCCTTCACACCCCACTGAGTTGAATAACTTAACTTTCAGGATAAGTTACGTGTCACGCTGAACTCGTCCGCCATTGTTTATCGTCGCGACGATGTTAATTTAAACTCCTTGGCTTCACATACTAGTCTCGCGTTACTACCAATAAAAGTATTACGTACCTTCTAGCCTCAATTACAGACAAACTATCAAAATGTTCCTAACAATTTACTGAATTTAAGTCGATGGGAAAACTTTGTTTTACAAACTTAGTTTTGTGGAAACAATTCGACCAAAAGAACTTAGAGAGTCCGACAAACTGGTTCCGGGTACATGTATTATGCGGGTTTCGTTCAGATTGGTCGTTTTCCTTTCAAAGGAGAAAAGTTGTAAAAATTATTAGGAAAGGTCCGCAGTTCGGTCGCGCATGCAGCCTTTTATCCCGAATCATCATCTGCCTAGCCTTTTTCCAACTATGTTAGGGTCGGCTTCCAGTCAAACCAGATGCAGCTGGATATCAGTATTTTATGGAGCGACTGCCTGTCGGACCTCGACAACCCAGTAACTGGGTAATACGATACCCTATGGTAAGACTGGTTGTCAGACTTTAGAGCTTCTGACTAACAGTAACGACTGTCAAAGATCTACAAATGTCAGCCGGGACCAACGGCTTTACGTGCTTTCCGAGGCACGGAGGAAACTCGCTATGACAAATGGTCACCCATCCACAGACCAACCTTGGCAAGCGCGGCTTAACCCGGAAGATCGGCCTGTGCGGCTGTAATTATTTAGCCACGAGCTCCTCTTAGCCTTTTATCCCGAATAAATCACGAAATTTTTGTAACACACTTAAAGCACTGGGTCTTTAGGGCATGAGAAGCTCGTTTTGGTAGAAGTAGACTTTAGTACGTTGTAAATGTAGAGTGTGCTGACACATGTAAATATGTTGCTTTATTATGTTGTTAGATGGAAACCTTTTCTAACAAACACTTTTAGTGGGCTGTTTAACATTTACAAGTGATTAATCTTGTTTCCAATCACTATAAAACAAAGATATTTGGAAATAAAACTTAGAAGTATCTTCCCTTTTGACTCGTAAAGTGTAGACTATAAAGTGAGTGGGAACTTAGTATGGGATGCTGGAGAATTTATTTAATGTACTTCTGAAAGTCGTTAACAAGTGGTTTGCCATAAATTCGTGTAAACACACAGTAGCTGTTGTCATGTTGTTTTTATTGTACAAAATATGCTTTTATAAGAGACGTTTTCGCTTTTCATTTTGAGATAATTTGAGGCTAGTTGTATAGATATTCCGATTATTTAACCTCTATTTATACAAAAGAAAATATAATTATATAGAAACTTAGTAGTACGTCTGAATTAAGATTGACCGTGTTACTTAGGTTTATATGATTGTTCTAGACAAAAATGATATGCATAGAATTTCGTAGGGTACTCGCAATTCACTGATTACTGGGCGTTCTTATCTCAAGTCAAGTCAGCCAGAAATTAATCACTTTACATGAATATACGAAGTCGCCTCAACGACTGTCTTTTGAAATAAACTAGACATATACTCAATTTAATAGTGAAACCCTCGAATAGTTATCTCATATGTGAACATGAGTAAACACGATTCATATTTTGGGAAGCCTGCCTCGTTAGTTTAGTGGGCACAAGCACGACTGCTGATCATAAGGTCCTAGAATCGATTCAGATCTGAAGAAATATTACTGTTTTTTTTTTAATTAGGAGTTTCTGTTGAGAGGCTAAAAGCAGCAGCAAGCACCCTCGAAGCCTGGATTTTTCCCAGTTGATGGCAATAATATTAAAATGTCTATAGAATTAATTTTACAGTACTATCGACGAATCATGACTCATTTGGACAATTAATCGTTTGAATCTGTTAAAATAACCAGGATGAAGATCGTTATCTATTATAAAATAAGCTCTGTCGATTGTACCTAGACGTTGCGTCGTGTTTTCGCAAATAAAGAAAAAAAATAACGCAAATACACTATTTTAAATATTTTATAAACCTTAAGTGAGGTACGAACTACGTTATCCACATTATATTTTATTTAAATTAATAATAACATAAAATACATACAATATTAAGTGGAACACAATACAGTATTACTTTATCATCATATCTTATTTAATTAAAATGTCAAAATAACAGTGATTAATAAGTAGAATATATCTGATTATTTTAAAGATGTTAAACTACGACGTCTTTTAGTACACTTAAAAAAAACATTTATGCATTATATAAATACTATAATTTTATTAAAAAATTGGTCAGCATTACCGTTAGTAAAATAGCATTGCATTTTTGCCTTCAGGTACTTCGCGAAGTACATTCCTCCCAGAACACAAATTTACTAAAAGAAAGTACATTTTCATGTAGCAACAGTGTGGGAAACTTTGAAAAGTAAAAAATGAAGAAAAATGTGGCTTCGTCGGGCTTGTTCTGCAATCACATGCTCAATCTTCACTAACACTACGTCCAGTGAGTTTTCCCTGCAAATTTTAACTTGAGTAATTCAATTATCGTGGGTTATTTCCATTCGATATGGCATGAAGTAAAAAGGAATATGGTCGCCTGGCGGGAATTTGCAATTTTCGATGTGACTGATTAAAAAAGAAATGAATGAAAAATTCCAACTTTATGTGAAAAGTTAGCCAACTGTACTGCGACTCGTGTCAAAAACAAACACTAAACTGTAAAATAAATTGTACTTCTTTTTGAAGTCGGTCAAAAACAGTTCCTCCTGCAGAGAGGCAACATACAGATTATTGTTGTTTTGCATAATCATTTTAGAAAGTATCGTAACATGTCCAGATTTGATTAAAATAACGAAATATCCTGCAAGATTAAAATCTTAGGAAGCAATGTAGTACAACTACTAAGTACAAACAACGAGTACAGACTACGGTGGTGCATTCGGTGCAGGTCTGTCCGCTTGGGTAGAACATCGCCGTGTCCTCATGGAGGCGATAGCCGGCGACCTCTCGCGCCCGGTATTAGCCGAGGCCATGCTGCAGGGCGAGTTGCAATGGAAAGCAGTTACCTCAATCTGCGAAGCAGCCATCAGGAGGCGGGAGGCGTGCGGGACATGACAACTTCTGACAAATTGGACAGATTCTCGTTATTTAATAAGACAAAATGGGGTTGTACTATTAGTTACAAGTTTGAATAACGCTTCGGGAATAAAGCCGGCTTTACACTCGCGGCGCGAACGGCCGCGAAAGCCCGCGAGAACTGCGGGTTTAAATGTCGATGGCGCTTTGCGTTCGCGCTTCGCGCCGTTCCCCGATCAGTGTCGGTTTTTGGCCCGCGACATAGGGGTTTGGTTTGCGCGCGAACGCTAACGCATACAACAAGACTGAAGCTTTGTAAGTGTGGAGGGACACAGTTCGCGCGCTGATCACGGCGTTATCACGGAGCGACTTCACACGCGAGTGTAGAGCCGGCTTAACATGCGTAATGTTTGTTATGCTATTAAGTTGGTACTTACTTTGGTAATAATGTACTCGTATTACTTTAGTTGCAAATAGAATATTTTCTTGGAAATTTGAATCATATAAGTAGGTAATTAAGTACGAAGTTGCATCACGAGCCGAGCCTGTGCGTCACCTATCATTGACCCGCTCGCTGAGATAATCATCGAATGCGAATGATTGCGCATGCGCTTTGTTGTATCAGTTATTTTCGATCAAGGATGTACATGTACTAAGGTTCTAAAGGATAACTTAGGTACTCACATCGCCGCGGGATTGTTTAAACAGGAAATCGTGGCCTTGAAACGCAAATAGTACCTGAAGGAACAGGGTGGACTTTTAGTAAGTAAGACACTGATAGTTCTTTCTGTTCCACTCAGGAGTTGGAGTCCATTAAAGTCATTTGATAATAAAAAAGACGGATATGTTATACCCGTCAAAGCTTAATAGTTCACTGCTGGAGTTGCGAGATTGTTTAATCAAGGTACTGCGGCGCTGGAAGGCGAAAAGGAAGAACCTAGTGCGTTTTTGGTAGTACAAGCAGTCTCTTCTACCCTGGCTTGACACTTTATTAGGTAAAAGACATCAACGACAGTATCTTTTTTTTTTCAGCGTTGTAAAATCACCAAATGAGTCCTCCCAGCGCAGAGCGGACTGAGAGACTGTCAGACTCGTACTGACTAAAATCCACGGTGTCCTTCAATAGCCCTTTACGTTCCGGGGTCACAGTAATTCGTGAGTCCCGCCCTCTACAGGGGGGCCCCGTCATTATGCTGACACTCCTTGAAACGACAGCATCTAATAAAAAATTACAACCATATTGACCATCTTCTACTACATTCACTCGTGGTTGATTTACTAGTATTTATTGAAAAGCGAGAGAAAGGTTCTCGAGTGGCGACCACGGACCGGAAGACGCAGCGTAGGCTGGTCTCCCACTAGGTGGACGGACGACGTCGTGAGACCGGTTGCCCACGAGCAACCGATGATCCGCAACTGGTGAATGGCCGTGGTCTAATTAGAGGCCTATCTTCAACAGTGGACGTCTTCTGTCGGATGATGATGATGATTGAAAAGTATAGTTGTCTGACTCCGAAACTCATCATCTAATATTTAAGAAATTTTAATGCGAAAATTTCGAAATAAACCTCATCCGAACTAATATTATAAATGCGAAAGTAACTCTGTCTGTCTGTCTGTCTGTCTGTCTTTTCTTCACGTCTAAACTACTGAACCGATTTGTGTGAAATTTGGTACAGACATAGTTTGGGACTTGAGAAAGGGCATAGGATTGAGTGAGGAGAGAGTTTTTATTACAAAAAAACAAAAATCTGCCGTAAGTCACTATTCCACGCGAACGAAGTCGCGGGCAAAAGCTAGTTATAAAATATTATGACGGAGTTATGCTTGAATGTATTGCTCCATTATAATGGAATAGAACCAAGTATTGCCTTCAGGGTTCTAGCTAACAGTAGTAGGTATATACAAATTGACTATTATACAAGAAATGTTGGTAATATCAACATGTATATCTTGGATAATTATTACTAGCTGTTTTAAAAACGGGATAGATGTTAATACCAGTTTTAACTATTTGTTTATTAAATATTCAAATACGTTTAATAGTTTTTGCATGAAAGAGTAACTAACCGCCTAACCTTTTTTTTACGTGGTAAAATCGTCAAACGAGTCCTGCCACCCAGGGCAGAGCGGGAGGGACTGTCAGACTCGTACTGACTAAAATCCACGATGTCCTTCAAAAGCCCTTTACGTTCCAGGGTCACGGTAATTCGTAAGTCCCGCGACCTCGGAACCGCCTAGCCTATTTTTATTAACGATGGCGGATCTGCAAATCGGTAATTTAACAGAAAAGCGCGTCAAGTTTAAATTGCTTATATTTTTTTAAGATTCAAATTAGGTTTTCGAAAAACAAAGACGGACTGTCGTGCTCACATACAACTTTGTTAACTCGAATATTTCAAAAACTATAGAAAACATAAACTTTTTGTTAAAGCTACTGAAACTTTGAAAAAATGACGAAAGTGGCAAATCCGACCTTGTTAATAGGGACAGGCGAAATATACGAGTACATACAATACTTTTGCGTTTAAAGTAACAACAAGATGCGAGTATGTAGGAGGAGTTTGAATCCCTGAAAAAGCCAATGAATTTAAACCTGCATAGTACAATGTCGCTTAAGTAGTGTAATTTATATACAAAACAACTTTTACTACCAATTTAAAATTGTTAGTAACATAGTATTGCTGGTAGCGCTGTTTATATAGTATGAAATAAAAACTTTATATAAATAGTAGTTTTGTCGTTAAAATAGTTCCAGTTAGGGTCACTACGAATACCGCAAAAGCGTCAAGTTGAAACTTTGTGCGATACAGTAAATTTAATACAAAATGTTATAGCTGTACGTGCTTCTCTGTTTGCTGATTCCGCAAAACTAATCGTGCTTCAAGAGGGGTATTTTGCATTACTGCGAATACAAAATTGTAACTTTATCTATTAAATGTTATAGGACTGATATTTGAATTAACTTCGTTACATGTTATCACGCTATCACCTACGGGGAACGAGCAGTGAACCTTTATTTCTTCAACACATTCACGCAGACGACGTCGCGGGCAGCAGTAATCTATACATGTAATAAATCTGTAGAAGGGTCAATTCTGTACATTGAAAATATTGAAAAAATAAATAGCGGGGGGTGTTGCTGGATCGATACCAAACCCAAATATGTGATTAAAAAATGTTTTGTCTGTCTGTCTGTCTGTATGTGCAGGCATCACGTGAAAACTAACGGTTCGATTTCGATGAAACTTGGTATAATTATACCCTATTATCCTGTGCATAACATAGGATACTTTTTATCCTTGAAAAATACGTAGAAAAAAAATCTTATTTTTCAGTTTTATTCAGAGACGTTGTTCTGTAGAACCGCGAACACACGTTGCATTAGCCGCAGTGGATTCAGCGCCGTAATATTTATAAGATGTCATTGTCAGAGTTACTCAAAATGGAGAAATAAACCATCCACGCGAAGACTGACAACCGCGCGGACGGAGTCGCGGGCGGAAGCTTAAGGCGATGTGAGACGCAAAACCGTCATTTTGTATTGTGTATTATTCCTTAATAAAAGGGATTTAAATTTTGAAAAAAACATAGTACATATTTCAGTCTTCGGTCTACAGGTTTCTGCTCTTCGATACACGATTGCTTGCACTTTACTGCATTCAATTAAATCGCAAAAACAGGTCCAACTCATGGTTTGGATACCATTTTATTTGAGTTATACTAGGCTTTGAATAATAAAACTTATACCATCTTAAAGAGCATAAAAAATGAGATAGTATTTAGCAGTATTATTGTAAAAGGATGAGAAACCATACCAGTAAGTCCAGAATTAGGTGATTTCATCTTTTCATACACTCGACCCGTGGCATTTAGTCGGTCTTGGACCGTGTCGGAGGTCGGATGTACGTCAATTTTTTTGCAAACCCACCACCACGCTTAGTTCTATTACTGACAGAGACAAACATTTATTTTAAATAATAATACCTGTATATATATTAATTTTCAAAATACTTGTAATATTGTTCATTTTATAAGGTTATCATTTTGTAAACAAATGGGCAGAAAAAGTAAGAAGTTGTCATCGCTGGCTCTTCGAAGGCTGAATAAACAAAAAAGGTAAGGATGCATTGGAAAAATTATTAAAACCTCCTTTGTATATTTATTTCTCTTTACTAATAGTAGGAGAGCTACTGAACCATCCGACTTACCTGTTTTCCACAAAGTTAGAATTTAAAATTATAGTCATACTGTGAGAGCAAAAACAAAATAACTTTGTCTCCGTTTTGAGGAATGATAATGCAACCACATAGATGCCTGCTACAACGTTACTTTTCAATAATACAATTTTAAAAAATCTAGCTTTGTGGAGAACGGGTGGGATGTTTCAGTGGCTCCTAGACTACAACCACAGAATATATTATAGTGGTTTATTTTTCTAGCGGATTTACCAACCGCATCAAATATTTAAGACAGTTAAATTTAGACCCTATGTCAGAGTTCATAAAGCCACCGTGAACGCACTTATTATAATGGTTTACTGTCTCCAAATGTGAAATAGGTAGTGGTCATAGTGTGGAAGTGTACACAGTATGATCATTTCCTACAAAAATATTAGTTATTAACTGCCGTGACCCCTAATTCACCTCCATGCTTTAAAATTACCTAGATTTTTTATATTTTAGAGCAATGCAGCTGCAGGCCAAGCGCAGTGCGCATATATCGACTAATGATTCAGGGGATAACGAGTGAGTCATTTACTCCACTTTTTTATTTAATTAAAAAAAGTATTTAGTGGTAATTATTACGAACTAATCAAAATCAACATTTGTATTATAGGTGAATAGAGCATACGGAAGGGCGTAAGGTGTCTCCGTTAATTACTTTACAACTTGTTCATTTGAATAATCCTAAAATTGAGGAGTATGTGACTATAATGTACTTAATGAAAACGAATCTACTGATGATATCCGTTACTTTTTAGAGAAAAAATAATATTAGCTTTCATTAGCTTCTATTTGATTAAGGTTCCGGCGCCAAGTAATTTCTCCATTCAAACGTAATACCAAAATCATTTGCGATACGAACATATCACCAACTTAATATAATGATAGTCGAATACAAACGGCATTTATCTAATGGTCCAAAGGTCCTGATTTTTTTTTAACTTTTTAACATTGTAACATTTTAAGATTGTAAACATCATATTTCCAACTAAATTATTCTGTATGTTCAAAAATAATGCAATATATGCGAAGGTAGTTTTACATTATATTAATCCATATTTCCAAATAAATACGTTAATCGTCAAAAGTATTTCATTTTTAACAAAATTGCCCTTGACATCATTTGATTTCAAAATAATACCGCAACAAAAAAAAATATATACATACAAACGTGCCTATAGTAATCAATTCAAGTTGATTTACTGCTTAGCTCTACTCTGTAACTAAGTACTACCTAGACTTCGCAAGTTTTGGCGCGCGTGTCATCGCGCATCGTAATTCATTACGTATCCGCTAGTCCTTGCGGGCGCTGCGGTAAGCGTTGAATGCCTGCGGTGCTCAGGAAAACCTCGCCTTAATAAAGAAACTAAAAAACGCCCTACAAAAATTTTACAGTACGCCGTTTTTTTATATATACAGGGTGTCCCAAAACTCAACGTCAAGCCGAAACGGGGTGACAGGATTGATCATAACCATCACGAGAAAAATCTGAAAAAAAATCTATCCCATGCAGTTTGAAAATTATGGGCATTTTAAGAAAAACCTAGAAATGTGATCAAACTGTACCATTTTTCGGTTATTGTGGTTATTCTTTTTTATTTTTGTTCATTTGAACTTTGGAAACGTAATCCTTAATAACATTTCTAGAATCCCAATAAAAAATAATGACACAATTGCCTCAAGTTTCCGAGAATTGAGACTATTTGTTAAACTACGAATTTAAAATTTTCTAGATTCGTCGACTTTGACAGGCCCTCCTATAAAAAAAATGTACTAGAGTGCCTTGGCAAGTGGCATTAAAAGTTGGCGCATTTAATCAGAATTCTAAAATGGTACAATACTTGTTAGTTCCATACAATAGAAAAGAGTAAAAAAATTAAAACCTCAAGTAACCCGAATTTTGCTATCACATTTTACTCAGTTAAAATGTTTTTAATTCGCACAAGCTGTAGGTAGGTTCTTAATTTTAAGACAAAATGATGAGAGAGATGGATAATGGGTATGTTTGTCATGAGTGAGCGAGACAGATAGTGACGCCACTTTTACCAAAGTGAAAAAAAGTTAGTAAAATAATTAGGTTTGTTGGACTAAAAGTCAGATAGAGAAAAAACATTTTTATTACAATAATAAATAATAAATGTTCAAATTGTTTACCATCAGCCTCAATACAAGCCCTACATCTTCTTAAAAAAGATCTACTTATAAGTCGGGCATATCTTCGAGAGTTGATCGCCTCAGCTGCTTGAGAAATGCGTTCACGCAGGTCGGCTACGTGATCAATGGGCTTTGAGTAAACTTTTTCTTTGAGAACTCCCCAATAGAAAAAATCCAGGGGATTTAAATCTGGTGAACGGGCGGGCCACAAGATAGTGCCTGAACGTCCAATCCACCTTCCCGGATATTCCTGGTCAAGGAAATCTCTTACTTGCACTGCGAAATGCGTACCCATACCCATTATCCATCTCTCTCATCATTTTGTCTTAAAATTAAGAACCTACCTAGAGCTTGTGCGAATTAAAAACATTTTAACTGAGTAAAACGTGATAGCAAAAATCGGGTTACTTGAGGTTTTAATTTTTTTACTCTTTTCTATTGTATGGAACTAACAAGTATTGTACCATTTTAGAATTCTGATTAAATGCGCCAACTTTTAATGCCACTTGCCAAGGCACTCTAGTACATTTTTTTTATAGGAGGGCCTGTCAAAGTCGACGAATCTTGAAAATTTTAAATTCGTAGTTTAACAAATAGTCTCAATTCTCGGAAACTTGAGGCAATTGTGTCATTATTTTTTATTGGGATTCTAGAAATGTTATTTAGGATTACGTTTCCAAAGTTCAAATGAACAAAAATAAAAAAGAATAACCACAATAACCGAAAAATGGTACAGTTTGATCAAATTTCTAGGTTTTTCTTAAAATGCCCATAATTTTCAAACTGCATGGGATAGATTTTTTTTCAGATTTTTCTCGTGATGGTTATGATCAATCCTGTCACCCCGTTTCGGCTTGACGTTGAGTTTTGGGACACCCTGTATATATATTCTTTATTGTGCACAAAATTTACAATAAAAACAAACTTTCTTTTTTTCTAACTCCTGAAAAGTTACTTCTTTTACACTTTCGAAGTTTTCACTCTAAGGCGTCGCTATGCACTTGGACATAGACCGCTATCAACTACAGATTTTATTCCATTCGATTCGTCCAGGTTTTTTAAAGTATACTAGATTTGCTTGCTACTTAGCCACGGAGTGGTTGTGGTTTGAAGGCAATAGACGTGTCCCCTATTATATGAAACTTAAATATTACTAGCTAATGCCTTTGTCAAACAGACCGTCGAAAGCGAAGCGTTTCCGAAGCGATACCGAACCGAAGCGAGACGTCAGCGAGACATCAGTCCGATAGTTCTGTCACGCTATCGGATCGCTTTCACGTTTTTATGTGATTGGATTGAAACAATTCCATACATTACAAATAAAAACGTCACGCTTCGCATTCGCCACGCCAGTCTGTTTGTAAAGGCTTCAATGTGTGTAGTCCTAGGTACACCACTGCCTAAAATGCCAATTACTGTAGAATGAGTGTTTAGCTGTCTGTAGACGATACACTACATACATAAGAAAAGTTAGCACAGACAATATTAATGTATGCACATGAAACTTACACATCTGGACCGTTATTCCGCAAAGTTAATACTCCAACTGCATAATGTATGCTATGTATGAACGTGTACGTTGAAAGGCATTTCATACAAAATTTCTAGTAGTTATTTTTGAAATAAGTAACTGTATCGATTTGAATAAAAAATCAAACCCTTGCTAAACAAGATACATAGTTCAAAAAGTTAGTAGGGAACATTTTCAAAAAATTGTGTAAAAAATTTCAGTTTTCCATACACACTGACAGTTTAGGCGGCTAAAGCCTGTTTCGCAAATACGCAACCGACTCGCAAAAAGACAAGTTCTCAAAATGGCGAATTTTCTTAAAGCCTGATTCTCGAAATCATAAACAAATCAACTGAGCCTATCGCAGTCCACTGACGGACATAGGCCTACCCCAGGCTGCGCCACATCATCCTATCCAGTCTGTCCCAGCCATTTTCTTAATTAAGGTCATCAGTCCATCTAGCTGGAGGGCGTCCCACACTACGCTTGCCGATATGCGGTCTATACACTCCAGGACTCGTCTGCTCCACCGGCCATCGGTCCTTCAACAAACATGCAAGCTATGTCGGTTTCTTTCGTCATTTCTGTTTATATCTCTCAAAGAAACTTCAAGTATAGCTTGCTGGTCGCGGGACTAACGAATACCGTGACCCCGGAACGTAAACGGCTATTGTACAAATCTAACAGACCCTCCTGCCCTGCCCTGGGTGGGAGGACAAACTTGATGATTTAACAAGCTGAAAAAAAAGCATGGAGCGCGCTGAGCGACCTTAAATTTATGGACCAGTAGAATTCTCAAAAAACCGTTGCGAATTATGCTTTCTGTTCCTAAACCACTCAGAAATTTCCCAAATATTTTTTTTTTAATGTAACATTCCGAAAATATAACAAAAAATACACTCACATTTTATACCATTGTGTCCTGTTTATGTATGGAGTTTAATTACAACTGGTCGAAAAATAAGGACTTGATTTGTATGGAATGGCGTACGACGTGAGTCTGCATCAAAGTTTTCGTAATAAGCCCACTTTAAAGAAGCGCAATTAAAGTTTTATTTGAAGTCAAGAAAACTTTAGTTCTCGCCTCAGTGTAAGGAGACAAATTGCAACTGAAACTTTGCCTCTTGTGGTAATATTTTTTTTTTGTTGGTTATATATTTTTAAATACTAAGATGATTTTGAATGTAAAAATATTTGTGCATTGAATAATTTGACTGGTGTTGTTCGAGGCATAGGGCATCAAGATATTTTTTATGTTTTCCGTGGTTCGATGAAAGTAATAGAAAACCTTTCCAAATATAACTTTTTATTTAGTAAAGAATTGTAATTTTTTATATTTCTTTACATACTTTTTAAAAATGTGAATGAAAACAAGTAAAACTTTCATTAAAAACGGGCTCTGTTACCTACATACAAACGCGGAAACGGAGTCTCGGAGTATCCGATGTACATATATCTCTTAGTTCGGTCTATTGAAGGACACCGTGGATTTTAGTCAGTACGAGTCTCACAGTCCCTCCCGCTCTGCCCTGGGCGGGAGGACTGACTCATTAGATGATTTTACGACGATAAAAAAAAAGTTTACTTAGTATACACATCTTTTCTCTAGAATGTTATGATACTTATTATTAGGTAATATGAGATGTTGAGTTGTACAAACGCCAGCATATCAACCTACCTCAAACAGTGAAATTTCTTAAATAGATTTTCAACCTTATCACAATAGAGGAAGGTTGAAATTCGATTGGTAAAATTTACAGATACGGGTAGGTTGGCTTGCTGCCCTCTGTACTATCTAAGATATTATCTAATGTTGTTAAAGTATTGTAAGTACCTAGGCAAGTTATTTCATGATTGAGTTATTCATGAGATTACATACTTATTTTCTTTGAAACATTTCTTTTTTCTCAAAATTAGTAGACAGAATAAAAAGAATTTATCTATGAAGAAAGGCAATATTTCAGACAAGAAATATTTTACTTTCTAAATAATACTATAAATGCCAACGTTTAGATGTTCGGACGGATGGATGAAGTATTTTTTCTCTCTCTACATAATAATACCCATAGAGCGACTTCTTTACGATGTAAAATCATCAAATGAGTTTGAAATACATGAAATATATGATTTTACCACGTAAAAAGGCCCATTCTATATATTTGGGGTCGATGCAAAACGTTTTCTTCCTCATGGCTTAATTCATTCATTTTCCTTACAAATCATTCACTTACATAATCTATCCATCTTTCATCTTCTCATTCGCCTGTATGCCTCTCACTCTTCTACTCTCAAGCGAGTTATGACTCTTCATTATTAATCTCGACAATTTTTCTGTCGTCTGAACATTAATTAAAGTTTATTAGTTCCGAAGCAAGACTTCTAACATTTTTCTTTAACCTCCATGCAATCAAAGATTCACAACACAGTTGAGTTCACTACTTCAATAAATGTATCTGACTTGTGTTGACACTTGTGATGTTCAGGACTCAAGACTGAAGCTCAACTAATTTATATTCTGTGTCATGATTAAGACGCCGGCTGTAACTTCTCAATCGTTCCGGTTGGTTAAATGTTCGGCACTTCGCTTGGTAACAAGTTCAAGTTATTGACGCGCCAATGCCACAATTAAGGACCTATCTTTCGCTGTTTTAGATGTAATTGACAATTATTATGAGTTAAAGTTAAAGTTTACTGGTTTAATGCTGGTTTCGGGGTATTTAAACATTATTTTATGATGAAAGCAACAGTTTTTTTAACGTAGGCGAATAAATTTCGCGAAACTGACGAAACAGGGTTCAGCGGCTTTGGAAAACCGGGTGTCAGTCAGTAGGAGTTTAGACTCGTACTGACTAACGGAAGTGACATTTAGATGCCCTTCTGTTCCACACAGGACGGGAGTACGCATTTGATGATTTTCTTTCCCAAAAAAGGCTATGAATGTTATGGTAATGTAATACGGATATTACAGATAACTTTACGGGAATACAATAAGTATTACCACAAGAAAAATAAACATCTGTTGAACACGCCAAAACAAAATATTACGTTGCTATAAGAGCCCTTTTGCAGTTACACTTTTTTAGACAAGCGTTAAACAGATGTTTATCTTATCTTTTTGTAACCCCGGTACGTAAAGGGCTATTGAAGGACACCGTGGATTTTAGTCAGTACAAGTCTGACAGTCCCTCCCGCCCTGCCCTGGGTGGGAGGACTCATTTCATGATTTTATAATGCTAAAAAAAAACAACTTTTTGTGGTAAGAGGCGGATAGAGTTATAGAAACAATGATTTTGAAGCTTCATAATCTAATCCAGGAATAATATACTAATTGACTGTCATCAGTTCATTACATATGACAGCGTCTGTTAGTTATACAAATATTTAATGTAATCACAACTAATTAATCTAGTTAGCAGGTGCTAACTAAATTTAGATTGTTAAATAGGCTAATATTATTCAGACCACAAGCTCATTATTAATGTTTTATTAAAAAAATACATCTTTTTATGTTATTAACTTCGCTTCGGATTAGATAGGTAAATCGGCTCTATGATTGAAAAATTACTTTGAATATTTAAAAACTTTAAAGAAATTTGTTTTATTTTAAGTTTTAGTCACCTGTATCACTACACTGTTTATATTTTTTCGAAAAAAATATAAACAGTGTCTATATAAATAGTGTCAGTGTCGTAATTCCTGTTTTTTTATCAATGTGTGTTTTTCAATTCATGTGCACTTAAATTATAGAATCAGGCATTACCTCGGAAAACCTAAAATATCTAGTTTTAATTCCACGACAAAATCCAGCCTTGGATGCAGGATGCAGTAGGTGGATGATCACCCATCCACAGACCAACCTCTGCAAGCGCGGCTTAACTCGAAAGATTGGCGAGTAATTATTTAGCACGAGCCAACCAACCAGAGGACGGCCACATACATAAAACAAAACATGACTAGGCAATGTTTTACTCACAAGCGCGAGCCCTAAATTATAACTAGCGAACAATGTCGTCACAGTTCGTTAGGTTTTCAATAGTCAGATAGAGCACAAATAAATTGAATGCTGTCGTTGATTTGTTGGAATTGTTAGCCAGAATTCCAGGTTAAACTACTTTCCATTCAGGTAGACACGTTACTATGCGTATACTATGCGAAAATATTGAACTTCTGAACCAAGAATTAGAAGAAATGTGACATATTGTACTGACTGTACTGAGCCCACGTGTTACATTATATGATTAGTATATATCTCATCCCCTCTCATTTAGAGGATGACTGTGTCCTAGCAGTGGAAACATCAAAAGTTGCTCAGGGTAAAACTAGGCAATACACCCTTTTTTTATCGTGGTAAAATCATCAAATGAGTCATCCCACCCAGGGTAAAGCGAGAGGGACTGTCAGACTCGTACTGACTAAAATCCACGATGTCCTTCAATAGCCCTTTACGTTCCGGGGTCACGGTAACTCGTACAGTTCCGCGACCAGGCAATACACCCTAGTGTGTGGTCGAAGCCGAGGGCCATTTGTACGACAACAGTTTCTACAATCGCGTGTGGTTCCGAGCAGTAAGTTTGAGTGCTATAATGATGGAATGTTTTGTCAAACACGGCGTATTACCTACTTTTACTGCAAACGTGTTTTGAGGGGGTGTAAAATCATCAAATGAATTCTCCCGTTCTGGATGGAGGGGTAAGGACTGTTAAACTTGACTGACTTACTCATTAATCCAGTACCAGTGTCACGGTTACCTCTAAAGACAGCCACGATCCTGGCACACAAATGTCTCCAGCACGCGCAGCTTGGCATCGTAGGAACAGGTTTTGTCGACGAAAGAAAAGATAAAATGACAGAACTTAGAAAGATTATTAATAACCATTTTCAGCTATTGTTAATGGTGTTCAGATCGTGTGATACTCGTGTAAGAAATCGAGGAAGGTATAAAAATAACGATGAAATAACTTTTTCTATTCTTGGTAGAATAGAGATAGAATTGATCTTGCTACTCGTGCAGATTAGAAGTACAAATATTGCACATTTATGTCCATTTAGTTAAACAGGAACGTGCGGAGTAGTGACGCAACTCGACGTTTGCCGAGGGCCAGAATTTGTGAAGTGTTCCTAGTCGTCAGTTAGCATTGATTGACTCGTCCACATCGTTGACCCTAATAGCCATTAGTAGAAAAAGCTTTGTGGAAAAACACAAAGCGATTATAGTTCATACGTGTGTTAAGTTAGTTGATTTTCTTAGCGATTTTTTTCAAAATGGACAATGTTACTTGTGACGGGACACCGTCACTTGTACTGTCTGTCTGTACTGTCACTTGTATCACATACGGTATCTGGGAAGAATTATTTTATAGTTTAGCCTAAAAGTGCCTTATTTAAAATAAGAAACTTCTTAAGCTGTTGAGACTGATTGTAAATATTTATGGAAGTCAAGAATTTACATTTTTTTTATCTCCTGCTTTAAGGCGAAGATGCAGTACATTATGTAAATATCGAATAAAAAAGCGCACCACCTCACTCTCCGCCATAACGCGAGCTGTATAATTCCTACAATTAGATTATTTTTTCTGCATGAAAAAAAAAACATATAAAACTTTACTTTAAAATAAGACACTGCATCTATTGACATACATAATGTAACCTCTAAATAGTACACATTTAAAATAATTTTTATTTAGTGCCACGTTTGACATTTATTTCATCGAGCCAATTATTTCAAATCATGTTTCTATCTTTACAATTTACTTGAGTATATGTTCAATTTTTGTAAAATGGTTTTTATTTAGTAAAAAATCTAGTACATGATTACACTTCCAAACATTCAAAAATCTTAAAAAGTACTGCAACATCCCCTTAACATATTTTTTTTGTTTCAGGTGACGCGATTCCTCTTTCGTTCGGGCACAGATTATCATGGTGGCTGTGCATTAAACCTCCTAAATGTTTAGGAGAGGCTACAAGACCCGTTACTTCCGAGTGATACTCAAGGCTAGGACCTGGAAACGTGTGCCGATGAAGATCTTAAAGTGGGGTAGAAAGATGCCTTCCACCAAGCAGTACAACCTCGTTCCTAACGATGAGTATGACACCAGGATTCCTTTGCATCCCGATGAAGCCTTCACTTATGGCATCACTTTCCAAGCTAAGGTAAGATTTTTTAATATAAATTCTACCACACTGTATCATGTTCGTACTATGCCGCTCAATTTCTAAAGAACGCGCGAACGCCATATTGTGACACTTTTTTAATATTTGCACGTTTCTAAATAAACAATTATCTTATGAAAATAACCGTAACAAAATAATAAAGATATTAATAAACTTTTAAAAAGTTAATTTGCCTGAGCCTGTTTGTTCCGTACGCGAATCGACTCTACAACTATAAACGCAGCAGTCAATCGCCCAAACCACTGTGCCAAAAGATAAACTGCACATTTTAAACACATCAAGAGATAGCGAAGACGTGGGCGAAATGGATCGCGGGATTGACGCCAGGGTAACAGATTACTCTGAGGTCGTCTTACCCATGAGAAATGTAGGTATTTTAGTTATAGGTACAGGTGGCATGGTAACGGAAAGGTACCAGCCATCGGCGAATATTTAATAGAACTTACCTTTTCGTGTAGGCGTATCGATTTCGAACACAAAAGCTCTATTTATTTAACCGATTTTATCAAGTGTCCTTTGATATTCTGTTTTGGTTAATACCGTAGTTGTGCGGTCTAAATTGAGTAAATATTAAATCGAAACTTGTTTAAATATTAAAGGCGTTGCTAACTTTGCATGATTCTGTTCCGGTTTTAAGTAAACACAAAGTGGTTCATCTAAAGCGAACCTGAAGAGTGCCAGAGAAGTTGCAACGCAAAGTTCATCTGCAAATCGATTAAAAACTCTTGGAACATTATTCGTTCTTGTGTTATAACTGATCTACAATCTATACATAACTACGAAATCCATATTTTTTTCTTAAATTAAAAAAAAAAAACCTTTAGCCTTTCACATTTTAAAACATACACGCGACCAATTTAATACATTAATTATTTCCATGTATTAAAAACCTGGCACGTAAATGATATAGAAATAAAAACGAAATGCAATAATTATTATTAAACCACTGGTCCTTATTTCGAAGAGACAGCGGTCATCGTTCACAGAAAGCTCTCGTGTGTTGTAAAACAGAACAAGGTACCATAACAATCCCGTCACTGTAGCGCATTGCAACAAATAGATACTGGTGGTAACAAGCTAAATCTGATGTTATGACTCCCAACACACTGCTTTTGATACGATTCCAAGTAAAAAAAAAAGAAATTGGATTACTTTCTGTTAGATACTGAGTGCTAAAACTCAATAGACGGTGTTAACTACTTTTATTGGCTCAGAAAAAAATATTACTTTTTTAACTCTTGACAGTTAAGTATATACAGTATAATACTTATTCAAAAATAACGAAAATAACTTGAAACTAAAGTTTAAAGTGAAGAAAACTTTGAAATGTAGAAGTTTTCAAGCACTTTTAACTAAAGTTTTGAGAGGTATCTGCTCTCCAATAGTTTTAGATCCGTTAGTGTTAGGTAAGATATTTTTAATCTCTTTTAATGTTTACCCACGAAAGAGTAAGCACCAGAATTGTGTCTTATACATCATTTAGGTACCCACAGTACACCATTACCAGTAATGTTTAAGTACTTATTATGTAAATAATTAGAATCGAGCCCATTCTCATCAATTGTATGCATAAAACCCGATCTGGGAGATCAAACCCAGGACATCATACTCATCAGTCACTTTTGCGACCACTACTAAATAAACGAGACAGTTAAATCACATAATTCTTTTAATTATTTAATCAATCATCATTGTACATTATCGCGAATGACGATGAAATACTATTGTATTGACATCATACTCATCAGTCACTTTTGCGACCACTACTAAATAAACGAGACAGTTAAATCACATAATTCTTTTAATTATTTAATCAATCATCATTGTACATTATCGCGAATGACGATGAAATACTATTGTATTTCATTGTCACTTCGTTACACACCAAAATTGAAAAACTATTTGCTTGTTTCATGGAAAACAATTTATTATGCACGGACGAAAAATACAGAATAATATTTTTAAATCGAATTCTCAAATTACGTTCAATTAATTCATTATTTACTGCTTCTGAAAACCCACTTCGTATGTTTACTGTAGCTCGATCACAATATTTCAGTATTTTATTGACAGCGTACTTAAAGTATTTACTGTAGTGTACGAAGAAATAACTAATTTTTTCCTTGAAATTAATGTCAAAGTTCCAGTTTAATTAACGTCACAAAAACTGTAAATTCATGAAAAGGCCTCTGGATATTTTTACCGCGTTAAAGTTGTCATAACTGAATGACGGGACAGCAACATGAAAACTGAGGCTTTAGCACAAGATTTTCACATTTTACTCGAAGTACCTACTCGTATTTGCGGTGTTTAATGCATGGAAATGGAAAATTCCACTCTGCGTACAAGCAACAATTTTTTTTCATCAAATTAATGTCCTAGTTTACTTTACTTCACAAAAACATCATCTGCCTTGCCTTTTCCCAACAATAATGGGGACGGTTTCCAGTCAAACCAGATGCAGAGCGACATCCTATCCCCATGTCAAGATCAGTTGTCAGAATTTTAGAGCTTCTGACCAACAGTAACAAATGTCGCAGGTCTATTAATGACAGCTGGAACCAACGGCTTTACGTGCTTTCCGAGACACGCAGGAAACTCGCTATGACAGATGGTCAACCATCCCCAGACACAAAAAAACGTAAATATAATTCTGCCTCTGAAATGATGGCCGGCTTCCAGTTATTGATAGCAGATGATGGACGCCGCGACCGTCCTCGAAGACTCGTGAAATATTCAGCGGGACTAATGGATATTACTGAAATTTTAAAATGCTGAATAAATCGTGCGACCAATCGAAATGGAAACACTATATATCAACGAAATGCGTCTGTCGCTGAAAATATATTTCATTCAATGTAAACGCTCTGAATTTTAAAGTAAAAATATTGGTACCTATATTTTTCATGCTATGCTTTCAATATATTTTATGTTTCATGAATTGCTCTTGTAGTGTGATGGGTAATTTATTAAATTGTGCAGTCAATTCAGATTTCAGTGCCGAAATAAAAAATATCTTGCTTGCGAATATATTATAATGAGATTGAGTGCCAATACGAGTAAGTGCTGCACATCAAAATCGTATCACTTGTTTTATTTATTTATTCATTTATAAAGTCATCAATATTTATCATGAAAAAAAATCTCGTATCCGCCTGAAAGGCTACTAAAATATTATGAACGTTCATTAGTACAGTCAACAGCAAAAGTAGATGATCAAAATCAGAAATTTAATACTATTGAACGGAATTCACGTCAGAACTGTGTGGCGCCGAAGTGATTCAAAAGTATGTGATTGTAAATTACCAAACATTTAATACTAGTTCACATACACAGTTCTGACGCGAACTCCGTTCATTAGTATTGAATTTCAGATTTTGATCATCTACTTTTGCTGTTGACTGTACACAATTCATCAATTGGCTTTCCAATTTCCATATTCCTCTTTTATTAAAATATGCAGTGGATAAACATATGAATAAAATTTCCACCGTAACGAAATGTGCTAAAATTGGAATGGTAATAGATGACGATAGACCCCTTTCATATTCAAAGAGGTATTCGGACCCAATTTATGTTGGGAATAACTTTATAGCCAAACCTGAATGTCATGATATTTGGGGCAGAGCATACCTGTAAATTAACCTCTACTAAGTGACAATGTGGATAGTAGGCACCTTCTTTTTTATTTCATTTCTACCCTAAATAGTACTGAAAAGAGCATTTTACACACGTACATCGTGGTAAAATTTTGTTTGAAAGTTGATTTATAAAAAAAAATTAAATAACACGTCATGTTAATTATAATAACTATTTATAAAAGTGGATTATCACCCAGGGTCATTAAAACTTCCACTCCAATGAATTACAAAATTTAGTTTAAGGTTCTACTGAAATACTGAATAGAGAACAATACATTTCTGCTGGTCCAATGAGCACCTTTGTTATTTGTGACGATCGGACAATTTTGATCAATTGTTGGGCAAAATAATTGTTAGCATCGATTCCCTTGTACCACTTCAGTATCTGATACTTGGAAAATGTATTTAGGTACCTTTTTCGCTTACAAGCGAGAGTTTTATTAACATATCATAAAGATAAAAAAATTAGAGTGTAGAACACCAAAACACAAAAGAGATCAAATTCCAGAGTCCATGAACAGTACATTATTTAATTTCCAAGTCATTAATAAACAAAAGGGGTATAACAAGATTGGGTAAACATTTGAAGAATGTCAATAAAACGAAACGAGATATTTAACGTAACGCGAATCCTTGAAAAACGAAATATTGAACTGCGATTATGGAAATAAAATATTTCATTGGCACTGTTATTACCTCTTGTTACTGAATTATTTATTTTTCCAAAAATAGAATGGCATTCTACTTTTAAAAAACATTCTACATTTTTCCGGAAAAGCGTAGGTAGTTGAGAGATTCGTACGCTTTTTCTGGCTTATCGACCAAGTTGAAAACAATAAACAAAGTGAATACTGTTGTTGAGCCAACATTTTTCAGGTAACTGTAGTAACTTAATGTAAGGAGGTAACGTATCCGTACGCGGTCATTCCACCGAAGCGGCTTCCTAAGCCAGGATTACCCTGGCTTTATTGAGTTGTTCCCTTGCCTCTTTATGTCTTCCCTATTCGACAAAAGGTTATCTCAACACAATCTCAGTTCGGCTAACAATTCTCCTTTAAAAAATATAATAAAAAGTCAGTCACGTAGTGTAACTGATTTTTGATCTAGTTTACATAAGATGACAATAGCTGTATGATAAGCGTTAGTTGTATAGAGTTTTGGTCTTGGGTAGAGTTGTGCGCGGCTCTGTGGAGACTCTCGATTCAAGAGAGGGTACACAATAAGCCAAACTTAAAGAGCCTCTACATTGAATTGCGCTTACAAGAATGTGAAGGACGAATTTGTTGAACTTAGTGCTTCCTACATTTTTTCACAAGTTTAATACAGCCACATAACTGAAGTGGATGGATAAGCCTTTTCCTTTCCTTTGCTTATAAAATCACGAACGTCTCACATTTATCTCTTCAGGTAGCTCTGAAATACTTAGCCTAGCCTCCAGGTAGGCACTTCCAACTGATTTACCTGTTTCATTTTTCAGGGGGATTAGAACAAGAGTAGGTTAGACATTGTTCGCTTGGAGTTAATCAGAGTTTCTGTTACATTGAAACGTCCAATATAAAAATAATTTCGCTGCCGAAATGAGATCTTTTTTTAGTACTTAAATAGATTTTTTTTGCGATTGCGATATTTGTGTAACCCACTTTTTTTGGCGAAGTTGATTATTATTTATGGCTGTTTTTGATAGGTTGGCATTCGCTGTTCGATTACTGCCTATTGATGCCTCAATTTCACACATGATGTACAAGCAATTCAGGCAGTAAATAAGACTGAATCTCATTAAATATTAAAAGGTTTCGTTTCTGGAACTAACCATAATATTCTATGAGTATTAAAAGCTATTTTACGGGTACGAGCTAATTTGTAACGATTGCATCTGTGTTACATCACCGTGACAGTACTTATAATATTATACATTTATAAATTTTGGAAATCATTTTCGACATAAAAATCTTTACAGTTTTGTGTGTACGAGCACAACTTTGAAGCATTTATTGAAAATATGAACATTATGTAGAAATTATTAGGACACCAATTAAATCTCTGTCTGCTAATTATTATATTTTTTAATATTCTTTATAGGTTGACTCATTATGTTGATTTAAACCGAACACAACAGTTGTCCGTAAACACAAGCGTTGCGAATTCAAATCGCACTTTACAGTAATCTATATTGTTTTATTTTTAACTTCGGCTCTCATAATTTTCGTTTACAAATATAAACCTTATAAATTGGGTTTTTGAAACAAATTGTTTCTGAGCGAAGTTTACAAACTGTAGGTAGCCAACGGAGGTAAGGAGCTCGTAAATTATCTGGTACGCGTTCTGAATCCAGCAGATTATTCCCATGGGAAAAATAAATATATTTTTACCTTTTATCCTTGGATTATTGTCAGTAGGAAGAGTATTTTCAATAGGTATTTTATTTTCTTCGTGTAAGAGAGAAAAATATTGTATGTACAATTGTAATACTTATACACGTTTATCATACAAAAGAGTTTAAGATCAACGCAGCATGCAAGATTGCATACTACATGTACAAAATTATGAGGACAGGATTACTTTATATAATTATTGAGGATCGGACGTCACTTAGTAAGTTAGTCCGATCTTTATGTATATGTATATATATTACGATTTCTTCTTCTTTTTAGATTCTTTTTTTTTAAATAGAGATTTAGGTCAATTCTTTTTTCACAAAATTAAAAACAAAATATCAGCATAAACTAGTAATCACAGACTTTATTTGATGTGTGTGCATAACTCGTCAAGCAAAATATCAACGCATTCAGATACGTGGAAACTGAATGAGTGTGGAGGGTGACAGATTGGTCAATTTATCCGTCATGATAGATAGCGTCATTATCGAAAAACGATTTTGCGTCGAAACTACAACAATTGCAAGTTATTGTCAACTGGTTCCATTAACTGTTAGTTCATCTGCTAATGCAAATTAAATTCCTTTGCAAACGTTGAAATGTTAACCCTGGTTTTCCGTAGTTAATTAAAGTTAGACTTGTATTATAATGACCACCTCGGCCGATTTTGCATAAGTGTATATTTTACATAATAGAAATAATCTATATACTTCCAAATAAAAACACCCAAAAAAGGTTGTCTTGAAAGAAAGTTTTTAGCGACAAGATCGCCTATTGTGTCTTGTTTTTGAGAAATACTTATTTTTAGGTAAATCAAAACTTGTATTGAGTACATAAAAAATAATATAATGTCTATCTTTCTATTTGACCATCTCACTCCATATTCTATTTGTCTCTGAAAGTTTGAAGTGTTTCCTAAAAATATACTCGTATATACATATATATATATAGTACCTACTATACTCACTAAATAATTCCAGCTAATAAACCTAAAATATTTTCTTCGTTTCAGTTTCCAAAACAGACAGTTCGAGGCTTCTAGCTAGTTTTAAATATTTAATCGATAGCATCCTAAAATACACAGCCTCTGTTCTTCGAAATCATGTCTAAAACTGGGCCAAGGTTTCTTTATTTATGTCTAGCTTTTGAAAGGTATAAAAGCTCTCTTACAGAGAGGAAGACTGTGTCCCAGCAGTGGGAATATGATGATGATAAAAGCCCTTATAAGTGGTTGCTAATGCAGGTTGGATTCCCTGGTCGGGCAAAGTGCTATTGAGGTTTCTTATTATAAATTTCTCGGTAGCAACCATAGAGAATGGATATGCGGCCAAATAATAGCATGAGCTTATCTTATTTTTCAGTTTTATTCATAGACGTTGTTCTGTAGAACCGCGAATCTCCTTAATTATTATAGGCTTAGCCGTATTTGGGTCCAATAGATATTTATAAGATGTCATTGTCAGAGTTACTCAAAATGGAGAAATAAACCATCCACGCGAAAACAAACATCCGCGCGGACGGAGTCGCGGGCCGAAGCTAGTATCTAATAAAAGACTAATTGCACTAGTGCAGCAATATAATAGGAGGTATAAAGCCACTAATGTTTCATGAACCTTGTGCAAATACAATGTACGCGCATTCGCATAATTGTAGACTACGCGAAATATATCGAGCATTGGTTTCCTGTCTGTTCAGTTATCTATGCGTCCAACTAATGGTTTATTTCAGCAAACATATATGCTAAATTCATACATAGGTAGGTTATTATTTTTTCAGGTTGATTCAGGGATTATTTTTCTTATATTAGTCCTCTGTTTCGTAATTACCGGGCTAGGTATAATTAAAAGAAATTCAAAACCATTTCGGCACATTTTAATAAAGTTTTTGAATAAAATATCATCTTATTCACAAATTAATGAAGGTTGCTACCGTCTTGCTTAAAACGTTCGCTCCCAGACCCAGTTGTTCCTTTTCTTTATTTTTTTTTATTTTGACTCATGATAATCTATAATATTGCGATTCAGGTTTTGGATTTCATTTCTTCGATCATAGAAGCTGCTACTTATCTTTTTGTAGACGTAAAACTTCTTTTGTTACAACGAAATCTCCTTTAACTAATAACTGAGCTTGCAACAATGAGCTGCAATCGAACGGTCCACTGGAAAAAAATCTTGGGGTTATAAAACCTACGTCTAACAAGGGATTTAAGTTTTGTTCGTTTGTAATAGAAGACGTTTTCCGTTGATAAGGTAATAGGCGGGATGGAAATAATGAGGTTTCCTTTTTTTATAACAGAAAGTAATTTTACAGAAGTTTGCTTATACTATAGTGCAATTTAAACTTTTTAAGTCTGGATATAGAAGATAATCTCTGTTCGATTCACCATCATTACAGGCTTGTTGACAACATTAATGAATTGAAAATCTAATTAGACCGTCAACTAGAGTTTTGGAAAATGATGGACATGTTAAAACAACATTCTTACTATGATATAACGCATCAAAATTCGAGACGTCAGAAGAAAAGTAAAAACTGTACTTGCTTGTGACGTATTGACAATTTCAACTGTTGGTTTACTAAAAAACGAAAAAATACGTGTCAAATATTTTTTGTAAATCTATCTGACCGATAGTTAGATTTTTTTCAGTCAAATACCGTATTGGCAGTCCTGTATTACACACTGCAGAGTATAGGCCTCCTTCTTTTAGTACCACGCATCTCTCAAGTTTTATCTTTGAACTTCTGAATATCGTCAATCTTATCTATTAATCGAATACATTTTCAAAAATTCACTGATTGAAACCTACCCTTAAGGGTAGGTTTCAATCAGTGAAAGAATGGCAAACAAACCCTTAGTCAAACAAACAGGCGTGACGAATGCGAAGCGTGACGTTTTAATTTGTAATGTATGGAATTGTTTGAATCCAGTCACATAGAAAAGCGAAAGCGATTCGATAGCGTGACAGAACTATCGGACTGACGTCTCGCTTCGGTTCGGTATCGCTTCGCTTTCGCCTGTCTGTTTGACAAAGGCATTATAATGACGAGTGCTTTATGAAATGATGACACAATATTTTTCGTTACACGGACGATGCCGCGAGTGGAAACTAGTATACTTCAGTTTTCCATTTGTACGTGATTTGTGGTTTCGACAGTGTTCCGAATAATGAAACATCTAATTACGAAGCTCGGATTGGACATTAATCGCGGGACGGGATTAATGAGTGTAGATACGCCTGAAAAGTTAGCGAGCGTTCAGCTGAAAGCATTCCTATAACATCATTATAATAGAACATCACGCGTTTATACAGCGTAAGTTTTTAAAATCACGTAATCCTGACTCTGTCACTAGAACTTTAAATGAGATATTTACCAGTTAATCACCACAAATCACAAAAATCACATTAAAACATACAAAAACCAAGAAATACATAACAATTATTTTGGTTGCGAATCACTGGTGCCCATGGTAGGTGGTAAGTAAAATCTGTAGTATAGGTCACCAGGTCCTCACCTGCTTTCAGCACGTCACAAATATTTATAATATTCTAGAACAGCAAGGATTTCAGTTAATCAGTGCTCAGTAATAATGGTGCTTGTTACTCGTACAATGAATATCCGAAAAAAAAACTAGTAAATAATTAGTCGGAGAAGTTTATATCCCATTTAGATGAAAGCGACCATACTCACTGTACCCTTATTCAGACTTTGAACTGCTCAAACTCTTCAAAGAAAATCTCAATATCATTACCGTTTTCCTATACACGTATAACAAAATACCGATATATAACGGAACTCCTTTATACCGTAAAATAAGTACGCATACTTGAAACTTTGGGCATAGTTTCCGAACGTAAATGTCGCGTAAGATGAAGAGCTCTTGAGTCATCCTCAGTCCGGACTGAAGGGAAATATAATACTGTGCTAAGAATTTTCGTATCAGTTCCTTTAGATAATGGCGATACAATTTCGGCTCGTAAGACCACAATATACTACGGGCTATCAAACCTAAGTTATCGATAAATCCCTTTCTATTGTATAAATGTTTCTGTTTACGTCTTCAATATCAATAATATAACTGACAAGAAAGTTCTCAGACGGAGGATCAACGGTACCGTAATAAATGTGCGCAGTGCGTGAAATGGAAAAAAATAAATAAAAAATAGGGTTAGTCGTCCTGATTTATGAGTTGTTAGTAGACGGTGAGTTCGAATTAGAACTGGCACTTTAAATTGTGCAATTTTATTTATTTACTATCTGTGGGAGAGTAACAGCCATGTGAACGCAGATGTACTTATAAACACTTTACTGACTGCGGACATAATAGTAAGAAATAAAACAAACGATTTTGAGCAGTACGTTACAAATAAGTTTACTCGGTTCTCCCCACTCTCTGTTGTAATGCTCAAATCTGGACAGTTGGATTACCCTGAAAAGGCGATCTCGATATTTTTTAATGATAAAATGATTATACTGACCACCACGGACCGATAGAAGCAGCGTAGGCAGGCCTCCCACTGGGTGGACCGACGACATCGTGAGAATCGCGGGCAACTGATGGATGCAAGTGGCGAATTGACGTTGGGCGTGGCGGTCTAAGGGGGAGGCCGTGTTCAGCAGTTGACGTCTTCCGACTGATGATGATGATGATGACCACAATGAAAGGATCGTGTAGTTGAAATTATTTAACCTAAAAAGATACTGTTTTTTTGTTGTCTCCTAAGCTATTTAACAGCACCACCTGGGAAGACGTCGAGGTTGACAAATCTATGCTTCACTGACGATATTGTGCTCTTCTCTTCATCAGCTGCGGAACTGGAAAAGATGCTCCACTTACTAAGCGATGCAAGCCTTGAAGTTGGATTGAAGATGAACATATCAAAGACTAAGCTTAGTCAAGTCAGCTTATGGTGAAATAAAGCCTATAGATGTAGGGGAACAGTGTATAAGACGGGGACGCGAGGTATAATGGGGACGTACACTCTTTAGGTACACTTAACACAACAATAACGTAGCACAAGCGCCATCAGAACGTCATTTGCAAGCAGCCATTAACAAATGGCGTCCTGTTGGCGCTTGCGGTACGTCAGTATTGTGTTAAGTTTGCCTTAAGTGTGTGATTTCCCAACATACCTCGCGTCCTCATCTTATACACTGTTCCCCTATGTAAATGTAGAGGTATAATTAGCAATAACTTCAATATTGGCGGCAGAAATGGAGAGTACTTAACGTGACACAGATTTTGTACACTATTGTCGCAGTTGGTAAAATGCGTCTTTCAGCTTGGCTTTGAGACCTCATAATTAAGGTAAAAGAGTGCCAATTGATTGATAGCACTTTTAAAATCGTTACTATAAAACGACAAAGCATAATTCTAACACTAAATATAAAATTTCAATTGGCAGGCTGCTAAAGATAAGTTATATGAATATGGAATAAAAGTAAGCTTCCTGTGCAAGAATATTCTGTCCTACCTTAATGAAAATGTTTGAAATAACTACAAGTTAATTATAACATTGTCATGTGATGTTTCTTCTCCTTGTTTAGTATTCTAGTCTTTACCGTTTTAGGATTGCCATGTTGGCTATGCTTATAAATATCTTGAACTAACACGTCAATTAATGTTACTGATGCATCATATGTAAAGAAATTCATGTTGTAGAGATATCATTCGCTTTTTATGCCTGCAGATATTTATTTATAATAATCGATATCAATATACCCACGTTTTGAGTTTTGTAACTACGGCCTAAGTTTTTCACTTCCCAAAAGCTACGCTTCGGGAAATCCCCTCCGAGGTAGTTTTTCACTTAGCCTCCGAAACTTTTATATTAGATGACGAGAAAACTTTCTAACCTCTGTTGCTACACGACACTATTTTTTCATCCGGTTGTGATTGTACGTTTATTCAGCAAAACCTGGAATGGAAATTGAATTGACGGTTTGAATTTCGAGTGCCAATTCAAATTTTTATTTTTCATCGAAATTGGATAGGGTTTTCTAAAAAAACTCGATGCACTGCGTGATATGCTCCGTCTGTTCCACATCCAATTTCGGAAAGGTTAAATCTCGACGTTGTATTGGAACTCAAATTACAGTTACGGTAACGTTCGTATTTGTTTGTAATCATAGAAAAACAGCTATTTTAACGAGTGGCAGGTACTGTTTGATACTATAAGGTGAATCCTGGGTCACGAAACAATGTATGAGACGTCACGGAGCAATAAATTGCACGATAACGAGCTCAATAGGGCGATATACTGGTACGTACATTAATAGTGGAGGGCGATGCCTGCGCGTCGTGGACGGAGAGTCGATACAAACCGGTGGTCACCCACCCGTGACCAGTCACCCTCGTACGGAAACGGTTCTTACACACTTCACCCTTATCTACGTAACACACCCTGTATTGCTGCACACACAGACAGTTTTACGAGCGTGAGCTTACGCCGAGCATCAGGGTTATCTGTTTCGTCAGTTAAATAAACCAAGAGTTCTTGTCGTTAACACTTTTATCCAGTTAGTAAGCTGGTACTCTGTAACGTGATGACACCTTCCGTTTATACTTGTTAAGATGCTTCTACCTTATAGTTAAAATGTATCAAGGTAACCTATTTACTTCAAACGTGTGCAATGCAAACTGTGTCATGTCTAGATAGTAGATAGCCCCGCTGTACAATCTTGAATGTAAAATGTCACAAGTGTCAAAACTGTAACGCTTTGTGGGTAGAGAAATTGAATACCTACACTGCATGGAAATGGAAATGAAACCACCGGAACATAAAAGGAAACTAGAGCTATTAAATCTTAAAAAGAAAACATCAGCCTTTGTATTAGTGATCAAAACATTTTTCCTTATTCCACCATATAATTAATTTTCATTCAAGTGTCTTGACTTCCTCCATTCAGATTTTCATTTTTCCGCTTTCATAATGCGGAAATTGTCTGAATAAATGTTCAACAAAACGTGTCCCTATACGAGGGTACTAAGCCAGTTTCTTATTCCTTTTCACGGGTAACAAAGACACCCAAATAATACGAGATGTTTCTTATTTTGGCGGAAAATTCAGTGTCAACTATTTTCATTTTTCTCCGTCACAGTGTTAGCTGGCATCCCGAGGGACGAGGGTTCACAAACAATTCGCCAATCGTTAGAATCACATGTATTTACATAAATTTTACACATATTTGAACTAACTGCTCAATCTACTTCGTGAAGCTTAGCCGGGGACGGAATTCGTGGTGTCTACTGGATTTTTCTAACATACTTAGTGAAATAATGTTTATTTATTTAAAACTTCGTGCGTTATGTATAAAACGGTACAAAGGCGGACTTAGTTGCCTTCGGCATTTTCTTCCAGTCTAGCTACAGGTGTTGCAGAGAACCAAACATAATAGAACGTTCGATAATGTTTGTATAATTCCAGCATTAGAATTACATTGCCAAGGTATTCTGTATTAGAACTTGACTGTCAGCTACAGGAGTCTCAGAGACATTTAATCTGGTAAAATTTTAAGGTGGAATAAGCAAAGGATAATACATTTCTATTATAGTCGGGCTCACTCGTAAAATTATTCAGGATGCTACGCCCGCATAAATTCTACTTCTTTAGTTTCATTTTGAAACGTTGGGGAAACTAGTTTTTTGTTGTTTGATATGTAACATACAAAACTGGAGGTGTAAACTATCATCTTCATAACTAGATCTGATTCTTATGATTTATTGTACACACAATATTAAATTTAAATTACATTAGTATTATATTTTATTTACAGACACTTAATCAATACTTAGATTGTATCTGTATACACATAATAAGGTCGCTTCTATACATGTAAATTTGTATTTTTTAAATTTTACAGCGACTTTTAATGAAGAAAAAATCGGTGCACCCCCCGCAGATAATAATGCCATCTTATCCTTGTCATAATTCATTTCACTAACCAAAAATACGCCAGAGATCGCCAGTGATCTGCGAAATATTGCCAAAGCGAATTTGATCAGTGGGCATTTTGCACGCATGCAGCTGGGTAGTTGCGCATCAATGCCTTTCATTTCAGCAACGCAATGTTGCTTATGTTGTTTAGCTGACGAATTAACATGCATAAAAGGCATTGGTTTAGGAATTCGAATTTTTTATTTTATTAAAACCTTACCGCCTTAACACAAGAAAAATAAATATCTGTTGAACACTTATCTAAACTGTTAATACGACATTTCACATTGATATTAGGGTCGTTTTGCAGTTGAAAGTTCTTTAGAAAAGTGTTTAACAGATGTTTAACCTTTTGTGGTAGGGCGGTTAATCTTTAATGGAAATTGATATTTAAAAACCACAGGCACGTACTCGTACATGGTGCTCAATACAGTGGCGTGCCTAGGGTTTCAAAATAAGGCAAGCCCAATAAAATTTTAACCGATTTCAAAAAAAGAAAGGTCAGTTTTCGACTGAGTATGTAGGTACCTACGTATGTATCATCGCAATTTTCTCATAAACTACTGGTTAGGTACAATAAATTAAAAGTGAATTCATCCATCTTCTTCTTTCCTCTTCTTTTTTCAATTTCACTCTTGCTTGTCGTGTGGAATGAGGTAACCAAAGCTCACTGAAGGCACACTAATGCTAGATTGAATATAATAAACATACCTATCATAACTCCGGTGGCTTTGAAAAAAGCCGTCTGGTTTGCTTCATTGCTTGAGAGAACAAAGTTATAGAGAGTAATTGCTTGCTTCGTAACAGGTTACAGACAAAAAAAAAACAAAACAGAAAGTTACAAAACGAAAGTAAAAAATAGCTAGATAGAATGAAATAAGGAATTTAAATAAATTATTTATATACTAATTGGAATCATCTATCTTTCTTAAGAAATGATTTATTTACATCAGAGTAAAATGTTGGTGATCGTGTTAGTTCTACCAACAACTCTTTTTCAATAGCTATCATTGATCACTCGGAAAGACGCTCTTAACCTTGTGTATTTCTCAGATAGATTTGGATAGGTTTAAGAGACGAAAAAGCACGTTCCGCGGAAGAACTTGTAGCCGGAATAGTCACAACAAGAAACGCTAACTTTAACAGCTCGGGCATGGCATCTTCGAGGTTATTCTCATGAATGAAATCAATTAATTCGAAAACATTACGAACTTTCATATACACTGATCTATTAAATTTTCGTTTATGCGATTTACTAGTCTGAGAAATACACAGATTAGGCGACGGTTTTAATTAAGAAATTAACTGTTTTTTCTGAGCAAAGTTTAAAGATTTTACCTTATATTCGCCAATCAAAACATGAACGCATTTTAAATCCTCACAAGGTACAATAACTAAGTCACCAAAACAATTGTATCACTGAGAAAATCTAAGAAAACACACAAAAAACTTTAACAACAAAACTTTTCGCACTCAAGCAAAAATAAAACTGAAGTGAGTTGCGAGTGCAGTGTTGTCATTTCGGCAAAAAAAAGTCGCCCAGTATATGAAAAACCTAGCTAGATGTCGCATTTTTTTCATTTTTAAGATATTTCTTGAATATTTAATTTCGTTATTTTAAAAAGTCGCTAGTTTTTATTGATACAAAATTAAAAAAAGTCTCCAGGCTCGTTAAAAATCTCCAAGATCTCATAACGTCGCTAAAATGACAACACTGCAGAGTTGGCAAGTCACGCATACGTATACAACTTCATAGGCAATCACGGCTTAAACCTTCCTTAAAAAACGATTTGTAGACTCACAAGGTTAACTCGTTATACGGCACATCGCTATAAGTGCGAAAGTGACAGAAAGATAGTATTTGAAAGCCCGGTAAAAGCCGGTCGAGTGTAGGCGAGATAGCTATATGTTGATGCTTCAAATGCGAAACTGCGCGCGAACCATCGCGATGTGTAGCATAGGTAGATACTAGTTTGTGTTATTTTGATAAGAATTAAGCGCGCGAACTTTTAAATAGTTCGGGTTTGATATTGATTCTCTATTGAGCGTTTTAGTAAGGCATGCCGGGCTTTTGGGCTTATATGAAGGTACCGCCACTGGCTCAATACTATATGCGTGTGTTTAGATCGGTATATCTGTATTATTGTGTGAGAATTTCCAAGACTTTCAGCTAAGTTTCCAATTAAGCATAGAAAGGGTACTAATGTATATGTCGTGTTGTTCCTTTATTTAGAACTTAACTAACATAACTTAATATTGTAATTGAGACAGTAAGTTTGTTTCTTTGACTAAGCCTCTGTACAGACCATCCTGATTTTTTCCATTTACGTTGTCAAGTTTGATTATTTTGAAACAAAAATATTAATCATCATCACCTTGATCATCATCATTATCATCACCATCATCATCATCCTGTCTGGCCTTTGTTCTAATTCAGCTGTATATCAGTTTTTTGCATGGATTGACTGTTAATCTGCCCACCACAACCCAGAACCCAGACTACTGTAATAAAATAAAAATAACAATACAGTAAAGCATTTAAGAAAATGTCTAATGAAAATTGTGATCCTTAAATGGACAACGAGTCAGTACTATTCAAAACTTTTATTATGGAGTTTTTCGTGACTCCGGAACGTAAACGGCTACTGATTTTAGTCAGTACAAGTCCACAGACAGTCCCTCCCACTCTACCCTGGGTGGGAGGACTCATTTGACGATTTTACTACGATATAAAAGAGGAGTTTTTCTTAAAGTAGGTACTCGTACTAAATATTGCGATCCTATACAAAATTAAATATCTAGCTAGATAATGAATTTTTGGTAACACTTACCTGAAGTTCACTGCCCCTGTTTTAGCCATTTACACTAAGAGCTATTTTAAGTTAACATTCGTACTACAGATTAATTATACATAGTTCTAAATAGGGTTGGTACATGAAACTTTGTAGCTTCAAGTTCTGTTCGTACACATCTATACATTTTTAATACAGTGAAACTGACAGCTCCATGTGACATCTTCAAATAAGCTTGAAATAGTCACAAGAGTATCTCTGGCGTTGCAGGAGGCCATGGGCTACGTTGACCGCAACCATCAGTTTCGGCACCCCTGCCTATAAAGGTTTCTATCGAAAAAAAAATCGTATTTGTTGTCGACTACAGATTTATTAACATTTTAACCATAACATTAGAAGCCCCAGGCAAATTATAAATATCTTTTACTTTGCAATAACGTGTATATTTTGCAAAAGGTCAGTCTTACTGCCTCAGGGGAGCAAGCAGCTCCTGTTATATTACAAAATACACACTTTTGTTTGCGTAGGAAAAAATAACAAACCCTTTGGACTTCCCTTGCTTGCAGTAACTGGGTACGGGTGCGCAAAACCTGCAGAGGAGTTAAAAATATAAACGTGTTTTTAAGGCCCTAGGTTTAGGGTCGGGCTTACGATGGGCGACAGGTGACGTCGTCAAACTATTGAAAATCTAAGTTATCCTTTTAAACCAACATCTCTTATTCTAGTAGTACCTTTAAATTAACTGAGAAAACTACCAAATGGTAGAAGAGAAAGTGACAATTCCTACTTATGTATTAAGCCCCAAACACACTGGCGTTTTATTAACGTGTGTTCACAAAGCATGGTCGCATGATATCTGTTTTTTTTTTTCTTTTTTTCCCCTTTTTTTCTTTTGAAACTGTTGCCCCACACTAGGAATTTCTCCTGTATCGTGGGTGCGTTTACAAACATATGAACTCACACAAACGCCCATTTTTAGGGTTCCGTAGTTAACTAGGAACCCTTATAGTTTCGCCATGTCTGTCTGTCTGTCTGTCTGTCTGTCCGTCCTCGCTTAATCTCTGTGACCGTTAGCACTAGAAAGCTGAAATTTGGTACCAATATGTATATCAATCACGCCGACAAAGTGCAAAAATAAAAATTGGAAAAAAATGTTTTTTTAGGGTAGCCCCCCTATATGTAAAATAGAAAGTGATTTTTTTTTAATTTCAACCCTAACGTGTGATATATCGTTGGATAGGTATTTAAAAATGAATAGGGGTTTACTAAGATCATTTTTTGATGATGTCAATAGTTTCGGAAATAATCGCTCCTAAAGTCAAAAACAATGTGTCCCCCCCCCTCTAACTTTTGAACCATAAGTTTAGAAAATATGAAAAAAATCTGGAAAGTAGAACTTTATAAGGACTTTCTAGGAAAATTATTTTGAACTTGATGGAAAGAACAGTTTTTGTGCAATAAAAACAAGAAGGTGGTACAAAATTCCTGGACTAAGTTTGTAGTATAATCAATTATTTAAGTTTAAAAAAAGGCTATTTGTTAACACTTATTGTAACGGACGGGAAACTACGGAACCCTACACTGAGCGTGGCCTGACACGCTCTTGGCCGGTTTTTTTTTGATAAATGGCATCTCGCAGTTCAACCTAAAAGAGGTTGTGGGCTGCTTAACCGGACTTTTCTGTGGATGCCTTAATACACAAACGCCCAGGCCCGGAACAACTATTTGTAGATCGTACAAATATATTCTCCGTTCGGGAATCGAACCAGCGAAATACAGCGCAGTAGTCAGCTTGTGCGGCTGAGTTCTAAATGAGACATTAATTAAAATGAGAACTCGATGAATGTCACTGAACACCGTTATAGCTATGTGGTAGTTAGTATTGGTTCGAGTTAAATTCAATCAAGACATTCCGGAGGTTTACCTCTGGCCTTCGGTTGGGAATCGGTTGACCTTACAGCCGCAGGCCCACCTTGAACCGAGAACAAAAGTGAACTGTTTTGAGTCAAGTTTTCTCACTAATTGCTCTGCTTCATTCTACTTCGTTTAACGGGTTTTGCTCCTGCTGTAGGTAGGTAATTGTTTTTTTACCCGTCTTCGAAAAATCGAGGATAGTTTTCCCAGCGGTATAGTTGCCTCGATTCTAATAACTTCTTATTATTATTTTATTTATCTATAAAGAATCTACCACTACCTTAGATTAAGTACCATTAAGTTAGCCATGTTACGTGGATCAGGCAAATATCCCAAAAATGGGGTTAAAAAAGTCGCTTACAATCTCTAAATATTAAAGAAGTTTTGAAATAACTAAATAAAGTAGGTACTTCACCGTAGTTTCCAAATTTGGTATTTTACTTTTTGTACTAAAATATAAAAAGTAACAATAAAAATTGCGGCAACTAACCTACATCCTGTGACGAGCTTAAAATTAGGTTTGTATCATAAAATCAGGTTACAGTAAATTGATTTCGACCATCGGTCAGTGAAATAATTTACGCTAATTCGGCTCGATTGAACTATTCAATGTATTATGCAAATCTCATCACATTGAATGGTTCATACGCCCCATAATATAGATAAGCTTTTATAGGTAGGCGCCTCAGAATATGATTAGGCTTACATGGCTGATAGATCATATATGGGCATGCCCTTACTATACGACCACGAAAACAACGGCGCCATTTTGTGTCGTCATGCAAATGAACACTTGCACGCTCTTAAATATAAAAAAATACGTGTGGCATTGGGGACTGCCGCGGTAAAGCTATTGCATAGCATTTTTTATCAACTTATGCAATTATAATTATTTATTTACGTTATTTATGCAAATTAAGAAAAAAATATCGCTTAATTATCGGCTATGGTCAGCCACATCAATCAAGTGAAACGTCAAAATTTATTCATTCACGTTGACATGACAGACGTGACAGTGACAACACTGTCACTGTCACGTTAGGTTTATTTTCGTTACGGAATTTCTTGATTCGGTCATCGCGCTCAAAGCCCGCGATAAAAGCTATGCAATAGCTTAACATTAAATGTAAATAACATTAACAATGACAAATGCAATTGAATTTGGATTTTTTGCTAAATGTAATTATGTATTCAATATTTTAAGTTTGATTGTATGCTTTATGTTCGAATGAGATTTTTTTTTAATTTTGGATAAGGTCACCGATAAAAAATTCCCCTTCCTAGAGACATTTTAAAAGTGTCTCTAGGAAAAGAAACAAATAAATAAACATACAGATAAAACACTGCACGTTGTGGCACAAAATCATTTGTGCACATATTTATCTTATGATTTTTATTTGCGGTACGGGCGGTATAACGATATCAATATTCGGTTTTCATCTAGTTATCGATTTAAAATAAGCTGTTCTAAAACTTTAAAATTCAATTATGAAAAACAAAGAAACTCGTGTACAACACTGAATCAAGGACACGTCACTAATTAAAAACAAATATTGTTGTGATCCTCCTGTTTGTTAAACATTAATTGAGTTTCTGAACTTTATAATTCGTTTATTTTTTATTGAGGATATTGATGAATATATTGGAGAATAACTTGGATTAAGAAAACTCCAAGCAAAAGACTAAAATTAAATCACATGTATTTGAAGGATTATAGCTTGGTAAATACTCACAGTCGCTATAAAAACACCTTCTAATCGGTTCTACTTGAATAAAAAAATAAAAATTATTGTTAAAATTTACTTTTCAAAACAATTTATTTTTATTTTTGTAAAGCTCGCGCTTTACTAAGAACACGCTTTATAAAAAAAAAATGAATAAAATCTGTCAGCTGGTGATGTATGTGCCCAAAAGACTTGCTTCGATGCAACATTACGAGTCTGACTTCGATATAAACCATGTCTAAGATAACAAAAGGAGTTAATTACAAAAAAAACATAAAAAATTTGCCATTTCTCTATATTGTACTTAATTACTTTTAAATACAGTTCATAAAAGTTTGAAAGCTTTATAGTTGGTCTATAAATGGCCTGCCCCAACTAACTAGTTAGATGGATAGAGTAGTCTATTGTTACGACTGACAATAGTAGTCCACTCGTCTACCGATCGTGGAGTGTTGACTGAGATTGTTGGTACGAGGCTTATCCTGCCCGAGGAGTATTATGTTTTCCATCATACCTTCGTAGGTTGAAGATCGACCGAACACGTAGATATTGTCTTTTGATTTTAACATTTTATGATTGTTTTGTTAAAATTTTTACCACCCACGGGACGCAGACAATTGACAATTATTTTTAAAGATCTTTCATTACAATCACATTCAATAGGAATTTTAAACTTATTCCGGTAGTCTAAGGTTGTCTATCCACAGGAACGGAATGAAGTTGCGAATCGGAGAAACGAAGAAATATTAGCCACCTGTTTTGTGAAATCCATTTAGTTAATATTTATCCGTTTCTCCGCTCCACACAGCGTCGCTCCGCTCTACTGTGGACAGGCAACCTAAAGCAGTGTAAGAAGACAGTAGTTTGATAGAGTCGCAGCTCGAAGCAGTCGATACTGACTGCAAGCAGTCCGTGTATAGCCGGCCTTACTCAATCTAATTCATTTTTGTCTCTTCTACGTAGAATATCTTTGTCTAGACCCTAAGGCGGCTCGGGTTTGAACAACATCTATCAGCCTGTAATCGCAATAATTTTGTCGTTGGGCTTTAACCCTTATAGCCCTTAGGCAGATTATCTACCTAATAGTTGAAGCCGAAGTTGAGTCCCGAGAGTCTAAACAAAAAGACATTCTGTCCAAAAAGGTATGAGACTGATAAATGGTTGATTCTAAAACCGTCCAAGTCAATTTTGTTGTAAGATAGTGCTATCTAACGAGAGCTAGAGAATAAGAATTCGGGCTTGCGGAGGACGAGTAATGGTTAGCTCGCCGTCCGATTAAGAGCCTGGCCGGACCATCCGAGTCGATAGTGGGTCGAGGTCCACGAGCGCCTTAGGGATCTGTAAGCAAACTGATTTGACGGGCGTCTTTATTTTTCTTTTTTAATAATACTTCGCCCCACAGGTGGAATTTGGCCCTCTAAGGGGGGCCCCGTCATTAAGCTGTCACTCTTTGAGGCGCGTTGTCGCCACTATAACTTTTTAAAGTTCCACTCGATTTCTCTGGTCTGCCATCATCAAACCCTGACTTTCTTATCATCACCACCTTTGAAATATCATCTTTCCAACAAAACAAGAATCATCAAAATCGGTTCATAAACGACGAAGTTAGGCGCGAACAAACATAAAAAAGCATTTATACCGTCGAATTGAGTAACCTCCTTTTTTAGAAGTCAACAAAACGTAACAATCACTCGTTTCTTTAAAAAATGGTGTTTGGTTTTAATAATCCAAAGACCATTTTTTCTCTGTTGAAACTTCTTTAGGAATGTAGTTCCTTAAGCGCCTGAAAAAAAGTCTAAGAAAACCTTTTGGTTGAGTCCATACTCAAACTAATTATTTATTCGTACTATGACAAACAAAATAATAATTCCAATTGCCAAGAGGAAGTCGATCGCAAATTTTAAAACGGACAAAATATACATGTCTAGCATAGCAATGCTAACCAGCAACCAAGTTTAATACGCTTCGTATCGCGAGAGCTTTTATGGTACTGAATAACTAATCACGATTAACTATGTCATTGGATGTTTTATGACATAGTGTACTTTGCCATTTGTTTAATAGGTCTAGATACGTATTCATGGAATGGCAAAGTATGAGTATACTATGTACAGTCACGACCAGCGGTCTTAACATAAGATTTCTGTATATAATCCACAGCGTACTTTACATTTACGGCGTTTATTGTATTGAAATGAAAAAACACGTCTAGTGTACGAGGAATGAATGTTTTCCATGAAATTAACGTTAAAGTTCCCGTTTGATGTTACAGTTACATGAAAAGTCATACTACTGTACGAATTACCGTACCGTAAAGGGCTATTGAAGGACACCGTGGATTTTAGTCAGTCAAGTCTGACAGTCTCTCCCGCCCTGCCCTGGATGGGAGGACTCATTTGATGATTTTACCACGTAAAAAAAAGGGCCTAAGAAATGAATGTAACGCAAAGAGCAACCAAAGGAACATGGTGGAATTTTAGCCAGTAAGAGTATGACAGCCCTTTCAGCTTGTCCCTGAGTGGAGGTTGACATTTATACCACCCAAAAAAAAACTTACGTATTAAGAGATTGATTTTCATGTTATGTCACAATATCTATTGGTACAGGAAATACATATTCCGAAATATAGTAACCCACTGCTGGGACACAGGCGTTGTCACTGTGAGATAGACTTAGAAAGAACGAAATAATACCTCCTCTCACATTCTCTCTTTTAAACGACTATTCAACGCCATCAACCGAATTCAGAATCCGTGCTATAATATTTTGTATTTAAAAAGATCCATCTGTACAAAACGAATGTTCTATCAAAATATTATTCAATTGTTGTTGAACTGAATTACTGACATACTTATGATCGTGACTGTACCTACAATGTTCTATAGGACTCAATGACTATAACAGAAAATATTCTCTAAATGAGTCATCAACTTGCAATTACGACCAACAATCGGCATATCAAAATGCCATCTTTGGAACACCATTATAACCAACCGTATTACTACAAACCTTGCACCTGCTTCCGTTGCCTTATATACAAGTTATGTAGAATTATATAAATCGCCATATCAGTAGTAAATAATTACGTAAATCCTGCACCTGGGTTTTGTGTCACAATTACGTATTTGCGATCTTTTGTTTTGTTGCAACGTTAAAAAACATAAAATTAGTAACAGATGAGAGTGGCCGGTGATCGAGTCAAATGGCGTGCGATTGGAGAAGCCTTTGTCCAGAATTGGACTGCTGACGTTGCTGATGATGTAAAACTAATGTCAACAACAGTGCATTCAACAAAACATAACACAGTCTCCGACATCTTTAATATAGCATAAGATACCAAGATCATACTAATTTAAATACAGTCTTGCACTTGACACCACCACACTCACATACTTACACTCCTCGTTGTCCCACTCACAACACAAAATACACCTGTCCCAGTTACACACAAATACTCACACAATTAAAAAAACACTCATTTTCCCGTCACACACACGAACTCACACAACGCAACCAAAATACATGACCCCCGGTCGCACATACAAAATTTACCAGAGTTGATTTAACTTTTAATTTTAATTTTTAACTTATTCATTTTGTTTTTTCTTTTCTTTAAATCACTACATAATAATATTTACTATTTTTATATAAAGTCAACTGACTGGCGGTCGCGGGACGAATTACCGTGACCCCGGTACGTAAAGGGCTAGTGAAGGACACCGTGGATTTTAGTCAGTACAAGTCTGACAGTCCCTCCCGCCCTGCCCTGGGTGGGAGGACTCATTTGATGAATTTACCACGACAAAAATAAAAAAAAGTAAACTGACTGGCTCTTCACACCGAGTTGAAGTGTTTATTATAGTACCCAAGTGGCAGTAGATCACTGATTCCTGAGTCACAGGTATTCCTTTCATTGTTGTGAACTTTTTCTAGAGAGTAAGTAATGATTGTAATGATTTGTGTCAATAGAGTATATTATTATGTTATTATTAATGCGTTCCCACGTTGTCACTGTCTTTATCGATAGAAAGAGCTAAAATTCGGGTTTAAAGGATAATTATGATGCTGACTGTGACATGCATCTCTTCAAAACATGACAGCAGTGCCGCCTTTTGTTCTTTAATTAGTGTTTGTATCCTGTACTGCATAACATACAGGAGCTCTTGGCTAAATAAATACAGCCGCACAAAGCACGTCAAGCCGTTGGTCCCGGCTGTAAAATGTAGATTTTTGACAGTCGTTACTTTTAGTCAGAAGCTCTAATGTCTGACAACCAGTCTTACCATAGAGTATCGTATTACCCAGTTACTGGGTTGTGGTGGTCCGACGGGCAGTCGCTCCATGTAAAATACTGATATCCAGCTGCATCTGGTTTGACTGGAAGCCGACCCCAATATAGTTGGGAAAAGGCTAGGCAGATGATGATCCTGTACTGCATAATGTAACGCAAGTTTAGTGTATTAGACTTTTCAGAACTTTCAATAATTCTTAATTTGTTTAACTGCTTACGATTTACATACTATACTAGTGAGCAAAACTATGGAATCACTTACTCCGATTCCGCACGATCTTGAGTACTTAATAACCAGTTAAGAATAATAAAATTGATACCATTTTAAAGGCTTAACTGTTAACTTTAAATTGATAGCAAATTCATAATTCATTCAAATCGTTCGGAACTGCGATAATACTCCTTAAAAAAATAGTTTAAAATTCTTGAACGTTACAATAGCACGTTAAGAAGCGTGAGGCATCGAGTTCATGCTGGATAAATTGCTTTCTGTAAATCGTTACCTTGTTTTCTTAAAGGAATTTCTCACTGAGTAGCATTTTTTGTAACTGATTGTTACTGCCTGATTGTTACTACATAATATTATTTCACAAAACCTTTTAAAATTCGAAACTAAACTAATCTTACATAGATTGTACATGTGTATATATAGCTATACTTGGTAATGTTATGTAATATTAAAATTAATCTAAAATAATACTTGAGTAAATGAAACTAGGTGCAGTTTACGATCAACATGCTCTGCATACAAGTTGGAAAGATATTGTAAACAGTGCTCGAGGTCAGGTCAGAAACCTAACGCATTCCGTGATTTCATATCGATTATTTTGTTCTGAACGTGGTTAAGTTTCTAGTGTTTTCTTAATCAGAATATTATTCGTGTTCCAATAAAAAAAAAAAACAAATAATATCAATTTATCTCTTTTTACACAAATGGAGTTTATTTATATTGTGGATGTGAGTATTAATTATATTTAGAAATAAAATGATTAAACTAACATAAATACATAAATATTAATTAAACTATAGAAATATAAAATTACTATTAATAATAATTTATTTCACTAGAATTTTGCCTAGGCTGTATGTAAAATATAGCCTATGTATAATGTAGCTTTCAACTGGTGAAAAAGAAAGTTTAAAATCGCTTCAGTTCCAGATATTATTTCCTACAAACCGACAAACAAACGTTACCTTTTTATAACATTAGTATCGTAGAATAATGCAAACTTGACTTCCCAAGAAGTATTGTTATAGTTTTTAACAATCTTCTTAGGCCTAGACTTTGGTATCCATTGACGCGTTCCTGTGTACGAACTTCTATGGATTTGTATGATTACGATAGTCTATTGGATACCATAGTTAGTCGTAATTTATCGGAGACTTGCGTCACCTTGTGTATGAAGGGACAGGAAGCAAGCGAAGGTTACCCATCTTACTCTTCCATCAAGTCTTTTACTTTATTTTCTGTAAAACACGGAAAATACCCGTAGATAAAAAACTTTTTAACTTGCTGTAGTTTTATTTTATGCCACACACGCGCCAAAATATAAAATCTTGACTCGATAAACTTATTCTAATCCAATAAGGCCAATAACCATCACGTAGAGTATCTAGTTAATTTTAGCGGCGTCAATGCGAAACATCCTTTCGATACAGGATTACGTGTGGGTGAAGCGAGACTAGAATACTGAGCACTCGAGCAAATAGTGTACTAGGAGTTCAGAACAACGAAGGACGTTGGCATGCCCTGCGATCTTCGCATTTAAATGCCGAACACTTCGCAGTTCGAGGCGCATAACAAATACTCCTTGGTACACTCAATAGATGTCTATTTCCGATTTGTAGGGAACTCTTTACTGTACATATATTTTGTTTTACGAATTCAATAACATTCAGTTTTGTTTATTTATGAAACAAGGGATTTTGGCGTTTGTTTATTTATTGGCTTATTTTGTTGTGAATGTGTTACGCGGTTATAATCGCTGATTCTGTTTTTTGCTTGTTCACGTTTTCAAAAAAGAGCCGCGGTTCTGTAAATACGTTTTATTTGTGCGGTGTATTAACAAACAAATGAACATTATAATTAAAATATCAGTTCTATTTCAAGCGCAACTGTGCATTTGAATTATTTTAATTGCACACGTATATAATGTAAATGTGGTGAATGATTATGAGTACCGCAATCTAAAAGAAATATTTTCTCGAAGCAATTAAAGACCGGAGAAAGGGGTCCGTTTGCCAGAGTAGACAATTTACAAAGATTAACATAAATTAATATTATATACACCATTACTAGGTCAGCTTCGGTTATTGGCAAATATATTTCTTCCCAAATAATCCATAATTTGTTGATGATTATTATTGTTAAATCTAGACTCTGCTGCTTGCGAATATAAAATAGTAACTTTAATTTACAGGCTCTATTTCTACGTAGTCAGAAAAAGGAAAGCATATATTCCGTATATAAAAAAGAGGATTTATCTTTCTTTTACTCAAAAGTGATGATAAAGGTTTAAATAAAAGAAAAAGAAAACAGAAACAAAGGCCAAATACTATAAAATAATCTGCTGTTCATTTCTGCGGCACAGACATTCAAACAGTGAACATCAAAGAAAGATCTCTTATTTAGAAATTCACAGTGAATTAAATATTCTCGCCTCTTGCTGCGACATGTACTAAATTTCCCCGATTCAAATTAAAAAGCTCTCAAGATATTATCCCGTTCGCTGATACGGCACGCCGCCCCTGAATTATCGAATACCACTCTCTCCTCTAAGAGCTACTTCGGTTCCTTTCGTCCTCGTCTCGTCTGAACACCCCAGTTTACCTTTATCCTGCTCTTAACACTTTGCAAACTAAATATTCACGATACACTCTACCTGACTCGTCTACTTCATTGATATTGTTTTACGTTTATCTCAAAGCTATCAGTTTAAATTTATTTTCTGGCCGTTTTGAGCTTACGCAAAATGTACCGAGTAATTAATAATGAGAAATTGTTTACATTGAAATCTTGCTCTCAATTTTAATTAATTTTCGTAATTGATTTACTGTGGCTCCCAACTGTGACTTGAATAAAGTAAAACAAAAGTTCACAGTTGAACGTTTTTGTTATATTTGTATACAATTAGTTTTATAAAATATTTTCATCAATTAAAGCATTGTTTTGACGCCAGAAGCGTTTCCACAAAATGGGAAGTATAATCGATACCGTAAGGAATCAAGCAACAATAAGTTACTATTTAAATTAACGTACCCTTTGTTCATTTTATGTTACAAATTCCCTTTCTAAATTAACTATTTTCTTGTTTACAATGTCCAAACACGTCATAAGTTGTCTTGAACAAATACGAATGAAAATTAACATTTGTAGGTTGTTCAAAGGTGTCCCTCGAGGCAACCAACAAACATTATTTTAGCATTTCATTGTTCAAGTAAATATTATAGGTCTTTACTTACTATTTGCCCCAAAAACAATTAATTCTAGGTATACATAACTAAGTTAAACGTAAGTCGAAATATTCTCATCGTTTACTACAATGTGACATTTCTATGTTTAAAATGCCTTCTTCTACTTAATGAAGTTAACTTAATCGAATTTCTTGGACAGAATAATTAATTTTACCTAACTGCTTACAATCGTAAATTGTCTTTCGCCTTAATTATACAATCTTTAGAAAAAGTTCATTTATTTCAATTAATCTAAGTGTTAATGAAAAAAGCGGGTCCAGTTTAATTATACTTACGAACGATTACATCGTTTTCGGGAATACTGGGATCTTAATGGACCAGGTATTTCTTTTCGTTTACTTTTTCTACTATATAACATAGCTATATAGATATTACTTTCCATCAGATTTTATTAACATAGATACTATATTCGTCCCGTTTTTCTGTGTTAGAAAATCATCTATTGTGTCAGACTCGCACTGACTATAAACCATCTTATTCCTTCAGTAGCTCTTTGCGTTCCAGTGCCGTGTAATCCTGTTTGGACAGGTCCACGACACAGCACTTTCCATAAAGATCAAAATGGTTCAGATAGGATGGTAAAATCAGCTAGGTAAATGTTAAAGTTTTTGTTCGCTTTTAATTACTATTTCATTAGGCAAAAATAGAGTAACAGCATTAATAAACTATATTGGCATACTAGGTAGCCCTATTTTATCCCTAGTCTATTATAGCTACCAATTTCCTGTTTGCCCACAATTCTACCAGAACTGTAACCGAACCTAACTCCTTCGGTGCGGACCCTGTCTCAGGGTCGTAATGAATTGTATAAATCTTGTTTATCAACTTAATATGACCGTCTTTTAGAATATATTTTAGAGCTGGTCAATAACTCATATAATATCCCGATCATGTTTATTTTTTGTACTGTTGTCAAAAACATATTATTTATAACAAAAGCTAAACTTAAAAAGTCTAAAGTTTAACAAGTTTAAAAATTCTTAAAAATTAATTAAAAGCTTACATAACTGAATAGTATTTTTTTGTCCATCAGACTGTTATATAGCATTAAGTTAAACTTTTATTCTTACATACATTATGTAAGAATAAGGCTTTTAAAAATCAAATTATAGCGTTTCAAAATCGATCAGCGTCGGTCTTAAATGAAATCTAATAAGTGCTGGAGAATCTTCATAAGTTCTGTTCATATAGCGAAGCTAAAAAAGAAAAAAAAATACCTATTTAAGAAATCCTTCTTATTTTTATTTATTAATCACGATGTACTGTCCCACTGCTGGGTAAATGTCTCCTTCAACTCCTTTCAACGATCACGACTGTGCGTCACCTCCTTCCAATTTTAATGGAAGACTCCTTCGCAGTTTGCCTGACCCTCCTTATCAACAAATATCTTTTCCAGATTTTCTTGATACTGAGACCCTAGTACATACAAAAAGGTCGCAGGACTCACGAATTACCGTGACCCCGGTACGTAAAGGACTATTGAAGTACACCGCGGATTTTAGTCAGTACAAGTCTGACAGTCACTGCCGCCGTGCCCTGGCTGGGAGGACTCATTTGATGACTTTACTAAATTTAAAAAAAAAAAGTAAAAACAAAATAGGTAACTAAGGTTGTTTCCAAGTGAAATACTAAACATAAGGCGCAAGGTACGGAATATTTACGGGTCATCTACGTACCGTACTTATAACCAGAAAAAGAAAAATTACAACCAGTAATTGCTTCGGATTTAGGTTCACATTTTTCGGAGTTCATTTCCGTTGGGTTCGTAGTAACTGGCCGTAGGGTTTAATGGGCCTGAGTTGTTTTATTAATCATTTTTTCGTTGATCATCATCATCATCTATTTAGCCTTTTCCCAACTATGTCAGACTCAGCTACCAGTCTAAACGGATGCAGCTGCACATCAGCATGTATCATGGAAAAACTGTCTAAATGACCTCCAGAACCAAGTAACTGGGTTATATGATGTCCTTAGTATGATTGATTAACGGACTTTCAAGCATCTGGCTAAAAATAACTACTATCAAAAATCCATAAATGACAGGCATGACGTTGCTCCCAGTTATCATTAATTTGTTTTTGTTGAGTACGTGCTTTTAGAAGCATGGAGAAATCTCGCTATTAAGCCTTTGTTAAACAGACAGGCGTTGCGAATGTGAAGCGTGACGTTTTTATTTGTAATGTATGGAATTGTTTGAATCCACTCACATAGAAAACCGAAAGCGATCCGATAGCGTAACAGAACTATCGGACTGACGTCTCGCTTCGGTTCGGTATCGCTTCGGAAATGCTTCGCTTTCGCCTGGCTGTTTGACAAAGGAATTATAGATGGTCAAAGCCAGATCAACTTGGGCAAGCGCGGTTTAACCTTGAAGACCTGCAGCTGTTATTATTCAGCCACGAGCTCCTCCAAAATAAATTACCTATTTTAACTTGGCGCAGGACTGTCTCATCATTTTTTTTTTGGGACAAACCCACCACACTATTCCCAAACCACTGCAACTCTTGAAAGCCCGAATCAACAGTGGCAACCACCAGCTAAGTGCCGAATGAATTTACCTGTCTTGGATCCTGCAACGAAATTAATCAGAAAAGAATAGTGGAGGAGTAGGAAAAAATATATGTTTCCACTTCCCTCCCTGCAAGCAGGAGACAGAACAAAACAAGGCCAATAGGCACAAAGGGACATTACAACTGGGAGAAGCCCAGTTGCCTAGCACCACGGGTAAAATGACTACTAATATTAATGGGTCCTAAATTGTGACCTGCTAAATTTGATTCCAATAATATAGGTATGGCAAAAACGCTTGAACGCACGGAAGTTTGTTCGAGTTTCAACAAGGTCCGAGTAGTAAATGACTCCAGATGTAGTCTGAACAGTGTTCAACATAATATTACGTTCGTTCTGCCAAAGAATACACTCCCATAGAATATGATGTGCTGATTGTTCATATTCACAGTCAGATGTCGAACATTGACAAAAAGGCGAGGGAACAAGCTTGAAGGAAAATAACTGTCTATATAGACTGTCTCATCAGGTAACCTTTGCCCTGGAACGTAAAGAGCCATTAAAGAATTGCCGTGGATTTTAGTCAGTACAAGTCTGACAGTCCCTCTCGCCCCGGGTATTTGACGATTTTATCAAGATAAAAAAAAACACAGAGAGAAAATCTCTTTTTTTACGTGGTAAAATCATCAAATGAGTCCTCCCACCCATAATAGAGTAAAGGGCTGACTAAAATCGTCGGTGTCCTTCAATAGCCCTTTACGTTCCGGGGTCACGGTAATTCATACAGTCCCACAACTGGAGAGAAAATCTTAACGAAGAAAATCAGATATCTCTTAGTTATTTAAATTATGGCTATTAACTGCTTAAGTAGACTGAAACCCTCATTCTAATTATTTAGGAAAAGCCAAAATGATTTTGTTATGGCCATTAATAATAACCCTGAAACAGATTTTCCGAGAATTAATTTTATCTTCTTATTAATAAATAAATGAGTTTTAAGCTTGCCGAGGCTTAAAATTAGCACATAGAAGCGTTATTCTCGTATTAATATTCTCCATTAGTCTTAAGAACAAATAGCTTTCGGCATTTTCTTCGTGCCCGTGTTAGCTATAAACAATATTTTTTGGCCTAATTTTCAGGAATGAGATAGTCCACTGTTTATTATACACATAATTTTACTTTATTTGTAATATGTAATTATTTTGCTTTGTGTAAACAAATAATTCATAACTTTCTATCCACATATTTATATTTAATGATCTACCTACATAATGTGAGCATCTAAAGCTTCTGAAAAAAGAGTTGTCGAACATTGTCGATGAATTCGTAACTACCTTTGTCTTCCTATATTTTTAACAGTACAATATTGTATATTATTAAATGTTCTGTCCATCCTGCTTCCAAGCCTTTTGTTTTTGTCTGATAAAATCATCAAATGAGTCCAGGGCAACGCAGGAGGGACTGTCAGACTTGTACTGACTTAAATACACGATGTCCTTCAATAGCCCTTTACGTTCCGGGGTCACGGTAATTCGCTAGTCCTGCTTCCAAGCCTGGATAGACTTTGGTCTCTCAGAATAAAAATATAATAATATTTAAAAGTATTATTGAATACACTGAGGACTTATTTAAGACAGAGGTTAAAATAAAACGCGTGGTTTGTGGCAATAAGTTCGACTGTGTACCACATACGAGTATACCGACATCAACAAACAGTTTGCGGTCGCTTTTAAAAGTCGCAATCACAAGTGCAGTGGTGGCCCAGTGATATCGGCCACGAGTTTTAGGTCGGGGGTTCGAACCCAGCTAGACGCATTACTTTGTATAATTTATTTCATCACCACTGCTCTTAATCGAAAGGAAAACATCGCGAGGCAACCGCATGTCCTGTAACAAAAATTCGAAGACGTTTGACATCCACCAACACGCATTGGACCCGCGTGGTGGATTATGGCCCACTCCCTCTCACAGAAAGGAGGCCTCCGTGCAATGGGAACAATAATTATAGGCAGATGATGATGATGATGATGATAAGTTAATACTATGATTTCTTCTTCTTTTTAGATTGTTAAAAAATATATAGATATAAAATATGAAATAAAAATTTTAAAAAACAACAGTTCAATTAATTTTTCATACATAAAAATAAAATAAAAACACCTAATATTAGTGATCACATTTTTTTTTAGGTGTATCCTTACCTTAAATATGTATAAATTAAAGAAATCCCAAGGTCAAAATAACAACAAAGGACTGAAACAGTATAAAGTGAGTCCTTGTAATAAGAGAAATAAAAACATTAGGAATGAAAAAAATCGCTCCCTTGCTGGAAGTAAGTGTTTTGGGCCGTACTTATTATCATTTAAGGGCCAAATTCAACAGATGCCAACAATAAGCAAAGTGATATTAATTTAATAAGTTTAGACGTAACCCAGACTGAATGAGGCAAATATTTAAATTACATTAAAACGGACTTCATACCATTTTTGGAGTCCTGAAAGTTTTCTGAAATGTTAGCAGACAAGAGTATTTTCTTTTGTTAAAATATTTTAATCATTCAATCTTATTCGGAACATTTTGACTATTCTAGACGAAATGTAGACTTGTTTATTTCTAAATTTCATCCCATTACCAGCTAGAAACCAGCCCTTTGAACACAATGAAAGTAATATATGTATTTAGATACAAGACACTTAGACACACAAAAAATATAATAGACATAATAAAGGAAGAAAAAGACAAAAAAGTTGTTTCACCAAGGTTCCGTTTTCGACTTATATTTTGGCAAATAACACTGAAACCTGACCCTTTAGGATATTACCTACGTCCTTTTTGTGTTTGTCTAAGTATATTCTATCTAAATATATTACTTTCGTTGTGCACCGCAATTTCAGAAAAAAAAAAATGTGTGGCTCTCGGGGACTGCCACGGTAAAGCTTTTACATAGCAATTTGAAAAAAATATATAGAATTATCGCCTACCGCGAATATTTAACGAGAATATCAAAATTTTTAAAATGTTTGTGGTTCACTACTATAATAAAATAATATACTATACTATAATGAAATAAAGAAAAATTAAGATATAAGTGGGTCTTTTACATACAGGGTTCCCAGGTCTCACTTCCAAACTGGGTCAACATTTTCAACAGGTTATGGGCCCAGCACGCTTCCACCACATGAGTAGATAATCGGACTCCGTTTTTCTACTCAAGTGGCGCGACTCTGGTTTGTTGTAGGAGAATTTTATAAGTAGGTTTCATTGTGAAAACCTCCTTTTGTAGCTGGCCGTTTAGAATGACTAAACGGCCAGCTACAAAAGGAGGGTACAAGTAAGAAAAAAGTAAATCTATACTAATATTATAAAGAGGAAACCTTTGTATTTTTGTATGTTTGTATTGAATAGGCTCAAAAACTACTGGACCGATTTCAAAATTTCTTTTACCATTACTTAGAGGGATTCTTCCGAATCCGTATAGGCTATATTTTATCCCGGAAAAATTTTTTTTCAGAGAGCTTAAAAAATAAATGTCCACCCGTGCGAAGCCGGGGCCGGTCGCTAGTTGTCTATAAGACGGATGTTTTTATGATTGCTGAAGTCTACCGAACTGAAACGACGTTAGACGATGCGGGGTGTTTGTTAGGTTTATTTACGTTAGGGAATTTCTTGATTCAGTCGCCGCGCTCAGAGCCCGCGATAAAAGTTATGCAATAGCTTAAAAACAAAATGACGGGCGACCGATAGGGCCAAAACCTTCACCCTTTCTTAATTAATCAATTTACGAGTTCAAAAGCCATCTCAGAGCCCTAAAGGTTCCCACAGGCGGCTTAGTTCACTCTACCAGCAGACGGATAACCATGTCCTCAAGTGGAAAATAATAAATAATAAATATAAATATTCCACAACTATCACACAACGCCATCTAGTCCCAAGCTAAGCAGAGCTTGTGTTATGGGTACTAGACAACTGATAAACATACTTATATATTTCTAAATACATACATATTATAGATAAATAACACCCAGACACAGAACAAATAATCGTGCTCATCACACAAATATTTGTCCTGGGTGGGAATCGAACCCACGACCTCCGGCATAGCAGTCAGGGTCACTAACCACTAGACCAACAGGCCTGTCAAAAAATAAAGAGTACAAACAAAAATAATTGAAACTTTAATCTTTTTATCTCCTCACGATATTAATTTAGATAAATAAGAAGCTAAACCTTGTCTTAAACAAGAAACTTTATCACTAAGCGATTTTATTACGAAAGTCTTATAACAATATTTTTAAACAGATTATAAAAAAAAATGTCTTAGATCCTTTGGATTAATAACTTTCAAGCGAAATTGAAAAGTTCTGAACTCAGATTTCGGCTTGTTTATGTTGGATGTTTTTTTTTAAACCATCCAACATAAACATGCCGAAATCTGAATTCACTAAAAGCCTAATTCGCAAAATGGCAAATGATCAAGATTGTTTTTTTTCTAAGTCATTCTTATAAATCTAAGATTTCTTCTCTCTATTTAATTAAGTTGTTTCACGTTACGTATGCAAAGAATTCATAGATTTATAATAATGATACTCCAAAATGGAGAAAAATATCCATTTTGATCATTTGCCATTTTGAGAATTAGGCGTTTAGAGAATTTGCTATTTTGAGAACTTGTCCTTTTGCGACTAGGTTGCCATTTTGCAAATTAGGCTTTTTGCGCCTAAACCGACAGGATCATCACCACTTTTTTTTTATCGTGGTAAAGTCATCAAATGAGTCCTCCCACCCAGGCCAGAGCGGGAGGGACTGTTAGACTCGCACTGAGTTAAATCCACGGTATCCTTCAATACGGTGCCCTTAACGTTCCGGGGTCACGTTAATTCATCCTGCGACCCCGGTAGGCTTTAGCCCTCTAGAGGGCCCCGTCATTTTGCTGACACTCTTTGAGGCGCGTGTGGAACACACCCGCGCCGTCGACCCGGGCATGGTCCATGGTCGGAAAGCGAGTTGCCCATTACTCGCTGTCCGCATGCCTGCGCCTACGGTGGCCGGAGATCGGTGGGTTACACACGGGGGCCCCATAGAGGGCTATGGACCGCACGACACCGGCGTATAGCCTCTGGCAGGACGCGTTTGGCCCGCTGAGATGGGGCAGGAGTCGCCTGAGGGCGGCTGCTGCCCGGTTTAGCTTTGGGGCCAAACGTAGGAACTGCAGTATCATCAGGGCATAACTGCTCATTCAGTATCAATAATATAACAGTACCATCAAACCTGTAGAACGCCTCACGTATTGTTTCATCAAACGTGCAAAGGTTAGATAGCCTAGAGGTGTCCCTTTCAGTACGCCAACAGTTTGCCAATATGTTTTCCCACAGTCGCAAATAACTTAGGACGAGCCTAAACTACGAATACTTAATTTTAACTAGGTATCATTAATATTCTTAGGAAGTATTATCTATAAATCTAAATGAGGACAATGAATGTGTTTTGTTTGAAAATTTTAAAAGCTCAGAAACAGTTATCCTTTATAGAACCGACTCAAAAAATAAAACACCAGAAAAAGTTTCAAATTCAAAGAAACTCGGAAGTCGGTAGCTTTTATAACCTGGTAAAATCATCAAACAAGTCCTCCCACCCAGCGCAGAGCGGGAGGCACTGTCAGACACGTACTGAATAAAATCCACGGTGTTCTTCAATACGGTGCCCTTTACGTTCCGGGGTCACGGTAATTCTTAAGTCCCGCGACCAAAGGCTTTGTGCTTTTTTAATTCATTGACTTTTTAACCACCTATAAAAATTCTTTGAAGTGGTTTATGGAATTGGTATTTTTTTATACGAATGCGAATATTCGCAACATCTCTAGTAGGTAGATATACTGCATCGACCAAAAAATAATCATTCAAAGCGGACCAGAAACCTCGGAGTAATGGAGTAAAAACAACACCGACCGAATTCAAAACCTCCTCCTTTTTGAAGTCGGTTATAAAAGGGGTTGATGAGGTTTTCAGAAAAGTGTTCGTTACATTCTGGAGGTTTTGGTATACAACAATAATACATATCCCGTGACTTCGTCCGCATGGTTTCGTTTTTGCTTAATTTATTGGAAGGCGCATTTAAAACGACGATGATTATTCCGGGTTGAGTTTTGTTAATTATCTGATTTATAAACCGACCTCGAAAATGAACACAAAAAGAGTAAAATAATTTCTTTCGGAAGTCGGTAACAAACTTCAATGACATACAAAACAAAGCAACCGACTTTCGAAAGAAAAGTTATTTTACACTTTTTAGATATATATTTTTTTAAATTGTTTTGCTCCAGCTATTTAATTTATTTTTGGGCACTTTGTTTACCATTCAAAGTTTGAACCGAACGTTTAAAAAATAACCCTGCAGGCATACATGTACATATTGTCATCTATATATATAAAAGGAGAACTGACTGACTGACATATCAACGCACAGCCGAAACTACTGGGGCTAGGAATGTGAAATTTTGCACACGGCTTCCTATTATAATGTAGGGGAGCACTAAGAAGGGGTTTTTGGAAATTTAACCTTTAAGGGGGTGAAAAGGGGGAATTAGGAAAGTACGTAACCCACGCGGACGAAGTCGCGGGAAATGTGCTAGTTTGAATATAAAATAAAGTAGGAGTAAGGGACAGGTACTCATTACTTATTTACTTTCTTTCACGTTACTCCTTTGTAGTACCACAGAAATCAGTTGAAGCGTTTTCCCACTTTCTCGCCAATGTACAAAATGTTGTAAAATTTTAGTATTTTGATTACAGTGACTTTAGTGCGTCTTTATATTTACGGTTTAGCGCTATTCGTATCGTATAAATTCGATAGTATAAAATGATCGTAACCGATAGCTGCGGTTTCACACCGCCTTAACTAAGCCTGACCCTTCCTTCATCATACTGTCAGTCCAATTCAAAATCCAATCCGCCGGCGAGCTATCTGATGCCAAGCCTCATTTATTACTTCCACATAAGCCGAAGACCCCGAAGTGTTCGGATTTCAGCTGTGACGGCATACTCGCATATATTTAGTCAGATCGTAGTTCAGCTTCTATACAGATCTCCAATGAATATATTCTTCCAGTTTTGATAAAACTTTGTAGTCTGAAGGGCTCATAACCTTATTAGATTCGCGGTAACGAGCAGTCTTAAACCATTAACAGTTGAAGATTGAAAGCCTTATAGCAGTGAGATATATTTATGGAAGCCTAGTTTAATTTGTCTTGTAGAAAGTTTATGTCAGATTTATAAATATAATATTGGTAGCTCAATAGCTTGTAACATAGTGGGTATTCCACCTTTTGGATCTATTTCGATTTTTACATTTTTAAATATTCATTTTTCGAATTTCATTCTGTTATTTGTGTCATCTTCAACTTTTTTTTGATCAGTACAATTTTACCTCGGCTAGCAGCTACAGCTCTTCTGCATCTGTTGATTATTTTTAAAGCTGCATATTTATACTAAACTAAAGTTTTGTGTTGTGTTATGTACTTCCTACAACTGGAATGAACTTTTAAAATACTGTTGTAATTCATCGAATATTGTCTATTGTATTTAGATTTTAATAGTAACTCTTCAGGTCCTCAGGACCCTTACGTAATATTAAACTGTTTTATTCTTATTGTTCATAGGGTTCCACCCTTGGAGCTGTGCAAATAAACGGAATACAAAACCTGTAGTGGTTTCTTATTGTCCCATAACTCTTCCCTCCTGTATATATTATTGCGGCATCGTTCATGAGGGACGTGAACGATTGCTTCAAGCTCATATCAAATGAATGGTCGATCGCCTGTTAGACTGCAATGGCACTGAGTCATTCAGATAATATACGTAACAAATTTATGAAATTAAAGACACATTTGAACAAGTGATTTTGCTAAATTAGGAAAATAATTTTAAAGCGAAGGATTGAGAATACAACAGAAAGACGAAGTGGTAAATTAAATACTTAATATTGTACATCCAACAAATTAAGTCGACTCAGTTGTTTCCACTGAAACAATCAGCCCGAGGCTCCACGATCTGGTGACAATTATATTACTCCTAACTGAATAGAAAGCTGCTTCTGATAAAATGAAAATTACCACAACGAACTCACCTTGCAGCGAACGAAGAAAGAATGAATTTGTTACAAAAACGTTTCCAGGAACTCAATAAGATGAAGAAATTCATTTTCAACCCCAAGCTTCAATTAGATCCACCTGCACCGCAATAAAGTGCTTGAATCTACATTGGCTTCAGAAGCTCACAGTTAAGTACTGCAGTTCAAATTAGAATTTTAGGACCATGAACGTTGGTAGGCTTTGGGTTAAAGCTCATTCATTAAAAACTATTCAACGGAGACATTAGATTGACGTAATCGCAGTTGGCGCTAACTTTGGAATAGACTTCTAAAAGAAAATAAACGAAATCGTTCTGAGTAAATATATGTTACGTTATTTGGTAAAGATTTAAGCTTTAACAAAACACTGAGGTATAATTTCTGAGTCGAAAATTGAAACCAAGAGGTAGGTCATACATGACGGTCTTTTGTATCTGTTTTCAGAGCCAATAATACATTTATTATTACCAATTCCTTTCCTAGTTGTTGCGGTTCAATTTAATTCGCATACATTTAAACATAGTTGCAATAGGATAACTGGAGCATTTGATTTTCGTAATGAAAACATTGTTGGCGGAGTATATCTTGAAGCAAGCAATTCTCAAAGTCGTTTTCTAGAATCAGTTTATAAATAGGGCGTTGTAGTGATGTAGCGTTAGTTCTGCTAGTTCAAGGAACCTTTTAGTGATGTTGGAGGGAACCGCACTCGTGTCGGCGACGTCACACAGTTCTGGCACCCATTACCCTCGCAGTCAACACTTTGATTTTAACAAGGGGTCCGCGAACCCTTGTAATCCGTTTACGCCTCGCAAGTACCCTCTCTGCCCAAGTGGCGACGTTTTGTCAAACGTCTTACCTACTTAGCTTTCTACTTGCCTAAATATTTGTGTTCTAAACATTAATGAGATTCGTTCGATCGAAACCACAAACTCGTTAAGAAGTCTTAATTGAATTTAGAACCGCAACCGATCAGTATGGTATGAGTACATAGATGTTGTGGATCTATTTTTCTTTTAGTTTCTTTATACTTGACTGGGTTTATTGCAAACACGGTCAAAAAGATCCGCCCGGCACGAATAAATTCCAGTCTGGTGAGTCAGAGAGCGCTTTGTGTGAGCCCGCGGGCAAATGAGCCTGACTTGTGGAAGCGCCCTCGCTAACCAGCGCGGTTAACGCTGGCCCGTTTCACTTAAACCACGTCACTAACAAATACTTACACTCAGGTTTTATCGCCTGTAAAATTCTAAGTTTCAAGAATATCTCATTGATTAACTTTTTTTTTCTTTTCACAGGTAAAACGGGTTTATATTTAAGCGTTGCAGCAGGTACAAGGTAACTTACTTTTGGTAAACGAATGCTGGTTTTATTTATTTTACTGTGGAGATGTATTGTTGTGTCCGGTGAATACAGTCGGTATTATTTATTATGCTGGGCATGTAAATTCACGTCAATGATCCATTCAAGTGTTTTTCATTTTAATAAAACATTGTAAATGAACACTGCTTAAATATAAATATGTCTATCGCGCATAGGATAAAAGATAAATCGTTTTTACAAGGTTTCTTTATTCATTTTCTTAACTTATTATATAATTTTTTAAATATTTTTACAAAAACAAAACAAATAAAAAACATTTAAAATATGAATAATAGTGGCCCACCGGTACATTATTACAAGGTTTATTATTAGAAATATGAAGTATTTTAAAGAAGTCATCCTTAGGGTTGTTTCACACCACCCCGCAACCACACCACATCGCAACGATAACAGGTGGTCAAGCACAGTGGCGATGTGGTTAGTATCATAATGGTGGCACAAATAATACGACTATTCCTGTTTTATGGAAACTTCGACGATAATTTGAATGAAAAAAACTTTCCTCGTTCGTACTCTAGAGGTGCTTTTTCAATTCCCATACAATAAACACCGTCCTACCATATACTTCATATATGCTAGGAACCCAGTTAAGGTGAGATTTATCAAAATGGCGGCTGTCTTTTTGTTAGTTATCTGGAACACCCGAGGGAGATTTAAACCGGGTATGGTTAAAGTTGTAACCAGTATTTATTCGAGTGAGTTAGTTGTATAGGCGTATGCGTGGGTTCCCGAGGGTGTTGTTTCAAACAAGGGTTTAGTACAAAACTTATATGTTTGGAAAGATGTTAACAAATGTGTTCGGGCAGGAAATAGTCCTCTAATTACAAAGGATTTCCTAACTAAAGTCTTTAATGCGATTTGCGTTTTATTTTATTTTTGTTTGTTTTTGTCTACGTACAGTTCGCTTGTGTCGCTGAATTGGATCTTCTTTACGTTAAAAAAAAACGACGGGTTGCACTCTGGGAGTGCCGGCAGAAGTGAAAACTTGATTATTAACGTTGAGCATGTTTGATATTTTGGAATGGTTAGGGAATAATTTTGCACCAATTGCTTTATCAGTATAAAAGTATTATCATTTATGTGGTAGAATACAATATTCATTTATTGCGCTATCGTACACAACATGACAATTTTTATTACATTAAAAATTTAACACTTTAAAACTATTACAATTATTTTACATTAAAAAGTTTATCTCTCCGAAAAATCAACTTTCATCTATAATTTCAACGACTTTTTCATCATCATCATTACCAGAACTATCATCGCTAATCTCTAAAACTGATACGATAGGTTTATGGTAGCTGAAGTAAGAAACGAACAGTTTTGATTCGAACCTATTTAAATGTCTAATAAAGACCGCATCAATAGTAGTTTTGTATTTCGTTGTGCTAAGATTGCGATCATTCGACATAGTTAAACCAAATTCATTATTTAAAAGTTCAATTAATAGTTGATTTTTATCGTCTGCGAAGTTTATGTTGAAATCTCCACTCAAAATAGGCGGCGCTTGCGCGAATGTTCGTCTATGTTACAGCGTGTCACGCGGCGGCGTCGAGCACTTTTTCTGTAATGGGTATAAAATCTTAAACTCGCGTCAGGACAATCGCGTCAGGACACGTGACCCTGATCGAAAAAGCGTAGGACGGATGGAGAGTAGACAGCTATCCCCTCTCTACGGCGCTGCGAAAATGTATGCCTGGGCCTACTGTTTCGTTTAGGCGGCGCAAGGCGCTTGCGCGAATGTTCGTCTATGTTACAGCGTGCCACGAAACCTCGACATCGACCTCGACATCGACCTCGACCTCGACCTCGACCTCGATTCGTGGCACGCTGTAACATAGACGAACATTCGCGCAAGCGCCCTGCGCCGCCTAAACGAAACAGTAGGCCCAGGCATACATTTTCGCCGCGCCGTAGAGAGGGGATAGCTGTCTACTCTCCATCCGTCCTACGCTTTTTCGATCAGGGTCACGTGTCCTGACGCGAGTTTAAGATTTTATACCCATTACAGAAAAAGTGCTCAACGCCGCTAAAGAAGTTTTCACTTCAAAAATTGCCAATTATCCATTTTTAATATTTGTTGCTTCTCTACCTAAAAGTGCAACAGATATCATTTTCATTTAAGTGCTTATAATTTTTTATTTTTTAATTCAAACCTATTTTATAATTAACACTTTTAATTTTTAACTGCTTACTGCTTCTAAATACAAATTGAATTTCTATTATAACCACTTAAAGTTGCTTATAATTAAACTGGAAAACCTTAAAAGTGTACTCTAGCTGTAATAAATGTAATCCCTTTGACGTCTTAAGATATATAATTTAATGATATTATTCAAGCATGTCAATATAACCGCTGCAAGTTCTCATTTAGCTAATTCATCAGATTTCTTGGTAGCAAAACCAACCTCTTCTTTTAGTTGACATTTTAATTCTAGGGCCGCCCTGTCCTTTAGTCCAGCAAGCGTCAGTACGTCTCCTACTTTTGATTACTGTCTAGGCTTAGTAAATTAATTTTAATAGTGCATACTTTTTTTTGGCCTAGTGTGGAGAGAATGGTACCGATATCAATTGCCCTTTACGTTCCAAGGTCACGGTGACCCCTTATGCAACTCGTACCTTTTTAATTGTTGTTCTTGAGACTAAATTCGAGCAAATTGATCTAAATAAACATAAGCTAGTAGGTTCACCGCAGTATTTGTCGTATGGACAAACTTTGGACCACGTTGATTGAATTTTATCTGTACTATTCACATATGTACATTACATACACTAATACAACCGCAGCTATGCTGTGAATTTGACACGAATATACTAGGATTTATATAATTAATGAATGCCCATACATAGTTATAGACGTTACAGTACTATACACTTTTTTAAATTTATTTTATTACTACTGCTCTCAAAAGACGACACGGTTGGCGCAGTGGCTAAGCGATTGAACTGCTGCGCTGCGTGTCGCGGGTTCGATTCCCGCACGGAGCAAATATTTGTATGATCTACAAGTAGTTGTTCCGGGTTTAGTATCGTGCATTTGTAACAAAAACGGCCGTTTATGTTTTGAATGCACGATTTAGCTAAACAGCTATATTTCAAGTGTTGACAATCTATATATATATAAAAATGTTATGTTGGTTTGTGTATGCTTTAAAAACTCAAAAAGTACTGCACTGATTGAGCTGAAACTTTAGCATGATATGTAATCCGCATCAAGGATTGTTTTTATCTATTTTTTGCATCAGTCACATATCCGCATCCGCGAAAAACCAGTACTGTACTCTGTACCAGTGACCGCGCCATCTACCGGAAGCGAGGATAACACTCGCTGACAACCGCAGTCGTAATGACGCAGTCACATGAGAAGAAATTTTAGCATGATATATAATCCGCATCAAGGATTGTTTTATCTATTTTTTTTATTGTTGAAAAAACAGTTTTTTGTGCCACAGCGAAGCGGGGCAGGGTACAGCTAGTGTGTTATAAAATTACGTTATTGCCTTTTCTACAGTAATAATAGACCACATTTTGTATTTTTGATTCTTTTACGAGTTATGACATTTTTTTGATTGGCGGCGCTAGTGGACTGTAAGAGACCTCTTAAGAGACCAAACGACAGGTATAATAATATATACTACATCGAACAAAAAAGGGATAATCAAAATCGTAAGTTAAGAGGTAACAAACATTTAATAAAAATGTTTAAAAAATCTGTAGAACTGAGCACCTTCTCCTTTTTTGAAGTCGATAAAAATTACTGTAAAAACCACAGACCGTCTGTATAAGACATTCTTAAGTTCTACTCTAAAACTGCTTGAATAAACTGTTCACATTCGTTTTACCCTACCTACATAGATAGTGGTAGTAAACGTTAATAAAAATAGCTCGAAAAAAAAACTATTATTAAACATTTTGTCGAGTCATATACCTAATAAAAACGCTGAAGGAAAATCTTTAGAAGAAAACCGAAGTATTGGGCCAACATGGTGGACGAGTAATGTAGCTACTCGTATTTCCCTTACAAAGAGTTATGCCTTTGTCAAACAGACAGGCGAGTCCATAGCGATAACGAACCGATACGAGACGTCAGTCCGATAGTTCTGTCACGCTATCGGATCGCTTTCGCTTTTCTGTGACTGGATTCAAACAATTCCATACATTACAAATAAAAACGCCTCGCTTCGCATTCGTCACGCCTGTCTGTTAAAAAAAGGCTTTAGGCCTCGTGTCGAAGCTGTGAGAATATTTTAAGCTGATAACGGCCAAAATTTAAGGGCTTCAAGACATTGTTCATTAACATCAAGATACGACATTTTTTTTAACGTGGTAAAATCATCAAAATAGAAAAAAAAATATGAGAAACATATTTAAATTCAGTATTTCTTTGTCCAGCAGTGGGATGAAATACGCAGACAGTAACAGTAACCTTTTGATAGTAGTATTTTCTCATTGATATCGTCTTTGAGACACCAACTGCATCCTAAGATCAAAAATATTGTTTAATTTTAATAACTTTTCTTCGATAACTATGCACAAACGACTATATACCTTGTTTCTTAGTTTAGTTTAAAATAAATATTAAATTTGCGTTAAGTCATCGTGGTGAAAGGACTATTCAGGTAGACTTTGCATTACCGAGTGCTAGCTGTTCGGGTGCGTATGGAATCGCTGATCGATGTTTTTAAAGCCAATCGGGAAGGTTCCTTTCATGTGGTTACGTATAAGTCAAATACAATTTGAATACATAGACACGCAAAAAAGAATAATAATACTAATTTTAATTTAAATTTACAAAATATTTTTTACAAGGATTTAAATTTTTGTACGATTTTTCATAGTTTTGTTAACTTTCAGCTAAATAATTCGCTTCGTTGAAACTTTAAAAAGTTCAAGTGCACAAATTGCATGCAAATATACGATGTATAAAAGCTGGGATCTCTAGCTCAAGCATTAAAGAGCTTTTCCTCGGAGTTCTTTGTGAATGTTTCACGGTAGAAAAAGCTCGCGATGTTTTCATGTAGTAGATATCATTAGCGCGTTGAAATGTAAACTTTTAACTACTTTCATCTGAATAAACTTATACTACGGCCATCTTTTATTTTTAAATTTAAAAGCAGAACTATAAAAATAACGACAGTTGTCAAATTATTACTGACTTAAACAGTACTCACAACTTTTCAAGAAGTGTCTTAAATCAATGGGATTGGCAACTCGAATATCAAAATAAAACTCGAGTTGCGGCGTTTAGAGTTTTACTTGAGTTGAGCAAGCGAATAAAAATATCAGCGTAACACCAAGTTCCCAAAACGAATAGACGATGATCACTGTAAGTTCATCAGTTCATCTAATTCATCACCCATCGTCCTAACTTTTCATGAAATATCGCTTGTATATTTTTAACTTGTGTTCTAATGTTTTTTGCATTATTTATTAACTTTCCAATGCGGGATAACAATTGTTGAAATGAATTCTTCGTATTAAACGATAAATCGCGGTAGACCGACCCCATTATATCTGGATGGCACTCTGTCCATATGCGGGCTATTTGCGCGCACGTATTCAATTAAAAATTCAATAATCACAAGGATTATGGGCGATATCGTTTTGATGGGATATGTACAATTTAATGCTTTGTTTGATGGATTAATAACTACCGGTATTGGTCAGGTTTCAATTGAATGCAATTAATTTTGTTTTTATTCCGAATATAACCTATTGTTTTTGATTTAATTTTGCTGAACGCCAAGTTCAGTAATTGGTACGTTAAAGTTGGTTACCTTTTCTCAGCTGATATTGTTGCTGGTTTTATTGCTTTAATAAGATTAGTCATAATAACATAAAACAAAAATTCATTGCATTTCGATCATCCTAACGGTCAAGAATCCTCATCAAACGTGTATGCTTCTCTGAGCTAAAGGGTTATAAAATAAAAAATAAAATGCATTTAAAGTTATAAAACTTTTAAACCGCTATGTTGACTCATCTTCCGAGTATGCAAGGATCCGGAAAGTGACTCGTGTCGTTTCGCTCTGTTTCGCGCAATCTCATACACCTAGACAGACATTTTTGTTAATTTAGCCAACATGACATCAAATGAGTTCTCCCGCCAAAGCCAAAGGCTCCTTTTCTCACAATCCACCTGCTTATTGTAAACAAAATTTAAACTGTTATTAATCATGGAATACATAGGTATTTAAGAGATGCTATTGTGGATATTTCTTCTCGACTATTCACCCAATTACTCGATAGCTAAGTGTTAAATTTAAAGTTTGTTACCTTGGCGATGTTGAAACTGTTTTGAATTATCCCAAAAAAAACTATTTCTTAATTGACAAAACTTAAAAATGAATAACTCCAAAATACTATTAAGATTCTCGAGCCGTTACGTGATATTTCGTATTTCGGTACCAAAAAACGTTCGGAAATCAATCAGCCTAATCTCATAGAATAATTTAAAGATTTATTTGAGTAATGGAAACCTATCGACTCTGACGTTTGTTGAGTGTCCGAAGTATAATGAGGAGCATGTTTTTGAAGGGACAACGAAATGTTCTAGTTCTGGCGTCCTGCATAACAAGAGGCTCGGATTTATTGAGATACCGATAACGTTGTTACTTTGAGGGTGGGTGGGAAGACTAATTTGATGATTTTACAACGATAAAAAAGGAACGTAGTCATAGAAGACAACTCCGTTAAATAAATAAAAAACATTCTTGAACATATATTTATTCATGGTAAACCGATTTTTTTAAACATCTTTCAGCAGTTTCAGCACCTATGGGATATCTGAAAATAAACGTGGATACATCATCGATATCACTATAATACCGAAATCGAAAATCGAAAAACATATCAAAAAATCGAAATCTGAACGGATGTCGAAAGGGAGTCTTAAATTATGTATTTAAGTTATTCTTGGCTGAAAATCTACTCATTTGATGATTTATCTAAGGTGTCAAAAAATTATCCCACGTCACTCGCAATGCGTTTAAATAAAGTGTTAGTTCGTTAACATTTCTCGCTATCAAAATGGGTTTAGTATTGTTTTACTTTAATTATGTTTTGTAGCACTGTCCCACTGCTGAACAAGTTACTAATCTCACCAAAACCCGCGACCATCTAAATTAATGAATTGTAAAGTAATAAATTAAGGAATGCCAATTTTCAAGCATTATATTCCCATTAAAACATTAATAAACAAAACGGGTGCTCCATAATATTGATCAATTCATTTATTAATTTAACTGGCCAAAAACAAACCAATACATTATATTTCCAGCACTCCATTCATTAGGCTTGACTGCTAAATGCGACGGATGGTAATTAATGTAATTTATTCGTAAGCTATTCGTAGGCAATCATAACATTAATTTATTTTGGAGGTTATACCCAAAATTAAACCTTCATGCAGGGTATGCTGATGATACAGAACAACACTTTAAATACCTGACTGCAAGATAATGCAGGCGATAAATAAATAAGAGAAGTTATTGTTTTACTAAAATTAGGTGATGAAACTTGTTCAGAAAATTGTTATTTACGTCTTTACTTTTAAGACGTCTGTCATAAAATTTTACTTAAACACGACTTAAATCCACAAAAATGTTTAGAAGACAGTCACATTTTTTCGTTGTTTGAAACAATAAATCCTCAATCCAACTGACCATTTTCGAACGAGATAAATCTAGATTTCGAAACACATTGCGCCATTTTGAAAAGAACTATCGAATTTGTATTTGAATTTGAATTTTTCTTTCATGTCTCTTGTACGGTTGAGAATCCAGACGGGGGGGGTACCTCCTGTAGTTTAATTTCCGCCAAGTCACGGCATACGTGCCTCGGCGGAATTAATACGAGTATGTGAACACTTACAACCGCACTCGTAGTTTGGAATAACTCTTCGAAATTACACTACTGTGTACTGTATCTGCATAACTCCTTAATTTAGAAATTAACGGTGTATGCAACAACAAGTTTATAAATCGTATCATTAAAAGCATGCACTAGATTAATTAATGATTAAATTTAGTGGAAATTAATGATTAAAATTTTATGATTAAATTAATGATTAAATTCAGTGCAAATTAAAGTACCAAAAATAAAAAAACAAATATCCTACGCTGTCTCATCAATGGTCGCTTAAAGAGCGCGGTGGAAAGTGGAATCTGTCCTACAAAATAGATTTGAAATTACGCTGCGAACAACATGATTTGAATTTTTGATCACAGTTCTAACCTAATCTAACTTATTCCATCTCTGGGCTGGCTTTGTGGGCGAAGTGGCGCTAGCGAATAAAATTAATAAAAACAACAGTTTACTGTGCAAGAGTAGCGATGAAGTCATAGACCTATCATAGACATAAGTCTATGATTCATCGCGACTCATCGTCGAATCATCAAAGAGCTATCACAGACCCTTTGAAGAGCTCACCCGAAGCAAATAAAACAGACCAAAAATGTAGTGACTAAACTTCAACATGTTTCTTAATTATTTTTTTCTTCGAACCTCATAAAGCTAGTACGAATAAACTGGCATCATGATGTACCTTAAAAAAGGGGATTACAAAAAAAAAACCGGCCAATTGCGAGTCGGACTCGCCAATAAAGGGTTCCGTGGCAGCAAGTAACATAATATAAAAGTTCTTGTAGTTGGTTGTAACTTTGAAAGGTAAATTGCACAATAAAATAGTAATTGTACAAAAAAGACACATAGATACCCCACACGTATGGGTTTGATGAATTTTTTTTTGAGTTCTAATTCTAAGTATGAGGAACCCCCAAAATTTAGTTTTTTATTTTTATTTTTTTATGATAATCCTAATGCGGTTCACACAATACATCTACTTGTTTTAACAGAATAGCTCTTATACTTTCGGAAAAAAAACGGCTGTGACATACGGACGGACAGACAGACAGACAGACATGACGAATCTTTAAGGGTTCCGTTTTTGTCATTTGGAACCATAATTAAAACTATTGCAGTGGCGTAGCGACTGAGAGATGAAGCCATAAAAGGTAGATGGCACAAATCCTCTCGAGAGACGGAGAAGCGATCCAACCCTCTCTGATTCCTTCAAAGAGGAACTGCAGCGAAAATGAGTGCTTTCAAAGCCATTACTATTCACCACGGTATTTCTTCTGCTAAACACGGGATATTTACGTATAAGAGATCTTTTTTAAGTCTAGGAAGAGCATTCCTGGAAGGAATTGGGGGAGGTCTTTGCCCAACAGTGTAACAGTACAGGCTAATGAAAAAAAAAAATAACGATTGAGTTTCCGATATTCAACAGTGCACAACAAACTAGGGCTTTTACAAGCCATGGTCAATTAAAAACCATAAAACAAAGGTAAATAAACCGTTTTAAATTCTGATGATACTGTTAGTGACCATTCCAGTACAAAAACTTAGATCCATTTTTTTATCCAGTGTATGTATATGTATAATACCCGTATATTCCTCTTTAAAGCAATCTTGACCGAGTAAGGCTGGAAATTGAATACGAGTACCGACTATATTATCAGAAGTATGCATTAATTAATTTATTCCGCATTCCTACTTTGCGCAATGCGAATATTTAATAAAACTGTTTAGAATAAAAAATGCTTCTCTTTTATAAAAAAAGAACATTGACTAGAAATAAGTTCAGATGAATAATTTAATGCAGGCTACTAGCGCCCGGGCATTCGGGCGGCGAGTAATGGGCGACTCGCTGTCCGACCATGGACCATGCCCGGGTCGACGGCGCGTTGTGTTCCACGCGCGCGTCAAGGAGTGTCAGCATAGTGACAGTGCCTGTAGAGGGCTAAAGCCTGCCGGGGTCGCGGGACTCACGAATTACCGTGACCCCGGAACGTAAAGGGCTATTGAAGGACATCGTGGATTTTAGTCAGTACGAGTCTGACAGTCCCTCCCGCTCTGTCCTGGGTGGGATGACTCATTTGATGATTTTACCAAGATAAAAAAAGGCTAATAGCGCCGCGTATGAATTTAAAATCCCCTGTCGCTAAGGGTGCCACTTTTCTCTGTACTGCATCTGTAAAATATGAAACATGTTACATTCATAATTTAGTGGAAAATGTACCTAAAAGTTACGAATCAAGCGTTACTTTTTGTTACTTTAGTTTTCATTGTTCCTTTGTCTCTATGATTAATGAATTTTCTAGTCGACTTTTAACTTTTACTGTAGTAAATACATTGTTCTTTGAGGAGTGGCTGGATAGGCGTCACGGCGTCCTTACCTACCGCATGACGCAGGTCCTCACCGGACACGGAAGTTTCGGGAGGTTCCTGTGTCTGATAGGGAGGGAAGAAACGCCTGGGTGTCACCACTGCGAGGATCGTCCGGAGGACACGGTGGAGCATACGGTGCAGGACTGCCCTGCTTGGGCAGAGCACCGCCGTGTCCTCACGACGGCGATAGGCGGAGACCTCTCGCGCCCGGCATTGGTCGAGGCCATGCTGCGGGGCGAGACGGAGTGGGAAGCGGTCGCCTCCTTCTGCGAAGCAGTCATGCTCGTGAAGGAGGAGGCGGGCCGCCTGAGGGAGAGGACAGCGTCCTCCCTCCACCCCAGCCGCAGTGGTAGACGCCCACGGCGTCGGACGTCGCAGGACGATCTCCGGCCACCGTAGGCGCGGGCATGCGGGCAGCGAGTAATGGGCGACTCGCTGTACGACCATGGACCATGCCCGGGTCGACGGCGCGTTGTGTTCCACGCGCGCCTCAAAGAGTGTCAGCATAGTGACGGGGCCTGTAGAGGGCCAAAGCCTGCTGGGGTCGCGGGACCAAGGATTACCGTGACCCCAGTACGTAAAGGGCTAGTGAAGGACACCGTGGATTTTAGTCAGTACAAGTCTGACAGTCCCTCCCGCCCTGCCCTGGGTGGGAGGACTCATTTGATGATTTTACCACGATAAAAAAAAAAAAAAAAGTAAATACATTGTGGTCCAAGCAAACCTTGTTTTTGCATTTGATTTTATTTCTATAAAAACATTGAACATTGTGTGCATTTTATACTCCACACCCACTCGTTTTTTTACACTAGCTTGACATTTGAGATGCTTTGAAAATCTATTTCCGTGTTGACGTAAAATGGATGGAGAAAAGATGAATATGCATTGAATGTCTTTTATGAAAAGGTGGCTTATCTTTAGTCCTTTCATCTATTAATTAAGTGTTACATATACTTAGATTTCTATAATCCTGTCATAGAGCGTCGGAAAGGATTTGTTAATCCCTTAGACGGTAGTACGTCTTACAGCCAAAGCAGTTTTAGTGACAGAATGAGGTGGCGCTAGACGTCTTGTATAGCTCTGTCTCTTTCCCTCACTGGAACTACTCTGTCTATAAGACGTTATGGTAGGTCACCAGTACTGTTTGATCTGCAACTCCAATTTAATTGAGGAACTGTAGAGTTTTGTTGGAATTGTAAATTGTTTGTTAGTTAGCTGCTAGTTAGGCGACAAAGTCATACATGTCTCTAACTATGTAGTTCCCTGAGCCACTAAATTCCAAGTAAACTATCGATGTGATGGATCTGTGACGACGCAACTCCCATACATCACCTTAACTCGCATAGTTGTTCGCGGTACTGTCTTATCTCATAGCCCCGGATTGTAAAGGGCTATTGAAAGACCGTGGATTTTAGTCAGTTTAAGTCTGACTGTCCTTCCCGTCCTGCCTTAGGTTAGAGGACTCATTTGATGATTTCACCAATAAAAAAAAATTCGCCTAATTAATAATATGACATAATTAGACTCACAGATGTTCTACCTGCGTGAAAATTTAACACACGAATCCTTCTCTAATTAACGAGGCACAGCAAAATTACTGCTTACTTCAGACGTACCTCAATAATTACGTGTGATGTCGCTTTTACAAATTTGCCGTGTATGTAAGACCGTAAAGATGCTTAATTACTGACAGAGTCGCACCTCAGCTACAACGATGAAACGTGTGTCACAATTAATTCAGCTATATATAAGAATATATATTGTTCCCGACTGTTTTATGACAAATGTTTAATTGGCTGTCGTTAAATATTTTATGTAGAAACTCTTCAAGTAACTGCTGTTGTTATTTGAGAGAACGATGTTTGTCGAACAATTAAAAGTACGATGTGTTGTTTAATGATACTTTAGAATTATATTATTCGTATATAATTTTGTATATATGAATAGGCATGATAAAAGTATCAACCAATTGCAAATCTATTTATTCCGCCAGGGCACATGGGCCTGCTGGGGTCGCAGGACTCACGAATTACCGTGACCCCAGAATGTAAAGGGCTATTGAAGGACACCGTGGATTATAGTCAGTACGAGTCTGACAGTCCCTCCTGCTCTGCCCTGGGGAGGACTCATTTGATGATTTTACCACGTAAAAAAAAACATGGGCCACGGCCCATAGAAGCGGACGATTCAAGGAGGAATAATTATTCAGAATATGCAGGCACAGTCGCAGTTCAATACTGCGAGTTTACGTGGTAAAATCATCGAAGAAGTCCTCCTACCCATACTGTCAGACTCATACTGACTAAAAACCACGGTATTCTTTAATAACCCTTTACATTCCGGGGTTTCCCTTTACATTACAGTTAGATAAACATTCAATGTTCACGATTTGTGGTAGTGGCACCCTAGTTTGACCTTTGATCATGGCTCATTGATTAGGCTAAATTAAAAATGTCTTCAACAAAACAGTTCGTCGGCCATCAGGTCGATCCGTCGGTCGATCGCCCATCAATCCCACCATACTTCACAGTGCTTCCACAATTCATACAACTCGTATGAATCAATAATTGCAACTCTGCGAACTGAACTTTAAGGTTCAATTTGGGACAGCGTTGTTATTAAAATTAATCGTCTTATGTCGGGAAGCTTACTGACAGTGTTGTTTTGTGTACCCAGGCTTACAATATTTAGTAGTTACGGTCTGGTCTAATCCTCCTGAGAAAAGGATTTGTACTTAGAAGGTCACTCGGTTAGCGGACTAAGCTACTAGACATTTATGGCTTTATTTATTTAAACTTCATTGATCCGTGTCTAAATCTTAAAGATTTGTATGTTAATTATGAGTTTGGAGAATTATGGTTCTTGCGAACGAAGCCGCAGGCAAAAACTAGGGTTAATATTGAAATCTCCTAAAGCAAAAGATAAAAGTAAAATATTTTTTTAAGTTAGCAAATTTTAATACAATAATTACATTAGAAAACTTATAACTAAGAATTAGAGATTAGCTAGTTTGTTACATAAAAAATTGATAGAAAATCTTAAGATTTATTCTTCGTTAATTAAAGCGAAAGTTACATTATGTATTTACCTTCGTAATTACCTCCTTAAGGGATAAAAGTATTATTTGTTATTTAATTTTGTAGTTGATTAGCTAAAATCTTTAGTACAAACTAAAGTTAATATGTCTAAGAAAATTAGGAGCGTTAAAAAACCGTATTTTACTGGTTTTCTCTGTATAATAACATAAGATATAATTTTGCTATTCAAATGAAACAGGAAAAGGTATTTAACTACTTCGAATTATGGATAATAACATATTCTATATTAAATTAACGGTTCCGTAGACGGCTTACAAGTGGATATGAAGAAAACTGTGCAATATAATATGTATGATCCTAAAGAAATGTGTCACCACCATTTGTGTTATTTAGGAACCGTCTCGAAATACAAGGTAAATATCTGTGAAAAAAACATTATCATATGCCCTAGCAAGCATAGAGTAAGGCTGCTTTTCCACCAGAGATGTGCTATGTTACGTTGCTGCGGATGCTTCTGATATCCACCAATCATAGTCATTGGTTTACATAGCACAGCACTGATGGAAAAACGATTCAATTAAGATGTGTTTTTTATATGGAAGGATGCGGGCTATGGCTGCGTGCTATGGAGGCGTGCTATGGGTCGTCTTCCCTACTATCGATACATCGCATAGATCGAGCTGCGCATCTTCCTAGCGCAGCTACTTTGCGGCGGCGCATTATTCATAGCACATCTTCCTCGCAACGCTATATAACGTAGCATCAGTGGAAGCGGTCACACAGTTACGTAGCTCTGCTTTTACATTCTCACATCACAGCTACATAGCACATCTCTGGTGGAAAGGCACCCTTACCACTGCTTGACCAGATAGATAGAAGATAGAATACTTTATATTATGCACACCATACAAATTACAGATATAGCTATCCAATGACCAGTTTTTTTTTGTAGCTGCGATGCGGTGATTAGTGTGAATGAACATTTAGTTTGCAAATCCGTACGCTAAGCGTATTCTCACGGCGTATTTGACAAGCGTTGAAGACGCGCGTTTTACGGCGCCTCAGTATTTGTGCTAAGGTTTAATGGCGGCGCAATAATACGCCGTGTCAATAGTCCCTAAAAGCCGAGGCTGGTGTGTTACTTCATGTAATTTATTTCATCACAAAGAAAACAGAGAGGTGACTGAAATTTCAAATATGGTGACATCTACCAAACCACACTGGGCTCGTATTACTAACCATTACTAACCACCAGGTTAGTCTACTAATTTATACAAAGAGGAGGTTTATGTCTCAACTGTGAACATTATTGGTAGGTCGGTAAAGCCTCGTCGCTTCGTTTTGTGAGGAAGTGATGCACGCTAAGGAAGCGGCAGAGCGGGAAAGAGAGCATGCATCTCACTCTTCCCGTACCAGAAGAGCAGCCGGGCGTCGAAGGGCGCTAAATGATCTCCGGCCACCGTAAATAGGGGCCTGCGGGTGACGAACTTCGGGCTAGGTCGTCGCCCGACCAGCCAGGCTCTATCAGGAGGCGCGCTGTTTTCAATATATTACTGCGCGTCTACAAGGAGAACGTGCGGTGTTGGACAAATCGCACTTGGAGATAGGGGCCGCTGTGCATAGCGGGCCGATACCAGTTGGGGGTGCGCGCGAATGTATTCATATATATCCCGGGCCCCCAACCAATGGTACTTGAAGGAATAGTGGGTTTTTAGTCGGTTTGAGTCCGACATAACCCTCCGCTCGCCCCAGGCCTCGGAGGGTATCCGTGAGGATTTCCCCAGTCAAAAAAAAAAAAAGGTCGGTAAAGCCTGTACTAAGCCAAATGATTTATTGTTCATCGATACCGTGTTTAACTTATTTTCTATCTCACACCAATTCTTATTACACATTAACATAAAAAGAAATAAAGATTTAATTAAAAACTACTCAAACAAAGCGAATATAATGTGTATGAAATCAACGCGGACTGTTTTTCAACAAAAGAACGAACAAATGAAAAAAGAACCAGATACTGGCCTAGTATTTAAGAAATTCCCGATGTAAATACGAGTAGGTACCTACTGGTACGAAGAAAAAAGTGCCTGTCAAATAAATGACTTTTCCTTTTTTAAAGTCAGTCATACTTACTCTTGAAAATTAGACTACCTTCATAATCATCACCATTTTCGTGAGTTTTGTTAATTTTTGAGACTGCGGGGGTGTAAGATATTAAATTAGAACGAGATACTGAAATATTCGTCTGAGATTATTATTCCACTGTTATTAAATTATATTAATCAGAAATTCGGAACTGATACTGTCTAAATTAATTCATAAGTAAAATATTTTTATTAATAAAAAGGCTATCACAAAAGTAATTTACGACATTCTCGACTCCTCTCTATCGAGAGTTTCATACTTTGTAGTTAAATGGCAACTTTCAATAGAAAATTATGGTCAAGCTTAAGTAAAAAAAAAAACAAATAAGTTTGATCCAGCTCTATTAAAGGTCGAAAATTATTGAGACTATTTTGTTATCCATCTTTTCACTTATTTGTTACATTTTTAAATATTTTTACAAAAAAGAAATAAAAAAACATTTTAGAATATAAAAAAAAAACATATAAAAATAGTAGTCCACCAGCACCGGGAGCAGGGTCCCGGCTACCGGTGGTCAGGGCTCCTGAGAGGTTCCTCACCTCCTAAAAATACGCGCCGTGTCCAGGAATACTGCCGTCTGAATCAGGCGCCTGATCCAGCTGCCAAGCGAGAGCCTCCCCAGGTGTTGATCGAGGCTCTTGGCAATTACGCCGTTGGCAGACACTAGGTACTATCGGCACAACAACTGCTGTAATCACGTCCCACATATCAACAACCTCGCGAGCCAGATCAAGATACTAAATTGCTTATTGAGATTTTTATTATTGAGCCTGCTATCTCTACGCTTCCTATTGTTTTTAGCTAGATTATAGGAAATGCACCATTTATCAATGCAATGATCATGCAAATGACGTCACCATAGCAAAAGCATTATCAGTCTATAATAATCCTACTGCTGGGACACAGGCCTCCTTGTGAGAGGGGGAAGGGGGGGGGGTAAAATCTATCAGGGCCCACTGCGCGTTGGTAGATGTTACATATCTTGGATCTTTTTTGTTGACCTTCTCCTTTTTGAGAACAGTGGTGAAGAATCAAATAACACAAGGACGTCAAGCACTCTAACTAGTGTTTGTGGAATTGAATGTTCAAAGTAGATGCGTCATTTGCAGCAGCATCACGTTTACATTGCCCTGCCAGCATTCTGTCACCAACATTAACGTTGGTATCATTTTATTACACCGTCAGTACAATGACACTTCACGTGAATTATTTATGACGTCATCACGTGACATTATTAAACAAACTACGAGTAATATTAAATCATCATCTGCCTTGACTTTTCCCAAGTATGTTGGGTACTTCTAGTCTTAAGGGATGCAGAAAGGAAATTCCTGTGTCCAAGCTGATCGCTCAACTTAATGACGAACTTGATTTCTTAAAGTCTTTGTAAAAAATAAATATGATAGAATTTATGATCTGAATTCTGCAATAATATATATGAATCTGATTGCTTAAGATTTCTGTAATGACTAGTTTTACTAAATCGCGCATAAATGATTACCCTACTATTATAAGGGCTCCTCAAAACATCCATGGTTTACCATTTTCTGGATCGCATTTGCGTGCACTCAAGATTCTTTCCATGCCCAAGATCAAACAGTATCCACTTCGAAGGATAATGAGGGAGGCCTTTGCATTATGACATATGTAATAAATAAATGAAAAAACATTTTGCTTTTTCTGGTAACCTGATATCATCATATGTATAAGGAGGTCAACATGCACGTTTGTTTACGAGCACGTTCGTACCAAAAGGTTCGTTCACAAGCACGCGGCAATAGTTTGCAAAGTCCAACTAACAGCATTGGCATTGCAATAGCCCCTTCGTACACAAGGTGACGTAAGTCTCCGATACCTTACGACTTTGAAATTAATTGAGGCGGGCCTGTGAACGAACCTCTATGAATTTTGATACAGACAGTGCATAGTCTATGTCTATTCTGTAAAATGTTACAACAGGAGACTTCAAAGCTCACTCGAGTGAACGCAAATAATTCAAAAGTGTCAAATTCGATGTTGAAGTACCTAATATCACATAGTCATATTTCGACATCCGCCGACCGGAATTCCTAGAACAATTCCTTACATACATATACTAGCATGTGATACAAATAAACCTTAAAACCGCATTGATTGAAACGTGATGCTATTCTAATTAAACATGTTCATTACTTGGAACACGCGGCTCGGCTTCGGTAATGTAACGTGTAACTCACCGCCGTCGACACGCCAGGAGTAATCAAAATGTACAACATTCGCACAATTTACCGAAGACTGCCAACACCTTGAGTTGCAGGTCACGATCTTCAGCTTCGAGGAGTGCGAGTCCCTACGCGTGTTCGCACGTGATCCCCTCATTTTGACACACTATACGACCAATGGTATCAGCTCCATTAAACAACAAGTACTTAGCGCCTTAACGAGAAAGGGGATCCACTACGATCATAATGAACAAACAATGGAAATGCATTGTTTGTCAACAAAAACCTTGAGCAATCGGATCACGTTCTTATTGTTCATATTTTGAGTTTCGGTGAACTTTGTAGTGTTGTGTTTCAGCTGTATTAGAGAAAATGTTTGTTATTTGAGGCACGCAGAAGGAAATCAGGTCAACCCGGTGGCTACGGCAGAGACTATGCACGTACACACTGAAACATAGTGGCTGGACGCGTAAGTACTGCCGAGCAAATCTGGAGTCTGTGCAATGTTCCACGTCCTTCCGATAACATCGCATTTATGATGATCATGAAAACAAAGCAATCGTCTGTGAAATGGAATCCGCAATATTGTTTCCTCTCGCATTTACCGTTATGTACTGCGAATCGAAGTTAAGTTGCGCGTAAAACACTGGTGTATTGTTGCCATTTGTTGGTCGATTAGTAAGTGGACTGGTCCAACTGTTCGCAGTTGGCTGCACAGGCTTAGTCGGTGAGTCATCTAGTTATAGAGCAATTCTGCAATCGTGCTGTTCAGTTGTAACGGCGTCGGGTTATCATGAGGCTGCGTCGAAGATTGGTAATAGCTGCGTTGAACATCTAACCTAGAAAGAGTCGGTTGGTTTTGTACTGTCTAATCATCATCCACCGTTGTTAAGCTACAGCGACATCTTTATTTTATAAGCTGCTATGTCATAAGTACTGAAAACCTGAACATATTATAAGCATCCTATATCGTTCCCACTATTCTGGAATATGCCCGCCAATATCCAAGCGCTGGTTGGTAGATTTCACATGTCTTCACCACCAATCCGACAAAACCTTTGTAGAGTAGAGACTATAGAGACTAGAATAAAGATATTGAATACGTTTTTATTAAATCGTGCAGATTAGATTTTCGAAACATGATTGTGGCTTGAATTTGCCACCAGGACACCAGGTTTGTTTATGTAAGGCATGCGCCCCCTTGGTCGCGGGACTGTACGAATTACCGTGACCCCGGAACGTAAAGGGCTACTGAAGGACACCGTGGATTTTAGTCAGTACGAGTCTGACAGTCCCTCCCGCTCTGCCCTGTGTGAGAGGACTCATTTGATGATTTTACCACGATAAAAAAAGGCATGCGTACTCACAATGCAGTGCAAAGGTGTAAGTTATAGCATGCGAATCCAGACTGCTATGTTGAAATTAAACGAAACAGTGTTTATATATATACTCGTAGTTATGATGAAAACTGTCTTGGTTACTCAATAAAATATGGTTCGGTGACCAACTTTAACGTGATTTTTTTTTAAAGTTCATAAGGGTATTATTTTTCGCTTGTTATATTTTTAACGAAAATTTAATTAGAAAGCTGCAGGATATTATCGCATTTTCACTTTTTTTTATCTTGGTAAAATCATCAGATGAGTCCTCCCACCCAGGGCAGAGCGGGAAGAACTGTCAGACTCGTACTGACTAAAATCCACGGTGTCGTTCAATAGCTCTTTACGTTCCGGGGGTGACCCCGTCATTTTGCTGACACTCTTTGAGGCGCGCATGGAATACAACGCGCCATCGACCCGGGCATGGTCCATGATCGGACAGCGAGTTGACCATTACTCGCAGTCCGAATGCCTACACCTACGCTGGCCGAAAATCGCCTCGCGACGTCTTTTACCGTGGGCGTCTTCCGTGGCTTCTTTTTGGCATAGCTTTTTTTGAGCAACGATTTATAAGAGCACAATTGTACACCCCTCATCACTACAAGCTTCCGGGCCGTAGGTGCTCAAATGAGAATACCATAGTAGGTCTAAATATAGGTGCCCTAAAATCGTTGTTCAAACGGGATTACCTCATTATGCAGATTATTTCATTTAATAATTTTTACATTTATTCTTTTTTTCCAGTATTAATTGTTGTCTGAATTCGATTCGTAATGCACGATGTTCTCCATACTAAGAACTTAATTAAAAATACTTCAAAACTCAGCGATATGTATCCAGTCTTTTTTTAATACTAGGAACTTTTGTTTGTTCTTGCAAGTAGTAGCGTAACCTTTATTACGAGTAAATGGCTTAACAAAAGTCTAATTTTTTTTACGCTGTGAAATCATCAAATGAGTCCTCCCACCGACGTCAGAGCGGGAGGGACTGTCAGACTCGTACTGACTAAAATCCACGGTGTCCTTCAATAGACCTTTACGTACCGGGGTCACGGTAATTCGTGAGTCCCGCGACCCCGTAATAAAGTCTTGTCTGTAAAAAGTTTCTAGAAAACGTTTACTGTCATTTTACAATTTAATAGTCAGGAAATAAAACAAAAAAACCTTATTCGTTTAGCTTTAATATCCGTCCATGTTTCATTTACCCATTCAGAGGGCGCTTCCGTAAATTCGCTGATACGCACAGGTACTTAAATTGCCGACACAGAATCCAAATTGCTCGGAAAAATGTTTAATCACCTAAAAGACCACCCCCTATAAATTATAAAGATAGACGAGTACGTAATTGGATTTCTAAAATATTCTCCCTTTGAATGAAATGGCTGTCAGTGGCGTAGGTGTTTCATTTTCCATTCTGAAGGTTAAACAAACACAGTTCGTGAAGCTTGCCTTGTGAGATTCTACCTCCCGCATTATCCACTGTATGTACATAAATAGGCTGTGCGCGACCCGCTTTTACATCCGTTTTTCACGCAGGTATTCATTGCAATCTGAAAGATGAAACCCTAATGTACTCTGAATTATGCATGCGTCCTTTGAACATCCTCCAAGACATTCCTTGGATAAAAGAGAAACATATTTACTAGAGAGAATAATAGACTAGCGCGTCTGAATGGAATACATCATCATTCTTTAGTATGTCAACGTTGGAGTAAATACATTAGCACAACATTTTCTATTTGAACACCCTAACCTCAACTTATAAAATTAGTCACGATTGGGGAGTGTTAAACTCTTTTACGTGATTTAACTCCGTGAAACTTTACAGTCAGATTATTTTCCGAAGACAATTACTCGGCTTACAAATGTTCAACTTTCGTTAAATGAACATCGGCAGTGCGGCGCCTCTCGCACAGGATTACATTTTTACGGATTCCCGACAGATCTTGTAAACCTTTTGTTTAAATGCGGAGAGTGTCAGCAATTACGTCCTTCGTTCGTGTTCTTGTATTGTATTTTGTGCCAAGGTTCTTTGTACACAATTACAAGGAACTCGATAAACACGTTCGGCATGTTGAGATTGTATTTTGCCACATAAATACTTAAGAACCATGTTGGTACAGTGACAATACATTTGATCGCACAGCGGGGACACGTGTATTTATTGAAAGTCAGGCGTGCCGGGAGTAGGAATAAGTGATATCGAAAGCATTTGGTTCACTCGGAGCTGTGGATTTTACAATTTCTCTGTCGATCACCTAGACACGTGTCGAGCCGGCTATTGTTCGACAAAGGGACAATAGTCGAGTAGTTTCAAGAATATATTCTGCATGCGACGGAAAATTGAATAGGTGGTCTAAGAAGACTTTAAAATACAGAAAATGCAAAGCCCTCTTTGCGTATAGATATTGAGCTAGCTACAAAGTTACACAACAACACATAAGTAATCATAGGATAACTTGTATAACCACATACCTACCGCATAATAATAACAAGGTATGATTTGAACGCACGAATTACGCCTATGAGTCTAGGCAATGTGGTAGTAAACTATGTATAAAACTACGTTGTTACAGCGCAATACTACGCGAGGTGTTTGTCGACAACTCAACAGTATCGTTTTGTCTAGAGTGGGACCTCAGCGCCTTTCGTGACTCGCCTCGTCCTTGACTAGACCGGTTCACCATCCTACACCGCAGAATGTAGACTTATAACTAAGTAAACAGCCTAGACATTTATCAAGACCAATCTATCTTCAAAAAACCACCCACGCTAAGCTATTTCGGTGGCTTTTTCAAAAAGGATATATTTATTTAGTCGCGCCAAAGTTTGTTATGTTAATGAAATGGTATTTCGGCTATTTATAAGGTATTGGGGGCTATAAACCGCTTTTGATAAAGAACGTTACTTGGCTTTTTTGAAAGAATATTATTTTAACGTTCAATAAAACTAAATTATGAATGAAATTTTCGCAACAAAGAAGTATATTTAATACGAGCTTTTAAAATGACCTTCATGTCAATATCAAAAGTTAGGTACTGCAAAACCTGAATTGATTAATTGAATGCATAAATTGATGTTAGCTGCGAGCTATTGACTGTTGTTTTTCTTAGAAACACAAAAGGCAACTATATCATTATTTATTTTATAATATACTAGCACTCCGCCCGCGACTTCGTCACCGCGAGTCTTTAACTTCGAACTCGATATATTAGTGTAGACAAACTGATTTTCTGACGTTCGCCCGCTAGGTTGATATTTTAAATATAGATAATTACGCATCCTTAATTCGATTGGGAAACTATTTATGCCAAGTTTTGAGTTTATCGAAGCAAGCAGTAAAATCCTTCCCTTAAAACTGAATCACCCCTTTTTACCAATTTAGGGGGTGGTTTTCGAAAAATCCAAAAACACGCGTCCCCATATTTTTTATTTACTTTTACGCATATACATGCCAAGTTTCATGTTTATCCAAGGCATATTATTTTACAAATAAAGGTTTTCACTCCTTTTCACCCCCTTAGAGGTGGCTTTCCGCAAAATCCGTCCTGAGTGCTCACCTACATAATAAACGTTAACTACCATCCAAATTCAGGTTATACTTTAGCGGTTTCAGATTTTTCCCTTAAAACTTAATCACCCCTTTTCACCATCTTACGGAGTGATTTTCAAAAACCCTAAAACACGTGTTGAATTATTTTTGATCTTATTTCTATATACTGACTTTCAATTTCATCAGTTAGCGCGTTATGATGTTCCCATACAAACTTTAACACCATCTAAATCACAAGAGGAGGGTAGTTTTAAAAAACTAATAATGCCAATCTTTTTTATTTACTTACGTTCGTATTCCTGCCAAGTTCCTAATTTATAAACCCAAGGCATAAGATTTTACAAACAAACGTTTTCACCCCTTTTCACCCCCTTAGAGGTGGATTTACGCAAAATCCCTTCTTAATTCTCACCTACATAATTAACGGCAACTACCATCCAAAAGTCAGCTTTCTACGTTTAGCGTTTAATATCCTTAACTTAAAACTTGAATACCCCTTTTCATCAACTTGGGGGGTGATTTTCAAAAAATCCTAAAACACGTGTTTCATTAATTCTAATGTAGTTTATAAATAATGATTTTCAAATTCATCGGTTCGCGCGTTATGATTTTCCCATACAAACTTTAACATCGTCTAGATTACCAATGGAGGGTAGTTTAAAAAAAAATAATAGTACCAATCCTTTTTATTTACTAATACTCATATTCGTACTAAGTTTCAAGTTTATAAACCCACGGAATAAGATTTTTCATACAACAGTTTTTACCCCTTTTCACCCCCTTAGAGGAGGACTTTCGCAAAATCCCGTCTTATTGCCCCCCTACATAGTAGACTGCAACTGCTGTCCAAAATTCAAGTATCTGCGCTTAGCGGTTTCGGCTGTAGTCGAGTCTTAATAAAAACCCTGTTCTTTTATATATATAGTCTATATATATAAAAGAAAAAACGGGTACAACGTTTTTGGTTCACGTATATTAATTATCTATATAATATAGATAATTAATATACGTGAACCAAAAACGTTGTACCCGTTTTTACGAAAATTACGCGGAGAGAGGACTTTGTAGCACACTTATTTTTTTCATTTGTAGAAGAAGTTTCACATTATTTTTTAAACTAACAATAAATTTGGTTGAATTTCGACCACTAAGGGTCAGACCGAGACGTTACGCTGCGCCTACTTTTCCATAGAGCTACTCAAAATCTAACTTTATTTACTACACAAAAAGATACACATTTGCAGTATCGTTGTGTCACGTCGCGTCTCGGTGTGAACTGACCGTAAAGGCTCCAGTACATGATGCCGCCGCCGCGCCGACACCGCTCCGACACCACGCCTCGCGGCGCGGTAGCGGCATCGTGTGCAGGAGCCCTAAGGCCACAAAGCTCCGGGGTCGCGGGACCAAGGGATTACCGTGACCCCGGTACGTAAAGGGCTAGTGAAGGACACCGTGGATTTTAGTCAGTACAAGTCTGACAGTCCCTCCCGCCCTGCCCTGGGTGGGAGGACTCATTTGATGATTTTACCACGATAAAAAAAAGGCCACAAAGCTATGAATTATTCAATAGTTTTATAAGATGTGGTTGACAGACTGTGACTAAGGAATAGGCGTCATTACAGCATCAATAAATTGCAAATTTAATTAGTCCCTCAGTAAAAGTTTTCAAAAATAATGGATACGTATTTATAACCCTGCACATGCTTTTAAGCTTTTAACCTGATTGCCGCAATGACAGGAAACTCTCCACTCACGAACTTGAGAGTAGGGTTACCATTAGTGTGAATTTATCTAGACGTGCCCCGATGGCCTGTAGAGGGCCAAAGCCTGCTGGGGTCGCGGGACCAAGGGATTACCGCGACCCTAGTACGTAAAGGGCTATTGAAGGACACCGTGGATTTTAGTCAGTACAAGTCTGACAGTCCCTCCCGCCCTGCCCTGGGTGGGAGGACTCATTTGATGATGTTACCACGATAAAAAAAAAAAAAGACGTGCCCCGATTTGATCCTCCGCTTGTTGTTCAGCTTTTTATATTTCTCCGGATATTTCTACCTAAGAGGTCTATCCATGAAAATTTAACGGACCCCATGCCTCAAAATGCACTTTATGCCATTCGTCAGTCCTGCGCCTGTTCTGTCACTGGTCGTGTTCGATTACCATAACGGGGACAACGGTAAGGAATTATATGACGTTCTGTTGTTCCCATTACGGGGACAAAGATTATGGGGACAACGGGAATACAGGAAAATTAAGAAACTTATTGTGTGTCATACGTATTTGATCAACATACAAAGATAATGATGTTTAATTTTAAGAAGCTTAAAATAGATCATAAAACTCTTTAGATAATGATGTTTAATTTTAAGAAGCTTAAAATAGATAAATATAAAAATACTTAATTAAAATTAAATAATTTGTAAAAAAAAAGATGTTTTACCTTTACATCCAGACTTTTATTCGAATATCCAGTCAAAGATATCTTTTTTTTTTTTTTTTTTTTTTTTTTTTTTTTAAGGGTGGCAAAATCATCAAATGAGTCCTCCCGCCCTGGGTGGGGCGGGAGGGACTGTCAGACTCTTACTGACTAAAATCCACCCGTGTTTCTTCGGATGCCCTTTACGTTCCGGGGCCGCGGTAACCTGGATTAAGAAAAAATCCGCGACCCCAGCAGGCATTTGGCCCCGTAAGGGGCCCCGTCGGTGACCCGTGAAACACGACGCGCCACCGACCTGGGCTTGGTCCTTGGTCGGACGGCGGGCTTACCCATTACTCGCCGTCCGCAAGCCCGCTCCGCCGCTGTGCCCTCTGCTATTCAGAGGGACACGCGTTGGAGCATCCACCCGACAGGCTATTCGCATACGGGCAAAGAGATCCCTCAGGCACACAGTGCCTAAGGAAGTGTTTTGCCCGTATCCCAGGGTGCACCGGCCCGAAAAACTGGTCTTCCCCCCGGACGTATCCGAGAGGGAACTCCAGTCCACGGGCGCACGTGGAGGTTTCCTGTCTTAGCACCCCAGTCAAAGATATCTTACAGTAAAATTTACTTTAAGTTAGTGACTCTATTTGGGTCAGGTATATGTATCCCTTAATGTGATGATCCTCAAATGTTGCCGTTTTTATAGATAACTAGTTTTTGCCAGTGGCTTCGCCCGATCACCCTTGCTTTGGTCCTGAGTGACATAGGCAATAAGGGCCGGGGGCTTAATTTTTGAAATCGGTCCAGTAGTTTCGAAGCCTCCAATACAAACAAACAATCAAATCTTTACTCTTTATAATATAAGTAAGATGTTACGGAACCCTTCGCGAGTCTGACTTGCACCTGGCCGGTTTTAATATTTGTTCAGGTTGCTGATTTTTTTAAATTCCATATAAGCCTATGTCAAGAATATTACTGACTGCCAAATGTTTCAGATATTCACAAGAAAATCAACGTTTTAGTTTTCACTTGCAACCTGTACAAAATGTTGCCACAAGTAGGAGACAGGCATCCTCTTCATTATGAGAGAATGAATTTGTGGGATTATATGATAATCCACCACGCCGTTCCACAGTGGGTTGGCTATAATCTACTGCTTATAGCCCAGTCAACGAAGAGTCCTGGAGGGAAATCCTTGGAACGCAATTTTTGACTTCGTAACTTTGTTTGGACTGGTTAGGTTAGGTGAACATATTAAAAGTCGCTCCCCTAGCTCTTTACAAAGTTACCTGGTCAAAAATTGTGTTCCAGGAATTTCCTTCTATACCTTTTTTTTTCTTGATAGCTTAGTGACGGGCCCCCCTGTAGAGGGCCAAAGCCTGCCGGGGTCGCGGGACTCACGAATGACCGTGAGCCCGGTACGTAAAGGGCTATCGAAGGACATCGTGGATTTTAGTCATTACGAGTCTGACAGACCCTCCCGCTCTGCCCTGGGTGGGAGGACTCATGTGATGATTTCACCACGTAAAGAAAAAAAAAAGAAATAAAATACCTTGTTTTGAGCATTCGTTGACTGGGCTTTTAACAAATGAAATAGAATCTTCAGAGTCACGAATTTCATCGCAATTAATATTTTGTTTCTCCTCACAATGTGACTTGTGAGTATGCATGCCTCGGCCCACTTCAAACCGCGAGGAACGGTTCACACTACATTAAATTCAGTAAAGTGCAATAACAGCGGCGTTTACGAGCGCATAGAAGTTACTTCATCTATGACGTACGTCTGTAGTTTCCGGGTTTTGGTATATTGTTTGCAGGGGAACGATATTTTGCAGAAAAGCACTTTATGAGTATTAATGTTAGTTGGAAATCGCTCTAAGACACCACTTTAAATGTGAAAGTTTATGAGAGCTCATGTGTGTTTGTTATTCTGTTTTATTAATGATAGAATATTTATTTATCGTTGTTTTGGCGCTCGGACCTCAATAACTTTCACCCCTCGGATAACAATGTACTATTTTGAGAAAAATCCGAACTTCTTATTCTAATATTCATACTCGTATACTCCAAAATTTTATTACTGACTCCAAAACAAAAGTTTTACCATTAAATAAACGAAAAAATATTTACAGTAATATCTTAAACAACGATACTTAATCAAGATTAATCCAAAAAGTTAGACGGCACACTTTCAAGTTTTAAAATATGATTTAAGAAGCTAAAACAGAGATTCTCAAAAACTTGGATGTATATTTAAATTATTCTATCAGGTCATAGAGACTTATCAAATTACTTTCTTCTGAATAATGTTTTAGTAAATAATTATGATCCTGAGAAGTCGAAAGTTTGGACATTATCAGGTTTTGATAAAATAATATTCTCGTTTCCCGCGCTGTCTGGTAATAACTGAAATAATAATTGGAAAATCGTTTATTTTTTAAACCTTCGAAAATCACGTTTATTGCCTGTGGTACTACCTGCTGTACTACCAGTAGTACCACGGGTAAAAAAAATACCCGTGGCACTACCATAAATAATTAACTAAAATAATGAATGAGAAAATATAACACATTTTCCACTTTCTTCCATAAATCATACAGGGAATGGAACAATACAAAACCATTAGACTGTAAGGCACAAATGGACCTTTACAACTGTAGATACTAGAGCTAGTTGTTAAAATCCACTCCATCGAACGTCGATCACAGTGTATTTGTAGGTCAATTGGGAATATTGGCCACTCGTCGGTTGCAACCCCTAGAAATCAGTAATAGTATCATGAGGAGAGGTCAATTCATATCTCTTATTGACACGACCTATTATAATGGTGGAGTATAAATGGGACTGTTTATCTACAACCGCAAAAAAAAGACATAAGTACTGTCAGCAAATCAAGTATGCAGTTGACATATTGTAAACAGTTTTCCACTTTTTAGCAGTATGTCACATGCAGTCAAAGAGTTTGGTACGCAGATACATTGAAACTTATAACAAAACATTGGATAACCTCTTTGCTGACTGTACGTACAGCCTTATTTTTAAGCTCCGCAGTAGCCGTGTAAATGTAGTACTATTTGTTATATTTTAATAAACGCACTCCCTCTCACAGAGAGGAGGCCTGTCTCCCAGCAGTGGGAAACATTGACTGTATAGTGTATATATATATGGCTATAATGCAAAAAATAATGGTCTGTTAACGACCTCAAGTGATAACACTCGAAGACTACGAGTATGTGTCTAGCGACGCGTCTTGAGTCTGGGACACGCGTGGATCATTGGTTTTTTTGGTGATTGTTATCTGTAGTCATTTGTTTTATCCGCGTGTAGCTTGTGTTGTGTCCACGTCATCTATATATATAAAAGGAGAACTGACTGACTGACATATCAACGTACAGCCGAAACTACTAGGGCTAGGAATGTGAAATTTTGCACACGGCTTCCTATTATAATGTAGGGGAGCACTAAGAAGGGGTTTTTGGAAATTTAACCTTTAAGGGGGTGAAAAGGGGGATTTAGGAAAGTACGTAAACCACGCGGACGAAGTCGCGGGAAAAGTGCTAGTGATCTATAGGAACGTAACTGTCGGTGTTTTTAGAAGAAATTGATTAATTAGAGTACCTACAGTCGAGTTCAGTAAATTGAATATATTGGCACTGTCAAGGAATCAAAATATTATGAGATGGAGGAAGGAGGAAACGAGGAGTTGGAAACCTCAATTTTTTGGTATAGAAACTATAGATAAAAATATACCCTCATGTGAACGGTTCAATAATATATACTGTGCATTAGGCAATAACATGTGGTCGTAAATAGTTCATTAATACACACATCAAAAGTGTCTAGGGATCAACATATATTTTTGCAATAACTTTTCTCCTGATTGATATTAATTAAAAATTTTTTTAAGGATTCATCAAATAAAGTATTTTCGTTTGTCACAGTAACGATAAACCAAGTCACCTTTGCATTAATAAAGAAATTTGCCATTTTCCTAATAAAGGGATTTTTGACATTTGAACCACTAACACAAAAGTTCGAAAAAAAGACTGAAATAACAGTTTTCTTTAAAATTTTATTGGGTAACTTAAACAATTAATAATCCGTGTTTCTACCGCGAACACTAACAACACAAGAACATCGGTTTGGCATACTCAAAATGAGTTCATCCAAATCACGCTGTGGAATGGCCGCCCATGTTCGTTGCAACAACAAAAAAAGGTCTTCTTGCGACTGGATACCCTCCATATTCGGCAGAGCTCTTCTCTGTAGCATATCCCATGCATGCTCAATCGGATTCAAGTCTGGCGACTGAGCAGGCCAGGGCAGGACATTGATGTTAGCTGCGGCGAGAGTCTGTCTTACAACTCTTTCGGTGTGCGGTCGTGCATTATCATGCATTAACTGAAATAAGGGACCGATTTGCACTTGTAGAGGAACGATGACGTCTGATACAATCGTCTCAGCATAAATTTGAGCGTTGAGGTTGCCTCTGATCCAAATCAACTCAGTTCTTCCGCCGATCCAAATACCCGCCCATACCATGATGGTTCCACCACTATAAGGATGGACTTCCTGGCAGGATTTTAATCGCTGTTGGCGTCCAGGGCTTCTCCAGTGTCGTATACGTCTTGTATCCGGTCTCATACCAAAACGAGACTCATCCTTATAGTGGTGGAACCATCATGGTATGGGCGGGTATTTGGATCGGCGGAAGAACTGAGTTGATTTGGATCAGAGGCAACCTCAACGCTCAAATTTATGCTGAGACGATTGTATCAGACGTCATCGTTCCTCTACAAGTGCAAATCGGTCCCTTATTTCAGTTAATGCATGATAATACACGACCGCACACCGCAAGAGTTGTAAGACAGACTCTCGCCGCAGCTAACATCAATGTCCTGCCCTGGCCTGCTCAGTCGCCAGACTTGAATCCGATTGAGCATGCATGGGATATGCTACAGAGAAGAGCTCTGCCGAATATGGAGGGTATCCAGTCGCAAGAAGACCTTTTTTGTTGTTGCAACGAACATGGGCGGCCATTCCACAGCGTGATTTGGATGAACTCATTTTGAGTATGCCAAACCGATGTTCTTGTGTTGTTAGTGTTCGCGGTAGAAACACGGATTATTAATTGTTTAAGTTACCCAATAAAATTTTAAAGAAAACTGTTATTTCAGTCTTTTTTTCGAACTTTTGTGTTAGTGGTTCAAATGTCAAAAATCCCTTTATTAGGAAAATGGCAAACTTTATTAATGCAAAGGTGACTTGGTTTATCGTTACTGTGACAAACGAAAACACTTTATTTGATGAATCCTTAAAAAAATTTTTAATTAATATCAATCAGGAGAAAAGTTATTACAAAAATATATGTTGATCCCTAGACACTTTTGATGTGTGTATATAGGGTTAATTTTATACTGTTGTACAAAATTCACCCTATATGTTAATTATATACCCGAAATTTTGCGGAATATCGAAAAACACTGAAAGGAGTTTCGAAGCCAATTTTAACGAAAACTAAAACCGCATCATTGGATTTTCGAAAAATCAATAAACCTCGTCAGGAATCGAACCCTCTTATTTTGCTAAAAACACACATCCTGTACACTATCCTTACCATTGTAATACACCATCGGATAGTGTTGCGAATAAGGATCAAATTCTAGGAAGAAATCATATACGGCATTGGCTAGTATACATGTTACTGAAAAAAGCAGTTACATATTAACGATGCTTAAAGTTGTCATAATATTATAAATTATTTTGATTTTCATATATTTTGGAAGTCTGAAAGGGCGGGCGACTCGCGGCCCGACCATGGACCATGCCCGGGTCGACGACGCGTTGTATTCCACGCGCGCCTCAAGGAGTGTCAGGAAAGTGACGGGGCCTGTAGAGGGACAAAGCCTGCCGGGGTCGCGGAACTCGCAAATTACCGTAACCGCAGTACGTAAAGGGCTATTGAAGGACACCGTGGATTTTAATCAGTAAAAGTCTGACAGTAGGGTGGGAGGACTCATTTGATGATTTTACCACGCTAAAAAAAAATGTCTGAAAGGGCCAATATATTAATGAACTCGACTGAAATAACAAGCGTGTCAAAACTTTTGTAACAGCTAGAGATTTTCAACGTACCGTAAGTCTCTTGTAAACAAAATAAGTACCTACCTAAGTAGCTATGGACTTATTCATGCCAGAGTTGTCAATTAGTTAATTAACGGTGATTTTGGGCGAGTCCTTTGACGTTCAAAATTAGTATTGAAACAGCCTCTGTCATTAAATCAAATTGGTTTCAATAAAATATAAGTAATTAATCCATATCTTTGCTGCTCTTTTTAGGATTCTGTAAACAAAGGGTAAAAAAGACCCTATTAAGAACTAAGACTTTGCTGTCCATGTGTCTGTCGCCAAGCTGTATCTTATGAACTGTTGATTATTTAAAGTAATCTGTGGAAAACGTAGTGGGTAGCATATTTATCATAGTTTATTTGTAAGCCTTGTTGTATCTCTGTAATATATTACTGTTTGTTTTCCTTAATTAATAAATAAATAAACTGTGATAACTGGACACACAGATGATGTGTTTATGTTGCCGCTTTGACAATGAATACTAAAACACAGAATAAAATAAATAATTAAGGGGTTCCTATACATACTTTTATAGATTACTAGCTGATCCGGTCACACTTCGTACCACCTCAGAATCAATTTGCTTTTTTTTTTTTATTTACAAAATATTTCCCCACCTTTTAAACCAAATCTAAAGCCAAGAAAATAAGCCAAATCGGTCCAGCCGTTCTCGAGTTTTAGCGAGGCTAACGAACAGTGGGTGCTAAGACAGGAAACCTTCAAGTGCGCCCGTGGTGCGCAAGTGGGCCGGTGCACCCTGGGATGCGGGCAAAACTCTTCCTTAGGCACTGTGTGCCTGAGGGGTCTCTTTGCCCGTATGCGAATAGCCTGTCGGGTGGATGCTCCAACGCGTGTCCCTCTGAATAGCAGAGGGCACAGCGGTGGAGTGGGCTTGCGGACGGCGAGTAATGGGTAAGATCGCCGTCCGACCAAGGACCAAGCCCAGGTCGGTGGCGCGTCGTGTTTCACGGGTCGCAGATTTTTTCTTAATCCAGGTTACCGCGGCCCCGGAACGTAAAGGGCATCCGAAGAAACACGGGTGGATTTTAGTCAGTAAGAGTCTGACAGTCCCTCCCGCCCCACCCAGGGCGGGAGGACTCATTTGAGGCTAACGGACAGCAATTGATTTGTATATATATAATTATAGATGTTACGGAACCCTTCGTGTGCAAGTCCTACTCGCAAGTGGCCGTTTTTTTTGTAAGTAAGCTGATTTCCCGGTCAGTAACGTTAAAAATACTCACGATAAATAAGTTATTGTGTGCCTACATCAATATGAATAGCAAAGCTGTCGGCGAGTGAAAAAGGTCCGATACCTCATTGTGTCGCGATCGACTTATATTTTATTTATTCAGCATTCGTTTCGGAAAGAATTGCAAATGTTAAATAACGAGAGCGAAGAGCTTTCAAATGGTAACAACTGCTGAATTTTCACAAAGAACGACTTTTGAGAATACGATGCAAATAATAAATAAATAAATAAATAAATATTCCACAACTATCACACAACGCCATCTAGTCCCAAGCTAAGCAGAGCTTGTGTTATGGGTACTAGACAACTGATAAACATACTTATATATTTCTAAATACATACATATTATAGATAAATTACACCCAGACACAGAACAAATGATCGTGCTCATCACACAAACATTTGTCCTAGGTGGGAATCGAACCCACGACCTCCGGCATAGCAGTCAGGGTCACTAACCACTAGACCAACAGGCCTGTCAAACGATGCAAACTACAATGCGTTTTCATAAATTCAAAGAACTACTCGTTATTTTCTTATTATTGTTGAGAGTGAATGTTGGGCTTAAGCTGAGAGAGAGCGAGACTTCTCTTTCTTACAAATTCTTTTAATAAACAAAAATCTACTGTCACGGAGTTTGCAGTATAGAAGCACTCCTCCGAAAAGTTTGACCGTTTTTTGTAAAGTATTATACACAACACTTCTAAAAAAAATGTTTGTTGTTCAGCTGAGTGGGCACAGGTTAACTGGTAGACTAGCGAATTTTTCAGAAACTCGAAACAAGAATTCTATGTACGCTTTTCCAAGACTATTACTATTAAAAATTCATGCTTTTTTTATTTTAATTCCTGCACTGAGTGGTCAGCACAATTGGCGCAGTGGTTCAGCGATCAACTGCTTCACAGCATGTCGCGGTTTCTATCCCCGCACAGAACAAACTTTTATGACCAACAAGTAGGTAGTTGTTTCGGTTCTAGATGTTTGTGTTTATGAGTTTCTATGTAACACCAGACCCAGGAGAAATTCCTAGTGCAGGGCAACGTTTTAAAAATGTTTATAAATCGTAGAGAAACATAGAGACTGTAACCAGTTATATTGCAACATCTCTCACACCGTGTAAATACCTATGTCTACAAATAAAAGTTTCTTATTCTTATCATTTTTAAATTTTCCCAATTATGTTCGGGCCGCCTTTTAGTCTTACCGTATGCAACATGGAAAGACTGCCTATCTGACCCCCACAACGCAGTTAGTACCGTACGGTAAGACTGGTTGAGTCTTTTGAGCGACAATCTGTAACGACTGTCAAAGTCGTGCAAATGGGAGTCAGGACCAACAACATATGAATCATATCAACAAATGGCGTTCTCCACAGCAAGGAATAGTTTCCATATTTTCACTTACATCGAAGTTTTCATATAAAACCAAATAAATAATAGGTTTGCGAACGGCGGCATTATTCACGGGTAGGGAGACGTTCGCGCTTTATTCACATTAAGATACGACAAATTGTGACGAATGAGGGTGTGCAGTGTGAGCGTAACGCAGATTTGCGACTAAAATGTCTCGTGAATTAGAATAATTGAAACAAAGTGTGAGCAGAAACCGTTCCGATTAAGGCCCTAAGAGTTAATGCCAATTTTCGTTTCTTTTTTTTATCTATACGATCTTTTAGCTCCATTATCAATAAACATTTATATGTTATTCTAGTAGTTGCCCACGCGATAATATGCCTACATGATACTGGGGTCGCGTAATGGACAATGACACGTTTGGCGCAGTGGCTGAGCAATTGGTATGCTACGCTGTGTGTCGCGGGTTCGATTCCCGAACGGAACAAATATTTGTATGATCTGCAAGTAGTTGTTCCGGGTCTGGGTGTTGGTGTATGTGAGTTTCTATGTTTGTAAACGCACCCGCGATACAGGAGAAGTTCCTAGTGTGGGGCATAGTTTAAAAAAAAAAATGGCCCTTATAGTCTCACTGAAAACAATTCGCTTCATGTTCTGTTTTGTGTGTACATCAATTGTTAAATAACTAAATACTGGAACCTTAATAGGCTCATGGCGTGTTCTTTTCCATCGATTAAGTTATTAAAGGAAAACGGCCGGTTTTCATGTCATTTGTCTTGCTGCAGCATTTTTAAAAAATTACTAGGCAGTAAGTCAAGCGATTAGCCAGTGTGCACTCTGTCGTTATGTACACTCGTGATAAACGTCTGTTTGATACTCGTATTTTTCTAATATATTCGCCTCCCACTAGGTGAACCGAAGACTTCGTGAGAGTCGCTGGCAACCGATGGATGAAAATAACATTATTTTACCAATGGTCTATGGTCGCGGGACTAACGAATTACCGTGACCCCGGTACGTAAAGGGCTATTGAAGGACACCGTGGATTTTAGTCAGTACAAGTCTGACAATCCCTCCCGCCCTGCCCTGGGTGGGAGGACTCGTTTGATGATTTTACCACGCTAAAAAAAATAGTCGAACTATAGGTATTATTATGATCTAAGGGAATTATTGTCTCGCAAATATTACTTTGAGGACACCGTTTATTGTGTCACCTTTTTATCTATCTTAAGGGTTCCGTAGTCAAATAGAAAAAAACAGAACCCTTATGGATGACAGACAGACATGAAGAAGAAGAAGAAGAAGAAGTGGCTCTTTTTTCCGAAACTAAAAACACTGTTGAAACTTGGTAAATAGATGTATTCTGTAAACTGCATTAAGATTTTCACACAAAAATAGGAAGAAACAAAAAATTGGGGTTTCCCATACTTAGAACTGAAACTCAATTTTTTTTTTTATTCAAACCCATACTTGTGGGGTATCTATGGATAGGTCTTCTAATATGATATTGAGGTTTCTATTATATTTTTTTTTAACTGAATAGTTTGCGCGAGAGACTTTTCCAAAGTCGTAAAGTGTGACTCCCCCCTCTAACTCTTAAAGTAACAGAGCGAAAATTATAAAAAAAAATATAATGTAGGTAGATCTCAACAAGAACTTCAAACATAATTTGATTTGGATGAAATGTAGTTAGCAGTTTTTGAGATATAGTACATTTTCAAAAACCGCAAATGTAACTTTGTCATTCACACAAAAAACGTGAAAAACAAACTTAGCTTTATTGTTTGTGTATATAACTTGCTACTCTCAATATACATATATCCCTAATCTAATAAATAATAAGGTATATATAATGAAGGTGTTGCTATATATAATTACATGTATTTTAAATTAAAACTGATTTTTTAGCTTTTAAACGCTTTAAATCGTTAACGTTTGGCCTTAAAATTTTGTATCAGACAATTTGATATTTGGATTTTCAAAACCGTTAATCGTTGTATCATAAGAACCCTCTTTCGTGCTCACTAAGCGTGACTCATTAATTTGTAACATAGATTGGGCGCATAAAGGATGTTGTCAATGTGCTTTCACAGCAATGTCAGTTGGGGCGGAAATTTTGTCTGCTAAGATCTTACGAGTTCGTTCGCATGGCTGATTGATATTCCGAATCCGTTTATTAATTAAAGCTAGGTATAAAGAAAGGAGTTTGCCAGTTTCTGAACAATGTTATTAAGAAGAAACTAGGTACTATAGAAACACGCATTTTATATCTTTATACTTTAGTTAAAAATTTGTCCACTCTATGAATTGTGCTGCACATTTAAAAACGTATAAAAATATAACACAGACCCGGCTTGGACAAACAAACATTTGATCCGTACGAGAGTCTAATCCCCGACACGTAGCGTAGTCGTAGCGTAGTCACCGTAGAAATAAAAGTTGTCGAACTTTGAATATAATTTCCAACCAAATCAAACTTGGTCCACACCCGGAAATAAGAGTTTTCTTTTCATATTTTGTGTCGCGTCTCTGTTAAGGTTTACATTTTATTTTGTACTCGTGTTACAAAGTTACTGCTCTTTCTTTTAGTACGTGATACCGCATAGCACGGAACTTCCTCACTTCGTCTCGTCTTCGGGGCGTGTTCTCAACACATTCTTCCTGAAACATATCACAATATAAATAGGATCGAAGTTGTTGAACAGCTTCATTATGACGTCAGTTAGAGCTAGTGTGAAACTTAGTGCTTTAATTGAGATCTTCATTGAATTAGGTACTTACTTTCGGTAATAACTTTTGTCCGTGATAGTAGATGTTGAATTATATCGACGTTTAATTTGATGGTAGGTACGTTTAGTGCAGTGGCTGAGCGATTGGTTGCGATTCGATTCCCGCGTCGACCAAGTATTTTTACGGCCTACGGATGTTGTTCACGTCTAGCTCTTTGTGTATGTGATTTCAAATATTTGTAAACACACCCACAACTCAAGAAAATTTATAGCATGAAGGAAGATCTTTAAAAAACTGATCATGGTCTATTAGTGTGGCAAATTCGTCGAAAATTCCAAGGTTCGGAAATGTAAGAGTAACAACAGCATTTCGCAGAATTCCTCTGATTTATTATTGTTCTACACCCGTAATAATCAAACGATTATAATCCCTAACTACGCCAAGCATTGAACATGCAAGCGTGTGAAGGAATCTTTTTCATCTCTGTTTTGCCTAGCAAAATAATTATACGTTACACGTCTATATTATCTAACAACGAACAATTTCATACAGTATACAGCAACCGTATTAATTAACAAAATCATTAATCAGCATAAATACTATTTAGGACTACTAAGCTAGAAGCAGTGGCGATACTTTCAAATATCTACGAGAACAATAAGGTAGGTCATTGGACCTACTCGTATCCTCATCTGTCACTTAACTTACGTTCATCAAGAAAATATGCAATTATTTTTTGCCTGTACTTGTTCTTTCCCGGGCAAAAGCCTCTTTCCACTTCTCATGAGTCCATTTTTTTTTGTTTTTTTAATATTATTGTTTATTCAAGAGCGTGCAAGTGTTAGAAAACCGTGCATGACGTCACAATATGCCGCCATCACAGATTTGTTCATAGTCCATAGTCACATTGTACAGACCCGAATCCAATGCCGAGAGTGAACTTTCTTGTTTCGTGATAAAGTTGAAAATCTATTACAGAAATTTGACAGATTGTAGTAGCTTGATGTGCTGGCGTCTGTACAAGCCTAAAAGCTTCCATTGAGATAGAGGTCTCCGCTCTGTCAGTGACATTGAGCTGCAATCCGCCACATAGGTCCAATCTAGGTTGGTAGATAACGTATTCGATTTTTTTGTTCTTGCATTTTTTTTGTTCTAAGCACGGTTTCTGATCTGCCTTTTTCATGTGTCGCCCTCAATGATCAAGTGAATAGCAGATGTTACTGCGCCTAGGTTCTGATATCATAGTATAGGTAAGTAGTAAGTAAAGGCAACCAAATAGGATATTTGACTGAAAAAAATCGAATTAGTCCGTCAGATTATACCTGTATTTTTTTTCTTTTTTTACGCGTACTAAAAGTGATCACTTTTAAAATTGCCAATAAGTCACAAGCATGTGCAGATTTCACTTGCTGCTGACTTCGCCATTATTGATCAAAGGACATCACAATCCCTCAGTCTTGAATTTTGATGCGTTACATCTTCGTAAAAATGCATTAATTCAACCAAAGAAAAAATACGTATCCTTTGTTTTTTAAAAGTCTTACTGATGGACTTATTAAATTTGCAATTTTTTGATCCTGTCAACATGCCTAGTGATCTATTTTTATTACCCTGATCCAAAACATAAAATAAAAATGTAATTGCGAATTTGAGAGCGAAAGGATATGACAGCGATCCACTACCTATTCAATGATGACATATTGTGAAATAATCTTCCAGTCAAATCAACATTATGTGCTACCGTGTGCTACATTACAGGGGTCGTATTATGACGTCTTAAAACCAGGCTTGTTCCAGTGAGTGAACGAGCTGGAGCTAGACGACTTGTATAGCTCTGTCTCTTTCACTCACTGGAACAAGCCTGGTTTTGAGACGTTATAATACAGCCGCAGGGCACCTTTCACGGTCAGGAAAACGACGGAAATTGCTCATGTATACGTCGTTTAGTCTAGAGGCATAAATTTCTTTTCCTTTCCGAGGTATTTGTGACCGTGGCTGCTTTTCTACGAATTATTTTTCATATCTTTTTTACTACTTATTTTCAAAACAATATTATAATTATTACTTGGCATATGTCGATTCAGGTAGTTTCATGAATTTGCATAATTCTACCACTAAACCACCTGACAACTAAATACGAGTACGTACCTACACTTATCAGCACAGCAACCGAGTAAGTAGCTGTACTAAAACCATAGATATTATTTGGAATACAAATTCAGAAAAAAAACGTAGATATTATAAAATCTTTCACCTTTTCTAGAAGCAAAAAAGAATTTCTCAATGTCAACACAGTGCCTGATATTTTTATTCGTTAGCGATTACACTTGACTTTTTGCCTCCACAAATTATACAGGCGCTCGTAAAAAGCGTCTTAATGTAACCGAAAAATAATTGTTTTCTTTTATCTTGTCCGCGAGGAAGCAAATTAGCAGGCTGAAAAGACAAATTGTCACCTCTGGAATTATGTAGATGGCATATAGAAGAGAAAAGCTAGGCACTTAAGTAATAAATTATGCACTACTTTGGAGATTTTACTTTAAAGCTGAAATCATACGACAAATTACTTTTCATTTGTAAAGGTATAATCATCTTTATGTTTGTGCTATTGTGTTCTGTGTGAATTTCACCGATCAAACTAAACGCGAGAACCACGTTTTAACTACATCCAACAACAAAAATGAATTTGTGAACGGAAGAATCGACGTCAGTCAATCAGTGTCAGTGTCTTTATTGTTTTTAAATATTAACACTGATATCTCATAAACATGGTTTAGATGAGTGGTGGTTTCATTTATGAAATTCGCCCTCCGCAAGTTTAAACCTAAAGATCCATAGTGAATTAACAACAAAGCGATGTGTGTCAGAACAATTAACTTGGCATGATAGTGGTGGCTTACGTCAAGACATTTACACGTCTTTGACGTAAGCTGCTTAACCGCTAAGGCCCGGTTTCCACCAATATGGAGAGGAGCGGGGACGAGAGGAGTTTTGTTATCATGTGGCCAATACGTTTTGAATAACCAGTCCGATTGCCACATGTATCCGCTTAGCATTGTTTGAAATTTGATTTGTTATTCAAAACAAATCTAGGCTCGTCTCTTTGCTTTGGTGGAAACAGGGCCTAACACTTATTGTATTTGGTAGCGGAGCAACGACTCTGTTGCTATTATTAATTTAAAAAAAAAATCATATTTGGTTTGGAAACTAATTAATTTATACTCAACATTTACACAAAGCAAATAAGCTATTTAAATTACTAATTAACATTATAACATCCATTTTTATTTTTATATACCGATGTTATAAAACCATACATATCAGTTTCCGATAGTCAAGTATTTCACCTGAAACTTTCAGTTGCACTGCGATAAAGTCGCTGCCCTTCGTAAATTCAGTGCGAATTCAGAGAGTGATTTTTTTTTTTAAATTAATATAATGTAACAACTTTTTATTATAACAATTAAACAAAGTATTTAAATATTCTTAAATTACATATATATACCTAACTAAATCTAAATACTTATATAAGATACTAAAGTAAGATTGTTTAAAATGAGTTTGCTACTGGCCTCAACCTAGCCCACAAGCAGAGATGAGGCCTAAGATTGAGCTCAGCCAGAAAGAAATGGAACTCCTGCGCACCGGCGGAGCACGGCAAAAACTATTTGAAGGCGGACTCCGACAGGATGATACTGGCCCCTGGAATTGCCACCAAAAATCTCTCAAAGTCTCAAGTCGCATCAAGTTCAGAGCAAACTTTGCCGTAATAGTAACATAAATAGGCCAGAAAATTCTTTAGTTTATTCTTAGTTGGCTCTGGCAACATTTAAAATTATATAGTGATGTTTCAAGTAACCAGCATCAGTATCAAAGTGATTTGGGTTATAGTCAAATCTCGCCACGTGAAAGGCTTCCCTCACTGAGGTAGCCTACTGCCAAATAGGTCAAGCTTGATGCATCCCCGCGGCGGGTAGCCGAGTAGCTCGAATATCTTCACAGCCGACGGCTCTGCTTGTAATGGAATATTGAGAAACTAACTTTTGGTCGCGTCTTCACTTGAAATTGTTGTATTAAATAGCATAATGACACTCGGAAATAAATTAGATTATCAGATATTAAAGAATTGTGAGAATCAGACTAGGAATTCTAAAAACAAATCCTGCAGTATAAAACTTTCCCTTTAATATTGATAGGAGATACTGAAGGCCAAATTATTCAAGAATGGTTTATCGGATTCCAATGTACTACCTACGACACTTTTATATATTCTTAATCCATTGTATAAGTTACAAGCTAGTAAAGTGAAAAACAAGTTCCCCTTCATCTAAGTTCCAGCAGATACTTTTACAGCAAATCTAATAATCGTCTCAATTAACTTAAGGGTGCCTCGTGGACATCTCACCACGTCTGGAATATTGGATTCCTTGAACGGTGTAATTGGGTCTTAATTTTTATCTCGACTACCCACTTTTAAACGACGCAGCTTTTTAATAAAATTTATCACTTTAATCACTTAGGTTGAACTACATAGTTCCCGGGAGATTTTATAAGATTTTTTCGGTCCGTAAAAACTGTGTTAACATCAACGCGATTTGCCCTCAGAGAGATTATTTTATATTAGGGGCTTAATATACCGACAACTTTGATCCCCTCCTCATTAATCATGGATGTTTTAATGTATACCTACGAATTAAAGCGTTATTTGCATACATGATCAAACTTGCAAAATAACATGGAATTTCGTAGGAAATTTGGGAATTTCTGGGATAATGTAATACATAAATTGACATTTTGGAGCCAAACTATCTAACCTTTTGTATTAGTAGTTGATCATCATTATTTAATTTTATGGCAGTATTTCTCAATATCATTTATAGTTATATGCCTTTTAAAGTGGCAAAGTATGGCTAATAAATGCAGAATTTCAGGATTTATCTTTATACTGCTGTAATCTTTTTGATTTATTCTACCTATTTCCAATAAAATAATATTTTCCGGAGTAAAATGTTATATCCCTTCTTCGGTCATAAGTAGGATAAAATTCGGGACAATCACATTCAGCGAAGTAAAAAAAAATGGGACAAGTATGAACCGCACCCTTTTCTATTTTTATTGCAAATTACATATTCAATTTGAGCTATATGAGGATGGATGAAGAAATTTCAGTAGATACTAAATGCATCTCATCTCGGTATTCAGCATTCAATTTAAATAAATTAGTTAGGGTCTTTGACACTGATATAATCTTATTATAATGCTCGCTCCACACGGTACGGCGACGGGAGCACGTGACGTGAACCCAATATGAGATAAAAGATTTAAGTGATCCTTCGACGTAACGTTCGCCAGGTGACTTGTATGTTTTGTTCAGGAAAATCAGTTTGAAAACTTGCAACTACTTGTTTTTTAACTTTTGTTTATTTTTCTATGGATTAAAGAACCTGCGCTGCTTTGTTATACTGGTTTATGCTGTTGTTGATGTTAGCTAAGCGAATTTTAAAGCGGCACTGCGCTTCATTTTGTTTGTTTTATGACTATTTCTAAAGAACACTGTCTTTTACGTGCAGAAGAAGAAACAGTCTATAAATTGTAGAAGGCATATATCTAAGTGCATCAAAGTCTTTTAATCCTGGGACAAAATCCTAATAGATAAACCGAAACCTCTTTGGGTCCTTTTGTTAGAATCGGAATGTAATAAGTTTTATTTTGTTGCAGTACATCGGGACAATGGACGTGCCGCGCCCGGCCAGCCGGGTCGAGATCGTCGCTGCGATGCGCCGAGTTCGTGTGAGTATGCTTTTATAATGAAGCCGACACTTAGGCCGAGATAAATAGTCGTACCTAAGCAACAGCCAAGGCAAAGTAAGTACTTAGCGACGTTCTAAGCATCGATTTCATTCAAATGAACAGTTCTTTAGTATTTACTTTCGATGAAAGCCAACCTAATACTGAGGCAGTACTTCTATCAACCATAGTATCGATTTTCAAGAACTTAGCACGCTTTAAGTATAGATTTGACGTTAGTGTTTGTTATTGACAAATGTCAGTAATTTCCATGGTAACGTCATACGTCAGTGGCATTTTAAAGTCCATTCAATAAATTCATATTTATTTATTTCTAGACTGAAATACTTTTTATAATATTGTAATGTTTTAAAATAATGATTATCTTAATTTTACTAATTGATTAATTCGGTTCAGTATAACATTAAATCTATAATAAAATAAAGCGAATTCGGTTGTTTATGAAATTAAAATTATCCAGTACATTGTGAACGCTTCTGAAACATGACAGTAAAGTATTACTTTCACTTGAACTATGACTTAGCCGGTACTATGTCAAGCAATGCCCAAAGAAACGTTGTAGTAAGCCGAAGTAGTACTTACTGAAGTAATCCTTTTGACGGATGCTTAGCAACGACTATTTATCTCGGCCTTAGTAAATCGATCTTTTATCCATGGACTTATAGAAAAATAATTATTATTCTGTAGTTTTATTCCCGACACAAACTGCTCTTCCCCATTGTTACACCCCTGCTCCTCGACTACTTTTAATCGTAGCGTGATGTTTTATATCCTATAGACTTCTTCGATAAATGTACTATCCAGCACAAAAATATTTTTTCAATTCGAACCAGTTGTTCCTGAGATTAGCAAGTTCAACCAAGCAAACAAACTGTTTAGCATGGTAATATTAATTATAGATTTAAATGCCCCACATACATTTCATAGCATACATTCAATAAAATTAGAATCCACTATTACAACGCACAGTTGCTGGACCTAGAAGTAGATGATGTGTGCACAAAACTATGTTTCATAAAGAAACTGAACGCTAATAAACCATTTATACGAAATTTCGTTCCCGTGGGTCAAATAAATGAAGAAAGTTATCAAATCAAATCAAATCAAATCAAATCATTTATTTCAAGTAGGCCAATTACAGGCACTTATGAATTGTCAAAAGACATAAAATTAAACTAGTACTAAAAATAGTTATGGTGCTACAGTCCCAGTCACAAGACATAAAAACTGTGAAAGTACCGTAGGTGCTCATTCCAAAGCGTAGATCTCTATGGAGAAGAATGAGCAAGAAACTCCATGGACACTCTTTTTCAATCGCCAAAATTTTTACAAAACCTTCGTTACATCATTCATCTTCAGATGGTACATTATGTGAGAACGATGTGGCAAGTTAATAGTGTCCATAGTTAATATAAAATAGACAATTCAAAAATAAAGTTATTAATAATTACAAATTAAAATTGACCATGGCAGCTTAGAGATGACCAGTCCCAACTGACAGCGCCCGTTCACGAACATGACACATATATCAGCACCATTCAGCTCAACCATTTTAGAGGGAACCAAATGATCCGACATACGCGCCACCATCAGCGAGACATTTGAGTGAGCATGACATACTCTCAACCGCCAGAGTCATTCAAGTCAATAAAAGACATAGGTATCTGGTCAATGATAGCTCTTAAGTACATAGTACTCACACAATGCTGGCTATGAAGCTATATAATACTAGACAGATTAACTCTATACAATGCAATGTCTTCATCCGCTTCAAAATATTAATAAAAGATAACCTACAAACGAAACTAAAGTAGGACAATGATGTCCGTTAATCCATATAAAATAAAACAATTACAAACACATAAAAAATAAAACTAAATGACTTAATAAAGTCAAAAAATAAATAAATAAACAATTATATGAACCCATATAACTAGTCCGGAAGATAAAACTAATAAATCGAATCTATACAATGCAAAAATAGTTTCAAGCTCCTACAACAATTTCAGATGCTAAAGATCCAGTTTCCCCTGTGTTTGTGGAGCAGGACCAGCATTAAGCCAAGCATTTTTATCAGCAATATAATGCCCCAACTTATAATATGCCTGCCTACATAGTGTGCGTTTAATGCAAGTTTTAAATTTCGTCTCACTCAGTTGGAGTATGTGAGGAGGTATTTTATTGTAACATTTTAAACAGTACCCCATGAAGGATGAGTCTACTTTGGCTAACCTGAAACCTGGTTGAACTAATTCGTCCCTTGTTCTAGTACTGTAATTGTGCCTTTCACCTCTTTTACTAAATAGGTGCAGATTCTTTCTAGCGTACATGATGTTTTCGTAGATGTATTGACAAGGTACAGTCATGATGTTAATTTCCTTAAACCGTTCCCTTAAAGAATCGCGCCTGCGTAGATTGTATATGGCTCTGATAGCTCTTTTCTGCAGAATGAATATTGATTCGATGTCTGCAGCACGTCCCCATAACAAAATACCGTAAGACATAATACTATGAAAGTAACTGAAATAGACCAGTCTCGCGGTATCTATATCAGTATATTGACGGATTTTTCTAACAGCAAAGGCTGCTGAACTCAGGCGTCCTGCAAGAGATGTTAAATGAGGACCCCATTGTAGCCTCGAGTCGAGCGTGATTCCCAGGAAAACAGTTTTGTCGACGAATTCTAATATCTCTCGATTCAATACTATGTCACAGTCATTACTTTTGACATTCGGTAGAGCAAATCTTACACATTTCGTTTTTTTTCCATTCAATACTAAATTATTGGCAGTGAACCAAGAATGGACCTGCTGTAGGGCAACATTTATATCGTCAACATTTGAGACACGTCTATTCATCTTAAATATTAAAGAAGTATCGTCGGCAAACAATACCATTTGCGGTTCTTTTTTAAATAAATGGGGCAGATCATTTATATATACTAAAAAGAGAAAAGGGCCCAAAATCTAACCTTGGGGTACTCCCATTTTAACTTTTAAACCCGTGGAATTGACACCATTTACTTGAACTTGCTGTTGCCTATCATTTAAATACGATGTCACTAAGCTGAGCGCAAGTTCACCTATACCGTAATGCTGAAGTTTCATGAGCAAAGTTTCGTGATCAACGCAATCAAACGCCTTCGAAAGATCACAGAAGATCCCAATCGCATCTTGAGATTCTTCCCACGCAGTAAATATGTGTTTCAATAAGGTAACACCGGCATCAGTCGTACAACGTCCTTTGGTGAAACCATACTGTTGCTCGTGTAAGATTTTATTGGTGTTGAAATGAGTGAGCATCTGATTAAGCATAACCTTTTCGAACACCTTGCTGAAGACTGGCAAAACGGAAACGGGCCTATAGTTGTTACAGTCTTTACTATCCCCAGATTTAAAAAGCGGTATTACCTTACTGTATTTCATCAGATCTGGGAAGACCCCTTGATCTATGCACAAATTAAATATTGCGGCTAAATACGGTGCAATAGTTTCAATAATTGAGGAACAAACTTTGGTAGAAATACCCCACAGATCTTCGGTAAATTTGGCCTTGATTTGCTTAAAAGCTTTCATAACTATCATGGGGTTTATATGCTTAAATTTAAATTCATTAGGACAGGCTGAAACATTCCTTCTTAGTAAATCAAAAGAAAGCAAGGGTGATGAATTTATCGCTTCCGTTGTTCGTGTTGGGATACTGGTAAAGAAATTCACAAATTCTTGAGCGATACCTATGTTGGACGTTACGATACCGCGCGAAGTCTCCAGTGTGAAATCGTGTTAGTTTCGAAAATCATGATTTTGCCGATGGAAATTCATGTTGTAACTTTTTTATAACAAATAAGCCCTAATTTTTTGTATAAAAAAGTTCCCTCGTTAGCATCAGAAGACAGAAAATCAGTATCAATCTGTAACAGAAGATTAGGTTTATCTAATTTCTAACTATCTAATTGCCCCCGGTGGTGTACTTAACAAAGGGGAATAAGAAGCTAGTACCCTCCGTTTGCCCATAAAATTGATTTAGCTAAGCTTAGTTGGTAATTTTACATTGTTTACGAACAAGAAAACAGGAGCTTTTATGAACGTAAGCTTATGGTTCTTATTTGCATACTTATCTTCAGTAGCTCTGGCACTGTTTTGTTTTCTTATTTAATTAGCAGTCAAGTCAAAATAATAGCTTTTTTTATACAATCATAAAATAAGTCCGCTTCTCCCGCCCTGTGAAGAGAAAAAGGAACTGTCAGACTCTTACTGACTAAAAAAGAAAGTCCAAATTAGTCATCTCATAAAATAAATGCTAAACTTACCACTACTTTTGCAAACTGACAAACCATTTTAACTTAATTGGTCATAAACTTTGTTAGTACTTACATTGTAGTGAGGTAACCTCTAAAAGCTTTAGGCATAAAAGCTTCCTTCGCTAGTAGTAAACAGTAAGGAAGCGGGGTACATTTAAGTAATTATACCCTACATACTAAATTTAGTTCACTTAGTTTTAGTATACTCAAAATGGTTGAGCTGTATGGTGCTGATATTTGTTACATGTTCGTGAACGTGCGCTGTCAGTTGGGACAGGTCATCTCTTAGCTGCCACGGTCTATTTTAATTATTAGTAACTTTATTTTTCAATTATCTATTTTATAACCTTGCCACAACGTTCTCACATAATGTACCATCTGATGATGAATGATGTAACCAAAGTTCTGAAACCTGTAACCCCAGCATTGGGACAATTAAATGAAAAAGGTTCTACTAAAACTCCAGATAATTTCTTACAAACATAAGCCTCCTGCCCGACTGACCTCAGAGGCGTTCGGGTAAAAAATGAGAGGGTATATTTTTGTGGCGAACTCAAAAAATAATTTGTGCAGACAAAGTGATTTGTAACATAATCCATGCGGGACTGACGGGATCCTCTTAAGCCTGTCCGTTGTAGGAGAAAAGCTTAATTTTTCCTCGTCAACAAAATCGGGAAACATCAAGTTGTTGCCGAATATTCAGGTATGTTGCTGAATATTAAAATATTATTGAAAAAATATTTAAACGACCTACATATAGTTACTCTGGGTATTTGTGTATGTTTGTAAACGTATGCATGATTAAAAAACCCCTATTGTGGGGCGACGTGTACATAAAAACAAAGAAAAAGTCCTCTGCTACAAATGCGAAAAGTTATTTCAAACCTTTTTCTTTGGGTTGTTCAAATCCTCCCTCCCCAATTAGTCCTCCTGCCCTGGGTAGAGCGGAACGGACTGTCTCACTCTTACTGACTAGAAACTCTGTTCCTGCACATAAACTGGATATATATTATTGTTGTATTTTAACCCAAAATCATAAAAATATGAGGGTACAATAGTTAGATTGATACTCGTAGTAAAAAAATATTTATTCGAAGTCTACATTTTAAAACGGACATTTTTCCAATCATTCTACAGGTCAATGGTATTTTGTAAGCAATGTTGGATCATTATATGTCTATGTGTTGAAGATATTTGCTATCCCAGACAGTTACCAGTGCTGAAGATTTGCAATATCTGTCTGAAATATCAGACAACGGTCAAAATTCAATTATATTTAAATTGTAGTTTTCAAATACCTATACTTAATCTAAATCTAATGTTCTGATAAACGTCCGAGTTGTCAGATGTTCTTTACATATTTTTAGTTTATCTTTGCGCCACATGCGTGCATGCTGATTTTGGCATTCATCTTACCTATATGTAGAAAAGGGGACGAGTATACAAAAGCCGGAGAACTTACTTCCTCCCCGCTGCGTAATTTGTCGCCCCTTGTTTCCACAATTGGTTTCCCGTTTCATTTCACTTAAGACACATATTTCTCCCCTCCCAGTTGCGAATTTAATAACACAAGATTTTGTTTTTTAATATTGTGTTCTCAGTTCTTTTTTCATAAGTAGGCATAATGGTTTCAACAATTCTTAACTTCAATATTACTTCTCAACTTCGCAAAGTTTGCAATCTACTTATTTTGAAATAAAAGTATTTATCCTATTTTTGATCGCCGGTATTTTTTTTTGAATAAGTGAAATGTTGTTTTTAAAATAAATTATACAATCCTTTTGAAGTCGCAGATAAATAAGACGAACTGTAAAATAGGAATCGACTTCGTCTAATAAAATGTAACAGTTAATTAATATCCTTTCAGAAGTTCACTTTGCAAGTCAGACCACTGCAAAACCGCATAAAAAAAAACGAATAAATAGCACGATAACTTGTAAATGTCCCAGACGAGCAAACTTGTACTGAGATTCTCCAAACAGTTTTTGCAATTCCGCTTTCATGACCATCGCCTGAACTTAACAAAACGACTGAAAGTGCGCTCAAAATTTTCGTCGAGAAACGTAAGTGTTCGAATAAATTGTAGCACGCTCTTTAACATCGGTAGTTTTAGATGAAATATGTCTACATCCGAATTATTATTCAGGTTGCCTACAGGGTGGTGGGACTCACGAATTACCGTGATCCCGGTACGGTAAAGGGCTATTGAAGGACACCGTGGATTTTAGTCAGTCAAGTCTGACAGTCCCTCCCACCCTGCCCTGGGTGGGAGAACTCATTTGATGATTTTACCCCGATAAAAAAAAAGGTTGCATACGTTGTTTCAGTAGCTTTCACGTAATGGCATTCGTTTGTATGACTTATCTGTATACTTACTATACTTATGGAATGTAATTTTTTTTTAATTGATGTCTATAAGAACATGCGAGTAAGGGCGAGTTGTTTAAAATCCTATCAATTATTAACCATACGTTGTGTACTGGCCGGAATACTTGGAATTGTCTTTCCTCCTATATCGATAATGTAATAATTCTTTAATATTTTACATATACCTGCATAGCAGCATAGTAAATATTATAGAAAATTAGATAGTAGAAAATTACTAAAACTATACAGAGTTAGCCACCCTACATATTATTAAGTAATTTGTCAGTAATTTTTCGTTAAGCTGACTCCATTTCATATGAAAATATGAGTGATATTATCAGCGGTCCCGGTTTTATCGTCTGTGAAAAATTCGATTTGCCGCGAAATAAACCCGAAAGCAACCCCAAGTTGAAAGGATTTGTTTCTTGAAAATGTTTCGCTGAAAGATTTTCAGGGGCTTGTTATTGGATCTTAGTAGAGTTGCTAGCACTTTTGGGCATGGAAATAAATACTTTTTTTTTATCGTGGTAAAATCATCAAATGAATCCTCCCACCTAATTAGATACTACTAAAATGGCCATTTTAGTCTTAGACTACAGGGCATCGCTGACTCTGGAACGTAAAGAGCAATTGAAGTAACATGATTTATTTAAGTCAGTACAGTCTGACAGTCCTTTACGCTCCACGCAGGGTGAGAGGGAGGTCTCATTTGTTTAACCATCTAAACAAAAAGGGTATCAACATGTCATTTTCTATTCAAAGTATAAGAATGTTGTGGATACATTACCGAAAATTAATGATATTTACGTAACTCCTATGAAATGTATAAATCTTCGAAGCTATTTAGGAAATGTATAAAAAAGTGTTTTTAGGAGTTCATTTAGACGGAGCCCCGCTGTGCGGGGCTCCTATTTCCGCGTTCATGGTTTAAAGGAACCTATCATAACCGAACTTCAGGGAGACCCCAAGGTTCGGTTTGGTTCGGTTTCACACATTTCCGGGAGATTTTAAGAATTACATACATTATCGTTAACAGATACACATTATCCCCATATAAACACGGGATGAGTGATCGTCTTACATTGAAACATGGACACGAGACTACGATGCGACGCGGAGCCATCAGATACGACCTGAATATAAATGAACTTGTTTATAAACAGCTGAAAAAATTGTGACGACACCGTTATGAGCCGCACCTGTACATATTTATTCATAAGTATCTGCAAACTGCTACCCTTTCCCATTTCCATATGTTGCTGTTAAAATATCGTTCAGGGCAATATTTTCTCTGTCCTCGTAGCGCTTAAGGAACGCATTATCTTCCTTTTCTTTATCTTTTTTTTTCTAGGTGTGTTTAATAAGAGTATTATAGTAATTTTTATTGCCAGTACCTATTATTTTTAGTATAGACATTTCATTCAAAATGTGAATTTAATTAAGCCACCTTTGCTGTATTTAATACTAGCTTTGTACAGCAGCTCGGGTCTTTGATTTACTATCCCGTATAGCTTGTGTCAGTCAGGATCACTGCATCTTTTTACCGGTGAAAGAATTGTTTAAATCGGTTCAGTAGTTTTAGATTATAGTTACTCATTACAAACAAACATTTTTTTTTATCGTGGTAAAATCATCAAATGAGTCCTCCCACCCAGGGCAGGGCGGGAGGGACTGTCAATCTTGTACTGACTAAAATCCACGGTGTCCTTCAATAGCCCTTTACGTACCGGGGTTACGGTAATCCCTTGGTCCCGCGACCCCGGCAGGCTTTGGCCCTCTACAGGCCCCGTCACTATGCTGACACTCTTTGAGGCGCGCGTGGAACACAACGCGCCGTCGACCCGGGCATGGTCCATGGTCGGACAGCGAGTCGCCCATTACTCGCTGCCCGCATGCCCGCGCCTACGGTGGCCGGAGATCGTCTTGCGACTCTCCCTCAGGCGGCCCGCCTCCTCCTTCACGAGCATCCGTCTCGCCCCGCAGCATGGCCTCGACCAATGACGGGCGCGAGAGGTCTCCTCCTATCGCCGTCGTGAGGACACGGCGGTGCTCTGCCCAAGCGGGGCAGTCCTGCACCGTATGCTCCACCGTGTCCTCCGGACGATCCTCGCAGTGGTGACACCCAGGCGTTTCTTCCCTCCCTATCAGACACAATTACAAACAAACACACAATAATTCAAAAATACAAATCTTTCCCCTATATAATATTACAGCTTCAGGTCCATCGGAACCTGTTTAATACAAACAAACAATCAAATCTTTTCTCTAGTGTAGATTATAGCTGCGAGCAGCGAGTAATGGGCAACTCGCTGTCCGACCATGGACCATGCCCGGGTCGACGGCGCGTTGTGTTCCACGCGCGCCCCAAATGTGTCAGCAAAATGACCGGGCCCGCTTCTAGAGGGCCTAAGCCTGCCGGGGTCGCGGTACTCACGAATTTTCGTGACCCCGGAACGTAAAGGGCTATTGAAGGACACCGTGGATTTTAGTCAGTACGAGACTGACAGTCCCTCCCGCTCTGCCTTGAGTGGGAGTAGTACTCATTTAATGATTTTACCATGATAAAAAAGTGCAGATTATTGTAAAGACTAGTATTAGTTTGAAATATACGTTAAATCAAAATCAGTTTACAACAACCAAACTCAGTTTTATGAACACAAACAATATTGCAGCCAAAGCTATGCAAACTGTTCCGTAACTGCGGTTTGACCAATGCAGCTAACGAGGCAACAATTGCTAATACTTAGTAACTAGTTCTATCTTCTAGCTGTTTATTTAGTTTAGCATATTGAAAGACAAGATAAAAATAGACTTATAAAACGGAATATTGATCAACTCATCAACGATCAAAGCAATTATAAAATTGGAATACGGGCCGTCCTCTATGACGTCATTGACTGCGATCATTAAAACGGCAATCATGTTCTCATAAAACGTTGATCCGATTAAGTCATAGACTTCCACATTCGTTTAGTGGTGTGAGTCAAGTTTCCCTGTCAATTTTTTTTAACTAGTTGTTGCCTACAACTTCGCCCGTGTTGATTTCGACAATTGGCTAGTTTTCAGCTTCAATTTTTTTTTAACGTTTCCGCTCACTAGTAATTTGGTCCTGTGCCGTGGGTCCGTTTACAAACATAGAAACTCACATGCACAAACACCCAGTCCCGGAACAACTACTTGCAGATCATATAAATATTTGTTCCGTACGGGGATCGAAGCCGCGACACGCTGCGCAACGGTCGAGCGCTCAGCGACTACGCCAACCGTGTCGAATTATTTTCAAATATATTTAGTCTGTCAGATAGATCATTGAAATATTATGGACGTGTTTGTTTTTTTTATTCAATGAATATTGATCTAGAGACATCTGATTTATTGACTGCTAGCTGTTGCAAACGGCTCCGCCCTCTACAAAGCGAAAATGATCCCACGGGAACAGAAAATGGGGATAAAAACTATCCTATGTATTAATCCAAGTTATAAACTATCTGTGTATCAAATTTTGTCCAAATCCGTTCAGTGGTTTTTGCGTGGAAGAGTAACAAATATTCATCCATCCATCCAAACAAACTTTCACGTTTATAATATTAGTAGAATTTTATCTAATGATCAAAGGTATTTTAGAAGCATGTGTTCCACTAATATAAAGATAGCTCAGCATATAGACCTCTTCATAAGAGCCACTTTACTAATTACACCTCATTAAACCTAATGTTCGCAGCTCTCATCTTTGCTAAATTATGATGCATGTGCCTAAGTAATAAGGTACTTCCATTATATCATGCTCGGTGTACAGGTGCGCTACGGAAAACAGGATGATTATAATTGTCGCTATATTCGAGCTATTTCACTCCAAACTTCCAAGAAATACTAAAGTTGGTATAAGTGAGGCAGAAATCCGGAGCGGAATTAGTTATTTTTGGTACCCACGGCGTCAGATGACGACTTCTTGAAAATTTGCATGGAAATAGCAGCTTTGAAATCTAACCGTTCAAGTGCTGATAGACTTGAGCATACACTTAAAATAGAACTTTGAGAATTCAACGTTTGAGAATTTTGCCGAACTGAACAACGTACAGAGCTCAGCTTGGAACCAAAAAATCGCCACGAATATTTTCACGATCTTTCTAGCGAACGTTCGCTCGCGTCGCTGATAATCAAGAACTTTTTTTCATGAAGATGTCAAACTTGACAGTCGGCTGGGCAAAATGCGACGAGCGGAACGACAGGGCGGCGCGCGGCGCGAATAACACGTTAATTACTTGGAAATACACGAATTCGGCCGTGGCGAAGCCTCCTGGCGTCTTTCAAACATCTCTATAAATCTGGTCTTACGCCTCGCCGCTTCGCGCGAAGTCTTTGCACAGCTAAATCGCGGCCAGGTCGTCAACGAGGTGTTAGAATGCTCGCTATAACGCTCTTGTTTGTTTTGCTGTAATGTACAATACGCAAGAATGCTTATTACAAATGAATGCTCAAGTTTATCAGCACCTTTAGCGGTAGAATGTTTTTACTCATACTCATTCCATCTCAAATCCATATCAAAACATGGCTACTATACGAAGATTTAAACCTGTTAGTAATTCGACGGAGTATGATTTAAGATCGGCTCCAAGACCACTTTGACCTCCGGACTTCCTTTTATTTTCGCCAGTTAACAAACCACCGCACCCTCGTCACAAACTTGGGTGACATAACGACAGAAACACATGATAAATGTGGAAAAGAAAGAAGAACTTTTAAAAATAATATGTCGGTAATAAACTTCTTTTGACTGTTATAGGTATATAGAATATAAAAATAACTATATTAAAAAAAATAAGGTCCGACCGAAACTGGTTTTTCGGCCGTAACCGAATCCGAAACCGAATATTCGGCAGTGGCTTCAGTTTCGGCCGAAACCGAAACCGAAACCGAAACTCACGTGGTCAAGTAAAGAATTCCTTAAAATACTGAAATTTGGTGCATTGTACGGTAAAACTTGAAATAAGTTTACCCATACAACGTAATTTAACAAATTAAACACTTCACATTTTTCATTTAAACAATCTCTTTTTAATATGTAACTTGATTTGTTAATAACAACAAAACAAAGTTACTGACTCAATATTTATTTAATTTAATTAACTACATAAATCATTCAAGTACAGAAACGAATCTCGATCGATCTGCGTCTCTTTAATACGAATCGTGTTAAAGAGACCATACAGCGAAACCAAGGCTCCAAAGTGTTCGCAAAGGACAAGTCTATTGGGCAAAGCCAGATGACAAAGCTGAAACGGGAGGATGGCAGCATTGCGTCGACCAAAGCAGAGGTTTTAGGCGAGATCGAGAGGTTCTATGGACAGTTATACACTTCGGTCGCAAAGCCCGTTGACAGCTTGGTAGGAGATCCAAGAGCCAAGCTGTCCCGACATTATACCGAAGATATCCCGGACATCAGTCTGTACGAGATTAGGATGACCCTGAAGCAGCTTAAGAACAACAAGGCGCCGGGCGAGGACGGAATCACTTCAGAGTTTCTGAGAGCGGGTGGAACACCGGTACTTAAAGTCCTCCAGAAACTCTTTAATTCCGTCCTGTCCGAGGGCAAAACGCCTGAAACGTGGAGCAGGGGTGAGGTGGTGCTGTTCTTCAAAAAAGGTGATAACAGCCTATTGAAGAACTACAGACCCATCACGCTTCTGAGTCATGTTAATAAGCTGTTTTCAAGGGTTATCACGAACCGTCTCGAACACAGAGTTGATGACTTCCAGCCTCCCGAACAAGCCGGTTTCCGAAGAGGCTATAGTACCATAGACCACATCCATACGCACGCTGCGGCAAGTTATACAGAAGACCGAGGAATATAACTTGCCATTATGCTTAGCGTTTGTGGACTATGAGAAAGCCTTCGATTCGGTGGAAACATGGGCGGTGCTTGAGTCACTCCAGCGATGCCGTATTGACTATCGGTACATCGAGGTATTGAAGTGTTTGTATGATAACGCCACCATGTCGGTCCGAGTACAGGAGCATAGCACGAAGGCGATTCCATTGAGAAGAGGCGTAAGACAGGGGGACGTTATCTGCCCGAAACTGTTTACTGCCGCAATGGAAGACGCCTTCAAGCTCCTGGAATGGCAAGGACTTGGCACCAACATCAACGGCGAATACATCACTCACCTTCGGTTTGCCGACGACATCGTAGTCATGGCAAAGTCGATGGAGGAACTCAGCATGATGCTCGATGGCCTCGACCGAGTTTCACAACGGGTGGGCTTGAAAATGAACATGGACAAGACGAAAATTATGTCAAATGCCAATGTTGTGCCCACCGCAGTCTCTGTTGGAAACTCGGTACTCGAAGTTGTTGACTCATATATCTACTTAGGACAAGTAGTCCAATTAGGTAGGTCCAACTTCGAGAAAGAGGTCAACCGCCGAATCCAACTCGGTTGGGCAGCGTTCGGGAAACTACGCAATGTCTTTTCGTCCGACATACCTCAGTGCCTCAAGACGAAAGTCTTTAACCAATGTGTGTTACCAGTGATAACTTACGGCACCGAAACGTGGTCTTTCACTATCGGCCTCATCTCAAAGCTCAAAGTCGCTCAATGAGCTATGGAGAGAGATATGCTCGGTGTGTCTCTACGTGATCGAATCCGAAATGAGGAGATCCGTGGACGAACTAAAGTCACCGACATAGCCCACCGAATTAGCAAGCTGAAGTGGCAATGGGCAGGCCATATTGCTCGCAGAGCAGATGGCCGAGGGGGTCGAAAAGTACTAGAGTGGAGACCACGGACTAGCAAGCGCAGCGTAGGACGTCCACCAACAAGGTGGACAGACGACCTTATAAAGGTCGCCGGAAGACGCTGGATGCAGGTCGCTTCCAACCGGTATATGTGGAGATCTAAAGGGGAGGCCTATGTTCAGCAGTGGACGTCCTATGGCTGAGATGATGATGACAGAAACGAAACAAAAACTTACATTTAATAATCACTTCCATCAAAACATAACCTCTAAAGAATGTTTGAGTCGGGTGAAAACGCAGTAAGTTTTGTTGCTACGGAGCTATCCGAACGGCGCACGACAATTCCCGAACAGGGCCGCGAGCGCGAGCATCCGCCAAAGCGTTAGTGAAATTAGACGAGCGTGCACGACAACTTCCGAAATCAGTTTCGGTTTCGGCAAAAGTTTCGGCCAATTTTGGCCGAATCCGAAACTGCCACCGAAACTTGATTTTTGGCCGAAACTCGGCCGAAACCGAAACCGAAACCGAACCTTCGGTCGGACACTAAAAAAAAATTTCATTTTAATAAGTATGTGTCTTAAAAATTCAAACTAATTTATAGACGTTATACCTAATTATATCTTTCTCACTTTAAGGTTTTACGTCTTTCTTATTATCCGAAAAAAATCATTGGAAAATCATATCAACGAATACATCCTCATAATTTACACCAGGAAGACTGCGTGTACCAAAGGGTTGTCTCTTTGTGCCGAACCGGAAATTGACCCCATGACCCAATAATTTGTAAAGACGGTCAACGGTATTCAGAGCGAACCCTTTATCCTTTTCCTTCATCTAATGAAGCTTTATTTCCGCAGTACGAATTCAAGGCAAGGGGCGTGAAGAAGCGTAAGGTGACCGTGGACGTGTCCACTGACGGTGTGCGAGTAACTACAAGGACCAATATCACGGCTAGGAAGACCAAGGTGAGTTTCAATTTAAATAATAATGAGCTATTGCCAAAAACAGCTATTGCGACTAAATATTAGATAGAAAATAGAATGAAGTGTATTCAGGCTGATTTTGTCAACCTATACCCAACTGAGCCCTTATCACAACATTACTGTATTTTATTTGCAACGTACTTGTAAGTATTTACTTTTTAAATGAAACAGCGGCTCTAGTGTAAGAAAGAGGAACTATTTCTTCCCATCAAATTACCGTCAAAGTTCCAGTTTACTTTACGTCACAAAATCTGGAAAAGTCATAATAGGACCTGTGTTACGGGCCGTAATGTGTAACATTCGCAGCGAACAACGAGCCGCTTGTTTTACGATGCGAGCGCATTGTTTTCCCGTACTGATTGCACGAACACGTTACATTACTCCCCGTAACACCGGTCAGTACCCGCCTTTTTCTTTTATTGTTTACCTACTCCCTAGGCCGTAATAAACCTCACCGACCCAGGGTAGATTAACGAAAATAAAAACTTGTACCTATGGCCTTAACTATTGAGCCTTTGTCAAACAGACAGGCGAAAGCGAACCGGGCCGAATGCGAGGCGATAACGAACCGATACGAGACGGCAAACTGGGTGCAGCGAACTGAAGCGTGGCAGTTTTATTAGCTGGCTTTTTATGAATGACGTCAAACAGAGCAAATACGCCTTCGCCACGTCTTCACATCGGTTCGGTGACGCTATAGGATCGCTTTCGCTTTTCTATGTTCAAACAATTGAATACATTACAAATAAAAAAGCCTCGCTTCGCATTCGCCACGCCTGTCTGTTTGACAGAGGCTTAAGGCCAGCAAGTAGGTAAGTGATCTTTGTGTCTGCTACAGTCTTTTGCCAGCCTTATTATTATCTGCTTCCTAGGTCAAAATCTACCATAGAGATGATCAGTCCCTTCCGCTACACCCAGGGCGGGAGGACTCATTTGATGATAATAACATCCAAAAAAAAAGGCCAAAAGTATTGAGATGACAGCAAAAGAGCCTACTAATGGTACAATAGCAACTAGTGATAATGTATGCAAAGTAGGTCATATTAACTAAACGAGCGAGTATTGTTGCTAAATGCGACCCTCGGCCGCCCGCGAAATATTTTAACCCCACTTAAAGTTACATTTACGGTAAGGGTGTTAATATAATTATACTAACAAATGTAGATCACTCTGGACGGGTACAGCTGTCTGAGATAACTAAATGTATGACGTAAATAAATGATAAGGCACTGATTCGTATAAAACGAACAATGGAAAGCGCCAATCTCGAGTACCGAAAGACAAAGATGATCATGAAATCTTTTTATAAAAATAATAGGTAATCATAGTCGGGTAAAAAGAGTCCATATTTCAAGAAGTCGAAAAGTCCTTAAAAGGTATTCAAAGACTTCCATAAATATTATTTAATACTTGTCTTAATGCATGGACTTTATTATTCATGAAATACTGATAATATACATTTAGTTGCCTGAACGAGATCTTGCAAACTTCGTGGACAAATCACGACAAAATAATATTTAAAACCTAATAGTTTAATGCTTCATTCGTTTTTTTTTAATCAGCATTTTCCATACTATTCTGACAAAGTTATAAAAAATATTCTCCCTTTTTTATGTGATTCTTTTAGATCAATCCACCAATATTCATCTTAGTTCATAAATCCTAAGTACAATCTCCAAAGTTTGAGGAAATATCTCAGTATGATTTTTATATTCTCCGTAGAGTCCCGATGAAAAATGTTAGTTCAATTCAGAGATGGATGCGTGATTCACACGTTCTCTTCGTAATACGTTTGCTTGTTTTGCGAATTTAGGACGAAATAAAATGTCTTTAGAAAAACTGGTTTCGTTCTCGTTAAATAAAAGAGTCATTTTCTAATTGGGGCGCTATTGTTAGAATTCTCCTTGGGATTTGTTCGGTAGCCATTCGGGTAAACAAAGCGAAATTAGTACTGTATGGTGCACAAAAACGCTACAAGGTGTAATGACTGATATTATTTTACAAAAGCCTTTAAGATGTAAGGCATTATCTCCCGCCACACATTGGCTGATAATCACATATTTCTAAATTATCTGTTAAACGAGAGGAACCCGTGACGCTGATTTTTTCTCGGTGATCGTAAATCATGTCGGGCTATAATAGACGGCTGTCAACCTGCTGTCTTGGATCCGCCGCCTTCAGCGTCTATTGTAACATCGATCCATTGTTGCCCTGAAGAATTTCTTGGTCCACTCTTCATTATTTAAATCTCTTTTGCTTTTCCTGTACCTTTTTATTTCGTTTCGAGCACTTTAAAATCAAGTCTCTCTCATTTTTTTTGACGCCCTTTAAATTTTAATTTCAGTTTTATTTAGTCATTTTTGTAAATATTTTACTTCTAATTTAAATGTAGTACGTATGTAAATTTATGTATGTAATTAATAATTTAATATACCTCAAGTCTTTTCTCGTTATGATTTTTCTTCTTACATCTTTTTTTCCTAACAGTAAATATCATTTTTTTCGTAACTGGTTTCAAACCTGTATGGAAGATTTTTGAGTGTTCGCTTCGGTCAGAATTCTAAAATATCTCGAGTCATAATCTGAATACTCTGAGATTCATAAAACACATTACGAGTACGTTAGTAGCTGCAGAAACAATACAAGAATTTGAAATAGTCTACAACTAACAGTAGAATTTGAAATAAATTCAAATCCAAAGTTTCACAATCATTTCGAAAAGTTGTTACTGAGCTTCTAAACAAAAGTACTACTTCTGTCCTGACAGCAAGTCTAGAAGACAGAAGAAGCATGAAATATAATAAGAGACCGGTGGGAGTGCAACCACCGGTTCTCTTTCCGCTCATGAAGAGAGAGTGAGTTCACAGTGAGAGATTACTCACTGTAATCTCGGAAGTAGGGACAGTACAGCCTGTACTGTACCGACTTCCGTAATAAACAAATGCTTCGGAATAATATTTTGATGGGCGGGGTATTTAAATCCTAACTTTTTATGTAAAAAGGAATGTACAAAATTAAAAACCGTTCTAGCATTGACACCTCACCAAAGTTTGTTGCGACCACGTCATTAACAAGGCTTTGACTGCTATCAAGTGTATCTGATTGTGAAAGTTGTTCCAGAAGACTTCAAGTAAGCTGTTTGGTCGCGGCAGCAAGTCGAAGTCGAGCACGGTGCCGGAGACCGCAGAGATCATGCATCATCCCATCTACCGCATCTTCTACGTGTCCCACGATAGCTCCGATCTCAAGATCTTCTCTTATATCGCTAGAGATGGTGCCACCAACGTCTTCAAGTGCAACGTCTTTAAGAGCAACCGCAAGGTTAGTAGTTTTATCGACATTACATTCTAGCTTAACGTCTTCTTTGAGAATTGGAAAGAAGTAGCGCATAAACGCGTGTACAAGAAAGGGAGGAAGTTTTTGCGCAGCAGTAGTCGGGATGACTACAAAAAATATAGATAAAAAAAAATTCACGTAATTTGTATTCCACAATACAAATTTTTGTAGGTAAAATTATCAAAAGAGGCCTCCAGCCCTGTCTGGGCAGAAGGGGCCTATGAGACTCAAAAGTCCACCATATTCTTTTAGTTGTCCTTTGCGTTCCAGCGCCACGATATTCTGCTTAGACAGTCCTTCGACCATAGAAGGGTTAACAGAAAAAAGTATAGCTTTTTAAGTATTTAAACAAATATTTGATGGAGCAATATTGAACAAAACCAGCGGTGTTTCATAACAATAATACAAATTGGCTCCCCGCCTAAAGATCAACAGTTAATAAATAGACTCAACTCCAGTTTAAGATGGAGAGGAATCCCAAAGTGAAAGATTAATAAATATCAAAGATTCGCCCGCACCCTCTTCTTGGGAAAATATCTTTCATTCACAATTTCGAAAGGTTTCGTAATTTACAGGACTATTAAATCTATTTCACGGTCTAAGGCGGTTTCGAATATCTAAATTGTTATGGTTTCATTGCGATGTTATTACTTAGAGGGTAAAGAATTATATTCAGCTTCGTAAATTCGCTTTTAGTTCTCACAAAATTCCATAATTCTATCTCTATTTCTTTCTGAACTCTTAAACTGTCAAGGAGTCAATAAAATTGTCGCAGAAACAACCCACATAAATACTTCACTCGAAGACCATCCTAACTATCAAAACATGAAAAACTTGACTGCCCTTTTAAGGTAACACACGCCACATTTCGTCGCTGTCTTCCTATATAACCCACTTTAAATCGTACGTTCCGAAGAGTGAAGTAAGGTGCCTTAACGAGCGGAGAGCGACCCATTGTCGAGCTCGAGAGTGGTCTGGAAGCAAGCGTACTCTTTATTAAGATCGCTCGGGCTCGTAAACGGGCCCAGCTATAAACCGCAGCTGCGTATCACTCGTCCGTACAATATGTGGAAATTAGCACTCCACTGAACAAACGTTACACTTATACTGATGGACTTTAATCGATGCCGGACTAATATGAAAGCTTTTGCTAAGTCTTTATAATTATATTTCCTTGCTATGCTTGTGCGACTTCCACTAGGCCCGTTTTTCAAGAACAGAATCACAGCACCTGCAGTCCACGCCACAAGTGCCTGCGCAAACGCCTGCATGCGTAGATTGGCCTATTCTATCTTTATTCTACCAAGAATAGACAGGAAGTTGTTTTGTTATGGTTATTTCTTTGCAATTCGACATTCTTTGTCCAAGTATGGGACGGCCCGTAGACGACTGAAGATTAGAAACATATATTTTATAAACTTGCCATGCTTTAGACGACAGAAATCTTTCTACATTTTGTCATTTCGTCGATTCTTCCGTCAACTCGTTTCTACGATGTCATGTTAATGGTATACTTTTGGAAAAGCTAAATACGTACCTACCCTGTTAAATCATTAGATTTTAGTTTACCTTTATTTAAAATTACTAAAAGAAAAAGAGTTTTAGATGGGCTCTAGATTCTAAATTGAAAGAAATAGATATTTCATACAAAGTGATATTCCGATTTTCACCTCGCTAGGGTATGATTTGTGAAAAAAAAAATAGATTAAATGAATGATGAAAAATAGATTAATACACAATACACATTGTTAACACAGTAAAAACGTTTTACCCATGTCTAGTCATCACTAGACATGGGTTGAGGACACACGGAACCCATCGGTTGAGGGCAAAACCATTTATGGACAAAATAGGCATAAACTTGGTGTATTGGGCATAAATAAGTTTACGCCCAAATAACTGCCCGGTCTCTGAGCATAAAAAACGATTAACTTTCCTTAGTAAGAAATTAAAGAGAAACTTAACTAGAATAAAATCCAGGTATAAGGTATTTATTGCACTTTTACGTGCTTTTTTTGAACGTTAAGTCAACACGTTCAAAATGTCGGGCATAAACCCATCTCTACCTATGTCCCTTATCCCATACTATACAAATTAACGGAAAAACGGGATAAGTATTTTTTTTCCTAAAATTGTGGTGATGAGAATCCAAGGGAGAAATATTATCCAAATACAATAATAGATTATCCCAATCATATAATGCGAATAGCGGTAGAAGTTTGTTGTTGCTGTAAATGCTGTCAAAGTAGGAGTGAAGGAAGGAACTTCTTACTCGTTCATCTTACTTACTTCTTCGTACTTCTGTACTCCTATATGATTTGTTAGTTATTAAAATAAAAAAAATAAAAAACGAAAATTGTTAATTTACTTGAGCTTAAATGGAATACTGTTTTTAAAAATAGTAATTATTGTGTGTAGGTATTTGACTCTACTTAAACAACCATTCTTTCTTAGCATAGTAACGTGAAGAAAAAAGTTTCCTTTTTTGAAATTTTCAAGGTTCAAATAACAGTAAGTAAACATAATAATGTACACCGGGTGTAGCAACAAAATGGCAAACATCTCCGTTGTTAATAAAACGGTTTATACATTAAGGAAGGAACTAATTTTGTGCCCAGCTGTTAAAGTGCCTTATCGAAATATTTTCAAAGAAACAAATCTTACTTTTCGTAAAGGTGCGGTACTCAGCGGTCTCGTATTGAATCAGGAAGAGGGTTAAGTGTTTGCGGACCGTTCCATTTGAAAGAAAAATTATGGGTTCCGAAATTCCGAACCGTGGCCAATAAAATTAACCTCTTCGAATTCGGACCCTTGCCAATTGAAACTTAATATTACCTTGGTGTGCATACTTTATGGTTAGACTTTATTTTCTTTTTTATTGTCTAAAGTTGAAAATCTGTTGAAGACTCAGCGTTTACGTTTATCGTTTGCCGTTTGGCTATAGGGTGAGGGCCACAATTGGCCAAACAACAGAACTTTAAGAAGCTCGCACTGGACGCATAAAAAGATAGTTACAGCATTGTATAGGGGTCATAAAGGTAATTATATAAAAACAATTGTTTATTGACACTTAAAGGAGGAATTTCTGTAAACCAAGAGCTATTTAAAGAACAAGTAAATCAAAAACATACAAAATTAAAAAAAAGTAAAACAACAACAGATTTTTTTTAATAGCCTGGTTTGTAGTGCGACACAAACCAGGCTATTAAAAAAAATCTTTTGTTGTTTTACTTTTTTTTTTACTTTTACTTTTTGGCAAAAGCCTCTCCTTTTTCCTTCCAAACCTCTCTATTTTGGGCAATATCTGGGTTAACAAAAGATTATGGTCCAAAAAAATATAATGACGGAAAGAACACGCGCCTTCGACGTTTATTAAGCGTCTTTTAACAACATTGACTATTTGATAATAACTTTATCAAAAATAGTCTAAGGTTAACAAAAGATACATATCACATATCCTACTTCTTAAAATGTATTATATAATCCTTCTTTTATTTTTCAAACTTAATTGGCATATGCCTTACAAAATAACATATATTCCTTATTTCTTAATGTCAGCCCACCATTTCAAAGAACACCGGCAAACAAATATCCATGTACCATATTCTTTAGATACCTGATCGTCAGAATCTGTTACTGAGAAAATGGTAGGTTAGGCGTCACATGATATCTTTCCCTCTTTCACACATTAGACGGGAATGTACACGAAACGTAATTCTGCTAAATCCCTGCCAAAGCTGACACTGACTTATGGCCCGAATAAACCTAACCAGAAAAAGATATAAAGAAAATTATTCGAAAGGTACGCTGCAAATACCTAGTAATTAAGCCTTTGTCAAAAAGACAGGCGAGTCCGAAGCGATACCGAACCGATACTAGACGTCAGTCCGATAGTTCTGTTACGCTATCGGATCACTTTCGCTTTACTATGTGACTGGATTCAAACAATTCCATACATTACAAATAAAAACGTCACGCTTCGCATTCGCCACGCCTGTCTGTTTGACAAAGGCTTTAGAGTTTCGAAGTATTTCAGGAAGTTTTATTTTTTTCCGCCTTCATCTGTAATAAAGTTTCTTTGCTTAGTGAACCTTTTTCATTACAGTCTTTGCGATTTGAAAATCGAAAGGCGTAGTACCTACAAGTGTAAAACAAGTTGAAGTTTACGTGTCCTGGGTTTAAGTAGAGCTAAAAGCTTGCTTGCAACGACCAAGACTGTTCTTTAAAATACACTGACAAAATGAAAAGGTTTCTACAGTTCGTTACATGTTTTTCATAAATTATGACCCCTTTTTATAAGTATAATAAGTTTGCAATAAAAAAATAAAAAAAACTAAGAAATCATAATAAAATCTACCGTAACATACTTTCGCTAACTTTTTGGTGTTTGTGTACTCGTTTACCCTTTAAGGCGAGGTTAGGGTTTGCAGTTATCTGAGAAAATAATACCAATAGTAGTTTAACAAATCTAAAAAGGCCATTTTAGCATAATCGTATTATGAATTGCGATACAAATCATAAAATGGAGCATTTGACTCTAAAGCTCAAGCAATAGAATAGATAAAAAATAAAATGGCATTGCATGCACGCTTAGCATTGCGTCGTAGAAAGGGGTTTTGTCGATGGAAGAAAACATAAAATCACAGAAAGATGTCAAAGTCAAAGTGAAATCATTTATTTCAATTAGGCCATCAAAGATGCACTTTTTAACGCTCTCTCGTTTGTTTACCATATAGCTATGTATAAAATATAGAAAAGAAATGTTTCTATTCTTCAATACTGTGCGAATCGTGTCATATACTTATGCAAAAAACCAGTCGATTTGTATATAAATAACGATGAAAATGTAACTTTGTCTAGAGATAGATTTGGTCATGCTACGCGAGCAGCAATGATTTTGGTTGGTCATGTCATATACACACACGTGTCACTAATCAAGCCAAAACTTAGGAACGACTCGACAAACAACAAAAGAAAGAACATTGGGATAAGCCGTATGAACTCCTTACAAGATAGTGACAAGGAACAAAAATCTTTACTATTTTACCAATTTTTTTTATATGTTTTGTCGGCGTTGAATAAAATTAATATGCCTATTAAAGGATCCTCCAAGTCCTTCACATATTATTCGTCAGTGTCGACAGCCAGTCTTCGATTGAATATTATTCATAGCAGCTCGGCTTATGTCTATCAATTGAATTTTAAATCGAGTTATTTATAAAAAAATGTATAACATACAGTTGGATAGAAAACTTCATTATATTAAATACGCCTAGGATGAAGTCAGCTATGACAGGGCCTGTAAAGGGCCAAAGCCTGCCAGGCTCGCGGGACTCACAAATTACCGTGACCCCGGTACGTAAAGGGCTATTTAAGGACACCGTGGATTTTAGTCAGTCAAGTCTGACAGTCCCTCCCGCTCTGCCCTGGGTGGGAGGAATCATTTGATGATTTTACCACGAAAAAAAAGGGATGAAGTCAGCACAATCGTTCTTTTTGATTAACTACCCGCGACATTTATAAGGGGAATACATTTTCAAAAGATTAATCTTCCCTGAAAATACAAGTAGTTCGATCATTGATTAAAAAAAAACCAGTGACTATGAATCGGTCAAAAATAAAATGATTCATTGTCTGCCAACAGTTATTTTAATTCGAAAGATAAGGTTTACTTTTATTGTTACATTTGAAACTGGCGATAAAATGGGCCGTAAACTTATTCGTTTCTTTGATTATTAATAAAACAGTAATGTTTAAAACATTATTCTGTTTTTTTTTGTTGAACTACGTGAAAACGGTTACCTAAGAATCTAGTTAGTCTTTCTGAAAAATCAGTTCTTTTTTAAATAACTTATAATTATTATTATACCTACCTGTCTATGGCCTTCCACACTAAATTATAGTGTAGTGACGTAAAAACCTCTACATCAAAAGTCTGGCTCACATGTGTGAACAAACAAAACACATGGACGATCTATCGTGGCATCGGTTTATTTTCTTTCTCTAAATCCATCAATTTATTTCAGTTTACTAAGAATTATTAGGAAATTTTAGTAAACTACAAGTATTAACCAATCACCTTTGTAGTTGTCCTATTATTATTTGGGATACTCGTTCGCGAAATGAGGACATTATCATGAATTTAACTTCTTTCACGTTTTATGCAAAAAATTTGATTAAAGCTACCTTCAGAATCAAAATTGATCAAAATAGGTTCAGCTGTTTAGGTATGAGGCAAACAAACAAATAAAAAACTCACTTTCCCATGAACGTTTTTTAGAACGATCAAAAAAAGGTTCATAGGAAAGTGGGTTTTTATAGTGAGCGGGGTGGGAGTGACTTTCAGACTTATTCTGAAAAAAAAAACAACGGTGATCCTTCAATAGCCCCTTTACGTTCCAGGGCTACCTGATGGGACAGTTCCGCGACCCCCCGGCCCATGAACATCCGATAAAACATCGCACTTCGCAAATCTGACGGCATTTTCAATCGTAATAGCTTATTGCTGGTATTACTATCTAATTCTGGATATTGTACGCAAACCTTCGTTTTATAGTGAGTATAAATCTCCGCGTCCACCAGCTACTCGACTTTTATAATCAATTACAGTCTTCAATCACTCGCTCCCGCAGCCCATAAATATTGAAGAAGTAACTAAGTTGTTTGCGTCGAATCGTTGGCGGCGGCTTTTTAATTACACCAATTGATTGTGAGTATTTTATTATAGCCCGCATTACGATTATGGCTTAGCTATACGTTCAGAAACAGTATTGTACACTTAAACTCACACGTGCTTCTCTTAGTGTTGTGCTAACTCAAATAAACAACTTTAATAATGTTACGCTACATGTTTATATTTATATTTTTGTAGTCTGTAGTCATTTATGGATCAAAACGATGTTAATGTAGCTATGAGTACCAACAAATAGTCCTTACTTCTCGGTTCCATTAAAATCTGTTTGATAAATTGTAATAAGAAATGGAGTGTCGGAAACTTTCCTAATGTAACATGTAAAAAAACCACAAACTTTCCAGTATATTCACCGATGATCGTGGATATGTTCATAAAACGAAAACCTCTGACGACTTCTCGTTTCATCGATTTTCAATACACCATTTGTCATACATTACATTAACACTCAGTCGAATAACATTTGCCAACGATAAAGTAGCTCGGGAGTAATAAAATAATATGGTACTGCTATTAATAACAAGTTGTGCCGAACTAAAGTCTTTATAAATTTTATCAGGTCCATTCCTTACGTCGTAACCCGCCACTTCAAAATTTAGGGCTGTGATTTATACTTTTCCTTCCAATTTAAATACGAATGTGTGAAATGAAAAGTTTTAAAAGTTCTTAGATATATCAAGTCTTATCAACAAAAGTTTTTTTCCGATCGCTCTAGTACTGAGGAGTTTAGCGCTTAGAAACACGCGAATATGTTTATTTGTGGTACTTGGAGCGACGCGCGACGCACGCGCAACCCATGCCTTCGCCACTTCAGTTGTTTCGTACCAAGGCGCACGGACGCGCGCATTATGATAAAAATGTGTGTGTGTCGTGATTAAAAGAAATATAAGTGTTACTGATTAACAGTGAAACAGTTACAATGTCCAACAACAGGGACAGGGACCACAGTAAACAACGGAAAAACGAGCATCTATTGAAAAACTTGCCAACTGAAGTGTTACTAAAAGCACGAAGCACTCTCTTCTCGTTAGGAGGTGCACTTAAACCAAAACATGAGCAGCAACAGCCGCAACGATCAAAGTTACCAAAACAAGAGTCCAAAGACAAAAAGAATCACGACAGACTCAAACCTAGCCGCTCGGAACCGGAGTTCAGTGAAGTTCGGAAGAACAAACACAGAAGTAGGATTGAGGATGTTCATTCTCGCGATTCATACACAAGTAGTTTGAGACCTAGACCATTATCAGTAGGAGCAAATAAGCGGTATGAAAAGGAATTAGAGGATTACCACATTGGTAGCTTTATGAAAGAGACTTCACCACTGCATCGGCAGTTTGAATCCGCGGAGGAAGTATGTGTACAATCACGTTTAGTGATACCCGTTACTGAAAGACTGAATCCAGATGTCCAAATACAGGATGTTAGTGAAAGACCTAGGAAGAAACTGTCGTTTCGTGAACCCGAGATCATCAGTAGTGGCAGCGCAACCTTGGGTCGGTCTAACAAGCTGATGGGTGTCAATAGTCTTTCCAGAAGACCTAATAGACTATCATTAAGATCTGAAACACATTCTTCGAGTTTAGAAGGATTGGACTCAGATTTAGAGGTATGTGAACGTTACTTTGATAAGCTATGTAAAAAAAATTGTTTGTTTGTAGAAGCCAAGAGTGACATACGTCCATCCATTTGAAATATGGCTCAGTTTTAATTATTATCCGGACTCACCTTCTGAGAAAATTAATTCGGTTTATTTATACCTTCACATGTCAAAATCAAGAAATGCGAAATTTTTTCGTTGCATTCAGACTTTGGTAGAAACTGAATAAAGACGTCCGATTGTCAAGTCGGTTGTTAATTCAGAATTAGTAACGTCCGATGACTTCACGATGTTAGAACACTGGTTCCGTTGTGTGGATGATAGTTAAATAGGAATAGTTTGTTGGTACAACCAGTGCAATTACGTCAACGCAGGCTAATTGGTACACTTATGTTGATGGCCAAGAAACACAGGCGATGCTGTAACTCGCGAAAGAGGTAACAATAGCAGATCGGGCGCGGGTACGGGCGGCGGCGACTGTGGTGTGTCAGCGGCACTGTTTGATGTTTATTTTGATATCGTCGGCCGCCGCCGCCGTGGCCAAGGACCCGGCGTTCTAGGAAGCGAAGATTTCTTATAAATCGAAGTCTCCAGTGACATTTATCTACGTATTATTTTGCTGTGGCGTGGACTTCGTCAAGGGCGATACTTCCGTCGTCGACTCCATTTATTATTTAGAAAACTTTAGTAATCCGGTAATGTTTGTACGGTAGATATTTTGGAACTGCCGTGGCCACGTGTGGATTACGCACTGGAATAGTTACTGGAACATATAGTCTTGCTTTCATTGAGTAAGGGAGTGAAATTAAGCATGCAATGTATTGATAGTTTTAATATAATAATACCAAAAATGACAAATATACATAAATGGTATGAATGAATCAGCTATCAAGTCATTCAAGCGTCTTTCCTGTTACAAATAACTGAAGTGTTGCCATTTTTGTTGAAAAATTAGGTCTGCCAGAATGTCTCGTCTATTACTCTTCCGTGTCTCTAATAGATGTAATTTATTTAATCAGCCCCTCCAGCTTGCTGCCTTTAACCGCTAAAAGCCCCTTTGGTGTTACGTCACCGTTTCTGGTCTCGAGTCGGTCTCATCTAGTCTTACTGTGTGTAATGACGTCATAAAATATCGGAAAAGTTTATCGATTTTCTGAACGTTTTTATCCTTTAGTCCATAGTAGTTCATTTCGTGGTGCTCATTTCATTTATGTACAGACGACAGCAGGTCAACCTACCTCAATCTGTCAAATTTGACCAATCAAACATTAACCTTCCGTTATTGTGATAAGGTTGAAAATCCATTCAAGAAGTTTAACAGATTTAGGTAGGATGATTTGCTGGCGTCTGTACGAATCTGCTCTCTCGTGTATGATCTTAGCTCAGTAATACATGTTAAGCATAACATTATAATAATGTTGTTTATCAAAAATTCTTGCGAAATTATAGTGACAAACCAAAAGTCAATTTTATTGTTTACTCTAAAGTTGCTTTTTTATCTCCTAAAGCAATGACAGTAATAGCAATGGGCTTTCTGATAAATCCAGATATTCACCGAATTTAATAAAATTGGTTTCGAAATCAAAGAAAACAAGACATCTTAGCTAAATGAGATCAGTCAATGTTTTGGCTCATGGCAAAAAACATTAAATACGCGAAGAAAATGACGTTTGTCAAAATCATGTTGGACGGCACATTAATAAATTTTATTATAACGTAATAAAAAAAATATAATGTAGAAATATTACAAGTTCGTACCCCTTTGACGTCAGGCTCGGTGAAATACACAGTGTAGTATCATTCGGTATAGCAGCTGGTGTTGGCTGATGCTGCGGAATTTTTTCCAGTAGGCTATCTAGTCTAGGGAGACACTTTGGACATGTGTTTCAAAATTCAGTTAAGAAAGAAAGAAGGTTCCAATGAATCTCTGCAAAAGTCAATAGTTACATATATTTTTGTAAAACGATAAAAAGAAGATCAACGTTAGGTAGCTTGCTAATGAATTCAATTCACTTGGTGCTCTATGGCATTCCATAAAAGCTCCATAGTCCTAACTCCGACTTAAGAGCCCTCAATTAGTTAAAGACAAGTCTGGGGGTCTACTTTCTAAGTCCGTGAACGAAGACACGGGTACGGAGACGGATGTGCGAACGCAACTAACGTCAAAATCAAATTAACGGACGGATAATACCTCTATGACTAAAGTCCTTTTGACGCAGCGCTAGTATCTATATCATTACATCAAATTGCATAAAAAAATTAGTAGTACCATGAATTTTCCGCAGGAGTGGTGATGTGGATTCTAAGGTACAATCAGACAAATCGTAATATCATTCGTTCTTAGTTTGGACTCGTTGTCAAAACGCCCGTAACTAAGGCCGAAACTACGGGTTTCGTATTTAGAGATTAGACCCCCTGAACCGACATGTGCATACCTATGTGGTACCTCCTATTTATATTCTTTCTGGTAATACCTTATTGACTCTTAACTATTGAGATATCCCTTCTAGTTTTATTCTTTATGAAAATGACTGTAGGTAATATAGAAGTGTGATGCAAAAGTCGTAAACACGGCTGCGCTTTTATTGAGAGTGAGGGCCGTCCGAGCCAGCACAGGCACGTACAAAAGCTTTTATCCTAAACCAACCGCATTTCTTCGACCTCACTCCAGTAGTGACGACGACAGCTAAAATAGACCACGGACGTACTCGTGGCAATGAGGTAGCCAAAAATTATGATCGGCCTAAAGGTCATTGTCTTGGCCTCACCAATTTTTGTCCCAATTTTTCTAAAATTAGTTATTTACAGCACAGCTGTGTGTAACGTCAAGATGTAGTCGTCTTCTATATTTTTTTTCTTTATGCTAGCAATTTCTTTACTTTGGATAAGTTTTTGATTACATTTTGTTTAAAAACTTGAATACTTTTTTTATAGAGCAAATGTCACATGTCGCTCATCTTGACTTCTTTTTCCTCCAGTTTTTTCTCCTACCCTTAACGTACTTATGTCTATATCTTACATGATCGATCATGAAGAGGCGCTTTATTGATATTCTGCGCACAAAAGTTATAATTTTAAAAAGGATCGGTCGAAAAAGTTTCGCGATATTACCGATGTCCATGAAACCATAAACAGGATCTTATAAATATTTGATGTAAGATCTGTCGTGACTCCACTTCGGTCGACCAAAATGTAATTAGTTATCATAATATAAGAACTCGTTGTAAGATGGATACCAAATACAGAAGTTGACAAAAATAATGAAGTAATTTTTACTCAGCTTTGTAATTTTAAATTGAGTTTTAACGTCTACAATATTTTTAAGAGGTATCTGATGGTTGCGAAACTTAATGTTTCAGAGCAGGTAGCTAATACCCATTTTAGTGATCCATCAGTTATCCGCGTACAAATATTGGGCGTTTCAATAATCGATCAGTGTCAAACTTTGCCATTATTCACACAAACGGGCCTTGAACGGCTATTTATTTTATTATGGATATTAGGGAACTTGAATTATTAGTTTCTATCGGCCTTCCATACCCTGTGAAATTTTCACAGGATTCGTGCGTGCGTGTTAAAGGTAACATGAAAAACTTCTCACAAAACAGATTTATGTTTTTTGCAGTGGTTTTTATATTTTTTGCTCACAAAGGTGTATTTACGAAGTTTTGTATAAAAGGACGACGTGCCGAGATTCGGCCGCAGAATCAAGATCGCTCGTACCTAAAGCTTTTTAGACGTACAAAGTAAATTAATTAGTCGAATGTAAAAACGAGCATGTTTTTTTTGTTTCCCTATGTGTACTGTCATATTAGCGTCAATTTATGTAGAATCGCGCGGCGTGACAAATAGTGGCATCGTATCTCTTTCTTGAAATGCACGAGAAGAGTAATACCGTGTCGATGGCTGGCTCCGTGCCAAGCTCAGTCGCTGAACTCTGTCTAGTGTCCACTCCATTACACTTATTATAAAGATTCCGCTTCATTAGCGCATTCACTATAGAAATTCAGGCGAAATTTAATATAATTAAACGAGATAGAATTATCTTCGTTTGATCAACCGCGCTAGATAGTTAATACACGATAAACGTTTGAAAATATGACTTCATGTGGCTTGTTTTGGAACAGAAATAGTTGTTCAACGTTATGAATTTTTTAAACAATAATATCTGGATCCATTCGTTAGCTATAATTATTATTAAGAATCGTGTATGTGGGTGATAGTATTTTTATGACTTCCCTCAGCCATAGAGAACGGATGGCATTTAGTTCAAAACTTATGATTGCTTTCAACCAACTCGGTAACTGCTGCACTCTAACGACGAAACACGTTGAGAGGAAATTAAATTTTCTAATTGATCAAACTGATTTCCATACAAAAGAAAGAAGATAGAAAGTCCTGCACGCAGTAAACAAGTTGTTTACTACAATTTGCGAACCATTTTTAAATTGAATTGGAATAAATAGTATACCAGAATGTAGGATGTGTTGTATTTTACATAATCAGTTTTGTAGAATTTGACCTTTTGGCGTTCTATCTTACACTTTTTAGATATTGAATTATCATGTGCGCCTCATGTTTACTCCGACTCAATTATCGTCTCATTTCATGACAGACGTAAATATTGTTAACTCATGAATATGAAGCACTCATGGTTTTCTTTCAGCCTACCTGTCTTTTATTTTACCTCGGCCGATTGCGTTATGAATATCTCCGGTGGATTGGTTTGATACTAAGTTTCACTTCGATATATGCCTAGTAGCAATTTTTTAGCAAATTTTCAATTTCCCGGCGACTCTTTGGTTTCAGACAGAAGCGTTGAACCTGAATAATCTGTTCCAGCCGTTACGGCGGCTGAATGAGAGAAGCATTAATTAAACATATGTCATCTCCCACGCGAGCTCCGCGCCCGGCCCTTTTATCTCCTTTTTGTAAAATATCATTCGCAGTTGTACCCTTTTATTTCCATTGTGTAGTTATACCAACGATTTCGTTTGTACTCTAGGGTTGAACGTTCTAAAACCCAGAATTACTTTTAGTTCTACTAACTACTTACATGTTTGCCTTCGTCTTTCGACCCGAATAAAATCCAAGCAAAAGTCGCGTTGTCCCACATATTTTGGAACCAACGGCCTGGCCGCGGGACATTCGCTATAGCGAATATTCGCGCGGTGCGAACGGCGCGGCGTCTAACGACTGAAACAAACGCATAGAAATGTACTTATCAAGTCACGCGGAGCGGCGAACGGCGAGGCGACCGCCGAAATGTGCCGAGCGAACAGCTCGGGCGACTGACGGCGGGCGCAGCCGGCGAGTGAAACAAATACATGAATCAGTATGGCGCGGTGCGAGCCACCGTTTATTGCCCGTGGTACTACCCGTTGGTGGTGCTTCCAAGCGAACAAGTAGTACCAAGGGAAATTTATATTACCGTTGATACTATGCCGGGGTCACGGGACTGCAATTGAAGGAACACGGTAGATTTTAGTCAGTACGAGTCCGATAGTCTCTTTCACTCCACACATGACGAGAGGCGTCATATGACGATTGTAAAAACTAAAAAAAAAACTGGTGTGAAGAAATAAAGAGATGGTATACTGAAGATTATACAGAGAATTGTGAATAAGTAATCTATAATATAAAATAAGTGAGTAGTAGGAAGGGTAAATTAAAATTACGTCGCGCGTCGTTCGCACCGCCGATCCCCGTGGCCAAGCCTTTAGGATAATTACACAAAACTTGGTGGAACGGTTCTGTCCGCGCTTAAACTATTAGTTAATAGGTTTGGACATACAACTTGTAATATTCCAGACAAACTTGAACTACACTAAATTTGTAGTAGCGGCACCCTCCATTATTAATACCTTGACATTGATTAAATTGTTTGTCGTCGGCCCTGACAGCTGTATACTCGTAACATAACCGACAATGTTGCAAGAACTTCTAAACGCCAGAATATCACGTCCGCGTCTAACGAGTAGCTTGCTTTAATAAAATTTTAAGAGTACTGCGCCAAGAAAAAAATTGACCTAGTTAAAGTTAACATGTACCTAATAAAGATAACGAACTTTTCACGTTTCAGAGAAGCAATAAACACAAATAAAGAACTTTATTAACAATGGAAGGGCTTCGCATTACACTAAAGACACGGTTTTTTATTGTATCTTTCTTTTCTATTCCATTTAGGGCCCTAAAACTAACAGAGGTTCTTGAAGAAGAATGATTACGTATACCTAAGACACGTAGCCGACGCGAAGATTGTATCTGAGACAAGTTGCCCTTCACGATGAAAAACAACTGTGCAAACTAAGATACGGCCGAGAGCTACACATAATGGATCAAAAAAACCGAAAAAAATAAACAGTTACTTCAACCAGTTCATATATTAGAAAAATTACAACATTATTGTATCTGAAGGGATACCTCACATTGGGCACCCGATGATTTGGCACCTGAGGTATTCCACATACGGCACCTATCAAAATTTTTGAAAGGTGCCCAAGTGAACGGGCACGCCGCAATCGCGGCGGTAAGACCCCTCTTTGAGGAGTGGCTGGATAGGCGTCACGGCGTCCTTACCTTCCGCATGACGCAGGTCCTCACCGGACACGGAAGTTTCGGGAGGTTCCTGTGTCTGATAGGGAGGGAAGAAACGCCTGGGTGTCACCACTGCGAGGATCGTCCGGAGGACACGGTGGAGCATACGGTGCAGGACTGCCCCGCTTGGGCAGAGCACCGCCGTGTCCTCACGACGGCGATAGGCGGAGACCTCTCGCGCCCGGCATTGGTCGAGGCCATGCTGCGGGGCGAGACGGAGTGGGAAGCGGTCGCCTCCTTCTGCGAAGCAGTCATGCTCGTGAAGGAGGAGGCGGGCCGCCTGAGGGAGAGGACAGCGTCCTCCCTCCATCCCAGCCGCAGTGGTAGGCGCCCACGGCGTCGGACGTCACAGGACGATCTCCGGCCACCGTAGGTGCGGGCATGCGGGCAGCGAGTAATGGGCGACTTGCTGTCCGACCATGGACCATGCCCGGGTCGACGGCGCGTTGTGTTCCACGCGCGCCTCAAGGAGTGTCAGCACATTGACGGGGCCTGTAGAGGGCCAGAGCCTGCCGGGGTCGCGGGACTTACCCATCACCGTAACCCCGGTACGTAAAGGGCTCGTGAAGGACACCGTGGATTTTAGTCAGTACAAGTCTGACAGTCCCTCCCGCCCTGCCCTGGGTGGGAGGACTCATTTGATGATTTTACCACGCAAAAAAAAAAAAAAAAAAAAAGGTGCCCAAGTGAAAATATTTTATGATCAACCATTTTATTACACTTAAACACATACGGATCGTAATAGTGCTGGGAGTTTATATTTTATTATTAAAAAATATAATAGGTTTCGTATGTGGAATACTTACCTTTTGTAACTTATTCAAACAGACTTATGAGGAGAGTGTTTATCTCGCGTTATTTCATTTACTTCAGTAACACGACATTTTTCCTATTCTTCATTATGTTGAGCCATCTGTTCGCTCTTCGTTACAATCTAATTAAGTGATGGAACAATGTCTATTGTGTACATTAAGTACGAAAATACACAATATCAATCTCGAGATCACAGTCCTATCGTGGCTTTAATGTATAAGTGTATTTAGGGGTATTTAAGAAGATTACTTCCAAAATTATATTAAAAAGAGAAAAAAGACTTATTGTTTTATGTTTGTTTGTAATGGATTAACCCAAAAGTTACAAACTGATTCCAAAAATTCTTTAACTTGTTTTAAGTCACATTATCAGAGAGAATCATAGACTTTATTTTTTAAACTTTACCTGTTCTGAGCAAGGGCTGGTCGCTAGTATTCGATAAACGCGCACATTTAGTAGATACTTGAATACCCTTGTATTGGAAGCCTACTACACTGCCAAACAGTACTTAATAAAGTCGAATCCAACAGTACTTGATGCTCACAATTACGCGTGGATCATTTTGAATTATTGTACAGAACTCTGTGCTTAATTCTGAATTTGAAATATTAATCCAAACTATTAATTTCTAATATTATAAATGTGAAAGTAAGTTTCTAAACACCTGAAATTTTGCAAGTAAACGTTGTCAGGTATACCTACAGAAACGGACATTGGGTAACTTTCATCCCAAAAACGTTCTGTTTCGTAGGAAAACTACAAGAACGCTCTTATGATAATAATAGACGCCCCACGTGACCAAGAATTAGGTATAGAATTTTATGTATACAGAGTGAAGTTTTTAACTGGACGTGGATGTTCCAAAACTATAAGAAATATCAAAAAAATACTGAAAGGAGTCTCGACGCCGATTTTGACAATAATTATTTAAGTATTTCTTACTTTAACTTTGCTGTATATCATTACTCCCCAGAAATTGATCCTTATTAGCACTATCAATGGTGTAATAATGTAGGGTATATTTTTTCCAAAATCAGAGGGTTCGATTCCCGTCTAGGAATATAGATTTTTCTAAAATCCAATGATGCAGTTTTAGTTTTCGTTAAATCGGCATCAAGACTCAGCATTTTTCGATATTTCTCATAGTTTTGGATATAGCCTTTCAGGACCAGTTGGAAAATAACCCTGTATATTATTACAAGCAGAGCACAACCCGAATTGATGGTCAAATTCTAAATTAACGCGAGCGAATCTGCGGGCAAAATCTAGTAATAAATAAAAGCCACACTGAATTGCTAAGGCCGTTTTTCTTTGACCGTATTCGTCCCAAGGTAATAACAGAAGAGCCTATTTCAATTTTCGGGGTGGAAATTACGTCTTGAACCAAATTTTCGCTTAAAATAATACTTTCTTGGGTGCAATAAGTCTTAAATTTGTAGTACATTCACTGGGATAAGATCCATGAGTATTAAACATCATTTTCTGCCTTACCTTTGCCCATCTTTTGATGGGGACGGTTACCCTTAGGGATGAATCAGCATTTTACATAGAGCGACCATATTTAGAACCCAGTTCGTTCTGGTCAAGATATTTATCAAAATTTGGTGTCTTCATGGCAGGACTAGGTAACCAGGCTTTCAGAAGCACGGAAGCTACTCGACATGCAGTGAATTGACACATTCACCTTAGCAAGCGCTGCTAAAACTTGAAGATTGACTCATACTACTGATATTATTAGGTCACGAGCTGTTGTATAGCATCTAGACTATAATAAATCTGTAGAAGGGTCAATTCTGTACATTGAAAATATTGAAAAAATAAATAGCGGGGGGTGTTGCTGGATCGATACCAAACCCAAATATATGATTAAAAAAATTTTTGTCTGTCTGTCTGTCTGTTTGTGCAGGCATCACGTGAAAACGAACGGTTCGATTTTGATGAAACTTGGTTTAATTATTCCTTATTATCCTGGGCATAACATAGGATACTTTTTATCCTGGAAAAATACGTAGAAAAAAATCTTATTTTTCAGTTTTATTCATAGACGTTGTTCTGTAGAACCGCGAACACACGTTGCATTACCCGCAGTGGATTCAGCGCCGTAATATTTATAAGATGTCATTGTCAGAGTTACTCAAAATGGGGAAATAAACCATCCACGCGAAGACCGACATCCGCGCGGACGGAGTCGCGGGCGGAAGCTAGTTGAAAATAAAACAATCTGATAAATCTTTTTTTTTTGCAGAGTCAAGCGATGAGGATCGTGCGCACCGTGGGTCAAGCTTTCGAGGTGTGCCACAAAATGCAGATCAACTCTCCGGAGCAGCCAGCTCCCTCTACGTCCACTGCTCCAGACGAACCCGTGGCCAGCGGTAGTGACACCGCCGCCTCCAAAGGTTTGATATACCAACGACAACAAAGCGACGTTTAAGGCATTCATCTTGACATACCAAAAATTACTCACTAATTTTACACTGAACTACATTATGTATGTCACGATGACCCCATTACACTGGAGTGCAATTAATTTGATTTACTTGACATCGCTGCTAACATGAAACGGAGAATTTAATTATAACTCCAAGGTACATCTCCTTTTTGATCTTCTGATGTTTTCGCCACTCGCGACGGGTTGTCTTCTCATTCATAATTTTATTTTATGCCTCGCGATTTTAATTTTGGCGAGTTAATTTTTCTAAGCCACATAGCGACTTTATCAATGTACACAGCTTTTTTTGCAAAGCGTTAAAATATAATCTGTCATTTAAATAAATTACGCGTCCAGAATGTTTATTTATGTGAGTGTACGTATTTTATAAGAATTATAAAGACGTCAGACGGGATTATACTCTTTCAAACTCGGTCATTTATTATATGAAAATAAGTAAATTATAAAATAGTTGCTGGATGGTAAATAACTGTGTTTATAAGTAACTTTATTTAATAGTGACAGAAACATAACAACAAAAATAAACTGATGTTCTTTGATTTCTGTAAATTGTAATTGATTTTGCTAAACATCCATATTTTGTTTTATTTATTGAAGCCACACGGTGTGGTAGAGTACAGTTAGGTCTCGATCCCGTTGCGCTGAAACGTTGTTCATAATCGGGAAGTCGTAAAGCCGAGAGGTTTGTGCCAAGGCATCAGTTGACGTTATTATATTAGTTCCCAGTGGGCGGGCTTAATTATAATTTTATTTACAATATTTGTCATCTCATCACTCGTTTGAGGCATCTATTCATTCATTCATGACATGTCGGAAAGCATTACTAAAAGAGACACAAAGAAAGGAGTCGTAATTACATAGAGCGACGCATTACTTATGCCTGTTTTTCATGAATCTTATATCACACAATATTTTCGTGCTCTCGTCACGCTAGTGTGCACATCGTAATTTGACAGCTGAACTTGTATCACAGTAGATGACGTCACGTGTTCTTTTTTCGCTGTTTCTGCGGGTCGCTTATTATTAGCTTTTATGTATCGTTTTATGACATCCGACGTAACGGGTAGGTAACAGCTGGTTTAACGAGCAACGTCATTATTTAACTGCCTTTACCTTAATCTACATAAAGTTGTACTTGCCCCGGTCTGGACATCGTTGGTTTAGAAACATTATCAGAAATTACGTCCCATAGTACAAAGTAAATTCTTCTTTTAAAAGCCGGCTATTTTTAGTTTCACGCTACTTTGCTTAACAACTTCATCGTGTGAATCTACTTTTACGGTTCCATGACAGCCGTGTCGTGTCTTTCGCTGCACATAATTTGTGTTTTCATGCAACTATCATAAACATTCGTCTCGTATTTTTTCCTCACATTGTCACTTCTTGCGTGCAAACAAAAGGAACAAGCGAACACACGCGAGTAGCGTGTCGCGCCACACCTGCCAAGAAAAGAATTTTGACGCGCAACTATGCAGAAAATCTATCTTCCAGTAAACACAGTGTTTAATAAATCATTCCATTATGGTCCAATAAACGTTACCGCTAACGCAATAATATTTCGTATAACCCGTCTGCCGTTTACTTGGTCAATTAAAATGAGTTGGTTGTTTATGGCTGGCTTCAAACAACGGGAATTCCAGGAATTGTTATTAGAAGTTAGTGATGTCTGATTAACAGAAGCGGCTTCTGAGTGCGGTGCCTCTGAGGGGGCGGTTTCGTCTACGACCAAGGCGATTGTGGAGGAGGGAGCAGCTGGAGGTCGCGAGGAAAGACCTAAGCATCTGGATCTGCACCTGCCGCCTCCTCCAAGGAAGGAAGGCAAACGATCGTCACAGGTAACTATCAATTATTTTTTTACTAGACTCCCACAAAGTTGAAATTAAATTTGATTTTAGTAGTCTGTCTGTTTGTTACTTTAAAAAGTCTCAATACTAGACTTACGACTGCAGCATACAAGCCATTCCAATAAATGATTTATAAACGCAATAATGAGATGCAATGGAATTTAGTGATGGGTACATAAAAAAAATCACGCAAAACTTCGTAATTTGGGGTTTGAACATTGGAATAAAATTCACTATGTCGACGGTTACATATATGTCCCCTTTTACAAATGCATACCGTAATTCGACCACAGTAATTCTTTTGGAAAACGAATTAATATTTTTAATTGTTTCATACCTACGTACACTACATCAGTCCACGTCGTTTTTAAAGTGTGGTCTGATACTCTCAATCATTTTGTCTAGCTTCTTAAAAATCACTGTCCTCTTGTCATCACGATTTCGACAATAATATGTATGATTAGGGATGGTTTTACCTTGTACCAGTACTGAAACTTGTGTCATCATTCTTGGTAAAAAAAGCTCCCATCATCACCTTTCGTCCATCTAATCTCCCTTTCGTCTAAATATTTAATTGATACTTGCCTCAGAACTACATATATCTTCATTTTGAAAACCCACTTCTGTAAATCGATTAGCAATGTACGGAATTTACGTCCCAAAGTTCGTAATTAGCAAACAATGTAACAATTTATTGATCAAATATTAAATGCCTGAGTTTAGACTGCAGAAGGTGAAAGGCTGGCTTGTACAGCAGACCTCACGTCAGTGTTAATGGCACTAGTATAAACAGGCCTCGTATGGTTTTGTATCTTCGTGCTTTAATAAGCCGAATCATAGTCAAAGTCCTATAATGGACGTGCGGTATAAAGTACCTACCTAAGTGAAACTAACTCGAGGGTGTTGCGAGCGGTACTTGATTGAATGTTTGTAACTGGACTTGAACTAGTTTAACACAAGTTAAAGTCCAGTTACAAACATTTACCCATGATTAGGGAAATTGGAAACAGAAGAGCGTGAAATGAAACCCTCGCTAAAGTGTGTGCTTTTTTGTATTGAGCATAAATAAGCAAGCCATTTCTGCTTTAAATCATTGTCTATCTTGGTAGGCCTATATCATACCTGTCTGATTCCTAACCAAAACGATCATATCGCAAACACAGTCGCATGTAACCACACTTTTTTGTCTTTCATCTTGATTATATTAAAAATACCATAAATAATAGAGACAGGCCCGATCGGTGGCATTATAGAAAACTGGAGAGAGATTATAGAAAACTAGAGTGTATCCATCTAGTATTATATAGCGTCATACCCAGCATTGTGTGAGTACCATGTACTTCAGAGCTATCTTTGACTTGAAACCTACGTCTTTCATTGACTTGAATGACTCTGGCGGTTGAGAGTATGTCATGCTCACTCAAATGTCTCGCTGATGGTGGCGTGTGTGTCGGATCATTTAGTTCCCTTCAAAATGGTTGAGCTGAATGGTGCTGATATATGCGTCATGTTCGTGAACGGGCGCTGTCAGTTGGGACTGGTCATCTCTTAGCTGCCCCGGTCTATTTTAATTTAAAGTAACTTTATTTTTGAATTGTCTTTTTTATATTTACTATGGACACTGTTAACTTGCCACATCGTTCTCACATAATGTGCCATGTGATGATGAATGATGTAACAAAAGTTTTGTAATAATTTTGACGATTGAAAAAGAGTGTCCATGGAGTTTCTTGCTCATTCTTCTCCATAGAGATCTACGCTTTGGAATGAGCACCTTTTTTTTTTTTTTTTTTGCGTGGTAAAATCATCAAATGAGTCCTCCCACCCAGGGCAGGGCGGGAGGGACTGTCAGACTTGTACTGACTAAAATCCACGGTGTCCTTCACGAGCCCTTTACGTACCGGGGTTACGGTGATGGGTAAGTCCCGCGACCCCGGCAGGCTCTGGCCCTCTACAGGCCCCGTCAATTTGCTGACACTCTTTGAGGCGCGCGTGGAACACAACGCGCCGTCGACCCGGGCATGGTCCATGGTCGGACAGCAAGTCGCCCATTACTCGCTGCCCGCATGCCCGCGCCTACGGTGGCCGGAGATCGTCCTGTGACGTCCGACGCCGTGGGCGTCTACCACTGCGGCTGGGATGGAGGGAGGACGCTGTCCTCTCCCTCAGGCGGCCCGCCTCCTCCTTCACGAGCATGACTGCTTCGCAGAAGGAGGCGACCGCTTCCCACTCCGTCTCGCCCCGCAGCATGGCCTCGACCAATGCCGGGCGCGAGAGGTCTCCGCCTATCGCCGTCGTGAGGACACGGCGGTGCTCTGCCCAAGCGGGGCAGTCCTGCACCGTATGCTCCACCGTGTCCCGGAATGAGCACCTACGGTACTTTCACAGTTTTTATGTCTTGTGACTGGGACTGTAGCACCATAACTATTTTTGTACTAGTTGTATTTTATGTCTTTTGACAATTCAAAAGTGCCTGTAATTGGCCTAGTTGAAATAAATGATTTGATTTGATTTGATTGATTTGATTTGGAAAATTTAAATGTACGGACATAAGCTAGCGAGTCAATAATGTTGAAAAAAGTTGTCGAAAAACAAAACGCTTTGAAAGTGACTCTTGTCTAGGCCCTCAGATAATAAGACCCAATCGAAAATTTTATACCGCTACACATTGAAGCTTATGGTGTTTAATAAAAGCGGCAGAATATTGCGAAGTTGGCGTTCTCCAACATTTTTTATGCATGAGAAAAATTATCATATTCAATGTAACGTTATCTTAATACAAAGGGGGTTCGTCACGCTATCGGCAGGCTCCCTACACTTATGATGAGTAATATTATGCTGATCATACTAAAACCTTACTGAAAATGGTTTTTATTGTTAAAGTAACTTCGCTTGTTTGTTACTTTAGACACCTTAACAGTTGAATTAATCTCAAAGAGATAAAATAAATAAGACATGAGTTAAATTAAAAAAGAACTGGGTGTGGTCGGTATTCAACAACCCCCTCAGAGAAAAGTCAGCTGATTCAACACAGAAGTTCAGGTCACACTCCCTTATCAAATCTATAAACAACTTTGGACCCGTCACATGATGTCTGTGATGGTATTTTCAAGAAAGAACTGCACATACATAGGGAAACAGTGTATAATACGGGGCGGGAGGTATAATGGGGGCGAACACTCTTTAGGCGTACTTAACACAACACTAATGTAGCGCAGCGTGTGTGATTTCCCATCATGTCTCGCGTCCCTGTCTCATACAGTTTTCCCCTAATTATTTGAGTTGACCTTTAGTGCTATTCTATAAAAACGCGGCGCCGAAACTACGGTTTGTCTTTATCAGATTTTAAAAAATTAGAAAAAAATTTAAAAGCTCATCGATGAGCTCTTGTAGAACATTTAAGAGAATAGCATAGCTGACCAGTCAATTCTTTTTTCTGTTCGCGTAATCTATAGTTTTATGAAACAATTCAGATTGAATTCATAAAAACAGTTGTGTCAAATATATTATAGCAACAGTCGTGCAATAGCACTTGTTAGTGAACAACGCACAGTCCCCACACGCAGTACACATGATTTGCAATTGCTCACGCGCATACTAACAGGTCACGACCAAATTGAATGTTTATGCACATTGGCCATGGACCTTATGCAATTAAATGTCTATCTTATCTGATTATTTTTCTTTGGGATGGCAGAAAGTTCAAATATGTTTGATTTATAATCATTAGCATTTTCTGCCTAGCCTTTTCCCAACTATATTGGGGTCAGCTTCCTACCAGAAACAGCCGAATATTACTTTACATGGAACGACTACCTTTTTGACCTCCTTAGCCTTAGTAAGATTGGTTGTCACTTTCGACTAACTAAGTAACGACTGTCAAAGATCTTTAAATGACAGCCGGGGCCGGCTTTACGTGCTTTCTGTGACACAGGGACAACTCGCCATGATAAATGATCACCCATTCACAGACCAACCACGGCATGCGCAGCTTAATTACGAGCTTGTCATTAACCCCCTTCCACTACTGAACTAATAATAGTTCTACCGACCGTTTGTTCATCATGTTCAATCTTATCGTGAAAAAGTCATTGGATGCAGGAGTCATGAGCACTCTCTCTTTCCTTACTCTCGTAGTCCGATGAGCCGGCTGTCACTCATGACGGAAGAGAGTAATGCCGCAGAATATAACAAAGGCTTAACGTCGAGCGCGCTTTCAAACTCCAGGCTACTACCGCTACGGAAAAACCCCACAACAATTTGCCCAAACCTTTCAGAATATACTTAGTGGTAGAAATAATTGAGCCTTAATATTATTTGTATTTAGGTAGATTAAAGGAGAAAATTCCAGCATAAAATCCGAAATGTCGGAAGACCGACACTCTAACACAGCTTCGCAATTCTAAAAGCTCGATATTTATGTAAAAGTACCTACGTAGGTAAATCTAAACCAAGTAGTTTAGTTCAGTGATTCTCCGGTGTTCTAAGACGGGAAGCCTAGAGGGCTTCCAAACTGGCATTGTTACCTAATTAACATTTCTAGCAGAGCACTAAATTTTGCAAGTCGCCTGGGACCACACTGATTCGTTCATTCTCATTCCTTCCCCCTACCCCCGCACAATCTACAGTTTTAAGTTTCGAACACTTTGGAATCGTTTGTGACTTTCCAGACTTATCAATTCTGTGGCCGCGAAGTTTTCAAATCCATTCAATGTTGCCAGGATTGAAGTATTTCGCCTTCGATAACTTTTTAACTAGTGGCGTAAAACGTTTCTTCCGAGTCAATATTGGATTGAAATCTTAAAACCCTTTTTCTAAAATGAGTAATCTAGATGCTTATTTTTATGGCAGACTGGTAGTATACAAATGCAGTAGAAAATAAATAAACATGTATTTGGAGACACCAAAAGCTTTTCCGTCACAAATTTTTTCTCTCTATTCCTTTGTTTCAGAAATACAGCTGATATTCGGTAGAAAAGCAAGCCAATGTAACTCGGTTAATGAACATGTCATATTCCTTTTATATTTACCTAATACAGGATACTGCTTATTTTCTTACATATGCAGGTACAGCGTAAAGGTATTGGCATAACCCTGTTACACGAATAGCGAACAGGTAAATGCTTGTACATTACTTACATGATTTCACCCGACCTTCATTGTGTAGGCCGTCTCGTCCATCTAAAGGAAAACTTTGCCTGTATATCAGTGAGTGAAGTTATATTATAGTGTATCTTAGATTGTTACATAACAGACGAATATTTCGGCGAGGTAACGCATTTAAATAGACTGTGCACACCTTGGTACAGAAGTAAGCGCCCGGAGGACATGGGACAGTATACGGTGGAGGTCAGGGTCTATAGCCAAACGGCAATCGCTAACGCAAGCGCTCAGCAGTCGCTAACACATTTTCAGCCATAAAGTTGAAAATCTATTAAAGACTGCTGAGCGGTAGCGAACGAAACAAACGAAAAGATCTGTCATCTTTAATATATCTTCAATTTTATGCATTATATGAGCGTAAACGATTTTCGCTTTCCGTTTGGCTGTAGGCCCTGAACTGCTTAGACGGAGCACCGGCCGTGCCGTGTCTTCTTGGAGACGGTAGGCGATGTCGAAGACCTTCACTACTGTTAATTCTAGCTTTTCATGGAAATAATGTAGCAGGCTTGTGCTTAGGCCGTTATATTAGAATTTCACTTATCTCAATTATTTATCTCACTTACGAGTATCTTATTTCAGGCCCCCAAGATAAAGGCACAGCCTAGTTTGGGGACTAATTTCCAGTAATTAAGAAAATTAAAATAAAACTGTTACACAAATCCCTATTGTCATAGATTAAGTAATTTTTTGTAACATAATAAATTATTCTTATTGAAATCAAACAAAAACACATTGATGAAATGTCATTTCTAGATTTTTGACTAACTTTAGAACTAGATTTAGTCGCGGCTCAGCATTTCAGTTCTCGTTCCGTACTTAAATCGACAGTCATAATAGACGCAGTAATATCAATATTATCATATACTTCTACGCAAACCCTTCGATTTAAACGAAATATCTCTGATATCGGACTTGCTTTGAGAAATCTGTCGGCCCAACTCTCTCGTAATAATAATCCAAAGTAAAAAGATATAGGAAAACCTCGAACAAAATATATTTTGCATTTTCGTACTTTTAATCATATAAAAGTAGGTATGTAAGGAAAGTTGCTTTTGATCTTTTTCCTTCCTCAAATTTAATACACAAGTAATTCTTTTAAGGCTATTCCCTCGAGGAAATCTTCTAATCTCAGATTTTACTCTCGTTATTGGAATAAAAAAATAAGGTTATTCTTGTTTTTGTTTTGATGATCAGGCTACCAGTAAAGAGATTGGTATTATACCTGATTGTGTTTGTAATTAAGCCTTTGTCAAACAGACAGGCGTGACGAATGCGAAGCGTGACGTTTTCATTTGTAATGTATGGAATTGTTTGAATCCAGTCATATAGAAAAGCGAAAGCGACTGACGGCTCGCTTCGGTTCGGTATTGCTTCGGAAACGTTTCGCTTTCGCCTGTCTGTTTGACAAAGGTATTAAAGTCTGAACACCAGTCTTCGCAAGGATAATTTATCAATTATTATCATACCACCAAGTACTGACTGGGTTGTGGAGGTCAAATAGGCAGAAGCAGTCCTTCTTCAGTCGGTTTACTGTTCGTGTTACCACAGGTATTACTATCACGAGTGCAACGTTTAAAGTAAAAGAGTACCTAGTAACATGGGTGAAAAAAAAACGACGGGTTGCACTCTCGGAGTGCCGGCAGAAGTGAAAACTTGAATAGTAATAAACACACACGAACCATCGCGCAAGCGCCCTGCGCCGTCTTACGAATTTTCGATCAGGTCACGTGTCCTGACGCGAGTTTAACATTATTTACCCATTCCAAAAAAAGTGCACAACGCCGCTAAAGAAGTTTTCACTTCAAAAAAACCCTTAGTACTACGGGTTATTTTTTTACCCGTCGTACTAATATTACAGTCCGTAGTAATACCGGTAGTACAGCGGGCAATAAACGGTTCGGTCCATGTAATATGGTATTCCTGCATTACTTGGTAATACGAGTAATACCAGCACACCCCACTATACTTCAGGAAAGGGTTCAATTAAATGAATGCTGATCAATGCACAATTATCTGTTTGAGTTTTATGATTAGTTTAAGCTTTTTTTTTAACTTATGCCAATACAATATTTTACCCTTAATATAGCCTTTCCTTCTAGCCGAAATAGATCTGTCAGAGATTCATTGCAACCTTATTTTGCCAGTTATATCAAAGTTCTATGTAATCCGTAATCCAAGTTCTGTTAAAATGCTATATATTCTTTTCTTTCGTTTTACTTAACTACTGATTAAAGAACTGCCCTTTAGTTTTAATCATAACTTGCTAAACAATAGCAATTATTGTCTGTACTGTTAAGCGAAATCAAGCTTGACCACGTTTTGATTTTAATAAAAACGCCGTGTAGCCATTTTTCTTTTATGTTATTTTTCTGTTTCCCCACGTTCTCTGAGTATTTACAAAGCATTGTTTTGAAGCGGTCAGCTAATGAAGCATGAAGCTTAACTAAACTCGTAACATTTTAACCTGAAACGTAAATGTTGATAGAAACAAAGGCTTCCATTCTTTTCTTTCAGTTTTAATGTAAATTAATTCTGAAAGGTACGTAAAATTATTGTAAACCTGTTATTCATACAAAGATAATAATGGAAATGGAAAATATAGAAGTACCTGAAAATAATAGGTACATTCATTTTGGATAACAATAACGATTTCTATAAAGGTGCTGATAGACTAAAGCTTTCATTTGTAACAGAACATCGAGCTTTCACCGTTTTTAATTTTCGTGCCGAACTGAACAACGAACGGTCGTCAATTTCTTTTATCATCATGTCTGACTTGACAGTAGGCTCAGCAAAAAGCTCGCCAGAAAGTTCGTTAGAATGCTCGGCAAAACGCTTCCGGTTGTTTTTCTGTAATGTAACATTCAGAAGAATGTTTGTTACAAGTAAATGCTCAAGTTTATCAGCACCTTAACATAAAATATGTTTCTCATTTTAATAGTGTAACATACTGGTACGGATATTTGAATTTGAACCCTATTGTTAACGGCAATCGTGAAATTGTGAGGGTTCGGTTTTCATGACGTCATAGTTTTCGCCTCAGCTGTTAATTTTAGTATCATTGTGGGCAATTAATCTTTGAGGCGTTACATGTGACTGATATTTATGACGCTCTCAATACGCCCCTTGTATTCAATAACTGATGTACTTATGATCTACAGAGCGTTCTTATTGTCTTCTCATAACATTGTCTGGAGGAAATGCTTTAGGTTATTGCGAAAGCGTTTGGTGATTGATTTATTAGATTTTAGTTTAACAAGTGACCCGTTCCTGCTTGGCACAGTTTTTGGGACTTTAAAAAACATGTCGGCCCAGAGGCGCGTGTTCTGCGGTTTATAGATGTTCTTGATGTCTAAAATCTTCCTTTTTCGGTTCTTTGAGAATGATTTCGTGAAATGTAACTGAAATATGTAAAAGTAAGTTGAATAAGATTGGTCAAATCAAATAGCACGCACAGTGGTGGAGTGAGCCGTCGGTTGGTAACAATTTTCGCCGAGTTCTGTCTTTGAATGGGTGAGCAAGGTAAAGCAACTCTAGCCGAGGTCAGTCAGTGGATAATTATAATGTCCCAAAGTCAATATAACTCGAAGTCGAAATCTAAGTGTAGTGCGATTGTGGAATATCATTTTTCCATACAGCGTACTTGAAGTATTATGACGTAAATTATATGAAAAAGCAGTAGTTTTTTCCAGGAAATTAATATAATTCTATATGTATATTTCTGAATGTGTGGTTGGCAAACCCCGTATAGTCCGGCTACACCCTATATACAAAACCGATATCACTGGCGATTCCAAAAAACGCACTGATTTTTATCGAGTTAAAAGTTTTGCATCCGTTATCGTCAACATGTGATAGTGAACTCGTGCTTCAAATAAAAAAATAAGTTATCGCCAGGAATTTTTCACCATCGGAGAATAGAATATATGTAGATAGAATCGAATGGGGCATTTTATGTCTTTTTAGATCGGATAGTACATATCTTTAACAGGAAATATGTAATGAATACATCCTGTATCGGCAGTAAGTGTTCAACATAGATTTGGGTCATTGACGCGATTATTAGGAACTATTCAGTCTCGCTTATTGGCTGGCAAATGTCTATAGAGAATACTCTGATTGGCATAATCATGACTGGTTATCATGAACGAGCTGCATCGTTAGCACCAATATTTAAGAGCTAAAATTGAGTAAGTGTAACTTTTTTTTTAGTTTTGTCCCTTGATAGGAATATCTCCTGTATAGTGGGAGTCATCATCATCATCTCAGCCATAGGACGTCCACTGCTGAACATAGGCCTCTCCTTTAGATCTCCACATAAACCGGTTGGAAGCGACCTGCATCCAGCGTCTTCCGGCGTGGGAGTGCTTACAAATATTTAAGCTCACATACGTAAACACCTGTAAACTATTTGTAAATCATACAATTCTTTATTCCTATCCGAAATGGCATATATTTAAAGATAATCTCATCTCTTTAAGACAATCATAATATTTTAAAAATATTAAACACTATCATACTGCCCAAAGTATGCTGGGTCGAGGTTCGTGTTACTTCAACAATTCTGATATTTTTCTTTGTTGAAAAATCTATATATGTTTCCACAAAATTCAGCAAAGAAAACTCCAGCCACTTCACAGTCATAAGAGACCCAAGTGAACAGGAGAAAGGACATGCTTTACATTTGGGCACACTTCTACAGTGGCGCACTTAAAAAACTAAATAGATTTCGAACCCAAGTTTTGTCAAGTTTTATCTAGGTACTGCGCTGTTGCCTAGTACTTAAAACTTCCAACAACAACTTTGGCAAAACTTCCATCTACCTAGGCACCGTTTTGGCATATAAAGTAGAAAGTTCTAAAATTGTAGGTCGCGATCGCCTCGTTCTGGAGCGTATTCTCTTAACCCAGAAACTACTTATATAACAAAAAGCATCCCTATTAACGTACACATCTTCATGTTTCACTTATGAATGAAATATTTGACCTTTGCATATGTTGATCAGCATTATTCTAACAAACGTGGTATAAATAGATACATTATTATCCGAACTGGAAATAGTAGCCACTAGCCAGTACTCTGAATAATCGCCCTCCCACATAGAATTCGAGAAGCGTTACTTACTATAAATCAAACCTACTCCTATAATAATATCATCGGAACGCGAATGTCTTCGATTCAATTTCAACTCTGTTTCAGATTTTGCCACACTAGTCAATAATTCTGTGAATTATATCTATTAACAATTTTCAACACGTCATTTTAACATTCGTGTACTATTGATATTTAATGTTTTCTCTACGTATCGTCGTAGTTCATGCTCCATTTATTAGTATCTGAGGTGATAATGTTTCGTTTTTACTACTTGCATAGTATTGTGTTATATATAACGGTATTTATAGTACGGCAATATCCGGATAAACAGATGACATTTGCTCGAAAATTATACATATTGGTAGGTAAAAAACGACGTATTTATATTGCACATAATTATCTAAACTACTTTTGTTCTTCTAAAGGTATGGATACACGTGATATGATAAAGAGTGAGATTAATGTTGGTGAATGGAGAATAAGAAAAAGGTCAAATAAAATATGGATGGATTTTGTGACGAATGATATGAAAGAGAAAAGTTTAAATGATGAGTTGACATCTGACAAGGGATAGAAGAAGAAAAGGTGATGCGCCAACTCCGAATGAGAATGAGATAATAGCATGAGATGATGATGATGATTTAGTTTTAAACAAGAAGTTTTTTCTGTTTGTAAAGTTAGATTTAGAAATGGGCACTCAATCTTCGCACTAATTCCCAGTTTTCGCCTCCTTATATGTAAGCTTTCCATTGTGCTATCATGGGCAAACATCGGTACTAAATACGTAATTACCAGCCAGCCCACGTCTTAAATAAACGATATCGTTTACATTACACTAAAGGGGCACTTTACCACAGAAATGTCTACTTAAGCCTAACAAGGCCACTTGAGGTTGCCGCGTAAGAGTTTACAACAAAACTAACACTAACTTTTGGTGGAGTAGCTTCGAATTATATCTTCATTATGCAAAGTTCTCGCGAAATAGAGGTAATTTTAAAATCGCGACACATTGCGGTAGTGAATCAAAGACAAATTTTCAAATGTCTGCAGTGACCCTCTAGTGTAGAAGATATTTGGAACTCCTAGCAAGTATTACACCCCGTTAACACCCCAGTCACGCCTCTTGTTTGCAACAGAAAGCTTTCTTCGATACAGCACCGCAACCCTGCTCTACTGTTGACCTATCTTGGCCCGCTGGGACATGCTTCGCTCGCCAACCATGTATATAGCATCCAATGAAACGCTATACAAACACTCTCAATCAAATTCGAAATTAATTAATTCTAAGCTCACATGTATGGCCATTTTTTGACATAAACATTTTCGTATTTGAATCAAACTAAATATAGGTATACATACATACTGTGGCAGTTATTGTCAATAATTGTTTTATGACATGTATGCATTTTGATATTTAACGTAAACGTGATCAAAATAATTACGACGCCAACTATAGTTACTATTATTGTTAAAGCTTTTCAAATGTCCTGCTTAATTTCAAATGAAAATCAAATGTCAGATCTTCGTCTATGTGATGACTTTTTACTACTATTGTGTAGGCATTGTGCCGTTATTTGTGGACTTGGAATTGCGCCAATTAGGTATCTACAATAATTCGTATTCATACGAACAAAAGATTTTATACACCCATTTCGCGGTTTTGTACATAAATGACATTATTGGAAAATGATTTGAATAAATCTTATTATGAGTTTCTTTTATTAATTCTTCGATGGATATTATTCTGTGTGGTTGTATGGAAATTCAGACGCAAGGACGAATATCGAATGTCTGTTTTGTGCAGTTCGCCTGTCCAACTGTCATGGCGTCTAAACTCAGGCCGTTGAAAGCACGTCGGAACTACTGGCGTGTGTGCACTTGAGAATCCACACCAAATTCCACTTCATATCTCTAGTGCATTCAAGTCCTATGGTAATTAAAGCTAATGCCATTAGGGCATAATTTAATTAAACATTAGACATCCAGTAGATACATACCTCAGTACGGTCGTTTTGGTCGTCTTTCTTTTATTATGATTGCAGCAGATAAAAAGGACATAACAAAGCTTCCATCTTGGTTCATCATCGCGGTTTTAATTATGAAATGTTCGTTTGTCTTTTGAAATGAAAATGAAACCCTTTTGTGTGAAACTTTTAATTTCGTTCTGCGTTTTCTTTTCATTTTCACCCAAAGGTCAGACTTTGATTATTCCAATCGCCAATTAAGTTTTTTTTCCTTCATCGATAAAAATTAAATGTCATCCGTTTCTTGACTTTTTGGAGGAAGAAAAAGTATTAAGATCCTAATGTTTACTTTATTATAAGAAACATTGTATAAATAACGCACTAATATAATACCTTTGCCTTTCCGCGACCAACCCTGACCGTGTTCCGTTCAAGATCGTACAAATACCTACAAATTGTTCTTCACGTAAACAATAGCTGCAATCATTTGTGTTACGCTAAACGTAAACCAAATAGTTGTACTATGAACAACTATATCCCCCAAAATCTGAGTAGGAATACTGTATTACAATATAAAACTACAATGTTGTTATTTCACTCACACCTAGGCATTTGGCGTTCTTTAGTTTCTTAATCTAGCTCTGAGATTGCGGTAATCAGTACGGCAGACAGCCTGATTAATGGACAAAGTAGCTACGAACCTGCCTACTATGTTAAAATTAGCTACCTTGGGATTGCTCAATAAGTCACAATGAATCACGCTGGAATGGCGGCGATATCACACAATGAAACCCACCATGGGGTAAATCCTGAACGAGGGTGGTCCGCTGGTTTGATACAATTTAATGAAGACACAAATCAAATGTCGAATTCAGTCCCTACTCGTATAGCTTTTCGCCCAGGGGTCACCCTTGAGAACGTTACAGCTCTCAATTTATAAAATACTCTTACGCTTGTTGGAAAAGCCGATTAAGCACTTTGCAGGTGTCTGCATAGTGCTTGTTTTAACAACATAGTAGTACGCTGGAAAACACGTTCATTTGTTTGTTCAGCTTCATTACGTCCAACATTGCAGTTCAGTATATTCTCCTTCATGAAATAGCATTTCTCATTTACAAATCAAAAAATATACACTGATTTTTAATATTTTAAATTAAATGTAATGAATTTATTTACTTTTAATTCCGCGACAAAAATTCAGGATGCAATAACAACCCTCCCGCCCTCATGCAGCAAAGGACCCAAGCCTGGATTATTGTCGCGGTATTAAAACTAAATAACCTTTGCTGTCATGGATTTTCCAAAAGTAACGCCTGATTCTATAATTTAATAATTATAAAGAAAGTGAGAAGTGAAGTTTGTCCTGACGATTACATAAATTGAAACTCAAATTGGTCCTCGAGCCTCCCGCTCTCAAGTTTCGTGTTTCTGATTAGCAACACATTTAGTTAAATACGAGAGTAACCAGGGTATATTTGACAGCCCTCAACAAAACTGTAAATTTAAACTTGAAATTATGGTTTCGGCGCCTCACCCGGAACACATAAAAAAATGTGAATGCTGTTCGGGGTGTGATGATCTATGGTGAACCCTTTTTTTTTAATTGGTAAAATCATCAAATGAGTCCTCCCAACCAGGGCAGGACGGAAGGGACTGTCGTAGTTATACTGACAAATCTACGGTGTCCTTCAATAGATATTACGTTCCGGGATCACGGTTACCTGATAAGGCAGCCCCGCGACCCCGGATTATGATTCACGATTAAAGTCTTCTCTTATGCTGTCAAATACACTTTATAGTTTTTATTTAACACTTATAGAAGATTAACAGTTAAATGAAATTATTTCTTAATTGTTTTAGCAGCGCACGATTCCTGCGCCAACCATCAACCTGCCAGATCTCCCAGAGTGTGTAACCAAGGTGGACTTAGCAACGGGTGGCGAAGAAACCGGCGAGTCAACCACTCCGCTCAGCGCGCAACACCAGCTGCAACTGTTGCGCGAACGGCTCGAGCAACAAGCGCAACAGACCCGCGCAGCTGTTGCTCAATTGCTGTTGTTGCGTGATCAACTTGCTGCAGAACAAGCCGCACGTTGCGAGGCCCAGGTCTGTATCTTTGATTGATTATGCCTTAAGAAGCTTATGCTGTAAGCTTCTTGTGTTTAGTCACTACAAGCCTGATAGTCGCTCCCGTCCCGCCCTGGGAAGACCCGTTTGATTTTACCATGACAAATAGACTTTATGCCAGCGGCTTCCCCAAAAAAACTACATCGTACAACTATCCGACCCGTAAAACTTATCCCACAGGAACGTTAAAACCGGGAGAAAATTCAGCCATTATGGCGTGATTGAGTAACAAACATTCGTTTTTCTTAAAATACTAACATAAGTAACTATTGGAAGATTATCCACCATCAGTATCTGTGTGTACTTTTAATTTATGATCGGCGTGGGCCCGACAGGTTACAGGAGCGTTATAAAATGTATAAACACGAAGAAAACTTCATCTGAGAGTTACTAAAAGAAGTTCCTGCAACACAAATAACTATAAATTGTCGTTGATATATAGAGCCCCTCGCTATAATTTAATTCTAATCGTGTTATATAGATGTTTGGTAGGTATGTCATTAGGATTCCGTATACAAATGGTAAAACGGGCCCTATTAGTAAGACTTTGCAGTCCGCCTGTCTTTTTGTCTGTCACCAGACTGTACCTCATGAACCGTGATGGTTAGATAGTTAAAATGCACAGATGATGTATTTCTGTTGCCGCTTTAATAACAAATAATGTTAAACAGAATAAAACTAATGCCTTTGTCATACAGACAGGCGAGTCCGAAGCGATACCGAACCGATACGAGACGTCGATAAGAACGATAGTTCTGTCACGCTATCGGATCGCTTTCGCTTTTCTATGTGACTTTTTTTTTTGCTTAAAAAAAATTAAAACTCCATTTTATTCCAGTAACTGGTAACAATCTGCGTAGGATGGCAGTGATCTGATAACCTGTCTCGTTGTTTTTCTTTCATTTAATTTTGGTCGGATCAACAACTCGTTGTAATTGTGAACATTTCATCTACGCACATTGAATTTTTATTAACTTTGCGATCATACATTTCAACACATATTCTAATGGATCTCCTGAATAAATCTTCCTGAATTTTATTTACGATGTTTTTTCGCATGACTTATAAAACGTGTAAACTTCAACCCCTGCTTATCTTGATTTGGAGGGACTGGGATTCGTGTCGATAGGCTCTCCTAGGGTCTTAAACGGTCACATTAAGCAATATTCCACATGATTCACTTCACAACGTCATTGGCTTTTCTTCTGTCATTCAATATTATTAAGAGGCCGTTTAAGACCCTCTTATGGCACGTCAGGTATGGTACGTCACTTATATACCCTCCACAAAGCATGTTTCCAAAAACGTAGTAGTTCTCTATATTCTGATAAATTTTTCGGTAGCATAACATGTTCAAAAAATCCAGTAAACTATCGTACTCTGCTTCTGAAAAGTGTCTATCAACCAGTAATTGAACTGTTACACCTGTCAATAGAAAAACCAAAATTAATAAAGCTGAAATCCTTTATCACAACGAAAACTGTATTCCAGTTCCATCCAAAAATAACAGTATGCCTCGATACTGTTATTTTTCAGTCATGTAACAGAGCTGACTGACATAGCAATCTGGAACAGCAAAAATAAAAAAAGTAAACGTAAGGCTAGCGCTGATTCTGTCTTTTTGTCGGTGACTTTTTGTCAGCCAGTCGAATCCCATGAACTATTTATCATCATAATTAGCGAACTCCCATATATCTTCACTAGCTCTTTCGAAAACTATTCCACGGGAACATGAAATGGACATTAAAACTGTCCTATGTGTTTTAAACTACCTGTGTTGATTCAAATGTGTTTAGTAGTTTTTGACAAACATCCTAATATGGGAGCTCGGTGCATTTTTGCGAAAGTACTTGAGCCACGTTGAAAACTTGCTTAAAGATTCGCGTAGCGCCTGAGTGAAATACACATATTGTTTACTAGTCTAACACACGGGCGCAACTAGTTGCGATAAAAACAATGGTAGGATTTTTTTTTTTACATATGTTTGAGCCTTTCGAGGTTGAATATGCAACTAAATTATCTGGCTTATTAATTTTCCCTTTCTTTAAATATTTTAAAGTTGTAAAGGTTTCGAAATGCCTAAGAAACTTCGAAAAATCGCATCTTCAAATACGTCTGGATTCGTTCAAAACCAGTTTATCTCAGCCAGATCAGCATTTCTGTGTTCAGAGCTAATTGAAGAAGTCTTGAGCAAGTTTCCATATCATATCTCAAGCACTTTTCCAAAAGTTTCTTTACATCCATCCTCACCATATTTTACGTTAATATTAAACCACTAACAGCATTCCCCGTCGAGATAATCGTCTTCTAATGGCAATTTAAACGTGGCTCTAGGTATTATAGTAGGTATCATAATATGATAGCATTTGACCGGGTCACAAACAAAAAGTCACCTCGTTAGAAAGTCACTAGTGAGCGGCTAGCCTAACTCCATTTGTAAGTGAAGAAAAAAAATGAGTGCTCTGGTCAGAAAGCATAGATTAATAACTTTTTTTAACTCCGTTATCAGCGACTGGATTACGTTTTAAATCGGCGTTTGAATGAAGTTGTGATTGGAAATCGGAATCGGAAGGTTTAAAAATGAATACGAGCTACCGACGCATTGAATTAAAGGGATTTCAACAATGATATTAGCTATGTGAATAAATACACCACTTTTGTTGAAATAAATCGTATTGATGGCTTGAAAGCTAATTTGCATGCAGTAATTAATGCAATTGAATATGAGCTATATTGATTCAATCAGAGTGTCGGGAACTCTATGTATATCCAATATTGGGCTTTGCATAGTGACCCTTGGTCTAAAATACTAACCTCGAAGTAATTTTGGCACCAATCTGCCACAAATATGCTATATTTTTTCAAATTATATAGTAATACGCTAATAATACCCTTGAAACTGCTTCTGACACATAATGGGTAATAATTAATTTATAGTTTTCTCAACTTAATAAATAAGTATAAAGTAAACCCAATTCCCAGGTCGATTTGGAATTTCTCAGTAGCTTTGCAATTCAAGACATAGGTCATGTCTGGAATTATGCCTGAAGGCAATAGGCACACTTCCTATCACAGTTTATACTGGGGACATGTATGTGGGAGGACTAGATTATACGTATGTCTAAAGGCTCCCGCTCACAGCAGTTATGTAACTTTATAAAATATGTTTTATATTGCACGAAAAATTTTTTGCTACACCATGTTTATAATGTTTTATTATGTTATGAACGCTCCCACACTGATTCAACTTGTAACCATCAGTTAAAAGTTACCAAAAACCATGATTTGGTAAATCATGTTGTAATTTGTTGTAAAACATTTTGTAATATGTAGATGTATCATGAATAACTTAACCATTAAATTACATTTGTTAAAAAAGAGTTAGATAACAAATGTTTTGCAAGATTCTCTAGGGAGTACCTTTAGATCTCAAATTCGGTGGAGCGTTTCTTGCAGTATGCAGCGGACCGATTACTGGAACTGATGTTTCGACTGTACGCCATAAGAAGCACTTCTCTAAATTTGCAGAAACCACCTTTGAAGCGGTAGATGTAATGTTTTCTTTTCTAGCCTTAAGGCTGAGCACGCACCATGCATGATTAAACGCAAGCAGTTAGTAAAAACACGCAAAATCAGTTACAGTACGGTACCTTCTATGGATTTCTTATTAGTATAAGTAAAATTAAAACGTAACATGTTGCGTTTATAAAATCAGTCACTAAAAACGTTTGTAGTGGGCACGAGTACGTTTCTTTGAACGAAAAACTGTGTTACAATTTTTTACGGTTTCAGACTTAGGCTATGCGCGCACTACGAAATTTAATCGTTGCGATTTTTATACTGCGAAATTATAACGCAAACTAGTTCGTGAAATCACAAACGATTTATTTTCGCAGTGCGCGAATCGTAGTACATTTCTTTTGTTCACAGATTGTCAATTTTTCTTCGCAACGACTTATTTTCGTAGTGCGCGCTTAGCCTTACGTTAATCGTGATGCGTGCTAGGCCTAACTCTCGGTCGCGGCACTGTACGAATTACCGTGACCCCGGAACGTAAAGGGCTACTGAAAGACACCGTGGATTTAGTCAGTACGAGTCTGACAGTCCCTCCCGCTCTGCCCTAGGTAGGAGGACCCATTTGATGATTTTACCACGATAGAAAAAAGGCCTAACTCTCCCACAGCTAGGAAAAGGTCCCTCTCAAGCTATTCCAGGACTTTTTTTACTGGGCCAACCTGGAGCCAGCTTTTGCCATACAGGTCTAGGAGTGATATTATGGTGGTTATATTAATCAATGGTCTGTTTTGAATATGTTTCAGGCTCGCACTCATCAGCTATTGGTCCACAACAAGGAGCTACTTGAGCACATTGCAGCCCTTGTGGCGCACTTGCAAGAACGTGAGCGAGGATCCTCTCGACCAATCAACGCACAGCAACTGACACTCTTGCCCCAGGTATGATAGATAGAAGAACTTCATCTTTTTCATAGTTCTTAATTTTAAAGTTTGGACGCACTTTTGTTGCTTAATCCTTTAGACTGCAGTTTTTCGGAAAAGTCTATGATTTTTTGGAATTTTTAACGATAGTGATGAAGCTGCAAATGTGCGTTGACTTTTAGCGTTTATTTTTAGGGTGCACGCACAGTTATTTTACCAGTTTTAAATCAGTTCGAATAGAATACTCGTAATACGATTAGATTTTGTAAGTCTGCATGAGCGAAACATGTCTCTAAATGTGCCTGTACCTTGTACTTTGTACCTTTTTTAGTAACCCGATTTTAATTTGCTAATGTTTCATTTGTTTTGCATTGTAAAAGGCATGTGCGTCTTGTATTTTGTTTAGAGTAACACCACAGCTTTTACAGGAATTAGTAAACTTGCGGATAAGATATTTATTTATGACCTTTATGAAATGCCTTACTTAAATATGTACATCATTTTCAGTTTTTCTTTTCGCTGACTCAGCTCAAGTCGAGCTCGATATGAGCCAACTCTGCCCTCTTATTTGACAATCTAAACCTACGTGCATTATTATTTTTTATAAATAAACAGAAAAACCGACGACTAGGAAGTCTCCTAAAACTTAAAATATCATCTGTCAAAGAATATGCGCTGATATCGGCTTAGGTTACGGTTTGCTAGATAATTAGATCTGTTGTCATATCAACTAAGTCTAGCTGTGCTATCCGTCTTGTTATACCAGAGATAGACTTTCCTTTTGATTTTCGAAAAGTATTACACTGTTAGTCGTAAATCTTACGATTCTAATTTTAGAAAACAAAATTCCAAGTGTGTTTTGCAAAATTGAGTCTTTAGGTACTCAAATATTTTAAGTTCTCTCTGTGTGCTAAATGAAAAACCAGTTTACTGTGCATTTTCTCTTATGAACTAAAATACGAGTATAATAGATACATAGATTTTGTAGGCCTAATTACCTCAGGCTTCAGTCAGTTGACTGTTTTGCTAGATCATAATGTTAATTCGAATGAAACTCGGGTCAAATTACATTTACAAGCATATAGTATCATTCTCTATCTTATTCTGTCACTTAAAGGCTTCATTTGATGGAGCGAGAAGTCCATTCGCAAGCATTCGCATTTACTTGTCTCAAAAGCACTTCATCGTGCCATTGAACCTTTCACTTTAATGACTTGCAATTAAAATTGATAAAAATGATGAAGATATGAGAAAATCCTGATCTCTGTATATATATAAATGTGATTTCACCCTTAGACTAAAAATGTCAAGGAGAAAAAATGTGAAGAGGTGTCCAAACGGAGCCTGACCGAATTTTCATAGGAATATTTTTTACAAATCTTAGAGTTTAGCAATATAGATACCACTGTTCATTTATTTTAATTAAGCTTTTTTATCTGCCTCACTAAACCCACATTACATTTTTGTTCTACATTTATCCGGTAAATTACCTGCTCGTTCTATAATAAAACAATTATGAAAACATACCCACAACGCGGCTTAATAAAGAGTATGAAATATGAGAATAATGTTAAAACCATTATTTATAAAGCGAATGTCATATTAAAATGCTGTAATTTAAAAATTGCGGTTGAAATGTTTTATTCACTAAATGGTGAAACAATTTTTTGCTTAAATTGAGTAAAAAAATTATCAAAACGTTTCTTTTTTTGGAGTTTAATGTTGTTATAGCTGTTACCTTTTTAGTTGTAGATAAACTGTAAATACGTTGACATTGGTCGTAGCTACAAAGCGAATGAGAGCATCCGTTTCTCACTGCTAATCTCCACAGATTGACACGCCATTTGTCAATGTCCATCCTATCCCTCCCGACGTAAACGTTTTATTTCGTTGTGCTACCACACATTCGCAAATTTGTTTTAATTTATCACCATCCATTTAACCAACAGTAATTTGGATACTTCGAGGATTTGTATGTCTGTACCGTACTTGGAAAGTCCTTTTCTTTTAGCCTTGCCGTCACCCCGTAGCAAAGTGTCGCATGGTTTGTAGCTTGTTGATGTCATTTTTGTGAGTATTTTTAGCCAATTTTTAACTTCTGTCATGCTTTTATTTAATTGCTATTCAATTCTTAATATCTAACTCGTGCAATTTTACGAAATGCTTATTTATGTACTTTTGTTTTTTCTGTCAACACTACTAGATTATCCAGAAAAAAGCCGAGCTGTCGTACAGCGAAGCGTTCAAGCCCGACGGCGCTTCGATATGCAACGGAAACCGTTCTCCGACCAACACCGAAGCTCTGATCAATCTGATCACACAGAGCACAAAAGTCAATCAAAACATGGAGAATAATAACATGAACTTCTCGCCGTTTTGCGCATCGCCAGCTCAGGAGACAACCAGTGGTGCGAGTTCAGCTCCATGCTTCGGCGGAATGACCAACGAGCAAATACAGAACTATTTAATTTCCAAATTTCAAAATATGGGAGGCTTCCCAAACGGCAATGAAGCGACCAAGCCGCCAGCCCCAATCAACTACAACCAGCAGTTCTTCCAGAACTGTAACGCTTTCCCGACTATACCGCCACTCAGCAACCACTACAGCAACTCTGATCTCGCGAGCTTACTGAACCATCAGTTATATAAGGAAATCTGCAGCTCAAACGACGAGCTAGGAAACTTAGCGCAAGCCATGAGCGTGGGGCAGTCGGAGAACTCTCTGTACAGCAACAACAGCCAGCCGACCACGTCGAAGGATTCCAGCCCGGACGGCTCCAGCTCGGACGAAGGTGCTCCGTTCATAATGCCTCTGTCTCATAACGGCACGCTAACAGCCACGGGTGAGGACGGGCGAGTGCGGTTGATTGTACCGGTGAGCCCTTCAGAGAGTACGTCAGACGTAGTAGAGGCGCAGGTTGAACCGCAGAGCGCATCGGGGCACACCCTGCGCGTGCCCGGCCAGGCCGCCGGACAGGCCCCCGGGGCCCTGCTAGCACCTGCGGCCCCCATCACCCGTACCACCAGCGAGAAGGTGCCCAACCGCAGCGAGATGATGACGGCGCTGCGCTCCCAGTGGACCCGCCACACTACCAAGTGAACTCGCACCAAGCTACGCTAACTGATCTGAGTCAAGTTACCTAAAACCTTATTTATATTTAGTCGTATCTTCTATATAATAATGTATAATTTTCGTAATTTTTGTACAAATAATGTAGTATAGTTTGTATGTTTACTATTGTTTTATATTTTGTTTAGGGTAGATAGTTCTCGTTTGAAGATTGAGACTAACGATGGTGCCAAACTTGTGCCACATGAAGCGAATGGCGATAAACGGAAGAGAGTCAAAGAAAGAGATTTATTTACATATCATATTCTCTTAAACTAGTCCAACGCTATTATTTTTTATGATAAAACCTATATGTATCTGAACATATCCTTTATCATATCGGCATTAAAGTATAGGTTTTAGGTTTATGATCCATATTGTTATAGTATGAAGTGCAAGTTATTCGCTGATATTTATGCTCTTGATGATCCATAAAACATAATAGTGTATTATCGGAAGGATTTTATGCTTTTCAACGATTTATGTAGGCCTTGTGATAATCGTATCTTAGGGGAAGTAACTCATTTGAGAATATTGTTTCTTATTGTAGGTAATGAGCCGCTTCATAGAATTCAATTTTTAAAGAATATTCATATTAGTCGCAGAATAGTTAATGATACTTCCCCACAATTATTGTCCCGTCACGTTATACTTACGATCTTACAATCGATGTCAATAGCGTTCTTATGACATTTTCGTCACATAGATACTTTGTAGGTTCATGCCTATATGTATGCATGATTAGTTTCTATAAATTCAACAGATTCAATGTAACCATGTGTAATGTTAGTTTTAATTAAGTAGTCAACACAATATTTCATTCTACGTGTTTTATAAAATAGTTGGATATTATTATAGTCAGTTATTGTTATAGGAGCGTTTTCAAGCTTACCTCAAAAAGACAGTCCAACATTCGCTACAACCTCGTTTCAATTTAAACAAATATTTAATATTTCATGTTGTATGCCAAAAATGAAGGTTTTCGTAAAAAACGAAGCGAAGCGAGCCAAAAAATGCCAAAATAATAATATTTTATATCGGAGAGGTAATGAAATACCAAAATCAATTTTATATTTGCCAGAGATAATGAATTTATGGACCAAATAATAAAAAAGCTTTTTGAGTCATGTAACGGTATTAGGTATTTTAATCACATTTTAAATTGTAAAAGACGCCATGTTGGAATTCAGACGTGTTGGTACATCTTTATATGAGAATTCATATTCAAATTCACGACCTCATTGGTGGGGCGATGCATCAGCAACGCGAAGATGGATGAAGTTCCACAAAATGTTGGCACCGATGCCTTCATTAAGATAGGAATCTTATTAAATATATAGATAACTTCTAGTCAATAACCAGATTATTTTAATAATAATTCATCTAGTCAATATAATTATTAATCTTATATTTGGGCATGGTACAGTGAACTGGTGTGGACTAACGATCGTACCATGTTCAACAATATGTCAAGCCACACCGTTTGTATAAGAAGGAGTTTATAATCAGATAAAAAAAGCAAAATGAAAAGAAACGAAATTATTATCATTGCCGTAAAAGGAACATTGACATTGACAACATTGTTTTATATGTCTAAGTTAAGGGTGTTGCAGGCAAAGCACAGAAGGGTTTGTGAAAGTTATTATGTAAATGTATTTGAGCGACAAATTGGCCCTTGGCAGACTTCCCACGCAGTAAGGCGTGCAATGCTCTTTCCCTAATCCTCTGTAATCCTTTGTCTAACACAACTACCACCCTTGGCTTTACACTTTGTGAATCTATTATTATATCCAACTTCAAAAATATAATAATCAATAGGTACTTAGAGAAGATTCTGAATGTGAGCTTAATCTGATAATCATAAGAGTTAATCAATTTATCCATGTTTCTAGAAATTATGACATTTAATCAATAATTTTAAGAACATAAAATATTAATTCTCCGTATACCTAGAAAAAAAATGATGAAAAAGCAAAAAAAAAGAAAGATATGTGTTTATAGTTACACGATGCATTATTATTAAAATTAGTTAGCAGCGATGTCAATGTTTCAAACAGTATTAATGTTCAATGTCTAATGTAACCACTGAGTAGAAATAGCCGAAATGTTTATGCATACTTTTATGGATAAGAACCAGTTTTAATCTTATTGTAAATCCACTGCAACTATAGAATCCGCAACCGTAAACACAACATAGCAATGTGATCCGTATTGTCTTATCATTCCATATACCTACCATTAAATAGCACCCTGCTTATACAAAACCATACAATTGTTGTTTTATTATCCCTGATTCTTATGATTAACTTATATTATCACACCAATTTTACCGTCGTAAATGAAAACACAGTAACTTAAATGACTGTGTATGGAGTTTCTTCTTCTTCTTCTTGACGCCCGTGTGTGTTTTTTTTAAATAATATTTTTAAACTTAATTTCGTATCTGTGTTACTAAGTTACAGTGTTTTTCATTTACGATGACAGAATTGTAAAAGAGTTTTTACAATCCTTCATGTAGTCTACCAATTATCGCTTTGAGAGGAAATTGGTAAATCTGCAAGTAGTGCAATCAGAAACTCACTTATACGAAAATCTAACCGGCTTGTGGTGCAATTCTGCTTGCAATTACCTAGCGGTAATCAATCAACGCCTGACTTAGTTCTCTGCCGTGTCTGATGAATTAACTGCTATACTTTGAGGCAGGATGAGATGTAGTGAATGTGAGTACCAATACTAACCATTTCTGGTTTAATGGTACAAAAAATACAGGGTGTAAGAGACATCGACGCACAAACAGTTACCATGGGTCCAGGACATGATTCTGGACGCCCCCGTGTTGGAATTTTTCACCGGTATCTTTCCAATTTTTTTTTTATATTTGTTTTTTTTTAATAGTTTGCCGCGCATTAGGTACTACAGGTACTGCGGTACTGGACACAGTATTTAGGTGTACGATGACCTTTTATTTTGAACTTTTATATACAGCTGAAAAAACACTCATTATAGTATTATTTACATTGCTACTTTTAGTGAAAGTAGCGAAATAATTACTTTTTTATTAATAATATCATTGGGTTAAGTAAGAATAACGATTATGAACAGTCTAAAGTATTAAAAAAACTCAAAAAATTTGGGAAAACCGACGAAAAATTCCAACATGAGGGGGTCCAGAATCATGTCCTGAACCCATGGTATCCGTTTGTGCGTCGATGTCTCTTACACCCTGTAAATAAATGTCGTCCTCTAGGGCTACGAGGTTTTGACTTATAATTGGTGATTATGTAATTTATGGCGCTTCTTTAACTGCGTTTTGGTTTGGCAAATTGTGGTCCTGGTGTGGTCATTTCTACGCCAGGGTCTGTAGAGTATGCGCACCTGGGTGTGCCTGGGTACCGTTGCCTCACCCCTTTTTTCGGAACTGGAGAAATCATCCCTTCATGCAAGCTGAGCAGCCAGAATCTGATTGCATCGCAGTTGCCTTGGTAGATATTACCATTACTAGAATACCTACAGGTAGATGTAGATAGGGCCGCGCCGCCCCTATGTGCGATGTGTGCGGCGCACACAGGCGCCAGGGTAATAGGGGCGCCGGATGAAATGTCAAAGCCAATTAATTAAATTATTTTTTCACATAACAACATAATTATTCCTCAGTATCGATAAGTAAGTAGATACTCGTACAAGTCTCCCAAGACATAAGCACTATTTAAATTGACCCACTGTTTATATTTCGGGTATAAGTTTACACGAACTTCAAGAGCTGCGTCTACGTTTTAAGATCAAAAGAAGCGCCGCAGTCAATACAATAGCTGACTATTATATAACAAAGCCGAGCCGTGGATCATAAGTTTATATAAACGCAACTTGATGCGACCCGAAGATAGCGGCGGAGAGTCCACGATTTTAACTCGTATAAACAATTAGAAACATTTTATCCAAAGTGGGTGCTAGGTGCGCATTGAATGAACGTCCCGGGCTTTATATTATATTGAAAATAAGTTCTAACGCTAAAAACAATACTAAGGTGGTACGGATTCTCTAAGTGTTTTCACGATAAGTGGTAGTGATCAAGAAATAAAAAAACACAATCTGGTTACCAGAATTTGTTGAGGAAAAGAAGACGGGAGGCCGAACGTCTTAAAAACATTTCAATAAGTAAATAAGTATTTCACGGCTCTACCTGCTACTACCAGGCAGGGGTATGTACTCTTTAGGTAATTTCCTATACAATACGTTACAAAAGCCCTGATGTTCCTTCTTTGTTTTAAGTACATACACAATAAAGTAAGCTATTATCATTTATAAAAATTATACGAGCAATATTTAATATAGCCGACACGGTTGGCGCAGTGGCTAAGCGAGCGATCGGTTGCTGCGCTGCGTGGCATGGGTTCGATTCCCGCAAGTAACAAATATTGTATGACCTGCAAGTAATTGTTTCGGGACTGGGTGTTTGTGTATGTGATTTCAACGATTGTCAACCCATGATACAGTGTGGAGAAACGTTAAAAAATTATACATGTATTAAGTTATAAAATCAGGCGTTACTTTGCGGAAATCCGTGACATTAAAATATTAGGGAAAATGGTTAAAATGTTAGGGGTAGGGAGGGGTGTCCTGTCAACAGCTACTATTAAATAAAAGTGTAAAAAAAAAATGTCGTAACGCGACCAAAAAAAGAGGCGCTTCTTAAATTTTGCACACAGGCGCTGCCAGGGTTCGGCGCGGCCCTGGATGTAGAACAACAACTTACCCAGTTACCCTTGTTTAGAGGAGAGGTTTAAACTCACTAACAAAACCCCTTTGAGTATGAAACTTAGCTCCTCAATCTATATGGAACTGCAGCTGGCGAGGCGGAACACGTGCTCACTCTAATAGCCAGGCTACAATAACGGTATTTTCCGTCGATTTTCGCGATAATATTCTTTAAATGTTCATATATAAACGTCCAGCTATAATTAACAACATTTTCCGTTAGTAAGGCCCTATTGTTAGTATTATGGAAACAGATGAATTCTAAGAAAAGCGTTCTAAGAATTGTTATCGTATATTCGTTACCCGAAATTTCCTAGTAACCGCTGCCAAATTACCCGAGTTTTCTTAGCCACTGCTGCCTAAAAACGGTTAGGTTATACCTACGGAGAACTGACTGTACTGATACGTGCACTATACAACTACAGATATAAAATAAAAAGCTAAAAAAACTTCATGTTTTCACTGGCCTCGGGATCTCTCCGCTCCGTTACTCTCTGTTTATACACAATAGGAATAATGTGTTTACGATTCGGCTCCCCACATCCATCGTCCATTCACTCTTTATACACTCGCACGTCTGGCCAAAACAAAATTCAAAATTAGAACACTATTGATCGTAAAATAGAGTTAAAACACTAAGCTTAAAGAGTAGAAAATTAATGACACTGGTATTCCAGCGAGTGACATAAGTACATTATTCGACTCTAAACGATTCAGACGTCATATTAACAGGAGACAAACGCAAATTGAGTTCTTAGCAGCAATTGGAGTTTCTATAAGGACAATTGATAACCAAAGAAACATTTTTAATATAACAGCCCTAATAAAAAACATTTTTTTTATAAAAAAAAGAAATCGGCTTCGAAGTGGCTTTATTTTTTATTTTATTGACTATTGCCTCCGACTTCGGAAAGAAAAGTTATTTTCAACTTTTTAGTATTTGTTTTTGAAGTCGGTTCCTAATTTTTTTTTTTAAAAAAGGATTTATTTTACTCTTTTTAGTTCACATATTCAACAAAAATCTTCGTAAAATCGGCGTCTTTGAAAATCTACAATCCAAGTAAGCAAAAAACGGATCAATGCGGGCATCGTTACGGGATATCCACCGGATAGTGTTATAAACTAAAACCTTCTCCAGAATGTAACGAATACTTTTCTGAAAACCGCATTAAAATCAGTTCAGCCAAACGCGAAATAATCGCGGACAAACATATATAAAGACAAACATACAGGTCCAACTGAGAACCTACTTTTTTTTCGGTCGGTTAAAAACAGAACGCAACTAAGTTTCATAAGAATGGCTTATGTAGGAGGCAACGTACAATCGTACATCTATAGAGAAGAAATCTTATACGAACATCCACCCACCAGTTGCGGTAAATAATTCAGTTCGATGGGCATTTAATTTTTTTTGGTATTACGACTGAGTCTGTTTGAGTCTTGACTGAGAATACCAGTGTTCTGTGTCTGCTAAAACTCGTGCTCGGTTAAAAAAGAGACTCGCGAGCATACTGCCGCTCATGATCTAGCCTTACGTTTGACATTCATCCTTGTTCTCATTGACCTTCTGTGGTCAAGATTCCCTGAGGTTGCTTCCCTGGGGAACTACAGAGAATTGTAAACTAATAGCCGTTCAGTGGTTAACCAGAATTCACAGCGGCTACATCACGGCATGCGGCTTCGGCACCTCTATAGAAAGGAAATAAAGTAGAACCCGACTTCAAAGTGTCTACTCCAGTGGGGTGGTGGGTCAATTACCCTCGGTTGCACTATAGCCTCGGAGACGAGGACTTACTTCATTGTGTCGACTGGTCACCACGCAGCCATTATACTTTAGCCATAACGGTTCCTCTGGTTACCCAATGGAACTTTTTCCTCTCGGACGCAGAACGCTGCTATCTGTATTTCGCAATCGCCAACCGCCAAAACGAATTGTGCCATGCAGGGGTGGATTAGAACAGGCAACCCCCAGCACTGTCTTACTGAGTAGACACGGACTCTCTTAAAGTAGAACCCGACTTGGGTAAGAAAAAGATCTTCTTATGCGACTTATGAATTTTCTACCTCTGCTGCTGGTCTGACGAAACGACAACGAGTTGGATTTGTGATTCCTTGATAGTTTTTCAATACCTAATTTTTCTTTCTTTTTTTACAGATTTTCACAATCTCAATATACAAAAAATTAGATTATCATCAGTCTAGCCTAACTTCCGGTCTAAATAGCTGGCAGTTGCAGCAGGACTGTCTTACTCGGAAAGGGCTATTGGAGGAACACCGTGGATTTTAGTCAGTACGAGTCTGACAGGCGCTTCCGCTCCGCCCAGGGTGGGAAGACTCATTGGATGATTTTAACACGTAAAATAAAACTAGCTAACAGCGAACCCGCAGTGGTAGACGCCCACGGCGACCAACGTCGGCAGACGATCTCCGGCCACCATAGGCGCAGGCATGCGGGCAGCGAGTAATGGCCAACTCGCTGTCCGACCATGGACCATGCCCGGGTCGACGGCGCGTTGTGTTCCACGCGCGCCTCACAGAGTGTCAGCAAAATGACGGGGCCCCCTCTAGAGGGCCAAAGCCTGCCGGGGTCGCGGGACTAAAAAATTGTCATGACCCCGGTACGTAGAGGGCTAGTGAAGGACACCGTGGATTTTAGTCAGTACGAGTCTGACAGTCCCTCCCGCCCTGCCCAGGGTAGGAAGACTCATTTGATGATTTTTAGACGTAAAATAAAACTAGCTAACAGCAAACAGCTGAATTCCAATATTTTAGATGGAGCTACCATACCCGACAGCATGATTGGCACAATGGCTGATCGATCGAATGCTGCACAGTGTGTTGCGGGTTCGTTCCACCCACACAACAAATATTTCAATGAGCTACATGTAGTTGTTCTGGACGTGGATAGGTGTTTGTGTATGTGAGTTTGTATGTTTGTAAAAACGCACCCACGCTGGTCATGTACCTGGGGAAATACGCACTCGATACGACTACCATACTGCATCACTTATTTTTTCAACAAAATTACACAAAAAAAAATTGAAATTCATGAATAATGCCATTGTCAAGATGGTTGACGGAGGTCTTATTTCCTGTTGTCAACGTGTTTGAAGACTGAAGCTCAATTAATTATGCTGTACACTTGCAAGCAAAAGTTCTTTCAGGCAAAGTGGGAAAAATGGTTTCTAATAAAAGACATGTTAGATGAAAGTAATAGCGATTTTGCTGCGCGTTAGTTCGATTCTCGGCTTCAATTCACAGGTAGATGATGTAAAACATTACAATGTTATTTAGTTTATCAAAAAGAAAATAAAAGCGTTTATTTCCATTAAAAATGTCTCATTAACAGCAGTCTTTATGTGCCCGGTTAATTTCATTATGGCTTAAAAGACAACCTCTTGAATGGTAGTGAATTGAATTGGGTGTATATAAACCATAAAGTTACCCCTGCCTATCTTTTTTTTACCAACGGGTTCCATACAAACCAATTTATGTCCATTCACAATGTGTACCAAGGATTTATAACAAACTCGACGATAACATAACAACCGCTTATCTGTCACCTCATCAGCAGCCACATGGTATCTTTCAAAGTAAACATTTTCTCTCTCATCTTATTTCTAAGAACAAGTTAGATAAATAAAGAGAAAAATGACGAGAATCCTACGTGGAGCTATAACGCTTGGCGAATATTTGATCCAGTATTTTGAGCTACATTTCATGCCTAGAGGCACGTTTTGTTCTAGGCTAGACAAAAGATATATAATAGACCCAGAAAACTCAAAATAAATTCGTTGTTTTGTCTTGGTATGTTTTTCTTTGGAACGAATGCTTTGTCTCGTAATGAGTATGTACACGAAAGGAAACTTCACACTTAACTTGAGTCTGCTCACAAAAACTTTACATATTCTGACGTAGAAGAACAAAATTTAAAGAAAAATACGTTCCGCGACGCTTTAGAGTTGGCTACAATATTTTTGTTGCCAAAACTTACTGTGCTCCAACATGTAATTTATTGAACTAACTTTTTCGTTAAAGGAAAGGGGAATGTGTGATTTGAATGTAAATTAAACCCAAAAATCATTTAGATTTTATAAACTGCAAATAAAAAATACAGCGTACATGCCTATAAACTATGTGTAAAAAATTATGCTATCGTTCGATTAATAATGCAAAACACTGCGATCGTGCTTAGCGAGTTTTCAGCTGCGTACTAACAATGATGGCGACCACAGCGATGTTTATTTAATTTGTGGACTGTTTGGATGTTAAACTGTAATGACAACTTGTGTAATTGTAATCTTATTTGTTATACGACAGTTGTCTTCATCTGCAAAGATAGACCGATGGTTCTCGCTACTGCCTGGCAACGCGCCCGCGCTGTCGCGGCCTGAGAGTGGGTTCATCTCCGGCGTGGAAGAAGGCGCAGACGCAGCCACACTCGCCGAGGCCAAGAACCTGCTCCTACAATTGGGTGCTAAGAAGAAACGACGGCTCATTCCTCTACGTTTCACTAGAAGAAAGATCTTAGTTAATAAACACACTTTGCTATAATGTTTATTAGACTTTGTGTACGCTGTTTAAAAAGTCGACTTTTCAAGTCTAATTTAGAGTCATGTTATGGGATTAAGAGTTTAGTTGCGTATAAATGCGTAGACGTTGGTTTTACTATACAAGGTCGTGCCGGAAAATCCTCTAATCCGACACGTTCGACATTGTCGAGTACCAACGATCCCCTCGTCTTTACTTCATTCGAATACTGTTCGTATTCATGTGTTAACTCTTAGAAAATACAAGACAATTTACTTTAGAGTATGGTACATATTAATGTTATTGTTAATTTTAGTAAATAAGTAGATAATTAAGGAAAGTAACCGGAGAATCGATTTCTCTGGAGAAAATAAGGCTTCTGTATGAGAATAATTGGATGAAAGTACTTTAACTAATTTAGACACGTGATAATTTATTCATACTCGCTCAGTACGGCTGATTTTATAGCGGTTGTTATTTTGACGCAAAAATATTAAGGCTGAATAACATTAATCCAGTACATCCAGTCCAATTCAGCTAGATCCAGCGTTACTGCATTGAAAAATAGGAACGCGTTCTATTTAGATGCATCGCTGGACCGTGGACGCCGGATGTAGCTACTGGATATTTCAAATCAGCCTTAAGACTGAACGCAACACTAGATGGATCTATGAAATGAAACTTTTTAAGCAGCGAACACCGCTTATTACTTATAGAGCAATTCACATTATGACAATTCACTTTAACACGACAGTAAAAGTATTATGATATGACAGTGAAACACTAGCCTTACTGGCTTATATTTACATAAGTTTGTATTTGACTATAACGGTGGTGCTTTTCAGGTGGTTTAAGCACATATGTGTTATAAGTTTGTAATTTAGTTTCAGTGATCTCAACTTGAATACTTTCATGATAACACACTGACACTTTGGAGTCGGATGACTGACTTTATTTCGAGAAGATTAAGTATCTAAACCTTACAAAAGGTTGTCATTTTCTTTTTCGTTTTATGATACTGATATTTCTTGTTATGGTGGAATGTAACGTAGTTGTAATCTTAGACTGTTTTATGGTAAAAATATGTAGACGGTATAAAGTCCGAAAGAGCTGGAATTATGAAGATATTCCTAAAATAAAAGTATGAAAATTGAGATATGTAGTTGTGAAACTGCATTTTTACTATGCTACTTATTTTGTTTAGTTAATGCAACGGGAAAGTGATGAACCGTAATATAGCCATTCTTATTTTCTTAATATTTGTACATAATATAATAATACACAAAATGACACTGACTGAAAAAAGGCTAATTTTCCAGACAGTCAGTGCCAGCGAGCAATAAAATTCTACCTTAGATTAAAAAATGTTCAGATTCCGTGTTTGAAACAAAACGAAACGTTTTAAGTGAAGCCACTTTTTTGTAAATGTGTGAGTGAGCGCCACTCACTTGTTTTACTTAGAAATCGACAGACGCGGTAAATTTTTACCCCATGTTTTTGGCTTCAATTCTCAGTGGCCTACTACAGTCTAGACATTTTTTTAATATAAGATTCCACCCTAGTTCCACCGTAATTGAAAACATCCCATATTCACTTATTAAAGGTACTATTTTAAATAGAAATTAAACCATTTATTGAGTATTCTAGTAACAGTAAACATTCACTAACTTAAACCTAGTAGTATCTATTCTCATTTCTATGGAAAACTCTTAGATTAAAAAATGTCCAGATTCCGTGTTCGAAACAAAACGAAACGTTTTAAGTGAAGCCACTTTTTTATAAATGTGTGAGTGGGCGTCACGCACACATTTAAATGGTTTCCTTGGAGATGTTCACTTGTTTTACGTAGGAATCGAACGACGCGACGGGGTAAATTTTTACCCCATGTTTTTGGCTTCAATTCTCAATGGCCTGTTATCAATCTGGACATTTTTTAATCTAAGGGAAAACTATACTGCCTGAAAACTTCGAAGACTTGTTTTTTTTGTTAAAATTCGTTATAGTTTTACACTTTACTGTTAAATATATTGTATAGCAGTATTAATTAAATCTAGAAATAAGATAATTACATGACCTCGAGGTAATTTACGAACAAAGTGAACGATTATTTTTTAATGATCAAAGTTAAGTCTTAATTGCAATGTGACGATATTGAAATTTTTGCATTTCCTAGTTTAAATTGAGTGTTTTAGTATTAATTTTTTATAGATTAAGTATGGAAGTAAGTAGTTCGTACTGCATACAGCGACCAAATATTTTGTTTTACAAAGTATTGAACAAGAGGTGTTTCGGTGTGGCAACACCGTAAATCTCCTAGCATCTAATTTTCAGGGCAATCAGTAGGCACTTTTTAAATCTTTAGGGATTCAAAAGCTTTCAGGATGAGCCTTCTTGAAAAATTGAGGCTGACACGAACGGAATCTGACTAAAAAGAAAAACAGTGCCATAAAAACGATTTCGTTTTAATTCTCAAAATGCACTCTAGTTTTAAAATTATTAAATGTTCTAAGTTTAATCGAAAATGTCGTTTAAAAAAAGGAAGACTATGATTCTCTATGAATAGAGTTAATAGTAGGTATTTTACAAGGATATTAAAAAAATTGCGTATTTTACGTATATTAAAATTATTTGAATGTAGAACAAATTCGAGACCCAACATCAGCCATCGTGTAAAAAGCCAATGACAAGTGTGTCAATTTATTTTTTCTTTTGTCATTTGACTCGAATATATTGCCTTAATATTTCTTACTCATTATCTTATCTGTATTATTTTTACTTTATCATGCATTCCAATGTTGTATTAATATGATATTTAATATTACTAATTAATAATATATAGTTAGTTTCAATGCTGAGTGATCGAATGACTGATTTTAATTGATAACGTGTTCTTTAGTTACATTTATTTTATATTTTAGATACACTAGGATGTTTTAACATAACATTGGAATATATTTGATTGAAATACAAACTGCTTGTTTTTCCCACTCATTTATTTGTTCCTTCCTTGGTCTTAATTGTAAACAGTAAAAATGGCACAGCAAGGTAAGTTTATTGAGAAACTGAATGAATCCTGCTCAAGATGATACAAGTACTAAGTAGCTACTATGGAGCCTAGATCTGTGCCCGATCGGTGGTAGTAGGCGCATCCCCATTTTACATGGAACATAAACAACACTGAAGAAAAGTGGGGAAAACTTATAAGCCGGGGAAGATTCATCTCTACATAAGCCGTCAAGGCGTTATGTGTTGGCGAAGCATGGAATTAAAGATAATTCAAAATAAAGACAATAATACTAGTGACAGGCAGTTTCCAGTTGTCGTTGTTTTTACCCGACTATGGCAAAGCCAAAAAAAAATACTTAAAAATAACCGAAACCCGACTACGAAAAATCGCGCACTGAAAAGTATACAAGAACAATCAGTGTTACAGAAATATTTAAGTAATAGCCGTGGTCGTGTGCCACCTGCGGTTGTTTAACTAAGTATTTACTTTTCAGTGCGCATTTTTGTCGTAGTTGGGTTTTAGTTTTTTTTAACTTATTTTTTTACTCTTTGTCTAAATAGGTGGTAATGGTCTAAATGGTCAATTTCAGTGTGTTACAGCTTGCAACAGGTTTGACCTTAGGGAATAAAATTCGTAAAAGAGTTCCTTTAACCTTTTATTCCTTAACACAAGCAATAGAGAAAAAAAAATAGATAAAGAACTAAAAATCTATAAATTCAATAATTGCATAAGAAATTAAATGAAAACACTTAGGTATCGAAGTAATGGTAAGCATCGCTGTTGGTCGCGGGACTAACGGATTACCGTGACCCCGGTACGTAAAGGGCTATTGAAGGACACCGTGGATTTTAGTCAGTACAAGTCTGACAGTCCCTCTCGCCCTGCCCTGGGTGTTAGGACTCATTTGATGATTTTACGACGATAAAAAAAAAGCATCGCTATTATCCGGAAACGTGCCGAGAAGACAGCATTGCAACGTTGAATGGCAAGATTGGTTAAAGAATAATTTAAAACTTTCTTCTGCTGTTAACTAATAATTTTACACTCCTTTCTTAACATGATAAATTCATCAAATGAGTCCTGGGCAATCGGATCTTCGCACGGAACAAGTACCTATTTATAAGTAGTTGTATATAATGCAAAAAATAATAATAACACACAACACATCTAAATAAAATTAGTATTACCTACTATTCAATGCGTTATTATATAATCTTTCATCCAAAGTTAACCTACTTAAAACACAGATAAAACCGCGTTCTACAGAAAAAGAAGGTTTTATTGTGATGGTCGTAGGTAGAGCCTGTTTTCTCAGTAGTGTGTCGCAAACGGTTGACGAACTCATCAGATTTTCACTAAAACCGGTTTAACGGATTGCACGTCAAATATCTTTAGCTGCACCTATAATATTGATGACTTTGTTCTTCAGAAGTACGTAAAGTATTTTGATAGCAACACGTGAACACAATTAATACCACCAATTTTATAAATGGACAAACAGTTATGTAACATCGTTACAATTTCAATACGAAAGATTTGTAATTTAAAACGAGGTAGAGTAAGATCCTAGAGCCCCCAGACCTACGTCATTGTAGCAAAGTTGACATTTGAGGATGTCTAGTCTATGTAGTTAAGACAGTCCTATCTATACTTACTAGCTCGAAAGCGGGGCCCTTTCACACGTAGCACGAACTAAAGGTGCATAAAAACCTTACTCACCTACGTTATTTTAGCAAGCCTACATTTTACATGATCCTTATTACTCATGGTACTATTTCAAGATCCTGTGTAAGCAGCCAGACCAATACGATGGGCCAATCATTCTCCCAGACGCCTTAAAGTCCTTCCCTAAAAACTTGAATACTCGTTTAGTAGGAATCTACAAGATTATTATGCTTACAAGATTATGTCGAGACTTTTATTAGAATTTTCCTGCTAAGCTGAACAGAAAGGAAACTGGTTATTACTGTTTTTGTTCTGAGATATGTAGGTAATAGACATATTCATCTGTATAAACATGCTAGTAATTCACACCATGTTCGGTGACCAAGTGGATTGATGGTGACTGTTCACGACTGCTTATGAACAAAGCCAGTACCAGGCAGCCTAGAAACTTATTTTTCATTTTCTTTAATAGCCTATACTATGTCCCGCTGCTGGGCAAAGGAATATCCTTTCTCCTTAATGCCTTTGTCAAACAGACAGGCGAACGCGAAGCGTGACGTTTTTATTTGTAATGTATGGAATTGTTTGAATCCAGTCACAAAGAACAGCGAAAGCGATCCGATAGCGTGACAGAACTATCGGACTGACGTCTCGCTTTGGTTCGGTATCGCTTCAGAAACACTTCGCTTTCGCCAGTCTGTTTGACATAGGCATAAAAACTTCTCTGTTTTGGGAAATTTCTGGCCATGCATATCCCGCGAACATGTTCAGATCATCACACCACATAGACCTCCGCCACGGTTAACCTCGGCGGTGATGTCCTTCCTCAGGAGAACGAGGGAGTGACGCTTTTAGCCCACTTCTTCTGATGCATGTAGCCCGCCCAATCCCATTTGAGCCTGTGATGGAGCGCCGGATAGTGTTTCTTATTCGATCCGTTCGCTTCGCACCTATTATGCTGCCGAAGATGTTATTATTGTAAACGAAGTTCTCGTCATCTTTTCGCATTCCATTGTCTTTGTAAAAGGCGAATCCACAATGCTAAATGCCAGTGCCAGCAGTGTTTTGCGTACATTTCCCGGCACGAGACGATTTTTGATGCCCTGTAACTCTTTCCCCTTTGTTTTGATATTTGTACATAAATTATAGACATTAATTTTAAACTGTTTTATACAACCTTTTTGGACCTATCTGCTGTGGACTTCGACAGCCTGCTTAAACCGCCTAATTTGATTGCAGGGTTGCAGCTCAGATGTCTCTTCTGCTTGTAATTATAGCAGCGCTTGTAAATCCGCCAGCACATCAAGTTGTTTTTTATTAAACGAAATAGATTTTCAACTTTAGCAGAATGTTTGGAAATTTTGATAGATGGGTGTAAGTTGCTGTTCTTGACCCTACGAACGGAACCGAGTCAAGATGCTTGTTGGCAGAAATAAGTACGTATCATGAAAATACTGGCCTTACCTTGATTATCTTCGCAAGTTACTCTCTTTTTCTAATTTTTTTTTGTCTAAATATAACAGCCGAGTTCTAATTACGTTTTAATTAGGAGTATATTGACAGAGTGTTTCAAATTAATTTTAAGTTTACTCAAGTGTCTGGTTTCGTTAGTTAGCTTAATAGGTTTATTAGGCCCATAAGACTACTGTATTCTATTAGACTCCGTTCACGGTCTCTTGCGTTGCGAAACGCACACGTTTTTTGACGTCTAACATTTTTCCTTTCGCTATCCTGCAATTTGTACGGGCACGCACCAATTGCGGCGGTAAGACACACCCCCATTTAAATAGGAATAGGGAAGGAAGAAACGCCTGGGTGTCACCACTGCGCGGTTCGCCCGGAGGATACGGTGGAGCATACGGTGAAGGCTGCTCCGCTTGGGCAGTGCGCCACTGGGTCCTCACGGAAGCGATAGGCGGCGATCCCTCGCGCCCGGCTTTGGTCGAGGCCATGCTGCGGACGACGGAGTGGGAAGCGGTCGCCTCCTGTGATGCATTCAAGCTAGCGAAGGAGGAGGTGGGACTCGTGAGGGAGAGGACAGCGTCCACCTCACGACCCAGCCGCTGTGGGAGACGCGCACGGCAACGGATGTCACAGGACGATTTCCGGCCACCGCAGGCATGCGAACGGTGAGTAATGGGCGACTCGCTGTCCTTTCATAGACCATGGCCGGGTCGAAGGCCCGTCGTGTTCACGAGCGCCTCAAAGAGCTGTCCGTAAAATACAGCTTTGGTGGTCAGGGCCTCCTGACGGCCAAAGCCTGCCGGGGTCGCGGGACTAACGAGTTACCGTGGCCCCGGAACGTAAAGGGCTATTGAAGGACTTATAGAAGTTGGCCGTCAGAAGGTAGCAACTCTTGCCGTGGTCTGTCTTCGAGAATGAGTGACCAAGGTTAAACAAATAACAAGCTCTATCTTTAGATGGGTGATAAAATAAAGCGGAGAGATGTAAGATACAGCAAGCATTGCTCATTTGCCTACATGATGATGCAAGAAATTGCATGCGAACTCGCATGCAATTGCATTGCATTACAACTGCATCACATTGCGGTTTATCAAACAAATACCACCATAAGTAATGAAACTTGCATTCAAGTTCTGGTATTGTCGAAATAGGGCTTAAAAAATATTCATTTGTTTTTCTTCTGTCAATCATTGTGGTAAAACGCGAGTTGCGTGGCAACACTAGACTTATTCATCTGAATAGAACTAAATGCATTAGCAGGAATGGAAAGATCAAGGAATTTGTGTACCTAGTTAAAGATGACGATGACAAAACTCCGTTGTAACGTAGACATTATCTTACAAATTTATAGCTGAACGAGACATGTGGACAATCAAGTCCTCTACGTTATAATAAAGATGAAGGCAATGGGTCAAACGACCGGTTCTCAAATGACGTAATCTAGGAATCCTGCACTGTTATCAATAACAACTTTATAAATGTGTATGTGTGACTTTGAACAGCTAATGAGATTGGTATTTCGCAATATAAGTGTGGTCAAAATAGGATTTTAATTATTTATTTATTAGCGCTAATGATGCAATAATTTTATATTGCTCCTATGACATGACAAAACATCTATCGTCTTACTACAAAAAAGTTAAACGCACGCTAAACGCCGCCTCGCCCTTTCTACTACTCAAGTGAGGCCCATATGTTGTCCCCCGTGGTGCTTAACGTGTTAAACATCGGTTGAACACTTGTCTAATAAACTGTCAACTGCAAAACGGCATTTGACGTTAATATAAGGGTCGTTTTGCAGTTACAGTTTTTTTTAGAAAAGTGTTCAATCTGTTGAACACTTTTCTAAAAAAAACTGTAACTGTTTAACTTTTTTGTAGTAAGACGTCTAGTAAGCCGTCTGGTGACTTTCATGATCCCTACGAGACGTGATCGGCTTCCAGTGTATCCGGATGCAGTTGTAAATTTTACACGGTGCGATCGCCCGTCGGAACTCCAACCAATTTAATCTTCGTAGCTTTATCAATATTTTTTTATACCCATATCTCAAGGTTTATTTTAAATAATGACGAAGCTCCAGCGAAATCCTTTAAAAAGATTTTTTTTAAATAAACTAAATGCTGACTTAAATAATGAGTTTAAATATTTACAAAACAAGAAACTAAATAGATATGCATCAATGAACTTCTCCACATCGCTGTCATCCGGAAACATGCCCAGAAAACTGGCAGTTATGCTTTAACCTAAATAATTATGTTCACGTTTTACTATTGTTTCATTCGAAGAACCAATGACCGTTAGAAAGGACATAAAACCCAACAGCAAAAAAATCGCGCTCTGAAAAGTATAAAATAAGAACAATATTCATTTGACCGAGTAATAGCCGTGGTCGTGTGCCATCTGCGGTTGTTTCAGACAATCTTTATTGGCTAGGTAATTATGTTCTTGTTTTATACTTTTCAGCGCGCGATTTTGTAGTCGGGCTTTAGTTATTTTTAATTTATTTACATTATTTTGTGGTTACATTATTAATTTTTTGATATAATAATAGCGAAGTAGCGAGAGAATTTCAAATGTACTCATTATGCCTTTTCATTTGATAACCAATGTTGACACTGTTAGAAACACGCAAACTAGTTAGTAGCTATATAATGTATATATTTCAAATGTGCTCATCAAGCCCTTTAATTTGATGCCTATGTCGACACTGTGCGAAAATATTTTTTTTTTCGTTTACGACTTTACATTCCCTAGAGGGCGCCATATTGGATTTGCTGACACGTTTCCAACCCTATAACCAGCGGACAACGAGGACGTTTCTAGCGACACCTCATTTGTCACGTAGTGATCCACTGATCACTACATGACAAGTGGTTTAGAAGTTATGGGGGAACAAACAAACAAACATACATACATTCATACCGGTCAAAATCATAACCGTCCTTTTTTTTGCCGTAGTGGGGTAAAACTGAGCATAATATTAATGGTAGGTATTGGTTAAACAACACTGTTTACTCGTAGCTGTGATCGTATTGCACTAGCAGTGCGCTACATTATTGGAATAACAGTTATGGATATTGTTGTAAACTGTACTTGGGCAGGCTACTAGTCTCACCAGATGCAATTGAGTATCAATATTTTACTTCAGGCTGCTGCCATTTGACTTTCACAACAAAACTACTGCTGACCGATATTTTGAGGCACGGCTAGTTGGTAGATTTTCGTAATTGACTATTTGACAATACCTATAAATTACAAATATAATTAGTCCGTCATTTAGAATTTAAAAAAATAACGGACACGTTTTTTTCTTTTGTAAAATCAATGAATATTCACCAAAATAAAACGCATCAAAACTCGAGTGTGGGGCTCGTGACGTCAGAATTCAGTAGAAATTGTACTGAATTGTAACGTATTGCCAATTTTGAAAGCATCGTGTCTCCGTCAATTTTAGTTTACGAAACAAAAGAAAAAATACGGGTCGAATATTTTTTGATAATCTAAGTGACGGACTAATTATAATTTTTCAGTCAAATAGCCAATTCAGGGTGCTTAGACAAGCGGCAATCGCTCCGTGTCGATTCGATTTCGAAAATCGATAACGCTTGTGCGATGTCGATCGCCAAGTGGTAGACAAAGTAACATCAACAAACCGAACGATAAGTCGAAGCGTTCATTCGATAAAAATCAACTTCTTGGCTATGGTTGCGTAATGAAATGTCAAATTCAAGACGTCAGTTCTGTCAACTGGGCCGCGGTAAATTTAACCAATATAAATTATATAAAACGATAATTACTTATTTATAACGATAAACAGGAACTGGCTGTATTTAATTTTTAAAGGTAAATAATAATGGAATCAAGAGTGCGTGCTAGTGGTGAACAATTTTCGACCCTTTTGGAATTCATGGAAAGGTAAGGAAGTATTCACGTAAACCATGAACTTCATTAAATTCATATCACTTGAGAATGCTTTATGTAAACAATGACGTGATCCTAACAATGCGTTGCTTATTGCCCTATTATTTGTTCAATTACAGTCACGGCGATCTTTCTAATCTCCAAGGTGGGCTTCAAGGACGACTGAAATCTGACCGACTGTGGAGCGAGTTGGCGTCAATGTTAAACTCTATTGGTGGAGGAGTAAATAAATCGATAGACAAATGGAAAAAGGTAACAATTGAACAGCTATGATTGTAATGGTCACACTTTTACCTAACTTTCCTACATATGCTTAATTAATTTCGAAGGTTTGGGCAGACTGGAAGTCTAAAACTAAAAAAAAAGCATCACTAATAAGGCGTCATGCAAGTGGTACTGGTGGTGGGCCTAGTAGTCGTCAAACCCTGACTACTTTTGAGGAGAGGGTGTTGGCCATCATGGGGAATTTGACTGTGGAGGGTCAGCCAAGCATTCAAGAACAAGGATTTGCTGTAAGTATGGTGCTTATTAATTTAAAATGCAGGCTTGATTGATCTCTTAAGCATTTTAGTAAATCATGATTCAAGTTATTGATTTATATTAATTTTCTTGATTATATATTCATTTAAAATGATTAGGTATTGAAATTAATTGATTTTAATTATTATTTCATTAAATTATACATTTAGAATTAATTAAAACAATAAAACCCAAAAAATCAAATAAAAAAGTTATTGATTTCATGATTGTTTTCAAACCTACTAGTAAGTATGTATAAGCATATTGTTACCATTCTGTTACATTCCATGTAATTTAGTTTTAGAAGCAATTAAAGTTATTTATATTCCAATTTCTGTTGATGATTAATATTGCTTCTAAAAGAAATTAAACAGAAATTTGTTTACAATGTGGATAGCAACAATATGCATATACAGTTTTGTAAAGTAAGGCCTGTGTTGTCTGAACCTACTGTTATTACACAATTATCTAGGTATTACTTAACCTGAAGATTTAAAACAAAACTCTTTTCAGGGGCCATCACAATTCCTTTCATCCCCAACACAGGCTCTTAGTCCACCACCAGCCACACATCAACAAGACTTTGAAATCGCAACAGCTGGTGGTAGGTATATCTTTATAATAAATATTATTTTTTTAAACTATTAATTATTTGAATCACATATAAAAGAAAATTTTGTTTTCAGAATCTGTGGCAACATCACCACCTGTGACTCCTCCGCCATCTACCAGCTGGCAGCCACCGCACACGAACATTAGCGCTCAGGCATCGACACCGCATCGGGATTTATCAGCGAGGAGACGTTCGAGGGTGCAACTGCCTGCGCCTTCTACCCCTCCGTCGACCAGTAGGCGACGGTTGCCATCCACTCCGCGGTCAGGGGTAATGGTGGGTTCCCCTACACGCATGGCACTAAGGGCGCGCCGAAGACGTTCACTCACGCCATTCGACAGAGCGACGAGCGAGTTCGTTGCCGTCGAACAACAACGTCTTCGGGTAGAGGAGAAACGGGACAGGCAGCTTCATGAGCGGGAGAGCCGAAGGATAGAGGTCGACCACGAGCGTAATCAAATATTACGCTCGTTTGTAGACATTGCGCAAGCATGGTTTGACCACTACCGCAGTAAGGACAACACAGAGCGGTTAGATAATATTTAAAAATAGGTAGTAGGTATCAGAAACTAAAAATTACCACTAAAATTCTTAAAAAATTTTAAACAATTTTCAACTGTTATTTTTTTTTTAAGAATTTAGGTTAGTTGTTTTATTTGTTTTATACATATAGATAATTATAGTTTTTAAATTTAAAGATTAATAATATTGAGCCCTGTTTTAGTTACATAATAAGTAGGAAGTTTATTTTTAACTGTGTGTTATTAAGTTATTTATTTAAGTACGTAGGTCATTAGATTAATAAAATAAGAAAGAAAATTATAAGCTTTATGTTTGACTTTGACTATTTTTTATTTTAATGACACATTCAGAATAAGAGGAGAAGAATGTAAATACAGAGATGACGACTGAAAGGGTAGATATGGAAGGAAAGTACCACATACTCCCTCGACGCCAAATACAAAGGCAGAGGAATGATCACACCCAATAAAAAATAATATAAAATGCAGAGAATGAGTAATTTATTATTGGTAAGTAGTTAATTAGAGAAACAGAAACATTAATGTTTTAATTAAACTTATATGAAAGAAATATAGTTAAAGCTTTCTATAAAAATAAACCTCAATACCTTACAACCACATAAACTTATACCTTAAAAGAAATAAAATTAAATTAAGAATTAAATTTATTATTTATATAATACACTATTTACTTACTACTTACTTATTTTTTAATAATATTTTTATAGGTAAGTAGTTTTCTCGCCTAACCAGTCAACAAAATGATACATTTAGTAATATCTTATAGGTACATTATTTATCTATACAACTAACAATACATAATATTAAGCAACTGAGTATCATAACCTACTTATTAAATAATTAAGCATTGCCCTGCCTCGGATCAATTCACTTTGATTGTCTGTGGAGGTCCTAGTTGGTACACTGGAGTCATCATTATCATCCGTTGCAACAGGGATATCACTTGGAACTGGTAACTGTGCATGTAGTGAGATGTTGTGTAGCACACAACACGCTAGTGTTATTTTGCTGGCAACTGTGGGATGATAATGGAGGACCCTGTCACGAAGTAAACACCTCCAACGTTTTTTAAGTAATCCGAAGCAGCGCTCAATGCATGTTCTGGCTTGCACATGACGTGTGGTATAAATTTCCTCTCGAGACCCCTGTGGAGCATTCAGTATTGGAGTCATAAGCCAGGTCCGTTGTGGATACCCAGAATCTCCTGAAAGCAAAAAGTTTTGAGTGAGAAAAGATTTAAAGCATACTTACTAAAATTGTACTTATATACAAGTTACTTTTAATATTTTACATACCAAGTAACCAAACATGTTCACCATTTTCATGAAGGTGACGCATGTAGGGTTCTAGAATACTTGATGACCATATGTGGGAATCGTGTGTTGCTCCTCCAAACTTACAGTTCACATTCATTATTTTTAAATTATGATCACATACCTGAAAATACAATTAATATAGTTAACTAATTGTTGTTTTAACAAATAAAATAGCTAGCTATATTAGGTAGCAATATTATTGTATACTAGCGGGCGCCCGCGGCTCCGCCCGCGTGAATGTCGGTTACCGCTGCAAAAAGCCTACTCAGGAAAGACACGGTCAGCAACATGATTCCCAGGTCTATTCACAGACACCGACACTAACATCGACGATGCAGTCATCACAAACACTCGACATAGATAGATATAGTGTGTCGCGGACTTTTTTGTAGATATTTATAAGATCAACAATTAATTAGAACATTTTACGGTTCTATCTTTTATAGTTTAGGCAGCGTACGCAAAATAAGTAACTTTTCTGGTTGATTTTTTACAACTTGTGGCCGAGAAATAAAATATAGCCTATGTTACTCGTGGATAGTGAAGCTTTCGAATGGTGAAAGAATTTTTAAAATCGGTCCAGTAGTTTTTGAGCCTATTCATTACAATCAAACAAACAAACAAAGTTTTCCTCTTTACAATATTAGTGTAGATGTAGACTACCAAAATAACTAATTTCGTACCTACTATTGCTTCAACTAAATAAATAAAATGTTAACTAATAATATATTTAAACAGTACCAAAACCTCTTATACCTATTTCATAAAATAACAACAAAACAAATCTAAAAATAAACTATTCAAAGACTAAAAGTAAAAAAGGGCACGCCGCAATCGCGGCGGTAAGACCCCTCTTTGAGGAGTGGCTGGACAGGCGTCACGGCATCCTGACCTACCGCATGCATGCATTTTAAGGAGAACATTTCCGTCATACATGATTTCTATGTAACTTTAACCATTAAGGCTGCATACGCGACGTAAGCTTAAAAAATGGAGTATCTTCTCCCGTTTTCCCAGTATTTCCCTTCACTGCTCTGCTCCTATTGATCGTAGCGTAATGAAAAGTATACTATAACCTGCCCAGGAGTATGAAGAATAATTGTGCCAAATTTCGTTAGAATCCGTCTAGTAGTTTTTGTTTCTATAACGAACATACAGATAGACAGACAGACGGACAGACAGACAGACAGACAAAAATTTTACTGATTGCATTTTTTGCATCAGTAGCGATCCCTAATCACCCCTTGATAGTTATTTTTTAAATATATTTCATGTACAGAATTGGCCTCTCTACAGATTTATTATAAGTATAGATAGATTTTATAGATTTAAATATGATATGATTGCAATACAAACCATTTGAACATTTAAAGAATGGTATCCTTTCCTATTATAGAAAGCATGCTCTTCTTCAGCAGGTTTTACAATTGCAATATGGGTGCAATCAATGCATCCTATCACTCCGGGCAAATAATACTTCCTTAGAAATCTGTAAATGAAGATTTTTGTAATACATAATAAACTATTAGATACTTAATTATAATAATGATTGTATATGTTAAAGTTATAGATTTCTTTCAGCTAACTGTTACCTAGAAACCCAAGCAACTAACTAACTTACTGTTCTTTGATTAAACATCTTTCTTGTAATGTTTGTGGAAATTGAATCCACTTGCTCATGACTGCCGGGTGGTTGAGAGCATCCACGACTTGCCGGACACACCGACTTGTTGTTCGTTGCGTTATTTGTTGACTCACACCCACGATCCTCTGATAGGAACCGGTGGCTAGAAAACTGAGAGCAATGAGCACCTAAAAAGAACAAAGTAAGTAAATAAAATAAACATGTTGAAATCAAACGTTAAGTACGTTCATCAACTACTTTATTATGTATTATAAGTTTTGCAAATTGTAAACTTTGAATAAGGTTACCTTAATTTCCAAAGAGATTTCTTTAGATCCCTTTAGTGACGTGTGAACACGCAAATCATTACAAAGCTGCCGAAAAAGATTTTTATTTAAACGGAAATGCTCCATAAATAGTAACTATATATCTTCCACTCTTTCCATTTTTTGTCGGTAATTATATCTTCTTTGACGCCGTAACCACACACTTTCATTACGTGCCGCCCATAGCAATCGCAATGTATGCATTTTTAACCAAAAAATGAAGAAAAACAAGATACAAGAAAAAATTGATATATACAACACCAACAGCAGACAAACAATCAGCCATATTGTTTTGCTTTTCTACAGGGTCCAAGCGTTCGCTAAGTTGTCGATCGAAGGATTCGATATCTCAGCGATTGCGACTGTCAAGCGCGCCACTTGTCTACGCATTTGTATGGGAATATCGATCGAGTCATTCGATTTCGTCATCGTTTCGTTACGCGATTTGACATTGTCTAGCAGTTAACGATCGAAAACGATTGATCACGTGACATTGCGAAAGCTTATGCCAAATCCATACATTTCGGATTTATCTAATTTCGTTATCGCTAATGAAAATGTGACTTTGTCTAGGCCCCGGAACACCCGTTACGGTAACGACTGTCATTTTAATTTCGAAATGATTCACAATGAGTATGAAAATTCATGCAGAAAATTTCATTATTCTACCCGTTATATTCAGCCAAACTCGTACACTTAACTGCACATCAGTAGTGACAGTGGCACTTCAAATTTTCCGACGTAAAAGCACTGTCAATTTCAAAACCTCTGATTTGCGGTTGCCTGTACGTGAAAATGGACAAATAGAGGATGGTAATGGATGCTAACTTCCATTTTACTGAAGGGCAATTGTGTTCGCTGAATGGTTTCCTAATTATCGGTTACTGGTCAGTCCATTGTACGGTCGACAAAAGACATAAGTAGACAGCCAGCAACTTTAAACGATTTTCCTATATGGTATATGCTGTATGTCTGTGCCTTTTGGTTGTATTCTACGTACAGGCAAAGAAGTTGATATGCAGAGACATTGAAACTGAAATGGGAAAACCGTTTAAAAACAAAATCAAAATCATTCAAAATAAAAATCAAATCATTTATTTCAAGTAGGCCAGTTACAGGCACTTTTGAATTGTCAAGAGACGTTTGCTGTGTGGATACCTATTTCTTTTCTTGACTGTACATTGTACCGGCTGTCCTCGGCCGAACTCGTGATCATTTAATAAATGACAATTGTCTCTTAATAACACATTTAGGCAGATGTTAAATTGTAGGACATCACTGCCACAAACGAATTTACGAATGTTTACAAGGTTTTTTTTTTTTATCGTGGTAAAATCATCAAATGAGTCCTCCCACCCAGGGCAGGGCGGGAGGGACTGTCAGACTTGTACTGACTAAAATCCACGGTGTCCTTCACTAGCCCTTTACGTACCGGGGTCACGGTAATCCCTTGGTCCCGCGACCCCGGCAGGCTTTGGCCCTCTACAGGCCCCGTCACTATGCTGACACTCTTTGAGGCGCGCGTGGAACACAACGCGCCGTCGACCCGGGCATGGTCCATGGTCGGGCAGCGAGTCGCCCATTACTCGCTGCCCGCATGCCCGCGCCTACGGTGGCCGGAGATCGTCTGGCGACGTCCGACGCCGTGGGCGTCTACCACTGCGGCTGGGGTGGAGGGAGGACGCTGTCCTCTCCCTCAGGCGGCCCGCCTCCTCCTTCACGAGCATGACTGCTTCGCAGAAGGAGGCGACCGCTGCCCACTCCGTCTCGCCCCGCAGCATGGCCTCGACCAATGCCGGGCGCGAGAGGTCTCCGCCTATCGCCGTCGTGAGGACACGGCGGTGCTCTGCCCAAGCGGGGCAGTCCTTCACCGTATGCTCCACCGTGTCCTCCGGACGATCCTCGCAGTGGTGACACCCAGGCGTTTCTTCCTTCCCCATCAGACACAGGAACCTCCCGAAACTTCCGTGTCCGGTGAGGACCTGCGTCATGCGGTAGGTCAGGACGCCGTGACGCCTATCCAGCCACTCCTCAAAGAGGGGTCTTACCGCCGCGATTGCGGCGTGCCCGGACCTCGGTTGCGACAGTCGCTCCCTCCATACTGCCCTGAGATCGCGCCGGAGCTCTTCCCGCCGCGCCTCGACTTGTCGAGGCAGCGGGGATTCGCCCCGACGCTGCGCCTCCACGCGCCATTCATAGACGCGCTGGAGGGGCAGTCGCCTCCAGATCCCAGGGCAGCAATCCCGCTAGGAGGTTGGCTGATGTTTACAAGGTTAGTGGAATATTGTACCAAACGGTATACAATTAAAGAGCTGTTTTACACAGCATTGGGAAACTTATTTATTTTTGTTATTGTTGTAAAATCACCAAATAAAGGAAGCTCAAAAAAACCCAGCTCCTGCAGAAAGGAGTTGTATCTCAAATTATTATCAATTATAGTGTAATAAAATTTTAGTTTAAGTGTCGTTTTTTTTTTTATTTGCCTGTACTGTCCCACTGTAAAAAAATATATATAAAAAATGAAAAAGCGCCTCTAGAATACGAACGATTAACTAATTTTATCCGTCAAACTAACACTTACTTTATTACGTCACAAAAACGTGAAAAATTGTGATAAGCTTTCAGTTGTAGAAAATTGTTTGTCTTTTAACCCCGGAGTTCACGTCAAGTTATAGATTAATCTTAAAGTTTAGATATTCCTAACAGAGTAAAGTGCCTACAGCCGCGCAGACAATCAAGTTTATTACAAACTTCGCCTTTGTAATGCATCAGACTGCAGCTTTGGCTCTTAAGCCTTTGTCAAACACACAGGCGCACAGTGGTTCGAAATCGACGCTTAGTGGACATTGAAAACCAAAATGGCTTTAGGCGAGAAATAAAAATCGGAATGGCTTTATTTCAGTATTATTTATAATATTTGGTAATATGACAGCTATAGACAGCACCATCTCCGAAAAAAAAAATATTTAATATTTTTTTGTATGGAGAAAAACACAAAATTCGTTTTTTCTCACAATTTAACAAAACTTAAAGCCTGCGGCTTACATGGGTTGTTGTCCCACATGAGGCGATTCCGAAATGCTATAACACGCACACCCATGCGCGCCGCTTCACTCACAGCAGAGTGTTGAAGTTCTAGAAATTCGGTAAGAGATTTGAACGTAGTTTTAGGTGTGGTTTTGAAAAGATACAAACTAATTGACTCTAGTGTGCTAATTTTAAAATTATAATGAAAAAAAATGGAATATCTACCTTCTATTTACATAAAAATTAAAACTGACTGGCTGACTAATCTATCAACGCACAGCCGAAAGCGCAGCACCTAGGAGCATGAAATTTTTCATAAGCGTTCCATAAATAACGTAGGTGAGCACTAAGAACGGATTTTGCGAAACTCGACCCCTAAGGGGTTGCTTTTGGGGTTAATAGTTTGTATGAAACTTCGTTACTACAAGTGCTAGGAGTTTGAAATTTTGCATGGGGATTCTTTTTAAGACATAGATGCTTACTACGACGGGTTATTACGAAATTCATCCCCTAAGGGGTTGCTTTTGGGGTTGATAGTTTGTATGAAACTTTGTTACTACAAGTGCTAGGAGTGTCAAAATTTGCAAGGGGGGTCTTTTTAGGATGTAAATGCACACTAAGACGGGATTTTGTTAAATTCTACCCTCAAGGGGTTGCTTTGTGGCTGATAGTTTGTATTAAGCTTTTTAACCACTAGTGCTAGGAGTGTCAAAATTTGCATGGGGGTTTTTTTAGGACCTAGATGTTCACTAAGATGGGATTTTGTAAAATTCGATCCCTTAGGGGTTGTTTTAGGGTTAATAGTTAGGAGACTCAAACTTTAAATGTGGGTTATTTTTCAAAATACCGTCTTGGTGAGCATTTAGGTCCAAAAAGAACTCCCATGCAAATTTTTAAACTCCTAGTACTTGTAGTAACAAAGTTTCATACAAACTATCAACCCCAAAACAACCCCTAAGGGATCGAATTTTACAAAATACCGTCTTGGTAAGCATCTATGTCATAAAAAGAACCCCCATGCAAATGTTGATACTCCAAGCACTTGTAGTACCAAAGTTTCCTACAAACTATCAACCCCAAAAGCAACCCCTTAGGGGATGAATTTCGTAATAACCCGTCGTAATAAGCATCTATGTCTTAAAAAGAATCCCCATGCAAAATTTCAAACTCCTAGCACTTGTAGTAACGAAGTTTCATACAAACTATTAACCCCAAAAGCAACCCCTTAGGGGTCGAGTTTCGCAAAATTCGTTCTTAGTGCTCACCTACGTTATTTATGGAACGCTTATGAAAAATTTCATGCTCCTAGGTGCTGCGCTTTCGGCTGTGCGTTGATAGATTAGTCAGCCAGTCAGTTTTAATTTTTATGTAAATAGAAGGTAGATATTCCATTTTTTTTCATTATAATTTTAAAATTAGCACACTAGAGTCAATTAGTTTGTATCTTTTCAAAACCACACCTAAAACTACGTTAAAATCTCTTACCGAATTTTTAGAACTTCAACACTCTGCTGTGAGTGAAGCGGCGCGCATGGGTGTGCGTGTTATAGCATTTCGGAATCGCCTCATGTGGGACAACAACCCATGTAAGCCGCAGGCTTTAAGTTTTGTTAAGTTGTGAGAAAAAACGAATTTTGTGTTTTTCTCCATACAAAAAAATATTAAATAATTTTTTTTTCGGAGATGGTGCTGTCTATAGCTGTCATATTACCAAATATTATAAATAATACTGAAATAAAGCCGTTCCGATTTTTTTTTCTCGCCTAAAGCCATTTTGATTTTCAATGTCCACTAAGCGTCGATTTCGAACCACTGTGAGGCGTCGCGAATGCGAAGCGTGACGTTTTATTTGTAATGTATGGAATTGTTTGAATCCAGTCACATAGAACAGCGAAAGCGATCCGATAGCGTGACAGAACTATCGGACTGACTCTCGCTTCGGTTCGGTATCGCTTCGGAAACGCTTCGCTTTCGCCAGTCTGTTTGACAAAGGCATTAGATCTACACTAGCGAGCAAAAGTATTGTATCACTTAAATGGAATAGACCCGAGATAGTTCTTTAAATAATATCGAAATTAGAATGAATTTGGTATGAATTTCAAGTTAACAGTAAAACCTTCAAAATGGTACCTTTTTTATTATTCTTAACTGGTTATAAGTACTCAAGATTACGCGGAATCAGAGTAAGGGGTTCCATCGTTTTGGTCGAGTGTAGTTGGAATCAACAAGATTGATCTATTTTACTAAATGTAGGTAAGTGTTGGAATTTTATCTATCTATCTAATGCAAAAGAGGGTTGGCGCTTTCTTTGATCAAGGAAAAGCGTTGCCATTCAGTGTCTACGAGTAATAACATTTGGTTATGATATTTAGTAACAAAATATGGATCTGAGCTGATATAAATAAATAATAAGATTGATTAATCTTTTAGTTTTAAGAAGCAATTTCTTATCAACTGTCACGAAGTTCCATAATCAACTGGGAATCTAAGAGTTATCAATATAAATACACACATCAAAAGTGTCTAGGGATCAACATATATTTTTGCAATAACTTTTCTCCTGATTGATATTAATTAAAAAAAAATTTAAGGATTCATCAAATAAAGTGTTTTCGTTTGTCACAGTAACGATAAACCAAGTCACCTTTGCATTAATAAATAAATTTGCCATTTTCCTAATAAAGGGATTTTTGACATTTGAACCACTAACACAAAAGTTCGAAAAAAAGACTGAAATAACAGTTTTCTTTAAAATTTTATTGGGTAACTTAAACAATTAATAATCCGTGTTTCTACCGCGAACACTAACAACACAAGAACATCGGTTTGGCATACTCAAAATGAGTTCATCCAAATCACGCTGTGGAATGGCCGCCCATGTTCGTTGCAACAACAAAAAAAGGTCTTCTTGCGACTGGATACCCTCCATATTCGGCAGAGCTCTTCTCTGTAGCATATCCCATGCATGCTCAATCGGATTCAAGTCTGGCGACTGAGCAGGCCAGGGCAGGACATTGATGTTAGCTGCGGCGAGAGTCTGTCTTACAACTCTTGCGGTGTGCGGTCGTGCATTATCATGCATTAACTGAAATAAGGGACCGATTTGCACTTGTAGAGGAACGATGACGTCTGATACAATCGTCTCAGCATAAATTTGAGCGTTGAGGTTGCCTCTGATCCAAATCAACTCAGTTCTTCCGCCGATCCAAATACCCGCCCATACCATGATGGTTCCACCACTATAAGGATGGACTTCCTGGCAGGATTTTAATCGCTGTTGGCGTCCAGGGCTTCTCCAGTGTCGTATACGTCTTGTATCCGGTGTCATACCAAAACGAGACTCATCAGAAAAGCACACGAAACGCCATTGTTCTTCTGCCCAATTTCTGTGTTCAAGAGCCCATTGATATCGAATCCTACGATTGTGCATTGCTATAGGTGGTACCCGTAGCGGTCTTCGGGAATGAAGGTTCACTTCATGCAAGCGGTTTCTGACTGTTTGGTCGCTAATTAAGTTCCCTGAAGAGTGATGAAGCCTCACGGCTAACATCATGGCGGTTATTGTTGGAGCTCTTCGAGTTAAGATTTGAATGTATCGGTCTTGTCTCCGTGTGGTGCAGCGATACCGTCCTCCATGGCGCTCAGCCACGGTACCAGTGCTTCGGTAACGTGTCCAAAGTCGACTGATAATACTCTGACTTGTATTCAGAGCTAAAGCCACAGTACGTTGCCGGGAACCAGCTTCTATCATTCCCACGGCTCTGAGCATTTCTTCCCTGCTTAAATGACGTCGCCGCTCCATAATAACGTTGGTTTTAATCAGTAGTAGGGAAACAGTAGCACTAATAATGTCTTCAATGCGTTGTATGTTTTTATAGGGAAAATATTGACAGCTGATTTTCATCTTTTACTCGAATTTGATTCACAGTTCCTGATTCAAATTATGAAATGCACCAAAAAGGATCCATATAAATTTATAAAATCATAAATTTATTACAAAGCCACATCTCAATCTCAAGAAATCCGCATAAAAATGCTTGATCCCTAGACACTTTTGATGTGTGTAGATGAGTAGGTAGGTATTCGAAAAGCCCGATTTTATAATATTGAGTTTGACAACAAAACAGACTCTGGTAGAATAAATTCAGTGATTTAATTGGCTAAAATTAGGTATTCGAGACAATTTTCCAAACCATTTATCTCTTCCCGCCACTGTTTTCAACAAAACTTTTTCCATTATGCTCTAAGATAAGCCGAATTTTTGTAGTGGTGACGTCATTTCCATTTTTTCCGAAACCCGAATATTATTCGTCGCCTAAGCAGCTAAGTGTTTTTCGTCATAGCTTAGCTAGTTAGCTAAGCTATTAACCTCATTAATTTGTTCCAAAACATTGGTGATTAGCAGTGTTATGTATTGTCACTGACATGATAACCAAAGTATGTAAATACCTACCTAGATTATATTACAGCAATTATGGTGTCATCTATTCATTCCCTCATATTAAGAAATGAAAATAGCTATGGCTGCAGTTGCTCTGGCAGCCAGACCATAACTCAGTAACAAAAACAAATTGATAGAGGTGGCGCGTAGGTGCAAAGATCAACTCTGCTCTGATTGAGTGCGCCTGATCATAACATCCTTCGTCCGACAGTCACCTACACAACCGCATAATGCCATTATATGCCTATTAAGGGAAAGGAAGCATCGTGAGTCAAGAACCGAATCCTGACCCGGTCTGCCAACACGGTCATTGCGACTCGTGATGTAAGCTGCATGTTATTTATTGCGAAACTTTATCGCGGGCAATACGCATATACCTACAATTGTTAAATGGCTCCTTGTGATATCAGTACGTAGATACGAGTACCACGTGTTTTTAGTGACAAAATAATAAGAACATTTTGAAATAGAAAGAAAGGTCTTCTGTTTTTTTCATGCGTATGCTGCAGCAAAAACTGCACTCGCCGAAAAAAATGTGTTAGATAAAAAAGAGACTTGCTCGAATTCGGGACGGGGTAACCGAATGCATTTATTATACTAGTTATCCTAATTGAATGCGAGCTGAATGAGAACGATGGAGCCACTAGATTGTCTGAAGACGGAATGTGCTCGACCCCGTCCGACCGACGACCTTAGTCGTTTGCCCGTATTCCATAAGTAGACAGATTTCGGCCAACTACCGTGTGTATAATGTGGCGTACAAAATAATGGCATTCAATAGCAATGAACACTTTTCGACGAATTAAATAATGATCAAGAGATTGTCATCACCTTTTCCTGTCATTATCTCATTTTACTTGGGGTCGATTGTAATTCTCCCCTGGCAGACGTCAAAGAATCATTTAGTCCTGTTGCTTGATGATCAAAAGATTGTCACTATATCCAATTGTCTCACAGACGAAATGTAAACTCAATGTAAGAGCTTTCCTAAAAGCCTAAATTCTAAAACAGACTTTACTTCTGAATAATTTATACCCTCATAATGAATGTTACAAACCCCAGTGCACCCTAATTAGACATAAGCGTGGCATAAAACCGTTGGCGAATTATATTTGTTTAACCCTAATCCTTTTAAGCCAAAGGTAATTTCCTAACACAATTTACACAGATATACATACAAAGAAAAGTTACGAACGTGTTCAAACGTTCAAATAACTCTTGCTAAATTGAGAACATGATTAAAATTAGGTAAATTATTACTGGAGTTATTAAACCTTTGTGAGTATTTTGTAATGTTGTTTTAGCTGGAAATAATTATGGTTTAGAAAGTCTCTTATACTGAACACGTGTTTTGATAACCGTTGCGTTTGCATCCGAGCTTTTTTTTATTTTATGTGCAGAGGGAATCATTCGATTTCATGAAACTGACTATAATATACAATAACATCATTCGTATTAAATATTAAACAGTTACTGATAATCGTAGATGTTTGTGATCAAACCCATTCAAATGAAACATCCTGTACAGTATTGCCTATACTTTATAGTTACTTGGACCTTCAAGGCTTTAAATACCCAGAGACAAAGCTCGTAAGTACAGGGCTTTAAATTAGCGCTCAATTTTAAATTCAAGTAGAGTACGTGGGTACGTGGCTAATCGTCGTGATACGACTTAGTCTTGGCAACACTGCGCCGACAGTTCGCCTGCGAGCGACCAAACGATTGCACGAACACATGATATACGTGCCACCGCCACATACGAGCCTAATACCGCGCTTCTACGGTTTACCGTTAATCATGAACCAATGTGATATAATATACAAGTGATTTTGGATTATCTAACAGATTAAAACAGTGAGTATCTACTTTTTTTCTTTCTTGTTTATCATTACGGCTAGCTGTGTTGAGAAAGTTATGATGTTACGGTAACTTAAAGTAACATATTGGTACAACTTTCCTTTCGTTGCGATTTGTGCAATATCTTGTTTTTGTATTTATTTATGCAGATGAAAATATTTGTAAAGTGAATTTGACGTATTTTTTAACCACTGGCACAGCTGTTATTTATCCGCTATGCGTATGCTATTATATCAACTTAGTTGGACATAGGGGACTCCGAAGTTGCGTATCGGCTTCGCGGCTCTACCAAGAACTCATGCAAAAAATATTTAATTACAGGAGTAGATCAACCAGTTTTAGTTCATTAACTTGTTATCGCAAGGACGAAATCAAATTATTAATAATCATCATTAGGCAGTGCAATCTAATCTTATCTTTTATATTCAAATTCAATAACGCAATTCGGTGAAATGCGCATTTTTGTGTCAGTAAATTTCTTTAGCACGAGCGAACCTTGTGATTTCCTCGCAAAGCAAAGTTCATAGTAAATTTACATACTTATGTATATGTTTCTTATGACCTCTAAGATTTCTGTTTACATGTACTGTTTAACTGACTTCATCAATCAAGATTATTCTAAGAGAAATGGGTATAGGTATGTATAGACATTGTAATCTAGATAGATCTGAAGGCAGTGCCGGACTAAGCATGCGCGGGATCCGTAGAAAATTCTATTGAGGGACCCCTTTTTTCGATGAGTGTCCTAGGTATTTGATTATGAAACTAACAAACACAAATAATAAAAAAGAGGGGGCCCCGCGTTTTGTCCACACGGGGCGCCCTTATGCGCGTCTCCGAAGCAATTGCTACCCCTGCTAGGGGCCCCCTTACGCACGTACCCCGTAGCAATCGCTACTCCTGCTAGCTGTTGATCCGGCACTGTTTTTGGTACTACGAAAGCCTGAGTCATCTAATAAACTTGTAATCCGATTCTGTCAGTTCTGGAAATTGGTTATGCCTGTTCTACTGAATTCTCGATAGAAATGTATACTAAAGTGCCCTTTATGTAGGTGCGATGAAAGGGAGGATGAGCCCTGACAAATTGAGAGGGAAAGCTATACAGTTATAGATAAAAGATGCTTGTATTACCCGATTTCTGAACGTGGATGAGACGAAGAAGTTTATAAGGATCGTAGTAGGTGTCGTTCCGTAGTTTATTCCATCGAAAAACGGTGTGAGTTTATTTATGTATGTAAGGTTTTAACTGACACCAGTAAAAAGTGGTGTAAAGTATTGACTGTAACACAAATACCTCATCATTTTAAACATTTATGCGTGACTACAGTAAGACGCATATCACACTATTTATGTTCAAAATTAATGACGGTTGTAGAAACCAGTTACGTATATTTTTTATTATTTATAAATCACGTCACCCGATAATGAAACATTATATTCGAGACCTAGCTAGCACATGTTGACATTAATACCTGAGCTATAATCATTATTATCTCAAGGATAAATCACTTGAGAATAATTACTTGTAAGTAATTTGAAAATAAAATATATAGCTCATTTAGCTTCTCGCTGAGTTATGTAATAGCTTATTAGTTGTGAAATAATTTTGAAATAACGGATTAGTATATTTTGAGTTTATCCTTTACAATGAAACCAAAATTTACAACTTTACAATAATAGTTTTGGCAAGCTAAATAGTGCCTGCGACATCGTTCACGTGCACAGATATTATTTAAATATATTTTTTTAATCGGATGGGAATCGAAGATTACCTTCAGCACCTTTACTAACTCTTTATCTTAAACTTATCTTAATAAAATTATATAAAAATCACAATATGTCACGATGTTTGTACACGGTAATCTCCGTTAACACTCAATAAATTTCAATTTCATTGTTTCGGATTGAATGAAGGGACGTTTTGATGCCGATGCAAAGCAGCAACAAGTTTAGTTGCTAGTATTAGTATAGAATTATGACATACTAGCTTTTACCCACGGCTTCGCTTACTTTTTGAATGAAAATCAACACACGAAAACTCTTTAAAAATATAGTATAATAGCGACTCGGCAAGGCTTTGCACGGATAATTTGCAGTATAATTATTATGGGCATACACACTAACCCACACCCGTAACAATTACTTGCAGATCATACAAATATTTCTTCCTTGCGGGGATCGAACCCGCGACACACGTTTCAGCAGTCGATCCTCAGCCACTGCGCTAACCGTGCCGTCCGAGATACCAAGAGAGGTTCTTTATTTTATTTTTGTTACCTTACATTAAAATGTAGCTGTCAGGTGCTGCAAGTCTGAATCATACCTGAGCTTTGAGCTTTTTACAAAGATGACTAACCTTCAGAGTCAAACTAAATACTTAGATATTATAAACAAAACAAGTTATGAGCGAGTCCGTTCACCTGGGGTCTTAGTCTATTATTTTCATGAATTCGTCATTACAACACGATTTCATCATCATTTTGCTAAAAGTTCGTAATCTGCTAAATTCATTAGTCGATCACTGGTCTGCTAATAATGGTCTTGTTCAGATTTCATTCATATAATTTACATATTATTTATTACCTACTGTTATAGGTCATTTGAATTACTTTGTAAAATGTTCGTAAATAGCAAAAAACTTTTGTACGAGATTAACATTTTATGCCATTTTTGTCTTCCAATGGAGTGTCAATGGTTAACCATTGGAAAGTCATAAATAAAGTCATAAGAAATTTCTCAGTAACAGCCACGTAGCCTATTTTTGCTCCTGGGTGATGGACATAGGCTCGACGCTAAGTAAAAATAATATATGAAATCTGAATGTAAGTACCATTAGATACACTTCTGCCAAAGCCTTTGAATACACGCTTATCTATTCCTAATGTTATCGCCTAGCCAGATATTCTAAATCCAATCAAGATTTAAAATTGAGCAGCTGAAAATCTAGCCACTTTCGAGCATGGTGTCATGGGTTCAAATACCAGGTTGTATTAGGTATTATCGACTTTACCGTTAGGAATTTCTCAGTAACAGCCACGTTGAATTTGTACCCGGTTGAGGTTTTCCCTTTTGCACAAGTAACTTTGGTGTAACATTCGCCAGACAATTTTGGTGTAACATTCGCGGGACCATGCAAACTACGTGACTCTAGATCGTAAAGAGCAAATGAAAGAACAGGGTGGATTTTAGACAGTTTATGACGTCTTTAAACCAACCGGCTTGTTCCAGTGAGTAAAAGAGACAAACCTATACAAGTCGTCTAGCGCCACCTCGTTCTCTCACTAGAACAAGCCTGGTTTTAAGACGTCATAATACGGCCCCAGGTCTTGTCTAAAAAACTGTCAACTTAAAAACATCAAACGACGTTGATATAAAGGTCGTTTTAAAGTATCATTTCTTCAGACAAGTTTAACAGATGTTTAACTTTTTGTGGTAAGACGGTAAGAGTACAGTCCCAGTCTTCTTCTTCTTTGCGTGTCGATGTACTCAATTTGCATCCGACCAATACGTAGCTACCCGCACAGCTCTGTCATTTGCCTCATTCAAATCCTGGAAGGTGCAGGTGGTTGGGCAGGATGGGTACGAAAGGAGGTGGGACATATCCTGTACTGAGGCTCCGCACTGGCATTGTGTTTGGGATGAGTCTAGTATACCCCATTCGAGTCCCAGTTACATCATTTCTCATCATTGCTTAAATTCAGAATTCCCGTTAAAATGTTGTTTTGAGCAGCTCTAGCTTGCAACTGGCAACTCTTGTTGTAACGATTGTAGGAAATAATAGCTTGTCATGTATGCATAGATAATGAGTGTTCAGTCGTGCACTGCTCCAGTGCTCACCAATAATTACTTCGTTACTGTACTGTAACTTGGCTCAAATCAAACCGTGCATCGTGGTTATACGAACGGATTACGAGTATTACACACTTCCATATCAAATGAAAATTATTTATTTTCTTTAAATGTAATACATACTCGTTAATACCTTTCAAGTTGATATTTCCAGAAAATTTATTACGACAAATTTTTCAAACTGTAATAAATTAAATTAATAACTAATAATAATTTAATATCTAAACTAATATTGCCTGTGGAGTACGTTGGTTGGACGTGCTAATCTCGGGAACTACGGGAGTCTCGGGACTGGTTCGAATTGAACAATTATTTTTGTGTTGGATAGTCAATTTATCAAGGAAGGCTTTAGGCTAGTAACATCACGATATAACTCAAACTCAAACTCAAACATTTATTGCATTCATGTGGTGTTAAAAGATGTTGAACAATTTTGCCACAACCTGTCATGAACCCCAATAGTAGTCGAGCAGCGGGGTGAAAATACGGCAAACAGCTAGTGTGTACACGTACAGGAAGGTATTTGTCATCGATTAATCTCGAAACCGTACGATTGTTAACTCAGAAACTGTACCTTGTAGTTAATAAGGTACTGTGCAAAAAAAAAACCCATAGGTAAAGTATTTTTACGAGATGCGATCGAAGATGTGGTCGTAACTTAGCTTCTATACGAACCTAATAAACTTAATTCAATTTTTTACCATGATCCTTGATACCTTCCCAATTGCTCAGTATAATTTACAAACAGCCACTGCCAAACGCACTGGGCCCGCGTGGTGGGTTATGGACCACTCCTCATAGAAAGCAAGCCTGTATCCCAACAGTGAGACCACTATAGACTAATGATGTTGATGATGTACAAACAAACAACTTGTGAATTTAAAATAACCAGCAGTTAATGTAATGTTTACTTTACACTGTTTTAACTGTTGAGTAGTTTTTAGCAGACTAAACAAAATAGCACTTTGTTTACAAAAGAGTGAAGATCAGAATCGTGTACCGACATCTAAAATATGTACAAATGAGAAAGTAAGTTTATTTGTTTCGTTTTCTAAAATCCCTGAATCGATTGCGATCAATTTTGGCACAGTTATAGGAAGTACTTGGAGTCGGTTATAAGCTACTTTTTCGCATAAAACTTGGAGGGGGAGAAAAATACTGGATTTTTATGATACTTCTGTATGTTGTCCGATTTGCTTCAAAATTCGCAGAAATACTGATTAATGCAAGTGAAATCGCAGGCAAAAGCTAGTCTAAAGTATAAAGTAGGACATGGTCAAATGTTAATGTCATAACATACCTTAAACCCTTCGCTTATCTACTAAGAGCGCAGTTATTGTACGTATAAACGCACGATTGTTGGAGCATGCTAATAAAAGTTGTTTAATCTTTTAACGAACACTTGAAATACAAAAGTCGTCCTAACGACAAAGAGTTTAAGGTGCTATTTTATCTGTTCGCACAAAACGATTGTTTATGTATTTTTAACATTTCGTCAAAATACACTGTTTTCTGATTGAATATTCAGACAGTTTAAACCGTAAGCCATACTTCAATTTTAAACAAATATGGTTATTCAATTCGAAGAAGAGGCTTTTTCATTAATCCTGAAGAGAGAGTCAGTGGTGTACCTAATAGTACACCCTTTGTAATAGGGGGGACCCTATTCCCATCAACCGGGCACAGGGCGAGGATCTGTGGCTGCTATTGGGACACGGCAATCATTTGACATCTAGTTGCTGGCCTATTTTTAGCCCACATAATTATATCGATATGAAGTAAAAAAATATGGTAAAAGAAATGGTGTGTATTGGTGGTGGCCTATTGGACGAGGTGTAACCCTGTCAGGCTGACTTTGTATGATATCTTTCATAAAAAATAACATTCGAAGACATGTGATACTGGCCCTGTGGGACTGAAGTAAACACTGAGAAGACAGTATCCTCTCTCACAGACCTATCTGTAATTAAACGACGCAATACTAGTACAGTATCCTAATACTGGGACAGCACCCTAATACTGGGACAGTATTGCGCCGTTTAATTCTGATCACAGTGATGAACTCTCAGTTTAGAAAAAATAGGTACTTTATAAACAACGTAAACAAATAGAATGCCATGCAACGTGACCCACTCTAAACTAATTTGGAGATAAATATCTAAATAAGTAATATTTATGTACTTAACAAAACGTTAGTGACGGTCAGTGGTGATCACAATGGAAAGTGATTTCGAAAACTATCGGGTCAGTGATTTTGAAACTCACAAAACCAACGGTTATTATTGCGTTACGTTATAACGTATCTACAATTGTCGTAGCAGCAGTAGATTATCCGAGAGGTCAAATTATTGCTAATAAATGAAAATAATGGGTGATGTGACGACAGATTCGCGGGCAATCAGTGCATGCTAGTGGCGGATTGTCGTTCGGCGTGGCGGTGTGGGAGGCCTTTTTTCAGCAGCTTGGACGTCTTCCGGCTGATGATGAATTTGAAGTCACGACTGGCTACTCTTGATCCTCGAGTACCTACTAAACATCATCAGTTCAGTGCATTTCAAAGCAATATACGTTTTTAAATATTGTTAATTTGTCAAACCTCTTTTTCGGTTCGGTCCCCGTACGAAAATCTTCTCCTTATATTTCCAATCTCCTTTAAAGAAGACTTTACAATAGTGTTTAGACACTATCTTGTCCTCCTTTAGTCACTATTAATAAATCATTAAAAAAAACTGCTTTCTGCACACCCTGGGATAAAGGCGTCAGTACAATAATAATTGTATTGAATGCGTAGCCGTACCACGGAACCTGAAGTCGGACACACATGTCTAAAAATATTAAGACAATTTATCATTCACTTAAGGTTACTGGTGGTCTACCATGACGTCTTAAAGCCAGAGTAGTTCCAGTGAAAGAATAAGCTGGCGCTAGACGACTTGTATAGCTCTGTCTCTTTCCCACACTGGAACTACTCTAGCTTTAAGTCATAATGGCCTAACTCAAAATTAAATGTAGATACTTACCGATTCCTTTCAAACTATGTGTAAAATGTAAATCTCTGTATCTCTTATAGGGAAAGTTAGTGAGTTTGTTTGTAAGAAGTAATCGATGGATTAGTCAACTAATTTCAAAAGTTCTTTCACGTATTGTTTTTTTTTTGTAGGCTACATTTTATTTACTGTATAATTTCACATGTTCAATCTATAAATATGAATATGAAAAAGGTCTTCTCTCACCAGAGCATTCGCCTGATTATAACATTCCAGTCAAAATTTAATGCTGTGTATGTTTAGTGCATACTCAATTGTTCATTGCACATTATTGAGTTCAATATTCCCGAATGGCCACCAACCTTGAATTGAAAGGTTCAGTCAACGAGCAAGCAATGAGAATGAAAAATTTCTTCTTCTACTCTAATTTTAATGTTTATTTATTTTTTAATCCAACTTTAACTTTAGTAATCCTATTTAAATGATCCAAGTAACGCCATCTATAGTTAGAAAAAATAAACAAATTAGCAACAAATAAAATTGAAAAATACGAATAACAGAGGATATTCGTATTTTACAATTGTATTTGTCCGCTCTTGTTTTCTATAAAATTGTAAATACACCGAAATAATTCATATTTCTGTATCTAATTGCCTTAAATTTTTCTAATTTTCTCACTTTAGGTCGGCAACCTGGCACCGATAAGTAAAAAGTTGGGAGCCGGCTCTACAGGCAAAAGTGGGGCCGGTTCCTTTGGCAAAAGTGGAGCCGGTCTTGGAAAAAGTGGAGGTGGATCCAGTGGATTTGGCAAGTCCCAAGGCAGCAAGATTTCTGGGGGAAAATCGTCCAGTTCGGCACCTAAACTACCTAGTGGATTAGGATCCATTTCCGGAGGAAAGTCATCTGGATTGGGTGCCAGCTCATCTAAAAGCTATGGGTTGCCTTCATACAACACACCTAAAAGCAAAACGGGATTCGGCATAATATGGCTTCCTACAAGAAAAAATAAAAAGAAGGAACTGGTATACAGTAGCATCAATGACAAATATCCAAAAGGAAAATATGAGAGGTCTCCGTCAATGTACAGGATGTAAGTACTAGATTTCTTTTTTTAACGTGGTAAAATCATCTTATGAGTCCTCCCATCCTGCCCTCAGAGCAGGGCAAGAGGGACTGTTAGACTTCATCCATCAGCCTATAATGTTCCCACTGCTGGGACACAGGCCTCCTCTCTGTGAGAGGGAGTGGGTCATAATCCACCACGCCGATCCAGTGCGGGTTGGTTGTTAGACTTGTATTGACTAAAATCCACGCCCCCAAAAAAAACCCTTAGGGGTCGAATTTCGCAAAATCCGTTCTTAATGCTCACTTACGTCATATAAGCAACGCTTATGCAAAATTTCATGCTTCTAGGTCCAGTGGGTTTCGCCTGTGCCTTGTTCGATCAGTCTGTCAGTCAGTTTTGAATATTATAAACATATAAAATTCAAAACTGACTGACTGACTGATGAGTAAAGTTGGGTTAATACCGATATTTTTACGTATTAGCTAATATGAATATATTCGTCTAGTAATATCATAATATCTAAACTAATATTTGAGATCAGTGATATTTAACTACGAGTAAGACCTAATAATACTTATTACTGCCGTATTAAATATTAGTGTTTAATAGACTGTATCATCTTGGTATTTATTATTACTAGGTGGATTTTGAATGTTAAATTGTTTTAGCTGATAATACGTATCAGTGACGTATTAAATATTAGTGTTCAGTAGACTGCATAATCTCGGTATTTATTATTGCTAGGTGTATTATGAATGTTAAATTGTTTTAGCTGATAGGTACTAATGAAGTAATGAGTAAAATACAAAATTTAACAAATCGAGTCGTGGTGTGGGTACGGAATAAATAACAAAACACTCAAAAAAATACTTTTTATTTGTGTTTAAAAACATTTTTTTTTTTACTTTATCTGATGATAGCCGAGTACGTCGGTCGGAAATCAACTCACCAGATTTTGAAAAAATCCTCTCACAAGGCACTGAAGTCGCCAGTACACAACAGTATTTTTTGAATAATTTGCTGAGGTTCGGATACAAAAACATTCTTCGTTCGTTCAGTGTTCATTCACTTTTCTTAAGAACAGATTATAAATAAATAATGAATGTACTCCGTGCAGTAAAGTCAACCCGATCCGTGCCAAGCGAAATGAATCCCAGATTATGTGAATATTAAATATTAGCGTATGAGAGTTCGTCGGATTACTAATCTGTGAATCCATAGAATATTACTAATCTCTTAACTAATATTAATATATTAGTCACAGAGATAGTCACTGTCTCCGTATTTAATCTTTGTTTACATGATAACCATCGCAATATTTAATTGTTTTGAAACTTAAATCTCCCGCCATTATTCATTTTATGCCATAGGCTTGATGATTTTGTCATGTACTTGAAACTCATTTTAAATTTACTCACAATAATGGGCACCTGTGTTATTTATGCGTAAATAGTATTTTAGTTTAGCACAAATATATCAATGAAATATGAAATTAAAACCATTGAAAGCGTTTTCATTTGAATACACAATCGATTGGTAGTTGTCTCAGAGTATTAGTTTGTTGATTTCTTTGCACATCACTAGTGGATGGATACTCTATCAAACTGTGTACTGTGTCTGTGGAGGAGAGTGACATCAGTGACATGACTTCACAAAGGTCAAGGCTTCGTAAAATACTTCTTTTTTGAAACTCTCAAATTATTAATGAAAGAAATCACTATACCCATATTTTTTTATATTAAAGTCTAGACATAAAAGATCTATCCAAAAGGTAGGCCAACAACTATCATAAAGCTATCACATCATCGATAGTCGGTGATTGTTTGTGAACCAGAGTAAAACTTTTTTGTTGTCCTATGTTTATGACACGCCGAGATGCAAGAAAACAACAATTTTGAAACTATCATTAGCGCATGGCGACGTTTGTCCGGAGAACAAATAGAAACTGCTGTAGTAAGGTAAACCATGTAATTGGATGTCATTTACACGGTAACTGCAGTCATCAGTTTATCGAGTGTTGTTTACATTATTAATAATGAAGCTATACAGTTGAATGACAATGTGTGCGGATTGTCGTGAAATGTAATTTAATCTTCCGTCTCCCGCTCGCCTGAGTGTACAGTTGCGGTAAAAGTGCGGCTCAGTTTCATTACTTGCATACATTAATCGCAAACATTTTTCTTTTAAGCATGTCTGGAGATTCACCTGATTTCCAACCACACAGGAAGAAAGAAGAGGAGACAGATTTGTTGATGCCAAAAGCTCCCTCTGCAAGTATAGCTGCCGCTGGTACTGCATTAGGGGCTTCTGACGTGCCAACAGACAGTAGTGCTACAGAAAATGCTGAAGAAAAACAGGAGTTCATTAGACAAGACAAGAAGGAAGACAGTAAAGTAAGTTATACACATTGCAGCACTCCTTTTCATTAAAATGTAAACATACTATGTAGCTAACATCTCAAAACCTGTTATTTATTTATTAGGTGCCCTAAAATATATCTTCTATTGTAACTCATCATGTATTTGCTAACGGATGATAATTGCTGCATTACAGGAAGCAGCTGGAGACACAAACGACAAGGAGAAGGAGGTCAAAAGTGAAGACTACCTTGAGAATGACAAAGTCACAAATAAAGTTGAAAAAGATAATAAACTCACTGAGAAATTTGGAGACAATGTTGACAGCGTGTACCTAAGACCTCCACCACCACACAAGACCAGGTCTGCTGCATCCACAGAAGAGGAGGAAGACTGTGGCATCAAGTGCCTCTACTACACAATGCAGTGTTGTGACTGTGTTCTCATGTAACTTACACAGGTTTGTAACCCAATATGCTCATCTAGTAATTAAACCTTTTTTATGAGCCTTTATCTCACATCTATCATCTTATATTAATAATCTTTCTATATCCACATAATGGTTGTGAACTTGTATTTTTATTCACATTCCATGTGGTGTTGTCTCGATAAATTTTGATTTGTGCATCAAATGTATTTTACAAACAAATTGTATTTTAACAGACCTATCATATCATCATTGGGTTATTTCGATTATAAGTTATTTTAGGCACCATTAAAAATAAACTTAAAATTATACTAAGCGAGTGTAGACTTCTGAAATCATTTACTAACCTGCCAAGTATTAACTTAGCAACTATTTATAATTGTGCAAAATGTTGCATTCCAATATGTTCCAAGTATGTGATAAGTAACAAATATATTTTTGTATGATTAATATACATTAATTATAATAATTAATGTAGGTTCTAAATAGAGTGATATGTTTAGAAATACAAGTAAAACTCTTGTCTTCTCTATTGATGGCAAAAAAGACTGCAATTTTGAAATCACTCTAAATACATTGTAATTTCGACCTTCATATTATTGTAAGAGTGAATAAGACGGATTGTTTAACAATGCTGTGAATGTAAAAAGAAATTAATGATATGAATGATTGATAATGATTAGAAGATTCTAAATTAGCCGTTTTTAATTTAAGCAAGATCAATTTTGATAAAGTTGTTTTGACTCATAAATAAACCTGAAATATTGAAATTGAAAACACAAAATTGGATGGTACGTCCTTCTTGAAGTAGGCAGTTGATGTTTGTCTCGAACCAGTCAGAACCAATCAAGGCTCCTCATGTTTCAACGACTCACAAGTGCATGTGCTAGCGCAGCTTTTTTATTATTTCATAGTTTAAGTAACATTAAAGTAGTAGTCTTAGTAACTTTTTATATTCCATGAAAAGTCTTGTGCCAATCTCGTACATTTAATATTTATTGAACTACATAGTTTTTAACTTTAATAATACCTGTCATATCATTTATAGGAAGCCCTCTTATATTCATTAGGAAGCAACGAGGATGTTTTAATGGTTTATCTTCTTTACTACTTGTACTATGCGACCATGTTGTCACTTGAAAATTTCGTTTATCAAAGAATATTTTGCTCTAATAATTTTCAATTAGGTATATTTATTTTCATATGATTATTGTTTATTGATTGAAGGTGCAAGTGCTCTAAAACCGTATATGACGTCACAATATGGCGCCAAGATAACTTCACCCTTAACGTGGTCGTATAGTAACACAATATTACAACACCATATAAGGATATATTAATGTTTTTATCTACTATCATGCTATTAATCCTCTATAAAAGAACCTATAACAATTAGCTTATTGCCAACATTAAAACACTCAATGATATAATGATCATTATATCATCCAAACGCGTGTTATAATGAATTTCAAAAAAAGAACATTCTCATGCAATGACATTTTCACCACCAGATCGCTAAAATTTTGAAAAAAGAACAACTCGTCTTATCGTGTTATATCCCGCCATTTTTTCACTCGAATATGGTATGCGAATATGGTATGTTATGAGAATCTTTTATAGAGGATTCACAGCATGATTGTAGATAAAGTCTTGTATGCAACCGTTATAATTAGGTATTAAAACACTCATGTGATACTATTATCACACTCGGCTACGCCTCGTGTGATAAACCCACATTCGTGTTTTAATACCCCTGATTATACAACAGTTGCATAAATAACTATTATCTACTATCATGCTATTAATCCTCTATAAAAGAACCTATAACAATTAGCTTATTGCCAACATTAAAACACTCAATGATATAATGATCATTATATCATCCAAACGCGTGTTATAATGAATTTAAAAAAAAGAACATTCTCATGCAATGACATTTTCACCACCAGATCGCTAAAATTTTGAAAAAAGAACAACTCGTCTTATCGTGTTATATCCCGCCATTTTTTCACTCGAATATGGTATGCGAATATGGTATGTTATGAGAATCTTTTATAGAGGATTCACAGCATGATTGTAGATAAAGTCTTGTATGCAACCGTTATAATTAGGTATTAAAACACTCATGTGATACTATTATCACACTCGGCTACGCCTCGTGTGATAAACCCACATTCGTGTTATAATACCCCTGATTATACAACAGTTGCATAAATAACTATTAAAATATTCAATCTTTAGGATAGTGATTATTCCAGTCCACAGATTAATTGTGTATTTCTGTGAATATAATGAACGTGTATCAATTTTCTGGGTGTAGCATTTGCTTTAGTGGTACTATTTCCTCTTCCGTAATAAAAATATGCCAGTAATTGTATGAGACCATGATATCTCGAAATTGTCTTTTCTTATTATGAATTTACCAAGTGTAATGGAATGAAAACCTTTATAGCTTTATTTTTGACTTTATATTTAGTCAAGTATTACCCCGGCATCAGACTCCGTCCGGAATAGGAGCCTGTACTTGGTGTAGTACATAGACTGTAGATTTAGATAAATATGTATTTATAAGAAGTGTACACATTTGTACGTCCAATAAAAAAATGAACTTGAGAACTGAGTTTAATTTTTTTCTACAATTCACCGATCGGCTGCGGACGATCAGTGAAAAGCTAGTAAAACTAACCACTGAGTATGAGTTGACTAGTAACTCTAAATCGGCTCATTAGACGGTCGCATGGGGTGCGTGAAGTCTCCATCACGACACGGGCACATAGTGCATGCACAGTACGTCGTTTTAAGTATGTGGCATGTCACTCTCACACGATGCGCTGCGGCGTCGCACCAGTCTTTCAACCACCGAAACGTGGCGGGGAGAGTTAAATGCGTAGCGAGCGACATCAGCACGCGTAGCATGACCAATTCTATCTCTATTCTACCAAGAGTAGACTAAGTCATTTTATCGTTATTTGCATACAAATCGACTGTTTTTTTGCATTGACACGATTGGTACACCATTGAAGAATGGTAACATTTATTTTCTATATTTTATAGATTTTCATGGTAAAAATCTTTCTACGTTCTGTCATTTTGCCTTCCGTCGACAAAATCCATTTCTACGGCGCCACGCTACGCGTGCAGAGCAGGACCGCACAGCTGTTTGTTCCAAGGAAGGTCAACAATTCGGCGTCGCACCGCTCGTGTGCCCACCCTTGCGGTGAAATTGTTACGGTGCGGTGACGCAACGTACCATGTGCTCCGACACACACCTCTGATCTAGTAAGTACTTCAGATAGTTTTATCGCTGTGTCAATCATAAGCGAAGGTGATTACTGATATCGTCACTTGTTATTCAGGATAGTCAGTGTGCCAAGCGAGACTTCCAACGTATGTGATTCAGTGTTAATACCTGCCAAGCGTGAGTTGCTGAGCGAGTATTTTATTATCTAGCCAACTACCACAATACAAATTCAAATGTCAGCGACGCGTCTACGAGCCTCCTTGAATTTTCAATGCGGTAGTGCACTAGATACCGAAATAATAGGTACATATGTATCGTAGATTTGCGACGCGTTCTGGTAATCGTTTATGGTCGCAGTAGACGAACATAAAAGACAAGTTCAACGAACTTAAACAACAATCTCAGTTGTGATCCTTGTAATCTGTGATTTGTCCTAATTTACTAAATGAAGCGTGCTGTATTCTGCACGCTTCATTTAGTAAATTATATAAGATATTACTGTATCCGTTCGTGAATAGGACCCTAAATAGAGACTGTAGACATGTTCCATGTTAATATAAGCAAGCACTATTTTCTTATTCAGCTTGTATAAATAATAATAATGAAAAAAATATTTTAAAATGTTAATAATAAGTAGGGAAAAGTTAATAAAAGAAGTATAAAAAACAACAATTCCAAAATTGTACATTTATTACAACCAATATGTAGTAGCACAACTTTAATATTCCAGTACACTGACATTGATATAATATTATGTAAGTAGATGTAAATGCAAAATTCATCAATAATGTTTACCCAGCCTCAAAAACTTCTATTTGCCTAATTTTAATAATACATTAAGTACCTATTTTTATTTAATTGTGGTAAGTGTAACAAGAATCCTTGTTCAAAAATGCATTTATGTCTTATGTAGAAAGTGAGATATAAGAACACAAGATTGATACCTATTTCAAGTAAAATCATTTAAGAATAACGGTCAAACACATACAAGTTTTGAATCCAAACAATGCACCTTTTACCAATATGTGTGCAAAATACATAATATCATATTTTATTCACCAACTTGGAAAAAGTCAAAGTTTCGTCAAATCATCACATTTTTACAAATCAGTTTTACCATAAACGCAACTTTAGGAAGATCCGAAACATTTGGTAACTAATTTTAATAAAATTGGTAACTGAATATTTATTTTCAATTAATTTAACTTATACTCGAAACACATATTTCGAAAGACCAATTCTGGACGGAACAGCAGACTAAAGACTGTAACAGCATAGCAGTTAATAGAAACTATACTGTTCCAAAGGAATTTGAAGGTTTTAAGGTTTGACCATTTGATTTTATATCAGAATCGCGGTGCAAAACAAAAGTTGTATATTTAGATAGGGAGAAAAAGATAAAAAAGTGTTTTCTCAAAGGGTCAGTTTTTGGTCGGAAAACTCATTTGGTCAAAAAATATCTAGTTTAATGGGTCTACCACACGCACAAGCTTCACCACAGTTTTGCCTGCGCAAGCGCGTACTTGCGCGTACTTGCCTGTGGGTGTGGTTGGGCGTTCAGTGTTGCTGACCGTGTATTGTTTTTTCATGCGAGAAGCTTGCGCAGGCAAAACTGTGGTGAAGCCTGTGCGTGTGGTAGGCCCATAAGAAGTGCCAGCATTCTAATGTGCGGGCCACATTAACGAGAAATGCGATGATGGACTTTTATACGAACATTTTTATGGCGAAAATTAGCGGCATTTCCAGTTTTCGTGACTCCCGCATAAGAAACCATTACAATTATTGTTGAGATCTATCATTGCGTCTGCCATTACCATCAGAATAATATTTTAAGCATAATAATTAAATAATATAATCTGATTTTTATACGTTTAGTATGTATAATGTCAACATGTTCACATTGTCAATTTTAAAATTAAAACTATTAAGTTCTAATTAAAATGTACACATAGTCATTTTAAAGACTATCAATCGTTAAAAAGTCCGAGTATATAATGTAGAATAGATATTGTTGTATACAATTCAAACTTGATTATTTTTCTAATAATTTTTGCAGATCTCTTACGTCCCATTTAGATAATGCAAGATCTTGCATACAAGTTTGACTACATTGTAGTATTTGATTGATAAACTGAATTAATTCTTCCTCAATAGTTCGCAGTGTCACAAATGCAAATTCTTGCGTTGTCTTTATATACAGTTGTAACTAGTTGTTAACTGAAGACATAAAATATCACCTAACAACATTTTAAAAATTGAATATCAAAAATTTACTACTACTTAATAAATAAAACAAAATTTAAATAGTTATTAGGACGTCAACTGATATTATATTAAATAAAATTCAGCCTTTCAAAACATTCCAAAAACACTTTTATAACGAAAACTCCACAGAAGTGATGGTTATAAATATTGAATCTGGATAGAAACAATAAAAATACTGAATTACTATTTATTTTATTTCCTTCTACTACAGTGTTTTCTGTCTATTAGTACAGATCTTGTTTCATTTAATTGTTTCGTTTAGCGAACATGTCTTTTCATAGGAAACAGTTATTTCATACTGAAGTTAAAACCTCTAAAAGGGTAGTTCAATAAACCTTTTTTAATCTACGTTAAGGAGATTCCTACCTATTAACCCGTGAAATTCAAAACATTCGCTCTATTTGCTCTCACTCGAAAATTTTATTTAAATCTATTAACTCGAAAATTTTACCAATTTTGTTCAGATCTATGTGAGAGCGAATGGAGCGGATATTTTTAAGGGATATTTTTAGTCATTCTTAGGATATTTTTAATCATTCTTATATTTAAAATTACACTTGTTATTGTCGCGAATCATATTTTGAACAAGTTACAACTTGTCACTGATATGCAAATTGCAACAAGCACAAGAAATATTGAATTTCGCGGGCTACTACGACGGAATCACCTTTTACAGTCCACTAGCGCCGCCAATGGAAAAAATGAAAAAACTTGAAATATAGCTGTTTAGCTAAATCGTGCATTCTAAACATAAACGGCCGTTTTTGTTACAAATGCACGATTTAGCTAAACAGCTATATTTCAAGTGTTGACAATGTGTTATAAAATTACGTTATTGCCTTTTCTACAGTAATTACAGACCACATTTCGTATTTTTGATTCTATTTACGAGTTATGACATTTTTTCGATTGGCGGCGCTAGTGGACTGTAAGAGGCCTCTTATGATGTACACGTAGACGCAATTTTGCTATAGAATTAATTTGACCCTTTATCTATATCGTCATAGGGAATAATTAACATACCTTAATTTAACAGTACTAAATCCAGTAACGTTAATTAAGTACTTAGATCTATAGTGGCTATTTTATAAGTATGTTTTTTGTGCGTTCGTGCATGTTAATACTATCGAGATGGAATATGCCTTAAGCTGTAATATCCTTTAACTGTTTAGTGAGGTCGTATCAAATTTATATTATAACTAGCTCAGCGTTATTCCTACCTTGACGTTTATAAAGTTTTATAAAGTTAGATTTTGAGTCGATCTATCTCGGGGTGAATTGACCCTAAGAAAACTGTTGGAAAACAAAGAAAACGTAGATTGATTTTGATTAATATTTGAATTATTGTTACATTTACATCGAGCGTTCGTGCTAGAGTTTATACTCGTTATTACATTTCCAACTATGGCTCTATTCACACGTACCACAACGGCACGACGTGGGCAGGCGCATATTTTGTATTGAAAATAGATCTTGATCTTTAATTGGGTGACATTAACCGCATCGCAACCTTAACGTTGCATCAACGCAACGATTCACTCTTTCTGCATAAACAAAATGCAACCACAAAGCAACTGCTAAAACATGCGGCGAAACTATTCGCACTTAACCAAAACTAGCATTTTGTCGCAGAGATTTGGTTGCGTTGTCGTACGTGTGAATGATCGCCTTATGCCCATTTTTACTAGTGCTAGCAGACATCTGAATGCAATGTTACAAAAGCCTTATAATATTTAATCATTAATTTAGAGCAAAAGGGGGGGGGCGTATGCTCTTCTATCAGTATTATAATAATTAGAGCGGTACGATACAAGACGTGGCGCGGGTTTTTTCAAGTTTTTTTTTTTTTGCTAAGTATTCACGCGTTTTTGCGGCCGCCTTTATGCTGGGGCCAACAGCGGCTAACGGGAAATGCCGTTAATTATCGATTGACGATGGACGTTTATACTCATATTTAAAGTATATTATCGCAATAATTAACGACATTACTCGTAGGTGTGGCCGCCGCATTAGATATTGTTGTCTTAGTAAAAACGGGCATTAATGTCAGACTCCTTAACCACTCTTTCTGAATAAACTAATAGCTTATACACGATATGCATTTATTATTAATATAATTTGGCATGTGTTGTAGATATATATCTAAAACCATGTGGATTAATCTAATGTATAATTTTAATAAATTAACATTATTTTTTATTACTTGATCTAACGTTTTTATTGCACCAAAAACCGAATATTCGAGTATGTTCTACGAGTGTACTTTTAGTAGAACTTAGTACAGCGTGATTATAATGATCTGGCATCATATTTTAAGATCTAGAGTACTTTCAAATATTTTTTGCTTTTAAATTGTATAGTGTCATACGAAACTACGAGTTCTTAATAGCCGGACCACACTAACGGAATTTCCCGTTGATTTTCGCGATATTACTTCAAAAGTTAGTACAAACGTCACAAGATAACATCCATTAATAAGTTAACGGTTAGTGTTGCCCTAGTGTAAGAACGTGTACGCCGAACGGCATCATGGAAACTTAAGCCTTGAAATGACTGAACCGGTTTTAATTAAACCCCATACGCATAAGCAGGATATACAGATCTAAAAATTTATAGATTGAACATATTCAAAAAATTATGTTACACCTAAATTGTATCGATTTAAAACATTTCGTAGAAGCATTCTATTGAGATTACTAATTATCTTTTTTTATTTAAGTCATTGAAAACATTCTCTTATAACTTCTTAGATCTGTATATATCCTCCTAATGCGAATAATTACATGAAAGTTTATATAAAATGGCGTACACGGTTTGAATTTCACTCATTTATTTGGATAACCGGTTGGATTCACTAACAAAATGAACACCGTATTAATGGCGTGTTCGTGCAACGATCGCTTTGGTTATGACGCGACTTCTCTCTCATAGAAGCAGTATTTTATTGCATTTTATTGCTCCTAGATTCCTTTATTAGTATACGACATGAACAGCTTACGCTAGCATTTTATTTCTCACTATCAGTGAATGCCCTAACACAATAGAATTACGAACTAGTGTATAAACCACAACATTTTCACTTTTATAATGTAAGACTATTAGGTTTATTACTTATTTACTTATTCGAATATAAGAGTTTCTCACTGTACGAGGTTACCGTTAATTGCTTACCGATTGCTTGCGAACTTTTTTTTTTGTTTTTATTCTAATTTTATTTTATCTACGTAACTCCATTCACATTTTTATTTAGGTCTTAGTTCTGCCACACAAAATGCCACAAGAAAATTTCTCACAGTTTATTATTATTCGCTTTATCAGAACCCTATTAGAATAACAATATGAATCATATTACAAATCCTAAAATAGTCAAACAATCCATCATTCATAATATCATCTGAGTAAGTCATATCACACAATTCACATCAGATCTTTTTGTATCGATTTTGTTAGTGGCAGAACTAACTCTAATTTATCCAATCAATTTAACTGGCATATAAAAGCAGTGCACACTAGCTGTCTCTATATGCCACACTCGTCTTGTGGCCATCAGTGTGCAGCTAGCCAATAATATCGATATTATGGCGACTCCATTGACTTACAGCGATTTAATTTTCACATTTTTTTCCACGCCCGATTTTAATTCGTGTCCTGTATATAATCAGAGCGCGATTCTTTATTCGCAGTGCTTGTTGCATCATACGATCAAATATGTCACGGTATTTTGCGGAAAAATCGCGCGAGCAAAATCCGCAGTGCGTTCATAACCTTACAACAAGCATGAAACCTATATGATAATATCACGCATTTTGCAAGTCAATTAACAAAAGATGTGATAGTTATTATGCCTGTTTTTGGCTAGGCCACACTAAGATATTAAAAAGAGATGTATTCCATCAATAGAAGACAATAGTCTAAGATATTCGATATTTTTATAGGTTAGACAGGAAAATATCTAGCAATGTCTCGAAAATATCATTCAACTATATTCTTGCTCAAGGCTTACAATAGATGTCTCCCACTCACATTATGTTGACCTTCTTGTCATACAGATAAATAATCTACATCACTACATGTGAAGTCTTATGTTTATACATTATCGCAAAAGCCGATGGCAGCAATGGCAGCCTAATGTATACAATATCTCCAAAACAAGTTGTTTTAATTTCAACTAATACACTAAACGCACACCATTCACTAACATTGTTTTCGTATCTTTTACGATACGCATCTAACTCTAATGTATACATATAAATTTTAAAATTGTTATAAATATTTTACACAACAAAAATATGATAATGACTGAATATTTTCTAAATAAAACAAAAATATTTAGTTACATTTTGTTATTTTACTACCTGAGAACACTAGCTAAACTAAAAATAAACTCAGAAGTAGAGTTTTAATTGCTGGGACCACAAAAGTTTTACGAGATTCATTTAATTTATTTTAGTTGACTAATATAAAGCGAGATTAATCATAGACATTCCAACAAAAACATAATTAAAATATAACAACATTAAATAAATATTATTAACATGACTAAAATTATTATTTTTTAATATAAAATGAATACAGCCAAATAAAAATAAAATCCTTGTTTGATTACTAATGTATTTAATCACTCCAAAATTTGGTCCCGTCAAAAGATAGTCTACGAAAATAATCTGTTAAAAATAAAAGAATCTGAGAAAAAGCAATTAAGTCTATTATCATTGTGATTTTATGAATATTAATCAGTGGACAAGTAAACTTTTTTAACTGCGTAAATAAAAACATTCATAACATTTGTTACAATTTAAGTACTTATCACGTAAGATTAAGAATTAAATATTATATTCTTATTTATTTATTTGAGAAGAGAAAAGACAATGAATATTATTCTATTTATTTATAACTTGGAAAATGCAGCCGAAAGTGAAGAATAAATAAATGCTTTAAGCACTTTTCTTTACTAAATAGTAAAATGTCGATTTGGATTGCAACAGATGAGTGCTTTTAAAAAAAAGGAATAAGCCAGTATTTACAAAATAACTGAACAAGTATTGATTAGGTACTTCTGTAAACTTTTCAGTGTAATATAACCGGTACATTGTTTTATATTATTGTTTAAATATGGCATAACATAATTTATTATAATACCTATAGATTCATTTTGAACTTTGGGAATAAATAGACACATAATATTCATGACACGTTTAAATATTGAGAAATTGCACTACTACCGCTATTATCTAAGGGGGGATCCCATGGATCCTGTATAGAGTGCCATCCAGACCTGATATAGAAAGGGACAGCGAATAACGCTCAGCGTTATCGAGAAACACGACTCCAAATAGGATGTGTTTCAAAGATGTAGTCATATTATAGTTTGGACAGGCGAATTACAACTCGGTAAGTACTTCTAATTTTTATGTATGGGTAATGGATGAGCTTCGGAATTTATGACGTATTTATTCAAGTCTATGGTGAATCTATCATCGCTGAACAGTAAGTACAGATATTTAAGTGTCTCCGATAGGAAGAAAGACTCCATCATGTCACGTTGAACTGGTTTCTCCACTTTGACGTTCGCCAATGACGTGTAACCGTTCGGTACTTTGGCATACTTCTCGAAACCCTGGAAATTTCGTAAAATATTATGTTAAAACATTGGGATTACTTATTGGCGGCTACAGCGCGTTGTTATTATTAAGTTATTAGAATGAAAAGTGACTAAGGTTTGTTTTTGTTTCACAGGTTGTACAGAATATGCCTCCGCCTAACCCTTCGGGATTGCTGGCGTGATGTTTTGTCTTCAATCATGTTCTGAACTGATACATCATTACCATAATTAATTCATAAATATTATTAACACAACTGCATGTGTCTTTATAGATACAGTTTAGTTATGTCTCCCTGCTATAACAGCCCCGACTTAAAAGTCGTAGGTCGTGGGTGATCACAAAACGTTGATGAAAATCCGTAAACTTAAAACTAAAACATTCGAAGACATGTGACACCTAACAACCCGCATAGGGACACGTGGTATCCCCTGACATAGAGAGAAAAGGCTTGTGTTCCAGCATTACTTTAATGATAAAATAACTGTCTTACCTGATATATCTGCCAGCCCCAATCCTGATAAGTGGTGTTGCCAGTTATCTGATACATGTACCAAAGACTCTCGACGAACTCTGGACGCAAGAGTGTGTGTGAATCCGCCGTTTTAGTATACATGTCTTCCGCCACGCTTGCCTGCGGAACATTATTTGGTGTTGGGACATTGTCCTAAGTGAAATGAAAAAAAAAAGGTGAATGAATAAACAAAGTTCATGAAAAATATGAATAACATGATTATGTGACAGTCAAATAATATAATGTTATATTTGACAGTTGTCACAGACAACATCGTAAAGAAACCCACAGGATAATTAGGTAACACACTCACAATAGTGAATACAAACAGTGATCAACTTGATAAGCAAATTTCAATCCTAACAGGGCATACCAATCGAATGCGTTACAATTTAGTGACATCTAGTGTCGAGTAGCGGAACTTGCTAGTGAAACTGTCTCTACGAGCTTTCACCGAAAAATGAGTTAACTCGTACCTACAAGGAACAAAATATAATAATCAACTCTATTTTTATGCAGTAAATGTTCTTTTTTCAAATGGAAGACGATTGACTTATGGACTTTTTAGTACCAATTATATAAATAATTTTCTAGTTTGACAACATAATATGATTAACCTGAAGATGTTATGCTATTTCTACTGCTTTTACTATTCTGTGGAAATATGCATATATTTTTTTACATCAATAATATACACTACTACACAAGAAAATTATTTTAAAAACAACTCGACTACTGCATGTCGCTCAAAAAATAGTCTTTTCAATTCTACTACACATTAAACATTCGTGACTGTGACATCCATATTTTCATGTCATTATTCACTCGCTTCCTTGTTTACATTTATTTTTCTATACTTTAATTGGGTTGGTTTCGTAATTGTTTGAGCTTTATTCAAGCACTAATCCCAAACTTTTTTTTTTGTTTTCGTGGTAAAATCATCAAAGGAATCCTCCACCCCAGGGCAGAGCGGGAGGGACAGTCAGACTCGTACTGACAAAAATCCACGGTGTCCTTCAATAGCCCTTTACGTTCCGGGGTCACGGTAATTCGTGAGTCCCACGACCCCGGCAGGCTTTGGCCCTCTAAAGGGGAGCCCCGTCATTTTGCTGACACTCTTTGAGGCGCGCGTGGAACAAAAGGCGCTGTCGGCCAAATCCCAAACCTTTAAACCATTTTTAACTATTACTTTCAAAACTTTAGCCGCTAAAATATTTGTTTATTACACTTTCTACTGTTTTTATTGATCTCTGCTGACAATCCGAATAGCATTTCGAAAACTATCATACTGACTTTGTAAACATGTAACAATAGATTATTTTATTCATATTCAATCAAATAACTAACATATACTTATCCTTCGTATAGTTAAGAGGCCTCTTACAGTCCACTAGCGCCGCCAATCGAAAAAATGTCTTAACTCGTAAATAGAATCAAAAATACAAAATGTGGTCTGTAATTGTAACAAAAACGGCCGTTTATGTTAAGAATGCACGATTTAGCTAAACAGCTATATATCAAGTGTTGACAATGTGTTATAGCCTTTTCTACAGTAATTACAGATCACATTTTGTATTTTTGATTCTATTTACGAGTTATAACATTTTTTCGATTGGCGGCGCTAGTGGACTGTAAAATGCCCCTTAATAAAGGTGTGTTACGTAATTATCATGTGTGTTTGTGTTTATGTGAGCATGATATCACTAAACCAATACAATAATAACCAGTGTTATGAAAATGCCTTTTCTAGTAAGATGATTTTCTTGTCATGCAGTGAATTTAATCGATGGTTTACTTAGAAAACGTAGCTACTTTTATTGCTCATTAGCGAGTCTAAAAAAGGGCACCATATCAGAAACAAAATATGAATTCTGATTAAATTCGAAAAATGGAATATTCTATTACATTACTTAAGCAAAAGAGTAGATTTATTTTTTTGGGCCAATGCCACCGGAGTATTCCCTAGGCGTTGCAAAAAAAAATATGATCGAATGACAAGAAATAAATGTGAAATGACTCTTGCCTCCGTTATGTGCATTTTTCACCCGTTGTGTCTTTTTTTATGTAAGCCCGTTCTGTCCCACTTCTGGGCAAAAACCTGCCCCCATATCGTTCCAATAATCTTTAAGTCTTCCCTACTCCAGCCAATTTCTTAGGCCGGGGTCCAATTCGCCACGCGATTGTATTATGCGGTTGTTTTAATGTTTTGTCATGCTCATTGCATGGAACAGGTGAAAGTGTTCTCACATTTTTTATAAGTCACGCTTCTTGCTTGTGTAACATAAAATGCACTTTTAAAAGTAAAATGATGGGAATGTTATGCACCGTATGTTGTGAGTTTTCAAGAAATTAGACTTAGCTATAGAACTTGCAATCCTCATCGTATTCGATACGTTTATACCTATAAACGTGAAAACGACACATACCAGATAGAAATGCGTAATTTCCGGAGCCAGGAACGTTGGGTGAGCTGCGTATGTCAGGTAGCAGGTGTACAGAAGTTCTTCAGCCATAGTCATATGCCAGTCAGGGAGGCCATTGGCGTGACCCAATGCCAGTGTACCTGGCAGGAAACACGTCAAGTGGTCCATCTTTGGGTTAAATGCCTGGAAAGTAAAATATCAATGATTTAGCTGTATTCCATTAATTCATCAGATTTTTTAGTTCCGCACGTCAGTTTGCTCTTTGGCTTCGCGAGCTTTCCGAGGCAGATCTCAGCAGTGTCAGACCACCAAATGCTAAATTTCTACTAGATTTACCCAACGACACAAAATCTGGCAATTAGATCTACGTACGTAAGAGACATATAAGACTACGAGACATGGGAAAGTCAGAAGCGAAGAGCCACGTAATATTATGCAAATTGCCTCTTTAGAACAAGACAGCTAAGTGTATTATTTAGGAGATGAATATCCATTTCAAATAAGGTTAGACCTGTTCTGACAAATTTACTATTTGTGTGCATGAATCAGACATAAATAGTTGAGGAGCGCAACGACCAGAACAATCTGACAATAATCCTACTAATATTACAAACGTGAAAGTTTGTTTGGATGGATGAATGGATGTTTGTTTCTCTTACACGCAAAAACCACTGAATGGATTTGGTTGAAATTCGGTACACATATAGTTTATAACCTGTATTAACACAAAGGATAGTTTTTATCCGATTTTATATTCCTACGGGATGATTTTCGTTTTTGACATAATTCTGCAAAACGAACATAATAATTATTGTCAATAGAAATTGAACCTAATGTAAACACAAGTAATGTAGAGTTTTCAAGAGGTTTACAACACAGTCATAACCATAGCAAAGAAAACTGTGTTTTTACAAGATTAAAAGTTAAATAGCTTTATGTTTCTTACAATTACAACACTCAACAGATATTAGACAAGGATTCATTGTGTTTGTATTACATATCAGCCGTTTATGATAATTATGTGGTGAAAAAACTTTGAACCATAACCGAACCGTAAAGCTGAAAATTCAAAGACATGTGACTACAACCACCATCTTGCACTGGGCGTCTTATGTCCTATTAGTGGGTTAATACACTAAAGAGAAATGCCAAATTCCCAAAGAGTGACTGTGATGACAGCCGACAAAACACAGCCAAATAGTTATTTATGTAAGTTACTAATATTATAAAAAGATAAAATTTGTTTGTATGAAAGTAGGGGATCATTCTTTAAAAAAAAAAATACTGGTAGGAAGCTAGATTATTGTGCTATAAATTATGTTTACATCATGCATGATAAATTGTGATAGTAAAATTAGTATGCATTATAATGGGTGTCAATTAAATGGTTAGCATAGTATTGTTATTTCTGTGAGCAGAAAAATATAATCGGTGAGCAGAAATAGCTAATTGGTGAGCAACTCATGGTCAGCAAACATTTCAAAATCAATCAGCAATTTATGTCATTCTGGATGGCTGTAATTATTTTTGTACAGCATATTAATTATATAAGCTGCAATCAGCTGCTCATGTTTAATAAAATTTTGGTAAGCACTCAGAGTGTAAGCAAAAAAATGCATTTTGTGCTGCATATAAAAGTAGCAAAAATACTTCACTTGTTCACCGATTATATTTTTCTGCTCACAGAAATAACAATACTATGCTAACCATTTAATTGACACCCAGCATGTCGACGGAGCCCCGCTTCGCGGGGCTCCTACTTCTGGGTGGTTTAAAAAAAAAATAACCACGAAGAGGATGGCGGGGTCTTTCAGACCCCGCCATCCTCTTCTAACCTAAATTGTCCGAGTCGGGGTGCCAGCAAGTCGTGTCACGCGCCTGCTCTTGCTCCGCCCACTTTTAACGTACATTGCCGCTTTTTCAACAAAAACGCAATCCAAGTAGTTATTTTGCTCACCATGTTTTAAATATGCATACCAATCAAATATACTGCTTATAGACATGTTTTTCTGCCGCTCAATCATGAAATCTTGCCGCTCAAGTAGTTATTTTGCAGACTGAATGTTTATTATGCAGACTCATGTTATTGTTGGCTGCCTATGTATGATTTAATTTTTGACCATTATCAAAATTAGTTGCGGAACAAGAATTGCTGCCTGATTTTTTTTATTGCAAACAAAATCTTTGTATGCTGACCAAATTATTTAAATGCTGCTTTTGGGTGGCTTGCCAAATTTTATAATTGCTGACCAATGTAATTACTTCTCCATTATAATCACAATATCACAATATTTGTCTAGAAAGTCGAAACATGTAATGGTACGGTGAGTCGAGGGCCAAAACTTCACGCGAACGAAGTCACGGGTAGTTCAGACAATTACATGAAGGCTCTGCCGAGGCTGTTAGAACTTAATAACTGGTACTCTGTCACGGTGCCAGTCCTTTAAAATTACCGCTGATTAATTTTGCTGTGTCCTAGTGACTTAATCCAGTATGATAACAGTGTTGGGTACCGTTAGATTACTGTTTATAACTCTGACTGTGTGTAATAATGCCATAGTGACTGTAGCTGTAGTTATGCATACCGATTCCCTTATCATCATCGTGCAACGGTGAGGAGGTCATCGAGTGTTGGACATAGATCATCATCAGCATATAGTAGTCCCTTGCTGGACGACATTTCACTTCACACCGGCTATTCTCATCCAGCTGTTACCGACCAACTTGCGAAGGTAGTCGCTCCACCCTGCCAGAGGGCGTCCTTCCTTACGTTTGTCGCTTCGCGGTCTCCTAAGACGATACACATTCGTTCTCGGTCGGAGCACTTAATTACGAATTCGATTCAACAGAGAAACGTCAAGCATAGCCCTTTCTATAGCTCGCTAAGCGACTTCAGATACATGTTTCATAGATGTCCCGCAAAATTTAGTAGATGTTTGGAATCGGGCGGGACCAATAGTCTGATTTCTGGACAGAGTGCAAGATGCAAATATACGAGCCAATCCGGATTTCTCGACCATCTGGACAATGCCGGATTTTTCGGGTGTCTGGACAGTGCCGGATTTCTCAACCATCTGGACAATGCCGGATTTCTGGGCCATCTGGACAATTCACGATTTCTTCCAATAACTGACACTGTCTAACCTTGGAATCTATTAAGAAAAGGCGATGAAGTGTGCGGTCAACTAAACAGATACCTATATGTTTCTTGTTATCTAGCCTTGTCAATGCAAAGGTTGACACTAAGAAGAAGTTATCATGACGAAATTATTAAGTACATTTGTCCACGGCTTCTCTCGCGTTACGGTTGATGTTTATTATTCCAGACTTTAAATATAGCACAAACGCTGTTTTATTATGGCGATGTTTTGCTATCGAAAAGATCCTATGTGTGTTCATTTGGTTGCAGGACAAAGATTTTTCTAACATTTATTCGTACCTCTCTGGCCACTCAGCAATTTTCGGAAGATTTCGTAAAACAGTGGAAGGTCCATCAGTTTAAAGGTCATCAGCTCTTTTGTTATGCGTTGGGGTCTTTTTTAACCCAATCAATTAAAATTATTACGGGTATCTACTCAAATATGTTTACGAAAGGTTCATGTTACCTCTGATCCAGCCGACAGTTCCCCGATGAACAAGTGCTTGTTAGGGGATGACCGCTTAGCCAGGAAGTCACGTACACCTTCAATGGCAGTCAGGTAGTCGTCGAGTAAACTGAAAGTAAATTGTAAACAAAATTGCCTGAAATAACATGAGCTCTGAGAAAATATCGTAAAGGTTTATAAATAGAGTGGGAGAACAGCTAACCCAGTCCCGATGTATATACGGAAGTGTGGCCTACACAATGATTTCAAAAGGAAGGATACGCCCATCAGAACATTTTGCCTAGACCTTCATATAAGCAAAAAGTAGCGCCATCTATGATATATCATTCGAACTGCGTTAAACTACGTTGCTTAAATCGATAACGTAACCTGAGTTGACCGAGTTGCTTTGGCCGTATATTAGACCCGTATTTTTTCTGTTACTTAAACCAAAATTGACGAACATACAACGCTTTTAAAAATCACATTCGCATCATTCGGTCGGTACAATTTTACAAGCGTTATGACTTATGACTTCACAAGCCCCCACTCCCGAATTTTGAAGTGTTTTATCTTTGTCGATCGATAAAAAAAATACGTGTCCATTATTCATGCAGTAAAATACCCCATTAACGAGTACGAGATATTATGTACGTAGGCCCTATCGTAAGGACTGGCCTAACCAAACCACGAAAATGGCACCAGGTTTTTGGCAACATGTGTCATGATTAAAATTTGCCGATCGTACATTAGCATGGGTCGTTGAACTAAAAATATTTACATATCGATACACACATAACACGCATGAGCAGTTTTGGTAGAATATCTCATTATTAAACGTTTTATTTCTCGCTTAGTATAGTTAAGTGGTTCGTACAACAAGGCGCATTTTTCGCAATTAGCATAACAAAAGTAAGAAAAATAATTATGATTTTATTAAGTATCGCACCAACGAACATTCGAGAAGGCAACATAAAATGGAACAGCCTAAAAAACTCCTTAAGAGGTCATTATACTTATCATTATGAGTAAACTGTGTAGTATGAGACCCATTCTTTAAAAACATGTCCTTAGATTTCGACCATTGACAAAGGTACAGAAAAACAATAATAGTTTTTCAAATTGCAATGCAAATTGCAAGGCATTTTTTAAAATTTATATTTGCTTTACCAGGTTATCTTGGACATCTAAAACATCGTGAGGAAACCAGGAGTTACATTAGTGAAGTAGTGAGAAATTACCAATCTGCCATGAGCAAGTATGGGGACCAATACTTATACCATCTCTATAAGAGAAGTAGCCTTTGTGTGCTTGCAGTTTTTTTTATTCTTAACGTGGTAAAATCATCAAATGAGTCCCCGCCTGCCAGGACTGTCAGACTTGTCTGACTAAAATCTACAGTGATCCTTCAATAGCCCTTTACGTTCCAGGGTCAGGGTGATGAGACAGTCCCGCGGCCTGTGTGCCTGCAGTGGGATATCAATAGCGCACCGAAAACCCGCGTAGAAGAAGAAGAAGCTATCACTAAGAAGAAAGTTGTTCCACACTAGGAATTTCTCCTGTGTCGTGGGTGCATTTACAAACATATAAAATCACATACACAAACACCCAAACCCGAAGCAACTAATTGTAGATCGTACAAATATTTGCCATGCGGGAATCGAACTCGCGACACGCAGCGCAGTAGTCCAATCGCTCAACCACTGCGCTAACCGTACCTTCTTTTGTTTGATCGTATAATAGGCGTCCGATTAGTTTTGATCAAAACTGCGACCAGGCGTGTAAATAGTCGTGGTCGTGGCCACGGTACACGGTGCGGAATGGTAGTGATTAAATCAAGAGGTCAACAAAAGGCCACATTACAAGAAACAATATTAAGTTAAATTCGTTAATATGGAATATTATAGTCGCGCGACTAACGAATACCTTGACCCGGGAACGTAAAAGGCTATTGAAGGACACCGTGGATTTCAGTCAGTACAAGTCTGACAGTCCCTCCTGAATCATTTGATGATTTCACCACGCTAAAAAAACGACGGGTTGCACTCTGGGAGTGCCGGCAGAAGTGAAAACTTGATTATTAACGTTGAGCATGTTTGATATTTTGGAATGGTTAGGGAATAATTTTGCACCAATTGCTTTATCAGTATAAAAGTACTATCATTTATGTGGTAGAATACAATATTCATTTATTGCGCTATCGTACACGGTCGAGGTCGACCTCGACCTCGACCTCGACCTCGATTCGTGGCACGCTGTAACATAGACGAACATTCGCGCAAGCGCCCTGCGCCGCCTAAACTAAACAGTAGGCCCAGGCATACATTTTCGCCGCGCCGTGGAGAGGGGCTAGCTGGGGATAGCTGTCTACTCTCCATCCGTCCTACGCTTTTTCGATCAGGGTCACGTGTCCTGACGCGAGTTTAAGATTTTATACCCATTACAGAAAACTGCTCAACGCCGCTAAAGTTTTCACTTAAAAAATATGGAATATGCTATACTGCTCAAGCAATAGACTAGAAAAAAGATAAATAAAAACATTGCCGCAATTCCTGGCCTTTTTAGATTCCATGGAATGAAACTGATTCAGACTTCTCGAAGTAGGCTAATTGACATACATACTTCTAATTCTAAACGCTTGCCACATATACGTGGCCTCATTATTTGACCTTTTTAATTACTAATTAAGCTGACTGTCGCACAGATGAGGGGAGCATAGAAATAGCACAAGCGATGATAAGAAGCTATTGGTTTTACTTGATAATAGAGCAAAAATAAATATTTATTGGTAACTGGCAGTCTGGAATAATGCGAAAATAATTCCACCGGAACATATAATCGAGATAAAAGTTTCATTATGGAGATAATTACTACTTTCGTGATTTATTTCATCACACAACTATCTAAATGGGTGAAAAAAAAAAAATAGAAAACATCGTGAGGAAACCGGCATGTCATAGAACCAAAAAACCGAATACGTGTGATATCTACCAACCCGCATTGGGTCCGAGTGATGGATTATGGCCCACTCCCTGTCACAGAGGCTTGTGTCCCAGCGGTGGGACACTTCCTTTAGTGACCATTGTTATATGCAAATCCAACTACTATTATAAACGGAAGGTTTGGATGTATGTCGGTTACTCAATCAAGTCAAAATAGTTCAGAAATTACACGCGAGCGAATCCGCTGGTAAACTGGTTCATATAAAACAGATTAGCACGACGTTGAGGTTATTAGTCTCTTTATGATAATCTAAATAAGGTAGAAAATTAAAAAAAAAAACAGTAAGATTTAGACAAACGTTAGTAATATTTTCGCGATCGTAAAAACTAAACAAATAGCTGTTGCGCACGTTATACAATTTAAAATAAAATAACAAAAGGAATTCGCATGCAGGCGCATGTCATATAGCTATAACGAGAATAATAATTACTTTGAGCGATAAGGCCACACATTGCGGAACATTTTTGCTTTTATTTTGCTGTTAAATACAAATAAAGTATTGTAATATACACACTAGATTTTCCCCGTGGTTTCACTCCCGCGGCTCGATTCCTAAATAATCATACCGTGATATTATATAGCCTATAGCTTTCCTCCATAAACAGACTATCCAACAAAATCATTTTTTTTTTTCAATTAGAAACAGTAGTTCTTGAGATTAGCGCGTCAAACCAAACAAACAAACTCTTCAGCTTTATAATATTAGTATAGATAATAGGAAGCTACACTCACGACTGAATTTCGTGGTGATAACCTTATGTTACTGTAATAAACGGGTTTTTCCACGAACAATTCGTTTGTCGTGACAACAATGAACATCATTTACGAACATCTTCGGTAATTTATTATAACCTTATCTTAGTAGTATTTGGTCGCGGGATTGTACGAATTACCGTGATCCCGGAACGTGAAGGACACCGTGGATTTTAGTCAGTATGAGTCTGACAGTCCCTCCCGCTCTGCCCAGGATGGGAGGACTCATTTGATGATTTTACAACGTAAAAAAAAAACTTAGTAGTATTTATTTAAGTATAGTATTTATTTAGTCTATACTAATATTATAAAGCTGAAGAGTTTGTTTGTTTAAACGTGCTAATCTCAGGAACTACTGGTTCGAATTGGAAAACTGTTTCTGTGTTTGATAGTCCATTGCATTTATCGAGGAAGGCCAAAATCTCGTTTCGTAGTAGAGAGAGAAGACGCCGGCAATAACTAGTTATGACTTTATTTAAGTCTGGCTTCAAGGCCCATATAAAAATACAATACAATATTTTTGCAAGCCGTCCGCCCCAGTTTTGCGTGTGTGACAAGTAAAAAATGACATTTTTTGTGTATTCTAAGTTATATTATTTACTAATGAAGATTGTGTGGGTAACAAAGCATATTATGTAGGTACATTGTACACCACATTTTTTTCAAACAATACTAGTTTATTTAAAGCCGACCACATGAGCCATAATGGAGACGTAAACACTAATTTGCATTTGAGAATCCGACACAAAGCATAAATACCACGATAACGATGAAACTGTTAGGGCGCCATTTTGTGGCATCTCTTGCACGCTCTTAAATAAACAATAATCATACGAAAATAACATAAACAAGATAATAAATATTATGAAAAATATTTTGCGCATATATAATGTTTTTATTATAACTTTCAAGTGACAGTTAATAGAAGGAGGTTAGTCACGCGTTCACCCTTATCATGGTCGTATAGTAATTAGTTTTTAATACTTACTAGTTAATAGTTTTTCCAGTCTGCAGCCATTGTTTGAGTAAGTACTCGTAGTAGCTGTCCCCTCTAGCACCTAGCGTGATGGTTGCGTGTGGCAGGAAATGTCCAGTGTTCGGATTTATAAATATTGGCACCAGACCATGCTTCTTTGGCAGATGATGGATCTTCTCTGATACGGCTGCGGCAGCGTCCTAAAATAAAGGAATTTCAAACTATTATGTGTTTTCTTTTTTGCTTAAGGATATGACACCAGACTCAGATTTTACTATTCCGCTTCTGAGAACCTCACATTCTTCTATCATTAGCTTTAGGACTTGTATTGATTAAAATCTACGGGATCTAAAAAAAACATAATAACAACGTCATAACAGAATTGTGATAAGATTGTTCTTTATCAATTATCTAACTACACTATTGCTTGAGTAATAGAATAGAATATTCCATTTTAAAGTGGCATTTTTAGACCCGCAGGTTTCCTCAAGATGTTTTCTTTCCCTAATGCTTGTAACTAAATGAACGCCTGCGAAAGTGATGTGAACATCAATAGGTAAACACAGTAAAACAATATCAGAAAATGATCTGAGAAAAACTAAATAGATCGGTTAAATTGGACTAAAAAGACAAGTTAAAAAAAAGTATGTTTCATACAGATATGTGAATAAAATACAGCCCATGTTACTTGCTGGTCATGTTACCTTTTATGAGAGAAGAAGAATTTAAGGAAACTTTAATTGTGCTTAGGAGTGGAATTCTCTGCCCGAGTCCGCATTTCCTGATACCTACAACATTGGGGTCTTTAAGTCATGAGTGTATTTTTTTTTAGACATTTGCCCCACACTAGGAATGTCTCCCGTATCGCGGGTCCATTTACAAACATAGAAACTCACATACACAAACTCCCAAACCCAAAACAACTACTTGCAGATCATACAAATATTTGTTCCGTGCGGGAATCGAACCCGCGACACGTTGCGCAGCAGCCGATCGTTCAACCACTGCGCCAACCGTGCCGTCAATGAATAACTTACTACTAGGCAAGAGTGGTTCGTCGTCGACCCCATCATTGCTTAAAAGCTTACCATTACGTGAGATAGCCAAACGCGAACCTATTCATAAGGGGCCTTTTACAGTCCACTAACGCCGCCAATCGAAAATATGTCATAACTCGTAAATAGAATCAAAAATACGAAATGTGGTTATTAAATTACTGTAGAAAAGGCAATAACGTAATTTTATAACACATTGTCAACACTTGAAATATAGCTGTTTAGCTAAATCGTGCATTTGTAACAAAAACGGCCGTTTATGTTTTGAATGCACGATTTAGCTCGCCTCTTATTTAACGGCCTCTTAACAAAAAAAAGAGTACTTTTCGAGTATTTCATTACAAACTCGGTTTCTTTATAAACAATCATTAAAAAGTTCATTTTTTTTTCTTAAAAAAATAGTTAACATAGATTCAGTAAAAAAATACACAAGAGAATCCTCGTTTACCAGTTATTGCGGTAGAAGGCCATTCCCATAATTAGTAATTACATAGTTATTGTAGATATTAATGCAAAGTGTAAACCCAAACTATGTATATAATTACTATCAAGTTAGGCAATAATAATCACATTAACTATTATACTAAATAGGTAGTAAAAGAAGTAATTGTAAAACCTGTATAAGAGTTCTAAATGTTGTACTCGAGGTTCATGTTCCCAATTGTCACCCGCTAAAATGGTGATCTTTAATGTGTATAATGTTGTTAAGAAGAATGTTTTTTTTTTTCAATTTTTATTTTTGTATGCATGATTCTGTTCATTCTTTTTGTGACATTTTCATTTGTAATTTTATTTTTAGATAGATTAACATCTGTTCTTCTATATTCTATATATATATTATTATTATATATATAAAAGGAGAACTGACTGACTGACATATCAACGTACAGCCGAAACTACTGGGGCTAGGAATGTGAAATTTTGCACACGGCTTCCTATTATAATGTAGGGGAGCACTAAGAAGGGGTTTTTGGAAATTTAACCTTTAAGGGGTTGAAAAGGGGGAATTACGAAAGTACGTTACCCACGCGGACGAAGTCGCGGGCAAAGTGCTATAATATTATAAAGCAGAAGAGTTTGTTTGGCTGAACGCGCTTATCTCATAAACTGCTGCTTCGAATTGAACAATTATTTTTGTGTTGGATAGTTCATCTATCGAGGAAGGCTATAGGCTATATAACATCACGCTACGACTAATAGGAGCCGAGCAGACGGGGTAAAAACGCGGGGAACAGCTAACAGTTTCTTATAAATTTTGCATGTCTATTTCCAGGAAGAATTTACATGGCTCACTCCTATCCATTCCACCTGTATCTTTATGTAACCCACAATCGATGTATTTGATTTGAAATAAACGAATCTAAAGATAATGAATTTAAACTATCAACTTTCCGCTAATAGTGTTCGTATAAGTATTTACTAATAATAATAACCCATAAAGACATGGTTGTTTGAATTTAAAAGTATCAATGAAGGAATGATCCCCAACGCGAACATGGGGAGGCAGCAGCGGTGCAAGAGTAATGGTGGCGTATAGTGAAGAACGCTACCCTTTTTTTGTCGTGGTAAAATCATCAAATGAGTCCTCCTAACCTGGGCAGAGCGGGAGGGACTGTCAGATTCGTACTGACTAGAATCAACGGTGTCCTTCAATAGCCCTGTACGTTCCAGGGTCACGGTAATTCGTAAGTCTAGTAACCGAGCCGCTACCCTTGACGATCACTTTGCCAAGAGAGTAGCAACTAAGAAGAAAGAACAAATAATGGGTCTAATCCGCGTGAGTTAAGTCCATTTCTTCTCACAACGAAAAAACATGTGCCCCAGTACAGTTCCCAGACTGTATATAGAGAACGCTCATTTGTTGAGGACACGGTTGGCGTAGTGGCTGAACGATCGACTGCTGCGCACCGTGTCGCGAGTTCGATTCCCGCACGGAACAAATGTTTTGTATAATCTACAAGTTGTTTCTTTTGTGTATGTATATGAACGCACAGAAACTCGAAAAATTTCTAGTGTGGAGCAACGTTTATACTATATCTTGTACGATAATCGATTATGTTAAAGAACGCTTAAGAAAAGTGGATGGCCCACATAGCAAGTGTTAACAAATCAGTGAAGGCTCGTACTATGAGCGGATGCTCTGCGGATGTATTCACAGGCTTGTCTTTACGGATCGCTACTGAAGGTGATGTTAACATCTAGGGCATACAGAACCGGACCTTGTGCACACCCGGTTCTGAGGGTGGTCGTAACCGGGTAACCCAGTTCTATCCGGTTCCGAGCGACCAAACGTTTTGTATAAATAGAAATTGAAAGTTTGATGAAGATTCGATTGCAAACTGTGAATAGAGCTAGGGGCAATCCAAATACTGGATTCAATTAATTTATATTTAACAGGTTTTGTTTCTTTTTTTAAATAAATAACCACACCTTGTATTGAATCATGCACACATTCACATCGCATTTACAGTACTGTTATGACAGATTCGTCGCTACTGGACGTTGTATATTTTGTCGGATCCGTACTTTTTACTGGATCCGTAATACTGTCATCAGTGTGAACTCGCTCATAAAACGACATCGCCGATTAAAAACGTATATGATATAACGAACCTCTATGTGAACAAGCACTTACAGTTTCGATAGCTAATTAGTACGAGAAAACCAAGGAGTTTACAGTAGCCAATTATTACTAGTAAGGTACCATGTTTGATAAGTTAAAAAAACCTTGTTGGTTTGTTTATTAGGTGGTAAAAAAGAACCATTGGAATCGAGTGATCTTTAAAAAACATGTGTATTTTCTTAAACACACATTCTATCCACTTTCAATCGTGTGAATAAACCCTCTAGTGGCCACAAGTGGCTACCAATATTTTAACAAACCATTTGGCACTTTATAATCATGTACGTAGACTTTTTTATGATAATTAGAAAATTCAGTACATAAAGCGACTAACCTCGGCGATCCACGAGGCCACTACGACCTCGCACATACCTGCATTACGGGACAAAATTCAAGGCTGTATGGTCGCATCACTACGCTAGTTCGAATAAACACCTAGGTATTAAGGCCCTGTACCACTGGGGCGTATGACGAGGTCACATAGGCATGAAAACACATGTGATTGTGTGCACTGCAACCGATGGACACGTTACGTATCAATGACGTCATCGGACACGTGTGTTTGACTCGATTAAAGAACACATTGGCAAATAGTTGGTAGGTAGTTCCTGTGTAGTAATGACGGTCCTGATTTAATTTACAGTTACATACAATGACATGGAAGATATGTTGATTGAGAATCACCTATGGATGTCAAAGTCATCAAGAAACTTTCAGACTAACCTCAAAGCCAGGATTACTGCTAGCTCTGGACAGCTCCCTGAACTCAAGTTGCACCGTGGTCACCTCAGCCGTGGTGCTGTAGTGGGACCATTCTGGAGCATGCGCGGTTCTTTCCCCAAGGTTCACGTCGGAATATGGTATGCCCGAAGGTGAAGCAAAAGCGGCCATTAGTCGGTCTCCTAGGTCGATCTAGAAATGGATATAGGATAATTATTTTATTTGCAATTTCATTTTCATGAAATTTTTAAAACATCGTTCTGTCTGTCAACTTCAAACAATTTGACAGGGATACAGTGATATTCTAAGGCAGTTTAGCGCTAAACCCGTTTAGTGATTGTGGTGCAAGTGGGCCTAAATGTGATAAAATTTCGAAACTTACAGCTTTCGTAAGAAACATACGATCTTGAGAGAAATGATAACATGACAGCAGACCTCCCAGAACTCTGATCGTGACTTCAAAGAAATTAACATCTTTATTCTTTGTGAAAACAAGCTCATTTTTAATCCATTGCCTGCCTTCCTCGAATTCTGGGAACAAAGAATAAGGAAATTTGAAATTAATAAGTAAATTATAATTAAACGCAACAGAAAACAGTATCGTCAAGTATCCATTTCTGAGTCATGAACTTAATATTTTTCCTGGAATTTTATTAATAGTGTGTGTTGTGTAGACAACATATACTTATAATAGAGGCACTGTATTGTATAACAGGATGTGACATATTTCATAATAATTTAATTTTTAACATAATTTCTTATTTTGAGAAAACAGAAATTAGTCATCATTATCGTCATTGTTCGAGCTGTAATTATCTATGTTTTTTTAAAGACAATATAAATACTTTTTTTTGTTTGTCAACTCATCACCAACCTAGCCTTTTGCCAACTTTTACAAATTATATAATACAAATACTTATAATACCGATTCATATGAAGCGAATGCTTACGTGACCTACAAAACTCCACTATAAATAATGCTTTACCTTCAGTCAGGCCCATAATATAGGCTGTATCCAAAGAATCCACGATAGTGAGGCCAAGCGAGAACCAGTCGAAGGCCATGCCGGAGACTGGCTTCAAGTTATCATGGCCCCACGCGTGTTCCTTGTAGCCACGCCACGCATGTCTGAAGCTCTCCACTACGGCGTACTGGCGAGCATTTATAGGACCTAAAAAGCGTTAAGGTACAAGTAAGGACAGCATCAATAAATTGCAATATGAATAGGCATTATTTAGTCCGTCAGTTAGTTATGAAAAATATTGGATACGTATTCTTTCTTTGATTGAATTAATGCATATTTAAATTAGAGAGTCGGGGCTCGTGCCGTCAGAAGAAAGTAAAAACCGCGCTTGTTCGAGGCGTATTGGGATTTTTAAAAGTGTCGTATCTTCGTTAATTTATTAAATATTTATTGATTATCTAACTGACGGAATTATTTGTTTTTTTATTTCGTCAAATATCGTATTAAGAGCCTTTATACAAACAAGGCTGATGAATTAGCATTTCAATTAAAAAATTTACATAATACAAAAGTACGGAACCTGTAACTATTACTATGCGTTCAAATAATATTTAAACGCTAACATATCACGAGTATTTGTTAAGGTGTTAAAACTTCAAATAACCTTGTAAATCCTGTAATGGTTGTTGAAATAACAATCAGTGCGATAAAGCTGTTATTACACGCTTATCAGATTTCAATTAATTATAAATGTATAACAATACCTGTAAAGACGGGCCTTTCATCTTGTTTCTCAACTTCTATAACAGTCTTCTTGGGGACATCAGGTTGAACCATTTGCTCATTGACTAGAGACACATTTTTAAGAGTTTCCTACAAGAAAAGAATTTCTATAGAGAACTACTATAAGATTTACGTTATAAATATGGAAAACAAGTGAGAGTCGGACTGGCGCACGAAGGGTTCTGTACTATCTATATATATATATAAAAGGAGAACTGACTGACTGACATATCAACGTACAGCCGAAACTACTAGGGCTAGGAATGTGAAATTTTGCACACGGCTTCCTATTATAATGTAGGGGAGCACTAAGAAGGGGTTTTTGGAAATTTAACCTTTAAGGGGTTGAAAAGGGGGAATTAAAAAAGTACGTAACCCACGCGGACGAAGTCGCGGGAAAAGTGCTAGTACTCTATAAAACGGCAAACAATCATTTCTGTAGCATGAGAGACACTACAAGTTTTTTTTTTTTTGGATTTTTGCTTTAGCAGCAACAGTAATCCATCATCTGTGAAAAATTTAATTGTCTGATTATCACGGTTTATGAGATACAACCTGTGACAAACTGACAGACAGACAGATAGACGGACGGACAGCTAGACGGACAGCGAAGTCTAAGTAATAGTGTCCTGTTTTACCCTTTTGATGCGGAACACTAAAAAAGAAATATAAATGCTAAACTCAAATAATATTTAAGCCCCTTTGTGAAAAACGGTAGTCATTTATTAACAAAACACTTTTTAAATGCTTACAACTCGTCATACAGTCATTGGTATAATTATTATCACTATGTAGGTATTATCTCGAGTTGAAAACGTATTTTTAGATATCCGTTATCTGGTAACTCTATACATACAATGCTACCAGCAGTTCAAACTGTAAACTGTACAATGTTATCGACAAAATACTCTGTAGTAGCAGGAAACGAATTGTGAATGTTTCTACTGTTCTTTTGTATTCTACCTATAATACTTTCGACTTCCATTTCCGTGTACAATTGTTAACTTAGGTACTAAGACCAGTTTCAATTAGTAATATTATTATTACATTTATTTTAGTCATCTGGGGCCCATAAAAAGTACAGAAAAAATAAAACCACTAATATGCAAATATAACAATAACCTATAGATCTGTCTGCAAATTTATCAACAATACTATATTATAAAGCTGAAGAGTTTGTCTGGTTTAACGCGCTAGTCCTATAAGTTTCAGAGAAATCTCATCCCCTTTGTTAGTGACATCACTACCAAAAGGGGTGAGTTTTCTCCGAAGCTGACTGTACTAATTGTTCGAATTGAAAACATTTTTTGTGTTAGATAGCCAAATTATTGAGGAAGGCTATAGCCTATGACATCACGCTACGACCAATAGGAGCCGAGCAACGGATGAAACCTCAGGGAACAGCTTTTACAAAACACAATAAAATAAAAAGAAAACAAAATACTATATGTATGAAACTATAACAATAACCCTATAACAATAACCCGTAGACCTATCTTCAGGTGTAGCAACAAATTAATAAAAATTTGGATCATACAGGGCACAGCTTTGTTAAAACCTATAATATCTACATTGAATAAATATTTAGATTCTTTATGTAGAACAGATTATTTTCCCACAGTTATGGCCATTATCTATTATTACTTCAAGTGCCTTGTAAATAGATAGGCACATGTTAGATAACACTATAACCTAATCACTGTACTAATAAAAAGTTATCTATAATATTATCACTTTAATAAGCACTCAACACGGCTTTTTTATTTGATTGATTACCTAAACACCATAAATCTGAAATCATAATGTTTGAAAGACTTTGGATTTAAATGTAAAGACAATAATATACTTACTTGTGCTAAATCACTATGATTATTCTTATTAATATTTGCAGCAGAGACTTTTGACATATAAAACAATACTAGTATAGTAGCTGCTACAACAATTAGTGCATAAACTATGGATCTTTGCAGTCTTGATAAGCGATTCCATCTCTGAAAATAAACAATATCAATTAGCTTTTCCCTAAACAGAAACTTTCTACTTCATTACTTCTTCACTCCTGTGATTATTTTTCATATTGTCCTCTCTCCTTTGTTGGAACAGAAGGGACTGTCGGACTCATCCTCGCTAAAAATCCACTCTGTTCCTCCAATTGTAACCAGCTTAGACCATCCCATGACTCCGCAATTGGGGTGCCTATGTTTTATAATATCATCAAAGTATTGTTTGAATCGAGATCAAAAGAAGCAATGCAAAGTTCACACTCCCATGACTATATTGTTTTTACATTTGATAGATTATCGCTGCCACATATTTATGTGAATGAATGTAAGATAATGCTTAGGTCGCAGTAGTCAGATGTTTCACAACAATAAGGTTGAACTGCCGTCAATCAACACATAATCAAGTTCAGTCGCAATATTTATCACAGTTTGGAATAACCTAAGTAAAGTTACTGTTAACAGATTCACAAGTGTGATTGTTTTTAAGATTTATTGAGTCATCCTCATCACATTGTTTACAAAGCTGTGATATCATTTTGGTGTTTACAGAAGCCTGTTTTATGATTAAACTTAGAAATGTTTCAGTAACAGTTTTCAGATTTTTTGTTTACATTTTAACTTCAATACATAAGTGCCAGTTTCAGTCAGAGTAAAGTCGCTTAAGCTTTGTTTCAAAGAGACTTATTTTCACAAGCAATTTTCTGCAAACACATTATTTTATTATATATGCATATTATTTTTGTTATCTTACTTACCCTAATAATTTTCCTATGAGACCCACTTTGTTGTAGATCTGTGATCAGGAGTGAAGTGTCACTCTTAAGGCTCCATTTGCCTATACTGTTTTCAGGAACTATGGGTGTCTGGTCATCACTGAACTCTATCTTCATATCCATATTGGATTTTAACATTATATCTTTGTTTCAAGCCTTTTCATTATATTAATAACATGTATTTTTTCTGTAATGAAAAACAATAATAAATACAAATAATTCATGAAATAACAAGTGAGCTCATGTGAACCCAATATGAAATTCTGTAGGTTGTCCCATTTATTAAAAGGGTGTTTGTGCAAGGCGGAATTGTTTAGTGCGGTTTTTGTATTAACATTAAAACCGGTGAACTTACCTAAGTTTAAAAAAAAAAAACAAATAATATTTATTAGTTCATCATGAAATAGAATCAATGTATTATACGTTTTCTATTTGAAATTGTTGAAAAATTCCTTCACTTGATCAAAATATTGTGCAAAATAATTTAAAAAACTAGGTAGCTCCACGTCCGCAAAGTAAAAAGGGCAATGCCATTTTCAAATGGCTTAAATATTTTGAATTATTCTTACATAAATGTTTGCCAAATTCAACGGCATTCAGCAAGTCCCCAGAAATCACATTCACGTCACTCCAAAAACAAAGTTTCAATAACATTATGTTTTATGTTCATACATAAAAATAATGTAAATTAAATACCAAGATATAAACTGCGTTAAAAAACCGAAGTACAACATGCACACAAAAGCACAGAGAACAGTAAACGCACAGACTACCAAGATTATACACTAGTTAACGCCAGACGGACGACAGATCGGAGAAAACCACAGATAACAAAGAAAACACGTCAGTTTACAATGACATGGTCCAGCTAGGAACTATGACAAAAATTAAACTAATGTTGGTTGTTTGCACAATGCACAGATGGATTTAACATAATGAGAAAAATATTTTCACTAAAGACCTGGCTCCAAGTTGTTGCAGATGGTTGAAAAAGTGAGTCATAAGATCACGACTTGGTAATGAATGGGACATTTACAAGGACTGTGGGCCGAACGTTTCTGAATACGCTCGCAGTGTTTTTCAAGTTTCATAAATCACATCAGAACGCGACGTAATATCGACTGATGTGTCATGTGGAACGTGAAAATCATTGTGTCCTCACGATGGCGATAGACGGACACCACACACGCACGGCGTTGCTCGAAGCCATGCTGCGGGGCGAGACGGAGTGGGAAGCGGTCGCCTCTTTCTGCGAAGCAGATAAGCTAGCGAAGGAGGTGGCGCGCCACGTGAGAGAGAGAGCAGCGTCCTCCCTCCACCGCAGCCGCAGTGGTGGACGCCCACGGAGTCGGACGTCACCAGACGATCTCCGGCCACCGTAGGCGCGGGAATGTGGGTGGCGAGTAATGGGCAACTCGCTGTCCGACCATGGACCATGCCCGGGTCAACGGCGCGTTGTGTTCCACGCGCGCCTCAAGGGGTGTCAGCATAGTGATGGGGCCCCCCTGTAGAGGAATTACCGTGACCCCGGAACGTAAAGGGCTATTGAAGGACACCGTGGATTTTAGTCAATACGAGTCTGACAGTCCCTCCCGCTCTGTCCTGGTTGGGATGTCGCCCCCTCTTTGAGGAGTGGCTGAAGAGGCGTCGAGGCATCTTCACCTTCAACTTGTATTGGATAGGTACCGAAATGGTTAGTTATGTACCTATTTAATCCTTTTCTTATTTCACACCCCCCGGTCCTCACCGGACACAGAAGTTTCGGGTGGTTCCTGTGTCTTATAAGGAAGGAAGAAACGCCTAGGTGTAACCACTGTGAGGATAGCTCGGAGGTTACAATGGAGCCTACGGTGCAATCTTGCCCCATTTGGGCAGAGCACCGTCGTTTCCTCACGGAGGCGATAGGCGGTGACCTCTCGCGCCCGGCATTGGTCAAGGCCATGCTGCGGGGCGAGCCAGAATGTATCACAGCATGAAGCAGTCATGCTGGCGAAGGAGGAGGCAGGTGATAACACAGCCGCGTAGCCGCCGCGGGAAACGTCCACGGCAATGGACATGGGCATGCGGACGGCGAGAAATGGGCGACTCACCGTCCGATCATGGACCATGCCAGGGTCGACGGCGCGTCATGTTCCACGCGCGCTTCAAAGAGCTGTCAGCAATCTGTCGAGTCTTTAGAGGCCCAAAGCCTGCCGGGGTCGCGGGACTGTTTTATCAGGTAACCGTGGTCCCGGAACGTAAAGGGATATTAAAGGACACCTTGGATTTTAGTCAGTACAAATCTGACGGGACTGTCAAACTTGTACTGACTTATTGGATGATTTTACCACGTAAAAAAATGACATGTCACCAGGAAAATCGCTCGAATCTACCCAAGTATATGTTACAGGCGATTTGATAAGTCCGGGCACTATTAATAATGGCCGGTCTGTATTCATAATGCCCGACTCAATTGGGCAATGTGATTAAAACAGCATGATTAATCACTATTCCCGGTCATTATGAATAATGGCCACCCTATCTTGGGCAAAGTAATAAAAGTAAAGAACTGTAGGTAGTGTTTTTGTTTATTACATGAAAGTAAACTTACAAAATGTTCATGAAAAGTTACCAAAAAAAGCGGGGCTCCGTCGAGCTACCTTGCTAGGATGTAATCAGCAATTTGACTGAGGGTGTAAGAGAGAGCGAAGCGAGCTCGGGTCTTGTGGCACCCCTACTCGGACAGGTTACGTTCCTTTAAACATTTCAAACAGAAATTGGAGCCCCGCTTGTACCTTGGTAGGCGGTAATTGCAAGCCACGGCCCCGAGCCAATTTATCACATTGTCCGGCTACAAGTAGGGAATTTTTCATACTGCCCGGTCCAAGTGATAAATTCAAGCTATCTCTAACACTGACTTATTGCATGGACCACGGGTCGTCGGGCATTATTAATAATGGCCGGTCAAAGTCATAAATGAATCACTTTGCCTATCGCTCTTGGCCGTTATTAATAATGGCCGGTCCTTATTAATAATGCCCAGTTAATCACGTTGCCTGTAACATATATATGACCAAAGAAGTAATAGGTCTTCTGCTGCTCTAGCTTTCGTGATAATAAAAGGGCAGAATGACAAGTTTATCAGGTTTCGAGATGGAGTTCGCTCAATAATAATTGTAGTTCTGCGGAAAATTCGTGGTTCTACATTTTATTAATACAATTTGATGTGACCGAAACCCTAGCGCCGTGAAGTCCTTCAGACTTTAGTCGTGACACGGACTCTATGATGTGACCCAACTCTAAAGGAAACCGTCAATGACCTCCATGTACTCCGTCAACTGTACATGTTGAAAATAATATTTTACGTCACAATATGGCGTCAGCAAACCTTCCTTGTTAAATGAGTGGCATGGTAGATTAAGCGCTTCAGCGCTTAGTCACACCTTACACGTTTAACTGGCTTATTAAAATTGAAAAATACTTTGGTATTTAATAGACGAATTCTCGAAGAAACTTAAAGTTAAAGTAAATTTTCTATTTTTGGAAATTGTTTCTACTCAATCAAACAAAAACGGCTCGTCCAATTTGGATGAAATTTGATACACAGGGACATTAGTATGATTGTCCCTTTCTATGTTTATTTCTTTCTAGTACTTCTTGTGTCATTCTGTGTGGAGAGTTTCATGTACTTAGGTCCATGTAAATGGAATGGCATTTGTTATATCCACATAAGTTCAATAAAATCAAATTGAACAATATATAGGTAAGTTATCAATAAGATCAATGACCTGAGTTGTATTAAAATGACAATGAAGCACAATTGAAATAGTTGTACGTATTCTTTATTTTTCACAAATATGCAATAAAAAACATTCCGAAATCATCGTTAAGCCATCATAATTTACCGATCTTTACTCTGTTCATGCAGACCTGTACATGTTTATGTGGTTGTTGCATCAATCAATACCGTGTGCGGTAACACCCAGCCTCCCCAACCCACAACAGTCTGTAGTTTTTGGTATCTCACGAACGCAACAAGTCGCAACGAATTATTTTCTAAATACTCGTAGTGGACTATCTAATTTATTTCCATTTTTCCCGCGCGAGTGTTCTAGTCAATATAGTACAAAGAAAAATGGTGGGAGAATTTCTAGTTATTGTCGTTTTCTTTGCAAGACATGATTTAATGCTACAGAGAATAGTAAGGATCTTAATCTGTATTGTTACTTTTTATTTAAATACTCCTTTGTGAAGTATTTAACTTCATATTTACGTGAACTCTGGCCATTAATAAAATTTGATGAATGACTGACATTCTTGATATTAGTTTTGCATAATTTATTTAATTTCCTAATATTTTGCTTTATAATCAAAGTCTTTTAATCAAGTGACCATTATAGCAAGTCTTTGTTTCGTAAATTTATATTGAATAAGTATATATTTTTGGACTCATTTTATGCAAATACAGTGTCAATGGCTCAAACAGATATGTGCTTTGTCTACAAAGACAAGACTAGAAAATTAAATCATGTCGAAAAAAGTGAAAATGCGAAAGTTTTAGTACGTGTTTTATGTATTACTCGTAACCCACTCTGACTTCATACAAGTGCAATTTGAAAATAAAATATAGCCTTCGTTACTTGTTGAATGCTTTATAAAAGTGACAGAATTTTGAATATCAGTCCAGTAGTTTTGAATTTATTCATTAAAAAGAAAAAAAAAATAAGTAGGTAGTTAATAATTATCGTTGCAGCAATTCTAGGATACTATATGAACATTTTACTGTAGAAATGTAGCATAATCATTAATCATTTAATTGATGACTTGTATGAAAGATTGGATGAAATATAATCTGTCTCTTAATTAAAATATAGAATTTAATTTTTAAATTAAAAAGTTAATGTCACCGACTGATTCCTGCAATTTTTTTCTACTTTTATTAATTGATGGCATTTATTTAGCAAAAACAGTTGGGTGACATGGAAGGAGAAGTAAAGGAGATACAAGCGGAGTTATCGGCAATCAAAAGAGACAGATTGGACTTGTACAACCTGAAGCATTCTACAGGACTTGTTGTTTCGGTAAGTACTTATTTAGACGAATCTCGTTTGAATGAAACTAATAGTTACGTACGTGAATTTAATTATTAACAATTAACATACATACTATTTAATTCGCAAATTCTAAATAAGGCTTATCAGCTCTCTAAATTTCCTAATTAAGATGTCCTAATCAAGTTTTGTGTTTGACAGTAGGTACGGCTCTAAGAAGAATAAAAAACTTTTCAATTAACCAAAATCATCCTGTTATTCACAAAATAGGGATTTAGACTTACCTTTGTTTCAATATTAGTGGTAATTTGGTGAGTTTTTGCGTAGCGCCTGCCCATTCTGTTGAGCAAGCAGTCTTATTGTAGCACTTTATGGAAATGGGTACGCTGTAGGCGTCACGCATTAAGCTCGTGTAATGTACGATTACGAGTAAATGTTTGTCTTACTCTTACGTACAACTGTACAACCAATTAAAAAATAACATGTAGGTAGCCCATATTATTCACTGAAAGCGAAGTAGCTGGTTAGGTTTTTTATGAGAAAAAAATACCTATCAGGTAGAAGGAGTAGCTAAGTAGGTATAGTACTCGTAACAGATGGCATTCTGTAGTTCCTGCCTATTTGCATGGAGAGAAAAATCACGGGCCGCAAGAAGATACATACTTCGTGGACTGCAAAATGCCCGCGGGCCGCGTATTGTCCGCGGCTCTGCCATGCCATTATTGTTTATCGCTTAGACTACAAAGTGAATGAGGCAAAAATCTCGGGGAAGGAGTGTGTGAGTCTTGTTCGTCTCAAAAATGTTTTTATTTTAGGGAGCCGAACAAGGCCTTCCCTTGGAGCCGAGCAACACACCTCCAGAAGGATATACTAAGTTTACAGAAGTAAGTCTTAATCGATTATTTTATTATACATTTGTATCGGTGTGGTCAATTTAATACAACGAGCGAACAGGAAAATAATGTAAGTATTTTCCTTTCAATTAATTTTATGAAATAGAGTAAATTTAGTTTCGTGATAAAGTTATTATTGTCAATCGTCATACAATTTCTATTTTCTACAAAAAATGTTTGTAGAGTCTTTTACTTTTTCTTTAATCTTGTCTCTTTCACGTTTAATAAGGTAGTAGACCCTGATTACTATTACATGAAAGAGACGCTTAGGACGCGTTCAAGGACATGCGGCGCGTCGGGCGATGCGTGCTGAGCGGCGTCAGTTGTAACGTTTTTCCCAATGAATTGTTTTCTCCGTTTATGGTGATCACGGCAACCGACGTGACGTCCAAAGCTGGCTCCACCAGAAATCAAAAGCGTGTAAATCCGTTTCTCCTTGACGTATGTTTGTATTACGGGCGGCCCGCTCCGCCAGACGCGACGAACCGCCCGCCACGCCGCGTGTAGGTACTTGAACGAGGTCTTACGAAAACCATTCTGAAGAATACGTTGTGTGATAATTCGGAAGATTCATTGATAACCCTGAACTTTATTCCGAGTTCCAAATTAACGCAGAATAACATCAGAAAAAAGGGATATTTAAATATTATGTTTAAAACGTAAAATTATTATTTAGATAATAAAGCTACGAGAAGAATTGATTAGAGCAAAAAACGCAGCTGATGAAGAAAGATTTCAGCGAGAAAAATTTGAAACAAAACTCAAGGACTGGGAATCAAAGCTGAATAAAATTTGTTGTTCTGGAATGCTTGCCGAGATTAAGGCACGGTCCTATTAACTTGTATTATTCAAATAATTTTACCACACCAGCTCGAGAATGATTTAAATCTTTAGATGCGCCGCTTCACCTTAGACACGTTTATCATAAATTATTAATGTTTTTTTCATTAACGGTACGAAAATTAATAATTAACACGTTAAACGCCGAGCAAAAAATGGCAGTTAGTCATTTGGGCCACAGGGGACACCGGTGGGCCACCCTGTTATGAACTGTTCGGGCCACGGAGGACACCCGTGACCGGAGCGAGGTGTTCACATCAAACGTTGATTACAAGCCACGGGGCATTAATATTGAATAAAAATGGTAAAGATGTGACCCGCGTGGCCCTGTTCAACGACCAAAACAGCTTGGTTTTTTAATATTTAGAAAAGATAAAAAATTACAGCGAATTTCTTAGAAGATGGTAGGATTGCCCTAAAACAGAATAAAAAAATGTATAATTTGTCTTGCGTTTATTTGTGGATAAAACTGGTTAACAATTATATGACCTAAAAATATTAAAATAGAATGAAATATAAAAAAAAAATACATATTATTAGTGAAGTTTATTGAAACAGGGCAAGCAAAGTGATGGTTTGGAGGGACATTGTTCGCAATAAGTGATCACTTTTTGTGACTTATTTTTAGCATCACTTTCGTCACTATCTGACAGTATAACACAACGACGTCGCTTATGCCGTGATGGTCGGGCTATCAGTTCGTCATCAGAACTGAACTGGAAGCTATTATTTGAGTTAATTCAAAATCTTCAAAGTCGTAATCCATCATAACCACAGCAATTTTACGTAAATTCTTGAAAAAGAGAATAACAAAACATCGGAACAACGAAAATAAATAATAACACGTGCACGTGTTCTATCATCACTTTACACACTAAATGCGGCTTGCGGGGATAATTTACATCGCGCGAGAAGGATGCGCGGGCGCGCGTGGTGGGCGGCGCGGTGACCCCTCGGCCCCTGCAGACGTAATATCAAGATTTTATATCACCAGGCCACGGGGGTCACCGGTGACCGATTACAAGTTTCCTTAAGAAAATATCACGAAAAATGGATAAAATTAAATTAAATATGCTTTAGACATTTTTTATTATTTTGTGTCGATATTTACTTTAGCGAAAAATTACGGTATTGATGATTTCCACTAAGCCTGAACGGGTTGGCTTGAATCGCCCACCGGTGGGCCGCATGGCGTTCAACGTGTTAAGAAACATTTAACCACGTAGCTTACAATCATTAACTAGAAACGCTTAAATCTTTATCAGTCATCCAAGATCATGATTCTAGAAAAATCTGTGAGTTTTTAAACTGGACTTCGCTTCTACCTACTGACTACGGTAGGTAGTACTTTATCACTGGCCCATTTTTGGTAACATTCCATAGCTACATTCTTTTCAACAACTCGCCGTCGCAGTCTGTGGGTATTCTTAGCATGATCATCATATTTCAATTCATCATTGTTATTGTTTTACTATTACAGAAGTTTTCCATGTGAAATAATGAATCTGTTGGGAAGATTCCACCGTAAATAATCAGTAAAGACCTTCGTACACAGCGCGACGCGAGTATCTGATACCTTACGACTTTGGTATTCATTGCCGCGCCCTGTGCACGAACATCTATGGAATTTTATTGCGATAGTCGCCTGCAGTGGTATTCTCTATAAATACAGCCTTGTGACGGCTCGGCCGCAGCGAACGCGGCACGCTGGGACGAACATTCAATAAGCTAATGACAGCGAGCGGTGAGCGCTTGCGCTGCACGATTGGACGATCTCAAAGGCATCTCGTCGAAGACCACATCGTAGAGTCTAGCGATGAGATTTCTTTAGATAATTCTTTGTAAGATATCAGAGACTTTCGTCGCGTTGTGTACGAAGGGGCTAATACTTATATAATTAGTTCTGGTTTTTTATTGTAACAACAGGAGACGAAAAAACATTCTGATGAGAATGAGATAGTTTTGAAAACACAAGTCAGAGATATGAAAGAAGAAATGGAAGAATTAAAAATTACTTTATCGGAAAAAAATGAACAATTACAGGAGTATCGCATGAAGGTCAGTTTTACTTTTCTTAGTAGTGTTCTTTCGTTAGTACCTAGTGCTATTATTTCATTAAATGGTCGCAAAATAACTACCAATTCATAAATTGAATATCAACTGCGTAAAAATAGGTAGGTACTCTGCCTGTACAGTTTGATACAGTTCCTTTGTTGTTTAAATAGGCAAACTCAGAGAGCAATAGGTAACTCACTAGTTACAAAATAAGGGGTAGGTAAAGGGTATGTAGTCGTCTAGTCATGTAGGTACCTTCATTTACTTAATGCTACGCTTTGCTTCTCGCTCAAATGATGTCTAACATTTAAGATTTTATGACCAAAAGATTTTCCTCTATATTTCGACAGTTATTTCAAGATTATAATTTTAAGCAAATAGGTAAGATCTTCTGTTGCTAGGAATTTGGTTTTTGGCGCTGCAATTTCAATTTTAAATTATTTTATTCCAAGCGGGCCAGTTAGGGTCAAGTCACACCGAGACGTGACGCTGCGCGCACATTTCAATAGAGCGACTCAAAATCTAACTTTATTTACTACACCGTGTAGTAAATAATAGTAGATTATGCACCGAGGGGCTAAAGTTGTGTCTTATGTCACGGGCGTCATATTGATTCAAGCTAGCCCAAGGCAAAGACACCTTTAGCCCAGAGGAGGATACTCTACTTTTTACACCTACTGTGAGAAAATAATAGCCATAGTACGAAAAACAAAGTATTTATTAAATAAAAAAACAGTAAGAATAACATTTAGAACTAGTTATATAGGTACACTTATATATTAATTCAAGTTAATTGTAACATTTGAGACATTAGTCCAGTTGTGCAAAGATATAGTTAAGTTTTTATTTGGTACGTTTATAGATGTTGATGTGGAATTTATTTGAGTATTGCTCGTCAATGCTTCAGAATCTTGTATTTGCAGAGAAGCATTTTGGGTGGTGAAAGTTGGTGAAGGTGGTGAATGAGGCTCAGGGAAAGATGGAATGTGATGGTGTGATGTTGAAGGTTGTGGTGAAAAAGAATCAGATGACGTTTTTAAAGTGATGCTGTTACCAATTTGACAGCTTATTTTATTTTTGTTTAGTACAGAATTTTCAATGTATCCTTCTGCTACTGTATCCGATTTCCAGCCACCATGTCGTTTTATTTGGGTTATATCTGCTCCCGCATCCGCCAACAGTGTAGCTGACGTTCGACGAAAAGAATGACCCGTATAGAGCTCGATATTTGGTAATCCTAAGTATTTGGCAATTTCCTTCGGCATGGCACTCATTTTGTTCTTCCCAATCACTTGACGGGTGCATTTTCCACTACTGAACGCTACAAAAAATCGGTTAGTGTTTATGTTAGGAGGCCGCAGAGCTTGATACTTTTCCACAACCTTTACATAATATGCTCCGCGGATGACAAATGACCTTTCCTTTTTGGTTTTAGTGTCTGGCAACTTAATCAATAACAACTCTTCTGAGTGTTTTTCTATATCTTGGACCTTCATGTTTACCATTTCTTGACAACGACAAGCCCCATTCACTCCAATAATTAAAGCCACCTGTAACAAAAATAAAAATAAATTTTACTAACAACATACGTAAATTCAGTAAGTATACATAAGTGTTCTTGTTGCTATTTGCTACCATGTGGTATTTTATTTAGTTATAAATAAAATGATGTACTTACTTTTACGGCAAGATAGCTATGATCAGGAGCTTCATTTAAAAAAGTTTCAATATTCATAGGTGTGAAAACTTTCGATTTCTTTGATTGGTGACCTTCCGATTTCCTCTTTAGAAATGCTAATAGCTTAGCGTATGTCTTGATATTTATATTGTGTTTCATGCTTATTGTTGACCTAAGCATTGAATAAGTACACCATAGGCTACTTGACTTCTGAGTATAAGATAAATGCTGAAAATACACTAATAGAACTGGTTCCGAAATGGACTTGACGCCTTTCGTACTTTTCCATTTTTGGAAATTGTCTTAGGCTTTTATATAAGTTTCCTTTGACTTTTCCGGCAGTAAATCATTGGAAATATTATTAGCTTCGGTTGTAATGAATTCAGGAGTACAATCACTTTCATCACTCGACATTTTATAATACTTTGTTGATAAATTTAAAATTTAAATGCCAAAAATTCGCGCCTTTATTGCGTCTACCAATAAGTAGCCAAGACACGATCAATTCGATTTTCGAAAAAAAAAGTATCTTCTATGGTTTTGTCGTGTTTGTCCTAATGATATCACTCTCATGGATGTGGCGTTTGTGTAAACTAAGTTTTATACAGGGCTGGTAGAATGGTTTTGGATGATTGGCTGTATGCATTTTGAATTTAGAACGTCATTGGAGACGCTCGTGAAAATAGAGTATTTTTGATAAAATGTGATAAATCGACTATATTATAGATAGGTTTTATTATTTATTTATTTATTTACAAAATCCACAGCAATCTTAGTGCAGTTTATTTAAAATATATTAACTAATGTTACAGCCAATTACTATTACCTACGGTATTACGGCGCGGTACGGTATTTGTTATTATTAATGCCAGTTTTAATGTTATTTCATTCCTTTTAAAAAATGGTTCGTAGGTAGTTATCTAATTATTCTTACAATATTATGTCTTCGAAAACATGGCAACGATATGAAGAAGCAATCGTTATGATTTTTTAGGAAATCGAGAATATCATCCACGCGTAGTAAGGGTTTCGAGAATAGCTTTCCTCTTTCTGGCACACTAAATCAGACTTGGCTGTATGGGCTCAGCTCCCTTTGCCTGCCCCAAAGAGGGACGAAAAGAACCAAAAAAAAAATCTAGGCTGCATGGGCTAGATAGATCCCTTTGTCTTCCCAAAAGGGAAAAGAAAATTTAAAAAAAAAAATCTTTCTGGCACCAAAGGGTGTTTGTTGTTTATAAACATATTCCAAATTCAAATCACATTATTGACCAGCGGGTAATAATGAAATCCAGTACAACATTATTGACCGGCTGTGCCCTCGGCCACTAATGACTCACTTTAGGTTAAGGTTGCTTGACATATAATTTGACATTTTCGAGCAGGTGGTGTGAAAAGTTAGATTTTGAGTTTTACACATTTGCAGCATGCATCGTTGCGTCACGTCGCGTTGCGAAGCGTCTAGGTGTGAACTAACCGTTACAGACCCTTTAGTTGAGAGAAACGCAACAAATTAGAATAGTAATGAAGTTACTATTTTTACATTTCCTAAATGTTTTGTTTTTTTTAAATAATAGTTATTTAAAAGTGTAAATTAATTTTTTAACAAATGAATAAAGAATAGGTATAATAGATGAAGCTACTTTAACTCAACTCAAAAGACATGTCATGTTATATTTGTCATAACTCCTACCTATAATATTTAATCATGTTATTGTATGATATGATGATGTTGGCATAATGCAGCGGCCCTAGAGCCTAAGGCCATAAGGCCTCTGCCTCGAATCTTGCGGGCAGCGGGGCGGCGGCGGCGGCAGCGCGGGAGCGGCAGGATCTTAGGCATACATTCAAATGGACCGGCCCTCGGAAACAGTGGCGCGGCAGCGGGGCGGGCGCGAACTGCGAGCGCCGCCGCCGCCGCCGCCCCGCTGCCCGCAAGATTCGAGGCAGAGGCCTAAGGGGTTGTAGAGACTGCGCCACCATTCATACCTGCGGAAAATTCGTGGTACCTGCTACTTTTTATACAAGCAATTTTATAATAAGACATAGACACTAGCTCCGCGTCAAAAAGATTTAAGTCGAGGAGGAGAATTAATCTATGGTTATTGATCCTGCATTCCTGCCCATCCCAAAGCTTAAATCTTTATGGATATGATGAACACATAGATGTTTCGTACTTACCTGCACGAGTGTTGTGGTTTACATAATTACTTATTTACAGTATCTTCAAGCTCAACAACAAGTAGAAGAGCACAGGCGTCAGTTAGACATTATAGAACTTGATAACAAACAAGTATCTGATCAAATACAGATTGAAATACAGAGTATGAAGGTAAATAGTACTAGAGTCTGGCCAACGACAGCTGTCCAAAAATAGACAGTTATTTGAAAAAAAACGACGGGTTGCACTCTGGGAGTGCCGGCAGAAGTGAAAACTTGAATAGTAATAAACTCTCAAGAACATTTTCGATTAGGTCACGTGTCCTGACGCGAGTTTAACATTTTTTACCCATTCCAAAAAAAGTGCACAACGCCGCTAAAGAAGTTTTCACTTCAAAAATCTAGAGCTTACAACCCCGACTACACACTGCTTAAATGGAGTTGATACATAATATTATTGATCAAAACTAATGAGCGATATTTCTATCATTATCTAATGTTTGGTGGCGGTTAGATTACGACCATAAAAATATAGTTAAAAATTGCCATAGCATACCCAGCATACAGCCAGCAGGATATGGCATTTTTAACTTCTACATGTATTGAAATCCACAGCTCAACTTTGTATAGAACGACATTGTATAGAAAGGTTAAATAAATAAGAAGTTTTTACTAAATGTTTTTTTTCTTGGAATAGATATCACTGTTACATTTAAATCGCCATAATACAGGGACCAAATCGCAGCATTAGGAGTCATAATCTAAATCGGATGCCAAGTACTCTACACCTGGTATTGATGTGTTTTGTTTTCTAGTCTTCGCCATTACGAGTACTACCTGAAAAAAAGATACACCATGAAAATTTTTTTTTTTTTTGTAAATACTTGGAAAAGTATCAAGACAACGATTTAAAAATTTTAACAGTCCTACAATATTGCCATATCAAAAGTTTAGAAATTAATTCGTGGTCAGCTTTCGTTGGCCAGACTCTATTCTATGTGGTAATTTATTACCGAAACATTCTTCCCGCCAGTCCTTAGTACTCCTTGCTCCATCTAGTGCTAGCCAACTAAACAACACGCATGAGGAACAAAATACTACTGGCATGACATAGTAGTAATTGTAGTTCAGTAGTCTAATCATAGATGGCGCGGCAAAAAATGTTTAACTCGTTTAGATTGTATTTGTGTTTGTAAATGTTGACTTAGAAAAATATTGTAGATTGTAGAAATTAGCAATGCTGGAGAAATTCGTTGATATAAGTGTCGTTTTGTACTTACACTTTTTTAGACAAGTGTTCAACAATTATTTTATTATATCAGCGCATAGTGTCCACACAGACAGGGCAATGGCCACTCTTTCTGCTTCTCAAGGCTTTCTGTGACTGTCGTCCAGTATAAAGCGGTCCTAGTCATCTCGCCATCTTCGCTTGGGCCTGCCACGACGTCGAGTTCTCCCTTTTGGTGGGGCCCCACCTGTTAGTTTAGCCCAGCGATTGTAGGTATGTCATTCGATATACGTGACCTGCCCAGTCCCATTTTAGCTTGGCAGCTTTTTCTCCCACATTAGTAATTTGAGTCAAGGAACGCAGTATACTTATGCGTTCAACAAATTTAATGTTTATTTTTTGTGGTACGACGGTAAATGTTTAAATAAGTTCCGCCGACAACCCAAAATAAAATCGGCCAAAGGCTGGAAGATGAAGACTCAACTCGTTTATTTTTGACAGATGCAATTTCAAGAGAAACTGCAGGAGTTAGCTGCTTTGCCGGATCTGTTGAAAGGAGCTCAGATACAGCTGCAAGAAGCCAAGCAAATGCAACGTTTGGCTGAACAGAGCTCGCAACAATTTTCTGATGAACTACATCGGGTCAACGAAAAGGTCTGTGCCTTAAGGAAACTGAAAAACTTTAAATGTCCCATTAGAATAAAATACATGACCCTATAAAACAATAATGACCTTTGAAAACTTAAGTACTGTAAGGCGTAAATAGGAACACAGTGAATGTGGACGAAACTACGGGATGTATGTAGGTAATCCCGTTTTACGTTGAATTTGTTACTATAACGGTTTTGCATATACGAGTAGCTTTGGTATTGGGCTGTGGCAAGTATTTTGTTTTTAATGTAATTAAAACCTATACCTTTTAAACCCAAATTTAAAAATATCTTACAAAGATTCGTCTCGATATACTCCCGAGCGAGTCCTTATTTAGGTATATCGTTTATATAGCAGATTGAAAAATCGATAAGAAGTTTTTAATTAAGGCTAAATCCACAATTGTGTACCAATGTAATCTAGCTGAAATCGAATTCGCTTATAGATTAGCTAACAAATTTTAATCGCTTACAGTTAGTTATTGCTGTCAACAATTTGAACCAAGAGGCGGCCGACAAAGACAAACTTAAAGATGAAAATACACTGTTAAAATCAGTCCTGGATGAGAAAAGAAAAGAAATTGAGGAACTTACCAAAAGCTTAGACGATTACAAGTGAGTATTTTTCTCATTCTACTATGACTCCTCTCAGATGCAAAAACATGCAGGTGAAACAGCATTGTGTCAGCACTTAAAGCGAAATTAAATCTTAAAATAGGGAGTACCTAATCTATCGACAGGATAAGATCTTAGGGTTGGTCATAAAATGTAACAAGAAAAATATTTTTGAGACCAGCGGAACATGTACCTATATTTTTTTTAAACAGGTGTAAGTCCCATATATATTTTTCTATTATTTAAATGCTATATGAGGTGGTCGCGGGACTTACGAATTACCGTGACCCCGGTACGTAAAGGGCTAGTGAAGGACACCGTGGATTTTAGTCAGTACAAGTCTGACAGTCCCTCCCGCCCTGCCCTGGGTGGGAGGACTCATTTGATGATTTTACCACGAAAAAAATGCTATATGCGGTGTAAAAAAATATTTTTGAAGAATTTGCCTGTATGATATTTTCAGGGTCACGAGGTTGGATCCAACTCAGATTACGGGGCTCCGGGGAAAGATGACCCCGAAAGACACTTTGATTTACCATACCTAATTAATGTATAGTTATCTACAGTAACTCCTTATTATCATTCTCCTATAATATTTCGTGAACCCCCCAATACCCGTGATCTGAGAACACCCCGACCGACAACTACAGATTTTAGTACCAGCCCATAAGAAAATTGTCGATAGTCGATTTCTCAAGTTACGTCTTCTTAGGTGCAGATCATTGAGGGCCGAAGAAAAATTGACACAACAAGAAATACGATTCAAGGAGAAAGCTAATGAATGCAGTCAGTTATTGAAGGATTTAGAAGAACTTAGAGTCGAAAGCAGCAGAACGTTGGGTCGAAGTAAAGAAAGGTCTGATTCTATGCGCAGACACCTTCAGACCCAGATATCTGACCTAGAGAGACAGTTGATACAGAGTCGAGCATACTGCAGAGCTTGCCAAAAGGATAGGGACGAGGTATTATACAATTTCTATCAGATTATCATTTACAATTTGGAACAATGCATTGTTTACTACAATTTAGTTTTAACACTAAATTATAGTAAACATAATAAATAAAAGGTAAGATTTCATTTTTATATAATTACTATCTTGTGATTTCTTTTTTCTGGTTTGTCACTCTTCTACGTTTTAAAATTCGATTTTTGATTATGTAGTTTTATTATTTATATTGATTCTGTTAAATAAACAATTAATTGTCATTTATGACTTGATGGTATTTCCCCAATGACAAATAAATACTGCATCATAGTCATAATTATGTAAATAGGGGCGAATTTTATCTAAATTATATGCAAGCTTAGTTTAGTAATACTACAGGCAAAATAAATCTAAATATTGCAGAAATAAGAGGAAACATATCGTATAGGAATAAAGGTAGTAAACTTTATATAAGAATAATTTATATTAAATTAGAATATTGTGGTGCCAATTTGGCCAACTTGTCAGTGTGCAACAACGGCATTGATTGGTGGATTTTTAAGCGCGCCACACACGGCTAAGATACTATTTTATCTTAAGATACCAAAATATGTAATATACATTATCTTCGTCGTGTGTGATGGTCCATTGAATTGTATGGCGAGCGAAAAGGTATCTTAAGATAAAATATTATAGTATCTTAGCCGTGTGTAGCGCGCTTTACTATGTTGTTATTTTGTGTTTCCGATATTTCAGCACTGTTGCAACTTGCAAGTGCCATGGCATCACAGATAAACTATGTGTGATCTTTATTATAAATTTCAAAAGTAAAAATAAAATAAAGATATCTATTTAGACTGTTTTACGTTCTTATAACATACTGATGTGGATTTTCTTACTCATCAGAAGAATATAAGTACTCCTGAAAACACGTCATGATTTTAAGTATTTTATAATTAAAATATTTTATAGTGTCTGGTATGATTTCTTTCAAAATAAAAGATATATATAGATTATGATCTGATACGAGTAAGAGGCGCCACGTGAAGAAATCGAGGGTGGCTAGGACAAACCAAATACATTTTCATTACCCGACTACGGCAAAGCCAAAAGGAGGGTTATGATTTTGACCGGTATGTATGTTTGTATGTATGTATGTATGTATGTATGTATGTATGTATGTATGTTTGTTTGTTCCCTCATAACTTCTAAACTACTTATCATTACATAACAAATGAGGTCTCGTTAGAAGCGTCTCAGTTGTCCGCTGGTTATAGGGTAGGTGACGTATCACCAAATCTAATATGATGATGAGCTTGATGAGCACATTTGAAATATATATACATTATATAGCTTTTACTAGCTAATTTTCTGTTTCTAACAGTGTCAACATGGGTATCAAATGATAAATTGAGGGGTCTAATTTCAAAACCCCCTAAAATGACTCTGCGTCAAGTCATTTTAGAGGGTTTTGAAATTACACCCTTAATCTTAAATTCACAACTCAGAAACTATACATATAACATAAATAACTTACTTCAAATAATATAACCCCAAAATAGTGTAAATAAAAAATAAGTTAAAAATAACTAAAACCCGACTACGAAAAACTCGGGCACTGAAAAGTATAAAACAAGAACAAGCCGTGGTCGTATGCCACCTAGCCAATAAAAATAGTGTGACACAACCACAGGTGGCATACGACCACGGCTTGTTCTTGTTTTATACTTTTCAGTGCCCGAGTTTTTCGTAGTCGGGTTTTAGTTATTTTTAACTTATTTTTTTTAACTTATTTTTTTGCAAATGAAGTCATAATTTTTAATCAAATTCAAATCTACACCGTAATAAAATACATATACTCAATATGCAGTACAAATATTCGAAGCTTATCAATTTAATGCTACATGTATGTAGATTTTAGTAAGATTTATAAAATGCGCGATGTTGTTAAAGTTCGTCTGTGACGTCGGTTCGCCAAAATAAGTGAGGGTAAACATGATATTAGAATATTTATTATCTTAAATACATGGCATCTTGATTAGATAATGGCATCGTTATTATTCAGGTTCCTGTTGCTTTAATCCTTGATATCCTTTAAGGTATATGTGCTTCATTTATTAGTAGAACACGGACTAGTAAGTCACAGGTTCTTGCTAAAGGGGCAGGACCTAAACAGTTGGATATATTTAGCAGTTCATTACTCTCTCTTTTTCTAAGATATCTGTCTCATCTCTAGGGTCCTCTCTATATTTCTACCAAAATTCTTAATTGACAGCATTTTTTTTTTAAGAATGATAATTGTGTCGGGACATTGGCGCAGTGGCTTTGCGATTAACAGCTGCGCTGCGTGTCGAGGGTTCGAATTCCGTTTTTTGTTTATTTTTATTTATTTAACGCTAGGTTCGCGTTTGACCTCTATCTCGCCTGGTGATAAGCGATAATGTGGTCGACGGTGAAGCACGTTTATTTGACCTACAAGAGGTTGTTCCGGGTCTGACTGTTTGTTTATGTGACTTTAAATATTTGTAAACGCAGACACAGGAGAAATTCTTAGAATGGGTTTAGTAAAAAAAATGAATGAACTCTTATATTCTGCTGATGAGAAAGAAAGTTACATCAGTTAACCACATCATTAAAAATGAGGGCTACTGTTTTTGGGTCATGTTGCGTTGTGCAGGCCCGTTTTGTTCGGAAAAAAGGAGGACAGAAGTTTCCATAGGGCAGAACTCTCTGTGACTCTCAGTAACCCAATTAATCTCAGACATAACTGCAAAATATGCACTTATATAGATTTAAAAAAAACGCGTGGCGAATAGTTATAATTGATCTTTCGGAGAACTCACACTACAGTACTGCCTCCTGCTGCTGATTCATACACCACCCTCATTCCATCGCTTAGCTCTATAGACTTCACCCATCATAAAAACCTCGTTATTATTGCTTTGTGAGAGTGCTACCATTTAAAACACATTTGTAACATAACACCTGAACAATATCAAACGAGGTTTTTAATATTTAAGATATCAGATTACAATGAAAGTAAAAAGAAAGTAAACGACTATATTTGGAGACAATCTACATTAATTAGTTCTCTTAATTAATTAGCTTTGATTTTTAGATTCGCCAACGCATGCAAATACAAATGAACAATCTGCAAGAAAATTTTGAAGTATCCGAGATAAGACTTCGAGCTTTGCAAAATCAAGTGTCGACACTGAAAAATAGCTACACTGTTGTCTTGGCCGATAACGAAGAAATCACTGAGTTAACCAAAATTGGCTCTACTTAAATAAATTTCCATAGATCTTTTAAAATTATGTCGTTTTAAACGTTATTTTTAAAGCCGTAGTAGGAAGTCCAACTAAAAAATATATTAAAGGATTGTTTTATTCGAATAGTACGTGTGACACCAGGGGCGTTGGTAAGTCAACGTGGTCCTGTATCAAAACTTGTTATCCAAGGTTGGCGAAGCATAGATTTATATAGGTTATGTTAGATTTTGCAGAATAGACCTAGTAATATCCTGACTTCAATAGATTACATATGCTGTTAACGATGCCACTAAAAGAATGCAACAGTGAGCTGGAATATGCAGAATTCTCATTGTGGATCGTGTAAGACAAATGCACATTGAAGAGTGTGCGAAGCCACCTGGTGAATTGGGCTATCTTAAGTACAAAGAAGCCTTTACTGAAAGACGCGTGTAGCTTGAAAAGTGGAGTTGTCTGAACCATGATGGGTTACTATTTAAGACTAATATTTTATGTTTTTTTTTACTCCACAATTAGGGGCCCACGTGTTGGTACGGTGATAGCTATGCCACGGTAACAATATGAAAACGCTCCTGGTTTCATACTTTCTTATTGTAGTTACAGTTTCATAAGTAGTAAACATACATTATAAATTAATCTATCTACTGATATAGAAAAAAAAATTCAATGTATTGTCTATGAATATAACTAATAAACTTTTTACATTTTCGATTTAGTGCAAATTGGTGGTTTTATTTTATTGAAGTCCCTTTAACTACTTACTATTCTGCAAATACTTGATAATGTTCTTGACAAATTGTATTTAAAATAACAACTGTTGTTAATTTGGGGTGTACATAAATGCAGGGTTGAATCGAGAATCTTCTTTGAAAAGGAAAGTATTTTAGTGCCAATAAGATGTCTCACTTTAAATGTATATAATTATATTCTAATGTTATGTTGGTTTGTGGACGCTTCAAAAACTCAAAAATTCTGCACCGAATCGCTGAAATTTTAGCATGATAATATCAAAAATGCAAATATATTATATAATCCGCATCAAGGATTGTTTTTATCTATTTTTGCATCAGTCACATATCCGCGACCGCAAAAAAATATTTTTTTTTTGTGCCACAGCAAAGCATGGCAGGGTACAGCTAGTAAGTTAATAAAATAGTACTAAGATCCTTTTGAAAGTTTAGTCTCGCCGCTGTATTTCTATTCCCCGTTCTACTGTAAGTACTACATAACTTCGTAATCCAATGTTTAATAAATTTCACTGTCTTGTTAGGCATTTGCAATGAGAGGGTATGGGACTCAAAGATTAGGAAGTTTAAATATTAAATAGATGGAGAGGTAAGGACGCCAAGGAATAGATAGACTCTGGGAGGAATCACAGGAATGAAAAAGTAAAAGAGTAAATGAATACAGAAAAAGAGAAATTGTTGCAAAAATGCAAGTACTGAATATTAGAAGAGAAAGATGTTGATGATGAAATCCAATAATATTATAGAAGCAATATTAACACTTAACACAAGCGTTTGGAAACGACAACAATGACGCAAAACAGACCAATTTTCAAAACATCTCATTATAATAAATGCAGTATAGTGGATTCGTAACTTTAGATATAGTATCTGGTTAGCAAAGTGCGCAAATATTACGTTAACATTGCGTACGCGATGGTCGTCCGGCCGCGATACAGACGGCTTTGTTCGAGTGGCCACGGCCCGTGCGCCCTTGCTCGACTTGAGGCCGTACCTCTCCAAGTCTCCACAAGCTGCCAGCTCGCTTAATGTCAACGCACCGTAACTACACTACATTTTATTATTACCTTTTTTACTTGCAAGATTTTCCTATACCCCTGCTACCAGTTTGCCCTACGATTCATTTGCGTGGCATCGCAATTTTTGGTCTTATTGTGAACGCAGGTAGCTGGGAGTGAGTGGGTTATGTAAAGTCGGACTAATAAGTTGGTTTGTTATTACTATAAAGCAATGTTGGTATATAACCAGTATCATGACTTAATATTAAGAAAAACTGAGCTATACGTATTTCTAATCCAGTACAGCAAAGTGTTAAACAGAACAGAGCAATCATTAGCTGAAGCTACTTGAGACATCACTTGAAAATACATGACATAATAATGCTAAAAGTTGTTACTACTACCAGTTGTATAAAGCATGTTGTATAAATCAGGGGGAGGTTAAAACTCAACAAGCCCTCAAAACTATTTATAAAATATAAGATCCGTATAAAACTACTAATACTTCGCACGCGACATGCGACCCGCACCCGCGTGTTTCAACTTTTCCTCAGTGAAGTTCAACGCATGGCCATTACGGCCAAATTCTCTCTCGTCCCACCACTATGATTGCCACTATGATTTTCCCATACAGATTTAAACATATTTTACTAACTTATATTAATATTCATGGTACGCATGATAACCCCAAGGAATAAGATTTTTCATACAAAAGTTTCCAACCTCCTAGAGATGGAATTTCGCAAATTCCCTTCTTAGTGCCCACCTAAATAATAAACTGCAACTACTGTCCAAAATTCAGGTTACTAAGTTTAGCAGTTTGGGCTGTAGAAGCGTTTTACGATCGTACACTGTTCTTTTGTATATATAGACAACAGGTTATCTCGTCGATAACTATAGTTGCTAAATAACCTTCAGGCATGTTAAGATTAAATAAAGCAGAATCTAGGCCTTAAACGCGTATATAAAATTCCTCCAGTCACGTCTTGCTTAAATACTTTAAAATAATGTGCGAGTGAAACAATAACAAGGTGCGAACAATTTACATTACCTCTAAAACTTATAATTGTTGCTAATTGCTCAGGAAGGAAGTGCTATAAAGATTTTATTACGTTTCAATGCCTTCCTTTTTTTAGAACTTCCTTTTTTAGTATTATAAAAGTCAATTAATATTCTCTTTTTCACAATCCGATTAGGTTCGAAGACTTCGTTCGATCGTATTCCTTAGAGGGCACATAAATCTTATTACTGGTGTACTCTGGGGCTTGGCGCCTTACTGATTGCTTCGTGCCTTCACTTCCATTTATTTAATTTTCATTTTAAATTGTCTTTTAAATCTGATTGAGATGAAGCTCTAGTACTAAGCTTAGTGGCATTTATTTGATGAGTTAAATTAACTGCTACACAGTGAGGCTTCGAAGGACTAGTACAATAATTATTATCCAAATGTTAATAAGAGATGAATCAAAATTTAATCATTTTGCTCGATATAAGAAAAGAGAAGTAGAGATATGTTAGTTTATGTCTGTAAATCAAATGGTTAAATGGTAAATTGAATGTGGATCACTTTAAGAACGCTTCTTAGTATAGAGTTCTTGATGACAAGTTTCTTGTACAGTCGTAAGGTTGCTAAATGAAACATCATATTCCACGCAAACGTATATTTATTTTTATGATTCATTTTTATATATTTTTGGTGCTCCATTTTTTATTTATTTGTGTTTCATTAAATTATAAATTAATACTAATAATAGTAAGGGTCTCGGTAAACGCACACAGGCTCCGTAAATGGGCAATCGGGAGTTCCGTGCAGTTTCCGAGACCCGGGCAATGAGCCGGCATAATAAATAATACAATAAGGTACAAAAAGGAATTCAACGAAGTACCATCGGATGGTTTTCACAATCGTTCACACATACGCTCCACACACGCCAACAACAGTCTTACATCTATTATATCACTAGCTATACAGAATGCGGCGAGGCCGCGTGCAATGAACCATGGAAGTGTACTACGGGTAGGCTGTTTACTCGAAGTGCGAGTCCTTGAGCTTCTTGACGGCGTTGGTGAGGTGCAGCATCTCGGTGTTGAGCTGCCAGATGAGCGTCTCCAGCTTGTCCACGGAGTCCAGCACCTCCACGCGCTCCGTGTGTGGGTTGAAACGCACCTCGAAGGGTCGCGACATGGTCGACACCCAGCGTCTGTAGAAGTAAAAATAGGATTAGTTTAACTGAGCTAATAAGAAATAACGCAATTTAAAACGTTGAGGTTGTAATGTTTAATTTACCTGAATTTATCTTTGGCATCTTCGAAACTTTCGGCTACATAATAGATAGGTTGGTATTCCTGGTCCTGGTAGGGCTGCACAGAGGTGGACGCGGGCTCGAAGGGTCGGAGCTCGGGCTTATCACTGAGCGCGTGCAGCAACTCGCCGATGGAGGACAGGAGAGCGGCGCCGTACGCCTTCAGCTGTTGGTTCTCCTTGCATAGGCCGAACTCCACGGTGAACCAGTATACCTGAGCAAAGACAACATCGTTTATAACCGAACGCCATCGGGCGAATTAATGCAGCAACACTGTTAAGATAAATTTCGCAACAGCTGGGCCCATTCACAAAATTTACATATTCGCATTGGCGCAAATAAAATGTTATAATGATTATTAAACTAAGGCTACTTGACTCAAAACTTACAGTAGAGAGCTTTTCGATTTCAGAATCTGAAGCTCCAAGAGATGCGAGTCCAATCTCTTGCGAGAACTGGGCGAAGCTGGGGTCAGCCAGGAGGGGGATGTGTCCAAGGAGCTCGTGAATACAATCGCTGCAAGGAACACATTTTATTGTTAGAGATAATCCAATCCTCTTCAACATCCAGTTTACAAAACTTTTCTATAGGACACAATTCTATCATCCTCAACACAGAACAAAGTACGATACAGTTTGATGGAAAGTGGTGACTCGTGTATAACTATCGCTTTTGATAGCCTTGGCTCCTGTAGGCCTTAACTCAGTTATATTATAAGTGAGCAATTCAATTTAACAAAGTTACAGTTCCATCACGATTGCGCCGTCCTCTCTTCGGACTCGCAAATTGTTTTATGTTCAAGGATGCGGAATATTCACGCTCCTAGACAAAACGAATTACTTACATGTAAAAATTTACTTTGAATCAGAATACTTGCAACTAATTACATAGGATTCTGATCATGTTCAATTTACATATATCAACAAGGTCTTGTTGCGTAACATTTCCGTAAAGAGTCGCGTCAAGGCAATAATTAGTTTGAACCTAATTTCATTAACGTTAATGAATATTTCGGTCCATATCTATGTCCGATACTTCCGCGTTGGCAATTATCATTATAATGTTCTGATTAAGGTACAATAATAAAATCTAAATTTAAAACTCATAGGAATATAAAAGATGCTTACGGTTCAGGAGTGTGGAAAGGCGAGTTGGCGTGACGAACGTATTGGGTAGATTGGAAGACTCGGAACGCCAGGGAGGCGAGGAAGTCGCGTGCGGTGAGCAGACCAGCGGCGGGACGTAGCGTGAATCCGGTGTGCTTGCGGAGGAAGTTGCTCACATCCTCGAGCTGAGGAATGTGCTGCGGCACAAAGATATCGGCCGCTTGGAGTTTGCTGAATGCTACTTTGTACTCTCGGCAGGCGTGCTTGGGCATCAGGTCGAGCACAGTGTTGAACACTCGCTGCCAGGTCGCGTTCTCAGTTTCCTTGTAACTGATGTGGGGGATTGGGTCTCCGTATTTATAACCGAAAGCGATTTCAGCAATTTGCTTCCTGCGCTCCCTGTAATCCTTGTCGGCGAAACCGGGATGGTTCATATCCAATTCGGGTTCATATTTGGTCATAAGATGATTGCAGTTATCGAGATCAGAAGCGTGGCGAGGGAACCACGGGGTTTTGCTTGACATGTTGTTCTCGGAAACGAGGTTAACTCCAGCGAAAGAGGTTGACTGACGAAGAGATCTGATAAGTTGCAACAGGTTGATGCGAGACATGCTCACTTTGACGAGAGCATCGAACTGGACACCGGTGAGTTGGGATGGACGAGTTTCGAGATGCTGGACGCATCCCTTGTAGTTGTCGATGGTCTTGAGGATGCGAGCCAGGGAGCCCATTCCATCTCGCATGCGCAGCAGTAGCGCGGCTTGTTGGATAGCCTGCTCTGCCTCGGGAGATTCACTTGCAGCGTTCTGCAGGATCACCTCTTCCTCGGTCAGAGTATAATCTGTAAAGGCATTACACATTGAATACAATGCAAATATTTAATGTTTGTTTTTTTTTAGATTTCTTGTATTTAACATTTGAATGTGTTAAAATATAATTTACTATTTAATGCGTTAACATTTAATGATATGCGGCAAGTCAAGTCTCGATTATAATACTGACCGTCATCCGTTTTCCCAGCATCGTCACCGATATCTGCATCAGCTAAATAAACGAAAATAAAATAAAGGTAAGAAAAAATAAAATAAAAAAACAACAAATAATATTCAAATCAGCATAAAAGAAAATTACCGAGGTGACCGTTCTTAGTTTCATCTTGCTGAGTTCCATCTTCGACAGTCGGGGAGTTATCACCATTGCCAATATGAATCCCGTCTTGGATAAAATCGGATTCCAAGCCAGAATCTAAATTAAAAAAGGAAAATAACAAAAAATAAGTAAAAAATAAATAAAAAAACAAAATCAATAAAAAAGGATAAATAATTCAACAAAAAATGACGATTTCGATACGGGCGTTAAGACGCACGGATCGTCCCTGAGACGTTATCATTCTCATCATGGAATTTATTGTGGTTTCAAAACCAATTTTGCTTTCATTATGCTTCATAATACGAGTCACATGTTATACTAGAGGTCATTAAATCTCGGAATTGTGAAATTGGGTTCAATCGCGGTCGTTCGAGTTTTCAAGGACTGATGGTAGTTTCCCAAGTAGTTCAATTATGTTGTTTATCTACTTTAAAGTCCGCAAGGAGTAAATCATTCATAATAATTCAAAACGTTAAATCTAGTTCGTTCCGAAACACACTTTTCCTATGCCTCGTTGATAAGGATGGATTCTCTTTTAAATGTTTCATGTCCGTTTTTTTTTACTGGGCTACATGTAGGTTTCACATCATTGAATGACTTACCATTGGCGCGGGCGCGAGCTTCTTCAAGAACGCTTTGTTTGGTCTGTTTGACTACCAGGGTCTCGAACCTGGCATCGTCTACTAAGGAGCGGCGACGAGACGGATAACCGTTCTGAAACAATACAAGAATAACCCGTTTAGTTCGCAAATAATGTTTTATTAACTCTTTTATTGACTCATCACTCGTTTAGGAAATATACTGAACTGAGAATGGAATGAAATCTGTATGAGTAATTATTGTATGAAGTTTGAATTTATACTAGTAGATGCCCTTTATAAGTACTCGTTGTAATATTCTAACTGATAATACTGTTGAGATTGTATAACTCAATTAACTCTGTATGCAATTATGTCTATTAACTATCATCAGTAATTAATTGTCAATCTGTAGAAATGTGTTCTATAAATTGACATTCTTCTTGATTTTATCGTCAATCGTAAATAACATTCTTATATTTTATGCCGTACCTAACAGTTCTAAAAGAAATGCTATAAAATGAAAAGGCTGGAGCGTGGGCGAGAAAATGCCTTCACTCCAGCGAGCGAGCACAAAGGAGACGTCCTCTAAAACAGTTTGATCTTCTAAATCCTTATAAATATAAAGCGGTCACATCGCATTATATTTCATGTGAGAGTAGGAATTGCTTTTACGAAGTTCGTAAGCTTATTTCCTGAGTGTGGCCGGGTGTAAAGTGCTCCCATTATACCCGCCTTGCGCCTCGCTCCGGATACGAAGTCGTGCGACTGAAATCTTTCAAAGGAACGCGACTTTCTGGTCCGCTGCGCTCAAATGGAGCCAATTATACAGCTCGAGAGTTTTGACTACACGACTTGATTCTCGTAACAATGCGACGCTCGTTCATGTCTTTACTTAGCGCTGTCGCGAGACAAAGACCGAGCCGGCTAATAACTGTTCCCTGGCACTTTCGTAGTAAGTACTTGAATGTCCAATAATATTGTGAAACATTATGTTAAGTTTATATTGTAGTTAAGTCACTACTTTAAAAAATAACATGTTGTTTAATCGACTAAAGGTAATATTTTGAAGGTCCGAATAACCCGAGAACTTTATCAAACAATTATAACACTGTGTGACGTGTGTGTAGACGTAAAATTCTCGCCGGGCAGCAATTGTTTTCCTCAAAAAGCGTGTAGCTCGATGTGTTCTGTAGACGACAACGTAATTTCCGTCGCAGAGCGGAGCTGACGCTCCGGCTAGCGAGTGCGCGGGCGTCGAGACCTAGCATTTTCCACTAGAGTGGCCGTGCGGGCCTAACTATGTATGTCAAGGGTTGCGCTAATCACTCACTATTGTTACCGAGCCCCTGAAATGCAACGAAGTTAATAATTACTCGACCTAAAAGCTTTTTTCCGGACGGCCTATGCGTTTTCTTGTAGCAGTAGTCAACAGTAGCTCGGTGCGCCTACTAAGTGTTACAAGATTGCGGAAACGGTGTCGCGCGCTGTATTGTAAATTTAAAGGTCCGCCTAACTGGAGCGGACAGGACTCGGAATCCGGTTGATATAGCCTTGGTGTGCCCGAGTGGCCACTTCACCATTCCAATCGGTCGGCGGGTAATTAAGCCAAGCCAGAGTGCGGCCAGCCGACCTGTACCCACCCTCCAATGTACTCTATATACCTACGAGCACTCAATCAATTTGACGTTGCAGAACATCCAATCTGGGGATTTTATTGTTTCGGCATGCACGAGCGGTGAGTTGATATGCTCCTACCACTAATTTGATTTCTATGTCAAGATATTTTGTTCAACAAAAGCGAATTAAACAGAGTGAATATTCTTGTCGCGTGTTTATGCGCTAGAAGGAAGTTTATCTTTTACCGCTACAAGTGTTAAATTTGTAATAGACTCGTAGTCTCTTCAAACGAACATCTAAGTGCACCAAATAAGTTGTGTTGGTCAAGGGCGTACCTGAATGACCTCGATAAGATTGTAGACCGCGTTCTCAGGTTCCGCGCTTTGCGTGACGACGCCTAATTATGTGAATCGAGTGCGGTTGTAGTGCAATCAAAAATTGAGCCGGTTATATTTACATTTGTAGATCAGCTTCGATTTTGGTGCGTCTGTGCAGGTGTGACAAGTTAATTGTGTCCATCGTGACACTTGATAGAATTTTAACGATCTTTACTGATTGCAGTGGAGTCGGTGAGCGTCGCACCGCCTTGCATTCCGACCTTCGACGGTCAAGGAAATACAATCATTCAGCCACCAATCATAAAATAAATGATAATCATAGCAATATTGGTACAGGCCTATTTAACGCACAGCGCATTTAAACAACTTAAAGGAGCAAAACAAATTCGAAAATGATCGCAATGCAATTCAGAGCATGTAGGCATAAGAATTTTTAAAATAAATTTTCCTGACCAAGTCAAACTTTGCGACCACTACTCGATGCGTACATACTCTGACATAATTCGCAGCAAAATTTCGCACAAGCTTTATGTTGTAGTTCTACCAAAAAGCGCGATGGAAATAAAGTAAACAATCAACAGGTGATTATTTAATACAAAGTTGCCTACGTGAGGTAACGATTACGACTCGTCGACGCGTTGAATATTCACAATGCTAATTAATCTGTTCGTAAACAATGAAGAGATTGATAAGAGTTTTTTGTTGTAATAGGTAAGTGTTGTGCAGTAGCTGCAGACTACTCTTATGTGGAACAATGACTTATTTAGAACATATTGTTGTGAATATTGCGCAATTTGTCACACGAAGATGCGATTTCGCCGAGAAAGTGTTTTTGTCACATCACCAGTGAATTAATTATATTACTGTCCACAATAATAAGGTTGCATATACCCCGTCTGCATCGCGTAATAAGACACAAACAGCTCTCAAACTACATTGTAATAAAATGAGGAATTTATAAGCGAAAATGTATGATTAAACGACCGAGTTCATAATCATGTAACACTTTCTCACTGTTTTTCTGGCGCAAGTAAACAATTAATATTTTTAAAAATCTTTTGATAAATAAAATAATGATACTACTATAAAAGCATTCAGTTGTTCTGGTAGACTACTGTTAATGTAAATGATTGGAAAATTGCCTCGTTCAGTTAAGATTGTTGATGCTCATTGTTACAGAGTAGTACAAGGGCGAATTTGACAAGTTATAAGTAGACAATAGCGATTACTTGATGACGACCTGATTAACATCTAATTCGCTACTATTATCTTCTGGTTATTATTTTGTTTGAATTTTCATTTATTTATTTTATCTCTATATTGTCACTATAAAGATTTTGACAGTAAACAATCACTTCAACAACTTAACTCTGTGAAACACTGAATTTATTTAATATTTTAACAATAAGCACATATGAACACAAAACCGCTCCAAAAGTAAACACATCGGTTTCTTTGTTTAAGTCAATCAAATTGCTAATAATACAGGAATTGCTGTACCATGCGTTTTTATCGCAATTATCTATCTAAGCTGTCAGTTGATAAAATTAATTGTTAGTTTTTAGGACATCTCAATTACATCTAATAAATATTAAGAACTAAAATTAATTACTACTTAAAAATTGGATAATTATAACGTTTTTTAAAGCCATAAATCAATTGATATTAAGATTTTATTTAGGTTTCACTAATATTTGGCCCAAAACAACAACTTGTTACGATGTTTTTGCGGCCGCTTTGTTTGCAAACAATTTTGTAAGCAAGCTGAAGTTTGATGGCGGGAGAGAAATATTTTTTTAAGATGGGAGTTTAAGGTGATGGTGTGATAAAATGTGAGCGAGTGATGAGTAAGGGTATAGAACGAGCTGGCAGCGCTAAAGCGCGTGCTGGTGCTCAGCTCCTCACCTCGATGCTGTAGGACTTCTTGATGGCGAACATTTCGCGGTTCTTCTGGGCAGCTGCGACGGCCATGGCTTTTTTCTTATCTTCTCACGACACACCACTGGTATTTGAAGGGCCTGAACGAGGGGTTCACTGCGCGGTTAGCTAGCTTATTGTCTGCGAAAGCTTTTTTGTCTAGACCACGGGCTTCTGTGCCTGTCTGTCTGCGACTCGAGCTGTCGTATTACTATAGCTAACTAAACTTTGGATTGCAAACAGACCAATGCATGATGACCGTTCGTAAGAACAGTTTAAATAGTGTTAGGCGCACGCCTCCCACCCCGCAGCGCCTTTCGTCGCGCATGCGTCATGATCCGCGCTCCGCGCGCCGCCCGCGTCCCCCGCCGCCTGCCGTCAGCACGCCGGCATCCCCCGGCCCTAAGCCTTCATCATCAGGTCCATCTACCCAGCTTCCAGCCACTCACAAAGTACCTGATCCTCTATTCTCCTTAAAACAAACCTCTTCCAATTTATTCTTAATTCCATGCCTTAGATCCTTATTCGGAAATGGCCTTATGAACTCGGAAGTAAACTGTTGTTACTATTAAAATAAATAAAGGTGACGTTATAGTTATGTTCGATAAAATCTCTATTATTAAAATATTTTCGGCAGTCATTTCTAGTGGTATTTGCTTTTATAAATTACAGCGATAACAATCTTTTAAATATAACTAAAATTTAAGAGTATTTTTTACAAAACAATTTAAGAGTATTTTTTAAAGAAAAAAAGTATTTATGTAATGGTAATAAAACTACTTTAATTAATTGCATGCGTTAATTACCAAAAATATTTAAGGTACATATTTAAAAAAAATACAGAAATTCAAATTCTGGGTACGATTTCCAGGTTAGGCATAGGCTAGGCTATAGTATTGTGACATTTACACAATAAAAATTGTGTGTCCCAACGCTGCCCAAATTATATTCGGGGAATTATAATTCCCCTGCCGGTATTTCAGCGGAATAAAGGTGTGATTTAAAAAAAAAACGACGGGTTGCACTCTGGGAGTGCCGGCAGAAGTGAAAACTTGAATAGTAATTGTTGGAAATATCTTGTGAACAGATTTTAGTTAAACTCGCAAAAATGGTTGACTTTTTATTTCAATAATTTTCCAATGTGACGTACATCTTTTATAAACAATGTTACCTAGCAACGAATGTATCCAGCATACAAACTTCTTTAAAAGTAATAAAGTCACACGAACATTCACGCAAGCGCCCTGCGCCGTCCTACGCTTTTTCGGTCAGGGTCACGTGTCCTGACGCGAGTTTAAGATTTTATACCCATTACAAAAAAGTGCTCAACGCCGCTAAAGAAGTTTTCACTTCAAAAAAATATTAATTAATCACTTCAAACGACAATAAGGACAAAGATTAATAACCTATATTACATTAGTCAACAGAATTTCTAGGAAAAAACTCTTAATGTGATAGATCGGTTTTACCTGTGACGCGTAGCGCTTCGTAGGCCCCAATGTGCTACGGCCTACGGGCTGCTACGCTTATCCCTACGGGAATCATCGTTTAATCGCCATATGTGCATTGCGGAGTTTATGCAATCGTTTTTCTATGTTTTTATTGCACTATAGGTCGTTTATAATCAAATATTATGGGTAATGTATAGTGTTTCGTCACTGATAAGATGTAACGCTAAAGATAACATTGTGGTTGCGTTATCGTTCGAGATGAATTAATATAATCACCATTTAATAGGCGTTTAAGGTGCCACATGGTTTTACGATAATTTTCGACTGGTTGAAATGTTTGATAAGCTATCTAAAGCGATCTTTCGTTATTGTTAGCTACGAAAACGATTGTATTTTTGATGTTATTTGTGAATTTGTCACTAAGTAATTTAGTTTCTACAGTATATTTCTATAGTTCTCTTTTAAACTGAAATAATAATAATACTGTTTTCATTTTTTGCATAACAATTTTTTTCTGTTTTATATTTCGTTAGTTTTGGAGATTAGATAAAATTTATTTAATTACCATCGGCCAAGATACGTAACTCATTACCATTAGAGTCATTAAAAAACTATATCAAATAAAAAATAAAACAAGTACCGACATTTATTTTTAGTGTTAATTTATTTACTTAATTTGCTATGATTTACATTACATTATGTACAAGGCCACGTGGTAGGTACTGAGTAGGTGTTAAAGTAAATATTTACTTTACGGTTGCCTTTCTTTTTTTCGCATTATTGGCAATGAGGCAAAAAAAAAACACGAATTAATCACGTAAATATAACTGTTAATTAAATTTGGTGCACAATAAAGTATTTTCTATTCAAAATCAAAATCAAAAGTTTTTATTTCACATAGGCCCATGAGGGCACTTATAACACGTCGACAGCAGGTGCTCGGTTGGGTTGTTCGATTCCATGGAGAAGAACCGGCAAGAAGCTCCATGGTTACTCTATTCTATAAACATTTTTTTCAAGTAAACACTAGTTTATTTTATAGTTACTTAAATACTTTAAACAATAACAGAGAAGAGATACTTTGAAGTGCACATCAATGGTAGTAATTTATTCTTTAATACCGTCTTTATGTCGTATTAATAAGAGGTATATTCCAATGATAATATTACTTCTGATTTAGCTGACAGTATATTGATACAGTTACCTATTATATTTTTGGACCACATTTTTTTTTTCGTTGTAAAATCATCAAATGAGTCCTCCCACCCAGGGCAGAGCGGGAGGGACTGTCAGACTCGTACTGACTAAAATCCACGGTGTCCTTCAATAGCCCTTTACTTTCCGGGGTCACGGTAATTCGTACAGTCCCGCGACCCCGGCGGGCTTTGGCCCTCTAGAAGGGGGCCCCGTCACTTTGCTGACACTCTTTGAGGCGCGCGTGGAACACAGCGCGCCGTCGACCCGGGCATGGTCCATGGTCGGACAGCGAGTTGCCCATTACTCGCTGCCCGCTGTAGGAATAAATTCTGGATTGTGGGTGCATTTACAAACATTTCAACTCACAGAAACAGGTAGATCCAGCACAAATAATATAATATAATATAATTAATATATAAAGCAATCAAATGTTAAATTAAAGGTACATAATTCAGTTAGATAATATTCTTGTTATAACTGCTTTTAGAGACAGTGAGGTGTAACTATATAAGTCCAATTTGTTAAGTTGTTAGTGAAAACCTTTATTTAATAGGTTCTGAATAACTAATTTATGTATAACTTCATACTGATATTAATTTTGTTTGTTAACAAATATTCTGTTGATGTTAACATAAAATTATGCTTGAATGTATGGTATAATTTAGGAATGTATGTGAAAATATGATATATAATAAGTTATGTTTCAGGGGCTAACTTATTGCCATTAGCCGGGCACTAACCCAGATTCCGTCGCTGCTACTGAGGAATTCCTTATAACTTTACCAGACCTGGAAGTCGAACCCAGGATCTCATGCTTAGCATTTTCTCTAATCGTTATGGTCAAATGCATTCATATGAAATGGATTCTTTGACATTTTATACAATCATATTACTCTCGTTGCCCTGATTCAAATAAAATGATCAAATATTCTATTACATCATTAACAATATTTAACAATCTGCTGTAAAAGACAAGAATCGAACACTTAAGTTCTTTACAGTATTTAAGAGTAAAACACAGATTAATATGCAATATAAATTTATTTTCATTAAAGTTTAATGGAATAATCGATAATGAACCTCAGATATAATACGTACACGAGTCAGCAATTTGTTTTCTACTTGCATAATTTTTCCTAACATCGGTGTTATCATTATGGCAATGTGTGAATACAAATAAGATGCATAGGTAACAAACGGAGTGTCGAATAGGAAAATCAAGGCTCTGACCGCAAATTAGAGAAGTCAACAGTCCATGCGAGGTAAATCACAAAAACCAGCATTATTCAACCAATAACATTACTGAGTGACACACGTTATGCGACATCGACCAATGCCATAACTTTACGTCACATGCGATCGATTATTATAATTAGAAGGCCGCATCGGATACCGGTCTTATTAATGAGAAGTTACGTTTTTTTTTTCGAAAATCGATTCGGTTATTCCAATCTGTCAATGTGACGATTGATTAGAGCGAACGAATGAATGAATCTGCACAATGCTGAACTGTCTAAACATTTGCTATAATTATGTTTGTACCTACTTATCATTTGTCTGATCACAATTTCAGTGTGATCCACGTGTATGTTATGGTTTCCAACGACGTTTTTTTGTGCTGCTTTTGAGATCGTGAGATAGAGTAACAAACAGATACTTATATTAAGGTAGGTCTAGAGATTGACGCCATCAAATACTATTCAGTTGCTCATCGGCATCCCTTATAACATCAAAATCATACAACCCCACAGAACATTGAGGTAGGTATCTTTGTTCCGTGCCGGTTCAATGTCCTTATTTCAGTGCAGGTAGGGATTCGTCGCGCCCGGTTATATTATATCACAATTCACTGGTTTCATCAACAGTGCCTACGTGATCATTCGCTTTATTCAACTCGCAACTTTAGAGGTTTAAGTAACGGAAGTACATAATTATGATTGCATTCGTTTTATTTTTATTTTTATTATGTGCGTAACCTTTGTCTTTAACGTGTCTCTTTGTTGGGTGTGAAAATCGAAGTTACTATTACAAACTTAAAAAGTAAATAAGCATCATTTATGTTCCCATCTTCTGGTTTTCCCACATTGCATGTTATGGCTTACATGTGGGTAAAATAAAAAAAGACTAACAGAAAGTTAAATCTTAGAGATCGTTTGGGGAATCCCTCCGCGCCCGCTTAACTGAACCGTACGGTATACTGAGGTAAAATTGCGACAAACGCGTCATTAATGCGTCATCGGCAAATGGCACGGCTCTGCTGCGAAAGCATCACTTACGACATGTGATTATTTGACGCGATTTTACGTCAGGGTATTTCGTATCAGAGATGTTAGACACAGGGTCACTCAAGTGGAACAGAGGTGGAACCAAAGTGGTTTTTATTTGATTATATACCTACTGTGACGATACTTCGACGTCATAAACCCAAACAACCAGAAATAACCCAAAAACTTGCCATTTGTAGCCACCTCTACCTACCATTTTATGTTTTTTTTTTTAACTATTTGTATACTAAAACATTGCACTACAATTTTTCCTGCACTTAAGTCTTGTTTTCCGTACCTCGTAAGTCCTAATACATGCGAGTAAAAAGTGTTATAAAAAGTATGTATACAATATTCAAGGATTTTAATTACGGCAAGACCAATGAACGTTTATAGTTGCCAAAAGGACAACGGGAGGAATTTTCTTATTATACATGATGAATGATATTGGTATTGTTCCAGTCAAATACATGACCATAGTAGCGGATGCTGTTTTTATTTCAACAATAGTTATTGCCCGCGAATCAGCTACGTTGTCTAATATAAAACACACATAAAACGTATTCAGTAGCCACGTTGTCAAACATAAAACTATGTATACAGCAACAGCCGAAAAAAATTGTAGGTATTTTGAGAGATAAACTCTTACAAACCTGTTTTATAAACAATTTTAACTCTTTATAACTTCACGTTCAGATTTAATTTGATCTGGTAGGAATTAATTCTAGTTCCCTGTTATATTTCTAAACAATCGATATCAACATAGTTGGAAGTATACATTAGTATGATAGGAAGTCCGTTATATTCAGTGGGTTCCGGTTTTTTCTATCATACCTATTATAGGTATGATACAATAATTAAAGTGACCGATATAATATCGGTCACAATTATGTAGTCATAGATGAATTATTTTATTCCCTGATGGTTTTCAAATTTTGTATCCAACCATTTTACAAGGATTCCACGACAATGAACTATGCAGAAAGTGCAACTAATTAAGGATTATCAATGCCATAATTATTATAGAATCCATATCGATTGTTATCAGGTCACGATTTCTAAGGAAAGTGTTCGGCCTGGGAAAAGTGATTGTTTATAATTAGATAATGGAAATGAACTGGCGTGGCTGATGCATATTATTATGTCTATAGAAGGCCTTGTTATTTTCCTTTATGGAATTTAAACAATAGTGACTAAGTACTCAGCGTGGACTGCGGTGTGTTTTTCACGTTTACCGCGTTTTGAACAGTTTTACCTGCTCTATTACCTGTTTAGCTTAGAAGGAATGGTAATGATTTTAATATCTTTTTTCTTGTTTAGCCATAAATGTCGTACTGCTGGGCAAATGCTTCCTCTTTGCAAGAATTTCACTACACTCTGTACCAGCCATCGCAGTGCGCGTCCTTGTCACACCAACTCTTTAATAGCTTATCGAACTGAATCTGATAGCAGCGAGATTCAAAAATATTATCAAACTTTTGTTAAAGCTGTATTGCCGGTCGCGGGACTAACTAATTACCGTGACCCAGGTACGTAAGGGATAGCCCTTACGTACCTGGGTCACGGTAACTAAAATCCACGGTGTCCTTCAATAGTGAAGGACACCGGGGATTTTAGTCAGTACAAGTCTGACAGTCCTTCCCGCCCTGCCCTGGGTGGGAGGACTCATTTGATGATTTTACTACGCCAAAAAAAAAGCTGTATTGCTGTCCATTTCTCCAGAGTCGGACTGTTCGGCAAGAGTAGGGGTGGTCCAAACAAGCCTGGATTATCGCCGTTCAGAAAAATTCATTCCGTTTCAAGGATGATCTGCCCAGATTCAACAATTTTTATTTATCTCTAATTGTAAGAACAAACTATCTGATCTGGTTTAAATGTAGGTCGCAACAGTTGCGACCTAACCTACGCGAGTCCTTACTCCTACCTACTATCTGAAATAGCTAACAGATTGTGACTACTTTTCACGAAGATACTCGTATATTGTGATCCAAGTTGAAATTGTTTTTAAATCGTGTTAGCCTGCTAGTAATAAGCTGCCTGCCGCCATGGTCCAGTGGAACGTATTAGCTTTTAATCTACTTCGTCATCAGCTGGTGTTCTGGGAGAACGAAGTTTACAGTATATCGCGATACAGCCCATTGACTCTACCAACTAACAACTCCATTAACAAACAGAGATAAAAGTGAAAACTCAATGGCCGATTTTTTGTAAACATTCCGGTTTTAATTAACGATGAAATATTTTATGTCAAAAAAGGTCAAACGTAGACACTATCCTTTTAGAAGATCTGCAACAGATTTTATCTTATCTTTAATCAGTAGACGATTCTAACGGAACGAAACGTGTTTTTGAGACCAAATATTTTTTTTCAAGAAAACAATATGCAATGCAAAAAAACTTATAACATAATATTCAATTAACCGGTTTTGTACATGTTCATTTCTGGAAACCTGTATTTGTCTTAGACACCACTTATGAATAAGTTAAACAAAAATTCTGTTGTGTGTCGTGTTCCACGCGCATCTCAGTTATATAAAATGTGTTATTACTGAAATAGAACCACTGAAAACAAACATCCGCACTACATAAAACAAAATTCCTTGTATAAAAGAAAAAACTAGCTGACTAAACCTAAATCAGGTTTATTTCACTTTAAAAGCAAAGTCGTAGGTAAAAATATTAAGCCCCCAGGGCAGCTGTGGCAAGCTGTTGGGCAGTTGCGACCACGGACCTGATCTCCCGGGACATATCTTATTCCTCATCTCCGGCTTGCCTTTATTGGCCGGTCAGAGTGAACACTTACGAGGAACAGATCTACCACCTCTTCCTTGCCTTTATTGGCTGGCTAGCGATATGTTTGGGGGCCCATTTGTTGAGTGTGCAAGTCACCCCTGCCAACACTTCTATGGATCTAAAAAAATTATCAGGTAGGGGCCATAGTTTTTCTATATTTATAGATATCTAGTCCACCAAACGCCATAACCCTGTCTTTAGTTTCCATGGTCCGCAATAGTCCAACTCCAACCGGGGGTTGTCCTTGGATATACTGGCATAGTGCATACAGGGATAACTGTTGGTTTCACTTAAAATAAATAATCAGCCTCTACAAGATGGCTTCGGCTCCTGGCACTCCCTCCAAAAGTCCCATGATCCCGAGATGTTAAAAGATATGTACAATTATAATAATAAGTAAATGTTAAGACTGCACAACTGTGTGGTATGCAGTCTCAGGGAATATTTCTAAGAAACCGACGTGGGGATGCACCGAGATGTAGTCACATTGGACAAGGGTCTTACTCCGCTCTCCTTGGCTAACGAGAACTGCCGCAAACCTAAAGTATTAGACACTAACGATCGTAAGGAGGTCTGGCAGAGCATGGAGCTTCACGGACGCTTTTACCGGGCACTACATGGACCCGATGTAGACTTTTTAGCGCCCGTATCCTGGCTGCGATTCGGTGCAGGTTTGAGGAAACCGAAGGTTTTGTCTGTGCAATAATGGACGAAGTTATGATAACGAATAACTACCAGAAATGCATTGTGAAAGATGGCACGGTTGCCATATGTCGCGCAGGCCACCGTCCGCGTCGTCCGGGAGAATCGATCGATACAGGTTTCTGGGTGTTCACGTTTGGTTAACGGAGAATATTTGCATAAACACAACCTCGTTACCAGGTCCATTGTCCACCAGCAACTTGCTTTGAAGTACAACATTGTGGAATCGCAAATATGCGACGGACCCAGTTCTCGAAAATGGCAATATCTCGTTGTATTGGGATCGACCTGTCATCACTGACAGGACTGTTGCCCACAACCTGACAATGTGGTGATAGATCAATCGGAGCTTCGCGCAATGATTATTGTTATAACGGTCCCGCATGACGATGTAATTTGAGTACATCGACACACACAAGAGAAGAAAATGAAACCTCGTGAAGGCAGAAAAAGATAAACAATTCAAGTATCTTGATCTAGCTCGCGAGGTTGTTGACATATTGGACGTGAATACAGCAGTCATTGTGGCGATAGTCGTGTCTGCCAATGGCTTAATTGCCAAGAGCCTCGAACAACATCTGAGGAGGCTCTCTTTTGGGAGCTGTATCAAGCGCCTGATTCAGAAGGTAGTTGTTCTGGACACAGGTTCCTCTCTCAGGAGGCCATAGGCAGCCCCGACTCTGTGGCCTCTGGTGGACTGTTATTTTTTTATTATAAATGTTTTTTTTATTTCTTTTTTTGTAAAAATATTTCAAATGTAATGAAATGAAATGAATATATAATAAGTAATAACAATCAAATGAGTCCTCCCACCTAGGGCAGAGCGAGAGGGACTGTCAGACTCGTACTGAATAAAATCCACGGTGTCCTTCAATAGCCCTTTACGTTCCGGGGTCACGGTAATTCGTACAGTCCCGCGACCCCGGCAGGCTTTGGCCCTCTAGAAGGGAAGGAAGATATTTAAAGAAAAATAACACATGAAAGAAATTACATGAAGTAATAAGGTCAGTATAAGTCTTCCTAGAGCGTGCCCTCCCAACTTTCATTTAAATCAATTGGGTGTATTTAGAGAACAGCGTGGACAAAAATAATGGCGTAAATTTTTTATACAATAAGATACTTATTTAAAATACAAACATCCTTCAACATGTACATGAGACAAACCCGCGTGTATGATAATTAGGAAAAATATCAACAATAGCTCAGCAATTACAAGGCGCCTTTATATCTAAGATCATACATACGAGTATATTACATCATACAACACTTTACGCCACTAGCAAAAATGAACATATAAAAATTTGCAGGGCCAAGGTCGAAGCAGCTAGATTAGATTTGATTATGTAATGATTATTATCTTTGTCTTAACTTTTATTTTCAACAGGTTACTACCTAGTAACCTGTTGAAAATCGACCTGTCGACCTAGAATTATTAG